>CM073486.1:15890000-20690000 GCA_037074505.1 Albizia julibrissin | reverse complement strand
GATTGGGCTACTGAGAAGGATTCATATTAGGCCACTGAACCTTCAGTGATAGTTTGGGCTCGTAAGGGTGAGAACGCAGGAGATGTAATATTATTTTCTTGTACAATATTTTGGGCTTCAGTAGTAGAGATTGAACTAGTCTTGTCCCCACCCAACGCAGATCTTTCATAAATCAATAATGGTAAAGGCTCATTGTCGTTTATTTGAGAAGCTCTTCTAGTCAGAAACCTGATTCAAAAGGAAAAATGGAAGGAAAAAAAATAACATGTCTAGATATATATATTCGGCTAGAAGAACTAAGACATTTAAAACCCTTGTGTTGAGGTGCTGTACCCAAATACACACATTTCTGACTATGAAATTGTAATTTGTGATTGTTATATGGTTTAAGACAAGGATAACAAGCACACCCAAAAGGTTGAATAGCTTTATAGTCAGGCTTTGTTTTGTGTAGACAAAATAGTGATGTTAAGCCATTTAAGACTGGTGATGGAAGCATGTTGATAAGAAAAACGACAGTTTGAAAAGCCTCAACCTAATAAGTAAGAGGTATTTTTGCTTGAGCCAAAAGAGTTAATCTCATTTCTACTGTGTCTGCGCTTTCTCTCTGCTCTTCCATTCTATTGAAATGTATAAGGGTAGGTATAACACATAACAATCCCATCATTTTGTGCAACATGAACAAATGGATTATATTCAGTACCATTATCACACTAAATGAACTTAATCTTGATGCTAAAGTGATTCTCAACATATTGTCGAAAATGGTTAAAAGCATTTATAGCTTCCCCTTTATGCTTTAATGGATATAACCAAGTAAATCAACTAAAGTCATCAATAAAGTGAATATAAAAACGATGTCCAGAGACAGAATGCACTGGTGAAGGATCCCAAAGATCTGTATGAACAAGCTCAAAGGGTGAAGAAGCATGAGACAAAGAACTTGGAAACGGTAAATATTTTGATTTCCTTAATTGACATGCTTCACAAACAAAATCATCTTGGTGTCTCATTACAACTATTTAAAATTTGCTTTAGAACACGATCACTCGGATGTCCCATTTTGTAGTGCCACTTGAGAAAATTATCTTCAAGCAAGAACGTGTGGTTGAATTTGTCCATCAAGCATGGGATACATCCCCTGTTTGGGTTGACCTAGCATCAGGAGTCTGCCTGTCTGCTTGTCCTTCACAGTACAACCAGTATTAGTAAAAATAACATCAACAGAATTATCTTTAACCACCTTGTTAACACCGAGTAAATTCTTAGTAGCAGAGGGAACAAGAACATCTTTAAGATGAATATTAGATTTAGAGCAAGGAAGACAAATGGAACCAATGACAGTCACACGAGCCCTTTCACTAGTGCAAGTTAAAAGATGAGACTTACCAACCGAATTAAGTTGATTGAAATTCTCAAAATTAGGAGTAACATGGTAGTTCGAACCAATATCCATGTACCAAGATGGATCAGTCACTGTTTGAGGACTTGCATAAAAAGCCAGATGAGAGTACCCTCTAGAAGATGGTGGTCGAAAATTTGGATCAAAACGATAATAACAATTAAGCAAATCATGACCTGGACGCTCACATAAATGGAAAAAATGTCTGCCACCATTGTTGTTGTTGTTATAATTTCCTCGCCTTCCACGGTTGTTACAGGAGCCACGCCAGAAAATCCCACGGTCATTGTATCCACGAGCAACAGAATCAAAGGACTCACGTTGAGCAATATTAGCAGCAGGTTGAATGGTCAGAGATGAAAAATGATTTAGTTGTTCCAACCATGTTTCAAAAGCAAGGAGAGATGCTTGAGCACTTACCCATGTCAGATTAGGTTGATCCAAAAGCTTGACTACAATAGCATTGTAGTCAGCATCAAGTCCATTAAGAGTATGCATAATAAGTTCTTCGGCGGGAACTGGTGTACCGGCTATGGCAAGTTGGTTAGCAATATTCTTCATCTTTGTCAAATTGTCTTTTATTTTTAAAGCATTCTTTCGAGTTGAGTGAAACTCCGACTTGAGTACTAGAACTCGGGTTTTAGAAGAAGCAGTGGTGGGATCTCGAGCTTCGACCCACAAATCTCGAGCTGTGAGACAGTACAGCAGCTGAGCACTTGTTAGAACTGGCTGACACCCAAGAGGGGGGTGAATTGGGTGTGTGATAAGAAGGTATGATCTTTTAAAATCTGTTCGCAACTTATCAAATCAATACATGCTGAAGTATAGAAACATAAGCTGATATGTAAATCATATATGCTGGAAATGTAAAAGCTTAGGGAAGAGAATATGCAAACTGTGATTTATCCTGGTTCGATCCAATCCACGAAGACCTACGTCCAGTCCCCAGGCTTCTCCTGAGATTTCCAATCCACTATATTCTTGTTTAACCGGGCACAAGAAAAGCCTCTACAAATTCACAAGAGTAGCTCCCCCTTACACACTGTAAGGTTTACTCCTTCTTACAGTAAGTCGAGCAAAGCAATCCAAAGACCTTTCTCTCCTACTTAACTGTGCAAGTCTTATGAGCAGCAACGTTCTCTCCTGCTTACACCACTGTAAGTCTTACGAGTAGCAACGTTCTCTACTGCTTGCACCTTGTAAGTCTTATGAGCAGAAAGTATCTGACAATTCACTCTACAACTTCCCGTAAGGTAATCAGCCCTCTCAAGGTCCCTCTACCTTGAGTTCAATACAGAAGTATAGATGGTGTGTTTACAGACTCTCTCAAAGAGTAGATAAATCCTCACTGAAGTACAATACAAATATTCACTCTCTCAAATATACATAATATAGAAGATGAAGTAGAGCAAAGAGTGGTCGGAGGTAGAAGACTTAGAATATCAGCATGTTCATGTTCTCATTACGTTGCTTGCTTTTCTGTGTTTGAATCCTCTCCTATTTATAGCTGAGTTGTGGAAGATATCTGTTAGAGTCTGTTGATTCATTTGACCGTTGAGCCCATTCGAATATTCTTATGTTATAATCCCATCTGATGCTTAGACAGTCACTATATCATTTTCGGTTGGAGTCCCATTGCTTTGCACGGTCGTTGAGTGTATTTAAATATTTTCCCGTTGATCCTGCTCTAACACATGCTTCAGCGTTTCTTACAGTTTGCCCATTGGTCTGACAGATGCAATAGTATTTGTCTTCCGTTACTTATGAATTTTTCTGCCGCCCACGAATAGTTGTCGTTTGAATGGAGAGTTCAGTTACTTGTCATGTGCGTGTTGGTGGAGTACAGCTGTAATACACTTTGAATATAACCGCTAGAAAATATTTGTATCTCAACAGACTTATATGATTCACTGGAAGCGTTTTCTGAAAAACAGTAATAAGACCATTGGGAGTGATCTTGTTTTCGCAACTGAGTAGTAAAATGATATACCATATGATTTTGATAGCAATTTGGAGAAATCAGTAATAATAGAATTTCACTAGCAAAATCAGTTGTTGTTTATGAAGATAATAGCAAATGGATCATAGTGTATGTAGGAAAGTGTATACTGGAACAATAAATCATTATATGAGAAAATGCAATATCACTGGAAGTGAATATAATGTCATTGTGAGTGATTTTGAAAACGTTGAAAACTTCTGACAGTGATTGCTGGTCACTGGAAGTGATATTGAAATTTCCATATTTCACTCGAGTGAATTTGGAATCACTGGAAGTGTTTTTGTAAATAATGATTTCTTCTTGCAGTGATTTTGAATCCACTGGAAGTGATTTGCAACTTTTCAAACATCACTCGAGTGATTCAAGATCACTAGAAGTGAAATGGCAAACAGTGAAATATTCTTGCAGTGATTTTTGATTCACTGGAAGTGATTTGGAAACTTTCAGGTATTACTCGAGTGATTCAAGATCACTGGAAGTGAAATGGAAAATCTGAGATATCACTGGAAGTGATTTGGAGATCACTGGAAGTGATTTTGCAAAGTTGAAATATCACTCGAGTGATTTGGAGATCACTGGAAGTGAAATCTGAAACAATGAATTTTTCTTGCAGTGATTTTTCGATCACTGGAAGTGAAATGCCATATCACTCGAGTGATTTGCCAAATCACTCGAGTGATACGTTTCTAGATCTTCAGTAAACAGAGGTCAACTTCCAGATGCCATAACTCTTTGAATATGACTCCAAAATTACTGTATTATATATCAATGGAAAGCCCTGGAAGTCTACTTTCATATGGCACTGGTTTCAGCTCAATAGGATCAGTGGTTTGAGAGTTATAGCCAAAATACCAAGACTGTTCCAGAAAGTGACGCTGACATGAAGGTCAAATTAGAACACTGATATCTACCTCATAGGATCTCCTTTGATGTTGGTTCTGGTTTCAAAATGACGCATTGGGAGTCTAGTTTCATATGCAATTGGTTTGGTCTCATTTGGAGTTGTATTGTGAGAGATATGATCAAATAACCAGACCTCTCTCAGCTGGACGAAGTACAGACTCTGAAATGCTGAACATCACTCGAGTGATTTGCTGAATCACTCGAGTGATTTCTATTTTTGCTGAATCACTCGAGTGATTCCTCAAATCACTCGAGTGATTTGTTAAAAATCACTCTGCTACAGTTCCAAACAGTGCCAATTGCTACAGTAACCGTATTGCTACAGTACCCATAAAAACTTGAATCTTCATATTTTTCATTAATTCTTGCAAGTTCCTTATTCCTCAATATCTTTCTTCCATTGCTTGACTAATCTACAATATATGCAATATCAAATAGTTAGTCAATGTATTAGAAAAGTATACTATGCAAGCTTCTTATGCTTAATATTTGACATCTATATTTGTCATCATCAAAACTAATTATATCTAACAGCACTGACTTCGATAGTCATGGTGTTTCTGAGCCATCCCACCAACATTCGATCAACTGAATACCACTCCTCATAAGCAGGATTCATAATCAAACCAGCAACATTCAGAATGATACAAGGAGGAGGAGAGACTGAACCATCAATGTGAGAATGAAGACGATTACCTTCGATGAGTGGGAGAACCACTGATTCCCAAATCAAAAAATTACCTCTATCCAGCTTAATAAAGGATGTTTGGGTTGAATAACTAAACAATGAATAGGTCTTCGAACTAGCAGTGGTCGACACAGTAGAAGTCGACATAGTAGTGGCTGATCCCGCATCAGATGAATACGACATGACGATATGGCTTTGATACCAAGAAGAAATAATAGAGTATTTGTCAAAAAAACAGCCGAAAGATATCTTTTCCTTTAGCCTACTGTACATTATATACTAAACAATTAGGGTTACATTTACAAGGATTGCATCTCCACTTTACACATGTATAGAGATAAGCATAACACAGGTGTATAGTTATTTCTACTCTTATTTTACAATTCATTACTCTTCTTTTGCTACACATTCAATGGAGAGGAAATAGATAAAAATCAATAGAGATATTCTTTTCTAATTTTGAATTGTATAAAAAAAGGCTATATTTTGAATTTAAATAAATTAATGAAATACCAATATTCCTTCTCATTTACCAAGTAATGTCGATTGGGCATGGTATTGCATAAATTTGTTATACTTAACTATCATTTTAATGGTAAGAGGTTCAAAATATGAAAGTTGAGAGTGTGGAATTTAAACTTTTAAAAATAAAGGATTATATATAACTGAATTAAAGTTGATGTGAGTTATGTGTATTTTAACCATAATAGGTAGACAAAATGATAGAAAACCAATAATATTTTAAAGACAATAAATGTTATTGTTATTACAATAAATCTATTGATCCAAAAATTTAAATTTAAATTTATTCACAGGAATATTGTTTTGGAGATTTGTTTTTTTCTTATCTAGAAACTACCAGGATAAAATTTCTTTCCAAGAAAGAGTCCGACTAGTTCTTTGCTCCTTTTACTTCCTCGCCCAGTATAATTCTTGCGGCCCCATAGAACAAGCCGCGGTCTCCATCTGTCGTCTTATATAAGATATCTGAATGCTCACGGCTTCCTTCCCTTCCAACGCCAAACACAAACCCTAACCCTAGCTGTGCGATTCTATCCATGGACGCTCTTGAATCGAACCCTAATCCTCCTCCCTTTCTTCCGTCCGATCATAACCCTGCTCCTCCGCCACCGGAAAGCTTTCCATCGGATCTCCAGAAGCCATATGAGCAAACTTCGAATTTCGATTATCAAAATTCTTTGATAACCCTAGCTTCGGATGGCCAAAACGTTAACGGTCAACCCCAGTCTGCTAATGGGAACGGCCACGTGAACGGACTGGATAACTGTCAGGGCGGCGCCGATAGCAATAGCAATTCGAAGCCTTTGAGTGCGAGGCCTTTGATTTCTGAAAACGCCGGTACCAACAATACCCAGAGTGGCACTGACAAGGATCACTCTGGTGGGGAAGAGGAAACTACAAGCAAACGTCGCCGCCGTAGTCGCTGGGACCCGCAACCTGATTCCAATGATCAGAGTGGTGGTGAAGCCGGTGGCGGGACGAAGAAGAGGAAGTCACGTTGGGCTGATGATGAGCCGAAGCCGGTGATTCAGCTTCCCGATTTCATGGGCGGTATCGAGTTTGATCCTGAAATTCAAGCTTTGAATAGTAGGCTTCTTGAGATTAGTCGGATGCTGCAATCAGGTCTGCCTCTTGATGATCGCCCTGAAGGTGCTAGATCTCCCTCACCTGAACCTATATATGATAACATGGGAATTAGAATTAACACTAGAGAGTATCGTGCCCGTGAAAGATTGCAAAAGGAGAGGCAAGAAATCATTTCTCAGATTATCAAGAAAAACCCTGCATTCAAGCCACCCGCTGATTATAGGCCACCGAAACTTCAGAAGAAGCTGTATATACCAATGAAAGAATATCCCGGTTACAACTTTATAGGGCTTATTATTGGTCCTCGAGGCAATACACAGAAGCGGATGGAAAGAGAAACTGGTGCTAAAATTGTGATTCGGGGTAAAGGGTCTGTAAAAGAGGGTAGACTGCAACAGAAGAGGGATTTGAAACCTGACCCTTCAGAGAATGAAGATTTGCATGTCCTAGTGGAGGCAGAAACACAAGAATCACTTGAAGCTGCCGCGGGTATGGTGGAGAAGCTCTTGCAGCCTGTGGATGAGGTCTTGAATGAGCATAAGAGGCAACAACTTAGGGAACTTGCAGCCTTGAATGGTACAATTAGGGATGAAGAATATTGCAGGCTGTGTGGTGAACCTGGCCATCGCCAATATGCATGTCCTACCCGCACTTCTACATTTAAGAGTGAAGTGGTCTGTAAGCACTGTGGGGATGGTGGTCACCCCAGCATAGATTGTCCGGTGAAGGGAGCCACTGGCAAGAAGATGGATGACGAGTATCAGAACTTCTTGGCAGAGCTGGGAGGGACAGTTCCTGAATCAGCAATAAAGCAGAACCCCACGTTGGCAATTGGTTCAGGCAATTCTGGAAACAATCCTCCTTGGGCAAACAATTCTGGATCGAGTGGTGGTACTTCACAACCTGGTTTAGGGGCTAATCCGATTAAAAAGGAAATTGATGATACAAATTTGTATATTGGGTATTTACCGCCCACTCTTGATGATGATGCTCTGATCCAATTGTTTCAACAATTTGGTGAGATTGTTATGGCAAAGGTTATAAAAGACCGGATGACTGGTTTGAGTAAAGGATATGGGTTTGTCAAGTATGCTGATGTCCAAATGGCGAATAATGCAATTATGGCCATGAATGGCTATCGCCTTGAGGGCAGAACCATTGCAGTGAGAGTTGCTGGTAAGCCTCCTCAGCCTACTGTGCCTCCTGGCCCTCCAGCATCAGCCATGCCCACATATCCTATTTCAAGCCAGCCAGTTGGTGCCTATCCATCTCAACAATATGCTGCTGGTGGTCCTCTTGGTGCTGGCCCCCCTGGAAGTTATGCCGGCGCCCCAGTCCCATGGGGACCTCCTGTCCCTCCACCGTATGCTACTTATGCTCCTCCCCCTCCTGGATCAACTATGTACCCTCCGATTCAAGGTCAATCTATACCTCCATATGGTGTTCAGTATCCTCCAGTCCAGACAGCCCCTCCAGGTGCCCCATCCCAGCCTGTAACTTCTAGTGAATCCCAGCAGAGTTTTCCTCCAGGAGTGCAGTCTGACAATAGCACCTCTACTCAATCTACGACGGTCAATATTTACGGGAGTTCAATGCCTTCTATGCCGCCAGCTGCTCAACCTACATATGCCACATCTTATGGTTATCCGCCTTACTATGGTGCAGTTCCCCCTCCACCTCCCCCACCTGCCCCTGCTCCTATCTCCACTTCAGATCATATGCCTTGGGCTACCAACCCTTCAGTGCCACCCCCGGCATCAACTGCAGAGAAGACAACATACAGTGCAGATCAATCTCAGAGCATAGGAAATGTGCCTTGGGCAACAAATCCTCCAATGCCCCCACCCCCTACAACTGCAGAGAAGACAACATATGGTGCAGATTCAGAGTATGAGAAGTTCATGGCAGAGATGAAATGATCTGGTTGGTGTGAAGCCATGCCTATAAGTTCTGAAAGGTTTGTATACTATCTATGTTACTTTTATATGACTAATTCGTTGGTGGCCTTGTGTACGTTTTATGCTGATCGAATTTAACATTCTCTAAACTTTTCTTACTTTTTTCTCATTTAACCTAGTTAGTTCTTTTTGAAGAAGTTACTCATCACTATTTAAGTTCATTGTCAAAAGGTCCTCCCCCCGGGGCAAAAACCATGAGTTGTCTCTGATTTTCTCGTTATTAGGAACTTCAACTTTACAGGTATTTAATCTAACATTGTGATGTTGGAGGCCTTTCTCATTTGCAGTTTATCTGTTATTATTGAATAAGGCGTTTTAAGGAAGTAACATATTTTGTAATTGCTACATATTTCTTCTTGGAGTTATCAGTCTACCCGGATAGGAGAAGACTGGCTTCTAACTTTTCTCCTATGCCCTTCTAATCCTTAAGAAAGATAATCTGTGTATAAAAAAATTGCTTAATGCTTTCTTTCTATTAACTTTCCACTTGGTATCCACTTGATTTTCGGTATACCTGAAGGGCCTGTACAGAAAAATGGTGAAAAATAGTATGCCTGTGTAAGTATGTGATTCTTTTGTGCGTAATGCTTCCTGGATTAATGTTTTTCTCAGCTCACGTATTAATGTTATTGAGTGTTGTGCCGTTCCTATTTTAATGGTGTACAAAAATCATGTGGAGCAGAAACTAGTTAAAGTTGTATGGTTCAGGTATATGATTCTTATTCTCTTGAATATGTTCAAGAAAAATAGAAATATTTAATATTCTGACTTTTTTCCTGTAAAGAAGTAACGGATATGCACATGATTCTAATGTGGTGTTTTGCAGATTATGTTGCAGTCATATCTAGTTTAAGAGTTCTTTCTTTTTGTTCGTTTCTCTAGATGGCAGATGACTATTTGATTGTGTTCTCGTTATATGTTAATATGTTCTTTTATTTCTGTTCTATAACATATCAATCATTATGTTGCAGTTCTTAACTCTTCATTGTTATTATCTAACATTGTGACAGGCTTGATGTTTCTTGGAGCTCTTGTGAACCTGATTTCTTAACCTCTTGCCATGACTTTCTTGGAAGTTTGGGACTCACTTCTTTAACCTTGCTGTGCTCTTGTGACATTTGCAGAGATTTCACCTAAAAGTTCAGGAGTCTTCATACAGGAGAGGCAATATCAAAGGGCTTTGTGTTATTATGATTACTATTGATCTTTGCTTATCTTGTCGGACTTACGTATTCTTATTTTTTCCTTATGTTGGTTATTGATTCATACAGGAATGTCTGGTTGCTAAAGTTTTCTTCTGATAGTAACCTTTTTGGTAGCTGGTTCCTTCTGTTAAAAGTAGATACGTTTCTGGTTTAAATCATATTAGTTTATTAAAAATGTATTCTAACTTATTTTGTAATTTTGATTGCAAGTGTCTTTGTTTTGAGGGTCTTAGTTATGTTAATTGCCTGATGTTGAGGCTGCCTCTTAGATGCTGTTAATATGATCCCAAAGGTGACCCTGCTTTTTTATTTGAACGTCTGGGATCTGTGGATAGATGCCTCTCTTAAGATAAGTTAATCCATCCGTTAATAAAATACGTTGTTACTAGCAGTTCTATCATGCTTGTGAAAAAAAGTTCCATTTGATCATGTTAAATGTCAGTCTGTGGCACACATGCATATTTTGCCTGAATTCAATTCAGCTGTCATGATGTTATGATCACCAAATTCTTGGATGATACAGGCAAATATCAGGTGATGACATTTGTTTCTGAGGTGATTCCTTGTTATTGGCATAAGTTGATGGGTGAGGCCAATACTATTATTGATAGTTTTCTTTGACTTGTCTTCACACACTAGGTTA
Organism: Albizia julibrissin; assembly: GCA_037074505.1. Lineage (NCBI taxonomy): Eukaryota > Viridiplantae > Streptophyta > Magnoliopsida > Fabales > Fabaceae > Albizia > Albizia julibrissin. Next base: position 20,679,591 of record CM073486.1, on the reverse strand, counting down.
CCCTCTAGCGCTGGGCAAAGATGGGAAGTGAATGATTAAAGAATTTGAGTTTTGGAGTTTTTCTAGTATCCTGAAGTATGTCTGCTCATTTGGATTCAAACTTCTGGGTTCCGTTGTGGTTCGTGATATCTTAGTTTTTTCTCGCTGGTGAATGCAATACGTCAATTAAATTGTTCCGTATATGCTGGAGCCGTGCTAACAGACTAATGTGTTTGCCAGAGAATAAGTGCTAGCTCTGTAGTATTTATTTCTTATTTCAAACTTCTGAGTCTTCTAAAAATATTACCATGTTTGGCCTATGATACTTGTCGTGAAGCAATAAATGGGTATACTGTACCCTTTGCTTTTACTCAACTACGGAATTGATTTCTCATTAGAATCCTTTGGACCATCAGATTCCTGGGATAATTTTGACTTTGGAAGTATTTGCTCTCGCTCAAGATTTCACCTTGGAGGTCTTAGACTATAGCTCGTTGAGAACTGTCACAGTTGTCTTCCATCTTAAGGTTTTGCTATAGCCGCTGGGGAACAGTTACTTATAAGCATTGAAGTCTCTGTTGCGAGGCTTCATCTAATGTAGCTATCCATCACAGTTTGTGGTTATTACTTTCATGCTTGTGGGCATTGTGTTTGAACTAGGGAGCGCTGACTGATGATGTGATGTGCTATATCATAATCAGTTTTTATTTGTTTGATGAATGGGATATGCATTGCATGGTCTTGAGCATTTGTATGCCCTTCACTTTAACTAACTAGTTTTCCCCCCATTTTTTATGAAGCTGTATTTGCAATTTAAAAGGAAAAAAAGTAATTTTGGCGATGATCCTTGTAATACGTATTCTCAAGGAAAAATCATGTATTCATTCAGTGTGTATGCATTTGGCTTACTTTGTTACATGTGCCGAATATGAGCATGATTTTAATCTCAATGCATTAGATTAGTTGCCATCCGTGATTAAAATTTAGTGGCATGTTTTTATACCCTCGTGCACAGATTGTATATTGTAACATATATAACAGGGGTTGTTTGATTTAGCTGTGGTCTGGGTTCTATTTTCTTGTCTGCCACAATTGATTTGAGGAAGTGGTAAATTCTGCCCTGATTTAATGGCTGATTTCTGAGTGAGTTTTGGTGCTGTCAGCTATTTGTCCACCTAGTAAATATGATCTTTTAGCTTCTAGTTTATGTTTCTTGTGTTTTGTTTTAAATATATACGACAATGTTTTAAGGGTAGAGGGCCTTTGCCTTGTCCTATAAGGGTTTATCTGCACAAGGGGATTTGAATTCCTTGCAGTATATGTTATAAATAAAATAAAAATATATTCATGACCTAGCTATTTTGACTGCTTTACTACACTTGGAAGTATGGAGGGAGATGGGCATTGCAAGGATCCAGTTTTGAAGTGTGGTTATGCCATTAAAAGTACAAGTTGTGTAAATGATAATGCGATTCTAAGGGGAATCAGACAAGCCTTTGAAAGATGCATTGTAGAGGTAAAAAAAAGAAGAAAAAAGAGACTAAATGAGCTACTTTAACAGAATTTAGTTTAGTTTGGAAGAAAATGATAAATATAAATATTTTAAACTAAATTATTTAGTTTTCTTAATTTGGGTGGGTGAAGTACTGGATAAGTTTTATAGTTTGTCATTTTTTTGAATCAAAATGAAGGGGTCATGGATCTCTGTCACCATTACAATTTTAGCGAATTAAACTTCTCATTATTTGATGTGATTGCTTAGAAGTTTTCTTGCTATTTAGTGATGTTGTCATTGTTATTGTAAGTCTTTGTTTTTAACTTTAAACTCAAGTTTACTGTTCAAAATACTAGTTACAATTATTTGAGTGAGTTTTTTTTTTAAAAATTATTTGACTTCGTTATTTTGGTTTTCTTAATTTTATTAAGTGTTCATTTTGCAATCTTTTAACCCTAAAATGTTGGCATCAAGATTTTATATGTTGATGGAAGATTTTTAAATGTTCATACATTCAAGTTTTAATTTTCAAAATAATGATTGTTATTGAAAAATAGTATTTTTTGAAACTAATGATGATACGGTTCCAGAGTTGAGAAGGTTTCAGATTTGGGAAGATACTCGAGGTACTCGTGGTTTATTTTTGTTCTTTGTTTTTAATATAAAGTGTAGTTTTTGAATTTTCAATTCACTACTAATATATTTCGGTCAAAAACCTCACTACTAATATATCGGACCTAAACTTTGCTAAAAAGTGTTTTGTTTAAACATTTTTTTTAAAATTGTGATAAAACTCCTTTCTTATATTAATTTTAAGCACTGGAAAATTATTTTTAAAAACCAAGACAAACACAACTTAAAACAAATCGGCACTATGCTGTTACTATTATTTAAGATGTTTTATATGATTAAAATTATCATTTTATTTTGATCATGAGCGAGTCGTTGAGTTTAGTGGTATTGCTGAGACGATTATTTCTCCAGTTCCATATGAGAAAGGGTCTTGTGATAAGGAGTAGAAGTGGTATTGTTAAGAAAAAGAGAAGGTTATGCATCCATCCTAAGCAAGGTACTCATTTCCAAGTAACTAAGTTTTGTGCACTTGTTAAAATATACTCCACTACACATTAACATGCATTAATGTAACAACTATTTATTTAATTTGGAGAAATTTAGAACTAACTAAATTACTTGATTATAATATATGTAACATGATTTCTCTCAAATAATTCTATCTAACATTAGATTATATAGTATTTTATAAATTAGTCAAATTAATTTGAAAGAAAAAATAATTATAATAGATAAAGTTAAAAAAAAAAGTCTTGCATTTAAGATTAAAATTCACCTCCAAACTGCCAACTACAAAAGTAATGAACCTAAGGCACCAACGACTCGAAGACTCAAAGTAGATGATACATACTTGAGACACAAAAAAGAAAGGACAATTACGTATAAATTACAGAAGGATAAAGAATAGAAAATCACCTTCAAGCCAGGTTCTACATTTTACATTTTGGACAAAATGAATAATAAATTTCTCATTTCATTGATACTTTAGTCATGTTTTTGTCCTATTTCTTATTCTACCTTATAAATAACTTTTTCTGAGTTTAATATTATTGTCTTCTTTCCAAAATAAAATAAGTAAATTTTTAAAGCACATTTTTACATATGACAAAGGATCAAACTGAACCGTGACAAATTTTTTTGACCAAAGCTTTGGTAAGTTACACATGATAAAAAAGACACATTAACCAATATGTCTAGTAATAAGCCTATCCCACTGGCCACTAGATTCGACAAGCACCATTGCTTCACAGGGAGAGGAGTGTCTAGTAATAAACCAATTCCACTACTTCTAATGCCACCTTTGCACCATCAAGGCTTACATTTAATTGAATTTAAGTGAAATTTTACTATTAGCTCTCAAGTCTAAGAATTTCTTTACTAGACTGGATCAAATTCAAGTGATATTGAGCAGTAGAACTTAAATTTTTATCAAGAATATTTATATAATTTTCCCGCATGGTTTTGAAAATATCATAAAAAAATATAATTAATTTTTCTTCCAATTTATTGATGAGTTTTTACATAAGCCTTTAGAGTTCTAAATAATGCGCTAGATTATGTTAATTTTTTTTGTTTGTAAAATTGTTTAATAATTTTTTGGGTGAAGGGACAATTTTGCTCAGGAAGTTTTCACCGAGGAGCAATTTTGTCCTAAAATTTTTTCGGGGACAATTTTGTTTTGAAAGTTTTACAAACGAAGTAATTTTTCCCTAACCGTTATCTTAGTTAATTTTGATCTTTAATTGACCAAATATACTGAGTTAGTGCACATGTCATTCATATCATTTTTGTAAAGTGCAAATTTGCCCAAAAGTCCATATATCATTTACTTTTATTTTTTTCAAAGTTAGATTTAAAATTTTTGGGACAAATTGCACTTCAACAAAAATGACGTGAATGACATGTAGGCTGCTAACTCAGTATATTTGGTTAATTAACGGTCAAACTTAGCTAAAGTAACAGTTAGGGCAAAATTACCCTCTAAAAAACTTTCGAATCAAAATTGCCTTTCAGTGAAAACTTCTAAAGCAACATTGCCCCTTAACCTTAATATTTTTTTATCCTTTAAAATTTATTAGCAAATTTAAATTAAATTTCCTAGCACTTTTCTTGAGAAAAAATTGCCAGGAATTAAAACATAGTTTTATGAAGGTAAAAGTAATCCTTTTATTCTTTAACTATATCTATATTGTTTTATTTTGGTTACGTAATTTTATATAAGTGTCCTTTTAGCCATTTAACTTTCACACTCTTAGTTTTATAAGAAAAAAAATGTTGATATTGAAATTTTGTTAGTTTATAAAACATTAAGAAATATTGACATATTAGGTTTAATTTTTAAAAAGGGAAAATAATTATTGAAGTACATATAGTTTTTTGTTTTTAATTTTTAATTCAGTATCTGTACGTTTTACTCTCCTAATTAAATAATTTAATTTTACTTTGTAGTACAATTAACTTCTATACAAGAGCTAACAATGCTAATAAAGCAATATTATATAGGCCAACAGTGTTAAAAGATTAAAATCAAAAGATTTAATGAGGGGAAAAAATATATTAGTACCAAATTAAAAGTAACAATGATTGGTATAAAAAATCATTAGAGTCAACGGTGTTAGGGTTAGAAGATTAACACGATATTAAAACATACAAGTACCAAATTAAAAGTAACAATGATTGGTACAAAAAAAATCATCTGAGACCAATGGTGTCAGAGTTGAAGATTTTTTTTTTTAAATTCATAATATTAAGACGACGACAACAATAAAGCTTTAATTTAGTAGATAAGATTATCTATATAGATCATAAGATACCATTGTGCTTTATAAGCAACTAAATTTTTAAAAAGATTGTTAACTAAAACATCATTCAATAATTTGATTGAATGTTTTTCTTAATCTTCCTTTATTTTTTTTTAAAGGACTGTGCACTATTTAATGGATCCTCTTCACTACAAGTCCAATGACATTCTTTGAATATTTACAAATCACTTCAAAATTTTTTTTGGGATAATGCCAAAAAAATACCATTTAAACTTCAAAATCCCGTTAACAAGTTCGGTAATGGGATTAACAAGAATGATAATGCAATTAACAAATCATTTTATTATTAAATCACCTATTTGAGATTTTAAAATTTAAATGATATTTTTTTGGAATTCTCCCTTTTTTTTTTTTACAATTCCTCGAGCATGTGACTCCAACTCTTCTACAAGTATGTTTATTGTGGACCTATACTTAATTATATGACAACATATCTATCCCACGTTCTCATTTCAGCTACATCAAGTTGAATTGAGATGTCGCATAAAGCTTTATAAGGTATATATATATTCTGTAAAGCACTTTTGTGTTTTTAAATATCGCTTGTCTATAGTTAATATATAAAATAAAGAACCGATGCCACAAATATCATTTGGCCTTAGTGGACCTGTGCCTCGTTTCCAATCTGTGGTCGCGAGTTCGAACCTTGCCCTAACCTATCTTTTCGCCTTTTTGCCTCAGTTCATCTTCTTCATTTCTACTACCATGGAAGGAGATCAGTCATCTCCTTCTCGCAGAAAGGTATAATTTCCTTTCCAAATTCCCAGAATTCTCTCTCATATCATCAAACAAGATCCAATTTCGACTCTCAATGACTTCGATTTCCTCTGCAGGTAAAGTTCGCTCCGAGAGCTCCACCTTCCAGGAAGCCTAAACCAAAGACGCCGAAATCGTAAATTCCGTCGGAATTCTCTGTGAATTTCCACCGTTTCCCTTTGAAATCTGTATAATTTTTTTTTCTGATTATTGTTATTGTTGATTCAGTGAAGCTGGAGAAGAAGACGATGGAGAAACTGCTCAGGCTCGAGCTCTGTTACGACATATGAGCGTAAGTCGTCTTCTTCTTTCTTGTTCTTTGATTCTGTTTAGGACTTTTGGTTCTTTCAATTGTGAGTTTGAAGATCTGGAGTTGAATCATATCATTCTTGCGCACTCTTCGGTCTCGTGCTTATTTTGTTGATCTACCAGTTTATTGAAGTCGATAACACTGTTTCAACTCTGTCTTTTGGTCGGTAAGAAATTTAGAAAACAAACTACTAGCTCTGGTGATAGTTAATTTTTATTCTTCAATGAATTTAATTTATAAATTAGATAAAATAATTTAAAAAAATGATAAAAATAAATATTTTAAAATAATTTAATTAATTTTTTAATAATAAAAAAATCAATTTTTATTTTATTCAGGGTCAATATCAATATATATCTAACTGGCTTATTCAATTATGCATATTAGGCCCAAAAAAAAATTAATTACTATTTTAAAATAATGAATAGCTACTCGCTGGCTGTAAGCATGTTTGGTGGGGTTTTTAAAATGTTTATAAGTGTTTATGTACGTAAGTTGAAACAACACTTTTCTCATATATTTACTTCATATTCCGTAAATCATGATTGAAAAACTGTTTTTGAAGACTTTAATAACTATTTTAAATAAATATATTATTGAGCTATTGGGACATTTTCAAATGAAAGGTGGGAGCGTCACATAGAAAACACTTGTGGCTGTGCCATCACGCTATTTACTGTTTTTTTTTAAATTTTTTTTGGATGCATATTATGAAAGGAAAAAATAGAAAAAGAATTTTAAAATTATAAAATTCTGAATCATGTATTTCCTAAAAAATGAGTGGTAAATTACTTATCAAGTTTCGTTATTTTTTTATCAATTATGAATCTTAGTTTGAATTCTGAATTTTTTTTGGGAAATGCTTAGAACAACTATAGTTTGAAATGACTTAATTTTTTTAATTATTATTATGAAATTAAGTTTTTTTTTGTGAAATTACCTAATTGTTCTAAGTGAAATTAATTGTCATTATCTTAAATGTTATTGTTATTTCATAAGTTAAAATTACTTGTTAAATTGTTGTTATTACTTATTAAGTTATAACACAATAAAAATTTTCAGTGACATTAGTTGTGACCTTATTTGATAAGTTAAAAGTTGTTACTTCTTAAGTTGTGATTAATAATTTTATAAAAAAGTCACTGAAATTAGTTACTATTTCCTAAATTGTTTTTATTTTAAATTTTCGTTGGCAATATTTTTATTTCATGATTTAAAGATATTATTTGTTAAAATGTGGTTATATTTTTAAATTAAGGACATTTAAGTAATTTTGCTACCAAATCCCAAACTAGTCCCTAAAGACTTTATAATGTTTGTTGGAACAAAAAAAAAAAAAAAAGAGGGACTTCATAATGTTTAGGCCATTTCAGAGTTTTGAGATTTATAATTTGGGGGATTTTTATGTCTTTCTCCCTTATTTTTTTTTCCTCTTAAATGAAATAACTTTATAAGTACAAATTGATTCACCCAGATGTGACCTTACGTGATCTTAAGTTCTTACATTAATATATTTGGCTAGAAAAAGTTCTTACATTAATATATATTTACTGACCTCTTACATAGTCATATTTAATTGTCTTAGATTTATTGCCGGGTTGGTTGGATTACGGGAGAGAGGATTACATGTAATCTTGATGTAATATTACGATTACAACGTTTAGTTAGACTTATGTAATGTAAAGATGATTTTGTAATCCTGATTACATCATTTGATGTAATCAGGATTACATTGCTAGGACTGATGAATGATGATGCATACATCCTGTAATCTAGTGAAAATGACACTATTACCATTATAATTTTTTAAATTAACTAAAATGCTCACCCATAAATACGGTTAAATATTAAATAATTTTAATTACCACCCATAAATATTAAAAAATAATTAATAATATAGAAATTTAAGAAATATTCCCCAATTCAAAATTTAAAAAATTATATTCCACCATTAAAAAAATATTAAAATATCTTATTAAATAATATTCTCATCATTAAATATTAAAAATTAACATGAATTCAATCTATACACTGCATAATATTTCCACAATTAAATATTAAAAAATTACTATGAACCCAGCGTGTGCACTGTATGGAATAAAAAAAATTATCATGAACCCAACGTGTACACTATTATATATGTAGAAAGGGGTAATTTTGTCCCTTGCTATATTATTCTTATATATTTTTATATTCGATGTAATTCAACCAAACGTTTCTATATATATGCATCATCTTTTCTTAAAGACGAATCAAACAAATTATATAATCATCATTATATTGAATTACTTCAAATTCTGTAAACCAAATGGGCACTTAGAGTTTTATTTATTATTGTATTTATTTTTTTTTTTTACGCATTCACATGAAATATTAGGACGCGTTTGGTTGTTTACCAATAAATTAGCTTATTTTACAACCTTTTCCTCCTTTCCTTTGTTGGAGACTTGGAGTTTGAGCTTATATTGAACAGCTATAATTCCTCTGTTAAACAAACATACTTATGGGCTCTATGCCTTTTCTTCTTGCTGATATAATATTGATATATTTTCAATCTGGAATTGCAGGAGAATCTCGCAAGACGCAATCGTAAAGTTGAAACAAAATGTAACGATCATATCTGTACTATATCTTTGTTTGCCACTTTGCAAAACATGTTCTTACATTAGTGATCCTAGGTTGACCATAATCTTGCATCCCAAATGGTATTTTCTGTTGAATATGAAGTTTTACTTGATTTTTTTTATTATCTTAAATTTCTTACAGAAAATTGGCATGTATACAAATCTCTGCATCTTTTCCTGTGTTATCAATATCTGTCATGGTTTCTTGCCTAGAAGTCAATCTCAACTTCAAGTTTCTTAATTTGTAGTGCAATTGAAAAACACTGAACTAGAACAATTTTTTTATTAAATTTAGGAAGAGTGGAGAAGTAGTAGAGTTTGTAGAATAAGTTAGGTATGTGCTGGTGACTAAAGCAGCAAAAAGTAATGAGCACTGGGCAATACATTCTTTCATTTGGAATTTAGAAATTTACCAGGTTCTCATAACATGAAAATTATGGAGTAGAATGTGTCTGGAAATTTGTGTTGCGTTTGTTTGTTTTATTTTTAGCAATCTCGACTTCTCAATAGACTGTGTAAATTTATCCTATTCATGTAGCTGGCACAATGAGTTCAACAAATGGAGTCTATGATTCAGTTTCTGGTAGGATTTGAAGAAGTACTAACTGATTACTATATAATCTTATCTGGTTCTTGTCTCTATCTAACTGTATCATAATTTGGCGACATCAAATATCCCTATTTGATTACACTTGATAAGTGCGCAAGTTCCCTTTAACCAGTGGTTCTACGCCACCTTCTCCAGTGATATTTGGTGACAATTGTATTTTTGTGCCTTTTGGAGTAAAATGGTTAACGAAGCGTTTGAAATAGTTTCAATGGTGAAATTTAAGGAATTTAATGAAGCGTTTGAAATATTTTTGTGCCTTTTGTATGTTTCAGAAAGTAAATTCTGATATATCTCTACATGTTATCTCATGTCAGTTGCATGGCATTAAGTGTGATAATTGTTTTAAAAGTTCCTGAAAATTAAATAGAGGTGAAGATAACTCACAGTCTATTTATGGTCTAAGAACAGTAAAAATGCCTCAATAAGTCTTTTTCCATTTTAAATCTTTCCTTTCATTTATATTGAGGAATTGAATAGTGAGAACCACAAATCTTGAAGACTAAGAAGAATCCTTGAGTTGCTTTCTGAATCTGTGATCAGCTTACAGTTTATAAATATAAATTGCCATTACCTTCATCATTGTCGACTCTTTGATTAATTGACTATCTCCTTGTGTTTTCTGTTAGCAAATGTGCAAGTTGCATTTGGTCCTGGTGCTAGTTCACTGCAATCCCTACGGACATATGGTAATAGTAAGGGCATGCATAGAGGTGAAAGCAACAATTCATCATCCAAAGTTTCTGGTAGTGGGGAAGATGCTTTAACATTGCCTTCAGCTGCTGTGGAGAATCAAAGTGATGTTTGTATGGTAGATGCTTCTAATGCTGTCACTGGTGCGTCGGCTAGGAAAACAAAAAAAGAATACAGGGAACCATGGGTGAGGACTTGTCATAACTCATCTTTTCTTATCCTATCTGCATCTTCCTCAAAAGGCCAAGGTCTAAGCAAATTTTTGTTTTTTTTTGGGCAATTAAACTACAGGATTATCAATCTTATTATCCTACTACTCTGCCTATGAGGAAGCCTTATTCTGGGGACCCAGGTATGCTTTGATCAAATTCAACAAATGATCCATCAACAGAATTCGATTTCATGAATGAGACTTGATGGAACACATGATTGGCTAATGAGTTCCCATGAACATAAAATAATTATATCAGCAAAACCCATTTTCAAGTTATTCCTTAACTGATGAACTATTGATCTTCAGTGGCATTTCTGATGAATTTATTGAGCTTTGTAACATTGAATTCCGTTTACCTGGTTTTTGGTGTTAGAAATTCTTGATGATGAAGAATTTGGGGAAGCTGCTACTAAGACAGAGTATGATGAGGAAGCTGTTAATAATGCTGCAGAACTTGGTCTCTTGGTTAGTAATCACTCTAAAACATGTTAACATCAATTCTAAACTTCTTTTTTGACAGTGCGTTTGACTGTATGGTTACATGACAAAATTTCAACAGGATGAGAACGAGGAAAAAGGGATGCTTTTGTTTCAATTCCCCGCTCTGCCATTGGTTAAGCAGTCGGCTAGCGTGAAAGGGAAGGAGAAAGTAGGTACATCTTCAGAAGCTTCCATAAAGGGCCGCAATCTGGAAAATTTGTCAGGGGGTTATATGGGCAAAATGCTAGTATACAAGAGTGGAGCAGTTAAATTGAAGCTTGGAGAGAACTTGTTTGATGTGAGTTTTACAACTTGACTTTGAAATTTACACGTTGCATGATCATGGCTAGGGGCATACCCAAGAATTACTCAACAAAGAATCTGAGAACTGAGTTATATTTTTGACTTGATCACGAAAAAAATTAAGTATAAATTTATCAGAGTTGAATGTGGTGCTAAATTAGCATTAAACTTTTCAGCAATTCTTCTCATGGAACAAGTAATTAATCAAATTGATTGCTTGAGTTATGAGAATGGATGTTTTGTTCTGTTTTATGGATTATTTAGACATACACTACAAGAATTGATTTTTTGTGTTATTATAAACACGATTGGTTCTTCATTTACAATCTCTCAGCTTCATGCATCAAAATTACTTGGGTAGATATATGCTACTTTGAAGATTCTTATAATGAAAGTTTACAGTGCTTCATGTTACAACCTATAGTTAGGTAGCCTAGTCTCACATGCTGCAACCTCAAGATCATTCTCTTCTGCTTCAATGCTGATAAAACAAACTCATTAGTTGCCAGTTGGTACTGTGTATGATGTTTCAGTAACATTATCTTGCTTGATAATCTTTTTAAAATTAGATTCTTTACATTCATGCATTTGTAAAATGAAAAATGTAAACAAATATAGTTGTGTATGGCTTATATCTTACCATACCATACATGTACTATTAACTCTGTCAACATCTAAGTTAAAACCATTTTGCTTACCACTTGGGTCTTGAAAATTTGATCTTTCTATAAATTCCTTCCTTTCCCATTCGATCCCCATCCAAACATACACTTAGAGATCCCCCACTGTGCCTTATTTTGTGCAGTGCTTTATGGCAGTTGTATAAGTAACATGTTTTTGTTTTTTCATATATATATATATATATATATATAAATATACTACAGCTGAGAACTACACAAAAGTAGGCACTACAAGGGATCTAAATCCTACTACTGTTATTAACTTCCTCGATAAGTAACTTCCATAACTGAATCATGGGATTTATTTATTTTGGTGCAGGTGTCTGTGGGTTCAGATTGTGTGTTTGCTCAAGATGTGGTGGCAATGGACATTGCAGGAAAAAACTGCTGTGTTCTTGGGGAACTTGACAAAAGGGCTGTTGTAACTCCTGATGGCCTTGATTGAGTAATTAGAATCAAATATTGACCTGCTTCAACAATGAAAAGTCATAATCTAGGTAGTATGTGAATACTGGATGGACAGAGTATTATTTTTTGGGGTAAATAAGTATGTATGTATGTGTCTAGAAATGCTAATTCTGTTGATTCAGTTGCATGTTGAACTCTTCCAATTCTTGGCCCTATTTTTGTTATTGGCAAAACTCTCTACCATGCAAAGAAGAATCAATTCCCATTTTCACTATTGCTTTGGTGGGAGATTTCAGCTCCGTTTGCAGTGTTCACACTTGGGCTGGAACACCAACACTACCACATCCCCTTTCTCATCTTCTCTTTCCATATTCCATTCTCATCATTTCTTTCGATGAACTAATTGGCACAAAGTCTCATAACAAAATCCAAAAGCAAAGCAAGGCTCTTAGATGAATCAATTGGACAAACTTTCATCCACCAGAATGTGATGTCACTGTGGGTGGTGCTACTATGACAACCTCCATCACCTGCGGCTTAACAAGTGAATGTTTCATTATGATATTAAACAAATCCCAAATAGTCACTTCCATGGAGATTCCAAGTGAATGTAGGAATCCTCGCTTGTTATTTAACATCTCCATTTGTTCCACTGCCTGCAGATATTGTGCCTCCAAACAGCTCTGTTTTTTTATTACTAAACAGGGGAGGCCATCCCAGTTTAAGAAGCCAACTCGAGGTTAAAGAAGAAAGGACATGTTTCAGACTTGGATCAATGCTTGCTAACGGAAATTTTAACGGTGTTACTACTTATTTAACAAGAAGGACCACCGGATCTAACAGTAAAAGTTAAAGGACCCGAAAAAAACGGGGCAAAAAATAAAAAATAAAAAATTCAGGGACTTAGTTCAAAATTAAGAAATATTATAAGAACCTTCGGATTAATTTTGTCTTTTATTTATTTGCAATCAAATTGGGCAGTTATCCTCTCTATTTCTTATATGTAGTGTTAAAAATTATATCACCAACAAAAAAAAAAGTGTCAAAATCTTAACTCTGGCCTCAGGGCCATTTACTTATATAAATATGCCTTATCTCATGATTAAGTGTAAATATGCTATTATATTTTTTTTGCTCTCTAAACATGCTATTATAGCGCTAATGTTATGTGAAGGTTTCCATTTCCATCAGGGTCGCAATACTAATTAATTCTAGGCTACTTGTCAGGTCACGAAGGAAATAATTTCCTACTATGCTTTTTCACGATGACTATAAATAAAAGTTAAATTCTTTTTTTTTGGTCAACAAATAAAAGTTAAATTCAAAGTTTATCCAACACAATGGTATAGTATAAAATTTGAATTTATCTCATGAACAAGTTTTGTAAATTTCATTATCAATATATTCTATAATAATCGCGATAGCGCTGCTAAATTCTGTTTTGTTTTTAAATAACACTGTTTTATTTTTATATGCCCTCATAACTGAATGTTGTTTTATCTCCATAAATCAATGAGTTATCATAATTTAAAATTATATTTTTCCCCAAAAACACATAATAAATAGGGAAAGTATAAAAAAAAAATCATTTAAACTTCAAAACTCCAAATATGTGATTTAACAATAAAATGAGTTATCAATTGCATTACTATTTTTGTTAATCCCATTAATATATTTGTCAACATGATTTTAAAGTTCAAATAGTATTTTTTTGTCATTTTCCCTAATAAATATAGGAGATTTAGTTTGGATCCATTAATCAATAAATATAATTTATTAATAACTATTATCTAATTTCTTTTTTATATTCCTTTATAATAGAATTTTTTTATCTCCATATTAATCAATAAAAAAATTTATATATGAACTCATTAATCATATTAATAATTGGAATGATACCTAGGTTATTGTTGCTCAAGTTATTAGGAAGTGAACAATGGTTATAAAGACATCACCTTTTAATGTATGGAAAGTTGGCATAATTTTGGTCAATGAGGAAGTTTGTGATTTATTTCTATTTGGCTATTAAGTTTTAGGTTTTTTGTGCTCTGTGTTATGTCAATCTTATTCTTCATATAGGGCCATAGGATTGAGGGTGCAGTGATGCAAAATAGACACCTTCAAAGATTTCATTGAGGACATGGTAGAGAGGGAGGTCTACTGGTTAGAGAATTGAAGTTATGCCTAATGATGATAACTTCAAATTATGCGACAATCCTTAGAAGCTTACTTTGTATTGTATGACAATTGAATCTGACATTAGCTTTGCACCCATCAAAGATATTGTCGCTTACACACCATCAAACAAAGGGATTGATTGGTTTGTTTCCTTTAATGCACCTCATTCAGATCATTATATGTTTAGATAAATTTATCGGCCAAAATGTCTTACATGAGCAAAACAATCATGCATATGTTATTGGTTTTATACATGCATTTGGGAGCTTGGTTGACCATCAACAAAAGGCTGGTCAAACAAAAAAAACTTGATTTCACCATTTCTAATGAAAAGTTAGCATTTACACTTGTTTCAATCATTTCCTTTTCTCACTTGATTCTGATTTTCCCGAAATTCTTATTTACATAATGAAATTAGAATATTTATTGTTTGTTGTTAAGAAGGACTCCGTGGGTGGCAGTGGTGGGAAAATTGTGCAAAAGGTGCAATTGGGCAATTGTGCCATGCCATTGGTGCCGTGCCCACTAACTTCCCACTTTATTTAATGTCTCATCATATTTTAATAGTTTAATAGGTAAGATTCAATATTAGATTATTTTTATTATATTTAATATTATAATAACATTTTTTATATAATATTAAATATCACCTATTAAAACATGATCTAATGACTGAAAAAATTAAGTAAAGAGGAAATGGAAAGAAAGTCCCGTATCAACTGCGCTTGAGGTTATGGATCACTCCATCCGATTAGAACTATTGCAATGGATGGGACTGAGGGGCTTGTTAGAGTACGGCGCGTGCTCAACACTGGATCCCCTATCACTCACTGTAAGCCTTTATTCACATTTCATTTATAAAAATATACCCCTCATTCAAAAAAGAAAACTCCAACTTACTTTTTAAGTGAGAGAAATTATAAAAATAGAAAAATTTATCAATAAATATAAAATAATATAATAAATCCAGATTTCTAAATTAAAATACTAACAAAGTTATAACCAGATAATTAATGATAAATTTCAATTATTCATTGTTGATATTCATTTTCCATCAATTAAGATATTGTAGTTTAATTTTTTAAGTGATTTTGCATTGTCAAACTACAAAATCAATATCAATATCAACATAGAGTTGATCTAACGATATACAACTAATAAATATATGCTATGAGTTTTGTGTGATAATTAAAGAGAAGAACTGATTTTTTAAGGTGTTCCCAAACAATCAACGAAATTGTGTAAACCAGCCAAAAGAGAAAATGAAGATTGCACAAACTACAAAATAAATGTGATATAAGTTTTTTATCATAATTAAAGAGCAAAACTGATTTTTGAAAGTGTTCCCTAACAAACAACGAAATTGGGTAACCCAGTGAAGCTTGTATATTCTCATTCTCATTTGAATAAGAATTATCTTAATGATTAACTTTATGACATGCCCAAGAACTTTGCCAGTCCACTCGTAGACTCTTCTACCATTAATATCAGCATATTAACTATATATATGTGTGTGTGTGTGTAATAATGTAATTATCAATTAAATTTGTAAATGGGAGCCTTACGCATAATGTGGCTAGAATAGAAAATTGATCTGTGAATCACTGAATAAAAATTTGCATCAAGAAATCTTCTGTGCATTCAAAATCTGAGGAAACTGAAACAGAAAAGCCTCCTTGTCCATTGATGATCTCTTCTTTGTTCACGAGGATCCTTGTTATTATTACTTTGACTTGTTCCTTCATATTCGCATTCCATTGGATCCCATGTTAAGCTATTATTATTGTCATTTGAGTCAAATATGTAGTCTTGTCTGCTCACCTGATAATGCAAACATGAAAAAAAAAAACAAATAAATTATCCTATTTTTAATTTTTTATGTGAATATATCTTGTTTACTTGGCAAAAACACTTGAAAGAAAATTTCATCGTAACCCTGAAATTTTCTTCATAACTCACCTGATGATCATCATCGTTGGGCAAAGCTTCAACTTCTTGGGTGCAACAAACTCTTTTATCTTCTGGCCTCCTTACATGAACTGATTCTGCATTTGCTCTACTTCTGGCAGATTGAATGTCTCTTGTCCGCGCTTTGCTTTCGTATTCAATTTCCTACACACGATATTTGATAATGATCCACTAAAAATCTTCTAATAAAGGTCTAAAAATAGAGACACTAAAAACTGGTTACAAGTTAAACCGGTTGAGGTTGTTGTTCAAGGGTAAATAACCTATTGATTTAGGGTCAAATCAATTATGATTAAAATATACGTGCTTCATTCGATTTTTAATATAAGATTTAGTTCACTAATTTGGGTAGATTAAGAAAATTGGTTATGTTAGTTATTTATAATAAATATAGGTTAATTTTGCTAAAATACCATTTTTTATCACAACTTCTCTTGGGTATAAATCTTTTAATGTATGCAATTATTAAGGATACTTTAGAAAAATATTAGAAAGTTGGGAAATAAATTGGATTGATGTCTTCTATTTCATATCAAATCAAACTCTCAACTAGCTTTTATATTAAAAATTAAAGGTAGTAAAATTTAATTAAGGCCAGATCAAGTTCTCCAATCACATACACTTATTTTTTTACTATTGTTAGTTGTTAAAATGCCTATTTGCACATGTGTAAATTCGCATATGAACACCTGTAAATTCTTGTATTGGCTCTTATAATGTAAAGTATGATTTGTTAATTTTCATATAGATACCTGTTATTTAATTTGTTATTGTTAGTTGTTAAAGTACATATATATACATTTGTAAATTCACCTATGAACTTGATCTAATGGATATAAACAACTTAACTTAAGTTTTGTTCTTTAATTAAAATATACAAAATTATTTGTATACAATCCTTAAAAAAGAGTAATATTCTTTTTAAAATATAAATTAATTCACGAGTAAATGGAATATTCATGGATATGCCACATATAGTCCAACAAAACGAAGTTATCAAAGCATAAATCTGTTATATTTTTGTTTAAAAACTCAAAAAGACATTGTTTCAGATAATCTATAAGAAGATAAAGAAATATAAAATCCAGCCTGCTGGTTGACTTGTCCAAAACTATTGACTAAATGTTTGTTTGCAATAGCGATTTAAACTTTTAAAAGTAGCTTTTTAATCATGATTTACGATATATGAGGAAAGTATGTAAGAGAAATTTTGTCTCAATTTACATAAATAAACACTTTTAAAGATTACAAACGTAATCCCAAACAAACACGAGACTGACCACGAGACTAGTTCACTAGTTTTATTGCTTTAATGGGTGGTCGACCTTGAATGTTAATATACTGCTTCCAGTTTTTAATATAAAATCTACTTGTAGTTCATTTTCTTCAATAAAGTGGGCCTTGTATTATGGATTATAGGGATTACCAAGCTAAAAATCTGAGCTTAATTACCTGAAGAAGATCAGAAGGTTCTTCTTTTGTTTCTGTTGAACAAGAGAATTAACATTGTTTTCAAAAACAATATGAAAGAAACATTAATTAAATAAGAGAATTTAAATATAACAGTATCATCACCTGCGTAATGATCACTCCAGGGTAACACTGGTATTGACGCCTTGTAGCCATTATTAATATTATTGTTTCCTGTCAAATTTTTGTGTGTTTAGCTCAAGTTTTCAAGTCTCAGGCAGATTATCATATATGAACAGTTCATTGAACTTCAGAAAAATGGGTGTGTGTATGCGCGCGTTTTTCCAAAATTCCAAATTAAGAATAGGACCTGCATGAGCATTACCTCGCTCATCACTCATTCTCCTGCATAATTATATCATGTTAAATAAAGGGTTAAGTTGTAAATTTATTTTAAAAGTTTTTGCTGAGGAACAGTATTATCCCTAAAGTTTTTTTTTTTTAAAAAGTTTAACATTACCTCAGAAGTTTCTAAACGTAGCAATGTTGCCTCATACCGTTGAAAAATTAACGTTGACCATTAAGAGTTAATGATAAAGGGAAACATTACTCTATTTTAACACTTTCGGAGTAACATTGAACCAAAAAATAAAAAAAACTCTTGAGATAACATTGCTTTTTAGCAAAATCTTTCAGGAAAAATTTACATCTTGATCCATAAATAAATAATAAATAGAGATATAGATAATAAGTCTGAAATTGAACTCGAAACTTTTCTCTTATCAATCCAAAATTTCACTTTTTAATATTACAAATTAAATTACTCGGCCAAAAAAAAAAGAAAAGGATTGCAATTAAAATGAACAGTTCTTGCAGCAGCATATCTAAATATATTGGTTTGCTAGGCAATCAAATTAGAAAGGCAACATGATATATAAATAACATTTATGAGGAACCTTGAAATATGATTATTCCATTAACGTTTTCGAAAATTAAATTTTACGCATCTGAATGATTTTTTTTTTTTTTTAAAAAAAAGGGTACTAGAGCATTACCTTGGTCAACACTCATGCAATCCTGGATGTCAAATATAAAGAATTGAAATGTGGTTAATTAATATGGAAGACAATTGTTAAAAAAGGGATATATAGCATAATTTAAAAAAATTGTAAAAACTTACTGAGGTATTATGGGTATCCTCCATCAACCGCCTCTTTCTTAGCATTTGCAGCTCTCCTGTGAAAAGGACAAAATAATCTTTAAGAAGAAAAGGGGGGAAAAAAAAGTAGATGATCAATATTACTACTTTTTTTTTTTTTTCCAAAAGTTGAACAATATATATACTACCTTTCTCTTCAATCAATCTTTCATAGGGCAGTTTGTATCAAATCATAAAATTCCCATTCTCTTCCTTCAGTAAACGAAAAACGTTACTGGCATAGTCCCATTCTCTTCCTTCAGTAAAGGAAAAACGTTAGGACTGAAACAATTAATCCACAAGACATACATAAATGATAATGAAATTTGTATCCTCTTTACTGATGGAAAATAAGATGATGAAAGATTTAATGCTCCCTTCTAGCAGGGAAGCTTCAGAGAAATGCAGAGAACAACAATGAAACAGTAAACCAAAACACTGAGCCTAGTGTTCGAGAGATCTTATTATCAGACCAACTTGTAGCACAGCCATTCCACTACCCATATTCCCATCCTGCCCTTCCTTAGCATCAGATTTCGTTTTGGTGTTTGGCTTGGCTTCCTCTCTCTGCATCTTCCTTCTATATACTTCGGCCCCAATAACCCCTAGACCCATCAAAAATTATCAAGGAAAACTTCTTACTTGTTTAATTCTATTCTCTGTTTTCTGTTGTTAGAAACAGTTTTATAAATAATTTTTGGAAACAATTTTTAAAAATCAAAAAACAAAAAAATCTGTATGAATATATTGTTTTGAAAAATCTGTTTTTGAAGTGACGTGGTGGTGCGGTTACTGATGATGATATGGTAGTGGCCATCACTAGTAGTGTAGTGTCGATAGTGGATAAGTAACAACCTCAAAAAATAAAAAATAGGAAAACGACTAAAAATTATTATTATTTTTTAATTTTTAAAAACAACTTTTTATTTTTTTGTTTTTAAAAACAATTTTTTGAAAATATTTTATCAAACAGATTTTATTGTTTTTAAAAACAATTTTTAAATACAACATCAAACAGCCCATTCATTTTCAGCTTGTTGTTATAAGCCATCAAAACTCACTTTCAATTTTGGTAAGACAAAAAAGGAAACTCACTTTAAATATTTGTTGAATTCTCTCACTGGGGGGATCAAAGTTCTTATATAAATTTATTGAAGATTCCCACTCCTTTATATTATTCAACGACATAAGTTAGAGCATATTACCTCTAGTGATAAGAGACCCTTGAAGAAGACGATTTTCAACATATAATGGGGGCCTCTTGATTATGCTAGAGATTTCTTTCACAATCTCTTCAATCAACTGGTATTCATATGGACCATGCCTGACAAATCACAAAAAATTCATTATAATTTTTCTTTATGATCTAATATGAAGGTATAGGTCGATTAAAGGAAAAAATAGAAGAAAAATCAAGGATTAAAGTTTCAAATCACCTAGGATTGTAATGTGTGCCACAAATATTAGCTATTTCCCACAGTGCTAGCTTCCAACTTTGCATCTTCTTTTCATCAGCCCTATTTTTTATTTTATGGTAAACCAAAGCTTGTTCATAGATCCCTTTTTGATGTCGCACTTCTGAAGGTTCCATTTCATAAAAAACTGGCCAAACCAACCGACCCTTTCCCTTAATACATTGATGGATGTGGACAAGTTCGTCAAGGCAAAATGTTGAAGATGCATAGTTTCTAGAAAATACACAAATGGCCATCCTAGATTTTTCGATTGCTTTGAGCAGTGTTGGAGTGATCTCATCGCCTTTTCTTATTTTCTCACCATCAAAGAAGGTGCGAATTCTGTTTTTATTTAAAGCATAATAAAGATTACCAGAGAAACCATAACGAGTATCTCTTCCTCTGAAATTGAGAAAGACATCATAAGTCCAATCGTCATGGAAGGAAAGTGATGTTGATGCACGTTTTATCATAATAGCTTGACCTGTAAAAGTGAGAAGGCTGATTAAACCCTCTGGAAGAAAGAAATGAAAAGAATCTGAATGATCTTTTTTCTTTACCTACTTGGTCTCTACGAATCTGAATGAGTTTACTTACTGTGAAAACTGAAGTTGCTAGCTGAAAACTAAGAAGCAGCTGTGAAGCACAATAATAGAGCACTAGGAACTAACAAAGAAGAAAGTTGGAGGCTGTAATTGCTTTCATTCATCTCAATCATAAGGAAAAGATTGGGGGGTAAGCATATAATGAAGATATATTGGTTGGCTCATCCTAAAGTCGGAAACATGTTTATAAAGTGAATATGAACATTTTTTTCTGCCTTTATTTTTTTGACCACTTTAGCATTTGAAAGTAGCGCCAGGGGCATGAGTCTTATATCTATTAGTTTTTTAACTTTTCAGGGATATTTGTAAGAAATGTATCAATTGCTTTTAAAAATGAGTAAAATAGTTTATCTATTAGGTAATGGACACCTGCCAGTGTACAACTCATAATAATAGGGACGTGAGGTAAGGGGAAGCGCCTTAATATCATCCACTTCATTCAATTTTTTTATTCTCACTGTTTAATCAACTTTGAATACTTAAGATTTAATATCTTATGAAAAATACGTGTATAGAATATTTTAATAAAAGTAGAAAGACATGAACTATTCAGATCAAATTTTAATAAATTAAATTTATAAATACACAATTTTTTTATTTGATATTATAATGATATTTTTATAAAATATTAAATTTTAATCATTTAAAGTTAATCTAATTATGAGAATAAAAAAATTAAAAAAAGTAGACGGTAAAAGAAATAGAGAGGTAATGATCTCCGAAGGAAATATACTACTTGAAAAAGCCGACCATACAGAATATGGCTTCAACTATTCAAGACCGTAAATTACATTGGACAAGCTTGTGATTTGAGTCTTGATCAATATTCTTTCTGATCTTATTTATAGTAATTTTTTTTTATTGTGCAAAACGAACTGACAATTAAAAGTAAGCGTGTCAAAAATACTATGTTTTTTTCATATAAGCCACTATTTGTTGACTTCATTCTGAGTTATCTGTTTCTCATGAATATAACTCTTGATATGTGTGATAATTAATTATAAATAATATATATTTAATAAGGGTAAAATAGAAAAAATAAGTTTATATTTTCAGACAAAAAATGAAAATTGCTTATAAAAGGGACTAGACCCATAAAAGAGAAAGTTGTTTATAAATAGGACTGGAGAGAGTAATATTTAAAATTCCATTGGAAAGCTATAGACATTAATTAATTTAATCAAAGTTATTTTATTAAATGTTTATTTATTATATTGTTTTGCATTTTTCTTTATGATAAGGATAAATGATGAATAATTAAGGAAATATTCTAAATTTCGAACAATAACAGCTTAAGACTAGTATGATTTTGGTTTTATTAAGAATTTATTAAAAGTGCAAGCCTAAATTTAAATTTAGGTGTTTCAAAAGAATTTAATTAGAATTCCCCAAAAAAACAAAAGAAGCATGTTTCCACGAATTATTATTATAAGACCCATCCAATCCTCTACTATATCGAACAAACTAAAAGAAAAAAGTTGGTTAAGTTTTTAAACTTTCTTGAAAATATTTTTTAAAATTTATCCATATTTAAAATTATGAGTTAGTTTTAATAAAAGAAAAAAAATACATAAGCTCAAAGTGATAATCTTGAAAATAAGTTAAGTATTTATTTCTTGTAAAAAAAGTGTCTTATTATAATATTGATACCATGAGTGCCATTATTCAAAGTCAAGGTCTCCGGTGAAATTTATCACTTCCTTAAAAGAACACATAATAGCACCTCAATTTCTTGGTGTTTTCCGTTCTGTCAAATTGTGCTTTACGTTGTTAATTTCCGTATTTGAATGTTTGCTCGTTAGCATGATTGATCTATACTTAAATCGTCGAGTCAATGCCAAATTTTAATTTCCACCTGATTTTTAACTTCCGTGGAAATTGTGTACTCTTTTTTTAAGAAAAATAAAAAAGGTCTAACATAAATATTTACATTGATTTAAAAATATTAAATAATCAAATAATTTAAATTGATAGTAAAATTAATTGAATTTTTATTAAAATAGTCTTAATACTCTTTAAAATATTTTTTTGATAAAAAGACAAAATGATATTACTTAAATGAAAAAGTTTACAAAGGACTAAAGCAATGAAATAAATAAATTGATGAAAATAAGTAAAAATAATAATAATACTCTTAAAAATACATATATACTATTTCAAAACAAGATAAGTGCATTAACAAGTCACTAAAAAACGGAAAAAAAATTATTTTTCCCCCTTCTAAAGTTCAACAATGGAGCTTTCCCTTCTTTTCTGAGAGTTATAGTATAGCTTAATAATAAATTTCATTCACTGGATATATAATCACACATTCACTGCCTAATTTATTAGCTAAATAGCAACAGTTGTTTCGTATCGTGCGTGCCACTTTCACTTTAATTATTTTTTTAATAGGGCTTGAAATTTCATGACGTCTTATTTTATGTTTCCATTGATTTATCTGCCCCTTCCTCGATCCTTTCTTCTTAGAGGATGTTTCATGTGTTTCCCAGAATTTTCATGCAGAGTGAAATCTAACCTAACAATGTGCACTCAATACAAAAAAATAGCGAATTAGTGACGGAATTTCCGTCATTAATCAACTTAGAGACCGAAATTAGTGATGGATTAGAGACGGAACAATATTAGCGACAGAATTTGTTCCGTCGCTAAAAAGGCCGTTACTAATTGATTAGTGACGGAATTTTGCATTCCGTTTCTAAATTCCGTCGCTAATCCGTCTCTAATTTAGAGACCGAAAAATTCCGTCTCTAAATTCCGTCGCTAATTTTAGTGACGGAATTTGTGAGGGATTAGTGACGGAATAAAATTCCGTCGCTAATCCTGTATTTTTTTGTAGTGACTGCGACAAAAAAAGAGGAAAAAGAAAAAGAAAAAGAAATTGTTACTCCTCGGTCCTTAATATAAGACATATTCATATGGTAGATTTTGATATTAAATATAAGATATAGTTTTATATTTATCAATATTTTCCTAATAATTTATCCATAGTGATACTATCTTTACAATAATCAAGAAGGAGAAACAACAAGCGAATTAAGAAAGATAACTCGAGTGTTTTAAAAAATATATGTCATATTAATTAACTTAACTAACTTCTTAATCTAATTAAGTTAGATAAATATTGTTGGAGTTTTTAAATTTGCAAATGAATGTGTCAAATAGGAACAAGTCTCACATTGCTTGAGGGAGAGATAACACAAGTGTATATATTGCATCTTGTGAAATTGGGTTAGTAAATGAGCCAAAAAAAAGAGTGGACTTATGCGCATAACAACGGGCCACCAAAAGACGCACGCAGTGGAAATCCGGCAATTTCCCCCACCCCCTTGTGTGCGAATTAAATATGGATTGAGCACTTTTTATCAAATTTTTTTTTTAGAAAATCTTAAATTTTTTTTGTGAAATTGGCTTACCGAAAAAATCAAATTCTCAGGTATTTAAAATTGAGAAATAAGTATTTGGGTTACAGGGGTAATTAATCAAACTTAATTCACCAACGTTTATAACCCCTCAACGTTCATAAACTGCCTCATAATTTGGTTTTACTGCTAGTGTAACCGGTGGTTTAATTGCATTTATGTGTTTTTAAAATTGTGTCCAAACGTCCCTCCTCATATACCTATTTAAGGAGAGCTTGATAGGAGATTCAAGCATCCCAGCTAAGAAATCTTAGCTCTCTTCCTTCCTGGCCTCTGTGTTCTCTCTGCCTCATAGTTGCTCTGTGATTTTCATTGTTCTGTTTCACCCTATGTCTGTAGGAAGAGTCCATTTTATCTTGGGGAGTGTCACTTCCAGTTAGCCGGTGGTTGCGGAGTAGCTTTTAAGGTTAGTGTCCGTAGACGTGACTCGAATTACAGATTTTGCAAGAGTTTGCCAACAAATATATCTTATATTAAGGAATGGAGGGAGTACTTAAATCTATATTGGTTATTAAACCAAGGGAAAATAATAAAAAAAGACCCTCAAAGATGTAAAAGAACAAAAAAGGTACCTGAATTTGCATAATTCCTATGAAATGTTATGTCTCGAAATGGGATTATGAAATTCAATCAAAAAGAGAAAATTGCCCCTTATTTTCTTCAAAAAACAAGTCTATAACCCTTCACCTGCAGAGGAGCTCCAGCGACCTATACAACCACCACTTGCATGTCAAAAACATAGGTAAGCATTGAGTCACCAATAATTTTCAATCAAAATAATACAAAAAATTATATAAATTAACTCCTTAATTTTGAATGCAACACATTCATAGGCTTTGTATAGCTATTCACAACATTTCATCAACTTTTAATAACTTTTATTTACGAATTAACAAAATCACCCTTCTAACCACTCTTGTATAGGTCACATTTCTTATCATGTATAGTGGAATAGCTCTTCAAAAGTATTGTCTTAAAACACGACTTGAACCAACTTTTTCAAACATATACTATGAATAGTATTGATAATTCAGACTCCCATTTGTATCACTCTGTGTACTTGTGTTGTTTATTTTTTTTCTCGGTAAAAGAGATTATTACAATTTGTAATGCTTGATTGCTCATATATGTTTTTGGTAATCATAATGCTATTGTCAGATTCCATCATTACATGTTTCAAACCCTTTTGCAAGAGACCATTTGGCCATCACTTTGCCATACTACACGCCGAGCATATGCACAAATTCATATGACTAGTATAAAGAAATTACTCGACAGTTATGGCAAAAAAAGAGGGGGGGGTGTCAAGACAATGTAGCAACCTTTTACTTCAGTTGTATTCTTCAACTGTCAAATAAGTTTTTTTTTTTTTTTTGCCAACAACTGTCAAATAAGTTACTCCTTATTTGGCGGTTAAAAATCATTAGCTATAAACTCAAAGTTTAAATAACGGCTGCATGCGTGATGTATTTGGCAGTCACCAAAATTAAGCTACAAGTATGACATTTTATGTAATAGTGTGTGTGTGTTTGGCATACATGAACTACTACATAAAAATATTTTTGTGACACTTATATTTGGAAAAGTTGTGGTTCTTACGAACGCTGCCACATATAAAGATGCCACAAAAAGGAACTATGGCGCTTCTGAGTGCCACAACTTGAATTTTTTTTTTAAAAAAATATTGACCTCCTGTAACGCTCCCTTAATCAAGTGCCACAAAAATTAAGCTTCTTAAAAAGCGCGACAAGAGGTCATGACTTGTTATGGCGCTTGCTTCAAAAAGCGCCACAACAAGTTTTTTATTATTTTTTATTCTTTATTTTTTATTTTTTTTAGGACTACGTTTTTTTCCTTTTTTCTTCTAGTCTTCTTTTCTGTGTCCTTGGAAGTTTTTAAAAATAATAAATATAATTTTTGTATTTTTAATTTATACCCCTATAAATTATTGTATTCAAAAAATTTAAACACAAATTTCTATATTCATCAACCTAAAATGCAAAAAAGAAAATTAAAATCAATAAATTAACTCAAAATTGATACAGAGAAATAACTAATTAACAAAAGTAGTGCTAAAACATATTTACAATAATTTTAAATGAAATACCGCATAAATTCAACTTAAATAAATAACACAACAATTGGCTAGAACAACACCTTAACTAGTTAATTAAATAGTACCTAGCTAGTGGTTTGCCTAAACACATACTCACATCATTCCTTGATCACTTCATTGACTTGATGGTCAGCCAAACTGTCACAACGTTGATCTTTATAATACTACATAAATGCACAATCATGCACAAAAATAATTGAAATCACTAAAACTTAATTATCTCACATTAATCAATTGAATTTAAAACACAATATCAATTACAACTAAATTACTTATATTTTAAGGAATAATTGGCTGATCGTGTGTAATTTCATCTTTCATGAATTTTATGACGTAACACCGACACTAATTGTCATTGGGCTGGAAAGGGCACTATAAGAACATAATGAAATAGTTAACTTAATTTTTGCATTAAAATTGTTTAATAACAAAAGTTGAGTAAACTTATATATCAGTACTTATATCTTCTTCCACACATAGCTATAGGCAGGGCCAATAGCTCTAGAATAACTCAAGGAGATAGAGGACCGAAATGTAGTCAATGCGCTAACAAAACAAATAGAAACTTATTATTTTTAGTTATTCAATCAAACAGACAAATATTTACACATATACTCGTACGCTAACCAATTGAACAGTGTCAACATTTCACGATGATTTTCTGGAAGACCTCCAATTAGAGGATCCACATAGTAAATGTGAGGGCTTGTAGGTTCCGTTGGGTTGATATTGAGCAACTTTTCTCTAATTCCCAAGTTCACCAAATCTAACCTTGAATTGACATTGTCTTTACTTTTTTCTTGGATATTGAACAATGTGCCAATTATACTATCACATTTTTTTTCTATATGCATAACATCAAGAAAATGTTTGACATATAAAAATTTCCAATATGGGAATTCAAAAAAATAAATTTTTTCTTCCAACCACTTGTCTCAAGTTGTTTTGCAAAAAAAACTTGTCAAAATTGTTATCCAAGTCCTTTATCTTTTCAAAAATCTGGGCACCGGTCAACATATTAGGTGGCCTACCTTCTTCTGAGTCTATATTGAAAGCCTTTTTGTATTTCCTCCAACAATGTTGTGATGGTAAGAATCTTCGATATCCCATGTAAACATTTTTCTTACAATGATCTAGTTGCAATGAATGAGTGTCATCTACACATACAGGGCACGCAGCTATCATTTGACGCTATATCCAGACAAATTACAATAAGCGGGAAAATCATTAATTGTGCCAAATAACATGGCTTTCAAAGTGAAACTTTCTTCCCTATACCCATCATACACATTGACACCTTCTTCCCAAAGCAACTTCAAGTCATCAACTAAAGGAGTCAAGTACATATTTATATCATTCTCAGAGGGAATATTTGCAATCAATAAAGGGAATATTTGATTAATTAAAACAAATAATTAATTATCATAAATTTACAATTTATTTACCTAACTTTACAATTAATTATCATAACTTTACAAATAATTAACATTTCTAAAACTCACTCCCACCCAACTTTACAATTTATTTACATTTTATTTAACAAATCCTAACAAATCCTACCTATCTACATTTCGAAAGGATTATTAATTTATTTTCCTATTATTTAAAAAAATATATCTAATTTTTCTATAAATTAAAAAACCCATTTAATATATAATTTTGGAAGTTTGTGTGGGGGTGGCGTTGGTAGTTTTTTTTTAGGGGGGGAGGCCGAAAGTTTTTTTTGTTTTAGGGGGTGAAAGTTTGAGATAGGGGTGGGTGTCAATAGATGCATGTTGCGACATATATAAAAAAAATAAATCTATAAAATACAAAAATGGGCTTGTGTGTCCACTAGCATATCCAAGTCAGCAACAAAATAAAAATATTTTTAAAAAAAGACTTACAGGTCTATAGAAGTGGTAGTGGGAACCAACAGAGGAGGAGAGGAAGAAGAACGTGCGCAACCATGATCGGGAGTGGGGACCAAAAGTGCAGGACAGTACCAAGAAAAGGGAACAAATGAAAAAGTAAAAAGGACGTTTGTGAGGGGGAAAGGGAGCAACAATGGGGCCAACAGTTTTGACTCACGCAATAAGAACAAGAAAATGGAAGGAGTAGTAATGAAGGAGATATAAGGGCTGTTGGGAAGTGTGGGTGATGAAGAGGGTGGTCGAGATAAGGATGAGGGGTGGGTACAATGAAAAGGGATTGGTGGAGTGGATTTTGTGAAATCCACTCCACTATTGGGTGGCACTCAGCAAGCGCCACTTAAAATAGGATTGGGTAGCGCTCCTCTAGATGTCAGCTGTGGCGCTCCCCTCACAGAGCATTAGGTAACGCTTCCCTAGGAAGCGCTACCCAATACTCTTATATAATTATAATATATATTTATATACTAATAAATATAAATTAAGCTGAGGGCATCACTCCCACTGCACTTATATATTCTAATCATTTATTATACATATAATATAAATAGATATAAAATAGAAATAAAAATTAAATAAATAAATATAAATAAAAGTTCATTTTCAATTTTCCTTTAGTCATTCAGTCTTCTTTTTTATTTATATAAAATTATATTGTAATTATATATTACATATATTAATTAAATAAAAAAAATATAAAATTAAATAAATTAAAAATAATGGCTATTGGGTGGTGCTCCTCTAGTGGAGCGCCACAAATTCCTATGACATATAGCTGTGGTGCTCCCCTAGTGGAGCACCACCCAATATCTACACTTCTTTTGTCACTTTTTTTACATGAGCGTCACAAGAGCCAATTAATTTTTGAATAAAAAATATGGCATAGAAGCTGTGACACTTGTTTAAATAAGTGACACAAAAGATCCGTCACTAAAACCATTTTTTATAATAGTGGTAGTGTATTTGACAGTCACCAAAACCAATAAGCTACAAGTATGACATATTGTGTGTGTGTGTGGAGCGTGAAGAAAAGAAGATCAATTTTGGTGCCACAAAAGGCACATCTTGCATTGTGCTACTAGACCCAAGGGTCTTTGAAAATGATTCTCAGAAAGTGAGAGCTAAGAGAAAAGATGAATGCTTCATACGAACTTTCAACATATATAAAGAAAATCATGATTTTTTCAAAAAAGAAAAAGTACTCTTCACACTTACATCCTGTTCCTACTTCTTTTCCATTCCCCTGAAATACGTCTACATCCCATCAAACGTGGCCTTTACTTTATTTTTGGATGTCAAATTGTCAACCACGGCAACATTTAATTTCATACAATATGAGCAAATTCCAGAATTACGCCCTGCGTGTATTTTATTTTTTAGTTTTGAAACACAGGTATTTAATGCACTTGTTTAATAAAAACAGAGCCTCAATCACAAGAAAGAAGCTACGGAGCTGAATGGCAATCTTCTACAGCTTCAGGGTAATTAATTAAGCTCATTTGTTTCAGATTTTTGGGACATTTATTATATTTTTGGCGAATCATTTGGATTCAGCAGCTTTTCCAATTTTTGGATTCATTCAATTCAACTAAATCGTTCATATCAACCGCACCTGAATTCAAAGATTTCTTCAAGTGTTGGAGCTCCTAATTCATAAATAATAAGAAATTAGAAATGTATACCACGTTAATTAAGTAATAAAAGAAAATCATAAGGTTATTCATACATCATACATCAACAATAACCGGATGGACTATGATAGAGATACAAGTGGCATGTTATATGGTGTCGAACAAGGCATCTAAGTTGGCAATCAAGGTGACATCATCCATGGCAAACACGTTGTAGGTGGCACATATAATGAACAAGATGATGTCTATATCTTACAAGAAGATTCTAAGCAAGTCCAAGATCCTCTTCATAACATCAATGGCCTAATTACTATAAGTTTAGAAAAGAGTGAGTTGTTCAAGGGGCTAGAGTAAATATTTAAGCTTCAATTTGCTTCATTAATGGCTCATAATGTTAGTATATATGTTGATGGTGTAAATGAGGCTATAATTATGCATATTCAAGCCCATATGCATGCTTTTACAACACCTAGAAGCTTGACCACGTGGCAAAACATGAAGATATATGAAATTGGGATAACATGAAGCAATAAGCCCAACATGATAATGTACAAGGCCCATGTGCAGTCTAGATTGAAGATTTTACTTTAAATACCATGTGACAATCATGTGCCTTGGTGGAGGATTATAAGTGATGTACAAGACAACTCAAGAAGCATCTAGAAGGCATCCTTGTGCATCAAATCTGATATGCATGATTATGGCCTCATTTGCACCCTCAACATATATACTAACATTATGAGCCATTAATGAAGCAAATTGAAGTCTAAATATTTGCTCCAGCCCCTTGAACAACTCACTCCTTTCTAGGCTTCTAGTAATTAGGCCCTTGATGTTATGAAGATGATCTTGGGCTTGCTTAGAATCTTCTTATAAAATATAGACATCATCTTGTTCATTGTATGTGCCACCTACAACGTGTTTGCCATGGATGATGCCACCTTGGTTGCCAACTTGGATGCCTTGTTCGACACCATATAACATGCCACTTGTACCTCTATCATTCTCCTCCTCTTGAAAAAGAATTGTCTTCGACTCTTGAGGGTTATATTCACCATGTGGAACAATCATTGTTGGGTCATCATAATTATGCTCCTGTTGTGATGATAAAACAACACTAGGAAGAGAGTATTTAGAATGAAGAAAATGTTCTTCTTTTACATATTCTTTATCCTTATCTTTAATCTCATTCTTTTTATTTTCACTCAAGTCAGTCTCAATTATTTTCACCTCAAACTCATTTTCTCTTTCACTTTTAATTTTTCTTTTCTCTTCAAGCATTTTTTCATGCGCCTCTTTTTCTTTTTTTATCTTTTCTTTTTCTCTATTTCTCTCTTTTTCTTCATGAGTTTTTCTATCTCAATGGCTATAGAGACTATTCCTTGAATATCACTATACGGGTACAACTTCATTTTCTTTGCAATATCTGGATTAAGTCCATATAAAAATCGATTCATTGTTGCCTTTGAGCTTTCTTTGACTTTAGCTCGAAGCAGAGCAATGTGCAACTCATCAAAATATTCTTTAACGCTCATGAGACTTTGCTTTAGCTCCTGCAATTCTTTGTAAAGCTTAAAATGTGATGATTCCTTTAACTTGCGCACCTCTTTATGTAGTTTAGAAATGACATGTGTCATGCTTTCCATGAACAATTTGAATTCCTCAAGTGCTTCTTCTTTACTCATATTGAACCTGAAATGTTATTTTTTTTAGGGGGGAGTAATAAAGGATTTCACCACTCTACTCACGTGTTTACACTATTTCACACAAATATGGCTTTTAACCTTATGTAAAACTCTTGCCTTTTACCACTCAAGCTTGCCTCGTATAGTATTCTTGATTGAAACTAAATAAAATCAAGAGACAATATTAGTATGTGGTAATCTTCTTAGCCAGAAATTGTAAGAATCAATGAATAAATGAGAAAGGAGAGAAACATGTGATGGGAAAAAATGATGGGAAGGGGGGAAAATCTGAATAATAATGGAAAATAAGAAGGGAAATAACAAGGGAGAAGGCAAAAAAAAAGGAAAAGGAAAGGAAATCACAAATAGGAAAGAAGGAAGAATTAGAAAAGGAAGAGTATTATTACCAATCAAATTAGATTTAGAAACTTTTGTGACTTGCAATAGAAGTACTCAAATTAGGAAACTTGATTTCAATCTTCCAATTTCCAAAAATCTATAGCTCTTTCCTCTCTCTCACTTTTTTTTTTAATTTTTGAAATTTTTTTCAGTTTTTTTCCTGCTCTTTTTTTTTTTGCAGCACACTACTTTTTTTTGGCACAAATTTTTTTTGGGTAATTGAAAAGTCAACAAACACAAAGTATATGGGTGAAAGATGAGAGAAGAGAATGGGAAAACATAAGAAGAAAGGAAGACGATGGAAACAAAGAAAGAAGGAAAACGGAAGCAAAGAAGGAAAACAAAAGGATAGAACTTGAAATCTAGCAAACCTTAATCTCTGATACCATTTGATATGAATGGGGGAACGGATTGGCTAGAAAACAAGTTTGAAAACACAAACGAGATGGATGATCAAATGTAGGACCTTAAGAGAACATGTCTCTTACAACCCTAGCCATAAAGACACCATAAGGATGATCAGTCATTGATACAGTCGAGTATTCGTACAAGAATACTAGGATGCAAGCAAAGCTCACACAAGAGAAATAAAATTCTCTAAGAACAAAGTTCTTATTCATATCATTATCATCTTCTGAATTGTTTAGTACAAAAACGCAACCTTCATATATAGGAAATAAAAGAACACTCTAGAACTCTAAACCTAGTCATAAATGCAATAAATGATGCCTTAATGATTATTAATTGCCTTGGTTGGCACCATTCAAGCCTAAAAGTATGAGGAAATTACTTATTCTTCAAGACTAAGTCAGCTACCTAAAAATAGGAAACTAAATTAAAGTTTTCAAGAACAATCTTTGACCAAAAGGTCTTATTTAATGCAAATAAAATAGAAGAGTAATCAAATCAGATTTAATGCACAAGGATGCCTTCTAGATGCTTCTTGAGTTGTCTTAGACATCACTTATAATCCTCCACCAAGGCACATGCTTGTCACATGGTATTTAAAGTAAATTATTCAATCTAGACTGCACATGGGCCTTGTACATCATCATGTTGGGCTTATTGATTCATGTTATCCCAATTTCATGGATCTTCATGTTTTGCCACGTGTTCAAGCTTCTAGGTGTTGTAAAAGCATGCATATGAGCTTGAATATGCATGATTATGGCCTCATTTTCACCCTCAACATATATACTAACATTATGAGCCATTAATGAAGCAAATTGAAGCCTAAATATTTGCTCCAGCCCCTTGAACAACTCACTCTTTTCTAGGCTTTTAGTAATTAGGCCCTTGATATTATGAAGAGTATATTGGACTTGCTTAGAATCTTCTTGTAAGATATAGACATCATCTTGTTCATTGTATGTGCCACCTACAACATGTTTGCCATGGATGATGCCACCTTGGTTGCCAACTTGGATGCCTTGTTCGACACCATATAACATGCCATTTGTACCTCTATCTGATACCAAACCTCAAGAACGAAACGCCACAACACGAGGACTTCCCAAGGGGTCACTTATCCTAAGACTACCCTCGGTTGAGCACGCTTAACTGTGAAGCGCTAACCATCGTGCTAAAAGCTTAAGCTGGTAGCAGAGACGCACCACTATTCTTTTAACTCAGTACAGACACAGGCCCCCCTCTCCAACGACTGTAGGTGTCACCAGACCCTGAACTCGATCCACACCCCTCCTAGACTCGGGACGTATCATTCCCTCCATCTTTAAGGAGGTTCGTCCTCAAACCTTTCGATAGAAGCAGGATTTGAACCTGCGCTGGCTCTGATACCAAACCTCAGGAACGAAGCGCCACAACACGAGGACTTCCTAAGGGGTCACCCATCCTGAGACTACCCTCGGCTGAGCACGCTTAACTGTGAAGCGCTAACCATCATGCTAAAAGCTTAAGCTGGTAGCAGAGGCGCACCCATATTCTTTTAACTCAGTACAGACACGGGCCCCCTCTCCAACGACTGTGGGTGCTACCAAACCCCGAACTTGATCCACACCCCCTTCCAGACCCGGGACGTATCAGACTATATATAGCTTTCTTAGCTGAAGAATGAGATTATGTTTCGCTCCTCCTACTATTTTCACCTCTTCAGCAGGGACACAGCCTCTTCCACTACTACCTTACATTTTACATATTTGAATTTCATTATGTCGCTAATTTCGTTCATAATTACCTATTTTTTACAATATATATAGATTAATAGTATCGTGTAATTTATATAACTAATATCACATAATAAGATAATGGGGGCAGTTGTTGTATCAATATAATCCTATATTAATCATTAAAAAAAGGCTAACACGCCACAACCTGAAGGTTGCTCTTGATCGTCTCCAAGTACAACGCAAGTGCTACCGTTTTTGAGAAAATAAAAGAGCTTAATTTTCCATTTGTAGGATTAAAAATGAAATTATAATAAATGATCCTTCGGCCCAAGATCTCAAGCAACTGCTTGGTGCCAAATCAGCTAGCAACATTTGTGAGGTTTTTAGGTAAGGATGATCTACTTAAGAAAAAGAAATTGAGACGGTCCAAACCCATTATTTATTTGTCAACAACAATTACACGGTGGATCTGTCTTGGAGACAGCAACTTTTATTTGAGGAGAGCATCGATTGATTGCTACAATTATCCGGCATTGCCAAGAAAAGGGATTTTTTTTTTTTAAGGGAGAAGATCAAAATTGTTCTGCCTTTTGCCCTTTTTTGAATTAAAGAAGTTGCAAGTCAAATGCTACGCGTACCTTTTAAATGAAATGGCATATAATAAAAAAAAATGCAAAAATTTTGACATGTTCTAAACTGTTAACTTTAACGGCTCTTTAATAGCAAGATGTTAATAATCAAAATATGAAAGATTAATGGTCTGTTTAGTTTAACCCCATTACATGCATATAATGGTAATTATAATTACATTACTAAGATAAAAGTATTTGGTTGCTCTTTAGTATGATAATAGGGTTAACATGATAATAATGATTATCAAAAAATTGATAATCCTCATTCATACCTCCCTCTATGAATCTTTATTACAATCTCATTGCATGGTTAAAAATTTCAAATTTATCCTTTAGTCTTACTTCTATTTATTTTACTTATATCTTTTCATTTAGCCATATCACGCCACAACTACTACTGCCACTACCTTCTCCACCGCTATCACCTCCATCTGCCGCCGCCATCACTACCTCCTCCTTCGCCACCTCCCGTTACTGACACTACCTCCTTCTCCCCAACTGGTGCCATTGTCGCCACAACCTCCTCCCCCAATACCGTCGCCACCTACCACCACCACCATTACCCCACCCCCCCCCCCCCCCCCCGCGCGACCATCGCCACCGCCACCTGCCACAACCAACACTATCTCCCCCTCCTCCTCCTCCTCCACCACCCACCATTGCTGCCGCTACTACCTCCTCCAACTCCATCCCCCTCTACCACCGCCACCATTACCTCTACATTTGCCACTGCCACCATGACATTCTCCTCTTTGGCCAAACCTCGTTACCATTACTGCCGCCCACCATCACAACCTCCTCCTCCATCACCATTGCCACTGCAACCACGATGACCTCCTCCTCCACCATCGCCGCCGTCACTACTACCTTTTACTTTTCCACCTCCACCTTTGTCAACCCAGTCATCACCACCACTAACTCCTCCACTATTGTAGCTACCACCATCTTCCGTCACCATTGTCACAACACCGTTACCATCCTCCGCTACCACAACCATCACCATCTAAAGATCCTCGACGAGATAATGTGACAATTATGATAACGTAGCACGATGACTCTTAACTTTTTTTTTTTACAAAGACTACAATAAGGATAAAATAGACTTTGTGATATATTAAGTTTAAATAATTGTTAAAATAATAACTCATTACACCTTACTTAATAATCAAACCAAACATTAACACTGTAATTAATATTACATTGCATTACCATTATATCACATTGCACTGCACTGTAGAGTATAATAGGATTAAACCAAACAGACCATAAAGTCAGATTTAAACTTTCACAGTTCATATAAGTTCATATATGTGATAAGCAATTAACCCAAAGTTCAAGGAGCTTTTGCATATTTTAATAAGTATTCCTCATTGGCATTTTTCATTTTTATCTAAATAATTTTTTTTTATTTCTTCTCGCATTATACACTATTAACAATAGATTAGTTGTGGGAATGTAGGCCAATATTAACAAATTTTAAAATATAAAGATAGATTATTGTTTTTTCCATGTAATCAAATTATTTTGTATCTAGTGACAAATATAGAAATAATTTATTAAGCAATAAGTTTAAGGTTTTTCATTATTCACAAAAAATGATTTATTATTTTATAGTATGTTTGTGCATCTCCGCATATCTCCATCCATCAAATCCAATCATTTTCAAAATGTTACATATGTTTTTAAAAAATTGATTATTTTTAAAACATAAAATTGAGATGACTCAAGGGAGTCAAGGTTTGACCTAGACTATAATAGGAGAAGGGTGTCTTTATTGATCTCTTACTCTCCATTTCTTGTCCATTTAATGTCTCCAACATTAAATCAAGTTTTAATAGAAGAGATTTATCCTATTTATCACGATACATTTTTATTATAATTAACATTATAATAATATTTTTATTTAGTATTAAATGACAACCATTAAAATTTGATGTAATAATTTTAAAAGTCAAAATTTATCCTATTTATCACAACATATTTTTATTATAATTAATGTTATAATAATATTTTTATATATAGTTAAATTTCAACCATTAAAATTTGATTTAATAATAAATATATTAAATGAAGAGTGAAATCAATACTCCTCTCCCCGCCATCACAGTATCACTTTATTTTCTGAGTCATTTGCTACCGAAGTGGTAAGAGATTTTTGTTTTTTTGGTTACTAATTAAATACGGAAGTGGTAATTAACTACTCATACAAGTTATATGAAGACAGGTCACAATATTAGGATGGTCATCTCTCAAGCTTGAGAATATAATCACAAAAATATTGTGGGCTTATCAGTATTTATTGAAAATAACCAAATTGTTTTAGTAAAATTTGTGTGGTCACATAATTAAATAATAACGCAAAAGTCAAGAGTCGAGAGGTTAAAATGTTGTTGGCATGACTTTGTAATAGTTTGGTTGGGCTATAGTAACAAAAACCTCATGATTTGCCACTTCATAAACCGGAGACATGTAACGTTTAAACTAACATTTTCATTTATCAATTCAACAATTGAATTAGTTGATCTTTTCAGAATGTGACTTGGTTCATCTTCTTATCACCATGAATAATGAGAATAAAAGTTTTCTTGACCTAAGACCTTAAAGTCCATAAAAAGCATAACTGGAGGGAAATAATAACCATAAACAATGTCTCCAACACTGTAAACTCTGCCTATACAAAAAACCAAGCCTTCTAACACCAATGGGATCTACTGTCATGTCGTCAAGTTAGCATTAAACGTTTCTCCCTCGACCCACCACCACGACCAAGAAGACTATAATGGTAAGCATGAAGGAAATTCTCACCTTCTCAGCGAAGGCGTCAGAGAACTCCGCTTTCTCACCTTTGTTATGAAATTTAGCTTGGAACAAGGCAGTCATAGTCTTTGTAATCTTCTCAATTAACTCCATGAGCTTTACCCTGGAGCTATTAAACATCCATATCACAACATTTGTTGTAGCATGGGGTCCACGGCCGTTGGGAGTCCCATCTGAAGCTTTAGGAGCTTTATCATCATCTGGACTCTTAGGAATTTTATCAGTATCTATCAATTTAAGATTCAAGTTAGTCAAATTATAATAAGTAGACATAAATTTTGATCATTAACATAGTTATTATGATCTAGGTTCATTTGATTTTCCATTATTTTTAAATCGGTTTATAATATAGTTGTAATCAACTTAACATCAAATAGTAAACAGATTCAATAATTGAAAAATAAAAATTTGATTGATGGTCTAGATGTAAATCTGATAAGGCAAAACATGAACTATTTGAAAACTAACCTGAAGTTAATGCTTGTTCCTTCAGTTCACGAAGGACTTCATTTTGCAAAACAGCATCCCAAATAGATTTGTCAGTTGACATTGATTTCACCATTCTCTGCAGCCAAAAAAGTCATTCATAGTTGCACAAAAAAAAAAGTGTTTATTTCTCATTATAAACCTATAGAAATCATAGTATTTCCAATAGCTGAAATCTTCAACTGGTCCTAAATTATGATAAAAAAAGTGGCCACATTGTCGGCATAAAACAACTTCACTCAAGATGTATATCATAGAATAATACTGAAATGAATGAGATGAATTCAATGCACCTGAACAGATTGGTCATTCTCCAATAAATTAAATGCATGATAAACTACAGCAGATCGACTATATTGTTGCATTCTTGTATCATATGGGTCCATAGATGGCTCCCTCCAGTCCTTCTCGGATCCAGAGCTATCATAATTGGGCTGGTAGTGTGAGTTAGAACCGAACAAGCTGTATAGAGCAACATCACAAATGTTAATTAATGAATACACAATGAAATTCTTGCAAGATAAGAGAAAAGCTCAATATATGCAAAGGAAAAAAGATTCCTTTTTCATACTACAAAAAGAAAAATAAACAATACTTTTTATACTTCTATCATCATTATTCAACAATAATGACAGACACAAGGGACATGCCTCATTGTTCATTCTATTTCCATATCTACATTATATTTTCATTTTGGGAACCGAATGGGTGTAAAATAAAAGAAAATGCCAATTCCAAATGCCAAGCAAACTTGTAATGCAAAACCGTTCAAAACAAACTACTCAACTACAAATATGAACAAACAATGTTATCTACAAAATCAAAAGGAAAGAAATTGAAAAATGAAATGAAAAAAAAAAGTAGTTTTAGTGATAAAAATGGCTTTCCTAAGTAATGATTACAGAAACAAAAAATTAAACATCAGTAAAGGAGGCAGATAAGTGAATCCCTCTCCGGTTCTTCCCCAGTAAACTAAACAGGGCATTAAGTTTACATGTCCATGAAACTTTAAGGGTCTGTTTGGCAGGAGGGAAATGGAGGGAAAGGGAGGGGGGGGAAATTTTTAGGAGTTGGTTTTGAAAAAATTAGAGAAGTTGGGTTATAAAATTTAAATAAAGATAAGATGCAAAATAAAAGAATAAGAAAAATTAATTAAAAACTTTCAACCCCACTTCTCTAATTTTTATAAATCCAAGTTATAAAAATTTTCCTTTCCCTCCCCTCCCCCAAATCCCTCATACCAAACAGCCCCTAAAAGTGGACATCTAAAAACGACAGTGAAGCAGTTGAATAGTCTCAAAATGGTCATTTTCCATAGAGGCATGAACATTATATACACTGCCTCCAGCGTGCCCATTCTGAGACCAATCAACATATAACATTTATAGAAAGAAGCAGCCTAGAAAACTCCATTTCTATTCTTGTTCATTTTTCGTTCCAGTTTTATCTATTGGACTGTAAACTTAGTTCTTTGTCAAACTCATATAGTCTAGTTCTAAGTTATGGATTTATTTAGACAAGACTAATTTATTCGTCAAACTATAAAGAGAAGTAGCACACAATTTTTCAGCACATGAGGGTATAAATATTTTCCTCTTCCAGAGAGAAAAGACAGATAAAGTAAAGAATTTATCACTCTGATCATTTGCAAATATGAAATACTGTAAATTACACGGCAGAAAGATAAAGGAACTACTCCCATAATTACAAAAGAACCTACACGTTTCTCAGCCCACTAATAGAAACAAACAATCCATCAAAATCAGAAATGATAGAAACAAATCATAACATGTAAAGTGAAAATTTCAACAGGTATTTCATGAATACTAAAGAAAGACAACTTACTCTAGGAGAGAAGTGACAGTAGTGTCAACCTCCTGCTCAGATGGAACATTGCCCGAAACGTAAGAAACAGAAAAATCATTAAAACCCGGAGATGAAACGTTGCCCGAAACGCAAGAACCAGAACCCGGAGATGGAACATTGCACGAAACGCAAGAACCAGAAAACTCCTCATTAAAACCCTCGTCTACAAACCCATCGACAGTGATCCAATCATCAACCTCAGGGTATGAATAGTGAAAGGGTAAGCCAGTTACAGGGTTTATAGATTGAGAATTTACAGGAGAAGAAATTGAGAGGGAGGTCGATGAATTGGGTCTTGTGCGAGTACGATTCGAAGAAGGAGAAGTAACAGTAGTGGATGAAGAAGAATACGGATCTTGTACTCCGCTACCGACTCTCGTCACTGTTCTGCAGAAGGTTCTTAGCATCCCGCTTCCACTTCCGCTTCCTCCTCCCATGCTTCTACCTGGGAACATCATTTCGTTGCTGGGTTTATTAGGAGGGTTTCTTTGGGAGTGACGGATTGGTTTGTTCTGTTTTGAAGAGCAGAATCTAATCCGACATTAATAAGCATATATTTTAAAAATGGATAAAGTTAATGTGCTGTTAAGCTGTTTAGATTATGAAGCATGCTGCATAACAGAACGACAAATGATGTGGATGGGGAGTAAAATCCAATCTATTGACTTTTTATTTAATAATAATAATTTTTTTATTATAGAAATATTATAATAATTAATTAATTAATTCAAATTCAATATTACATACGGTACAGCGTGTGAAAACTATCGAAATTCACGTTTCCCATAGGCGGTATTATTTTTAATTTCTAGCTGCAATTTAATTGAAAATAAAATATAAGAAAAATTCTAAAAAAATACCTTTTAAACTTCAAAATCCCGTTGACAAAGTCGTTAATGGGATTAACAAGAATGATAATGCAATTAACAAAACATTTTATTGTTAAATCACCTATTTAAGATTTTGAAGTTTAAATGGTATTTTTTTAGAATTTTCTCTAAAATATATTACTCTATATATTAATTTAACATCAAAATATTTATTATGTTTTTATTATATAATTATATAATTTTATTTAATATTTAATCATATTTTTTTATTTTCAAGAATATAAAAAGTATTCCTTATCAGTATTTTTTCTATTTATGTATTAAAAAAACTTATAATTCGATTTGTGAGATTGTAGGCTATGTTAATAA
Organism: Albizia julibrissin; assembly: GCA_037074505.1. Taxonomy (NCBI): domain Eukaryota; kingdom Viridiplantae; phylum Streptophyta; class Magnoliopsida; order Fabales; family Fabaceae; genus Albizia; species Albizia julibrissin. The sequence goes on along the minus strand of CM073486.1, from coordinate 20,638,545 downwards.
ATTTTAAAGGGATTGGCTTTAAATATTTTATGTAAATTTTAAAATATAAAGATAGATTAATTTATTTTTCCATGTAATCAAGTCAAGGGTTTTTTTCTTAACTTTTTGGAATGATATCTCCTTCATGTATCTAATCATTTTAAAATGTTATTCAAACCTTCAAAGCAACTTTTTAGAAGAATCGTAATTATATTTTTTTAAAAATTTGATGATTTTTTAAAATATAAAATTGAGATGATACAAAAGATTTAGCAAATTAAGTGAGCTAATGTTTGTTTATGACACCCTCATCTTAATCCTTAAGAAAACTCCTTCTAAAAAGATTTATTTGGCTATCTTGTAATAGTGTCATTTGTTAAATAAGATCATTGGAATTTACATTGTAATTTTTCAAAATGGTCAATCGGTTCGCATGAGCTACCATGAATCTTTATTAGATTAATAGATATACTTAAAATTCATTTAGCAGTATCAAATAATATAGTAGGACTCTGATACCATTGAAGGCTCTACTAATGATAATTTAGCATATTTTTTTAAAAAAAAAACTATCTCATTCCATAAACTTAGCATCTTTATGGTTTATAATTATGATTATTTTTACAACAAATAAATTACTTAATATGGATTACACTTAGTTACTTTCCTGGGATATATTGGATTGTTGGAAGGATAAAGTTAAAAAGAAAATTACTCTTTTAAATATGTTGTTAAGCTATTTAGATTATGGAGCTTAACAGAAGTAGGAATGATCCATATGTAGAGTAAAATCTAATCTAGTGATTTTTTATTTAATAATAAATTTTTTATTTTGTAAGTATAGACATTCAAAAATTTGATATACATACACATTCACATACACTCAGTGTGTGAATACTATTTTAATTCACGCTTTCCATAAATAGTATATTTTTTAATTTTTAGTTTCGATTTAATTGAAAAGAAAATTATTACTCTATATATTAATTTAACATCTAAAATATTTATTATGTGTTTATTATATATTTATATACTTTTATTTAACATTTAATTATATTTTTTATTTCAAAGAATATAAAAAGTATTCCTTATTGGCATTTTTTTATTTATGTGCTAAATATTTTTAGATTTTGTCGCCATTTAAAGTGTTATTAGTAGCCGAACGAATATGATTTGTGAGATTTTTGGGTTATATTAATAAATTTTAAAGGGCTTGGCTCTAAATATTTTATGTAAATTTTAAAATGTAAAGATAGATTAATTTATTTTTCCATTTAATCAAGTCAAGTGTGTGTGTTTTTTTTAATGTTTTCCAATGTTATCTCCTTCATTCATACATCTAATCATTTTAAAATTTTATTCAAACTTTCAAAATAACCTCTCAAAAGAATCGTAATTATATTTTTAAAAAATTCTGGCTCTCCCTTTTAACAGGGTTATTATTGTATAAGATCATAGAAACTTACATTGTAATTTTCTAAAAATAGTCAAACCGTTCCCATGGAACCCTACCAAGATGCTTTTATTACACACATATATATAGTACAACTGACATGGATCTAGCGCAGGAGGAGGAGGGAGGAGAGTGCCCTAGGGTCACTCAGTAACCAATACATCACAAACGCTGGTCATTTGATTTATATATATACTTAAAATTCTTTTAGCAGTGGGGCTGAGCCTTCATTGGTATCAAAGTCCTACAGTGGTATTAGAATATTCATTAATGATAATTTAGCATAATTTAAAAAAAAATATTTCATTCCATAAACTTCACATTTTTTATGGTTTATAATTATTATTTTTTCACAATAAAAAACTTCCTGTATATGGATTATACTTATTTAAATGAATTGCTCTTATGAATTAATCAAAGTGAAAATTAAGAAAGGTCTATTCTTGTGTACACAATGAATTTCTGTTATATGTGTAATCTAACTATAAAATTTTAACTTGAAGGCAAAATAAATTATAAAATTTTAACTTATTGAAATTAAATAAAGTCTTCTAAAAATATTTGAACAAGATAGGAATAAAAGTTACAATCTCGAATAAGAAATTAATAATATCTTTAGAATTAATGATTTTGTGCAGTTTATTATAGTACTAAATATAAGTAATTTCTGCCTAATTTAAATGGATCAGTAATAATAAAAGCAGTTAAAACCTTTAAATTTAATCTAAATTTCAACTGATTTCAATGTTGCTTTTATTAACTATATTAAATTCTCAACATAATATTAATTTTTACTATTTTATTATTCTTATCAAATGGATGCACATTTAAAAAATATTTAATAATTTTTAAAAATTATCACATAATTTATAAAAAGAGCTAAAAACACGGTTTTGAAAATACCCTGTACGTGGACATAAGGGGTATATATCATGAATAATGGAATAATTATTTGACTTGAATAAATTAATTAATTTGATCACTATATTATAGTTAACTTCCAAGAGTATGTCAAATCATTCTCTTATTGGTGATAAGATAATATTTAATTCAATTATTATGGCTATAAATTATGCTATTTAAACTGATTTAATCCTGAAAACTAACCTTTCACGTCACAATTGAAGAATTCACATGTAACTTCTTGCGATGGACTTAGTTTATTTCATTTTTCTTATGATTTGAAATAGTTTATTACTGAAACAAGTTGTATGAATAAAAATAAAGAAATATGTCTTAATCATTCCTTTTTTAAAAAACTAACTGTTTAAAAAATTAATTTGAAACATGTATTAAATTTTATTCGCAAATGACCATAGTAGGTAAGGACAAAAGGTGATGGTAAATTATGACTATTGGTGGAGGTGACCGATGAAAATTGGTGGTGGAGGGTGGAGTCGGGAAATTGGGTTAAATCTGTCGAGTCGTTTTTTTAAACCCTTTTAAATTATAGGTCAGATTTAAAAAATGGAATTTTAAAAAGAAGTTGGGTTTAAAAGAGCCAACCCTGAAAGGCCGAAGGCCCTGTAGGGCCAGTCCGTTAGGCCCTTTAATTTTATTTTTTGTTTTAATTTCACAACCCCTCCTACTCATGCCTTTGCTGACTCCTCCCTAAGAACCTTAAAATTGTTAAATTTACATATGATGGTAATTTACTAATTTTTGATATCTTTACCTCATAAGTAGAGTCTACTACTTAAAGTGAAATACAATCAAAATTCTTTGAAATTGATGATAGTAGCGAAAAAGATGAAAACGATAGTTGTCATAATCATGTTGTTTAAAGTGTTTAGCTTTTTGCATTCTTATACTTTGTATGAGACTATGAATTACTTGTATACAATATTTTTTTTTACCTTTGGTTATGAATTAGTAACTGTATTTATTTTATTGCATGATGTGTGTAAACGTATAATTAAATCTTGTGAAAATAACTTGTGGCCCTACAAGCCGGCCCTAGCCCTGATGCTCTCGGGCCGGACTTTGAAAAACAACAATTTTTCTTTCCCCGAATCCTGTAGGGCTAGCCCTTTTAGGCCCTGGCCCGGCCCTGATTCCCACCTATAGTGAAGGGTAGTGGCCGATGATAATTGGTCGTGGAGGGTAATGACAGACATCAGGTAACAAATAACGGCAACCATGTAGTATTAAATTTGTTCTAAAGTGAAACTTTTAAGATAAATTTATCACTGAGATAATAACAAAATTGCCCTAAAAGTTTTAATTTAGGAGCAAACTTGTTGAGTAAGTTTTCACTTTAAAGCAAATTTGACTCTAAATTTGGTCAACTAATAATCAAACTTAATTGGGATAACGGTCAAGGTAAAAATGCCTCACGTTTGAATCTTCCATGGTAAAATTGCTCTAGATAAAACTTCTGGGATAAAATTACCCTAAACCGATACTTTTAAAGCAAAAATAACCTCTAACCCTATATAAAATAAAAAAAATGATTCGAAAACTAAAGAACAAGCTGAAAGAGATTCGAACACTACAGATTATGAGCCACTCTTGTACAAGGAGGAAGACGACATTTGGAGAAAATCCCTAAACCTCCAAAGTTATTTCGTCTCAAGCAAGTAAGCTCTGATTCAAATGCTTTGGTCCTGTCGTCCAAGCTAAGATGTAATCCTTTCTTTTCTTTTCTTTTTTTCTACTTTTTTTTTAAAACAAAAAACTTAGAGGCCCCGGACGCACCATCGCCCTCCCCACTAGAGGTTTCTTCCAAAGGGGCATTAAAATAATTCTGTGAAGTAATTTTTTAGAATAAGTTGAACTATAAAACATAAATTATAAAAAATCTGTTTGATTTATTAATGTAAAAAACACAGTTTCAAATGTTTTTAATTCTTTTTATTTCTTAGTGTATAAATCTTTGGGGGAAGTCAAATATTGACGCAAAGAAATTATCAATTATATTTTTCCTGTGTGCTATAATATAGACTTACCGTTATTACAACTTGAGAACTTCACCATACCACATCACAAACTTTTGCACAATGAATTTCTCTGGGTGTGGTTAGTAATCTTGTAGGTTTTATTTTGAAACACTTCTTAAGGAGACAGTTTACTAAACTTATTTAAGAAGAAAGTGTTTCTGGTTTAGATTAGTTTTCCTAATTTTTTATATTGAGTCCGAATTATTTTAAATAATTGTTGTTGAGTGATTTTAGGGGTTTTTTAAGCAAAATAAATATCCGGATTGTTTCATTGAACTATTCCGTCCGGTCTTTTTTATAAGTAATTTTTTTTTATTTGAGGTTAGTCTTTTTAATAAGCAACTTTCTCCTTTTATTATAAAAGTCAAACTACTTTTTTTCTTTTTTACTCCTATTAAATACATATATTTATATTTATTATCCCTCACTCAACACTAATTATATTTCCCTTATTCATTTATTATACATTCTCTTTCATATTTTATACTCATACTCTCTCATATTTATTACTTATTCTATCCTCTATGCTCCTTTTATAAATAAGGATATATTTAAAAGAAACATAATATTTTTAACATATTTATTATTTTTAACTAATTTTAACTGTCAATTTATTTTAAACAATAAAAATAAAAAATGCTTCTAAAAAAGACCAGAAAGAGAGTAAATATGCCTCAAATTCTTTTAGCCGTATCAAAGTCCTTCAACGGTATCAGAGTTTGGTACAATGGTTTGTTGACAATAATTTAACATAATTTAGAAAATATTTGCATATGATTTTTTTTTATCAAAATATGTTATATTCTAAAATTTTGTTAGAAAATTGGACTTAGGTCTTGTCCAATTTTCAAAAGTTGAGCTTTTTTTTTTTTTAGCAAAGTTCAAAAGATGAGCCTTTAATTTTTAAAAGATAAAATAAATGTGCCTTTTTTCTATATTCTTTTGTAAGAATCCAGATCACAATTGCATTCCCATTATTTCATTTTTATTTCATAAACATACGGTTCTTTTTCTTGTTTCTAATTATGATTATTTTTCTAAAAAAGTATGATTTATGCTTATTTTAAATAAATTTATTTTTATATATTATAAATTGGTTATGTTATATTTGTAAATTTTTGTATCAACTCTTATGATTGATATAAATTTAGATTTATAAATTTTTATATGAATGCTTATTATTTTATAATTATTAATCGACAAAATGCGCAAGTACATGTGTTATTTCACTTATGAGATATTGGCTTTTTTTTTTTTGTTAGTTGTTAAAGTGAGTTTGAACACCTATATTTTATATTTCAGGAAACTTTAAAATAACCCTATTTTTAAGTATTATTTTAAAACGCCTTTTCTCGCCTTTATCTTCTATTTTACTTTAAAGTGTGTGAGTAATTGTTTTTTCTCAGATGATATTATTTTTACTTTATCCTATACTTTATTTTTATATGAATGCTTATTATTTTATAATTATTAATCGACAAAATGCGCAAGTACATGTGTTATTTCACTTATGAGATATTGGCTTTTTTTTTTTTGTTAGTTGTTAAAGTGAGTTTGAACACCTATATTTTATATTTCAGGAAACTTTAAAATAACCCTATTTTTAAGTATTATTTTAAAACGCCTTTTCTCGCCTTTATCTTCTATTTTACTTTAAAGTGTGTGAGTAATTGTTTTTTCTCAGATGATATTATTTTTACTTTATCCTATACTTTATTTTTATTTATTTTGGGTTTTTGTGTGTAAGAGTGGCATGACTGATTTTTTAGTAAAGATGAGGGGGGAAATCTTACCATTTGAACTTTAAAATCTTAAATCAGTTATTTTTTAAAAAATTAAGTTGTTAACTGTTATATTCTTTTTATCAATTTTATTACTCTTATAATTAATAAAACCAATTTAGGATCTTAAAATTCAAATGACATTTTTTTATCTTTTTCCTAAAATAAAAAGATAAGTTTTTTTTTTAAAAAAATGGGATTAAACGCCTTCTTACCCAAAGGATATGATATCCCTCCTTCTTATGATCAACATCTCCGCCTGCCTTAATGTTGACAAATATGAGATTCAAGTGCAAAAGAAGCAAATGAAGAAGAAGCCTCTTACCAGTGTGAAAAATGTTGATAATCAATTCAAGAAGCCTGAGATTAATGAAACAAGGACAATGCTAAATCATTTTTAGAAATTAATGGGTCCCAACAAAGGCAAACGTTGTCACCATAAGATCAATAATCATAAGGCTACTAATTATAATAATAAGAGTGATAATTTGTTGTTGATAGAAGAAGTTGATCTCAACAAATGTGAATGTGTTATAATATCAAGGGTTAATATTATTGTTGGTCTTTAAATTTAATTAAATTTTAGTTTTGATCCATATAATTTTATAAAAATTTTATCTGAGTTTAATTATAGGGATTAAAACAAAAACTTGCTAAAAGTGTAACATCAGTCGTTAAATTTAGATCAAATTTTTATAAAATTATAGGAGAAAAACTAACGATTTAAAATTATAAAAACCAAAACTAAAATTCAATCATACTATAAAATTAACAATGATACTCTAATGCCACGTGTGTTTGCCTAAAGATTATAGGAGTCCTATAGCAAGTGGGAGACTTGACCTTGATGATTTAGTGTTGAACAACCACTTGGTGTTGAACCTGCAACAAGGTGATAGAGATTAGGGCAAAATTAGAATGAAAGACTTAGAGCGAATCATATTTATTGGGAAGAATCGTAAAAGTTGTAATTATTTAGAAGGATCAGTTATCAAAATAAAAATTTAAAAATAGTAAATTGCCCTTGATTAAACCTCCTACATTTTCTCCCATATTATATTTTAAAAACTAATATGAATATTTAAATGGGAAAATTGCCATAAAATACCCCATGAGCATCATATTTGCTGAAAGGGACCTATGGTACAGAGGTATTGAACTGTCATTATATTGTTAAGAGAGAAAGACTAAAATGTCCTTATTGAATTAATGAAGAAAGGAGGTCTAAAATTTTGATTCACTGATATCCCTTGCGTGAACTTGACTGTGCGTGAACTTGAAGAGTGAAGGGAGGAGGAGGTCGACAGAAGCAGCAATGGCGTTTGGGGCACTGGCAGAGTGTAGATGGTCAAAGCAAAGAGAGAGAGAGAGAGAAGAATAAGAAGAAGAAGAAGAAGAAGAAGAAGATAAGCAATATAAATGAACATTGTGTTCGTTCAGTCATTTTGTCATTTACTCTATCACTTTGGTCACACTCTTTTGTTGCCAACCGTCACTCATTTCGTCGCTTCACAGTTCGTGCTACTTTGGGGTATCTTTTCTTTCCTCTCTCTTTTCGTCATTTTTCAATTTCTGTGATTTTCTTTTGATGCATTCCCACTTGAAATATTTGTACTAAAACTCGATTTGTGTCATTTAATGGGTCTATGTGTATATGATTTGTTTTTGCAGTTTGTTGTAGCAAATCTGATTGTTCATGCTTTTTAAAAATTGTTTGATGCTTTGAGTTGCTAATCCTTTCCTAGTCTTGCTTATGAAAATTACTTGAGGAGTTGTTCTAACATTGATTTGAAGTAGATACATTTTGATCCAACATTGATTTGTTTACAAAGTAACATATAAGATGGTTATGTTACAAAACCTAATTGAACTCACAATCTAACTATATGAGATATTGATTAGGTTATTATACTAGGTCAAACACATTGTAAAATTCAATTAATGTGACATTAAAGGTATGTTATTGCAAGTCTATATTTAGTGTGATGAATAGAGTACAAAAACAAATTTATTACTTCTATCATATAGGTGGGAAGATTGTCACTGATCAAGAGAGAACTCAATATGCTGGTGGGAGAGTAAATGGAAGAATAGTAAGAGAAGGAATGTCACTTAATAAGCTTAGAAGAACAATATGTTCATGTCTTGATATTCAAAGGAAAACACAATGGTAGAAATTTTGCACCTAGGCAACATGTTTTAGACGTAGGTGAAGATATTCACAAACATGGAAGACATCTTGCACATAGGGAAGAGTTTATGCACATAAGGAAAATGGTTTGAATGGAGGGGAAGATCTTTTGCACATTGTTATGTTGCACTATGGAAGACTTGTTCAACACAATGGTAGAGATTTTGCACCTAGGCAACATGTTTTAAACATAGGGGAAGATATTCGCACACATGGAAGACATCTTGCACACAGGGAATACTTCTTACACATAAGAAAGAGTTCATGCACATAGGGAAGATGATTTGAATAGAGGGGAAGATCTTTCGCACATCGTTATGTTGCACTGACTTGTTCAACACAATGGTAGAAATTTTGCACCTAGGCAACATATTTTGAACGTAAGGGAAGGTATTCGCACACGTGGAAGATATCTTGCATACATGGAAAACTTCTTGCACACATGAAAGAGTTTATGCACATAGGGAAGATGGTTTAAACGTAGGGGAAGAACTTTCGCACATCGTTATGCTATACAAGTAAAGACTTGTTGCACTTACGAAATATCTTTAACGCGTTGGGAAGTTATTTTCAACATTGGGACAAATTAATACACTAGGGAAGATTAATACAATAGAGGGAAGATGTTTAATATGTATATAAATAACCTAGTTTCATTTACATTGAAACAAAAGATGACGCCGAAGTTCAATATGTACATAATAAATGTAACGTAAACTAGTTTCTCTTCTTCTTCATAGCTTTCCAACCTTCTTCAATACTATGCATGATCACATCCCGATGTTTATTCTTCTCATGGGTTACTAAACACCAAACCACATCAACCCTCTTTTGATCAATGTCTTCCTATAAAAACAAGTTTCTAGTTAAATCTAGTGTTAGTGTAACAATTAATGTACAAATGTACTCACATTAGGCATAGTGAAACTATTCCACTCAGGTTTTCTCATATTTTCCAAGTTTTGCAACTAAGAGATCACATACATTCCACAGTCTCATCTACACAAAAATGAAATAGCAAAACATTACCATGATTCCAAGCAAGGTTGAAAGTTCTAGAAACAACAAAACAAATATATTTAAATTAAAGGAAGCTGCATTCACACTTTTCAAAAAAATGTGTCAATGTTATAGCAAAGGTAATGAGTCAACATGAAATTGTTTTATCGAACAAAGCAAAAAGGTTTCATAAAAGGACACCAAATCATGACCCTTTTTTGATCCCCCTTGCATATGCATGCCAATAGATACAACATAAAAGGGTCTTCATCTGCTATAAGCTCATTACCAATGGATAAAACCATAACAACTAAACTTTGTACAAAAGATCAAACTAAGGGTAAGCGCATACATTATTTTGAATGACTAGGTAGTATAAAAGCAACTAAACCAAAAGCACAAGTTGTACAGCTGAAGCTTTCCCTGTCAAGGTCTTCTCTTGATACGTAACGCATGGTAATCATAGGCACAATGATAGATTTTACTACACTATGTACAAAACCAATAGCATTTAGACAATGTAGAATATGCACAATTCGAACTTCTATCAAAAAGTGGAAGCACAAGATCACGTGCATAACAAATATCAAATTTTGATTAAAAATAGCAGAGTATATAGCGTCCAACTTGTAACCAAAATTAGAATTTCTAAGTTCCTCCTCTGAAATCAAAGACAATTGCTCCATAGTATGGAAAGTATGGAATTTAAAACCTCCAACGGTCCCCAAATAATTGCCCAAAGATGAAATATAATCCACTATCTTGATAATCCTTTGAATATTGTTATTAGAAGAACAAAGAAACTGTCATGCTTTGAGTATAATAGACCATGAAATAAAAGCATTGTTACCCCTAAGACAAAAATGTGCAAAATATCAATGGAATAGTCAAAAAAACCCATTATCATTGTATATTACAAAAGATTAGGAATAAAATGCAGCATTTCAGCCTATAAGAGATAGTGTGCAAAGGGATTCTAGCACATTTGTCATTCAATACATTAGAAAAATTGAAAGAAAGTATCATTTTAAATTAGTTGCGTGAAAGTTAGGCTATTGACTATAAAGCTGTGACATAAAGATTGTCACTTGAAGATTCATTGATGGAATGTTGAAGGGAGGCCAACTATCAATAACTTGTACCTAGGAAAGGTCTTCAGAATATTACAACAAGCCCCATAAGCAAAGCTACAAGCAAAATAAAGAAAGCTTTTTCTTACCAATTTCCTGAAATTATACACAATTAAGAATTCTAAAAGGTCAGAAAATATGAAAATCAAACAAAGTTCAGCACAACATTTTCTCACTATTGAGAATATATACTTCATTGATATCTATCTCAAAGAGATAGAACATGAATTATTCAATTAACATTGTAATAACAGATTAAATGTTTAGAGAAAGATTAAATAAGCTCTGTTCTCTTCATTTTGTCTAATAACTTCTATTATCACTCTCAGATCATCTCAAAAGTAGTTACAATAATAAATTAAAATGAAAAAACCACCATTTTCCTAATACCCCTTGCGTATTAGCCCATGTTTAGTTCAATTTTTAAATCTCCCATAATCAACATAGTAAACCTAATCCGAAATTTCTATAAAACTTTGAAATTTCAATTAAACCGAACTATGAAGACAAATTTCAGTACAAATCACAGTAAGATTCGAAAACAATTACAATCAGCGGAAAAAGAAACCAATTTAAGCATAATTACTAGAAAAAGAAGAGGGGAAATAGAGAGAGGAAGAAGAGCAGAGGAAGGAGGACTGCCATGCTACTATCTCCGTACTATTATATGGAGAGGCCACCGCCGTCGCAAAGACCCAACACCTTATCGATGCCATAAAGACCAAGAGACTTTGCCGCCACAGAAAAGACCAAGCCTGCACTGTCGCCGTGAAGACCCATACTTCGCCACCCTTGCAAAGCCCTACACTTCGTTGCCGCCACAAAGTTCGACACCCTCGTTTGCGTCTTAACCTCCTCCTCCCTTCACTCTTTGAGTTTGCGTGCATGAGATGAATCAAAATTTCAAACTTTCTTCATTAATTCATCAAGGGCATTTTAGTCTTTCAGTCTTAACAAGATAATGACAGTTCAGGACTTCTGTACCTTAGGTCCCTTTCAACAATTATTATACTAATGAGGTATTTTATGGCAATTTTTCCTATTTAAATTTCATTAAATTCAATGTAGTTTGTCTCAATTTTTACCACTTATGTATGTATCTATTGAAAATAATAATAATACAACCACCTTTGAATTTTATTTGAAAATAAAAATTATATAATTTTAGGAAAACTCAAAATTTTTTATAATTTATTATGAATATAAAAGAAAGGTTATATATATAAAAATTTAAAATATATGTAATTTCAAACAATTGAAAGGAGGTTCGCCTAAGTTATACCTATATATATTTATCATATGTGCATTTAATATCATATATAAATTTTAAGTGAAAAATACCTATAAAAGGATGCAAATACCAAGGGCTGTTAATAAGCTAAACGTCGGTTTGCAACAAATTGTGGGCCGGACAATTTTTTACACATGTCAGCTACAGCATCTATCTTGACTAGCCTTCATCAAACAAATAAAAAACTGTGGGTCCCACATTTTTTAATATTTTGCACCGTGTCTCTCCATTAATTATTTTCTCTCGCTTACCTTACCCGCTTGTTTAAAATAGTGATTAGAATCTTTAAAAATAATTTTTTAATTATAATTTATAATATATAAAATAAATATATAAGATGAATATTATCTCAATTTATATATATAAATACTTATAAACATTTAATAAACCAATCTAAAAGTTATTTTTGGAGCCCATCCCTCTTGCCAATCCGGCCATTAATTTCTCTCTCTCTCTCTCTTCTCCCAATATAGTTATGTGAGTTTTAAAAATAAAATTTCATGTAATGTTAATATACTTAAAAAATGTCTAGATAATGTATTATAATTTTTATTCGAGAATGGTATTTAGAATTGCCTCTCTAAAATATACTCGTGTGTAAACAAAAAAAAAATAATGTTCATAAAAAAAATCAATAAATTCTATAATATAAAACAAATAATAATAATTTTTCTTATTTTTTTGTGATAAATCATTTTTAACGACTTAGATAGAAAGTTTAAAATCTTCTAAATTCATCTATTTTACTTAGAGTTTACTTTATATAAGATTATATAAGTCAGGAAAATAAATTAATAATTTAAATGGTCAATATCTGGGTTAATACTAAAATGATATATTGATGATTTGATTATGTAGGTTTTAGTTAAAGTTAAGAAAATGGTGATTTTGGCTGTTGTAATTTTTGTGAAAAATAAAATTCAAATTAACTTAAAAATAGAATGTGGGAGAGATTGAAAGATAGATTGTAGAAAGTTTAATCAAGGGCAATCCAGTATTTTTAAATTTATATTTTGTTAATTGGTCATTCTAAATAATTACAACTTTCACGGTCTTTTTTAATAAATATCATCTGTTCTAAGTCCTTAGTTTTAATTTTCCCAAGAGATTATTCCAAATCCACGAAAATGTTCAATAAGTATCAACAAGTATTGTTCAAAGTTGAAGATGGTTAGTTTGAAGTGGACATGTTATTAAAGTCTTCGAGCTCAGCCTTTAAACATTTCGAGGAAATGTACCAAAACATACTTGAGAATAAGATCAATGTGAAGGGTGCATTTCATATTGGAGAATAATTTAGGATTTCACATCTAGATTTGCTACTAAAAACAATTGATTAATGACGAAATTTGATGATTCTCTGTCATAAAATATATTGTTACCAATTCATCTGCGACAGAGTTATGTTGCTAATTTACTTTTTTTTTTAATAGTGATATTAATTGAGTATATGCGTATGGTGAGTATCTTGATGCTCTAGAGGAACTAGACAATGAAACAACTGCTTCTTTGCCAAAGATGTTTGAGCATCTTGATTCTTGAAGAGTAACATGAGGGCTTGAAAAATTGTCATTTTCAAGTTAAAAAAAAATTGTCCAAATTTTTTTTTTAAACAGAGGCTTTTAAATGGAATTTTCCTTTTTATTTTTAACTTTTCATCATTTTTATCCAAAGCCGGAAAACCATTCCGTTCTTTTTTTTTTCCCCTCTCTAGGAAAAGGTAAAATGAAATAATCAAATTAGTTACAAAGGATCCTCAGAAGTTAGACAAAGAGTAAATTTAAACGAGTTGAAAAGAAGGGAGGGAGATCTAAAAAGGAAAATATATTAGAAAAAGATCTAAATATTAATATCATTGTAGGCAACATTGTATCGGTCACGAGATATAAAAAGGCTGGTTTGGGATTATGAGGTGTAGAGGTATGTTTGAGATTATGATTGAAAATTCTAAAAGTGTTTATATACATAAGTCGAAATAATATTTATCTCACATATTTACCTCCGTATATCATAAATCACAATTGACAAGCTGATTTTAAAAACTTTAATCATTATTCTAAACAAACACATGTATCTAGCGGCCTCTAATTTAAAATTAAGAAATCATGGCGCCAATAAATTCAATTTAATCCTACTTGAAAGTAAAATTGTGGGAAGAAAATTGCTTTATAGGATTTTTGTAAGGTAGAGAAGCCATGAAGGAGAACCAAACCTGCAAATAAGAATATGACATATAGAATTTTATTTAGAGCTTGTTTATTATCACTTATCTGAATCGGGCTTATATAATAAGCCTGATTCACGTAAATCGAGATAAATCTCTTCTACATATTTATCTCATAGACTGTGAAAGTACTTCGTAGACCGTAAAAGCACCTTGTAGACCGTAAAAGCTACCTCGTAGACCGTAAAAGTTACCTCGTAGACCGTAAATTACAATTCATAAGCACTTATAAAATTTTCATAAGCTATTCCAAACAGCCTCTTAATTAGAGTTGTTTTGTTTATACTCTAAGTGCTTGGGCCACGTTTAATAATAAAGTGACAAGTGAAGATCGTTTTTATGTGGATTTTATTAACAAAATGGTTAAACAAAAGGCTTATTTGGAAAAACAAGTTTTGATGTGGTAAGAGAATTTGAAAAACTACTTTTAAGACTAGAAAGTGATAAAGATAAATGATTTTTTAACTTTAAAGATTAAATAGAATATAGGATTATTTCTTCCTTTTGTACTTAATACAACTAGATTAATTACATCTTAAATACTCCCTTCGACACTAAATATAAGAAAAATTTGAATTTTTTTAGATATTAAGAAAATTAATTAAATTATTTTAAAATATTTATATTTATCATTTTTTTCTCCAAACTATTTTACATAACCCTTATAAACAGATATATAATATAAGGAGACATAACATATGATATGATTAAATAACTTATTTAACTTTATTAATCTCTAAAAAAAATTTAACTCTACCTTATATTTAGGACAAAAAAGAGTAGTATTTTAATGAATATATGTGTTAGTCTAAATTTCAAAAGCACTTGACAATGCTTTCTCAAATCAAAATCAAGTTTCTCTTTTCATTAAAATGGACAATCTCTCTTACTACAATTAATGAAAATCAACTTTAAGTAATATTAATATGACAAAGTAATATTATTAAATATATTTCTTTTTGATTGAAACGAGCTTCCCTGCTCATCCAACCTTTGGATGAGCAGGGAGAGCTCCTCTCATTTGGGTCGTTTAGATAGGATCTGAACGGTTCAAATTTTTTTTTTTTTTTACTTTTTATTTTTTTTAAAAAAATATTTTAATGGATACATAATCTAAAATAAAATAATCTTTTAACTAATATTTTTTTAAAAAGATTTTTTTATTTAAAAATAACCAGTTAAAAAAATCAAATCTAGATCGTCCAGATCTCATCTAGATGATCCAAATGGGATGAGACCCAGGTGCTATCCAAAGGATAGACACCGAAACGAGTCCTTTATTTTACTAACAAATCATCTATTTATCATGTAAACTTCAAGCAAAGATGATTTTAATCAAGTTCTATATTTAGATTAGCTCCCTCAAGTCAAACTTAAATGAATAAATTAATCTAAATGGTGGCCAAACATTTAGAAACATTAAATAAATGATATCTGTATCATTAACTACCAAAAGAGAGGAATAGTCTAAATTTTAATCTATACAAAAATTCAAAATAATCCTAGAGCAAAGGTTTAGATATCTATAATCAAAAAATAGCCATAACTAACCAAAATAATTACAATCATGTCAAGATATAAGCAAAGAAAGGGAAGAATAATGAGAAAAATCAAGGATTGAAACTTCAAATCCCTTCTAAACTCCAATCTTAACCTCAAAACTTCAAGATGCCAAACTCAAACAGAGAAATGCTCCAAGAACTTGGGAAATTGAAGAATCGCCCAAGAATTCCAAATAATAGATCATTTTTGTCGTAACCCTTAGTATTATATATACTTGTTTTTTTGCTTCAGTTTTCAAAATGCACAACATCAGATTTTACGCATTCTCAATCAATTCGCCATAACGAACCCATAGCAATTTTTCAAATAAAGACAGTATTTTTTCAGGTGATTTCACTATTAATTGGCTGTAGCTAGTCCACGGTAAACAAAGAGATAGAGAGGTCACATTGTAAACATTTTTTCTACGGCTTTGCTGCGTCGAATCGACGATCAAAGGGTAAGTAGAGGGGTAATCTTTTGAGGCAGTTTTGCTATGGCTTTGCTATAATAAATCCAAGGCGAATGTTTCCATAGTGTTTTTTTTTTAATCTTCTTCTTGCACTCTTTCATTCTCTTCACAACTTCACATTATCTTTAAGAGCTTTTACAACATGTTATCTTCCACTTACTCAAGAGGAATTATGAGCTATTTTAACTTTCACTAATTAATCATAATCATATATGCATTTAACTCATGAATTCTCAAAAAATTTGAGTTTGCTTTTCCATTCCATATTTTCTTTTGTAAACTCTACGTATACACAAAGTGAACCTAGAAATAAGTAAGAAGAGAAAAAATGTATTGAAATATTATCAATTTCTAAGAGTTAACAATTTGTTTTATAGATATAGAATTATGAGTGTATTTAAAAAAAAAAGGTAAAAAGATATAAAAGGAACTTTGAAATTAGAAAATTATAAATTAAGTTTGTTACTAAGAATTGATAAGGAAATGTTTAAACTTGATAAGAAATTCACAACTCGTTGGGAAATACCTGATTTGAAATTTTACAAATTCAGTTTTTTTTTAATTTTTTTTTTAAAAAAAGAATTATGAGAGTGAGAAACTTTTTTTGGCCCAACGCTTTGAGATTTTTTCGAGGAGACAATCTTTCACTGCACTGACTGCCTTCTTTTCATTAGGCGCAAATGATTGCCGAAGTTATTTCCAAGTTCTAACGCCGCAACAAAATGCTGCTGTCGTGGAGCATTGTGGTCAACATAAACCTGAACTGAACGAAATGAATAGGCCCCAGAGATTCTCTCTTGCCTTTTCTTCGCCACAAATCTATTCACAGAAAATTCTGAGCCTCAACTCTGAAATCTCTTGACAGAGATATCCAATTGGTGTTCTCTTTTAAATGGACATCAACCCCTCTTATGCTTCCCTGCTTCTTCTTCCATGGCTCTTCTCCTCACTTTCCCACATTTTCCTTCGCTTTCCTTCTCGCCAAACGCCTGGCCCTTTTCTCCTTCTCGATGCTGTAGCTCCTCATCAAGGGTGAGAATGACGGCAAGTGGCAATAGAGACCACAATGGTACGGCCATTCTTTGGTTCAAGCACGATCTCCGTGTTGATGATCACCCAGGCCTTGTTGCAGCGTCTAGGTTTCCGGCATTGGTTCCTGTTTACATCTTCGATCGCCGGATTCTTTCCCGTGAGTGTGGTTTTTTTTACATTCATTTCAGAGTATGCTACTATGTGCGACTACGTTGTGTCAAAATATCCGGGTTTTTTATAGGCTCCACTGATCTTGATATGGGCCTTGAATGTGGTAGCCAGAGCTGAGTGTGATTGAAGTGAACGAATGGAACCTGAAACACTTTTCAAAGGATTAAAGTTAATTGGGGTCTTATAAGAAATTAAGGTATATTTGTCGGAAGTTGAGTCTAAAGTTCAGTTATTTTCAGTGATAAAGACATTAGTAGAAGATCTCAATAATTATCCAAAGATTTTGTTCGATCATTTCGGTGAAATACTATCAGATATAAATGAAGTTGGATTAACTGTAATGATTAACACTTTAGAAGAGCCTACGATCAATGTGGTAATTGAATAAACAGTGTTTGTGTGCGTGAGCAATTTGAATATTTAGAGATGGAAATACAATTTTTTCATATAGTTATTTAAAAACAATTTATTTAGTGTTTTTTAAGTGGCAGGTTGTAGGACGGATTAGTGGTTTGCTATCAACCTAAAAGTCTCCATATGATCTAGTGCATTCTGTTAGAGGTCATTCAAGAAAAATGTTTTGAAGTCATGCAGTGCAGCTTGTTTGGGAAAAAGAAGATTCAGATATAATTGGATCTCTGCCAGTTAATTCTAATTGCTGATAATATTGTTAATTAGTGTGGTTAACCCATTAAGGAGTTATTGAGCATACAATTAAATCCTGTTTTTTGTTTTCAGTTGCATTATTCTGTCTTCTGTATAAGCTGACAATTGCTTGCTTAAAGTTAACAAATATAATATGTTGATTTGAAATACCTGTGCAGGTTTTTCTGATGAAATGTTAGAATTGGTTCTGTTAGCTGTGAAAGACTTGAAGAAGTCATTGAAGGATCAGGGCTCTGATCTAATGATCAGGTTTGGCAATGCTGAGAATGTTATACAAGAACTTGCAAGAGAGGTTGTTGAATTTTTAGTTTGATTTACGATCCAGGCGAAAGGAGAACTCAAGCACTCATCAGTTCATTTTGTTAAATTCATAACCGAGGATGGAACAGGTGAAAGCTACTTCTATATTTTTGGAAGAAGAGGTAGAGCATGAACTACGCTCAATGGTGGATGTTGTCAAAGAGCAGTTGAAATCTGTGATGGTTCCAGAGGGTAGCCTGAGGATTGAAATGTGGCAAACTCCATTTTATGACATAAAGGTAATTTGTATTTATATTTGCCTTGTTCCTCAGCATGGTTGCTTGTTTAAAATGTCGACTTAATTTTCATATATAACTTGAGTAATTCAGTCATATTTAATTGTTTCTCAGAGCTTGCAAAATCTTCCTTCGTCATATGATGAGTTTATGAAACTTCAATTACCTATAACAACACCAATTCAGCTTTCAAAGTTGCTTGCAGCTGAAATGGAGCTGGACTGGGGTAAGTTTGTTTGTGGACTCTTCTTTTATTGATTCTAGTTCCTTGTATTCTTCTTTTGTGAGATTACAATACGATTATATGATTAACCTTTTTCCTGACATGCCTAATTTCCTTCGCTTGTGTGTCCTAACTTCTGTGAATATTGTCCATTATATTAGGTCCTCTTCCCTCGTATGATGATATGAAGGAATTTATGGGTATGAATGCAAAAAAATTGAAAAAGAGTTGGACTCGAATCAAGGAGACGTCTGTTGAAACTGTATTACAGAGGAGAGAGTTAATGACTAGCCATAGAAGTGAAATGAGCTCAACTTCCAAAGACATGAAAGCAAGGACAGTAGATCAATCAGTTTTTGTCTCTCAGAAAGGAAATGTTGTAGGGGGTGGAACAAACAATGTACTAAATGCATTGGCTGCTTATTTGCGATATTTGGAGGGGACAGCTCGGGATGACTGGCAAGAGTATGTAGTGACTACCACTTCTGACAATTTCAGTTGATGTCTTGAGTTTTAAGTTTTGAGATTGAAAGAGAAACAAAATTCAGAATCACATCTTGTGCTTCTTATTGAGATGGTAATTGTGATGTCTAGAGAGTCTAGATTATGCCCTACCCACATTCAATCCTTTTGGAGCCCAAGAATTTGAAACCAGGTTTTGTATTCTGGTTCATCTCTTCCCAGCTACCAATCTGTTTTCATTAATTCTGTATGCTACACAATCATCCTTTCCTCCAAAATGGCATCAATAATCCGTCCCATCAACAATCACAGTTGTGTTTGTTTGAATTTTCCCTAAAACTCACCAATCCCAAATTCCTATTCCTTCTTGTCCTATTGACAAGTCACAATGCCCAAACTGCTACTGAGTTGACCTGAAGCCCATCTAGCCTGCAAATTGCTCTTTCCTTGTCATAGACTCAGTAAACCTTTGCACCAGCTGACGTAAACCCCTTGACTCACCCTTGAAATCCTGATTTTCAGTCTACAAATCCCTGTCCCTGTTATTGTCCCACATCGCACTATAAATCTTACCTCTTCCATAAATTGCCATCAGAATCTTCTGGAAACTGGATTGCAATTTCTTGTGTGTATAAAGTTCAACTTTCTATGTTGCCAACCTAATATACTTAGGGTTTGTGTTTTCCTTTCTAATTTTCATGCATGTTTTTATTGAAGAGTTACTGTATTGAAATAAAAAAATTGCACTGTTGGTTTCATTATTTTCATTTACATTCTTTCACTCATCTGTTTTCATATGTTTATGAGTCATTTTCTCCTCTCTTTGATTATGGCTCATACCTGTGTGTAATAGGATGTGGATTTTTATTGAGTCTGTAGCACTGCCAGTGTTTGTGTGAAGTATTTCCAAGCTGGTAAATGTTTATTCAGCATTTTCTTGTCAAGTGTTGGCCCTTTTAACAAAAACACGAGACATTTACCCTTTTCTTTGTATTGTGTAATGCATGAGTTTAATTTTTGTTATATTAAGATGTTGAAGAACTTGTATCAAAGTGTAATATGTCAAATAAGAATTATTGTATGTTATAAAGTGTAAGTCCTTATTCATTAATCAAGATCTCCTTGTTAATGTCTCATTGAAAGAGTTGGTTTTGGACATAGCATAATGGTATCATGTAATTTATGTAGCCAACCCCACTCAGTAGGATAATGTTTTATTGTTGTTGTTCTTTATGAATTGTTCTTTAAACTTAATTTGTGTAGGGTACATGAAAAGGTACGTGCTGCCGAAACTCGTGATGGAGCATCATTCATAGGACTTTTCAGTGCTGCCCTATGTCTCGGAATTATATCCAGAAGAAGAGTGCATTTTGAAGCTATCAAATATGAGAAAGAGCGAAATGCAGGATTTTTATCTCCTTTTGGATATTCAGCAGTCACAATTGCAGCAGCAGTTGATGCTGTGTGTTCAATGGAGGTGCTAATTTTTACCATTAGGCCATGTTACGAATTTCCTTGACTTGGTTCTCTCTCTCTCTCTGTCTGGATGAATTATTGTTTCTTATGTGCTAGTTGTTTTGTCAGGATGTTTGCCTTGACATTTGAATTTATGTGATAAGAGAATGAAAATGTGTTTCTTGTTTCCTTTTGGTGTCAGTGGTATTGGCTTGTGGCTCTGAGAAGTCAGGTAAACAGTCATGGAATGCACTCAAGGCGGATATGGAGATGGAATGGTTACCTTGTTGAGGTTCACAATTCTTTCAGAGTCCACTAATTTCTTTATTTTCTTGTTTGAGTAAAGCATTTGAAATTCTTGGTCCACCTTAAATATGAATACATAAAGTTCAATGTCCTTCTCTCTTTGTTTTATCAGTATACTGTTGCAGGCGAAGAAGGTCCTGCTGTTCTCCTTGTTCACGGTTTTGGTGCTTTCTGGGAGCATTACCGTGACAATATACACATCATAGCTAGAGCTGGAAACCGAGTATGGGCAGCAACATTATTAGGGTTTGGAAGATCAGAAAAGCCAAATATCATCTACTCTGAGCTTTTGTGGGCAGAGTTGTTGAGAGATTTTATTGTTGATGTTGTTGGGGAACCAGTCCACCTTGTTGGTAACTCAATTGGTGGTATGTTTTTTAGCATACATGGGCACCTTGTGGCAAATATGCTGTCAACTTCCACACATGCTTACTTTTTTTGTCTCTGTTTTAAATCCACTGCACCAGTCTATTCTAATTTCTGTTGATGGGTTGATTTCTTAATTGTTGCTGTGTTCTATTTAGGTTATTTGACTGCTATTGTTGCTCGAAGTTGGCCTTCCTTGATCAACTCTGTTGTCCTGATTAACAGTGCGGGCAATATCATCCCAGGATATAAATCAGTGCCACTATCTAAAGTATGAATCTTCGAGAATGAGTAAAATTCTTATAAAATAGAATATGGTACTTTTTTTAATGATTTTGTTAAAAAATCTTATAATTCATTCTTCTTGCTATGTTTGAATCCTCCATTTTTCGAGGCGTTATTTACTTATCTCAAATGCACCTTTGTCATAGAAATTACTAGAAAAAAACACCATTGTTATACACGTCAATTTTCTTATTATAAAAACGATCCCATAGAGAATAAATATTTTCACAAAAGAATATCTTAATCCACTGTTATAGAGATTGCTTTCTTAAGTTTTTAGATCATTACACATCTTTTCAATATTTGAAAAGAGAAAAGGGGGAATTGCTATAAGATCCCAAGGAAGGGACTTAATTACCAAGAAGTCCCAATAATAAGTTAGGTGTTTTAATTTCTTATACTAAAACTTGTCATTGTATGCTCCTCAGTTGTCATTGAAACTTATTGATAATTAAGTTCTTTCCTTGGGACCTCAGTAATTCCCCCCAAGAAAAAAACTGCAATGAAATAACAAGATGAAGTGATGAATTTCATCATAGTTGTGCTCCTGTGTAGTTTTCTTGGACACGTAGAAGAGAACCTTTCAGAAGTGCTTTATATAACATTAAGTTAATCTTAACTTTTGGTTGATTTGCATTGTTCCTGATTATCATTGAATGCGGGATTTGCACCAAGCCCTGCTGGATTTTCAAACTATCTCCAAACTGTTCTACAGCTCTCGCTCTACAATGTTGATTCTAACTTCAGTACAGCATAATTATTTGATTAATTATTTTATAGAGTAATTTGTAATTGATTAATAAATTTTCAGGATAGGCAAACTTCAGGGGCTTCCTGGTTGGGTTCTCGCCTTCTACTGTTCTACCTAAGGCTAACAATTAAAGGCCTAGTTAAGAAGTATTATCCAACTGTAAGCATGCTTTTGTTATGGATTTTCTGAATTTGGTAGATTGGTTTTCTTTGTCGGTCTTGTCGATGGTGCCTGATCCTCTGGCATTTTCTTTTGCAGAATATGGAGAGAGTCGACGACCGGCTCATAAATGAAATGATTAGAGCAGTATCCTTTACTTCTAGAATTTTCTTTTTTGTTTTTCTTGTATTTTGTTTTGATATCCTTATGATGTGCACGTCTGAATCTGTGATCCTTGACATGTGTCTTAAGTCGTATGACCCTGGCGTGCCTGTGGTCTTGGAAAGTATCTTCAGTTTCAATCTTTCCATCCCTCTTAACTATCTTCTTGAAGATGTTAAAGAGAAGGTTTTGATTATACAGGTATTCTGACGTCAACTTGTTATTTCGGCCATAACTTGAAAAATGAAGGGGTCAGGGGAAGAGGGCAAGAGTCGAACATAATGGCTTAAATACACTTTTGTCCTTGCTTTGTTCAATGTTTCAATTAGTTTTCCTTATTCGAAAACAATGCTGTTTCCTTTTTTTTTTTATGTTAACATTATTGTTTGAAAATTTACCGATGATCTTTATAATTTGTTGACTTGGATGTAATTTATTTATTAGACTAGGTCAAGTCCCAAGTTTGGCGTCCTTGCG
This sequence comes from Albizia julibrissin, assembly GCA_037074505.1. Taxonomy (NCBI): domain Eukaryota; kingdom Viridiplantae; phylum Streptophyta; class Magnoliopsida; order Fabales; family Fabaceae; genus Albizia; species Albizia julibrissin. The sequence goes on along the minus strand of CM073486.1, from coordinate 20,615,493 downwards.
ATATTTTAGATCATTTTACAAAGTTAGAAGTCAACATTGCTTGCTTTTGAACTATGGACCGAATTAAAACTGTTTTGAGAGTTAAGGGCTGAGACCAAAAGTGTCCGCAATAAAATATTGTTGTTACAAATTTTACTTTGTGTGATCTCTCTTATTATTTGATTAATTTCTTTATTGTAAGGGCATGAAAGATCCACTTTCTGACTCTAGTTCCAAGATGGCTATGCTTAAAGAACACTGTGATGGAGTCATAATTAGGGAATTAAATGCTGGTAAGTGCCATCTGTAAGCATCAAAGCTTTTATTTTAAGCTAAATTATCCAAAACTCCCCTGAATTTTATTTCACATGTAAATGATCTTAACTTTTACAACTTTACAATTAGATTCCATGAACTTTTAAATTTATATAGATATACCCGTACTAATTAGTTTTGTTTATTATTTATGGACAAATGATTAAAGTTTAAGGAGTTTATCTGCATACAACTCAAAGTTGAAGGGAATTATATATACGCATACAAATATAACGTTTAAGGGGTATAAAATTGATAGTTTGAGGTTATCTGTATAGACTTGAAGGTTTATGGGGGATTTATAATCAAGTTTTAAAGGTTAAGGAAGTTATTTGTACATAATTATAAGTTTGGAGAGGTTTAATGTAATTTAGCCATAAATTTTAACTAAAATTTCATGAATCTTGATCCATATTACACCTTTACTTATTTTGAAATTACAGGCCATTGTCCTCATGATGAAGTACCAGAACAGGTGAATCCAATCATTTGTGAGTGGATAGTACGTGTGGAAAGTAAAATTTTAGCAGACTGCCCATTGTAGTATTCACTTGTGGTGCCTGTTAACTATATATATTGATTATTTATTACTGCAAGATTCTTGTGTAGATTTGGGGTTCATGCACCAAGCCTTTTTGTATTTGTAGATGAATTGACTCTTGATGTTAGTATTTTCGGAAGATAATTCTTCAATGAAGTTCAGTTCGGACGAGGTTTTTTTGTTTTTTCCTTCTCTCTTTTGCCTTTATTTTTTAATTCCTTTTCATTTGGGGCTAGATGGATTCTTTTTTTTTTTTTTGGGTTACAAGAGAGGGCTAGAGCTCATAGAACTCAACAAAGGAAACTATAGAGGATTAAATCCCATACAATCGTGATTAACTAAGGCCCTCAAATGAGGAGGAAATGTATCCCAAAAAAACTGATGTAGTGGGACCTTCTTTGAATACCGATGATCTAAAACTTGATTCCATAGTTTTCAGTTTTCTTGTATAACTAGAGTCTCTAAGAATATGGTAATTTGACGTACCATTCATCTAAAACTCGGTGGCCTTTTTTGTCAACTTTTTTTGATATTGTCAATTGGTATTCTGTTTGAGGTTTGTGTTGTCCTTTTTAACATAAATGTCTTTTATGGGACTTGAATTTAAGATTTAGAGGGATTTAACAGGACTTTATATCGTTAGACGAGTTTTTTTGTCAACTTTGTTACACAAAGAAACACGGAGCATAAAAGTTTCCAAATTGCCCTAAACCACCACATGGGTTCTTAGCCTTTTGGTTTTGTTTTTTTGTAGCTCCATCTTGGCCCATTAGTGAGCCCATTCCGTGATTTCCCTCTTCAACAAGAGTTTATCCTTGCCTTCACTCATAATAATTAATGGTTTTTTATCCTCAGAATACTTATAACGGATTATTTAATTATAAGGGTCCGATTCAAATAAAATAAATCATAGGAACCTGAGTTAAAAATTGAGATGAATTGCAAAGGCTTGTGGATTAATTTTCCCAGAAATAAAAAGCAAAAGGCAAGATGCATTTTTGAGAAATAAAATTGCAAAGAATAAAAGTATCTCAAATGCAACTTTCGAAATAAAAATTCTAAATTTATGAAATTTGCATTTTGAAAATGGTAAGAATTAAGTGAGTAGAATTGAATTGTCTTTTACAAATTAAAGCACACCGACCAATTTGAGAGAATCATTTAGGAGGTAAAATCATACTCCCCAAATGATTCTCAAAAGAAAAATGACATGCATTATTTACTCTATATGCAGGCTCCAAACCTTTTCCCCCCCCCTATTATGGTTACAAACCAAACCAAAGTATATTACATACTCTCTCTTGCCTCATGTAAAAATGAGTTAAATAAGTTACTTAATTATATCATATGTTCTATATTATTATATATCAGTTTATAAGTTAGGCAAAATATTTAAAAAAGATAAATATATATAATTTAAAGTAATTTAATTAGTTTTCTTAGTATCTCCCAAAAAATTAACAAGATCTTATATTTAGGATATAAGGTTGTGCTTGAAAAGAAACCATCAAATACAAAACAGCATAAGAAGCTTTTGGTAAGACCAACTTGCAGGTGATATATAGCTAGCTGTAAGATGGCAGATTGATGCAGCTTGCTTAAGGCAACGTAAAGACCTTTTCAAGCAACAAACACATATGGAGTTCTCTTTTTTTTAGGACTACAAATCCCTCAGGTTGCTTCATGTATATCTCTTTTTCAAGTTCCTCATGTAAAAATGCAGTTTAAAGTAACATCAAGTTGCTCAAACTCCAAGTCAAACTGAACAAAAAGAGTGAAATTAAATTACAGTAATAAAGTGAATATCTTCCTTTTGATTACATCATTGACTATATACATTTTCCATCTTTTGGAACTAATTTACCGTCATTAACATGTACATATGCAAACATCCAAAAACTCTTCAATTAGAATAGTTAAGAAGGTTACCTAACCAAACTTTTTCTAAAATATTGAAGCCAAGTGATGTATGAGGTCAACAATTGACCAAATAACATGCAGCGGAGGATGAATTATTTAGAACATTTAATGATTTTTTTCTGTTTTTTTTTCCTTCTATGGTATTAATAATGAGTCAACTTTCTTTTACTATATAATCTTTAATTTTTATTAAGGGTAGATTTAACAAGCACTATAATACTTTTTAGGTTTTTAATAAGATAATTATTTTTCTGATATCCATGTGCCTGTCCGAATTTGGGTTTCTTTCATTTTTATTTATTTTTTTTCTTCTCAGAATCTTATATCCATTATCAGATTTTAAAAAAAAATATTTCAGAGTTAATAATTATAAAAGTATTATTTTAATCATAAATAAATTTAAACAATTAAAATCTAAACTATATAATTCATAACTATAACATAGATAAAATTAAAAAAATAATTTATAAAATAATATAATAATATTTTTATAAAATATTAAATATATAAGCCATATATTTTTTGATCTAAATGTGGAGAAGATAGATTTTAAAATGAAAATATGAAAAAGGAGTCTGAGTATCCTCTTTCTAGCGCATGCGCGTGCGTGTGTATATGTTTTCTGCAGAGGAGTGTGATGGTTGATGATGTGATAAGTAGTAAATAATTTAATCTTAATTATTCAGTTATACACTTCTTATTCACAAGTTATTATAGCTTTATTTATACAATTTATATACGAGTCATAACTTGCTCTCACAAAAGAAGATTTTATAACCCTACATGATCTACCGGTTGAAGTTATTTTAAAATATCATATAGCAAAAAATGTTTATAAAAACAAAAGAAAGAAAAAACATTTTCTCTTTATCATGTTCTACAATCCTCCACTCTTTTGCGGTAAAGGCCAAAACTAAGGGCTTTAACTTTTGTACAAGATTGAAGTAGTTTGATTCAATTAGATCTGATGATGCAACAAGTAGTAAATATTTATATACACAGAAGATACACACATCATCAAATCTAATCTAACATATATTGCATATGTTAGATTGACCTAAGAAGGCAATTAAATGGTTGATTCAAAACTTTTGGACTTTAAACATACCCACCTAATAAACTGAGGAATACATCTATAATAGGGATGAACAGAAAAGAAAGAGATGAAGATGAATAAGAGCAATAAATAAGGTATTTATCCTAATTCGGCTCAATCACTGGGTCTACATCCAATCCCAAAACTACCTGCTTGCGTTTTTTTTTACTATATTTTATAAGTTTGATCAGAACATTTGTAAAGCTTATGTACATATATCTTAGACTTTTCAAATTTCTCATCACTCTCCCTTGCAAGGAAATAAAAAACTACTCAAGATTCCCATAAATATTGAGTACGCCCAAAATACATAAAATAATTATCGCCCAAGTGATTAGACAGAGAATTCCTCACTCAATGAGTTGATACAAATATTAAAAAGTTTTAAGTGTAGTTGAGAGTGTTTGATTAGAAGTTTAAATCATTGTTACAATTTAACATTATGTTCATCATCTCTCTTGCTATGGAGAGAGTTAACTAGTCATAAGATATAGTTAACCATCCATCACTCAGAAGAAACTAACCGTTGCAGCTTTTAATTAATAAGGAAAAACTTGATTAAGTAGGATTAATTTGCTTTAAAAAATTATTCTTTTTTAATTTAATCATGTCAAGACTAATATTTTCACATCATTTATGATGGGAAATCATTATTTTCTCATTTTAATTTTAATTTAAAAAAGAAAGCTATACTTACTAGGTTATAGTCCATTGCAGTTAAGGTCAATTAGAGTCACATATATATATATATGTGTTCTTCAACATATAAACATCAACTAGTCACATAAAATCCAGGTAAAAAAAAAACCTAGTCACATAAAATAACATATTATATATACTCACTCTAAGCTAATCTAAAACATCACTACTAAGTGAAAATTCCGTCTATAAGTAAAAAAGAAAAAGAAAATCTCTTCCTCCTATACCAATCTCACAAAAAAATCCATTTTCAATATCACATTAAATTTCCACTTTTGCCTTTTGAGGCAAAACAATATCATCATCCTCCCCACCACTGCTAATATCTTTATCACCACATTGTCCTAACACAATATTATCAAACATCTTCCTCTTTGGCTTGGCCTCTTGAAGCATCATCACAACATCTCTCATGGAAGGCCGATCCGCCGGATTCCGGCTAGTGCAAAGCAAAGCAATCCTAAGCATTTGTATCATCTCATCCCTCACCGGAGCACATCCGGCTCCGACGTTCTTATCTAATACGTAATCAACCCCATTTTTAGTCTTGATCTTTGACTTAACCCAATCCACAATACTATTGCCATCGCCAAACTCTGCATCGACCGATCTTCTTCCACATAAAATCTCCATCAGCAACACCCCATAGCTATAAATATCACTCTTCTCATCAACTTGTAGAGTGTATGCATATTCTGCAAAGAAACAATTAACTATGTTAGGAGAAATGAAGTCAACATCCTCATGATTTTAAAGAGAATTGTGAATTGACAAAGTTATTGTTGGTGGGTCCCTTTGAATTTGTGAAGAACTTGGGAGAAAAGCAAGCTGGTTTGTGAAAGTGAAAAGTGAATGGAAAAAGAAAGGCTATATATATATATATATTCATGCGCAATAATGCAACTGTTCATGCCCACAACAAAACGAGCTTATGAGAAAAAAGTGACTGTGCCTAGAGATAGAGATACACCAACCATAAACCACAACTCCTTAAAATGGCAGTCACGCCTACATAGAGTAGTTTTTAAATCTGCTTTATGTTGAGCGTGTTCACATTCTTATCTATGCATGCCTAGCTGCGTCACCATCAAAACAAGCTTTTGTGTGGGTGTTTGTGTGTGTGTGTGAGAGAGAGAGAGCGAGATTGTGTTGTGTGTGTGTGTGTGTGTGTGTGTGTGTTTTTTTAGTGGCTTATCTGATATCTCCCATAGTTTGTGTTTTTGTCTTCACATGAGAGAATGAATCACAAACTGCTATATATACAGTGTGAAAGGCTAGTTGCTTACAAACAAAAGCTTTAAATTGACAAAAAGAATAATAGCTAAAAGCCTAAAACCAATTCTTTTCTCTTCTTTTTAAAATAGTTTATGTGGTAAAGATATAGGCAAATGCAAAAAAGAGAACTTGCTATATTAATGCCTAGTGCTGATAAGTATATATATAATTCTTGGGTCATTTCCTCGGAAACCTATCTACTATTTCTTTTTTTTTTCTTTTCTTTTAAAAAAAAAGGAAAGATGACAAAAAAGAATTTTAAAATTTTAAATCATATTTATTATCAAGAATTAATAAAGGAATTATAAGATTTGATAAATAATTCATTAACTTATTTTATGAGAAATACCTCAATTGAGATTTTGCAGTTTTAAAATTCTTTTTATGCCACTCTCTCAAAAAGAATTTGTCTATAGATAATTAATTAATTCCTTTTGCTTTCAAATGAACCCACTTCTCTCCCAATTCAAAAAAATTTTGTGCCGTCAAGTTTGAAGCTATAAATGAAATAATACTAACCGCCCATTTCATTTCATTTCATCATCATTAGCTATATATTTTCCAAGCCCCACAAGAGGACTCTTTAATTTGTGGCGAAATATTTATATTATATATAAGTCATTGGATTCTTTTCACATGCCTTAGATGTTAAGGGCGAGTGTTTTCCACTTAGAAAGTGTAAATTTAATTTGAAAAAAAAATGTCTTTTTTATTTTAAAAGGAACATATTACAAATGTATTTGTCAAACTGACACTTTAAAACTAATTATTTGAATAAAAAAAATAAAAAATAAATATTAATATCTAAGTCTTACCAGGAGCAATGTAGCCATATGATCCCGCAATTACAGACATGGATTCATCACTCTGAATCAACTTGGCCACTCCAAAATCTGCCACTCGGGCTTCCATTTCGGCATCCAACAAGATATTACTCGGTTTGAGATCCCGATGAACGATCACTGGATTACAATCATGATGAAGATAACAAATCCCCTGTGCCACTCCTAATGCTATGTTGTACCTTGTCAACCAATCACCAACCACATTTTTGCCATGTAACAGATCTTCTAAATTCCCATTGGGCATATACTCATAGAGCAGCATGGTGCTCTCCCTGTTGCTGCAACACCCTAACAATCTCACTATGTTCCTGTGCCTCACGTTCCCTAATACATCCACTTCAGCTAGCACCCCTCTCCGCCGTCTGATGCTGTTAGAGGTCGCCTTTTGCTTGCCCCATAGCTTTTTAACAGCTATGATCTCGCCACTTGGCATCTCCACTTTGAACACTGTTCCAGTGGAGCCCATCCCTATAATCTTGTTCGAGACTGTCATGCAGTCCACCACGTCCTCTGCTGTAAAATTCAACCGTTGGAACGCGGTTAATTTCCAGGGTCCGATCTCGCAGTTGTTCATGAACGTACGGCTGTGATCAGACCGGAAGCATCGGGTTCCGGCGACTAGAGCGAACAATCCGACCGCCACCGCCGCTGCAACGATCCACATCACTGCACCGGTGGTTCTCTTGGGATGATAATGTTGTTCGTCCGTTGCAGGGGAGAGAGTAGTGTCCATAGCGCAGGGTTTTGCGATAACACCGCCGCAGAGGCCATCGTTGCCGGAGAAGGAGGACGGATTTAGGTTCGGGAAGATTGAGCCGGCGGAAGGAATTGGTCCGGTGAGGGAATTAAAGGAGACGTTGAAGTTCTCGAGTGTGGTGCAGTTGTTGAAACCGGAGGGTATGGTACCGGAGAGAAAATTGTGCGATAGGTCAACGTCAGTGATTGAGGGTAGAACGGAGATTTCCCAAGGGATGATACCAGAAAGCGAATTACGACTCAGATTCAACACAATAAGCCTCTCGCAGTTCTCAATTGTCCAAGGGATGCTACCATTGATGAAATTCCCCTGCAATTCGATCCTGTAAATGTTCTTGCACCCTACGAAATCTGGAATCTGACCGTTAATTTTCGATGAAATCGCCGAGAAAACCAGTAAATTCCTAGCATTCCAAATATTGCTTGGTAGTGGATTTTCGAATGAATTCCCAGAGAGATTCAAGTGTTGCAATGTCGGAGCATCGCCGAAATCTTCTGGAATTCGTCCCGTGAAGCTGTTGTTGCTCATATCGGCGAAGGCAAGATTCGGAAGAAGGCCAAAACCACCGGGGATTGATCCGTTGAGACGATTATTTTGGATTCGAAGCCTTACCAGTGAAGTGCAATTAATGAGTGATTCTGGAAAAGCTCCTTCAAATTCGTTATCAAAGAGAATGAGCTTGATAAGCTTGCTTCCATTGCAAACACTGGATGGGATGAAACCTGTGAGTAAATTCGTGGAAACATCGAGTTTCTGGAGTAATCCATTGGAACCAAGGGTTTGTGGGAGAATTCCAGAAAGCGAATTGTTCCACAGAAGCAGAGTATCGAGTTTTGGAAGATCTCCGATTCCTTGTGGTATCTCTCCCGTTAACTTGTTGTTCATCAAGCTCAAAATGGTTAGTTCCTTCAACATTGAAATTTCCTCAGGAATTAACCCACTGAGTTTGTTATCTGACAAATCAAGTGCATTGAGACTTTTCAAATTCCCCAAGCTCGATGGGATCTCACCCACTATCTGATTCTTGTACAGCAACAATGTCTCCAACATAGTTATGTTTCCCAAATCATGAATCAGAGAGCCAGAGAGATTAGAAGAAGCAATATCCAAGTATGTCAGACTTGATAATAATGCAAATTCTTCAGGTAATCCTCCAGAAAAATGGTTGTACCCAATTTCAAGATGTTCCAATTCTGATAAGAACCCTAACTGAAATGGTATTAGACCTTCTAAGAGATTCCCAGCAAGATAAAGGAACTTCAATCGTGGTAAATTCCCATAACCAGAAGGAATTGTACCATTGAAGTAGCTCCCACCAAGGTTCAACTTCTCAAGAAACCGAAGCCTCATGAATTCCTGAGGCAGAGGACCAACAAAGTTATTGCTATAAGCATTGAACACTCTTAAGAACTTGAGCCTGGAAATCCCAGAAGGGAAAGTTGAATTGAAGTAGTTGTGGTTGATATCCAGAGTTCTGAGCTCAGAGAGTTCAAAAATCACTGGTGGGAAAATCCCAGTGAAGTCATTCCAGCTGAGATTCAAGTGGTTCAAGCTGGTCAAGAAACGGATTTGGGGAGAGATTGAACCAGAGAGATTACGCTGAGAAAGGTCAATGGCTATGATCTGAGAAGTCCGTGCGTGGCACGTGATACCTGACCATGAACACCAAACATGTGGTAGGTCTGGGGAAGAATTGTTAGAGGAGGAAGAAGAAGAATAGTTCCAGTCATGGAGGGTATTGTGAGGGTCAATGAGGGAAGACTTGAGAGAAAGCAAAGAGAAGATGACAGATGGTGTAGCAGAAAAAACCAGAAGCTGTATCTGACAGAAGAAGAAGAAGAATGTGAGAGGGAAAAGACAAGGAGGAGTCTTCATGGCTGGTGGTGTTGAAGAAGAAGAAGAAGAGGGGGTGAGGATGAGGATGAAGATGAAGATGAAGGAGGTTGATTTAAAAGGAGAAAGGAGGAATTGAATTGATGATGATGATGAGGAAGAAGAAGAAGGAGAAGGGAAGTGCTTTTTGAGTGTGCTGCTGGTAGCAGAGGGAGTTTCATGATGACGAGTTTGCTTGAGTGGGTTTTTTGTTGGTGGACATGAATGTGTGAAACACAGAATCACAATGCCCTCTTCTAGCTACTATGTCTACTACCTCTCCTACATATTTTACATATATACTTCCATATTTTTTTAAGAATCAATTTTACCAAAGAAGAAATATATGTATTTTTTTGGGTTAAAAGGAAATATATTAACCAATGGAGAAATACAAGTGCAAATCAATTAGTTTTAGTATAAGATTTTATTCATAGTATCTACAAATGTGTTTTTATAGTAAGAACAAGAGGTACTACAACAAAATGAGAGAAGTAATCAGCAAGGAAAAAAGAAATACACTTTTTTAAAGGCATGCGTATTCTTTTTTTTTTTTTAAGGCAATTCTATTTATGATATTATTAGATACTAAATGTTGACACATTTTTTGACAGAGATTTGAACTATTTCTTACATGTTGTGAGAAACTAATTTATTCGCTAGACCTAAAACTTCCATTATTAAAAAATACATTTTATTTATTTAGATAATGAGTCACTCTTCAATATAAATGACGTAAGATAAACATTTATACTATGGAGACATGCATATAAGGATCACCAAAATATGGGATCTCAAAATTAATTTTTTTAATGAACTATTTACTCTCAGTAAAATTAGTTATTACCGTATTACTTGCTTGAATAGCAAGTCACCATTCAATATAGATGATTTCTGATGAACGTTTATAATATGCTTGTTTCCTAAGAAAATTAATTGGAAACAAAATAAAAATAAAGATGATGAAAATCACCTAAAATATACTCTTTATATGTTTTTGTTACATTAATATATCAATAATTATAAGGGCATAAAATATAGAAAAAATTCTATTATTCGTAAGTTATGAATAAAATATTTTATTTACTTTTGATTTTATACGGATAGATGGCCTAAGATTTATATTTCTACCAAAAATTTTAGTTAATTTAGCATATATTTTATGTTGTTGTTTTATAAGATAGACAATATATTCTCAATCATACAAATGTTTTAATATAATGTTTTACCTTTTCCTTAAATATCTAAAATTTATCATTTTCCGGTAAACATAGGGATTGCGAGTACATTTATATGAAGACTAGATTAGTTCGAAGAATAATATGATAAACATTTCAATGATTCGGTATCTAAATTGAAAAAGAAAAATCTTAGGAGCTAAAAACTGTATATGAATATATATTAACAATGAGACATAGTATGTAGTTATCAAAAATGAAAAAGTCATAATATTCTGAGTACATTAATTTTTATTTTTTCCCCTTAAAAATAATTAAATTATCGATTTTGTCCTACTCTAACTCTCAGCTTGATCTTTTCGTGGGTATTCTTTTTTTTTTTCCCTAATAAACTTAAATTCAAATAACTGAAAAAACTTAAATTCAAATAATACACCAAATTAAATATTTTACCACAAACTGGTTCTCATTTCACTTTTACTTTATCATACACAGAATTATACCTGTCTGGCATGGTTCCATACACACTTTTTAAATTTTCTGGGAATTCTTTTTCTTCTTTTCTTTTTGGTCCCACTTTTCATCATTCTCTTGTCCTTTATATATATATATATATATATATATATATATATGCATATCTGTAACCACTAGCCAGTGAACAATGTGGGTCTTGGACGGAGGATCCAAGGAAGTTATCCATATTCCCCCGAACCATTACTTCAATTCCTTTTTTCTATATTTTTCCTTATTTAATAAGTCCATAAATACATACAAGTGGCGCTTTATTCTTTGTGTGTTTTTTTAATTTTTTTTTTTAATAAGAGGACAAGTCTGAGCTTGATGAGAATAGAAACAAAATACATATCCACTACCTACCTAACTGTAAGTAAACCGGATACTTTGATTATCCTATATCCACTAACAATTGAGATAAACAATAAGGATGGTGAGTATGTAGGAGTTTTCAAGTTGACTCCATTTCATGGGCACATTTAACCAACAGACCTGCACAAGTTAGAGCTTCTCGGTTTGCATGGACAATTTTCAAGTCTCCACAATAGAGTAATAATGATTGTATATCCTCTATATCACCATATAATGGATGTTTTTCTCCACCAATTGCTGATAGCAATTTTATGGCCACTAATGAGTCAGAATAAATATGAACCTTCCTCCAACCATTGTTTCTGCATAATTGAATGCCTGCCTTAATTGCTTGCAATTCAGCAGCCACAATAGATACAAATCCGAGTTTTTGTTGGAAGCCCAATACCCAATTTCCCTGTGAATCTCTAGCAAGCCCGCCACATGTTGCCAAACCCTGCAGAGATCTTGATCCGTCAACATCTAGGCGAACATATTCTGCTGAAGGGGTACACCATCTTACATCTGCACGATCTGGAATCTGGAAGATCTGGTGTCTGTATTTGCCATTTTCTACTTCCTCCATCAAAAGGTTAAGGCACCGATGCATAAGTGTTTGAGGTTGTTCGTTGTTTCCCTGGAATGCTTGTCGGCATCTATTTTTCCAGAGGATCCAACACACCAGTCCAAATGTTCTTAGCCATGGCCACTTGGAGACTTTGCTACCTCCTGGATTATGTGCTTCATTCCACTGCAACCACCCCTGCAAATCACTAGAAAAGAATATAGAATAGTATATCGGATTAATAAAAGCCATCCATATACAGCTTGCAGTTTCACAATCCCTCAGAGTGTGTAATATTGACTCATCACCATTGCACTCAAATGGACATTTAAAATCAACACTCAATCCTTTCTGGAATCTAAGGCTATTAGTTGGGATTCTCTCATGGAATACTTGCCAGTGCTTTTTTAATTTTGAATTCCCTTAGCTTGTTCATTTCGTCCAAAAACAAATTCCCTTGTCTTTCATTTATTTTATTTTTTTGTGTGCTAAACATACATATCCTCCTAGTTATTTGAAGCAATCTTGTTTGAAGTATTATTGGTCATTAAATTACTACTACAGATTTGGGCATTTATAATGCCTAATACATAACGGTTATATCTAATAAACGTCATGTATATTGAGGCAAAGATTGCGCAAGGATATATAACACTTAAATGTAACAATTAGTTATGTGCACCGTCATGTATTACGAGGCGCAATTCGTGAAAATATAAACGTAACGGTTGTAGCTAACAACCGTAAGTTATTTTATGACAAAAATTACAATTCTTAAAAAACAATCGTCATGTAACACTTACAAATTATTTGTCTTCCAAACACTTCTATCAACGAAGACAAAACATAACGGTCTTAAGAAACAACCATAATTAAACTCTTTTATAACTATTTGTAACATTCGGACCTTTAATGTATAACTCATCATAACCCTTTGTAATCTCGTTACACCTTCATAAGTCATAACTCATAACCCTTTGCAATCTGTTAGACCCTATTTAAACTCAATTATTCATTGTGATTCTTACTACTTTTCTTTATCAACCTCCTCATTCTCTCCTTCATCATGTTAAGATCCCGGGGAACTCCTCCGCCATAGCCAGTGCCTGCGCCCCCTCTGCCAATCCATCTATTGCTCCGAATGACGAGATGTCATAAGAGAAAAGAGCATTGAGGAAGGGTCTTATTGTCATTAAGGAGGTTCAAAAAAAATTAAGAGTGAAGGGAGGAAACTTATTATAGATGGAATAAGAAATGTCAAATTTTGAAATCTGCCAAGTTCACAATTTATTATATTTCACAATTTGTCCTTTCTTATTCTACCTCGCAGCAAGTTTCCTCCCCTCTCCCATAATTTGCTTTGAACCTCTTTCATGACAACAATACCCTTCCCCAGTACTCTTTTCTCTTGTGACATCTCGTTATTCAACGCAATAGATGGACTGGTAGAGGGGCCGGACACACCGGCTTAAGATACATAACGGTTATTAAGTAAAATCTATCACTTAATAGAAGTCCAAGAAAATAAATAACAGTAGTAATTAGTAATTGTCATGTTTTGTCTCACAATAATGACAGTTGCTAAGCAAAAATCATTATTAAATAACAAACGCCATGATGGTTCGAAACATTTACCCTTCCCCATGCTGATGATAATACTCTGACCCAATCTTCATCTCTCTCCTTCGATGATAAGAATAAGGAAGAGGACGATGAGGATGACAGTCCACCACTGTTGTCCCCATTATCCTGTTCATCCTCCTTTTCCTCATTCGCATTATCAAAGGAGAGAGATAAAGTTAAAAATTAATAGTTCATAGTTTAGTAATTAAGAACCGTAAAGTATTTTTGATAACATACTTAACCATTCTAAGTTAATATTATGGTTGATCATGCATTAACACAATAGACACCAATAAATTAAAAAAAATTCAAATGCATAACGGTTATTAAGAATCAACCGTCGTCATTTCTAAAATATAATGATTTTAAATACAAAAAGGCGTGATGACTGGATAATCCATGAATCCTTCTTTATTTAAACATCCAAAAATTGAACTCTACTTCTCTACTTTGATTTCAACTTCTCAAAGCCAACTTTTGATTTAACAAAACATCATGGAAAAACGCAAGAGAACTTCAGATTCATCATCTGGCAAAAAACTAAAAGATGAACTCCTTCCATCAACAAGCATTGAAGGTCTCATCCATGCAAACTACGTGCTCAAAGATATGGTTCAGGTTTACTTGCGAGAGCAAGGACACATGGACCAAATCTTAAAGGAACTTACCTTTCTCGTTTGCTCTTTAAACTAGAAGGTGGTATCAAATTCTTAAAACATCTCCATAACTTTGTATTCTTAGTTTGTTTGTTTACTTTGTATTTTTTTGGGTAAAATGGTGGTTGTATAATCAACCACCAATATTTTAAAAAAATAGGTATATACATTTCGGTTCTTAAGTAACAACCATAATTTATTAGAATACCATGCAAATATATAACAGTTGTACTTTGTAATCGTCATATATTGTCTCATAAGAATGACAGTGCTTACTGTAAAACTTTCATGAAATGTTAGATGAACATACAAATGATCGATCTTCTAAATTCGTATCAGAAAAATAAAACAACAGTTTCTCTTAAATAACCGTCAACTAAATGGTCTAAACCTTTTCCCTTCTCCATGCTCATGATGAGAATACACTGTGCTTCTTCATTCTTTAATGATCAGCATGAGAATCAAGTACCTTTTCATTATCCAGCATTGTGGGCTGCTCCTCTTCAACTTCCAACGTGTGCAATGATGGTCTAAATTCGTCACTTCCAATCTATATAAACTCCAAATTTCATTATATTTATCTTCCTCCTTTGTTCTTTAAATTGTCAATATGAAATGTTGATTTGCTAGAAAATCCACAGCGTCATCCTCTTCCTCCACCTCTTTCCCCTCCTCCACCACCTCCTTCTTCCCTTTCTCCTCCTCCACAACCTCCACCTCTGCCTTAAGTGGAGGTAATAATGCAGCATGTAGAACACATTAACCATGCAGTGAGGATGCTGATTGCATATTTGTTGAGTATGAACAGGAAGGCCAATCCCATTCTTGATGAGTATGGGATTTTCCCCCATGATCCTAACATACTCCCAGATGATTCAGGCCACTCCTCTAGTGACGAATAGTATGATGATTTATGGTTTGATGCAAGTTTATGGAACTTTCGATTCACTCAAATTGAACGAAACAAAAGTTTCTAAATTCACAGCAGACCTTAGCTCATCTATCAACCAACTAGTCACTAGAGGGTGACATTTTTTTGTTTTATTTTTATAAAATATGAAAATGTAATTATCTAGACACTAGTTGCCCAAAAAATAAAAAATAATAATAACATACCTCACGGCTATTAACTAATAATCGTGATATATATATTTGTTAAAACAATAACATAACTCACTAACAAAGAACCGTAATAAATATAAACAAATAAATAATAATTTTATTGATACAACAACCCAAAAAACCTTACCTTTCTCTTCTATTTAAGCATCTGAAACAGAACATACTTAACATGTAGTCTGTTCGAACAAAACCCACCAACATCGTAACCCTAGTATTCCTATTGTCTTTTCCGGCCACTAAGAGTCATTTTCAGTCGAGCCCTACCATAAAAGCCTCTGTCTTATTCTAAGCAACAATCACGCTAGTCAATACCTTCACACTTATCTTAGGGACTGTCAAACGAGTTATTTTCGATTGCCTTAAATCACGTTTTCATCATTCGTGAGCCCTAGCTAGGTCGCATTCCTTTGGTGCTCTGTTCTCCTTATTCGATTGAGATGTCTTTGTGAAGTCACGACATAATAAAGCATTCAAGGTGACATTAAATTACTTTTATGAAGTTATATTTTTTAGAAAGCCTATTATTACTCTGATCGAAGGTTCATTTTCTGTTACAGGAAGTTGTTAACCCATTAATTTGACTAAAGGTTCCTACTTTATTGATATTTTTTAAAGTAACTTCTAGACATATGATCCATAAGAAAAATACATCTTATTTTTTGGAAGTATCCATATCTCTAAAAGTTACTTCAAAAAGTTTAATAGGTGATGAATAAACTAGTTCATGTGTACATACGAGAGTCATATATAAACAAGCTATGTGAATAAACTAGTTCAGATGCACCAAAAGTCATACACGAACAAGCTTTATGAATAAACTAGTTCAGGTGACATGTTGAATTTATTGTTATTAAGTTATGTTGTTTTTTCTCTTAGAAATCCCATATTGCTCTGACTGAAGGTTCCTCTTCTATTTTTCTATTGAGCAGGTGGCACCAAGCTAAAAGCTATGAAATTTAACATTATAATTAGTCATAGACTCTTCAGTGTGAGAGTTTTTGAGCTACTTGATCTAGTCTCTAAATATATAATAGCGTAGTACTTCCAACATCGGGTAACCATGCAATTTGGATGGATCAAGATTTTCTAGGCTTTGTTGCTAGAATCAATCACACTCCTAATATATATGTATAATAATGTAAATGTTCACTTATACATTGTGTCTCTTCAGCAATTAAGTCTGGAAAACAAAGGAAGATGACAAAAAAACAAATTACCTTATCAAAAAGGGTATATGGGTTATGCAAACCCTTGAACCCTTTTTGATAGGGGTATATGTTTTTCCTCAGAGTCCTTTGCTTTCCAGGGGGTTAATTCATGTGAAAAGATATAATTATATATATAATTATTAATTACATTATCACTTATATACGTTAACAGTTGTCATTAATTCTCCCCACAAAGCTTGTAATGTCTTGATCTATGCCCAATTGCATAGCCACAAGGTGTTGATGTACTAATGTTCTATTATATATATAGAAGAGGTTAACTAGTTCAAAAACTCTTACTTGAATAGTCTTATATCTAATACATCACGGTTATTATATAAAAACCGTAATGTATTATAAATGTTCACAGATCTTTTTTATAAACTATTATTTATGTGCTTATTTCATAACGGTTGTCTTCATGAGATTGTTTAAGTTTACTAAAAGTCACAGTTCTTATATACTTACCGTTATCTATGCTACTGAATAAATAACGGTTGTAAAATGAGACTTTTATGTATCATGCAAGCATTAACATATATTATTATAGTTGTTTATGTGTGCCCATTAATTATTATCATGGTCTTACCAAACCTCAATACATAACGGGTCTTATATTATAATCGTTATAATAAGACTAAAATAAATAACGGTTCGAAACCTAACATATCTGCGCTGAGCTTTTATAGCGCCCACATATATATCGATTCGAAACCGTGATGTATGACAATTAATAACAATCATATACCGTGATTTTTTGTAATAATGAATGTGGATATTTCACCTGACATGAATTCAAACATTAATTTATAACGTTATAAGTGACCATGGCTAGTCTCTTTTGATAAACCTAATTCTATTAGTTTTATTTTTATATTATTTCGTTATATTTGATATTGCTAGCTTATTGAACCTAAATAGAAACCAATTATTAAAAGTTACTGTCTAATTGGTCTGTATGGTTTAGATTTATCATTTTAATAATAGTAAAAAATATACTAAGAAAATTTGAAACGTTATATTAATTAACTTTTTGACCTTTCAAACATTACATCTGTGCCTTTTAAAAAACAAGAAGAAATGAATTCTCTTATTTATATATTTATTTATTGTTGTATCATTACCTTGTGAAAAATACTTCCATACTTTAGGGTACACGTCATCTGAATTTTATTTAATGAAAATATAATAATTCTGATCATTTTAATCCTAATTGCATGATGACTTATTATTTGAAAAAAAATCAAATTTTATCGTGTTTTTGAGGAAAAATAAACTAAAACCAATATTTTTCTTAAAAACAAGATAAAATTTGAATTTTTTAGATGAGTCATCAGCCAACTAAGATTAAAATAATATGAGTTGTTATGTTTTCATTGGACATAATTCAGATGACGTGGTACTCCTGAAAAATATAAGTATTTTTCCTTATCTTATATTCGATGTTATCAGCTAAAAGTTAAGTTTTGTTGAAGCTTAATAAACATATCAATAATTAAAAATTATTTTTAACAGATGTAGATTGTCTAAATTAATTAATTTATGAGGATAAAGTATGAGCTCCAAATCAAATTTCAACAATCTAATTAATCTAAACAGTTTAGAATTTACATTACTACAAAAATAGGGAATAGTGA
The DNA here is from genome assembly GCA_037074505.1 of Albizia julibrissin. Lineage (NCBI taxonomy): Eukaryota > Viridiplantae > Streptophyta > Magnoliopsida > Fabales > Fabaceae > Albizia > Albizia julibrissin. The sequence continues at coordinate 20,597,341 of CM073486.1, read as the reverse complement.
CACACCTTTTGTGGAGCTTCTTTTAAAATTTTATTTTAATTTTTTAAAAAAAAATTGGCATATTGTGGCACGTCCTTCTGCTTGGGGACCTTAGATGGCGTTTTCTCAAACAAGCACCACCTAAGATTTTTTTTTAAAAAAAAAAAAGTAGCAGCTGTGGCATTTGCTCAAGGAAGTTCTACAGCTGCTACGCACTTTATGTGGCACTTGGTTTGGTAAACATCACACAAAGTAATTTTTTTTATTTTTTTTCAAACTTTTATCTCTCCCGCAATCTGCTTCCATCATCTTTATCATTTTGGTCTCTACTCTCATCCAACACATGACATCACTCATTATCCTCTTAGTCCCCACATTTCCTCCTTCTCCTCTTTTTGTCACTCATCACCGTCCCTACTTAGATCAACATTTGCTCTTCATTTCTTTGTTCTATCACTTCTCACATTTCCTCCTCCTCCTCTTTTCATTTTTGGCACTTCCTCCATATCTCTTTAGTCCTATTTCTTGCACCAGACCAACCCTACTCCTCCTCCCTTTTGGTCCTATTTCATCATCGTTATAGTTTCATTTCGTTCTGTAAGTACGTACCCACTCACTTTTTCTTATATATATATATATATATTAAAGCTACTTAGGCACATTGTCTTCTTCATCACCATTTTTTTAAGCATGCATGCAACTTTGTCTTTGTCTTTTTCCTTTATTAATTTTTTTCAGGTGTTGTACTTGAGGTTTCAGCTCACTCTATTCAAACTTCCTATATACTGTAATTTTTTTTAATTTTTGAGCTTACAAATATAATTTTATTAGTAGTTAATAGTTTAATTTGCCCAATATCTTTTATATTTAATTTATTATGAAATCTGGAAAAAAAATATTCTCATTTTTATATGCCAAAAAATAAATGAGATAAAATTAAATGTTATTATATATAGGTTGTATGTGAAGATATGTAGTAGTTATAATTTTTAGTTGTTATAGTAAATGTTAACATTGATGAGTTGCATGAATAAAATAATTATTTATTTTTAATACTTGTATTTTACTTAATAGTGATTTTGTTAATTAGTTATTTGTTAATTTATATCATTTTGGAGATATTTGATTGTGGTTTGCTTTTCTTCATTTTGGTGTAGATATTGAAATGTATTTAAAGTGTGTTATTAACTATAATTATAGGATTCTAAAATAAAAATACAAAAAAATTATTTTTTTAAAAAAGGGTCTAGGGTGGCGCTTCCTTGAGTAAGTGTCATAGGAAGTTCAGACTTCCTGTGGCACTTTCTATAGGATGCACTAGGTTAAATTCAAAAAAAAAAACAAAGAAATCCTAGGGTGGCACTTCCTCTAGAAAGCACTACCCTAGGTATAATTTAAATATAAAAAATATACATGATGTGGCACTTGTGAGTAGCGCCACAATTTCTTCTAGTGATGTTGAAATATGTGGCGCTTGCAAGTGCCACAGATAATATTAAAATAAGTGTCACAGTTGTATTTTTTGTAGTAATGTTAGATTATCATTTCATTAATGATAAAAAAATTATATTCCTTATATGAGCTAATTAGGGGTTTACCTCGTTTTAAATATAAACCCTTAATTCATTTTGTCTTGTTCCCCAAATTAAACTATCCCTGTTAATAAAAGATGATGGAGAGTTAGAATACATTGGTTGTTTAAAGCTCTATAAATAAAGGGCTTAGTGTGAAGGAGAGTTAACATAAGTTTCTACCTCATAAATCATTAAAGTATGATAGTTAATATAGGTCCTTACCTCATAAGCCACCCAAGACCGGGTTTTAGTCATTACTTCCAAGAAGGAAGAATTCATTGTGTATATTGATAATCTTTGTAAATAAGATCAGTTTATCTTCATTCTTGTTTAGCAACTTAACATGAGTTTCTATCTAGAGGTAGTTTGGCGATGATTAAAGAAAGTATTTTAAGTAAATTAACATACATTTTTTTTATACATAACTAATTACTTAAGTTTTTTATTCTCTATAAATTAGTAATCTAGGTAGGTACTAGGGCTAAGCAATGTGTTATATGGGCCACTCGCCGCCTGCCCATTTATTTTTTAATGGGCATGGATTAGCCCATGCCTGTCAAAAGCCCACTTATGCCCATGACAAATGGGCTAGGCTAAACCCGTGTGGGCCAGAATGGACATGGGCTGCTCGTTAATGAATCTTTTTGAAAACTGCACTTCTACCTTATTGTTTTGTTATTACTAATTTCTCAATATAAATTACTAAAAGCACTAATAATTATTAAAGCATCATAATCCTCATCATTCATCATGAGATAATTATTTAATAATTTAATTAATCCTTAATTAATAGTTGATAAAATCTTGGGTTAAATGCCATTTTTACCTCGGAAGTATTGGCTCAGGGGCAATTTTGCACCAAAAATTTCAAATGTGGGCCAATTTCACCTTGAACGTTATTGCAGTTAAGTTGACTGTTAGTTAACCAAATTTAGGGGCAATTTTACCCTAAAAGTTTTAACTGAGGAGAAAATTTGCCCTGTAAGTTTTTACTTATGAGCAAATTTGCTTCTAAATTTAGTCAACTAATAGTCAAACTTAACTGGGATAACAGTCAGGGCGAAATTGCTCCACAGATGAAATTTCTTTGGCAAAATTGCCCCTGAGCTAATACTTCCAAGGCAAAAATGACCTTTGACCATAAAATCTTTAGAGTAAGAACAATTTATAATATTATATATATAATTATAACTTATATATAAAATATCTATATTATGATCATGATTCTGATTTATGAAACATGATCATAATATATTATCATTGATTCATTAAATATATATAATTATATCATTTAACTCACTTAAAATTTTGTCCTTTAGAATTACATTATCTCTTATAGTTAAATAAATATTATATTATATATTATATATTTTGTCAAAAAAATATATTATATATTTATACTTAAATAAATATTATATATACACACATAAATGGGCGGGTATGGGTAACCTGAGGGTGTGCCCATGACCTATCCCGTTTAGTGAACCCGTCTATTATGAGCTTTTATTAGGCGGGCCAAATTGACCTGGATACTCAATCATTCTTGAAGATAAGATTCAATTGAATGACGAACCGCATGATTCCAATCAAACATGTCCTTATACCTAATATTTTTAAAAATTAAATTAATTATCACTATTGCATTATGTAAAAACTTTTACATTTGTTTTATAGGGCTTTCTACGTTGTTTTTAGAAGACATAAATACAGGTAATTTATATAAGTAGGCTTATATGTGTCTAATTTAAAACAGAGGTAAATCACATTTTTTACATAAATCAGATTTATTTGTTACGTCTATATATTCACTCAAAACAGATGTAGAGACATCAATTTCTACGTTGGTATGAGCATTTGATCTGCCTTTGCCCGCATTTGAAGCACAAAAGAAACAACACTAATAATTATTGTTTCAGTTAACATTTTTTAATTCAGTCTTAGCTGAAAAAATCTCAAACACGCCCTACTATGAAGTTATCCAATTTTCTCATCATTTATTATCGGTTTCAACAAACTTGTGCAATTTTGTAAGCAAAGCAATGCATCAAATGGATTGTGAATAAAAATAGTGAATTCATAACTTCTTGGTGAATATTACATTATGCATAGTATTAAACTCAAACCTAAGTTAGATGGTTCACCAGTTTACTGGTGAACCAGTCCTTTGACAAGTCCTATCAAGAGTTTTATATAGGACCACTCCAAGTTAGTTTTTATATTTTTTTTTTTTTCTTTGAGCCTGAAAATAAAGTCATTTTCTTTTTAATAGGTGATTTATACATAAATGTTCTATTTATCTATAGATTATTATTGTCTTTTTACTTAAATATATATCATGATTAGGTTGATTCTAGTTCAACCATGGTTGGAACATTAATATTTAAACTGTTGTCTCGACTACTTAATGAAGAGTCTGATTTTCAATACCTAGACACGATGTGAAGTATAAATGAGATATATAAATATAAAAAATTTAGATATTCTAATAGAATTCAATTATGACATGATTACATGCATTAGCTTTTAACTTAAAAATTACATTTCTACCACGTGATGTATATGCAACAAATATATATGTTTGGCTGAAAGTTTTGATATCATGAAAAAATTAATTCAAAATTGATTGTTGTTAATAAATTTATTTTTAATTTTTTTTAAAAAAATCAATTTGACTTCATTTCAGCAATAGTAGGATGTAGGGGCATTATTTACATATAGGATCATGAAGTGTGATAATTTAAAGAATAAAGCAAGAAAACACAATCATCCTTTGCTATATAGCATGCATGCATGGCTTGTGCATGCCGCCACCCGACATCCTTTTATTCCTCATAATATTTGTCTCTTTTATTTATTTTATTTTCTTGTCACATCATTTACATGATATAATATTTAAATGTAACGTAATCCATATTTATGTATTTATGATCGATGTTTAATAACTTGAGACATCTGTATTAATCATTCAGATGAGGATGAGCTGAGAAGTGTGTTCTTCATATATAATCTCATTTAATCATATAAGATCATTAATTAACAGCTGAATAATACTGCTAATTAACGATCAACAGTATGATTTAGACAATAATAGATATTGAATCAATAGTTTTAATTGTTGTGTGTGTGTGTTTTTTCCAGAGTTTTAATCGTTGTGTTTGGTTTTATGTTGCTATACTTTATTTTTATAGTTTTTTTATCACTTCTATTTGCTCCATCCAAAACATTAATTCCTTTATTTTTTAAAATTACATCGAATAACACTACGAACAAGATTTTATATTAAAAATCAGACATGATAGCATTAATTTTGTTTAGGTCCAATGCGCTGATACATTCTCCTTCTCAATCGTGTGTGTTCGTTTTAAGGAAGAGTAATTCCTTTTTCTTTTAATCAGACAATTTTACAATAATCTTTTTAGGTCAACATGTTTTTTTCCTAATCATCTAATGATTAAGTTTGGCAGTGTTAAGTCTACCTTAACAAAATTAATTAATACCATTTGAGCCAACTTATAATCCTTCTCAGTGTTTTTTTAATATAAAGTGATTAACTTCTTAAATGGAACAAATAAAATAGTTAATATAAGAAACTACAAAAATAAACTTCAGAAATCAAAAGCAAAACACAATTAAAATATAGGGACCTTTCCCTATTTTTTCTTTCAATTTAAATTAAAATTCTTCGCATACTCATGTATATTTAAATTAGTGTTGATCAAACATATATTTCTGTTCATTTAATGAATTAATTAGTTATTTATACATGGGTATGCATTTTTTTTTTGGGTTTATTGTAGTATACTTTTTTTAAAAAAAAAACGCATGCATGAAGATTCAAGTGAGAATATTATAAGCCATGGGCCACCAATTAATATATTCTGAAATATATATTACATCTGCATGGCTGCATCATAATTGCACTATTCAAAGACATGTCCTCACATATCCTTACACCTAATATTTTAAAATTTAACCGTTATTAAAATGGAATAAAATCAATTCAATGATTGGAACTAGTTAAATCGCTTTCTCAAAAAAATATATATACACATAAACGTTTGAGTGTGTTTGTGATACTATTAAATAACCATGAACAATATTATTTATGTTTTCCCTTAATTAAAAGGTAATCCAACATATTATGATGAACATAACAGTGCTCGTAGCAATATCATATTATGATTTATATCCTATTTTAATTAAAAATAATAATTGAAGAAATAATATTTTGATCATCCTGATTGAATTGAAACGATAAGAAATGAGATGCTTGGAAAATATATGATGAATAATGGATCAAAAATTGTCAACAACTAATTAACTAATTAATATCAAAATTTTAAATTTTAAAAATTTTCGTGAACTTCTATGGTGGTAAAATATTATATGTGTATTTTTTTAATTACAAACATAAGTTTATAGGCTAAATAAATTAATTAAAGTCCACTCATAGATTGACAGTGTGCTTCAGAGAATCAAAACGTGATGATAGTAACAATGATTGCATTGCATGGGATAATGTAGAAAAGGACAAGGAAATGCTTATAATTAATAAGGTAATAATGTTTAATTTTGCATGAGAAATGTTATTTTACAAAACTAATAATGAAAATATATAATAAATATATGAACATCACACACACCCACATATCATGTATGCTAGAGCTAGTCTAGAAGTGGGAAGAATATTGAGTATCCTCATGCCATTGTATATAACTATGCTTTTGTGTGATGTTAATTAGTGCTATGAATTTAATTCTAATAATAATTAGGCTATTTTATTAGGGTTAGGCATGGGGGAATAATGATGAGATAACACAATTGTGTAATTTAAAGGATATGACAAATTTATAAGTGAGATCACCAGTATCATGTAAAGTTATAGAATTACCTTATAAGTTCATATCATTCTGAATTATGAATCTCTTTATCATGTGAAGTGACAATATTGTCATATGAGTTCATATAAATTAATCTAATAGAACAATTCAAAAGAAAATACATTAACAGTAGTTAGATCAAATAGAAGAGAATCAACACCTTTTAATTAAAGTTGTGGATTCAAATTTTGTAACAAAACGTACATCACGTTAAGAGCAAGAGTTTATAGTGTTGGGATTTAATTTGATAATAGCCAAATATGAATAAGTAATGCCATATATGTAATATTAAATAATTATACTTCTGGCGCAACACAAAAATATTAAATAATTATACCTTCAAAAGAGAAAAATTAAGAAGAAATAGGGAGGTGAAATCATTGGAAGCGAGGACAAGTTTAAAAATGTTGATGATGTGGTAAGGCGAAAGGGAAGAGCGTGGGTAAGGGCGTGACTAGCGTGGTCCTACCAATGTTTGCATTGTCTGTGTCTCTGTGATTCATCATCATCATCATCATGCTTTGTTTCCTCTCATCACTTTTCGTGCGTTGAATCCTATGCCATTTTTGTCTCTCCTTCATTAAAATAACTAATACTACTATTAGTCTTCTTAACTCTATCAAACTTTGCAGATGAAGTATTAGTTATTCCCAGATGCTCACTTCATCTAATAAAAATTCTGTTTTCCAGTCTTGCCACAGTGTTGCCTTGTTAACATAATACTTCATGGATAGGGCACAAAATCAGAAAGAAGTTCATCAAAATATGTGTAAGAATTTTGGATGTACCTGAAATCCGACTGGCTCATTGAAGTATTCATACGGAATTAAAGCATTGATGCGACTCCAGTTATATGTAAACACACCATAGGGCTAGAAAGAATATAGAGCACTCTATTATAACGGGTATAAGTTATTGGGAGAATTACACCCCAAAAACTAGTCATTGGAATTAAAGAACCCAAAATCTTATAAGACCCCTCTTTCAAGATAACTCACCCGATATAAAACTCGTTACAATAACATGGGAATAGACATAACATAATTCATAAAGAAAAAACTCTTCTTTATGCGAATATCTCTCCATATTCGTGTAACATTCCATTTGAATTTGGTTTGGGCCATAGGTGGATTATACATATCCCAACAATATGGATAGCAAGATTCGCTCATACTTCACCAATTCCTATCATTATGCATCACTTGTAAGAATTACATCTTGAAAAACAGAAAATAAAAATTGCATCAAAATTTAAAGAAGGACAATCTTAGAAAAGTACAAGTAATACCTCCACTATTGCAAAAATCACTTTCTAGACAAGTTAAAAAAAGACATTTTAGACCGGTTCTGGATAAGGCCTTGATACAGCCGGTCTAAAAAGTCACACCGGTTCTGGATAAGATATTGATACAGCAGGTCTAAAAAGTCTGTAACTTTTTAGACAGATTAAAAAATCAGTCTAAAATTAATACTTTTAAAATCGGTTGTGACCGCAACCGGTCTTAAAAGTCTGACAATAAGACCTGTTAACTAAAAAAATCCTTAATGTCACGACTTTTAAGACCGATTCTCAACAAAATCGGTTTTAAATATTATTTTAAGACCGGTTTTGATATTTTTTAGATCGGTTATATTCACAACCGGTCTTAAAAGTCCTCTATTTAAGACCGGTTATCTTATAACCGGTCTTAAATAGAGGACTTTTAAGACCGGTTGTGAATATAACAGGTCTTAAAATAAGATTTTTTTTTCAATTTCTTCGTTAATATTTAGAATGGTTTTATATGATAATTGGTTTAAAAATTACTATATTTTAGACCGGTTTTCATTTGCAACCAATCTAAAAAATAAAAAAATATATATTTTCTCTTTAAATAATTTTTATTTCTATTATTTTTAAGACCGGTTATTTATAAAGATAGTCTAAATAATTTTTTTAAGACCGGTTTTTTAAATAACCAGTCTCAGAAGTTTCTTTTAATTACAAAATTTCCATCGCGTGTTTCTTTTATACCTTACCCGTGATAACCGATCTAAATATCTTTTTTTATACTAGTGCTCACATGACTTTCAATAAGAATCACCCATCCTCGGTAGAAAGTGTCTTATAATAAGAATAGGAGAACACCCACACTTTCTAATGAACAGAATATTATTTTGATATATTTTATAATTTCATTCTCACAAACTTAATGAATAAAATTAAATAGTGTCATATGCATAATAAATATTTTTCACATTTTTTTAGCCAAACAAAATCGAGTTTGTGAGAATCAATACGTGGTAGGCCAGAGTCGTCACATAATGATTACCTCATTTTATACTGATTTTGGGTGCATATATGACTAGAGTTTATAATCCCAATAACTATGTTTCACTGCATTTCTGATTTTCTCAACTTCACCCAGATGTCGAGCCCATTTACAACAGCCGTTTTATATTTTAATTTAAGTATTTTACTAATTTATCGTTTTTAGTTTTAGTGTTAATTTATATTACATAGTCTCACACTACAAACCCAACTATTCATGACTTGAAAATAGCGTGGCTTACTAATGAATTTTAATACTAGTACTATATATAGATAAAACATTAAAAGTGATATTATTATCCGTCGTTATCAAAATTATTACGATTAATTTAAATTAGAATAACTTACTCCCTGCATATACTTTTTAGGAGATTTTTTTTTATGTTTTTTAAGAAATTAAGAAAGAAATTTGATGCATAATAAAGTAAAGAACGATAATATATAATATTTAAAAATATTGTTGATTGATATGTCCTTGAAGAAAAATTATTCAAGAAATGTACCCACTATTATAACACACACTCACTGGATATAATAGGTACTGCGAGAAGCCAAGAAAAAAATATTTCTTGATATATATATGCTTTAATAAAAACAAAGAATTGTACGTAAAAATACATAAACGTGTGTGGATGCTCTTCATAATATTAAAATCCAACTCAATGGGTTATCTAGTTAAACCAATGAATTAGTCCCCTAACGGATTTGATTAAGAGTTTTTTACGGACTAATCGGGTTATATTTTATTTCTTTTCTCCCTTTTTAGCCTAAAATGACTATGTTCTGAGCTTAAAAGAATAACAATACGTCTGATTTGTGTTTTAATAACTTTGTTTTGTTGGATAACGTGTGAGTTTATATATATATATATATGAATGTTTTATTTACGGGTGATATTCAGTACCTTTTTCTCTCTCTTGATCACGCACACATGTGCACACCTGTATTTTTTCAAGAAGAATGTAACATACATGCATGGAGTCAGTGCTGAGATTTAAGAAAGTAATAATAGTTATGGTGGAGGAACCACAAAGTCAATAATGTGATGTTGGACAGTTAAGAATAAAAGGCTTTATCTCTCTCTTTTCTTTCAGTGCTTCTCCATGGAAGGGCAAAGAAAAGCTTGTCAGACTAACAAAACTAACCTAAAGCTGTAAATTTAAACGACAAAGCTGCATGCCAAAGATCCATTATAAAAAGCTTACTGTAGCATATTCATGTGCATAATTATTAGGTTTAGAATATGATCCATATCGATCGTGGTTATTTATAGGGTTAATATAATTACTAGTCCTCGTCAAAGTTTTCATTTGAGTCCCTGTAGTTTAATATCGTTGGTTTTATTTCCTACAGTTTCATAAAGATTTTTTCTGAGTTTAATAATTAGTTCTTATACTTTTAATAAGTTTTGATTTTAGTCCTAATGCTCAAACTCAAACCAAATTCTTATAAAGCTATAGAAACTAAAACTAACAACTTAAAACTACATAGACCAAAACAAAAATTAAATTAAACTGTAAATATTAACCCCTTATTTATAAGTCCTAAATATTATGACTTTTTAATTGCACGCTATGTTGATTTTGAGTTTCATGTCATTATTGTAGAGGGCTTGAATTTAGTGATGATGTGATGATATTTTCAAAATCAAAAACAAGATCATTTGATCAGTACAATTGTTAAATTGACCATTCAAAATCAAAGCTTATCCCATGTTGTCTTTAAAAATGATATAATAATTGATGAAATCATATTAACACATGTTAATAAAAAAAAATTAAAAATCAATATTTTTAAATCTTTTACATTATGGGATTGGATGCCGTTCCTGTATATAATATATGCATGGATCGCACCATTCATTGTTTTTTCCCCCGGTAAGTTTTATAATATATTATTATATTGAGATACTTTTACATATAAAAATGAAATGTTAATTTTATTATGATGAACTCAAGATTAATGTAGTTTGAGCCAATATTATTTCTGAATGACTAATTAATCAGATTTTAAAAAGATTGAAGAGAGAAGGCATGAAGTGATTTGGAGAGGCCAACACAAAGAGAATGATGAAAACGGTTGAATGTGGCCTCAAAAAAGTGAGGTGGGTGGCAAAGTGAAGACTCAAGAGTGGGAGGCCATTAATGAATGGTTCAATGGGTCCCATCTCTCACTCAAACCAACTTTCATTCTTTTTGCCAACAATCACTATGCCCTTAACTTCCTCCTCTAATCTAATGATAATAAAATTCAATTCGGGTGAGTTGGTTAAACAAGTAAATAAGTGAATTAGTCTCCTAACTGATTCAATTAACAATTTCCATATACCCTTCCTCCCATAGTATCAAAACACAATTCAAGTTTGCTGGTAAAACTAATAAATCGGTAAATCGATCCCTTGGTCAATCGGTCAAAAATTTTGGATAAGTCAACTGGTTTTTTTTTAAATAGCCCTTTAAGCTACTATATGTTTAGTGCTTTTTCTAAATTTTATTACTAGATATTTGAGCAATCGATTAATCTGAATCAAGGCTTTATGATCAAGATGCCTTTTTGGTCCCTAAGGATCTTTTTGAACAATGTAGGATTCAAATTTAATTCACTCACTTTGTAGTTTAAATGATCCACCACTAGACCATGCACCATTGGTATAAGTCAACTAGGTTCATTAAAGAATTTGGATTGCTCAAATTAAATTTAGATAAAAATTTTATGATTTAATTTAATATATGAAGGACAATACTTAAGTTAAGTTCTTCAATCACACATAAACATGTGTGTTATTTTTAAAATATTATCATTTAATTATAAATCTACGTGAAATAAATTGAATAGAACATACGACCATATGTGATTGAAGAACTTTAGACATAATAAGAATTTCAACTAAGTTTTTTACTTTAAGGATTCTAAAACATTTTTAAAATTTATAACTATGACATTAACTATGTTACTTTATATTTCGATCTCTCTAAAATTATTAAACAATTATTTTTTAAAAAAAATACATAAAAAATTTGGATTGCCCTAATTGAATCTAGATATGGTTACACAACCCATTGACTTCAATCTCATCTCTCTCTCTATGTTTGTTTGCTAAGTGTGTTATGGGTTTGTTTGGATTATAATCTCAAATCAATAATGTTTTTTTCCCCTGATGAAAGTGGAGAACAGAATAATGAGGGTTTGAAGATGAGTGGACTAAGCATGTGAGGCTTTTCCTCTAAGTCAAGATACGTCGGTCTCACTTAATTATTTGTCACAATAATTCATTACAATATATATCATCAATCATGCACGATATATATGGTAAGAACATATCCATTTGTCCTTGATTTAATTTTTACTTAAAAAATGAATGTTGAATTAGGAGAAACGTATTAATTGACGTGCTAATATAAAAGACGAAAAGGGATATTGAAAGATTTATAGAAGTTATAAACAAAATCAAACTTCAAGAAAAACAGTGAAAACATTTAAGAAAGAAACTTATTAGATTCGTTGGCAATAATTTACAAGTAATAATCAGGCAAGAAGCTTATAAGCTTCAAAAATTAAATCAACTTTTCATATAAATTAGAAACAAAAATTTCTAGCCAAAGGAGGAACTAGAAAAAGTTGAAGACAATAATTAGGTCTAGTGAATCCCACCGTTAATTGCCAATTTGGGGCCTTTACTCGGTTGTTAGGGAGTTTATGACGCGTTAATTTTGTAATTTGTTGCCTATAGGCTATAATAATCTCAATTTGAAATGCCAATGTTTTATATTTTTTATAAAATAATATCCTTTTAAAAAAAAAAAGTTGTCGGGTAGCACGTATAGCCTTTCAATTTTAGATTTTAAAAATGAAAGAATAAAAAATTATTAAAGATTAAGACAAAATTAAAGATGAAACTTAGATCTGTGGGCAACAAATAATAATCTAAATTAATTAAGTTGAAACTAAATAATAAGATAATATGAGATTAAAGGGTCCCATATTTAATCATTGCATGCCATGTTTTATTACACATCAATTGTTGAAAAAAAGATGCTTTAACACCAAGATAAGAGAAAAAGCATCACCATTTTATTTATTTATTTTTAAAAAATATTTGATGAAAGAATGTGAATATTAGAGATGAGAGAATAGACAAACAAATGATTTAGAGCTTCTAAAGTAAAGAAAGCGATGTATGAAAAAGAAAGAATGTAATGAAAACAAAGTGGGGTGTGATTTTCGGGAAATTGCCCAAATCAAGGAGCCTAGCTCCTCAGCCAAATGATAAAAAGAAATTTGCAATATCCTCTACTTTAATTCCTTTTTTATAATGATATTTTGTGGTCAATAATGTCAACAAGACAGGTTCCTTTTTTTAAAAAAAAAAATTTTATAGGGGTTCATTACTAAGATTTGATAAATATGCGTACATGTATATACACTCTCCCGGCCTCTGTTATGAGAGAATTTTTTTAAGGTTCTCTTGGTCCTACACTCCTATTTATAATAAACAAAAATCCCTAGTCTGGAGCATTTATTAAAATTTTTAATTTGTATACCTTCCTTAAAAATGAACATTTATTAATGAGATCAATTATTAAAAGTCATTTACCAATTATTAAATGAGTGTATTTCTTAAAAAAATATTTATTAATTCAATTAACATTAACTACAATTTTTTTATCTTTTAGAATTAGTTATTATTGGTCTCTTATAAAAAGAAGGGAAAATTATAATTAGGTCTCAATTAAAAGATTTAATGACAAATCAGGTCTCTTAAAATTATTAAATTACAATGAAGAATCAAGCTGTATGCAATTAATTTCAAAAGTAAAATTATAATTTTACCCTTTATTGAATTTGGAAAAAAAAATGGAATTTTTAGGTCTCAGTCTTGTTTGAAAAAGTCAATCTCTTCTCCCTCACTCCAACGTTGTGAGGAGCCAGCATGGTGAGGTGAGGGAGAAAAGCTCGACTTTTTTGAACACAACTGAGTCCTAAAAATTCTAATTTTTTTTAAATTCAATAAAAAGCAAAACTGCATTTTTTTTTTGTTTTGAATTAATTGCACCTAGGTCTTTTATGACTTTAATGTAATTTAATGATTTCAAAGAAAAAAACTTGATTGCCATTAAATCTGTTAATTGTGACTTAATTGCAATTTTCACTAAAAAATAATTGGAGGAAACAATATACCAATGTAGCAATTAGTTTTAAAAAGTAAGGATCAAAGCAAGTGGAATATTATAGGTTTAAAGCTCCTTCAATAATTTTTAATAGTATTTTGGAAAAAAAATAATTTTTTAGCTCATAAGATTTAAGAGAAATAAATGCCAAATATTTGAACTAATTGCCAATTGGTAACAAATTGAGAGAATCTGAGATGGTTACATAATTACATTCAATTTGTTAATAAACGAATTTTATATATTAAAAATAAAATTTAAGAATATTTTATTGGTCATACCGTCATCACTAAAATTACTTAGTCAGTAGTTTTAAAAGATTAAAATAAAACTTCATATAAATTTAAAGGACTTCCAGCAACCGACTAATTATGATCTAGGCTTTTAATCAGGATGCTTCTTCCCATAAGTTTTTTTAATAAGGTAAGTGGAATTTGAACTCAGCTCATCCACTTTATAGTCTAGTTTATCCACGACTAAAGTAAATATCCTAGGTAATTTCTTTCCAGTTTACTGTATATGGAAAATGGCTAACAGGATATGTGGATATTGTACATCTATATAGTTAATTAAAAACTAATTAATTTACTGTATTTCTTTTTAAAAAAGCATTTTTATCCCTGAACTGAAGGGTGTCATAATTGATTAATTGTTTTGTTTTGTTTTGCTTGAACTGTTTGCACTGTTGGATCACACGCTCTGAAACTTAATCAACGGCGTAATGAGCATTTGAAGACATTTTTAAAGATTTGTTTCACAAAATGACACTCTTAGTTGAAACATAATGGAATCAGCCCACAAAATGCCATCAAACTTTTACACAAATATAAAGATTATTATTCATTTTTGTAATTACTATGTTGCTGACGCAACAAAACAAATTAATTATCTCAGTCATCATTTGATAATAGGAAGCACATCATACTTCTTGATCAATTATTTTTGAGAAAATTAATCTGCAAGTTGTATAGTTAATGATCAACTGATTTTTAATAATGTCTTTGTAGTTTTTCTTTTTTTTAATTAGATCATTATAGTTTAAAACCTATCTTGAATCAGGTTTATGTAATTTTTTCTTTTTATTATGTCATTATAGTTTCTTTTTTTTTTAATTAGGTCCCTATAGTTTTTTTAATCAGTCACCTAAACCTACAATGACTTGATTAAAAAAAATGAAACTATAAGAACTGATTAAAAAATAAATTTCTAAGATAAAATAAATTAAGATATTATATATAACATCAAAATAAATTTCTTCCACTAATTCTTATATTTAAAATCCGAGTAAGGGTACTATTGATCCTCCACAATATGAGGAACTAGACCACTATTTACATCAAAAGCGTCGATGAGTAAAAATAGGGAAGAAAACAGCTATTGTTGGTCCAAAAAGCCAACCCATAGTTTTAACAAAAACAAAAAGGCAACACATAGGGCCCAATTCTTTTGAATAAAGAGTTGCCCAACAATCCTTAGCTTGATTATAATGGCTCTGTAATCTATATGTCATTCCTTTAAGATTCCCTTGATGATCTGAAGAAATCCTCATTATAAAATTAACTACCCTACCGTTAATCATAGACTTAATTACCTAATTTGATTAGATTAAAGATATTAGTTAAATTAGTTAATATAATATATAATGGTATTTTTTAAAACACTTTAATCATCTTCCTTAATTAACTTCATCTCACTCTTACCTTATTATTATTGAGGGGTATCAATAAAAGTAAATTAAAAAATATATAAAATAGATTTTACATTTAGGATCAAGGTCAACTCTCCAATTAAATCCTACAGTAAATGCTGGAAGAGTATCACCTAAAGTAAGTTGAAATTTGTTTAAGGACTCGTGTGCAACTCATCGGGTGCAACTCTTATTTTTAATTGTTTACAACATATCTTCAATTATATGTGAAAAATAAAATATATTTGTACATAAATAAATATATGTTGCACCCTGTTGTGATACTTATGGATAATGATAGAGGATTTTTCAACAATTTTCCAAAAAAAAAAAAGGTTTTTCTCTGCAGGATAAAGAAAAATGATTGATCAGCTCTGTTGATCTCTGTTGATCTTCATATTTGTTTGGATGAGATGCCCCATCACGCTTTTCTCGTTTTCCTAACAAAAAAAAAAGTAGATAATGATTGTGTGAGGCTATTTTATTTTGACATTATTTCACAAATATTATGTCTAGGAAAAACAATATATATATATATATATATATATATATATATATATATATATATATATATAATTGTATCCAAGATTAACCTTTCTGTTCAAATTGTTCCTGAAGTAGTTTCTCTAATGAGACTCACGTCTAAATTTATCATATACCAATAAATTACATAATAACAATAGGAAAAATAAAACTGAAAACTCTAAGACTATTGCTTACAGAATAATTTTCTCTTTCAAAAAATAAGAATTTTTCATATAGTAATTAAAATTTTGAATTAAAGTAAATTCAAACAAGTTTTAATTTTTCCTACTCTAAAAAAGAAGTTCCAATGCTTACCATTGAATTATAAATTAAGGGTATAATTCTCAAAAGTTCCTGAAAGTACTCCTCATGTTGTTTTGATATGGTGTTGAGTTCTGTTACTCGATAAAGAAATCTCTCAACCTGCCACAATAATATTATTCATTAATCACACTCTAACCTAATTATATTATTATAATAATTATATTGTAATAAAAAAATATTGATAATATGAGTTCACAATAAAATTATTATTCATTTTATTTTCTCAAACTTATCAGGTCAGGCTGTACATATAAATTTTAATATCTCCCAATAATACTAATGCCTTTTTAAGTAAAGAACCTTGAAAAATTATGTTAATTTAAAAACTACTAATTATATAAATTTAAAACCATTTCATAATGTAAAATTACTTAAATACCATTTTGTTGTTTATTTTGTTCAATTTCCTACCAGGTGGCCAATAGCTTTCGGTTCAATTGTCAGCTGCATCCCCTTAAAAAGGAAGGGATGTGGGATCAAACTGCAAGTGGGACAAGTTTAATTTTAACGGTTGATTAAAACATATTATCGAATCCCGATATATTAAGTTTAAATTCTAAAAATAACAGTAATAATTAGTACAAAAGTATCACTTAGACTAAGGTCAAAATAGATTGGGTTAGGCTTTACTTAAATAGATATGAACTTACAATAAATATTTAAAGTCTGAGTTTGGATTTAGCTTGTATGTAGGTTTTTTTTAGGTCTGAGCCATCTAAAGGCCTAACAAGCATAAAGCCTATTTAGAGGGCGGGGCCATTTAATACATAAACTTTTAAATAGTCTTTAAAGTATATACCTCTAAATTCATATATAATTTTCAAGCATATTCACAATATTACATTATGTATTAAAAACCTAACATCTATTCTTGTCATAATATAAGGACTTCAATGTACTAAAAACCAGATCGGACATTGAACCGACCAAGGCATTGGGTCAATGGTTCAGACCGGAGTCAATTATATATATAAATGTTCATGTATACCATTCAAAAACCTACATAACATTTTTTTTTCAAATAGTAGTCTAATATAACCTCCTAAACTTAATACCCACAAAAGTATTATTAACTATATAAGGATTTTTCTCTAATCAATGCAAAACATTAAAAGTATTCCACAATCTTTTTAAAGCTTCCTGTAAATAAAATTTTTTTTAGAAATAACTTTTAAAAAAAAAAGTCAAAACAACTTCATTTGGGGTATAAAAAGGTTAAAAAAAAGGAGGGGGCAAACTTTGACCAGCCAGGTCAATTCACGTCGGTTTCTTGACCTCCAATCAAACTGGTCTAGCATCCAGTTCACCGGTTTCCGGTCTGAATCGGTCAGTCCGATCCAATTTTTAATACATTGAAAGACTTAGTAAGGAAAATAAAAGAATTCCTAGTAACAATAGCTATTCGAGTAAGTATGAATAAGAAAAACTAATTGTTTATTAACTAATGAGATGAATTTTCAGCAGCATGTAAAATCATATTTTATCTCTTTTACTTTTCTCATGTAAATTGGAACAAACTCCTCCTAATAAGATTATAATATTTCATTTGATACTAAAATAAAATTGTAGCAATTGTTATGTTTGAGTAAACAACACAAATTTAGGAGAGAGGGATTGAGTTAGCCTTATCATTTTAAGCCATAAAAAAGAAAAGAAGTAAAAGTGAATGATTGATGTAAATGCAAGAATTGAGTGTGTGTGAATGATGATGGGATGTTCAACTTATAATTAAAGCTAAGTTGGTAAATTTATAAATAATTAATAAAATTATTTAGGTGATATTATATATATAATAAAATACATTAAAAAAAGTTAAATATGTCATATATGTAGGATTGTAGATTAGGCCTTATGAAAATAGGCCTAACTTGTTTATCTAAATAGGCTTGACCATATTTTCAGGCATGGGCTTAACCTATTTACTAGATAAGTTATATTGAACTTTATGTAGGCTAGACTGCAGTCTTCTGTAAGAGCCTCATCTATTTCCGTCCCTACCCAGGATGTATAAAAATTAAAAAGGATTAAAAAGATCATTTATAAAATTAGAATCAAACCTGAACTTTATACGAATTTAATTATATCAAATGTACATTTCTACCAAGGATACTTAAATCAATATCAAAATAATATTAATGAAAGGGAAAAAACCTGAGATTGAAATCTTCTTATAAGCGGATCAATGATCTCCATTACTTCCAAGGCTGCTTTGATGGCTTGATACAGAGAGTCCACGTCTGCCTGAAAAACAACGGAGAAGGGATAATGTAATACTCTTTTTAATCTTTAATATAATTTAATTTACTTAAATTAAAAAAAAATAGTTAAATTAATTATTATGACATATATTTTTAAAAATATTTAGTCATATTTCTTAATTTTCTTTTTCTCTCTGTTCTTTAATTATTGTTAAGGTAGTATTAATAAAGATAAATTAGAAAATATTAATAAATATAAAAAATTTATCTTATATTTAAAATGAAGATCAATTCTCTAAATATTTCTTATAATATTAAAGACTGGATGAAGTATAAATTACTAAAGATTTTACACACACTCGTATATGTATATATGACAAAATTTATGTTTATTTCTATTAGATACATATTTCAATCATGGCCCAGAAAAAGGGTTCCATATTGCAATCAAATATTGTCATATGAACTTTTTTTATAATAAAAATTCATATTGATAATTTCAAAATTTTGTTAAACCATTATTAACAATAAAAATTACATATGACATGATTTAATTGGAAAATTGGACTTAATAGATATGAGAAAACGAATCTAAATTTTATTCTTACATATATAAATTATATAATGACATTAGATAAATAAAAAAAATAAAATATGGAGAATAATTTTATCCTATTATCTTTTAAAAATACAAGTTGTATATTTGTACTCACCATTAAACAAAAGTTGGAATTAGAATAGAACTTTTTAAGTATGTTTGGTTGGGTGATTGAAAGGCTTGGAAGTGTTTATGTACGTAAGTCGATACAATATTATTCTCACATATTTATCTCATATGTTATAAATCATGGTTGAAAACTGCTTTTAAATATTCTAATTTAAGCCCATACTAAAAAGGAAAATTACAGCCAGGTCCCAAGTAAGAGGCAAAATGAAAAAATAGTCAATTGAAATTTTAAAATGAAAAAATGGTCTCATTAACAACTCTAAGAGCGGATCATTGACAAGTACAAGGGCTCTATTAACAAATTATTGAGACCATTTTTTTATTTTAAAATTTCAGGGACCATTTTTTCATTTTGTCTCTTGCTTAAGATCTAACTGTAATTTTTTTTACTAAAAATCATGTTAAAAAATCTGTATATAACTGTAACAAAAAAATCAATGCAATAAGTATAAAAAAAAAATATATCAATGTAAGATTTAGGCCCAATGGAAAAACAATTGGGTCGTTTTGGTTTTGACCCATAGAACTGGGAACTTTCATTAAACTGTGATCAAATTTATTTATTTATTTTTTTACATGCTTTTTACCTTAAAAATATTTTTTTAAAAAAAATCAATGTAAGATGTAGGCCAATCTAATACAAACCATGAAATAAACATTCGAAAAAATTAATTAAAAATTAATCAATCCATTTGATCAATATCAATCTCAGTTAATCAATAATAAATAATGCCACATTCGTGTTTAGTAATGAATTATTATATTCGCAATTCATAAATAACGATTTACATTCCGTTTAGTAAACTAAGATCTTCTTAATTAAAAAACGGAAAAAAGTATATCCTTTAAATTTACATAAAATTTCATTTTTATCACTTAATTAAAATATTCAATTCTCTAACCCGAACACGGCTAGTCTCAAATGATAATTTTTTATGTCAAACACTGTTATTTTAGAGAATCAAACTTAATTGAGAATATTTTGTCAACATCTGAAATTTTATCAATGTTAACATTTTTTATTAGTAAGACTGATAGTATTAGGGTTAGAGTATAAAAAACACTATAAAGTCAAATGATTAAAATAAAATATTTTGTGTAAATTTAAAAGATAAAAAGTGTAATTTTATCTTTACAAAAATAGAAAATAATTAAAGGGGATGCAAAAGTGAAGTTTAGTAGTTTACCTTGATATCAAGAAAAGGTAGACAAATGGACAAAGCTGATAACTTTCTGATCAATCTTTTGATGTGTTGTTGATATTTTGTCTCCATTTTTTCCCATTCATTCAGAAGACGCAATTGTGGATTCACCATTTTATGTATTTTCATGATATGCTTCACATTTTGCCTTCCCATTTTCTTCTCTAATATTCTCTTTCTTAGCATTAGGATCCTTAGGCATACATTGAACAGATTCATCTGAAATTATATCACAAGGTTATATAGTGCAAGAAAATCCCCTTCCTCATGAGGCAGCATGTCAATATAAAATTTACAACAAGAATCAATATTTCATAAATTATAAATTGATAACTATTAGCTTTTTTTTAAGCATGTGCATCTTTATAATGGAGACAATCTTATTTGAGATAGTGTCAGGTATTAAATGTGAGTACCTCTTTATAAGAGGGATTCGAACCTTAATTCGCTACGTTGTGAGAAACTAACTCATTCTATTAAACCAAACTTTCATCCGTAATTGATAACTATTAGTTAATTCAGGGGAAACACACAAAAATACCACTCAAATATAAAAATTCTAATTCAAGGGCCCTTGAAAATAACCTAATCACTGTAAAGTCTCTAAAAGACTAATTTGAGATTAAATTTTATGACAAAGCTAACTAAATGCTCTTAATTTAAAATCTGAAAGAGAATTGTATAAAAAATCTGAAAATGAAAAAAATAAAATGACAATAATAATTTAATAAATAATAATTTTAATTTATCAAATGACGACAACAACTGAGCAATGAAAACTAATTTCATACAAATTTGTTTGTTAAATATTAATATTAATGAGAATAAAAATTTAACAAATAACAACTTTAACTTATCAAATGACAATATATAACAACTATGGCAGCGCAAAATGCTCCTCAAATAATTTACAATTCACTTTTACAAATCACTTCTAGCATGTTTCAAATAAATTAATAAAAAATTTAAACTTTATTAAACATGACTTAAATTTTAACAACTTTTCAACTTTATTCCTAATTAATAATATAAAAATACCCTGTCAAAAGAAAGTCAACATAATAATAAATTAAGAATAAAATGATACATTTATATGAAAAATTTAATAATATTATTTATAAGAACAAAATAAACATTCTCTCTTTCCTATAAAATGATACATTTATATGAAAACTTTAATAATATTATTTATAAGAATAAAATAAACATTCTCTCTTTCCTATAAGTAGTACTAGAGGAATAATTTCACAAAGGAATGTTAACTGAAATACGGAAACTATAACAATCACTACAACAAAATGTAGAAGACGTCTCTTTTTAAAAAAAGGAAGTAAAAAATAAAAACGATGGCATATTTGTAATTGTTGGTAAGAATTAAGTAATTTTAGAAGTCCCTTTTCAAAAAGGGATGACGCCTAAAGTAAAAAAAAAATATTTTTTTTAATTTTTTTTAAGACTTTAGACAAAGGGAAGCCTACAGTAGAAAAAAATAATTTTTTTTAGACTTTAGACGTCCCTTTTCAATTTTCTTTTACTTTAGACATCCCAAATTCAAAAAGGGACGTCTAAAGGTAACGTAAATCAGTCAAATTAATACTGACATCACTTTTTTTAAGGTTATCTCTACCTCCGCAAGTTTGCTTCCTCGATGCAAATTTCAAAACTCTCATTTTCTCTTAAAGCTAAATCTTCCACCACTCTCTTGAAGCTCATTTTCCACCATAACTCTCTCTCTTACTCCCTTTCATTATCGTTGTTCTTTTTTTTAAAATCGTCCTCCTCTATCTCCACCACCACCATCTACCGTCTTCCTCTCTTCCTCTCCATTGTTGAAGCTCGTCGCCATTGTTCTTCCTTGATCTTTGATGCTGTTGGTTCCTCCTCCCTCCCTTTCCCGTCGTTGGCCTCCATCCTCCCTCTCCTACTATGGCTAAAAGGTATGGATAATTATTTTTTCTTTTTATAGGCTAAGTTTTGAACTGAGATTATTGTATATATATTTTGTTGTGTTAAGATTTAGATTTATCTTCATTGTAGATTCATTTTGATTTATCATCCTTCACCAATATTAATCTATAAGGACATTTTGGTTTATGAAAAACTGTTCGATTTTGTTTCTGTAGGTTATAATTGTTAGGCAGTGAAAAATATAAGCAATTTTTTTTAAAAAAAAACAACTTTAAACGTCCCTTTTTTAAAGGACGTTGTATCCTGATTTTTTTACATCTCTGGTATAGGTGTCCTTCTATTTTTAGACGTTAAAAAGACTAAAAAAAAGACGTTAAAAGTGTTTTCAATAGTGAATTTAGCTTTTTTATAATAAAACTTAAAAAGAAACATGCTCACCTCTGAAGCTTTCGTTACATTAACCATGGCAGCCTGGGCCCTTGCATTCACAAACCTCCATTGCAACAATCTGTTATGCAATATCCTAAACCTGTGATGCTCGTCTTCTTCTACCGATGACACTTTCTTTTGCCTGAAGTACTTCAAAACCTTACTCACACCATTGCTATTACTTTTCACTTTCCCCGTCGGAGTCTCAGGCGACGACACCACCGGAGATCCTAGAAACCGCCCCGGCGATAACGCCCATGCCGAAGGAGACTTCGCCGTCACCCTCTTTGAAGACCCAACACCATCTGATCTGTTACTATTGCTATTAGAGATCTCTTGGGACTTTCGAGCTGTGGTGTTTGAAGTGGGATTATTCAGGCTTTCTTCATAGCTGCAAGTTCTTCTGGTTTTTGATGTGGATTTTGATCGCTTCGTCGTCGTGTTGCTGCTGATGAATCTCTGGCTTGAGCCAAACCTGCTGCGTGATGAGCTGTTTTCTGGGGTATTCGTCAAGGATGATAAATTGTTAATGCTTTTGCTCCGGCAAAGCCGTGGTGACGGTGATGGGGATCGTAATACTGTCCGTGGGTTGCGACGGCCGGAGAGGGCGCCACCGTTGTTCTCCTTGTCCATGCCGATTGATAAAGTGTCTTGTGGTTTAAAAATGCTTGTTTAAAGTGGAGCTTCGGTATACAATGATGTTATATATAGCGCGAGAGGGGGGAGAGATTATTATAAAGTGAGAATAATGCTGCAAGCACGTAGTGCGATGGTACGTTGAAAACATAGACAACATGCTTTCACGTCATGTTGTTGTTATTCTATTATAAGGGTTGACTTAGCAACTAATGATTTTTTTTCCTTCTTTTATTCTAATATATGGATAAATGGATACGGCACTGTGTCTTCTTTTATGCGAAAACTAAAAAAAAAAAGAAAAAGATTAAAGTGCAACTAGCATCTAAAATATTTTTTAATATGCATTCAGCGTGTTAAAGACTTATTTGATACCACGGATTTAAAAAAAAGGGGAGGGAAGAAAAAAAAAATTATAAGTTGAATTTAAAAAAATTAGAAAAATTAGGTTAAAATTTTTAATTAACTTTGCATAATATTTTATTTTATCTATTTTTTTATTAAAATTTTATAACCCAACTTCTTTACTTTTTCTAAATTTAACTCACAAAAAATCCATTTTTGTCCCCTCCCCTCATACCAAACAGTCCTTAAAATATTTTGTGGTGCACTCAATATCCTGAAATATTTTTTGAGGTGCATCCATCATCCTCAAGTATTTTTTTGGTGCAATTATTCACTTAATAATTCAAATAATTTAAGGTGCTAGATACAATTGGAAAAATACTTTAGGGCATTGAATGCACAAAAATATAGTTTATGACAGTGAACGCACTTAAAAAAATACTTAAGGGTAGAAAGAAAATGGAGGGACGGAAGTGAGAAGAAAACGTGAAATACCCATAACACCCTTATAATAAAATAATAAAAAATGGTTAAATCGATTTACCACTTTTGTAAATCGATTTACAATAGCTTATAAATCGATCTAGTTCATATTTGAAAACTTGGCTGCTCTCAGCTAGATTTGATAAATCGATTTACAATGTCTCATAAATCAATTTGCTTTATAGTTGAGAATTTAATTACTCTTGGTCAACTTTTGTAAATCAATTTACTTCACATTTGAAAATTTAGCTGCTCTTGGCCAGATTTGGTAAATTAATTTATAATGCCTCATAAATCAATTTACCTCACAGTATAGAAGATCTTGTTGTCATAAGTAAATCAATTTATGTAAGGCATAAATCAATTTACTCCTTGTTTCAATACTTAGCCTTTTTTTTTTGTAGGATTTGCCCTTTGCTTGCTGAATTGATTTCCTATTGAAGTAGGTTAATCATCCTATCTTCGCTACTAAATCAGTTTATCCTTCATCTCCAATTCTTTCTCATTTAAATAATATTTCTCATTGAAACTGAAAGTAATTTAAATAAAATGCTACTAGTCACACAGAAACTAGACCATACTCTCATCTTATGCAAAATAAGTAAAATAATACACAAGCAATAATGAAAACACAAAAGCAGAGCATACTTTCATTTAAATAACAAATAACGCTACACACGCAATATCATTATGCGCATGTCTACACCAAAAAGAAAAAACCACAATGTAAAAAGTAAAATACACACCCACCACTCATTACCTTTTCTCCAACTTCAAATTCCATCGCTGCTATGTTATTTCATCTTCTAGATCCTTTTCCTCATAAACTCCCTTCACTCAAGCCTTAACCTCAACCCAGCTCCCTTTTTATCACGTTTTTAAAATGGTAAACTTGTCCTCAAATTTTATTATCCTCAGAGGAAACTTGAGTAGATGTCACTTTTAGTGGGAACTCAAATTCCCATATTTAAAGAAACATTGCTACTAATGGGAATTTAACTTTCGGAAACTTTTGGCACCAAATAGTTTCCCTCATGGGAACATCGTAATGTTATCTTTCCTCCCCTCAAATTCCTTGCACCAAATGGACCCTAAGGGTGCTAGGTGCAAAAAATAAATAAATAAAAAATTTTAGAGCGTTGGGTACATCACAAGATACTTGAAGGCATTGAATGCATCATCTGAAAAATACTTAAGGGTGCTCGCCACACCTTAACAAAAAAAATCACATTGGTTCACATAGGGATTCACAGAAATTAAGACACGTCTTAGAGGATTATATTTAAAATAGGGAAAATTAATCTTTTAGTCTATGTATATAGTTTTGACTCAATGAACTCAACCCCTACACTCTTGACTCGGTGCAACTCATCCCCTGTAATTTTGATTTGAATATAACTTAGTTCTTAAACTTCTAATCATGGCAACTCAAACTCTATAATTTTAAATATTTTATAATTTACTCTCTATTTTTTAAAAATAAAATCAAATATATAATAAAAGTTAGAGACTAAATTATGAAATAGTTAGAGTCAAAGTTTAAGGACTAATTTACCATAGAATTAAAACTATAGGACTTAGTTGCACTGAGTTATAAAGGGAAAATTTTAGTTAAGTCTCATAGAATCAAATTTATTTCAGTCAACCTCCATAAAATTCTGATATTTCACAACACATCTAAGGACCAAAATAAAAATAAGTTTTGTAAATAAAAAGATAATAATGCCCATTTCTTTATTTTTTTAAAAAAAGATTTAATCATCATCGGAGCTTCAAAGGCCGGTCAATGGCAGTCACTGGGTTGGAGTGGACATTATCGGTTGGCTATCAACACTCTGGCGCTGAGCAGGCAAAGCTCTGACCATCTGAAAATAATGTGTTGATCATATACTTATTCCACTTATTTATAAAGAGTAGAGCACTTGCAAAATGAGACTTTGCTTAATTTATGTTGTTCACATGTAGAATCCATTTATCTATGAAGTGTTGGACACTTACAAATGAGACTTGTTCATATTCCTACATTTTCTTATTAACCTATTAATTTGTGTTGTTTATTTACTTAT
This sequence comes from Albizia julibrissin, assembly GCA_037074505.1. Taxonomy (NCBI): domain Eukaryota; kingdom Viridiplantae; phylum Streptophyta; class Magnoliopsida; order Fabales; family Fabaceae; genus Albizia; species Albizia julibrissin. Next base: position 20,570,899 of record CM073486.1, on the reverse strand, counting down.
TTCACTTGTTTATGATAAGCTTGGCCCTTGCAAATGGATAACACAAATTTAACAAGTCTCATTTGCAAGTGTGTAATTCGTCATGAATAAGTGAGATGCTCATATAGACAACATAAATTAATTTTTTGTGGTCAGGCAAGCCAGCGCCGGAGCTTCGATGGTGGGCTGGCGGTTGCTAGTGAACGGTATCGGGAGTTCCGATGAAGATCAAACATTTTTTAAAAAATTAAAACAATAGACATTATTGTCTTTTTACCCACAAAAATTTATTTTCATTTTAGTCTTTATATGTATAGTGAAATTTTAGAATGCAATGGAGTTGACTAAATAAATTTGGTTCTGTGGCACTTATCTCAAACTTTCCCAAAAATAAAATATGCAATTCTAGCTAAAAAAATTAGCCTCAATCAAAGCCTTTAATGGTAGGTACTATCACATTAAATAAGGTGTCTTCTTGAATTTGTATATAATTTGATTGATATTGATTTTACTTAAATCTATTTAACAAAATTAATCAAAGTGAATGGTGAATAAAAGCCATATTATCAGCTACTATAACTTAGTTCTCTTGCAAATTAATAAATTATAAGTGTATGGGTTAATACCTCTAATTGAGGAAACTATAAGGACCCACTTTAAAATTACAAGGATTTAATTAAAATTAAATAAAATTTTAAGAACATGAATATTAATTTTTTCCAAATATTTTAAACCAATATATATAATTTATAAATTTATAAAAATTGCCTTTATAAATAGTACATATTCCAATTCTAATGTGAGTACGGACTCAAATGAAGCGAACCTTGACGATCAAGTTCTCTCCTTATGCTCGGTCCCTTGACCGCAGTCAAATCGTCTATTGCGGTGTCCTGTCAGTCAGTGGCACAATTGTAAATACCCTTTCCCGCCATTTTTCAGCTTCGTACACCGCCTTTGAGCAATTCGGCTTCCACTTCTCCGAAAGGGAGGAATCCGGCAGTGATCTTTCGGTACGGTTTAGGGCAACGTCGATCGGCCATGGCTGATTCACGGGTTCCTTCTGGGCAAAGCCCTCACTTTCACCACCCAACAGCTGGCATCATCAAGAGGGTTCGATTGGAGAACTTCATGTGCCATAGCAACCTTGAGATTGAACTCGGAGAGTGGGTTAATTTCATTACTGGTCAAAATGGAAGTTAGTCCCCCTCTCCCTCCTTCCATGCGTTGTTGTAATTTGGGTTTGATATATATATATATATATAATTTTTTTTGGGTGTGCTGTTTTCTTTGGATGACTGGTGTATTGAGTTTAGGGGAAGTGATTTTTCTGTGAAAAAGGGGCAGAATTGTTGTCTAATGAATCCGTGTCCTTTTGTTTGGTTATTTATGATTACAGGTGGTAAGAGCGCAATCCTAACTGCATTGTGTGTTGCATTTGGATGTCGAGCAAGAGGGACTCAGAGAGCGGCGACTCTGAAGGATTTTATTAAAACTGGCTGCAGGTTTTTATGTGCCTATTCATTTTTTTCGTTTTAAATTTTTTACGAGTTTTTTTTTTTGGGGGCTGTGAATTGTGGGGGTTTCTTTACTTATTATTGGAGTTACATCCATATCTTCTTCAGTTGAGGTCTTCGGCACATCAGGTGTGGTTGCTGCGTATCCTTAGACTATGTTGTACCTATATATAACAGATTCATCTGACAATTCTAATGCAGAATTTTTCATAAGCTTCTATTAAGCTCTACATGTTCCTCACTGCCTTTCGTCAAGAAAAATGTTGTCTTTTTTCATTAGTAATGGCTGTAAAGGGTGGGAGGTTTGAACATGAGACATTCTGCTATCAGTGGAATTTCGTCACTGAAGTATTGAACCTATACATAACTGATGAATGGCTTGTTCACCTTTCTGTGGGAAAAGCATTCCCATGTATTTGAAGTTAATTTTGTGGGAAAGGATCTGTTTAAAATGTTAATATGACATATAGAAAAGTCGAAACTAACATATTGGATTATATTGTAAGTATTTGTGACACATTTTATTGAAATATGATACATATGATATTTTGCTTATCAAACTCGGAAAATTACATTACTTTCAGTTGTATATTATGCTTTTTATTGTCATCACCCTAGTTTTGTTCCTCAACTCATTTAAAACTTCATGGTCGATTTCTTTGGGTTCTAACAATAGTTTGCTATTGCCTCTTGCCAGTTCTGCTGTCATCCACGTGGAAATAAAAAATGAAGGAGAGGATGCTTTTAAGCCCCAAATATATGGTGATATGATCACTGTAGAACGTAGGATATCTGAATCCACAAGCTCCGTGGTGTTAAAGGACTACAGAGGTTTGTTTGTAATTCTAATGGTTTTAAATGTCAAGCAATTTGACTTGTGTAAATATATTTTCAACACAGCTATTTTTATGGGGGCTACCCTTTTGATGTTGATTCTTTTGTTTTTAACACTTTACTATATTATGTTGCCTCATGACAAACTTTATTTGAAATTGAAGAAAGATTCCCAAGCATTGGTGTTTTCCACCTGTTCTTAACACCTTTTGGGGTGAGGTGGTTAGATTAGGAACTTTGCTTTATTTGTTTACAGATGTTTGGATTTGACTTGATTAGAATTTCAATAATTGGAATAATGCAAAACTAAGAGCTCGTTTGGTTCAACCCCATTGTATGCCTGCAATAGTAATCATGATTGCATTATCAAGAGAGGAGTGTTTGGTTGCTCTTTAGCATGGTAATAGTGTTTACCATGGTAATGATGATTACAAAAAAATTGGTAATCCTCATTCATACCTCCCCCTGTGAATCCTCATTACCATCCCATTGCATGGTTAAAAAAGTCAAATTTACCCTTTAATTTCACTTCTCTTTATTTTACTTATATCTTTTCACTTAGCCATATCGCGCTACTACCTCCTCCTCCTCCTCTTCCACTGTTGTTACTGCCACCCCCCGCCGCCATCACTACCTTCTCCTCCCCTATTGTTACCACCGCCACCACTACCTTCTCCTTCACCGCCGCCGCCGCCGCCACCGCCACCGCCGCTACTACCTCCTCCACCGCCACCTGTCATTGCCGACACTACCTCCTCCTCCTCCACCTCTGTCCCCACCCTCGCCAGCCCCTATCATTGCCGCCGCCACCATCTCCTCCTACTCCATCCCTCTCCACCACCACTACCTTCTCCTTCACCGCCGCCGCCGTTGCCATTGCTACCATGACCTCTTCCTTCTTTGTCAAATTTCGTCGCCACTACGTTCACCGACGCTGCTCGCCACCACGACCTCCTCCTCCTCCACCACTATTGCTGCTGCAGCCACCACGACCTCCTCCTCCACCATCGCCTGCGTCGACTCCACTACCTCCTCATTTGCCACCTCTACCGTCGCCACCTTTGTCATTGCCGCCACTACCTCCTCCTCCACTGTTGTTGCTATCACCACCTTCCGCCACCATTGCCACAACACTGTTACCATCCTCCACCACCACAACCATCGCCATCTGACGATCCTCGGTGAGATAGCATGATAGTTATGATGAGGTAGCGCGATGGCTCTTAACTATTTTTTTACAAATATTATAGTAAGGGTAAAATAGACTATGTGTGATATATTAATTTTAAATAATTGTTAAAATAATAACTCATTGCACATTTCTTAAAAATCAAACCAAACACTAGCCCTGTAATTAATATTACATTGCATTACCATTGCATCGCATTGCACTGCAAAGTGTAATGCGATTGAACCAAACGGGTCCTAAATGACTATTGGTATCTTGAGAATCAAAATCAACAACACATATTGCTGAAGAAAGTGCTTGTATGGCATTGGTATCAATCACAAATCATTTGTCCTAATAGTATTGATTTTTCTGTTGAGAAATGCTGAACAAGTATAGGCTTTAGCATTAGGTGAGATATATTCTGTGATAAGAAAATAAATAATAGAGGCTAAACAAATATAAAATATTATCAGAAATAAAAGATTTGGAGAAAGTTATCCTGCTTATAAGAGGTATTATAGCAGGAGATTGTTTAATATTTAGTTTGAAATTGCTTGAAAAAGAAATTGGGTCTTTTGCGGTCACTTGTTTGTTAGCTTGATTGTTTGGCAATAAGATAAGAAGTAAGCATATGAGATCTGTTAGTAGCATAAGAAGAGGGTGGTGATTGAATGGAGGATGAATTTTAGTCTTTAACGGAAGTACCCAAGTGATAGGTTTGAAATGTTTTGTAATGAAAGACTTTATGCTTACTGAAGTGCCCTATTTTGCCAAAGTTATGAGTCCATTCTGCATTAATTTTTTACTGGTGTTTCTTTTGTTATTTTTGCTCAAATAAGGTGGTGCGATCCCTTATTTCCCTTAAAATAATCACAAGCCCATTAGCTGACGGAGGAGAAATAGAATTGGCTAAAAGATCTACCACCTTTACTTTAGAAATTGCCAAAGTTACCCTTATTCCCCTGTAAAATCCCTAGCCTGCTTAATTTGAATATTTTGGAATTTATGCTCTTTGCCTATTTCAATGCAAAATTTTTGAGCATTCTCTCTTTAAAAATTATAAACCAAACTTGTAATGTAAGTTTTTTCATTTTTTATGAACTAATCACTGATGTAGTTTATTTATTTATTTTAGTTCTTGTAATTGGATATTTTTTCTATGTTAACAGGAAAGAAGGTGGTCAGCCGGAAAGCAGAACTCCAGGAAATGGTTGAGCATTTTAATGTAGGGTTCTCTCCTCTTCTAATGCAGTTACTATTTTAGTGAACAAGTTTGTTAGAGGAAAAAGAAGAGATGTCCTAGGGAGTGTAGAATGTCCTCCAAAACAGACAAGAAAGAACCGCAAAGGTTCAATATATGCCAATGCTTGCCAATTCTTTTTGTTCCTTCACTATTTTGCCCTGTTAAACCCCAAAAATGAGGTAGTAAATACTGCCCAATCTCAAAAGCGTGTTAGCACAAGGAGCTAGTAACAAGAAGGGTAGCGTTAAGAGTTATTTTGGATCTAGTGAACTTTTTTTACTCAAGAAAAGAATTACTTCATAATGCAATCAAAATGAAGGGCGTATATGTCTTCACGTGGGAATAATATCAATAAGGCTAGTTGAAGGCAATCTGAAAGCCCCGAACTTGGTCCCATTTGTTTACTATTGCTTAATTTCCTTTCCTATTTTTAAGATTTTAGTAGAATAATGTTGAATTTATTTATTATTGACTTATTGATTCTTGGACCTGAATAGCCAGTTTGTAACTATCTTGTCCCCTTTTTTATGTAACCCAATATTGGGTTTCTTAAATAGTGTTTGGCAGATAAGTTTTTGTGGAAGTCGTGAACTAATTGCCTAGAGTTAAAATATTTTTCTCTATGGTTCATGTTTGTATTTTATTGATCAGAAATAGGTTACACTTGATCTATCTAATCACTTGAAGAGTCCAAGGATTATGGATTCTCAAAAGTCAATCAAAACAATGCTTCATAGCAATAAAATTTCAAAGTAAAAGATAAAACCAGAATAGAAAGAATAAATGGTCTGGTCTAAGGTCTTGTTTGGTTGTCAACACTCTTCCTCAGCTGATGAATGAATATACAGCATTCCCTGCTCTGGTTAAAATCTTCAAACTCTGCCTTTGTTAGAATGACAACTACTTGATGTTGGAATTGAACATGTTGCAAGTCAACTATCCTGTGTTCAAGTTTCTCCTTGATTAAGTTTTTGTCCAGCTGTGCATGCTTTGCCCTATCACGATGAATTGAATCCCTCACATTATTGATGGTAGGCATATTATCATATAATACTTCCATAGAACCCTATAATGGCATGGTAGGAGCCCAAGTCTTATCTAAAGATGGGTCTCACTCTAAATGATGCCACTTACCATCAATCCTCACTCTCGTGTAATTGGTTCCCCAATTAACTATCGTTGAGTTTTCCAAGCAATTGTAATTGTAGGCTAATAGAGAAGAGGGTAGAGAGAATATGTACTTTGAATTGTATGTTTCATTCATATGCACAAAATGGTATTTATACATAAGTGAGAACCCTTAGAATTCATGATAATTCCTAATCCCTATTTCTTGTGATCCTACTAAATGCTATTTATATAATATTTCCTAACATTCTCTCTCAAGTTGGAGCGTAGATGTTAACCAAGCCCAACTTGTTACAAAGATAATCAACTCAAGTTCCACTTAGGGCCTTAGTCAAAAGATCACCCAATTGGTCACTAGACCTCACATGTCCCGTAGAAATGAAGTTTTTCTTGATTTTATCACGTATAAAGTGACAGTCGATTTCAATGTATTTTGTTTGTTCATGAAACACAGAGTTGGAAGCTATGTGCAGAGCAACTTTGTTATTACACCACAATTTCGCAGGTAATGATGTTGTGAGGCCAACCTCCTTCATTAACTGGTGGATCCACACAATTTCCTGCACTGATAGAGCCATGGCTCTATATTCGGCTTCTGCACTATAGTGTGAAACCAAATCTTGCTTCTTGCTTTTCCAGGACACTAGATTTCCACCCACAAGCACACAGTATACTGTGTTGGATCTTCTGGTAGACTTTGACCCAGCATGATCCGCATCACAAAACATTCAATCTCAGTGTGGCCATGGTCTGTATAGAGTACACTACGACCACATGCTTTGATACCATGTAGGCTAATAGAGAAAAGAGTAGAGAGAATATGTACTCTGAATTGTATGTGTTATTCATATGCACAAAGGGGTGTTTATACATAAGTGAGAACTCTTAGAATTAATGAGCCTATTTATGATAATTGATCTTTATCCCTAATTTGATTTCTAATCCCTGATTTCTTGTGATCCTAATAAATGCTACTTACATAATATTTCCTAACAGTAATCTAAGAATCAAGTCACTCTCTCCCAATGCAGGTGGATAGAAGTTTTGGTTATCTCTGACGTTTGCATTTCTGACTTAAGATTCTTACACATCTGATTATTGTATCTTGGAAACCTATTACCAACTACTATTCTATAGTCCCTTCCTTCAAAATTATAAGGCATTTCAGCTAATTTACATCCCCCAATAAGTTAGTTAATGGCCTTTAAAATTACACATTCTTTTCATGCTTACCTCTATATAATAGGATGTTTAAATTAGAAAAACCTTGTTAACTACACCCCCAATCATGCGTATTTTTGGAAAAATTAATTAATCACACCTTGAAAGACCAAAAATGCCTTGTAATTTTGAACAGAGGGAATATCTCTTAATGGTGGTAGCTTGCTGCTGAAGCTTATCTATCAAATGTTCAGCAATGAAGTTATGGCATTGCTATCTATGGGTGCTACCAGCCACCTCTTCAGCTTTCAACTTTACTACTATTATTTTTTGGCTGTCTAGAGCCACCAAGGAATACATAGATAGTTCCATGCAAGTTTCAGGCTCATCAGAAGCTCCTTCTTCACAATTCTTTCCCTCTTGCGTCTCCTTTCCCATAAATTTCTAAGCATCCTCTTCTTCATCTTTAGTACGATCTATCATGCACAGTTGCAAATTGATTATTTTCTGCAACAGAAAATGGCTTAGAATAGCTGGAATTCAGTCCACTGCTCATGTGGAACATAGTTTTCTACTCTTGCTCTTTTTTTTTCCTCCGTTGCTTTTTCCAACACCTAGTTCCTCCCTTCTATTTGAAGTGCTATTTCCATCAATTGGGTCTAAGTTTGAGGTTGCATTAACCTTACATCAGCTCTAATATCTTCTGTTAATTGATTTTTAAAAGCCCAATGAAGACTTCTTCGGCTACTTTGTTTAATGGAGTGGGCACCAATTCAAAATATTCAATGAATTCGGCCACCAATATCATCTCACTTCAGTGACGAGTGTTTCATGATATTCACCCATCTGCTAGTAATGAAAATGCCCACCAATTCTTGAACATTCCCCGATATGCTATGCGTGATCTAGTTTTTCACCTCTAGAATCAATTAAGAGCTTCCCCTTCCAAATTAACAGCCTCTGCTTCCATCTTGTCTTCCTATCCAATTTTGTTGACCAAGAAATAGCCTTCAACTTTGTAAAGCCGTCCTATTGAGTCTGTACATTAAAATGTTCTTGAAAGTTTTTGCATTCCCTTTAATCACCTCCTTCTGGGTTTCTTTCATGTTATTTTGCGCAACAGGCTTGATGGGCTCTGCACTACTAGTTGCTAGTTTGTGATGAAGAGTTGAAGACTGGCTATCACCTCCTTTCCCTGACTCTTGTTCCTATTTCCAGCCTGAAGAGCTGGCCTTGCATCTGCATCATGAATTCTTGCATAGTAGCCATATCTGAGCTCCTGTTATCCAGCTTCTCTATAGCTTTAACTATTCCCTTCTTGAAACCTGCTCTGGTTATGAAGCTGATGAGAAATCTGCAGCTGTGTATTATTTATGTAAAATTATATCTGGTGTGCAGTGGTAAGGTTGCTGCTATGTGACCTGGAGGTCACGGGTTTAAATCCTGGAAAATGTCTCTTCAATTATGAGGGTAAGGCTGCGTACATCTATCCTTTCCCATACCCCACTTGGTGGGAGTCTTGTGCATTGTGCATTGGGCCGCCCTTTTATATCTGGTGCACTCTCTGAATCAGCAAAAGAGTCAATGAAAAAAAATCCAGATATATACAGAAGATGTAAATAAAAGGAAAATGACACTGAAATTACTGAAAAGATATTCTTCTCAGGTTTTTGAATCACCAGAATGCTCATCACACAATTTCCTTCCCCATACTCCCCCTTGCACAGAGCCTTTATTCCCCTGACATGTCATTAGGTCCTGTTGTCATTTTTTTTTCCTTTTGTTCTCAATCATTGAGTGGGCATGGCATTGGGCTGCTAGCGACTCTTGTCTTCCTTTTATAAATGTTCAATTGCTAGCTGAACTCACTTTTGTTCCATGGTTCTATTCTGCTAAGCATATGTGAACAATTTGACCGTGGAATTCTGACAGCTTTAGTATGCTTGAGCATTATTTAGTTTGCTTCTGAAATCATGAATGGCATTGATGGCATGGTTAATGGTTGTCTTCTTTAGGAACAAATTATGCTATGTTTTATTAGGTTATTAACTGTTTGTTTGATTAATAATTAATAATTTTCATTAATTGGATTTGCTAAGTGAGAACCTTTTGTGGTATTTGTCTTATAGAAAGCATGATTCTCTGTTCATCAATGACTGAAGCTTTAAAATATACATTTTATTTTTCTGGTTAATTTTATTTTCTTGCAGTTGTGTTCTTATGGCTTGTATATGTTCATTCTTAATTCTTATTTTTTTTTATGCAGATTGATGTAGAGAATCCATGTGTAGTTATGAGTCAAGACAAAAGCAGGGAATTTTTGCATTCAGGGAATGACAAGGATAAATTTAAGGTGATGTTTGCATGTCTTCTTCTGTGAAAGCTTTTTAGGTGCTCTACTGATACTGAAATGCACTCTCAAATAGTTCTTTTACAAGGCTACGCTTCTTCAGCAAGTTGATGATCTTTTGGAAAGTGTTTCTAAAGGACTGGAGCATTCATTTGGACTTCTTGGAGGATTAGAGGCTACAATAAGGCCTGTAGAGAAGGAGCTTAACGAGTTAAGGGTTAAAATTACAAACATGGAACAAGTTGAACAAATATCATTGCAGATTCAGCAGTTAAAGAAAAAACTTGCGTGGTCATGGGTTTATGATGTGGACAAACAAATCCAGGGACAATGTTCAAAGATTGATAAATTAAAGGATCGAATACCAAAGTGCCAATCCAAAATTGATGACCAAATGGTAAGTTTCCCCACCTGACATCATTTTATTCCTAATGCACTATAAGGACTTTCGTATGGCACAGATTGATGGCTAAAAAATTTTCTTTCACAAAGAATGAACAGGTTCAACTTTACCATTCCTACTTTTACAGCCCTGAAGTACTTCCACATTTTAGTATAAGATTTAATTAGAAGGAGAAAGGAAAATCGTAGCAAGGGAGGTAAAATATCATCTGAAACGGGAAAAAATGCAAGAACACCAAGTATTCACCAAGCATTTCAATCCAAACAGACTATTCTGTAAATTTGAAGTAGTGGCATCCTAAAAGTTTAAATCTCAATTTTATACCTTTTTCACAACCCAGATTAGGTTAGCTTTATGATGTCCATGAGTTAGCATTGCTATATCGTCATTACACCAATTGACTGCTGATGTACGGATTCCAAATGAAACATTTGACCTTATAGAAGGTTCTACCATGCCGGATATTTGATGCTCCACATCTTTTTCTTTTTGCTTGTTTTCCTTTTCAATTGTGTTATATATGCATATCACATATTTACTTTGATCTTCTAAGGACTCTTTATTCTGCAGAATATGGTTGAAGAATTGAGGGCATGTTTACATAAGAAGAAAGGTCATATCAAAAACTTGTTTGAAAAGACATCTGAGGTGAAGCACAAGAAGCAAAATTTACAACAATCTATATCTATGGTACGTTAGAATTTGAGGTTGTACCCTCCCACCTTTTTAAAACACATGAATAATAGGAAGATGAAGATTTCATCCTGCAATTGAAACTAGACGTATCTGGTTCTTTGTGGGCTTATTGTTTTTATGGGTCCACTATGCATTTTCTTTTTCTGTTTTGGTAGGCTTAAATTTGCTGATTAATTCTTTAGTATTTTTATTTGTAGAAATTATTTTTATCATTTTTGCTAGTCAGTCTGTTGGAAATCATTTAGATAATACTTGAGATTTTGTTTGTCCTATTTTATTTTGTTACCTTATGGAGGATTCGTTTTATCATGTAGGATTTTGTTTCATTTTGTTTTGTTCATGCTTTTCTGGACTTCAGATTCTAACCAGATTATATATGATTTTAGTCATAGAATCTTCTTGAATCTCGGTTGATGAAAGGTAGGACTTGTTGCCTTGCACATCTAGATATTTTCTAGTTATTGAATTAATAAATAAAAAAACCGGTAATTAATGTTTTATGCTGACCTAATAGTATTAGAGCTGTTATTTAAGTTTATTGATTTCCAGTTCTACTCTCATGGTGTCACTACCAAGCCAAAAAATCAAGGAAGCAATGTGCCACCTTCACAAGGGAGCTAATAAGCTATCATCATGTATGATCATTGGGCATTGTCTTGATGGAGAAAACTATCATCATTGGGCATTGTCTTGATGGAGAAAACTATCTCTAGTGGCCACAAAGCTTCATTATGCGTTTTATTGGTTTCCCAGTCAATGTCATTCTCTTTATTTGCATTACTAGAATTCTTGATTTATTTATTGCTATTGTTTTTTCCCCTACTGAAGGCTGCAAAACAACTTCTTGAAAAAGAACAAGAGTGCAAACGCATAGCTGCCAGTATAGAGAAGATGGTAAGGCGTGTTAGGACTCTGGAAGAACAGGTGCAGGATATTTATGAGAAGCATGCACAAAGTACTCAGGTCATACATTGTAGCTTATCTTTATAATCCTGTTTTCTTTCATTCCATCATTTACTCCATTTTCTTGCTTCTGTTCATTTCCTGGTTAAAATGATTATCCTCTCATTGATTTTTTTTTTGAAAGGTGTTAGTGTGCAGATATTTTTTTTGGGTTATTATGTATTAGCTTATCTTAGGGACTTTGATCAGTGTGCAGATATTTGTTTTCCCCAATCCAATCAATATTATGTTCTTGGATCAATACAATGTTTGGTCCTTACAATTTGCCCTCATTTTGATTTTGGTCCCTATAGTCCTTAATAAGCTACAGAGACTAACATTTTAGACGGTTAGAAATTTGAGAGACCATTTGAAACTATAGGGGCCAATACCAAAAGGAGGGCAAACTATAAGGATCAAATATTGCATGAACACTTTATTCATGTATAGATGGATAATTCAGGTGATTTTTTTTTAAATAAAATAGATGGAAGTTTGTTTTACTTGTTAAGAGAAAGCTCATAATCTCAGGATAATGTATCTGTATGAGTTTTAATTTTTATAAAAGGCAAATATGTCCATCGATTAGTTGATTCAAGTTGTTTGACAATTGTTCCTTTTAAGTAAAGGTCTTGATTGAGTCTTGTGGGTAGAAAATGTTTTTAAGAAAGCTTTTTAACTTTGTGGCTCAACTCGGCTTAATCTGAATTAGTCAAGGCCCAAAGTGGCTTTTGAAAAATGGTTGGAATATCACAAAAAATGGTGAATCAGTCATAACATTGAAGCCATCAAGTCCCTCTGAAAAATAAACATGAGCCAAAGCTCCAAATATCAAAGAGAAGCTTGTATGTAATGGTGCAGGCTGAAGAATCTGAGATAGAGGAGAAACTGAAGGTGCTCCAAAATGACGTTGATGCTGCTGAATCATCTTTGACAAGGTTAATAATTTATCATTTAATAATGTTTAGTTTGTATCTCTTGTTGATTTGGATAAGTTTCATTTCTCAGAAGTTACTTTGCGATTCAGGTTGAGGGAAGAGGAAGCTATACTAGCTGACAATGTACAAAGACAAAGTAATGAAATAAGAAAGATTGCTGATGAGGTGTGGATATTTTTAGCCTTTTCTTTTTATATTGCTTTCTACTGTTATTGTGGAGATTAATTTTCATTTCTTTGCATTTTTTAACCTTTGAATTGAAAGTTCTTTTTCTTTTTTTATTCTATGAATTTATCTTCTAATTTGTACAGACCTGTTTGCACTTCTGATTCTAGTTTATTGTTTTTATTTTGGAGTCCTGTTTCTATTATGTTAATGTACAAATACTAACTTGTTGGATATCTCTTGCATTTCGAAGATCCAAGTTAGACTCTTTCATTTGGACTTTGGTACCTAATTGGATTTATTCTACCGACATGTTGTAGTGATGCTATATACACACACACTCGCACATGCACAGATGCATACAGAGGAGGTTTAAGGGAAAGGTTATAAAACAGAGAGGGATGAGGGAGAGAATGGACAGAAAGTTGAGGGGGAAGTGAGAGGGAGATAGAACAGAGGAGGTAAAGATATCACAGATTCTGAGTAAGGCCACAAAATATTCATTCTTCAAAGTCTGCTTACAAGTGTATCAACTAGGATATTTATACAGAAAGTTTTCCTTCCCATGAAGGAAACTTAACAAGTTACAAATATATAAAAAAAGAAAAAAAGCTGATTCAGTTTTCCTTCAGAAATACAGCATAGAAGCAACAGTCATCCCACCCAACACCCCCTTCCCCCCCCCCCAAAAAAAAAGGAAGAAGGAAAAACCATAAGGAAGTTGTTTTTTTTTTCTTTTTTCTTTTTGCCTTTGCTTCCTTGTTTGCACAGAAGCAGCAAAAGCACACAGTGATTAGTTGGGGGAAAAACTACCAAAATGTACGTTTTTAAAAATTATTTTGCAACAATTATAATCTTCTTCCCTTAAAAGGACATTTAGTATTATTTTATATATAATATATTTGACAAAATTTAAAATTTGACCTAAAATTTTTATCTGTTCTTATTAATATTGTAAAGGCTTTTTTTTTTTTTGGTCTGAAATATATACATTTAGAAACATACTTCAATATTAAGAGCGCACTCTATTATTTTTCTTACTCTTATAAAATCTAGTCTTTTTTTGTTTCTTTCATGATACTTTCTACCTATTGAGAACTTTCAGTTTTATGATAAATAAAATAATATTTTGTTGGTGCAAATTTTGTTGCCTATATTAAGAGGTTGAAAAAATTTATTACAAAAATTATAGACGAATTCTATCTAATTAACAACCAATGATTTTGATGATTGTAATGCTTAATAATATTTTAAGATCCCCAGTATATTGTTTTTTATATCAAGACAATTATAAAGTATGTTAATTTTTTATATTTCAGTGAATTTTATATATCCTATAAATATTTAAGGCGATACTTTTAATAATTGTGAATAATTGTGATTAAAATTTTTTTCTTTGGCCTCCCTAACTTTTTTGTTCCTCGTTCTATCTCTGTCTGTGATGTGTTGAATTCAGAAGTGGCTGCATGCTTTGATTATGTTTAGTGAAGATGATAATAGATTTCAAATAGAAGTGGTCGAGAGTTTGATAAAACATGGGTTTTTCCAGCAAAGGTTGGAAATTTCATGTTCATCATTTTTAAAGTCTATCACATGGATAATCTTCACACTGTGCCATGTTTGTTTCAAGGCATTTTGTTTAACACATGAAGAAGAAAAAGAAAACCTCATATTTGTGCCTTTTCTGCCTTGCTTTATTTCTCTTTGTTGTTTTATTTTAAAAGGTTGATTAAACCTGTTCTCCCTTGTATGACTTCTTTCCTTGTACAATTATTGTTGATCATTATCATTCTCTACAACTCTAGCTGCACAGCCACTGCAACAATTAGGGTTTCGCCTTTGCTGGTCTTGATCACATCGATGGCTAATGATGTTTGATGATGTGATTGGCATCCTTAAAAGGTCATCAATGGCTACTGTTTTGACACAGAGTGCCCTCTCCTATATTTGTCTTTATTATGTGAATTTTCTCATCCTTTTTGGGTCCCTATGTCATATGCTGTTTGTATAAAAGGTGATGGGCTGGTTTGTGGCCCTAATTTCTCTTTTCCCATGTAATCATCAACAATGTGTTGCATAGAATCTCACCCGGGGAAAAAAAACATTGAACAGAACACTTGTTCCTTTTGTCTTGATTCTCTCTCTAAGCTACAAATATTCTATTTTCTCCCTTGAGAAATTGCTCCTTCCAAGTTACTAGATACTTAAAATGTCCATTGACTTTTGGGCTAACTGTTTCCATTCTAAATCTCATCTATATTTAAATACTTATGTAAGGTTGCTAATGTGTATTATGTATTTTCCATTAGATTGAAGGACATGATAGACGGTATCGTGAAATCAACATTTCCATCCGTGAGCTTAAACAACACCAAACCAATAAGGTACAAGCAATGTTGCAGTTATGGATGTTATTCAAATGAAGTACTTCTTGAGAGCAATAATGTTGAATGAGCCCGTTCATGGCTATGACAATGTTGTTGTGAACAGGTTACAGCATTTGGAGGAGATAGAGTGATGAACCTACTGCGTATTATTGAGAGAAGCTATCGGAGCTTTAAGAGGCCACCCATTGGTCCAATTGGCGCCCATCTGGTACATACCCATATTATTTATATTGTACTGTGTTTTTTCACATGTGCGTTTGTTTGATTGGTTGAATTTAAATGAAGTTATAATTGTTGAATTGTTTAAGAAGCATGAAAAGGAATTTATTGATACAGCTATGATTTCTTACATCATCTTATGCAATTAATAAATGGAGGTATAGATGTTTGGATTTGCTGTCTATAATTCCTCATATTATCATTTCAGGTTGTTATCTGTATTAATATGATAATATTTTTTGACAGAACCTGGTTAATGGCGATAGGTGGGGTGTTGCTATTGAGCATGCAATTGGGAAGATGCTGAATGCTTTTATAGTGACTGATCACAAAGATTCTCTTCTTTTGAGAGAATGTGCAAAGGAAGCAAACTATGGTCACCTCCAAATTTTCATTTATGATTTTTCAAGACCACGGTAAGTTGTTAACATCTGTCTCTATCTCTGTTTCCTCCTACCTATATTGTATCCTTCCAGTATTTTTTTTTTAAAAGGCTGGTCTGGTTTTGTTAATTACTATTATTTTTTAGTTAGAATTTTCCTTGATTATTTGATCTCTACTTTCTGATGTAGATTGTCTTTACCAGCACACATGCTTCCCCAGACAACACATCCTTCGATTCTTTCTGTTTTATATTCGGCAAATGACACTGTGATCAATGTCTTAGTGGATCTGGTAATACTTAAATTATTATTTAGGTCATCTATGTTTTTGAATCTTTATCATATTCTTTACTATTGATTTTCCCTTAATCAGCTTCATTTTCATTATCTTGTAGTCATTCTTGGTCTTTTTGGCAAACATATATAGTATTATCTAATTTTCTCCAACTTTTATCTATTCATTAAATGATTCTGTGTGATCGTTGATCTCGTATCAGTCCCCACCCTAAAAAACCTAATTTTTTTATGGGAAATACAACCAGAAAATACAACAAGAATAGAGAACTAGCTTTCAGCATTGCCTATCTTTTTATACAAAAGGGTGGGTTATGATTGAAGATGCATAAGTCATCAGCAAGCTCATGTCCTTTTGTAGCTAAAGTATTAACTATACATGGAAAAAAAGCTAATATTCTGGAAAAAAAATTACAAGCAAATTGTAAGAGAGAATCTTCCTTGAAATCCCTTTTTGATTGATCTTGAAGTTTATTTGCCCACTAATTTCACACGCAAATTGTGATATAGAATTACAATTTGTTATTGATAAATAATGAACAAAGATCTTCTTAACAATTGTATTGGTGAAAGCAAAATGCATGGGTGATATTCTAGAATGGTTATGGATTTGTATAGGTTGGAATATTGAATATATACTTTGAATTCAAATATCTAAAATTTTATTTGGCACTAGGGTTGGCTACATGGATCGTACGACGCCATTGTGCTCTATCGAAAATCAAATCTATGGAAAATTTAAACCCACCCAGTGGGATAGGGCTTTGTTATTGTTGATTTGGCACTAACATTTCCTTGCTATATATGAAATAATTGTTGTTGTATGGAGTTTTCTAAAAAGAGGTCGAGGAAGATTGAAGCAAACACTCAATGAGGTTATAGAGCGGAATCTTTTTGATTAATAATCTATTAAAAGATCTGTTTTCAATAGAGCACAACAGCATCGTGCGATTCATGTCGCCGACCCCACCTAGTGGAATAAGGCGGTAGTTGTTGTTTTAGTAGTAGTATATAAAATAATTGTTTTTTGTCCACTCCTTTTTTTGTTTTCATCAATATATACTGTTCAAATTATTTGTGTTCATTATTTATCAGCGACAAATCATTATCATGGACAATTTAAAGAAAAATATATTCTAAGGTCTGACAGAACATAATCAAATAAGGATTCCTTGAAAATGAGGCAAATTCAAATTGTGGCTTTATCCCTCTGTCTGCTTGCAAAATTACTTTAAACAAGGCTAAAATCTTTTCTCTTCTTTATTTTTTTTGACTTGAGTGCAAGCAATTGTGTTTTGGAGTCACATATTTCCTGCAAGAAAAAATGTAAATTCTTATATTGACATGACATATTTTAGGGGAATTAAGGAACATTTTTTACATAAAAAGAGGCATTGTTTGCTGAAAATTTGAAAGTAGCAAGAAGTTGGCAATGTTGCATTTTCCTTTGACATGTAAAAGATAGGAAAAATATTTTTTCAGAATGGTCTGTTTCACTATTTCTAACATGTTTACTGAATGTGTAGGGGAGCATTGAGAGACAAATTCTTGTTAGGGATTATGATACTGGTAAAATGGTTGCATTTGACGAAAGGATTTCAAATCTGAAGGAGGTCTTCACCTCAGATGGATATAAAATGTAAGCTAATACAAATTGTTGCCTTTTTACCCCCCTTGCAGGTGCGTGTGTCTTAGTGATTCGCTTTGACCAGAAATAGGAATATGTAGAGAAATACATGGTGATTGGTTGAAATATAACTTTATGATATATGGCTGGTAGAACTTAAAGCTGTAAAAATGCCCTTTTGATTTCTAATAATCTGCCAATGAAAGGATTCTGACGTTACCTCCTCTATTGTTGTTGTGCTTGACAGAGATGATAATAAAGCTATTTGATTCTCCACTTAATAATTTATGCCTTTGTAGTGTGGTGTTGCATGGCATAGTATTAGTGCATTTGTGTGTGCACCTATCTCCTATCATGAACATGCTTGGTACCAGTAACGTTTTGACAAGTAATGTTACTTCAACTTTAAATATTCATAATGTGTGCACCTATCTTGTATCAAACCAATAAATCGGAATAATTTGTTGTCGAATTTCTTCTAGGTTTTCACGGGGCTCAGTGCAGACAGTTCTTCCCCCAAATAAGAGGCAGAGAACTAGCCGACTATGTAGTTCTTTTGATAATCAAATTAATGTTCTTGAAGCTGATGCTTCCCACGAGCAAGAAGCAGCTAATCGTTTAAAGAGAAGTAAAAGGGAGGCTGAAGAAAAGCTTGAGGATCTTAATGGGAGGCTAAGACATGTGAAGGTAAGATGATGCCAAAAGTAGGGTTTTACTTGCTTTACCGTACAACTTTCTACATAGGATGTATTCCCATTTCAGGTCAAACTTTTTATTCTTTTTACAAATCAGGCTTTTTATTTAACAGTTAAGCTGTTACTATTCTACAAACATTATTGATCTTGCTTCTGGTGCTATGCTCACTAATTACTTGCACTAACTCAATCAAAACACTTATTAGTAGAGCTTTAAGTCTTTAATTTTTTCCTAGTATCTATTTCTGTTATTAATATATCTGATCATCCACTTTGCTCTTCTGTTCTATCTGATTCTTTGTTTTCTTTAGAGGGTATGTTCAAATGCAGAGAAGGATCTGTCTTCTAAGAAATTAGCATTCGAAGATGAGAAGAACCAGTATGTGATGGCAAATCGTTCATCACCTGCATCATCTGTGGATGAGATTCAACAAGAAATTTCTGTTTGTTCACTATCCCACACTTCTTGCCTACAAATTTTACTTGTCCTTAACATCTTGATAAAAGTTGTTCCCTATCCCTTGAACATGAATCCAAAATTTTAATGTGAACATTCTTTGATTTATATATTTGTTCATATAAATTTTATATGCTAATGACTTCTATTTATTGACTACTGGCTATAAGTAATGCCTTTCTTGCATAAATACTGTATATTCTACTGTTATTCGTCAGATGTTGACCTCTTATACTAGTCAGATTCACTTGTGTTATGCTACCCTGTTGTTATTCTATCAGTTTTAGTAACATTTAATTTTTCCTTTTATTGGATGCACGTTTTCCTAGTTTTATGGATCTATTACCTATATTCATGGGTTCTTTAGGGAAAGATTCCCTGGCTTATAAGGAAAGGGATTATAATGCTTTTCGGAGCTAATTTTTCTTCTAATTCTGAAGCATGTGTCCTAAATTCGTAATGCAAATTTGTGTTTTTTTATACTAATATTTTGTTTTATTTATTGAATATTAGGAAGCCCAGCACGAAATAGAAAGGAAGACTGGCTTGTTGAAAGAATGTCAGAACAGGATGAATGAAGCAGCAGCAAAGACAGATCATCTTAAAATATCATTTGAAGAACTATGTGGTCTGACACTGCTAGTTTCTTCTTTTATATTGAGCATGATATTTTACATCTTCCTTTATGTAGAAGAATTGATATTTGCACCTGTTTTATTGCATGTTATGTTGATTATGATAATTATATAGCATCAACACAAGAGGAGATTAGTGCCCTTGAGAGAGAAGAGAATGAACTGATACAGATTGAACGGGACATACGTTTAGCAGAAGAGGTTTCCTTCCATTATGTCTTACTTGTCCTTTACAATACTCAAATGTCTACCAATCTTTTCTGCTCTGATAATTATTTCTCTTAAAATTACACGTTTTTACTCGTCTTTTGATTTGTAGGAGAAGGCTCATTATGATGGGATAATGCAACGCAAGGTACTCCCAGATATCAAGGAGGCAGAGGCACGCTATCTAGAGCTCAAGCAGCAACGAGAGGTGTGTTTCAATTTGCATTGGTGAGATTAATTAGGAAATTTAATTTACCTTCAAAGCTAAATGCATCTGAGAATCAAAGCATTTACTTTGTTAGAGATATAAATCAAATCTTCTTATGGGCTTGAATAGGGGCATTAAGAAAAGAAGATTAGAAGGTGATCCATTCTCATTTCTCCAACACTTGACCAAAAAAATCTTGTGATTGCTATCTAAGTTTAGTGACACCTGCTAATGTATGAAAAAGATTTATACATCCTTCTAATCAACTCTATAAATTTTCTGAATTACAAGAAACCAAAAAGATGGTCTTTGGATTTCCTCCATAAGGGACCACCCAGATAAACCTGTGGCTACTAAAGAGCATGGGAACCCTATATTGCTAAATTTGTAAAATTAAAAGAGTATCATCAGGCTTCTCACTTAGCATTATCAACCTTTTAGACATAAATTGAAAGAGTATCATTTAGTTGCTCACTTTGCATTATCAACATTTAAGACATAAATAAAGGCAAAATATATACCTTCTTGGCATAAATTAAGGGGGAAAGGATTTTGCCTAAATATAACTGATTTCTAACCCCCCTTTCTTTCTTTCTTTCTTTCTATCTTTCTTTCTTTCTTTCTTTCTTTCTTTTTTTTTTTTGGAGTATTGCAGGAATACAGCAGAAAGGCTTCTATAATTTGTTGTGAGGATGAACTTCGGTCTTTAGGAGATTGCAGTGGAAGTACCCCAGAGCAACTCAGCGCACAGATAGAAAGACTATCTCAGAGACTCAAGCGTGAGAGTCAAAGGTATTGCATTTTGATTTGAATTTATTTTTTTTTCAATTGTTGCAATAACTTGGCAAGATCTTGTAACCATGTATCTTTGATTTCCCCCCTTTGTAGATACACAGAATCACTAGATGATCTTAGGATGCTGTGTGAGAAAAAAGAACGCAAGATTATGAGAAAGCAGCAAGCTTACAAAGCCTATCGAACAAAGTTAAATGTATGTGTTTTTCCTTTATTCTTAACATGAACCTGTTTTATTTAATGTGATCCCCTGTAGTTCATTTCATGTGTTTTACACTTTGTGGTATGCTTTTACAATCTGTTCTGACTCTTTTTCCACTCATGTTGAACAATTGCTCATCTCTTCATGGTGTATTTATTGTTGAATTGTTTCTTATGCAATTTTTTTTATCATTTCCTTGTTTTAGTATATCTCTAATAAACTTTTAACAAATTCTTTTTCTACACTTCCATTGCAGGCTTGTCAGAGAGCCTTAGAACTACGGAGGAACAAGTTCCGCAGAAATGCAACTTATTTGAGGCGTTTGTTGTCTTGGAAGTATGATTTTTCTCAGCATGGAGTATCTCTTCCTTTGTTATTTTTTGCCATATCATCTTTACATATATCAAATTATTATCTTGAGTAGATTTAATGCCCATTTGGGAAGAAAAGGATTCAGTGGACTTATCACAGTCAATTATGAAGAAAAAACCCTTTCAATCAAGGTAAGCTATTTTTGTTATGCTGTGCTATGTTTCTTTTGCTGCCATTGCATGTAGGGAAACACTAAAATGTAAAAAGAAAGTGACATAAACAGGTTTAAAACAAGAATCTTTATATAATAGGTGTGACTTAAATTGAGTTGTCCTCCTTTACCCTTCCTAGGTAGCAAAACAAATTGCTAATGATGAGTCTCTCAATTTTTGAGCATAGTTGTTACACATGTTTGTTCTCTTTTATCTTCTATTATAGGTGCAAATGCCTCAAGATGCATCAGGATGTGCTGTTCGTGACACTCGAGGCCTTTCAGGTCAATTTTGAGCATCTATTTATATTATGATTTGGTTAATAAACCTTCACTAGAGCTCTTTGTAGCAGCCCCAATGTTGTTATATGAATGATGTGTGTGGATTATCAATGAATGATCTAATCTTTTTTTGTGAACTTAAACTACAATGGAGTTGTAATGAATTAGCTTCTTTTTCATGCATTTAGTTAGTATGTGTTACTAAATAGGATGATCCAATATATATAATATTTATGCATGATTCTTGTCATGTGTTTGTTTATGTTCTTTCACGTTAAATTTTTGCATATTTCATGCTTCTACTGATTATATTGGTAACTTGGGATAAGTTACCAATTGTCAGAGTAAAGACGTTATTTCCTGAAATTCTTTACCAATGTTTTCCACAGATAAGCCACGTGAAATTCATGTGGGCTTCGATTGAGAGAAGTCCTAATGAAGCAAACAGAAATGTAATTAGTGATGCACCTTACTTTTTTTTTTCCGTTTTTTGGTCAAAATGATGCACCTTACTTGCACAATGCAGATTTTAATTCCTTCCCCCTCATTTTCTTTGTGTCCCACTTAAGAAGATAATCTTGTAGAATGAATATTAATAGTACGTAATACTTTCTATATGTTAATAATTTAATTATCTAATTGTATATACAAGGAGATATATTATTTGATTGATGCTAGTTTGTGTTTGGGAGTTTTTACACTATTGACTTCATATTACAAGGGCATCAGGCATTGTGTTTGATTACCATAAAATAAGTTTTTATTGATCCTGATATGCAGGGGAGGAAAGCAATGAGATTGTTGTCTGAATGAATGTTGCTTTGTGCTTTTATATGTTGTATTATTTATGTACCTACAAGGAATTTCATCGTTCCTTTTTCTATCAATTAAAGCTAGTATTTAGCAGCCATTTCATGTTACTTGTTCCTACTCTTTCTGGATTATAGGTGGCGAGCGTTCGTTTTCAACATTATGCTTTACACTAGCCCTTCATGATATGACAGAATCCCCTTTCCGCGCAATGGATGAATTTGATGTTTTTATGGTATGGTTTATGCCTTCGTGATTGAAATTCGTTATTGTTGGACAAAATGTGACGTTTCTTTTCATTCATCCTCAGGATGCTGTCAGTCGAAAGATCAGCTTGGACACTCTCGTGGACTTTGCTGTGGAGCAAGGATCCCAGTGGATATTTATTACCCCACATGATGTTAGGTACTAATTTTCAAGTAGCCTTTATTATTGTTGTCTAGCTTACATTGATGGCATCGCATCACATCCTAGTTATTAGTCGGTTATTCTAAATATTGTACTCTTTTTATGTATTATGCCTTTCCCAAAGTAGCCATGTCACTACATGACTTTTTAAGGGTAGATTTGGTTGCTGGATGGTTAGGTAAGAGTAAAGTTGCTATGTATGGAAATGACTCTTGCCTACGTAAAACATAAAAACAAAATTGGTAAATGAATCTTTCGGTCCCTATGGTCCTTAAACTTTGACTTGGTACAACTTAGTCCTTAAACTTTGACTTGGTACAACTGAGTCCCTGTTATTTTAATTTAGTCGGAACTCAACGACTTTAACTCATTGCAACTCAGCTCTGCAAACCATTTGAACCTTCAGTCCCCAACTTCCATGAAATATGTAATCTTACATCTTGAATTGTAGGGACAAAAGTTTTAAATAGTAAAACTATAGTGACTAAGTTATACCAAGTTATTGTTTGAGGACTGAATCACAACTAGATCAAAACTATAACGAAAAAAAAGATTAATTTTATCCAACAAAAAAGTGATAAAAAGAGAGAATTTATGAAAGTAATATTTTGTTTTCTGTGATACCCATTCCCTTTCTCATTGCAATGTGCTACCAAACATGCCCTAAACGCGGACACATTCACTGGTTGAGTGTGTGATGTCTTCTCATCATCCATTTCATTTGTCATTGATATAAAGAGCATTACTACTTCAAAATTCAAGTATAGTTTTGTAAATGGTTGGAGACTCACCAAGGTTCTGATATAAAGCTTATTTCAACTCAAAATTCAAGTATACTTCCATGTTCATTGAACTTTGCAAACTTTGCAGCATTATGAATTACTCTATAAAATACTGCAGTTATACTTCTGACATTTCCTTTCCATGCTTGTAAATGCAGTATGGTTAAGCAGGGAAACAGGATAAAGAAGCAGCAAATAGCAGCTCCCCGTTCTTGATCATCATCTGTAAACATTATTGTAAACATTATTTTTTGCATGTTTCTACCGGTCAGAATCGTTCTGACCTTAATGTGTGTGTCAAGATTGTAAGAAGCGTTTTCCCTTTTGATTTAATTATGAGAATGATTTGAACTGGCCTGACTTGATCTATTTTTAAAGGTTCTAAAACCTGGATCGATCATTAAATCGGTTGGGGTATTGGGTTAAGGGTCAGTGAGTCAAATCAGAGCTAAACCAGAGTCAAACCGGTGAAAAATTGAAGATTTTAGGCTTATTAATATGAAATTCTAAAAAAAAATTTAAAAAATTGATTTAAAAAAAATAATAAAATACTGGACAAATTTATCGCCCCGTTGGCCGATTTCTGGTCCGGACCGATCTAGGTTTAAAAACCCTGATATTTGCATCTTGACAACCATTGGCGGGAAGTTAGACAAGGTGGAAGACTTTTCTTCTTTCTATCCCTATGTTAATAATGTGATGTTCTCTTTGTAGTAGTTGTTTAACAGTTTGAGTTGGATAATTAATTGGGAAAATGTCATCAAAGTTCCTATTGATAAGTGAAAATATTGTCGTCGATAATTTATGAGATTTGCCAATATATTATTTCCAATGGTGGTTGGGTTTCAAATGATATTCTCCCTAATTAATGTATGGAGATTAAGAAAATTAGTTATGTATGAAAAAATATGTTGGTTTCTCTCAGACAGTTCTTCAATCATTTGCAATGTTTCTTCAATCATTTGCAATGTAAACTATCCGGTATAATAAATCTGTAAGCCTTATAATTTCAACTAATTTTTAATTATATCCGTGTAGATTTTTTATTAGGTCATTATACTTTCACTTTTCAATTTTTTTTCTTTTCTTTTTTTTATTAAATCCTTATTATTTCATTTGATTTTTAATCAAGTATTTGTAGGTTTTTTAGATTTTATTTTGTTAATCTAATTGAAAGTTGAATAAATAAATAATATTAAAATATATTTTACAAATAATGAATTTAAACCAATAATTATAGAATTAAATAATTGTTATAATTAATTATAATTCTATTCTGTTTTTAGACAAATTTCGTATTATAATTCAAATTTTAATATTCTTCATAATTTTTAAATTAAACATATATTTATATTTTTTATTTTTATTCTAATTTTTATTTTTTTTATAATAATTAAATTTGAATTATAATAGTAATTTTTTTAAAAATAGATTAGGATTGTAATTAATTAATTAATAATTAATAATTAATTATGTTAATTAATTATTTTTTGAATTAAATAATTGTTAATTTAAATTCATTATTCTTAAGCTTTATTTTAATATTATTCATTTAGTTAATTTTTGATTAAATTAATAATTTAAAATCCAAAAACACCTACAAAAACTTGATTAAAAATTTAGTAAGACAATAAGGATATGAAATAAAGGAAAAAAAATACTACCAAAGGCTTGTTTAAAAACAAGTGAAAGTACAAGGATATGATAAAAAAAGAAAAAAAAAGTTAGAGAGACTTAATTAAAAATTGGTTGAAACTACAAGGACTTGCAGATTAATTATCTCAAATTATCCTCATATGGCCAAACATTCTTAGTGTTCGTCTGGTTTGAAGGTAAGAATTTGAAAGAATTGGAACTTGAAAGAAGAGAAGGGATATAAATGGAGTATGAATACATGTTTGGATTGCGATATCCAATCCGACGAAGAGCACATCCAATGCAAATAACAATTGAAATATTAAAATAATTAATGTAGAGTAGAAAAAATATCGAGGCGATATTTGAAGACCCAAAATCTTTTTCAAGAGCAGCCAATTCAAGGAATTTCGATGGAGTTTGGGCTATATGTGTGTGTGTGTGTGTGTTCGTGTTCGGTACAGATAAATGAATTTAAGGGAATAAAAGAGGGAGTGGGCTTTAAATGAAAAAGTGGGTTATAAAATTTTACTAAACGGAATATATAAGATAAGAGGGTAAAAAAAAAAAAAGAGTTTTTTGGTCTGATTAATTATCAGACTCCAAGTAGGCAGGGTTGATTTGTTGGTTCTCTGGGAAACTTTGATTGTTGGGTTCATAAGATTCTTCAAAATTATTGTTTCTTTCCTAAGCATAGTATAGATGAATGTAGGACGATTGAAATTTGTAAATATTTAGAAACCATTCTTAGTAAGTTAATATAAACCAAAAATGTAGTCCACAAAATCAAAATAAATCGTTCTAGTCCACCAATTATCCAAATACAAGACCCATTTGCAAAATGAAACCTCACTTAAAGTAACAAATTTAAATTGTATATAGGTCATATATAGCAAGAGACATCTGACTATAAAAAATATGCCTTCATTATTCTAAATAACATTTCCAAAGGACAAATGATCTAAATTGTTTGTTCATTTCCGTCGAAAGTATTTAAATAAAGAAGTTAAATGAAACAAAAAACATAATAAAAAAACATGCAACAATAAGTAATGTAGATTTGAATTTACGATAAAGGCACTCCTTCACATGAAATGTTGCCAATTGGTACAAGACTTTCTACATAATTTAAATCGATCCATGAATGCAAAAGCTCCCCTTAGATTATGTTTCCATTTTGAGTCAAAAGGTTGAACAAAACCGTAGTTCCCAAGCACTTTTAGTGAAATTGGTGCTTTTCTCAAGAATTTGTGAAAACACAAATGTAATGGTTGTAGCTAACAATCGTAATTTATTTAGTGATCAAAATAACAATTCTTTAGAAACAACTGTCATGTAACAAGTATAAATGATTCATCTTTGAAACATTTATATCAACGAAGATAAAACATAATGATTTTCGGAAACAATCATAATATAACTCTTTCATAACCTTTTTTAACATTCGGACCTTCAATATCATAACTCATCATAAGCCTTCATATCATCCATTAGACCTCTATTTAAGCTCAACAATTCTTTTTTATTTTTACTACTTTTCTTTATCGGCCTCTTCTTTCTCTCTTTGATCTCTTCTTTTCTTTCTCTCTTCTTTCTCTCTTTCTCAGGGAGCTCCTCCGCTTCCACCACCACCTCGGCAACAAATAGCTTGAGTACTAAGGATCTTAACCAAGTCTCCCCCTCCGCTGTAGCCAGCTCCTTTGCCCCCTCCATCAATCTATCTATTGCGTTGAATGATGAGATGATATAAGAGAAAAGAGCACTGGAGAAGGATTTTATTGTCATGAAGGAGGTTCATAAAGTAAATTAAGAGAGATGGTAGGAAACTTACTGTAGATGGAACAAGAAATGTCAAAATTTGAAATTTGACAGTAAATTTCCTCTCCTCTCTCGTAATTTGCTTTGGACCTCCTTCATGACAACAAAAACCCTTCCTTAGTACTATTTTCTCTTGTGTCATCTCATCATTCAGTGCAATAGATGGATTGGTAGAGGGGGCGGAGGCATCAGCTTGAGATACTTAACAATTATTAAGTAAAATCCATCACTTAATAGAAGTCCAAGTAAATAAATAACGATGGTAATTAGTAACCATTATATTTTGTTTGACAATAATGATGGTTGTTATGCAAAAACTATCATGAAGCAACAAATGCTGTGATGGTTTGAAATCTTTCTCCTTCCTCACATTTATGATAATACTTTTACCCAGCCTTCATCTCCCTCCTCCGATGATGAGAATGAGGATGAGGAAGAGGACAAGGAAGATGAGGATGAACAAGATGACAAGGATAATAGTCAACACAACTACTATCCTTATCGTCTTGTTCATCCTCCTCTTCCTCTTCCTCATCCCCATCCTCATCTTTATTCTCATCCTCATCATTGGAAGAGGGAGATGAAGTTAAAAACTGTAAAGTATTTTTGCTAGTATACTTAACTATTCTAAGTTAATATCGTGGTTGATTATGCAATTAACAATAGATACCAATAAATTAAAAAAAAAATTCAAATAGATAATGATTATTAAGAATTAACCGTCACCATTTATAAAATATAAAGATCTTAAATATTAAAAGACGTGATGGTTCGATAATCCATGAGACCCTCTCTATATAAACATTCAAAAACTGAACTCCACTTCTCTACTTCTATTTCAACTTCTTAAAGCCAACTTTTGTTTCAACAAAACATCCTGGACAAACACAAGAGAACTTCTAATTCATCATTTGGCAAAAAATTAAAAGATGAACTCCCTCTGCCAACAAGCATTGAAGGTCATGTCCACGTAGCTTATGAGTTCTATCATATGGTCTAGGTTTACTTGCGAGGGCAAGGATGCATGGACTAGACCTTGAAGGAACTTAGCTCTCTCGTTTGCTCTTTGAATGAGAAGGTGGACAAGTTACTGGACAATGAAGAATCTAATGATGCATCATATTCTTAAAACATCTCTGTAACTTTTTATTTTTAGTTTGTTTATTTACTTTGCCTTTTTGTTGCTGTTGTAAAATGGTGGTTTCATAATCAATCACTATAATTAAAAAAAAGGTATATACATTGCGGTTATTAAGTAATAATCATCACTTATTAGAATACCATGTAAATATATAACTATTGTACTTTGTAACCATCGTATATTGTCTCACAAGAATGACGGTTCTTACGATAAAACCGTCATGAAACGTTAGATGAACAAACAAAATATTTGTCTTACAATTTCATATTAGAAAAACAACATAACAATTTATCTTAAATAATTGTCAACTAAATGGTACAAACCTTTCCCCTTCCCCATGTTTATGATGAGAATACTTTGTGCTTCTTCGTTCTTTGATGATCAGTATGAGAACCAAGTACCCTTTCATTTCCCACCATTATGCGTGACTGCTCCTCTTCAACATCCAACGTGTGCAATGATAGTCTGAACTTGTCACTTCCAATCTATATAAACTCCCAATTTCCTTATATTTATCGTCCTCCTCTATTTTTTTCAATCACCAAGATGAAATGCTATGCTGAAAACTTGCTAGAAAATTTATGACATTATCCTCCTCCTTCCCCTTCTCCTCCTCTACAATCTTCGCCTCAAGTGGAGGAAATGATGTAGCATGCAAAATGCATTGACCATGTAGTGAGGAAGCTAGCTGGATATTTATCAAGTATGAATAGGAAGGCCAATCTCATTTTTGATGAGTATGGGATTGGCCACCATAATTCTGACATAATCCTTGATAATTAAGGCCACTCTTTTGGTGACGAGTAGCGTGATGATGTGTGGTTTGCTGTAAATTTACAAAACTTTTGATTCATTGAAATTGAAGGAAACAAATATTCCTAAGTTCACAACTGACCTTGGATCATCTATCAAGCAACTAGTCACTAGAGGGTGATATTTTTTTGTTTTATTTTTATAAAACATAAAAATGTTATTAATTGGGAACTAGCTGCCCAAAAAATGTTTTTAAAAAAATAATAACATACCTCATGGCTATTAACTAATAACTGTGACATATATATATGTTAAAACAATAGCATAACTCACATTTATTAACAAAGAATCGTAATAAATATAAACAAATAAATAAAAATTTTATCCATACAATCGTTATGTTTGTTTAAAAAGTTTTAATAGGTGTGATGAATAAACTAGTTCATGTGTATTGATGAGAGTCATACATGAATAAGCTCTATGAATAAACTAATTCAGATGTACCGAGAGTCATATACGAATAAGCTCTGTAAATGAACTAGCTTATGTGACATATTGAATTTATTGTTGTGAAGTTATGTTTTTTTGGACATCCCATTATTGCTCTGACTGAAGGTTCGTCTTTTATCTTTCTATTGAGCGGGTGGCACCAAATTAAATGCTATGAAATTCAACATTGTGATCAGTCTTAGACTCTTCAATGTTAGAGTTTTTAAGCTACTTGCTCTCGTCTATATATATATATATATATATATATAATTGAGTAGTACTTCTTATATTGAGTAGCCATGCAATTTGAATGGATCAAGATTTTCTAGGCTTTGTGGCAAAAATCAATCACACTCATGATTTATATATATAATAATGTAAGCGTTCATCTATACCTTGTGTCTCATTAGCAATTAAGCCTAGAAAGTAAAGGAAGATAAGAGAAAAACAAATATCCCTATCAAAAAAGGCGTATGGATTAAGCAAACCCTTGAACTCAAGGGTTTGCATACCCCGCTGCCCTTTGTGATAGGGGTGTATATTTTTTCTTGGAGTTATTTACTTTTCAAGGGTTAATTCCTATGAAGAGACAATTATATATAGATCACCAGTTATATTATCATTTATATACGTCAACAGTTGCTATTGATTCTCTCTACAAAGCCTAAAATGTCTTGATCCATGCCAAATTACATAGCCACACTGTATGGAAGGTACTATTGTTCTATTATATATATAGAAAATGTCAACTAGCTTAGAAACTCTCACTCGAAGAGTCTTATATTTATACATCACGGTTATTATATAAAAATCATAATATATTATAAATATTCACGGTTCTTATTTATAAACTGTTATTTATGAACTTAATTCATAATGGTTGTCTACATGAAACCGTGATTAAATTTTATTAAAAGTCACAATCTTATATATAAACCGTTATGTATATTACTAAATAAATAGCAGTTGTAAAATGAGACCATTATGTATCATGCAATCATTATCATATGTTATGATGGTTGTTTATGTGTGCCTGTTAATTATTATTACAACAATGGGCAGATCATGACCTCACCAAACCTCAATACCTAATGGATATTATATCATAACTGTTATAATAGGTTTGTAATAAATAACGGTTTGGAACCGTAATGTATCTGCACTGAGCTTTTATAGCGTTTGCATATATGACGATCCGAAACCGTATAGTATGGTAGTTAATAACTGTCATATATCGTGATTTCTATATTAACGATGATTAGGTTCTGCAAAATGGAAGCCATAAACACTGCCGCTCATGGCTTGGAAGCTAGAGCGCATAACTTAGGCAGCACTATGCTTGCTAGTTTGGGGGTCAACGAACTGTCTTTGTGCTCCCACTAGATCAGCAGACCTGAATCTCAAGAGTAATGATACACCATGTACATTAATGAGAGATATTCTAATATCTTCATATGATTATTAGAAGAGAGAATTTCATTAATTAAAGCTAGAATTATGAATTAAATTCTGATCGTATTGTACATTGCTAATCATCAATGAAACTCTACGCCTTTTACGCACAATGTATGTTCATTTCATGTGTTTTACACTTTGTGGTATGCTTTTACATGTTGTTTCCACTCATCACGTTGAACAATTGGTCATCCTTCATGGTGTATTCATTGTTGAATTGTTTCTTATTATGCAATTTTTTAATCATTTCCTTGATCTAGTATATCGCTAAAAAACTTCTATCAAATTCTTTTTCTACACTTTCATGGAAGGCTTGTTAGAAATAGAGTCGGAAAAACAGGCCGACCAGTTTAGGCCCTGAATTTACAAGGGCCGGACCTAAGATTTTAACCTCAAAAGTGAAAGCGGGCCTTAGGCCCGTATATATTTTTTTATTTTTTAAAATTATTTATATGATAATAATATTATTGATTTTTTATATTTTGATAATGATGTTGTAAATATTTAATTGTTATTATATTTTTTAGAATTAAGTTCATAAGAATATCTTACATTAAGAATTCTAAAAATTAAAAATTTATAAAAGATATTTCTTATTTTATAAGTATTTTTACCAATTTTGTATTTTTGACTTATTTTCTAGTGATTGTTTTGTTTATATCTTGTGTTGTTTTCTTTGTTAACTACTTACACTTTTTAAGACATATTTATAAGAAGTATTTTTAATTTTAGTAAGTCTTCTAATTAATTATTTGATATCCTAGTATATTGACAATATTTTACATTTGATTATGACTTAATGACTGTGTTTATTTATTGCATGATGACTTAATGACTATGTTTGTTTGTTGCATGATGCATACCATTTACACTCTAATTTTGACAATATTTATGTGTTAAATTAAAACTTTCATTGTTGTAATTTTAAAAAAACTGAAAAAAATAAAAATTGTTAAAATAGCTTTGGCTCTGGCCCTTATGCTCATTGGCCAGACCTCAAAAAATGATTGTCTTTCTTTAGCCTAGCCTAAAAAGGCCGGCCCTTTTTACTAGCTCTATTTCTTATGCTTTTGTGTGAAATTGTGAGTTATTTGTGGTCACTATTTTACCTTTGATTATGAATTAGTAACTGTATTTATTTATTATATGAGGCGTGTAATTAAATCTTGTGAAAAAGGCTTCTGGCCCTGCGGGCCGTCCCTGATCCCATACTCTCAGGTCGGGCTTTGAAAAACAACAATTTTTCTTACCTCAGGCTTAAAAAGGGCCCAAGCCTTGGCCTGTTAAGGGCAGACTTTGATTCCCAGCTCTAGTCAGAAAGCCTTACGATTTTGGAGGAACAAGTTCTGCAGAAAAGCAACTTATTTGAGGCGTTTGTTGTCTTGGAAGTATGATTTTTCTCAGCATGGACTCTCTTCCTTTGTTATTTCTTGCCATTGCATCTTTACATATATCAAATGATTATCTCGAGTAGATTTAATGCCCATTCGGGAAGAAAAGGATTCAGTGGACTTATCCCAGTCAATTATGAAGAAAAAACCCTTTCACTTAAGGTAATTAAGCTATTTTAGTTATGCTGTACTATGTTTCTTTTGCTGCCATTGCATACAGGTAAACACTAAAATGTAAAAAAAAAGGGACTTAAACAGGTTTAAAACAAGAATCTTTATATCATAGGTGTGACTCAATTTGCGTTGTCCTCCGTTACCCTTTCTAGGTAGCAAAACAAATTGTTAATGGTAAGTCTCTTCATTTTTGCACATAGCTGTTATACAAAAGTTTGTTCTCTTTTATCTTCTATGCATAGGAGCAAATGCCTCAAGATGCATCAGGATGAGCTGTTCGTGACACTCGAGGCCTTTCAGGTTAATTTCTAGCATCTATTTATATCATTATTTGTATAATAAACCTTCAGTAGAGCTCTTAATTAATTAAACTACAATATTATAACGAAATATGTTCTTTTTGGTGCATTTAGTTATTATGTGTTACTAAATAGGATGGTCCAATATATATAATATTTATGCACGATTACTGTCATGTGTTTGTCTCTGTTCTTTCACATTAGATGCATGCATATTTCATGCTTCTATTGATTATATTGGTAACTTAGATAAGTTACCAATTGTCCAAGTAAAGACGTTATTTCTGATATTCTTTACCAATGTTTTCCACATATAAGCCACGTGAAATTCATGTGGGCTTCAATTAAGAGAAATGCTAATGAAACAAACAGAAATGTAATTAGTGAGGCACCTTACTTGTACAATGCAGATTTTAATTTCTTCCCCCTCATTTGCTTTTTGTCCCACTTAAGAAAATAATCTTGTAGAATGAATATTAATAGTGCTTAATACTTTTTGTCCTAGTGACCAAATAAAACACACTCACAACCAGAAGGAAAAAAAAAAAGCCAACCATAAAGCAACAAAGCGTAACCTGAAGAGAAAAACTCAAAACTAGAGCACAAAAAAAAGCTTTGGCAAGAATATAGTAAATTATGTGCGCAAGAGGAATTAATATGATTCCAAAAATCTAGATGCAAATGACTTGCTTGGGGTGACAAAAATACCCGTTTCTTCCATGCATCCACAATAATTTAGAGGAAATATCAGCACATTCACGCTTTACAGAATGAGGCAGGTGATTGGATTACTGACCTCGAGGAGTTGAGATACATGGTCGGAGCTTTCTTCCAAGATTTGTATGTTAAAGACCATCATGTTCTTGATTCCTCGAACTGGATTGCATATTTTCCACCATTGTCTACAATGATGATGTTCTTATGCATAAAATGGTGGAAGATATTGAGATAAAGAATGTGGCATTTGCGATGGGTGCTTTCAAAGCTCCAGGACCAATTGGTTTACAGGGGTATTTTTTCCAGACCTAATGGGATTAGGTGGGTGCTAAAGGTATGTGATTACATTAAGGATATCTGGAAACATCTTGAGAAGGAGAAGGTTATGGAAATTAATCACACACATAGTGCACTTATCCCTAAAATTGACAATCTCTAATCTGAGAGATTTTCGACCAATTTCCCTTTGTAATGTTATTTTCAAGATCATTACTAAGATTGTTGCTACTAGATTAAAGCATGCATTATCTTATTTGGTAGCCACTCAACAATGTAGTTTCACTGAGGGAAGACAAAGCAGTGATAATATTATAATTGCATAAGAGGCTATTCATACCATGAAAAATAGGGGAAGAAGAAAAGGGTATGTTGTGGTCAAGGTTGATATGGAGAAAGCCTATGACTGTCTTGATTGAGGATTTTTAGAAACAACCCTTCTTCACCTTTGGATACATGATAATACATTGGAGATTATAATGACATGTACTTCATTAGTCTCTATGAAGGTTCATTGGAATGGGGTGGCCACACATTCTTTTTCTCCTACTCGTGGACTTCAACAGGGTGATCCTCTCAGTCCCTTTTTGTTTGTTCTGTGTATGGAAATGTTGGGGCACTTGATTAATAGAGCATCACAGGAGGGATAATGGAAGGGCTTGAAGTTTCATAGGAATTCTTCATCTATAACTCATCTTTTCTTTGCAGATGATCTTCTGCTTTTTGGCGAAGCATCTACAGACAAGGTCAAATTAATGAAGGATATTATGGGAGAGTTCTGTGCGGTTTCTGGTCATAGAGTTAACTTGGTCAAATCTAAAGCCTTCTTCTCTCTGAATGTTAATTTCAATAGGGCTCTGGAGTTGAGTAATGATATAGGGATTGGTGTTACTGGTGATGTAGGGAAATATCTTGGTATGCCTCTTCTGTATGGACGAGTTACTAAACTTACCTACTTTCCTGTCGTACAGTAGGCTCGTAAGAGGTTGGAGGGCTGGAAGGTAGGTTTCTTACTATGGCTCGGCGTACTGTGCTTATTCGAGCGGTTTTGTCTGCCTTACCTACCTATCTAATGCATACTACTTTGCTTCCTAAGGGGGTATTGCAGGAACTTGAGAAGATAAGTAGGTCTTTTCTTTGGAATCAGACACAGGGGGATAGGAAAATGCATTTAATCGCATGGGATCAAATCAAGTAAGGAAAGGATACTGGGGGCCTGAGAATAAAGGATTTGCAGAATCAAAATGTGGTGTTCATCATGAAACTTTATTGGGGAATATTAACTAATCCTGACACTCTTTGGGTCAAATGTCTTAAAGAGAAGTATGGTTATAGTGATAACTCTTATCCTATAGTGTATTGTA
Organism: Albizia julibrissin; assembly: GCA_037074505.1. Lineage (NCBI taxonomy): Eukaryota > Viridiplantae > Streptophyta > Magnoliopsida > Fabales > Fabaceae > Albizia > Albizia julibrissin. Next base: position 20,535,946 of record CM073486.1, on the reverse strand, counting down.
AGCATAACTCATCATGTGTCTGGAAGAGCTTAACCAGGGTTTGGGCGAGATTTTATACAGGGGGTAAGAGATTGGTTGATGGTCGGACCAGTAATGTTTGGTGGGATTTATGGCTACCACTTGACATTCCCCTCATTCACCTGGTAGACCGAAATCCGTATAGTTTAAATCCCTATGCCACTGTTCGAGAGTTAGTGATGCCTAATGGCATATGGGATTTACAAAAATGGAGGATGTTTCTCCCTTAGTAGGTGGTTGATGTGATTATTCAAGTGGGGCTACCGTGTAGGAATGGGGCTGATACATTTTACTGGAGGAATGCTTCAGATGTTAATTTTAGCATTAAATCTGCCTATACATTTATATCTACACTGAGAGAACGGAATGATAATATTCTGTGGAAAAAGGTGTGGAAACTCCTGGTGCCAGAAAAGGTGAAATTTTTCCTCTAACAAGTGATTCATGAGCGACTTCCTACAAACTACCTTAGAGCTTAGAGAGGTTTGACACAGTGTGAGGAATGTCCTTTCCAGTGTCAGAGAGTTGAGGAAATAATACATATTCTTCGTGATTGTGAGATCTCGAGAGAGGTGTGGTTGTTTTTTGTGCATCTTGATTTTCATCTTGGTTTTTTCCAATTTGATTTGTAGGGATGGCTCAAGGCTAATCTGTTTCATAATATGGGCTTAGCCCGTGTGTGGAGATGGCCTTGGACAAAATTTTTTAGTATCATTTGCTGGTTATTATGGAAGAACAAGTGTTAGGGGGCTATGGAAGAAGTTCTATTGCAAGCTACACAAATTGATCATCAAGCTTCATTCTTGTTAATGGATAGTATGGTCAGTGATGAGTTCAGGAATCGATTATTCAAGTGGAATGTAGAAAACACCATTTGATGGTATCCACCACCGAAGGGGTGTGTTCAATTAGATACGAATGGGTCGGTATCATTCCATGGTTCAGCCACGTATGGTGGATTACAGAGGGATGCAGTTGGGAATTGGGTTGTTGAATTCCAATGACACTTGGATTTTTTTTCATCAATAGGGGCGGAATTGATGGGCAGCTTGACCGGGCTACAATTGTGTAAGTAGTTCAAGTTTCAGAGAGTGTGCGCCTACTCAGATTCATTGGAAGCGTATCAGTTAGTCATACGGGATGGAGGACATCGTCATCCTCTTGCTAAAGTAATCAGGGAGGTTTGAGATTTGTTATTTTTAGATTGGGAGAGTGAGCTTCATTATGCAAACAAAGAGGCTATTAGGTGTGTGGACTACTTAGCCAGGGATGTGCAGCAGACGATGGGTGGTTCGTGGTTTTACCAATGATGCACCAAGGATGTAGACAATATATGAGAGACGATCTCATGTATAGGCTGGATGATTAGTTTTCTAGGATAGTCCCATTACCAACATATCTTGGCCCTTTGATTAAAAAAAAAAAAGAAACCACCCGGAATGGACCGGGTTTAGAGAGTTGATGCAAATGGAGTTGACCACCAGTGCAATTGAAATCACACGTTCTCTCATGCACAGGCGTGTGAAACTCCGGTGAGACTGGGGGTGGCGTGTGATGCTCATGTGCTGGTCGGATGACAATGATTCTTTCGAGTAAACGCCGATCGAGAGGTGCTGAACCCTCTGGATAGGTGCATTAATCAAGACACTTCCAAGAACATAAGCCCTAAAAACGTTGCTTTCTCTGGACAGTGAAGGCATGGATGAACAGGAACAAAGGCAGAAGCAAACTCGAAAGAAATATACTAATCCTCATATGATATGCTATGGTATCATGTAAAGTTAGAGGAAATATTCTGAATTGTATATTTTAGTCATGTACAAATGAGATGTATATATACATAAAAGGAGAGCCTAGGTATTAATGGCTCATAATGATGATGGTTCCCTAATAACTCTTTGATTATAATCCTTAATTGACAGCTATACTAATTGATTGTATATTATTTACATTAATGGTAATTCCTAATAGTCTTAATGGTAGGGGTTTTATCAGCTTAAACAAATAGGTGTTGACTGTTGAGTATGAGTCTATGTGATCGCAATCATATTTTTATCTACTTAATTTATAAAGTAGATTTGGATTCCTTCTCTGAATTTCTATGAACTTAGCTCAATTGCCTCTAGCTTGGAGGCAAAGAAGTGGTTGGTGGCGGAAATTATATTGAGTAAAATTCATGCTTATATTTTTTAGCTCAATTCTTCTTTCTAGTAGGACAAGAGATGATAAGGTTGTTTCAACACACTAGTTTGGCACATGGAAAATAAAGGAGAGGGGAGGAAAGGGAAAATTCAATGAGTTCGATTTAAATGAAATGAAAAGGTGGGTTATAAAATTTTACTAAAGAGAAGATAAAAAATAAAAGAGTAAGAAAAATTAATTAAGAGAGTTTTTGGATCTAGTTAATTACTGTACTCCAAGTAGGAATGGTTGATTAGTTGTTTCTCTTGGAAACGTCAATTGTTGGGTTCATGAGATTCTTCAAAAATATTGTTGCTTTCCTAACAAGCTTAAATATGAATATGGGACGACTAAAATTTGTAAAGATTTAGAAACCATTCTTAGTAAGTTAATATAAACCCAAAATGTAGTCCTAAAAATCAAAAGAAATCATATTAGTCAAATAACATATGACAAATGTTGTTGTTCTAATCCACCAATAATTATCCAAATACAAGATCCATTGCAAAATGAAACCTCACTTGCTCAAAGTAATTCAAATTGTATATAGGTCATATATAGCAAGAGACACTAGCTATTAAAAATATGCCTTCATTATTCTAAATTACATTTCCAACACTCTAGTAATGTAGATTTGACTTTATGATAAAGACGATAACGACGCTCTTTCACATGAATGTTGCCAACTGGTACAAGACTTTCTACGTAATTTGAAATCGACTCATGAACGGAGATGCTCCACATAGTACGTGTCTCCATTTCATAAGTCAAAAGATTGAACAAAACCGTAGCTCCCAAGCCAATGAAAGAGGCATCTAAATAGTAAGGACTAATACAAACACGGCTGATAAGTTCATCCCCCCAAATAGCAACTGGCTGTAAGAAGTAGGGATAGGGATTAATCGTACATGTCTTAGTCCAACTTGATTCCTCCATCACCCACAAATCAACTGAAGAAGATTCAGGGTCTAGAAACCCACTTCTATGAAAAATAGCAATTTTGTTGTCAAATATGGTAAGTGTATGGTTGCAACGTGATGGTTCAAGGGACAAAGTAGGCATCTCTATCAATGCAAACACTTCCTTTGTTAAGTCAAAAGAGACTATCAAATTATGACCACTTTCACCCTCCATATCTCTCTTGAAACCAAACCAAAAGATAGCACCATTACAAGTGATACCTTCACGACTAATACAACTTATACCTTTTGAGTTCCCAACATCAACTTCTTTCCATGACGCTTCGCTTAATGAATACACTTCAGCGCGACGAACTGAATGCCAATACGAAGAAACAAGAAGTCTCACTATCTTATAATCATTGAGAACTGAACTAAACCCAAATCCTACAGGATAATAATCATCTCCATAAAGTTTAAGAGCTTTGGGAACCTGGCAAACCTCTCTAATAGCCGGGTTCCACAAGAAAAGGAGCGATTCAGATTTATCAGTGATACGAAAACAGATCAAGCCATTACTGGAATTGACAATGCTCCACTCCTTTATTGCTTCAATGAAAGGTGGTTTTTGAAATTTAAAGACTTGCATTTCATGATTGAGCAAACAAAAATCAGGTTCGTCCCAAAGGTTAAGGAAAAGAAGACAACTTTGCTTAGTAGAAAGATGGAGGTGTTCCACAATGAAAGATGGGGCATTGAGGAGATCCTTCCAATCTTTGCACACACATTCAAATCGTTTCAGGGATTTTACTGGAAGTCGTAGTAAAATATTTCTGACAATTTCTTGGGGAATATATGGTCCTTTGTGGTTGTCCATTACTATCTGCTTCATGAACCTACGAGGAACAGTACAATAGAGATAAGAAGATGTGCATATATAGACCTTTTAATTTTCTTGGCTCTTGAGGTTGGAAACAAAATTTTTATATTTTCATTTTTTATGTTTCTAGGATTTTTATTTTATCATAAAAATTTCATATCTAATTGAAATTGAAATGATTTTTTAGTATATTATATATTATTTTGAAAATGTTACTGGTATAAATTAAAATAAAAAAATGTAAAATAACAATACTAAGACAAATATTACTTCTTCTGAAAAGAAATATAGAGATATGATCAAATATGCTTAAAAAATCACTGCTGATTTACGTATTGGGAAAAAATTGTAAAAAAAAAAAAAAAAATTCATCACAAATTCAAATATAAATAATTCCATCTAAAAATAATTTTTCCCTTATTATTGGGACGTGATATCATTATAGAGGAATATGTTCTTCTTCTTAAAGCAGAGTATATAAAAATCATAGTGGAAAAATATTGATTTTTTTTTTCTAAATTCATCAATAGATTATAACAAAATTTTCTTATTTGATATCTTTGGATTAATAACGGTTAGGAAATTAAAGAAGCAAGGTAGAGTAACTTACCAGATTGGGATTGTCATTCCGGCGCTCTCACAAAGAGTTGCTTAAAATGCACCACACAAGAGAGAAAGAGAGGAACTTGGAAGACTCGACCGCTATGAGATGATTCACAAATGGTGGAAAGAGACACTTTAAATAGAGCGAGATAGGTAGGGGTGTTTTGGAAAGAAAAAAAATTCCCATCTTATCATTTTAAGATATACTCTCTCTGTTCCTTTTTATAAGGATCACTTAACTGAATAAGAGAGAATAGGTAATAAGAAAGAATAAAGAAATTGTCATATTAAAGATTATAGGAGAGAGAGAGAATTAGAAAATTAACAGTGTATAGGAGTAATAAAAATGATTATAGAAGGGCGAGAACATGTTTGGCATGTCGTATGAATTTTTGTATGATTTGTGATATATTTATTTAAAATCCACAATAACTCTTGAAGGGGAAAAAACGCAACTTGTCTGAATTGCAATTACAATATCCAATTCGATGAAGAGCACACCAATGCAAATAACAATTGAAATTGAAATATTAAAAAAAAATGTTGTAGAGTGAAAGAAATAACGAAATTGAGCAGAGGGGAGGAAATAGTTAAAGGAGTATCTTAGACACTAGGTCTATTTGGCACAAGTGAAATTTGGGCTATATATATTTTAAGAAATTAATTTTACTTGTTTATAGGAGTAGTACTTCACTTATTCATGATACGTTCATCACTTGTAAATCAGGCTATTTGAAAGGGTTATTTTTATCTTTTTAATTCACAAATTAATTTCACTGCAACCCTACTAGACTGTAATGAAATTTCAGATTTCTTTGGTGCTAATTAGAATTAATTTGTGACCGTGGTCCTTATCTGATATTTTCTCTAAAAATAAATAAAAGCTCATAAGGTGCCTATAGCTCTGAGAAGAGGCGGTTCCATGCCTATTTGTGGGTGGTTTGTGGGGTGAAGGCGCAAGAGTTTGAAACAATGGGAATATGGTGAGAACTCGCCTCTGAACTGCTAGTCATTGTTATTTTATCTGTTTTCATCTAATTTCAGTGTTACTGTTTAATTTCCAACAGCATTTTATTTTCTTTAAAGCAATAGCTTAGATCTCAGTTTCATTATTATATTGCTCATATGTTTAGGCACTTATTAATCATCCAGTTTATGTCTTCAGTGAGGTTTGGGTTTGCCCAATTCCCTTGGGAAACCTTTTAACTATCATTAAAGCTTCATGGGGCTGCAAGCCTTTGCTAAAATTTAGTTTTTGTGTGTATATATCAAAGAAAAATTTTGTCAAGAGCTTGTTTGCTCGTCACTTTTTGCTATATGGACAGACTTAAGATGTAACCTTATCCCTTAGTTGAGGAAGAGAGGTACTCAAAAACCTCGACCACTAGGAGATGATTCACAAATGATGGAGGGAGGCACTTTAAATAGAAATAGACAGGGGTATTTTGGAAAGACAAAATATTTATATCTTATCATTTTAAGATATACTCTCTCCGTTTTCTTTTGTTAGGAAAGAACGGCCACATAAACCAGTCCTTATTTATAGGAAACATTTTGAGAATTTTTTAATTTTTGTTTATTATTTTTTCATTTTGCCCCTATTTAACTACTTATATTTCTTACACTCTCCCTCCATTGCACATTCTCTTTTATACAATCATTTTATTACTCCTACAATATTAATCGTTTTATTCGATATATAGGGGTATTTTTGACAAAGTGATAGACAACTTTAATTTGCTACTAATCAATTAGCAATAAGTTAATAATTTGAATGAGATTGATGGATTAAATTAGCGAAAACGATTTATTAGAGTATATATAATTAAAGTTAATTTATTACTAATTATAATTTAAAGTGTGAAATGTAATTAGAAAAAAAAAGTAAATTAGTTTAATGAATCAACCACAGGATTAATTGATCCTTTTGTGTACGTGGACTATGATAGAGGCCTAACCTGCAATTTTTCAGGAATTAGTTGGCTACCAATCAACGGACCGAATTTTTTTTAAACCATCAAATCATTGCACGGACTGATTCAATATATGATAATGAGAAATTAATTAATTATTAATTTATTATTTAAATGAGCGTTTAAAGAGGTCTTTATGTTCACTACGATGTTGCCTTATAATGAACTAGTCAAGATCTGCGGAATGCACGGAGATTTGATGGATCAAACTAAATAAAACGATTTATTAGATTATATAATTAACGTTAATTTATTACTAACTATAATTTAAAGTGTAAAATCTAATTAAGAATGAAATTAACGAATTAGTTCAGACCCACGCGATGCATGGAGATTTGATGGATCAAATTAACGAAAACGATTTATTAGATTATATAATTAAAGTTAATTTAGGACAAAACTTAATGGTGGAGATATCAAGCAAAAAGGAAGTGGAGAGAGGAGTTACTGAATAGACTCTTTTCCCAGTGCCTGAGAGAAATGTCTCCATTGATCATTCTCTCCATTTCTTTTCTATTAAATATCTCCACTGTTGGATCATGTTTTAATGGTTAAGATTTAATGTTATATAAAAATATTATTAGAATATTAAATAGTATTAAATATCAACCACTGAAATTTGATCCAATAGTAGAGACATCCAATGAATAGGAAATGAAAAGATAAATCAATGGAGACATTTTTTCCTCCCAGTGCCTTGGGCTTATACCCAATTCCTCCGGTCCATCAATAAGAAAATGACACCTCGATATTTTTAACACATCATCAATACTCTCTCTGATCCTTTTTATAAGCGACTTTTATCCTTACTGTCCAAAACAAACTGGCAGTTAAAATTAGTTAAAAATAATAAATGTGTTAAAAATGTCATGTTTTTTCCAAATATGCCCCTATTTATGAAAATAGTATAGAAGAGAGAATGAGTAACAAATATGAGAGAGTATGAGTATAAAATATAAAGGAAAATGTGTAATAAATGAGTAGATGAAAGAGAATTAGTGGTGAATGGGGAATAATAAATATAAAGATGTATATTTAATAGGGATAGAAAATAAAAAAATAATATTACTTTTGTAAAAAAAAGAGAAAGTTATTTATAAAAAAGACCAACACTAAAAAAATAAAATTACTTATAAAAAAGATTAAAGGGAGTAACTCCGGTAACCATTACTCTCACATCTCCGTTCTCTTTTTTTTTTTTTTTTTTTTGAGACTGGTCAAACCCTATAGGCATATCTGTAGCCAAGGACTGTCAAAAGAAAAGTCAACAAACCTTTGTTGTCCTGGGCGCTATCTTCAGGCTCTTCCTTTTTGACTTTAGGTTGCTTGGAGCGAGACACGGAACTAGCAGCCTTAACTGGTATTATTGGAGAATCATCTCCTTCAGGTTCCTCCTCCTTCACTTTTTGGCCCATATTCAGGATTGGGGCTTTACATTTGCAATTGTGGCCTTGGCGACCTTTTTGGAAACCAAATTCTTCTTGTCCTCTTCCTCTTCTCGGTTCTCAGCGTTCACTGGCGTTGCATCTTCTGGAGGCATTTCTCAGGAAAATCAAACGAGAATAAAGGGCGCAAAGAGAGGAGGGAGAAACAGAGGATTTTTTAAGTGAATCTGAAATCCGAATTTAGGACCGGGGTTTCAGCTCAACTTTTCAAGTTCTTAACATTTGAAATGACTTGGGCTGCTGTGAACACCTATTTTTCGGAGTCCACTCAAAAAATAAAAAATAAAAATAAAAGAAATAATCACATTGATGATGATTAGGGTCTAAATTGGTAATCATCATTCATTAAAGAGTAAAATCAAAAATAAAAAAAGAGAGAAAATAAGAAAATCCTCTCATTGATGATGATTGGAGTCCAAATTGACAATCATCATTCAGTAAAGAGGAAAACTAAAAAAATTAAAAAATGAATGAAAATCCTCTCATTGATAATGATAGGGGTTCAAATTGGCATTATCATTCATTAAAGGAAAATCAAAAAATAATAAAAAAACAAAAATAAAAAAATTCATTTGATTAATGATGATTGTGGTCAAAATTGGCAATCATCGTTAAGAGAAGAAAATAAAAAATAAAAAAATTTAAATTAAAAAAATACATTAATGAGGAAAAATCCTAGATGATGCCTATTTAAAGGAGAACATAAGAGAGAGCAGGACACTCAAGAATTTTGGAGAAAAAAAGGAGGCAGACCATTTCCTCTCTTATTTCATCTCCTCTCATAGTAGCGGGGGTTCATGAATGGGTAAAGGTTCATGAGATAGAGTGAAATCTATTATTATGTCTTCTTTGTGACCCCAAGGAAAGGTTATATACTTATGTTGTTACATGTATGAATATTGACACCAACTGCCTGAGGGGAAATCTAATGAGTTAGATTGATTATTTTGCTCTTTGATATTTGACTTTCATTTTCCTTCTTCCATTGCACCCTTGTATCCTTTGTAATAATTTTTGCACAAAATCAATTATATCCATGCTTCTTCTATTACACCTTGATCCATGTTTAAACGATGTGCTTGTCTCTGCATTCCCATTTTACATAAATCTGCTTTAATGAATTTTCCCTAATAATAAACACTAGTGCAAATTAAACTTTTTAGACCGCATCATTTAGACTGGTTATTGCGGATAAGGTCTAAAAAAAATGACCGGTGGCAGTTTCGTAATTATAAAGAATGTTTTAGACCGGTTCTTAAAATAACTGGTCTAAAAGATATTATTTAGACCAGTTATAACTAATAACCGGTCTTAAAAATAAAAAATATGTAATTTTTTTTAATTCCGCATCTTTTAGACCGGTTGTCATTAATAACCGGTCTAAAAGATAAAAATTTTTAGACCCGTTGTTATTAACAACGGTCTAAAAGATGCGGAATTAAAAAAATTAAATTTTTTTTACTTTTAAGACCGGTTATTAGTTATAACCGGTCTAAAAGATAAAACTTTTTAGACCGGTTGTTAATAATAACCGGTCTAAAAGACGCGGAATTAAAAAATTAAATAGTTTTTATTTTTAAGACTGGTTATTAGTTATAACCGGTCTAAAAGGTGAACTTTTTAAGACCGGTTTTGTTAAATAACCAGTCTTAAAAGTCCGCCATAATATTTAAAATCCTTTCTCGCGGCTTTAGCTGGCGCCTAATTTCAAATTTGAAATCTGATATTTATCAACCTTTTTGTAAACCCCTCCCCTATGTCACGGCAACTCCTCCTTCCCACATCGCTCCTCCATCCTTAACCATCTCCGCCGTCAAACGCAAAGGTACGGTGGAATCCATTACCGTAAGGCTCAGCTTTTCTTCCCTCCAATTGGTTTAAGGTAAGTGTTTTACTTAATTAGTTTTATACATACTTCATATTAGCTACCGTCATATACTTTAGATCGATTTCTATTGCAAAATTTTATACTCATATTTGCTGCAGGCTTACGATTGCAACATTTGAGAGAGTTTACAAATTGGATTCTTCATTAGTAGGGGCCGAGGTTAGTATTTTCTTCTGTCATTTTCCCTGTTTCTAAATATTTATTCTCCGACAAAATTTCTTAAATACAAAGTTATCTTCCAACTTATGATCTAATTACTTTCTTTTCTAACTCATTTTCTGATATTATTTCATATTATTGAGCCATTCGCAACTCATTATGTATTTGCTTTGGGTGTTGCAGGATTCCTAAGATATGTTCATTGGGTTCTTCATGTATGACTTCACCAGGATATATTCGTGATAAGTAATTATAAGTATGACCTTAAAAACAGGCTTTTAGAATATGTACAAATTAAGTATAATAACGTAATTAATGGACTAAAAAATTTAAAAAAGACACTTTTTAGACCGGTTATTTAAATAACCGGTCTTAAAAATACTTTTAAAACCGATTATTTAAATAACCGGTCTAAAAAGTCACACTTTTTAGACTGGTTCTCTACATAACCGGTCTTAAAAGTATTTTTAAGACCGGTTATTTAAATAATCGGTCTAAAAACTCATTTTTTAGACCGGTTGTTGGAACAACCGATCTAAAAAGTGTTTTTTAGACCGGTTGCATAACCGGTCTAAAAAGTATCATATTTTTTAGACCGGCTGTATTAAGACCTCATCTAAAACCGGTCTAAAAAATCATTTTTACCCGGTCTAAAAAATCATTTTTCTACCCGTGAAAATCTTGCCTAGGAGTATTCTCACAGTGATTGTCAAGATGATATGTGAACATGCTCTCTTGTGTGTGCATCAATAATAAGCTTTTTCCTTGGATGAATAATGTTTCACCCCACATCCTCACCTGAGCTCTTTTTGTGTTTTGATCCTTGCAAACTTTTTGTGTGGCTGCTTGATGGTTTTATGGTGTGCCTATATGATCAATCTTATTCCCTTGCTCTTCATATGCTTAATAGATATAGGCAATGTGATTATATTGGCCTCTCATTTATTATGTGGTTCTATCACTTTACCTCTTATTGTAGTGAGATTCAAAGCATTAAAGGCACACATTCTTACCATATCTTTATTGATTTCCTTACTATCTTAGACTTTCTGCAATGAATGATATGATGATAATGTAATTGCTTATTGGCTTGATGCATGATTGAATGAAGGTTCTCATTTTTAAGGCAAACTTTCTGTAAATATTAAATATTGAAAAATCCTCTTTTTTGAAAAAAATAAACAAAACTGATCATTTTAAAATATTTTTATATTATCTGAGGTTTTTGGAACCTCCACAAGCATAAAAATGATTAATTATGTGTATGAAGTTATTGGAACCTCGGCAGGATGAAGTTTAATCCAAAATCTTTTTCAAATCAGAAAATAAAGATTTTTTTAAAAAAATAAAAAAAACACAAAAAAAAAAATCATTTTCTCAAAAAAATTAAATAAACATTTTCCTAAAAAATACCAATAAAGTGACGCGCATTTCTACCAATTGGTTTTCTATGTGTATAAAATTTTTAGAGTGCTAATACTTTGATCATTCTCACCAATTAAATTTTTTTATGAGAAAATTTCCCCAATTTTACTTATTTTTTATTAATTATTATTTTTCCATTATTTTAATATTTTTATAGTGATCAAATTATTGGATCACTTTTAATAATTTAACGGAAAATTGTATTTTCTACTGAATTTTTTTGCGTCAACAATTTTTATAGCAACATTAATGGTGTTAGAAATATATGACTAAAAGTATACTTTATAAAGTTAAGGGACTAAAAGTATACCTCATGTAAAACTTAAAGCATTAAAAGTATACTTTTGCAAAATAAAAATAGCTAATGCATTATTGATTTTTTTTGAAAAATACTAAATTACATAAATTTTAAGCAAAATTGGAGAAAATTTCCTTTTTAAAAATTTAATTGGTGAGAATGACCTCAATCAAAATACTGTCATTATATATATAAATTTATAAGTCATTCACGTCAATTAAATATGTAATGGGGGAGTTTTTTCTCATTTCCCTTAAATTTTATTATTTACTTTTTTTTCCTTTGGATACTTTTTTAAATAAGTGGACTTAGATTTAGAACCAAAATTTTCATCTGCAAAGAGACTTATAATAAGGACTAAATATTATTTTAATAAAAGAAGGTGAGATCTAGTATTTTTTCTTCATAAGGTAATTAATTTTGACATTCTCTCTTTCATGATATAAACTTCTTCTCTTTCCATGTGGAAAAGCCAAAAGCACGCAAGAAATTTGGGCAAATGACTTAAAGCAGCTTTTTGTTCAAAAGCCCAATTTTCATATCGCGAACTCAAACACTATCTTAATCCAAAAGTTGTTTTTAGTGGTGGAAAAGCCACTTTTGGGATCATGTTTATCACACACTAAGTTTTACATTTTATAATAATACATCAAAATTAAGATAACAGACAAGAAAGAGCAAAATAAAAAATTAAAAAATATATAGAAATATTCTAAAGGGAAAATCCAAACAATTAAATCAAAAAAATTCAAACACGAATAATGGATTTAAAAACACACAAGAAGCGTAAGAAATATGTTCATATGGCTGCTATGCGTATGGCAAAATTCTTCTGGGGTTCGTCGCATGACAATAAGGCGAGAACTCATTTCTTAAATTGGGATGCATTATGTCGTCCTTTTCATCAAGGAGGTATTTAGTTCTTCGGATTCAAGATTTTAATGTTGCTTCTGATATCAGCTGACTCCTTTGTTAGCAAAATTATCTGGAAGAAATATCCCATTGATCCAAAGTCTCTCCAGTTCACAAAACATCTTCCAGTTCTCCAAAAGATATCCTTAATGCTGGGAAATTAGTTACTCCCTCTTATCTTTAATATAAGAGACATTTGACTATTTTTGAATAGATTAAAGAAACTAAATAAATTATTTAATCATAAATAATATTGTGTATTATACTATCATTAGATTTACATCAGCCTATACATATGACAAATTAGTTTGAAAAAACCGATAAATATAAATATTTTAAAATAATTTATTTAGATTTCTTAATTAATCTGAAAAAAATCAACCATGTCTTTTATATATATTATTCACGGTGCGAGTACTGATCATCTTTGCTAGGAACTTGGAGATGGTTCCTCAATTTATCTAATTCACATGCTATGAGAGTCTTTTTTAGCAGTCTTATAGTAGGCCCTTTTCAATGAGAGTACCGGACCTTATACTGCGTCCTTTTCGTGTTTAGAATATCTCTTGAGGCAATTATACCCTCCCCAAAAAAGTCTTAACAGTATTATTTGATGTCAAAATAAGGATAACTAGGAAGTACAATGAATTTAAATAACACTTGAAAGGAAGGGGATGATTTAATAACCAAAGAGAGAAAATTAAAAGATAATTGTTACGTTAAATATATTAAAATTATAAGATTAATAACAATATAGAGTTGGTCTAGCGGTATAAGGCCCTACTAAATCCTTCTAAGTCTCGAATAATCATACTAAGTCAAATAACTTTTGTCACATGTAGTTGAATCATTGTTTATTTTCTAAATAATAGTAAGTTAATATAAACCCAAAATGTAGTCCTTAAAATCAAAATAATTTTGAAATAATCTAACAGTAAGGATTCTAAATATATTGTATAAATTCCATATAAGAGAGTAGCAGCGAAAGATCTGATGAAATATCTTTAGCTATAACGATTTTGTATGTAGTATCTCACAACCTGAAAATTTTCGAGAACAAGAAAGATTTAAAATTAGAATAGAATGTAATAGGTTAGGGTTTCTTCTAATGAGAAGATAAGGCACAGTGATAGTCTGTGAATAGTCGTCACCTGTCAAAAAACCCTTAAGGAGCAAGTAAGTGGGTTTTTCATATTACTATTCTAAGACCTGACCTACGCTATTCATAGCCTCCTATTAAGGCTTGTAACAGCTTACCATGGTGGACATAAGCAATCAATGAATACTTGGCAATCTTGCAGTCCTCCATGATACAACTTGTTCAGCAAGATGTATCATAATGTTAACTTTTCTATAGTTAACTCATCTTACAAAATTCAACAAGCTAATCATTCTACTATATATAACGCATGAAACTTAATGTACATTTGGTAATGTACCATATTTGACTTGTAGCCTTTTAGTTATTATTCAAGCAAGAATATGATTGACAATCCTCCTAAAATTTCTTTGCAATGACATTGCCCCTTTGTGCACACATTTAAGTAAGCCTATGCATTGAAAATTAAATTAGAAGGAACAAGATGATATTAGATACATATAAACAGTTTAATCACATTCTCATAATAGACGTTACTAACAATAACTGCCATTATCCATGAATGTTCAAATGTTTGTGATCGTATGTTACTTATGATAGTCTCAAAAATTTTGAGAATAATCTCTTTATGTGTTCGAAAAGAATACCACACTTAACCTAGTCATATATCACAATTTTTGAACAATAGTGCCTCAGTCATTTGTAACACCTTAACTTAAATTGCACAAGCTATAAATGATATTGTACCATATAGATGACTTAACTCCTACTAATCTAGTGATATAAATAAGACTTGTGATGTTCTCAACAATGTCCTGTATATAATCATATCATGATATTTTAACTATCACTATTGTAAGACTTGCTTATAACAAAATGAACTCCTAATTTTACTGACTAAATTGTCTTTATCATTTATGTGACCATCTCTATTAATTCACACACACACACACACACTACACACAATATATATGTGTTTGTGTGTGTTATATACATACATATATATATAACACACACACACACACACACACACACACATACATACATACATACATACATACATACATATATATATATATATATAGACACACATATATATATAATATCCTTATGTCCAAAATTGAAAGATACCAATGGCATCCCAAATCAATGTAGATATTTAACTATCATGAAGATATGGAAGGAATTATGTATGAATATAGGAGGAAATGCCTCACTAAATCAGTTCCCTCTTCATAGAGAAGTTATAGCAAACAACTTTATTTGTGTTACTTAACATTGCATACTAGCAACGTTACAAATAAACTTATGTTGTTGCTTATCTTATATCTATTATGAATTAATGCCTTCATTTGAAATTTACGGTCACTCAATATTTATGTTCTAGTCTAATTTCCTGGACCACATCACGTAGTCGCCATGAATTGTCAAATTTTAATCACCATTAGTTTCAACTCAATCTGTTGATAGATTGAAGCCCGACAAAGTGAGTCCCATGTAAAACCAGGGTTCAACAAAAATTAGAGGGGCAATCCTCCATAGTGACCACTCTCAATGAATTTGATCACTCCCACTCAAGGAACAAAAAAATGGACCAGACAATGAACCGGTCACAGCACAGGTTCAAGGGTCAATGGTTCAACCGGGGTCAGACCAGTCATATTAAAATATTACAATTTATTAGTGGCAATATATATATTATTATATTTTTAAATTTATATAGATAAAAATAAAGACCTTTAAACAAAAAATGCTTAAAATCTATTAGTATTAGTTATGATGTTTATATTTATGCAATGATATCTCCTTTCCTATAATTAATTAATTATTATATCCCCTCAAAATTTTCTTTTTTTAGATTTGTTCTTTCTTTACCTACTTTTCTCTTCATCTTGGTATTCAAACTTTTATTTTTCCCTAAAAAATAGTGTGAAATAGTAGTTAGAGGAATAAAAAAATGTATTTCTAAAAATAAAAAAAGGTAAATCGAGTGGACCGGTCGAACTACCGGTTCACTGGTTTAATTCATCAACCAGACCAGACCATCGACCGGTCATCGATTAGACCGGCCGGTCCGTGTTTTTTACCTTGCTCCCACTAATTTTGGTATTCCTAAATAATCTAGCATTTCAAAATACTACATAAAAATGTATAATAAAATGGACATCTCACTTAAATTCCTAAGACAACTCTGCATTTTCACAAAAATATGAAGTCTCGGTATCTCAAAATATTTTCCTTCCACACTCTTCCTTTTATAAGCTAATTATATGTAAGAGTATATTTTAAATTGAGCTTCCAACTTGTGAGGTTTCAAAAGGATTTAAACATAAATTTTGTTGGAATCTCATTGAAAATATACATAATTATCTTTAGTGTGTCATTTAAGAGGAAATCCGTATTATGCAAAATATCTATTAACATTATGTTTCTTCTCTCAATAATTTCACCTATATTAGGTGAGTTCAAGTATGAAGAAATTTTACATATAGACTAAGTTCCAATCCACTAATGATGTACTTATTATGTCACCCATCTCTTCCAACTATTTTCACTATATTAATTCACTTATCAAATTAACCACCAAATTTTGCTTTATATACTCCAAATGTATTGTGAAAGGTCAACTATAAGGAGAGATGAATTATTTCACCAATTATAACATAATCAATGGGAAGTGTTTATCCATTGTTGCCTTCAATCTAGCTTTTTAACTATAAGCACATTATTCTCTTTATGTCTATTACCTTGTGACTTTGGAGTTGGTGGCTTGATAGCCCTAATTTAGAATCTCATTCTTTTTCAAGTATGAGCAAAACTTGTGAACGCACACATTCAGTGAATATCTAATATCCATGCATATACTTATGAAAAGGAGCAATTGCTCATGAGATAATAAAATAAAGATTTCTTCCACTAAAATTAATAGAGGCATCTTACCCTATTATAGAGAATCACTTTATAATCAACAAAACAATGTATAACAACTATGAGAATTTCTAAATTTATCCTTTAGCCTATAAGCAACCATTGACTTTGCTCTATCCTTATGTACGTGTGACGACCATCTATTAATTTAGTAAGATAATTACATCTCATAATGTTATCTCACTTCTTATGCCAGTATCATTAAGTACTAAAACTTTCCTAATGCCAATTTTATCCTAATGAAAGGTGTAATATTTATCTCCTTATAGGCTCAACAATTATCTCTAATAAATTCTATCAAACTAAATAATTAAATATAAAAATCACGCTACAAGGTCAAAGTAAAACCTAATCATGCTTACAAAACAACTATAAGAGGCAAAGAAAAAACCATCATATATAAGTGTATGTTTACCAATGTAAATCATACAATTATAAATTCGCATAACTACAGTTTACCTATGGGCAGAGATATTAGTATAGCATGAAGTTATCTCAAATTGATAAATATAGAATGAATTTACATTTTCTAATACCTGTGAGCTACTTAAAAAATATAATTCCATTCTATTTCATCCTAATTAAATATCCAATTATAATTATCTACTTCTAGGTAAAGACTAATTATAACCATTTATTTAATTACAATTGATATTTTATAATGCCATATGTGATTAAAATTGTGCATGCAACAAATTTGAGGATGCTATGACTACTCCTCAGGAAACAAGCATGCTAGTCACGAATATCATACGCATTTAAAATATAAATATGCACCAATAACCTAATGAGAATCTAAACAAATAATTTAATCAACAAGAATGATTAAATAACTGAAATTCTTCCACTTTGATTAAATTAATTAAACATCAATTGGAGTTGATATTTTAAAATACATAAGCAATCATTTACACATGCCACATTGAGGATGCTATAGCTACTCCCTAAGATGCATACTGATAAAAAATATCAACCAAGTGCATTTAAATTTCGAATATGCACAAATATTTAATGAGAATTTAATTAATTAATTTAATTGAAGTGAATAAATAATCAACAAAAATAAATTATCCCACTATTTTATGCATCCAAACTAAATTTAATATGTGCACATCTTAATGGAGGGATTAAATAATTAATTTGATCAACAAAAAATAACCCTCCCACTGATTCATGCATCCAAAAATTATTTAAGAAATCAATTTTAACATATTTCAACTCAAATATAATTTTTCAAAATTCAAATAGTTGAAAAATTGTCAAAAATTAATTACATGCATATAAAGGTAATTAAATGATATGCCAAAATAAAAATTTCAAATTACCATAATTGTGAAAAAATCCAAAACTAATTTTCCTACATTTAAACAATTGAAATGGCACATAAAAATAAGATTTTAAATATTTTGATCAAATAAACCATTTATGGGATGAAATATAAATTAAATCCAAACAATTAATCAAATGTTTAACTTCTTGAAAAGAAGGAAAATTGCCAAAGAATTGAGTACAAAATGAAGTTAAGGAAACTTTATTGAACTAAAAAAAAAATCTGAAAATCAAAATTGAAGGTCTCAATATCAATAACCTAATATATTAAACAACGATTGTCTAGAATTAAAATAAACACATACCTGACCCAAAATATGAATCAAAACATGACTAGGAAGAATATATCCTTCTTTTTTTTTTTTTGGGTCAACTTGATGGCGCAAACAAAATTGTGAACAAAATAGGCCTAGATAGTTTATTAAATTAAAGGTAGAAAGAACAAAAATCTGCAATTCCAAAAGGAAACCCAACATTCCGTCCATCCTATAAGATGAGAGAACTAAACAGATTCAAGCAAAATATAATGCCCAAGCCTATTAGATGCAAAAGATTATATATGAATAATAAGTGGCGACTTTAGCTCCAGTAGTCACGGAAAAGACTCAAAACATAATATCGCTTTAAAAAAAACTCTACAAACCAGATATTTTCCAAGATCGAGCAAAAGATTCAACTTACAATCACAAGCAGGAGGACGATGAAGGCACGACGGTGGTCACCCAAGAATCAATCATATATTTAGAACTAATCTTAAAATCCCATACCAAAACGATTAGAACAGATCAAGAACGAATAGAACATATATGAGATATTTCTAAAGATCGGTCAAAAACGTAAATTGCGGTAAAAAAAAAAAAAAGAAAGACGAATATATACAACAGATTTTGAAACCATCGATAAACAAAACTAGTGCTTACTTGCTTTTGCTCGATTTTCCTTCTCGGACATTATCGGTGGAGTTTATATATATATAAAAAAAAGGGAAAATGGTTAAAAAAATACCATTTAAGCAAATTAATTGCTAAATGGTACCAATGTGCAAGCAAGCATCCACCATGTGCAATCAGCATCCACATGTGCAAAAAGCATCCCTGCGAAAGTGCAAACACCATCCCTAGTGTGCAAAATATCATCCTTCATGTGCAACATACCACCCACCGTGTGCAATGGTAGCAATGAGTAATTAATTTGCTTACAAGGTTTTTTTTAGCAATTCTCCCTAAAAAAAAACTCACTCAAATTCTCACAGAAACTTGGGATTTCAATTTTTTTTGTTGCCTTCTAATCAATCTCATGCGTGCCTATCATGTTAATTTTCAGAATAGAAAAATAAAAGAAAATAATATGCAGAAAATACTAGACAGAGGTGAATAAAAAAACCTGCTATGATACCATATATTGGAATAATTTAACAATAAAGATCCTAAATATATTGTATAAATTCCATCAAAGAGAATAGCAGTGGAGGACTTGATGAAATATCGCTAGCCATAGCAATTCTGCATGTAGTATTTCACAACCTGGAAATTGTAGAAAACATGAAAAAGTTAGAATTAGAATAAAATAAAATAGAATATATTAGGGCTTCTTCTAACGAGAAGATGATGCACATTGATCGTTTAGGAATAGTTGTCACTTGTCAGGGAACCTTCAAGAAACAAATAAGTAGGTTTTACATGTTATTACTCTAAGACCTTATCTACGTTATTCATAACCTCTCATCAAGGCTTGTAAAAGCTTACCAGCCAGACAGATAATCCTAAATCAAATCTCTATCCGAATCACGTGTAGGCTACAATTAGGGGAATCATTGTTGCTTTCCTAAAAATAAGTATAGGAGAATGTAGGGCGACTTAAACTTGTAAAGATTTAGAACCCAATATTATTAAGTTAATATAAACCCAAAATATAGTTCTGAAAATCAAAATAAATCATTCCAAGTCAAATAACCGTTGTCACATGTAGTTGTTCTAAATCCACCAACGATCCAAATACAGACCCATTTGCAAAATGAAACCTTACTTGAATAAAGTAGGGTGCATTGTGCATTTAAAACCATTAGGATAATACCAGTACAAAATTTCCCAAATAATACACACATTAACAACCTTAAAGGAAACCTAAACAAATTCATATAAAAGATAAAACGAAAAAGTTGGTTCTCAAACACATAAGTGTCGCTCTAATGATTTAGAGACAAAGTCGACTATTCTATACAATAACAACACTTCCATTGTTAAGTCAAAATGAGACTATCAAATAATGATCAATTTCACCCACCTCCATACCTTTCTTTAAACCAAAGAACCCTTTGAGTTCCTAACATCAACTTCTTTCCTTGAAGTTTTACTTAGTGAATACACTCCAACTCAACTAGTCAGATAATTTTTAACATCCCAAATTTTCATTCATAAGACTTAGATAATATTATGAAGGAAATATTTAGCGGTAAATATAATTTAGTGAATAATGGTTTAAATAAGGGAGTTGGATTGAAATTAAAATAAATTAAAACATTAAATTTTAATGAAGTCTAATAAAAATATAACTAAGAAATTATTATTGGATTATTTTAGAAAAGATAAAATAATAAAGTTAGTAGAGGTTATTTGAGAGTATTTCATTTTAATTTTAATTATGTGTGTATAAGTAAATAAATAAAAAATAAAATAAAAGAGGGGGTGAATAGGGTGATAAAAAAATATTTTGGAAAACGTAAATAATAATTTGCAAGATTTAAACGAGAGTAATAAGTTAAGAAAGATATCACTGAAGTGTACATCAGGATTTATCTTGGTTCGGTCACAACCACTTTGACCTACATTTAGTCCTCAGAGCCCCTATGAGATTTTCACCATAATTTCCAAGATTCAGTGGGTTCTTGATACCTCAGTACAACACAAGTTCCTTTTCTGGACACTCTCTCCCCTTTACATGATGTAATCCAAACCCTAACTCAAGGTTCCACAACCTCAAGTTATCTCAAAAATGAATATTGAATTTCTGACAAGAATCTCTCTCAAAGAATAAATATATAATCACTGAAGAACATAAAATAAAAGATTGAAAGATAGAGCAAGTTATGTAGATTGATCATTGTATGTGTGTTGTTTGTTGTTGTTATTCTCACTTGAATGCTTTGATATTATATAGAAGATATTTGAGGACCGTTGAGAGCATTCAAATGCTTGTTTGTTAGAAAAATGATTATTGCTTTGACAAATGTTTCCACCGTTTTTACTATTGCAAATGAACCGTTGTTGAGCAAGACTTTGAAATTGATCTATTACTCAACATCTGTAACATACTCAAAAGAAAAGGTTAATAAATTGATCTGGCAAAGCTAATTTTAAATTTCACGTGAGTGAATTATCACTTCACTGGAAGTGATATGTCATTTTCCTGCATCACTTGAGTGCATCAATGCTTTACTCAAGTGATCTTGTATTCCAGTGTATATCACTCGAATGTTAAACCATATCACTTGGAGTGCTCTGCCATTTTTATCATATCACTCGAGTGTATTGAGAATTCACTGGGAGTGATCTGTCATTACTAACATTCACTCGAGTAATTCTGGCCATCACTCGAGTGATATGTTATTTTATGGCAATCACTTGAGTAATCTTCTTCCAAGATCATATCACTTGAGTGATCTTGATTGATCACTCGAGTGATCTGTCAACAGATCACATTCTCACTTGGCTTAGCAATCCAATACATTTTATCAAAATATATCAATTAATTACAAATGCTAAGGCATATTTAATAAGATTTGTTATCATCAAAACATATTATGGAATCTAATATTCTCCCCCTTTTTGATGATGACAAAACTTGTTATATCATCATACTTATCCAAATTTTCATACTTTCATTGTGTATAGACATGTAGATATAAATGTAAAGATATAAATTCAAACTTCTCCAAACTTTCTACATTTTCATTAAAGACACCAAAACATAATGTTAGAGAGCATATCATAGAATACAAAGCAACACAATAAGTGCTAAATAAAATAGATGTTAAACAAAATGTCAGATGATCATATCAGCTGGAGCTCTTCTCTTGCTTTTTGTCATCATCAGGGATGGAAGTAGGGAAGTAATGCCTGAAGAAGGAACTGGTGGAGGTAAAGGTTCAGGGACAGAGGATGAAGCAGGCAATGTATATGGAACTATAGCAGTAAGAGGTTTGATAGGAATAGATGTGTGGTCAGGTGATGATGAATGGGTAGGAGACTAGAGAGTAAATATAGGAGATAAAGATAATATAGGTGCAGACTCAGTAGAAAGATGAAGATTAGGCCCTAGAACCTCGGTGGTGACAACTGTGTCTCGAACCTCAATCTCCTCGATCAGTGTGAGAGCTAGAGTTTGAGTGGTGAGATTGGGTAGGTGATGAGGGGGAAGGAGACTGAAGAATGAGATCTTTCTTAGGAAGATTACTAACTATAATGGGGTCAGATATAAGGGTGGTAGAAGGTTAATAGATGGTGGTGTCAGTGACTATATCAATAGTGTCAGTAGAGGTGGTGGTTGGGATATTAGGAAGAATGGAAGTAGTGGAGGTAGAAGGAGTAAAAGTGATAGCTGGAGTAGGCTTAGGAATAAAGATATGAAGATGTGTCCTCAAAGTCTCCTCAATCATCTAGATATGGTATGCCTGAACTACCTAGAGGTTAAACAATATCTTGAAGATATGATTTATGGCCTCTACCAATACTCTAACTTAGAAACTAACTTGATCAACTAAGTAGGTATTGGATTTTTTCAGCTATGAGATAGTAGCCTAAAGAGCATCCTGGACATAAGTCTGGAGTATAGCTCTTATGTAAAAAGGTCCTAGAGATCCTGCTCAAGAGGATTAGGCCTCATCTTTCTTAGAGGGAGTAAGTTCAACTTTCTTGCCTTTACTTCCCTTCTTTTATTTACTCTTACTTTGTCCTTGAGGTGAGGAATGGCTACTTTGAGTTTTAGAGGCTCCAAGAGGTACTGTGATTCCTATTGTTCCTAAGTAAAGCTTCCTAAAATTGGGAATCCAAACTATCTCTCCTCTGGGGATCAAATGCCAGATATTATACATTGAGAGAATGAAAGAGACAAGTTAAGGATAAGGAATTGTGGTAGTCTTAGTGGAGTGAAATTTGAATTTTCTCATCTCTTGAAAGATCAGATCATCTACATTCCTCTTTTCCTTAGTCATAATAGAAGCCATTATATGTAAATCCTTCCCAGTAATATGTATGAAGTTCTTGACTTTGTTTATCATATTACAGGAGTAAATGTAGAAGATGGCTCTCTGCTTATTAGTCAGGGTAGCAGGGGTACGAGGTAAAGGCTCACTAGGCTATTCTTATAAGCTTATGAATGTGAAACACTTTGGGAGAGCTTTGGGGAACATCTTGTAAGCCTAGATAAGTATTAATCAAATCCCCTGAAAGTATAATCTTTTAATCTCTTACACTTATCTCAATTCTCTCCTTAATCACTCTTCCCTGGCTATTAGAGATATATGCTATCTTCATGTTACAATAAAAGTGTTTGACCACAATTGGATTGTAAGAAATCCTCAATCTAAGCCAGGATTCATATTGTTCTAAGTAAGGGTACAGATCCAAATGAAAATCCTTATTAAGCTTAGCAAGATCAACAAAAACTACTGGACAAAATTGCCCATTTGCAAATTCAGTATTAAAGACCACTTGATTGTTTACCTTGATTATACCAGTATTGAAGCCAGAGGAGGAGTAAGTAGTTCAGGGGCATTGACATGTGATTGAGAAGGTTGATTAAAGGAAGAAGGTGTCAGAGTCTCATTTCTAGTGGCTTGATGGGACTCAGTACTATAACATTATCTTTTAGGAACTGAGGATTCTGTACCAATTATGTGTAATGATCTTGTCAACTTGGTTTTCAGTATAGAGTCCTGTATGTTTGCTTCCCTTTTTATGTAGAGCTTCCCTTTCCCTTTTCCTTTGAGGGTTGCTTGAGATTTTATTTTGGTCTCCTTTGGCTCCTTTATGACTATGTCGTTTGATCTTAGAGAAACTACTGGAGGATCATTGTCTTGAACCTTTGATTTGAACTTGGGGTTTTTTATTTGCTTGGGTTTCTTGGCCAGTGGAGGAGAAGGAGAAGAAGATGAAGGAGAAGAGGATAATTCTCTCACAATATTCGATCGCTTTGTTCTTTCCATAGTCGGAAATGAGAAGAATTTAGGGTTCTGAAAAAGTTTGTTAAGAACTACTGGGATGGTTTTAGGAATTGATATTTGCAGAGATTGAGGAAATAGAATTGAACTGGGAATTTAGAGAGGTTTATCGAAGATTTGCAGAGGATTGATAAGTTACTTTTGTGAGGATTTGAGTTTAAGAGAAACAAAGTTTTAGAGAAATGTTGAGAGGTAGAAGATGACGGTTTGAATAGAAATGAAAAGTCGCTGGAAGAGACAGCTGATATAGGTTCTGATATTACCTTTTACTTAAGTGATTTTACAGTTCACTCGAGTGATTTTGGTTATCACTTGAGTGAGCTCATAGAATCACTTAAGTGATATCCCTCTGAAGTTGAATCACTTTAGTGATAACATCATTTCACTAAAGTGATGTTTTAGAAAATCACTCTCACTCGAGTGATTTAAGGAATCATTCGAGTGATTTAAATTTCACTCCAGTAATGTTCTAAATCACTCCATTGTCCTTGAAAGTGCTTATCTCACTCGAGTGACAGACTGAGAGCACTCAAGCTCCCCTTTCAAAAACATTATCACTTAAGTAATTGCTACTTTCACTCGAGTTATCTTATGTGATCACATTGCCTTTGCTTGATCCCTCGGGTGAACTTTTCATTATCACTTGAGTGATTTTCTTTCACTTTCAACATACTCAAGTGAATCTTTTGAGTGATTATTTCTTTATTTGCCTCTGTTATTCAGTGAGAGAATAGAGCATCCTGTAAAATAACTTTCTAGAAACTCTGATACTTAAGTTAGTTAATAAATCATCAAAACGTAATGAAATTCTAACTTACAATACATAAAACTTACTCTTAATTCATTGGGATTTACCATTCCCAATTCTCTTCATATAAATAAAAATTGATATTTCGCGAGGGGTTTTATGAAAATGTTAGCTATTTGAAGACGAGCCGGGATGAATATCACTTTGACATCTTTCTTTTGAACAAGATCTCTAATAAAGTGATGTCTAACATCTATATGCTTGGTTCTGGAGTGTTGTACAGGATTCTTTGCCAAGCTTATCGTGCTGGTTGTCACAGTAGATAGGTATCTCCTTCAAATGAATACCCAGGTCTTGAAGTTGTTGCTTTAGCTAGAGTATTTGTATACAAAAACTAGAGGCAACAACATACTCAGTTCCGTTGATGATAGAGACACGATGTTCTACTTCTTGCTGAACCATGATATTAATGAGCCTTCAAGAAACTGACATTGTCCACTTGTGCTTTTTCTATATGTTTTGTAACCTTCATGGTTAGAATCTAAGTATGCAATGAGATATTCACTTCCTCCCTTAGGATACCAAATACTTAACTCTTTTGTGTCAACAAGATATCTAAAGATTCTTTTGTCAGTTTCAGCATGTGACTCCTTTGGAGCTTATTGATATCTTACACACATTCCAACACTAAATTGTATATCAGGTCTACTTGCAGTGAGCTAAAGTAATGAACCAATCATTCCTCTATATTTAGTGATGTTATAGTTTGCTCCCTTAACATCAGCATCAAGCAGTGCAGTTGAACTAATGGGTGTGTCACCTCCATTTGCTTAATCCATCCCGTAATTCTTTAATAGCTCTTTTAAGTATTTTATTTGAGATATGAAGATTCCATTCTTCCTTTGTTTGATTTGCAAACCAAGAAAGAAGGTTAGTTTACTATCATTGAGATCTCAAACTCCCACTGCATTATCTCAGAAAATTCTTTACATAGAAGTTCATTAGTAGCACCAAAAATGATATCATCACCATATATTTGTACTATCAAAATATCATTTTGTTTTCATTTTATAAATAATGTTGTATCGACCTTTCCTCTTACAAATCCTTGATCGATGAGAGACTTACTAAGTATTTCATACCATGCTCTTGAAGCTTGTTGCAATCTGTATAAAGCTTTTCTTAGTTTAAAAATATGATCAGGTTTAGTTATATCCTCAAATTTTAGAGGTTATTCTACATATACTTCTTCCATAATATAGCCGTTTAAAAATGCACTCTTTACATCCATTTGATATAATTTGAATCCCTTAATATATGTAAAGGATAAGAGTACTCATATAGCTTCCAATTTTACTACTGGAGCATACGTTTCCTCATAATGAATACCTTCTTCTTGATTATAGCCTTTGGCCACCAATCTTGCTTTATTCTTGACAATGATTGTGGGTTCATCAAGTTTGTTCTTGAATACTTATTTAGTACCAATGACCGGATGATTTTAGGCCTGTGTACCAAATCCCAAACTTAATTTCTTTCAAATTGATTGAATTCTTCTTGCATTGATATCACTCAATCATTGTCTGATAGGGCTTCATTAATGTTTGAAGGTTCAATTTTTGAAATGAATACAAACTAACTAACTTCATTTAGTACTCCATTTCTAGTTTTTACTCATTCATTTATATCTCATATAACCTACTCTAAGGGATGAATCTTGTTGTATTTCCAGGCTCTAGGTTAACTTAGGCTACGTGGTTGATCTTCATTATCTATTTTGTCAAGCTCTAGATTAGACATGCTAGGAAAGGATGGCTTATTTTTGTGATTTATGATTATTTCTTGCACATCATCAATAGTCTTGTCTGAGGATTCAAATTCATCAAATACAATATGAATTGATTTCTCAACAACACATGTTCATTTATTGAAGACTCTATAGGCTTTGCTTCAGTTAGAATAGCCTAGAAATATTCCTGCATCAGATTTAAAATCAAACTTTCCTAGGTTTTCTTTACCGTTGTTATGAATGAAATACTTACAACTAAAGATGTGTAGATGAGCTAGGTTTGGCTTCTATCCTTTGTAAAGTTCTTACGGTGTCATTCCAAGTTTAGTCTTGATATATGCTCTGTTTGAAATATAGTATGCAATGCTCATAGCGTCTATCAAGAAGACTTGAGACAAATTCTTTTCATTCAAGATAGCTCTGGCCATTTCTGTAAGAACTCTGTTCTTTCTCTCTACGACTCCATTTTGTTGTGGCATCCTTGGTGCTGAGAAGTTGTGACCAATGTTGTCAGTGTCACAGTATTCTCTAAAGTTATGATTCTTAAATTCTTCACCATGATCTATCTTGATACTTGTAATAGACATACCTTTCTCATTTTGTACTTTCTTGGCAAATACAATAAATTCACTAAGAGTTTCAACTTTTGATGATAAGAAAATAGTCCATGTAAATCTAGAGAAATCATCAATAATAGCTAATGAATATAAATTGCCACTAAGACTTTTGACCCTTGCTAGTCTAATTAAATCCATATGAAGCAGTTGACGTGATCTATTTTTTGTAATTTCCTTTTTCATTTTAAAAGATTATTTTGTTTGTTTACCCTTTTGACATGCATCACAAATTAAATCATGCTTGAAATTTACATTGGGTAAACCAATTATTAAACCCTTTTTGAGAAACTTGCCTAGTTGGTGCATATTGACATGAGCCAGTCTTTTATACAATAACCAACTTTCATTGGCGTTACTTAGAAAGCAATTCTCAGAAGCATTATTGTTTATATCAAGGGTATAGCAGTTACATTCCCTTGTCGCTCTGATTTTTGCTGTGAGATTCTTCTTTTCTATTTGTAAGTCCTTCTTACTAACTATGAGACAGTCGTCTGAGTTGAATATCACCTAATTGTCTTTGTTTGTGCTTTGACTTACGCTTAGCAAATTATGACATAAGCCTTCAACGTAGTATATATCTTTGATTTGTGTGCCTTTACTACTTCTAATTTCACTAATCCCTGCTATCTTTCCAAACTGATTTCCTCTAAATTTTACCTTTCCACCTTTTTTTAAATTCTAGTATGGTAAAATTTTTGGGCTCACCAGTCATATGTTGGGAGCATCCATTGTCTATATGCCATTTGTTCTCTCTAGATGTTTTGAAACATATCTGCAATTAAGGACAATTAAGTCTTAGGTATTCATATTTTTTTGGGTCCTTTCGAGTTAATACAAATTACTTTCTAAATGCATAAGCCTTTAGGCACCCATTTGTAGGTTCCTATGTTTCCTTTCTTTTTATGAATGCATGAGGAAGTATAGTGTCACTTTCTATTGCATAAATTACAATGTGTGAAAGGATTAGATATATGTACAGAATGTCTAAAATAATTTAAATACGTTTTGCCTCCTGTTTTCTTTCTTCCTTTCTTTTTGTTTGATTTGGGGTCGTATCCAATACTGGACCAATCATTTACAAATGTTGAGCTTTTAAAATGACATTTAACATCTCACTATCTTTAGTAAATTTTTTAAGAGTTTTAGTGAGATCAGTATTTTTATTTTTCAAAGAAAGACAGTTTTCACAATCTTTTTTAGGTAATTCTTTGAGTCTTTCTTTAAGAATTTTATTCTTCTTTTTGAAAACAATTAATTCTTTAACAACTTTGATGAATTCAGAATGTAAAACATTATATTCAGAAAGTAATTCATCATAGGTAGGGTTAGAGTTATTTACCTCTTCTTCCGTCTCTTCTTAAGCGACTAGACAGATATTGGCTACTTTTTCTTCATCATTCTCTTCATCTGAGGAACTATCTCCCCATATCATGAATATGAATGTCTTCTTTTTATTGAATAGTTTACCTTTTCTTTTTTTTTCTGTTGTAGTTTGAGGCATTCTGATTTAATGTGCCCTGGTTTTCCACATTCATATTTGCAGATAATAGTTTCTTTAGTTTCTCTTTTGCTACTGGTTCCTCTTTTTTAAAGATTTTTGAATCCTTGGCCTTTCTTGTAAAATTTCTTGAACTTTTTTATTATTAGGCTTATTTTGTCATTGACTAGATCTTCATCATCTTCTTGATTATCCTCTTTCATCACGTTCAGTGCGAGGCTTTTCTTTTTCTTGTCGCTAATCTCTTCTAGTTCCCGTTTGAATTTTAAATTGCTCTCATACTCAGAGACTTTCGAATAGAGAAGCTACTGACGCATCGATTCACCTTTTGCTTCCTCAATTTTTGTGACTTTGGCTACCCACTCTTTAGAGAGTATATTTAGTATTTTCCTTACTTGATTATTCTAATCATAGAATTTCCTAAGTGCTCCAAGTTGATTTACAAGATAAGTATGCCTAAGCTCAAACTCAGCTATTGATTCTCTTGACTTCATTCAAAGCAGGTCAAATTTAGTAGCCAGAGTATTAATCCGATTTTCTTTTATACCTGAAGTTCCTTCATAAGCTACCTCTAGGGCTTGCCACATTTTCTTAGTTGTTGGAAGTATGTAGATCCTGAAATACTCTTTTTAACTTAAGGCAATTTGGAACATCAGAATTGCTTTGCTACTGAGAGTCACAAGTTTTTTTATCATTGTCGTCATTTTCTACCAGTAATTTGGGAATTGTTTGTGATTCTTCAATTTTTACAAGTACGTAGTTGCTATTTTCAATCACATCCAACAGTCCGTATTCTGTAGCTATTACAAATACTCTGAACTTTGTTATCCAGAATGATAAGTGTTTACTATTGAAACCTGATGGTCTAGTAATTGAAGCTCTGTCTGGGACTATTCCTTTACCCATCTTGCTATTAGATCCTTTTTAGGTTGTTATACTTGACAAGAAGGCCTACGCTATAATACCAAATGTTAGTGCAAGCGTTTTACCCAAGGGGGTGAATTGGGTGATAAAAAAAATATTTCAGAAATATAAATAATAATTTGCAGGATTTAAACAAGAGTAATAAGTTAAGAAAGATATCACCAAAGTATACACCAGGATTTAACTTGGTTCGGTCACAACCATTTTGACTTACATCTAGTCCTCAGAGCCCTTCTGAGATTTTGACCATAATTTCCAAGATTCAGTAGGTTCTTGGTACCTCAGTACAACGCAAGTTCTTTCTCTGGACATTCATTCCCCCTTACACGATGTAATCCAAACCCCACCTTAAGGTTCCACAACCTCAAGTTATCTTAAAAATAAATATTGACTTTATGAAAAAAATCTCTCTCAAAGAGTAAATATATAATCACTGAAGAACATAAAATAAAAGATTGAAAGATAGAGCAAGTATGTAGATTGATAGTTGTATGTGTGTTGTTCATTGTTGTTATTCTCACTTGAATGCTTTGGTATTATATAGAAGATATTTGAATATTGTTGAGAGCATTCAAATGTTTTCCCATTAGAAAAATGATTATTTCTTTGACAAATGTTTCCGTCATTTTTACTGTTGCAAATGAACCATTATTGAGCAAGACTTTGAAATTGATCTATTGCTTAACACCTGTAACATACTTAAAGGAAAATGTTAATAAATTGATCTGGCAAAGCTAATTTTAAACTTCACTTGAGTGAATTATCACTTCACTGGAAGTGATCTGTCACTTTCCTGTATCACCCGAGTGCATCAATGCTTCACTTGAGTGATCTTGTATTCCAGTGTATATCACTCGAGTGTTAAACCATATCACTTGAAGTTCTCTGCCATTTTTATCATATCACTCGAGTGAATTGAGAATTCATTGGGAGTGATTTGTCATTACTAATATTCACTCGAGTGATTCCGGCAATCACTCCAGTGATCTGTTATTTTCTGGCAATCACTCGAGTGATTCAATGGATCACTCGAGTGATCTACTTCTAAGATCATATCACTCGAGTGATCTTGATTGATCACTCGAGTGATTTTCCTAATCACTCAAGTGAATAGCCAAATTCACTCGAGTGGTTTGTCAACAGATCACATTCTTACTTGGCTTAGTAATCCAATACATATTTATCAAAATATATCAATCAACAACAAATGCTAAGGCATATTTACCAAGATTTGTTATCATCAAAATATATTATAGAATCTAACAACTAAGAAGTTCCACTTCGACTAAATAAGAAGAACACAAAGTTCTTAGAGCTTATATATAGGAGTAGTGAGGTGGATTTGAGGTGGAACATTTCTATTTTCACATACAACCAAAGAAGTTTGGGTAAAATACTATTTGTGTTTTTGTTAACCGTTGGATCAGACTGAAATTTGGTTAGCCCATCCACGACAATCAATACATAAGTTTTAATGGTTGGATTAGAAATTAGTATCTTGCGTTACAAGTTACAAAGCCCTACAATAAAATTTCTAGAATGTGGAGAACGAACCTTAGAAGAAAGAATTAACATTTTTTTACTATGTCCAATGTTGGATCGTTGCTTTGAGTTCATGTTTTTTACATCCTATTTGACAAATTCAATGGTAGGTTAACTATTGGATGCCTTATGTAAGAGTAATTGATTATACAATAAACTAGTTCTTTAAAAATAGAAATGAGATCATAGATTGAGAATTTTTCTAAAGAATTGAGTTCTAATGGTTAAAACCTTAAATTGGTGATACATAAGTTTATATTAGTTTATTCTAATACTCCATTGATAAAATTTCTTAGTTATAGCCTATACTAGTGTTACTCACGAGAATTTCGGAGTAACTTCTGAGTTGAGGAATGTCTCTTGGTTTGGATCTTGTTCTTATTACTTTGTAGTTTGAGTTCAAGTGTGAAATAGAAAGATTTTCAATAACTTAGAGAATTCCATGCAACGTAGTCCTATCTATCTTATTTATTGGAGATGCTCGTAGGTTTTTTTAAAAAAAATCCACAAACCTAAAATGAGTAGAACTGGTATGAACCTTGCTATTTTGTGACCAATAATGCCTTGTGGGACCTTTGTTTGAACCCTAAGACTGGATAGGTTGGTTTTTTAAAATCATTAGAGACAACTATAGTATGGATGCGTAAAATGATTTGTTATTTGTTGTATTCGTGATTCAAGCCTTGTCAAATTTCCTTCTTACCGAGGCAAGAGGCCCTGTATGAGCAATCATTGAACTACTAGTGTAATGTGTTTTTGAGTATCGACTTGATAAATATATATTTTATGTATGTGATGCAATGAGATATTGTATTTTTGATAGATATTG
Source organism: Albizia julibrissin (assembly GCA_037074505.1). Lineage (NCBI taxonomy): Eukaryota > Viridiplantae > Streptophyta > Magnoliopsida > Fabales > Fabaceae > Albizia > Albizia julibrissin. The sequence goes on along the minus strand of CM073486.1, from coordinate 20,503,745 downwards.
TTAGTTGATTGGATAAAGAATGTTTTGCCTATGTTGGAACATGTTGATTCAATGTTATGAACTGAAATGTATGTGCATGAAGATATAAAAACCTATTGAGAATAATGTGATATAAATGGAGGATTTTTTAAATAGATTGTGAATGATAAAAAATGAATACCACGTGGTAGGCTACTAGTTTGATTATTGTGCACCACTAGCTAGCATTTATTTATAGGGTAGTATTCCTTGATACAACACTCCAGGGGCTTTTGGGCACTATTACCTGTAACACATCAAACCAAACAACCAAATGCTTAACCAAAGTATTTCAAATATCAATAATAAGGATGCTCAATATTCAAATCATCAAAATACAAAATCAGTTCAAATGAAGCCCATATCAGAGTGTAAAATCAAATCCTCAAAATATTTCAGCAAAACAAAATAAAATGTGAAAATCTTAGGGTCATGGCAAATAAAAATAACATAATATGTGCTTTAGGAGCACAAAAGAGCCTTTAGGGCTCACTCTATAGGTGCCTTCCATTGCTTCCTACTAAAATAATTACCTAAAAAATGTTAATATATAAGAATGAGATTCCACATCTTAGTAACTACTAAAATACCGTACACAAGCAAACAACATATGATAAAAAGAAAAAAAAAAAGAACTGATTACATATATATTTGCATGTATCACAATCCTCATATAAAAAGATTTCAATTTAATCATCATTAAACAACCTTTATTCTTATTCATAACATGTAATATACAATTATGCTAAATGTAATATGCAACCATCTTTATATCATCATCCATCCTTATACCACTGACTGGAGCTATATGTTAATGTATAGTACAACATAAACACCTCCATTTGGCTAGATTGTCCTAAGCTCACCAGTTCCTTAAGATGTACTCGGCCAGAGGTGTAGAGTTTAAGTCTGGACTACGACTCTCCTCCTTAAAAGAACACAAATAAGGAGATGTCACATACCCCACAAATCTAATGCAATCTTGGTCAAAGTAAGACATAGAAGAAGGGACCCTGACAAATGATATCCACTGTGCACCGAGTGATAACTTACCATGTGGTAAAAGATCTCACCATACAAATTTCTCCTTAATCCAACCCATGACAAATACAACTGCCATGACAATTATATTCAATCACCAATAAATATAATATCATTAAAAGACAAGATATAATAAATCATGCTTTCATTCGTATCAAATATCATCACATATTCAAACATGCCTAAAAGGGAACAATAATCTAACAATGTATTAATTATAATTAAATTATTAACTATGTGAATAAAGTAAGTTATAAAGAAATTTACTTTGTAACATTACTTACTTGAGAATTTACAATACACACACATGTACATATAATTCAATCCATTTTTTTTATAAAAAATAATCATTCACAATTATACACAATTCACAAATATATGGAAGAATATTCAGAGTTACCTACTACTCTCTAGCTCACAGGTAATCATACAAAGAGCTACTTCAAAGCTCTCAATGAGAGTCTACAAAGTCATAAACATGAATATCGATAAATATATTTCTCAAAACTACTCTAATACTACTCTAAAAACTAAATCTTCCCTTCTAAAAATTAGTATTATATAAATATATATTTATCAATTGCCACAAATTCATTTTAAATTTTATGTTTAATTTTTATAGCAATAAAAAACTCATTATATAGATGCATGAGATTTAAACATGAAGTCCTTATATGTGTCTCGTGTGTGTGCGTGTGCGGGTGAGCAAAGAACGTCTCCCAAGGTGGTTTAGCAAAAGATATCATATATTAGTGTGTGTATATATTTTTTAGATAAACAAAATAAAAAAACCAAAACAAAAATGTGGGTGTTTGATAACAGCATTTTATGTATTTATTTTCTTTAAATCTCCATTTAAATAATCATACCTGAAAGTCAACAAACCCACCAACAAAATAAGATAAAATAAATAAAAATTACACACACACACACATGCATATAAATATGTATAGATATGTATACACACACACACACACACACATGTGTGTGTGTGTGTGTTCCATGAGAGTTATTTAAGTAAATAATTAGAAAATATATATACTGTAATATCCCATTTTCACCACCACTCTTTATGTGTATATTTGACATATATTTAGTGGAATAAAGTGGTGAAATGTGGCGTATGAATTTATGGAAAATATGTCAATTGCCGGTTACATGTAATTTGGCCGAACAAGGATCTAAAGAGGTGATAATGCATAAATTAAGGGCCTATTATTGTAACCAAAATTTGAGAAATTAAGTAACATAAATGATGGCCTTATTTGAATGTCAAAATGAGGGTAAGCCGAAGAAATGTGCAAAAAATGATTTATTTCGGTAAATCATAAAATGTAGGGGCAAAACAGTAATTTTGCCGTAAAGTGGGAAATGATTATTTTCCCCCAATATTCCCACTAATTTGATTTAAATGGGAATTAAAAAGAGTAAAATTACTACTTGATCATAAATAAATGAATTTTGGTAAATTATGGTTAAGAATGGTCAAATAGTCAAAAAGTCAATGACTTGGTCAACAAGTTACAATTTGGCATAATGAGATCATTGGAGAATCAATGTTTCCTTCTTGTGTCTATGAGTTTTTCGGTTGTTATGTGGCATGGAGAGGGAAATGGAATTAATTAGAGAAATCTTACATTTGGACCAATCAAAAAGTGCCACATGTCCAAAGTCATTAAACCATTGATTTATATGATTAATTCTCATTCCATCAGCTCCCATTCCCACACGAACCAAATCAGAGACAGTGAAGAATGAGAGCTGAAGCGTGAAGCACGAAGGGAGCTAGGGATCATCCAAGATCAAGGTAAGAGACTTGTACCTTGTGATCTAAGGCACCTAATCCCTCTATAACCTCTCCTCCTCACCTCTTTACCCTTGAAATCATTGATGTTCAGCAGAATCAAACGCTGGAGGGAGGGAGAGAGAGAAAATGAGTAGGAGAGAGAAAGTTGAAGAAATCAAGAGGTAACTTTCTAAACTTGTTCATTTTGCTTGATTGATGTTAGTAGAGTTGTTTTGGGCTTGATTATGGTTCGTTTGGTATAAGATAATCAAAGAAAACTCAAGAGACCTTAATATATAAGTGTCTCCAAATCAAGTCCAATGAAGGTCTAACTAGTTAATATATTGATTATAAGTAGAAAGGAGGTGATTAGACTAAAGAAAACGAGAATCCGACACAACTTTTATAGGAATCCTACAGGGTAACCTTGTGTTGGACGTGGAAAATGGATAGGAATTTGATAATTATGATACTTCCATTGGGTTTAAGAGGCGAAATTGTGTAGGGTCTATGTTGACCCCGAAGTAAGAAAAGCCTCATAAAGGAAAATGACAAAATTACCCCTTATAAGCCTTATTTGGGGGCTGTGAAGGGTATTTTTGTCATTTAGGCTAGAGTTTGGCCAATTTGAAGTTAAAAATAAATTCTACACACGAAAATATGTAGCAATTCCTAAATCACTATTTGGAAAGAAAAATACTGATAATCAAGACCTAAGGGGTATTTTGGTAATTTGGCACCATTAGGCTAAATTTACCAATATTATGAGTTTGGAAGGATGCATGGATGAGTAATAACATATTTGTGGTATTTGAAGATTTCGAGACTTGACAACCGGTCTGGCATCAGTAGTTTCCCGAGCTTGAATTGAGTGGGAAAGTTGCATAGAGGAGTAACCAGGTAGTAACCGTCTTTATAAGACATGGCATACATATGTGATGTTTGATATCATCACCAAAATGTCTAACATGTTTAGATTGAGCAGAGTGATCACCCGGGGCCTGTTATTGGTCGGATTGACACTCAGGTGAAATGTTCATAATTGCACGAGCGGTGCCCGAGGCCTATTTGTGCACGGGTGCCCCTCGAGGCTGAGAACCTAACTAGTGTGATGTCAGTTTATGAATTGCATGATTTGCACTGAATGATGTTATGATGATTTTGTTGATTGATGAAATGTGAAGCATGCTTGTGTGTGTTATCTTATATGTATGATTGTGTTACTACTGAGATTCCTGTGAATCTCACCTTTTTTCCTAAAAAAAAATCTCCAGTACAGGGAGAGAGCTCGCTGGGCAAAGAGAAGGTAAATGACGAAGAGTTGAGGCCGAGCAGCGGAAGAATTTAGTTATGGTTGTCTCGTTCCTGTCGTGTATTTTAAGAATTTCATGAGTTTTGGGTTGTATATAAAGTAAAAGAGATAGATGGCATGTTTTGAGTTGTAAGGATAAGTAAATCTAGTGAATTGTGCATGTATGTGAATATATGTAAATATTCTTACCGACAGAGGTATTGCTCGCAACTCTGATGTTTCGTAACGAAAAAGAAAGAGGTAAAAGAAAAAAAATTATGAATGATAATAAATTCGGTGAGTATTAGCTAGTTGATACTCTACCGTAGTGTTAGAAAATAAGGTATCACATATACACATACACAAAATCCCACTATCATATGCTACAAAGAAGGAGTAGCTAGGAAGAATGAGTTTTTTTTAAACATATATACATGCACTTTAAGAAAAGATGAAAAGACGGGAGTTTTTTTTATATTTGTGTATTTATATACACAAAGAGTTGCAGTAGAAGCAGATATATAATGAAAATTTAAAAACAATAATAAATATTTAGGTAGACATCAATAGTATCACGATATGAAGAGAAATCTGATGTGGAGATTAATTTTTTAAAAATAATATATATACAGCTACAGTAACCAAAAAAGAAAGTGGGGGAAGGATTGTATTTAATATCTTTATACCTCTATAGTAGACACACCTATAGGCAAGACACTATATCATAGATGTTGAAGAAATAAAAGATAAAAGTCAAGGAACAAAAAGCTCTGACAATACATTTTTTTTAGCACCTTGAAGGAAGAGAAAGAAAGAATTGAGATGAAGAAAAATGAACCTGTGTATGGAGAGTGGAACGGAACTAGGAGTGTGGAGAGAGAAGGAGAATAAGAGTATTTATAGGGATAGAATTTAGGGTTTGTCCCTCTTATTAAAATAATATTATTTTAAAAAATATATAATAATATATAATTATTATTCTCTCTCTTCTTTCTTTCTTTGTCCCCCCCTTCATTTTGTACATATTAATTTGAATTATTTTATTAAGATATCACTCCTATAATTTTTTTCCAGCATCATTTATCATTATTACTAAACATAGTTAATTTTTTATAATTATCATCATCATCATCATCATCATTATTATTTTGTGTTAATTTCTCACAAACTACTTCATACTCTCTAATTATATACATTATAAGCCGCAAATGACTTTTTAAGTCGTAAAAATTAAGGATGTTACATTACCAAGGCTTGGCAAGTAACCTTAGTGGTGGAACCTATAGTTCCCAGTGTGCTTTATAGCACTTGGCTAGACTACACCACATTGGTGGAGAGCTTGTGTGAGTAATCTAGTAACATGGAATGTATTTAGCTTATGGGTTTAGTAAGAGGAAATAGAAGAATATAAGGATTGTTAGCCTAAGGGTTTATAGCACTTAGCTAGCCTACATCCTCTGATAAGTATGAATCGATACTATTATTCTCTTACTTATTATATAGGCTTACCATCCTTCTTATTATATTTGTGTGACATATTTGTATATTAGCACCCCAAGGTGCCATTTAAGCTTTTGGATAGATGGTTAGCGATTTGTTCCTTATGTTTGATATAAGAGCCATCAATTGTTTAGTATGAGACACAGGTCCACCAATTTGGTAGAGTCATGTATGTTACCAAAGTCGTGCTGTCTCTTATACCAAACTCTTTTAATGAATCACTAGCCATCACGTGAAATCTTATAACAAACCTTAATAGCAAAAGACTAACTATCATGCCTAATTTGAGTTTAAGTAATAGGTTGCACCTTTACTATTCATTTAAGCTTTTAGATAGATGGTTAGCGATTCATTCCTTAGGTTTGATATAAGAGCCATTAATGGTTTAGTATTAAACACGGGTCCACCAATTTGGTAGAGTCATGTTTGATAATAAAGTCTTGTTGGCTTTAACACTAAAGTCGCGATGGCTCAAATACCAAACCCTTTTAATGAACCACTGGCCATCATGCAAAAAACTTAAGCCTGATGTTTAGCGATCTATTCCTAAGGTTTGGTGTCATAGCTAACACGAATTTAGTATCAGACCAATGCCCATTAGTTTTATACTTTTGAAAAATTGCTAGAATACATGCAAATAACCCATTATGTTCTTCATGTAAGTCATAAAAAAGTAAAACTGGATAGAAGTTATCATATTGCCTATAAATATATATTTGATTTGATTAAGGGTAAAAAAGCTAGATTGATCTCCTGATACATTTCTAGTGGCTGAATCAACTGTAGCTTAAATCTCTTGCGTAGTATATTGAAGATCTCCGTAGGCAAACTGATGAGGGCCTGACTGAACATTCTAATCACCTTAGAGTCCCTGGATGTCCAACATCATGTACAATATTAGCCATAAGGCCAGCCAAAATAGACGGAATGAAATTAATCAGCATATATGTGGTAGTGGTCATTATAGGACTCTTAAGAGAACTTACAATAAACCACACAATACAGATAAATAAAAATAAACATCACAAAACATGGACACGTATAAAAGAAGAATGATTAATTATAAGAGAAAGCATGAATATAAGAAGAGAATGCATAAACTATGTGAATAAGTTTTTCAGAAGTTGCAAAAAGGTAAAGCTTTTTAAATATTTTTCAACTAGCAGGTATGGTATGATTTATCCACAGTCGTTACCTTCTACCCTAAAAACATGTTAGACAACTTATACTTCATGAAATTTCATATATGTGTGTGTGTATACAAGTGAATCAAGATATCAATAATAAAAAATATATGTTAATATTATATTTTACAATTATCTATAATATAAAAAAGAAACAAAAATTGTAGCTTAGAAAATTAGTCAATTATCTATAATATAAAAAAGAAACAAAAATTGATAATACTTGGTTCATCTGTATTAGGCTAAAATATTAGTGATTTCAAATTCTGCATTCACTTAATGACTGGCACAAGTCAACATTGCAATTCCTTGTTTCTTCAATCTTTAGAGTTTAGACAGTAAACACCAAGGCATTCTTGCTTGAGTTTAAGAATCATATTATCTCTATCACCATTAGTTTCATCAGACTACTACAGAAATTGTGATACATGATGGTTATTAACTGGCATACCTCATAGTTTCGAACCGTCATATATGTGAGTGCTATATTTGCTTCGTACAAATAAATTAAAGTTCTTAACTGTTACCTATTGTAACAATTATAGGATAACACCCATTATGTGTTGAGGCTTTGTGAGGCCATGATATGCGTATTGCTATGATAATAATTGCAAGAACACGTGAAAGACTATCATAATATATGGTAATGTTTACATGATACATAACAGTCTCATTTTGGCAACCATAATTTATTCAGTAACATAAATAATGGTTCTTTTGTAAGAATTGTGACTTTTAATAACACTAAATAATAGTCTCACGTAGACTGCTAAGCCCCGGTTTAGCAAATGTCCCTATGAGGCATGTTTAAATTCCCTAAAATTCCTTTATATCATTGGATATTAAAAGGAATTATATTGGTGAGCTAAAGAGCTCGGGGAATAACAAAACAAAGTGATTGGAAGTCACACACAATATAGTAAAGTGGAACACAAAGTAATTTTGCTACCTGTGAAATTTTCAGTATGGTAGTTATGATTGTGTGACATGTTTCGATGGGTAAATGATGGTGAAAAATTATGAAACTTTCCATAATGAAATTAGACTTATCAAGATTTAATTTTTATAGTTCATATAAGTCATTTGGAGTTGTACATAAAGAGAAATGAATTTCTCAATTTAGCCCAGTGAAATTAACTATTTTCTGGGGCAACATCTAAAAATTAAAATTCTGGAAATAGTGAGCTTCTAATTGGCAAAATTTTATATTTTTTCTTAAAACTAGACTCCATAAGGGTCGCATAGCCTTTAGAACCACCCCAATTAGATATCTATAAAATTAGATATGAATTTTCAAAGTTTAATGAAAATTTTGCCAAATTGGATATTATATGCGAAAATTCAATTTTTAGGTGAATCAGAGGGTGACACGTGGCAAATCTAATTAACACCCCATTTAATAATTAAATTATCATCTTCCTCACCATTTTCACGCAAAAATCAGACCAGAATAGAGAGAAAGAAGCAGAACGAAAATGGAGAAAGGAAGAGAGAGAAACTTTGAGGCGCTAAAACACTACCGAAACGACGTCCTCTCTCAAAGTACCCTTCAGGAAACTTCTTCTACTTATCGCAAGCTTCATTTCTATGGTTTCATATTTTCATTTAGAGGTGGTTGACGCCATCTCACTGGCCGGAGTATTGCCAGAATTCCGAACCGTTTGTGGAAACGGGTAGAGGTAAGCGTAAGCTTCCTTTTTATCCGATTGGTTTGTCGTTTGGATGAGTATAGAGGAAGTTGGGTACTATTCATTGATGGTTTAAAATGGTATTTTCAATGGATAAATCATGTCTAATGAGTTTTAAATAGCTAATCATTTGATTAGAAGTAGAAAAGAAGTGATTAAGCCAAAGAAAACAAGAAACCGACAAACTCTTTCTGGGAACTCTGATTTTCAGGTTTCTGATCTGTGTAAGACATGGTGATGGGCTAAGAATTTGATGATTTTGATACTTCCATTGGATTTAGAAGGTGAAATTGTGTAGGTCTACAAGTGTTCATGATTTTTGGATACTTGTATATGAATTTGGAATTTTTGAAAGTTGTGGAGTAGATGCTGTGAAATTCGTTTTCTGGAGGCAGTGTCATTTTAACGAGTTTTTGAGTGATCAAATGTTATCCAATTACCATGAAAATTTTTAGTATAAAATTAGAGACATGGAACTTTAATTTGATAGGTCATAATACTTAATTGGACAAGTATGCTATGAGATATAAATTTTTGAAGTTGTGCCCTGTTTCTAGAATGAAATCTGGAATAGTGCATGTTTTCTGAATTTCTGGGAAAATTATAAAGCTACACTTAAAGGGCTTCAAATATAATTTTTAACCATCTCAATTGGATTTATATAGAATTAATTGTGATTTTTCAAAGTTTGGTGAAAAATTTGTCAGCTTTATGTCTTATGCAAAATGAAGACTTAAGGGCATCAATGTAATTGGTATGAACTCCAATGGTGAAAGTAAGCCTTTAGGGCTAATGTGGGCCATTGGGCATTTACTTTTCATGGCTCTAATGATGTTATCACTTGCCTAGGGCCATGAAGTGACAAAGAAAAAGCAATGGTTGGCGGATCAAGGGACAAGAAGAGAAGGACATAAGTCCGAGAGGTAGTGAACTTACCTTTTTTGCATGTATGTGATATGTATGTTTTGCATTGATTATGTGACTGCTTTGCCTATTTGTGTGAAACATATATGGTTGGTTGAAGCTCTGTTATATTTGTGCAATGGCCATATGTATGTCATAACATCGAGCATGCAGCATGTCATTATGTTGGCATGAAATAGTATATGCAAGCATTTCATGCATTCATATATATCTAGTATGCATAGTGGTAATGTTTGCTACTGAGATTCTCTCGAATCTCACTCCTCCCAACCAACCATTCAGACAGGTGAGCATTGGAAACGTGCTGAGATTAGAAAAGAGGTATGCACGAAGAGGAATGTTGCTAGTTGTTTGAAGGCCTTTTAGTTATTAAGGTCTGTAAATATTGTGTAATCCCTGGTGGGGGAAATTTTGTATTATAATCAAGCAATATTGTATTAATATTATCAGTATATTCATGTTATTCCTGCGTTCCCACTGAACTACGCATTGCTACTCTGAGTAAGATCAGTAATAAGGGATATATGAGGCGGGTCTTTACATTATGTATTTACTATAAAGATAATGGTTCCTAATTAAGAACTATGAACTTTTATAATACGTGATGATTTTTATATGATTTCCAATACGAATACGAACTGTGAAAGTGTAGACTATCAATCTTTTAGTCCTTCAAAATTTAAAGCTAGAGGTGTTAGAAAAGTTACCACAGGGATAACTGGCTTGTGGCAGCCAAGCATTCATAGTGACATTACTTTTTGATCCTTTGATGTCGACTCTTCCTATCATTGTGAAGTAGAATTCACCAAGTATTGGATTGTTCACCCATCAATAGGGAAGTCGTAACAAGGTTTCCATAGGTGAACCTACAAAAGGATCATTATCGATGCCAAATAAAAAGAGTGACCATAACCGTAATGTATGATTGTGAGACTCTTCAGGTGAGAATTTTTGAGCTAGTTGGACTAGACTATAAATAATAAAAACAGTACCTCCCACATTGAGTTTCTATGCAATATGGGATAGATTAGGACATTCCAGGCTTTATAGGGAGAATCAAGGGGCAACTGTTGACCTATCTAAGTGATAATGTAACTGTTTACCTATAAATTGTGTCTCTTCAAAGAAATTAACCCTAGAAAGCAATGGATTGGGGAAAAAACCTACAAATATCTGTATTAATTGTTGATGATATTCGTGTCTTTTCCTATATACGTATGATATTCGTGTCCTTTTTCCACCAACCCATTGCTTTCCTGGCGTAATTGCTGATAAGATGTCAAACCCCTCATTGTTTTGACATTTATCAGAGTATACACACGCAGTTCAATGGGCACGCAGAAATAGTACATTAACTGATATAATATTCTTTATTAAATTACAAAAAAAAACCCCATAGAGTTTGTACATGCTACATTACATATTCAAGTATAAATAGGGACTATCAGATAACCAACGAAGAGATTCTTGAACCAGCATCAGACCTTCTTCTATCAGCATCAGCTATTTTTACCTTTTAAGCTGTTTCTGCTTGCTGAATAAATTTTAAAATTTCGGAAAATGTAAGATTCATACGAATCTTAGTAGTAACAAAATAGCAATCATATAAAATGCAAAAAATAAACATGCAATGCAGCATTTATCATGATGCAGCAATAAAAATGCCTAAGCCTATCTGACAATGCTCAAGAACCAAATGATGATTTTGTCCGGATCAAAATGATCATCTGTTCCTGATCTGCAATATCATATCTCGTACAAAGGAATTCAACACGAAATTCACCTATGTAATGTGATCACATAACAACTTGAAGCAGGCATATACCTATCCGTATATATCATATCTTGGAGCAGGCCAATACCTGTCCGTACATATTAAGCAACTCAACTGGGTTTACCTGGCCATATGGTACCCCAAAGGTTCTATGGGGTGGTTTAACTCATCATCCACACCCAGAGAGTTTCAGCACCACAAGCAATACATTGAACAGATCATGGCAATCATTGCATCTTAACATTTACATAGTATATGAAAGATAAAGTTACTACCTGGACTCCTTTCCAAGGTCTAGTCACTACTATCAGTCTTTAACTTTCTGTCAGTCTTGGACAATTATCAAACCCTATAATTCCCAAAGTGATTGAAAATGAGTTACTACTCATTCATACTTTATTCTAGAATTTACAAGTTGGTTATCTTAGCCTAAAATTTCATATTTACCAAAAAGCCCCTGGGACCCGGCCCGGCCCCCTCTTGTACTCAGTATTTTTGTTTTTTTTTGTTTTCCAAAAATACAACCCGGGCTTATCTTATATATTTTTTACATGTAGAATCCATTTTTGACTTCAAATTAGGCTAATGCCACCTTAAATTACAGTATTGCCCTTGACAGCCCTAACTTGGGGTTTTAGGGGTAAAATCGTCATTTCACAATCCAGGGCTTTTCACACTTCGCACTCTTCAGGAACCCTACACAAATTTCCCTTATAAACATCATGGAACCATTATAATCATGAAATTCCAACCCTAACCCTTATTTTTGGGCCTGGCCGAAATATTCACTATTTTTAGGAAAAATTGGATTTTCTTGATTTTAACCCTTAAAACATCTTCTTATTACTTGTTTCCTCTTGTTTAATCATCCAATCATCATTTCAACATAATCATTAGAAATTTGGGCAATATTTCCCCTTATAAATTGGACATCCCAAATTTATGAAACCATAAAAAAAACAACAAACAACCAGCAAGAGCACCACTACAGCTCAATTTTCATCAAGAATTCCAAAGTTTTAGCAACTTACCTTGCTTTTCCTTCTTCTTCCTTACTTGGCTGAATTTTCTCCCTTATTTCCTTGGATTTTGGCTTGTTGGATGGCTTAATCAAGAGAATAAGAAGATTAAGAAGAGGATTCATGAGCTATAACACAAGATTGAGCAGAGATTTCGGTGTACATACCTAATTTCTGCTCCTTGATCACTACTTCCTCTTCTTTTTCCCAAGTTTCTTCTTCCTTACTTTCTCTTTTCCTTATAGCCGAATTGGCTCCTTCTTATAGAGAATATTAGTGTTCTCTAGAACTTGCTTAGTTGTCCCTTAAAATTAATATTTTATTCTAATTATGTCATATGTTAAACTGTATATTATATTTTATTCATGATAATTGTTTTGGATATTTCCATCCATCCAGACCATCTTTTATTATTCAGGAAATTACCAAATTGAACTTATTTGGTCAAAATGACCATTTTTCCCTTGCAACTTTTCCCATTTTCGCAATAATTGAAAAAATTGGCAGAATTGTCACCAAACTTTGAAAATTCATATCTAATTGTATAAATATCCAATTGGGGTGGTTCCAAAGGCTATATAACCTTTATTAAGTATATTTTTGGTTAAAAATATAAAATTTAGCCAATTGGAAGCTTACCATTCCCATAATTGTTATTTTTGAAGTCTGCTTCAGAATAACGTCAAATTCTCTGGGAAATATTAAAAAATTCATATCTCCTTGTATACAACTCCAAAAATTCCTTATGACCTATCAAATTGAATATCATTGTGTCTAATTTAATTCTGAAAATTTTTAGAATTGTTGGAGGTCATTTGCTAATTTAAACATTCTCAACAATCCAACTGCCTTAACAGGGATTGCGCCAACTATTGTGTATAACAACTACTTTGTTATGTGTGACCTTTATTGGCTTTGTTTTGCCACTTTACATGCTCTTTTATCATTACATAACATAAAGTCTACATGATACCAAGTGACTAAAAATTTGGGACATTATATAAGACATAAGGTATAAGTGATGAACACTTACATTATGAGATATACAAGTTAAGAGTGTGATTGATTCAAGCCATAAAACCTATAAAATATTGATCCATCTCATATTACTTGGCTATTTGATGTAGGAAGTACTATTCTATTAGATACAGCTGAGACTAAGTAGCTCAAAAACAATCACATTGAAGAGTCTAAGATTGGTCACAATGTTGAATTTCAAAGCTCTTAACTTGGTGCCACCTACTCAATATAAAAACATGAGAGGAAACTTCGATCAGAGCAATAATGGGCTTTCCAACAAAACATAACTTCACAAAAGTTATTTAATTTCACCTTGAATGTTTTATCGCGTCTTAGTACAATTGAACTAGTTTATTCATCATATCCTTTTTTATCTTTTCGAAGTGACTTCCGCAGATATAGATACTTCCAAGAAAGGAAAGGTATTTGCTTAAGGATTCATATCTCCTGAAATCACTTCGAAAAAGATCAAGAGAGTATAAACCGTGAATCAGAGTAGTAGGTTGACAAATTCCTATAACAGGAAAGGAACTTTTGACCAGAGCAATACTAGGGTTTCTAAAAAGCCATAACTTCATAAAAGCAATTTAAAGAACCTTCAATCAAAGAAATAATGGGTTTTCTAAATCAACATAACTTCACAAAAGCAATTTAATGTCACATTAGATGCTTTATCGCAGTATGACTTCACAAAGGCAACCTAATTAGCTAGGTCTTACGAACAAAAACAACTCATACAAAAGTCGCTAAAAGAAGGGTTAAGTGCATTCACTAATGTGGCTATTGCTGAGAAGTCAGACAAAGGATTTTTATGGTGAGATTTGACTGAAAACAACTCCTGACAACTGAAAAAGACAACAAGTGTCATAGGGTTAAGATGTTGTGGGTTTCGTTCAAACAAACAAAGTGTTAATTGTATTTTATTTCATACATTTAAATAGAAGGGGAATGGTAGGGTCTTTTTGGGTTATCGTGCCTAAGACTTTTCATCACGGTTCTCTTGAAAATATTGTTATTTATTTATTTATTTATTTATATTTATCACGGTTCTTTGTTAATAACCAGTGTGTAATTTACTTTTTTTTCACATGGTATTTTAATAAGTAATAGGTTTTACTTAATAACCATTATGTTTTTCACTTTTTTATTAATTTATTTTTTTCAAAAAAATAAAAGACAAAAAGACAAACTTTATAAACAAACTAAAAATAAAATGTTATGAAGATATTTTAAGAATATGATACATCATCATATTCATCCTTCTCCAGTAACTTGTCTATCTTCTCGTTCAAAGAGTGAATAAGAGTGGTAAGCTTCTTCAAGTATTGGTCCACTACTGCAAAAAACACATTTTAGACTTGTTAAAATAACTTTTTAGACCTATTCTGGAACCAATCTAGATATGGCCGATCTAGAAAGTTGACATTTTTTAGATCGGTTAGCCATCCGATCTAAAAATGACTTTTTAGACCAGTTCTTTTAGATCAAGTCTAAAAAGTCTAACCTTTTAGAGCTCACCTTGCTTATATAAGGTTTAAAAGTTTATACATTTTAGACCGGCTGTTTCCATATTAGGTCTAGAAAAGACTTTTGAGACCTCTTACTTTTAAGATGAGGTATAAAAAGTCATACTTTTTAGACCTCACATGTAGCAAAACTGGTCTAATTTGTTTTTATACATCTATATTATTTCTTCTTTTAACCCACCATCCAGCACTTGAAAAGAGACCCAACATGTCAAACCCCTTAATATTTTGATATTCGTAGAGTATTAAGCGTATAGCTCACAAGGCATTAAGAAATAACGGAAACATACTGACATTAAGTACTTGTTTACAATACAGGAAATCCCTATAGGATTTGAAAAATATTTACAGAGTATTCAAAAGGAACCAAAAGTACAAACTAGATAACCAACAATAGCTTCTGTCTGCACCAAGACTATTCGCCGGTAATTACTGCATCGCCCTTCGAGCCGCTACCTTCTGCTGGAAGGTTTTTGAATGTTGAAAAAGGGTGAGACTCGAGCGAATCTCAGTAGTAACAAGCATTCAGACATATAAAATATAAAAATAGATATGCAATGTACTATATTTTGTAAGATGCAAACTCACACTATGTTGTGTGCATACTGTCCAAGGCCAAACGACTATTTGTAACCTTGGCTTAACTTGTGTATCTCAGCTGGATCCAAGAGCACAACTAGGTCGTGTGCCCTCGACACTATCATGTTATAGAAGATGGTATACACAAAGCATACAGATAATCACATAGTGTATGAAGGAAAGAGTTACTACCTGAATCCTTTTTCTGTTCCTCTGTCTCTACCTATCTAATATCTTTAATTCGGCTCAGGCTATTGCCAATTCCTATCAATTAAAGTTAACAAATAACTAGTTATTACATGTACTACTACTACCTTTTAAACATATTTTGTTCGTTATCTATCACAGTTTCAGCAGTTTTTGTACAGTACAATTATGCACAATGCAATTTCACTGTTTTCCAAAAACATGCTAGAAGTTCAGTCAACTTTGAAAATTCATAATTAATCTAGAAAATTCCAAATTGACTGGTTTCAAGTTCTATAAAAATATATTTAAGTTTAATTTTATGGAAAAATACACAAGTTTGATCAATACACTCCCATTATTCCTAGAATTTCATCAAGCCTCCCCTATTCTAGATTGCATTCTAGAAACATGGCTCAACTTTGGAAAATCATATCTTTTAATCTACTAGTCCAAAAATTATGTTCTACTCATAAAATTAAATCTCTATATGTATAATTTAATCCTATAAATTTTCATAATATTTGGACTAGATTTGACCAAAGAAATTCATTTCACAACAACATTGCCTCCAGAAATCAAATCAAACAACATTTCCTCTACATTTCTAAAAATTCCAGATTTGCATGCAATCATCTAAAAATTTTGAACACATGTATTCCTATACAATTTTCTCTTCTAAATCCAATGGAACCATCAAAATTATAAAATTCCAACTCCTTCCTTGGTTTTGCACATGGCCGAAACATAGAACCCTGAAAGGGAAGTTGTGTTATCTTGATTCCACTTGATTAAACACTTCCTTTTTACTTATAATCATATGATTAACCATTTAAACACTCAATAAACATGGTTCATAGAAATTTTAATAGCATATCATTTTAGGGTTTCATCTTTCATTTTAAAATCAATAAAACCAAGCCAATATCAATAACAACCACCACAACAACAACCTACTAACCAAGAGGATTAAGGTTCTTGAGATTACTTCTTGATTGCTTGAATTTCTCTCTCTAGGTGCCAACTTTATTTCTCTCTTCCCTCTTGATTTTTCTTGCTAAACATGATTTCCAAGATGAAGAAGAGATTATAAGAGGTTCTAAGTGAATTAGAGGGAAAGAACACTTGAAATCAAGCCTCTTACCTTGATTCTTGCTTCTTGAACCCTAGCTCTCCTCTTGTATTCTTCAAGCTCTTCTCTCTCTCTATTTTTGTTGTCTTGGCTGAAAATGATGAAGAAGAGAAGGGATATTGGCTTTATCAAAATATCTCTCTTCTTGCTTTTGATATATTATTATTTTATGATAATTAACCATGTGCATCTTTTTACTTAGCTATAATTATTTCTCCTTGAATTAATGTGAGCCAAGAAAAATTCATTTCCCCTTTTTAACCAAAAATTCAAGAGAAAAAGGAAATAATTAAATGCTTCTTGCATTTCACATAATTCCTTCTTTAATTAACAATATATTATTGCTACTTTTACCATGTGCTTTTTCTTTTATGACATCATTTCTTCTACTTGGCTTTAAAATAATTCCACATGGCACTCTTGTTTTTCAAGTATTTATTTTCCCTCCTATTTTCTTATTTAGCCAAAAATATTAAAAGAGGGAAAAATAAATTGCTTCTTGCTTTGTTGACAAATTATCATTTTATCATTACGTTTTTGTGATTTATTATAATAAATCATGGCTTGTTCTTCTTCCTTGTTTTTGGCCAAATTTTAACACTTATGTTGGACCAATATTTGTGTCATTTCATATTCCAATTTAAGTTACAATGTTAGGTTTTTCAGTAGGTAAGAGTTGCTCCTTTTTGTCCTAGCTTAACCAGATTGTGTGTAACCAATGATTAGAGTGTTTATCATTTTCTGTGCACCATAATTCATCATTTTATTCTATTAAATGTCACAAGTACATACAAAGAATATTAGTGAATAAAAATGGGATTTACACAACGTTTTTAAGAGTATAATTTCAATCTATAATTTCAACAATATTCTTATTCCTATAACTCGATATTTTCCAATAACAATTCAAAAGTTTCAAAATGAAATTTAATACCAACAATCTTCCCATTCAAATGTCTTTTAATGAAAATATGCATCATTTATCTCTTCTAACTCTCTATATTATTCCTCATCTCTCCTCTACTGATCTAAAGCTACCCTTCACAAAGCTTCCTCAACCTTCCTCCGATTCTCCTCAAGCATCCTTTACCAAGTTCTTCTTTCTCTTTTTGAGCTTGCTCCTTGTAATACCCCACTTTTTACACTATATATTCCTTGTATATATTTGTGATATTTAGTGTAATAAAATGGTGAATTGAGGCGTGTATAAATTTGCAGGAAAATCCCAATCGCCAGTTACACATAATTTGGCCAAGTTGAGATACAAAGAAGCAATAAATATCCACTAAAAGGCCTAATATTGTAACCAAAATTTGAGTATAAAATGACACAAATAATGGATTTATTCAAGTGTCAAAATTAGGCTAAACCAAAGGAAAAGGAAAAAAATGATTTATTACGATAAATCGTAAAACGTAGGGGCAAAATAGTACCTTTGCCATAAAGTGGGAAATAATTATTTTTCCCTAATATTCCCAATAATTTTAGTTAAATGGGAATTAAAAAAGAGGAAATGACCACTTGATAATTATTAAGTCCATTTTTGGAATATTATTAACAAAGAAAAGATTAAAGCTTGGAAAAGAAGTCAAAAAGTAAAGACATAAGACTTTGGTTAACAAATTACTAGATGGTATGGGATGGTTTAAAATTTATATGTTTCTCTCCATTTCTCATGAAAAATACGGTGGAATGAGGAAGTATAAAGGGAAATCAAATATTGAATAAAGAATTGCATTTTTGGACCAATAGAAATAAGCCAAGTGTAAAGTTTAATGCATTAAATCATCATCTTTTCTCATTCTTTCTTCATTCTCATTCCTGTAAGATTAAATCAGAAAAGAGGAAAGAAAGAATGCTGAATGTGGGGGACAAAGAAGCATAGGAAGAACTTAAGTTTTTCAAAAAATTTAAGGTAAAGCTTGCAAAATCTTATGATTCTTGATCCCTAACTCCTCTATGGTCTCTTCTAATCACTTCTACACCTTTGGAACCATGGATTTCCAGCTGGTTTAAGAGCTATGGAGAGAGAGAGAGGAAAAAACGTCCTAGAGAGAGAAGCAACAAGAAATCCAAGGTAAACTCCAAGAACTTGCTCCTTGCACCTTTTTTGTTGTTGTTCTTGTTGTTCTTGGCTTGGATTTGGTTTATTTGTGAAGTTTGGATGTTGAAACCCTAAGGAGTCCTAATGCTTAAACATGCTTCTAATCATGTGTAATGATTTTTTAAATAGCTAATCATTTGATTAGGAGTAGTAAGGGAGTGATTATGCAAGAGAAAACGAGAAAACAACAAACTATTTTCAAGAAACTTTAGGACTGCCTTGTGTTGTAACATGTAGAAGAAATAGTAATTTGGTGATTTTGATGATTCCATTAGCTTTAGAAGGCAAAATTATGTAGGTATACAAGTGTTCATGAATTTTGGATGCTTGTATATGAATTTGGGAATTTATGAAGTAAGCTTGCTTATTGTGCTAATCTGCCCTGTATAAGGCAATTTGATTGTCATGTGCTTTTCATTGACCAAATGATACCTAAAAATTCTAAAACTTTCCATTTGAAAATTAGGCACAAAGACCTTTAATTTGATATGTCATAGTGCTTAATTGGATTTATGTGCTAGAAGTTCTACATTTTTAAAGTTAGGTCATGCAAAACTAGAATTTTCTGGAACAATGTGTATAAAGTTAAAATATTGTATTAATTTGTGTATATATAGCTAATTTCTATATTTTTCCTTGACACTATACTTAACAAGGGTCAATTAGGACTTGGAACCAGCTCAATTTGACTTTTTTGGATTTAGATATGAATTTGTGAACTTCTGCCCTGTTTCTGGAATGTGATTTGGACAAGTTGAGTTTGGAAAAATTATGGGAATGTTTTGGTTGTGATATCTGAAATTTATTATTTTTATATCAAAATATAATGAAATATATTTACATATAATTTAAAACCACTCAATTTAGAGTTTCCTAGAATTAATGGTGAATTTTTGAAGTTATGTCCTATTTTCTGGATTGTATCTAGAACAGTAAAGTTTAACAATCTACTGGAAATTATATGAGCACGGTGAGAAAATACAAATATTTTTAATCAAATTTAAAAGGAAGGAGCTTCATTTTATCTTTGGAATCAGTCACATTGGATATTTCTAGAATTAGTTATGAATTTCCAAAGTTGACCCAAAAATCTGCCAGTTTCTAGAAAACAGTAAAATTACACTGTACAGAATTCTATTGTGCAGAAACTATTATAACTGCTTTAGATAACCAATAGAATTTGAATTAAAGACAGTAATAGTACAAGTAATAACCAGTTACTTGTAACTCCAATTTTGATAGGAACTAGAACTTGCCCGAGTTCCAACCAAAAATTACTCAAGGAAAGCAACCAGGTAGTAACTTATCTTTCATATATTATATCATGCATGGTGTGTTGTGTGGATTCATTATGAGATGTCTAACACATTCTGGTTATGCGGAGTGGTCGCCCGGGGCCTATTGCGTGGGTGAACGCTCGGGCCAATAACATTCTATGATGCACGAGTGGATCCCGGGCCTATTACGCGAGTATCCCTCAGGGCCTTTAACATGCCTAATGCTATGCTTGTTTATTATAAACTGCATGTGATGCACTAAATGCTATTGTAATAGTTCTGCTGTATGATGTCTATATAGCATACTTTGTGATGATATATATGTATGATTGGCAATATGTTACTACTGAGATTATTTTGAATCTCACTCTTTTTCATACACCATCTACAGTACAAGGAGAGAGCTCAAGAGGCAAGACGAACGTAAATACAAATGACTAGAGGCTGGAAACGCCAGATGATCTTAGTCTTTTGTTGGTTGTCTGTTTCTTATATTTTGGATCTGTATATAGTATGAATAGCCTGTAACCTTGACAGTGCTACAATAGTGAAACTAATAATGCCGGTAGACTAGTAAATGAACAATTTAACTATATTTTGCTTCTGAATGCTAACGAAACTTAACTAAGGTATGAAACGTGAAAAATAAGCAGAGAATCGCTCGCATACTCTAATAAAATGGAAAGAGAAACTGGTGAAACTTATTGAGATAGTGAATGTTTGTGAAATTGTTTAAGAAAATTTTTATTACTCCCAAAAACCCCTCTTAATCCCAGGTTCAAATCCTAAGATAGATTTGGGGAATTTTGAATATTTTTCCAAAATTTCTTAATCTGGGACTCAATCCTGGTTTCACAAATGTTTGTGCTACTCTTTTGTACTCATATGAGGCTATAGAATCACACTTCTGATAAAAGTAACAGACTTTTTTATTGGACAAATTATATAAAATTGCAGGATAACAATAATTTAAAATTTCCAAATAAAAACCAAGGAAAAAGAATCATCATCACACCAGATCAAAGTATTTAGGATAAATTGAAGTCAATACCTCCTTCTGCCTACCTCAATAAGAGCAACTTACTTTTCTTTCTCAAGTTGAAATGCATCTTCATCAATTAGTCTCTTTTTTCCCCTATTCCGATTGTCTTAGAATCTCTATCTGAATTTCTTAAGATTTTAAGCTCACTTCAACTCTCTAGCGTTTTCTACTCTCTTGCCAGTCTCTTCTTTCTATTAACTTCAATTTTGCTTCTTGCTGCCACCTGTGAATAAATGATAACAAACTTGGACAACTATAAACTTGAACAGCAGGATTGGCAAAAGAAACTTGAACAACAGAGATATCTACTTCATTTTATCCCATTTTTATCCTTGCAGAGAATCATAATCATTGGCAAACAAACCTTCATGATGACATGCACTAAAAAATGCTTATGTTTCTAAGTCATACCTCTATTGAATCATGATCCAAACGAGTATCAAAACTAGTGAACAAATTAAATTGAACTATAGCAAACTATCAAATAAGCTCAAAATGATGAGAATTTTTCAAAGAATTCCTTTTAATAAAAATTTGGAAATTTTTCAAAGTAATTCCTTCAAGATATGAATTAAGTTCAATCATAATCAAGAGTGACAGCAACCTCTAAGAATCATACTTATGTTTATAAGGCAAGGAGTTCAGCTATAAATCAGATTCAAGATATTGGAAACAAGTATAACTTCCACAAAATATTCAGTCCATCCAAGAAGAAGAGCAGATTACTCCAGCTTCAATTGAATTCCTTCTCTGCATATTTCCATCTCTATTTGTTACCCTTTCTCTTTTCCATGCATGCCTTCAAAGCTTGCACTTCTGTGAAGAGGAAAACAAAAATTCAACAACTTGACTACAGCCATCGCAGGCTGATTTTCCAGGGGGGAAATGCAAATTTAAACACAACAATCCTTTATTAGGAATGTCCAAAAAATTGGTTTTAATAATTTAATTTAGAAGCAAAGGCGGGAATTTCACTTATACCTTCCCATCTTTCATTGTGGACTCACAGAACAACAGTAGCAAAAGTTGGAGTGTTTGAATGGTCAGGTATGGTTGGGTCATCTTTGGGGCCTTCATATTGTCCAAGAACAACCTTGTCATCTTTAATAGGAAGTACTGATTTAAAAACCTGCATTTGAGTGATTCAGTTAAAATGCCTCACCTGCAGCAAATGGTTTTGAATAATATCACGAATAATCCTATCAAATGGAAGTCATAAATTAATTAGTTATAGTTTTAGACATAAAATAGCTATTCAGTACAAAATAAGTCAACAACACAAATTTCAGTAATAGCAGGCATTTGAGATAACATCTAGAAGTCTTATCTAAATATCTGATAAGAAAATAAAATTGGAATATACATAATTGTTTTCTTAATGTTCTTTATCTCAGAACCAATAATTTCCATAACTTGTCATTTGACAACATGTTCAGCAAACTAATTAGAGACAATTCACCTCACGTACCCATACTAATCAAAATATCTACCACGACCTTCAGTTCCAAAATCTAGAAAAATTATGTTTAGATTGGAAGTTCAACTGATAGAATTTTAATTAATAATCAAACCAACATAAGGAATAGACAAAATCTTTAGACAAATGATAGACTGCACCTTAAATCAGTGTCCCTCACAAGGAGCATATCGACAACAAAATCAATTATGGGCATGCCTAGTATACATCATTGTGATATGCTTTGAACTTCATACTCAATTATATATGGCTATGGCACTTATTGTAACTTGTTGGTTGAAACTTCAGAAAACAATACCCTCCTGTCACTTTTTTCAACGAAGTGACCAAGTTGTTAGCAATTTTTTCTTCTTCAATAGTCTCCGCATCAATTATAAGGAAATGGAATTGACAAAATGCTTCCAATTGAAACCATAATTTATCAGCATAGAATAGAAGAAATTCACCATGAAGTAAACTAAAGTGATGTCTAAGGCAAAATCAAAGACTTGGCAAATGATTAAAGCAGCAGATTTAGGGAACTGATATAGAACAGAAAGGAGAAAACCCTCCAATAATAATAATAATAATAATAAATCTATTCTTCAAAAAAAGTTAAGCTTGGGACTTTAGATGTGAACATCCCCAAAACCTAAAGAAGAGCAAGGACACCTTCGATAAATGTTCACTTGAAATCAGAGACCTGAAAACAACATGGAACTAAACAAACATAACAAACCCCTCTTTTACAAAAGAATCCGATTGTAGTCAAATCAAACACCCTTACATCACATCTAACTAAAAGAATGATCAGATTTTACAATGGTAAAGTCAAAACACCCATACACAAACACACAAAAACTTGATTAGAAGGTTTAAAGCTTACACAAGCAAAACCCAGAAACTAACAAGACAAAGGAACATAGAAAATCTAGAGAAATGTACCTGAGAAAGAATAGAAGCAGGGGCTTAGAGATAGAAAGAGAGGTAGCAAGTGTCAATGAA
The DNA here is from genome assembly GCA_037074505.1 of Albizia julibrissin. Lineage (NCBI taxonomy): Eukaryota > Viridiplantae > Streptophyta > Magnoliopsida > Fabales > Fabaceae > Albizia > Albizia julibrissin. The sequence continues at coordinate 20,480,193 of CM073486.1, read as the reverse complement.
TAGGGCAGAGGATCTAAACTATGAATTTCTTAAGGCAACAAAAACTTCAGAGCTCATGAAATAATAACTAAGAGTAAAATCGAAAATTACAGTAGAATTAGTACCTGGTAGAAAGTGCTAGTCTAGAAGCATCTATGCTCTTGGCTTAAATCGGGAAAACCCATAGTATGATGGATGATCCGGTTGGTGCCATAGTCATTGGACTTGGGACCACAGATGATGGATGTGTTTGAAAACACATTAGATAAGGAAAAAAGCTCATTTGGACATCAAAAGTTTATTAGAGCACATGATAAGTGTTTGGAAAATCATTAGCTTATAATGGGCTTTTTATAAAAAAGAGTTTTTTTCCTTAAGCTCATTTTTTTAGCTTTTGAGCTTCTATCAATGGGCTTTTGAACTTTTTCATTGAATTTTTTATTTTAAAAAAATATATTTATATTTTTTAACATCAATTATAACAATATATATGTAGTATCTATCAAGGTTTATACATTTTTCAGTCGTTTCCTATTTAAACGGATTTTTCAAATGTTAATCCAAACAGGTTCAATGTTAAAAAAAAGTCACTTCTCTCACCGCCAATCCAAACACAAATCACATTTTCAATCTGACTTTTTTTAATTGGGCTTATGTAAAAGTCCCATTAAAAAAAACCACTTCTCCACCAAACAGGCTCGATACAAGTGATGGCGTAAGCACCAACGCCATGGGAACGAGTATAGCAGTCAACTACTTAACTGGAGCAAGAGAGGTGCAACAGAGACACGTGACGACGATTGAGGAGCGATGTACGGCAGAGACTAAGAGTGAGGTACGGCGGTGGAGCAAGGTAACAAGGACAAGCTGAGAAGAATCTCATAGTAAATCAAGCAAGAGAGGGACTCATATTTTAGGGATTAATCTCCTAGACTAGTTATTTTTGTATTAGGCCTAAAGAGTTCATTTTTTTGACCGATTATATTAAAGATTAGGTCTATAAAAAAGTAATAAATATCTTATTTTTTTAATTATTTTTAATGCAAAACATATATTTAGACCGGTTATCTATATAACCAGTTTAAAACATACATTATAATATGATTTTTTTTAATTATTATTATTTTTTTAAGATCGGTTGTTTGAAAATCAGGTTTAAATAATATGTTTAGACCTTATTTGAAAAGAAGTGGTTTCAGAAGTTTATGATAATTATAAAACTGCCATTGGTCATGCTTTTTAGACCTTATTCCCTATAAGAGGTCTAAATATGATGGTTTAAAAGGCCTATTTTATACTAATGGTCCATACGTCCTTCCTATTACAAGTAAACTTAGACCATATGATGGAAGTCATAGGTCATATAGCTGAGCCCTTCGATGCTTGTTGGTAGAAGGAGTTCACCTTTTGGTTTGTCCCAAGATGATGAGCCAACAATTCTCTTGCATTTGTCTATACGTTTGGTGAAGATGTTGGCTATGAGAAGTTGAAACGAAAGTGGAGTTTATTTTTCAGACATTTATATAGCGAGGGTTTCGTGGATTATCAAGTCATCGCGTCTTTTATAAATGGTGATGGTTGGTTTTTAATAACCATTATTAATTTGTCTAAGACTGATTATTTCACTACTATAAAAAACACAATAAATGATGTTTATTTTTACAAATACTATGGCATTTGGGAAACGCCATAGCTTACAGCACCATAAAAGTAAGCTATGGTGCTTCTTGAATTTCTGAAATCGTCATAGCTTGTGTTTTTATTTTTTTAAAATACACTTCATATATCGCTTTTATAGGGAAGTGCGATAGGAAGTAGACACCTCTTATGGCGTTTCCCTGGTGAAGCCCCATAAGAGGTCTGGGACTTCCTATCGCGCTTCCATTGGAAGTGCCATAAGAAGTCTTGGAAGCTCCATAAGAGGTAGGGAGTTTTTTTAATATTATTTTACATAATTATTTCCTTTTCCTAGACCCAAGCCAATTTGATTCACAGTAATCTACAATACAAATCGACAGCAAAAAAACAAACTAAATTAGAATAAAATAACACATAACTAATTCATAAAATCAATATTAAATGTATGTAACTACAATGTAACAATTGTATTGTACAACTAATTTTAAAAGAATACACAACACAAGAAATAGGAAAGAAACAACCTAATGTATGTACCTAAATATTAGCTAATATTTGTCTGATCATATATTCACATCATTTCTCAATGATTTCATCCACTTGTTAGTCAGTCAATTGGGCACAATGTTGATCTTCATAATACTATATAAAAATCATACATATAATGAATTAAAATCACTAGAAATCAATTAACTTAGACACTTGTCAATTAAATTTAATACACATTATAAACTGCAAGTAAAAGAACTTAATTTCACAGGGATATAATTTAGATGATGAGTAACTACATCTTTCCTAAATTTCATGATGTAATAATCGCAATCATTATTGTTTAGTTGGACGCACTGCAACCATACAATGAAATAGTTAAGTAAATTTTTGAAGAAAAATTTTTTAATAATAAAATTTGAGTAAATTCATATATAAGTACCACAATATTCTTCTAGGAATAGGCATCGACTGAATCATTACTTTTAGAATAGCTCAATCCAACCTGACTTCTATAGGCAATCAATGCACTAACAAAACAAGTAATAATTGATTAATTTTGGTTATTCAATAATCACACACGCAAATATTTACACATACACCTAAAACTTGCTAAAAAAAGATTCATGACACATTTTAACCAAAAAGAAGAAGAATAATAATAATACATACGGACTTAGGCTTCTCTCTGTGTGTGTGTGTGTGTGTCTAAAAGACTTGCGTGCTAGGAACTTCTTATAGGAGGTTAAGACAGAGAAAAAAAATATGTTGGAGACTAAGCTTTGTACTGCAATGGAAGTGGCAACCAAAAAATTTTGAAGAAATGTGCACGAGGAGACAAGAAAAAATAAAAAATGGGGACCAAAGAAGCTTCTAATTTCCATCGTTAAAGAGAGGAGGGAGTTGGGATAATGGATAAGGAAAGGTGGTGGAACAATAGAGTGGGGACCAATCAAGTTCTGGGAAATGGAGAGCTAGAGGGCGTGCGAGAAGACGATAATGGCAGGGAATGAAAATTTTTTATAGTACCTTATATGGAACTTACTACAAGGTGACAAGGGAGCTATGATGCTTGCACACCAACTGCCATTGAATCCCTTTAATATATTAAAAAAATGGTAGATAGGGACCTTGTATGGCCTTTGCTTAGCAAGCACCATACAAGGTGACAAGGAAAGCAATGACCCTTGCAACCTATCATCTGGTCTTCGATGGCTCAAAGCGGGGTTTTGCAACCATGCCTTCCCGCTCCTTTTTCTAGTCATTTTAGCCGACATAGTCTTTCACCCAGGAGTAACCCTTCTTCTTTTTTGAAATAAAAGGGGAGCGTTGGTTTGTTGTGTAGGTGGTAGGTCTTCCTAAATTAGGTGTCAATATTTCTCATGTTCGAGGTCTCAATCGTATACTGCAAGGGTGCTTACAAATGAAAGACAATTTCCTCACCCCCAAAAGAAGGAATGATTGCATAACCTCTTAAAGCACGCGTTCATATTCTCTTTCGTTATAGTATGTACTGCGGTTTCAAGGAAATGGGAAGACTATAAATCTATAATTGGTCTTTTTGTTTAATCGAGTTTGTATGGTCACCTTGTATGGCGCTTGCTAAGAAAGTGTCATACAAGATCCATATGTACCATTAAGCACCATTACTTCCCTTAATCAAAAGGATGCTATGGCGCTTGCACACCAAGCACCATTAAATCCCTTTAATGTATAAAAAAAATGGTAGATAGGGAAGTTTTGGAGCTTGCACTACAAGTGTCATTGCTTCCCTTGAATTTCTTTAGCAAATGGAAGCTAGCAATGATTAATCCACGTCTCAATCTTCATGAAAAACAAAAGGAAGAAAACAAACTAAGACAATGGACACCCATAATGACCTAGTGCATTAATCATTTGCTAATGGAGATCTTAAGAAAATGAGTCTTCTATGTTCATATATATTTTAAATAGACACTGTTTGAATAGAAAAGGAACATTAACAAAATTAAAGACACAAAAAGACAGTCAGGGGTAGCATACATAAAGAACAAGATCATGAAATAGCAAAAGACAAAGATGATGAAAGAAAATTGTGCCTTGTTTGTGACCTTCCTATTTCAAATAGGTTTAAAAACAATACAATTTAAAAATAATTACAAATGATAAATTGAAACTTGAAAGTAAACTGATTCTCTCACACACACATATGTTTCTTTTCAATCAAAACTCATCAAAATATATATGAATTGATTAAAGCCAAACTTATGTCCTCAAAGTGATATATCCCCATCTTTGCTGGAACTCAAACCGAAGGCAAGGAGCATCCATAATATACTCGTTTTGTTCAACCTCATTGCGTGCATGCAATAGTAATCACCACAAGTGGCGACCAAGTGGCTCTTGTGACTCAACTTAAGCCCTAGGTTGAGTATTCGAGCCCCTGGGGAGGCATCTCCTGGGCGTGGAGTCCAGAAGAGTAAACCCCCTTAGGGGTGGGGACAATTCATGTCCTTGCCCCTATAGTGTGAGTCGAACGCCGTTGCAATGGGCCTGGGCCGGACTCCCATGCCACTGCAGCGTGAGCCAAGCGCCGTTGCAATGGGCCTAAAGGGAGGGTCGTTACACCTTACATGACTTGTTGAGTGAGAGCAGAGTGTGTTCACCACCAAGTCACGTGCTGCGATTCTAAAGGTTAAATAGGGAACTTATAAATTATAAAGAGATGAATTTAAATAGTGAGAGCAAAGTTTTTTTTTTGCCCTGCAGTAAGTGTTTGCGTGATTGGCATGCACAAGGCCACTGTGGCCTTAATTTGCAAGTATTCCAAGGCCAATGTGAGCTTGGCGCTTATATGAGCCAATTAATTTAGCTAGACTTTATTTTTTTAATAATAATTATCATTGCTATCACATGTGCATATATTGTTCATCCCTCTTTCTTTTGATTAATTTTATTTTTAGTTTTCAATTTCTCATATTTAATTAAATCATGGGGTTCCATTTATTAATTGTCTGTTTCATCTTGCTAGCTAATTTAAATCATCTTCCAAAATATATACATAACTAAAATCTTTTAATGAGAAATTAATTTTTTGTAGAAATCTTGATTTAAAATTAAGTCCTTTAAATTTAAATCCTATTTTAAGTAAATTTCTCCTTATTCTAATATCATTTATCACATGATAAATCCTAATTTCCATAAAATAATTTTCTTATTCAACTCAAATCAATATTAGTAATTATATTATTTACTGCGTTTAAAGTTTGTACCTATTCCTTCATAAGAAATAATTTGATACCTTAATTTAAAAAAATACAATTCAGCTCCACGTATATCTTGTTTTAGGATTAATTTTTCCTTTAAATTTTCATTTATATTTAATTAATGTTTCAAATATTATATCTCTAGAATTCAAGCAATGAATTTAATTTACTCTAAACCTCGAGTTGATTAATAAATTAATTTCACACAATGTTACTAAAATTCAAAAAAAAAATTGGCTTCTAAGGGTATAGTGGGAGAGAGCCTTGGAAGGCGCTTGACAGGTAAGCACCTTCTAAGGCAGCACCTTTTTTTAAAAAATAAAATAAAATTGGAATTATCTTTTAGAGAGCCTTGGAAGGTGCTTGACAAGCAAACACCTTCCAAGACATTATTTAAAAAAAAAATTAAAAGCCTTGGAGGTTTTGTATTTAAAAAAAATTGAAAGTCTTGGAAGGTGCTTGATCTAAGGCATCACTTTTTTTATAATATATATATATATATATATATATATATATATATATATATATTTGTGAACCCTTGGAATGCGTTTTCCTGGCAAGTGCCTTCCAATGCTCTATTTTTTTAATAAAAAAAAATAAGTTCTTCTATGACGCTTACCTAGAAAGCACCATAGCTAGCACTTTTATTTTTTTTTTACAAAAATAAATGTCTTGTGTGATGCTTGTTTAGGAAAGTGCTGCACAAACCTAATACTAGCTATAACACTTATAATAGGAAGTGTCATAGCTTCTAAACATTTTTTTAACAAAAAACAATTATTTATGGGACTTCTTTAAATAATTGTCATAATAGGGGTGCCACTAAATCACTCTTTTGTAGTAATATTTGTAAGTGTTGCTAGTTGTTGTTCTTTTATGATGGTTATTAAGAATGAACAATATAAGAACCATTGGATATATTCTATTTTTTTTACAAAATATTTAAAAAGAGAAAACAATAAAATGAAAGAAAAAGAACAATGACGAGTAGCCTGATGAATTGATGAGATCACCAGGCCACTCGTCACCAGAAGATTGGCCAAGATCATTATTAGGATCATAGCTAATCCTATAGTCATTATGTATGAGATTGGTCTTTTAGTTTTTACTAGAGAGGTATCCAGAAAACCTCCTCACGGCATGGTCAATCTGTTGTGCATGTTGCAATATTGCTCCAGTTGAGGAAGCATAGGATGTGCAGGGGAAGGTAGAGGCGCATGTTGGGGAGGAGAAGTAGGAGGTGGAGGTTGAGGAGGAGAAGAAAGTGAAGGATGACGCCAAGAGTTTTATGGCATGTCATCTGTACGGCGTTTTATCTTGGCGATTGAGCTAGAGATCAAATAGGGGACAATGAAGAAAATGTAAGAAAAACATATGAAACTGTGGATTTTAAATAATATACATCTAGAAGGGACATGAAAAAACCATCATTAATGCGATGGAAGTTAAACAAGAAGGGCATTATGAAAGGTTACTGGGTTCATTCTCATGATGACAATCATCGGATGATAATGAGGAGGCAGCTACCCATAGTCAGTATGGGAAAAAGGAAATGTTTCGAAAGCTTTAATACATACACTAATATGCTAAATAGGAAGTTGAACCACATGCTTCATCATAATGATGTTGAATATGACTTATGGTTAAACCCTTCATCTCCCTCCTCTGATGTTGAGAATGAGGATGAGGATAAGGATAAGGATGATGATGAGTAAAAGGACAAGGAAGAGGAGGATAAAGAGGACGATGAGGAGGAAGAGGACAACAGTGGTGGTGATGACATCATCATTATTTTCTTGCTTGCCATCCTCCTTATCCTCCTCATCCTCATCCTCATCCTCACAATTAGAGGAGGGAGATGAAGGGTTCGACCATAAGTCATATTGAACATCATTCTAATGAAGTATGTGGTTCAACTTCCTATTCATCATATTGGTATATGCCTTGGGACACCTTGTGTCACGGTCAAGGCTTGCCAACATCTATATCAGAGCCTCCATTTTCAAAGGAGGCGAAAGAGAAGGAGGAGGGGGTGCTCCTTCGGAACTTAACATAATGAAGGAGAAGGAGGAAGCCAATAAAGAAAAATAGTAAAAATCATAAGGAATATGTAAGCATAAATAGAGGTCTAGGGGATTACAAAGGGTTAAAAGTTATGACTTATGAAGGCCCAACAGATTACAAAGGGTTATGACTTACGACTTACGAAGGTCTAACGGATTACGAAGGGTTATGAGTTATGACTTAGGTGGTGGTGAGGTGTTATATGACGATTGTTTCTAAATACCTTTATAGTTTGTCTTCGTTGATATAAGGGTTGGAAGAAGAATCATTTGTAAGCGTTACGTGACATTTGCTTTAAAAGAACCATCACTTTTGTAACTAAATAAATGACAGTTATTAATTATAACAATTATTTTTTATGTTTTCACGAATTTCATCTCGCAATACATAACGGTGCGCATAATTAACCATTATTTTTAAGTGTTATATATCATTAGACAACTTCCGCCTCAACATATATGTCATTTATTAGCTGTAATCATCATGTATTAAGCATAATAAATGCGTAAATCCATAGTAGTTCCAATTTGAGCCCATATTTTTCTAGGAGGCCCATATTATTTAGGGAAAAATAGTGGATCATAACTCCTTACTCAGCTATCTCACGTATTACAACAAAAAAGTAAAAATTAGTTTTTCATAGATAAAATCAAACTACAAAAATTATACATACTCAAAATGCAAACATTTCACTAAATCCTCAAAAAAATTGAGATCCTGAAAGAAGTAAATGGAAAGAAGAAAGGAAAAAATATTTTAGCACATTTGGTATGATTTCATGGGAGATGATTACATATAATCTTAATGCAAAAGATTAATTATAGTGTTTGATTAGGCTTATGTAATATAAAGATGATTATATTTTGTAATCCTGATTACATCATTTGATGTAATCAAGATTACACTGCTAAGACTGATGACTGGGATGCAGACATCCTGTAATCAAGTGAAAAAGATGCTATTGCCATTATAATTATTTAACTTGACCAAGTGCCCACCCATAAATGCTATTAAATATTAAATAATTATCACTATTAAATATTAAAAATTAATTAAAAATATAAATTTAAAAAATACCCCCACTAAAAAATAAAAAATTATTCCACAATTAAAAATATTCAAATATCCTATTAAATAATATTCTCACAATTAAATATTAAGAAATTAACATGAACTCAATATATGCATTGCATAATATTTCCATCATTATATATTAAAAAATTACTATGAACCCAATGTGAACAGTGAACAAATTGAAAATATTACTATAAACACAACGTGTACATTATACATATATGTGTAGATAGAGATAATTTTGTCTCTTACTATATTATTACCGTATATTCTCGTGTTTGATGTAATTTAACCAAAAGTGTTTATACATATGTATCATTTTTCCTTAATAACGAATCAAATAAGTTTATGTAAGCATCATTATATTACATTCAATTCCACTCCATTACATTGATTAAATTAATTCAATTCTATAAACTAAACAGGCACTTAGTGATTACTAGTTGACGGGAACATGCATGAATGGCATTAAAAAATATATATATTTGAGCCCCTGGCACTCTGTGATGAACTTCACTAATAATCCATTTTTTTATTAGAAGAATAATTCCTAGAATAGATGCAATAGTAGGAACTTGAATAAATCAGGATCGCTCCCATAGAAAATCAAATTAAACTGTCACAGAGCATTAAATTTCAACTTTTCATTTAAGCCGAGCCAAACAAAATCAAGAGTAGTTTGTCAAATTGGTGCTACCTTCAACCCTTATTGTAAGTATTTCCTACCGTCCATAATATAAGATACTTTAACTTTATCACAGAAAATAAGTAATAACAGTTAATTAAGTTATTTAATATGTCCAAAAATATGAATTTTTTTCACTTTTACTCTTCTTGAGAAATGCATTTAATTGTATTGAGAATATTATTTTAAAGGGGGATATAATGAGTGGGCAAAGTTGCAAAATAAGTATTAATCATAGGAGTAAAACAAGAAAAAGAGTATTAATTAAACTGGAGGTGACTTATATGTTGAACTATGTCTTTCTTCTAGAAGTGTTTTATATTATGGATTGGAGGGAGTACTTTCTAATTAATTCACATATACCAATAAAAACAATTAAAAGCATTAATTTTTTCATCACTTCAAGTGATTTTCAAAAATAATTTTATTAACTATATTAAATTCTATAATCACATTAATTTTTAGTGTCTTATTATCCTTATTAAATATAAGGAATACATGAATATGTGAAAAAATATTTAATAGTTATTGGAACTATCAAATGGTCTTATAGAAAAAGGCCAAAACTGCCTTCTAAAAAGGTCTTATAGAGTTATTGTGATAAGGATATAATGAAGTACTAAATAAGTAGAACACAAAGCAAATCTCTTCACCAAACGATAATTGCATTTAAGAGATTACCTAAGCTCATGTTTTTTTTTTTTTCTAGGCACATGTATCTTTCTATTAGAAATAATGTTATTTAAGGTATTATTGGACACTAAATGTGGGCTCCTATTCCATTATTTGATTATTAGTTTTTATTTCAATCTAAATAGTAAATATTACTTAGGTCCTTATTATAAAGTCTATTTCAACTAATTCTCAAATGTCAAAGAATAATAGTTAAATCATTACATGTACCTTAAATTGAAAACAATTTTTAAGTTTATCCTTATTAGAACACCCCCAAAAAAACAACAAATCATTTTTTTATCTCTCTCTTCTTTCTCCGCTATCAGTGAGAACTTAATCAGAGTAAAATTAAAAAATAGCCATTAATAACCCTTTAAGTGGACTTGTATTTAGGATAACAAATTTCTTCCACGATAAACTTATAATAAGGATGAGAGTGAGACCTAATTACCTATGCTCAAGTTTAATAAGATAATCAATAATTTAATTAGTTATAACCGTGTTTTAAATCAAGTACAACCCTCTCTTAAATGAAAAATGTTACTAGCATTTAAACAATTACCCAATAGGAAATAAAACTCGATAACACCCTCATATAATTGATTATATGGGTGAAATAAATATATTCATATTCTAATGATAAATTAGAATAAATTATAATACTATGCATATTATTTAGTCTTATGGTTCATTAGAATAAATTATTAAGATTTTCTCTTTCAAAATAAACCCTAAACTACTAAATCTCAACTCAATGGTTGCCAAACATCAAACGAAAACAATGAAAATCAATATTAAGCTACCCAAATCAACAAATCAACAGTAAACATAAAATAATAAACTGGTGAAAACATAATCAAGTACGTAAAAACAAGTTCATAGTTGCTTAGGTCATCTTGCAAAGATTAAAACAAAATCAAAATATACAAACAATTCTAAACTAAATGAGAAAATAACTTAAATAGATTATGTTAATAAGCAAAAGTTGACTATCTAATTAGTGAATAAAACCACCCAAAATTAACGAAAATTAGAGTCATGAAATATATTTTTAATGAAATAAAATTAATAACAGTATGAACTATTTGCATAGAAACAAAAATTAATTTAATATTATTGTAAATATTTTTGGTATAAAAAAGTTTAAGTGAGTTGAATCTCGGGGATTCATCGGGGCCTAAATCTTTTAAAGGTGTGCCCACCACTAAAAGCTTTTTTAAAGAGTAAAATTGATTTTTGAAGTTTTAAAATAAATGTTAAAATATATATTGAACGTTAATTAATCGTTGAAAATTAAGCAAAAAAATTGTAACGTGGGAATTAAAATCCTATCGGGCAGATCGTTGTTGACCAAACAAGGGGGAAAAAAGAAACTGATGACATGGGAAAGAACAAGGAAAGAAGGAAGAAGCTGCTAATAAAAAAGTTTAGGGCCGACCATTATGAGCACAACCACAATTCTTCTGCCTCTTCTCTTGATCTGCAACGCGAGCTCTTCTTCTCCCTCTTTCCTTCGATCTGCAACTTTTATGATTTTGATTTTGGATCTGAGGGTGATCGATGACTTGAAAGAATATTGCTACGGGGTTGGCTTCCAACCATCAAATGCAAGGAGAGTTATATTCTAAAACGAAAATTGCAGAGGGATTAAACGATAGATGAGAGTGGGTGAGTGGAAGAGAGAATGAGAGAAGAAATGGAAAAAATACATGAGAGATGTATATAATTTAATCAGGGGTAAATTTGAAAATAAAAATTAAATGATGAAATAAAAACAGAATGGATGTTATAGAAAAAATCATATTTTTTACAAGTTTAACTCTTATATTTTGAATCAGATGAAATATTTTATAAAAAAGAACATATCCATTCAAACAATGGTATATTATAACCACCCCTCCCCTCCGGTTTTCTTTTTATAATAAATATTTAGCTGGAACTCACAATTCAAAACATCTATTAAGAATAATAAATGTGTCACAATTGTAACCATTTTTGACTAAAAATATCTTTATTTGTGAAGACATACGGAATAAGAGAGAGAGTAATGAAATTATTATATATAATAAAGAGGACTGTAGAAGAGAGAGAATAAGAAAATGAATATGATAAAAATAATAGGTTTTTAGGGTTGTGAAAATTTATTATATTAACATTAAATAAGGTAATTAATAAGGGGAAAATGAAAAAAATAAGAAGTAAATAATAAGACATTCTTTAAATATTTTTTATAAATAGAAATGAGGTATATGTGGTGGTTGTTTTTTTATAAAAAATAAGGGAGGGAGTACAAAGGAACGGATGGAGTAGTGCTTGATATTACATGTTTCCTCATTCTTCTCATTATTAATAATAAATGCTTTTACAAACTTAAAATGAAATTTAATTTTAGGACACACCCATACAAATTTAAAGCTTATAATAAAAGATGATGGGATTACAAGATAAGAGATGAATAGTTCTTATTAGTTATGATAACAACTTGATGAGAGTATTGATTGAATTTTTCTAATATCACACTTATTTAAACTCGGATCAAGTAATGTAAATTAGAATTGTGAGCTCAGATAGAAAAATAGTATGAGTTTATTTTTATTAATAAATAAGTATTAAAAATATATAATTAAATAATAAAAATATAACAAGTGGGAATAATTTGAATTAAATATATTTTAAATATGAATAATTAAAATTAAATTAATCAATATTTATAATTTATCATACTCAACAATTTTTTTTAAAAAAGTCTATATATAAAGTCACAAAACATGATCAAATCGAAAAAAATTAGTATGAGTTAAAAGTGAATTTACATGAGTTTGTATGGTAAAAATGTAAAATTGATGAGTAAAATGATGAGTTCAAGTGAATTTACAGTTAGACGATTTTAAGAGTGATTTGACACGATTTTATAAATTAGAACTTAGAAATATAAAAATGGTAAATTTAGAGAGTCAACTAGCGAGTTTGATGACAATAGAGCAAATTATATATGCAGCATATTTTTAAACTAAAAAAAATTATTTACATACTTTTGGGAAATTATTAACAAATTGTTGAGAAAAAATTTTGGCAATTTTTTCTTTCCTTTTACTCCGGTTCTTTTTATAAGAAATTAAAATTTGAATTGTTTTAGTCTTTTTTATAAGAGCTCAACAAGAGTTGTTTGAACATTTAATGAGTTTTTTTTTTCATTTTTACCTCTCATTAATTATATGTATTGTATTAATTAAAAGGTGGGTGATGTTTATATTTACTTTATCTTTCTCTCTTACTTGCCCTTGATAAATAAAGGTATACTTGGAAAATAAAGTTTATTTTAGACATACTCATTATTTTTAAGTAACTTTAACTACGATCTTTAACTACGTAATTCGGTTATCAAGCTACTCCCTCTGGCCTACAATATAGGGCACTTATAAAAAACAGTTTGATCCATAATATAAATCACTTGTAAGATAATTAATGCTTATTCTTTTTCAGTTTTTCTCCTATAATTAATACTTATTTCCAATTTACCCACTCATTAACTTTTAAAACACATTTTTCAATAAGAGTAAAAATGAAAAAAAATTTAATTTAAGACATATTTATTAAATTAACTATTATTTCTTATTTTTTATGAATTAGTTGAAGTGTCCTTTATTATATATTTAAATAAATATTATAAAAAGAACCGGAGAGGAGTGATTAAGTAACTGCTTTTTCTTGTGCTTTTTAAACTGTCCAATCCAACAAATTCAGCTGACGAACAAAACTAAGCAAATGATTATTCGAAGAAAAGTGCGAATTAACTTTCCTCTTAATTTCTGGGGATTAGTTAGATTTAAATTCTCTTTTGGGGGAAATTTCTTATTTTTCATTTTTCAAAAAACGCATTAAAATCTTTTTGTTAGTTAGTCGTTGTGATTTGATTGGCTCAATCTCAGTGTCTCACTACAAAACAAAAAGAGCTTCGCTTCAATAAATAAATACTGTGAATCATTGCAAAATTATTCAATTTTTTCAAACCATAAAAGATAGAGAAAGAGAAAGAGAAAGCGTGAGAGAGAGAAAGGGGGGCGGAGAGAGAGAGTGGCTGCAGATTTTTCATTTTCGGGATGCTAAGCAGAGAGCAACAACAACAAAACAGAGCACTTTCGGTGTGAAACGATGTCGTTTCCCGGGGAGGACGAGGACCAGAACGAGAACCCTATCCCTAGCCCTAATCCTCGATTGAAGAAGAAGAGACCATCTAGCTGGTCCAACGTCTGGCTCAAGAACACCAAGCCTCTCAAGCATATGGTGGTCGCCATGCAACTCCAGTCTCTATCTCCTCCCGACGACCCCAAATCCAAAGCCCTAACTCCCAATATTTTCCCAATTGACTCAACCCTTCTTTTGTCCGACGAGATTCTTCTCAGAATCTTCGCTAAGCTCCCAGATTCGCAGAGGAAGTCGATTTCTCTTGTCTGCAAACGGTGGTTGAATCTGCAGGGGCGGCTTGTACGGACCCTCAAAGTGCTTGACTGGAACTTCATTTTATCTGGTAGTTTGATTCATAGATTCCCCAATTTAAACCATGTAGATTTGATCCCTGGGTCGTTCATTTCGCCGCGGAATTCGGGTATTTTTCTGAGTCACCGACTTGTTTCAATGCATATTGATTGTGGATTTTATCCCAATTGGTGTTTTGGGGAGGAGAAAAATCTGCTTCCTGTTGATGTTATCGATAGTGGTCTGAAAGTTCTTGCTAGTGGGTGTCCCAATTTGCGTAAATTGCATGTTATTGGTGCTAGTGAAGTGGGTTTATTGAGTGTTGCTGAGGAGTGTCCGACGTTGCAAGAGTTGGAATTGCAGAAATGCGATGACAATGTGCTGCGAGGGATTGCGGCGTGTCAGAATCTGCAGATCTTGAAATTGGTTGCAAATGTTGATAGTTTCTACAGCTCAGTGGTCTCCGATATTGGTTTGACTATTCTGGCTCAAGGTTGCAAGAGACTTGTCAAGCTTGAGCTTAGTGGTTGTGAAGGTAGCTTTGATGGGATCAAAGCAATAGGAACATGTTGTCAAATGTTGGAGGAATTGACTTTATCAGATCATAGCATGGATGATGGTTGGTTGGCAGCACTTTCTTTTTGTGAGAACTTAAAGACTTTGAGGATCCAATCATGTAAATGGATCGATCTACATCCTGGACCTGAGGAGCATTTGGGTTCATGCTTTGCACTTGAACGGTTGCATTTGCAAAAGTGCCAGTTACGGGGCCAAAATGGAGTTGGAGCTATATTTGGGGTATGCAGGGCTGCAAGAGAGATTATCATCCAGGATTGCTGGGGATTGGATGATAGTATGTTCAGTTTTGCAAGCATCTGCAGGTAATGTCCGAAATGTTTTTTGCGGTTTTGTCTTTACTATTCTGTATCAAATATTTTTGGTCATTTTTTATGCTCTTATATCTGTGTTTTTTTTTCCTTTTTTTTTTATTGCTTGTGCGGACTGTAAATTGTACAATGTCAAAATTTGTGTTGCTTCATGCATTACAAGAAATAGCATTATACTGACTGTCAATTCTAATTCTTTATTGAGAGATTCAGAACTACAAACAACCTCAGGTTATGTTTAGATTGAGGAGAATGGGAAGAAGCTAAGGAAAATCAAATTTTAAGTTTGAAATTTTATTTCTTTGATCATTTCAGTTATCACATATTTACTTGTGATTCGCATCCATTTCCTGCTCTATAAATATATATAAAGAAAAATTGTTGGGTTTAATTCTAAATGAAAGCAAATGTGACACTTAATTTCGTTGCTGTCCATTCTCTTCAATCGAAATTTAGTTTTAGGAACCTCCTTGGTCTTAGTGCAGTGATTTGACTTTTTTTTTTCTCCTTTCATAAATTCACCTTAAACTTGAGTTAACTAGCTTCAATCTCTTGGCACAACAGGCTTACAACATAACTCTGCTCAGCTGTAATAATTGAATCAAGTCTAGGAACATAAACTTGACAAAGATTACACTAATAGGATCTTAACAGCAGTAAGTTCTCCCAAGGTTAAGTTACTATCAGATTTTAGAGATTTACCATAATATTTTACGAATGTTATTACTAATTTTAAGATAGGGTTTTAAAGAACTTTTGTAGTAGTTGTCCTAAAGCCTTACACCTTGCTTGGTAAATACAAAGGAAAGGCGGTTGTATCCATTATAACATCCAGCATATTTGTTGAGCAAGTGATGTTGAAATAGAGATGTGCAATGTCTATTACTTATTAGAAATTATCTGTCTATTATTTTTTAATGTTTCTTTTTTATTCAAAGACACTAGGTTATTTCACATTTACAAAATTGTGCTTTTTCATTCCATTCTGTTTTCCTTTTCATAGCTTTTTGAATGATAAGCGAGCCAACAATAAGTCCCTAAAACCTAACCAGATAATAACTTAGTTAGTTATTGGGGTAATTAGGATATTCATTATTCAAGATCTTTGACATGCTTTTTGTGTAGTTTAAGTCCCTAAATGTAACTTTCCCTTTACTTTTCATAGTTGGGATCTCTTACCTTGTGTTAATGGTTTTCCTGTTGCTTGTTGACCCTTGACAAGTTATAAGCAAGTGTGCTGTTCTGAACCCAAAAAAAAAAAAAAAACTGATAGCTGCTGCTCTATTGCAGGCGGGTGAAGCTTTTAAGCTTAGAAGGATGTTCATTGCTAACAACAGAAGGTTTAGAGTCTGTAATTCAATACTGGAAGGAGCTTCAGAGCCTTAGAGTAGTTTCCTGCAAGAACATAAAAGATAGTGAAATCTCACCCTCACTAGCAACCATATTCACCACACTTAAAGAATTAAGATGGAGTCCAGATACCAAGTCTCTTCTTCCATCAAGTCTAATGGAGGTAAGCATGGGAAAGAGGGGAGGTAAATTTTTAAGAAGAACTTGACGATGCCTGAAATTAGTTGATCTGTAATCATAATAAAAATGATAATAAAGTAGGCCTCAGTCATATTTGCTCTACAAAAACAGAAAAAGTAGGCCTCACTCATAGAAAGTTAGAAACAGGTCATTGTCACTGACTCTTAGTGAGAGTTGTACCCATATATGTTCATTTAGATGGTTAACTTCTTAGATACAGACGATTAAAGTTTGTTCTTCTGGTTTCATCCGTCGGACTGAGGAAGAAATCCAGAGATGTAATTATGTAATAAAATTTAGACAGCTCACTCTTAGTAGAATAAGCCCCTGTTCAATGTAATTTTTTTTTTCATTGCCCAATTGTTTTGCGATTCGTATGCTCTGTTTTTACAACGCTAACACATTATGCAGCTAGAGAGAGAGAGGGAGAGAGGGAGAGGGAGGGTATTGAGCTAAGTCGCTTCTAAAGGTCCGATTGGATCCAAGAAAAGGTTGGAAAGAAATAGAATGGAAAGGAAAAGAATGAAAAATATTTTGCCACATAGGTGTTTGGTTTGTACTGGAAAAGAAAATGAGTTGCTAGGAAATTTTTTGTTTAGTTTAAAGAAAATAAGATAAGAAAATAAGCTAAGACCATTTTCCCTTTCCACTTGAAAATTGGTTCTCACCAAAGACTGAAAATTGGTGGGCCTAGCAAATATTTTCTTATTAAAACGGCGGTTGCCGCTGGCAAAATCCAATTTTCTTTGTCATTCCTCTTATTTTCCTTGAACCAAATGGCCCTAATGGTGGAAATTGGACGGAGAAACTTGTTTGGTAAACAAGAGAAGTTTTTGGGTATACTGCAGGAGATTTGTTCAGATTGTTATGCTTAGCTAGTTTCATTTACTATTTTATTCTTTTGCTGTTATAAACAATATAAGTTTTTTGTACTTTTTGTTTTCATGCTCACTCTGGTCATAGATGTAAGAGCCAAATGAATAAATTAATTTATTTATAAAAAATTGGGTGTTGTTTACTTGAAATGGCTCTCTTTAATATATGTAATTAACATAAATAATTTAAGATAAAATTATAAATTTGGAAAACCGGTAGATTCAAATTTTAACTTTTCAGATCTTAGTAAATCTTTCAACTAGCTTCTACATTTATGACGGGAGGGAGTATAACATAAATGGATTTTTTGCATTATTTGGATATAGCTTGAAGGATGGTTTGTACTGTTCACATATTGTTATTAATATGACTTGCTCACTAGCCCCTTTAATTAAATAGTTAGATTACTGTATGAATATATATAGTATTTTTGGTTCAAATATGAGAGTAATGTGTTAGAAATAGGCAATCTCATTATATTCTAAATTTATGGTTAATATTACTAAATTTATTTTGAACAATTTATACATCACTTGTCATCACAGCAACTAGGAACATAATTGAATGTGTGAAGAATTATTTAAAATCACAGATTGCGTTTGGTAAAGCTCAACAGTATTGTAATACAGTTTGATTGTGTTTTCATTTTTTTGTTTTTAAATATATTTTTGTGATATAGTTTTAAGATTTTTTTTTTCAGAACCAATAACAAAATTTATTTGGTAATAGTACTTTTAAAAAATTTTGGGTTTAATAAAAAAAGCAAACAAGCCATGAACAAAACTAATAATAAAAAAGCTATTTGCATAAATTAGAGTCGGGAAAACAGGTTAAGCATATCGGGCCAGTCCGTTTATACTATGAATTTATAAGGATTGAGCTTAAGATTCTTATCTCAAAAGTAAAAGTGGACCTAAAAGGGCCAGCCCTGTAGGCTCGAGGGCCTAAAAGTGTCGGCCTGTATGGTTAAGGGCTGACCCTGTTAGGCCCATATATATATTTTTTAAAATTATTTATATGATAATAATATTTATTTTTTATACTTTGTTAATGATGTTGCGAATATTTAGTTGTTATTATCTTTTTTAGAATTAAGTTTCATAAGAATATCTTGTATTAAGAATCATAAAAATTAAAAACTTATAAAAGATATTTCTTATTTTATAAGTATTCTTACCAATTTTATATTTTTTTGACTTATTTTTTAGTTATTTTTTTTATATCTTATGTAGTTTATTTTGTTGACTACTTACACTTTTTAAGACATATTTATAAGAAGTATTTTTAATTTTGTTAAGTTTCTCATTAATTATTAATAATTGTGTTATATGGATAATAGTTTACCTTTGATTATGACTTAATTACTGTGTTTGTTTGTTGTATAATGCATACCATTTACACCCTAATTTTAACAACATTTACGTTTTAAATTAGGAATTTCATTGTTATAATTTTTTTAAAAACTAAAAAAATAATAAAAATTATTAAAATAACTTTAGCCCTATATAGCTGGCCTTGATCTTTATACTCACAGGACGGACATTAAAAAATTATTGTTTTCCTTAATTGAATCTAAAAAGGCCAGTCTTTTTAAATTCTAACTCATAAAAGACCGACCCTTTTCCCCTACACTAGTATAAATGTTTAGGAGAATTCATTGCAAAAGTTTCAAAACTTAGAAGACTTTATCTATATATAACAAAGTTAGGGAGAGTTTTATATAATTCGACCACAAAATTATTACCCCAATGATTTAAATAACCTGTCCCATCCTGGCCCCTTAAGAGGTAGGGTCTTGACTTGTCATAATTTAGCCCTCTTATAATAGGCCTTTTCTTGGCCCAACTCTTCAAGTGCCAATGTAGACTTTAATTAACAAACTCTAATAAATACTCTAACATTTCTTTGACTGTAAAATTCTTCGTCCACATATTTCAATCGTATGTATAGCGTACCTGGTAAAACAAAAACCAAATAAATATAGGAGAAGAGTTTAGCAGTTGGATTCAAATAATTTTTGAAATTCATGATTAAAGGCTCGTGATATTAATATATTTTTATTTAATATTTAATATTTAATGTGTAGTATTTTAATTTATTTTAAATTTTCCTCCTAAGAAATGACTATAAAATTGTAGTAATATTATAATAATTAATATAAATATAAATTTATATAAAATATGAAATTCATAGTAACTCATTCTATTTTCGCAATATAATTTTCTATTCAATTATCAATACACTAATACCCTATTTGATTTGTGGAATAAGTGGGAATATAATAGTGATCACATTAAAGTTGTTTGGTGTAATATTAAAAATAGTGAAATAAATTTTATTTTTAATATTTAAATAAATAAAAATAAAATAAAAAAGATAAAAATACCTTTCCAAGAAAGAAAGTCGCATCGCCTCCCTCCCTTATCACCATGCTGATTGCTGTGGAGCTTTACAAGTTGATGCATTTGAAATTACCACTTAGAGTGCAATGGAGAGACGAACTATTGGCTGGGGATGAAGCTCTGTCAATTAACCTTAACTTCAACCCTTGAAAATATGTTCTAATAATGATTAAACACAGCCACAGTGTGTGTATTTTTTTTTTTGGATGTTACATAGGAAAAGCCTCAGGCTGGAGAACAGTACAGAAAATCTGCTAACCAAATAAAGTAGGGAGAATTGCTAAAAAATACCTTTGAGGCAAATTAATTATCAAATGTTACTATAGAAGATTTGTTGCATACAATGGAAGATATTTTGCATACACACGAGATATATTTTGTACACAACGGAAGATGTTTGTACGTTCCTAGAGAAGATTTTTGAACACACGGAAGATTGTTTTTATACGATGGAAGATTGTTTGCATACGATGGAAGATTGTTTGCATACGTGGTGACATTTGACAATTAATTTGCCCTAAATATATATTTTTTTTACAATTTTCCCATTAAAGTATTCTCTCTTATCTTTAATATTAGTCTCAATTGACTTTTTTAGAAAGATTAATGAAGTTAAATAAATTACTAAATAATAGCATATGTTGTATACCATGAGTTTATATATTAGTTTATAAGTAAGGAAAACTTAATTTGAAAAAATGATAAATATAAATACTTTAAAGTAATTTACTTAACTTAATTAATTTCTAAAAATATCAATTGAGTCTTATACCAAGAAAAATATAAAAAAGTAGTAATAATTCATTGTATATCACCACAGTCCAATCTAAGAAGATCCAAACAGCCCACCAGATGTTCCATGGGCCAGTGGAGCAAAATAACCTGCACATCCAATACTTTTCTGAATAAATATATGTTTAGATTAGCGGTAGAAGCATCTTTTCTAACATGATTTATGGTATACAAGATAAATTTATAACAAAAGTTTTATCTCAACTTACGTAAACGTGCTTTTTTACCGCCAATCCTATAGTGTTCTACCAGTAAGTGTACAATTTCTAAGATCCCATTTGAAAGGATGAGCGATCTCAGGCACACTCGACTCACAGGAAAAAAAAAAAAATCAAAAAAAATCTATTGCACATGACATGAATCTGGGAAGTCTATGGTATTCTATAGGGACGGTTTTAATTTTTTTCCTGTTTCAGTTTGTTATTGACCAAATTATTTGGACGGTTCACCACCTCAATTAAGAACATTACATATATCTATAGTTTCCTTTAGAATATAAAGCCTCCAAATTATTTCATAAGCATTCACATATTATTTACTTAAAAAAATTTTATTTATCAAATGAATTCAAACCCTTATTTAGTCCATCCTGTGTTTTTCTTTAAGAGAAACAACCAATTCTTCTCCTTTTTCTGTTTTTCTTTTTTTATTTTTTAGAAAAAAATAATCCACAAGTTCTCAAAGTTCATCTCAATTTTAAATCCAGTTCTTATAATTTAATTTATTTAAATTATAACCTTATAAACAAAATGTATAAGTGTTAAATGAAACAAACAAAATTTATAAAGACCATGAATTTCTGTAAATTAAAATTAATGGTTTTTACACTTAAGGATTAAGGTATATAATATTCATCAAATTATATGGGTCTATTTTAAACAAACAAATTACAGGGATCTAATTCAAAATTAAAGTAAACTATAAAGATTTAATAACTAATTTTTCCTTTTTTTTAATCAACTTTAAATGAAGCATCTTCACTCCCACATCTTTCTTTCTTCTTCTTCTTCTTTTTGCCTTCCACTCCCACATCTTTGGATTGTACGCATAATTCAAATATTTCCATTTAGTCGCAACATCAGATTATGACTTGAAAAAAATAAATATGAACAAATTTGTCTACATCCATGCCACTTGTCTCTAACTTCAAATAAACAGATCAATTAATTGCTTACCACGAAGATTTGACTTTTTTGAGTTAGCAAATGGCTGTCCACAAAGATTTGCCTCCATTTTAAGGTCAATGTCAAGGCTATGGCTTTATATTTATTGTAATATTTTATTTTAAATTTTCGGTGTCAATTTAATCTATTAATCAACAATTAAGCTAACAAGACATTTTTAGTTGTAATGCACAGCACAACCATATCATTATTGCATTGTCATTATGGTTTTTAAAATTAATAGTTAAGGGCACGTTATATATATGTCTATATATCAAACCCTTTGACATTAGTTAGATATATATACGTACCAATGAGTAAAGAACTCGACCGAACTTTGAAGGCACCAAAAAAAAAAAAAAAAAAGAACTCGACCGAACTGGATGGTCTGGCCAATTGAACTGTCAATCGGATTCGTTTGTGTTTTAGTTAGGACTAGAAAATCATTTTCATTGTTGAGTCTAATTGGATTGGAGTTGAGTTGTCATAAAGCATAAATTTGGAAACTGACCAAGAATTGGAACAATAATTCAAAAGTTGGACAGATATTGTGCCTATGGAAAAAATGATGGAAAAAAAATTAAAAATCCTATAAATTTTTTTTTTTAAAAAAATTGACACTATCAAAACCCAATACCCAATGTATCTTCATACCATCTGTAGTCATATAATGTTTTTTAAGTAAAACTTCATAGTTATTATGATGATAAGTAGATTTATAATGAACTTATTTCTTATATGTGAGTGTATAATGCACATAATTACTTTTTATTAAACTTTTAAATTATTACGTTTTTTGTTCAACCGCTGGTCTTATCGATTGAACCATAAAGCAGAGACATACGAGTCTTTTTTATTTAAAATTTGATCTGATTTTTAAAACATTGTATACAAAAATTTGAGGTCAAATATATTACTATTTAATATTTTTTTTAAGAAATTTTATGGAGTTCAACATTATTGGTGAATCGATTTTTCATAAGTCTTGGCTTTTATTAGTACAAAACCTTGATAGTAAAGAAAATTATTTAGATTAAATTCCTTATATCTATACACATATGCTATGTATGATTTGAGAATGTATAATGGAATTGAAAAACTTGATGTAAGTATTGTCCGATAGTAAATATTTAATAATGCTTGTGAAGAAAAGAAAAAACTTTTTTAACCATTTTTATTATTTATGATATAATTCTTCAAATTAATGCTCTCAAGAAGAATCAAATTAGGAGTGATGATTATAATTATAATCATATGATAATAAGTTAAACTTTCACTGAAATTTCATTGGAATGACATACACCTTTCTTTCATTTTTTAAACCAATACCAACCTTTTTTAAAATCTTTTTATAATTACATAAACATATTTATGTCATAGTTTTAAACATACAAAAAATAAATAAATATTAAATTTTACAAACTATTTTGATATTAAGGAAAAGGGGAATTAAAAAAAGAGTTATGGATTTGAGAGAGATACAGTAAACATAATCCTTGATCTCACATGAGAAGATTTCTGGCGGTGTGTATTGCTTATTGTAATAGTGAATGGCTTTGATGGCAAGGGTCAACGCAACGCAGCTTTCTCCGGTTCTCAAACTTCATCATATATGTTTTGATGTGTTATATATATATATATATATATATATATATATATATATATATATATATATATATTCTTAAAATATAATATTCATATCTAATATTAATAAACACTAAATGATATCCCTAATAATAATAATTCATTAATATTTTTAAACTTGATATTCTTAACACTCCCCCTCAAGTTGGAAGCAGCTTGCACATGCAACAACTGATTTTCAAGAAAATAATGATTCATAGCCTAAAACTCCAACAACAAAGGCTGAGGTAATAGTCCACAAGTTTCATAGGAGCTCGAACAACAAAGAGTACATGAGATAAACACTAAACGGTCTCACCAGGGACAAATACTAAACGGTCTCACGGGGACCAAACCAACAATGAACGGTTTTACAAGGGATCAAAGTAATAACGAATGTTTTACCAGGGACAAACACCAAACAGTCCAATACTCTAAATGTCTCACCAAGGACGAATAACAAAAGTCTAACCAGGGACCAAAATTAGAAGAATACATCCAGAAGAGGACGAAAATCACATATCCAAATACGAAAATAGCAAACTAAAGAAGATATATCCCAAACGAGGCTTCAAAATCAAGAAGAACCTGAATGATAAATGTGGGAACTGCCGGCATGAATCGTATGAAAGGTCTCTGATACCATGTTGAGAATGAATGATCACATTGAAGCACAAGAGAAATACTCTAAATATTATTAATCCTTGAGAATAAAAGAGAGTACAAGGATGCCTTTATATAGGCAAGAATAGACTAACTCTAACCTTAAAAGCTATCATAATCCAATCTAATCAAATCATACTATTTTAAAGATATATTCTTAAAATATAATATTCATATCTAATCCTAATAAATAGTAAATAATATCCCTAATAATAATAATTCATTAATATTCTTAAACTTGATATTCTCGACAATATATAAGTCGATGAGTGTGTACGTTCACTATATCTAGCTCGCTAGTGATTATCTATACACATTGAATAGTTTACAAGAAATAGATCATCAAGATACAATAGATCTTTCTAGCAAAAAAGAAAAAAAAGAAGATACGATAGATCTTAGAAAATATACACACAGAAGCCTTTTTCCTCTTTCTTTGTGCACTCATGAAAATAAAATTCATACTCTTAATAGGGCGACTTCAAAAATGATCTCCTTATACACACACACACACTTACATACTCCAGCAGTATCATTTCATTTAAAATCTGTCTAATGAAAATATACCAACTTATATCATTTTAATCCTAGTTGGCTGATGACTCATCTCTAAAAAAAAATTTAAATTTAAACTTTATCTTGTTTTTAAGAAAAATATTGGTTGATCAATAGTTTGAGTTTTTTTAATTAAGATATTTTTCTTAAAAATTATATCAAAATTTTGAATTTTTTAAGATGAGTCATTAGCTAAATAGAATTAAAGTGATATGAGTTGTAAAGTTTCATTGGAAAAATTTCAAATGACGTGGTACTCTTAGAGTTTGCTTGGCAAGAGGGAAATGGAGGGAAATGAAGGGGAGGGAAAGTTTTTAAGAGTTGGATTTAAAAAAATTAGAAAAGTGGGGTTATAAAATTTTAATAAAGACAATATGTAAAATAAAAGCATAAGAAAAATTAACTAAAAATTTTCAGCCCACTTCTGTAATTTTTTTAAATTTAAATCATAAAACTTTTCCCACCCTTCCCCTCCCCACCAAATCCCTCATACCGAACAACCTCTTAGAATATATAAGTATTTCTCTATATGTGAATATAAATGTTAGTTTGTTAATTACTCTTAACATATGTGTCCTTAACTTGAATTAAAGATTTCCAATCATGAATATATAACATCAAAATAATTTTTTTTATCTTATTTCTGTAAGTATAAGATTTTGGGGGTTGTGTTACTCAAATAATATCAACCACCTTTTAAACTTTATTTATTAGTTAGATGTTGTGAATTCAAACTAATAATGAATGTGTGAGTGTTAACAAAAAAAAAAAAAAAAGAAGTCAAGGGTCCACTTCTAATTTATCACACACACCCTTCCTACCCAAACTTTAAGAAATAAATCTTATGCAGGAAAATGTTTAGTACAAAGTAATTAATGATTTTTTTTTTTACTTTTGCCCCTTGTAATAGAGAAAGAGGTGACAAATAATAAATGTATAGTTGAAAATCACATTCTTTAATAATGATAAAATAAGTCGATGTTATCAATTTAAGACACATTCAGTGATTTAACTAATATTTCTTGGTTCGTATGAATTAATTAACAATCTCTTATATTTTTTATTAGAAGAGTATATACATGAGTGTGTGAAATTATGTATTAATATTTAGATAGTTTTGCTTGATGAAGTCGCAATATCTTGAATCTTAATATTTTTTCATGACTTTTTAACAACGTCAAAAATCAAAATAAAAAGACCGCAAAATCAATTAAGGGGCTACAATACATTTTATAAAAGTTCCATTCAATTAAAAAAACATATAGACTTTATCACAAGGCCAAATTATTCTATGTCTTATTGACGTTGTCAAATGTCAAAGCGTATTTTATGATTATTTGAGTCAACGAAACCCATATAAGAATAATGTTGATTATGTTTGAAATCAATGGCGCCAATTTTTCCCCATCAAAGTTATTATAGAGTCATGCATCTGGAAAAATGTAATAGAGAGATCACACGTCATCATTATTGTACTTTTTTTTGGGTTCTATATCTTTATTTTTTATTTTGATCAAGATTTCTCTTTTTGAGGCTTAGAGCACAAATGGTTGGGATTTGAATTTGTATTCTCCTCCTTATGGTCGGGGTGAGGCAACTTACCACCTCAATGAATAACTTATTGGTAGTTTTATACCTAGCTTTTTGCTTGCACCATATATATCTAGGAGAAAAATGTCTCCATTGATTTCTTTCTCCATTGAATATACACTATAAAAAAACCGTCCATTTCCAACAGAATTTGAGACGGAAAAAAATTTTGTTTCAAAAGTCATCCAAATTCAGTCGGAAAATTCCCGATGGAATTTCCCACCGAAATTCCGTCCCAAATAAGAATTTCTGATGGAATTTGCGACGGAATTTCCCACAAAACAAGTCCGTCAGAAATTCCGTCACGAATCGAAATTTCCGACGGAATTTGTTACAGGAAAAGTCTGTCAGAAATTCCTAATTTGCGACGGAATTTGTGACGGACTTTTTCTGTGGGAAATTCTGCAGCAAATATGTATTTATTAATTTTCTTAAATTTTTTATTATGATTTATTTAATTAATGATTAATCTAATTATTATATATTAATTATATTATAATTTAAAATTTAAATTGTTATTAAGTTATAATATAAGTAAAAAAATTATTAATTCATATTTATTATTGAAATATATATATATATATATATATATATATATACACATACGATAATATATTATATACAAATAAAAATAAAAATTTTATAAATACAATAATATGTTGACACCCTGTAATATATTCTATACATGAAAGAGGGCATAGATCCTTCTATAACCCGGATCATATTCGGTCAACCCCATAATTTGTTTCTTATATCCTGATTATAGTTTCCTGCATCTCATCTGTCCGATTTTGGTATCAGAGCTCACTTTTAGATGATGATAAAATGAAACCTTAAATCTCTATAATCTCATATTATTGTTTAGATTTCTTTTGTTTTATTAATTAAAAGTGTGTTTAAAAGATCTTCCAAGAAATATATAAATTAAAAGAAATTACAGAAACAGAAACGGAAGAATCAGAATCGGAAAGTGAAGAAGAAATGTATATATTTATGATGAAAGAATTAGAAGAAGGACAGACTAGTAAACAAGAAGAAGATGAAAATGATGAATACGAAGAATATAGAAATGTAAGTGAAGGATCAGTAGAAAGAAGAGTGATATTTAATCCAAAACAATTTAATAAAATAAAAGATAAGAAACTAGACATGAAAACTAACCAATTACAAGAAGAATCATTTATAGAAATGGTTAGTAAGAAATTTAAATCAAAAAGAAATCATAAAACACATAGTGTAGTATTAGAAAAAAGACATCCTATAGAATCAAAGAATACCATTAATAAGTAAAAGACTTATAGAAGAATAAATAAAGAAAGTACCATTTAAAGATGAAGTAACAGAAGTTTATATAGTAGGAGTACAATTATTAGTAAAAGCTTATTTTGAAAAAGGAATTGATACACCCATAGAATTACTTATAACAGATGGAAGAATAATAAGTGATATAAAAGATAGTATAATAGGAATGTTAATAGGAAATTTAATATATCATAAACTAAAATTTACATTAAATACAAATTTTGCAATATCAGTAATAGACGAACATATAGATAAAACTATAAATGTATATCATAAATTAGGAGGAATAAGATTAATGGAAGGATAAAAAACAATAAGTATAACTGCAATGATAGGACTTGTATTCACTAACGAACATAAGATTTATAACAAGAATAAAGGAAGAATAAGTATAGAAAAATATTTTATGCCAATATTAAAAGAATTACCTATAGATCCAATAACAATAACTTTACCAGAACAACTGAAAATAGATATAGACAGAAAAAGAGAATATGAAGATTTAAAAAGATCAAGATTACAAACTAATAATCAATTAGGATAAAGATCATTAAGCTTTAACCTAAATCCGAGAAGATTAAGTCATAATGAACAACTTATGCAAGAAAACAGATTAATAAGGTCAAGAAGTAATAGATTACCAGAAATACCTTTAACAACAAAATTAGAAGAAATAAAACTTTCAGGAAATAGAATAAAAACACAAAATATTATAAAAGTGGAAATTAAGAAAAATATAGGATGAATGCCTATAAAAGCTTTAAGTAAGAACAGTAAATGAACCATATGAAGGAAG
The DNA here is from genome assembly GCA_037074505.1 of Albizia julibrissin. Classification (NCBI taxonomy): domain Eukaryota; kingdom Viridiplantae; phylum Streptophyta; class Magnoliopsida; order Fabales; family Fabaceae; genus Albizia; species Albizia julibrissin. The sequence goes on along the minus strand of CM073486.1, from coordinate 20,451,689 downwards.
AAAAGAATACTATGCAATATTAATAAGAAAATATGAACAAGTTTTAAGAAATGAATTTATAGGAAGAAGTGCTGGAGCAGACGAAAAAACAAAAATTGAAAAAGCAATATTAAGTTTACATCAAATAGAAATATGCTCTTTAGAACCAAAATATTTAGAACAATATATATGCGAATATAAAAATATTATTATGATGCAAGATTAGAAACAGACGAAAAACAAAAATTTTATTTAGAAATGTTTTACAGAAAACTACCAAGATTAATATCAAAAGAAATAAATGAAGAATATTATAAAGCTTTTGGAAATAGTGGAGAATTAATAGCATTTGTAGATACAATGGGAAGAAGAGAATATTTTCCAAGAGAATTTTTATCTAATAAATGTAAAGAAGCATGGAAAAACATGAAATATTATAAAAGAAGTAAAATGGTAATTTAATGTAATAAATATTTTATTATTTTTCTTCCATCATATTTAATTTTTCTTTTGGTTTTATTATTTCTATTAATTCTTCTATAGTACTATTTTTACACATTATTTCTGCTATTCTATGTGATTCTTTTATTATATCCTTTTCTTTTTGTTTATCTATTTTTTCTTCTTTTATTATTAATCCTTTTTGTTTTTCATTTTCATGGGTTATTTAATCTTTTAATTCTATTTTTGCTAATGGTTTAGATTTTTCCCAATGTATTAAAGGATTTTCACTATAATTTTCTTCTAATATATGATCTTGTATTTAAATCACACAGATTCTTCCTAGCTCAACTGGTAAAGGCACTGGTACACGTGTGAGAGGTCATGGCTTCGAATCTTAAATTGGTCACAAAATGCAACCAATTTGTGCTATTGGCACGTGGCGGGCGACAAGTGGCAGTTGACCGGGATACGCAATGGTTGACCAAGACATAGGCGGTTGGAGGCGAGGTGGTGGTGGTCAGCAGTAGGTACATGTGGCGGCTGCCGGCCGGAGGTTTCCGATGGAAAATGGCGTTGGTAAATTTGCCACAGAAAGTTCCATTGCAAACGCAAGTTGCGACGGAAAATTCCGTCGCAAATTCAGTCTCAAATTGCGAGGGAATTTTTGTCAGAAAATCCGCTGCTATTTGAGACGGAAAGTCATATTCCGATTTGCAAAGGCACTATTTCCGACAAAATTTTTTCTGTCAGAAATTCTGTCACAAAATGGTTTGCGACGGAATTCTGTTGCAACATGCTTTCGTTCCGTCTTAGATTCTGTCGAAAAATCCGTCGGAAATTACATATTTTCTTTGTAGTGGTATCCACCATTAGATCAAATTTTAATGGTTGAGATTTAATACTATACACATAGTATTAAATCTCAACCATTGAAACTTGATCTAATAATGTTTACATTCAATGGAGAGGAAATTGAGAGAGAAATCAATGGAGACACTCATTTCTCTATATATCTGATGAGGATGATTGTCAATAATATTTTTTCTCAATTTTTTCTTCATCAAATGCATTATTCTCCCCCAATTATTTTTATAAGATACAAATAAACAAATTATACCTATATAAGGAGGTGATTAAAATTGATTAAAGAAAATAAATGTGTAAAAACTTATAATTTATCTTCCAAAAATATTCTTATATTTTTTAGAGAAGGTAAGAGTGAGAGAAAGAATGAGTAAATAGTTAATTAATATAGTGACACTAACTAATAATTAATGAGGGTAAAAATAAAAACTAAAACTAAGAATTTTAGGGTGCCTTTTATAAGGAGAAAGATGCCACCCCAAAAAAAATTCTTTCATATATAGATAAGGCCAGAAAGAGTAAATGCTAACGTTGGCCATGAAAGGTCGGATTGATTTGGATTAGCATTTGCAACTCTAAGGATAATCTAAACTTTGCAATATGCCAACTCACTAACCGACTTTAACTTTAAAATTGCAGACCGTATAAATATACTTTCATTATTATATATGCGCGCGCGTCTATATATATATATATATATGTATGATCCTCTAAGAGAAGTAAATGCTGGTTTCGGCCATAAAATAAAAATCCCTAGAAATAAGGAAGATCAGTTACGTGCTTCGATTTGAAGAGTTCCTCAATAAATTTTTAATTCAGTTGACTTTCCACGTCTCTTAATTTGCATCGTTGAATAAGACTACAGATATATTCTGTGTGTTTCAAGAACCCCAAAGGCCCAAAGCAGTTAAATATAATATATATTGACTTCTAGCAAATGTCTATATATATAGTTGAAGATAGAGAGAGCCATATATGTGCACTGCTGGTTTATCCAAGAAAAGATCAGAGAGTGAGAGAGAGATATAGAGAGAGAATGAAGAGTAATCAAGTTAGGTTGAACTGTGGCATTACAATGCCTCTTATGGGATTTGGAACTTATTCATACCCATATAATAGGAAGACTACAGAACTTGCCATCGTCAATGCCCTAAAGGTACTTTTAATTACTATACAAACACTGCTTCATACTGTCATTTTCTTTGATCGTTTTTTTGATAGTTTTGTTGAGTATTCTCAATTCGATGTGTTGTTTATAAGTTTAAGAGGCCCTCCTACCAGCAGAGTGTTTTGTTTAGAATGGACTCTCGGTCCCTTTAAACTTGTGCTTCAAACATTCGATTATAACTCATATCTTTTACTTTTGAAGACGATTGAGATTTGAACTGGAATGTTTCAGTTTTCAGGAAGACTTTCTCCTCTAGTGTGTGTGTATTATAATAGTTACCCAAAGCTCATTATTAATCTCCTTTTCTGAACTTCCTTTGAACAATGTCCAGTATCATATTAATTTTCGTTATGACTAACTGTTAATGGTAATGAGTTTGATGCAGGTGGGTTATAGGCACTTTGATACCGCCAAGATATATGGCTCAGAGGAAGCAGTGGGAAGCGCATTAAACAAAGCAATGAAAGAAGGAGCAATTGAAAGAGAAGACATTTTCTTGACATCTAAACTGTGGGGAAGTGACCATCATGATCCTGTCTCTGCATTGAAGCAAACCCTACGGTAATTCAGCTCAATCTATATATGTTGAACAACGCATATATATATATATATATATATGTATATATATGTATATATGTATATATATTTATATGTATTTGTATATGTATATATTCTATGCATGTACCAAACGCGGAACAAATCTTCGCTGGAAATGAACATAGAAGTGAAAGATATAATTATTCTTGTTTCTAAAGTTTTAAAAGTTGAACGTAGAAATGTGGGGATGGAGTATTTGGACATGTATTTAGTGCACTGGCCTGTGAAGTTGAAGCCGTGGGTGAACTATCCGGTGCCTAATGAAGAAGACTTTGAGAAATTGGACATTGAGAGCACTTGGATTGGCATGCAGAAATGCCTTGAAATGGGGCTGTGTAGGTGCATTGGCGTCAGCAATTTCTCAAGCACCAAGATTGAGAAGCTTTTGGATTTCTCTTCCACGCCTCCTGCTGTTAATCAGGTACCTTAATATATAGAGTATCAACATATATATATATATATTAACAATAATACACTTCTCACTTTATAATTTGGGAGAATAGTATATAGGGATCATCGAGATATGTTGGGAATCCCAAAATGTCCCTTTAAATAGCTTAGTTCCTATGATGTCATTAAGGATTATTATGGAATTATTTTTTTTGTGAAATGACCTAATTGCCCTTAGAGAAATTAATTGTCACACTGCATTGATTGTTATTGTTATTTGATAAGTTAAGGTTTTAGTTATAAAATTGTTGCCATCATTCTTTTAATTAAGGGCTTTTAGGAAGTTTCAGTGCAAAATTTAATTTAATCCTGTGAAATTTGGAACTTCTTTGTTGATTTGATTTTTTCATGTGATTTGATTTTATCTGACGAATTTATTTATTTTTATGTAATTAATAAGGTGGAGATGCATCCAATGTGGAAGCAAGGAAAACTAAGGGAGACATGTGGAGCCCACGGAATCCATACAAGTGCCTATTCACCGCTTGGAGGGCCTGGGAATGTGTGGGGATCAACGGCTGTTGTCGATCACCCAACTATCCAATCCATTGCTTCCAAACATAACTCAACTCCGGCTCAGGCAAGTGCTATCTGAGTATTAAATGTTTACAATTATATAAATAATTTTTTGAATATAAAAAGTTATAGAGATTCCTACATAACTATAAAAATTTCATTCAGAATGTTATTTATAATTGAACATAAATTTATCAATAATGTTGTTATTTGCTTTGTACAGGTTGCATTGAGATGGGAATTGTCAAAGGGGTCAAGTGTGATAGTGAAGAGCTTCAATGAAGAAAGGATGAATGAGAATATGGCATCATTTGAGCTGAATTTGGAGGATGAAGATATGTTTGAAATTGAGAAAATGGAAGAAAAGAAGATAATGAGAGGAGAGTTCCTTGTTAATCAAACCACAAGTCCTTTCAGGACTATCCAACAACTATGGGATGATGAAATTTAATTTGAATATCTATATGCTCAATTAATTATGATCACTCCATGATGCAACGCATGCATTACAAGCTTTGTTGTTATGATTTTCTATCAGTATAAATGTATAATCAATCACTATACATCATTATACCAATATCAAATATAAAATATATTGTAAGCTTTATTATTCTGAACAATGTAACTTATAATACACAATTCCACTTAACTGGCATGAATGAAGGGTTAACGGTAACTCTTCCATGTATAAACTAACAATAATAAGTGAGAGGCATCTAATCCATGATTTATCAAACTTATAAAGAGAAAAGGAAGTGAAAATTAGGAAGAAAATAGTAAATTTTAGTTCTGGTGTCAATAAATACTTTATTTAAATTTCAACATTACTATCATTTTTGTATGCATATGACCTCCTCAAACTTTGATTGATTTGTAGATAATCCCTAAAACTTTAAGCTATGGGTGAATAAATGATATAAAAAACTAACCATTATAAGAATTATATGCATAAATTTAAAAGCATTGGGAGTTCATTATATTGTCAAGTTTTTAAAAGTTTGGGGATCGAAGTTATGTACAACTTATTTATTTATTTTTGTCAACTAAAATGGAGCAACTCCGCTCCCACATCTTTGGATTGCACGCATAATTTAAATATGGGAAAATTGTCAAAAAATATCTTTGGGGTAAATTAATTGTCAAATGCTACCACACGTGCAAACAATCTTTTGTGTATTTATAAGATCTTTTGTTGTGTGTAAACAATCTTCCGTGTGTTTAAAAATCTTCCATATGAACATACAAATATCTTATATTGTGTGCAAAATATCTTCCGTTATATGCAACAGATCTTCCATGATAGTATATGGCAATTAATTTGCCCCAAAGGTATTTTTTAGCAATTTTCCCTTTAAAAATTGTCATTAAGTCGCATCATTAAATTATTAATTAAAAATAAATATAAAAAAACTTTGTCTAGAGTGGTGCTATTTGTCTCTAACTTCAAATTACAAGGTCCCAAGGAAAGGAGTTAATTATTAAGACATCTTAATGACAAGTGAGAAGTAATCCATTGCCATTTCTTGTAGTGACGCTTGTCATTGTATACTTCTCAATAGTTATTGAACTTTTGAGTAATTAAATCTCTTCCTTAAAACATCATTGTAATTAATTCCCCTGTTATATAATTGCTTACTATGAAGATTTGGGTTAGCAAATATGGGTGTCAACAAAGTTTTGCTTCCATTAATTTTAAGCTCAATGTCAAGTCTCTGATATGACTTTCTATTTTCGCTGTAATATTTTATTTTAAAATTTTGGTGTTAACTTAATATATTAATCAATTAAGCTAATAAGAAAATTTCAGTTGAAATGTATTGCACAACCACACCATTATTGCAAGAGTACCTTGTATATGTCTCACACGCAGTCACTTTACACACACACACAAGTTTGAAGCATGCTATTAAAAGGCAATCCTAGCCAATCGGTTAGGTCAATGAATTGTGAACTAGTGCCCTAATCAATTTAGTTAAGAGTTTTGAACATGTTTTGATCGGGTTGGATTCTATATTATTTTTCTTCCCCTACCGAATTTAAAATATTTTTTTGAGTTATAAAAAAATAGCAGTATATCATATTTATGCTTTACTAACTCGATCTATTTTGTTAGATTATGTTGGTTTATACATGAATGTTCCATTTCTGTATAGATTAATGCCTTTTTTTTAATTTAAATATTACTTTTTCATGGTTATATATGGATATTGCATGTTTTAATTAAGTTATATTATTTTAATCATGATTGGGTTGATTCTGGTTAAACCATATTTGGACCATTAACCCTTAAGCCATATTGTAAACACCTTATTTTGTCCGGGCCCCACTCAAAAATAATACAAAAAAAATTAAAACATGAAAAAGAAAAAGCCCTCCTTGATCCTTACACAAAAAAGCCAATGAGATTGATGATTGGATTATAATTGAAGTTTGAAAAATGATCATCATTAATGGTGATTGTGTCAAAATTGAAGTTTGTAATAAATGGCAACATATTTCAAAATAATTCATCTCATTAATATTGATTGATATACATATTAGTAAACTTAGTGTGGAGTCATTGTGGAGGAGAAAAAATTAGAAATTAAAAAAATCTCTCATTCTTGTTGATAGGTTGGTTTAAATTAGGAAATTGCTTGTAGGGAAAATATAAAAAATAAATAATAATTAAAAATTAAAAATTAAAAAAATCTTTCATTTATATTGATAGGTTTAAATTAGGAAGTTTCATTAAACAAAAAAATATAAAAAAAATTAAAAAATGAAAATAAAAAAATCTCTCTCATTTATGGTAATTAGTTTTCACGTTAGGAAACGTTATGAAGCATATAATTAAAAAAATTTAGAAAATGACAATTAAAAAAATTCATAAATGAGGCAAAACCCTAGGAGATGCCTATTTAATAGGTAGCATAAGAGTGAGCAGGACACAAGATTTTTTAGGAAGACAATTGAGAAGCTTCTTGAGACATGGACATCAGAGGTAAGAGGTATGCGTCTTCTTCCATTCAAGCTGTAAGATGCCTATTAGTTAGTTCTTACTCTCTCCTTTATGTTCGATAGACTCAAATGGATATTCTAATAACATGTTGTCATTTCATCATGTTTGGATGAATTGTATGTGATTGTGTTATGCTATCCATATGGTTTTCTCACCTTGTTGTCTGTATAGCTTGCAAGGATGAAAAGGTATGTGCTTGTCACTTATTGAAATTATTTTGTATGATGTGCAAGTATGTGAAGTTTGATGTTAATTCTAGACCTCCTTTTTAATATAATGATCATGTTCTTCCATGTAGGCTTGATGAACTCCTTTTTTTTTTCCTTTTGCAAATAAAATGTTCAAAATTTAAAAAAAGAGCTTCCTTTTTCAAAATAAACGAATTTGGTTTCATATGAGAAAATAAGGAAAATGTTTTTTTTAAAATAAAAAATACAAACCAATAAAAAATATTTTTCTCAAAAAAATAAAAAAGGAACTTTTTCCTAAAAAAATCAACAAAGTGACACGTATTTCTACTCCGAACTATGTGGGCTTTAATCCCTCTAAAGGGTATTTAGTCCCTGGGTCTTCTTCCTAGGTTAAGTCTAATTTTGTAAATAAATATATTTTTCCTTATTTTTTTTGTAAATAGATGTTCCTTTTTTCTTTAGTTTTCATTTTATTTATTTTGTTAAATATTCTTTTTCTATTTGGGTAATTATAATAAAATTAATGGCCATATTCATGTTTAAATAATTGACTTAGGGTAACCGTTCTTATAAATGGGTGCTGTAGGGTGCCTAACACCTTCCCCACGCACAATTGACTCCCCAACCCAATCTTCTTTTCATTTTTCAAAAAAAGGTTTCCAAAATTGTCCTTTTTTAAAATTTTGGTGGCTGACTCCATATTATCCAAATTTCAAGCACTATAACTTGGCGACTCCACGGGGAAAGGTTTGAGAATCAAGCTCATTTAAGTTAAGTGTTTCAAAATAATATGACCTTAATTTTATTTTAATTCCCCTTTTTTATTTTCTTATTTGTTTTAATTTATTAAATTATTAAATTATTTATTTATTTATTTATTCTTTTTTCTCTATCTATCTTGTGATCTGCTTAGCAGATGAGGGTTGGGTAGAATCTAGGCCCACTGGTTGATATGCTCTCCACACACACTGAACATATACACTATTCTCCTCACACATATTTTGAGCAAAAGTTTATAGAGGTCTCCCAGTAGGGTTTCCAAAACCCCCTGAGGTTACTGTAAAGACTTCATCCTAGCTGTTACTCATTTGGTGAGGTTGATCCCTGTGGGGTTTTTGGAACCCCTGAAGGTCAATTTCATCATATGGGGTCTTCATCTTTACGATGGGGGTAGTTAGGAGACATTTATCTATGAGAATTATTAGAACCAACTTGAGACTATAGCACATATTAGTAGAAATTATTGACCTATCCAATTAATTAGTACCTTCCTTTCATAGGGTAGATATCCCTCAACCTAGGGTTATTCCTAAAATAGGACACTAGAGGGAAATTATTTATTTTTGACATTATCATTTGTCATCCATGCATAATCAAGGAAACCCCTAGGATCAAGCGGCTAATTGTCACTTCACCTGAGTATGTATCTTGTATCACTCCACATATAGATACATCTCAAAGATGGTGTATACATTAGATAGCCAACCTTTGTCTAAGGGTTTATGACACTAAAAGACCATGAGCTCATTACATCTATCATGTTAGAAAATATCTCAATGAGAGATAACCCTTTTAGGGCACATGAGGATTCATCACACATTCATAAGCCTTTTAGGTTCATTTGATATAGGCCTTGGACATAATCATCATTTTTAAAACCCTTAGCCGTGTGGTGGCTTGGCTTATTCATAGGTTAATGGGCACATCATTCTCCCTATGAAGTAATGGATCTCTTGAGGAGGTGGAGTTCTTTTTCTCAATGTTCATCACCCATATCAAAACTTGAAGTACATGTCATCACTCTTTTATGTCTCATGAGGCATCCTTGCATCATTCATTGGCTTTTAGCATTAGTTGATATGGACCTTGGACATAATAAACATCATCCTTCCTTGTCATTACTGGAGGCAAGGGAAGAAGAGTTAGGAGAAGAGAGGTCAGAAAATAGATTATACTCAACGTCATTAGCATTGAGTACAAGTTTCAACTTCTTGTTGATAGCATGCAGTTGAGTGATGAGTCTTGCAATTCTTCACTCCATGCATTCTACCCATGCATAGAGTTGGTCAATAACCTAGCTCATTGAAGGAAGCGATGGAGGCAGTGCATACAGAGGAGAAAATGGAAGATAAATTGATGTAGTTCTAATGCGTCTCACCATAAAGTTGATCAAGAGAAGAGATAAGAGGAAGCGTGAAAGACAATTTTAAATTGTAGAAAGGAAAGAACTAAGAGTTTAAATAGACAAGATGGTTGACGAGTACATTAATTGATTGAATTGAAGTTGCTTCATATTTGGAAGAGACATATTGAAAAGTTTACATTAGAAGTTGAAGAAACTCTGAAACATTTAAGACTGGTTGTAAAGAAATGAAAATATCTAAAAGTATGTTAAAACCATTTAATTGTGCAACCAGTCTAAGAAAAATTTATATTTTAAAAATGTTCATATATTTAATACTTATCGAGACTACATTTAATAATAACCAATCTAGAAAATATTATTTAGATTGCGAGGATACGTGACCAATCTAAAGTTATATCAATATTTACAAAAATGTCACCGTTCATAATTTTTGAACCATCTTCACCTATAGAGGTCTAGATGTAGCGGTCTTAAAGGCATTTTTAGTAATGTTTGACATTTAACCATTGCTGTTAAAATAACTGTTAAATCTAAAAGAATGGATACCACACCAGATAACATGTAATTATTTGGCAAGTGACATGTGATTTTTATTATTTAATCCTTGATTTATCCAACTTAAAACTTATTATAATTTTATTTAAGGGAATTTTAGTGATTCTACCAATAATAATCCCTAATTTCCAGTCTAGGCTAGTCGTTTTCTTCCCTCAGCCTCTCCCAACTCCTAGGTCATTCCTACGTCTTATTCTTCTTCTAATAATCTTCATTCCAGAGGTCATCTTCATCACATTTTTCCTTTAAATCTGGAACTTTGTTTTTCTTTATGAATATGAAGCCATTTACATACTCATCGGAAATTAAAAACGGATTGCGCTCAATTGTTGTAAATTTTCTTTGGCTCAATTTTCACCGCTCACATTCTTCCTTCTCCATCTATCTTTTATTTGTACATGGTGAAAATTGGTGGGTTGAAAATTTTTTTATTGGCACGAGGCAAAGACAATGGAGAAAAATACTTACACTTCATTTTGCGCACTAGGACCAACTGATGGAAGCATTGCTTATGAGAATCAAGTAGAAAGAGTTTTGATTTTGTTGGTTACTTGCCATAGTTATATTCTGAAGATGATTTCTAGAATGAAGAAGATTATCAGAGGGATAAAACCTTGCAAGTTGAGAGGGGCTGATGAGAGAGGAAGATGATTAGGCTAGGCTAGACTGGAAATTAGGGATAATTAATGGTAGAATAAAAAATATACCCTTGAACATAATTATTATGAGTTTTAAGTTGGGATAAATTAATGAAATAATAAAAATTACATGTCACCTGCCAAATAATTGCATGTTATCTGACGTGGCATCCATTCCATTAAATTTAACGTCATTTTAATGGTAGGGGTTTAATGTCAAACTATGAAAGTTGAAGGTGTTATTTTTAAACTTTTAAAGGTGAGGGAGGTTATATGTAATAGAGCTAAAGCTTATGGGAGTTATTTGTATTTTAGCCATAAAGCAATTAGTATTCATAAATAAACAAATATATATTGAAAAAAGCATATCAAATAAAGATGAAAAAGATAAGTTAATATGATAAAAATAAAAACAAAAACACAGGATATCGATTCACCCTTATGTACATGAGTTCAAAAATTGCATCATTAGACTAAGATAAGTTCGAAGTCCTTGGTTATTTGTGGTTAAAATTACGACGTTCGAAAGCCAATGTGAAAACTAGAAAATGACATTTCTTGAAGAACTCTATATCGAAACAAATTCAACCTTGATGATGGGATTTATTTAATTATGAAATAGACAAGATACATTCACATTTACGTTAATTATTTAATTATGAAATATCTCAGCATAAAAGTAACTGATTGAGAGACCCAGCAATGATTAGTGAATTCATCTGGCGCCACTACAAAAATCAGATTTAGTGGCGCACATTTTATGGCGCTTATTTGAAAAATGCCACAGCTTTAACTAATTTTTTTGATCTAAAATTTTTTTTGGATTAACATTAGGTGGTGCTTATTTACATAAGCGTCACAGCTAGTTTGTGATATTATGTGGCGCTTTCCTAATTAAGCGCCACCTAATGTATTTTGACAAAAAAAAATTTTAAAAAATAAAATTAAAAGAAGTTGTGGCACTTATTCAAAAAAACGCCACCCAATAGTTTTTCCTATTTTTCAATTTTTTTAAAATTTTTGCTTATTGAAATGAAAATTATACACGCGGGTGTTGATTATAAAAATTAAAATCTATAATAAAATAACAAATGATAAATATTAATACCATATATAACTAATATGAATAAACATATATTAGATCTATTATATTAATTAATAAACATAAATGAATAATACTAATTTTTTAACTAATAATATATATAACTAATATGTATAAACATATCTTGGGTGGCGCTTATATCAATAAGCGCCACCCAAAATGGTCCAAAACTATATTATATTATTTAATAAATTAATAATATGATTATATATATATATATATATATGAATTAATAAAACAAAAATTATGTGTATACTGAAAATTATAAAAATGACATTGCGTTATTAATAATATGATTATTTAAAAATATAATTATTAATATATTCATTAGTATATGGAAAATAAAAAATTATTAATATATAATTATTAATTATTTATTTATTATATGATTATGTAATAATATATTTATTAATATATTAATTAGTATATTTAAAATTAAAAAATTACTTTGGGTGGCACTTACTTGAAAAAGCGCCACCCAAAGTCCTTTTATTATTATTTTATTTATTAATAATATGATTATTAAAAAATATAATTATTAATATATTAATTAATATATGAAAAAAAAATACATTAGGTGGCGTTTATTGGGAATAGCGCCACCCAAATTCCTTTTATTATTATTTTATTTATTAATAATATGATTATTAAAAAATATAATTATTAATATATTAATTAATATATGAAAAAAAAATATTGGGTGGCGCTTATTGGAAAAAGCGCCACCCAAAGTCCTTTTATTATTATTTTATTTATTAATAATATGATTATTAAAAAATATAATTATTAATATATTAATTAATATATGAAAAATAAAAAAATATATTGGGTGGCGCTTTTCCCACCCAAAGTTCTTTTATCATTAAAAAATATAATTATTAATATATTAATTAATATATAGAAAATAAAAAAAATACATTGAGTGGCGCTTATTGGGAAAAGCGCCATCCAAAGTCCTTTTATTATTATTTTATTTATTTATTATACGATTATATAATAATATATTTATTAATATAGTAATTAGTATATGTAAAATTAAAAAAATACATTGGGTGGCGCTTATTGGTAAAAGCGCCACCCAAAGTCCTTTTATTATTAAAAAATATAATTATTAATATATGAAAAATAAAAAAAATACATTAGGTGACACTTATTGGGATAAACGCCACCCAATGTATGCCCGCCAAAAATTTCTTTTCCCTCCTCCTTCAATTTATTTTCCCAGGCCCCATTACCTTCATCCTAAACCCTCAGCTCATCACCAGCCCCCACCCCAGCTCGCCAACCCCCACCCGTGTCCACCGTCCCCAAGCTCCCCGCCCCCTCTGTCCCCTAGTTCCCAGCCCCCAGACTCCCAGCTCCCAGCCCCTTCCGTCCCCCAGCTCCCTTCCCCCTCCTTCCCCTAGCTCCCCCGACCCCCAGCTCCTCGCCCCCACCGCTGCTCCCAGCTCCCCTTCCTCGGTCAGCAGCTCCCCCTTTCCTTAGCTAGCCGTCTTCTTTCTTTCTTTTTAACAGACCTTCCACCTCTCGCCCTCAAGTCCTCCGGTTAAGGTGTCTCATTAGCTTTCAAGGTGGGTTTTTTATATTAGTAGTCACCTTTTTTTTATTTATAATTAAGTGTTGTTTCTGATGACTTTAATTTATTTATTGCTGAACAGCTTCAAATTCCTAGTGTCTGATCAGCTGTGTCCCCATAATACTGCCAAAAGCAACCTTTTTGGTCTTAGTCCCCACTGCGAATCTGTAAGTTTGTTTATTATTATTATTTTAATATATCTATATTGTTTTTCTGTATACTTTATCTGCCGAGACCTGCTGATGATTTTTATTAACTTATCATGATTTTTAGTTAAATATAACAGCTAATTAATTTAATTCAATAATTAAAAAATAGAAATTAGGAAACATTGGTCAACAAACAAGAATTCACATACTATGAAAATTTATTATTTTCTCTAAGAATTTAGCTGTCCTTTTTTGTTGCATTTTGGATAAAGTCTATTTTTTTTTGGATTTATGCATAGTTGGCATAGTGAATTAGGATTTATTTTGTTACCAAAAAAATAAACTAGGATTTTATTACTTATTTATTTGGATCTGTAAATTTGTCTTTTATTATTTTTTTAATATATCTGTATTGCTTTTCTGTATACTTTATCCACTGAGACCTGCCCTTTTTTGTTATTTTTTTAATTTTAAGTAATTGTATTAATTTATCATGATTGTTAGTTAAATATAACAGCTAATTATTTATTTGGATTCTATAGTGACATAAATAATGTCAAATAAGTTCCATTTTTTAACTTCTTTTTTTAATTATTGTATTTGGAATGAAGTCTATTTTTTTCATTTAAACCTATAGTGACCAATTGGTATAAATTGACTCACATACCCTTTGTAACGGATAGTTTTATCATTTAGTGTGTATATAGGTTGAAGGCATAGATGACTTTATCATATATAGCAACTAACCACTATTTAATTCTAGGTTTTTGAAACTATAGATAGATCGAAAATGGATGTCATCTGATCGGTGTTCAAGAGAATATATAGATGGGGTGAAAGAGTTTATTAGATTTGCAATTGAGCATACAAAAGATCCTAACAAAATATTGTGTCCCTGCTTATCTTGTTGTTATGGAAAGCGGATTAGTCCACTTGATTTGTTAGATCATTTAGTGTGTCATGGGATTGATCAAACATATACACGATGGACAAGGCATGGTGAGACAAACGACCCTTGTAATAATTGGTCGCATACCACCGGTGGTACTTCAAATGAGTTTGTCCGAAGCATGTGTGATGGAGATGATGGTTTTCAAGAAATGCTTAATGTGGTTGAACATGTACTTTATAACTGTCCTAGAGAATTTGAGACGTTTAAAGATGATGTAGAGAAACTGTTATATGCTGGTTGTACAAAATACACAAGATTGCTAGCAGTGTTGAAATTGTACAACTTTAAAGCCCGCTATGGGTTGAGTGATTCAGGTTTCACCACACTTCTTGAACTTTTGCAATATATGCTTCTAGAAGAAAATGTACTTCCTACGAAGACATACGAGGCAAAGCAAATTCTTTGCTCAACAACTGGAATGAGATATGAGAAGATACAAGCATGCCTTAACGATTGCATATTATTTCAGAAACAATATGCAACGTTAGAGAAGTGCCCTAAATGCAATGCATCTCGAAGCAGAGATATGGCATGCAGATGAGAGGAAAAAGTCCGGTCAAGGTCCTATGGTATTTTCCTATTATCCTGAGATTCAAGCGTCTGTACAGTAATGCAGAGATATCAAAGCAGTTGACATGGCATGCAGATGAGAGGATTGAAGACACACAGCTGAGGCACCCTGCAGATGCCCCTCAATAGAAGAAAATTGATCATGAGTATCCTGACTTTTCGAACGAGGTTAGGAACCTACGGCTTGCATTGTCAACTGATGGAATCAATCCCTATAGTGTTCAAAGTATTACACACAACACTTGGCCGGTAATATTGATGATTTACAACCTTCCTCCACACTTGATAATGAAACGTAAGTTTATGATGCTCTCGATGTTAATTTCTAGGCCAAAACAGCCTGGGAATGATATAGATGTATACTTGGCTCCTTTAATTGATGACTTGAAGCTACTTTGGGAAGATGACATCAATGTTTCTGATGGGTATAAGGAAGAAAGTTTCACTTTGAAAGCCATACTGTATGGCACAATTAACGATTTCCCAGCTTATGGTAATTTGTCTGGATACAACGTTAAAGGATATTGTGCGTGCCCTATATATGAAGATGATACTCATTCAATACGACTAGATAATTGTAAGAAAAATGTCTATATGACACATCGGAGATTCTTACCATCAAAGCATCATTGGAGGAAGTGGAAAAAGGCTTTCAATGGTGACTCTGAAGAAGGTAGGCCATCGAAGATGTTAACCGAGGCTTAGGTTATTGAAAAGGTGAAAGAGCTACATAACAATTTTGGCAAGCCATATGTCAATCAAACTGGGACACGTGGTTGGAAGAAGAAGTCTATTTTCTTTGAACTTCCATATTGGAAGTCCTTATATGTTAGGCATTTTCTTGATGTGATGCACATTGAAAAAAATATATGTGACAGTATAATTGGCACGTTGCTCAATGTGCAAGGAAAGAGTAAGGATGGTGTCAATGCCAGGTTGGATTTGGTTAATTTGGGAATAAGAGAAGAGTTGGCACCTGTTGAGAAAGGGAACCGCACTTATCTACCTCCAGCGGCTTACACTATGTCGAAGAAGAAGAAAAATTTGTTTTCTGAGTTTTTACAAGGAATTAAAGTTCCAAAGGGGTACTCTTCAAATATTAAAAACCTTGTTTCAATGAAAGAGTTGAAGTTAAGAACCTTAAATCTCATGATTGTCATGTGCTCATGCAGAATTTCTTGCCGGTTGGTATACAGTCCATCTTGCCGAAAAATGTTAGAAAGACAATCACTAAACTCTATGTTTTTCAAGTTGATATGTAGTAAAGTGGTTGATTCAAAAAAGTTGTGACATTTGCAAAGGCTAATTGTTTGTACTTTGTGTGAACTTGAAATGTATTTCCCACCTTCTTTTTTTGATATTATGGTCCACTTAATTGTACACTTGGTGAAAGAGGTTCAATTGTGCGGTCTAGTCTACTTGAGATGGATGTACTAGAACGAGCGATTTATGAAAATTTTAAAAGGGTTTATTAAAAATAGATATCGACCAGAGGGATGTATTGCTGAACGGTACATGGTTGAAGAAGCAAGTGACTTCTGTGCTAATTTTCTATCAATTGTTGATCCTGTTAGGATCCCCAAGTCCCGTCATGATGGCCGAAGATCGGGAAAAGGAACAAGCGGGCAGGATGTAATCAGGATAGCAGTGACTGATTGGGACCAAGCCCACCTGTATGTGCTACATAACACTGATGAGGTTAAACCATTTGTTGATGAACATAAGGAAGCTCTTCGATAATTATATGGTAATAGGAATGAAAATTTAATAACAAAAGAACACAATCGACAATTTTCAACTTGGTTGAAAAAGCGCATTAATGATGAGATGGAAAAGAATCCTACTTTTGTTTATTAGAAATTGATATGGCTATCAAAGGGACCAAGCTTAAACATATTATCTTACAATGGTTATGGAATCAATGGTTACACCTTCTATACACAAGAACAAGATACACGGAGCACAATGCAGAATAGTGGGGTAACACTTATTGCTGATTCTTGGCATAGATCCAGTGCTAAAGACATACATCCTGTCTACGCACCAATGTCATACTTTGGTGTCATTGAATGCATATGGGAGTTAGATTACTCTATGTTCAGGGTCCCTGTATTCAGATGTAAGTGGGTGAACAACAACAGTGGATTGTGGACAGAGGAGTTTAGCTTTGTTCAAGTGGACCTTTCTAAAGTTTGGTACAAAGATGATCCTTTCATTTTAGCATCACAAGCAAAACAAGTGTTCTTTATTCCCAATCCTGCTAAGAAGAATTGGTCCATTGTACTCCCATAAAACAAGAATCGTCAAGAACAAGTTGATCTTGAAAGTCAAGACTATTTGAATATTGTTCAGGAAGATCCCTCTTTTTTGCTTTTAGGGTCAGAAGATATTGGTATAGATGAAGATGAAGATGAAGATGAATTTGAAAATGAAGACGAACCCTTGTATTTGAGACATGATCATGCAGAGGGGACTTGGGTCAGGCTGACAAATCCATCTACTAGGAGAGTCAAGGGATACACAATTGTCAGTTCAACAAGAAAGAGGAAAAGATAATGAGTTCCTTATTTGTTTACTTGTATGTTTTACCTGTACATATGTCAAATTCATTTACTTTGATTGAAATGATTGTCGCTGTGCACTTATATTTTCTTTTATTTGTTTAACTTTTAGGAAAATGGCTTCTCCACGTGAAGATGACGATGTTCCCATGCATGTTGGTAGACAAAGATTTGTTGAACATGTTGCCCGTGGGAGGACTGTAATGGCGAGATTAAACAAAATGAGAAGCAAGGGCATTAAGTTAGAACTTGATTGGAATGAAAAAGGAAATCCAATTGGACCGAACAATAGCTCCCTTAATAATTTCATTGGGACTACAGTGTGAGACAGAGTTCCTATTACTATTCAAGATTGGAGATGAGTGAAGAAACAATATGGGAATATAATATGGGGTGAAGTTAAGGTAATACATTAATTAATTTGTTATTCGAGTTGTTTTGTTTCATATGATTACAATCTAACAAATTAGCTTTGGTTCTATGGCACAATTTTGTTTTGTTATTGATGGTGATGATCACGAGAACTTCATGCTTAGAAAAGCCAGCAAACTCATGAGAAAGTTTTGTTCTGATCTTGTGAAATATTTCTTGAGGGATGATAATGAGAATATCATTCCAACACCGCTAGAATTATATGACGGGATCATCAGTCAAGAAACGTGGGATGAGTTTGTTAGAACACATACAAGTCAAGAATTTCAGGTGATGTGACATCATACTTTATAAACTACTTGTAATATGTTTATAATTAATATTTATTAATATGTATCATTTGGATGTAAACAGGAGCTAAGTGAGAAGAACCGCTCCAATGCAGTCAATATGCCATACCGCTACACACAATGACTTGTATCTTATGGAAAGTTAGAGGAAACAATGGTAAGGA
Source organism: Albizia julibrissin (assembly GCA_037074505.1). Taxonomy (NCBI): domain Eukaryota; kingdom Viridiplantae; phylum Streptophyta; class Magnoliopsida; order Fabales; family Fabaceae; genus Albizia; species Albizia julibrissin. The sequence goes on along the minus strand of CM073486.1, from coordinate 20,433,344 downwards.
CTAATGATTATTTCTTTAATTTGTCTGACTCATTTTTAACTTCAACTAGCTTTCATATGCAGATAAAAGAATCAACTTCAGATATTACACAGATTCCACGACATGACTTGTGGGTAGCTAGTTCCACAAACAAACAAAGGGAAATTCGAAGTGAATAAGCAAGAAGAGTTACAGAATATTGTGTAAGTATTAAAACGTATCTCTTACGTACAATAATCTCATTGCTTAGATGATTCTGGTTTATATTAATTACTAGTAATAATGTTGTAACTTATTTTATGATAGTGATCAATGACACAAAAGGTGCCAGAGTTGGCGGCTTATGTTGGCCGTGATGATCTGTTGAGCAGAACGCTGGGTGTACTTGAGTACCATGGTCGTGTTCGAGGCACTGGTTTTGGCGTGACACATACATCATACTTTGGACGTCAAAAGCGCCCGAACAAGAGTGACTTTTTACAGCTACGTAAGGAGATGAACAGCTTTAAGCATCAAATGCAAGAACAATTTGATTCGCAAATGCGTTTGTTGTAAGAAAAAAATGCGCAGCTGAGGGTGAATATTGATTAGCCCATGTAGTTCAAGGCAATGCCAAATATTCCTCCTTGTGACAGTTAAAGTGTGAGAGCTAGTTGTACTTCTATCTCTAAAGTACATCTCCCTTCGGTAATTAATTTCTTCTCTAATTAATTGTTACATTGTCAATTAGTATATAACATAATATTCTAAGCTGATCTATCTTTCATAGGGCGAGTTAGCGTGTAAGTTATATGTTGAACATTCTGGAAAGCACGCAGTTGCGGTGGGTGTTGCCTACAACACAGATAATGATACCCTCCACAATTCACCATTGCCGAAGAACACTATCCAAGTAAGGGTCGATGTATGCACGGATGATGATGCGTTATTACCCATCCCTTCTCTAGATGACGAGACAATGGTTAAAGATGTTGTCGGCGGTTATGTTGCTTGGCCAATAGGTTTGATAGAGCCATGTCAGAAGGTAGTCAAGAACACAATTCCTTCTATTTTTTCCTATGCTTAACATCATTAATTTCACCCTTTGTTTTTATAGGTTCAACATTCTAAAGGAAAACAAGTTCAATTATATGGCAAGGTTTCAAAGTGTTCGACAACACAGCTGAATACCAACCCCTCAGCTAGCCAATAGAGCAATCGACAAATGATCTCATATTGTGATCAGTTGGCATGCATTGTACCTAGGTTGATACACGAAGGAAGTCTGTCATTGCCATTTGATAGAGACATCTATGGTGTTCAGTTCATAGAGGAACATATTACTGTTGATGTGTTGGGTGCAATTTTCAATTGTGGATGGATTGGTGCTTCGATCATCAACATATAGATTAGGTACTTTATTGTCATCATTTATCGTTGTTATTATTATTCATCTTTCAATTTTTTTGTCATCATCACATTTTTTATTCTTTGTAAAGGCACTTGTACCATGACATCTTGGTACATACACAAAATGTCCAGTTCTCCTTTGTCAACCCTTATCTCATTGGACAACACAGGGGTAGAGTAGATCCCAATATCCAATCCAATGATCTAAAAGAATACTTTAGACAAAGAGCAAACCCAAATATGTTATTTCTGGTGCCATACAATGCGGGGTAATAAATCTATTATTACTAGTCGTATTTCACTTTGCAATTCTTTACTGTATTATTTTTACTATATCATCCATGATCGAAGAAAAACTTTTAAAATCTTTTAGGGCACATTGGATATTGATTGTGATCAATGCATTGACACCTTATAGACCTCGCATTTACTATATAGATCCTCTAAGTGAAGGTGTTCCTTCAGACTGTCTTCATTTGTTGCGGATGATTAATAGGTGAGCATATATATGCAGTGTGTGTAAATATATATTTGTGCAAGCCATTAAATACCCTAACGTAATCAACATTTATTTGTTTTCTTAGTGCACTGATTGCATATAGAGCCTCTGCCTGCTTAAGCTATTCTAAATCTGCAGATCCTGCCCATAGCTATACCTGAAAGAGGATACATGTACTGATTTAGGAATTTAATTTCATTTTGATTTTAACAAAATTGTATTTTCAAATTTATTTAACTATTTTACTATATTGTTACAGTGCCCTTTCCAGCCCAATAACGATGATTGCGGGTATGATGTAATGAAATTCATGAAGGATGTCATTACTCATGATCAGCTTCAGGTTCTACTAAAAGTAAGTCATTTTAGTACAATACATATTGTGTTTTAGATTTAATTAATTATTTGATAACTAATGTTTAGTTATATTAATTCATTATTTGCATCATTGTGTTGGTGTAGTATTATGAAGATTAGCGTTCTGACAGTTTGACTGACAACCAAATCAATGAACTCATCAAAAAATGGTGTGAGTATTTGTTAAGGCATTGTCCTCGCTAGCAAGTGTTAGGTTGTTTATTTGCCTATTGCATTTATTGTAGTTTTAAATAGCTGAATTAATTAATGTATGTGTGTGTGTGTGTGTATATTCACATTTGAATAAATACATGTTTAGAGGTGATTTTGTTAATTACCTATCTGTATGTGTCAATTTAGTTATTCCATTGTGGTTTGCATGTGTATAGAAATTTCTGTTACAGACATGGTTTGATAAAAATATAGAAAAGATTATATAAAAAAAAGACTTAGAAGAAAGCGCCACCCTATATTAAAAAAGATATATTTATAGGTGGCACTTTTTGAAAAAAGCGTCACCATATGTATTATTTTTAGTATATTTTAATTTCAAGAAAGACGTGTTAAAAATATTTTTTTTGAAAAATGATTTACAATGGGTGGGGCTTTTTCAAAAAAGCGCCACCCAAGGTTACAAAAAAATTTTTAAAATTTTTTCAATTAAAAAAATAATTTTTTTATTGATCTTAAATATAGGGTGACACTTATGGTAGAAAGCGTCACAGAAAGTGCCGTATCAAAAAAGCGCCACCTTTGGTTTATTAAATTAAAAAAAAATACTTACTGTGGCGCTTTTGATGGAGCGCCACAACTAGTTTTAGTGGCGTTCCAATATGTGACACTTGTGAAGTGCCACTAATATTGTTTTTATAAGTGCCACAGCTTCTTCTTTTTGTAGTAGTGTGGGAATAGGGCATAAGGTAACCTTTGAGACAATATTTACCTTTTGATCCTTACTATAAGGTATATTTGAAAAGTTAATCTCGATCCTAAATATAAGACATATTTTTGATATTTGTTAATATTTCTTTATTACAAATTTAAGCATTTATAACGTCTAATACATAATGGTTATAGCTAATAAACATAATGTACGTAGAGGCGGAGGTCATGCAAGAATATACAACGCTTAAATGTAATGGTTAATTATACACACTGACATGTATTATGAGGCAGAATTCGTGAAAACACAAACATAACAGTTGTAGCTAGCAACCATCATTTATTTAGTGACAAAAATAACATTTCTTAAGAAACAACTGTCATGTAATACTTGTTAGTACAAGTCTTTCACCCAATAGGGGGTGAATTAGGTGATATTTAAAAATTTAAACTTAAATTCAAACTTAAAGAAGAGAGTAAAGTCTGAGAAATATTACCGAAGGTTGACACAAGGGATTTAATAGGTTAGGTCTAAACCACTTAACTTACGTTTAGTCCTTAGAAGCCTTTATGAGATTTCCACTATCTTCTAAGATTCATAGGGCTCTTGGTGCCTGAGTACAAACAAGTTCTTCTTTAAAGAACAATCGCTCCCCCTTATACTTTGCAATTAATGCTTCTCAAGATCCCATATTATTGAGTAACTCACTATACTAAATTATTTAATAAATGACTCTCATAAGAGTATAAGAATAAACACTGACTTATAGAATCATACTTAAGAGCTCAAGACTTACCAATGAATGCAACAGTAAATTTTGGTGCTGAGAGTTGGTGCTTCGTCTTCAATGCTCCTTTATTTATAGTGTGAGGCTATTAATGACTGTTGCTCTTGAAAGTATTCATTAGATTGTTTGGTCTTTGATTGTAGCCATTGGAATATCAAAACATTATGTCTTATGAATTAGCCATTAAAGTAGAGAGAATGTTCATCATTTGAAACCTTAGAGCATTTAATGCTTCTGACATATAAAGTGCATTTTGCATTGTGTGTTAATTGCTTAAACACTGATGTAATGAAGTGTTAGATAAATTTAAAGCAAAAAGAACAACTTATGAATGATTTTGAATGAGTTTCAAGAATTTTGATATGATACTCTGTTTTCTAGAAATGCATCACTTGAGTGATCTTCACTTAACAAGACAGAGCACTAGATGGGTTACTGTAGTGATGTTGTAGTGATACACAAAATAGGATCACTCAAGTGATCTCATTTCTTTTGAAAACAGATCACTAGGAATATCATTGTAGTGATCTGGTGGTGATGAGAATAGAAGGATCACCCGAGTAATCTTGTTTCTTTTACTTTTAGAAGAAACAGATCACTAGATGCCATCATTGTAGTGTATTGGTAGTGATATACTATTTACACATTACTCTAGCGATCACTCAGTGATTTTACAAAGAAAAGTTTCAAGTATTTTGAGTACTACCAGGATCACTGTGGTGCTGTACTAGTGATGCACTTTTTCACACATCACTCAAATGATCTTTACTTTAAAATATTTTTAGAAAATTGATCACTAGGACAAATCATCATGGTGATGTGATGGTGATGAAAATTGAACATATCACTTGAGTGATCTTCTCTTTAAAAAATTTCTATAAAACTGATCCCTAGAATGGAGCATCGTGGTGATGTGATGGTGTTGACAAATTAGAGCATCACTCGTATGATCTTCTCTTTTGAAAAATTGTTGCAAAAACTGATCACCAAATAAATCACCATGGTAACATGGTAGTAATGACAAATTTTTAACATTACTCGAGTGACATGATTTTAGCCCTTCTAGTGGTCATTATAGTGATGAGTTAATTTTTCAAAACACATTACTCAAGTGATCAATTGAATTTTGTAGTAAATGAACTTTGTATGTTTTAAAACTTTTTTCTAATCACTGTAACATTCTGCAAAACCTTTCTAACTTTGTCTTAAACTTTGTTATCATCAAAACATGGGCTTTAACATTCTCCCTCTTTTTGATGATGACAGAACTTAATCTGACCTATTTTCTTTGAAAATTAACTTGTAAAATTTGTTGGAAATAAAAACATCAATGATACTAATTCAAGTTATTTAGATGATCATGGAATCAGAAAAAAAAATGAAATGAGAGACATGAAAGATTAGTTTGCTGCAAATATTCATGATATATATATATATATATGTATGTATATATATATGTATGTATATATATATATATGTATGTATATATATATGTATGTGTATATATATATATATATATACCAAAAACATGTTGAGCAAGACATTAGAAGAATTTAAACAAGAACTTGTGTACAAAAGATAAGCCAGCCATACTTGGACATAAGTTAAGCAAATATACATATCTTAAACATAATAAAAGATTCTATATGACTATAGGGTAGCAATATCATGTCCATCACCACTCTAAGTGTCAATATTTGAGCTCTAGTTCTTTTCCCTCTTTTTGGTATTATCATAAAGGGAAGGGTGAGTAGGAGAAGAAGGCCTGGATCTAAGTGGGTCATTAGGGGGCTCAAAGGAAGGATTCAAGGTCTGCAAGGGTGTGACTAAATAGGAGAAGAGGCATCATCTAAAGTGTCACCCCCTTGGTAAGTAAAAGTGGGTGATTAGAAGTAACAGGGTCAAGAAGATAGAAAGAAGGAATTTTAATTAGAACTTTGGGGTCATGAAAATAGATGGGTATGTGCTGAGGTGGAGTAAAGTTTTGAGAGGGGTTCTTTTGGGGGCTCAGAGACCCCTATTTCCTCATCTATATGGGAATAACTTTGAGAGGCAGAATTATCAGAGTAATGAGAGGGGTATTGTTCTTGGAGAATAGGATCATTTTGGGGAAGCTCTCCTAGAATAATAGGATCAGAAATAAGAGGGCTAGAGGTAGGCTGTGTGTTGGTAGGGCTAAGAGTGATGTGAATGGGAGTGGATGATTCAAGGTCAGGAACTGAGAAAAGTATATTGCTATGAGAAGGGTTTTCAGGAGCAGAGGTAGAGGTTTAAGCAACTATAGTTGGAACAAGAACACAAGAAACACACATAGGTTGCAAAGGAGTGGAGGAGTTAGGAATCAGGGCATCCACTTTCTCATGAAGAGACCTTAATAGGCTTGTAAATTCAAACATCATTTGAGTTTGGGCTTCCTGGTGAGTAAGTACTTCCTTATGACTTTGATTCATGACTTCACACATTTTTCCCATCTTCTCATCAATATGTTGGACAAACTCAGTATTTGTATTGGCTAGGTTAACATGAAACCCTTGAAGTACTTCCCTCAGATATATCTATATAGTGAAGCCTAAGAAGAAAGGGGTAGTGGGTGCACCTGGGGCTGAAGATTGGGTGTCATCTATTCTTAATGGCTCTTTCACATTATCAAACTCTTGCATCTTTCTTTTCTTAGGAGTGGTGAGAAGTGGATGTCTTAAAGGCAATTCAATTCCTGATTTCTCAATCTGATGTCTTCCAAACACAGGTAATCTTTCCAATGATTCATTTGGTTCCAGGTACCAAATCTTATTGGCTTTCAAGAATAGAGAAACCAGTTAGGGATAAGGCATTAGAGTTGACTCTGTGGAAGGGTTCCTATACCTCTTGATTTCAAAAAATGATGATTGCACCTAAGTTTCTCTCTTCCTTGCGTAAGATTGAAGCCACCATCCCATAATCTCTACCTATGAAATGTGTGAAGTTATTTGACTTATTCACTATTGCCCTTGAGTATATATACTAAAGAATTTGATGCATGTCACACATAACACTTTACTTGAAATTAAGAGGTCCCATTGGCTCACCAGGCTAAGGATGTCCTAGTTTAAGCTTTATAGGAGCATTTGTGGAGGGTCCTTAATTCCCAAACACTTATTGATTTTGGAAGCTGAGATCAAGAACTTCTTTCCTATTACAGTGGTCTTTAATTCCTCTTCAATCACAAACCTATAATCCAAGCAATCTTCAACTGGTTCTAAGTAGCGGTAGAAGTGTCTCACTATCTTAGGAAAATATGGTAGATTGACATATAACCATGGCATGTAATGACTAAGATAGGATGATAAGTCTAATTTAATAGAATCATATAGATCCTAAAGGTTTATTAATATGACAAGTCTAATTTAATAGAATTATATAAAGCCTAAAGGTCTATATAGAACATCTTACACATTTTCCTTGTTGAAAAATGTTGTAAGAATTTCTTGGAGTCTTCAAGCTCTTCTGCATAATACCCTGGAGGTGCCACTAACATAACTTCTTCTTCTTCATTTTCTCCTTGTTCCTCAACTTTTGCTTCTAGAGATGTTACTAGTTGGATGATAATGATCACTTAAGGGACCACTCGAGTGATCTATGACTATTCTTCTTCTTTCAAAATTCAGCTTGCTTTACACCAATTTTGAATGTTCTGGTGTTCTCCTTCACTTGGCACTGTTTTTGTCATCACTCAAGTGATGGTGTTTCATCACTAGCAGGCATCCCATGGTGATGTCTTTGTTGATGAGTTCTTTGTTTGATCTTATTTCTTATACCATCAAATAGAGCATCTTTCAAGACTCCTACAAACAACTTTCTAGATACTTCGATGCTAAATTAGTTAACTAATCATCAAAACAAACATAACAAACAACTAAAACATAAGATTTGAAAGAATTTGATTACAATAATTGGGATTTACCATTCCCAATTCTCTTTAAATATACAAAAATTGGTCTTTAGCAAGTGGTTTAGTGAAGATATCGGCCACTTGGAGGTGTATAGGTATGAAAACTACTTTAACATCCTTCTTTTGCATATGATCTCTGATGTAGTGATGTCTTATATCAATATGTTTGGTTCTTGAATTTTGAAACGGATTCTTGGTTAGGCTAATTGTTCTTTTGTTATCACAATAGATTTGTATCTTCTTTAAATAGATGCCTAGATCTTGGAGTTGTTCTTTTAACTATAAGACTTAAGCATAACAACTAGCGGCTGCTATATACTCAGCTTTAATGGATGATAGTGAGTAAATGTTTTGCTACTTACTGAACCATGATACTATGGAGCTACCAAGAAATTGGAATCGGCCACTAGTACTTTTTCTGTCAGTCTTGCATCCTTTATGGTTAGAATCCAAGTATGCTATCAAATATTCATTGCCACCTTTAGGATACCAAATTCCAAGCTCAACTTTGTCTGCCAAATATTTGAAGATTCTCTTTACTGAATATCCAGTCTGCTTGTAGTCAAGTAGAATAGTGAACCAAACATCCCTCTATATTTTGTGATGTTGAAGTCTACCCCTTTGACATCAACATCTAATAGAGTTGTTGAGCTCATTAGAGTGTCAGCTCCATGTGCATAATCCATGCCATCTTTCTTTAAGAGCTTGTTGAGATATTTAGTCTAGGAAATAAATATCCCATTCTTCCTATGCTTGACTTGTAGTATGAGGAAGAAATTCAATTCTCCCATCATATACATTTCAAATTCTCCTTGCATTGTCTTAGAAAATTCTTGATAGAAAGAGTAATTAGTTGCACCAAAAATAATATCATCAACATAAATTTGAACAATTAAGATATCATGTTTCTTATGTTTGATGAATAATGTTGTATCTACTTTGCCTCTTACAAAGACTTGATTAAGAAGGAACTTACTTAGACATTCATACCAAGCTCTTGGGGCTTATTTGAGAGCATAAATTGCTTTCTTAAGTCTAAAAACATGATCCGGCTTGGTTACATCCTTAAATTCAAGGGGTTACTCAACATAAACTTCTTCCATTATGTAACAATTTAGAAAATCACTTTTGACATCTATTTGATAGAATTTGAATCCTTTGCTACATGGAAAGTCTAAAGTATCCACACAATTTCTAATTTAGCTACTGGAGCATATGTTTCCTCATAATCAATTCCTTCTTCTTGATTATAGCCTTTGGCCACCAACCTTGCCTTGTTTCTGACATGAATGTGGATTCATCAAGTTTGTTATTGAATACCCATTTGGTGCCAATGACTAGATGGTCTTAAGGCCAAGGTACCAAATTCCATACTTAATTTCTTTCAAATTAATTTAATTTTTCTTGCATTGCTAACACCCAATCATTATCTAAAAGGGCTTCTTCAATACTAGAAGGTTTTATTTCAGAAATAAAGGTAGATAAGCTACCTTTATTTAAGACTTTGTTTCTTGTTTTTATTCCTTCTCTGACATTTCCTATGACTTGGTCTATGGGGATGATCTTTAATGTATCTCCAAGCTCTAGGTTGAGTTTTTTCGTAGTCATTTTCAAAAACATCTTCCTCTTTTTTTGATTGAAGTTTAGAAGGATTTGAAATAGTTTGGTCTCCTAATTTATGAACTTCCTCTGGTTCCTCTTCAATAGGCTTTGATTGAGGCTCATTTTCAATAAACAAAACATGTATAGATTCTTTAATAACACATGTACATTTATTGAATACTCTATATGCTTTACTTATATTATAATAGTCAAGAAATAAACCTCATTAACTTTATGATCAAATTTACCAAGATTATCTTTATCATTGTTATGGATTAAGCATTTTTATCCAAACACATGTAGATGAGCCAGGTTTGGTTTCCTTCCTTTGTATAACTCATAGGGTGTCTTTCCATGTATTGATCTAATGTAAGCTTTGTTTGAAATGTAGCATGTTGTGCTCATGGCATCTTCTCAGAATACTTGTGACACTTCTTTCACATTCAACATTGCTCTTGCCATATCGTTGAGAATTCAGTTTTTTCTTTTAATTAACAACACCATTTTGTTATGGAGTTCTTGGATATGAGAAGTTGTGATCAATCCCATTTGCATAACAGTATTCTCCAAAAGCTTGATTCTCGAATTCTCTACCATAATCAGTCTAGATTAGCGCAATATGCATACCTTTCTCATTTTTGACCTTTTTTTGGTAAACATAACAAATTCATCAAAAGTTTTATCTTTTGAAGAAAGACAAGTAGTCCAAGTAAATCTAGAATAGTCATAAACAATCACTAGAGTATAGAAATTTCCACTAAAACTCTTTACTCTTGCTAGTTTAACTAAGTTCATATGGAGTAGTTGGAGTGGTTTCTCTATTGAAACTACCTTTTTTTATTTGAAAGAGGACTTTATTTGTTTCCCTTGTTGACAATAATCACATATGGTATCATTTTTTAAATGAATTTTGGGTAGACTAATGACTAAGTCTTTTTGGATTAATTTCTCTAGTTGGTTGATGTTGACATGATCAAATCTCTTATACCATAACCAGCTTTCATCCGTATTACTTAAAAAGTAATTTTTAGCAACATTAGTATTTATATTAAGAGTATAGCAATTACCGTCCCTTGAGGTGTAATATCCCAAATTTTGAGAGTAGAGGCTTAAGATTTAGCCTGTATTAAAGGGAACTACTAGACTCCTGTTTGGTAAATGTCATAGTGAAATATAGTATTATTTCCTAAAATTCCTTTATATCCTTGGATATTAAAAGGAATTATATTGGTGAGCTAAAGAGCTCAGAGAATAACAAAATGAAGTGATTGGAAGTCACACATAATATAGTAAAGTGGAACACATTAATTTTACCACTGGTGAAATTTCCGGTATAGTAGTAGTGATTGTGTGACATTTTTCGATGAGTAAATGATGTTGTAAAATTAGACTTATCAAGATTTAATTTGATAGGTCATATAAGTCATTTGGAGTTGTACATAAAGAGAAATGAATTTTTGAAGTTAGCTCAGTGAAATTAACTATTTTCTGGGGCAGCATCTAAAGATTAAAATTTTAGGAAGAGTGAGCTACCAATTGGCCAAAGATTATATTTTTTTTAAAAACTAGACTCAATGATTGTTGCATAGCCTTTGGAACCACTCCAATTGGATATTTTTACAATTAGATATGAATTTTCAAAATTTAATGAAAATTCTGCCAGATATGTATTATGTGTGAAAATTGGAATTTGGGCCAATCAGAAGCTGACATGTGGCAAGCTATTCTAATACCTCATTTAACCATTAAAAAATCATCTTCTTCCTTTATTTTCATGCAGAAAACATCCAAGAGAGAGAGAGAGAGAGTGGTGCAAAACAAAAATGGAGGGAGAAGAGAGAGAAAATTTCAGGCGCCAAAACACTACCGAATCGGCGTCCTCTCTTAAAGTACCCTTCAAGAAACTTCTTCTACTCATCGCAAGATGCATTTCTACGATTTTAGATTTTCATTTGGAGGTGGTTGGCACCGTCTCACCGGTCAGGGTGTTTCCGGAATTCCGAACCGTCTACGGAAACAGGTAGAGGTAAGCGTAAGCTTCCTTTTTAACCGATTGATTTGTTGTTTGGATGAGTATATTGAAAGTTGGGTACTGTTCATGGCTAGTTTAAAGTGGTGTTTTCAATGGCTAAATCATGTCTAATGAGTGTTTAATAGCTAATCACTTGATTAGAAGTAGAAAAGAAGTGATTAAGCCAAAGAAAATAAGAAACTGACAAACTCTTTCTGGGAACTCTGATTTTTAGTTTTCTGATCTGTGTAAGACATGGTGATGGGCTGAGAATTTGATGATTTTGATGCTTCCATTGGATTTAGAAGGCAAAATTGTGTAGGTATACAAGAATTCATGATTTTTGGATGCTTGTATATGAACTTGGAATTTTTGAAAGTTGTGGAGTAGATGCTGTGAAATTCGTTTTCTGGAGGCAATGTCATTGTAACGAGTTTTTGAGTAATCAAAAGATATCCAATTATCATGAAAATTTCCAGTCTAGAAGTAGAGACATATACCTTTAATTTTATATGTCATAATGGTTAATTGGATAAGTATTCTAGGAGATATGAATTTTTGAAGTTGTGCCCTTTTTCTGGAATAAAATCTAGAACAGTGCTTGTTTGCCGAATTTCTGGGAAACATATGACAATAATAGTTAGACCAAAGTATTTTTATATAAATTTAAACTTAAAGGGATTAAAATAGAGCTTTTAATCACCTCAATTAGAGTTCTATAGAATTAATTATGATTTTTGAACATTTGGTCAAAATGCTGGCAGTTTTGACTGCCATGTGAATTTGAGAAAGTAAGGGGCTAAATGTAATTGGTAAGAACTCCAAGGGTGAAAGTGAGCCTTTGAGGCTAATGTAGCCATTGGGCATTCACTCTTCATGGCTCTAATGATGTCATTCTTATCTAGGCTCATGAAGTGTCAAAGAAGAGGTAATGATTGGAAGATCAAGGTGCATGAGGAGGACATTAAGTAAAAGGTAGTGAACTTACCTTTTCTGCATGTATGTGATATGTATGTCTTGCATTAATTATGTGACTGCTCTACCTATTTGTGTGGAACATGTATGATTGGTTGAAGCTCTGTTATATTTGTGCAATAGCCATATGTATGTCATAACATCGAGCATGCTGCATGTCATTATGTTGGTATGAAATAGTGCAGGTAAGCATGTCATGCATTCATATATATCTAGCATGCATAGTGGTATTGTTTGCTACCAAGATTCTCTTGAATCTCACTCCTCCCAACCAACTATTTAGATAGGTGAAGAGTGTAGGGAGATATACATAGGAGGAGATATGGATGTGAAGTGAAGATCGTAGTGCAAGGCACTACTATTTGTATTTGATGTAAGAGTGTGGTGATTATGTGTAATTATACATTTGATGTCCATGTATGTAAATGAATGTATTAAGTTTAAGCAGAGAATCACTCGCATACTCTGATATAATGAAACAAAGAGCCGTTGAGAGTTATTGACGTAGTGAAACTCATGGAAATAATTGAAATATTTTTTTTACATGTTGAAAAACCCTCTCAACCCAAGGTTCAAGTCCTGAGTTGAGATTGGAGATTTGTGAACATTTTCAAGAGTTAGGTAATCCCGGTTTGAATCCTGGTCCCACCAGTGATTTCACTACTCATTTGCACTCATCTGAGACTATGAAAATAAGGTATTACATGAGGCCTTTATCTAGACTTTGAGATCATTTTGTTGATTTGAAGATCCTTCTTGCTCACAATGAAACACTTTTTTAAGTTAAAGGTGACCTAATTGTATCTGTCAGTGCTTTAGCTTACACTCGATAGATTGTGGCGTAATCCCTTGACGTAATAGATATCTTTAACTTATACTCCATATTTCTTCGCAACTTCACCAATTCTGACAATGTTTCTGGATTGATTTCCTCCCAAGCTTACTTTACCTCCATCTTTTGGTTCCATTATAGCAAATTTGTTCTTGTTACAAGTCATGTGTTTTAAGCATTCACTATCAATGTACCATTTGCTTGTCTTTGACGCTTTGAGACATAGCTATAATAAGAGACAATCAAGTTTTAGGTACTCACACTTTCTTGGATCCTTTGTGGTTAGTGTGAATCACTCTTGGCATATGTGATCATTGTGGAATCGATTTCTAAGTGCCTATGATTCCTTCTTTTCAATGAGAATAAGAAGTATAATTTCCTTTTCTATTGCCAAAATTATAATGAGCAAAAGGATTAGATATATGCATAAAGTGTTGAAAATAATTGAGGTAAGTTTTACCACCCTTTTTTCTTTTTGCCCTTCTTTTTATCCAAGTCTGGATCATATCCTACCAGACTTATCATTTGTAAACTTTTGAGCCTTCAACATAACCTTGAGCATTTCATTGCCTTTAGTGAATTTCTCAAGTATCCTGGTAAGGTCAGTATTATTTTCCTCCATAACTTGACATGTCTCACAAGAGACAACATATGGTTCCTTGAATTGTTCTTTAAGTAATTTAACTCTCTTCTTGGAGCTTACCAACTCATTAACTACTTTGAAAAATTTAAAATGTAAAGCATTATATTTAGATTCTAATTCATCATGAGTAGGTTCAGAATCCATTAACTCCTCTGAGTATGATTCTTCTTCTTGAGCTACCAAGCATATGTTGGCAACCTCTTAATAATCACTATCTTTATTAGAAGAACTATCTCCCCAGATTATAAAGATATATGCCATATTTTTAGAGAACTTGTTCTACTTCTTTTCTTTGTTCTTTAGATAGAGATGACATTTAGACTGATATGACTAGGCTTGTCACACTCAAAGCAAATGATTTGATCTTTTACTTATTTTCTGCCATTAGGACCTTTATTATGAAATTTCTTGAATCCTTCATCCTTGATCCTTCCTATAGAACTCCTTGAATGTTCTCACTATCATGGCCATCTCATCATCTTCAAGTTATTCTTTTTCTTTTAACTCCTTTGATTCATTTTCTTTGACTGCATTCAAAGCTACTCCTTTCTTTTTCTTCTCATCTATCTCTTCTAGCTCCCTTTTGAATCTTTGCTTTCCTTCATATTTAGAAAAACTTCCAAATAGAGCAATAACCAATCTCATTAATTCACATTTGGCTTCTTCTATGGTTGTAACTTTGACTTCCCACTATTTTGTGAGAATATTAAGGATTTTTCTCACATGAGAGTTTTGATCATAAGTCTTGCCTAGAGAAACAAGTTGATTGATAACGTGAGTATATCTAAGTTTGAATTCATTAATGCTTTCTCCTGTCTTAATTCAAAATAGGTCATACTCAGTGATGGGAGTATTGACTATGTTTTCTTTAATCCTAAAGGTACTTGCATGAGAAATTTCTAGTGCCTCACACATATCATTGTCAGAGGGAAGAGAACAGATTCTGAAGTATACTTTCTAACTCAAGGCACTTTGAATCATTAGAATGGCTTTGCTATTGAGAGTCACCATCTTTTTCTCATTATCATCAAACTCTGTCGGTGTCTTTGGAATCATTCTTTCTCCTTCTCTCTTCATAGAAACATAGTATCCATCTTGTATGACTTGCTAGAGACCATATTCATTTGTTGTTACAAATACTTTAAATTTGACTTTACAGAATGAGAAGTGTTCACCACAGAATCATGTTGGTCTAGTGATTGAAGCTCTATCAAGAAGTATACCTTCACCCATTCTTGCCATCGTATCCTTCTTAGGCTATTAAACTTGAAAACAAGATAACTAGCTATGATACCAAATGTTAGTATAATCCTTTCACTCAAGAGGGGGTGAATTGGACGATCTTTAAAAATTTAAGCTTAAATTCAAACTTAAAGAAGACAGTAAAGTCAGAGAAATATCATCGAAGGTTAACACAGGGGATTTATACTAGTTCGGTCTAAACCACTTAACCTACGTCCAGTCCTCAACCTTTCTAAGATTTCTACTATCTTTCAAGATTCACAAGGCTCTTGGTGCCTGAGTACAAGTAAGTTCTTCTTCAAAAAACAATCGCTCCCCCTTATACTTTGCAATTAATGGCCATTCAAGATCCCACTATCTTAAGTAACTCACTATATAAATGAATCACTAAATAACTCTCATAAGAGTATAAGAATAAGCACTGAAGTATAGAATCACACTCAAGAGCTTTAGACTTAACAATGAGTGTAATAGTAAATTTTTGAGTAGAGAGTTGGTGCTTCATCTTCAATGCTCTTCTTTTTATAGTGTGAGATTATTAATGACCTCTTAAAAGTATCCATTAGTGTTTGGTCTTTAATTCTAGCCATTGGAACATCATAATATTCTTTATGTCGTAGGAATTAGCCGTTAGAGCAAAGAGAATGCTCAATATTTGAAACCGTAAAGCATTTGATACTTATAACATATAAAGTACTTTTTGCATTTTATGTGTTATTCCATGATTGATCTCCTATCAATTGCTTAAACACTGATGTAATGAAGTGTTAGATAAATTTGAAGAAAAAAGAATAAGTTATGAATGATTATGAATGAGTTTCAAGGATCTCGATATGATACTCTATTTTCTGGAAATGCATCACTCCAGTGATCTCCACTTAGCAAGACAGAGCACTGGATAGGTTACTACAATAATGTGATAGTAATGCACAAAATAGGATTACTTGAGTGATCTCATTTGTTTTGAAAACAAATCACTAGGAACATTACTGTGTTGATCTGGTGGTAATGAGAATAACAGGTTTACTCGAGTGATCTTGTTTCTTTTGTTTTTAGAAGAAACAGATGACCAGATGCCATCACTGTAACGTATTGGTAGTGATGCACCTTTTACACATCACTTTTGTTGTAACATCCCTAAAATTGGAAAAAAGGGTAAATTTCCCAAAAAAGAAATTTAAATAGTGATAAAATCAATTTTGGGAATTTAAAGGCCTATTTTCCTGAATATTTGAGAAAAAATAGTTAGAGATCATAATTTGGCTCAACAATTTCAAGAAAATTATTTGAAGCCTTTATGAAGCTAATTAAGGAAGAAAATCCTTAAAAAAAATATTAAGGATTAATTTATAGAATTAGAAAAACGAGCCAATACCTATTTAGAAATTAAGAAAAATAGTAACTTTATTATTTAGACTCAAAAATCAGAATTGAACTTAGGATAAGTCAAATTAAGGAATCTAAAGAATTTAAGGAATCTTAAATTAGATAAAGGGGGAAATTAGAGCCTAGTATGTGATTAAAAGGATAAAATATTCCTATATGTATATAATTAAACACACACACACCCAAAACCTGATATGAGAAACACACATTTAGTTTTATTTTAGATCCTCCCCAAGCATAAGACCTGACCCACACCTCACCAAATACTCATTTACTTAAAGCAATAAAACACTCCCTCTAACTTTCATTAGCTTTATTTTGGTCAGAGCAAGGAAAACAGATAGAGAGAGAGAGAGTCAAGAGAGTTGAGAGAGCTTGAGAAGTGAGAGTGATTGGACTACTGGAGAAGAGGAAGAAGGAAGCTTCGAGCCTCACATGCAACCATAAAAACAGGTATATGTTAGTTTCCTTCACCTTTAGCTTACTTTTCCTATTGGATTTTAGTGGTTTTTCTTGGTTGTTTGGCTGTTGGAAGTGAGGTTTACCTAAAAAAGGAAGCTATCACAAATAAAGCTTTAAACCAGTGGTTGCATGTCAGTTTTAAGGGATTTTTGGGACATCTTTGGTTTTGTAATTAGGTCCTAAACACAGGACACATGTGTAGGAGTATGTAGGGTCAAATTTCAGGAGGTTTAGAGTCTAAAACTAGGATTGCATGTTGGTTTCTTCATCTTTGTCATGTCGCTAGAAAAACAAAGGTTCTGTCTGAATGTTTCAGAAGCTCAAACAGAGTCTATATATGGTATTTTCTTTGGGTTATTTATGGTATTGAAATTTTAGGATGTGTGGTAGTAATAGGATTAAGAAGAGCACAATTTGGAGTAAAAATGATGGAGTTCTTGAGTGTTGAAGTCAAATTGTCGAATTTGAGTTTTTCAGAAATCCAGGCAGATTGGTGCTCTATTTTGATCAGCCAAAACTTGTCCAATATTTATGAAATTTTATAGAGAAATAATATACATCCAAAACTTTAAAAGAGTCTTAGAATGCGTGAATTGGATTTCTAGAGAGAAAGTTATGATTTTTGAAATTTTGGTTAGGAAAGAGGGAATAACCTGCGTTTTAAGATTCTGACTGTGGGAAAATAGATGAATTTCATAAGGGCATTCTGGTAAATTAGTTGTGTGATTATTTTTTAGTTAAAACAAGTATTTATAGCTTTCAATTGAATATTATAACTTAGGAATTGGATGTGTAATTTATAAGTTATGAATTCTTAAAATTTAGGTATAAAATCTAGGAAAATTCTAAGTTATTAATAAGGTGGTCAGATTGGTCATAGATTTTAGGAACTTGGGACCTTAAATTGACACTGAGAAGTATTTTTATCAAGAGCTTCACATAGATGCTAGAACTACCTTATTTGTAATTTTATAGCCTAAGATATGATTTTTCAAATTTACTTAAAAATTGAGGCAGAATTGAGTTTAATTCTGGAATTTCCAGTTTCAAGGGAAATGTAATTGGAGGATTAGGCACATGTTTGATAAACCAATTGAATCACATTAAGTACCTAAATCACAGGAGTGAAGAGCATATAGGAAGTTATAAGTTAGGAACACTTTAGGCATAAGCATAAAGGAGTATTAAAGATAACCAACTAATTTAAAATTAAAGGACAAGAATTATGAGTGGGTTAAGAATAACATAATCTTTATTATGTTGATAAATTGAAATAAGTAATGACCCATCTCTACATGAATTTCAAATTATAGGATTTGATATTTGCCCGAGCTCGAAGGGAAAGCTAATTGGTAAAGGTAAATTGCCAAAAAGGTCTACATGTAGTAACTCTTTCTTTAAAGTATTATGTATTATTTTGCATGTATGTGTTTACTATTGCTTATATTCGTTTTATGAATATATGGAATGATATTAGATGGTAAGTCATGAGGCCATAAGTCTTGATATGCATTATTGCATGGGGTGTAACCTTGAGTTGTAAGACCGTAATATGCATTCAGAGTAAGGCTATAAGACCCGATATGCCTAGGGCATGGGGTATATCCCTAAGCTATAAGACTTGCTTTGCAATATGTATTGTGGCAAACTATATGTCCCAAGGCTGAAAGTCCTCATGTGCCTAGGGCATAAAGTGTATCCCTAGGTCGTAAGACCTGTTAAACTAGCTGTGTTGTTTTGTACTGTGTGTACTATGATTGATATTGTGTTACATCTTGATTGCCAAATGTTTAGTCATTGATGGTTTGCTTAGATTGCTTTGTAAACTTACATATGTTATGATTGACTATTGTTATTACTGAGATTCTCATGAATCTAACCCTTTCCATTAATGATATACAGAGAAAGCAAGCAGCTCAAGGGGCAAGCAGGTAGTGATTTTGGAGAAATAAGAAGGTGAAGGATAAGAGTTTAATTTTATGTTGGTTATCTGTTTACTATTTTGGATTAGACTTAGGTATTTTGGTAGCCTCATGTGGCTACATGGGTTGTATATAAATGTATATACATAAACATAGTGAAGATAATACGTGTAATAGTAGAGGTATCTTAGCTTGCGTAGTACATGGTAGTTGTAATTGATTTTATATACATAATAAAATGGTAATTACCTCAAGCACTATAATTGAACTAGGATTGGGAATTGTATGTTAAGGGCTCATAGTTTAATCATCAAAATAATAGAAAATGAGCAAAAAAGCATTATGATAATAATAAATGGAGCTAAGGATTGAAGAGTCATAATGAAATTGTGAACCATTATATAATTGCTTTTGAAAGTTTTAAATTTTTCAGAAAAGCCCATTCAATTACAAGTTCGAACCCTGTATTAAAGTTGAGATTTTAAATTATTTTCAAAGATATATTTATCCCAGGATTGAATCCTAGCTTAGTAGTTTAAATTCATTCTATAAAAGTTCATTTGATAAATATGGAATTAAGGTGTGAAACTAGTGATCACTCGAGTGATCTTACAATTAGAAAATTTTCAAGTATTCTAAGTACTACTAGGATCACTATGGTGCTATACTAGTGATACACTTTTTACACATCACTTGAGTGATCTTAACTTCAAAATATTTTCAGAAAACTAATCACTAGGACAGATCACCATGGTGATGTGATAGTGATGAAAATTGAACACATCACTCGAGTGATCACCGGAGCGATCTTCTCTTTAAAAACTTTCTATAGAACTGATCACTAGAATGGAGCACCAGGCAATGTGATGGTGATGAAAAATTAGAGTATTACTCGAGTGGTAACTCAAGTGATATTCTCTTTTTGAAAAATCTGTGCAAAAACTGATCACCAGATGAATCACCATGTTAGTGTAGTAGTGATGATAAATTTTCAACATTACTCGAGTGGTCACTCAAGTGATATAAGTTTAGCCTTTCTAGTGGTTATTGCAATGATGAGTTGATTTTACAAAACACATCACTTGAGTGATTACTCAAGTGTTCAATTGAATTTTTTAGTAAATGACTTTTGTATGTTTCAAAACCTCTTTCTAATCACTGTAACCTTCTGTAAAACCTTTCTAACTTTATCTTAACCTTTTTTTATCATCAAAATATGGGCTCTAATAACACTTACAAACAATTCATCTTCAAATACTTATATCAGTGAAAACAAAACATAACGGTCTTAAAAAACAACCATAAGCTAACTCTTTTATAAACCTTCGTAACATTTAAACCTTCAATGTCATAACTCATCATAACCCTTCGCAATCTATTATACCTCTACTTTTTTTTACACCATTAGACCTCTGTTTAAACTCAACTATTCCTTGTGATTCTTACTACTTTTCTTTATCAACCTCCTCCTCCTCTCCTTCATCATGTTATAAGTTTCCAGGGAACTCCTTCGCCGCCGCCACCCCTCCCTCCTCCTCCACCACCTCCTCCTCAAGGCTTGTTAGTGGCAACAAATGGCTTAAGTACTGAGGATCCTAACAATGTTGTCCCCTTCGTCATTGCTAGTGCCTTTACCTTTTTCACCAATCTATCTATTGCACCAGATAACAAGATAGCACAAGAGAAAAGTGTTGGAAATTATGCATATAGGCAAATCATTGTACTTTGAACATTATTATTCAATGAATTTCTCCATTTAGTTATCATATTATTCATATGTTCATTGTGATAACTGTATCATTGGATAAATCATAATGATTGTCTTAAATGTCCTTGGTTGGTCATCTATGCAAGAGCAAAGATGATATAAGACCAGTATGACTTTGATAAGATATGGGGATATGAATCAAAGTCTTATGCATTTGTAGGAGTATAAGGTGCTGGACCGACCCACTATGATAAAGTTGCATGGATCAAATCATAAGCTTATTTAATGTATAATCACGTCACTATACCCTTTGACCTGAGATCATCATGGATTCCTATATAAGAGTTGCTAAGCTTTGACCGAGTCAAAATTCACCTTTGAATGGGTGATGATAAATGCTACAATTGGCTTAGTGGTTTTCATGCAGAGGAATGTGAATGGTCAAGATAGAATTTGTCCCTCACATTAGTAGAGAGATATTACTGGGCCCCTCGATAAGTAAGTCTGAGAAGTGTATGGCCATACTACGATGGAAAGAAGTTTCCATTTCTATAGTCAGACTATTTAGAGATCAAGAAAGTAATAGCCAAGTAAAGGAAGATGACATTATCCATACCTCATCCTTGGCCGAAGTATTGTGTGACAAAAGGGATATGATATGGTTGTATAATAGGCTGTATCGTATTATTGATCCTCATATGAATTGGGTAGTTGTAATGTCTTGCTAGAAGCCGCTTGCGACTTGTGGGTTAGTATAGTTATTGGCCCACTGCTAACTTTGTATGGGCCTACAGGGTCGTACACAAGAATAGCCTAACACGAACTATAATGTCCAGATTCATTGAATCTAAGATGCTTCTAAGATTCAATGTTTAATCTAGGATGGATAAATTTTATATTATGATATAAAATTTGAAAAAGTATATATATATATATATCATATTATTATGTAGTGTTAGTTTCAGATTTAATTTTAGTTGATAAAATTAAATTTAATAACTAACATAGAGATATAGTATCTCAGATTTAATTTATAAAGATAAATTAAATCTATTTTCATTGGCTCTTTATTCAGATTAAATAAATAGGTTAAATTAAAACTTTTGGACAGATTTAATTAAACCATATTTATTTAATTTACTTATAAAAAACAATTAAGTGTTAATTGATATGATATGAATTTTGAAATTAATTAAGATTAATTTTAAAAATCCAATATCCATCAT
Organism: Albizia julibrissin; assembly: GCA_037074505.1. NCBI lineage: Eukaryota > Viridiplantae > Streptophyta > Magnoliopsida > Fabales > Fabaceae > Albizia > Albizia julibrissin. The sequence continues at coordinate 20,411,513 of CM073486.1, read as the reverse complement.
ATAATAGAAAACCCTAACTAATTATAAAAGGTAAAAGCTAGGGTTTTCTACAGATGATGAAAAATAGATAGAGAGTCGCAAGAAAACCCTAGAGAGGCATTGGAGGCCCTAGCGCTGCCGGTGTTGGGTCTTGTTTGTGTGGATACTAGTAGAGGGAGCTAATATGAGTAGTTATCTCCTCAAGATCGAAAAAGAGAAAACTCAAAAGTTGGTATTAGCCTAAGCCAACGAGCTGATGGTAACCAGGAAGTGGTTAATCTCGTACTCATGGAGTTTGATACTCTCCGAAGAAGAATTAGCTAACTTGTTAATGTTGGGGATGGTTAATTTTGTACTCATGGAGTTTGATGCTCTCCAAAGAAGAATTAGCTAACTTGTTGATAATGGGGAATTTTTTTATGGAGCAACCAAGCATGGAGATTTGAAAGCTGGCAATGCGTTGATGACTGTAGTCATTCGAACAAATATAAACAAGGTACATCTTTTACACTCGATTTAAATGTTGTTGACAAATTTACAATTAGGATTGGTAAAATTTTGAAATTTTTAAGTTTTGTTGTGCCTGCTAATCCCAACAGTGGCATCAGAGCCAGGTGAATTGTGCGTTTAAATTGAGTTTGAGTACTTACTGTGTGCTTATTGTTGCTTTGCTTTAGCATACCTCAGCCTTTCTAGTACTGATAGGATAATTCACATTGAAAAGTTAGGATGACTCTTAATTTCAATAAAGAATATTGTTGTGTATGTGATATATAGGTTGAACATGATTTTAGAAGGGTTGGATTGAAAACCCAAAGGTTGAAGTTAAAGTAGTAGTGTTGCCAGATTTCATTTTCTAGAGGTAGTCTGATTGTGATGAGTTTTTTAATGAACAAATCTTGTCTAATGATAAGTAAAATATCTGCACATTTATTTTCCCTTATATGAAGCGTTTTTGGATGACATTTGAGCTTAATGTAATGAATTTGGGTGTAATTGATAAATAAATAATGATTTGACATAAAACAAAATTCATTGGAAAATACTAGATTTTGACCTTGTTTCGGTTTTTAGGAAATATATGGAGCTCTAGATGTCGCATTATGATTTTCTTTATATGGATAGAAAGATGAGAAATATTCCTACAACTTTTATGATGAGGTACAAATCCAATTATGTCCCTAAGAGCTTCAAATGTTGCTTAGAAGTTGAGCACGTGATTTTGTCCAGCTTTGACCTCTGTCCACTAATTTGATCATAACTAGAGCTACAAATGTTGAAATGAGGAGCTCTCATATGATTGTTCAAGCTAAGATCCAGATCTACAACTTTCATAAAGACAACAAAGTGAGATTTCAACATTTTAATTACCAAACGTTAGCTGCAATCAAGGAGCAAGGTGGTCACAAAGTCAATATTGGTGGCTTAGAGTCAAGATTCTTACCTAAAATGTGGAAATTCTTACACCCAATTCATTTATAAGTAGAGGAGTGGTAGGCACAAGGGAGGACACCATCTTAGAGTTTAATTTCATGCATTTTTGTTGTTCTTGCATACCTCCTACATGGAAGGTTTATGTAGTCCTCCTTTATAGATGGTATAGGTTGCCTCCTACATGGAAGGTTTTACCTCATATATGGAAGGCTAGATTTTTCTATTTTCATGCATCTTGTAGTTGTATCTTTATGTTTTAGAATTTAATAATCATGTTTTCTGCAATATTTATGAAGTTTTCAATTTATTTTGGTTTTGTTTTTAATTTCATCATGAGCTAAATTTTCATTTTCCTAGGGTGATGACGTAGCTTACTAATGAGGATTGAATCTTAACTTATTAAATCTAGTTTTAATTTTTTCTTCATGATTGATTTTTAATTATTGTTCTTAATGCTTTCAATTGATTGGCCACCTTTTGGATTATCTCAATATGCATGTTGAGACCGGAAGGAGATACATGTGTGTGGATCCTATAATTAAAACCATAATTTGCATATGAAATAAGAATATATTCATATGGGTTGTGTAGTCTTAATTGAGTTCCATAAATCTTAATGCATGATTGATTGCTTAAATTCATATAGGAATATATTGGGTTAGATATTAATTATAGAATTACTTGACCTTGGAAGAGGCTAGTAATTAAAATAGGGAAACTCGACTATCAATTATGTGGAATAAATTAGACTAGAATAGATAAGTGATTCAATCCGGAGTTTGCTAAGTGAAATCTAATCCCTAGGGCCTTTTTCTCATATTTGTCTTCACATCAATTGCATTCACATTAATTATTTTTATCGTGTATTCACAATCACAAACTAATCGATCATCTAAATAGTATTAAGATTATCAATTTTGGTACTTAGTGATCAATCCTCGTGGGAACGATACTCTTCTCACCTCTATATTACTTGTTTACGACAGTGTACACTTGTACTTCTAAATATACCATCCTATACTCGTAACATCTAATAACTATGAAACTTTCCATAATGAAAGTAGGCATCTTAATCTTTAATTTGATATATAATTTGTGCCATTTGGGTCATTTCATTAGGAGATATAAATTTTTGAATTTAGGCATTAAATCTGGAACATTTTTATGGCAGAGAGGATTAATTGGAGTTTTTAGAATAGTGTGCATATAATTTTCTAAAGGATATATTTTTCTTCAAAAAATAGACTTAATAAGGTCCACATAGAACTTTGAACTGCTACAATTGGACTTTTCTAGATTTAATTATGACTTTCAAATTTAGGTTAAAAACCTGACAGTTTAGCTGGATCACCGTCGCTAACTATTTGTAGAACGATATAGCCTAATCACGAAATTTATTGCTTTATATTGCTTTTCATATTATATGAACTATTTCTTGTTGTGGTTTATTTCTCAAAATTGTTTAGGTATGGTGAACATGGCTTTAGTTTTTATAAGGGTTGTAAAATTTAAATATGGCCTGCGTGTCGTGCCTTCTTCTAAATAGTCTCGATGTACATTTTCTTCTCATCTCACTCCCCTCATATGTTTAAATGAGGTTTCTCTCAACGTATTTATTTTTCTTATTTAGAGAATTCCTTTTATTAGCTTGGGAGGATTTTAGGTTAGGTAAGCCATGTTATGTCATGTTTAAATTATGATTTTGATTAGATCAATGCATGCAAACTTTTGTTTTTATATGTATTTATTTGTATGAGATACAACCATGATTGCATTCATATAAACAAAACTAATTGATTAAGCAATCTGAATAAAAATCTTAAGTCATAATGCTATCAATTAATGAATATTTGTTAAAACCTAGATCGCTCAATTGTAGGTTCCACCAAAGTGAATGCACTTGAGTTATCTTGGTCAGACAAGTATGAGTAATAGTGCTACTCACAAAGATTCATTATTTTTTTGACTTAATTGAGATTAAAAAAACAGTTTTGGATCTCAAGGCATAGATGAGATTAAACATATCGGATCATATGATGATCAAATCCCATAAAGATCTAAGAGTTACTTGTGATGTAATTGGTAAACAGGTTACCTACCTAAACAACTTGAATTTAAGTGTCCTACCAAAGCGGAATTAAATTTAAGTGAAATATGGATCTTAACCCACTAATTATTACATCGAGGGTTGTTAATTTAGTGGGATATTACTAACTAACTTTACGTATTTTAGTTATAGAATCATGTTGACTAGTAACACTCCTACACTATCATTGCGATCAATCCTTGAGAATGACAAACTCAATAGGACAAACTTTCTTGACTCTTTCAGAAACTTGAGAATTGTTCTTAAGCAGGAAAGAAAGGTGTATGTCCTAGATCAACCTATGCCTAAGGAGCCTGCAGCCAATGCTCTAAGAGCTCAAAAAGATGCTTACACAAAGCATAAGGACGACTTTATGGATGTAGGTTGCCTAATGCTTGCTACCATGGTTCTAGAGCTCCAAAGAGATCTGGAACTCATAGAGGCTCATAAGATGATTGTGCATCTCAAGGAAATGTTCCAGCAATATGCAAGGTAAGAAAGGTACGAGACCACAAAGGCCTTACATTCCTGCAAGATGGTTAAAGGTACATCAGTTAGTACTTATGTGTTAAAGATAAAAGGCTATATTGATCACCTTGAGGGGCTTGGATTTCCTATGAGCCAGGAGTTAACTTCATATATGATCTTGAACTCACTCTCAGAAAGTTATGACCAGTTTGTTATGAACTACAATATGAACAACATAGAGAAATCAATTTCTAAACTGCATGGGATGCTTAAAACTGGCGAGCAGAACATTAAGAAAAAGCCCAACACTATTTGATAGTTTAGAAAGGAAAGGGTATGAAAAGGAAAGGCAAGGGGAAGGGGAAGGGGAATGGCTCAAGTGGTAAGTCCAAAGAGTCAAACATGCCCAAAACTAAGCCTGCAGCCAAGAAGACAAAGTCTCCAAAGGAAGGAGTATGCTTCTTCTGCAATGAACTCGTTCATTAGAAGAGGAATTATAAATTCTACCTCAAAAATCTTTAAAAGACCAAAAAGGATTAAGTCAAATGATTTGAATCTGGCCTACTTATAGCATTGTGTGAGCAGAACATTAAGAAAAAGCCCAGTACTGTTTAATGGTTCAAAAAGGAAAGGGTATGAAAGGAAAGGCAAGGGGAAGGGGAAGGGGAAGGGGAAGGGGAAGGGGAATGGTAATGGCTCAAGTGGTAAGACTAAAGAGTCAAACAGGCCCGAAACTAAGCCTGCAGCCAAGAAGGCAAAGTCTCCAAAGGAAGGAGTATGCTTCTTCTGCAATAAACTCGTTCATTAGAAGAGGAATTACAAATTCTACCTCAAAAATCTTTAAAAGACCAAAAAGGATCAAGTCAAATGATTTGAATCTGGCCTACCTATGACATTTTCGTTTAGGCCATATGAATGAGAAACACATTTCTAAACTCCATCAAGATGAATTTCTTAACTAATTTGATTTTGAAGCATATGATACATGTGAATCTTACTTATTAAGAAAGATGACAAAGACATCTTTTACTGGGCATAGTAAGAGGACCACTTATTTATTGGGCCTCATACATACGGATATATGTGGACCACTGAATATAGCTTCCAGAGGAGGTTATATGTACTTTATTACATTTATAGATAGTTTTAGTAGGTATGAATATATCTATCTAATGAAACATAAATCTGAATCTTTTAAAATGTTCAAAATATTCCAAAATGAAGTAAAAACCAACATGGCAAAACAATTAAAGCACTTCGATCTAATCAAGATGGTGAATATTTGATCCAAGAGTTTATTGACCATCTTATGAACTGTGGGATAATCTCACAATTAACTCCTCCAGGAACACCATAATGGAATGACATTTTTGAACAGAGGAATTGAATACTATTATATATGATTTGATCTATGATAAGTTAAACAGATCTTCCATCGTCCTTTTGGGGATATGCCCTAGAGACAGTTACGTTCACACTAAATTGTATTCCATCTAAGGTAGTTGAAAAGACATCATATGAGATATGGACTGGGAAGAAACCTAGTTTGTATTTTCTCAAAATTTGGGGATGTGAGGTTTATGTTAAACAGCAAGCCTCTGATAAATTAGCGCCCAAATCCTCAAAGTGCATTTTTGTGAGGTATCATAAGGAAATGAAGGGATACTATGTCTACAATCCCATCGATAACAAAATGTTAGTTATCGGGAATGATATCTTTCTAGAAAGAGAGTTTATCTCTAAAAGAACCAATGGGAGCAAGGTACATCTTGAAGAAGTTTGAGAGTCACAAGATAGCACAGAACCATAGATGAAAAACGGAGAGGACTCACAACAAGTTGCTAATCCTCCTCAAGTAACATAAGGCCCATGAAGCTCTGATAGGACATGGCAACAACCTCAGAGATATGGATTTCTGATTATTAGAAGTCGTGATGTGTTGCTATTGAGCAGAATGAGCCAACCATATATAAAGAAGCTATAGTTGTACGTACCAAACTCCGAGAAATGGCTAAATGTCATGAAGTTTGAAATGTAATCCATGCACGAAAATCAGGTATGGACCATAGTCGATCCATCTGAAGGTGTGAAAACCATTAGGTACAAGTGGGGTTTTAAGGAGAAAACTGATATGAATGCAAAGTAGATGTCTTTAAGGCACCACCTGGTTGCAAAAGGATTGACTCAAACACATGATGTAGACTATGATGAAACCTTTTCCTAATTGCAATGGCTAAATCAATCAGAATCCTTCTTGCTATTGTAACATATTATGACTATGAAATATGGAAGATGAACGTCAAAATAGCCTTCCTTAATGGAAAGCTCCTTAAGGATGTGTACATTATATGACCTGAAAGCTTTATGCGTCCAAATGACTCTAGTAAGGTATGCAAGCTTCAAATATCCATTTAAGGATTAAAGCAAGTATCTCGGAGCTGGAATCATCATTTTGATGAAGTAGTTAAAGAGTTTGGATTCATTCAAAACATCGATGAACCTTGTGTTTACAAGAAGGTTAGTGGGAGCACAGTTGTATTTCTAGTGCTTTATGTAGATGACATCCTACTTATTGGGAATGACATTCCTATCTTGCAAAGTGTCAAGTCTTCGTTAGGGAAGTCTTTCTTGATGAAAGACTTAGGCGAAGCCACTTACATCTTAGGGATTAGGGTCTATAGAGATAGATCCAAGAGGCTAATAGGTCTAAGTCAAAGCATATACATAGACAAGATACTGCATAGGTTTAGTATGCTGGATTCAAAAAGGGGTTACATGCCCATGTCTCATGGCATCCATCTCAGTAAGGATCTGTGTCTTAGTATACCTGATCAAAGAGATTGCATGAGCAAGGTTCCATATGCCTCAGCCATTGGAGCCATTATATATGTCATGTTATGTACTCGACCAGATGTCTCATTTTCCTTAAGTATAACTAGTAGATATCAACAAGATCCTGGTGAGGGTCATTGGATTATTGTGAAGAATATTAAAAGTACCTGAAAAGGACTAAGGACTTTGATGGATTGGATGATGAGCTCTGTGTAACTGGTTACACATATGTAAGTTTCCAAATTGATAGTAGTACAGTAAGCTAGAAGAGCTACAAGCAAAGTACTGTAGCAGATTCTACAACAGAAGCTGAGTATATAGCATCATCGGATACAGCTACGGAAGCTGTTTGGATCAAAAAATTTGTTACTAAACTAGGGATGGTGCCTATCATCTCAAATCTAATAGATTTGTTCTGTGACAAAAGTAGAGCCATTGCACAGACTAAGGAGCCTAGGTCACATTAAAGGGCCAAGCATATACTCAAGCGATTTCATCTTATCAAAGAAATCAATTATAGAGGTGTTATAAAAATATGTAAAGTATCAGGAGAAGACAATGTTGCTGATCCTTTTACTAAGCCGCTTGCACATGAAAAACATGAGTGTTATGTTAGGACAATGTAAATTATGCAAACTAATGATTGTACCTAGTATAAGTGGGAGGATGTTGAAAATTGTGTCCTATGGACCAATCATTGTACTTTGAACATTGTTATTCAATGAATTTCTCTATTTAGTTATCATATTATTTACATGTTCATTATGATAACTATATCCTTAGATAAATCATAATGATTGACCTAAATGTCCTTGGTCAGTCATTTATACGGGAGCAAAGATGATATAAGACCAGTATGATTTTGATAAGGTATGGGGATATGAATTAAAGTTTTAGGCACTTGTAGGAGTACAAGGTGCTGGTCGCTATGAGAAAGCTCCATGGATCAAGTCATAAGCTTATCTCCTGTATAACCACATCACATACCCTTTGACCTGAGATCATCATGGATTCCTACATGAGAGTTATTAAGCTTTGATCTAGTCAAAAGTCACCTTTGACTGGGTAATGATAAAAGCTACGATCTAGCTTGGTGGTTTCCATGCAGAGGAATATGAATGGTCAATATAGAATTTGTCCCTTACATTAGTAGAGAGATATTATTGAGGCCCTCGATGAGTGAGTCTAAGAAATGTATGTCCATACTACAATGGAAAGGAGTTTCTATTTCTATAGTCAGACTACTCAGGAATAGGGAAAGTAATAGTCAGGAATAGGAGGATGACATTATCCATGCCTTATCCTTGGCCGAAATATCGTGTGACAAAAGGGACGTGACATGGTTGTATGACAGGTTGCATCGTGTTAACGAGCCTCATATGAATTGGGTAGTCATAATGTCTTGCTAGAGGCCACTTGTGACTTATGGGCTAGTATAGTTATTGGCCCACTACCAACTTTGTATGGGCCTACAAGGTTGTACACAAGAATAGCCCAACACGAGCTATAATATCCAGATTCATTGAATTTAAGATGTGTCTAAGATTCAATGAATACAATGTTTAATCTAAGATGAACAAATTATATATATATGATATAAAATTCAAAAAAGAAAAATAATAATATTTTATGTGTGTGTGCGCGCGCGCGCGCGAAATAATATTATTATGTAATGTTAGTTTCGGATTTAATTTTATTTGATAAAATTAAATTTAATATCTAACATAGAGATATAGTATCTCATATTTAATTTATAAGGATAAAGTAAATCTATTTTCATTGGCTCTTTATTCAGATTAAATAAATAGATTAAATTAAAACTGTCGGACATATCTAATTAAACCATATTTATTTAATTTACTTATAAAAAAATTAAGTGTTAATTGATATAATATGGATTTTGAAATTAATTAAGATTAATTTCAAAAATTCAATACCCATCATATAATAGAAAACCCTTACTAGTTATAAAAGTTTATAGCTAGGGCTTTCTATGGATGATGAAAAATAGATAGAGAGTTGCAAGAAAACCCTAGAAAGGCATTGGAGGCACTAGCACGCTGCCAGTATTAGGTCCTATTCGTGTGGATACCAGTAGATGGGGATGATCTAGGTATTTGGCTCCTTAAGATCGAAAGATGAAAAACTCAAAAGTTGGTATTAGCCCAACCCAATGAGCTGATGGTAACCGGGAAGTGGTTAATCTCGTATTCGTAGAATTTGATGCTCTTTGAAGAAGAATTAGCTAACTTGTTGATGCTGGGGATGGTTAATCTCGTACTCATGGAGTTTGATGCTCTCCGAAGAAGAATTAGCCAACTTGTTGTTACTGGAGAATTTGTTTCAGGTACAACCAAGCGTGGAGATTTAAAAGCTGGCAATGTGTTGATGACTCTAGGCATTCGAAAAAACATAAACAATGTACATCTTCTACTACTCAATTTAAACTATGTTAACAGTTCCGCAATTGGGATTGGTAACCTTTTACAATTTTTAAATTTCTACTGTACCTGCGAATCCCAACAAAAAGAGCAATGTGGAAGGGTCTTCTTGTCATGAAGGAGGTTCAAAAAGCAAATTAAAAGAGAGGGGAGGAAACTTACTGTAAGTGGAATAAGAAAGGTAAAATTTTAAAGTCCAACAAGTTCACAACTTTTCCTTTCTTGTTCTACCTCACAATAAATTTCCTCCCCTTTCTCATAATTTTCTTTAGGCCTCCTTCAGGACAACAAAACATTTCCCCAATGCTCTTTTCTCTTGTTCCATCTTGTCATTTGGCACAATAGATAGATTGGCGGAGGGGGTGGAGGTGCCGGCTTGAGATATATAACAGCTATTAAGTAAAAGCCGTCACTTAATAGAAGCCGAAGCAAATAAAGAACGGTGGTAATTAGTAGCCATAATATTTTGTCTCATAATAATGATGATTGTTAAGCAAAAACCGTTATGAAACAACAAACACCATAATGGTTTGAAACTTTTCCCCTTCCCTACACTGATGATAATACTTTGACTCAGCCTTCATCTTCGTCATTCGATGATAAGAATGAGGATGAAGATGAGGAAGAGGAGGATGAATAGGACGATGAGGACAACAATCACCACCACTGTCATCCTCATCGTTCTGTTCATTCTCCTCTTCCTCATCCTCATCATCAGAGGAGGGAGATGAAGTTAAAAATTAATAGTTCATGGTTATTAATCAAGAACCATAAAGTATTTTTACCAACATATTTAATGGTTCTAATTTAATATTGTGATTGATTATGCAATTAATAGTAGACACCAATAAATTAAAAAAAATTCAAATACATAACATTATTAAGAATTAATCGTTGCCATTGATAAAATATAATGATCTTAAATACTAAAAGACGTGACAACTCAATAATCTACAAAACCCTTTCTATATAAATGTTTGAAGACTAAACTTCACTTCTCTACTTCCATTTCAACTTCTCGAAGCCTTTGATTCAACAAAACATCATGGACAAATGCAAGAGAACTTCTTATTCTTCAACTGTCAAAAAATTAAAAGATGAACTCCCTCTATTAACAAGCATTGAAGGTTTCATCCACATAAAGTATGAGCTCTATCATATGGTCTAGGTTTGCTTGCAAGAGCAAGGGTGCATGGACCAGATCTTGAAGGAACTTACCTCTCTCATTTGCTTTTTGAATGAGAAGGTAGACAAGTTACTAGAGAGTGAAGAATTTGATGATGCATCATATTCTTAAAACATCTCTATGACTTTTTATATTTAATTTGTTTATTTAATTTTTTTTTTTGTAAAATAGTGGTTGCATAATCAACTACCAAAATTAAAAAAAAAGGTATATACATTATAGTTATTAAGTAACAACCATCACTTATTATAATACCATGCAAATACATAACGATTGTACTTCATAACTGTCATATATTGTCTAACTGTTCTTACGGTAAAACTTCCAGGAAACGTTAGATGAACATATAAACAATTTGTCTTCTAACTTCATATCAGAAAAAACAACATAACAGTTTCTCTTAAATAACCGTCAACTAAATAATCTAAAACCTTTTTCCTTCCCTACACTCATGATGAGAATACACTATGCTTCTTCATTCTTCGATGATCAGCATGAGAACCAAGTACCCTTTCATTACCCACCACTCTGTATGACTACTCCTCTTCAACTTCCAACGTGTGGAATGATGATTCGAACCCATCACTTCCAATCTATAAAAACTCCTGATTTCCTTATGTTTATCATCCTCCTCTGTTCTTTCAATCACCAAGATGAAATTCCATGTTAAAAATTTGCTAGAAAATCCATAGCGTCATCCTCCTCCTCTATCTCCTCCTCCTTCTCCACAACTACCACCACCTCCTTCTCCTCCTTCACAACCTCCGCCTCTGCCTCCGCCTCTGCCTCTGCCTCTGCCTCCGCCTCTGCCTCTGCCTCCGCCTTAAGTTAAGGCAATGATGCACCATGTATGACACATTGATCATACAGTAAGGATGCTAGCTGGATATTTATTGAGTATGAATAGGAAGACCAATCTCATTCTTAATGAGTATAGGATTGACCACTATGATCCTTACATACTCCCAAATGATTCAGTCCACCCCTCTAGTTATAAGTAGCATGATGATATGTGATTTGCTACAAATTTACACTTTAAATTCATTCAAATTGAACAAAACAAAAGTTTCTAAATTCATAGCAGACCTTAAATCATCTATCAGGTAGCTAGTCACCAAAGGGTGATTTTTTTTGGTTTTATTTTTATAAAATATAAAAATGTAATTATCTGGGCATTGGATACCCAAAAAATAAAAAAATAATAGTAACGTACCTCATAGTTATTAACTAATAACCGTGATATATGTATGTGTTAAAACAACAACATAACTCATGGTTAGTAACAAAGAATCATAATAAATGTAAACAAATAAATAACAATTTTATCGATACAACTGTTATGTAAAGTCTTCTACATAACAACCCAAAAAACCCTACCCTTCCTCTTCTATTTAAGTGTTTGAAATGTAACATACTTGATACTTAATCTGCTGAAATGAAACCCTCAAACATTATAACCCTAATACTCATGTTGTCTTTTCTAGCTATCGAGAGTCATTTTCAGCTGTGCCCCACCATAAAAACCTTTCGTGTTACTTCTCAATGACAACTGCATTGGTGAATAACTTCATAATTGTATCAGGGACTGCCGAGCAAGTTGCTTTTGCTTGCCCTAACTCACATTTTCGTCATTCATGAGCCCAAGTAGGCTGCATTCCTTTAGTGCTCTATTCTCCTTATTCGATTGAGGTGCCTTTGTGAAGTCATGATGCGATAAAGCATTCAAGGTGACATTAACTTGTTTTTGTTTAGTTGTTTTTTTTGGGAAAACCTATTGTTACTCTGATCAAAGGTTTGTTTTTTGTTATAGGAAGTTGTCAACCAATTGCTTTGACCAAAGGTTCCTACTTTATTGATATTTTTGGAAGTAACTTCTGGAGATATGATCCCTAAGGAAAATACATCTCCTTTTTTGGAAGTATCCATATCTCTGGAAGTTACTTCCAAAAGTTCAATATGTATGATAAATAAACTAGTTCATGTATACTGATAAGAGTCTTACATGAATAAGCTCAGTGAATAAACTAGTTTAGATATACCAAGAGTCATACACGAACAAGCTCTATGAATAAACTAGTTTAGGTGACGTATTGAATTTATTGTTGTGAAGTTATATTTTTTTGGAAATCCCATATTATTCTGACTGAAGGTTCCTCTCCTGTTTTTCTATATTGAGCAGGTGGCTCCAAGTTAAAAGCTATAAAATTCAAAATTATGATCAATTATAGACTCTTCAATGTGAGAGTTTCTGAGCTACTTGTTCCCGTATATATATATATATATATATATATATATATATATATATATATAAAATAGAGTAGTACTTCCAACATTGAGTAGCCATGCAATTTGGATGGATCAAGATTTTCTAGGCTTTGTGGCTAGAATCAATCACGCTCCTAATCTATATATATAATAATGCAAGTGTTCACTTATACCTTGTGTCTCTTCAGCAATTAAGCTTGGAAAGCAAAGGAAGATGGGGAAACACAAATTACCCAATCAGAAAGGGTACATGGGTTATGCAAACCCTTGAACTAAAGGGTTTGTATACTCTTTCGCCCTTTTTGATAGGTGTATATTTTTTCCCCAAAGTCCTTTTCTTTCTAGAGGTTAATTTTGGTGAAGAGACATAATTATATATAGGTCACGAGTTATATTATCACTTATGTACTTCAACATTACCATTGATTCTTCTCACAAAGCTTGGAATATCTTGATCCATGCCAAATTGTATAGCCACACAGTGATGGAGGTACTATCGTTCTATTATATATAGAGAGGAGGTCAACTAGCTCAAAAACTCTCACTTGAAGAGTCTTATATCCATACATCATGGTTATTATATAAAAATTGTCATGTATTATTATTATTATTATTATTATTATTATTATTCATAGTTCTTATTTATAAACCGTTAGTTATGTAATTATTTCATAACGGTTGTCTATGTAAGATCTTTATTAAAGTCTATTTAAAGTCACAGTTCTTATATATAAATTGTTATATATGTTACTGAATAAATAACAGGTTGTAAAATGAGATTGTTATGTATTATGCAAGCATTACCATATATTATGATGGTTGTTTATGTGTGCTCATTCATTATTATCACAGTAATTGGCAGATTATGGCCTCACCAAATCTCAATACATATCCAGTATTATATTATAACCGTTATAATATATTCAAAATAAATAACGGTATGGAACTGTAATATATCTACGCTAAGCTTTTATAGCGCCGCATATATAACGGTTTAAAACCGTAATGTAGGGTAGTTAATAATTATCATATATCGTGATTTTTGTAGTAGTATTTTCCTAATTTACTCATATTGATGCTCCCTCAACAATAATTAAGAAGAAGAGAAAATGAGAGAATTAAGGAAGAAGACTAGGGTGTTTTAGAAAACATCTCCCTTTCTCTCCTTAAAATGTTTGAAAAATTAAACTTCAATTGGGTACAATTTACGCTTAAATTTTGTTGTCATAGACTTTATTTTGTTTTTGTTATAAGGTCAAGATTGACTCAAATAAAAATGATTCAAATTTTCTCGCATTTTGTTTAATTCCCTTTTTAATGTGATTTAGTCTCCTAATTAACTATTTAATCTATTTTTAAAGGATTAGCCCTTTCTAACTCTATGTTTTGTTTTCATTCTGTCCCCTTACACCTTTCTTTATTTCCATGAATTCTATAAAATATTTATGGTAGAAAATTTGAAGAAATATATATGTTTAAATAATATTTCTCTTGCTACGTACAAGTCAATGCCTAAAGCTAAAAGATATAAGAATAAATCTAGTCATTAAAAGACAGCCTATACAGAATTAGTGGTAAAATGGCATGAAAATATAAATGATGTCTTTTGTATCATATTTTTTTCAACATATATATATGAAAAACTTGAAGATGTAACTTTTGCTAGGGAATAATAATAAGATATTCTTGTCTGGCTTGATTGATTTTTTTTATTCAAATTAATTATACGGCAACACCCTTCCTTTTCAACATTGGTGACAGCACAAAGTCATCCAAATAAAAATGAGTCCCCTTAATAAAGAAGAATAGATATTGAAATTATAGTCAATCAAACTGATACAACCAATTCCAACTCAAGGTCGTACCAATTAATGATATTACTGAGAAAAGAATATATATGCATTCTTGTCAAACTCTAGAGTTGATTCTCTTATTTTACAGTTTTTACATTTCTAACTTGCATAATTGAGTCGAGTCACTTGTAAACTAATGATCATTATAAACTCGGTTAAACTCACGAGTTTATACAATGAATTTACCGTTTTTACGTTTCTAGCTTATAAAATCGTGATAACCCACCCTTAAACTCATGTTAACTTTTTCAATTTGATGATGGTCAACGGCTTTATATATGAATTTCATAGAAATTTTTTTGTTAGATATGACAAGTTATGAATGTTGATAGATTTCATTTCAATTATTTAGATTTAAAATATATATTAAATCAAATTATTGTCATTCTTTTATATTTTAATTATTTAATTATACACTATTAATACCTATTTAATGGTAAAAGTAAACTCTTACGAGTTTACGTCACTATCACGAGTTTACTTAAACTCATGAGTTTGACAACCTTGTATATATGGTTCTAGCCACTTTTTAAAAGGAGCTGAGAAGAATTTGATATTGTAATTATTGTTCCTTATTATCCAACCTTGAATTGAAACCTGGATGGGTACAATTAGAAGGATTTTAGTCCTTTTGTCATGTAACTTCATTTTATTCCATCCAAAATACAATTCCTAAAAGCACATAATATTTTTATTGTAGGCATCACTTCGTTAGATCTATAGATCTTATCAATCAAAATTTTAAAAACTAAAATTTTTGTGAAGGATCAAAATTGTCACTGACGATTTTGGAAAATTATTATTTGTATGATTAAAAGCTCATCTTATGAACAGATTTGTTGACTTATGTCACACTAGAGAAATAGCATACAAGTTATGCCAATCGTGTATTATATTCAAAAGTCGTTTGGCTAAAAAATGAATAGTTGTCAAATGACAAGGCAGTTAGCCATATGCAAACGTAGACCGTATTGGCTGACTTGTTGAATTTTAGCCATATTGCATTTCTCTTTTAGTTTTGGTGGACATCACAGATTGGGACGTACGTGATCAATGTATTTCAACCCATCTTTGAATTTTTTTGTCACTACAATCTCAAAAAATTTATAATCTGCCTTTGATTTTTTTTCCCAATGTAATGATAATAATGAAAATAATTAACTCCTAAAAGCACATAATCCTTTTGTCACGTGAGAAATAAGCACAACCTCTTCTAAAGATTTCAAGTATATATATAATATATAAGGACGCATTGTATGTCTGGCTTGATTATTTATTTGTTTTGTTTTTATTTAATAGATAAATCTAGACCATGATGTAAACCTTTTTTTTTCCTTATTTGATATGATCAAGGATATATCCCTTTCCATACATAGAGCACAAATGGTTTTAGCTTCTCATCACAAGTGCGCTTCTCAGAATTTGAATTTTTGTTATCTTTTTTAAATGGATGAGGTTACTTTTCAGCTCAACTAATAATTTGTTACTGACCATGATGTAACCTTGGCTTTTGCTAGGAAGTTTAAGTTATCTGGCAAGACTGCTACCATATTCAAGAATACGAAGAATATCATAGATATTAAGATTAGTCAGTTAAACTGATATATACTACAAACAAGTCCAACTCAAGGTCCCCACCAATGAATGCCATTATGGAGAAAGACTGCTTTCATTTTCACGATTCAAGGTCCAACTCAGCGAGTTCTATTTTGATTTGTAATTGTAATATTTGCTCATCCAACTTTGAAACCTAGGTGGGTGCATAGAACTTCTATAAAAGAAAACTTTGAGGAATATTTTTATTTTTGGGGTGATATGGTGTGTGTGTGTGTATTTTATTTATATACATGTTCTTTCTCTAGATAAAAAAAGTGGCTCAGCATATAAGGTTCCCACCATGTAGGATTAGGGGAGAGTTAGATGTGCACAACCTTAAAACATAAATGGAGAGGTTGCTTCCAGGATTTGAATCTATTAAATACGTCTTTCTCTAGCCATATGTTTAAACAAATCAACTAAGAGATGCCGATAGGTCTATGCTTGCATGTATTCATAACTCATTTTAGTGTGCCATTTCCTTAACGGTATGTCACAATTAAATACGGCTGTCTAGTCTCTATGCTAATTTTTGTTGACACACAACTATCACCGATTGAGATTGATGTGGTTGAAGACTTTTATGAGAAAAAATTAAAATAAAAACTGATTCTTAAGGGAGAAAAAGTACTCAAGATTCTGATTAATCATATAAACTATCCCCCATGATTCCTTTGTTTGGTATGAGGGATTTGGAGGGTAGGGAATGGGAGGGAAAAATTTTATAATTTACATTTAAGAAACTAGAAGAAGCGGCGTTATAAAATTTTAATAAAGAGAATATATAAAATAAAAAAATAAGAAAAATTGATTAAAAATTTTTAACCCAACTTCTCTTAATTTTTTATATCCAAATTAAAAATTTTTCCCTACGCTCACTTTCCCTCCCATGATCCCATCATACCAAACAAGCCTAAAGGAGAAAAAGTGCTCAAGATTCTGATTAAACATAGATTAATAAGTCAACTAAAAGATGCTAAGTGTCGGGGGTATTGTAGCCCAATGACGCTAAACACCTCCCTTAGACTTCCTTAAATTGAGGTTATAAGTTCAAACTTTTGTGAATATAATGGGGCTGTAAGTTAATAAAAATAAAATAAAAATGCTAATCCAGTATTTGCATATGGCCAACTAGCCATACTCAATAAATGCCATGTCGTTTATCAACATCACACTTTATTTTTTGACCAAGTTAAACGATAATGGAATATAATACGCCAAAGCCATAACAGGCCTAACACATATGCTCTCTCTCTAGCGTTCCGCAATGTCACCCTTGTTGCTCCTTGAATTATAAACTTGAAAACAATTTTATAATATTAGAAATATCAAGTCATAATTAAAAAAATTAAAAATAATATACCTTCGTGTCCTAAATAAAGGAGTTCACTTTAACAATGAATATAAGACTTCAATCTTATTTATCTTCTACATTTATAACCTTCTCAGTTCCCTCAAACCATCCCATGTGAGTGCACATATATAGTAAGGGGTGTTTCCTATTAAGTGGTAGTTCTAATACAAGTGATGATCAAAAAGGGTATTTTGGGAAATCTACGCATTTTGTTTTTTGCAAATAAATTTTTTGACAAAGTAATTTTTTTATAAATACCTAATCTAATTAATTTTTTAATTTATATAAATTAGTTTTCTAACTCTTATATTATATATGATGAAAGAGGTTGATGTAACAAAGTGATGCCCAATGGGCTATAAAAAATCTGCTTTGTCCAAAAACACGTTCAAAACAATGGCTCAGCATGAAATTTCTATCTTCCTTTCATTTAATCTCATCTTCTCGGTTTTTTTGTCACTATGCCAGTTCACGGCAGGATTTTCTGAAACTGAAGCTGAAGCTTTGATCAAATGGAAGCAAAGTCTCCCAAACCAACCAATCTTGGATTCATGGGTCCCTCTACCTTACAACAACTCCAAAGCATTTGAAAGCCCATGTTCATGGCGTGGAATAACCTGCGATAATTCCTCAGGAAGTGTGATTGCAATAAACTTGGCTTACACTGGTCTTCAAGGTACCCTCCGAAGCTTGAACTTCTCTGCATTTCCAAATCTTCTCCGCCTTGATCTCAAAACAAACAATCTCATCGGTAGTATACCGGAAAACATTGGAGTGCTCTCTAAACTGCAATACCTTGATCTTTCCACAAATTACCTCAACAGCACTTTACCTCTTTCTCTTGCTAGTTTGACCCAACTTTACGAGTTTGATGCTTCACGAAACAATATTACTGGAATATTAGACCCTCGCCTTTTTCCTGATGGTTCTGATCAGCCCAACACTGGACTGATAGAAATCAGAAATCTTCTCTTTCAGGACACCCTGCTTGGTGGTAGAATTCCAGATGAAATAGGATATATAAGAAATTTAACTGTGCTAGCTTTAGATGGGAATAGCTTCTATGGACCTATTCCCCCATCTCTAGGGAACTGTACACTTTTAAGTGTTCTTAGGATGTCTGGAAACCAACTATCAGGCATGATTCCTCCTAGTTTTGGTAGATTGACTAATCTATCTCAGGTGTTCCTCCACATAAATAATTTACAGGGTCCTGTGCCACAACAATTAGGAAACTCTTCTTCTCTAATTGTCCTGCATCTTGCTGAAAACAACTTCACTGGAGAGTTACCGCCGCAAGTTTGCAAAGGTGGCAAGCTTGTAAATTTCAGTGCTTCCTATAATGGTTTCACTGGCCCAATCCCACTAAACCTGAGAGATTGCCCATCCTTGTATAGGGTTCGGATGGGATATAACCAATTAAGAGGTTATGCGGATCAAGACTTTGGAGTGTATCCTAATCTTACTTACATGGACTTCAGCTACAATAATGTGCAAGGTGAGCTCTCTTCAAATTGGGGAAGCTGCAAAAACTTGCAATACCTTGGCATGTCTGGAAATTCAATAGGAGGTACTATGCCTGATGAGATTTTTCAGCTGAACCAACTAGTAGAGCTACATCTGTCTTCCAATCAAATATCAGGAGAGATTCCCCAACAAATAGGGAATTCCTCCAGCCTTTCAACTCTATCATTGAGTAGCAACAAACTTTCAGGATTGGTACCTGCGAGCATTGGGAAGTTGTCCAATTTGCAAACATTAGACTTGTCAGCAAACATGCTAAGAGGACCAATCCCTTATCAGTTAGGGGATTGCTTAAACTTGCGGCGTTTGAATTTGAGCAACAACGACTTCATTGGCAAAGTCCCATACCAAATTGGAAATCTTGAGTTTTTACAAGATTTTTTAGACTTGAGTTATAACTCACTTTTTAGTGAAATCCCTGTGGATTTTAGTAAACTCAAGAGCTTGATAAGCTTGAATATGTCTCACAATAATTTGTCAGGTCCTATCCCTAATTCCCTAACATCAATGCAAAGCTTGTCAATCCTCATTCTCTCTTACAATAATTTGGAGGGGCCTATACATGATAGTGAAATTTTCAATTCTTCTGATCTAGTGGATTTGAGTCACAACAAAAACTTATGTAAAGACCCGCATCATATATCCCTTATTACTGATCTTACTCAGAGTAGCAATGCGTAGTTCAGTGGACACACAGGAATAGCATGAATATATTGATAATATTAATACAATATTGCTTGATTATAATACAAAAGTTTCCCCACTAGAGGTTTACACAATATTTACAGACCTTAATAACTATAAGGCCTTCAAACAACCAGTAACATTCATCTTCGTGCATACCTCTTTTCTGATCTCAGCACATTTCCAATGCTCACCTGTCTGAATGGTTGTTTGGGAAGAGTGAGATTCGAGAGAATCTCAATAGCAAACATTACCACTATCATGCCAGATATATATGAATGCATGACATGCTTGCCTACACTATTTCATGCCAACATAATGACATGCTGCATACTCGATGTTATGACATACATATAGCCATTGCACAAATATAACAGAGCTTCAACCAACCATACATGTTTCACACAAATAGGCAAAGCAGTCACATAATCAATGCAAAACATACATATCACATACATGCAGAAAATGTAAGTTCACTACCTCTCGGACTTTATGTTCTTCTCTTCTTGTCTCTTGATCCGCCAACCATTGCTCCTTCTTTATCACTTCATGGCCCTAGGCAAGTGATAACATCATTAGAGCCATGAAAAGTGAATACCCAATGGCCCACATTAGCCTTATAGGCTTACTTTCACTCTTGGAGTTCATTCCAATTATATTTGGCCAATTTCTTACTTAAATTCGCATGGTACTCAATCTACCAGCATTTTTGACCAAATTTTGAAAAATCATAATTAATTCTATAGAACTCCAATTGAGATTCCTCAAAGCTCTATTTGAATCCCTTTAAGTGTAGACTTATATAAAAATACTCGATTTTAAACGCCACCACCACAACATTCCCAGAATATTTCCAAACACCAACTATTTCATATGTTCTTCCAAAAGCAGGGCATACATTTGAAAAGTCACATCTTTTAACAAACTTGTCCAAAAATTACAAAATATATTTCAAATTAAAGCTATATGTACGTACTTTAATTCTAGTAATTTTTAGAATTTTTGGATAAGGTTTGCCCTATGAAAAAATTTCGCACAACATCAATGTTTCAGATTCTTTCCAGAAAACAGGGCATATATTCCAAAATTCATATCTCCTACTATACTTATCCAAAAATTACAAAATACCTATCAAATTAAAGCTCCACATGTCTACTTTAAGACTGAAAAATTTTAGAATTTTTGGACAAGTTTTATCATATGAAAAATCTGGCACAATTCCACTGTATAGACAAGGCAGAATCAACATGATGCATATACAAACTTCCTAAATTTCCAAATTTATATACAAGCATCCAAAAATCATGAACACTTGTATACCTACATAATTTTTCCTTCTAAAGCCATTGGAAGCATCAAAATTATCAAATTTCTACTCCTTCTCCACGTCACAGTACAGGGCAGAAAATCAGATTTTCCGAAAAAGTTTGTTGTTTCTTCGTTTTCTTTTACCTAATCACTTCCTTGCTACTCCTAATAAAGTAATTAGCTATTTAAACACTTGTTAGACATCTTTTAGCCATTAAAACATCATTTAAACCAGCCATAAACAGTACCCCACTTCCAATTTACTCATCCAAACAACAAATCAATCGGTTAAAAAGGAAGCTTACGTTTACCTCTACCCGTTTCCACAAACGGTTTGGAATTCCGGCAACATCCCGGCCAGTTAGATGGTGCCAACCACCTCCAAATGAAAATTTAAAACCGTAGAAATGTAGCTCGCGATGAGTAGAAGAAGTTTCCTGAAGGGTACTTTGAGAAAGGATGCCGTTGCGGCAGTGTTTCGGAGAAAAGAATTTCCTCTATCTTCTTTCTCCATTTCTCTGCACTCTTTCTCTCTCTTATTTCAGATTTTTCTCCGTGAAAATGCTGAGGAAGATGATGATTTAATGATTAAATGGGGTGTTAATTAGTTTTACCACGTATCACAAGCTCATTGGCCTAAATAATGAATTTTCGTACAAAATACCAAATTCTGCAGATTTTTCATTAACTTCCAAAATTTATATCTAATTGTAAAAATGTCCAATTGGAGTGATTCTAAAGGCTATGAGACCCTTATTGAGTCTAGTTTTAAAGAAAAATATAACCTTTGGTCAATTAGAAGCTCACTCTTCCCAGAATTTTTATCTTTGAATGCTGTCCCAGAAAATAATTAATTTCGCTGGTCTAACTTCAAAAATTCATTTCTCTTTGTGTACAACTCCAAATGACTTATATGACCTATCAAATTAAAGTTTGATAAGTATAATTTAATTCTGAAGATTTTCATAACTTTTTACCATCATTTACCCATCGAAGAAGGTCACAAAATCACCACTGCCACACCGGAAATTTCACCTGTGGCAAAATTACTTTGTGTTCCACTTTACTATATTATGTGTGACATCCAATCACTTCGTTTTGTTACTCCCCGAGCTCTTTAGCTCACCAATATAATTTATTTTAATATCCAAGGATATAAATGAATTTTGGGGAATTTAAACATACCTCATAGGGACATTTGCTAAACCGGGGCTTAGCAGTCCACTTGATATAGGCTTAATCTTATGCCTCTAGTCCCAAAATTCGGGATATTACAACTTATGTGGGAGGATCCAAGGTTTGAGACCATGCAAAGTCACAATTATGAAGCCAATTGAAAGAAGTAACAAAAGGAAAATTGTGATAGTTGTAACTACTTCCATAGCAAGTGCGCTGATTGTTTTGTTTGTGCTAGTTTGGATTTGTGCCGTTCATGGTAAGAGAAACTCAAGAGCTTTAGAACATAAAGCCAGAGTTAATAGGGAAAATATATTCTCAATATGGCATTTTGATGGAAGAATTATGTATGAGGACATAATTGAAGCAACTGAGAACTTTCACGAGAAATACTGCATTGGGGAGGGAGCATTTGGAAAAGTTTACAAACTGATCTTTCCTGGAGAGAGAGTTTTTGCTATAAAAAAGTTGGCATGTGAAGCAGATAGCATTGAAATTGAGAGTATAAAAGCTTTCGAAAGTGAGATCAAAGCCTTGACAGAAACTCGCCACCGGAATATAGTCAAGCTTTATGGATTTTGCTCTCAAAAGGTTGACGCATTCCTGATTTATGAGTACATGGAAAGAGGGAGCTTAGCTGATATGCTTAAAAATAATACAGAAGCATTAGAGTTGGATTGGTCGAAAAGGTTTAATATTATCAAGGGTGTAGCACATGCATTATCGTACATGCATCATGGTTGTAATCCAACAATTGTTCATAGAGACATATCAAGCAAAAATGTTTTATTGTCTGCAAATCTTGAAGCTCGTGTCTCCGACTTTGGTTGCGCAAGGTTCCTGAAGCTTGATTCACTAATTTGGACAACATTTGCTGGAACATATGGTTATGCTGCTCCTGGTGAGTATTAATTTTCGACTAATTGAAACAACTTGTTTGCTTCTCATTGTAATTAGCAAATAGTTTCTTCATTTCGTGTTGTGCAGAGCTTGCATACACAATGACAGTGACTGAGAAAATTGATTTCTATGGCTTTGGTGTTTTGGCTATTGAGGTGCTTATGGGAAAGCATCCTGGTGATTTAATATCCCGTAACCAAGCATATGGGATTAATCAGATTAACTTCCAAGGGATTTTAGACCCTCGCTTATCATTAGAACAAGACGACTTGAAAAAATTGGCATTGGTTTGGCGTCTAGCACTTTTGTGCTTAGAGACAAATCCTCAATCTCGACCGACCATGAGAAGCATCGCCCAGATGATGGAAATAGAGACTACTCATTGATGTATGTTTGCTCAGTTTCTGTGTGTTTCAAATAATTGCCTGATGCGAAACTTATTAGACTTTTATAACACTTGTACATATTTGTTCTATGCACATTTTTTTACAGATTTTCTTTTACGAAGCCACTAAACAATTTGATTTTTTTAAAAAAAAAATTCCAGGGACCAAGTGCTCAAGATAGAACAAATTATCGAATATAAGACAAGTCACCATCACCGTGCAGTGCAATAGATAATATAATGGGCTCGCAGGATTTGTTTTTGTTTACTCTTCTTTCGTCAAAGCTTTTGTGTACCAGTATTTTAATCCTATTGTATACATGAATATTTTGTTTCGAATTGAATCTTGTATATGAAGACCCTATAAATTATGAATTTTTTGATTGGTGGCATTGTTATGTTATGCATATATATAGATCTGTTAGTATTTTTTAAGAAAAAATCTCAATAAAATCCCCTTAAAATACCCCAAACCTAATTCAGTTCTACACTTTTGACTAATTCCTGATCAGTCCAAGAGCACTGACTAGGGATTTCAAAAATTTGATCAAATAACAGTGCCCCTATATAGTTAAAGAATCAGAAAAGAGAAGGCAGAACATAACGTTGTGTATGGAAACTAGTTAATTTCTGTGGCTATTTTGTGATTGAATTACAATCTTTTTTTCTTTTTTTTGGCAAAGTGTTTTTGTGACTGGGAACACAGAGATCAATTCTTAATTGAACAAATAACCAGTCTTGAAAGCAAAACTATAAAGGAAAATGTAAAAGAGAGTCTAAAAGAAATCCTAATCGGTTAGTTTCACATAACAAATAGCTGTAAACCAAAGTATTATAAGTGTATTCTCTATGGCTGCTGTAATTTAGAGATGGATCTTATCATCTTACAACGGCAGAACTTACTTTAACGGAAGAAGAAAAACAAAGGAAAAAACTTGCTTCCTTCCGCTCTCCGAGTGATTTTACGGCACCATACCTTTTTGTAGTTGATTATCACTGGTACAGAAACGAAAACACTCAATGTTTTAACTCAAAATCAGATGTGTCTACTGTAATATCCCTCTTTTTCCACTATATATTCTTTGTAAATATTTGTGATATTTAATGGAATAAAATAGTGAATTGAGGCGTGCATAAATTTATGGGGAAATCCTAATTACCGGTTACACATAATTTGGCCAAGTTGGGACACAAATAAGTAATAAATGTCTACTAAAAGGCCTAATATTGTAACCAAAACTTGAGCATAAAATGACACAAATAATGGCTTCATACAAGTGTCAAAATTAGGCCAAGCCAAAGGAAAAAAGGAAGAAATGATTTATTTCGGTAAATCATAAAACGTAGGGGCAAAATGGTAATTTTGCCATGAAATAAGAAAATAAATATTTTATTCAATATTCCCAATAATTTTGGTTAAATGGGAATTAAAAATAGGAAATGGTCACTTGATAATTATTAAGTCCATTTTTAGAATATTATTACCAAAGAAAATATTAAAGCTTGGAAAAGAAGTTAAAAAGCAAAGACATGAGACTTTGATCAACAAGTTGTAAGATGGTATGAGATAGCTTAAGATTGATATTTTTCTCTCCATCTCTCATGCCATTCACGTTGAAATGAGGAAAGGAAAAGGGAATGAATATTGTTGTAACATTAAGGAAAAGTCAAAGAAATGTGGACCAATCAAAAAGAAGCATATGTATTAACCTTTTAACCTTATTGTACCATCATTTATTCATCCCTTCACCCCCTATTTCGTGCAAAACTGATCAGAAACCGTGAGAGAGAGCTGAAAACACAGAAACATATGAAAGAGCAAAGAAGACTTAGGGTTCAATCAAAGATCAAGGTAAGAAGCTAGAACTTTGTGTCTTAAGCTTCCAAATCCTTCCATAACCTCTTCTACTCATCTCTACTCCTTTGAAAACCATGGAATTTCAGCTGATTTAAGAGTGTGGAGAGAGAGGAAAAAACGTCCTAGAGAGAGAAGCAACAAGAAATCCAAGATAAACTCCAAGAACTTTCTCCTTACATCTTTGTTGTTGTTCTTGTTGTTCTTGGCTTGGATTGTGATGATTTGTGAAGTTTGGATGATGAAAGCCCTAAGAGGTCTTGCTTCTCAAATTCACTCTAATCATATTTAATGAGTTTTTAAATAGCTAATCATTTGATTAGAAGTAGTAAGGAAGTGATTAGGTAAAAGAAAACGAAGAAACAACAAACTTTTTCTGAGAATCCTAATTATATGGATATTCTGTAACGTGATAAAGATGAAAGAATTTGACCATTTTGATAGTTCGATTAGTTTTAGAAGACAAAATTGTATAGGTATACAAGTTTTCATGATTTTTGGATGCTTGTATATAAATTTGGATATTTATGAAGAAAGCTTACTCATTGTGTTAATCTGCCCTGTATAAGGTAGTCTGATTGTCATGAGCTTTTCAATGACCAAATGATATTTAAAAAATTCCAAAAATTTCTAGTTGCAAATTATACACAAAGAACTTTAATTTATAGGTCATAATGCTCAATTGGATTTGTATACTAGAAGTTCTACATTTTCAAATATTGGTCATGCAAAGCTGGAATTTTCAGGAACAAGGTGTAGAAAGTGGAAATACTGTACTAATTTGTGTATATATAGCTCATGGCTATATTTTTCGTTGGAACTATATTTAACAAGGGTCAATTATGACTTAGAACCAGACCAATTGGATTTGTTTAGATTTAGATATGAATTTGTGAACTTCTGCCCTGTTTCTGGAATGTGATTTGGACAGGTTGAGTTTGGAGAAATTCTGGGAATTTTGTGGTTATAATGGCTGTAACTTAGTATTTTTATGTGAAACTATAATGAAATATATTTACATATAATTTAGAACCACTCAATTTGGAGTTTCCTAGAATTAATGGTGAATTTTTTATATATGTCATGTTTTCTGGATTGCATCTGGAACAGTAACGTTTAACAATTCACAAGAAATTATATGAGCATAGTAAGCAAACCCAACTATTTTTACCCTAATTGAAAAGGAAATATATTTGTTGTGACTTTAGAATCAGTCAAATTGGATTTTTCTAGAATTAATTATGAATTTCCAAATTTCACCCAAGAATCTGTCAGTTTCTGGAAAACAGTGAAATTGCACTGAACAGAATTCTATTATATAGAAACTATGATAACTGCTTTAGATAACCAAAAGAATTTGAATTAAAGACAGTAATAATGCAAGTAATAACCAGTTACTTGTAACTCCAATTTTGATAGGAACTGGAACTTGGTCGAGCTCAAATCAACGGTTGGAAATCACTTAAGGAAAGCAACCAGGTAGTAGCTTGTCTTTCATATATTATATCATGCATGGTGTGTTGTGTGGATTCATTATGAAATATCTAACACATTCTGATTATGCGGAGTGGTCGCCCGAGGCCTATTGTACGGGTGGACGCTCGGGCCAATAACGTTCTGTAATGCACGAGTGGATCCCGGGGCCTATTGCGCAGGTATCCCTCGGGGCCATTAACATGCCTAGCGCTATGGTTGTTTACTATGAACTGCATATGATGCACTGAATGCTGTTGTGGTAGTTCTGCTGTATGATGTCTGTATAGCATGCTTTGTGATGATATATATGCATGATTGACATTATATTACTACTGAGATTCTTTTGAATCTCACTCTTTTTCATAAACCATCTACAGTACAGGGGGATAGCTCAAGGGGTAAGACGAAGGTAAATACGGACCACTAGAGACAGGGAACGGTGAAAGACTTAGTCTTTTGTTGGTTGTCTGTTTCTTGTATTTTGGATCTATATGTAGTATGAATAGTCTGTAACCTAGACAGTGCTACGATAGTGAAACTGATAATGCCGGTAGACTAGTAAAGGAACATTTTATCTTTATTTCGTTTCCGATCGATAACGAAACTTAACTAAGGTATGAAAAGTGAAAACTAAGCAGAGAATTGCTCGCATACTCTGATAAAATGGAAAGAGAAACCGGTGAGACTTAGTGAGATAGTGAATATTTGTGAAATTGTTTAATAAAATTTTTATTACTCCCAGAAACCCCTCTCAATCCGAGGTTCAAATCTTGAGATAGATGTAGGGAATTGTGAACATTTTTCTAAAATTTCTTAATCTAGGACCCGATCCTAGTTTCACAAATGCTTTTGCTACTCTTTTGTACTCATCTGAGACTATAGGAAATGAGGTATCACATCTACAAGCCTACACCAAAGTTCTATTTTTACTACTGGGGAAGATGAAAAGCAATGTTTAAATAATAAAAAGAAACAAGAGACAAATGCCAAATTATCTCCACAATTTGATGGTCCATCTAAAATTGTGAAGAAGATCAATGATAATGCCTTCAAATTAAAGTTGAACCACCAGGTGCCTATAGAGTCTCTGCTACCTTCAACATTGCTGACTTATCTCTTTATATTGATGATGATATTGATTCTAACTCGAGGTCGAGTCCTATCAAACCCCGGGAGAATGAAACAGACAAGATAAGGAAATGGGCGGAGGGAATGAAATGTGATAGGATAAGATAACGCCACTACTTTTGTCTGCCACGTTCCTCTGTTCCTTCTCCTATCTTTTCTGTTTCATTCTCCTGAGGTTGGATAGGACTCGACCTCGAGTCAGAAACAATATCATCATCAATAAAAGGAGATAAGTCAGCAATGTTGAAGGTAGCAGAGACTCTATAGGCACCTGGTAGTTCAACTTTGAAGGCATTATCATTGATCTTCTTCACAATTTTGGATGGACCATCAAGTTGTGGAGATAATTTGGCATTTGATTGCTTTAAGAATCATTCCTCCCGTAAATGAATCCAAACTAAATTTCCCATATTCAAGATTTGTTGCCTTCGATACTTGTGCCTCAGTGCTTTGAGCTTCTGATTTTGAATTTTACCACAGACCGGCTCATGTAGTTTCTTGGTTGCTTTGGCCCTTTGATATCCATATGCGTTATAATATTGCTTGTCAGGTGGCAACCTAGGTAGTATCTCTTCAACTGCAAATTTAGACAGTAAGAGCATATCTCCTAGCAATGTGGGGGACTTGCTATCCGTCTTACAAACCATAATAGAATTCAGCGTCTAGGGTTCGGATTTCGTCTAAGGTGCGAGTTGAATTTTCTCACCATCATTTTGGAAGGAATATGTATTTGTGTGATCATCATACAGAGCGCATCAATCATATTGCCAAAGTCTCCCTAAAAGTAGGTGGCATGTGTCCATGGAAATAACGTCACATAAAACTTCTTCTCGATCCCTATGCCCAATAGAGAAAGTAACAAAGCACTGTTTAGAGACATTTACCTCACTTCCGGTATTAAGCTAGTGAAGCTTGTAAGGATGCGAATGGCCAAGCATTGGCAGCTTCAATTTCTGCATCATGTAGTCAGAAGTTACATTTCAAAACTTTCATTGTCAAAAACTTTTCCTTGGGACATACAGCGAATGTGAAAAATATTGCGGCGTAGCCAAGGTTCTTCCTTAGCCACAGTTGTGTACAAACTTTGTCTAACTGGCAGCATCTCCTCTTGATTGGTGGGCGTAACTTCCTCATTGTATATTGGCTCGTCTTTAAAAAGGTAAGTCTCCTCATCATCCTCTTGATCGGCGGGCGTAACTTCCTCATAATATATTGGCTCATCTTCATAAAGGTAAGTCTCCTTGTCCTCCACTTGTTCAGCGGGCGTAACTTTCTTATATATAATGACTCGTCTTCATAAAGGTCAATTTTCTCATCATTTGCTTCAGGTGCTTTATTACAAGTTTCTAATAAAGCTTTCTGAACTGCTACAGTAGCTTCTAGCTCCCGTAATCGGCGCCTCATCTCTTCTATCTTAATCTCTATGCATGTTTGTGCGTCTTGGAGGTATTATGTATCGGTATAGGAGTAGGATTGGAGTTTCTGGGAAGGAAATGGATAAAATTGGAATTTATGATCAACTAATTGAAATTTTGGTGAATTTCAGGGGCTAAGATGTAACTTTAAAAAGTTTTGGGCCAAAAATAGAATTTTGGTAAACTTTTGAGGCCAAATGTAATTATAGAAAGTTTTTGGGCAAAAGATGTAATTTTGGCAGAAAGTGTGGCCAAAATTAAATTATAGAAAGTTTTGGGGGGAAATAAAATTTTGGCAAAATTTTGGGGTAAAATAAAACTTATGAAAGATTAGGGGATTAAAATGTAAGTTTTGCAAAAAAGGGGTTATATTTTTGAATACAAGTGAATATTAGTATATTTTTGATGAGGTGGTCAAATAAAAGTGGTTTATATTTTTGAATACAAGTGAATATTAGATTATATAGGTGGTCTAGGTACATGTTTCCCATCAAGTAAGGTCGGGGAATGGATTCAAGGTTTGTTATTGCAGAAAATTGCGTTTGAGAGAGCTTTATAGCCCAATGATGACTGAATTTAGAATTAGATTAGTCTAACACACTGTAACTTTTGGAGGTGGCTTCGTATATAAGTATATTCAAAATAAATTTGCAATAAAAGGCTCCACCATTTAAAGTTTTCAAGTAAGAATTTATTCACACAATGATATAATTTAATATTTGTAATCAATGATGTCTTTGAATGATATCAACAAAGACACTTTGCTGTCACGACGCAAAGTTACTGATGCTGGATATGTATGTGAAGCTAAGGACTAAATGAGTTGTAACTTGTAAGGCATATATATCCTCTCAGCATCTTACTCAACAAGGCGCAGCCAAAAAAAAAAAAAAAACAAAAACAAAAACTACCGTTACTGTCGTTGTAACTTGCTCAAAATTATAGAATTACATGATTATGTCTTAAACTACTATGAAGTAATATAGGGACAAAACTCCTGTGCTTGCAAAGTCAACAAAACCGAAAAGAAAGACCACACCAATTTAAAGTAGAACAACTAGACATAAAAAAACACTAGAAACGTTTTATTTAGTTCTCAACTTCTTCCTCCCATCATGGTTGTTTACCAGCTACCAGGGCTATACTCATGGCTGGAACTCTTAAAAATTTAATGTAAGGATTAATTTATAGAAACTAGATAATAAGCTAAATTTTGGAATCTACAAAATTTAAGGAATCTTAAATTAGACAAAGGGAAATATTAGGGCCTAGTATGTGTAATTAATAGGATAAAAATATACCTATATGTATTAAAAAAAACTACCAACATTATAAGACACACTCACACCCACACTTATTCATTTATGAGAAGCACACGTACAGCCCTATAATTTCATACTATCAATACAACACACTTGCACCACACACACACACACACTCACACCTACATCCTCCTTTATGTAGACACACACATACATGACATTTGGAAACCACCAAGCTCAACACTATCATAGAAACTCTTTATTTATTCAACCTTTCAACTCCTTCAGCTCTTCACTTTCGTCTAAGAAGCTAGAGAAACATAGAAAGAAAAACAGAAACATAAGGAAACAGAAAAATAAGATAGAAAAACAAAGGAAGAGAGTGAGACGTGAGTGACCGAAGGAAGAGAACGATCGGTGAAGTGGATCAAGGAAGCTCTAAACCTTATATGTAACTCCATATTATGGTACAAGTGAGTCTTCTCTACCTCTTCCCATTCATTTTTGGGGCTGTTCATGAGGATTCATGGCTGCTGTAATTAAGAGAGTTCGTCGGAAAGTTGCTGTCACCAAAACTAGTGATTTTATGACGATTTTGGGTGATATTTCTGGTGTTTTTGATTCTGTTATCACATCCCCAAACACAAGAAACATGTTTAGGAGTATGTAGAGTCAAAATATTTGAGATTGGAGTGAAAAACCATGGTTGTATGTAAGTTTTCTCAACTCTGTTTTGGTCGCCGGAAAACTGAGTTTCTACTGGAAACTTGTAGAAGCTCAAACGGAAGCTATAGATAGATTTTTGGTCTGATTCTTTTTTCTATGGAAATTTTAGGATGTTTAGTATTAAATAGAATTAATAAGAATAAAATTTTAAGTCAAAATGAATGAGATATTGAATTTTGAAGACAGACTGTCAAAACTGACATTTGTAGAAGTCAGTCCATTTCGTGTTCTGTTTTGACCACCTGAATCGTATCCAATAATTATGAAATTTTAGACAGACATAGTACACATAACAAGATTTAACATGAGTGGTAGAATGAATCATTTGGATATCTGTAGAGGGAGTTATGATTTTTGAAAGCTGGGTCTAGAAAGCAAATCCTGGAAGTCTAGATTCTAGTAGTTAGTTTTGTGGTATTTTTGAATTATGTAATCTTTCCCAATGGCCATGAAAATTTCCATAATTAAATTATATATTCTAAGCTTTAATTTGATATATATTTTTTGTTAATTGGATTAGTATACTAAGAGATATAAATTTTTGAAGTTGGTTGCTCTCAAACCGTGTTTCTGAAAAACAGATTTGATGTGTCGAATGTTTGGAAACCCAAACCTTCACCAAAAATTATGAAACTTTTTATATTTAAAATATACATCCAGATTTTTAATTTTATGGGTAGAAAATAATTTTTTGACAAGTATATTAGGAGATATGAATTTTCAAAGTTGTGCTTTGTTTCTTGAGAGTAATCTGAAATAGGGGTATTTCGGGAAATTCTGGGAGAAAAATGGTTGATTTGAGTAGATTTGGATATTTTTATATGAAAATATATTTCAAGAGCTTCATTTAGCCTTTGGACCCAGTCAATTTCGAGGTTTCTAGAATTAGTTATAATTTTTTAAAGTTGACTGAAAAATCTACCAATTTGCTGAAAAATAGTGAGATTGCACTATATAAAATTGTATTGTGTAGAAATCACTGAAATTAAGATAACGAGCATAATATGATTAAAGTAAGTAGTAATACAAGTAATAAAAAATTACTTGTTAATTTTAATTTATAGAAATTGATAATAGCCTGAGCAGAAGAAAAAGTTTTGGATAAACAGCCGAGAAATGACCCAGGTAGTAACTCTTTCTTGCATGTATTGTGTGATTTTCTATATGTTGAATATGTCATGTTTTGTAATATGAGCTAGTGTCTTGGACACACCAATTTGCTAAGTTGTGGTCAGGGACCCAACAGGTTCGCCGAGTAGACCATGGTGCAAACATGTCGTTTGGCCTTGGACAAGTGCACATATATTTTTTATCATCAGACATGATATGGCGTTGCATATTTATTTTTACATTCTATATGTTAGATTGTATGTTACTATTGAGATTCATCTGAATCTCACCCTTTTTCAACATATAAAAATATTCCAGCAGAAAGTAGCGGCTCTAAGGGCAAATCTGTAATTACCGGTGACTGAGGTCCGGTTCAAGTGAGACTGCAACTGGTTATCTTTAGTTTCAAATTTTATTTCTTTTGGACTCTGTATATATATTTCGAATCCTATGTGATTTCCTATAATGTAAACAAGCGCTTGTTATCAGTATATTTTTGCTATTTCTGTACTCTTATGAACTGTGCGTTTAATGTGAATATCGAACTATTAAGGGGTTTGACAATTTTTGGTATAAGAGCTATGCAGTTCTGGCAATATCAGAATAGTATACTGATATATGAGTATGTGAAATTTACCTCTTCCTCATTTTCGATATAATAAATCATAAAGATGGCAATAATAAGAGGCGGTAAAGTTGGCGATAGAGGTCGAGGTAGAGGTCGCGGCAGAGGTCGGGGCAGAGGAAGACACGGAAATAATAATCAAGAACCGAATGCTAGAGCTGACCCGATGCAACAATTGATGTGAATGATGTTAGAACAACAAAATGCATTGAATGAACTTCGAAATGAAGTGAGAGAAGGACAACAAAAGAGAGATGCTGATGGAGAAGCTCATGGTAACCTTGATGGACAAGATAGTGGGCAAGAACATCCTCCAGAACTTGAGACAGAGGTGCCAGAAGGTCCGATTGTTGAAGCTGAGAGTATGCATACCTGGGCAACCCGAATGAACCATCATCAGTTGAATGTTTTTATAGGAAAGTTTGATCCTGAAGATGCAGAAAACTGGCTATCTCGTTTGGAGAAAATCTTCAGAATCTTGGAATGCCCTGATAATATTAAAGCCCGTCTAGCCATCTATAAGCTGGAGGGTGATGCTGATCAATGGTGGGAAAGTACTAAAACGATCCTACAAGCACAAAACATTCCCCTGACGTTGGAGGTAATTCAAGAGAAATTCAACGAGAAATATTTTCCTCAATCAGTGAGGCTGGCTAAGGAAACTGAGTTCCTGACTATTGAGCAGGGTGACAAGGAAAGCTTTAATGACTACCTGGCCAGATATACTCGTCTATCTTGATACTCTTCCTACTCGAAAGACCGTAATAACGAAGGATGCAGTTCGGATATGATGATACGAGGGTGGAAGCCAGAGTTAAAAGAAAAATTTGTTTCTCTACACTTCAAAGAATTTAACGAAGCTGTTAAGGAGTTTCGAATAACTGAACACAATCTAATGGAGCTGCACTCCTAGAGAAATACAGGCAACAAGATTACACCTAGTAGCGGCAATTTTTCCCAGAAGTGCCAATATCAGAGTGGTTTTTTGAGTGGCAGTAATAAAAAGCCGAACCAGTCTGATAACCGAGGTAATTCAGGACCATATGGGAATAGAATCTGCCGATATTGTAAGAATCCTCTCCATCTAGGCCAATCTTGCTTACAAGCAAAGCAAGCAATGACACCAGCCAGGCAGGTTGTCTGCTACAGCTGCAATAAACTAGGGCACATTTCTAGAGACTGTAGACAACGACAGGAGCCTAGAAAGCCCATGTAATAAGTTCAGGGCAGGGTTTTTGTCTTGACACAAGAGGAAGCCCGAAAATCACTAGAGCTGATTAAATTTATGATTTCTCTTAATGGTAATCTAGTACAAGCTGTTAGAACTGGCTGACACCCAAGAGGGGGGTGAATTGGGTGTGTGATAAGAAAGTATGAACTTTTAAAATCTTTTCACAACTTATCAAATCAATAAATGCGGAAATATAGAAACATAAGCTGATATGTAAATCATATATGCTGGAAATGTAAAAGATTAGGGAAGAGAATATGCAAACTGTGATTTATCCTGGTTCGGTCCAATCCACGATGACCTACGTCCAGTCCCCAGGCTTCTCCTGAGATTTCCAATCCACTATCTTCTTGTTTAACCGGGCATAAGAAAAGCCTCTACAAATCTCTTACGAAGTTACTCCCCCTTACTCACTGTAAGGTTTACACCCTCTTACAGTAAGTTGAGTAAAGCAATCCCAAAGTCATTTCTCTCTTGCTTACTCGTGCAAGTCTTACGAGCAGCAACGTTCTCTCCTGCTTACACTACTGTAAGTCTTACGAGCAGCAACGTTCTCTACTGCTTGCACCTTGTAAGTCTTGCGAGCAAAAAGTACTACTAGCAATTCTCTCTACAACTTTCCCGTAAGGTAATCAACCCTCTCAAGGTCCCTCTACCTTGAGTTCAATACATAAATATATTTGTAAGGATTTACAGACTCTCTCACAAAGTAGATAGGATACACACTGAAGTACAATACAAATATTCTCACTCTCTCAAATATACATAATATAGAAGATGAAGTAGAGCAAAGAGTGGTCGGAGGTAGAAGACTTAGAATATCAACATGTTCATGTTCTCATCATATTGCTTGCTGTTTTGTGTTTGAATCCTCTCCTATTTATAGCTGAGTTATGAAAGATGATCGTTGTAAACATCCATCCGTTAGAGTCTGTTGATTCATTTAATCGTTGAGCCCATTCGGATATTTTTCTGTTGTAATCCCATCTGATGCTTAGACAGACACTACTTCAGTTTTGGTTGGAGTCCCATTGCTTTGCACGGTCATTGAGTGTATTTAAATATTTTCCCGTTTGATCGTGCTCTGACATATGCTTCAGCGTTTCTTACAGTTTGCCCATTGGTCTGACAGATGCAATAGTATTTATCTTCCGTTACTTATTAATTTTGCTGCCGCCCATGAATAGTTATCGT
This sequence comes from Albizia julibrissin, assembly GCA_037074505.1. NCBI lineage: Eukaryota > Viridiplantae > Streptophyta > Magnoliopsida > Fabales > Fabaceae > Albizia > Albizia julibrissin. The sequence continues at coordinate 20,376,020 of CM073486.1, read as the reverse complement.
TTGAATGGAGAGTTCAGTTACTTGTCATGTGCGTGATGATGGAGTACAGCTGTAATACACTTGAGAATATTGCCGTTAGAAAACGTCACTTGGGTGATTACAAACTTCACTGGGAGTGATTTCAGAAAATGGAAGAATCATTGGAAGTCAACTTGATTTCACTGGAGGTGATTTTCAGAAGATAATATTCCACTGGCAATTATCAACATCCCTCGAGTGTAGCTCAAGATCCCTTGAGTGATTTCCATGATTCTATTAAGAATAGTGAATCACTCTAGCTATCAGTAAATTTTCTTGCGATGATATCAATTCACTTGAGTGCAGCATTACTTCACTGAAGGTGATTTTCATGAAACAACATTTCACTCGGATAACTCACAATATTATTTTGGTGATCTCATGTTTCTGTCAAACCTGGAAGTGATTTATCAAAATCAACACATCACTTGAATTATCAGTTCATTCACTGATATCTCACAAACGGAAGATAACTTGAATTAATATTAGTTCATTGGAAGTGATCTGGTGCATATTGGTATTCTCTGAAAATGATTAGTTAAGGCACTGGAGGTGATCTGAGGAATTTTAATATTCACCGGAAGTGATTCAGCAATCATTGGAAGTGATATGGCAAATTTCATATATCACTCGAGTGAATTTGGCATCACTGGAAGTGATTTTGCAAACAATGAATTTTTCTTGAGTGATTTTCAATCCACTGGAAGTGAATTTGGAAATTCACAATATCACTCGAGTGATCTGACATCACTGGAAGTGATTTCCAAAACAGTGTATTTTTCTTCCGGTGATTTCAGACGCACTGGAAGTGATTTGGAAAAATCTCATATCACTCGAGTGAATTCCATATCACTGGAAGTGAAATTGCAAATAGTGAATTTTTCTTGCAGTAATTTTTCAATCACTTGAAGTGATCTGGTGTATCACTCGAGTGATTCAAGATCACTAGAAGTGATTTGGAAAACTTGGTGCATCACTCGAGTGATCTGGCATTCACTGGAAGTGAAATCTGAAACAGTGAAAAATTCTTGCAGTGATTCTGGCGCCACTGGAAGTGATTTTCCATATCACTCGAGTGAATACTGAAATCACTCAAGTGATCTCTTTGTCGTGCGTTTCCAATTCTTCAGCAAACAGAGGTAAACTTCCAGATAACATAACTCTTCGAATATGACTCCAAAATTTCTGTATTATATATCAATGGAAAGATCTTGAAGTCTAGTTTCATATGGAACCAGTTTAAGCTTAATAGGATCATTGGTTTGAGAGTGATAGCCAAAATACTAAACCTGTTCCAGAAAGTGACGCTGACATAAAGGCCAAATTCAAATACTTATATATCCCTCATCTGAGCTCCTTTGATGTTGTTTCTGATGTCAAAATGACGCATTGGGAGTCTACTTTCATATGCAACTAGTTTGGGCTCAATTGGAGTTGTATTTTGAGAGATATGATCAAATAACCAGGCATTGCTCAGCTGGACAAAGAACAGACTCTGAAAAACTGAACATCACTCGAGTGAATTAGAGAATCACTCGAGTGATTTCATTTTTTCCATAATCACTCCAGTGATTCTGAAAAATCACTCGAGTGATTCATTAAATCACTTAAGGCTACAGTGCCAAACAGTGCCAATTGCTATAGTAACCGTATTGCTACAGTGCCCACTGCTACAGTACCCATAAAACTTAAATCTTCATATTTTTCATTAATTATTGCAAGTTATTTATTCCTCAATTTCTTTCTTCCATTGTTTGACTAATCTACAATATATGCAACATCAAATAGTTTGTCAATGTATTAGAAAAGTATACTATGCAAACTTCTTATGCTTAATATTTGACATCTATATTTGTCATCATCAAAACTAATCATATCTAACACAAGCATTGTTCGATTCATAAGCTAGTCATTCATTCATTGCATATGACTGCGTAATACGACTAGGCCTGAGCATGTATAGGTTACCCTATGATTTGATGGTATTCACGCCTACGGGCAATGGGTTCGTTACCATAGAAGTTTGTTTAAATTGTATAGTAAATGTTGAGGGGCTTGAGTCTACAGTAGACTTAATTTGTTCGCCACTGAAACAACTCGAAGTGATTCTTGGAATCAACTGGCTAACTGCAAACAATGTATTATTTGACTGTGGAAGAAAAAGGGTCATTTACCCTACTCCACTAGTTAAGGCCAACACGAAAATCAATCTAAACTTTCTCTCTGTAGCTGAGGCTGAGAAATGTTTACATAAAGGTTGTCAGGGGTATATTGTGTTTTTCTCTATGAAATCAGAGGCTGGAACAACATTAGAGAGTATCCCTGTTGTAAATGAATTTCCAAACGTGTTTTCGGAGGATATCAGTGGATTGCCCCCAGACAGAGAAGTGGAGTTTACAATTGACACTAAGCCTGGAGCAGAGCCGATATCAAAAGCCCCATATAGAATGGCACTAAGCGAGATGGTTGAGCTGAAAAAGCAAATTGAAGAGCTGCTAGAGAAAGGGTTCATTAGACCTAGTGTCTCACCATGGGGAGCACCGGTGTTATTTGTGAAAAAGAAAGACTGAAGCCTACGACTCTGTATCAATTAGAGGGAGTTAAACAAGGTGACTGTTAAAAACAAATACCCTCTTCCTAGAATTGATGACTTGCTTGATCAACTATCAGGAGCTTGTGTGTTCTCAAAGATTGACCTGAGATCAGGCTATCACCAACTCAGAGTAAAGGCAGATGATGTGTCGAAGACTACTTTCAGAACACGATATGGTCATTACGAGTTTCTGGTAATGCCATTTGGGTTGACCAATGCATCGGTAGTATTCATGGACTACATGAATCAAATTTTTCATCCATACTTGGACCAATTCGTGGTAGTCTTTATTGATGACATTCTGGTATACTCCCAAAGCAAAGCAGAGCATGAACACCACTTGAGAGTTGTACTAAACACGTTGAGAAGTAAACAACTCTATGCCAAGCTAAGTAAATGTGAGTTTTGGCTTTCAGAAGTGAAATTTATGGGTCATGTAGTCTCATAGCAAGGAGTCTTGGTAGATCCAAACAAGGTGGAAGCAGTACTAAACTGGAACATGCCAGAAACTGTATTTGAGATACGTAGTTTTCTGGGTCTTGCAGGTTGTTACAGGCGATTTATACATAATTTCTCCAGAATAGCTTTGCCACTGACAAAGTTAACAAGGAAAACTCAACCTTTTGTGTGGGACAATAGTTGTGAGAGGAGCTTCACAGAGCTGAAACAAAAATTAACAACAGCACCAGTACTAACAATCCTAGTTCCACAATTGACCTTTGTTGTCTACACAGATGCCTGTGGGCATGGATTAGGATGTGTTTTGATGTAACAAGGCCGAGTAGTAGCATATGCATCTCGTCAGCTGAAGCCTCACGAATAAAAATATCCTACACGTGATCTTAAGTTAGCAGCAATTGTATTTGCATTAAAAATATGGAGACACTATCTCTATAGAGTGACTATAGAGTTGTACTGCGACTATAAAAGCTTAAAGTATTTGTACGATCAGAAAGAGCTCAATATGCGACAACATAGGTGGATGGAGTTACTTAAAGACTATAATCTCAAGATTAAGTATCATCCAGGCAAGGCTAATGTTGTAGCAGATGCATTGAGCTGTAAAACAGTGTAGGTGGCAGCCCTGATGATTCACGAGTATAAGCTAATTGAGAACTTTAGAGATCTCAATTTATTAAATCAAGTTATGATCAAAGGCAGTAATGTCAGTCAGACAGAGAATGATCTAAGAACAGTCATAGAAGAAGCTCAGATGCAAGATAAACGCACACAGTCTATTAGAGACATGATTACAAAGGGAGAAACTCATGAACAAGACTTGTCATCAGGTGAGCTAGTCAGATACAATAAGCGAATATATGTTCCACCACAAGCAGAGTTGAAACGACAAATCCTGGAAGAGGCACACAAGAGTAAATATACTCTGCATCCAGGAGCAACTAAGATGTACCACAATTTGAAATCCACATATTGGTAGCCAGGCATGAAAAAAGGATGTGACAAGGTTTGTTGCTCGTTGCCTTACATGTCAGAAAGTCAAAGCTGAGCACCAACGATCTTCAGGACTACTGCAAAACCCTGCTATTCCTTAGTGAAAATGGGAGAGCATCACTATGGATTTCGTGACAGGATTACCAAAGTTCTGGAATCATGATGCGATATGGGTGATAGTAGATCGATTCACAAAAACAACTCATTTTCTCCCAATAAGCATTCACTACTCTCCTGATAAACTTGCAAACATCTATATCAAGGAGATAGTGTGTTTACATGGTACGCGGGAAAGAACATCATATCTGACAGAGATCCTCGGTTCACTTTTAAGTTTTAGAAGGCGGTTCATGAGGCTTTGGGTAATAAGCTCCGATTCAGTACAACCTATCATCCTCAGACAGATTGACAAACTGGGAGAACAATTCAGACACTAGAAGCTATGCTCAGAGCATGCGTGATTGATTTCAAGGGCAGTTGGGACTAATTCCTTCCTTTGGCGGAATTCACATACAACAACAGCTATCATTCGAGCATTCAAATGGCTCCCTACGAAGCACTGTATGGAAGAAAGTGCCAATCACTCTTGTGCTGAGCAGAGCTATCTGAGAGCCAAATATACGGGCCAGATATTATTGATCAAACAAAAGAGCAAATAAAGTTGATTAAGCAGAGGTTACTAGCTGCACAAAGTTGACAGAAGAGCTATGCTCATAAGAGGCGAAAACCTCTTGAGTTTGAAGTTGGAGATCATGTATTCATGAAGATTTCGCCTACTATTGGCATTGGCAGGGCGTTAAAGGTGAAAAAGCTGAGCCCAAGGTATATTGGTCCTTACGAGATCTTGTCTAGGATTGGGCCAGTAGTGTATCAAATAGATTTACCCCCAAGTTTGAGCAGACTACATGATGTCTTTCAAGTCACACAGCTGAAAAATATCAACCTGGCCCAGAACATGTGATCGAATATGAAGAGGTAGACGTGCGAGATGATTACCAAATCATTGATCAGTAGGAAAAACAACTGAGACACAGGAGTATTCCATTCATTAAAGTGGTATGGAAGGTGTTATCTCCTAGAAAAGCAACTTGGGAGGCTGAAGAAGACATGAAGAGACGTTACCTAGAATTTATGTCTTCATATATGTAACAAATTTTGAGGACGAAATTTATTTTACGATGGGAGAATTGTAACATCCCAAAAATTTAATGTAAGGATTAATTTATGGAAACTAGATAATAAGCTAAATTTTGGAACATACAAAATTTAAGGAATCTTAAATTAGACAAAAGGAAATATTAGGGCCTAGTATGTGCAATTAATAGGATAAAAATATACCTATATGTATTAAAGGAATCTACAAAATTTAAGGAATCATAAATTAGACAAAGGGAAATATTAGGGCCTAATATGTGTAATTAATAGGATAAAAATATACCTATATGTATTAAAAAAACTATCAACATTATAAGACACACACATCCACACTTGTTCATTTATGAGAAGCACACGTACAGCCCTATAATTTCATACTATCAATACAACACACTTGCACCACACACATACTCACACACACACTTGTTTCATTTTTGGGGCTGTTCATGAGGATTCATGGCTGCAGTAATTAAGAGAGTTCGTTGGAAAGTTGTTGTCACCAGAACCAGTGATTTTATGACGATTTTGAGTGATATTTCTGGTGTTTTTGATTTTGTAATCACGTCCCCAAACACAAGAAACATATTTAGGAGTATGTAGAGTTGAAATCTTTGAGATTGGAGTGAAAAACCATTGTTGTATGTAAGTTTTCTCAACTCTGTTTTGGTCACCAGAAAACAGAGTTTCTACTGGAAATTTGTAGAAGCTCAAACGGAAGCTATAGATAGATTGTTGGTCTGATTTTTTTTCTATGGATATTTTAGGATGTGTAGTATGAAATAGACTCAAGAAGAACACAATTTGGAGCCAAAATGAATGAGATATTGAATTTTGAAGACAGACTGTCATAACTGACGTTTGTAGAAGTTAGTCCATTTTGTGTTCTGTTTTGACCACCTGAATCATATCCAATAATTATGAAATTTTAGATATATAGTACACATAACAAGATTTAAAATTATTGGTAGAATGAATCATTTGGATATCTATAGAGGGAGTTATGATTTTTAAAATCTAGGTTTAGAAACAGGTGCAAATCCTGGAAGTCCAGATTCTAGTAGTTGGTTTCGTGGTATTTTTGAATTATTTAATCTTTCCCAATGGCCATGAAAATTTCCATAATTAAATTATATATTCTAAGCTTTAATTTGATATATATTTTGTGTTAATTGGATTAGTATACTAAGAGATATAAATTTTTGAAGTTGGTTGCTCTCAAACTGTGTTTCTGGAAAACAGATTGGATGTGACGAAAGTTTGGAAATCCAAACCTTTACCAAAAATTATGAAACTTTATAGATTTAAAATAGACATCCATAGTTTTAATTTTATGGGTAGAACATAAATTTTGGACAAGTACATTAGGAGATATGAATTTTCAGCGTTGTGCTCTGTTTCTGGAGAGTAATCTGGAGTAGGGGTAGTTTGGGAAATTCTGGGAGAAATATGGTTGAGTTGAGCATATTTTGATATTTGTCTATGAAAATATATTTCAAGATATTCATTTAGCCTTTGGACCTAGTCAATTATGATTTTTCTAGAATTAGTTATGATTTTTCAAAGTTGAGTGAAAAATCTGCCAATTTGCTGAAAAATAGTGAAATTGCACTATACAAAATTGTATTGTATAGAAACCACTGAAATTGAGATAACGAGAATAATATGATTAAAGGAAGTAGTAATACAAGTAATAAAAAATTACTTTTTAATTTTAATTTATAGGAATTGATAATAGCCTGAGCAGAAGAAAAAGTTTTGGATAAACAGCCAGATTGAGAAATGATGGGGTAATAACTCTTTCTTGCATGTATTGTGTAATTTTCTATATGTTGAATATGTCATTTTTTGTAATATGAGCTAGTGTCTTGGACACACCAATTTGCCAAGTTGTGGTCAGGAACCCAACAGGGGCGCCGAGTAGACCATGGTGCAAATATGTCGTTTGGCCTTGGGCAAGTGCACATATATTTTTGATCATCGTACATGATATGACATTGAATCCCTAGCTCGATGCTAACGCCTATCTCCATTTTTTATAAGAAAAAAAAAATAAAATCAACAAAATATATATATATATATATATATATATATATATATATATGAAAATAAAATATACCTAATCTATGTCATTTTATTAAGGCATCAATATAGATTATTGTCATAATCTACGTCAATTATTTTATATGCGATGAAAATACCTATATACTACCTCGGTTACTTAATACAATATTTAGTTTGTAGTGAAATTTACACTAAAAATTAAATCTTATATTTAAGAGGTAACATATAGGACAAAATTTAGGTCAAGTTAGTTAAAGAGGTCCATGCCACCTATATTAGTTTTTCTCCATCAGCACTTAACACAAAATCCATTGTTAATCCACTGTTAGCCCAGGAAAAGAGTTTTATTTTTTAAAAAAATAAAATAAAAGACATAATCCAATGAGGTTGCGATCGGCCGGAGAAGTGACCATAGTGTGACCGGTGAAGAGAACCAGCACCAAGGGGTTTTAAGTAACCCGGATGACTATTTCTTCTGTGTCTTGTGGATGGGCGATTCTGATACTTGAGTGATATTGGGAAAAAATTCTGCTTTTATCATTTTATGGGATTGGCGAGGGCCTTAATAAGGCCGAAGAATGCAGCTAAGAAGGCTTTTTGGTTTTTCTGGGCAATGTACATAATTCTCCTTGGAAATATCTTGCATGGAAGCTACGGATCATCTAAAAAAAGAAAAGCAGAATTTCTTTTTTCTCAATATCACTCACGCACTAGAATCGCTTACCCGAGTTCTGTGCAAAATTGGAACCACAGCACAGCAAAACCATTGATATTTTTCAGCCAAGGACAAGAATTATCCCACCGGAACTCAAACAAACTAGGCCATGCTCGCCGGATTCTTGAAGGGGACAGGTCGGGACATGGTGATTTTAGGTTACGTACGGCAAGAGGCCAAGGTGAGAAAATGGTTTTATTTTTTTTAGGGTTAATATAACTTTTTATCCTTGAAGTTTGGCCTAATTTTGGTTTTGGTCATTTAAGTTTGAATCAGTGGTTTTGGTCACTGAAATTTGGTCCGAGTTTGGTTTTGATCCCTCAAGTTTATTCCGTTTATAACTATTGATCCCTCAAGTTTAAGGTAATATATCAAGTCATTTTCAAACTTAAGAGACCAAAATCAAAATTGGGCCAAACTTCAAGGAGCAAAAATACCGATTTCAAACTTGAAGGACCAAAATCAAAATCGGGCCAAATTTAAGGAACCAAAAGTTATATTAACATTTTTTTGAGAAAACTTTTTTTAGGGCTAACAGTGGGTTAAAAGTGGATTTGGAGTTAAGTAATGATGGGGGAAAACTAATACAGGTGGCAGGAGCTGATTGGATACCTAGACACAATGTACCTAATTAAACCCAAGTTTTGACCTAATATATGCTACCAACCTCCTAGATACGTCCCTTCAATAAGAAACATATAAAGCCTTCCAAAACCGATATGGAATGTCCTCGCTGTGGTAGTAGTGATTGGATTGGAAATAAAAATTGCATGCTATATCAAAATTAAGAGTTAATAAAAATTGCTTGATATATAAGTGAATATGCAACATGATCGGCCCCACATATGCATTATTTAAGTGATTGTCAGAACAGAAATAAGACAGAACAGTGAGAAGTTAGAGAAATTTTGGGAGAGAAACACTTAGGGCTTGTTTGTTTTCGTTTTTAATTTTCTTATTCCCAAAATAGTTTTATAAAATTATTTTTCAAAATAAGTTTTGAAAAAAAAAAATTTGTTTGGATAGTTTTTCTAAAAAATTATTTGAAATAATTATTCTTATAACATCAATAAGATGACAAAAAAAAAAGGAAAACTTGTTTTATTTACTTACTTTATATAATTAATTGATATATTGACATTACTTTTTATGATTAATATCTTATTATATTGATAAAACAACAACCACCATTATCCTACATGGTGGTGTTCGGCAACTGTCGCCAATGGTGATGTGATGTCGATGGTAGGTGGTGACCTCAAATCCTCAAGTGGAGAAGAAAGAGTTTGCCCATTATCCAAAATAAAATATAAGAAATAGAAAAACAAAAGCAAGAAAAGATCTATAATTGTTTTGCCTTTCATTTTCCTATTGGTTGCTTCTGCCGGTGCTCCAATCTTATTTTTCCGTCCAATATTATTTGCCCCTGAATGATTTTTCTCCGCCGCATATTTTTCTGGGAATTCTGCTTATCCACAATTTCCAAACATCCTTGTTCATCTTGCGTATTACTCTGCTCCTATTCCCATACGCAATCACTTGCTCTCCTCTTTATCTTTCTCTTTCATCTTCTTATCATCTTCTGGGCATTAATCTTCCTGCAACCTTTCATCTTCTTCTATGGATCCTCACTATAAATACTGATGTTCTCTGCTTCTATATACTGCACTGAATATCTTTCTCTGTTTCCCATTGTTCACATCACCTCTACCAATCACTCTCTTTGCTCTCCTTGCTTTCTCTGATTTTCTTTCCCATAATCTGGTTTTTTAACTTTTTCCAACTTCACTTGTTTTCTAGACTTCACTCTCTGTGGTTGCTTCGAGATAGGTTTATTGTGGAGGGACAGATTGGTCGCTTTTTCCTCATCAATTTCACCAACCTATATGATCGTGACTTTGTGGTTAACAACGGTCCATGGGCAATGAACAACTCATTGCTGGTAGTTAACTGCTGGAGGCTGAATATGATGCTCCAACAGATGCAACTCTTGGCCTTTCCTAGTTCTGGGATCTACCGCTTGAATATCACTCTATGGAAGTAGCTGAAACACTTGGTGAGGGAAGACCACAATTCTCTACTGAGCTTCACTTCGTTAGAGTAAGGGTGCTTCTAGACCCTTCGCTTCCATTAATACAGAACATTCATGTGCGACTAGATGATGGTTCAGAAATTTGGATTGAATGTAAGTATGAACATATTTTCCGAGTTTGTGGTCTTTGCCATGAGATAGGTCATTCCGCACATGACTCTCATCGCACCCTAGTGGAAGCTTTCAAGGGACGAATCTGGTTAACAATGGAGTATTCAAACCTTTTAAATTCGGATTTCACATTAAATAATATTCACACAATTAAATATTAAAAATTTACGGTGATCCCAACCTATACAATATACATATATGTGTAGATATGGGTAATTTTATTTTTTACTATGTGATTCCCATATATTGTCATAGTCAATGTAATTTAACCAAATATTTTTATGCATGTATATGCATTATCTTTCCTTAATGACAAGCCAAATAAATTCATATAATCATCATTATATTACATTACATTATACTACTTCCGATTACATGAACCAAACGGGGCACTTATATACTCCTCATCTAAACTTGGTTTAATAAAAATACAACAACTCATATCGTTTTAATACTAGTTGGTTGTTGACACATCTGAAATAATTTTCATTTTATTTTCTTTTCAAAAATATTGGCTAATCAGTTTGTTTTAGTTTTTTTTTCAAATTAAGATGTTATTTTTCTTAAAAACAAAATAAAATGTGAATTATTTTAGATTGATCATCGACCAACAAGGATTAAAATGATATAAGTTATTGTGTTTTTATTTAATAGAATTTAGATGAGCCAGTACTTTTAGAGTATATTAGTATTTCTCCTGTTTCTTTTCTGATTTCTAAGTATTAATGAAAGAAAAAAGAAAAAGGAAAATCTATTTGAAAAGGAGAAGACAGAAACCCAATCCGCGACACTGCTTTGTTCGAATCCTGAAATCAACAAGAACAGATCTCTTCGCATTATCCTTTAGAAAATTTGGTTTATTTTCGCAGTGTTTGGGCTTTCAGCTCATTATGCACGTCGATCGATTGCATTGTGGCAATAGGCAACCGTAATGAATCGACAAACAGAAGGTGCGCTGTATCTTTCATCTTTGAATGATCTTTATGTTCTGGGAAATCCTGAAGACTGATCCTACCTCAACATGCTGTGGAGAAATTTCGCTGTTAAAAAAAAAACAAAAAACCTCAAAACGGTTTTTAATATTCCTGACATAAACAACATATTTTAGCATAAAAAATGTACAGAAAATGTCATTGATGTGATTATTAGCTTATTTTTAACTATGGCGAAAGTGCTTTCCAAGGAATTCTATATTATTGTACTTGGCTATTTTTCCTCAAAAAATTTAGCTCTGATGTTGATAATTCTTGTGAGTAATTTTTTGTTTATGTTTAGTTTCTATATTCTTGTACATGTATTATCCATGATTGGAGAAATCATTCTAATTCTTTTGCTAGCAACCCAATTACATTGTTCAACAAAATCAATCCAGAGCTTCCTACAACCCAAAAAGGGAAAAAATTACTACAAGCAAGTGCTCCAACCATTTGCATACTTAAATCATTGAGAAAACAAAAAAGACTACTTAAATCATGAATCATGAGTTCGACAATGAATGGGATCCGTTGGAGTATTTATCGATAAGGGCGCGTCCTCCGGCAAGACAGTGACAAAGGTAAGAGTTTGTGCTACTTGTGGGAGATGTTGAGGGTCAATGATGCAAGCGAGTGATTATTAGAATATAATTAAGTTCTGTGTATTGTTAATGTGCAGCGGTCTAGTATTTCTGTCAGTGGCTAAGTAGTGCTAACTGTAAAATCTGGTAGAATATTTCCTTGTGTATAAAAGTATTTGTGAAACCAAGCGAATTAATAAATTTTGGAAAAATGTTCACAATTCCCCAAATCTATCCCAGGATTTGAACCTGGGATTGAGAGGGGTTTTGGGAGTAATAAAATTTTTCTTAAACAATTTCACAAACATTTACTATCTCACTAAGTCTCACCGGTTTCTCTTTTTCATTTTATTAGAGTCTGTGAGTGATTCTCTACTTAGTTTTCACATTTCATACCTCAGTTAAGTTTCATTAGCGATCGGAAGCAAAATAAAGCTAAAATGTTCATTTACTAGTCTACCGGCATTACCGGTTTCACTATTGTAGCACTGTCAAGGTTACAGGCTATTCATACCATATATACAAATCCAAAATACATGAAACAGACAACTAACAGAAGACTAAAGTCTTTCACGCTCCCAATCTCTAGTGGTCCGTATTTACCTTCGTCTTACCCCTTGAGCTCTCTCCCTGTACTGTAGATGGTTTATGAAAAAGAGTGAGATTCAAAAGAATCTCAGTAGTAACGTGATGTCAATCATGCATATATATCATCACAAAGCATGCTATACAGACATCATACAGCAGAACTATCACAACAACATTCAGTGCATCACATGCAGTTCATAGTAAACAACCATAGCGCTAGGCATGTTAAAGGCCTCAAGGGATACCCGCGCAATAGGCCCCGGGATCCACTCTTGCATTACAGAACGTTATTTGCCCAAGCGTCCACCCGCGCAATAGGCCCCGGGCGACCACTCCGCATAACCAGAATGTGTTAGATATCTCATAATGAATCCACACAACACACCATGCATGATATAATATATGAAAGACAAGTTACTACCTGATTGCTTTCCTTGAGTGATTTCCAATCGTTGGTTTAAGCTCGGGCAAGTTCTAGTTCCTATCAAAATTGGATTTACAAGTAACTGGTTATTACTTGCACTATTACTATCTTTAATTCAAATTTTTTTGGTTATCTAAAACAGTTATCATAGTTTTTGCATAACAGAATTCTGTACAGTGTAATTTCACTGTTTTTCAGAAACTAGCAGATTTTTGGGTCAACTTTGGAAATTCATAACTAATTCTAGAAAAATACAATTTGACCGATTCCAAACTCAAAACAAAGATCTTTCCTTGTAGATTCGAGTAAAAATAGTTGGGTTTGTCTAATGTGCTCATATAATTCCCAGTAAATTGTTAAAAGCTACTGTTCCATATGCAATCTAGAAAACAGGACACACTTCAAAACTTCACCATTAATTCTAGGAAACTCCAAATTGAGTGGTTATAAATTTTATGTAAAGCTATTACATTATAGTTTCACATAAAAATACTAAGTTACAGGCATTATAACAACAGAACTCCCAGAATTTCTTCAAACTCGACCTGTCCAAATCACTTTCCAGAGACAGAGCAGAAGTTCACAAATTCATATCTAAATCCAAAAAAATTAAATTGATCTGGTTCCAAGTCCTAATTTACCCTTTTTAAATATATTTTCAACGAAAAATATAGCCATGAGCTATATATACATAAATCAGTACAGTATTTTCACTTCATACACCTTGTTCCTGAAAATTCCAGCTTTGCATGACCAATATTTGAAAATGTAGAACTTCTACTATACAAATCCAATTAAGTATGACCTATCAAATTAAATGTATTTGTGTCTACTTTTCAACTGGAAAGTTTCGGAATTTTTAGGTATCATTTGGTCATTGAAAACCTCATGACAATTAGACTGCCTGATACAGGGCAGATTAACACATTAAGCAATCTTTCTTCATAAATTCCTAAATTCATATACAAGCATCCAAAATTCATGAACACTTGTATACCTACACAATTTTTCCTTCTAAAGCTAATGGAACTATCAAAATGTTCAAATTCTTTCATCTTCATCACGTTACAGAACAGCCATAAAATTAGGATTCTCAGAAAAAGTTTGTTGTTTCTTCGTTTTCTCTTACCTAATCACTTCCTCACTACTCCTAATCAAATGATTAGCTATCTATACTCTTATTAGACATGATTAGAAGTCATTTAAACAATAGGAACTCTTAGGGCTTTCATCATCCAAACTTCACAAATCATCACAATCCAAGCCAAGAACAACAAGAACAACAACAACAAAGGTGTAAGGAGAAAGTTCTTGGAGTTTACCTTGGATTTCTTGTGATTTCTCTCTCTAAAATGTCTCAGCCCTCTCTCTCTACACCTCTGATTCAGCTGGAAATCCATGGTTCCAAAGGTGTAAAAGTGATTAGAAGAGTTTAGAGAGTGATTAGGGAGGAAGAATCACAAAATTTTGCAAGTTTTACCTTAGATCTTGGAAAATCCTAGGTTTTGTATGTGCTTCCCTTTACCTCACGTTCAGCTGCTCCCTCCCTCTCTTCCATTCAGTTTTTTCACGGGAAATGGCAAAGAAAGATGAAGGGAAGTGTGATATAATGAAATGGCTTGTTTACTTTACATGTGCTTCAATCCCATTGGTCCACATTTCTTTGACTTTTCCTTAATGTTGCAACAATATTCATTCCTTTTTCCTTTCCTCATTTCAACGTGAATGACATGAGAGATGGAGAGAAAAATATTAATCTTAAGTTATCCCATGACATCTTACAACTTGTTGATCAAAGTCTCATGTCTTTACTTTTTAACTTATTCTCCAAGCTTTAATCTTTTCCTTGATAATAATATTCCAAAATGGACTTAATAATTACAAAGTGGCCATTTCCTATTTTTAATTCTCATTTAACTGAAATTATTGGGAATATTAGGGAAAAATAATTATTTTCCACTTTTATGGCAAAATTACCATTTTGCCCCTACATTTTACGATTTACTGAAATAAATCATTTCTTACTTCTTTCCTTTGAATTGGCCTAATTTTGATACTTATATGAAACCATTATTTGTGTCATTTTATGCTCAAATTTTGGTTACAATATTAGACCTTTTTACGGACATTTATTACTTCTTTGTGTCCTAACTTGGCCAAATTATGTGTAACCGGCGATTAGGATTTTCCTGTAAATTTATACATGCCTTAAATCACCATTTTATTCCACTAATTATCACAAATATATACAAGGAATATATAGTGAAAAAAGTGGGGTATTACAGGCTCTGTTACAATTTCACAGCTATAATTATTCTCTAGAATGTTGTATTGACAACTTATATATGAAAACGCTGAGCACATTGTAATTCAGTGCTTCAGCTTATACACATTAGTCTATTTTCTTTGTTGGTATGAGAGCAAAATGTCTGACTCTTCCTCATCCATTGATTCTGGTTCTCGCTCAAATGCCAAGTCCTACTCTCTCCTCAGTTCTTTGAGCCAAACTACAATGATGAAGCTGGATCGTGCTAATTTTCTGGTTTGGTAATCCATTGTTCTTCCTTTAATTGAAGGATATCAACTTGAAGTTCATATTGACGCCACACTGAGTGCTCCACCAAAGCTCATTCCTGATGTTGCGGGAAACAGAGCTAATCTTGCTTACTCTAAGTGGTTTTTGGTTGATCGAATACTAGTAGGATGGGTAAGAAACACAATGACTCAGGACGTCAGTGCTCAATGTAATATCTTATTCCTAATAGCCCCAGATGAATGTAAAGAAGTAGTGAAATCATTTTGGAAACCAGGATTCGAACCCAGATTACCCAACTTCCAAAGATGTTCACAAATCCCTAATCTCAACTCAAGAGTTGAACATAGGGTTTAGAGTGTTTTTCAGAGGTAAATAAAAGTTTTCAATTATTTTCACATGTTTCACTACGTCACTAAGTCTCATCGGCTCTTGTTTTCATTTGATTAGAGTTTACAAGCGATTCTCTTTTCTTTTCCTTTAATTCAATTAGGGCTATTCTCTGCTCAAAACTTTATTTATTCATTTATATACATGAAATGTGTAGCCACATAAAGCTACCAACGTGTCTAAGTTTAATACAACATAAAAGACACATTCTCATTTTCGAACCACCACTTCTTCCTCTGTGTGGAGACATCTTCTCTTTTCCCTGCACAGCTCTTGTGTTCACTTGTCTAAATGGTTGGTTGGGAGGAATGAGATTCGAGGAATCTCAGTAGCAAACAGTGCAAACCATTGCATACAAGAAATGCTTTGCGCATGACATGCTCGCTTACATAAATTCATGCCAACATAATGACATATATCCATGCTCAATGTTTAACTGTTACACTAATGGCTATAGTATAAACAAAATATAGCTTCACTCATTCACATATGCTTTATACAATTCATCAAAGCAATTAACACATCAATACACAAGCACACATATCAAGTTATGCAAGTTAGGAAAATTTACTACCTCTTGGACTTTGTGTCCTCCTCTTGTACCTTGATCTTCCAACCATTGCCTCTTCTTTGTCACTTCATGGCCCTAGATAAGTATTGACATCATTAGAGCCATGAAAAGTGAATGCCCAATTGGCAATATTAGCCTTATAGGCTTACTTTCACCCTTAGAGTTCTTATCAATTACATTTGGCAATTTTTTTTCTCAAATTCGCATGGTAATAAAACTACCAGCATTTTTGACGAAACTTTGAAAAATTATAAATAATTCTACAAAAATCTAAATTGAGTGGTTTAAAGCCCTATGTGAAGCTCTTTGAGTCCTATTTACAGGAAAAAAAATCATCTACTGCTAGTTATACGCCCAGAATTTCATAATTTTCAATTAACATAACTATACCAGGATTTGTTCCAGATTCAGTGCCTAAAATTCAAAAATTCATAACTCACAATCTACTAACCCAAATGACACATATTATATGTTAAATTAAAGCTTAGAATGGTCCACAAAATGAAGTATACATCATCTACTTCACAACTTTCAAAAATTCCAAATTCATATACAAGCATCTAAAAATCATGAACACTTGTGTACCTACACAATTTCGCCTTCTAAATCCAATGAAACCATCAAAATTAAAAAATTTCCACTCATTTATCACGTTATGTTCAGACCAGAAAACTAGAGTTTTCTACAACAATTCACCAAAACAGAATTTTGTCCAACAACTTGGTCCAATATCATCATAAATATTATCTAACCATAAATAAATGATTAAACCATGATTAAACCTCAAAATAACCCCTTGGATGAAAAATGAACAGAACTCAAACCTTACAAAAACTCATCAAAACCAAAAACCAATTGGTTCAAAAGGAAGCTTACGCTTACCTCTACGCGTTTCAGCAGTCTGTTCGGAAATCTGGCTGTACTTCGGTAAGGGAAACGGCACAAAACACCTCCAAATGAAAATTTGAAACCGTAGAAATAAATATTAGGATGAGTAGAAGAAGATTTATGAAGGGTACTTTGAGAGAAAACATCGATTTGGTAGCGTCTTAGCAGAATGAAGTTCTAAAAAGTTACTATTCACTCTCATCTCTCCTCTAACCATTTTTCTATGATTTTGGCATTTTTTTTCTGAATATTTAGGCAGCTGCACTAAATTATGAGGCCTTTAATGGTCTTGGAAAATTTTGTGCCAAGTGTCACATTCGTGTGGTGCCATTTCTTCGGTGTTCCATTGATTCGGTGACACGTGTCACCTAATTTAATAAAGTGGGTCCCACATCTTTTCTCTGGCTTTTAGCCATCCAATATGTCAGGGGAAGTATGGGTTTAATGATTTTCCCCAGCTCTCAGGCTTAGGGTTTGGGAAGGTCAGTCAAGTGATTGGACCGGAGACCGGTGGATTTCCCAGACTCGAGGGTTAGGAGGCGACTTCTTGTGGTGCCAACTCAAAAGATAAGATCACTTTTCATCATGAGAGGAAAAGTGTCATGCTCTCATTTAGCCAACATAAAAGTTGTGTCATGATTGCTTACTTTTATTGGTCAAATGACCATTTTTCCCTTACATGTTTCCAATTTTCGCACTTAATGCAAAACTGGGCAGAATTTTTATCAAAATTTGAAAATTCATATCTAATTGTATAGATATCCAATTGAGATGGTTCTAAATGCTCTATGACCCTTATTGAGTATAGTTTTAATAAAAAATATAAAATTTTGCTAATTGAAAGCTCACTCTTCCCAAAATTATTATTTTTGGACATTGCCACAGAAAATAGTCAATTTCGCTAGGCTAACTTCAAAAATACATAATTCCTTGTGTACAACCCCAAATGAATTATATGACCTATCAAATTGAATCTTGATAAGTCTACTTTCATTTTGGAAAGTTTCATAATTTTTGGACATCATTTACCCATTAACAAATGCCACACAAACACGACTGTCACACCGGGAATTTCACCGGTAACAACACTACTTTGTGTTTTACTTTACTATGTTGTGTGTGACTTCTAATTGCATTATTTTTTCATTCTCAATGCTCTTTAATACCCCCAAGGGTATAAAAATTTTTTAGGGAATTCAATCATGCCTCGCAGGGATATTTTCTAAACCAAGGTTTAGTAGTCCACTTAATCTTGGTTTAATCTCAAGCCTCTTGTCCTAATATTTGGGATATTACACTCAACTTCTTCATTGTTAAACTGCTGAAGAATTATGGAATGGAGCTAGAGATCTCACCTCCGCGTCGCTGATGAACTTGCTTTTACTGATTCTTCAATAGTAATGGATGATCTTATTCTTCATACTCTTAATAGTCTGGATGGAGAGTACAATGCAATCGTTATCAAACTTATCGATAAATCTGATCTAACTTAGGTAGATGCTTAGGCGGCTCTACTCTCTTTCAAGACACGACTTAATCAGTTGAATCATTTCTCAAATGTGAGTGTTCAGCCTTTGATTAACACTACTCATTGAAGCGATGTTTTCTGCAAGACTCATTATGAAACAGGTAATAATCATGGCTGGAGAAAAAACTCTCAGAATTTCAGAGGTAGAGGAGGTCATTTTCGTGGCGGCCAACATGGTGGTGGTCAACCATTTTGTATCCATTGTCAACGTCTTGGTCATACTATAGCTACTTGTTACTATCAAGAAGATACTAGTTCCAATAACAATAATTACTCTGTTTCAATACCTCAAGCATATTATGCTAATCCTTACTCGGTTACAGATCCATAGTGGTACATGGATAGTAGAGCTAATTATCATGTGACTCGAAATCCTGAACAACTTGATGAAATTACTCCTGTTGGTAAGTCACATCTTACTACTTGCATTGGTGAGAAAAGTAAAATTCTAGGCATTTGTTCAGCTGCTATATGTGATACCTCATTTCCAAGAGCCTCAGATGAGTACAAAAGAGTAGCAAAAGTATTTGTGAAACCAAGCGAATTAATAAATTTTGGAAAAATGTTCACAATTCCCTAAATCTATCACAGGATTTGAACCTGGGATTGAGAGGGGTTTTAGGAGTAATAAAATTTTTCTTAAACAATTTCACAAACATTTACTATCTCACTAAGTCTTACCGGTTTCTCGTTTTCATTTTATCAGAGTCTGCGAGCGATTCTCTGCTTAGTTTTCATGTTTCATACCTCAGTTAAGTTTCGTTAGCGATCGGAAGCAAAATAAAGCTAAAATGTTCCTTTACTAGTCTACCGGCATTACTGGTTTCACTATTGTAGCACCATCAAGGTTACAGGCTATTCATACCATATATATAAATTCAAAATACATGAAACAGACAACTAACAGAAGACTAAAGTCTTTCACGCTCCCAGTCTCTAGTGGTCCGTATTTACCTTAGTCTTACCCCTTGAGCTCTATCCCTATACTGTAGATGGTTTATGAAAAAGAGTGAGATTCAAAAGAATATCAGTAATAACGTAATGTCAATCATGCATATATATCATCATAAAGCATGCTATACATACATCATAAAGCAGAACTATCACAACAACATTCAGTGCATCACATGCAGTTCATAGTAAACAACCATAGCGCTAGGCATGTTAAAGGCCCCGAGGGATACCCGCGCAATAGGCCTCGGGATCCACTCGTGCATTACAGAACGTTATTGGCCCAAGCGTCCACCCGCGCAATAGGCCCCGGGCGACCACTCCGCATAACCAGAATGTGTTAGATATCTCATAATGAATCCACACAACACACCATGCATGATATAATATATGAAAGACAAGTTACTACCTGATTGCTTTCCTTGAGTGATTTCCAATCGTTGGTTTGAGCTCGGGCAAGTTCTAGTTCCTATCAAAATTGGAGTTACAAGTAACTGGTTATTACTTACACTATTACTATCTTTAATTCAAATTCTGTTGGTTATCTAAAGTAGTTATCATAGTTTTTGCATAATAGAATTCTGTACAGTGTAATTTCACTGTTTTTCAGAAACTAGCAGATTTTTGGGTCAACTTTGGAAATTCATAACTAATTCTAAAAAATTCCAATTTGACTGATTCCAAAGTCCAAACAAAGCTATTTCCTTGTAAATTCTATTAAAAATAGTTGGGTTTGTCTAATGTGCTCATATAATTCGCAGTAAATTGTTAAAAGCTACTGTTCCATATGCAATCCAGAAAACAGGACACACTTCAAATATTCACCATTAATTCTAGGAAACTTCAAATTGACTGGTTATAAATTTTATGTAAAGCTATTACATTATAGTTTCACATAAAAATACTAAGTTACAGGAATTATAAAAAAAAACTCCCAGCATTTCTTCAAACTCGACCTGTCCAAATCACTTTCCAGAAACAGGGCAGAAGTTCAAAAATTCATATCTAAATCCAAAAAAATTAAATTGATCTGGTTCCAAGTCCTAATTTACCCTTTTTAAATATAATTCCAACGAAAAATATAGCCATGAGCTATATATACACAAATCAGTACAGTAGTTTCACTTTATACACCTTGTTCCTGAAAATTCCATCTTTGCATGACCAATATTTGAAAATGTAGAACTTCTACTATACAAATCAAATTGAGCATTATGACATATCAAATTAAAGGTCCTTGTGTCTACTTTTCAACTGGAAATTTTCGGAATTTTTAGGTATCATTTGGTCATTGAAAAGTTCATGACAATCAAACTGCCTGATACAGGGCAGATTAACACATTAAGCAAACTTTCTTCATAAATTCCTAAATTCATATACAAGCACCCAAAATTCATGAACACTTGTATACCTACACAATTTTGCCTTCTAAATCTAATGGAATCATCAAAATGGTCAAATTCGTTCATCTTCATCACGTTACAGAACAGCCATATAATTAGGATTCTCAGAAAAAGTTTGTTGTTTCTTCATTTTCTATTGCCTAATCACTTCCTTACTACTCCTAATAAAATGATTAGCTATTTAAACACTCATTAAATATGATTAGAGTGTATTTGAGCAGCAGGACCTCTTAGGGCTTTCATCATCCAAACTTTACAAATCAACCAAATCCAAGACAAAAACAACAAGAACAACAACAACTAAGGCACTAGAAGCAAGTTTTGGAGGTTTACCTTGGATTTCTTGTTGCTTCTCTCTCTAGGACGTTTTTTCCTCTCTCCCCACACTCTCAAATCAGCTGAAATTCCATGGTTTCCAAAGGAGTAGAGATGAGTAGAAGAGGTTATGGAAGGATTTGGAAGCTTAAGACACAAAGTTCTAGCTTCTTACCTTGATTTTTGATTGAACCCTAAGCCTTCTTGTTCTTTCGTATGTTTTGGTGTTTTCAGCTCTCTCTCACGGTTCTGACCATCTTTGCACGAAATGGGGGGGTGAAGGGATGAATAAATGATGGTATAACAAGGTTAAAAGTGAATACATATGCTTCTTTTTTATTGGTCCACATTTCTTTGACTTTTCCTTAATGTTGCAACAATATTCATTCCTTTTTCCTTTCCTCATTTCAACGTGAATGGCATGAGAGATGGAGAGAAAAATATTAATCTTAAGCTATCCCATGCCATCTTACAACTTGTTGATCAAAGTCTCATGTCTTTGCTTTTTAACTTATTCTCCAAGCTTTAATCTTTTCCTTGATAATAATATTCCAAATGGCCATTTCCTCTTTTTAATTCTCATTTAATCAAAATTATTGGGAATATTGAAGAAAAATATTTATTCTCTTATTTTAAGGCAAAATGGTTTTATGATTTACCGAAATAAATCATTTCTCACTTCTTTCCTTTGACTTGGCCTAATTTTGATACTTATATGAAACCATTATTTGTGTCATTTTATGCTCAAATTTTGGTTACAATATTAGGCCTTTTTGCGGACATTTATTGCTTCTTTGTGTCCCAACTTGGCCAAATTATATGTAACCGGCGATTAGGATTTTTCTGTAAATTTATACATGCCTCAAATCACCATTTTATTCCACTAATTATCACAAATATATACAAGGAATATATAGTGGAAAAAGTGGGGTATTACACTATACCTTGCAATCGTTCTTCCAAGTTACTTCTTAGAGATGTTCTCTATGTTCCCTCAGCTACTAAAAATCTAATGAGTGTTAATAAGCTACTACGTGATAATTTTGTTAGTGTGAATTTTACTAATTGTAGTCGTGATGTGAAGGACTCGATGATAGGTGATATGCTAATACATGGAGTTCTAAAGGAAGGAATGTATCCAATAAAGGAAAGAAAGCCTGATGCTCAGCCGAAAGTGTTGGTGGCAGCGTGTAATGTTCAATCTAAATTCCTGAGGTGGCATCATATTTTAGGACATCCTAGTGTCAAAGTGTTGAAACAAGTTTTAAACAAATGTAATAAAAAGGCTTTAAATGCTTCTATTGATGACAAATATGTATGTGAAGCTTGTCAATTAGGAAAATCAAAGTTCTTACCATTTCCAATTGCTGTCTCACAATCTTCATTTCCTCTGGAATTAATTCATACAGACTTGTGGGGGCCTTCTCTTAAATAGTCTCATGGTGGTAATCATTTTTACATTTATTTTGTGGATGATTTTAGTCGTTATACATGCCTATATCCTTTGAAACATAAAGGAGAAGCAATTCATGTGTTCAAACATTTTAAGGCTTTTATTGAAAATCAATTTGATTCAAAAATTAAAGATATACAATGTGATAATGGCATTGAATATAAGCCTTTCATACCTGTAGCACAAGAAGCTGGAATCAACATTCGACTCACATGTCCTTATACCTCCGACCAAAATGGTAGAGTTGAAAGAAAACATCGCCACATCGCAGAAATGGGCTTGACATTATTGACGCACATTAGTATGCCATTGAAGTATTGGTAGATGCTTTCTAGCAAATAGTATACTGAATTAATTGCTTGCCAACGCCGGTACTGAAAGATCAAACGCCCCTGTTCAAGCTCATGAAAATAGAGCCTGCATATGACAGTTTACAATCATTTGGTTGTGCTTGCTATCCATGCCTTATGCCATATAATGCACACAAGTTCCAATTCCACAGCCAAAAATGTGTTTACATTGGTTTAGTATCTCAATAGAAAGGCTACAAATGCTTAAGTGAGTTAGGTAAAATATTTATCTCATGGCATGTTTTTTTTATTCCAGTATTTTTCCATTTAGAGTAGGTTTTATGCATCAAGTTACCACTACCGAGGATTAAGCAACCTCAATTCCTCTTATAATTCAAGTTAGCCAAGATTCTGCGTCGATGAGATTGGCTGATGGTGCTAATGGTAATGATAGTTCTTCTAATGAACAAGGTTCATCTATAAACCAGTTACAGGGCATTTCACATATTGATGAGCCTACAGAGAATAATGAGTCCAATATTCAAATACCAGGTATAAGTTGTGCTGAGCCTGTTGATAAGCATCCTTTGGTCACAAGGTCCAAGGCTGGAATAGTCTAGCCCAAATACCCATATGTTGGATCTTTAAAGGATGAAGACTTATCAACTTTATAGAAAAACTCAAAACCCTTATATGTTTGAGAAGAATTTTTTTCCCCAAAATGGCTCAACGCGATGAAGGAAGAATTTGATGCTTATTGCGAAATCGAACCTGGATTTTGGTGTCATAGAACAATCAAAAGCTCATTGATAATAAGTGGGTATTCAAGACCAAATTTTGAGATGATGGTTCAATTTTAAAGTATAAGGCAAGATTGGTAGCTAAGGGATTTCAACAAGTTCCTAGTGTAGATTCAGCGAAACTTTCATCCCTATTATAAAATCAATAACAATTCGAGTTATTTTGTTGATTGCTTTGACTTTCAAATGGGAGATTCAACAACTCGATGTGAACAATGCGTTTCTTAATGGTTTTTTGTTAGAGGAAGTTTATATGTATCAGCTAGAAGGTTTCGTCGATTAATAGTGGGCTAATCATATCTGTAAGTTAGTGAAAGCTATTTATGGTTTACGACAAACTCCAAGAGCTTGGTTTGATCGGTTAAGATGTACATTACTAAACTGGGGTTTTAAGAATTTAAAGAGTGATATTTCTCTTTTCATGCTTTAGACTCATGATTTAACTGTCTTCATTTTGATTTATGTTGATGACATTTTGGTGACGGGCAATGATCCTATTTATGTGGATAAATTTGTGAAGAAGTTGAATTTAATTTTTTCATTGAAGGATTTAGGACCCCTATACTATTTTATGGGTATGGAGGTTTATAGACATGAAAAGGGTATCTATTTGAATCAAGATAAATATGTTGTTCATTTGCTTAAGAAGTCTGGTATGGAAGATTGTGCACCAGTTTCGATTCTAATGGTAATTGGTCGATTAATCTCTGCAGAAGATGGTGATTTACTAAGTAATCCTACTGGACATAGACAAGCTATAGGTTCCCTACAATATCTTACTACAACATGCCCTAATATTTCATATGCAATAAACAAACTCATTCAATTCTTGTCTCAACCTAGAATTGTTCATTATCAGGCTATTAAGAGAATTTTTAGGTATCTTAAGGGTACTTACAATCTTAGTCTACATATTAAGCCATTTTGTAATCCTCAGCCTCAGTTGATGGCATATACAGATGCTGATTGGGCTTGTGACTTAGATGACCGAAGATATATGGCAGGAATGTATGTATTTCTGGGAAACAATCTTATTTCTTGGTCATTGAGAAAACAAAAGGTTGTTTCAAGGTCTAGTGCCAAATATGAATATAGGTCTTTTACTGATGGTTCTGCAGAAATTAAATGGCTAAATTCATTATTATTTGAAATAGGTTTATTTCTTAAAAGACCTTCCGTAATA
This sequence comes from Albizia julibrissin, assembly GCA_037074505.1. Classification (NCBI taxonomy): domain Eukaryota; kingdom Viridiplantae; phylum Streptophyta; class Magnoliopsida; order Fabales; family Fabaceae; genus Albizia; species Albizia julibrissin. Next base: position 20,350,951 of record CM073486.1, on the reverse strand, counting down.
TGGTATGATAATTTAAGTGCAAAAGCTTTGGCTGCAAATCGAGTTCAACATGCTAGAAGCAAGCATATTGAAGTTGATGTGCACTTTATTAGAGATTTAGTCTCATCTAGATTAATTGACATCAGATATATTCCTTCTTCATACCAGATTGCATATTATTTTACAAAACCTTTATCACGGTCACAATTTCAATTCTTTAGAGACAAACTCGAGCTGGTAGTGACACCCTCTCATTTGAGGGGGTATATTAGAATATAATTAATTTATGTGTATTGTTAATATGCAGTGGTCCATTATTTCTGTTAGTATCTCAGTAGTGCTAACTGTAAAATCTTGTGGAATATTTCCTTATGTATACGTGTCATGTAATCATAGGTTCTGTTACAATTTCACAGCTGTAATTATTCTCTAGAATGTTGTATTGACAGCATGTATATGAAGATGCTGAGCACATTGTAATTTAGTGCTCAATTTATACACAATACTCTATTTTCTTTATGTGATTAGCTTATTTATACACAATATATATATATATATATATATATATATATATATATATATATTGACGTAAACTATTATCATATAAGAAAGGGAAAAATCCAGAAAAATGCATTCAAAAATGGAAAAAGATAAATCAGTACAGTGCATTTGTCAAATCCCAAATCAATCAGGTGTCAGTACAGATGAGAAATCTGGAATTTTGAAATTTAAGCGAAAAGACAATTTTGCTTTTCAGCTTTCCCTCCCTTTCAGCCTTGAATAACAACACCAAGCTCTTAATTAACAACACCGGGCTCTTGATTAACAATACTGTAATCTAAAATACGCTATTGTTAATATAGAGACCAGTATTGTTATTAGCCCCCTGAAACATGTGAATTTTAAATTTATCTCTGGAGTTGTTAATGAAGAAGATGATGTTGTTAATTAGGAGTCCGGTGTTATTATTCTGAGTTGAGAGAGAGAGAGAGTTGAAGGGCAAAATTGTCTTTTTTTTCGAAATTTCAAAATCCCAGATTCATCTTCCGTAATGACACTTGATTGATTTAGGAATTGGCAAATTTGCTGTACTAATTTGTCCTTTCCCATTTTTGGTTGCATTTTTTTGGAATTTTCCATTTGAAATGCTCCCTCCATCCTCCTGTTTTTAGTATTGAACATATCTAGAGAGTTGATTTTAATCATAAATATAAGACATTTTTTCATATTTCTCAGTATTTTTATAATTCACCTACATTGATGCTCCTTGGACAATATTTAAGGTGGAGAGGGAATGAGAGCATTAAGGAAGTTGTCTAGGGTATTTTAGAAAATACTCCTTCTGGTCCTTAATATAAGACTTATTTGAAAGGTTGATTGTGATTCCAAATATAAGACATATTTTTTATATTTTTCAATTTTTTTCTAATTTACATATATTGATGCTCCCTCGACAATATTTAAGAAGAGGGAATCAGAGCATTAGGGAAGTTGACTAAGGTATTTTAGAAAATACATATCGCATTAATTAATTTAACTAACTTCCTTAATTTAATCAAATTAGGTAAATATTTCTTATATTGAGAACTAGAAAGTACTTATTTTTTCCTTCAAGAGCATGTGTACGTGTCACTTCATAACGAGTCATATTCTTGAATATATATCTATATCTAGTCACCAAATGAAGAAGTGAGAGCATAAATATATATATATATATATATATATATATATATATATATATATATATATATGAGTATGATCTAAATTAGGATTACGATATCCAAGTTTTTATAATCATTATTATAAGGGATATATTATGGCTACACCTCCAGTAGGAAACGAAGAAATGTTGTGCTAATATGGTCTGAAGGAGGAAGATTAGGAGTATATTGAGGTCCTATTGTACAGACTCTTTGTAACGACCCGCCTCATATATCCCTTATTACTGACCTTACTCAGAGTAGCAATGCGTAGTTCAGTGGGCACACAGGAATAGCATGAATATACTGATAATATTAATACAATATTGCTTGATTATAATACAAAAGTTTCCCCATCAGGGGTTTACACAATATTTACAGACCTTCAAACAACCAGCAACGGTCCTCTTCGTGCATACCTCTTTTCTGATCTCAGCACGTTTCCAATGCTCACCTGTCTGAATGGTTGTTTGGGAGGAGTGAGATTCGAGAGAATCTCAGTAGCAAACATTACCACTATGCATGCCAGATATATATATGAATGCATGACATGCTTGCCTACACTATTTCATGCCAACATAATGACATGCTGCATGCTCGATGTTATGACATACATATGGCCATTGCACAAATATAACAGAGCTTCAACCAATCATACATGTTCCACACAAATAGGTAAAGCAATCACATAATCAATGCAAGACATACATATCACATACATGCAGAAAATGTAAGTTCACTACCTCTTGGACTTTATGTCATTCTCTTCTTATCACTTGATCCGCCAACCATTGCTCCTTCTTTATCACTTCATGACCCTAGGCAAGTGATAACATCATTAGAGCCATGAAAAGTGAATACCCAATGGCCAACATTAGCCCTATAGGCTTACTTTCACCATTGGAGTTCATTCCAATTATATTTGGTCAATTTCTTACTTAAATTCGCATGGTACTCAATATACCAGCATTTTTACCAAACTTTGGAAAATCATAATTAATTCTATAGAACTTCAATTGAGGTGGTTCAAAGCTCTATTTGAAGCCCTTTAAGTGCATGTTTATATAAAAATACTCTATTTTAAATTCCACTACTACACCATTCCCAGATGTTTTCCAAACACTAACTATTTTAGATTCTTTCCAGAAAACAGGGCATATCTTTAACAATTCATATCTCATAGCATACTTGTCCAATTAACCATTATGACCTATCAAATTAAATTTCTATGTCTCTATTTTTAGACTGGAAAGTTTCATGGTCATTGGATAACATTTGATTACTCAAAAACTCGTTAAAATGACACTGCCTCCAGAAAACAAAATTCACAGCATTTACTCTTCAACTTCCACAAATTCTCAATTCATATACAAGCATCCAAAAATCATGAACACTTGTATACCTACACAATTTTTCCTTGTAAAGCCATTGGAAGCATTGAAATCATCAAATTCTTACTCCTTCTCTACATCAAAACAGGGCAGAAAATCATATTCTTAGGTGCAATATGTTGTTTTCTTGTTTTCTTTGGCTTAATATCTTCCTTTCTACTTCTAGTTAAGTGATTAGGTATTTAAACACTCATTAGACATGATTTAAACATTGAAAACACCATTTATACCAGCATGAACAGTACCCAACCTTCCCAAAACTCATCCAAACAACAAATCAATCAGTTAAAAAGGAAGCTTACGCTTACCTCTACCCGTTTCCACAAACGGTTCGGAATTCTGGCAATACTCCGGTAAGGGAGACGGCACCAAACTCCTCCAAATGAAAATCTGAAACCGTAGAAATGAAGATCTCGATGAGTAGAGGAAGTTTCCTGAAGGGTACTTTGAGAGAGGATGTCATTTTGGCAGTGTTTCGGAGAAAAGAATTTTTCTCTCTCTTCTTTCTCCAACTCTTTCTCTCTCTCATTTCTGCATTTTTCACAGGGAAAAATGGCTGAATGAAGATGATGAAGAATGGTTAAATGCATCAGCCAACTCATCTGCCACGTGTCACAATCTTATTGGCCCAAATAATGAATTTTCGCATAAAATACCAAATTCTGCAGATTTTTCATTAATTTCAAAAATTCATATCTAATTGTACAAATGTCCAATTGGAGTGATTATAAAGGCTATGAAACCCTTATTGAGTCTAGTTTTAAGGAAAAATATAATATTTGGCCAATTGGAAGCTCAATATTTCCATAATTTTAATCTTTGGATGCTTCCCCAGAAAATAATTAATTTCGCTGGGCTAACTTCAAAAATTCATTTCTCTTTGTGTACAACTCCAAATGACTTATATGACCTATCAAATTAAATCTTGATAAGTCTACTTTCATTCAGAAAAGTTTCATAACTTTTTACCATCATTTACCTATTAAAAAAGGTCACACAATCATTATTGTCATACCAGGAATTTCACCGGTAGCAAAATTACTTTGTGTTCCACTTTACTATATTGTGTGTGACTTCCAATCACTTCGTTTTGTTATTTCCTGAGCTCTTTAGCTCACCAATATAATTTCTTTTAATATCCAATGATATAAAGGAATTTTGGGGAATTTAAACATGCCTCATAGAGACATTTGCTAAACCAGGGTCTAGCAGTCCACTTAATCCAGGCTTAATCTTATGCATTTAGTCCCAAAATTTGGGATATTACACTCTCTGTAATATATTATATGCATGAAAGAGGGCATAGATCATTCCATGACCCGGATCATGTTCGGTCAAACTCATGGTATCTTTCTTATATCCTAATTATAGATTCTTGGGTATCGTTTGTCATATTTTGGTATCAGAGATTACATTTAGATGATGATAAAATGAAACCTTAAATCTCTATAGTTGTATATTGCTTGTGTTTTATCCTTTCGTATTAATTCTGATTGTTAAGAAAAAGATTATCTGAGTATCCTTAGTAGTTGCAGTTTGACTGATTTGCTACAAGAGAAAAGAAATCTTTGAGTAATTTAGATCTATAGAATGAATTTAATTGAAGTAGTGGAACCTTGAATATATGAAATAGAATATAATAATCTACCTAAAAGTTCATATATAGAACAAGAAGAAGAAATCTGTAATATGACACCTTTTATGTTAGGAGGAGAATGTGATAATTCATGGAATTTAATAAACTGGACTAATATGTTTCTATTAAAATAGTTAGTATTATATGTAAATAAGAATATAATAGATTTAACAAAAGTATATGAAATAGGAGAATTATTAGAAAATATAATTCCTAAAGATATAAGGAAGATAATAAAAAATGAATTATCGAGAGAAAGAAAAGAAAGATTAATAGAATTAGCAAAACCATTAGAACAAAAGATATATGAGATAAAGAAAGAAGTAAAAAATATAAAGAAAGATATAACAAAAGTAAAAGATTATGTAAAAGAAAAAATAAAATGTTTAGAAATAAAGTCTAAAAATATAAAACCTATAAAAAATAATCTACAAATAAATATGATGAATATAATGGATGCTCTAAAAGAAATGGAACAATTAGAAATATCCAGAAAACAAATAGAAGAACAAAGTTTTGACGTAAATGTAAAACAAACAAGATTAATAACTACCTCATTAGTACAAGGACAACATGTAATAAATAATAATATATTTGTAATATATGAAGAAATAGAAAAATTAGAAAGAGAGATTATAAAAGGAAAATGAATAATGATTGAACAAAAGAATAAAGAATTAATGATAAAAGAAGAAAAAATAGATAAAGAAAAAGAAAAGGAAATAATAAAACAATAACATAGATTAGCAGAATTAATGTGTAAAAAAGAAAATGATAGATATAGAAGAATTATTAGAAATAATAAAACCAAAAGAGAAATTAGAAGAAATACAAAGAGAATATAAAGATGTAAAAAAAATAAAAATACCAGTAAACTTAGAATTAAATATGGCAGAAGAAATAGAAACAGCAGAAAGTGTAGTAATAATACCATCACAACCACCTCATAATGAAGAATCAAGTAATACAAGAAGAAATGAAAGAATACAAAAGGAAAAGGAAGATTTTGAATATTATCATAAAGAACCACTTAAAGAGCCAAATTATATGGAATTTGAAGCTAAGTTTAAAATGCCAAGAAATTCAAAATTCACACCACTACCTATAGAACAATTTGAAACAAGACAAGTACCAAATTTAGGAATCTGGCTAGATTTGGATTGTAGTAAAGAAAACAAAAAAAATATTAGAAGAATGGAGTAAATCACATCTAATAGCATTAATGGGAAAGATACCCAAGAATCTATAATCATGATATAAGAAAGATACTATAGGTTTGACCGAACATGATCTGAGTCATCGAAGGATCTATGCCCTCTTTCATGTATAGAATATATTACAGAGAGTATGTCCTGTTGGAGTTTTTTAAATGCAAGTGGATGTGTCAAATAGGAACTAGTCCCACATTGCTTGGGAAAGAGAACACACAAGTGTATATATTGCATCTTGTGAAATTGGACAAGTAAATGGGCCAAGAGGAAGAGTGGGCTCGCGCACACAATAACGGACCACTAGGAGGCAAACGCAGTTAAAATCCGGTGATTTCCCCCCTGTGCGCAAATTAAACATGGACTGAGCACTTTTTATTAAATGTTTTTGGAAAAATCTAAAATTTATTTTGTAAAAAAGGCTTACCGGAAATACCCAATTTTAAGGCATTTATTTTTTGAAACCTTAGCACTTCAGTTACAGAGGTCATAAATCCCATTTTATTTTGTTTAGTTGGCCATCTGTTAACATTCATAAACTGCCTCATAAAATTGGGTTTATGACATCCAACGTTCAGAAACCGTCGAGTTAATTGGGTTTATGGCCATTAATTTTCTGCCCATCGTTCGGATGCGTGGGGAGCCTATAAAAGGCACAGCCTGCGAGAGGTTTAGGCATCCAGCTCTGAGCTTTTAAGCACTCTTCCTCTCTGGTCCTACTCTGTTATCTCTACCTTCTAGTTGCTTTGTTTTTCGTTGTTCTATTCACCCTGTGTTTGTAGGAAGAGTCCGTTTTATCCTGGGAAGTGCTACTTCTAACTTGCCGGTGGTTGCGGAATAGCTCTAAAGGTCAGCGTCCGTGGACGTGACTCAGATTACAGAATTTACAGGAGTTAGCCAACAATCTTAAGAGCTAGAATGGATTTTGTTCCTCCTGCTGGTCTTGCGTTCAGTGCCCATACTAACAATACTGTTGCTTTCGAACCTAACAACCCTAATGCTGGTTCTATTCCAATGGTAGTACCTATGCCAAGTCAGTTCTCGGATATCTCGAAGATAAAGCAGTTTGAAGGGAAGAACTTCAGACGCTGGCAGGAACGTGTCTACACTGTCCTTGACATGCATGGAGTCGTTGATGCATTTACAAAACCTGCACCATCCTCTGATGCTAACCAAGCCCAGAAGGATGCTTAGACTTATGCTAACAAGGTTTGCAAACACACTCTTATTACTACTTTATCTAACGATCTGTTCGATGTATACCATGTGTACAAAGAAGCGAGTAAGATAAGGGGATCACTTATCCTCAAGTATACTGCTGAGGATGCTAGCAAGCATAAGTTCGTGATAGGGAATTTTTACAAATAGGAGATGACAGATGACAAAGACATCAAGCTCTAGATCAACGAGTACCACAAGTTGAATGAGGAGCTTCGGGTTGAGAAGATTAATCTGCCAGATGAGTTAGTGGCTGGTGTACTGATCGAAAAGCTACCAGATTCATGGAATGACTACATACAACAGCTAAAACACAAATAGAAACAATTGTCCCTGAATGATCTGATCACTCATATCATCATTGAAGATACCAACCAAAAAGCAATACAAGCTACAAAGGTCAAAGAAATGGTTGCTAAAGCAAACTTAGTTGAGGAAAAGCCGCACAATAATAGGTACGACTCTAAAAGCAAAAATAATAAAAATAAAAAACCTTATCACAAGCCTAAGGATACTAACCCCAAAAAGAAGAAAGGAAATTTCTTTATCTGTGGAAAACCAGGTAACTATGCAGCTCAATGCAGGAAAAGGGCTAAGGGAGATAACTCTCAAAATAGTGGAAATCCTCCCAAGCCAAATGTGAATTTGGTTAAAGGAGATGATAGCAATGATGAAGATATCATTGTTGTTGTGGTGTCACAAGCCCTTCTTGTCTCTGATGTGAAGAAATGGGTGGTATACTCAGGAGCTACCAGGCACATATGTGCAAACAAAGAGTTGTTTACCTCCTTTGAAGAAGGGGAAGACCACATTTATCTAGCTAACTCCCGAACCGCTAAGGTTCATGGAATAGGGAGAGTGATGTTGAAGCTCACATCTAGAAAGATCTTGGCATTGAATGACGTGCTGTATGTTCCTGAAGTCAGAGCTAACTTAGTTTTTGTGGCGCTGCTTGGAAAAGCTGGGGCTATGGTCTGTTTTGAATCTGACAAGATTATCATAACTAAGAACAATGTTCTTATTGGGAAGGGCTATTGTGATAAGGGACTATTTGTTCTGAGTATTGTTGAAATGAATGAGAATGCATCTTCTTCTGCTTACTTGGTTGATTCTTATGATGTTTGGCATGCTAGATTAAGACATGTTAATAAATCTTATATTAAGAGGCTACAAAATCTAGGGCTAATTTCTAAAACTAAAATTGATTTTCAAAGTAAATGCGAGGTTTGTGTATAAACTAAATTAACTAAGAGGACACATTTTTCTACATAAAGAGAAACTGAGTTATTGTCCTTAATTCAAATTGATTTAGGAGATTTAAAATAAACTGAAACCAGAGGAGGTAAGAGGTATTATATTACCTTTATTGATGATTTTTCAAGATATACTAAAGTATATTTATTGAGAAATAAAGATGAATCTTTTGACAAGTTTCTTTTATACAAAGAAGAAGTTGAAAACCAGTTAAATAAAAAGATTAAACGAGTTAGATCAGATAGAGGAGGGGAATATTTATTACTAAACGAATTTTGTGAAAAAGAAGGTATAATACATGAGGTAACTCCTCCTTATTCACCTGAGTCTAACGGTGTTGCAGAAAGAAAAAATACAACTTTAAAAAAAATGATAAATGCATTACTTGTAAATTCTGCAGCACCTAATAACTTGTAGGGTGAAGCTTTATTGTCTGCCTGTTTTCTACAAAATAGAATACCTCACAAGAAAACTAAGAAGAAACCTTATCAATTATGGAAGGGTTTTTTGCCTAATCTTCAATATTTGAAAGTATAGGGGTGTCTTGCTAAAGTTTTACTACCTGATGTTAAAAAGAGGAAAATTGGTTCTAAAACCTCTAATTGCATGTTTATTGGATATGCTCAACAAAGTGCTGCTTATCATTTTCTGGTTTTGAAAAGCGATATTTTAAATCATAACACAATAGTTGAAACAAAAGATGCAGAGTTTTTTGAACAAATATTTCCTTTGAAGGTTCAGCATACTCTTACAAGAGTTGAAAATTCTTCTATTGAACAAATTTTAAATGAATTTTTAGTTGGAGATTTAAGGAGAAGTAAAAGACAAAGAAAACATACATCTTTTGGGGATGATTTTTATACTTACCTGGTGCAAGATGAACCCAAAATTTTTTATGAAGCTATTTCTTCTCCGGATGAATCTTTTTGGAAAGAAGCAATAAAAACTGAAGTTGATTCTTTAAATCAAAATAAAATGTGGGTTTTAGTAGACTTGCCTCCAGGAGTAAAACCTATTGGTTGTAAATGGGTTTTTAGGAAAAAGTATTTTCCTGATAGAACTATTGATAAATACAAAGCTAGGTTGGTAGTCAAAGGGTATACTAAAAAAGAAAGTGTTGATTATTTTGACACATTCTCTCCTGTAACTAGGATTTATTCTGTTAGAATCCTAATTGCCTTAGCTTCTATTCACAAACTTTTCATTCATCAAATGGATGTTAAAACTGCATTTTTAAATGGTGATTTAGAAGAGGACATTTATAAGCAGCAACCTGAAGGCTATATTATTCCTAGGCAAGAAAACAAAGTTTGTAAGCTTATTAAATCTTTGTATGGTTTGAAACAAGCGCCTAAACAATGGCATGAAAAACTGGATCAAGTTTTGTTAAGTGGTGGTTTCTCTACTATTGAGGTAGAAAGATGTGTTTATACAAAACTTATAAATGATGATTGTGTGATTATTTGTTTGTATGTAGATGACATGCTTGTCTTTGGTACTAGCTAAGTATTGTGCTTGAGACAAAACATTTTTTGTCTTCTAATTTTGACATGAAAGATTTGGGTGAAGCCAAAGTAATTTTGGGTGTAAAAATCATAAGGAATGATAATGGTATCATACTTTCTCAAGAACATTATGTTGAGAAAATTATGAGAAAGTTTGAGATGTTTGATGAGTCTCCTGTGAATACTCCTTATGATCCTAATGTGCATTTAAAGAAAAATAGAGGAGATCCAATTGCTCAATCCAAATATGCACAGATTATTAGGAGTTTGTTGCATTTAATGAACTATACCAGGCCAGACATAGCATACGTTGTGTGTAGATTGAGAAAATATACTCATTGTCCAAATAATGAGCATTGGAAGGCTCTGGTAAGGGTATTGAAATACCTGAGAGGTACCATGGCTTATGGTATTCATTATAGTGGATTTCCTGCTATATTAGAAGGATACAGTGATGCTAACTGGATCTCAGATTCAGAGGAGAGCAAATCCACTAGTGGCTATGTTTTCACTCTTGGTGGTGGTGCTATAACATGGAAGTCAGTCAAACAAACTATCTTAACCAGTTGCTCAAGGGATTCTGAGTTTATTGCTATGGAGTTGACTGGTACTGAAGCTAAGTGGTTGAAAAACTTCTTAGCAGATATCCTACTGGGTGGAAAACCAACACCATCAGTGTCTTTACATTGTGATAGCCAATATGCAATAGCTACGGCTAAAAATAAAACCTTTAATGGTAAAAGTATACATATTCGATTGAGACATAATATAATAAGGCAGTTGCAAAAAGATGGTGTAATCCCAATCGATTATGTAAGGTCAGCAGTGAACCTTGAGGATCTGTTTACAAAACCCTTGGGAAGGAAACAAATATTTGATTTATCGAGGGGAATGGGACTTGAGCCGATACGAAATTAACAGTGATGGCAACAAAACCTCTATGATTGTTGATCCCATAAAGGAGGTTCAATAGGTAAGAACAAGTCGTATGTTTGTTTTGCTAGCACAAAGTAAATTGTTAGTCCCTTCCTATGATGACGAGAATGTGCTAGAATGCATTTTGGTGAGGATGAGTAAAGCTCTTAAAGATTTCATAATTCTACGGAATGGTGTGCTTATTACAGGTACATTTCATAAAATCACCACTACGAATATGGAGTGGGGCCACTCCTATGAGATCGTGGCAAAATCTATAGAGCTTTCGTTATGCACCAGGCACTCACATGGCCGTTTAACGTGTAAAACTGTGTTAACAGCGAAATGTGGGGGTATAATTTGACTACTAATGCCTCTAGTATACGCCCAAGAGATGTGAGTTCATAGTCTATAGAACCACTGACATCTCTGTATATTAAGCGTTATTAGTCTAGGTCTAGTTCATAGTCATAAGGACTACTAGATACAATGGTTATACCTATATGTGCAACTAAGCTAAAGGCGTTGCGTTCCTTTTGACACATGTGGGGGATTGTTGGAGTTTTAAATACAAGTGGATGTTTCAAATAGGAACTAGTCCCACATTGCTTGGGAGAAAGAACACACAAGTGTATATATTGCATCTTGTGAAATTGGAATAGTAAATGGGCCAAGAGGAAGAGTGGGCTCGCGCGCACAACAACGAGCCACTAGGAGGCAAACGCAGTTAAAATCTGGCGATTTCTCCCTGTGTAATGTCCTAAATTTTGGGACAAAAGGCTTGAGATTAAGCCTGAATTAAGTAGATTGCTAGACCCTGGTGTAGCAAATGTCTCTATGAGGCATGTTTAAATTCTCCAACATTCCTTTATATCCTTCACTATTAAAAGGAATTATATTGGTGAGCTAAAGAGCTCGGGGAATAACAAAGAAAAGCAATTAGAAGTCACACATAATATAGTAAAGTGGAACACAGTAATTTTGCCACCGGTGAAATTCCCGGTGTGGTAGTGGTGATTGTGTGACCTTTTTTGATGGGTAAATGATAGTGAAAAATTATGTAACTTTCTAGAATGAAAGTATACTTATCAAGCTTTAATTTGATAGGTTATATAAGTCATTTGGAGTTGTACACAAAGAGAAATGAATTTTTGAAGTTAGCCCAGCGAAATTAATTATTTTCTAGGATAGCATTCAAAGATTAAAATTATAGGAAGAGTAAGCTTCAAAATGGTCAAATTTTATATTTTTTCTTAAGACTAGACTCAATAAGGGTCTTATATCCTTTGGAATTACTCCAATTGAATATCCACACAATTAGATATGAATTTTCAAAGTTTAATGAAAATTCTGCCAGATTGGATATTATATGCAAAAATTCAATTTTTGGGTGAATCAGAAGACGACACGTGGCAAAGCTAATTAACACCCCATTTAATCATTAAATCATCATCTTCCTCAACATTTTCATGTAAAAATCAGACCAGAAGAGAGAGAATGAAGAAGAACAAAAATGGAGGAAGAAGAGAGAGAAAGTTATAACGCCGAAACACTACCGAAACAACGTCCTCTCTCAAAGTACCCTTTAGGAAACTTCTTCTACTCATCGCAAGCTTCATTTATATAGTTTTGGATTTTCAATTGGAGGTGTTTAGTGCCATCTCCCTTGCCAGAGTATTGCCAGAATTCTGAACTGTTTGCGGAAACGGGTAGAGGTAAGCGTAAACTTCCTTTTTAACCGATTGGTTTGTTGTTTGGATGAGTTTTGGGAAGGTTGGGTACTGTTTATGGCTTATTTAAAATGGTGTTTTCAATGGATAAATCATGTCTAATGAGTGTCTAAATAGCTAATCATTTGATTAGAAGTAGAAAGGAAGTGATTAAGCCAAAGAAAACAAGAAACTGACATAGTTTTTCTGAGAACCTTGAAATCTGCCCTGTACTGTTTCATATAGGAGGAGTTGGAATTTGATGATTTTGATACTTCCATTGTCTTCAGGAGGAAAAATTTTCTGGGTATACAAGTGTTCATGAATCTTGGATACTTGTACATGAATTTAGAAGTTTTAGAAGTTAAACGGTAAATGTTGTGTATTCCGTTTTCTGGAGGCAGTGTTATGGTGACGTGTTTTTTAGTGCTCAAATATTATCCAATGACCATGAAACTCTTCAGTTTAAAATTATACATATAGACCTTTAAATTGATAGGTCATAATGATTAATTGGATTTGTGTGCTAGAAGTTCTACATTTTTAAAATTTGGTCATGTGAATCTGGGAATTTCTGGAATAGTATGCTTGTGCATGATATTTCAGGGATCAAACCTTATCCAAAAATTCTAAAACTTTCCAAAATTAAATTACAGACATAGATCTTTAATTTCATTGGTATTTTGTAATTTTTGAACAAGTATGTTGGGAGATATGAATTTTTGAATTTCTACGCTGTTTTCTAGAAAGAAACCTGGGAACAGTGTGGTTGGGCGAAATTCTAGGCATCTTGTGGTTGTGATGGCTAAAATTAAATATTTCTATGTGAAATTATATTGAAATATCTTCACATAGGAATTAGAACCACTCAATTTGGAGTTTCCTAGAATTATTGATGAATTTTCAAATTTAATCGTGTTAAATGAAATTCTGAAACAGAGATTAGAAAGGGGAAATTCCATGTTAAAGCGTTCACATATAGCTAATGGCTATATGTTCTTTTGAAAATAGACTTAAATAGGGTTGAATAGAGCATTGAATCATGACTCTAATAATGTGATTGGTTATATAGGGTCATGAAGTGACAAAGAAGAAGCAATTGTTAGCGGATCAAGGGACAAGAAGAGAAGAACATAAAGTCCGAGAGGTAGTGAACTTACATTTTCTGCGTGTATGTGATATGTATGTCTTGCATTGATTATGTGACTGTTTTTCCTATTTATGTGGAACATGTATGATTGGTTGAAGCTCTGTTATATTTGTGCAATGGCCATATATATGTCATAACATCGAGCATGCAGTATGTCATTATGTTGGCATAAAATAGTGTAGGCAAGCATGCCATACATTCATATATATTTGGCATGCATAGTGGTAATGTTTGCTACTGAGATTCTCTCGAATCTCACTCCTCCCAACCAACCATTTAGACAGGTGAAGAGTGCAGGAAGATATGCATCGGAGGAGATATGAATGTGAAGTGAAGATCGTAGTGTAAGGCACTACTATTTATATTTGATGTAAGAGTGTGGTGGTTATGTGTAATTAAACATTTGATGTATATGTGGCTATTGAAAATAAGGTGTTACACCCTACGTGCAAATTAAACACGGACTGGGCACTTTTTATTAAATATTTTTGGAAAAATCTAAAATTTATTTTGTAACAATGGCTTACTGGAAATACCCAATTTTAAGGCATTTGTTTTTTGAAACCTTAGCACTTCAGTTACAGAGGTCATAAATCCCATTTTATTTTGTTTAATTGGCCATCTATTAATGTTCAGAAAATGCCTCATAAAATCGGGTTTATGACATCTAACATTCAGAAACCGCCAATTTAATTAGGTTTATGGCCATTAATTTTCTGCCTAACGTTCGGATGCATGGGGAGCCTATAAAAGGCACAGCCTGCGAGAGGTTTAGGCATCCAGCTCTGAGCTTTCGAGCACTCTTCCTCTCTGGTCCTCCTCTGTTATCTTTGCCTTCTAGTTGCTTTGTTTTTCACTGTTCTGTTCACCCTGTGTCTGTAGGAAGAGTCCGTTTTATCCTGGGGAGTGCCGCTTCCAGCTTACCGGTGGTTGCGGAATAGCTCTTAAGGTCAGCGTCCGTGGACGTGACTCAGATTACAGAATTTGCAGGAGTTAGCCAACATGTCCAACAGGACCTCAATAGAGTCCTAACCTTCCTCCTTCAGACCATATCAGCACAACCTTTATTAGTTTCCTACTAGAGGTGTAGCCATAATATATCCCTTATAATAATGATTATAAAAACTTGGATATCGTAATCCTAATTTAGATCATACTCATTTAGAATATGATAAAACTACTTCCCTAAATCCCTATAAGGGGTTTAGCCAGACATACCTTAGTTGATTATCAATACAAAATGTTATTCTTCAATCCACGTATATGTTGCTAAATGAAGGCTTTATTGATAGTAAGAAATTTACAAGAAGGGCTTCGAGATTTCAGAGCACTCGAAAGCTTTACAGAGAGAAATAGAAACTGGATACCTTATAATGAGACTTATAGACTCTTATATAGACATTAAACAAACTCTAGTTACAAGACTCTGGTTACTTTTTTAAACTATGGTCTTCTTTTCTTTACTATTCCTTCACATGTTCGTCCTTTCTTGTCTGCTGGTTGTACTTCTTTCTCTGTTCCTTGCCATGCGTATTCTCCTTAATTGCTTTGCTATCATTTTACCTTCATTGTATTTTTCTTCCATAAGCTCTTTATCTTTAATATCTTCCTTCGGATTCTCTTTTCTTCTTTTCTTGCTTTTTTCAACTTTTTCTTTATTATCTTTATTCTTCTTTCAATCTCCTCCATTCCTTTTTCTTCTTTTTTCTCATGTGTCACATCTTATTGCTCTTCCATCACAATATATCTAGATTTATCGGAATTTCTTGTTCTTTTTCCTTTTTCTCATTTTCTCTACAATACTGACAATTATGGTTAGGATACTTGGATAAAAATCTGCATACTTTCTCGCTTGTTTCTTCTGTGTGATCCATTTCATTTTTCTTAATGTGCTCATACCAGTTATAAAATTTTCCATGTGTTCCATTAGAAGTTTTTCCAAGAGCATATATGCAAGTAAGATTACTAGCATGATATACCCAAGGATTTTCATCTATATTGGAAACAATACTGTTCATTTCTTGAAATATTATATGATGATCCTAAGCTTTTATATTAGACACTCTAAACTAGAATTCGTCATCTTCTTCTATTTCCTCTTTAATTTCTGGTTTAAACTCGATGGGTTTCTTTGTTGTTCCAAGTCTGATCAAATTAATTCGGTTTAACACGTAATCTTAGCCACTGTGGAATAACACCTGATAAACACTTGCTGTTACAAGACAATTTTAAAATACTTTTCAACGGCTTCTTTAAATCTTGGTGGGAATAACTCGATTTCTCTCGTATTCTGGGAAGGATAAATGGTTTGAATTAATCCATAGCTGTATAGGGTTTTTTCTATCTCAGGAGGGGTTCCTGGATATATAATGACTTTGTTAAAGGCGTAATGAGACACATACTTAATGGTCTTGTGGGTAAGGTTTAAACAATTTAGTCTTTTTACAATGAGTTTATAAAATTGGTATTGCTGGGGTATGTCAAATATTTCTTGGTTTCTGGTTTGTTTAGAGGTGGAGGCTATAATACTTTTGTCAGGTAGATCGAGTAGTCTTATATTTTGGACTTGGGCTTTTTTATTTTTGGACTTCTTTTACTTTTTGGACTTACTGGTCTTTTATAATTTAGGCTAAAGGGATACTTTTTTGGCTTATTGGGCTTTTCTTGGATTTGGATAGAAGACCCAATTAATAATTTCTGATTAAATGACTCAATTTGGGTAGGTGACCCAATTACAGGTTCCTTGTGTTTACTCTTTGTCTTTGAAGGTTCCTCATCTGGTTCCTTCATTACAGTTCTTTTTTCCAAATTTTCCACTCTGGCAAATAATTCGTTTACTGATCCTGTAAGATTATAGACAGAATTAGATAAATTATGTACACTATTACTTACTTGACTTCCTAGTAAACTTATATTTACTTCAAGCATATTAATCTTAATCACAATATGAGTCATAAAAGTGTGACTCATTTAAAGGTATTCTGCTTATAGGGTTATTACTCATTATGTTTCCTTATTCCATCTGCTCAAATAATAAGCAATTAGATTATTTTTCCTTTGATATATTCAACATTATAATCATAGTAAGATAGATCACTATGCCATTTTAATAACATTTTATTACTCAACTTACCATTTTTTATTCCATTTTTCAACTAATATTTCACTTGAGTATTATCAATTCTTATTGTGAATTTACAGTTTACTATGAATAACTCAAATTATTCTACTACTTTTTTAATTGCTAAAAATTCTTTTCAATTTGAATGATAATTACTCTAAGATTCATTAAGTTTTTCACTTGCATATCTAGTTATTTTCTCTATTTATTTACTATCTTCAAAATATAAAGCTGCACCCCAATAATTTTTTGATGCATCGGTGTATATTATCCATTTTATATTTTCTTCTAGAGGTATTGTTAATTTTGGTAATTTATTACATATCATTTTTTTTTCTATTATTTCATGAGTTTCTTCATTCCATTTCCATATTATCTTTTCTCTTGCTAGTTTAGATATTTTTGCTGATAATTTTGATAAATGGGGTATATAATTTCTAGCTTGATTTACTAATCCTAAAAATGATTGTAATTCATTTTTATTACTTATCTTTGGAAATTCTTTTACCTTTTAGTTTATATGGTCTTGTAATTACATCCCATCTTTAGATATTATTTGTCCTAAAAATTCTATTTTATCTTTTCTTAATTTTGCTTTCTTGGGTGATATATTTATTCTTTTTTGTTCTATTAATTCCATAAATTTTTCTAAATTTTCTTAATATCTAAAGATGGGATGTAATTTACTATACTATCATTGCAGGTGACGAATATTCAGATCTACTTTCTCTAATTGACTCATATTTCTTCATTTCTTCTATATGCATTAGAAACTCATTTCTATCACTTTCTGTTCATAGATAAGGTTTACAATTTATTTCTTTGCTATAATCTTTTAATTCTATTTTTGCTAAAGGTTTTGATTTTTTCCAATGTATTAATAGATTATCACTATAATTTTTTATTAATCTTTCTTCTATGGTTAAATTTTCTTTATTTTCTACTTCTCTTATAGTCAAGGTAGCTAACATGTATTTTATATGCACTGGTTTATTATTAGGCAAAAATTGTACTTCATTTTTATTATTTTTTAATTGAAATTTTTCATCTTTTCTACTGTAAGGTTCATTTATTCTTATTCCCCACGCTTCATGTTTAAAAGGTGTTGTGAATATAAATGCTTTTTCTATCATATGTATTGGATAATATTATTTTATAAAATCTAATCCTAGTATTAAATCACACGAAGGTTTATTAAACTGGTTTAATATTTTTAATTTTAATTCATAGTTTCCTATTTGTATTTTTACATCTAAAGCTTCAAATTCCACTAAATGTATTTCTTTTCTTGTACTTTCCATACTTAAGGGTTTTTTTTCTTTTTCCACATTACTGTTGGTAATACATTATATTTTGCTACAGACAAGTTTGCTACTGTATCTACCAATGCATGATATTTTCTTGATCTATATTTTTCATAATTAAATTTTATAAGTATATAAAATAACTTAGTCATATCCTGGATAGCAATTCTAATTTTTCTTCAAATTTATTCCTTACTCTCATCCTTTCTTTCATTATTCCTTATAATCTATTATTTTCTTGAATATATCTTTGTTTATTGTTATAATAAAATATTTTTAGTCTTCTCATATCTTCTTTAATATATTTTTCTAGTTTTCTTTTTAATTTTCTTATCAATATTTTATTTTTACTATTTATTTTTATTAATAAATTTTCTTAGTACTTGTTTGTATTTTCTTATTAATATTGCATAATATTCTTTTGTATTTTCATATGGTTCTGTTATATGCCTTACATGTTCTCTAAATTGATGACTTTTATTTTTCCACCAATTATGTACATTTCTTAAAAACGATGATTCCAATAATAGACTTACTACATTAGTTTCTAAAGATTTTCCATTAATGCTATTAGATGTGATTTACTCCATTCTTCTAATATTTTTTCGTTTTTTTTACTACAATCCAAATTTGACCAGATTCATGAATTTGATACTTGTCTTGTTTCGAATTGTTCTATAGGTGGTGGTGTGAATTTTAAATTTCTTGGTGTTTTAAACTTAGCTTCAAATTCCATATAATTTGATCCTTTTAGTAGTTCTTTATGATAATATTCAAAATCTTCATTTTCTTTTTGTATTTTTTAATTTCTTCTTGTATTACTTGATTCTTCATTATGAGGTGGTTGTGATGGTATTATTACTGCACTTTCTACTGTTTTCATTTTTTCTGCCATATTTAATTATAAGTTTTCTGGTATTTTTATTTTTGTTACATCTTTATATTCTCTTTGTATTTCTTCTAATTTCTCTTTTGGTTTTATTATTTCTAATAATTCTTCTATATCATTATCTTTTTTACTCATTAATTCTGCTAATCTATGTGATTGTTTTATTATTTCCTTTTCTTTTTCTTTATCTATTTTTTCTTCTTTTATCATTACTTCTTTATTCTTTTGTTCAATCATTACTCCTTTTCCTTTTATAATCTCTCTTTCTAATTTTTCTATTTCTTCATATATTACAAATATATTATTATTTATTACATGTTGTCCTTGTACTAAAGACGTAGTTATTAATCTTGTTTATTTTACATTTACATCAAAACTTTGTTCTTCTATTTGTTTTTTTGGATATTTCTAATAGTTCTATATCTTTTATAGCATCCATTATATTCATCATATTTATTTGTGGATTATTTTTATAGGTTCTATATTTTTAGACTTTATTCCTAAACATCTTATTATTTCTTTTACATCATCTTCTACTTCTGTTATATCTTTCTTTATATTTTTTACTTCTTTCTTTATCTCATATATCTTTTGTTCTAATGATTTTGCTAATTCTATTAATCTTTCTTTTCTTTCTCTTGGTAATTCCTTTTTTATTATCTTCCTTACATCTTTAGGAATTATATTTTCTAATAATTTTTCTATTTCATATACTTTTGTTAAATCTATTATATTATTATTTACATATGATCCTAACTGTTTTAATAGAAACATATTCGTCCAGTTTATTTAATTCCATGAATTATCACCTTCTCCTCCTAACATAAAGGGTGTCATATTACAGATTTCTTCTTATTGTTCTACATATGAACTTTCAGGTAGATTATTAGATTTTATTTCATATATTCGAGGTTTCACTACTTCTATTAAATTCATTCTATATATCTAAATTACTCAAAGATTTCTTTTCTCTTGTAGCAGATCAGTCAAACTGCAACTACAGAGGATACTCAAATAATATGTTTCTTACATAAACATATATATATACACATACAGGAACATCAAGACGCTGACATGAAAACCTATGAAGTATAAACCTAATTTAAAAAGGAAAAAAAAATATGATCAATGGATTAGAATTTTATTGACAAAAACAAACCAAATTATTGTTTTCAAACAATTTAGAAAATACATATAAAGGTCAGGTTTTCAACATATTTATATATTTTGTAATATCCCGAATTTTGGGACTAGAGGCATAAGATTAAGCCTGAATTAAGTGGACTGCTAGACCCTGGTTTAGCAAATGTCTCTATGAGGCATGTTTAAATTCCCCAAAATTCCTTTTAATATCCTTTTGGGGAATTTAAACATGCCTCATAGGGACATTTGCTAAACCAGGGTTTAGCAGTTCACTTAATCTAGGCTCAATCTTATGCTTCTAAACCCAAAATTCGGGATATTACATATTTGATATTTTTAGAATAAAAAGATAAGATAAATACTAAAAATTTAATTAAAATAGTATACCAACATGTGTATGTATAAGATGTGAATTCCAAAAATATTGCAGGTTAAACAAGCATATACTAATTAATCTTGATTGTCATTATATACAAAATTAGAATATAAAAAATAAAATTTATATTCGTACAAGTGTTCAGTTTTTCTAATCATTCATCACTTCATGTTAATGTGGTCTCAAAATTTTGAAGAGAGTCTAATTAACATATATAATGACTTGTAATTTTTAATATATTTAACATATATATCTTTTGAATGCCGTAATGACAATGAAGAAATTTCGGCCCAAGCTGATAGCAATCCAAACGAGAGGATCAGATCCAATGTTGATACGCCTTTGCTGCCACGTAGGAGTAACCGAATGTACAGGGCCACATGGAAAGTGAGATAAAATGCAGAATAAAGAAGGAAGGATGGGAGTGGGTATGGCAAGCATGATTTGGAAGAAATTCTCTCTGATTGCTTTCTTCTATTCCTTCTGTTATTTCTGCTAATTCTGTTACTCTGGATTTTGTTATTCTGTTTTGATAGAACTCGCTTTCATTTCAGCACTTTTTTTTTTTGCTTATGCAGTTAAGGATTCTCTGTAAACAGTTGATTTCGTTGATTTTGAATAAAATACAGAGATAGATTGCATATATACATTTTGGTTTATCTCATTGGTGCTTTCATTCTGATTCCATGGCCGAGAATACTCGTTTGCAGACTACGAATGCTGAAATTCAGAAGCGGGGAGAGGCTACAAATACCCAGATGACGACTTTTGAGTCCACCGTAACGGCGAATTAACAACACTCTTATGCAAAGCTTGAAACATTCTTTAGCTACTCTTTCTCGTTCTGTTGATGCTCTCACCAGGGGGTTTGAGTCGTGGACTCAAGACCATCTCACTCGTTGGGTTCGACAACTTCGTCTAGGGGTTCTCAGGGTTTCGGTCATCAAATTAAGCTTGATTTGCCATGGTTTAATGGCACAGATACTCACGGTGGCTTCGGTGCATTTTGATGGCTCTGTGGCTCCATGGTTCCAAATGCTTCAACGAACTAATCAGATTCCTACTTGGCGTTCTCTGGCTCTAGCGAGTGAGAAGCAATTTGGACCTTCTCATTTTGAAAATCCTTACCATAGTCATCAGAATCTCATGAATCTCGAGTCGCATCTTAAAATTCGATTCAAAAATAGGTGGGAAAGATACAAATCTATTGATATATCTTACTTATATATGTATCTTACGATTTCAGAAACGATACAAGCCAGAATCGCGGAATCGCCATAATTCTTGCAATTCTTGTTATTCTAAATGAAAGTTGTGAGATCTAGAAAATCCATTTTTCTCATTTTCATTTTCTAATTTTTTTCATATTTATTTTAGAATTTTTTCTTACTTCTATTATTATCCCTTCTTCCCTCTAACTTATCCCAATCAAAACCCTATTTTTTATTTCTTGTTTCCTGAAGTATTATTTACCTTCAAAAAGATAATATGGATAAGCCTTTGACGTTTTCTTATATAAAAGTTATATTAATATCATTATTAAAATGGGCCATGAATCTTATGATTCACAGTAAGTTTTGATTCACGATTCCAAAAATAGATTTTTCAATTCACGATCCATATCCCGATTTAATAATCTTGATCCTCGCATCAAGTTATTCAAACTGGTTCCGACAAGTTCTGCCATCGATTATCATACGGAGTTATGGCCACAGCAAACTGCATCGAAGGCCTTTCTGAGGATGCCTTACGGGATTGTTTTCTATGTGGTCTCAAACCGGACTTCCCAAGTGAAGTGTTGGCCCATGAACCTTTTACGTTGAATAGGGCTGCTTCTTCGGCCAGCCTTTCTGATGAACAATCTACCCTTATCGGGTCGGATTTCGAATCCCCACCAACTTCGATTTCCTCGCCTTATTCATCGTATATTCATCTAAGACAGTCTCTACTCCTGCGCTTATTGCTGCTTCGCCCGTTTCGAAGTCGTCCGCATATTATTGATATTTGGGGAAAAGTTAGTTATATTATAATAACGAAAACAAACAGGTCAAAACATTACATGTTTATATCTCAAAGCTTACCAATATGCTACTATATTCAACCATTCAGTAATTTTTTTCCCGAAATGAATCAATTTTATTAATATAAGAAATAGGTAATATAAATAGCCGAATCCAAAACAAACACTCGAAAGTCGAAAAATACCTATCAATACAAAAGCTAACACACAAAACTCACCAAAATAAAAAGAACAGTTCTAAAAATACAAGAACCTATAAAGGAAAAACAGAACAATAGAAGCTACAAAGTGATATTACAACATTTTAGGTTAAAAAAAAAACGCAGTAGTACAACATCAAAATTCTATTAACCAATACCACTTCTTTCACCAGCAGCCCTATTGAGATCAGACCAAGAGCATTTGGAGGCAAAAACACTCTCTCAGGACATATCTCCCAAAACCCACAAGATCTAACCGCAAACTTCGAGGTGTTCTGTTTCACCTTAATTTCTCCTGCAAAAAGAAATAAACAATATTTGAAAATAGAGAACAATAATTAGATAGTGCGAAACAAAGAGAAACCAGAAATACAAATTGAAATGTAATCCAAAAATAAGATATAGAAATTGAAAGAATAGCGGCATTCCCCTAAAATAATTATGCAATAAATCCCTCGCACAAGTATTCCACTATCGATATTTTATTTGCATTTTAAAATAATTATGCACAACCGATAAGATTTTTTTTATATAGCTGCTCTGAATGTTATATTATGAACAGATTAACTTTGGGTGTTTACTCTTTTTTTTTTTTGGTTGAACAAAACAAACTGCGATCATGCCACTATAACAAATAGAAAGTTGACTTTATCAAACATGACTATGAACAAAAAAATATTAGGTAATTAATAAATAGTATATAACCAAATAAATAAATAAATAGTACATATCTAGAAGTTAAAAGCGGGAATAGATGTAAAACGCAAATCATAAGGAAAAGAAAATAGAGATTACTGATAGTACACATGTAAAAACTTAATAAAGCATTATTAACGAAACAATTAATAAAAACAATGGAGACAAAAAAAGTTATTACCAGGTAACCTCTAAGCCACATGTTGCACTTAGTTGTATTCAGTGTGACCATAACATAAATAGTGTCAGATAAATTGCTCAGGAACCTAAAATAGGCGTGTCTCCAAGATTGAATGAAAAGTATTGAACCAAAAATCCCCCAAAATCCAACGATAAATCCAATTGCCATACCCCAATAAAATTCTTTAGAGAGAACTGAATGCTTGTCTTCTTGGATTTCAACCTGTTCTTGATGCTTTCCCTCTTCGGGACACATTTTTTCTAGTGGTTTTCCACAAAGGTCAAGATTTCCTTCATAAGTTGATCTATCAAAACTTTGCAATTGTGTGCCAATTGGAATTTTTCCAGAAAGATTGTTATGAGACAAATCCAATATTGCAAGTCTATCAATTTGAGCAAGGCTAGAAGGAATGGGTCCAAATAAATGATTTCTTGACAAATCAAGAGATTCTAATGATGTTAACCGCCCAATCTTGGAAGGAATTTCCCCATCTAATTGATTCCTTGATAAATTCAAAACTACCATGTCAACTAAATTGACCAATTCTGCTGGAATTCTTCCAGTTAGCTGGTTGCTTGAAAGGTCAATACCTTTCAAAAAAATGTGATGCACAAAATGTCGACCTGTACCTTTCCAAACCAGGAAAGCATTCAATTCATTATATATATTCAAGACATCCACATAAATGTATTCTGGGAAATCACCCTCAGCTACATATGGAAAACTCTTTTCTGCCATTGCTGTAAAGTTTTTGAAGCATTTCGGTATTTGTCCAGATATATTGTTCAATGAGATGTCAAAGAAATGAATTCTTGACAAATAACAAAGATGCTTCGATAAACTTCCAGAGAAGTTATTGTTTCTCATGATAAACAGCTCCAGATACTGTAATTTCATCCCTATCCATGGAGGTATTGGTCCTGAGAATTTGTTTTCTCCCACATCAAGCATTAGTAAATATGAGCAACTTTTCAGGGTGACAGGTAATTCCCCAATAAACCTATTGTTTCTTAATATCAAAATGGATAATGATTTGAAATAGCCCCAACAATCTGGAAGTTGTCCAGATAACTGATTATTAGAGAGATCTAATAAGGTCATATCTGTGTCAGTTGCCCCGCTTGCACATAAAATTGGGCGAAGCCCTGAAAATTTGTTGTTTGATAGAATGAGGACATCTGCATTTCGTAAAAATTGTGGAATTGGACCTTCAAAATGATTATAAGCTAGAGATATAAAAGGATTTCCAACAAATATTGTTGGGACATTTGGTACCATACCAGAAATGTTGTTACATGAAACATTCAAATGCGTTAGCTCCGGTGTCAGTTGATCCCAAAAGCTCTTTGGTATGGTACCCAAGATTCCAGCATTAGAGATATCAAGATGGGTAAAATTCTTCTGAGTAATCAACCATTTGGGAAAGCCAGGACCTAACCTACAAGACCTCAAATATATGCGTTGCAGTTGAAAGGGGGGGACCCAATTATGGCCAAAGGTCAAAGCCAATGAGTTGCCAGATAAGTCCAAAACTTTTAGGTTGTGAAGATTAGCAAATTGATAGTCAGTGAGTACACCTTTCAAGGAGTTCGAATCAAGGGACAAATACCTCAATGAAGAGGGAAATCAAAGATCTTTAGGTATAGTCCCATTCAACAAATTGCCTGAAATGTCAATTGTCTCTAAAGATGTGAATGAGGAAAGGTCAGATAGTGTACCAGTGATTTGATTGTTTTGTGAATAAAACGAGCGCAAGGCAATCATATTTCCTAAAGATTTCAGTTTACCCTTGAGTTGATTATAACCAAGGTCTAGGATCTCAAGAGAATTCATTGTTCTACAAAATTCAAGTGGGATGGGACCTATTAAGGAGTTGTTTGAAAGATCAAGCTCGAAAAGGTTGGAGCTGACATTTGAGATCCAGTAGAATATTGTGGAGGACATGAAGTTATTATCAGAGAGATCAAACACTGAAAGCAAAGAAGAGGAATTGAATTTTAAAGAGGGAAGTGAAAGGATATACTTATCTGAAAGGTTATTATTTGATATCCTTAGTTCTTTCAACCTCGGTAGCTTTGCTATCCCAGGCAGCCACTTGTGTGAGTATTTTAGATCACTTACATCAATCAACTGAAGATGGCTCAAAGAAGTGAGACTTGGTAGCCATTCAACTCCAACACTATTCTCTTGTTCCATTTTCAGAGTACCCGAACCTCCAAGAAAAAGTTCTTCCAAGTTTGAAAGGTTCCCTAGTTGACAAGGTATTACTCCTCCAAGATTAGTATACAAGAGATCAAGATGTCGCAATTGTTGGAGATTTCCAAGTTGATAAGGTATTGCTCCCTCAAAAAAATTTCGAGAGAGATCGAGATGCTGCAACATTGTGAGATTCCCAAGTTGATAAGGGATTGAACCTTCCAAAAAATTAAATTTGATATCAAGATATTGCAACTGTGGAAGATTCCCAAGTTGATAAGGAATTAAACCCTCCAAAAAATTAACGCTGAGATTAAGATATTGCAAGTGTGGAAGATTCCCAAGTTGACTCGGAATATTACTGTTTCTTAAAGAACAAGATCGGAGATCAAGGTACCTTAAGTTTGTTAGATAGCCAAAGAATTGAGGGATATAGCCATCTTCAAAATTATTGAAACTGAGGTTCAAATACATCAAAGATTGCAACTCCATCAATGATGCACTAATCTGACCTGATATTACTTGTTCCAAATCATCATCACCAGCAAGGTGGAGCTTCAGAACACGACCAGTTTTGTTGCTGCAAATAACTCCTTCCCAATCGCAGCAATCTATATTATGATGAAACTCTTTGCTATCCCAAGAAGACCAAGCGAAACGGCCATAGTTATTCCCAAGGGCAGCCTTAAAGTGAAGCAAGGCTTCCCTCTCCCTCTTTATGCATCGAACCTTAGCACTCGTAGCTCTCCAAGAATCATTGGAAGCTAGGGCTTCATACTTCAGCAGTATGATAGACAGCACAACCAATTTGAGAAATCTCAGGAACATCCTCTCAATATTGAATCCTTTGACAAGACGAGAAATGTATCTGCAAATTGATATTACAAGGGTGAGAGTAGCAATGGGTGAGGACTTGCTGGTAAGGAATCTATTTATAGAGATAATTACTAGGAGGCTATGTTATGTTTTAGAACAAGTAATTAAATTGACTTCTTTTCACACAATATGCAATAATTTGTTTCAGAACTCAAAATTTTTTATTTCACTTACTTCTACTAGTCGTTTTTGTAAAAGCTAATTTGAAGATTTGTATTAGTCTTAAATATAATACTTCACCTCACTATCTCCCAAATTTATATATTTTCCCCCTCAAATTATTCCTATTTTTTTGGTTTGAAGGTAACCCTATTAATTGCACATATTAATGGAGTTCATCAAGGGTACTTCCTTTTTCCGTCCTTTTTATAAGAGCCCAAAATTTGAACTGTCTTGGTTTTTTTTTTTATAAGAGCCAAGTAAGAGTTGTTTAAAAAGTTAGTGATACCTATATTTACTCTATTTCTCTCTTTTATTTTCCCCCTCATAAATAAGGTCACACCCGAAAAAAAAGGGGTTTAGTTTAGACACACTTATTTTTTAATTAATTTTAACCACATTATTAAACTGCGTAATTCAGTTGTGAGACTCTTATAATAGGACCGGAGGGAAGAGTTATGATGCAAATGATTAATGAATTTATTCCTAATTCGAAGATGTGCTCACATTTAATACTTAATAATACCTTGAATAAGATTACCTCCTATGGGTCTATAAAAAGAAGGCTTTATTGTAAGAAAACTAACACATTTTTTTGTCAAATAAGTAACATCACTAATTTTCTAAATATTTGCAAATTAATTATTAACTTATATATTAATTAATATTTAGCCCTTGCTATCTAAACGTGCATTTTTTTTTCATATTTCATTATTTAACAAATGATATTTTGTTTTACTAAACTACGTGACTATCTTAATGTAGTTTTTTTTATATCGCTATTTTATTGGGTTAAATTCGAGTACTGTTCCGCCGCAATTGATAAATTGTGAGTCAAAGTCTATCTAAAAACAAGGCAAAGAAAAGTATAGTCTATGAATATGCAGAAATGCCCCAAGCTTGACGCTTAATTATTTCTTTCCGCGTACTTTTGAGACCCACACGCCACAAGAGCGACACGATCCATTATCTTTTTTATTTTCGTTTTTTAGAGACCCACAAATTATATGTAATTATGTACTATCATCTTATTTAAAATTTTTTTTTAAACCTAAAGAAAATATTGATAGTTTTGTTGCCCTCTTTTGAATTCTGAAAGAGATTCCTTATTTATTCATGTTTTTTTGTAACATTTTATATGTTTAAAAATAAGATAATCTTATAGTTTTCTTTTTCTGGTCCTGTAAATTTTTCTTTTTCTTTTAATTATTTTATGTTAATGACAACTAGTACTATGAATTGATTGATCAACCCATTCCAAAACGTTATACGTGTCCCTCAGAACACGGTAAATAGAAAAGTATAGTCCGTCGCTAATGCCCCAACGTTCACGCTCAATTGGAAATTTGGCAACATGAGAGTCGCAAATCTGTCACTGGTGGCCCGAGTTTTATGATCAATGAAAAGATGTGGGAACAACAAAACTTTTAGTCAAAATTGTGTTCATAAGGTTTTATTTTGATTCACACTGAATTGTTAATTAATGACAAAACATAGTCAAACATTCACATGTTAAATTTTAATTTTTTAAACAATAATAAGCGGCCTTATATATCTTGTAAGCAAGAGCACATGACTTCGAATATTAAAAAACATACTTGTTGAAAGATACAAAATTCCTTTATTTAAAAAGAATTATACTCTTTATCAAATAAAAAAAAGACATTAAAATATATAAGTTTGAATTAATTAGCCTACTAAACCCAGTTGCGCAAGAGTCTTCAAAACAAAACTACCGAACAAGATAGAATGGTTATTTGGAGAGTATTTATAAGTAGCCTACTAAACCTAAAAGAATTAATGGGAAAATTAGGCCTAAATAAATAGAAGATTTACGTTTATATTAATCTTAGACGTCGAAAAAGTATTATTCTTTCAAGTTGACGTAAAATTATCCGAAGAAAAAGGAAGGAAATTAGTATATAGAGTAAAGCAACATTTATAAGAATTGTATTCAATTTTTTGTTTAGAAATTTTTTAAGGCATTAATTATGAAATTTAATTTCAATTAAGTAAATGTTGTAAATTATATGAGTGAATGTCCACAACCTCTCACTCTTAAGATTCCATATGTGATCAATGCTCTAAACCTATAGCTTTCCTAATGAATGATTTGTGGGAGTTTCTTATAATTTCATATTATTATGCTCATCTTTATTTTCTTATAACCATAAGTATAGAGTTCAATGGTTAGAGTCCCATGAATAGAGCTCATGTGCAATGTATTTGTAGCTACAAAAAATAAAGTGAATGAAAGATTCACCGTATTTCTCCTCCAACTGCCTCTCAATCTTCTCTATTTCTCTTCTATTTCTCTCATGTCAATCTCTTATACTTTTCTTATTTTTATAATACATTATTAGCATAATTTCACTTTGAAGACATATGGTCTAATTTTCTATTTCTTCTACCCTTACCCTGTTATCCCTTTGTTCTACTGTCGTTTACATTTCTTTTGATTCTTTATTCTTTTACTACATATTATATTATTCTTTTATATTATTTTGTTCTTCTTCCTATACCCTTTGATTTTTTTTATTTGATTATATATTTGTGTGTTATCTTTACTTCATGTTATCTAATTCTGTTGTTTCTATTTTGCTATACATCTACGCACTACATATATTATATATGTTTTTTTTTATTATGAAATAATATGTTGTTCATTATGTTGCTTGCATTTATGTGTTAATTATTTTTATTCTTTTATCGTTCGCCATTTTATTTGTTTATCACATTGGCATTTTATTATTTGTTTATAATATTTTATTATTTATATCTATTGCGTTTTATATGATTCTTTGTACTTTACCATTTTATCTCATCACCATTTTATTTATTTATTTCTTATTTATGTTATCCTTAAGTTTTGTATTATTCATTTTATTTGCATTATTTTATTTTATTATTTTTATGCGTTGTTACTCGAATTGTTGCTATCTTTGTTACTATACATATGTTCATTTTGCTATTTTATTTTGCTCCTAATTTATTTGTTTGCATTTACTATATATAATATTCATTTTATTTATATGTTGTTTATAATGTATCATTGCCACTTTATTTTATTTATAGCATTATATTGAATAACTAGCAGCCATAATATTTTTAATTTTGTGATTGGATGACCTCACATCACTTTTGTTATGGTTCTTTTCTAAAAGAACACTATAAATTCCAGTAGTAAATGGCATGACAAGGAAACATTTGTGAAACTTTGATGATATAACTTTTACTAATATCAAGCTCTGAAGGCTTAAAGTTCAAACATCCGATGACCAAAAAAATAATAATTATATTGTAGCTTATTGTGGTCCTAAAGACCAAATTGATAATGAATGATTTTTTTTTTGGGTCCAGAAGACCAAATTAATAATGTGCCATTGAAATGAAGTACATAACATACCTATAAGAATACTAATGACTATGACCATATTACAATGTAAAAATTCACAATTAAAAGTCAATAATATTTTGTCGTACCATGATCATTGAAAATTAATGTCCTTATGGTCATCAAAATAATATTATATATTAACAAATGTGTTACAAGATGGCCAGAAGCCACATGGACAAAATATATTAATTTATTAAAGGTAAAGGCCAAAATGGTTGTAAATCCAAAAAGGCCATGAGATGTTATGCAAAACATCTAAAGAGGCAATGAGTTGTATGGAGAAAGATTCTCAAATTTATCGTAAATGCAAAAGAAATAATTATAAGTCCAGAAGGTTACCTAATGTTTAATTTTTATAATTGTTTAAATTTATTGTGATTAACTTATGAGAGAGAAATTATTATAAGTTTTTGATATTGCAGTATAAGTGTTTCATGAGTGGTGATGAAAATATATTGCTCCCTGAGGTGATAACCAACCGAAGAGAAAGTGATGTCTTTTCAATGAATTGCAACTACTTTCTCATGCAAGTGTTTTAGCGCGCGCGCATACATACATCCATTAGAAACATTCTGTTATAATATTACAATTATGGCTTTACAAATATTAATCTTAGAACTAAATTAGTTCAGTGTTACAGTTACACTTTCCATTATTTAATTTTTTGTTGATTACTTTTGCTCCAAAAAATATTTCATGGTTACTGTTGCACTTTTCAAAAAATGTTGAAGTTATTTATGCACTTTAACACTTTTGAAAGAAAAAAAATACTTCAAAACTGTGAAATTTTTATTTATTTAAAAATTTTAAAAATGTACACTATTTCATCATGATCAGATATAAAAAAATTTTAATACTGTTTTTTCCTTTACCTGATGTGTCACTACTATAAAATGTAGATTTTACGTCCCTAAAAGACGTCTCTTTTTTTAAAAAGGGAAGTAAAAAATAAAGACGGTGGTATTTTTGTAATTATGGGTAAGAATTAAGTAACTTTAGGCGTCCCTTTTCAAAAAGGGACGCCTAAAGTCTGAAAAAAAAGTAAAAAAAATTAATTTTTTAAATTTGTTTTCAGACTTTAGGCGCCCCTTTTTGAAAAGGGACGCCTAAAGTATAAAAAATTAATTTTTGTTTAATTTTTTTTAGACTTTAGGCATTTTTTTTTTATTTTAGGCGTCCCTTTTCAAAAAGGGACGTCTAAAGTCAATTTTTTTTTTACTTTAGACGTCCCAAATTTAAAATGGGACGTCTAAAGGTAACGTATATCAGTCAAATTGATACTGACATCACTCTCTTGAAGCTCATTTTCCACCATAACTCTCTCTCTTACTCCCTTTCATTATCGTTGTTCTTTTTTTGAAAGTCGTCCTCCTCTATCTCCACCACCATCATCTACCGTCTTCCTCTCCATTGTTGAAGCTCGTCGCCATTGTTCTTCCTCGATCTTTGATGCTGTTGGTTCCTCCTCCCTCCCTCTCCCGCCGTTGGCCTCCATCCTCCCTCTCCTACTGTGGCCAAAAGGTATGGATAATTAATTTTTCTTTTTATAGGCTAAGTTTTAAACTGAGATTATTGTATATGTATTTTGTTGTGTTAAGATTTAGATTTATCTTCATTGTAGATTCATTTTGATTTATCATCCTTCACCAATATTAATCTGTAAGGATATTTTGGTTTATAAAAACTGTTCAATCTTGTTTCTGTATGTTATAATTGTTAGGCAGTGAAAAATATAAGCGATTTTTTTTAAAAAAATAACTTTAGACGTCCCTTTTTTAAAAGACACCGTATCTTGATTTTTTTACGTCCCTGGTATAGGCGTCCCTCTTTTTTTAGACGTTGAAAGGGCTAAAAAAAGGACGTTAAAAGTGTTTTATGTAGTAGTGCGTTATGGATTTATTCTATTTTTTATATCTTGAAAAATATATTTGGTGTTATAAATTACTACTACAAAAATAAGCTTTAGTGGCGCACGACTTCTTTCAGATTTTTTTAAAATTTGTTTTTAAAAAATACTTTAGGTAGGAAGCGCTACAGCTTCTTAGTGACTTTAGGAAGGAAGCGCCACCTAAAATGTTTTTTTTAAAAAAAAAATTGAAGGAACATCTGTGACGCTTGTTTAAGGAAGTGTCACGGCTGATATGTACTTTGTGTAGCACTTAGCCTAGCAAGCACCACACAAAGTATTATTTTATTTAAAAAAATTCAAATCATTTTCTCTCCCGCAATCTGCTTCCATCACCTTTATCATCTTAGTCTTCGATCTTCATTCAACACGTGTCATCACCCTTATCCTTTTAGTTCCCACATTTCCTCCTTCTCCTCTACTCATGACCGTCCAAAAGTTTGATTTACACTTCTCTCATTTTTTTGTTCCATCACTTCTCACATTTTCTCTTCTTCCTCTTTTTATTTTGCGACACTCCTTGCTCATTTCTTTTTGTCTCATTTCTTGCACCAAACTGACCCCACTCCTTCTCCCTCTTGGTCTCATTTCATCCTCCTTATAGTTTCATTTCGTCCTGTCAGTTTGTACCCACTCATTTTTTCCTTTTTTTATATATTTTGAAGCTACGGTATAGCACATTGTCTTGTTAATTTTTCCTTTATTAATTTTTTTTCTAGGTGTTGTCTTTGAGATTTCCACTCACTTCGTTCAAGCTTCCTCTATACTGTAAGTTTTATTTTTAAATTTTTGAGCTTACAAATATAATTTTATTAGTAGTTAATAGTTTAATTTGCTCAATATCTTTTATATTTAATTTATTATGAAATTTGAAAAAATTATTCTCATTTTTGTTTGCCAAAAAATAGAGATAAAATTAAATGTTATTATATATAGGTTATATGTGAATATATGTAGTATTTATAATTTTTGATTGTTGCAATAATTGTTAACATTATATTGATGATTTGCATAAATAATATAATTATTTATTTTTAACATTTGTATTTTACTTAGTAATGATTTTTTTAATTAGTTATTTGTTAATTTATATCATTTTAGAGTTATTTGATTTTGATTTGTTTTCCTTCATTTTGTTGTAGAGATATAAAAATATGTTTAAAGTGTATTATTAATTATAATTATAGGGTTCTAAAAAAATACAAAAAAATTATTTAAAAAAAAAGATTTAAGGTGGCACCCTAGGCTCTTTTTTAAAAAAATTTAAAAAAATTTTAAAAAAAATAATAAAATTTTTAAAAAGGCCTAGGGTGGCGGAAGTTTGAACTTCCTGTGGCATTTCCTTAAGTGGTATTTAAATAAAATATATATACACATGCCGTGACGCTTGTGGGTAGCACCATAGCTTCTTTTAGTGGCGTTAGGATATGTGGCGCTTGTCAAGTACCACAAATAATATTAAAATAAGTGACACAGCTATATTTATTTGTAATAGTGAATAAAAGGAAAACAATGATAAGAGAGAGAAAATGTAAGAGCAAAAGAGAAGATTTTTATTTTCTATTTAAGGTGTGTCAATTACATGGTACATGTCCTATATTTATAAGTACTTTACGATGTCAATAAACTATATCAGTATCTATACATTTGATGACAATAAAAAATAATTGTGGGATACTAGAGATAATAGAGATGATGGAGACATATAGATATTCACAAAAATATTATGTTCATAACACTCCCTATTGGGTGTCCATTTTTTACGAATGTTCCTTATTAAAAAACTTCAACTAGGAAAAACCTAGTGGGACAAAAAGCTAGCGGAAGAAAATGTGTATAGCATTCCTTGATACGTGATCCAATGCTGCCTCATTAAAAACCTTTCCATAAAGCATAGTGCAATAAAACCATAGACAAGGGAAAAATTGTATAGCGTGTATTAGCTCGTTCTCTTGGCAACGTGAGTAGATATCTTTGAATCTACAAAGTCAAATATCATGGACAAGCTTTCCAAATATTATCACAAGTAACTTGGTGAAAAAATCTACTAGATTTCATTGGAATGGATTTGCTGGGTACAAATTTCACATCTTTTTTATTGATGTAGTCCACTTTAATGTCTTCATGTTGGTGAATAGCTATAATGCTAATAAGAAAATGATATATCAAGTCATATGTGATGAACTAGATATACATAAGTGCTCCAATTACACTGAGATGTGATACTTTTGGACCAAGTATTTCTCCATCACCTTCTTGAGGTCTAAAGAAATGTTACTTCTGAACCAAGCCTTTCTCCATAGAAAAATACCTTATTCTTGTAACACCCCAAATTTTAGGACAAGAGAATTGAAAATAAGCCTGCAATAAGTGGATTGCTAAGCTCCAGTTTAGCAAGTGTCCCAGTAAGGCACGATTTTAATCCCTACAATTCTTAACACCTTTGGTAGCATCAAAGGGAAATAAAATGGTGTATTAAAGAGCACATTAAGTGACAAAACAAGACAATGAGTGGTCACACAACAAGACTATGTTGGGAAACCAAATGAAATTTGCCGCTAGTGTGTTTCTCTATGTGGCAGTCATGATTGTGTGATATTTTTCAATGGACAAATGATTTCCAAAAATCATGAAAATTTATAGAATGAAATTAGACTTATCAAGATTTAATTTGATAGGTCATATAAGCCATTTGGATCTGTACACAAAGAGATATGTATTTTTGATTTTAGCCCAGTGAAACTAACGATTTTCAGTGGCAGCGTCCAAAAACAATAATTCTGGGAATGTTGAGCTTCAAATTGGCTAAATAATATATTTTTTCTTAAAAATATACTTAATAAGGGTCACATAGCATTTGGAACCACCCAAATTGGATATCTATACAATTAGATATGAATTTTTAAAGTTTGATGAAAATTCTGCCAGATTTTCAGCAAGGTGCGAAAATGGGAAAAAAATGTAAGGGCAAAATGGTCATTTGACCAATAAAGTCAGAAGCCATTTATTTTTCCCTTTAATTGAGATGAATTATGGTTGAAGTAGGGAGCAAGAAAGGGAAATAGAATTATTTTGTAATATTAAACAAAAACCTATATATTTTGGACCAATAAGAGACAACCATGTGTAAAGTAACTTAAGGCTAATGCATTAAGTCTTTATTCCTTCATCTTCATTCATTCATTCTCGGGAAAAAACTGATTAAAGGAGAGAGGAGGAGCAGCTGAATGAAAGAAGCAAGAAGAGCTTAGAGTTCTTCAAAAAATCAAGGTAAGAAGCATGTATACTTCAAGTTTATGCTTCCAAATCATGTAGGAACCTCTTCTAACCTCTCTTTCTCCTTAAAATCCATGGTTTTCAAGACAAACTCAAGAGAGAGGGGATGGTGAACAGTGACGTTTTAGAGAGAGAAAGTGGTGAAATCAAGAGGTAATCTCATAAACTTGATCCTCTTGTGCTATATGTTGTTGTTGTGGTGGTTGTTATGGATGTTGGCTTGTTTTTGTTTATTTTGTGATTTTGGGAAGCTCAAACCCTAAGGGGTTATTCTGCCCAATTTTCTAATAATCATGGGGGAAAGGTGTTTAAGTGATAAAACATGTGATTAGAGGTGAAAAGAAGGAGGTTTATGGATTTAAAATCAAGAAACAACATTTTCCCTTACTTTTTCAGATCTGGTCCAGGGGCATTTTCGTCCTGTTTGATCTGGAATTTCATCAATTTGATGGTTCCATTGCATTTAGAAGGGAAAATTGTGTAGGGGTCATGTAGACTGCGAAGTGAGAAAAGCCCTAGAATGCGAAATGACCAAACTACCCTTAAAACCCTAAGTTAGGGGCTGCCAAGGGTAATTTCTTAATTTGGGCCTGATTTTGACTAATCTGAGGTCAAAAATGGATTCTACACACAAAATTGTGTAGGATTAGCCCGGGTCATGATTTTTGGAATAGTACAATTTGATCGGGTACAAAGGGGTGTAGACCGGGTTCCCAG
The DNA here is from genome assembly GCA_037074505.1 of Albizia julibrissin. Classification (NCBI taxonomy): domain Eukaryota; kingdom Viridiplantae; phylum Streptophyta; class Magnoliopsida; order Fabales; family Fabaceae; genus Albizia; species Albizia julibrissin. The sequence goes on along the minus strand of CM073486.1, from coordinate 20,314,829 downwards.
GGGTATTTTGGTAATTTTGTATTTTTGATTCAAGATAACCAACACATTGAATTTAGCATGAGTTATGAATAAATAAGAACTCATTTATCCTAAATTTAATATTTTAGGATATACCGATAGCCCAAGCTGGATACGGATCTGGACCGATTAATAAGCAAGGAAAGAACATTCCAGGTAGTAACTTCTTCCTACATATACTATATGATTACTAAATGTGGTATATGCCATTCACTGTAACATGAGCTAGTGTCTTTGACACACCAATTCACCATGTTGTGGTCAGGGACCCAACAAAGGCGCCAAGTAGACCAAGGTGCAGATATATAGTTTGGCCTTGGGCAAGTGTACACAAAGTTTCGATCATCTTACATGACATGGCATATCATATCTATTTTCGCATTCTATATGTTTGAAATCATGTTACTACTAAGATTCCCCCAAATCTCACCCTTTCCAAAAACATTTAAAGTTTCCAGCAGTAGACAGTGGCTCAAAGAGCATAATCGTAATTACTGGTGACGGAAGGTTTCAGCCAATACGAGAGGAGGCGTTAGTTATCTGAAGACCTTTTTATTTGTTAAGGTCTTTACTATTCTATAAACCTCTATGGGGAATTCTGTATGTAATCAAGCAATATTGTTTCAATATATCAGTATATTTATGCTATTTCTATGTGCCCACTGAGCTACGCAATTGCTACTCTGAGCAATATCAATAATAAGATGAGGTCTTACAATTCTTCTGAAAACCTTTATTTCAAATGCTTTCTTAAAGTAATTCATAACTTTAGCAAGCTCTTCACGAGTTTAATCAATGCAGACCTTTTGCAAGCTCTTCAATAGGTCAAACAATTTACAGTTTTTGCAAACTCTTCAATAGTTCCGAAGATATTTAAACTCTTATGTATAAACTGCAATTATAGTAAACTCACTTTCATATCAATTTGTAAAAATACATGGGTAGAATAGCTATTTTATATCTTTCCTTTAGTGAACATTTATCGAATCAGTATTATCACATACACATGGTTGCTTAAAACAATTTAAAGATCTTGATTGAATTGTGTGCTTTTGGCAACTTGAATCCTGTAGAGAGGGTTTCATATACTTTGACCATATGCTTTTGACAACTTGATTCTTTAGGGACTATCATAAGTTTATATCTCAATCCATACATGCATGTATTTGATCCTTCAAGGATTTTATAAGTATCACAATTTTTTAGATATACATTATATTGTTAGCATTTTAAATCCTTTTGGGATTCATATATAATTCACAATATAGTGAACCATAGGTTATAGCCATAATCTCTAGACGCTCGCATATAAGAACTTCATATATTGTCAAGCTTCCAAATTAATAAGACATGAAAACTTAATCCACCACATGATAATATTTATCAACATTAAACTTTTGCAAAAATGCCCATCTATGTGATACTAACATTGTACTTTGAGTGCTCAGACTATTCAAATTTATGTTATAATATTGTATGTTGCATCTTTCCTTTTGTGTTGGCCAACTATCTTTATGTCTATATCTCATGACATTTTTGTATACAAAATCCTCATTTGGTCTAAAACCATTGTCGACAACTTTATTTTTCGGGTTCCTTTTTCTTTTGACATAACTAATTAAGATCTCTTTATTAGTTTCAAGTACCTGAACCTCTTATGGTGTCTTAAAAAGAGTTATTTCTCAATTCTTGCCTCCTCAATATGATCATCTTGATTATTTGCTCTATTTTTTTACTTTTGGAACTGATCATTTTCTCATGCTTCATGCATATCGTATTTTTCATTTATACTTATTAGAGTAATTTTCAGCTGAAACATGATATATAAGAATTCTTATTTTAGCTCAGAGATTGTATATGTGAATATTGTAATATTTGATGAACTTATAGTTCACAATGTTATATTTGACTATTTACATTTGATGCATTTAATGTATTCTCTTTTCAAAAATGCTCATTTTCTCCCCCTCATGTTGGGAAAACTTTGTCAAATGACAATAACTAATGATGTAGCATAGGTCTCCTGAATCTATTTGTTTCCTTTAGAAACGCCACTTTGTTTCATTTTGAGACAAACTAGAGGAAGGAGGTTCTTACCCAACATTTATCACAACTTTCTTTGAATATCCATTTATATGCAATATTGTGGTGAAATATATAATAAGAAAATATATTACACACTGAAATTTCTAAAATGGAAAGTATCTGGCTCTTGACCAAAAGCCAATTAGAACGACAAAATTTATAATACATTGCTTGCTTGATGCATTTAAGTACTGCAATATGTAAAATGAATAATCTCAACACTAAATGGGACTTTTGTTCTCATAACACTACTACAAAAGAGGTTTTTAGTGGCGCACCTTTAATGACATTTCTCAAAGAAACGCCGTAGGTGATTGTTTCTTTTTAAAAAAAATATATAACCTATGGCGCTTTCTATTATAAGCGTCATACCTTAGTGTTAGCCTTCTATGGCCCTTAAGAAAACGCCATATAAGATGTTTCTACAAAAAAACAATTAAGTGCCAGCTATAGCACTTTATAGTAATGCGTCATAGCTGGTGATAAGCCTTGGATGACGCTCCCTCAAGTTTTATTAGTAATAATGTATAATTAAGTACACACATGCATGCACTCAAATATGTACGTAGTATATATAGAGATGTTAGTGTGGGTGTATGTGATTCACTGTTAATTAACTTAATAGCGTAACTATACACACACACACACACACACACACATATATATATCCAAAGTACCAGTAGCAGTAGTGAAAAAAAAATTATAGAAAAAAAAATATGGCCTTAGCCAGCGCTTCATGCAAAGCGCCGGGTAAGGCAATTGCCTTATCCTATGCTTTGCATGAAGCATAGGCGAAGGAAATAAATTATATTGCCTTATTTGGCGCTTTACATGAAGCGTCGATGCTGAGGCAATATATGAATTACCTTGTTTAATTAAGGCTATTGCTTTTTTAATTATATAAAGCTATTACACTTGTTAGGAAAGCGCAGAAGCTTCTCTAGACTTTGTATGTCACTTGTACATCAAGCGTCATCTAAGGTTCTATTTTAACTTTTCACCAGCCCGCCATTATCATCTTCCTCGTGTGCACTCTAGCTCCCAATTTTTTAGATCTCCATTACTCCACTATCTCGTCTTATCCCTTCAGCCCCCACTCTATTGTCTTGGTCCCTATTTCCTACAGAAGCCACTTAGCTTGTAAGTGTTTTTTTATATATAGAAGCTTAAATTGTATACTTTCTTCATCTTCTTCTTCTTCTTTTTAGTTAAAATCTGTCATGAATCTTATATTTATGCTTAATTTTTTTTCCAGGTATTTACTTGAAGTTTCCACTCTGCCTTCTTAAACTTCCTATACATTGTAAGTTTTTTATTTTTTGAGCTTAAATCTGTATGTTTTCTTCTTCTTTTTTTAGTTAAAATTTTTCATGAATCTTATATGTATGCATAATTTTTTGTCCAGATATTTACTTAGAGTTTTTTCACGCTTGATAGATGAAGATGGGAATTCAATATTGCAAAGAAAACGTGCAAGTTTAATGATGAATTTAGATGTAAATACAGATTTAGGGTTTCGATCATTAGAAAAAAGAAAATTATTATGCAAAATTATTTTTTTAAAAAAAATAGGACCTTTTATGATGCTTCTAGTAGAAGCGTCATAGGCAGTGCAATACCTACTAGGATGCTTTCCCATGGAAAGCGTCATAGGAGGCTCATCTTTACATCTTTTTCAAAAAAAGAAAAATATAAAGTACCGGCCTTTTTAAAAATTCAACAAGCGTCGTAGGTTCTTTTTATGGCATTGAAAGCTGTGCTGTTTGGAAAACGCCATAATATTTTGAAAAATAGGCGCCGTTTATCGTGTTTTTTGTAATAGTGTAAATTTTTATCTAGCTACATATGGAGGCTTCAATAAATAATTTTTTTAAATCATTTTATAGATCATATAGTCTAGAAATTATGCACTATAATAATTTACTCAAATAACTTTGCAAACTTCCGGTTGCAAATATGCAACTATTATCTCATAGATGCATCTATCAAATTTATTGAATACTTGTATGATTTATAAGAGTTTGATATATTTCCAAAAATTCAAATATACATCCCAAATTATGACACCTTATCTCCAATAGCCTTAGATGAGTATAAGTGACTAGTGAAATCCGTTGTGGAATCAGGATTTGAACCTGGACTACCCAACTCTCACAATAGTTCATAAAACTCCCAAACTCAACTAAGGACTTGTATCTAGGCTGAGATGGGTTTTTCAAAGGGTAGAATACTTAAAACGTATTTCCACAAGATTCGCTACATCACTAATACATCATCGGCTCTTAATTCCACTATATTAGAGTATACACATGTGAATCACTTTCGTTTATACTGGAATTAGAGTTATTTTCTTCATTACATTAGAGTAGTTTGGTTCTCTGCTTAAACTACATTCATTTATATAGATACGTCTACATATATGCGTATCCATACACATATACTCAAAGTTAACATATCAAATCATTTACGCCAAACACAAGGTAATGCCTTGCCCTACGTTCTTCACTTCAACTTCATATCTCCTCTATGCATCCTCCTGCATCTTCACCTATCTAAATGGTTAGTTGGGAGGAGTGAGATTTAAGAGAATCTCAATAACAAATATTACCACTATGCATGCCAAATATATATTAATGCATGACATGATTGCCTATACTATTTTATGCCAACATAATGACATGTTGCATGCTCAATGTTATGACATATATATGGCCATTGCACAAATATAACAGAGATTTAACCAATCATACATGTTCCACACAAATAGGCAAAACAGTCACATAATCAATGTAAGACATACATATCACATATATGCAGAAAAGGTAAGTTCACTACCTCTCGGACTTTATGTCTTTCTCTTCTTGTCCCTTGATCCGCCAACCATTGCTTCTTTTTTGTCACTTCATGGCCCTAGGTAAGTGATAACATCATTAGAGCCATGAAAAGTAAATGCCCAATGACCCACATTAGTCCTAAAGGCTTACTTTCACCATTGGAGTTCATACCAATTACATTTGTGTCATTAAGTCTTAAATTCGCATAAGACATAAAGCTGACAGTTTTTTACCAAACTTTGAAAAATCATAATTAATTCTATAGAACTCCAATTGAGGTGGTTCAAAAGCCTATGTGACTCCTATCAAGTATAATTTAAATTAAAAATCATTTCTCTTTGTATACAGCTCCAAACAAATTATATGACCTATCAAATTAAAGCTTGACAAGTCTACTTTCATTCAAAAAAGTTTCATAATGTTTCAACATCATTTTCCCCTTGAAAAATGCCACACAAGCACGACTGTCATACTAAGAATTTCACCGGTAGCAACACTAATTTTGGTTATAACATAATTATGTTGTGTGTGACCTCTAATTGATTTGTTTTGTCATTCCCAATGCTATTTAATACCCCCAAGGGTATAAAGAAATTTTAGGGAATTTAATCATGCCTTACTAGAACACTTGCTAAATCGGGGCTTAGCAATCCACTTGATCCATGCTTATTATCAAGCCTTTAGTCCCAAAATTCAGGATATTACACAAATCACATAAGGTGATATAATTATAGTTAAATTTTTTTAGGTATAAGCAGCACATAATAATATGTTAACTATTCATGAAAAAACTTATGGTTCTTTAATGAATGATAAAACATATTATCTAAAAAGTTGTTGTGTAACATCTCATTTTTATTCACCAATATTCCTTGTATGTAAATGGCACATTTAATAGAATAAAATGGTGAATTGTGATGTACGTAAAATGATAAACACTCTAATAGGTGGTTATATATAATTTGGCTGAGCTAAGACACAAAGGAGCAACTATTGTCCACTGAAATGCCTAACATTGTAACCTAAAATAGAGCGTGAGGGAACACAGCTATTGGCCTAATAATAGTGTTAAAATTTGGCCAAGAACAAGGAAGAAGAGCAAGCCATGATTTATTATAATAAATCACAAAAAATGTAATGGAAAAATGATAATTTTCCAACAAAGGAAGAAGCAATTTATTCTTCCCTCTCCTCTTAATATTTTTGGCTAAATAAGAAAATAGAAGGGAAAATAAATACTTGGAAGACAATGGTGCCATGTGGAATTATTTTAAAGCCAAGTAGAAGAAATGATTTCATAAAAGAAAAAAGCAGATGTTAAAATTAGCAATAATATATTATTAATTAAAGAAGGAATTATGTGAAAAGCAAGAAAAAATTTTTATTTCCCTTTTTCCTCTTAAATTTCGGTCAATAAGGGAAAGCAAGAGAAAATGAATTTATTTGGCTCACATTAATTCAAGAGGGAGAAATCATGGCCAAGTAAATCATGCATATGGTAAATTGCTCTAAAATAATATTAATTAAGGCAAGAGAAGAGATATTTTGAAGAAGCCTTTATCTCTTTTCTCTTCATCATTTTCGGCCAAGACAACAAAAATATAGAGAGAAAAATCTTGAAGAACACAAGAGGAGAGCTAAGGTTCAAGAAGCAAGAATCAAGGTAAGAGGCTTGATTTCAAGTGTTCTTACCTTCTAATTCACTTAGAACCTCTTCTAATCTCTTCTTCCTCTTAGAAAATCATGTTTAGCAAGTAAAATCAAGAGGGAAGAGAGAGAGAGCAATGAAACCTAGAGAGAGAAAACCAAGAAATCAAGAGGTAAACTCTAAAACCTTAATCCTCTTGGTTAATAGGTTGTTGTTGACATTAGCTTGGTTATGTTGATTTTGTGAAATTTTGAAGATGAAACCCTAAGATGATATGCTACAAAAATTTCCATGAATCATGTTTATTAAGTGTTTAAATGATTAATCATGTGATTATAAGTGAAAAGGAAGTGGTTAATCAAGTAGAATGAAGAAAACACAACTTCTCCTTTTAGGGTTCTATGTTTCGACCATGTGCAAAACCAGGGGAAGGAGTTGGAATTTTGTAATTTTTCATGCTTCCATTGGATTTAGAAGGGAAAATGATGTAGGAATACATAAGTTCATAATTTTTGGATGATTGTATGCAAATCAGGAATTTTAGAAGTATAGAGGAAATGCTGTTTGATTTGATTCCTGGAGGAAGTCTTGTTGTGAAATAAATTTTGTTAGTCAAACCTAGTCCAAATATTATGAAAATTTATAGGATTAAATTATACATCTAGATCTTTAATTTAATAGTTAGATCATAATTTTTGGACTAGTAGATGAAAATATATGGATTTTCAAATTTGAGCCTTATTTTTGGAATGGAATCTAGAATAGGGGAGGTTTGGCGAATTTCTGGGAATGATATGAGTGTAATATCATAATTTTTTTCATAATAGTACACTTAAAGAAATTTTTATATGCTTTAAAGCCAATCAATTTGGAATTTCTTAGAATAATTATGATTTTTCAAAGTTGACTGAAAATTTGCCAGTTTTCTGGAAAACTGTTAAACTGCACTGTAAAGAATTGTACTATGTAGAAATTGTTATAACTACATTAGATAACCAGCAAAATATGATTAAAAAGTAGTAGTAATGCAAGTAATAACCAATTACTTGTTAACTCTAATTTATAGGAATTTGCAATAACCCGAGCCGGAACAAGAGTATAGGATTGACATTGGAACTGAAAAAGGACTCAGGTAGTAACACTTTTTTTCATACACTATGTGATTATTTATATGTTTATGTTTTCCATCTTCTATAACATAAGCATAGTGTCTAGGACATGAACACAATGCCAAGGGCACATTAACTTAGTTATGGTCTGGGATCCCACGGAGACGCAGAATTAAGCCAGGGTTACAAACAGTCGTTTGGCCCTAGACAGTGTGCACACAACATTTTCATCTTACATAACATGGTGCATTGCATATTTATTTTTACATTTTTGTATATTTGAAATGCATGTTACTACTAAGAATCGCTTGAATCTCACCCTTTTTCAATATTCGAAAACATTCCAGCGAAAGGCAGCAGCTTTAAGGGTAAAGCAGTGACTACTTAAGAGTAGAGTCCCAGTGCATGCAGAGGTTGCTATTGGTTATCTATAGTTGTATTTTTGTTTCTTTATGACAATTTGTATATATTTTTCAAACCCTATGGGGCATTTCCTGTATCGTAAACAAGTACTTAATGTCATCATGTTTCTACTATTTATGTATGCCTTGTGAACTATATGCTTGATACTCTACAAATATTGAAATGTTAAAGAGTTTGACATGTTGCATCATATATGTGACTTGGATGATCAAACTAGCATGCCAACAATAGATTAGTCTCTATCGGTAAACTTTTGGTTTGGTATAACAAAATTTCAATTTCTATAACATATGACATCATTGAAATCTTCATATAACATGACTCACACTTGTTGAGTTATACATATTTTTCTTATTTCTATATTAATTTTTCAAGAACTATATCAATTTTGTTATTAGTTCTTCATAAACAATATTAATAAAATTTCTTTCTCGTTACTTAAAGTTCCACATAGTTTTTTAGGAACTACTATATATTGTTATATCTATATATAGTTCTTTAAGAATTGTCTTCTCTGTATATTCAATACATTTTTATTGAAAAACACTACTCGTCACACACACACACACACACACACATTCTATAACTTCCCAGAACCTATTGAATTTATAAGTTTAACAAAAATTTGAAGAGATTCATAAGAATTGAAAACAAACTTTATAGAGATCATACTACAAAAGGCAAAAGTAAACTAATAAAATATTAAAGGGAATGTGAGGACAAATATAACATACCTTATCAATGTTAGGCTCAAATATTACTATTATAAGGGCATATTGACTATAAAGACAATAAGTAGTTAAAATTGTAAGAGCATATAAATATCATAATAAAGTAAATTACTTTAACAATAAACATTATTTAGCCTTTTGGGCACAAAGATTTTTATTGACTTATCATGTAGCATTCTGTGCATATAGATATTTATTTAGTATTAATCAAGCTAGATGTTTCCTAGCTCTTTTGGAGCCTTAATTGATACTCATTATTTTATCACACATGGGAAAGCATTGTTGCCTTTATTTATTACTTCATGAATTGACCAAGCATGATTATAGTGCAAACTGTAACATCCTAAATTTTGGGACTAGAGGCTTGCGAAAAAGCCAAAATCAAGTGGATTGCTAAGCCCCGGTTTAGCAAGTATCCCAATAAAATATAAGAATATTCCCTAAAATTTCTTTATACCCTTGGGGGTATTAAAGAGCATAAGGAAGGATAAAACAAAGCAAATAGAAGTCACACACAACACAATTATGCTAGAACACAAAGTAGTATTGTTACAGATGAAGTTCACGGTGTGACAGTCTTGATTCTATGGCATTTTTCAAGGGGTAAAAGATGTCTAAAAATTTTGAAACTTTCTAGAATTAAAATTAGACTTATCAATATTTAATTGGATAGGTCATATAAGGCAATTGGAGTTGTACACAAAGAGGTATATATTTTTGAATTAGCTCAATAAAATTGGAAATTTGCAGGGGCAGCGTACAAAGACAAAAATTCTGGAAAGTGTGAACTTCCAATTGGCTAAATGCTATATTTTTCCTTAAAACTAGACTTAATAAGAGTCACATATCATTTGAAAACACCCCAATTGGATGTCTATACAATTAGATATAAAATTTAAAATTTAGTGAAAATTCTGCCCAGTTTTTCATTATGTGGGAAAATCACAAAAATGTAAGGGCAAAATGGTCATTTGACCAATAAATCAAGAAGCTAAGATTATACCTTTCCTTGGGGAGCAATTTGGTCAGCTAGAGAGGGGGCAAAGAAAATAAAATATTTGGTCTCAATTAATCAAAAGATGAAGCAATATGGACCAAGCAAGTTGAAGTTTGAAAAGTCAACAATTGTAGGCAAGAGTTAAATGGCCATATTGAGTGATAATATGAATCTAATTCAAAAAGCTTTTGTTGACTCCATTCATCAGCCCTCTTGATGTCAAATGGAAAGAGAAAAGGAAATCAAATGGCTTGGCCATAATTAATTCAAGAACAAACAAAAGAATAGCCAAGTATTTTATGCATGTGCAAATTTGTCATTAAACAATTATTATTCCAATAAAGTAAGAGAGATATTTTGAAGAGTTATATCCCTTCTTCTTCATTCATGTTTCATCTAAAATGGCATCCAAGGAGAGAGAGAAAACTCATATGAAAACATAAGAGAAGAGAGAGTAAAGTTCAAGAGGCATCCAAGGTGAGTTTTAGGTGAGTTTTCACTTGTTCTTGCCTATTTCTTCATGCCAACACTCTTCTAACCTCTTCTCCTCCTTGAAATCTATGTTTTTCAAGAAAAATCAAGAGAGAGAAGGGAGTGAATAGTGATGTTTTAGATAGAGAAAGCCAAGGAATCAAAGGTAAATCATGGAACCTTGCATAACTTGTTGATTTATGTTTGTTGTTGGTGGTGTGATTGGCTATTGGCTTGGTTTTCATGACTTTGTGGTTTTGGGAAGCTCAAACCCTAAGGGGCTATGCTACCTAATTTTCTAATATTCATGGGGAAAAGGTGTTTAAGTGATTAAACATGTGATTAGAGGTACAAAGGAGGTGGTTTATGGATTTACAATTAAGAAACAACATTTTTCCTTAATTTTCCAGATTTGAACAGGGGTATTTTCGTCCTTTCTGGTATGGAATTTCATCAATTTTATGGTTCCATTGAGTTTAGAAGGGAAAATTTTGTAGGGTTCATGTAGACTGCGAAGTGAGAAAAGCCCTATAATGCGAAATGACCAAACTACCCTTAAAACCCTAAGTTATGGGCTGCCAAGTGTAATTTCATAATTTGGTCCTGATTTTGACTAATCTAAGGTAAAAAATAGATTCTACACACAAAATTATGCAGGATTAGCTCGAGTCATGACTTTTGGAATAGTATAATTGGATCGGGTACAAGGGGCGTATATCGGGTTCCCAGGGGTATTTTGGTAATTTTTCAATTTTGATTCAAGATAACCAACACAATGAATTTAGAATGAGTTATGAACAAATAATAACTCATGTATACTAAATTTGTAATTTTAGGATATACCGATAGCTCGAGCCGGACACAGAGCTAGACCGATTGATAGGCAAGGAAAGGGCGTTCCAGGTAGTAACTTCTTCTTATGTATACTATGTGATTACTAAATGTTGTATATGTCATTTGCTGTATCTAGTGTCTTTGACACACCAATCTGCCATGTTGTGGTCAGGCACCCAACAGGGGCGCCAAGTAGACCAAGGTGTAGACATATCATTTGTCCTTGGGCAAGTGTACATATAGTTTCGATCATCTTACATGACATGGCATAACATATCTATTTTCAAATTCTATATGTTTGAAAGTATGTTACTACTGAGATTCTCCGAATCGCATTCTTTCCATAAATGTATAAAGTTTCGAGCAGTAGGTAGCAGCTCGAAGGGTAGAACGGTAATTTATGGAAACTGGAGGTTCTGAGCCAGTACGAGAGGAGGCGTTGGTTATCTGAAGACCTTTCTATTTTTTTAAGGTCTGTAATTATTCTGTACACCTCTATGGGGAATCCTGTATGTAATCAAGCAATATTGTTTCAATGTATCAGTATATTTATGTTATTTCTATGTGCCCACTAAGCTACGTAATTGCTACTCTGAGAAATATTAATAATAAGACAAGGTCTTACACAAAAAAATATTGTAAGTTTGGAGAATTATTAATTTTCCTATGATATAAATTTTCATAAACATTAGTCTTCAGGACCATTACAAGAATCTCTTGAAATATATTGTGCTATGCTTGAACCACTAGCAATTTGTTATGAACATTAGCCTTCAAGACTTTGTTATTAATATATATGTGGTTAATATATTACTCATAAGCATATTAAATTTAGAGATTTTCTCTCTTCTTTTGGCACCACAAACTTCAACAAGTGTTAGTCTGCAGAACCACAATGAAGAAAACATCCAAAACCTTTTATGCCATGAGACATTTTAAAATTTGGTCTTTAAGACTATGTCATTTATTATTGTCAAATTATTATAGCGTCACAAAATTTCTATAAATACGTATCGTTTATTGAGATCACAAAGCTATATTTAACGAAATAGCTTAATTTAAAAGTGATATATGGCTTGAGGCCATTTACTCATAAAATCATGAATTAGCATAGCCACTTTATGTGATGTACAAGAATCTTATCAACAAATATACTAAGGCATGTATCACTGTACTTAAGAGATTCTCATAATATAAGATATTTTAATTATTTTCCTTCATGGCTATATTATTTATGCCTTTCAAATAGTCATTGTCTTATATAAATTCAGTAGAGACTCATGAGTGGTATAATTCTTTTAATGTGATCATAGCAAAAAAATAGATATGCTAACTAAATGGTCTTTGAGACTATATTTGGCCCAAAAAAAAAAAGGTCTTCGGGACTATTAATTTTAGTGGCATAATTATCTATGAGTAATTAGTCTTTAGGACACTATATAGTACAAATATTTTTCAAAGTTGGAAATGTTTACCTTGAAAATAATATGGAATGATTATTTAATTCTCAATTCATATTTTAATTATTTGAGGAGATTTCTAACAAAATGCATTGGTGGTATCGTGGAACTTTGTCAAGCTTTTTGTCAGTAGGTCATGAGCTCGAAGCCTCTTGTGGCCAGAGGGGATTATATTTTGTTTTGAATACCATTAACTTACCTTATGTCTTCAAAAAAAACAAAAAGAAATTTCCCTGAGATTTTTCTCTCATTCCTGTGAATTTGGTTTCTCTCCTCTACCCCCTTACCATCCTTTTCCTTCATTTTTTCCCTTTTTTACTATTAGATTAAGATCTCAATAGTCCATATTTAACATATTATAAAAATATTTTTATAATTTTAACTTAAACATGCAAAAATAATTTTTTTATACCAGATGCAAAATAAATAAGGATTGTGAAAATTATTTTTATATCTTTTAGGTAAAATAATAATAATATTTTTATAATATAATAAATTTGAACTATTGAAATCTTAATCCGACGGTGCAAAAGGGAAAATGAGGGAAAAAGATGAGAAGGGGTAGAAAATAGAAGCCAAGTCCCAACTTCGAACAAAAAAAAAAAGGGGATGAAGAAGTTTCAGGAAGGTTCAAAATTGTAGAGTCTTCATTGTCATTCTTTTTCCTTTAAACACCTCCTCCATTCTCATATTCTCTCGTTGGCATCACTACTACAAAAAACACGACAAGCGACGCTTTTTTAAAATATTATGGCATTTTGCAAATGGCACAGCATCCAGTGCCATAAGAAGAACCTACGGCGCTTATTGAATTTTAAAAAATGCTGAAACATTGTATTTAATTATTATTATTTTTTTAAAAAAATGACTAACCTCTTACGGTGTTTCCAGTTGGAAACTCCATAGGAGGTGAAGAACCTCCTACGGCGCTTCGTGTGGAAGCGTCGTAGGAGGTTATTACACCTCCTACGACGTTTCCACATGAAGCGTCATAAAAGGTCCCTTTTTTTAAAAAAAATTTTTGCATGACTGCTTTTTTTTTCCTAATGAAACCCTCAACCTGTATTTACATCCAAATCCGTCATCAAACTTGTAGGTTTTCTTTGCAATATTTAATTCCTATCTTTATCTATCAAGCATGGAAGAACTCCAAGTAAATATTTGGAAAAAAATTAAGCATACATATAAGATTCATGACAAATTTAAGCTAAAAAGAAGAAGAAGAAAACATACAGATTTAAACTCAAAAATTAAAAAACTTACAATGTATAGGAAGTTTAAGAAGGTAGAGTTGAAACTTCAAGTAAATACTTGGAAAAAAATAAGCATAAATATAATATTCATGACAGATTTTAACTAAAAAGAAGAAGAAGAAATCATACAGATTTAAGCTTCTATATCTAAAAAAATACTTACAAGCTAATGGGCTTCTATAGGAAATAGGGACCAAGATAATAGAGTGGGAACTGAAGGGATAAGACTAGATGGTGGAGTAATGGAGATTTAAAAAATTGGGAGATGGAGGGTGCGCGAGGGAGACGATAATGGCAGGCTGGTGAAAAGGTAAAATAGAACCTTAAATTCAAAGTCTATAGAAGCTCCGGCGCTTTCCTCACTAAGCCTCATAGCTTTCAATAATTGAAATAAAAAATAAAAAAACAATGACGTTAAATTCAAAGTTAATAATCTTTAACGACGCTTGACATTTAAACGTCGTTCAAAGATATATATTGCCTAACAATATCTAATATTATATATAATATATAATATATATAATTATATTATATTTATTATAATATAATTATATATATTATATATTATATAATATTATATATATTGCCTAAGGCAAATCCGACACTTCACTGAAACACCGAATAAGGCAATAAAAATTGTTTCATTCTCCGGCGTTTCACTGTGAAGCATCGGATAAGATAATTAAAATTATTATCTTATCTATCACTTTTTAGTGAAGCGCAGGATAAGGTTCAGATTTTTGTTTGATAATTTTTTTTACAGATTATTTCTTTTTTATTTTTAAGGACTTTAGTCGATAGATTTCTTTTTGTGGTAACTTTTTTTTTTTTTTACAGATTATTCCTTTGATATTTCAAGGATCTTAGTCGACGCTTTCTTTGAAAGGGCCGATTAAGGTACATTTTTTTCCTGATAATGTTTTTTTGCAGATAACTTTTTTATGGCTGATAATTAATGGAATAAAAGATCTTGGGGCGTAAGGAAATTAATATAAAAAATTGGATTCAAATTTAAATTTATTTATTTTATTTTTTCTTTATTTATTTTTTCTTCATAATTAAATCATTAAAAATAAATAAGTATGAGAAAGTTTGCTATGACTACATGAATGTTCATTATTTATATAAGCTAAGTAGCATTTAATAACGTTGAGAATAAATGAGGTTTAAATGTGTTTACCAATATCAATTGTTTTTTTAAAGAAAAAAGACCTTGGACGGTGCTTTATGTAAAGCGTAGGCCAATGTCTTTTTTTTTTGTTAAGGAAATAAACTTTATTTTTTTTTACTGATAATTTTTTTATAGATTATTCCTATTATTAAGGTGCAAATTTCATTTAGGCATTTTTTTAGATAATTTTTTTGTATAGCTTTTGTTAATTTATTTTTTAACTATTTATTTCATTTATTTTAATTTATAATTAAAGCATTAGAAATAAATAAGTTGGAGAAAGTTTATTTGTTGACTACATGTATATAACTTAAGTAGTATATAAACGTTCAGAATATAATTTTAAATCATTACACCAGTTATGACGCTTTGCTATAAAATGTCATAGCTGATATACTTGTTATTAAAAGAAAAGAAAAAAAGATCTTGCATGGCGATTCTTAAGAAAGGGCCATACAAGCTTAACATTAAGTTGTGACGTTTATAATAAAAAGCGCCTTAGCTTATAATTTTGTCCCCTTAAAAAAAATAATTACCTACGGAGTTTTTTTGAGAAGCGTCATTAGATGTGCGCCATTAAAAGCCTTTTTTGTAGTAATGCATGTATGTGTGTGTTTGTGCCGATGATTAAGCTGTCTACTGCCAGTGTGCATCTTCGTTTATTGCTGATGAGCATGTCCAAGCCTTTGCATGGTTATCCTATCGTTTTCATCCTCTATTTTTCCCAAAGCTATAGTTAATGTATTGTGTTTTCATCATCTTCCTTTGCTTTGTTCGTTGCTGCTACACTGAGATTGTTGGCTGCTATGTCCTTCATCTTCTTCCACTTGTTGCGTTTTGGTTATTCACACTCTGCGTGGGGTAAGCTCAATTTTCTCTTCCTCCATGTGGTTTCATTGTGTGGGTGTAAGTAGCATAATTTAATTCCTCTCTTCGATGGTGGAATGCTATATGTGTAAAGAATTAAGGCATCCCTCTTCCTTGCAGCTATTTATATAAAATAAGAATGAGTTTTGGGATTTTTTTTACCTATAGTATTGAGGACGAAAGTTTACATGGATAGGAATTTTTGTTAAAAACTTGGCTGTTGCTAGAGAAAATTGATTTGAGTTATGTTTTTATCATATTTTAAATTGATTAATGGTACGGATGGAATTTTTTGGAAGTGTGCTACGTGTAAATATTGACTGTTGGAAGTGTATTTCTAGTAAATTATGAATTGTTATATTGTATGAGTTGTTAGTAATCTCATGAAATTCTTGTCAAATTGGCACATTTCTCCTTAAATTCTCACACATTTTGTTGAATTAATGGGTATCAAGGAGCATAAATGTGAAGAAAATGTTCCTGGTACATATTTAATGTAAAAAGAGCAAAATTATTCTATTAATCATGAATATTTTGTTATGTTCATTAACCGATGGCTTTTATGGATTTTCTTGTGTTGATAGGACAATATTTCAGCCATACATAGAGTTAGAAAAAGCACAATTCAATGATAAAGAAGGTGGAATGGAGTATAGGAAGTCAATCGTACCATGGAAAAACAAGAGGGGATGAAAACAAACGTTGGCTGCAGCCAAGCTAAATTTAAGAAGCTTGGCTGCGGCCAAGAAATCACAGGAAGCTTGGCCTTGACCAAGACTTTTCCTTGGCCGCAGCCAAGCCACCACCAAACTCTTGGTTGCGGCCAAGCCATCTTTTGGATGCAACCAAAAGTAGGTCAATAATATTTTGGCCATAGCCAAGCATTCCTTTGCTCGCAGCTAAAGCACATAATAACATCTACGCATTTTGATTTATAGGGCTTATAATAAATATAGGATCTATGAACCAGAATGCCATCTTTCAGATATGGAAAACACTTAGAGGCAGCAGTGGAGCATTTACAAGCCAAAAAGTGTTGTAAATCAAGGAAACTCAAGTGAAGAATGAAGTTTTGAAGAGATTCAAGCTCATTTTCCTTTGTTTTACTTATTTCTTTAGCTTTATTCTCTATTTTACTTATAGGGCTATATTTGTTCCATATTTCTGTGACCATTTTCTAAATATGAGTATCTAAACTCTTCATTCTAGAATTATTTTGAACCTTTGTATGAATTAATACTTGGATCTTCCTCTTTTTTTATATATGAATGGTATATATATGTTGATTTTATCCTATGCATAAGGCCTCTAAATGTTTGTCCATCATTTAGAATGTTTTTGTTCACTCTGTTTTAACTTGAGAAAGCAAATCTAGGTAAAGAAGTAGGTAAAATCATGCTTGACCTGAAGTTTACTTGATAAATGGATGGGTTGTTAGTGACATAGAGATATAGTCACTAACCTAGCATTGTCAAATGCAGGTTGTTGCTGAATGAATATTCACCTTTAATTGCAGCAATAGATTGTGCATATTAATTAAGTGTAGAAATTTGGTTTTGACTTGAGAAAGCTTAACTAAATGCTTTTGAACCATAGACTAATATGTATAATCATTGGAAACATGAAAAGAGAGGAATTTTATTAAGTTTTATGAAATGCAAAGGGTGTGACACCTCACTTTCATTACCTCTCCGGCTCTTAGTTTCCACAAATTAGAGTAAGCGAGCGATAATTTTAATAAACTAACAGCTGTTCTCTTTATTTACACTAGAGAGATTCTCTTATTACATTAGAGCAGTTCTCTGCTTATACAACAATCATACATTCATAGACATATACCCAGTACATAATTATACATATACACCACCTTTACATCAATAAAGAAGATGGCGCCTTGCGATTCCATCTTCACTTCAACTTCATATCTCCTCACGCATCTTCACCTGTCTAAAATGGTTGGCTAGGAGGAGTGAGATTTGAGAGAATCTCAGTAGCGAACATTACCACTATGCATGCAAGATATATATATGATGCACGACATGCTTGCTTTTTGTAAAAACGTGCCAATCTAATGACATCCATATGCATGCTCATGTTACAACATACTCATGGCCATCATATAACACAACAAGGCATTAATCAATCAAGCAGTCATACACAACAATGCAAACACATACATATCACATATATGCAGGCAAGGTAAGTTCACTACCTGTCGGACTTCACTTCCGTCCTCAATCCTTCGTCTTTACTACGGTTCGGGCACGTCCATTTGTCGAGTCTGGGAATTCCAAATACATTTAATGAGTCACTACTCATTCATATAACATTCTAGACTCATTTTTAGTTGATAATTTAGCCCAATTACGATAAATTACTAAAATACCCCCAGAATCCCGTCCCAACTATACTTTTATTGAAATTATGACATGGGTTAATCCTATACAATTTCACGTGTAGAATCCATTTATGAATTCAAATTAGTCAAATTCACACCAGAATGATGGAAATACCCCTTGACATCCTTTATTTAGAGAAAAAAGGGTAATTCGGTCATTTCACACCCCAGGCCTTTTCTCACTTCGTCATCAACATGAACCCTACACAATTTTCTCTTCTGAACTCAATGGAATCATCCAATTGATAAATTCTAACTCATGGATCACGCCCCACGCATGACAACTAATATAGAGTTCTCAGAAGAGTTGTGTCGGTTCTTCCCTTTCTTTGACTTAATACCCTCCTTTTTACTTTTTATTATATGATTAGCCGTTTAGACATCCATTGGATATTGTTTCGGCCCCCAAAACACTGATTGAATGAGAGATTAACAGTACCCAACTCCCATAAAACTTATCCAAACGACAAACCGAAATGGTAAAAAGGAAGCTTACGCTTACCTCTACACTTTTCTGAATTTGGTTCGGAATTCTGGTGACGCTCCGGCTGGTGAGACAGCTCCAACCATCTCCAAATGAGAATCCGAAATCATAGAATCGAAGCTCAGGATGAGTAGAAGAATGTTTGTACTGCGTACTTTGAGAGAAGACGCCGTTTTGGTAGAGTTTCGGTCAATCATAACTTTCTCTCTCTTCTCTCTCTCTTCTGTGTAATACCTTTTCCAATAGCCCTAGATGAGTTCAATTGAGTAATGAAATCATTCGTTAGATCAAGATTCGAACCTGAATTACTCAACTCTTGAAAATGTTCACAAATCCCCAATCTCAACTTAGAACTTGAACCTAGGGTTGAGAGGGTTTTTCAGCAGGTAAAAAAAACTTTTCTAAATAATTTCACGTGCTTCACTACGTCATAATGTCTCATCGACTCTTAATCTCATTACATTAGAGTATGTGAGTGATTCTCTTGCCTTTTTAATGAAATTCGAGCTATTCTCTACTTATACTGCATTCATATACTTATATACATAGATGAAATTCAAAGCCATATAAGGCTATTAATTGTAAATCAATTACATTAAATACTACTGCGCTTCAACTTCATATATCCTCCATACATCCTCCTGCATCTTCACCTATGTAAATGGTTAGTTGGGAGGAGTGAGATTCGAGAGAATCTCGGTAGCAAACATTACCACTATACATGCCAGATATATATGAATGTGTGACATGCTTGCTTACACTATTTCATGCCAACATAATGACATGTTACATGTTGGATGTTATGACATACATATGACCATTGCATAATATATAACAGAGCTTCAACCAATCATACATGTTCCACTCAAATAGGTAAAGCAGTCACATAATCAATGCAAGACATACATATCATATGCATGCAGAAAAGGTAAGTTCACTACCTGGTAGACTGTAGTCCTTCCTTGGTTTGCTCTTCCTCCCACCTTTAGAGATTCTAGAAAATTCATCCATGCCTCTTCCTCTATGGAATTTATTACATGCCTCTTCTTTCTTGACTTCCCCATAGCCCTAGATACCCAACCGCATCATTAAAATCATGATTGTGGGTCATTGAGAGTGTATTATAAGGCCCAAGAGGCTAGGAAGGGCTAAATAAGTCAATTTCCTTCAAAAACATGAAATTCTAGAATTTAGGGGTATTGGTCATAGCCAAAAACAGGTTAAATACATTTTGGCCGTGGCCAAGAACAGTTGGCCATGGCCAAGGACCCCTCTGTTCCAGAATTTGAACTTCCTGATTCTTCAACGAACTCGTAAAAATCATAATTAAATGTAAACAAATCCAAATTGAGTGGTTCAAAGCTCTATTTAACCATATTTAAGTCTAATATATGGGAAAATATATCCATAAGCCAAATAAACTCATATAATCACAGAGGTCTATTCAATTGGACACTGTCTCAGAATTATCCAAATTCACATGACCAGAATTTGAAAACTCATAACTTCTAGCATAATTATCCAAATCTTTTATATTACATATCATTTTAAAGATTATCATGTCTGCTTTAAGTCTGGAAAGTTTCATTATCATTGGATAACATTAATCCCTTCAAAAACATGTCACAAGGACACTGCCTTCAGAAGACAGATTTCACAACATACACCCTTCAACTTATAAAACTTCAAAATTCATATACAAGTATCCAAAATTCATGAACACTTGCAAACCTACACAATTTTTCCTCCTAAAGCTAATAGAAGCATCAAATCATCAAATTCTCAACCCATCACCATATCACAATACAGGGAAGAAAATCAAAGTCTTAGGTGCAATATGTTGTTTTCTTGTTTTCTTTGGCTTAATCACTTCTTTTCTACTTCTAATCAAATAATTAGCTATTTAGACATAAATTAGAAATGATTTAACCATTGAAAAAACCATTTAAAACCAGACATAAATAGTACCCAACCTTCCCATAACTCATCCAATCAACAAACCAATCGGTTAAAAAGGAAGCTTACGCTTACCTTTACTCGTTTTCGCAAACGTTTCAGAATTCCGGCAACACTCTAGCCGGTGAGACAGTGCCAACCACCTCCAAATAAAAATTCAAAACTGTAGAAAAGAAGCTCGTGATGAGTAGGAAAAGGTACATGAAGGGCACTTTGCCAAAAGACTCCTATTCGGCAGTGTTTCGGAGGTTGGAATTTTCTCTCTCCTTTCCCTCCATTTTCGGCTGTACAGCTCTCTCTCTATTTCTAGTTCTTTCTGCATGAAAATGGATGATGAAGATGATGATTTAATGGATAAATGAAGTATTAAAGTAACTTTCCATGTGTCAGCTGCTCATTGGCCCAAATAATTGAATTTTCGCACAAAATAGATAATCTGACAGAATTTTCATTAAACTTTGAAAATTCATATATAATTGTACAAATGTCCAATTGAGGTAGTTCTAAAGGCTATGCAACCATCATTGAGTATATTTTTAATAAAAAATATATAATTTAGCCAATTAGAAGCTCGTTTTTCCCAGAATGTTAATCTTTGGATGCTATCCCAGAAAATAATTAATTTCACTGGGCTAACTTCAAAAATTCATTTATCTTTATGTACAACTCCAAATGACTTATATGACCTATCAAATTAAATCTTGGTAAGTCTACTTTCATTATAGAAAGTTTCATAATTTTTGGACATCATTTTCCCCTTGAAATCTGCAACACAAACACGACTGACACATCGGGAATTTCACCGATAGCAACAATACTTTGTATTCCACTTCACTATGTTGTGTGTAACTTCCAATCACTTCATTTTGTTATTCTTCGAGCTCTTTAGCTCACCAATATAATTCATTTTAATAATCAAGAATATAAAGGAATTTTGGGAAATAATACTATGACTCACTATGACATTTACCAAACAAGGGTCTAGTAGTCCCCTTTAATCCAGGCTAAATCTTAAGCCTCTAGTCCCAAAATTCGGGACATTACAGCTCTCCCCCCGTTCAATAAATTTTATCCTCAAAATTTTGAATATCTAATGGTACTATTTGTAACTCGGAGAACTATCTCTAGATATTTAGTTTATCTCTCTCCCATTCTAATTCTTTCATTATGTACTCACTATGTAGCACTTTCATTCATTTTGTACCCAGTATGTGTTAGGGCAAGCATTTCACCCAAGAGGGGGGTGAATTGGGTGATTACAAAATAATCGAAAGCTTAAATTCAATTTATAAAACTTAAAGCACATTTAATGAAAGGAAGAGATATCACCGAGATTCACACAGAGATTTATACTGGTTCGGTCTCAACCACTTGACCTACGTCCAGTCCTCAGAAATCCTTCTGAGCTTTTCACTATATCTTCCAAGATTCAGTGGGTTCTTGGCACCACAGTACAACCAGCAAGTTCCTCTAGACACTCGCTCCCCCTTACACAAGGTAATCAAAAATCCCTACTTAAGGTTCCTCAACCTTAAGTTAACTCTATTGAAAATAATTAAGTGTGAATGACAAATCTCTCTCACAGAGTATGTAGATAAGAGCTGAAGCACAAATGATGAACTGAAGCTTTTTGTGAGGATATTGCTTGTAGAGTATTCAGGTGTTTTTCCTCGTTGTTTTATTTTTTAAATGGCTGGACATATATAATAGAACCACTTGAAGACCGTTGTAAATTTTTCCGTTGATTCAAAGATGCTTCTGACAAATGTAACAGCATTTGTCTTCCGTTACTTTTGAATTTCTGCTGCTACCATGAATAGTTGTCGTTTGAGTGGAGTGTTCAGTTACAAGTCAAGTGCGTGATGGTGGAGTACAGCTGTAACACACTTATGAATATAACCGTTAAGCAATATTTGTATCTCAACAAATTAATATGGATCACTGGAGGTGTTTTATAAAAAGTGACAGTAATAAGACCATAGAGAGTGATCCTATTTTTGCAACTAAGTATTAAAATGATATACCATATGATTTTGATAGCTATTTGGAGAAATCAGTAATAATAGAATTTCACTAGCAAAATCAGTTGAAGTTTATAAAGGTAAAAGCACATGGAAACAATAGATCATTATATGAGCAAGTGCAATATCAATGGAAGTGAATATAATGTCATTGGGAGTGATTTTGAAAACTTTGAAAACTTCTGTCAGTGATTGCTGGTTCACTGGAAGTGATATTGGAAATTGCATATTTCACTCGAGTGAATTTGGAATCACTGGAAGTGATTTTGTAAATAGTGATTTCTTCTTGGAGTGATTTCCAATTCACTGGAAGTGATTTGCAACTTTTCAAATATCACTCAAGTGATTTGGTGAACAGTGAAATATTCTTGCAGTGATTTCCAATTCACTGGAAGTGATTCAGCGAAAATCCAACATCACTCGAGTGATTGAGAATCACTGGAAGTGATTTAAGAATTTTGGCGGATCACTCGAGTGATCTCAGCTTCACTGGAAGTGATTTGCAAAACAGTGAATTTTTCTTGAAGTGAAATCCCAATCACTGGAAGTGATTTGCCGCATCACTCGAGTGATTTACAATCACTGGAAGTGATTTGGCGCATCACTCGAGTGATTAAGAATCACTGGAAGTGATTTTCAAAACAGTGAAATTTTCTTGCAGTGATTTCTCGATCACTGGAAGTGATATGCGGATCACTCGAGTGATTTCCCATATCACTCGAGTGATCTGTCATTTTTGCGGATCACTCGAGTGATTTCAGCGATCACTCGAGTGATCTTGCACAAATCACCAGAATTGCTTGCTTTGCTGATAATTAATCCATGGGCTTCCAAAACATGATTTGTCATCATCAAAACATGAAATCTAACATTCTCCCCCTTTTTGATGATGACAAAACATATCATATGATCAAGTTTAAGATTTTGATTTTCTAATACACTTTACTTGACCTTTTTCAAAAATTTTGCAATAATTTTGATTAGCAATTGCCAAGATGAGTTTGTTTAACAGATTAAGAGTTTTTGACCTTTTGGAGAGTAAAAGATGTTAGTTCAAAGTTCAAAAACCATTGTAAATAGAAAATGCACATATGAAGTGACTTTTTCTTGAAATCATTTTGGCGGCTGCAATACATTAAGATTTCCATGAGATCATGTTGGCTACTGCAATCATAAACACAGATGCATTAAAAATTTCATGAGATCATATCATAAACGCATATTCCCATTAGATTAGAGTCAGTTCAGATTACACAAGCTACACAATGACAAGTTCTTGGAATTACAAAGTAAAATACATAACTTTGGAACCACAAAATAGAACACATATGCATCAAAAGAAAATATATCATATCAGCTCTTCTCCCCCTTTTTGGCATCATCTAAAGGAGAGGTAGACGGAGTAGAGGCTGGAGTGGATGCAAAAGCAAAGAAGGAGGTAGGTGGAACATATGGAGTGATGGAAAGCTGTGCAGGGGACTGGAAGGAGAAAGTGGTAGAAGATGGTTCAAGAGGAGTGGTGGAAGTGGAGTGAGTAGGTCCTATGACCTCTGTGGTGGCTTCCTCAGCTATAATTTCCTCAGTATGAGAACTAGAAGCAGTATGATGTGAGGAAGATGATGGAGTCTGGAGAATGGGGTCAGTGTGTGGAATATCACCAGCAGAAATAGGATCAGAGATAAAGGTTGTGGGAGGTGCTGGAGGAGTGTCTGAAGGAATAATGGGAGGAATGATGGGAGGATCAGAAAGTGAAATCTCTGGAACTGAAGAATCTGATGGAGGAGGTTGTGAGGAGGTAGGTGGTAAGTCAGGGAAGGGGATATGAATGTGAGTCCTGAGAGCATCCTCAATCCTCTGAATTCTCTGTGTCTGCTCAGTCAGGTGCTCAAAGAGGAGATTGAAGTTATGATCCACTGCTGCCACTAAGACTGTCACTTGATTATTGACTTGATCAATCAGTTGAGCGTTAGAGTTCTTCAACTGAGTGTCTGCAGACTGAATGGCCTCCTGGATATACGTCTGAATAGCAGCCTGAGTAAAAGAGGGACCATGGGAGACTTCTCTAGAGGACTGTGCCTCATCCATCTTAGAGGGTGAAGGGTCTATCCTCTGAGGTTCTCTCTGGCTGGCCTCAGGAGGAGGTGAATGATGTCTCTGTTGTGAAGATGCTCCAGCAGGAATGGTAATTCCTATCCGAGTGAGGTGGATTTTCCCAAACTTAGGAATCCTCACAATATCTCCCTCAGGTGTCAAATGCCAAATGTTGTGTATGGAAAGAATGTAAGACACAAGCTGAGGATAGGGAATAGTAGTAGACCTAGAGGAGTGAAATCTGAACCTCTTCATCTCTTAAAAAATGAGTTCCCCCACGTTTCTTCTTTCCCTTGTCATAAGAGAAGCCATCATCTGAAGATCCTTCCCCGTGATATGAGTGAAATTTTTTGCTTTGTTAACCATGCTACGGGAGTAAATGTAGAATAAGGCTCTCTGGTTGTTGGTAAGAGAGGCTGGGGAATTGGGTAAAGGCACACCAGGCTGTCCTGGTCTAAAGATATCAACCAATTCATGAATATTAAAGACACGTGGAGGCCTCATGGGAACATCCTTTATGCCTAGATAGGTGTTGATAAGATCCCCAGACAAAAGAATTTTCTGATCTCTAATACTAGTTTCAATTCTCTCGGCAATGATGTTTCCTTGGTTATCCTTTACATCAGCAATCTTCATGTTACAGTAAAAATATTTGACAACCAAAGGATTGTAGGACATTCTCAGTCTCAGTCAAGGTTCATATTGTTTCAAATATGGGGTCAAATCAATATGAAATTTTTGTTTAAGTTCTTCCAAATCAACCCACACAACCGGACAGAAGGTTCTTTTGGCAAAGTGTGAGGCAAATACAATGGAGTTCAAAATACTGAGATTACCAGTGTTATACCCAGGAGGAGGTTCAAGAAGTTCAGTAGTTTCTTCAGCCAGGGACTCAGATTGTCGACTACCAGTGGCTTGACTTGCATATCGTGACTTCTGAGGAACTGAGGCTGCCAAGATATTCACTGCCCGTGTGATTTTTCTTTGCAAAGTAGATTCTTGGACATCTGCTTCTCGCTGTTTTTCTTTCCCTTTCCCTTTCATGCTGGTATGCGAACGGGTAACCATTCCCGTTGGTTCCTCAATCCGAATCCCTTTGGGTCTTTGTCTGGGTGGATTGGGTTCTGGTTCAGAGGGGGCTTTCGCCCTCTTAGATGGTGGTGAAGGTGGAGGAGATTACCCGGGCCTTTTTGTTCTTGCCATGGGTACCGATACTTTGGTGGAGACGAGAGTTTTGATGCTGGGTAGACTGAGATTTGACGCTGGGTAGACTGTCGGAAACAAAAGGCGAGTGAAATGCGAAATAGAGGCTGTCAGGAATGAAAGGCGAGACTGTCGGAATTGGGAGGAAGAATTTAGACTGAAATGGTCTGGCTTTTGAGGGGAGTTTTCGGTTAAGAGTAGTAAAGAATATTTCCGTTACTGGGTTCAAGAGGTTTCAAGGGATTTGAGAGGATTTCAGCGAGTGGAGGCGACGGTTGAAGGGAGTGAACAGTCGCGACAGAGAAAAACTGATATATGAGAGTTTTTATCATTCACTCGAGTGATTTTTATATTCACTCGAGTGATATTGGGTTTCACTCGAGTGAAATTTGCAAATCACTCGAGTGAAGTCCAAAAACACTTCACAGAAACATAAATCACGCTGTAATTGTAAAATTTTAATTAAAATACTTATGTGACTTACCTATAACAAAATTATCAATTTAATTACTTAATTTACCTGTGATTGCAGTATTTCACTTTTCACTCACTCGAGTTGTTCTTTTATCAACACCCGAGTGTTTTCCTCTCTGTTTGTCCCTGTTATTTGAGGATATTACAGAGCATCCTGTAAAACAACTTTGTAGATACTCTGATGCTTAAGTTAGTAATGGGATCATCAAAACAATATGAAATCAACATTTATAAAGATTAAACAACTTACAATTCATTGGGATTTACCATTCCCAATTCCCTTCGTATGTACGTGAATTGTTCTCGGGTAAGAGGTTTGGTGAAGATATCAGCTAATTGTAAGTGTGTGGGTATGAATAACACCTTGACATCTCTTTTCTGAATATGATCTCTAATGAAGTGATGTCTCACATCAATATGCTTGGTCCTTGAATGCTGTACAGGATTTTTCGCCAAACTTATTGTACTGGTGTTGTCACAGTAAATAGGAATTTCTTTAAGATATATGCCAAGATCCTGAAGTTGCTGTTTTAGCCACAGTACTTGTGCACAACAGCTTGAGGCTGCTATGTATTTTGCTTCCGTTGAAGATAATGATACTGTAGTTTGTTTCTTACTGAACCAAGAAACAACTGCGCCTCCAAGGAATTGACATTGCCCACTTGTGCTCTTCCTATCTGTTTTATAGCCACCATGATCAGAGTCAGAATAGGCAACTAAATATTCATTACCCTTTTTGGGATACCATATACCCAACTCTTTTGTGCCTGCGAGATATCTGAAAATTCGTTTCACTAATTCAGCATGTGACACTTTAGGACATGACTGAAATCTTGCACATAGACCAACACTGAACTGGATATCAGGTCTGCTGGCTGTGAGATAGAGTAATGATCCAATCATTCCTCGATATTGAGTTATGTTGAAGTCAACTCCTTTTTCATCAGCGTCCATCAGTACGGTTGAGCTCATAGGTGTATCTGTACCATTAGCGTCATCCAATCCAAACTTCTTGAGCAATTCTTGAAGATATTTGGTCTGTGATATGAATATTTCATTCTTCCTTTGTTTAATTTGTAAACCAAGAAAGAAGGTCAATTCTCCCATTAATGACATTTCAAATTCTCCCTGCATTATCTCAGAAAATTCTTTACACAAGGAGTCATTAGTAGCTCCGAATATAATATCATCAACATAAATCTGAACTACCAAAATATCACTTAGTTTTCATTTTATAAATAAAGTTGTATCGACTTTTCCTCGAGTAAAACCAAATTCGATGAGAAATTTGCTCAACCTTTCGTACCAGGCTCTAGGAGCTTGTTTCAAACCATATAAGGCTTTCTTGAGTTTGAAAACATGATCTGGTTTGGATACGTCTTCAAAGCCAGGAGGTTGTTCTACATAAACTTCCTCCTTGATCTACCCATTTAAGAAAGCACATTTCACATCCATTTGATATAATTTGAATCCTTTGATGCATGCAAAGGCTAAGAGTACTCGTATAGCTTCCAATCTTGCTACTGGAGCATATGTTTCCTCATAATCAATTCCTTCTTCCTGATTATAGCCTTTGGCAACCAACCTTGCCTTGTTTCTGACAATAGCTACGGATTCATCAAGTTTGTTCTTGAATACCCATTTAGTGCCAATAACCGAGTGGTCTTTAGGCCGGGGCACCAAGTCCCAAACTTGATTTCTGTCAAATTGATTTAACTCTTCTTGCATTGCTAACACCCAATCATTATCTGATAGGGCTTCTTCAATGTTAGAAGGTTCTAATTGAGAAATGAATGCAGAAAAACTCACTTCATTTAAAACTTTGTTTCTAGTTTTGACACCTTCATTAACTCCACCTATCACTTGATCTAGAGGATGACTCTTGATGTATTTCCAGGCTTGAGGTTGATCTGGATTACTTAGTTCAACTTCTTTTTCAAAATTGTTATTTTCAAGATTTGGAGAATTAATAGATGGTTGGTTTCTAGTTATCTCATCATCAACGTTTTTACTAGAGGATACATATTCATCGAATACAACATGAATTGATTCTTCTACAATGCATGTTCGTTTATTAAAAAATCTAAATGCTTTACTTTGATTTGAATATCCTAGGAAAAGTCCCTCATCAGCCTTAGAATCAAACTTTCCAAGATTATCTTTACCGTTGTTATGAATAAAGCACTTACAGCCAAAAATGTGTAGATGAGCGAGGTTTGGTTTCCGTCCCTTGTAAAGTTCATAGGGTGTCTTTCCAAGTTTGGTTCTGACATATGCTCTATTTGAAATGTAGCATGCAGTGCTCATTGCGTCTGCCCAGAAGACTTGAGATACATTCTTTTCGTTGAGCATTGCTCTAGTCATATCTGTAAGAACTCTATTTTTCCTTTCCACGACACCATTCTGTTGTGGAGTTCTTGGTGCTGAAAAATTGTGATTGATGCCATTTGTATCACAATATTCTGTAAATGCTTGATTATCAAATTCTCCACCATGATCTGTCCTGATTCCTGCAATTGACATACCTTTCTCATTTTGCACTTTCTTGGCAAAGGCAATAAATTTATAAAAGGTTTCATCTTTGGATGACAGAAATATATTCCAGGTAAATCTAGAAAAATCATCAACAATAACAAATGTGTACAAGTTTCCACCGAGACTCTTAACTCTTGCTGGACCAATCAGATCCATATGTAATAGTTGAAGTGGTCTATTAGTGGTAATTTCAGTTTTGTTTTAAAGGAAGATTTAGTTTGTTTACCTCTTTGACAAGCATCACAGACTAAATCATTCTTGAAATTAACATTAGGTAGTCCAATTACCAAATCCTTTTTGAGTAACTTTTGTAATTGATGCATATTAACATGAGCAAGTCGCTTATGCCAAAGCCAACTCTCGTCAGTATTACTCAGAAGGCAATTTTCGGAAATATTTTCATTCATATCAAGAGTATAGCAGTTACCTTCCCTTTTTGCCTTGAGTTTGGTCTTCAACTTTTTCTTTTCAATTTGCAGATCCTTCTTGCTGACTATCAGACATTCTTCTGAATCAAATATTACCCAGTTGTCTTTATCCGTACTTTGACTTACACTTAATAGATTGTGACATAAACCTTCAACGTAATATACGTCTTTGATTTTATCTTGGACTTCCCCAAGTCCTGCTATCCTTCCAGTTTGATTTCCTCCAAATTTCACCTTGCCACCTTCCTTAGGTACTAATGTGGTGAAGTTCTCAGGATCACCAGTCATATGTCTTGAACATCCACTATCTATATACCATTTGGTTGATTTGGATGTTCTGAGACAAACCTGCAGTTAAGGATAATTAAGTTTTAGGTACCTATATCTTTTTGGGTCCTTTTGAGTTAGTACAAATAACTTTTTGTTCATGAATCTTCTTAGGTATCCATTTATATGTTCCTATAATTCCTTTCTTTTTATGAAAACACGAAGAAGTATAATGTCCTTTTCTATTGCAGTAATTACAATAGGCAAAAGGATTAGATGTGTGCACAGAACGTGTGAAATAACTTAGATAGGATTTACTTCCTGTTTTCTTCTTACCTTTTCTTTTGTCTAGGTTCGGATCATATCCTATACCAGACTTATCATTCACATGACGTTGTGCTTTTAAAATAACATTTAACATTTCACTTCCTTTTGTAAACTTTTCAAGAGTTTTAGTAAGATCAATATTTTTTGGGAAATCTCATATCGTTCTGATTGAAGGTTTCTCTCTTGATTTTCTATTAAGTAGGTGACACCAAGTTAATAGCAATAAAATTCAATATTGTGATTAGTCATAGACTCTTCAATGTGAGAGTTTATGAGCTACTTGTTCCCGTCTCTCTCTATATATAATAAAGTAGTATTTGATGGATCAAGATTTTCTAGGCTTTGTGGCTAGAATTAATGGCACTCATGATCTATATATATAATAATGTAAGTGTTCACCTAGAATTTGATATTTTTCTGAGCTAGACGAAAAGTTAAAACACCAGTAGTAGCTAGGCTTTGGAAAGGATTCCATATAGTAACTCTATCTCTCATATTATATGTGATTGTTAATATATATTGTTTGCCATGTTATGTGCAATGACATTGAATGACAGTAATTCCTAGAGCTGGGTGTGGAAAAAGCACAAGTACCACCCTAAGGGAAAAGCACAAGTACCTCTAGGGCCAGCAGGTACCTAATCTAGGAAGGCCAGTGGCAAGTACGGGCAGAACAACATCTGCACCAGAATATTAAAGCAAGTAGGGGTCATAACAGCATATGATCTTGAATTGAGCATGTAGTAAGGTCAGTAGGATACAAATAGTTATTTGTATATGAACACCAAGTAGAATTGCAATGTGATCACTGATGAGCAAGTAGGGATAAAATGATCATTTTGATTTGAACAAAATCATCGCTTTGATCCTGAACATTGAAAAATATGTGCATATCATTATTATTTGCTGCATTATAAATGTTGCATTTCATATTTATCTTTTGCATTTTACATGATTGATAGTATGTTACTACTAAAATTCGTATGAATCTCACCCTTTCCATAATTCAAAATTAATTCTGCTAGAGGAAGTGGTTCAAATGGAAAAGTAGTAGATACCGGCAACTGAGGGTCCGGTGCTAATTAAGAAATTTTCTTTTGGCTATCTGTTAGTTTCTCTTTGTATTTGGGATTTGTATTATAAATGTGTACAAACCCTGTTAAGATTTTCTGTAATGTAATCAAGAATTTTATATCAGTATAATTTTACTATTTCTGTATGCCCATTGAAATGTGCATTAATACTATGATAAATGTCAAAATATTAAGGGTTTGACACTACGTTGGTCACAATAATTTGCTGAGCAAAGCGTTAAGAGTACTTGAGTATGATGTTAGAGTTTGGGGTATTGGTTTTGCAGTAATCCAAACATCATACTTCGGAGGCTAGAAGTGCTCCAATAAAAGTGACTTTTTGCAGATGCTAAAGGAGATGAATTGCATCAACCATCAAATGAAAGTACAATTTCATGAACAAATGCATTTGATGTAAGAAAAAAATATGTTGTTGAGGATGCAAATTGATCACTTAGTGCAATGTAGGGCAACATAAAATGTTCCCACCTATGACAACCCAAGTGTGAGAGATAGTTGCACTTCCATGCCTAAAGTCCCTCTTCCTTTGGTAATTAATTTCTTCTTTGGTTAACTTATTATTACATTATAAATTAGTAAATCTTAATATATTAACTATATTTTCCATAGGGCAACTCGATGTGCAAGTTATATGTCGATCAATCTTTTAAGCAGTAGGTGCAATGGATGTTGCCTACAACACCGATAATGATACACTGCAAAATTCACCATTACCTGACAACACACTCCGAGTAAGGGTTGACATTTGCACAAATGAAGAATTGCTCTTAACGATCCCTTCTCAAGATGAAGAAACAATAGTGAAAGATGTTGTAGGTGGCCATGTTGCTTGGACAATAGGTCTTATATAGCTATGTCAGAAGGCAGTTCATTTTCAATTCCCTCTACTTTTCCTATGCACTCCATCTAACACTACATGATTTAATTTCATGAGTTTTGCAAGTTGGATAGTCTAAAGGAAAACAAATTCAACTGCATGGCAAGAATCAAAGTTTTCGATTATGTGAAGGAGGTTTGCGATTAGATTTTGATAGACATTTACAATGATTATGGTATAGCTGATCATATTAATAGTGATGTGTTGGATGAAATATTTAACTCTGGATGGCTTAGTGCTTCAGTTATCAACATCTGGATTAGATACTTTATTATTATCATTTATCATTGTTATTATTATTTATCATTCAATTTCATGGTTTTAATCACATTGTTTGTTTTTTATAAAGGCACTTTTACCATGACATCTTACTAGACACATACAGGGTTTAATTCTCATTTGTCAACCTTTTTCTCATTGGATTGCACGGGGGTAGAGTAGAACTGAATGAACAATCCAATGACCTAAAATATTATTTTAAAAAGAAAGCAAAACCAAATATGCTATTTCTAGTGCCATACAATGTGGGGTAGGTTATCAGTGGTAGTATTTCAATGTATGTTTTTTTTATTGTTTAACTCTTACCATAACATGATTTTTGAAGAAAAATTTTTAAAATATTTTAGGAAACATTAGATATTGATTGTTATCAATCTAGCGGAACTCTCTGGCCCTCGCACTTACTATTTGGATCCTCTAATTATAGGTCTTCCAGAAAACCGACCGATATGTTGCGATTGTTCAATAAGTGTACGGGTGTATGTGTAAATATTTATGTATGTGATTGAATAACCAAAAGTAATCAGTTTCTATTTGTTTTGTTAGTGTATTGACTACAAATAGAGCATTTGCCTCCTTAAGTTATTCTAAAGCTATTGATCCTATCAATATCTATATCTGGAAGAAGATAGGGGTACTGATATATGAATTTATTTAAATTTTTTCATTAAAAAAATTTTATTCAAAAATTGAGTTAACTGCCTCATTATATTTTTGCAGTGCCCTTTCCAGTCTAATAACAATAATTGCAGGTATTACATCATGAAATTCATAAAAGATGTAATTACTCATGATCAGCTTGTTGTTCATTAAAAAGTAAGTCATTTTAGTTGCAATTCATATTGTGTTTTAAATTTAATTGAGTAGTGTATGATAATTAATTTTTAGCGATTTTAATTCATTGTATACATGATTGTATATTTGTAGTATTATTAAGATAAACATTGTGACAGTTTAATTGATCATCAAGTCAATAAAGTCATCAAGGAATGGTGTAAATATATGCTCAAGCAATGCTCTATGTAGCTACTATTTAACTAGATAGATAAGTTATTTCTTGCCTATTGTTTTGTTGTTTATTTAAGTAGAATTTGTTGTATTTCATTCACAATTGTTGTAAATATATTTAGTAATGATTTTGTTAATTAGTTATTTACTTGTATATATCATTTTAGAGCTATTTCATTGTGGTTTGTTTTTCTTCATTTTATAGTGGATGATAAAAATTTGTGTTTAAAGTTTGTTGTCGACTGTAATTATCGGTTTCTATATGAGAAATACAAAAAAATATTTTAAAAAAAATATTTGTTATGGCGCTTTCTTGAAAAATGCCAAAAGAAGCAAAATTAAAAAAAAATATCACTTCTATGTGACTCTTCCTATGTCACTTCCTTAAAAAAGCGCTATAGGAAATTTATTTGAAAATAAAAGAAACTACAAGTTGTGGTACTTATGCAAGCAACACAACTTTTTTTAGTGGCGATAGAATATGTAGAACTTTCTAAGCACCACATCTGTTTCTTTTTATAGTAGTGATACCACATTGTTGCTCTCATACCAAGAAAGATTTTAGAGAGAAATCTAGAGAATTGACTGAGCCAAAATGGAGAGCTCAGGCCTCTTATTTATATTCACCAGTAGAACAGAATTGGTTACATAGCAGATATTCCTATACAATGAATCAAAAATATACACGTGTCCAGAGAGGTACAATTTGCCGCTATACAAGATCTTCATGGATTTCCTACTTATAAGAATATTCTAGAAATGATGATTAAATGATTAATTTCTAACAAACATAACAGTTAATAAGTAACAATTAGACTCATAATACTCACCAACCATGATAAAAGTAATATAATTGGGACCACAAATCTAATTACCTTATCTAATTTTTCAATACAATCAGTTTTAATAATTTCATTCATATTGCCAATAATTTCATGTCTTTAATTTTGGATTTAGAAGCTTGAAAATAAGTAGCAGCTAAATCCGAATGAGCAAGAGTCATTGAAGTGGCTTGAAAATGTAAAATCGTTCACAGGGATTAAATTGCAAATTAAAATTTTTTCTTAGGCTAAATTATAAGTATTTTTAGAGTAAGTTGAAATTTTTTCAAGGGCTAAAATGAAAGGGAATAGAGACTCAAATTTATGGAGAGAAAGGCCTGAGTTAGTTGGAAAAAAATGTTTAAAACAGTTTAGAAACCAAATTATAATTATTGAAAGTTCAGGGTACTAAAGTTAAATAAAAATTATGACGTAGGAGCCGGAACTGTAAGTGATCCAGTAATATTGTAAGAGGCAAATAGGGCCTTTAAGTTATTTTAAGACCCTCAAGAGAAATATGTAATCTGGATCAATTAACTATTATAGTGCATTGAGGCCATAAGTGTAATTGAAAGTTTCATGCCACTTGTATAATTCTGGAAAATTTACTAAAATTCCAAGAAAATTACACAAATTAAAGAAAAACAGGGAAAAGTTACCTAAGTGATGTTTAATGGCCTATTCCAGGTGTTAAAGTGAGAATGCCTCATGACAATACATTGAGCTAAAAAGCCTATTTTTGGCTAATTATTTAGTATTTAGCCAAAATTACATAATTAAAAATTATGTAAAGCCCTTAAAAAATTAAATAGTCATGGAAAATAATTATATGAGGATTTTTATGAATTAATGGAAAATTCACTCCTCAAAAAGTGGAATTTTTAAGTTAATATTTATTATTGAGCCTAGAAAAGTATTATTCATCCAAATTGATCTAAAATTATTTGGGAGCCAAATTGGACCCAATAAATGCACGGAAGATTAGTAAGGAATTTTCGAAATAATTATATCAATTTTATTGATTAGGAATTGTCCAAACAAAACTAGTTATGAAATTTATTTTCAATTAGGCCAACGAATTGCCAAAATTTCTCCCTCAAACCTAAAATTAATAAGAGCCCAAATAGCGTCCAAAAAATTATAGAGAAGGGAGTGACTTGAACCCGCAAGGGAGGAAGTAATTTCTGGACAAACTAAGGTGAACGACTTTTGGTGATTTTTTTTTTTTTTTTGGTCGAAACTTTTGGTGATAGCGAGGTAACGACCTTTCAATAAAAAAATCACTGCAATTGACGCAGTTCTTAATCGAAAAATTCAAATGTCAACTATATGAAATAACGACATTTCTATTACTAAAAATGAATGATAAACTTGTTCAATTGTTCCGATTATTGAAAGAGCAAAAGAATCAGACAAAGTTGGAAAAGATTATTTAAACTTGGGTCAAAATTTGCTCTTTTTTCCTCCAAATGCAACTTAGCTTGCTAATGGAATATCAATTCCTTTATTTTACCTTATTCATTTAAAAAATTAGTCAATAACATGTAACCTTAGAAATTATGTCTCCCAATTCATTTAAAAATAAGATTTAGTGGGACTAAGCTAATTGGAGAAATTTGATTCTTTGTTAAATCAAAATTGTTTTTGATTGTTTAGATAGTAGTGCATGACTCATACAAATTTATTCAACTTGAATTAAGTGAATAAATAATTGTTAGCTAGGATTCAAATTCTGTCATTTGAACAATTCTTGACGCGCTTGAGTCAGTATAATAAGGGAGCCTGTATTTAAAAAGTAGTGCAAGATATATAATTCAGTATGTGACATTCACTCTGTTGGCCAAAAAAATCAGAAAAAGACACGGGACAAAAAGTAAAAAGTATGTGATATTATTTTATAATTTGATGACATCCTTTCCTTTTACCAAATTTTGAAAAAAAAAACAATCAAATCCGCATGAATCACTACTAGAAAAAACACATGTAATGTCCCTTTTTTAGGATTTTTAACGTCCTTTTATGGAAGGACGTGTATGTCAGCGATGTAGTAAATTTGGACTTTAGACGTCCTTTAGAAAGAGACGCCTAAAGTGAGGCTTTAGGCGTCCCTTTTGTGAAAAGATACGTCTAAAGCCCTTACTTTAGGCTTTTAAAAGTTTTTTTTTAATTTTTGGCTTTAGGCCTCCCTTTGTCTTAAAAAGGACGCTTAAGGTCCACTTTAGGCGTCCCTTATGCTAGAAGGGACGCCTAAAGCCAAGTTTAGGCGTCCCTTATAGCATAAGGGACGCCTAAAGTTTTTTTTTTTTTAAAAAGGAAGCTATTTGTATTGTTTCTGCCCATACTGAAAGCGAACAACATAGTCTCCTTACATAGTAAGGAAACATACAGCAGACAATATATAATTAACTCCTACAACATCCAGCAATAAGGAAACATTCATGCACAGTGTTGTCAGAAATGTTGTCCACTAAACAACTACTAAGTAAATGTATAGGTAAGCATAAACTTTTATAGATCTAGGTGTTGAAGAAGTCGTCCAACCAACAAGTCTCTGACCAAATTAATGTCTTTATATAAGTAGGCAGCATGATTATCAAAGATCTGCAAATTAGAAAATACGATTAGATAAAATCAATGAAGTTAAAGAATTGTTTAGCAATTCAATTAAAATACACCCAAAATGTTATCATTTGATTACCTGTTGAAAATCACTTGTAACGCCGCTTTGAATGATATTATACATGTAAAGGATAACATAGTAGCCACATTCAATACCCCCTAGCTGTTGAGGGCACTATAAATCAAAAGCAATTGGTTAAAATCAATAACATACATCATTTCTAAAACAACCCTAAATAAAAGAACTTAAATTGGAACAACATACTTTGGGATAATACCACTTTGGCTTGCAAACAACTCTACCCTCACATGACCCGCCAAGCATTCTATATCTTTGGGTCACGCTACCATTAAAATGTAAAACAACAAAAATTAGAACTATTTATTTAAGTCAAGAATCAATTTAATGAAAAAGAAATAACTTACGTGTTGAAGAAGGATTTTGTGTCCTTGTCAAGCTTTTTCCTCAAGGAATCAAACCAATAGATTTCGTTGATGCTCGGATAAATAACACACAGGCTCCAATAGTAACTACAACAATACACAGATTAAAATGAAGTTTAGATTAGAAGAAAATTATTTCTTAAACATCCTAAAAAATAAAAATACAAGTACATACCCTTGAACAATTGGCGCTAGATAACATCACAATTTGGTCGCTGCCATTATGAAGCCCACATAATGCGTCCTGTGTTGCACATCAGTTTTATCCCCTGTCGTATATGCCAGACACAAGAATCTGTATAAAGTTTCCATATTGATGCATAAGCAGTAGAAGGACCTAAAATAGAAATAAAATGACCAATGAATTATTGAACTTATGAAACCAAAAAACCATTACATGAATCGAAGGAAAGAAAAACTAACCAAATGGCAAGTTTGACCCATCCTGCATCTATCTCCTCCAAATGCAGAAACTCCCTAATATCTTTATTGTCGATCGTTTAGGGATACGTCAATTCTTTGCCCACAATCCCTGGAGGCATATTCAAGTCGATTTGGCGAATACCTTTGTAAATCTGTTGCAGCCGTGCTAAAAAGGGTCATTTCATCGCATCTTGCTCATCATATTACCATAACATACAAAACCAATTATATTATAATGATGCCAATAAATGTTAAGTGATATGAATATAGTTCCTACCATTGGTAGGGTTGCCAACGTGCCAGTAAGATATTGAGGCCAAAGGATGAAAGCTCCAATTGCCTGACCCAGTGTGGCAACCTAAACATTAGGGATAGGGATGGCTGCACCTTCTTCCCCCTCATGAACACATGTCACTGTCACCCTACGTAAATACTGTGGAATTTGATTATGATGGTGGGTGGTAGCTTATGTGTGAATGAGAGCATTGGCAACAACACGAATCATGGGGGCATCCAAATAGAGGATACACGATTCGCCCGACTCCGGAGTGGTAGAAGGATGGCCCAGTGGTTCTGTAGTGTGAGAAGGCTGGCCTAGGAGTTCTAGGGTCTGAGAAGGCTGGCCACAGGGTTCCGGAGTATGGGAAGGCTGGACAAGACTGTGGAAGGGAGTGGCAACAAGTTTCAAAGTGTGGGAAGGTTGGACAAGGGGTTCCGGATTGTGGAAAGCCTCTCCAACGAGTTACAGAGTATGGGAAGGCTGTCCAAGGGATTCCTCCTACGGGTTGTGACTTCCTTTAGTGCTGGGGAAGGGTGGGGATTCCTGGGTTCTAACCCTAGTACTGTTCATTTTAAAATCAAACAATGATTTCATTTCACCACGTAGTTCTGCCAATAGCTTGTCTTAGAGCTCTTCTTGGAGCTGATCGCGAAGCTTAGCCACAAACTCTTTACTGGGTTCAGCTTGTGATGCTATTTGTGAGGCTTTGCCAAAATACTTCGCGATACCAATTCCCCTGGGCTCTCCTCTAACACGACTGGGGTATTCAGCTTTCCCAATCATCGTTGCCAATATGTCCATCCGTTTACTAGGAGTAAACGAACCTTGGCTACTCTGCTCTTCCAGTTCGTCCTGTAGCATACAATTTGTTATGAACGAAAATTAAACGCTAGAAATGTGAAAGAATTTCAAAATTAATTACTTATGCTCTTACTATTTACAATTCTCAAGGCAACCTCAACCATAGCCGGATTTGTATATTTGCCACCCTTAATCCTCCCTGCTTTCCATTTTTTGTAACGCAGAGGAGGAGTTGGCGCTTGTACAATAACAGAAGGATCCGATTTCGTAGCTTCCTTCATTTTCTCCAGCTCTACTGCCATCATTTTCTGCTCCAGCTTCCTGTAACCACCATGAGACATGCAATGATGGTACTGATTTACTGCTTGCCTCTTTGTGTTTGCTGCACTTACTTCCTGTGTAAGGGAAAAAAATGAAAAACAAGTCATTGATGCATCAACTATATTGAAATTAAAAAAATTTATACTGAAGACAGAAAATTTACCAAAAATTCAGGAGCTTGTCGTGATGCCACAAACAACCTCCAGTCTTCTGGAGATAGATATGAATATTCCTTACATGGATCCAGATGTCTCTTCTCCCCTCTAATATACCTCTGCGTGAGCTTATTTTTAAAATCCTTCCATCGCAGATGAACCTCCCCCATCCAGTGCTTGTACATCTCTCTAGTGTCAGGAACATCGAACGTTTGTTGCAGAAACTGAGATAATTAAATTTAAATAGGAATAAAGATCTAAATGTAGATCATGTATTGGAAGTTATGTACCAAAATTTGTTTCCAAATCATGTCTTTCATTTTTGGTGGAACCTGCCTCCAACTATCATAGATGATTCGGACTTTGCTTCGACCCAAAAAACCAAGATAGCTAATGAAGTGATCTTCCTCAGGACCCTCTGGATTCATGTTGGCATCAAAGTCCACGTGAACCCTCTCCTGTTCATGGTGGTGGTGCTTCACCAATACACTCATCTTCGTGACACCCCTTGTTCTTCTCAGAGCGGGTGGAACTACTTGCCTTCCATCATGCTGCTCGGTATCACTCCCTAAGTGACAAGAACTTGACGTATTCCTGCACTCAAAAAGTCATTATCAGAGAGGTAAATAGATTGCAAGTATCTGTATAAACTGCATTAAGGGAAAAAAGCACATAGGACAAAATACAGTTTTATATAGTTAAAGGTCTTACTTTATATTGTTTCCCATATTCCTTCACAATGATTATTTGTTACAGAATATTCTTCATCATCTACCAACTCGGCCTCACTTCCTATAGGTGGATTTGTTGTGAAAGGTGATGTGTCGTCAAGGTTGAAGGTTGGATCACCATACTTCTGTTTCTTGCTTTGAAGTATGATGCACATTTTTTTATTTGCAGGATCTATGACATAAAACACTTACTTCGCCTGGCTTGCTAGAATGAAGGGCTCATCTCTATAACCAACTCTTCGAAGATCGACTGAGACAAAATCCAAATTGTGGATCTATTACCACAGCAGCATTGCTAACCTACTTACATTTGAACAAAGCAACTTTGAACTTATTGTAGGTCATCTCCCATATTTCTTCTATAACTCCATAATAAGCCATTGATGCAAATATGGGGTTTTGTCTTTGGAACTGCAAAAGTGCATAGCTTCAGCTTCAACCATCACCCCACTATTTTGCACGGTACTTCTGTCATCTTGCTCTTTTGTGTAGAAAGAATACTCATTTATATCATAACCAGTCCAAGTAACAACCTAAAATGAAGGCCCCCAAGCTAGCCAGTCGATTGTCTTGGATACACCGGTCTCATGCGAAACCTTCTCCTCAAACCACTGTATAAATGTCTTGTTTTGCTCAATAGCTATTTGCATGTCACTCTTCTTTGGATTCATGTTCTTCAAAGTCTTTTTGTGTTCATCTATGTACGGTTGAACTTCTTCCAAATTATTCAGGATATACAAGTGTGCTTGCAACACCTCTTCATGACCCATAGTCTTCACTTTAAGTCCTCGTGTTCCCTTGCTTCTCCCATCTTCATGCCGAGACTGTTCCTTTTTACCAGATAGATAATCTTTACAAAAGTCCATAGCCTCTTCAACTACATATTGATCAACTATTGAGGCTTCAGATCGATAAGGATTTTTAGAATACCCTTTTAAGATCTTCATGTATCGCTTGAAAGGATATATCCACCTCAAGTAAACTGGACTGTAAAGCCTTACCTCCCTTACTAAATGAACTACCAAATGCACCATTATATAAAAAAAATGATGGTGGAAAATGCATCTCTAGTTGGGACAAAATTATATAACCCTCATTTTCTAGTTCATCCAACTTCTCAGTATCAATGACTTTGTTACAGATAGCATTAAAGAGAACACACAATCTGGTTATAGTAGTTCGCACTTCATCTTTCATAGTGCCTCTAATGGCTACTGGTAATAATTGTTGCATCAACACGTGATAGTCATGGGACTTCATTCCCACTAACTTCAAATCGTCTATTGACACATACCTGCTCACATTAGAAGAATACCCCTGTGGGACCTTAATTTCATGCAGACACCTATACAAACTTCTTTTCTCCACTTTTGATAGCATCTGCACTGCTGGCTCCATATATTCCCTCATGCCATCATCTCTTAGTTGTGGATGCAACTGTTCTCTTATTCCCGTATCAACAAGGTCAAGTCTCGCACTCATTCCATCCTTGGTCTTCCTTGGGATGTGCAAAAGCGTACTGACAAGGCTATCATACACGTTTTTCTCCACATGCATCACATCAATACTGTGTCTTACATCATGACAACGCCAATACGGAAGATCAAATAAACTTGACCTCTTCTTCCATATGTTCTTGTCACCCGCAGTCCTCTGATTTTTACCAAAGGTGACATTGATACGTTCTATCCGACTATAAACTTCCTCCCCGGTTAATGCGCTTAGAGTAATTCCATGCTCTGATAAGCCATCAAAACACTTTCTCAGCCTACGATATGGGTGGAATCGATGAAGAAACCTCCTGTGGCCAAGGTACACTATTTTTTTCTAATGCTTAAGTTGTTGAAAGTGTGTGTCTGCTTCACAGATTGGGCATGCTTTATGACCCTTCACACTATACCCTGACAAATTTCTGTATGCAGGGAAGTTGTTTATCGTGGTAAAAATCATTGCACGCAACTTGAAAGACTCCTTCTTATAATGATCGAACACATCCACACCTTCCTCCCATAACTTCTTCAAGTCTTCAATCAAAGGTGCCAAGTACACATCGATGTCATTCCCTGACTGTTTTAGTCCAGAGATCATCATAGAAAGCATAACGTACTTGCGCTTTATACATAGCCAAGGAGGTAAGTTGTATATTACAAGGAGAACTGGCCATGAACTATGTGTACTAGTAAGAGTTCCATATTGATTGATTCCATCTGTACGAAGTCCAAGCCGAAGGTTTCTCAACTCACTACCAAATTGAGGGAACATTTCATCTATCTTCTTCCACTGTGGAGAGTCGGTCGGGTGCCGAAGATATTTTCCGTCACAAATTCTATCATCAGAATGCCATATCAACTTCTTCGCTTTTGTTGCAGTCGCAAACAAACGCTTAAACTGTGATACTATTGGAAGATACCAGAACACCTTCATAGGTTGCCTTTTAGTTGTTGTCCCTTCTCTACAACCACCGTCATTCTTCACTTTGTATCTTGACGTTTTACACTTAGGACACTTACTAAGACCTGCATACTCTTTTCTGTACAATACACAACCATTAGGGCAAGCATATATCTTTTTGTACTCTATGCCCATCGTAGACAAGATTTTCTTAGCCTCATACATACGGTTTGAAAGTACATTATCTTCTGAAAACATATCACAAAATAATTCCAGCAGTAATGTAAAACTACTATCGGTCCATCCACAAGTTGCCTTTAAGTTCACCAAATGCAATGTTCCTTTCAGTTGTGTGTACTTACTCCTAGGGTATAATGGTGTATCCGCATCACTCCGCAGGCTGTCATATTCATATGCCTGGGCAAAGGATTCAACCTCGGCATTGTGAATCATTTTCCCCATTCTATCTTGATCTATGACATCTACTCCTTCCTTCTTGTGCGACGAACAATCATTTACTTCCTCACAATGCCATATCCACCTTGTGTATCGAAGATTTATTACATCACAAAGTAGGTAATTCCTTATATCATTAACATCCCGTTGACTCTCATTTAAAATTTTAACA
The DNA here is from genome assembly GCA_037074505.1 of Albizia julibrissin. Lineage (NCBI taxonomy): Eukaryota > Viridiplantae > Streptophyta > Magnoliopsida > Fabales > Fabaceae > Albizia > Albizia julibrissin. The sequence goes on along the minus strand of CM073486.1, from coordinate 20,271,872 downwards.
CAAGGATAAAAATGCTTCCCATTTTTTGTTGGAGCATTCCTTCTAGCAAATTCAATAAACTCTTCCACCCCATTCTCATATTCTTCACTAGTTCTCAAAGCATTCATCCAACTATGATCCATTTTTTACCTAAGCCATTCTCAATAACACTAAAGTTTAGAATAATTGTCAACAATGGGATTTCCTTTTATAACATTTTTCAAAAAAAATCGGCAGCATTTCCTCTTAAACTTAAGACATCCCAACATTTGAATAATAAACCAGTTCAACTAAATGCAAAACATAACAAGCTATCTGAGACAATTTAGAACACTATCAACAATACAATCCACTAATTTTTCATCATTAAACTAAAAAATTCAAACGGAAGTGTTAAAAAATTTAGATTTATATTATTATTATTATGACACAACAATTATTTTAACTTTGTAGTGAACTATATCAAGAGACATGTAATGGAATCAAAATTATCATTCTACTAAAGATGAGTTTTTGTGTGTGCATATATATATATATATAACTTTGAGAGTATTTTTCATATAAAATAATTGGTCTCAATAAAATCCATGAAAACATAATTATGCATATTGATAAATATAAGCACTTGTACATGTTCAGTATTACAAAACTGAAATAGGAGAAGCAAAAATCCATACAGCATGAAGACATAATTGATATTTGTTCATATTCCAAACAGACCCTTAAATAACCATAACAAAAATCCCAGTCTACACAAAAAAAAAACCAATGCAAAATCCATGCAATGACAAACATAGAAAATAATGGCTACAGCGTCAAAGATAAGGGAGAGGGAGGCGTGAGCTGTACCTTTTTAGGGGAGGAGGTTCATTGAAGCCTTATGGTGGAGACGGAGAGAGAGGGATACGAACATCGTCCGCAGCTATACCGTGGTGAGATCGAGGTGGATGAGCTTCTTGAGAGTGGGAGGAGGACGGACACACTCGGGACCGTGAGAGGAGAATGAAAAATAAACGCTGGAGGGAAATGAGAAAAGCACAAGGAGGGAAAGGACACCTCTTTAGGCGTCCCTTATTGTAGAAAGGATGCCTAAAGGCTGCATGTCAGCCAAGTGGCTGACATGCAAAAACGCCTATTGTTACCTTTTAGGTGTCTCTTCTTTAAGAAGGGATACCTAATGTGCCTCTTTAAGTGTCCCTTTTCGTTCTTAAGACGTCTAAAGAAATTAAAATTTCTCTATATTTACGTAAATGCCACCGCGTCCCCTTTTTACTTCCCTTTTTTAAAAAGTGATGTCTATTAGGGACGTTAAATCCCCAATCTGTAGTAGTGAATTAACTCATTTATAATTTAATATTCTTAACATGAAAATACTTCTTCTTTGTCAAGCCAAAATGTTAAACGGTTTAAACATTATTGAGAGCGATTCGTTTGAGAAATTAAATACTAAAAGTATATATAAAAATAATAAAAAAGATGAAACGAAAGTATCAGAGGATAAGAATAAGACTAAATTGATTATGTAAAAAATAAAATATTTATAAATATTTATCAATTTTTAATATTAATGGAACATTTAATTGTTAATATAAACCTGTTGTTTATATCCTCCACATCTCGTGTTCATATGTGCCTGTCTAGTAGTAAAAATATTAAATATGGACACAACTTTCTTTCTTTTTTGTTTTGGACCAAGTATATGGACGCAACAATCAACGTTAAGAAATTAAATATTAGACTAGGCCAGTCTGATTAAAAAAAGTGTCGTTTTAAGACAATTTCTACAATTGAATCAAGCAATCTTCCTTCACACATGTGGATCCCTTTTTAGAGCCGTGGTTGTTGATGCATATACAAGTTACTCTTTTTTTCCAATTTCATAATCAGATTTAGTTTTAACAGTCTTTTTCTATAACTTTGTCCTCGTTCTCTCCTTTTGTTTTGTAGTCAGTCTAGCCGATTAGTTTTGGAAAATCCTATTTGATAATAATAAAATTTGAAAGGACTAAGTAAATTTCATCTATCTAAACAGATCATTGTTTTTTATATCCTCCACATCTCTTGTGTGTGTGTGTGCGTCTATATATACACACAAAGTGGTGGTACTTCCTTATATACAAAATGTGTTGGAAGAAGATGAGTAAGATGAATAAGAAGATTCTATGGAACCTTATTTTGATTTTTGTGCTTCTCTTCTCCTTTCATTTCCCTGCAACGGCTCGGCGACTTGTTCAGGCGCAGCTTCCTAAACGTAAAGATTGTTAACCACTCTTTTTCTTTTTTAGATTTTCTTATTAAATTTTAAACTTAATTATGGTTAACTTCCTCAAGTACTTGCCATATGAAAATTGTATTGCAGAGTTCATATGTAGTCTTCACTTGTTTCCCTCTTTTGAATTGCCCGTCGTAACTCTTTTCCGTTTTGCTAATATATATGGCTCGCTGCTGATTTGATTTATTTAAATAGCGGGAGACTTTCGAGATTGGCCGCCACATGACTAAGTTGGCATATGTACTGCGATGGTGGGATAAAGCTGCGCAAAGGAGAACCACCTTAGAATAATAAGATATTGTTTTGTAATTTATGTCTAAATGACTTAATAAATACACCTCCAGCCTTAACTATAGGACCTAGTTTGGAGGTATATTTGGATCCTTGATGTAAAATATTTTTTTTTCATTTTATCTCTTATATTTATTATTTTTCTCCACATTAACTTGTCTAACTTATAAATTTGTATTATATATATATATATATATATATATATATATATATTAAAGAGATCAGGATTTTATAATATAGTAATTTATTTAACTTTCTTAATCTTCCCAAATTAAATATATGTTTCAAATTAAGGAATAGTAGAGTATGGAGTTTGAGATTTGTCAACCCAAGACCAACCTCTACTGTGTTGTGAATCTGAGATCAGTCCCAGCGTTGGATTGCATATTTGTTTTACAGGATTTGCAGTTTTTATGTCTATTTGGGTTTTGATCAGTTTTACATGTTGAAGTTGTGCTGGAACGTTAGTATAGATATTAATTTTTATGCAACAATAATGAATGCACAATAACTTTTCGAATAAACCATGCACTGATTAATAGAAAAGGTGGAAGTTAACACGTTAATTAGAAATTGTGAAAGCAATCCTTTTTGAAGACAAAATTCGTTAACGAGAGTTAACACAAATCCATAGGTGATGTAGAAATAATCGATAATAACAATGTGAAATAGAATAACTCATTAGTACACCGTGTGAAGTTCAAAGACAGGTTTTTCCCAAAGGATCATTAACGCGTTAAGGACATATAGTTTTAACACGTTAAGTAAATATTCGCTAAAGACAGGACTGGATAATGAAGCTTTTAATGCGTTACAAGGGTTATAACACTTCAAGAAAATTTCATGAAGCAAACTTGAACAATGAAGGCTAGATTAATGCGTTAGATGCGTTTGACATTATTGTTGAAGCATGTTAACACGTAAGACTTGACACATTAGATAATTTTCAGAATGAAAGACTTATAACAAGATAATTAGTTAACGCATTAGGTAGATAACTTGTTGAGTAGAAGTTCATAAGAATAAATGACTTTGGGGAGCCAACTCCATAATGCATCAAGGGTCGTGGCTAATAAAAGACAGTAATCATTAAATTGATATGTTGTCCCTCTCAGTATTTGAACCAGGGAGGAGCTATTAGTCAAACAGTAAAGAGGAATCATTCTTTGAGTTGGTCCAGGTCAGAGGGGCAAGGGGTGTCTACTTGTCAACCTTCCTTTTTTCGTTTTTCTTTTTTTTGGTTTTGAACATTAGATTCTGAAAAAAATATAGTGACATTTTTATAAATGGTGCGCTTTCAAATTTTTTAATATTTTTAGAAAAAACAAATCCATTATTTTAAGGTATTCTCTTTGAAAAATCATAAAAATATCAAAACTGCTTCATTTTTTGCCCTTATGATATTAAACCATCACTAATTTTATATAAAATCTAATGATGTATAGAAAATAAACATTTGAGAATTGAATTTCATGCATCTTAAGGGGTATTAGAGATTTGGGCATTAAACACCCCTTGCCCAGGCCGCAGAGAGATAGAGTGGTGCTGATTGGATCTTAATTTATGGCGTTTTTGAGTGAGGACCGCCAAGGTAGCACCCACTGAACGTTTAGGGTCTTTCATCACGAGGGAAGGGAAAAATGTTTTTTTTTGACTTTGGATTAAAAAAAGTCTGAGAAATGAAGTTAAAAGTTTTTTAATAAATTTTTTTACTCTTTTATTTTAGATCTTCTTTTTATTAAAATTTTATAACTCCACTTCACTAAATTCTTTTTTTTTTAAATCTAAGTCATAAAAATTTTCCCTCCCCTCCAAATCCCTCCTACCAAACAGCCCTTTAGGAAGTTGCAAATGCTTAGATTGAAGAAATCTTGAGAAGATTGAAGAAATCTTGAGAACACAGTTTCCATGGGGCGATACAAGCTAATTAACAACATGTTACCTAAAGAAAATGGTGTCCTTAGGCTAGGGATTATTCCAAGGGAAACGGGTATAGAGTGGATTTTCTAGCAATCAGTAGGGAAGAAAATATATTTACTGATAAGAACCCGTAGGAAAATGGTGTGTTCAATTCGTCTAAATTTGGAGTCTTCTTGTTGTAGCCAAACATCCCGTCGAAGGCCTGATAGAATCTTTTTTATATATAAGAAAAAAAAAAGTGTTCTGAAAGAAATCCAGAACGTCTTTTTTACTTAAAAATAGATAATACTCCAATCAAACAATCAATTATTTTTTAAAACTATAGTTTTGTAACGGCAACCTTCTATTTGGGTTGGGAAAAACTAAGGTATAGAAAACAAAATCCCCTTCAACAAAAGCAGCCAAACAAACATTAATTTAAAGAAAAATGGGATTAATAAAAATTCAGTTTAAGCTTCTAAATATTGACGGTTCATTTTAGAGATGAGAAATTAATGATACATAAAATAAAATTAGACATGAATTTTTAGGCCATTCTTCTCATGGAATTGAAATCTAATGGTCCAACCATAATGATCAATTTATAATTTACAAGTTGTTGATACCTAAGTGATATTGCGTATAAAATAAGTTCAAAGCATAGACTAGGCCTGATTTAAAAGAAAATAAAGTATTGTTTTAAGGCGAGAATTTCATCATTGAATCGTCAAACAATCATCCTTCACATTTGTATCTCTTTTTAGAGACCAAGTTGTTGATGCATACAAGTAGGGGTGTTATCGTGATGCGACATGATTAGAAAGTCTCATTCCTGATTCCATCCTGAGAAGGGTTTGGGAATGATTTTTATTCCCGATCCTGATCCCTTTCTTTTTTTGAAAAAAAATTCTTATATTTAATTTTTTGTTGTGTTTGCTTTAGCCTATGATAAATATATAATTTTCTAATATCATATTGTACCAAATTAGTCTAATACAAATATATAATTAGTTCAATACATGCTTAAAGTTGTCAATTCAGCTACAAAAAGCACAAGGACAAGAACAAAAAATTAGAATTATTTAATAAATAAAAAATAAAATTAATTAAATAAACTACAAGAATATATATTATTACTTTGAGGGTGTTAGGGATTTTCACATTCTCTTTATATTTGATCTTACCTTCTTAAATATTTTTTTAAAAAAATGTAATAATATATATATATATATTCAAGATCGAGAAGTCTCATTCCCCATCCCCATCCCAATCCCAAATTTTTCCCATCCCAAAAATTTCGAGATGGGAAAATCTCATCCTGATTTGCTCTGGATCAAGATGGGAAGACCGGGATGGGAAAATACTGAACACCCCTATATACAAGTTCTTTGTTTTCCCAATTTCATGGTCAAAGCTAATTTTAACAATTATTTTCCATATATTTTTCCTTTCGTTTTTAGTCAGTCTACCTTATGAATTTTGAGATATCATATTAAATAATAACAAATTTTGAAAAGGCTTATTAAATTTCAACTATCTAAACAGATTGCTCATATCCTTCACATCTCTTGTGTGTATGTGTGTCTATATAAACACACAAAGTGGTGGTACTTCATTATATACAAGTGTTGGAAGAAGATGAGTAAGAAGAATAAGAAACTGATTTGGAACCTTATTTTGATTTTTGTGCTTATGTTCTTTCATTTCCCTTCAATAGCTCGGCGACTAATGCCCCGTTTGGTAATTTGGAAGATTTTTTAAAGAATTTGAGGTGGAAATAGAAGTGGAATTGGAAGTGAAAATGGAGTTTAAAAGTGTGTTTGGTATAAAGATAGAAGTAGGATATAATTTTTAATCGAAACATATATTTGTAATATAAAAATATCAAAATACCCTATGAGAGAGAAAGTTGCTTATAAATTAATTATAATTCTCTCTCCCCCCCTCATTATAACTCTTAGTGTGTGTGATAATTAATTATAAATAATATGTATTTAATAAGGGTTAAATATGAAAAAGAAACTTATACTTTTAGACACAAAATGAAAGTTGCTTATAAAAAAAACCAGCCCTATGAGAGAAAAATTGCTTATAAATAAGACTAAAGGGAGTATAAGGGTATAATGATCATGAATTATCACTTCCATGAAAGTGATCTGAGTTCTATGGGTCTACCCAAGGAACTCACTTCCATCATTTTTTATGGAAGTGACTTCCATTAGGAAGTGAGATCCATGATACCAAACATACAAAATGGTGGAAGTCACTTCCACTCTCACTTCTTCACTATGAGTTCCTCCCTACCAAATAAGGCATAATTGTTCAACGTCCTTCATCTCCATCGTCTCTAGACCGTACAGATTATCAGATTTTAAACTTAACTATGGTTACTCAGCTGCCTCATTTACTCGCCATATGAAAATAACTATATTGCAGAGTTCATATATAGTCTTCAGTACTTTTTTTCCTCTTTTATTTGAGTCGTCCCTCGCTAATTTGGTTATTTAAATAGCATCAGGATTTGGAAATCCAAAAAAAAAAAAAAAAAAGGCTGAGTAGCCATACGTACTGCGATGGTTTTCTAAAGCTCCGCAAAGGAGAACGACACCACCTTTGGTATGAGATTGTTTGGTAACTGTAAAAGAACTATAATTAATCATGACAATTTCAGTTAGACAAATATAACAGACTATTAGTTAGAAGGTTATGGAAGTCTGTTATATTAGTGAGACACGTTTATAGCTGAGGTGTCTATATAAACCCTTTACATATCCCTCTTTGTATTAAACAAGTATCTCACTCTTTTCACTTGAGTATTCTCTTTTCTCTCAGTCTCTGTGCTACTCCAGTTCCTTTCATGCTATCAGAGCATACCATGGAGAAATCCTCTCAAACCTCTGGATCCACTGATTCGTTCGTCTCACAACAAAAGGATGCAGTTACTTTCAATCACCTCGTCTCGGTCTGGCTTGAGGAACATAACTTCCCTCTCTGGAAACAACAGATTTACACTGCTATCAGAGGTCATAACCTACTGAGTTTAATCGATAATACGGTGAATCCGACGAGTAGAAATATCGCCACTGCCGAAGATGGAGAAGGATTTGTTCTGAATCTTGAATTTCACATCTGGCAGAGACAGGACCAACTATTGATGTCCAGTTCTATGTCTGAAACAATACTCAAGAGGATTGTTGGCTATGAAACGTCTCTTCAAATCTGGGAGAAGCTTCATACACATTTCGCATCACAGACCAAGGCCAAAGTTCTTCAACTCAAAACTCAATTAAAGGCAATGAAGAAACACAATCAATCTGCTAATGAGTACGTGTTGAAGTTGAAAGGTACTATCGATGCTTTAGTTGCAATCAGTCATCTGGTCTCTGAATCGGACTATGTTGAGGTTATCCTTGAAGGATTACCTGAGGAGTATGCTCCGCTTATCACTGCTCTCACCACTCGAAAGGATCTATACTCGGTCGATGATATCGAGGCGTTGATTCTCTCTTAAGAAACTCGTATTGAGAAACATCAGAAATCTCCTATTCCTGAATCGGCTACAGTAAATATGACTCGTACAAGTCATCGTGGTAGCTTCTCACTCTCGGATGGAAGTCGTGGTGGTCACAGCCGAGGCAATCGGTACAGAGGTCGTGGTGGTTGCTCCTCTAATACAGTTCGCCCCTCTTCTCCTTCTAATTGATCTTCCTCTAATAAGAACATTGTGATTTGTCAATTGTGTGAGAAGAAGAGCCATTCTGCTGTTGATTGCTGGTATCACTATGATGAAGAATTCTAAGCTCTTCATCTGTCCGATCATTCTAATCATTCTAATAAGAAGTCTCAAAATGTCAACATTGCTACCACTGACTCTGTGCATGATCCAGACTAGTACTTAGACTCCAGAGCCACACCAATCATGTGACTAATGATGATCATAACATCACTGCGAAGTCAGGTAGAAAGAAACATAATACACTCTCTGTTGGTGATGGTTTTGATTTATCTATACATTGCACTGGATATACTACTGTTACTTGCCCCAAACATAACACCTCTCTTCGTCTCAATGATATTTTGCACGTTCTTCTATTACCAAAAATCTTCTAAGTATCTATCGGTTACGTGTTGACAATGATATCTTGATTTCATTCTTTTCCAATGTTTATGTTATCAAGGATCTCAAAACTGAGCATGAACTCTTTCGTGGATATACCAAAACTGGCATGTATCCTCTACGTGACATTCTCAAAGTCATTCAATCTGTTTGTAGACAGAAGCCACAAGTTGCTCTTGTTTCTAAAAGTCAAGACAATCTATCATCTAATTCTGTTTTGCAATTTCAATGTAATTCTTGTTTCCTCTTTTAGGATTTGACACAACAGGTTAGGTCATTCGTCTTCCTTTGTTGTATCTAAAATAATGTAGACGTGTAATGTTTCCAATAATAAAAAGTCTATTTTTTATTTTTTCAATTCTTGTTGTCTTGCAAAGTCTCATAAACAACCATTTCCTCATTCTCAAACTCAGTATACTAAACCATTTGAACTAATACACACTGATATATGGAGACCCTACTCCACATTCTTCACTTGAAGGTTACAAGCATTACATATACTTTACTGATGCAGTTAGTCAATATACATGGTTCTATCCACTGCAAGCTAAGTCTGAGGCATATGCTACATTTTTAAACTTCAAATCCATGGTGGAGTTGCAATTTAACTCCAAAATTCTTGCTGTGCAATTTGATTCTGGTGCAGAATTCCTTAAACTAGGTAAATATTTTCTTGAACATGGAATTATTCATCGGCTAAGCTGTCCATACACTCATGAGCAAAATGGTGTTGCCGAGAGAAAACACAGGGCTATTACTAAAATTGGTCTTACTCTATTAGCCAATGCTTCCTTACCATTCACATTATGGCCTGATGCTTTTCATACTGCTGTGTACATTAGTAATAGGTTTCCTATTAAAGTGCTTGGACGTATCTCTCCCTTCAGAAAATTCATGGAAAAGTTTCCACTTATAAACACTTTCGCACATTTGGTTGCTTGTGTTTCCCTTTCACTCGGCCATATAACAAGTACAATATGGCTATAGTTCTTCACATAAGGGATATTGATGTTGGGATCCACAGGGTAGAGTGTATGTGTCTCGCCATGTAATTTCTAATGAGTGTGAGTTCCCTCATATCAGGCTTTCTCCTAAACCATCCCCTTCTTCTACTCAAACCTCTCTTTCCCACCCTCTTCCTCCGGCCAACCCACTTGTCCTTTCACCTAAATTTGTTTTGTATAGTGTTACTGATATTTCATCTCCTGCAGCTATGCCTTCTAATACAAGTCATGACACTCCCATCTCTACTACTCTTGTGAGTTCTAGCTCTCAGTCTAGTAGCTCCTCTTCAGGTGATACACTAGCTCAACCTGTACTAGTATGTACCATGAATAACAGGTCTATAAATGGGATTTATATGCCTAAACCTTTGACAATTGATGTTTCTGATGTTGACTCTCAGTCTCTCTCAGTCGCTCTAAGTTCACCACATTGGAAGAAGGCCGTGGATGAGAAATTTCAGGCTCTCCAATGAAATAAAATTTGGCATCTTGTAAATCTTCCTCCTAATAGACAAGCCATTATGATAGGAATCCAGCACATCCCTTATTGGTCTATAGCAGAAGGAAACGTGATCAGCATTAGTTAGTGGGGTGTTCTGATATGTGGTTAGTTGCATGTTAGTTTCAGCCATGTGGCATTATGTAGTGCATGTTCTGTTTTCTATTAAGTAGTAGGAGTCAGTTATTAAGTTGTGACACAGAAGTTTATTATCTTTAGGGAAGGCCTAAGGCTATAAATAGGTACTATAACTATGTCTCTGGCAGACAAGTATTAATTATAATTATTTCCTTTAAATTTAGAGTATAGATTCTGGCTCTAAGCACTCTCCCTCTTCCCCTACTTTCCTACTCCAACTTCTATTCTACTCTATCTTACTCATACTGATGTGAGAACGTATCAAATTGGTATTAGAGCCATACCTTCTAAACTTGTGGATATGGTGACTACTTGCTCTGGAAATCATGATCAGAGTTTGCATAACTTTAGTTCAAATCCACCTCTATTACCAAACCTAAACCCTCTTCCTGAATCATCTCAAACCACCGCACCTTCCAACCCACCAATACTACCTGAATTCCAAGAATTTATTACACCAAAAATGGCATTAATTCTTTCAAAAATTAAGCTAATGGATACTAACCTTGACGTATTGAAGAAAGGCAAGCTTTGAGCTCCTGCAATGAAATAAACCAAGAGGAAGAGGAAGACATACATACAGGAGAGCCCTGGTGGCTGCAAAATCCACAAAGGAAGCCACATACCAAGGTAGAATTCCCTAAATATGAGGGAGGAGATCCTAGAGGTTGGGTGTTCAAGGATGAAAAATATTTCATATATTATCAAATTCCTGACGACCTTAAAGTTAATGTTGCTCTGCAATAAATTTAGAAGGTGATACACTTGATGTATTTGCTTGGGTTTCATCTAGCAGGACTATTAGATTTTGGGGAGACTTAGTAGAGGTGATGCGAGAATAGTTTGGTCTGGCGGAATTCCAAAACCCCGATATGCATCTGTACAGTATTAAGCAAACTGGATCAGTCATGCTTACAAACAAGAATTTGTAAGAAGATCAGCAAGGGTAAAGGGATGGCCTGAACATTGCCTTCTGAGAGTTTTCATCAATGGATTGAAAGTTGAATTGCAACCAGATGTTAAGATCCAGAAGTCTCGTACGGTGTTCAAGGCATCAAGCTTGGCCATAGAATTTGAGGAAAAGCTACAAACTCAATTTCAGTCACGTTACACTAAGCGCCCTAATTATTTTAGAGGCAGCGAAGGAGGTTCAAATTTTAGAGAGACTAAATTCTCGGTAATTCCAAAAACGTCACAAGGGTATAGGTCAAATTATATGCAAGCAGTTACAGCGTCTCCCAATTATTATCGGCAATTAAGTGTACCGACCTCTATCACACAGTTGACTCAACCCCATATGTCCACTAATTACGATTCTAAACAGAAAATTCAGCTTGAAAAAGGACTATATTACCGATGTGGGGAAAAGTTCTCGCTAGGTCACCTTTGCAAGAGCTCTTCTTTTAAACTCATGGAGGCAACAAAGCATACGGAAAACACTGAAAGCAACAACCTAAGTGAAGAGCACATGTTTAAGGTGACTTTATAGAAATATCACTGTATGTGATCCTTGGCATTAAGTCGATTACAACAATAAAAGTGCAGGGTGTTACGAGTGTATGATTTGTGTATTTAGAAAGTGCAAGTATACACTGTTGTAAACAAGTAATATAGAAGTGAGTAGAGTATTGTTCCTACGATGATTGATCACTAAGTACCAAAATTGGTAATCTTAGTACTATTCAGCCAGTCGATTAGGTGTGATTGAGATTGTAAAATAAAATGATGAAATATGAATACAAGTGATATGAAGACAAATATGAGAAAAAGTCATAGGGATTAGATTTCACTTAACAAATTCCGGATTGAATCACTTATCTATTCTAGTCCAATTTATTCCACATAATTGATAGTCAAGTTTCCCTAATTTAATTACTAACCTCTTTCAAGGTCAAGTAATTCCATAATTAATTGTTAACCCAATATATTCCTATATATAAATTTAAGCAATTAATCATGCATTAAGATTTTTGGAACTCATTAAGACTACACAACCCATATGAATATATTCATATTTCATATGCAAATTATGGTTTTAATTATAGGATCTACACACATGCATCTCCTTTCGGTCTTAACATGCATATTAAAATCATCCAAAAGGTGGCCAATCAATTGAAATTATTAAGAACAATAATTAAAACTCAATCATGAAGAAAAAATTAAAACTAGATTTAATAAGTTAAGATTTAATCCGTCATTATTAAGCTACGTCATCACCCTAGGAAAAGGAAAATTTAGCTCATGATGAAATAAAAAATGAAACTAAAATAAATTAAAAACATCATAAACATTGCATAAAAAATTAATTACAAAAACATAAAAATATAACTACAAGATGCATGGAAATGAAAAATCTAGCCTACCATATAGGAGGTAAAACATTCCATGTAGGTGGCAACCTATACCATCCATAAAGGAAGACTACATAACCCTTCCATGTAGGAGGTAAAACCATTTATGTAGGAGGCATGCAAGAAGTAAAAAAATGCAAGAAATAAATTCTAAAATATCAACTCTCTCTCTAAAATAGAAGCTCTCTCTCTCTCTCTTCCTTTCTTCTTCATTTTAGGATGCCAAGAAGCTCTATTTATAAGCTTCAATTTTCGGGTGCTACAGTGAATTTACTACAGTAAAACGCGTTTTTGAACGGTAACCACTATAGTTTTTTGCTACAGGAAAACACATTCTGCACCGACCGCACTTTGAACAGTAGATGTAATATCCCAAATTTTAGGACAAAAAGCTTGAGATTAAGCCTGGATCAAGTGGACTGCTAAGCCCCGGTTTAACAAATGTCCCTATGAGGCATGTTTAAATTCCTCAAAATTCTTTTATATCCTTAGATATTAAAAAGAATTATATTGTTGAGCTAAAGAGCTCGGGGAATAAAAAAATGAAGTGATTGGAAGTCACACACAATATAATAAAGTGGAACACAAAGTAGTGTTGCTACCGATAAAATTTCTGGTATGGCAGTGGTGATTGTGTGACCTTTTTTCGATGGGTAAATGATGGTAAAAAGTTATGTAACTTTACAGAATTAAAGTAGACTTATCAAGATTTAATTTGATAGGTATATAAGTCATTTGGAGCTGTACATAAAGAGAAATGGATTTTTGAAGTTAGCCCAACGAAATTAACTATTTTCTGGGGTAGCATCTAAAGATTAAAATTATGTGAAGATTGAACTTCCAATTGGCCAAATTTTATATTTTTCCTTAAAACTACACTTGATGAGGGTCGCATAACCTTTAGAACCACCCCAATTGGACATTTGTACAATTAGATATGAAGTTTCAAAGTTTAATGAAAATGCTGCCAGATTGGATATTATGTGCAAAAATCAATTATTTGGCCCAATCAGAATCTGACACATGGCAAGGCAATTTAACACCTCCTTTAATAATCAATTATCATCTTTCTCAGCTCATTTTCACGCTGAAATGCAGAGAAGAGAGAGAGAGAAGCTGCAGAGAAAATGGAGAGAGAAGAGAGCGAAAATTCTACTCGCTGAAACACTACAGAATCGGCGTCCTCTCTCAAAGTACCCTTTAGGAAAATTTTTCTACTCATCGCGAGCTTCATTCCTATGGTTTAGGATTTTCGTTTGGAGGTGGTTGGCGCTGTATCACTGGCCGGAGTGTTGCCGGAATTCCGAACCGTCTACGGAAACGGGTAGAGGTAAGCGTAAGCTTCCTTTTTGACCAATTGGTTTGTCGTTTGGATGAGTATAGAGGAAGTTGGATACTATTCATGGATGGTTTAAAATTTTTTTTTTCAATGGTTAAATCATGTCTAATGAGTGTTTAAATAGCTAATAATTTGATTAGAAGTAGAAAGGAAGTGATTAAGCCAAGGAAAACGAGAAACCGACAAACTCTTTCTGGGAACTCTAAATTGTTGTTTCTGTTCTGGATTTTTCGTGGGGAAGAAGTGGAAATTTGATAATTTTTATGTTTCCATTGGCTTTAGGAAGCAAAATTGTGTAGGTATACAAGTTTTTATGATTTTTGGATGCTTGTATATAAATTTGGAAATTTAGGAAGTTTGTATATGCATGTTGTTGATTCTGCCCTGTCTGTACAGTGGCATTGTGTGAGCTGTTTCATATAATAAACCTTGTCCAAAAGTTCTGAAATTTTTCAGATGTGACGTAGACATTTGTAGCTTTAATTTGGTAGGTAGTTTGTAATTTTTGGATAAGTATAGTAGGAGATATGAATTGTTGAATATATGCCATGTTTTCTGGAAAGAATCTGTAATAGTGATGTTGTGAGAAATGTTTCATAGAGCAAAACTTATCCAAAAATTTTAAAACTTTCCATAGTTAAATTAGAGATATAGATCTTTAAATTGATAGGTATTTTGTAGTTTTTGGACAAGTGTGCTAAAAGATGTGATTTTTCAAAGTTATGCCCTGCTGCTGGAAGAACATCTAAAACAATTGGTGTTTGGAAACATTCTGGGAATGTTGTGTTTATGGCATTCAAAATTGAGTATTTTTATGTAAAATTAGACTGAATTATACTTTTATATAATTTTGAACCATCTCAATTGTAGTTCTATAGAATTAATTGTGATTTTTCAAAATGTGGTGAAAAATCTATCAGCTTTATGTCTTATGTGAATTTAAGACTTAATGGCACAAATATAATTAGAATGAACTCCAAGGGTGAAAGTAAGCCTATAGGGCTAATGTGGGCCATTGGGTATTTTCATGGCTCTAATGATGCTATCACTTACCTAGGGCCTTGAAGTGACAAAGAAGAAGCAATGGTTGGTGGATCAAGGGACAAGAAGAGAAGGACATAAAGTCCGAGAGGTAGTGAACTTACCTTTTCTGCATGTATGTTATATGTATGTCTTGCATTGATTATGTGACTGTTTTACCTATTTGTGTGGAAGATGTATGATTGGTTGAAGCTCTGTTATATTTGTGCAATGGTCATATATATGTCATAACATCGAGCATGCAGCATGTCATTATGTTGGTATGAAATAGTGTAGGCAAGCATGTCATGCATTCATATATATCTGGCATGCATAGTGGTAATGTTTGCTACTGAGATTCTCTTAAATCTCACTCCTCCCAACCAACCATTTAGACAGGTAAAGATGTAGGAGGATGCATTGAGGAAATATGAGGTTGAAGTGAAGAACGTAAGGCAAGACACTACCTTATATTTGGTGTAAATGATTTGATAAGTTGGCTTTGTGTATATGTGTATGGAGATGCATGTGTGTGGATGTATGAATGAAGTTTAGCAGAGAACAACTCTAAGAGAACCGCTCTCATTAAATTAAAGGTAGAATCGCTTGCATACTCTGATGTAATGAGATTAAGAGCCGATGAGACATTATGACATAGTGAAACTTGTGAAAATAATTGAAATGTTTTTTTTACCTGCTAAAAAACCCTCTCAACCCTAGGTTCAAGTCCTGAGTTGAGATTGGGGATTTGTGAACATTTTTAAGAGTTGGGTAATCCCAGTTTGAATTCTGGTCCTACAAATGATTTCACTACTCATTTGCACTCATATAAGGCTTTGAAAATAAGGTATTACGGTAGACGCTACAGTGAATCCCGCGTGTGAACAGTCAGCTTCTGCAGTGTTCCTATCTGCTACAGTACCATATTTTCCTACAGTGTCGTATATGCTACAATACCGTATGAACACTTTTTGCTACAGTGTCATCCCTTCAAAATGCCTTTTCAATATCTTCTTAATATGGTGTTGTACGGGACTGTAAAAAGAAAATTATTATTTATTTATCAATTACACCCAAATTCATTATATTAAGCTCAAATATTGTCCAAAATATAATCATATAAGGGAAAATAAATATGCAAATATTTTACTTATCACAGGGTGAACTTCATTCGAAACAGATTCTCATTCTGATAGATAGTAGGTTGACATATAATTTCTTCTCAAAAAGGTTAGTGAACGAACTCAAACTACCCACTTGCACTCTTCCCTTATTTGGAGTACAAGTTGGTAATGGCAACATAATCACTTGTGATTCAATTTGCAAGCAATTGGAGGTTACAGTTTAGAATTTGGTGATCAAAGATGACTTCTTTCCCTTTGCCATTGGAGGATCATATATGGTATTGGGTATTGAATGGCTAGCATCACTCAATACTGTTAAGGTGAATTAGCAGCAAATGTACATGATTTTTTAGGATAACGGCAAAAGATACAAACTCCAAGGCACATCGCAACCTTCTAAATCAGTAGCTTCTCTGCAATCCTTTATTTGTACAGACTATAATACCTCTCAAGAATAAAAAAAAATCAACAATTATTGGAGTTCTATGAGCTTCTGGATGGATATTCTCCAGTCTTTCAAGAACCAAAACATCTGCTTCCTATGTGCTCACATTCACATTCAATCATAATTCAACTAGGTTATGCCCCACCAAATATAAGGCCTTATTGGTACCCTCATGCGCAAAAATATGAAATAGAGATGCAGATTGAGAGCCTACTTGCTAAAGGGTTCATTCAAGCAAGCTTAAGCCCCTTTGCGAGTCCTGTTCTTTTAGTGCTAAAAAAGGACTCTTTATGGAGACTCTACATCGATTACAGAGAGCTCAACAAGATCACAATTACAGATAAGTACCTTATCCCAAATATGATGAGTTAATTAATGAGCTGAACGGTGTAACATACTTTTCTAAGATTGATTGACATTCTGGTAATCATCAAATTTGAGTTAATCCTGCTGACATTCATAAAACAGCTTTCAAGACATACCCAGGGCATTATGAATTCTTGGTTATGCCAATTGGTTTAATTAATGCCCCCTCGACCTTTCAAGTTGTTATAAATGAACTCTTCAAGCCCTTTTTATGCATATTCATACTTGTTTTCTTCGATGATATACTAGTGTACAATAGAACTTTGCAGGAACATCACACTCATATAACAATTATCCTTCAAACTTTACTTCAGCACAAGTTCTTTGTCAACCCCAAAAAATGTAGCTTTGCTTAGCTAGAAATATCCTTTTTGGGTCTTATGGTCACGAGTAAAGGAGTGGGAATGAACCTGGAGAAAATTTCAGCAATCACAAATTGGCCTATCCCTTAAACCTTATCTGATCTAAGGGGATTCCTGAGCTTAATAGGTTACTATAGGCGTTTTATATGCAATTATGGCCTAATTGTTAAACCACTCACAAATATGACCAAGAAAAACTTCTTTTAATGGACTAATTCATTAAGACGAGCATTTTATGCCTTAAAGGATGCCCTTGTACAGGTCCTTGTGCTGCAGTTGCTTAATTTCTCTCAACCCTTTATAGTAGAATGTGACGCCTTATCTATTAGCATTGGTGCTATATTGCAACAGAATGGACACCCTATTGCTTAATATAGTAAGGGACTCTCATTCTCTAATAGACACAAATTAGTCTATGATAGAGAATTTTTTGGCACTAGTTTCTTCCTTGCAAAAATGGAAGCACTACCTCTTGGGAAGAAAATTTGAAGTACTAAATGATCATTGAAGCCTTAAATACCTTCTGGAATAGAGATTCACTACACCTGAATAGTAGCATTTGATGATGAAGCTGCTGCCATTTGATTTTGTCATTAAATATAGGGCGGGGTCCAATAACCATAATGTTGATGCATTGTCAAGATACCCAAGTTTAGCTTATTTATTCTCTCTAAGTGTTCCAAAATCAATAGATTTTAATGACTTGGAGAACTTGTTAGCCCAAAATGAGTATACCTCCTTAATTATGATAGCCTTGTACAAGGATCCTAGCTCTTGTCCACTCTTTGTTTTATCTGCTGGGAAACTATACTAAAAAGACCGTCTAGTCATATATGCACCCACTGATTTAAGTAAGAAGTTGTTGACTGAGATATGCTCCTCTTCACTTGGAGGACATGGGGGAGTTTTAAAGACATTGAAGAGATTACATAAGCACTCTTATTGGCAGAATATTAAGGAAGATGTTCAGCATTTTGTTCAAGCTTTCCCTACTTGTCAAAAAAATAAATACATACCCTAATCTACCATTGGTCTACTACAGTCCCTGCACATTCCAGAGAGAATTTAGGAGGATCTTTGCATAGATTTCATCACCTGACTCCCTAAGTCACAAGGAATGGACATAATCTTAGTAGTTAATGATTGTTTCAGCAAATATGCACATTTCATTGGCTTATTAAGGCCCCTTTCAGCCAAATCTGTTGCAACAGTGTTTTACAAGGAGGTGGTCAAATTACATGGTTTTCCTCACTCAATAGTCTTTGATCGTGACCTTTTCTTTCTAAGTTCCTTTTGGTAAGAAATGTTCAAATTGAGTGGAACAACACTTAAGATGAGCACTGCATATCACCCCCAATCAGATGGGCAAACAGAGGTCGTCAATAGGTGCTTAGAAATCTATTTACATTGTTTCTCTCAGGAATGGGGAAAGATTTTACATTGGGCAGAACTATCTTACAACATTGGCTTTCATACAGCCACAAGATTAACTTCTTTTCAAAAAGTTTATGGCAGAATTGCCTCTACATTACTACCATATACCACGGGAACAACAAAGATTGTAGAATTAGAAGAGCATTTTAAAGAAAGGGATGCGATTCTAACCACTATAAGGGATAATCTATGGGTAGCTCAGACAAGAATGAAGGAGTATGCAGACCTAAAGTGTAGGGATGTGGAATATGCTCCTAGCGACTTAGTACTACTTAAATTGCAACCATACCGCCAACACACTTTGGCCAAATAAAGATATGAAAAGCTATCTCCTCTGTACTTTAGCCCTTTCCAAGTTAGTCACAAAATTGGCAGAGTTGCTTATGAACTTTAGCTTCCCCCTGGATAGAGAGTACATCTAGTATTCCATGTTTCACTCCTCCAAGCAACCCATGGTTTCCAGGAACCTGATTCTCAAGTACCACAACCAATCAGTGATGATTAGGAACTAGAACTCCAGCTAGAATTGTTAGAATCCATGTTTTGATTATAACAAATAATAATGAATTTTTTTACAAAGGAATGACAAAGGTTAAACAAGCATATTAAGTTAAATTGGTTGTTAAAAGCATTGCACAAACTGACAATTCCATGTTCTGCAAATTAACTGGTACACTTGAGTTTTGGAAGAAAACTCAAGTTCTAATTAGCAAAAATTCAAGTTGGCATGTAAGTTTCAGTGGAACTCTTGCAAGTTTTAGCTAACACTCAAGTTGTAAATATTACAGGAAATGATCTTAAGCTGATGTACTCAAGTTTTGGATGAGAACTTGAGTTCTGACCTAAAGAGAAGTAGAGTCCTGGAAGTTCTCACTAAGATTTTTTGCCTGAAACTTATGAAGTTATGGTAAATAGGATGGAAACTTGAGTTTGCCTTGTAAACTCGAGTTCTAAATGATGATGTACTTGAGTTGGCTAGTTAACACTCTTAAGTTTAATCCAGAAACTTAGCCAAAAAATTGTATTGACTGAGGAACTTGAGTTTAGAACCAAAACTTGAGTTATAGTCTAAAGAAAACTTTAGTCTGGTTCTTAACTCTCTCAAGTTTTACATAGAAGCTGAGTCAGAAATTGAAGTGGTCACAAGCGCTAGAGTTTTGGCATATAACTTGAGTTGTAGCCTAAGATGAACTCGAGTTGGCATTTGCACTCTCATGAGTTTTATCCAAAGCCTTGTTTAGAATCTTGCAACACCTAGAGAAGTTGAGTTTGAGAGCCAAACTAGAGTTCTGGTAAGAGAGAAACCTGTTAGGTACGATTAGTTTTGATGATGACAAATATAGATGTCAAATATTAAGAGCAAGAAGTTTGCATAGTATACTTCTCTAATACATTGAATAACTACTATATTTAATATTATATATCTTGTAGATTAGTCATGCAATGGAAGAAAGAAATTAATGAATGAAGAATTTGCAAGAATTAATGAAAAACATCAAGATTCAAGTTCAATGGCACTGTAGCATACGGTTACTGTAGCGTATGGTATTGTAGCGTTCTGTAGCAATCTAGTGATTTTAACAATCACTCAAGTGATTTTTCAAAATCACTCGAGTAATTCTGGAAATAGTGAAAATTACTTGAAGTGATTCACTATTCACTCGAGTAATGTTCAATTTTTCATGCTATGTTTTTCATCCAGATGAGTGAGGTCTGGTAATTCAATCATATCTCTCAAGTAACAACTCCGATTAAGGTAAAACCAGTGGCATGTGAAACTAGACTCCCAATTCGTCATTTTAATACCAAGATCAAGCTAAAAGAAGTTTAGATGAAGGAGATATGAATTTTGGAAGTTAAGCTTCAAATCAGTATTACTTTCCAGAACAGTTTCGGTATTTTGGAGATAACTCTCAAACCACATGTGCAATTGAGATGAAACCAGTGGCATATGAAAGTAGACTTAAAGATATTTTCATTGATATATAATATGCCAATTTTAGAGTTATATTCAAAGAGTTATGTCATTTGGAAGTTGACCCATGTTTGCTGGTGGAGCTACGAGTTAAAGCGATTTGTACAAAGAACACCCGAGTGGTTTACACAAACACTCAAGTGATCAAGAAGATCACTCGAGTGAAATGCATCAGATGGCAGATTACTCGAGTGGCACTTGAAATCACTGAAAGAAAATTTCACTATTCTGAAAATCACTCCAAGTGTAGCCTAATTCATTCGAGTGATTAACTATTTTCGCAGATCACTTCCAGTGGCCTATCAGATCACTCCCAGAATTTTTCACTGTTTGGAATATCACTTCCAGTGATTGTCAGTTCATTTGAGTGATCTCTGAAAACTTCAGAATCACTTCCAGTTCATTGAAAATCACCGGAAGAAAAATTCACTATTTGCAAATTCACTTCTAATGATCTAAATGCACTCGAGTGATATGCCATTTTCTCAGTATCACTTCCAGTCTCAGATCACTACCAGTCAGGTGTTATCCAGTCAATGATATACTAATTTTTTAGTAGCACTTCCAATGATATCCAAGTCATTACAGTGAACTGAATACCTTCAAGTCAAATCAGATTCGTTTGAGTGATATGGGTATTTTGATACACAACTTCCAATGATCACTCAGTACACTCTTCACTGAATTGGAATTAGTTCCAATGATAGTCACATCCAGAAATCAAGATCACCGCCAGTGAAATGCTTCTGCAATCAAGTATTAATTGTTTCATGAAAATCACCTCCAGTTAAATTGTAATACAATCGACTGATTTGTTGTTATGAGAAAATCACTTCCAATGATTGTAATCACTCAAGTGATATTTAAAAGATTCTCCAACGGCTATTTTTTCTCAGTTCTATTACAGGTGTTAAGTACTACTGGCTACAACGAACATCAACGACAACGAATCATGTGCAATATCAATATTCAACAACGAATCATGGGCAACGGTATATAATCGTTGAATCATCTGTCAAAGCACACGATCATCTTACACACTATTGCAAAAAAACACTTTTTAGACCGGTTAAAAAAGACATCTTAGACCAGTTCTGGAAATGGTCTTGATACAGCCAGTCTAAAAAGTCTGTGACTTTTTAGACCGGTTAAAAAACCGTCTAAGTCATAACTTTTAAGACCAGTTGTGATCATAACGGTTTTAAAAGTCTGACAATAAGACCGTAAACTACAAAAGTCCTTCATGTAACGACCTTTTAGACCGGTTTTGTTGATAACCGGTCTTAAAAATATGATTTTTTTAATTATTATTTTTGGTTTCAACCTTGCCCAGGCCAGTAAGCCATTTTAACGACAAACCCCTTTCCACACAAGTAACAACACATATATATTAACAATCAGAAGCAATGGCAGCAACATTACTACACCCACATTTCACAGAAGCAACAGTATCAATAAAAATCATTCAAAATCACTACATTCAATTCCACTGACAACTGATAACACATTATCAACTCATTCAATTTTCAACAACAATATTAACAATTTATCATCATCAGGAATTTTAAAACACAATGAAGCACAATTTAACAATGATAGAAGGAAAATCTCAACATTATGTACTTTCAATCCTAAAACTTCTAAGGAAAAGAGGGAGAAGAAAAATTTCTCATTATGTGCAAAAAATTCCTAAGCTTTATAGAAAAGTGGAAGAAAATATACAATAGTGATCCCATGACTGTATCAGCAACCGTAACTAGTATCACCTATATCCCAGAAATTGTCCTAAGCAAAGATATAAACCAAGTTAGATATGAAAACCATAAGTATTATTAGAACAATATTGGATTAAAAAACTTACTAATCTTGTAAAAGCTCATAGATGAATTCAGCACAATAGTTGTGGATGAAATCAATATCTTCTTCAGGAAAGGGATCACCAAGATCAAACATCTGTATGTGTAACACAAGCCAAACAAAACATTAACTTACTAACTTAAAAACAATAAAGTAATACAAAATTTTTGAAATATACATTTATTACCTCTTCGGTAAAATCAATCGTGCCTAGGCTGATAATATTGTAAATTTGCCTCAAAATATAAAGACCACATAAGTTGGACCCTGGTAGTTGCCTACGGCTCTGAAAAAGAATATGACATCATCAAAGCATAGCTTATGGAACACATTTTAAAGAAAAAAAATATGAAATAACCTTTGGCGTGATCCATGTAGGGTCTTTTAAGTCACGAACATGCTTACCACACTTAGCGTGTAGGAATGTCCGCATAGCCCTATCATCAAAATCATAAAGATTACTTATCTTGCACACAAACTTTACACACAAAAGGTAATAAAGCAAGAAAACTTACGAGTTCACAGTCTTCTTCAAGTCACTTCCCGGTTTTAAGTGGAGGGAGCATAGAAGAATGACTGTGCAACTAGCCTTACACAGAAGAACCAATTGCCAATGATCCCTTAAAAAAAGAGATGAATGTTAAGAAAATATAAAGCATTATATGTGTTTTGGAATATAAATTTGTTTCTTATTACCCATGCATATAAGGAACCAAGAAACAATCAGTTTCTGTTTCACTAAGCCTCTCTGATAAGTATCTATGTCTGATAGTAGAAGTGGTCCCTTTCTCTTGGACTTGATGAGGGCACATGAATCCAAATTTATCACTCTTCCCAGAGGAGACCAACCTATGATTCATGTACCTACAATAACACAAGTACACAAATCAAAGTTAAACAACGTAATTTTTAAAATATTTACTCCCAATTAAAGAAGATACTTACATTAAAAATAGTTGGACAATCTCAACCGTAAGATATTGTCTAGGAGCGACCAGGGACATTAAATCTTCCCTATCAATATAGCATGTCGTCCCTGACTTACCAACAGCTGAATCTGTAGGCCAACTTCTTGGTAGGAAGGATGTATCGTATGCCATCAGAATCACTTACTGCATGACATTCAATAGAGGCTGTGAAACTTCATGAGGGAAGGGAGCTAGACTTGGGGCTCTGATCAGGGATTCCACAGCTCGAACAGAAACAAGGTTCTTGGGCCATGATATGAAAGTACCTAGGACATCGCTCACAATCTTGAACTCCTCAGAAGGGATAGGGACAGGTACGTCTATGATGATAACCTCTTTAACTGATACCCTAGCTTGATCATCTGTCATTTGATGGTGGTAAACAGTTGATCCTAGGTTGTACACACTCCCCCGTGCAACTAACCATCTCAGAGGATCTTCGACAAAAATATCACAAGGCTCAGCAATTTCTTTTCCAGGACCCTCTGATGATTGCCCAATTTTGCAACAACTCCCTTTAGTGCTCTGCTTTTTAAGATCGAGCGAATGTGCCTGGGGAGCACTGGTATCTTGTCTAGTTCTAACCATGGCATACACTTCCTCCTTTATCTTGCTTAACCGGGCATCCAATAGTGCATCAAATGATGCTTCTGCTTCAACCTTTGCTTTCACCCTCGCAGTGGCCAACATATGCTCTAATTCGTCTCTCATCACCATATTTGAGGACTAACATGAGGGGGCTTCAAAGTAATCCTTTATGCTCACCCCTCCTCCAACTCCCCTAACACGGCCTGTATGCTCACGTTTTCCAGTAGCAACTGTGAGGATATCATCCCTCCCCTCCGCCTTAAAGGATCCCTCGGCTTGCTTTTTTTGAAGTTCTTCCTGTGAGATATACAGAGAAGACACATGAGTAATGAAACATGTTTACTAAATAGTTAATAACAAAAACGATACTTAAAATTTTTTCACCGACTATATGAGACTGTTCACTCGTATATGACTCATTACTCTTTCGATGAGCATGCAACCATAATTCTCCGTGTTGTAGTGGAGATGGTGGAGAAAGAAGAATAGAAGGATCAGATTGAGATGATTCCTCCAATCTCTTCCATTTGGCCACCAAAAAGTCCTTTTCAGCTTTTACGTATCCCCCACGAGATATTGTATAGGGTCAATCATTCTACCTACCACTCTCTTGTGCTTTTTGCCTTCTTTCCTGTGAATAAGAAATTAGGACAAAAGAAAGGTTACAATCAGTATAGACGATTGATAAGAAAATAAAATACAAAATAAGTTAACTTACCAAAGCCTCTGGAGTAGTCCGAAGCCTCAAAAACTCTTGCCAGGTGGCTTTATTAATATATGAATACTTGCTGCATGGAGTAGGACGAGGCTTACCAACTTCCACCTCGATATGTATGTAATTATTGGCAAGATTCGTCTTGAACTTCCTCCAGTGCTCATAACAATACGTCCTAGTCTTGTTGTACAAGACTTCACTCTGAGGGACGTCGTAGGTGAGCTGTTATGCATGCGTTAACACAGTTAGTGACAAATTTGACAATTATGACATGCAGAAGAGAACTTTATACCTAAATAGTATCCCAAATATGCTGCTTTACTTTTTTGTCGATATTTCTCCATTCCTCTATCAAGATACTAGGCTTATTGCATGCTAGGAGGCCGATAAAACTCCTTGCATTAGGCCTGATTGGTTTCCAATATTGATCAAACTCAATCAATATCTTTTTACCGGCACTTCAACTGAGGGTAACGTCTCTCAACCGGGTGACCCTCCTACCCCTCCGTACGGACTGGTTACTCAGCTTACTTTGATTCTGGCTTTGATAATACTCACTAGCTCGCTTTGATGAGCACTAGGTGACTCCTGAGCCTCCTCACTAAGACACCTCAGATCTGTCATTGTCATTTAAGACAAATCGTTAAGTTAGTATGCTATAAAATAACTGTATATATAATATGGATATAACTCATAATGATAATTACTTTAGATAGATAGCTAACTTTTAAAGTAGATTTATAAAGAGATATCCTCCCATATCCCTTCACAATGATCATTTCTTGTGCCGTGTTCATTATCTGTTTCATCTTGTTCATTCAATTCAAGAAGACCCCTGGAAAAAGAAGGAGTCTCGAGAAGATCGTAATTTGAGCAAATTTCATCATCAATATCAAAGATCCTTTTTTCTTAGAGAGCTACAGACCACATTTTATTTGCCTGATTAGTAATATAGAACACTTGTTTCACCTGATCTGCCATAATAAAAGGTTTATCTCCAAAACTTCTACTGTTTAGATCTACTAATGTAAATCCTAACTGATCAATCTTCACACCATTATTGACATCAACCCACTTGCATTTGAAAATGGGAAATTTAATTTTAACATAGTCAACCACCAAAATCTCCTCAATAACCCCATAATAAGATATGACTGCCAATTTAGGGTTCTTATCTTTTGAACTAGAGAAATGCATAGATTCAGCCACTAACATAACACCACTGTTCTAGATAGTGGTCCTATCATCCAGGGACTTTGTGTAAAAGGTATAACCATTGATCACAAATGAAGTCCAATTTATAACATCAACCTCAGGTTCATGTGCTAGCTATTTAATTGTATCAGAAATAAATTCTTCTCCGTCAACCTTATGGTTGAACCAATGTGCAAAAGTTCTTATATGCTCCCTAATTAACCTTTGTTCAGTCATTCGAATGTTTACTTTCCGTACAATTTCTTTATGAGCATTCATGTAATCTTAAACTATATCAATATTATTCAAGATATACAAATGGACTTGTTGTAATTCGTCAGGATCCACACTCTTTACTGTAGCCCCGCGTCTACCTCCTTCTTTATTATGGCGTTTAGGAAGGCCAATATGTCCTACATTTGACAAATAATGTTGAAAAAGTTCCATGGCTTCTTCAAAAATATATTTCTAAACAATAGATGCTTCAGGCCGGTTAGGGTTCTTCACATACCCTTTTAGGATTTTCATAGTTCTTTCAATTGGGTACATCCACCGGAAATAGATAGGGCCACACAACTTTATCTCCCTCACTAGATGAACAATTAGATGTACCATGATGTAAAAAAAGAAGAAAGAAAAAGCTTTTCAAGCTGGCACAAGATCAGGTACCCTTCATTTTCAATTCATCCAATCTTTCCGTCTCAATGGCTTTACTACAAATTACATTGAAGAAGAAATAAAGTCTAGTCAATATATGTTGAAGATCATATTCGACAATGCCTCGAATAGCTACTGGGAGTAGTTATTGCATTAATACATGACAATTATGAGATTTTAGCCCTACTAACTTCAAGTCTTTCATCGACACAAGCTTCTTAAAATTTGAGGAATACCCTGATGGAACTTTAATTCTATGTAAACACTCACAAAAACTTCTTTTCTTATCCTTGGATAGAGTATGACAAGCTGGAGGACAAAAGGTTCTCTTACCCTGTGGCCTCGGATGTAAGTCTTCTCGTATTCCCATTTCTTGCAAATCTAATCTTGCCTTTATACCATCCTTAGAACTACCTTATATGTTGATCAGTGTACCAATAATACTATCACATACGTTTTCCTCTACATGTATGAAGTCAATATAGTGTCTCACATCAAGATTGCGCCAATATGGAAGATTGAAGAAGACCGACCTCTTTTTCCATATATTTTTCTCATTTCTACTCTTTGTAGCCTTACCGAAGATAACATTGCTATTTTGTACCTTTTGATAAACTTTCTCCCCAATCAATGCCTCTGGAGCATCTTTAAACTCTTGGCCACCAAAAAGGCTTTCTTTAATCTATGATATGGGTAGCCTCGTCTAAGGAATCTTCTATGGCCAAGATAAATGGTCTTTCTCCCATGTTGAAGTT
The DNA here is from genome assembly GCA_037074505.1 of Albizia julibrissin. Classification (NCBI taxonomy): domain Eukaryota; kingdom Viridiplantae; phylum Streptophyta; class Magnoliopsida; order Fabales; family Fabaceae; genus Albizia; species Albizia julibrissin. The sequence continues at coordinate 20,244,520 of CM073486.1, read as the reverse complement.
GATGGTAGCATGTTCCTTCTTCACAAATCAGACATGCTTTGTGGTCTTTAACGATATATCTTGACAAGTTTCCATATGCAGGGAAGTTATTTATAGTACAAAAGATCAAGGCTCGCATTTTAAAAATTTCTTTCTTGTTCGCATCAAAAACATCGACACCTTCATCCCACAACTCTTTCAAGTCTTCAATCAAGGGTTCTAGGTAAACATCTATGTCATTTTCAAGTTGTTTTGGTCCCGAAATCAACATAGATAACATCATGTATTTTCGTTTCATGCTTAAGAAAGGAGATAAGTTTTAAATTACCAACAGAACAGGCCATGAACTATGTATACTACTTAGGCTACCATAAGGATTCATGCCATCCATGATAAACCCAAGTCTAAGGTTCCTAGGTTCTTGCCGAAGGTAGGAAATAATTGATCAATTTTCTTCCATTGAGAAGAATAAGCCAGATGTTGAAGCTTTCCATCGAAAATCCTCTCATCCGCATGCCATCTCAAATTTTTGGCATCAATTTCATTAGCAAACAGGCGTTTGAACCTCGGTATGATTGGAAGATACCACAACACTTTTGCAGGGGCCTTATTTGATTTATACCTGGGGGTTTCACATATCGGACATTGCTGCTTCTCTTCATGCTCTTTTCTGTACAATATGCAATCATTAGGGCATGTATGGATCTTTTTATACTTCATCCCTAATGGACACAGTATTTTCTTAGCATCATAGTATCGACAAGGCAGCACGTTATCATCTGGAAGCATGTCCTTAAAGGCCTCAAGTGTTTCTGAAAAACTCTTATCGCTCCATCCATGTCGTGCTTTCAAACTTACCAATTTCAATACTGCTTTCAACAATTGGTATTTTGTGTACCCTGAGTACAACGGCTTCTCAGCATCACTGCACATATTACCGTATGCATGTGATTGCTCAAAATTATCTTCTCCTACATCACGAATAATATCCTCTATTCGATTGTCCAGATCCATGTCATTATCATCAAAGGCTACTCCCCCTTGTTCAGCTGCGCTTGGAATTTCTAATTTTTCACCATGCCATACCCATACTATATAACTCTTACAAAATCCTTCACAAATTAAATGAGTATATATATATGTAGCACTTAGTCACTTCTCATTCAAACATTATACACAAGGACAATAGAAAATCCCACTATCATTATCAGAATTTCTTCTAGCAAATTCCAAAAAATCCCTCACCCCATTATCATATTCAACACTAGTCCGTTTAGCGTTTACCCAATTACGATCCATATATTTCAACACCTTTTTTTCCTTCTCTTCTGTATATTTTTTCCCCTAAAAAAGGTAGGAGTATGATGAGAGTATGAAATCATTACACTCATCAAGTTACCTAGTTTAATAGAATTGCTCATCAGAATTCCTTATCAGATGTAATTACAGTCTGTTCTATTTTCTTCAAGTAATTTTTTCCCTTTGACAGAGTTCTTATTTCTATTCAAGGGATCACTACAATTATATCTGATTTTGAAGACGTAAATAACAAAATTGATAGACTCAAGAAAGAAAATGATTCAACAGATTAAACAGGTTCGTAACATCTTCAAGGGACCGCTTCAACATATTCAACCGAAATAAATTGATAAACAGCCCAATTATATCTTCAACAAATTCAACAGAAATAAATTGATATGCAAAATATGAAAGATCAAGCACTTGTGATTGAATAGATTCATAACATCTAAATTCATAAATCACAGACCACATCATCAAAGAATTAATTGAGATAAAGGTGACATTACTCTTACCTGGAGGTAGTGACCTTCGATTATGGCTTGAGGAGCAGGAGGAGCGACGGTTGTAGCGGCTGGAGAACACGGAGGACATAACTGTGAAAAGATAGCGCACAATTGGAGATTCCACGGCAACAGGTGAAATCACCAAAAGGAGGGAGGATCTTAGGTCAGAAAATAGAGAAGGAGGAGGAGGCGGTGGCGGTAGCTAGAGCAGAAGGCAGAGAAAATGGTGGAATATGACTGGAGAAGAAGGTGCAGAGCTGAGATGAAGCTTTCGAGGCGGTGGAAATGATAGGGAGGGAAACGACATGAAGGGAGATTAGGTTTGAATTACCAGACTTTTAAGACCCGTTATCAAAATAACCGGTCTTAAAAGTTTAAGACCGGTTATTTGGATAATCGGTCTTAAAAGTTCGATATTTAAGACCCGTTATCCTAATAACCGGTCTTAAAAGTCCACTACTTAAGACCGGTTATAAGATAACCGGTCTTAAATAGTGGACTTTTAACACCGGTTATATATATAACCGGTCTTAAAAACAAGCCAAATTTTTTTTATTTTCTCAGTTAATTTTTAAACCGGTTCTAAATGATAATCGGTCTAAAAAATGGAATATTTTAGACCGGTTTTTATTTTAACTGGTCTAAAAAATTAAAAAAATATATTTTCTCTTTAAATAATTTTTATTTTTTTATTTTTAAGACTGATTATTTAAATAACCGGTCTAAATAATTTTTTTAAGACCGGTTAGAAGTTTCTCTTAATTACAAAATTGCCACCGCATTTTTTTTATACCTTTCCCACGAAAACTGGTCTAAATGTGGCGATCTAAATATTCTTTTTTGTACTAGTGACAAAGGCAAATATTCAAATGCACTAAACGGTCAAATGAAGCGACGGACTCTAACGAATAAATTCTTATAACAGTCTACTTCTATAACTTAGCTATAAATAGAAGAGGATTCAAACATAGACGAGGGCGAATATACAATAGCGAACAAACACACGAGCGACCAGAACCCAACTACATTAATATGCTGATATCATAGTCATTCTCAACCCAGACACTCTCTGTGCTTATCTATTTTCTATATCATGTACATGTGAGAGTGAAATCATTTGTATTGTACTTTAGTGAGAATCATACACACTCTGTGAGACAGCTTGTAAACACTTCATCTGTATTATAGAAGTAATCTTAAGGTAGAGAGAACTTGTGAGGATTGATCAACTTACGAGGGAAGTTGTAGAGTGAATTGTCATAGACTTTTTGCTCATAAAACTTACAAAGTGCAAGTAGTAGAGAAAGTTGCTGCTCGTAAGACTTACAGTGGTGTAAGTAGGAGAGAACATTGCTGCTCATAAGACTTGCATGGCTAAGCAGGAGAGAAATGTCTTTGGGATTGCTTTACTCAACTTGCCATAAGAGAGAGTAATCTTACAGTGTGTAAGGGGGAGTACTTTATAAGAGATTTGTAGAGACTTTTCTTGTACCCGGTTAAACAAGAAGATAGTGGATTGGAAATCTCAGGAAAGGCCTGGGGACTGGAGGTAGGTCATCATGGACTGGACCGAACTAGGATAAATCACAGTTTGCACATTCTCTTCTCTAAGCTTTTATATTTCCAGCATAAACGATTTACATAATTTCTTGTGAGTTTATACTTCCATATATACTGAGTTAACAATCTGTGAAAAGATTTTAAAAGATCATACTTTCTTATCATACACCCTATTCACCCCCCTTTTGGGTTTCAGCCAGTTCTAACAAAACTCAAGTTTATATTTTAACTTTCGTAAGTTTTATCTAGAGAAACATTCAAAAGCAGGCAATACAGGAAGAACTCTTTTTTTTGTAGCAAAACTCTAGTTTTGGTGAAATGGAAACTTAGGTTTATAATTGAACTCCCGCAAGTTTCAACCGGAAACTTATGCAGAAAACTTAAAGTACAGGGAAAACTTGAGTTCAGGTCAGATGAGAACTCAATTTTGTAAATGAACTCTAGCAAGTTCTTGGTAGTGACAACCTAAAGAAGTGCTGACAACACTGAGAAGTTAGGTTTATGATGAAAACTCAAGTTGAGACCTTTGAAAAACATATGAGGAACTTGAGTCTTGTGTATGAACTTAAATTTGATTGTAACTCAAGCATAATGAATTACAGAGTTCAATCCGAATATGGTTAAATGTCATTTATTCATTACATTTACACTTATTGCTATACTTAAATATCAACTAATATATATTTCAAGTGTGAAACAGGGTATCAAAAGTTCAGTTTGTAAATTCAATTAAACAAGTCAAGCGTGGTGAACATAATCATATGGACTAGATGTCACCAAATATGGGCTACCAACTATTACGAGTAACTGACATACTATGACAGGCTATCTAAAGATTCAAACGTACATATCCCGCTCTACAACAGGACATTCTGCTCCGCAACAACTAACTTCATACCAGCTATAAATACAGAGATTCAAAGACGGACAATAATAACGAGAACATAATGATGCAAATATGCTTATATGATGAGTCATCAACTCTGACCCAACCACTTTATGTTCTTCTCTGTTTTCTATATAATTTATCTTTGAGAGTGAGATTATTTGTATTGTAGTTCAATGAGTATTATATATACTCTGTGAGAGAGTCTATAAAAATTCTCAATTATATTTTTGAATTGATCTCAAGGTAGAAAGACCTTGAAAGGGCTGAATTCCTTACAGGGGAAGTTGTAGAGAGAATTCTTTGTAAGACTTTCTGCTCGTAAGACTTACAAGGTGCAGGAAATAGAGGACGTTGCTGCTTGTAAGACTTACAAGGGTATAAGCAAGAGAGAACAATGTCGCTCGTAAGACTTGCTGTAAGGGGAGTGAACCTTACAACGTGTAAGGAAGAGTAACTCTATAAGAGATTTATAAAAGGCTTTACAAGTACCCGACTAAACTTATGGTTTATTGAGGCTTTTCATGTGCTCGGATAAATAAGAAGATAGTTGATTGAAATCTTAGGAGGAGTCTGGGGACTGGATATAGGTCATCGTGGATTAGACCAAATCAGGATAAATCATAATTTGTATCTTCTCTTCCCTAAGCTCTTATATTTCTAGCATTTGTTATTTAAATAATTGCTTATGATTTTATACTTCTATATTTATTGATTTAATAAGTACGAAAAGATTTTAAAAGATCTTAATTTCCTATCGTATACCGAATTCACCCCCTCTTGGATGTCAGTCGGTTCTAACAAGAACAAGTTTTTGACAGCAGATACGTTGACCTTAAAGGACAACAAACTATTGAGATGCTCATCAAATGGCATAACCGACCAAATGAGGAGGTCAGCTGGGAACTTTTTGGCACAATTACTACACAATTGCCTACATTTTGCCTTGAGGACAAGGCAACTATTTTAGGGGGGTATTGATAGGAATCCAGCACATCCCTTACTGGTCTATAGAAAAAGGAAACGTGATCACCATTAGTTAGTAGGGTATTCTAATATTTGGTAGTTGCATGTTAGTTTCAACGATGTGACATTATGTAGTGTATGTTCTGTTTTCTATTAAGTAGTAGGAGTCAGTTATTAAGTAGTGGCACAACAGTTACTTTGTTAGTAGTTATCTTTAGGGAAGGCCTAAGGCTATAAATAGGTACTGTAACTACGTCTCTGGCAGACAAGTCTAAATTAGAATTATTTCCTTTAAGTTTAGAGTATAGATTCTGGTTCTAAGCACTCTCCCTCTTCCCCTGCTTTCCTACTCCAACTGTTATTCTACTTTATCTTACTCATACTTATCTGAGAACCTATCACATTCACTGCAAGCGGGTCTTCAAAAAGAAAACCCATCCAGATAGCACTTGGAAGTATAAGACTCGGTTGGTAGTTAAAGGGTTTCATCAACAAGAGGGGTTTGACTTCAAATAAACTTTTAGTCCTAAAGTAAAGCTAGTCACCATTCGTGTGGTGTTATCTATTATTGTTACACAATAGTGGTAAATTCACCAAATTGATATGAATAATGCCTTCCTCAATGACATTCTCAATAAAGAGGTTTTTATTGTGCATCCTCCAGAGTATGAACAACAAAATAAATTCCTTGTATGCAAACTACATAAAGCTTTATATGGTCTTAAACAAGCTCCTCGACCTTTATTTGAAATACTTGGAGTTGTCCTACATCATTTTGGATTTGCATGTAGTCATTGTGATAAGTCCCTTTTTGTAAGGATTTGACAAGATGAAATTATTTATACTCTAGTTCTATGTTGATGAAATTATTCTCACTGGCACATCAGCATCTGCAATTTCTAATCTTATCACAACCTTGAATGTCAAGTTTGCACTTAAGGATCTTGGCACCTTGAACTATTTTCTTGGTATAGAACTTAAAACTGTCAAAGATATATAGCTCTTTTTTCGTCTCTTAGGCCAAATATATCATAAGTATATTACAGAAGGCTGGTTTCATTAAAGCTTAAAGTGACAAGACTCCAATGACTTCAAGACTGATTCTGACCAAACAAGGCACAATCCCTGTATCTAATGCCACTCTTTATCGAGCTATTGTTGGATTTTTACAATATGCTACTATAACACATCCAGAGATTAGTTTTGCTATTAATAAAGTTTGTTAATACATGCAAACTCCATATTTGGAACATTGGGAGGCTGTCAAATGTATACTTCGCTATTTGGCGGGTTCTATGTCTCATAGGTTGTTGATCAAGCTTGCTAACAATCGCTCTGTTGTGGCCTTTTGTGATGCTGACTGGGCAGCTAATAGAGATTATAGGAGAAGCACCTCTAGCTACTATATTTACTTTCACTACTACAAAAAATGGTAGTTGTGGCGCTTATTTTTAAACTAACTGTGGTGCTTAGAAAGTGTCACATATCTCATCACCACTAAAAGAAGCTATGATGCTTATATATATATATATATATATATATATATATATATATATATATATTAAAAAACACTTCCCAAGGAAGCGCCACATATGAAGTCTTTTTTTTAAAAAATTTTTTGTTGCTTCCTGTGACACTTTTCCAAAGAAGTTCCTAAAGAAATATTATTTTTTAAAAAACAAATTTCTTATTTTTTTAGAACTTTATAATTATAGTTGATAACACACCTTAAAAACATTTCTATATCCACAACAAAATAAAGAAAAGAAAACTACAATCAAATAACTCCAAAATGATATAAATTAACAAATAACTAATTAACAAAATCACTACTAATTAAAATGCAAGTATTAAAAATAAATAATTATTTCACTTATGCAACCCATCAATATTAACAATTACTACAACAACTAAAAATTATAACTAATACATATCTTCGCATACAACCTATATATAATAACATTTAATTTTATCTTATTTATTTTTCAGCATATAAAAATGAGAATAATTTTTTTTAGATTTCACAATAAATTAAATATAAAAGATATTACACAAATTAAACTCTTAATTACTAATAAAATAAGATTTATAAGCTCAAAATTTTTTTAAAAACTTACAGTGTATAGAAAGCCTGAATAGAGTGAGCTGAAACTTCAAGCACAACACCTAAAAAAATTAATAAAGGAAAAAGATAAAGACAAAGTTGCATGCATGTTTAAAAAAAAGGGTGGTGAAGAAAATATATTAAAAAAAAGAAAAAGTGAGTAGGTACGTACTTACAGGACGAAATGAAACTATAAAGAGGATGAAATAAGACCAAAAGGGAGGAGGAGTGGGGTCGGTTTGGTTTAAGAAATGAGACCAAAGAAATGAGGAGGAAGTGGTGAAAATGAAAAAGAGGAGGAGGAGGAAATGTGAGAAGTGATAGAACAAAGGAATGAAGAGGAAGTACTGATCAAAGTGACGACGGTGATAAGTGACAAAAAGAGGAGAAGGAGGAAATATGGGGACTAAGAGGATAATAAGTGATGACACGTGTTAAATAAGGTGTAGGACCAATAGGATAAAGGTCATGGAAGCAGATCGCAAGAGAAAGAAAGGTTTGAAAAAAAAATTTAAAAAAATTAATTTTGTGTGATGCTTACTAAGCTAAGTGTCACACAAAGTGTGTAACAATTGTGGCATTTCCTTGAGTAAGCTTTACAATTACTACTTTATTTTAAAAAGAAAAAACACCTTAGGTGGCGCTTGATCAAACAAGCGCCATATAAGGCCCCCAAGCAGCTGTGATGCTTCCTTGAAGAAGACCACAACATGCCAATTTTTTTAAAAAAATAAAAAAATTCTAGAAGAAGCTATAAAAAAGTGCCACCAAAAGTGTGGCACTATTTCCTATTTTTGTAGTAGTGTTTGGTCCCAATATTATTTCTTGGTCATCCAAGAAATAGGCAACTGTCTCCAAATCCAGCTGTTAGGCAAAATATCGAAGCATGGCCTCTACCATCTCTGAGATTTTGTGGATCAAGTCTCTTCTTAATGAATTACGTGTAAACATTCCTCAGGATCCTCATCTGTTCTGTGAAAATTGAAGAGCAATATTGTTAACAGCAATCCAATTTTTCTTGCACGAACAAAGCACCTTGAGCTGGATCTTCAGCTTGCACGAGAACAAGCTATTAGGAACGAAATACAAGTTTCTCTTATTCCTTTATCCAAACAAATAGCAGATGGTTTTACAAAATCTATCTCAAGTAGAAATTTATGTCATTCAAACACCAGCTGGGTGTTGATGGGGTACCTTGAATTGAGGGGGAATGTAAGAGAACTGTAATTAATTATAACATGTTCAATTAGACAAATATAACAGACTATTAGTCAAAAGGTTATGAAAGCCTGTTATATTAGTAGGACATATGTATAGCTGAGGAGCCTATATAAACATTGTACATATCCCTCTCTGCATTAATCAAGTATCTCAATCTTTTCACTTGAGTTTCTCTTTTCTCTCACTCTATGTTCTACTCTAGTTCTTTCTGTAACTTATGCTTAAGAAATATACAGTTTGTACTTTGTCGACTTTAAGGAATATATAAATTAGAAGATCAATCTCTACTGTCATGAATCTGTGATCAGTCCCAGACTTGGATTGGATATTTGGTTTAAACGATATTGCAGTTTTTTTGGATATAGCAGTTCCTATTCTGCTAAACAATCGACTTAGATATTGTTTATCTAGTAGATTATGCTTCCTTGTGATAAACTAAGGGACCAGTAACCCATGACAACTTGCAAATTTTGACTCAAGTAAAAATTTCGAGAAAACAAATGAATTACTAATTAATAAGATATCTGTATATGATGACCTAAGATGAGTCAGGCCCAAATCAGAATCCAATTGGAATTACAAGGTCTAACCCAACACAAGGCCCTGCACCTGTGAGAAAAAGCCAGAGGATAAGGAAGAAAACGTGGAAACTGAGGAAGCTAGATAACACTATTTAATACTACCAAAACTATTAGGGAAATTATGGAATGATTTGGAATTCTCTCTCTGTGGTTATTATCTTTCCCTACATTTTCCCTTTCTACAACTTCTGTATCTTTCTATTTCTGTTTTTTTGTTATTCAAATTTTCACTCTGTAATTCCCTTCATTTAAACCATTTTGCAGAATATTATATCCTTTGAGATATCAAATTTCCAATATTGATTTCATTTACATTTCTGTCTCTATTTTAATTGTTTGATCATTACATTTTTTATGCTTTCATTGAAAGTCAAAGATGGCGAAAAATACGAGAATGAAAGATCTTGAAGCTGACGTCAAGAAAAACAATGAGTTTATAGAGGAAGCTAAGGAACGATTCCACAAAATTGAAACCATGTTAGAGGTTCTCGTTCGTAAATCTGAAACCTCAAACTATGGCTTAAACGGAGACTCATCGATAGCAAAAAAAATTCCTATAGTATAACCAATGCAGTATGTTGCCTCAATAGGTCATCAAGTTAAAATTGATTTCTACTATTCGATGGCCACGAAGCTCTCCAGTGGATCTTTAAGGCCGAGAAATACTTTAAATTCTATGAGGTTGTGGAGTCTGAACATTTAGTAATCACTTTAGTGCATTTAAATGGGGAAGTGGTACCCTGGTTTCAATTTATGGACAGATGTCAACAAATTTCGACATGGTCTGCATTGGTTAGAGCGGTGGAGGAGCAATATGGCTTATCATAGCTTGATTGTGCTCGGTCCCAACTATTTAACCTCACTCAGTTGGGTGATTTAGGCTCATACTACACTAAGTTTATAGAGCTCGCTAATCGAACAGAAGAGTTGACTGAGTCAACTTTACTAGATTGTTATCTTGGTGGCTTGAAACCAGATCTCTATTTTGTAGTGTTGGTTCACAAATCTACAACTGTTTTAAAGGCAATGGCTCTTGCAAAGTTATTTGGTGAAGCCATCAGCCATATTATATCAACTAAAACCTCATCTGCAGGGCGTTCGTCAGTGGTACCGAAGCAAAGTAAGGCTTTGGTTCCATATATTGGTGGTCGAACTGGCATTGCAACGACTAGCAGTGGTAGTAGTAAAACTAATTTACCACCATTATTACCGAATCCTAATTTTCCTCCTATTAAAAAAATGGCTCCAGCTGAAATGTTGATAAGAAGAGGAAAGGGCTTGTGTTATACTTGTGATGAAAAATTTTCCCTTACTCACAAATGTGCAAATAAGCAACTCATGATGTTACAAGGAGAGGAGGAGGAAAGTCTAGAGCACGAGGAAATAGCATCAGAAGAAAAATACACATAGGGTACACTCCATCATTTATCACTACATGCTTTCAAAGGAACCCAAGGGGCAACTACCATTCGATTTCAAGGATCTATTCTTGGAACAGAGGTGCAAATTTTACTTGATAGGGGGAGTTCCGATAATTTTCTCCATCCCTGAATTGGACAAATTATGCATACCAATCAAATCTTCACCAGAGTATTGGGGGAATTGGAAAAATTATACATACCAATCAAATCTTCACCAATATCCCAGTGTAAGTCAATGATTATACTTTGTCCCTCACCATGTATATTTTACCAGTAGCTGGGGTAGATGTGGTAATTGGTGCCGATTGGTCAGAGACTCTTGGACTACACGTGGCTGACTATTATTCGTCAATGATTAAATTCCTGAAGGGTGGAAAGTTTGTTACTTTTCAGGAATTCAGGGGCAATACAATCACTAAAGCTTAGTACCATCACTTCGTACAAATATAGCATACCGACACTCTAGTAGAATGTTATATCCTGGAAGCAGCACTACTACAAAAGGAACTTTTAATGTATGTTTTTATGCCTTTTAGACTACATTTTTCAGGAGGATGTATGTAATATCTCAAATTTTGGGACTAAAGGCTTAAGATTTAGCCTAAAATAAAGGGGACTACTAGACCCCTGTTTGGTAAATGTCATAGTGAGACATAGTATTATTTCTAAAAAATTTCTTTATATCCTTGGATATTAAAATAAATTATATTGGTGAGCTAAAGAGCTCGGGGAATAATAAAACAAAGTGATTGGAAGTCATACACAATATAGTAAATGGAAGACAAAGTAATTTTGCTACCGGTGAAATTCCTGGTATGGCAGTGATGATTGTGTGACATGTTCTGATGGGTAAATGATGATGAAAAATTATGAAAATTTTCAGAATTGAAGAAGACTTATCAAGCTTTAATTTTATAGGTCATATAAGTCCTTTGGAGATGTACACAAAGAGAAATTAATTTTTAAATTTAGCCTAGTGAAATTAACTATTTTCAGGGGCAGCATCCAAAGATTTAAAATTTTGTGAAGAGTGAGCTTCTAATTGACCAAATGTTATATTTTGCCTTAAAACTAGACTCAATAAGGGTCACATATCCTTTAAAACCACCCCAATTTGATATCTACACAATTAGATATGAATTTTCAAAATTTAATGAAAATTCTGCCAGATTGGATATTATATGCGAAAATTCAATTTTTGGGTGAATCAGAAGATGACATGTGGCAAAGCTAATTAACACCCCATTTAATCATTAAATCATCATATTCCTCAGCATTTTCACGGAGAAAAATATAAAAGAAGAGAGAGACAGAGTGTAGAATAAAAATGGAGGAAGAGAAGAGAGAAAATTACAACCTCCGAAACACTGCCGAATCGGCGCCCTCTCTCAAAGTACCTTTTAGGAAACTTCTACTCATCGTGAGCTACATTTCTACAATTTTGGATTTTCATTTGGAGGTGGTTGGCGCTGTCTCACCGGCCGGAGTGTTGGCGGAATTCTGAACTGTTTGCGGAAACGAGTAGAGGTAAGCGTAAGCTTCCTTTATAACCGATTGATTTATTATTTGGATGAGTAAATTGGAAGTGGGGTACTGTTCATGGCTAGTTTTAAAGGATTTTTAAATGGCTAAATGATGTCTAACGAGTGTTTAAATAGCTAATCACTTGATTAGGAGTAGCAAGGAAGTGATTTGGCAAGAGAAAACGAGAAAACAACAAACTTTTTCTGAGAATCCTAAATTCTTCCCTGTACTATTTCATTGGAAAGGAGTGGAAATTTGATGATTTAGATGCTTCCATTGGCTTTAGGAGGAAAAATTGTGTAGGTATACAAGTGTTCATGATTTTTGGATACTTGTGTATGAATTTGAGAATTTATGAAATAGGGTTGTTCATGTTGTTGATTCTGCCCTGTTTGAATAGTAACGTTGTTTGAGCTGTTTCATATGGTAAATCTTGTCCAAAAATTCTGAAAGTTTTTATAATTGAATTAGACATGTAGATATTTAATTGGGTAGGTATTTTGTAATTTTTGTACAAGTATGCTAGGAGATATGAATTTTTGAACTTGTGCCCTGTTTCTGGAATGAAATCTGGAACAGTGCCTATGTTTCGAATTTCTGTGAAAATTATGACAATATTATTCATACCAAAGTATTTTTATATATAACTAAACTTAAAGGGCTTAAAATAGAGCTCTGAACCACCTTAATTGGAGTTCTATAGAATTAATTATGATTTTTTAAAATTTGGTGAAAATTTTGTCAGCTTTATGTCTTATGCAAAATTAAGACGTAAGGGCACCAATGTAATTGGTATGAACTCCAAGGGTGAAAGTAAGCCTTTAGGGCTAATGTGGCCCATTGAGAATTTACTTTTCATGGCTCTAATGATGTTATCACTTGCCTAGGGCCATGAAGTGACAAAGAAGAAGCAATGGTTGGCGGATCAAAGGACAAGAAGAAAAGGACATAAAGTCCGAGAGGTAGTGAACTTACCTTTTCTGCATGTATGTGATATGTATGTCTTGCTTTGATTATATGACTGCTTTTCCTATTTGTGTTAAACATGTATGATTGGTTGAAGCTCTGTTATATTTGTGCAATGGCCATATGTATGTCATAACATCGAGCATGCAGTATGTCATTATGTTGGCATGAAATTGTGTAGGCAAGCATGTCATGCATTCATATATATCTGGCATGCATAGTGGTAATGTTTGCTACTAAGATTCTCTCGAATCTCACTCCTCCTAACCAACCATTTAGACAGGTGAAGAGTGCAGGAAGATATGCATCAGAGGATATATGAATGTGAAGTAAAGATCGTAGTGTAAGGAACTACTATTTGTATTTGATGTAAGAGTGTGATGGTTATGTGTAATTAAACATTTGATGTATATGTGGCTATTAAAAATAAGGTGTTTTAGTTTTGGTATCAGAGCAATGATTCTGATAATAGAATTGTCTGTTTAGAGTTAAAGGCCTAGTCAGAGCATGAGATTCTGACTCTAGCTTGCATTCTCTGCTTAAGTGAATAGTATGGTGATCTCCTGTTAATGCTACTATAACAGGGAGTTATAGATAGCAAAGGAACCTAAGGAGTTAGACCACCCTTATTTGTGAAATTAACCTATTGAAGGAAGAGGTAACGGTCTATGTAGAGGAAGTGGTTTTGCATGACAGAGGTGTCAACGGTGCCTGTTCCCAGTAAGGATACCTCTATTGGTAATAGTGACAATGAGACCCTAAGGATAGAAGAGGAAGCACATATTCAGATTCTGTTGCTAACTCTAGGGATTGTGATATTGAGTTAGAAGTATGACCCAGATTGTTTCCCTGTGGTATGAGAACACATCGAGGGAGTAAACTAAGAAGTTGGTACTACTTATGTTTCCCTACGGGGACATTATCTAGCATTTCTTGGCAAGATAACATGGTATAGTAGGATCAAGGTATATATGGATGCCGATGCCCAGAAATATGCGGGTCGATATAAGCACTAATGTCCTGGATATACTCAGAACTCCGTGGTTAAGCATGCTCAGGCGAGGAAAATCCTAGAATGGGTGACCCCCTCGGAAGTACCTTGAAAATTTCAAATCTTTTGAATAAAGGTTTGAGATTGTGATTAGAGGTTCTTAGATGACCTAAAGAATGATTACAGGCATGGAGATGATGAAGTAAGTGTTAATCATTAATCTGAACCATTTATGTTGCAGTGAGTACTGCCAAAAAAGTTTATTTGATGGGGTTATGCAAACTTGAGGCATAGTAATTGCTTTGAGGTTTCTTCGTACTAAGTAATGATCCTTAGTAACCCGTGGGGTTAAAGATATGTAGGTAGGATATACGTTAAGGCATGATGAGTGATAATTATGCCATATGTCCATCCTAGAGGATCTGAATTGATGATACTGAAGGTTGAGGATATGGTTGAATTAGATCTAAGCTAAAATGATGCTTAGGTCAGAATTTGAATAAGGTTACACTATGGTTCTGTTCCATAGAGGAAGTTTAAACCTTGTGAACTTTATGGATGATGTTGAACCTTCAGTAATTGTTTGAGGATATTACCCGAAACCGTGGAGGTTAGAATAGGTGCTAATGATTTTGATTCTTAGCGTACCTATTGGGTATAGTTGAAGAAAGTGATTTTTGACTCAGGTGCTGTTGAGATTCTAAGAGTAGAATCTTAATCTGTGAATCAATTGTAATAGTTGAATTGGTTCTCCAGGAATGTGAAATAGCCTGAATGGCTTGAGGTACTAGAATATAGTACAGAAAAGAGTATGAGTTTTTAGAGGTTGATAGTTGCTAATCTAGCATAAGGAAAGACCTTAATACTTGAATATTCCCTTAGACGTGTGATTATGCCTGGAAGAGGACCGATATTGAAAGTCTAAGTCGAATGACCCCAAATGAGATAGAAGATTACATAACTGCTAAAGAAGAAGGACCTTATGAGATTTAGATCCCGTTATAATGATACTTCTATTCAAAGGTGACCAATCTGACAGAGCTACCTACGGAGGATTCTGATCGGAAAGGGCTACCTATAGGGAGTTCTAATCGGAAAAGGCTACCTATGGGGAGATCTGATTGGAAAGGGCTACCTACAGAGGGTTCTGACTGGGAGGGGCTGACCAGGTATATGGGCACCTGCGTGAAGCACCGAGTACAATACCATAGTGTGAAGCCACCATGACATCAAACTATAGTGTGTAGCCGCCGTGATGACAAACTGTGGAGTGAAGTGGCCGTGACGTTGAAATTATAGAGTAGAGCTATGGGGACGTCGACTCTAAATAGTGATATCTTATAATGAGTCTTCTATCGCATAAATTTCCTTGAGAAGAAGTGTTGGGTGACCCAGTAAATTGTCATGTGGTGCTCCAGTGCCGAATGATGACAGGAATTAAGGAAAGCTACTCTTGCTCTTGTATCTTATGTAATAGTTCTACATGTATGTGTTTACCATCGAGTGTATTCGTGTTATGAATATACGGTAGGCAGTAAGACCTTTTAGGCCTGCGTGTCTTTAGGCAGTCAAACCTGATGGGTGGAGGCCCAAGGCTGTAAGTCCCGTAATTCTTCTGGCATAAGGGTGATTCCCTGGGCAGTAAGACCTGATGAGCATTCAGAATTTATGGGGTGGTCACCCGGGGCCTATTGCGTGGGTGGGAGCTCAGGCCATGGAGATTTCTATTATGCGCGAGCATTCGCCCGGGGCCTATTGTGCCGGTGGACACTCGGGGATACAGAAACTCCTGTGATGCACAAGTGGAATCCCGGGGCCTATTGCACGGGTGAACACTTGGGGCTGAATGCTCATGTGATGATTGTTATGATGATAGTTTGTTTAGCATGCTTCGTGAACATTGTATAAGAGTATGGATAGCTTAAGTAGCAAGAGATGGAGCCTATAATAAGTTCACAATACCTAGTGAGCTATGTGTTCTAGGTAGTTAGACTCGTTTAGTAGTTAGCTCAATGGTACCAGGAGGCTTAATAGCCTTAATGTATTGGGTTATATCCTTGGGGAGGGTTCCCTTAGGGGATACTGTGGGTAGGCTCCACACAAGTTTTGCCTTCTGATCCCCATAGAGGGGTAGAAGTTAGTTAGATGTCCCCTGTGACTGCAGCGTGAGCCGAGCGCCGTTGTAGTGGGCCTAGTGGGGCAGTTCGTTACACAAAAAGGTAGCCGAGGGGTGGAAGTTAGTTGGATGTCCCGTGCAACTGCAGCGTGAGCCGAGCGTCATTGTAGTGGGCTTAGTGGGGCAGTCTGTTACACAAAATGGTGAGCCCCGTAGAAGGGTAGAAGTTGGCCAGATGTTCCATGCGACTGCAACGTGAGCCGAGCGCCATTGCAGTGGGTCTAGTGGGGCAGTCTGTTACATAAAAATTATACCAGGGTTCATCGAGCGTAGTTTTAGTAGTGAATATTGCGTGCTTGATACCTTAAGAGGTCTCCTTTAGGGTATAATCGGAGTGATTATCTTATAAGCTTGCCGCACTTAGGCTTGGTGAGCCAGGGGGTGTAGGCCAGACTCCCGTGCGGCTGCAGGGGCGCCCAATGAGGGTAGCTCTGCAGTGGACCTAGTGGGAGGGCTGTATTCAGCAAGGATGATGGACGGTATGTCCTAAGGCCATAAAACCTAATGGGTTATTAAATCCTTAGGCTGGTAAAATATGAGATGTGTTGAGAATGAAACCGAGTAGAGGCTTGAGGCAATAAGACCCGAGATGTAAGTTTGTATTCGACAAATGTCCGGGGGCCATAAGACCTATATGTCTAAGTGCCATGGTTGTTACCAAGTATGGTGACATGGACCAATGTGTCCAGAAAAATATATTGAGATTAATAGAGTGTATAGATTGTAACAGAGGCAGTAAGTCTAAGATGCCTATGGCATAGAGGGTGAATCCCTAGGCTGTAAAGCCAGAATATCCAGCGTCTTGGAAGTTGAATAAGACGTAAGTCTTGATGTGCATAGACTATGATATGGGTGAATCCTAAAGGGGCCGTAAAGCCTAGTATGCATACAAGATAATTCAGGATAGTCCCGAAGAGGCAGTGAGGCCTAAGAAACAAAGCGTTGTGAGGTCGGACTAGTGAGTCTTGTGTGAATTTTACATACTGGATGCAGTATGAACGAAAGAACTAGAATGGGAAAGATAGACTAAATGTCTAGAAATGGTTCTTTGAGGTACATATAGTACCATTTGATTGTCAAAATTTTAAGGACTAAATTTATTGAACAGGGGGAGAGCTGTAATATCCCGAATTTTGGGACTAAAGGCTTAAGATTTAGCCTGGAATAAAGGGGACTACTAGACCCCTATTTGGTAAATGTCATAGTGAGACATAATATTATTTCCAAAAAATTCCTTTATATCCTTGGATATTAAAAAGAATTATATTGGTGAGCTAAAGAGCTCGGGGAATAATAAAACAAAGTGATTGGAAGTCACACACAATATAGTAAATGGAAGACAAAGTAATTTTGCTACCGGTGAAATTCCTGGTATGGCAGTGATGATTGTGTGACATGTTCTGATGGGTAAATGATGGTGAAAATTATGAAAATTTTCAGAATTAAAGTAGACTTATGAAGCTTTAATTTGATAGGTCATATAAGTTATTTGGAGTTGTACACAAAGAGAAATGAATTTTAAAGTTAGCCTAGCGAAATTAACTATTTTCTAGGGCAGCATCCAAAGATTTAAAATTCTGGGAAGAGTGAGCTTCCAATTGACCAAAAGTTATATTTTTCATTAAAACTAGACTCAATAAGGGTCGCATAGCTTTTAGAACCACCCCAATTGGATATCTACACAATTAGATATAAATTTTCAAAATTTAATGCAAATTCTTCCAGATTGGATATTATAAACGAAAATTCAATTTTTGGGTGAATCAGAAGATGACACGTGGCAAAGCTAATTAACACCCCATTTAATCATTAAATTATCATCTTCCTCATAATTTTCAAGGATAAAAATTTGAAAGAAGAGAGAGAAAGAGTGTAGAATAAAAATGGAGGGAGAGGAGAGAGAAAATTCCTACCTCCGAAACACTGTCGAATCGGTGTCCTCTCTCAAAGTACCATTCAGGAAACTTCTTCTACTCATCGCGAGCTACATTTCTACGGTTTCAGATTTTTATTTAGGGGTAGTTGGCGCCGTCTCACCGGCCGGAGTTGTAATAACCCGAATTTTGGGATAAGAGGCTTGAGATTAAGCCTGGATTTAATGGACTGCTAGACCCCGGTTTAGCAGATGTCCAAGTGGGACATGGTTTATATCCCAAAATTCCTTAATATCTTTGGATATTAAAATGGAAATAAAAGGTAAGGGCAAAATGGTAATTTTTCCAAAGAATGAGAAATGATAGATTTTCCCTAATATTCCCAATAAGTTGAGTTGAATGGGAATTAAAAGGAAGTAAATGACTACTTGATAATTAATAAGCCCAAGTGGGTGAGTTATTATCAAGTAAAGTCAATAAGAGGAAAAACTTAAGGCTTTGGTGGACCACTTGAGGTGGTATAGTGGGATAATTTGAGAGTAGATTATACTCTCTTATTTCACATTAATATTGATGGAATGATAAAGGAAAAGAGAAAGGAAACTTGCTATACAAGAAATGAGATAGGTGGACTAATTGAGTAAAGGCCACCGAATGATTTTAATTAATCATCATCCTTCATCAATTAATTCCCTTTCTTTCCTGCAGTCAGAAATAAAAGAGAAAGAAGGAAAGAGAAATCTGAATAGATGAGAAAGAGAAAGAGAAAGAAAGAACGAGAACGCGGCGGAACGAGAGGAGAGAGAGAAGAGAGAGAAAGTGTTGATTCACCGGAACTCGTCCGAAACGGCGTTTTCTCTTGAAATATCCAGTATAAAGGTTGTTCTACTCATCCCAAGCTTCGATTCTATGGCTTTGGATTCTTTTTTGGAGGTCGTTGGTGCCGTCTCGCTGGTAGGAGCGTCGCCGGAATTCCGAACCGAATTCAGAAGCGGGTAGAGGTAAGCGTATGCTACCTTTCTACCATTTCGGTTTGTCATTTGGATGAGTATTTTGGAAGTAGTGTACTGTTCATCTCTCGTTCTATTAGCGTTTTGGGGGCCAAAATAATGTCCAAGGGATGTCTAAACGGCTAATAATGTAATAAGGAGTAGAAAGGAGGATATTAAGTTAAAGAAAGGGAAGAACCGACATAACTCTTCTAAGAATCCTTTATGGGCTGCGTTGGGCATGGCATAAGGATAGAGTTGGAATTTCATCGATTGGATGATTCCATTGAGTTCAGAAGAGCAAATTGTGTAGGGTTCATGTTGAAGAGAAAGTGAGAAAAGGCCTAGAAGGTGAAATGACCAATTTACCCTTTTAACTCTACATAGGGGTTGTCAAGGGGTATTTTCATCATTCGGGCTTGAATTGAACTAATCAAAACTCATAAATGGATTCTACATGTGAAATTGTGTAGGATTGACCCATGTTATGATTTCTGTAAAAGTACAGTTGGGTCGGGCTTTCGGGGGCATTTTGGTAATTTAGCATAATTGGGCTAAGTTATCAACTAATAGGAGTCTAGAATGATATAAGAAAGAGTAATGACTCATGTATTAAATGTTTGGGAATTATAGGACTCGATGGATGGACGTGCCCGAACTGGAGCAAAGACAAAGGTTTGAGGACGGACGTGAAGTCCGACAGGTAGTGGACTTACTTTTCCTGCATGGGTGTGATATGTATGTTATATGCATTGAATGTGTGACTGCTATGCTTATTTGTGTTGAGCATATTTGATTGATTGAAGCTCTGTTATATTTGTGCGATGGCCATTGGTATGTCATAACATTGAGCATGCAGCATGTCATTATGTTAGCATGAAATAGGCTAGGCAAGGATGTCATACATTCATATATATCTGCCATACATAGTGGTACTGTTCACTACTAAGATTCTCTCGAATCTCACTCCTCCCAACCAACCATTTAGATAGGTGAAGATGCATGAAGGTGTACGGAGGAGATATGGAGATGTGAAGTAAAGAGGAGGTCGTAGTGCGGGGCACTACATTTGTATTTCATGTATGTGTATGTACGAATGTTGTATAAGCTGAGAATCGCTTTAATGTATTTGAGAAATTTTCTAGCATGAATAAGAGAACGGCTTTTAGTTTATTGATATAATCGCTCACTTACTCTGATTTAATGGAACTAAGAACCGGTAAGGTAAGTATATGGAAGGGTGTTTATAGGAGTGTTGCCGGAATTCTGAACCGTTTGCGGAAACGAGTAGAGGTAAGCGTAAGCTTCCTTTTTAACCGATTGATTTGTTATTTGGATGAGTAAATTGGAAGTGGGGTACTATTCATGGATGGTTTTAAAGGATGTTTTAATGGCTAAATGATATCCAACGAGTGTTTAAATAGTAATCACTTGATTAGGAGTAACAAGAAAGTGATTAGGCAAGAGAAAACGAGAAAACAAACTTTTTCTGAGAATCCTAAATTCTTCCCTATACTATTTCATGGGGAAGGAGTGTAAATTTGATGATTTGGATGCTTTTATTGGCTTTAGGAGGCAAAATTGTGTAGGTATACAAGTGTTCATGATTTTTGGATGCTTGTGTATGAATTTGGGAATTTATGAAATAGGGTTGTTCATGTTGTTGATTCTTCCCTATTTGAATAGTGACGTTGTTTGAGCTGTTTCATATGGTAAATCTTGTCCAAAAATTCTGAACTTTTTCAGACTTAAATTAGACATGTAGAGATTTAATTTTGTGGGTATTTTGTAATTTTTGGACAAGTATGCTAGGAGATATGAATTGTTGAACTTGTGCCCTGTTTCTGGAATGAAATCTAGAACAGTGCCTGTTTGCCAAATTTCTGGGAACATTATGACAATAATAGTCATACTAAAGTATTTTTATATAAACTTACACTTAAAGGGCTTCAAATATAACTTTTGAACCACCTTAATTGGAATTTTATAGAATTAATTATGATTTTTCAAAGTTTAGTGAAAAATCTGTCAGCTTTATGTCTTATGCAAAATTAAGACTTAAGAGCACCAATGTAATTGGTATGAACTCCAAGGGTAAAAGTAAGCCTTTAGGGGTAATGTGGGCCATTGGGCATTTACTTTTCATGGCTCTAATGATGTTATCACTTGCCTAGGCCATGAAGTGACAAAGAAGAAGCAATGGTTGGCGGATCAAGGGACAAAAAGAGAAGGACATAAAGTCCGAGAGGTAGTGAACTTACCTTTTCTGCATGTATGTGATATGTATGTCTTGCATTGATTATGTGACTGCTTTGCCTATTTGTGTGGAACATGTATGATTGGTTGAAGCTCTGTTATATTTGTGCAATGGCCATATGTATGTCATAACATCGAGCATGCAGTATGTCATTATGTTGGCATGAAATGGTGTAGGCAAGCATGTCATGCATTCATATATATCTGGCATGCATAGTGGTAATGTTTGCTACTGAGATTCTCTCGAATCTCACTCCTCCCAACCAACCATTTAGACAGGTGAAGAGTGCAGGAAGATATGTATCGGAGGAGATATGAATGTGAAGTGAAGATCGTAGTGTAAGGCACTACTATTTGTATTTGATGTAATAGTGTGATGGTTATGTGTAATTAAACATTTGATGTATATGTTGCTATTAAAAATAAGGTGTTACAATGTATATGTGAGTATCGTTGAAAGTTCAAGAATAGACAATTGTTCTAAAACAGTCGTGGTAATAGGCTTACAAGGACTGTTTTTAAAAAATAGTCATTGTAAGTATGATACAACGATCGTTTTCATATAAAATAGTCATTGTATGTTAAGGTTACAATGATTGTTTTTTTTAAACGGTCATGATATCCTTAACATACAACGACTGTTTTCTTAAAAACAATCATTGTAACTATTTCTTTTAAATATTACTCAACTTTTCTCCCCACAGCCATTGAAAAACCACTAATTCCCAGAAAAATCATATTTTGAATCTTGAAAGTTCAATCACCATATTAAATTTTGAATCTTCGAAATTTGATCCACAAATGTCAAAGTTTGAAACAAATAACAGATTTAATTAGAAGATATTTGCAAGAAAATGGATCCACAATATCAAATCTCTTCTTATAATTGCTTGCATGTGATTCATGAAGTTCATGTACAAGGAGGACTATGTTTCATTAACAAGGGAAGAAAAAACGTATCAATGAACTTTCATCAAAGTAATAAAGTTAAACTTACAGGGTCACAGATCTAATAACTACTGGATAAAGAGTGCTTAAAAGATCATAAAGTAGCCAACAAACTGAAAATTTCTCTTTCTCCATCTGGGCTCCAGTGTCGGAATGAAATCGGAGATAATTGCACCTTCATACATCTCTCTTTCTCCAGATCTAGTAAAAGATTATACCTATCTTTCTCTCTAATAAGCAAAGCAAAGGAAAATTATGAGCAAAAAATGAAAATTTCTTTAGCTTAACAAAGACTAATGAAGGAAAAATGGAAAAGACAGAAGGCTTGCTGAAAAAAGTGAAAGCTTTTCAAGGATTTTGGGTATATTACCAGGAACTAATGACAATGGATGGTGGAGTAAAATGATGCTCAACTAGGAGAAAAGATACGATTGAGATTGAAACAAATATGGGCTGGGAATATTACTATATAAGTTTCAATGACTGTTTTTCAAAAACAGTCGTTGAAAGTTTAAGATAAAATTTCAAAAATGCCATAGCTTCCTTTTTAACTTCTATTTTTTAAAAAACGGACGTTAATTAGTGATTTTAAAGTACTTTTTGTAGTAGTGCGATTAGTATTGAATCAAACTATGACCTCTCTGACATACTAGTCGGTCTACAGGGTATCATTCATAAGCACCAATCAGTGTTTGACAAACCTAAGGGGCTTCCATCGACCCGAGGATGCGAACATCAAATTGAGTTACTTATAAGAACCCAACCTATAAATGTTCGACTATACTGATACCCTGTTAGCCAAAAGACTGTGATTGAGAATATGGTGGGCGAGTTACTAAGGGATGGCTTGATTCAACCCAGCAAAATAAAGCCCCTTCTCTGCTCCTGTAATTTTGGTAATAAAGAAGAAAGACAGAACATGGTGCTTTTGCATCGATTATCAAGCACTCAATACAGTAATCGTGAAGGACGTGTTTCCCATGCCCACATTCGATGAAATTATAGATGAATTGCATGGCTCAATATATTATTTAAAGTTGGATCTACATTCGGGATACCACCAAATCCTGATGCAAGAAGTGGATAGAGACAAAACATATTTCCAAATGCACCAAGGATCTTATGAATGGTTGGTAATGCCCTTTGGGCTCACGAATGCACCGACAACGTTCCAAGCTCTTATGAATGAGGTATTCCAGCCATATCTTTGACACTTTCTCTTAATCTTCTTCAATGATATTTTGATATATAGTGCCACATAGGAAGCTCATTTGCAACACATTGAGATTATATTGGACATATTAGCCAAGCTCCATTTGTTTGCCAAGCTGTCTAAATGTGCATTCGGACGACAACGTATTGAGTATCTAGGGCATATGATCTCCAATAAGGGGATAGAAATGGACAAGTTTATGGTGGAGGCAATCGAAAGTGGCCCAAGCACGAGACAATGACTCAATTAAAAGGATTTATGGGTCTTAGTGGGTACTACCATATATTTATCAAAAATTATTCTCAGATCATAAGCCTACTAACTTGTTTATTAGCAAGGAATAAAAAACTGGACTGGGCAATGAATCATTCACAGCATAAGTTCAAGGGTCAATGGGTCAACTGGGATCTCACCGATGGTTAGACCGACTTTATTAAAATATTACAATTTATGAGTGGGAATATATTAAACTTCTATAGACAAAAAATGAAGATCTTTAGAAAAAAAATGCTTAAAATCTATTAGTATTACTTATAATGCCTATACTTATGTAAGGATATCTCCTTTCCTATAATTGTTATATCCTTTTAAATAATTTTTTTCATCATCTTCTTCATTTTTTTAGATTTGTTCTTTCTTTACCTACTGTTCTTTTTATGTTGGTCTTCAACCTTTCATTTTTCCCTCAAAAATAGCGTGAGATAGTAGTTAGAAGAATTAAAAAAATGTATTTCACCAAAAAATGAATAAAAAAATGTAACCGGTCTAACCAGTTAAAGCACTGGCTTTCCCAATTTTAACTGGTTCAAACCGGTTCATGGCCCAATGGCTGAACTAGACCTAATAATTGACCGGTTCACTAGTTGAACTGGCTAGTCCGGTCCATTTTTTGGTTACATGTTTATAAGGAAATGATGTTTTTAAATGGGAAACTAAAGCCCAACAAGCTTTCGAAGCCTTGAAAGAATTCAACCACTAGTTCTAACCTTGCCAAATGTTGAAAAACCCATTATATTGGAGAGAGACGCTTTCGACATCGGCATCGTAGTAGTATTAAGTCAAGATGGGCATCCAATTGCATTTTTCTAAAAAAAAACTATCACCACGTATGCAAGTACAATCGGTTTATGTGTGAGAATTACATGCAATCACTGAAGCAGTGTCTAAATTTTGCCATTATTTGTTTGGTCATCAATTTATCATTCATACCTATCATAAAAGTTTGAAACATTTAGGGGACCAAGTGATTCAGATGCCAGAGCAAAAAGCCTATTTGCCCAAATTATTGGGTTACCGGTTTACCATTAAATATAAACCAAGACGTCATAATCAAGCTACTGATGCCCTGTCGAGAATTACACACATGGCTTTATCTTTGGTCCAATCTACTTTCACAGATTTGGTTTATGATCGAGTATGCTCTTCAGCGTTCATATAGGATTACCAGTTGAAACAATCCAATTTGTATTGGCAACACCATCTCGTGGTACCTCATGACCAACCTGAACTTATCAATCGTATTTTATTGGCTGCATATACAAAGAGATATTCGACAGTATGTGAAGAAGTGTGTGGTTTGTCAACAAGCTAAAGTTTCCAATCTGTACCCAGCTGGACCCTTGAATCCACTCCCAATACCTAAGTGAATCTGGGAAGATATATCAATGGACTTAATTACCGGACTTCCTCTTGTTAAAGGTAATTCTGTCATTATGGTAGTAGTGGATAAATTGTCCAAATATGGTCACTTTATGGCATTACCTGTTAATAATTTCTCCAGTCAGTTAGTTGTTGAGGTTTTTACTCAAAATATCATTAAGTTGCATGGTACCTCGAAAACCATTGTTTCCAATAGAGACAATGCCTTCACTACTACTTTCTAGCTCCATTTGATGAAGTTACAAGGGTCGCAATTATGCTTTACTTCTGCCTATCATCCACAATCTGATAGAAAAACTGAAGCTTTGAATAAATGTCTAGAATTATACCTCCAGTGTTTTGTGCATGATTTCCTCACAAATGGTTATTATATTTACCCTGGGCAGAGTTCTGGTATAATTCCTCTTTTCAAACTTCGATCTGCATGGTTCCTTTTAAGGTGGTATATGGTCGGGACCCGCCTCCAATTTTACGTCATTCTTCTATGGAGGATACTCCTCTTGATATACACCCATAACTATAACAGAGGGATACTGTGTTGGATGTACTGAAGGGCAATATTTTGCAAGCTAACAAAAGATGAAACAATATGCTAACAAGGAGAGGTCTGATGTTGAGCATCAAGTGGGGTATTGGGTATGGGTCAAATTACAACCATATCGGCAACATTCAGTTGAGCTCTGCAAGTATCATAAGCTTGCTCTGAAATATTTTGGTCCTTTCAAACTCAGTGATAGGATTGGTCAAGTTGCTTACAAATTGGAGCTTCTAGAACATGCTTGCATCCACCCTGTTTTTCTTGCATCACTACTGAAGAAATTTGTCTATGATGACCCCTCATCGACTTATATGCCTCTGCCTCTGTTATCGGTCCCAGAAGGTCCTATCATTCAACCTATGACTGTGTTAGACACTCGTATAATATAGGAAGATAATGAGTGGATTACTCAATGTTTGGACAAGTGGGATGGTCCAGACCCAGACTCGTGGGAGAATATAGAAGAGTTGTGCGGTCTTTATCCAAATTTGGACCTTGCAGACAAGGTCCCATTTTATGGGGAGGGTAATGTGATGACCCAAGATTAGTCAGGCCCAAATCAGAAGCCGATTGGAATTACAAGTTCCAACCCAACACATGGCCTTTCACCTGTGAGAAAAAGCTAGAGGATAAGGAAGAAAATGTGGAAACTGAGGGAGCTAAATAACACTATATAATACTGCCAAAACCGTTAGGGAAATTATGGAATGATATGGAATTCTCTGTTTGTGGTTATTCTCTTTCCCTACGTTCTCCCTTTCTGCAACTTCTATGTCTTTCTGTTTCTGCTTTTCTGTTATTCAGATTTTCACTCTGTAATTCCCTTCGTTTGAACCATTTTGCAGAATAATATATCATCTGAGATATCATATTTCCGCTATTGATTTCATTTACACTTTTGTCTCCATTTTAATTGTTAGATCATTACACTGTAACACTCCCATAATGTACAAATTTTTTAACATAAATTAAAATTCTAAAATACACAAACATTGATGAAGGTTGTGGTTTTGTAAACAATATTAGAGCCAGCTTCTAATTTGTAAAGTTTCATTTAAGCTTTCTGGATTAATATTGTGCAACTAATTCTATGATTATTAAGTTTTTGCGTGTCTCATTATGCATGTCTTGCATATGTGGCGGCTTGATCGATATACTGGATTCTTAGTATTGACAATGGTGAAATAATTGTCAGATTAAATGGTGGTTTTCTTTAGTTGATGCTACTGTTAGAGTATAAAGTGCCCCACCCTAATTAATTAAAGAAGAGATTAAATGTTTATAATGTAGCCAGGGAGTCTTATCAAATAGTTTAAGTTATTTTGGTACAAAAACAACCCTAACTATATACATTGCATGTATCTAAAATTCTAACAGCTGCTGTAATAAAAAAAAAGAAACAAAAAGAAATCTAACAGCTGCTTCTTGTCTTTTAGGGTCTGTTTGGGAACACAGTGCTAAAAGAAAAAGTCCAGTTGGATATTAAAAGCTCAGTTGGCATATAGAGATGTGTTTGGTTTGATTGCACCGAGCTTCACCAAAAAAAACTGCTTCTTGGAGAAGCCAACTGAAGGAGATTATGAGGAGCTTCTTGAATGCACATTAGATCTTTCCCGAAACCCACCTCTTTTTTCTTTATTGTATTGCATGCTCTTTCTCATCCCACCAAGAAAAATGGACCGACGGTGAATGAGAAACAAAGTTTATTCCAAATTTTTTTAAAAAAATTAAATATTTTAAATATAAATTTATCCATTTTTAATTAAGTACTTTAGTGCATTTTATTTTCTATAATAATTAAAAAAAATTTATTTTATCAAATTTTATTTACATTTTTTCTCTTCAATTATCACAAAATATACAAATAATATATATGTAGTATCCAATAAGATTCGTACCCTTTTAAGTTATTTTTCATCTAAATGGACTTTTTAAATGCTAATCTAAATAGGTTTAAAGTTAAAAAAAAGTCACTTCTCCCACCGTCAATCCAAACACAAATCACATCTATAATCTGACTTTTTTTCAATCTGACTTTTACAAAAGTTAAATTGAAAAAAAAATTACTTCTCCATCACTAATCCAAACAGGCACTTAAACGCTGATGTAGAGGTTTCATTTATTGAAGACTAATATAATTAATATTAGAGTAACCACGTTGAAGTAAATGATCATATGTAGTTTGTACCAAAGATCTTAAGAACTTGCTTGTTTCATTCTAACAGCTGCCATTTTTTGTTCTACAAAATGTCTGGTCTAGTTTTGATATTATATAAACTACCATTATTTAAACTGCTAATCAAACTGTTGGAAAATATTTAATGAGTTTCTTTGTAAGGATGAATTAATTGATTTTCCTTGTATTTTTTTTTTAATTTCAATAACGCCGATGTAATAAGCCAATTGGTGGTTTTGTGGTTGCTTGATTAAATATTATAGGTTATGGCTTAAAAGGATATAGCTAATGTTTTCATTTTCTATGTTTTTTCATAGAATATTAAAATAAATTAAATTGAA
Organism: Albizia julibrissin; assembly: GCA_037074505.1. Taxonomy (NCBI): domain Eukaryota; kingdom Viridiplantae; phylum Streptophyta; class Magnoliopsida; order Fabales; family Fabaceae; genus Albizia; species Albizia julibrissin. The sequence continues at coordinate 20,216,346 of CM073486.1, read as the reverse complement.
GGCCTATCAATATAAAATCATTAAGGAACGTCAATGGAGGATGAAACCTCTCTAATTAATTAATTTCCTAACGCGTAAGTGACGTCGTCTTTGATTGTTAATTAGGAAAGTCATATTTATATTTTCATGGAAACATGGATTCAACTTTATGAATTAAGAAGTTTTCTCCCATACAATTAAGGAAAGCTTAGCTTGACTATTTCAATGAAGAACGGAGCTAAAGACTAAAATGTTCAAATATTTGATGACTTTTAAGATAATAAAAATTAGTGTAATTGATGGAAAGTTTGTCAACTCAAATGGATATAAAGACAAAAAAATCAAACGCCAGCTATATGAAATAAAATATTATAGATGGCAAAAAAAAATTATAAAATCAATTAAAATATTATTCGGAAAAAAAATTAAAAATCTTCTTTATTCCAAATAATGAGATAGTAAAAGGATCGAACAATGGTGGAAAACGTTTCCCTGCCTTGTTTTGCATGATTTAAATTTGCATCGTCCAAAACTCAAAATATGTCTAAACTAACTAGATATCAATTATTTTCTTTTACTTGATTCATTTGAAAAATTATATAACAACATGGACCCTTTGAAATTATTTTTCATAATTAATTTAAAATTAAATCATGACTCAGCTAATGAGTGATATCGGAATAGTTATTTAATTTAACTTGTTTGGTTGTTTGGATAGTAACTTATAAAAATATAGCTTAAAAGTTGTAAATAATTATTGAAACTCAAATTAACTCTTTAATTTGACGAATTATTTGCCCGCGATTGAGTTATTTTAATAAGAGATTTTTTATTTTAATATCAGTCCAAGAGAAATGAGTATGTCAAATTATTGACTCAACTAACTAATTAGACGCCGACGATATTTCCTTTTTACTTAATTCTTATAAAAATTAAACCTTGCTTTTTTGAATACATTTATGATTGAATACAATCATCCAAATAAAATTGAAATTTATATCAAGCCACAATTTTCCGTCCTTATTGACTCAACTAATTTACGCTTGATACTTGTCATTTAAATCGAAAAACGTCCAGTAATATGATGTGGAGGTTGACAAAACCTTTATTTATTGATTATTAATTGTTTTGAATATCAGACAAGTGTATCAATTCATTTACAGTTATTGAAAAAAAAAGGTTTTAACACAAGTTTTTGTCCAACAATTTATCTTCATTTTGTTTTTAATCCCTATAGATTCAAATGGTGAGTTTTAATCTTGAAGTTTCTTTCTGTTTAAAATGTTGGTTCATATAATTTAATTTAATAAGGACCTAACATTGAAGTTAACGGTGTTAAGTTTGTGTATGTGTACTAACACCGTTAATATTACTATGTGGCAAGCTGACAGGATAAGGTGATGTGGCTTAGTGTTGGATTTAAAAAAATAAAAAACGCATATATCACTCTTCATTATCTCCTCCCTCTCTATGAGTCTTTCGAACTTGGGAAGATGAAGAAGAAGCAGAAACTGGTTGCAATCGGCGCTCTTCATCACAATCTGCATCATCATCTTTATCACTCTCTCTTATGGCTAGGTATGTACCTTTCTCTCTCCGTAGAACACGTTGGTCCTGGACGCACCCACCTTTGCTTTTATTTCACTCAATTAATTGAACATTTTCTATGCCTCCACCAGATCTTATTAAAATAATGGTTCAGGAACTCAAACACATTGATTCTTATTCAACTCTCGATGGTGGTTACAATGGAAACGTCCCTCCTATTTATACTAGCTATAGGAGGAAAAGAAAACATTTTAAAATGAAAAAGAAACAGACAGGATAAAGAACATGATTAAATAGATAGACAAGATAAGCCACGATAAGAACATGATAAGCAGACAAGATAAGGGAATGGCGGAGGGAATGGGATAGGATAAGATAACGCCGATCATTGTCTGCCACATTTCTTTATTCCTTCTTTTTCCGTTTCATTCTCCCCGGGTTGAACGAAACTCGTCCTCGAGTCAAAATTAGTATTATCTTCAATATAAGGATATAAATCAGCTACGTTAAAGGTAGCAGAAACTCCATAAGCACCTGGTAGCTCCACTTTATAAGCATTATCATTGATCTTCTCTGCAATCTTGAATGGACCGTCTGCTCGTGGAGATAATTTGGCGTTGGGTTGTTTTGGGAACCATTCTTTTCGCAAATGAATCCAAACCAAATCTCCAACATTAAAAATTTTCTTCTTTCTGTGTTTGTCCCGTTGTGCCTTAATTTTTAGATTTTGTTTGTGGATCCTATCACGCACTTGTTCATGGGATTTCTTGACTTCTTTCGCCCTTTATTTTGCATCTGCTGAAATACTGCTTATCAAATAAAGGGACCAGATCTAATGGACTGAGGGGTAGTGTACCATAAACAACTTCAAAAGGACACTTGCCAATGGCTTGTTTAAGTGAACTGTTATAAACAAATTCGACCTGAGCCAAGACAAGATCCCATTGCTTCAAATTCTTCCCAATAAAACTTCGTAGAAGATTGCCAAGAATTTTCTTATAGCTTCTGTTTGTCCGTCCGTTTGCTGATAACTAGCACTGCTAAATTGAAGCTTGGTACCTATCGTTTTTCAAAGAGTTATCCAAAAATGGCTAAGGAATTTGACATCACGATCAGAGGTGATAGTCTTAGGAATGCCATGGAGATAGACAATCTTTAAAGTATAAATCAGCAACCTGCACAACATTATTGGTTTTCTGGCAAGGAACAAAATGGGCCGTTTTTTAAAATCAATCCACAACTACCATAATAGAATCTTTCTGCCTCTAAGTTCATGGTAACCCAAGCACAAAATCCATGCTTACATCTTCCCATAGTGCTCTGGGACTGGTAGCGGCATATATAATCCCATATTTTGACCTTTCGCTTTAGCCAAGTGACACATTCTACATCTTTGTATGTGTCGGTTGACCTCTCATTCAAGTCTTGGCCAGTAGAAATTTTCCTTGATCAGAGCGCTTGTTTTATATCTACCGAAATGACTGGCTAATCCTCCATCATGGGCTTCCCAGATTATTTCCTCTCTTAGGGAACACTAAGGAATACATAGGGTTTTACCTTGAAATAAAAACCATAATCTCTATAGTATTGGTGGAAAGGATATTCTACAGTTGCTTCCCTTATTCCCCAAAAATCTGGGTCATCTTGGTATAATTCTTTGACACATTCAAACCCAACAACCTTGGCTTGAATTATTGACAGCAACATATAACGACGGCTAAGAGTATCAGCTACCAAGTTTAAGATTCCAGCCTTATGTTTAATCAAAAATGGATAAGATTGCAAGATTTCACTCCAACGGGCATGCTTACAGCTGATCTTTTGTTGAGAATTCAGATACTTGAGGGCTTCATGGTCAAAATAGAGAATAAACTCTTTATGCAATAGGTAGTGACTCCAATGCCACAAAGCTCGAACAATGGCATAGAATTCTTTGTCATGTGGAATATTTGAGCTTAGTATCATTAAGTTTCTCACTGAAAAATGCAATTGGATGTCCTTCTTGGCCAAGTACAATACTGATTCCTGAATTAGAAGCATCACAGCTAACTTCGAACACTTGATCAAAATTTGGCAGAGCTAGAACGGGGCTTCAGTCAGTCTCTTCTTCAGTTCTTGAAAGCTTCACTGGGCTTGCTCTGTCCATTGAAATTTGTCTCCTTTAGTGCAATCTGTAAGTGGTGCAGCAATAGAACTAAAATTTCGTATGAACCCCGGTAAAAAGAGGCTAATCCGTGGAAACTTCAAACTTCCTGAATAGACTGCGGGATTGGCCAGCTATTAATGGCTTCAACTTTGCTTGGGTCAACTTAAGCACCTTATGCAGTTATGATGAACCCAAGGAACACAACTTCATTAGAAAGAAAAGTACACTTCTGTAAATTGGCATACAGCTTTCACTCTCGCAAGGTCTATAAAACTTGCCGTAGATGTTCTAAATGCTCTTCTTGACTTTTTTTGTATACAAGAATGTCATCAAAGTAGACAACAATAAACTTACCAATGAAGGAGCGTAATACCTTATTCACCAATCGCATAAATGTACTAGGGGCATTGGTTAACCCAAAAGGCATCACATTCCACTCATACAAGCCATCTCTCATCTTGAAAGCAGTCTTCCATTTATCACCGGGCGAATTCTGATTTGATGATAACTACTATGAAGGTCAATCTTGGAAAAGGTAGTGGCACCATGTAGCTGATCTAGCATGTCATCGAGCCGTGGTATCGAAAACTGATACTTGATAGTGACTTGTTGACAGCTCTACAATCAATACACATCCTCCAACTCCCATCCTTCTTAGGGACAAGAAGAACAGGTACAACACAGGGACTAATACTTTCTCGAACCAGCCCTTTCTTCAATAGCTCTTTAACTTATCGCTGGACTTCTGCATGTTCTTGAGGACTCATCCTGTAAGCAGGCTTGTGAGGGATGACTGCTCCTGGAACAAAGTCAATGGCATGTTGGATATCACGCATTGGCGGTAACCCGGATGGTATTTCATCGGCTACTACATCTGAAAATTTAGAAAGTAAAGGCAAAACTTCGGGTGGGATAATGGACTTTCTATTCTTCTTGAGTACCAGTATGAGACTCATTGTCTGGAGCTCAAATTTTGTCACCTTGTGTTCTTCTTTAGTCATTAATGACACCAATGGCTTATCTTCCTTAGAAGTTTTATTAAGTTCAATGGGCGATAGAGGTGTTAATTTGATCTTGACTCCGTCTTTGGTGATGGAATAAGTATTTGCTCGTCCATTATGCAGAGCATGCCGATCATATTGCCATGGTCTCCCCAGTAGTAGGTGGCATGCATCCATGGGAACAACGTCACAAAGAACTTCATCTTTATACCTGTCCCCAAATAGGAAAAGTAACAAGGCACTGTTTAGAAATATTTACCTCACTTTTGGTATTAAGCCAATGCAGCTTGTAGGGATACGGATAGTCAAGTGTTGGCAACTTCAATTTCTTTACCATGTAGTCAGACACCACATTTTCACAGCTTCCAATGTCAATGATAATATTGCAAAATTTTCCTTTTAAAGTGCAGCGGGTATGAAAAATGTTGCGCCGTAACCAGGGTTCCTCCTTGACCACTACTATATGCAGACTTCGTCTAATTACTAGTATCTCTCCTTGATCGGCAGGCGTAACTTCCTCGTCATAAATTGGCTCTTCTTCATAAAAGACATTCTCCTCATCATCCTCTGTAGGAACTTCAGGAGATTGTCCTTCCCTGATAGTGACAACCCTCCGGTTGGGACAATCTACGGCAATATGGCCGAATCCTTGGCACTTAAAGCATTTTGGTAATTTAGAGCCAGTTACTTTGCTAGCCTTCGGTGGTGATCTGCTTGCTGTGTTATAATGTGGCTTGGCATGTGTGGTCGCTTCCTTGTCGGGATACTTTCTTGAAGAAGAAGGCTGAAAAGATGATCTCTTGGGCGTCTGCTGTTACGAGTGTAGGATGTTGTATTTAGAAAGTGCAAGTGTACACTGTCGTAAACAAGTAATACAAAAGTGAGTAAAGTATCATTCTCACAAGGATTGATCACTAAGTACCAAAATTGATAATTTTAGTACTATTTAGTCAGTCGATTAGTTGTGATTGAGATTGCAAAATAAAAATGATGAAATATGAATACAAGTGATATGAAGACAAATATGAGAAAAAACCCTAGGGATTATATTTCACTTAACAAATTCCGGATTGAATCACTTATCTATTCTAGTCCAATTTATTCCACATGATTGATAGTCGAGTTTTCCTAATTTAATTACTAGCCTCTTCCAAGGTCAAGTAATTTTATAATTAATTGCTAACCCAATATATTCCTATATGAATTTAAGCAATTAATCATGCATTAAGATTTATGGAACTCATTAAGACTACACAACCCATATGAATATATTCCTATTTTATATGCAAATTATGATTTTAATTATAGAATCCACACACATGCATCTCCTTCCAGTCTCAACTTGCATATTAAAATCATCCAAAAGGTAGCCAATCAATTGAAAGCAATAAGAATAATAATTAAAACTCAATCATGAAGGAAAAATTAAAACTAGATTTAATAAGTTAAGATTCAATCCGTCATTAGTAAGCTACGTCATCACCCTAGGAAAAGGAAAATTTAGCTCTTGATAAAATTAAAAACAAAACTAAAATAAATTACAAATATCATAAATATTGCATAAACATTAATTACAAAAACATAAAAATACGACTATATGATGCATGAAAATGGAAAATCTAGCCTACCATATAGGAGGTAAAACCTTCCATGTAGGTGGCAACCTATACCATCCATAAAGGAGGACTACTTAGGCCTTCCATATAGGAGGTAAAACCATTCATGTAGGAGGCATGCAAGAAGTAAAAAAATGCAAGAAATAAATTATAAAATAACAACTCTCTCTCTAAAATAGAAGCTCTGTCTCTCTCTCTCTTCCTTCCTCTTTCCTTCCTTTTAGGATGCCAAGAAGTTCTATTTATAGAATTTATTTTTGAACTGCTACAATAAATTCCTTCAGCTACAATACAAACGGCGTCAGCTACAGTACCCCCTGCACAGTGCAAACCGTCATCTATAGTCTAACGTTGTTGCTACAGTGCCGCTTCACCTAACCCACTCCACCGTCCCATTTCACCATCCGTATTTTGCTACAGTAAATCCAATACCCGTATTCCACCGTCCGTAGTTGGCTACAGTGAATTCGTGAATAGTGAACAGTGACGGTGAATATTACCACATGTATAGTACTTCTCCTTAAATGCCTTCTTTAATCTTCTTAATGCAGTATTGTCTGTAGCTGCAAGAAAATCATTATTTATTTATTAATTACACCCAAATTGATTACATTAACCTTAAATATCATCCACAAAATCATCATATAAGGAAAAATAAATATACAAATATTTTACTTATCAAATTTCCCCACACTTAGCTCTTAGCTTGGACGTCCTCAGACAAGAAAGAGTGACTAATAAGTGCTTCCAACAAAATCAGAAGTGTCAAGTCATAAGCAATGACACAATTAAAGAATAAAGAGATTATAGTATTCTTGAATCAACAAAAGTATAAACTGGTGACTTCATTTAAAAATGAATGAACCAAATTCATAATTGTGACTCATCCTCTCAATCTCTCAAGTGTTTAAAGGTAAGTGTTTCGCTCAAATTCACCTGAAAATATTGTACTACCATAAGCTTGCCAAAAATCTCAATCTCAACTACCTAATTCACATGCATAATTCAAATCAAAAGGACTTATTAAGGGTTGTAATAGGGCTAAGGTAAAAGGAATGTAAATAATAATATGAAGGGCTACATTTAAGAAGTAAATAGAGCAAATGAAAAATGGGTCATCTTATGAATAGACTTATCTCATCACAACAACCCACAACTTTTATTCAAATACTAAATATCTTTTTTTTTTCTTTTACTCTTTTTCTTTTTTTATAACTTCTTTTTTCTTCTTGTTTCTTTTTTTTAACTTCTGCAATTTTACAGTTGATGATATATAGACCCCCACACTTGTCAAAAGCCAATTTCATAGAAATTTCAAATGCTCTACTAATCTTCCAAATTGGGTAAAAGCACTTGATATATCATTAAAACACATATTAATGGGTTGAGAAATAATCAATCAGGCTCAAAGGGGCTTATCAATGGTATAATTGCAAGGTTGGCTATTTGGCTCTGGCTAAACAAAATGAATGCCTTTATCATTTTTGAATATGAATGTGACATGTAATTTCAACCAGATTTAAAGCAAGTTCTAGAGTGACATCTTAATAGGTGAATATCACATACAAGAAAGATAATCATTATTGATCATATAGGCTCAAAAGCTCATAGTCAGGGGCTTTCAAATTCAACTCATTCAATCTCAAAATTCATCACCAATCGCAACAATCAATTGTTCAGTCATGTTATAAAATCTCTAAACTTAATTGATACATGCTTCAAACTTATATACTTCTTAAAATCATTGAAAAGCACTTACATAAATTTTTTTTAGGTCGAACCTCTTTTTTTCTTTATAAGATGAAATAGAAAAAAAATGTAACTAATAAGATGAGTCTCAAGAGTTAAGAATAACTATTTACTCTGCCATCTATGCATACCCCATGCATCTAATGGTTTTACTAACTAACTATCTAATGGAGAAATTATATTTTTTTTTACATAACTTTTCTTTTTATAATCCTCCTCCAACCTAAATCAGACATTCACCGGTACAAAAATCACTTTTAAGACCGGTTAAAAATGATATTTTAGACCGGTTCTAGAACAGGTCTTGATACAGCCGATCTAAAAAGTATTAAACTTTTTAGACCAGTTAAAAAACCGGTCTTAAATATGAACTTTTAAGACCGGTTCTACAACAACCGGTCTTAAAGTTTAATAAGTAGAAAAAAATAACAATTTAAGACCGTTCTAAGATAACCGGTCTTAAATATATATTTAAGACTGGTTATTAAGAGAACCGGTCTTAAAAGTTTACTTATTTAAGACCAATTCTCTTAATAACCGATCTTAAATATATATTTAAGACCAGTTATTCTTAGAACCGGTCTTAAAGTGTAATATTTTAAGACCGGTTCTCTTAATAACCGGTCTTAAATTCATATTTAAGATCGGTTATTCTTAGAACCGGTCTAAAAATTTTGTTTTTTTTTTGTTTTATTTGTTTCAATCTTACCTAGACCAGTAAGCCATATTCAACAACATCCCCCCTGTGCCACATTACATACACATGCATATATGTATATATTGACAATCAGAAGCAGTGACAACAACATTTTTATTTCCAGAAACAATTGGCCCTTACAATCCTCAACTCTCAACAATCAAAGATTGAACATTATAAAAAAAATTCCTAAGCTTTACAGAGAAATGAAAAAAGTGGAGGAAAATTTACAATAATGATCCCCTGCCTGAATCAACAGCCAACTAGTATCGCCAATATCCAAGAATTTGTCCTAAACAGAGATATAAACCAAGTTAGGTATATATAAAAACCATAAGTATTATTAGAACAACATAAATCGGATTCAGAAGCTTACTAATCTTGTAAAAGCTCATAAATGAATTCAGCACAACAATTGCGGATGAAATCAATATCTTCTTCAGGAAAGGGATCAGCAAGATCAAACATCTGTATGTGTAACACCGAAGCCAAACAAAACATTAACTTACTAACTTGAAAACAATAAAGTAATACAAAATATTTGAAATATACATTTATTACCTCCTCGATAAAGTCAGTCGTGCCTAAGCTGATAATATTGTAAATAACTATATATATAATCTGCATATAAGTTATAACGATAATGACTTTAAATAGATAGCTAACATTTAAAGTATATTTATAAAGAGATATCCTCCCATATCCCTTCACGATGATCATTTCTTGTGCCGTGTTCATTATCAGCTTCATCTTCTTCGTTCAATGCAGGAAGACCCCTAGAAAAAGAAGGGGTCTCGAGAAGATCATAATTTGAACGACTTTCCTCTTCAATATCGATGACCCTTTTTCCTTGGAGAGCTACAGACCACATTTTATTTGCTTGATCAATAATATAGAACACTTGTTTTGCTTGATCGGCCATAAAGAAAGGTTCATCTCCAAAACTTTTGTTGTTCAGATCAACTAATGTAAACCCTGACTTATCGATCCTCACTCTATTATTGACATCAACCCACTTACATTTGAAAATGGGAAATTTAATTTTAACATAGTCAACCACCCAAATCTCGTCAATAACCCCATAATAAGGTATGACTGCCAATGTAGGGTTCTTATCTTTTGAACTAGAGAAGTGCATAGATTCAGCTACTAACATAACACCGCTGTTCTGGACAGTGCTCCTATCATCTAGGGACTTTGTGTAAAAGGTATACCCATTGATCACAAACGAAGTCTAACTGATGACATCAAACTCAGGACCACGTGCTAGCCATTTAATTGTATCAGAAACACATTCTTCTCCGTCAACCTTGTGTTTAAACCAATGTGCAAAGGTCCTGGTATGCTCCCTAATTAACCTTTGTTCAGTCAATCGACTGTTCGCTTTCCGTACAATTTCTTTATGAGCATTTATGTAATCTTGAACTGCATCAACATTCTTCAAAATGTACAAGTAGACTTGTTGTAATTCATCAGGATCCACACTCTTGACGGTAGCCCCGCGCCTACCCCCTTCTTCATCATGTCGTTTAGGAAGGCCGGTATGTCCTACCTTTGCCAAATAATGTTGACAGAATTACATGGCTTCTTCAGAAACATATTTCTGAACAATAGAAGCTTCAGGCCGGTTAAGGTTCTTCACATATCCTTTTAGGATTTTCATAGTTCTTTCAATTGGGTACATCCATCGAAAATAGATAGGCCCACACAATTTTATCTCCCTCACTAGATGAACAACTAGATGTACCATGATGTCAAAAAAGGAAGGAACAAAAAGCTTCTCAAGCTGGCACAAGATCAGGTAACCTTCATCTTCCAATTCATCCAATCTTTCTGTCTCAATGACTTTACTACAAATCGCATTGAAGAAGAAACAAAGTCTGGTCAATATGTGTTGAAGATCATATTCGGCGATGCCTCGAATAGCCACTGGGAGTAGTTGTTGCATCAAGACATGACAATCATGAGACTTCAGCCCTACTAACTTCAAGTCTTTCATAGACACAAGCTTCTTAAAATTTGAAGAATACCCTGAGGGAACTTTGATGCCATGTAAATACTCACAAAAAACTTCGTTTCTCATCCTTGGACAAAGTATGAGAAGCTGGAGGACAAAAAGTTCTCTTACCATGTGGCCTCGGATGTAAGTCTGTCCGTATTCCCATTTCTTGCAAATCTAATCTTGCCTTAACGCCATCCTTAGAACTTCCTTGTATGTTGAGTAGTGTCCCAACAATACTATCACACACGTTTTTCTCCACATGCATGAAATCAATACAGTGTCTGACATCAAGATTCTGCCAATATGGAAGGTTAAAGAAAACATACCTCTTTTTCCATATATTTTTTTCATTTCAACTCTTTGAAGTCTTACCGAAGATGACATTGATATTTTTGACCTTTTCATACACTTTCTCCCCAGTCAAAGCCTCTGAAGCATCTTCAAACTCTTGGCCACCAAAAAAGACCTTCTTTAATCTGTGATATGGGTGACCCCGTCTACGGAATCTCCTATGACCAAGAAAAACAGTCTTTCTTCCATGTTGAAGTTGATGGTAGCATGTGCCTTCTTCACAAATAGGACAAGCTTTGTGGCCTTTAACACTATATCCTGACAAGTTTCCATAAGCAGGGAAGTCGTTTATAGTACAAAAGATCAAGGCTCGCATTTTAAACATGTCCTTCTTGTTCGCGTCAAAAACGTCAACACCTTCATCCCACAACTCTTTCAAGTCTTCGATCAGGGGTTCTAAGTAAACATCTCTGTCATTTCCGGGTTGTTTTGGTCCCGAAATCAACATAGACAACATGATGTACTTTCGTTTCATACATAACAACGGAGATAAGTTGTAAATTACCAACATAACAGGCCATGAACTATGTATACTGCTTAGGCTACCGTAAGGATTCATGCCATCCGTGCTAAACCCGAGCCTAAGATTCCTAGGCTCTTTGCCGAAGTCAGGAAACAACTGATCAATTTTCTTCCACTGAGAAGAATCAGCTGGATTTCGAAGCTTTCCATCAGAAATCCTCTCATCTGCATGCCATCTCAAATTTTTGGCATCAATTTCATTAGCAAACAGCCGTTTGAACCTCGGTATGATAGGAAGATACCACAACACTTTTGCAGGGGCCTTATTTGATTTGTATCTGGGGGTTTCACATATCGGACACTGCTCTTTCTCTGTATGCTCTTTTCTGTACAATATACAATCATTAAGGCATGCATGGATCTTTTTATACTTCATCCCTAGTGGACACAGTATTTTCTTCGCATCATAGTATCGACAAGGCAACACATTATCATCTGGAAGCATGTCCTTGAAGGCTTCAAGTGCTTCTGAAATACTCTTGTCGCTCCATCCATGTCGTGCTTTCAAGCTTACCAATTTCAATACAGCTTTCAATAATTGGTATTTTGTGCACCCCAGGTACAGCGGCTTCTCAGAATCACTGCACATATTACCATATGCATATGATTGCTCAAAAGCCTCTTCTCCAACATCACGAACAATATCTTATATCCGGTCATTCAGAACCGTGTCATTATCATCAAAGGCGACCCCCCCTTGTTGAGTTGCGCTTGGAATTTCTATTTCTTCACCATGTCATACCCATACTGTATAACTCTTACAAAATCCTTCACAAATTAAATGTGTATATATATCTGCAGTACTAAGTCGCTTCTCATTCAGACATTCTACACAAGGACAATAAAACATCCCACTATCATCATTACCAGAATTTCTTCTAGCAAATTCCAAAAAATCCCTCACCCTATTATCATATTCAACACTAGTCCGTTTAGCGTTTATCCAACTACGATTCATATATTTCAACACCTTTTTTGCTTCTCTTATGTATATTAACTGCCCAAGAAAAGGAAGGAGTATGATGAGAGTATGAAAATGTTACACTCATCAATTTATCTAGTTTAACAGAATTCTTCATTAGAATTCTGCATAAGATATAATTGCAGTCTGTTCCATTTTCTTCAAGTAATATGGAAAATGGATCAACATACACTAGCAATTTCAGGACTTAAATTAGACCACATACACAAGAATTGCTTTAGTCTAAACCTCAAATCACCTCTCAAATTTAGTTTCAAAACTAACTGAATATTATGTAACAATTTTCTAATCAGCCATTCATAAGCATACATGCCAGGAAATTTGACACAATAACTTAAGCAATCCAGAGACTATGAAAACTAGCAATTATCAGTACCCTGATCCTCAAATAATCAAATCACACCAGTTCAGGACATCGTTAATTAAGCTTCACCAATTAATTTCCATCAGAGTAAATGTCATTTTTTCTCCATTTCTATTTTAATTTCTAGTTCAATTATAGTACAGATTATATTCTTGGACAGACAGTGAATACACAATGTCTATTTATATGGAGTATTGAGACAGGGGACATTACTTGTTTGAAGTAACTTGGACCGTGGCTTGAGGCGCAGGAGGAGAGGGGCAGCAGTGGCTGGAAAACACGCCAGAGTGAGATAAAGGCTGGAGAAATAAGATGCTCAGCCACCCTTCACGATGGTACTCACGGTGACTTCTTCGCAGCAACGGCAAGTACGAACGGAGAAGGAGGGAGTTTCAAACGCCGACAACAGAATATGGGAAAGAAGGTGGAAGTGGCGGCGGCGACTGGAAGGGTGGCAGGAGAATACGGCGGAATATCACCTACTGCGTTGGACTTGAGCAGTTCGCGACAGTGGAAGCAGAGGGGGAAGTGAAACGTAACTGATGAAATGAACTTTCGCGGCCGATCTAGGTTTGAATATCAGACTTTTAAGACCGGTTATTTAAATAACGGGTCTTAATAATAAAGTGATTTTTTTATTCATTTTAATAATTTGTTTTTCAGACCGATTGTTTAAATAACCGGTCTTAAATTATTGTCTTTTAAGACCGGTTATTTAAAAAACCGGTCTTAATAATATTGTGATTTTTTTATTCATTTTAATAATTTATTTTCAGACCGGTTGTTTAAATAACCGGTCTTAAATTATTGACTTTTAAGACCGATTATTTAAACAACCGGTCTTAATGTGTTTTTGAGACCGGTTGTTTGTATAACCGGTCTAAATAAGATTTTTTAGACCGGTTTTTTAGACAACCGGTCTAAAACATTGCTTTTAATTACGGAATTGACACCGCGTGTTTCTTTTAGACCTTATCCGCAATAATCGGTCTAAATAATGCGGTCTAAAAATGCTATTTTGCACTAGTGATTATCCTCAATGTCTTTTAAAGATTAAAGAACATTTTTTTTAAACAACCTAAACACAAAATAAAGTAAACCAAAATGCTAAGAGTAAAACCATAATATAAAGGAAAGTTACAACCGGAGAGTGGTATCTGGATCCTGCTTCTGACTGCTTTCTAAAGATTGCTCACCTATTTGCTTGACCAATTGATCTGGTTTAGGTTTATTGGCTTGCATTTGATATAGTAGTTGATCCGCAGTTGGAGCAAAAATTATGGAATGACGAGTCGCTTGGGGTATGAATCCTGTTTCCATAGCATGATCAAGAAAAGACAACATTTTATCATAAAAACCATTAACATTTAACAATCCTAATGGTTTTTTTATAAAATTTCAATTTAGCCCAATATGCAATGCTAGAGATCCCATCCAAAGTTTCAAAACCACCGGGTAGAGCGATAAAAGTATCAGCACAGTAGAACATACGTTCCATTTGTTCAGGCTGGCTTGAAACTTGTAACTCTTGCCCTAAGAAGAAAATGTGATTTTCTAACTCTTTCACCCTTACACACAAACCTTTACTACCATTAACGGTTACAGCAATGGTCACACTTGCTCTTAGGCCCTGGATACCTCCCCCATAGATGAAGTTGATCTTTCTAGCAGCTAATGCACATCCCAGTTCCTTTGCTGCAGATATAAACTCTACATCCTTTCCCAAGTCAGTTTCACAAAAAATGCAGATAGATGTAAATCTACATTTTAGAGTGATACCATTCCTTTTTTTTTCTCTCTCAGACATTTTGTGTTTTTACAAATGGAAGATTGCATGTTTATATTACAAAAACAGCAACAACAATATCATGCAAATCACACATTTTTCAAAAATGTTTGAAAAAAATTTCTGACACGAATGACCAGTGGGCCACTGCGTGAAAAAATTAAGTAAAGTGAGTAAAGAAAATCAAAAGTTACTGAAAAAAATAAGACATATTAGACAAAAGCAAGTTTATGTATAGTAGTTGTGATTGTGGCTCACATCTTCCTCTAGTTTTATGTCCAGTAACGGCTTAAATGCTTTCTATGAATTGAGGATTTGCTTCCCATCCAATTTTCTTATAAACTGGCAAACATGGTCTTTTAACGTCAGATTCCCAAGACGATAGCGCTCTTTTTCTTTGTTGAATATGTCTAATAAATCAAGAAGAACATGATGAACATCACTACTAGGATGAGTCTCAAGAGTCTGAATGATATCATCCAGTGAATCCTTACCCAGTTCATCCTTTATGAATTGAATTTTATCTTCTTGATTTATAGAAACCATACCTCTGCTTTGACAACGTTGATCACAATTCCATCTTGCACATTTAGGATAGACCTTTATTCTTTTAACTCTTCTCTTTTTGGAGTAAGAGCTTCTTCTCATACCTGGCATAGGTTTAAGAAATGACTCATAAATCTCACCTATTAAACATACCTTAGCTTCAATGATCCAACGGACATCCTCAGAAAGTCCAAAACATTTGAATGTCTTCATTCTTTCAAGTCGACAACTATAGATCTTCTTGAGCACATCTTTAGGAAGAGTAAGGAACCTGTTCTTAAGCTTTACAAGAATTTCCTCTATGATGAGACTAAAATTTAAGGGTGCAGTGTTGTGTGCTTTAGTAAGTATGAAAGAAAAATGAAAGAGTAAGGAAAAGAAGTTTTTGGTTGCCTCCCAAATAGCCTCCCTTCTTTAACGTCTTTAGCTAGACAAAAGACAATTTTTTTATTTTTTTATTTATTTTTTTTATTATTGTTTTAATTTTTTTTAAAAAAATTAGGACTTACTTGTTGGTTTCTCAAATGTGATGACAGTTTTTAAAGTATTGAGTGCACCATCATTATACTCTTTTAGCCTTTGCTCGTTTACTTTGAATTTTCGATCACCATCTTGAATCTCCACAACTCCATATGGCCATACTTGAATCACTGTAAAAGGTCTTGACCACCTTGATCTTAGCTTTCCTGGAATGAGCTTTAACCTTGAGTTATACAACAATACTTTTTATCCCAGTGTGAACTCTCTCCTCAAAATTATTTTGTCATGCCACATTTTTGTCTTCTCCTTATATAACTTAGCATTCTTATAAGCTTGTTGTCGAAATTCTTCAAGCTCGTTGAGTTGGAGAAGTCTCTTTTTACTAGCTGCCTTTGAGTCAAAATTTAAGGCTTTTATTCCCCAATATTCTTTGTGCACTTCAGAATTAGTAGATTTTGATACATCTACCATTCTCATTGGTAATGGTTGATCCATGCAGATTTCATTCACCACGTCTTTTGTGCAGCTAGTCAATATATCTACTCTGTAATAGGCATCACCTTCATTTAGAAATGATAAAGCCTTAAAAATGTTGAAAGATACTTGATCATCTTGAACTCGCAAGGTTAACTTTCCATGTTGTACATCTATTAAAGTTCTCCTAGTTGCTAAGAATGGCCTCCCAAGAATGATAGGAATTTCTTGGTCTTCTTCCATGTCAAGTATGATGAAATCAGCTTAGAATATGAGTTTATCCATCTTCACCAAAACATCTTCTAAGATACCCCTCGGATGTTTTATTGATCGATCAGCTAGAAGTAGTGAAATTGTGGTAGGCTTTACCTCTCCAAGACCAAGTTTTCCGTAGACAAATAAAGGCATAAGATTTACACTTGCTCCAAGGTCACAAAGTGCTCTTTCAAAGTTACATTGACCTATGGTGCAAGGTATGCAAAAGCTTTCTGGATCTTTCAGCTTTGGTGGTAGTTTCTTTTACAAAAGGGCACTGTACTCCTCAGTAAGTGCAACTGTCTCAAATTACTCCAGCTTACGCTTATTTGAGAGAATATCCTTCATGAATTTTGCATAACTGGGCATTTGGGTAAGAGCGTCTGCAAAAGGGATGTTCATATGTAACTTTTTGAAAACCTCCAGAAAATATTTAAACTCCTTGTCTAGCTTTGCCTTCACAAGTCTCTGAGGGTATGGAACTGGTAGTACATATGGAGAAGGGTTATCTGGAAAGCTGATTCTTCTTGGTACTACATCATCCTCTTAAGGTTTCTGTTCTTCTTTTCTTTGTCATTCTTCTGTTAAATTACAAGATCTTTCAATTCTTTCCCACTCCTTAATGAAATTTCCTTCACATGCTCTATTGAGTTTCTTTCAGTGTCACTTGGAAGAGTACTTGGTTGTCTGGATTCAGCATATTTTCAATTTGGCCCATTTAGATCTCCAAGTTCTTTATTAAGGCTTTGTGGCTTCTGAGTGTTGTGTCAGTCCTAGCCATGGATTGAGATGTATTCATGGTTAGTTGAGCTAATGCTTCTTCTATATTTACTTTCTACTATGGTGGATTTAGTGGTTGAAGATCCTGTTGCTAGTAGTTCCCTTATAGCTTGAACACATTTTGATTATTCTTCCAGCCAAAGTTTAGATGATTCCGCCAACTTGGATTATAAGTGTTGAGAATGAGTCATTTCTTTGATTTCCAATGTAATGAGCTTGCTCCGACTGAGAAGGCATAGATGTGTGTCCATTTTGACTTTGCGTACTCATATGAGGTCCTCCATATAACTTTGCGTACTTTGAGTATTAATTGCATTTACTTGGCTTGTCAATGAGCTTACTTGCTTGTATATAGATGTAACTTGAGAAGATAAAGTTGTAAGGATATCCAGCTCGTGTACTCAAAGTACCCTCTTTGAATTATGACATTTAGAAGGCCATTGGTATGCATTGGCTGCCATCTCCTTAAGTAAATTGTAGGCATCATCTAGACTTTTTCCCATTAAAGATCATCCATCCCAGCTACAGCATCTACAAGAATTCCGGTGGTATGCATCATCCCATTGTAGAATGTTTGCAGTATCCACCAATCTGGTAACCCATAATGAGGACATCTCCTTAACAACTCCTTATATCTTTCCCAGGCTTCATAGAGGCTTTCTAGTTTATGCTGGGAAAATGAGGTAATTTCATTCCTCAATTTAGCAGTTTTTCCTAATATTTTGCCAAAAATTTTTGTGCCAAAGCATCCCATGTAGTTATGCTTCCCACTGGTAGAGAGTGTAACCAGCTCTTAGCCTTATCCCTGAGTGAGAAAGGGAAAAGTCTAAGTCTAATGGCATCATCAGTAACACCATTATACTCGAATGTGTCACAGATTTCTAAAAAGCTGGCTATATGTGTGTTGGGATCTTCTGTTGATAAACCACCAAACAAATTTGTTTGCACCATCTGGATAATTGCAGGCTTGATTTAAAAATTGTTGGCTGCTACTGGTGAGTTTTTGATTCTAGAAGTTGTCTCCATGACTGTTGGTGTTGCATAGTCATGGAGTGTTTTGGAATCTGCTGCTTCTCCTTCTGGATTTGACATTGAATTGATTGAAGCAGACTACTTTCAAACTCTCTGATTTCTTCTACAAATTCTCTCAATCTTAGAATCACAAGGTTGTAATTCAGTCTTCTTCGATCTGGTCATGTACTAAGCAAAAACCTGAAAAGAAACAAAAGACACCAGAAAGAAAACAAATGTAATATGAAGACCAAATTAGTATTAAAATTACTTGGTATTGATATTAATGACAACAATCCCCGACAGTGGCACCAAAAACTTGTTATGAGTGTAGGATTATTTAGAAAGTGCAAGTGTACACTGTCGTAAACAAGTAATACAAAAGTGAGTAAAGTATCGTTCCCATGAGGATTGATCACTAAATACCAAAATTGATAATCTTAGTACTATTTAGTCGGTCGATTAGTTGTGATTGAGATTGTAAAATAAAAATGATGAAATATGAATACAAGTGATATGAAGACAAATATGAGAAAAAGCCCTAGGGATTATATTTCACTTAACAAATTCCGGATTGAATCACTTATCTATTCTAGTCTAATTTATTCCACATGATTGATAGTCGAGTTTCCCTAATTTAATTACTAGCCTCTTCCAAGATCAAGTAATTCTATAATTAATTGCTAACCTAATATATTCCTATATGAATTTAAGCAATTAATCATGCATTAAGATTTATGGAACTCATTAAGACTACACAACCCATATGAATATATTCCTATTTCATATGAAAATTATGGTTTTAATTATAGGATCCATACACATGTATCTCCTTCCGGTCTCAACATGCATATTGAGATCATCCAAAATGTGGCCAATCAATTGAAAGTATTAAGAACAATAATTAAAACTCAATCATGAAGGAAAATGTAAAACTAGATTTAATAAGTTAAGATTCAATCCGTCATTAGTAAGCTACGTCATCACCCTAGGAAAAGGAAAATTTAGCTCTTGATAAAATTAAAAAAAAACCAAAATAAATTACAAATATCATAAATATTGCATAAAAATTAATTACAAAAACATAAAAATACAACTACAAGATGCATGAAAATGGAAAATCTAGCCTATCATATAGGAGGTAAAACCATCCATGTAGGAGGCATGCAAGAAGTAAAAAAATGCAAGAAATAAATTATAAAATAACGACCCTCTCTCTAAAATAGAAACTCTGTCTCTCTCTCTCTTCCTTCCTCTTTCCTTCCTTTTAGGATGCCAAGAAGTTCTATTTATAGAATTTATTTTCGGAATGCTACAGTAAATTCCTTCAGCTACAGTACCCCCTGCACAGTGCAAACCGTCAGCTACACTCTAACGCTGTTACTACAGTGCCGCTTCACCTAACCATTTCACCGTCCGTATTTTGCTACAGTGAATCCAATACCCGTATTCCACCGTCCGTAGTTGGCTACAGTGAATTTGTGAATAGTGAACAATATCTAATGAATAGTGAACAGTGATGGTGAATAGTACCACATGAATAGTATTTCCCCTTAAATGCCTTCTTTAATCTTCTTAATGCAGTATTGTCTGTAACTACAAGAAAATTATTATTTATTTATTAATTACACCCAAATTGATTACATTAAGCTCAAATATTGTCCACAAAATCATCATATTAAGAAAAATAAATATGTAAATATTTTACTTATCAGTGTTGACCTTAGTGTAGGCTGAGAATTTGTTTTGTTCAACCAAAGTCTATCATAGCGAGTCAAGATATACATATATAACTTGTGACAAGGTGCCACGTGTTTTGATGAAAATGAAGTAGGGATACCAATTGCTTCGATCACAATTAAATTTAAGGGTGCTAGTTACTCTTTAACAAAACTTTAGCACAAAAAATGTTGTTTAACCCAAAGTCAATCTGGTGTTTACGGGTATTACTCTGATGAATAATTTATGAGAACAAGTAGTGCTGCTGGCGAAATAATGGTGGAAAAATTTGTCATTTAACCCTACATGTGTGTCTATATTAGCTCTTATTGTTAATGGCGGAATTAAAAATTAAATAAATATTACATTTAAATTTTATCGCTTTTATGTTAGTCTTACCCTCATTCATGATTCATCTCCCTTTCATTACTTTCATATTAGATCATACACAATCTTATCTTTAGCTCCTAGTCCAACTTGACTTTGTATAATTAATTAATCTCTTAGATCCTGCGTCACTCATAGCTCTTGTTCGGGCAAAATAATTTCTTAGGTTCCATGTTGTTGCTAATTTTAAAATGAATTAGGAAAAAAAAGTAAAGAAAAGAGGATGTCAAATTAGCTACATCATATTTCGCCCAAGCAAACTCTGACCAATTAAATTCAAATAAATATTTCTCTGTTCATGCAATTGTAAAACAGCATAAAGATGTTGCTTTCCCTCAACTAACCTTTTTTTCTCTTGCTCTAGCAAGTTATTAATTAATTTTAAAATAGAAATACCATTGTTTCGTATAGTTGGCATTTGAGTTTTTTTGGTTCTTAGTCAATGGAACATATTGAAAAAAGAAATGTAGAATTATAGAGGAGGATAACGTGGTTTGTAAGAATGGATATATTAATTTACTTCGAATAGATCAATTTAGTTTCAATTTCATATGATCGAATAGAACTTATAGAAGCAAACTAATTAAATAAACTAAGCTCCCAAAACTTCCAACGAAGGCGTGAATGTTCAGTATTGGAGACACTCTATAATGAATAATTATTATTTTTTACCAACTATTAATGAATAGTGATCATGCCATGGTATTAAAACACAGTCCTGGTCAGGCTGTAAGACTAGTGAATAGTGAACCTATTTATCCCTTTATCGGTCTAGTCAAGAGTTTTGGATTAGTTAGTTAGGTTGGATTTTATAATTTTTTGTCTTACCTTGTTGAGCCTGAAACGACGTCAGTTTTTAGTAAACTAAAAATATAAAAAAGTAGGTTAGATTTGTATTTTAATAACTCTATTTTAATAACTCGATTAGTCTGTTGTTTATAGATGAATGTCGCTTTTACCATCCATCAATGCTTCTTTATTTAAATATTAGGCTTAAGACTTGTGAAAAAAAAATATATTAGCCTTAAGGGTCTTGTCTGAGATCACAATATATAATTGAAAGGAAAATTATTTATTGCTTGGAAAACTTTATTGGACCAACCAATTCAACCAACCTGTCAAACCAGTTTTAGTGCTCATCATAGTGATGACCACCATAGTGCTCATAGTTGTGGTGAGATCTACACCATCAAAATACAAGTTCAATTGTCTAAATTTAAAATTTGTATCTAATTAATTTAAATGAAAAAATTATTTTTTGAACAAATAACAGTCAAGAGATTTTCATTTTTAAAAAGTCTGTACACACTAAAATATTTTTTTCCCAAAAAAAGGGGATAATAACTAAACCAAAATACCAAAAAAACTGCAATATGCTCTAAAACAAATATCCAATCCAAGGCTGGGACTGATCCCAGACTCAAAACCGTAGAGTTTGATCTTCTGGTTTATTTCGCACAAAATCAACAAAGTACAAAGTGTATATATTTCTCAAGTCATTTGATTGTAAATTACAAAACAATATCTTATTCCAAGATGGTTCTCCTTTAGCACAGCTTTAACATACCATCGCGGTACGTACGCCTGCTCAGCCATTATGGTCATGGGGAGGCCAATCTCCAAATTCAGCTGTTTAAATAATCAAATCAGGGAGTCATATATATACATTAGCATAATGGAAAGGAGTTACAAATGAACGAGGATTCAAAAGAGAATAACAAGTGAGGACTACATATGTACTAGGAACCAATTTTCCTGCTAAACACTTTGCTTAGCAGAAAGAGCTAATAAGATTTGAACTCTTCATATCTGATTTAAACAGTCCAGATTTAAGTTTTTTTTAAATGATGATTTTTAAAATAAAAAAATCACTTTTTGAAAAACATAAGAAGTATGAAATTTTTTTTATTCTAGATTCAATATCTGTTAAAATAATTTTTTAAAAAAAAATTGGACCATCCACCTGGGCAGTCCAAATTCTATTAGGTCTCCCTACTATGCAAAGTTCTTATTAGGAAAACTGGATCCATATGAACTCTGCAATATAGTAGTAATTTTCATATGGCAAGTAAATGAGGCAGCTAAATAACCATCATTAAGTTTAAAATTTAATAACCATCTAATAATAGAAAAAAGATGGGTTAATAATCCTTACGTCTGTTATATAGATGACGGCGTTTAACATATGGTACCGGTCGAGCTATTGCAGGGAATTGAACGGAGAAGAGAAGCACAAAAAAAAAAAAAAAAAAGGTTCCAAACCAGCTTCTTCATCTTACTATATAAGTAAAAACGTTAAGTCCCGATTGATCCTCTGATATAAAGAAGTACCACCACTGTGTTTATGTCATATCCGCCTTCCTGAGTAAAGGCCAAATATGAGAATAAAGATTAGATAAGGGCCAAATAAAATAGTATAAATATAAAGAAGAAATCGTATAAATTCAATCCCAGACTAGGACAAAAGCATAATATTGAAAAGATATAAGGGAGAATTGCTAAAAACCATCTTACAAGTAAATTAATTGCTAATTACTACTATTGCACATGGTGGGTGATAAGTTGCACACGAATTGATGATATTTTGTACACGAGGGATGGTGTTTGCACATTCGCAGAGATAAATTTTGCACATGTGGATGATGCTTGCACATAAGGGGTGCTTGTTTGCACCCGTGGTACCAATCAGCAAATAATTTCTTTACAAGGTATTTTTGAGCCATTTTCCCAAGATACAAGTAAGAAAGGATAATTTTGGAAAATATGCCTGAAACTTTAGAAAATTATTAGAAATTCATCGAAGATAGAAAATAACGCTTGGATCATATTTGAGGCCTAGAAGAGATAGAAATGAGGAAATTACCTCAAAAAGGAAATTTATTTAGTTGTTGAAATTTTGTTTAATTAAAGGATAATTAGCCAAATTTAATTATGAAAGAATATCATGATGGCTCAAATAATTTGATGTGCATGCACATAGTTATGAATTTTCAAAGTTGCACAAAAAAAACATGGAAAAGTGTATATGATCCACGACATTATTCTCTAACTTTCATTAACATGTTGGAATTTTTTGAAGTCCCGATCCGGACACACACTAGAGATAGGATGTAAACAATTTGTTTAGATAGTTGAAATTTTGTTAGCCCTTTTCGCTAACTTGGTTCTTAAAAGAGAATCCTTAGTTACCATGCCAAACAACATTGATTTCTTCCTCCTAACTATTTTTTTTTAATTGTAATGTTTTGCCGTTGACCATTAGTACTGTAGGCTAAGAGTTTGTTTTGTTCAACGTGTAACAACTTATTTTCTAAAGCTTTAGATTAGTTTAAATATATAATAGTTTCAAACCTGAGACCAAAATAATTTAAAGTCCAAATTTAAGATAGATTTTAATCTTATATTTGTATAGGATTTTCAAAAAAAAAACTTTTTAAAATAAATATGTATGGTCTAAATTTTAATTTGTAAATTCATTATCTTTATCAGTTTCAAAATCATTTATTTAAAATATAGAGTTTTTTTTTATCCATAGCTCGCGTCGTGATGGTTAACTTATGGGTTTCTGGATACTAATACGTTATCGAAAGTCTAGCGTACGTATTATAACTTATACAGTCTGCGTCGCGAGTACCAGTACTACTATCGCTACTACTACTACTTATAAATATTTTACAGTCATCCAAAATAAAATGATAACCAAACAGTCCATAATTTATTTGCCTCTTCTTCGTCCGTCTATATTACCTTCTTGCCCTTAGAGCTAGACGCCTTTGCTGTATATCATTTGTTGAAACAGGGGTGAGATTCAAAAGAATCTCAGTAGTACATAGATCACTCATATAATATGCAAATACTAAGCATGTAAAACAAATTATCAAACAGCACAACTTACATAAATGCAGCACATAAAAGGGCCTAACCGGTCCCTTATCACAGACTCACAGTGCTTGAGATTCACAATCTGGCTGCCCAGGGCCTCTGCCCCATACAAGGTACAGTCACGGGCTTTCTGCCTCAAACCTACCTGGCTTAAGACGCCCCCGGGTAACTCCCAGTGTAACTTGTACTTACGGGTCTTACTGCCTATGGACTATCTGTCCCGCACATATATACAGATGATATGGTACACATACATGGCATCACATATGATATAAGAGATAAGGTACTACCTGACAGTCTTTCCAAATTTGGTTCCTATTCTCAGTCTCTTAGGCGTCCCGGGCAAATGTAAAATCCTATAATTTATAATTTACGGACGGACGAATTATTACTTATTCCAAAATAATTTAAGACACTTTGGTAGGTTATCATTATAACTAATACCTTAAATCCAATAGGTATTTAATGGACTCATACCAATCTAAGTATTTAATTTGACCCTTAGAGTCCCAATTATTTCAAAAATACCCTTACTTTTTATTTTTTCACTATTACTCAATTCTGTCAGAATTTTTCAATCATCTTTGAAAATTCATATCTTGACCTAGAAATATCCAATTAAGGTGGTTCCAAATTCTATGTGTCACTTATAAAGTCTATTTTAATATAAAAATACGTTTAACTACCACCTATCCATGAATAATTTCCAGTTTTAACGTTTTCTCGCACTGCCAGAAAATATTTCCAATTGCAATAGCTTAACTTCTAAAATTCATAACTAAATATCTAGAACTCCAAATGGGATGGTTAAAAATCCTATATGATAATATTTAAGTATAGTTTTAGGAAAAAAATATTAAAATTTAGATATTATAGCCACAAAATTTCCATAATTTCGTCAAACCCCATCTGTATCAGAAAACGTTCCAGATTCATCATCTAACTTTAAAAATTCATATCTCACTATTTGTAAACCCAAATGATACATATTATATATCAAATTAAAGCTTAAGATGTCTAATTTCCTTCTGTAAACTTTCATAATTTTCTGACTATGTTTGGTTACCGAAATTTATTTTACAACCAATATGATTTCAGAGAAACTAACCGAACAATAACTCCTCTTATTTTCTAAAAATTCTAGACTTATATATAATCATCCAAAAATCAAAACCACATGTATTCCCACATAATTTTTCGTGTAGAATTGATTGGAAACCTCAAATTAGACAAATTCTCATTCCTTCTTCATGAACTATTTTTCCCAAAACAAAACCTCACAAGACAACAATTCATTATACTAGGTTCTTATGCTTCCCAAATTACCCAAAAATAGTCTAAAATCAACTAGAAAGAGTTAAGAATATGGGAAGGAAACTCACCTATATTATGATATGGAGTTGTATGTAGAATTTGTAATCACTTCTTCTTTCCTCTAGTAGCACCGATCCTCTTACTTATCTCTCTTTCTCTATTATGTGTCTCTTACTCTCTCTCTTTTTCACTCACTCTCTCTTTTCTTTCTTTTTGGATATTGGCTGAAGAGAATTGCGAAATATGTGAAGTGTGTGTTGTGTGTATCGGATGATTAAGAGAGTGAGAGAGAGTGTTGTTTTTTTAAAAATGTGTATGTGTGTGCCATGTGGGTAGTGTGTGTGTTATTTAATTATATGACTGTGTGTGTGTATTGCGTGTGATGTGTGGGAAGAGGGTGTGTGTGTTTTGTTTTAATATAATATATATATATATATATGTATATTTTTATCCTATTAATTACACACACTATGTATTAATTTTTCTCTTTGTCTAATTTAAGATTCCTTATATTTCATAGGTTTAGCTTACTATCTAACTCCCATAAATTAATCCCTAGCCTTTGAATAAATTTTGGTATGTTACACAATGAATGCCTAATATAGTAAGTTAAGATATGCATATATAACTTGTTACATGATGCCACTTGTTTTGATGAAAATGATGCAGGGGTATACCGATTGCTTCGATCACAAATACATGAGGGGGGAAAATATTCTTGGACCCTAAGTCAATTTAGAGTTAACCGTTAACGTTAACATCAATTAATCTAGGGGCGGCATTGCTCTAATGAATAATTCAGAACAAGTAGTGCTGCTGGCGAAATAATTCATGGATAAAATTTCCATTTGAACCTTTCTGTGTGTATCAGCAATTATTTTTATTGATAACATTATTAATTAAATAAATATTGCATATAAAATTTATCACCTTTCGTCATTCCCTCATTCATCCCCATTTCGTTACTTTCATACTAGAGCATACGCAATCTTATCTTTAGCTCCTGCTGGTCCAACTTGACTTTGGATAATTAATCGCTTAGATCCCACGTCACTTATAATTAATCTAATGATTAATAGAGTCACAAGTGATCATGATCTAATTTTTTAAATGGTTTGGGCAAAATAATTCATCAGGTTCCATGCTATTGCGAATTTTATAATGAATTAAGAAAAAAAGGAAGAAAGGTGGATGTCGAATTAGCAACGTCGTATTTGGACCAAGCAAACTTTGACCAATTCAGTTCGAATAAATATTTCTCTGTTCATACAATTGCAAAACAGCATAAAGATGTTTTCCATCAACAAACCTTTTTTTATTTATTTTGCTCTAGCAAGTTATTCATTAATTTTAAAATAGAAATCCATTGTTTCGTATAGTTGACATTTGAGTTTATTTTTTTGGCTCTTAGTCTATGGAACATATTGAAAAAAGAAATATAGAATTATAGAGGAGGATAACGTAGTTTGTAAGAACGGGTAAATTAATTTTCTTATAATACATTAATATAGTTTCAATTTCGTATGATCGAATAGAACTTATAGAAGCAAACTAAAGAAACTAAGCACCCAGAACTTCTAACGAAGGCGTGAATTTGTAGTATTGGAGACACAGATGTCTGTTAATAAATACTCCCTTCATTCCATTCCTTTCTATAAGATACCAAAAGCTGAATTACATGGAAAAAAAAGTTAATTAAAATTGTTAACTGTAATAAATATGTAAAAAATACAACTCATTTTCCAAAAACGCCCTTATTTATAAAGAAGGTGGGTGGAAGAGAGAATGAATGGAAGCAGTAATGAGAGAGACATATAACTAATTAAGGGTAAAAATAGAAAAAATACATTAAATGTTTAGACATTTCTAAATGGTATCTTACAAAAAGAAACATACATATTCAAAAAAAATTGTATCTTATAAAAATGAATGGAGGGAGTAATTATTTTTTGCCAACTACTAACGAATAAATTTTAGAGCATATAATTACACCAATTTTTTTGTACGTATTTCAAGCTGAATACATATAATGTTTTTTTACCAGAACAAAATATATATACATAGTTCAATCAAATAAACACAAAAAAATTACAAATAAAAAATTACATATCAAATATAAATAATGGAAAAAATTAATAATTTTTAAAAAAATTTAAAAGCTAAACACTTATCTTATTGATGTCCTTACATTCTTTTTACCAAAGTACAATATAAATAAAGATCAAACCCGTGGAATTCAATTAACTCAAAAGAGAAGAAATTAACCTGTCCATATTCTAATCTAAACGAAGTGATGCTCATTGCCTGAGCTATATATAAAAGGGAACTCTGATTTGAACAAAACAAGCATATATTCTAAACAATGATGGATCATAATACAAATTCTCTCTTCTTTGCAATTCATATTGCTTGCTTGGTTTTTTGGTCACTATACCATTTCCAGTTCACTTCAGGACTTTTAGAAACTGAAGCACTTCTCAGATGGAAGCAAAGTCTCCCATATCAACCAATTCAGGATTCATGGGTCTCTCCTCCACAAGCGAATTCCAGTATAGCCCAAACCCCATGTTCATGGCGTGGAGTAAAGTGTGATGCTTCAGGAAGTGTGGTTGAACTCAACTTGAATAACACTGGTCTCAAAGGTACCCTTAAAAACTTGAATTTCTCATCTTTCCCAAATCTTGTTCTTCTTAATCTCAAATTTAACCAGCTCACTGGTCCCATACCAGAGTCAATTGGGTTGCTATCAAAACTACAATTCCTTGACCTTAATCGTAATTATCTCAATGGCACTATACCTCTTTCTCTTTCTAATCTTACTAAACTTTATGAGCTTGACCTTTCACAGAATGATATAACCGGGATATTAGACCCTCGTCTATTCCCTGATGGATCTGATGAACCCAAAACAGGTTTGATTGGGATAAAAAATCTTGTGCTTCAGGGCTTGCTTCTTGGTGGCAAAATTCCAAATGAAATAGGGAATTTGAAACAGTTGACTACTCTAGCTCTATATCAAAATAGCTTTTACGGTCCTATACCTTTGTCTTTAGGGAATTGTACACATCTAAACATTCTCTCTTTGGCTGCAAACAGCTTCTCAGGTACAATTCCCTCTATTCTTGGTACATTACCAAATCTAACTGATGTTCGCTTGTTTATCAACAATTTCTCAGGTCCTTTACCACAATGGTTTCAAAACCGTTCTTTTACTATGCTCAATCTATCTAATAACAACTTCACTGGTCATTTACCACCACAAGTATGCAAAGATGGTGGCTTGCTTGAGTTCACTGCAGCTTACAATAGTTTCACTGGTCCAATCCCCATGAGCCTCAGAAATTGCACAACTTTAGTTAGACTTCGTCTTGAACATAACCAGTTGACAGGAGATGTAGATAAGGATTTGGGAGTTTATCCTAATCTTACCTACATTGACGTCAGCTACAATAGGCTTCAAGGTAAGCTCTCTGCAAATTGGGGTGCCTGCAAGAGCTTGCAAAATCTTAATTTGGCTGGAAATTCAATAGTGGGAATTTTACCTAGTGGGATCTTTCAGTTAAAGCAACTACAAAAGCTTGACTTGTCATCAAACTTTATATCTGGCGAGATTCCTCCTCAAATTGGAATGACCTCTATCTTGTACCATCTACATCTTGGTAGCAACAATCTTTCAGGTTTCATTCCACAAGACATTGGGAAGCTTTCTAGCTTGCAGTCTTTAGATCTGTCAATGAATAGCTTAAGGGGACCTATCCCTTATCAAATAGGTGATTGCTATAAGTTGCTGAATTTAAATCTTAGCAACAATTATTTTACTGGCGAAATCCCATACCAAATAGGAAATCTTGTGGCTTTACAAGATTTTCTGGACTTGAGTTACAATTCACTTTCTGGAGAAATCCCTGTTGATTTCAGTAAACTCAGCAAGTTGATCAGCTTGAACATGTCTCACAATAATTTTTCAGGTACTATCCCTAATTTCTTAGCAACAATGTTAAGCTTGTCAAGCATCAATCTCTCCCATAACAATTTGGAAGGTTCTGTACCAGATAGTGGAGTTTTTAATTCTTCTAATCCAGTGGATCTAAGTAACAATAAAAATTTATGTGGGAGGATCCTAGGCTTAAAACCTTGCAACATTTCAACTATAAAGCCACATGGTGGAACTAACAAAAAGAAAATGGTGATAGCCATCAGTTCTTCTTTGGCTGTAGTATTGATTTCATTGGGAGTGATTGGCATTTTTATTATTCTCTATAAGAGAAACTCAAGAGCTGCAGAACATAACACCGGATACAGTGAAGAAAGTCTATTCTTCATATGCCACTCTGATGGCAACATTATGTCTGAAGACATAATTGAAGCAACTGAGAACTTTGCTGAAAAATACTGCATTGGGGAGGGAGCTTTCGGAAAAGTTTACAAATTGATATTACCAGGGAACAAAATATTTGCTGTGAAAAAGTTATGTGAAGTTGATAACCTTGACATGGTGAGTATAAAAGCTTTCAAGAGTGAGATCAAATCCTTGATGGACACACGTCACCGTAACATTGTGAAGTTGTACGGGTTTTGCTCGAGAAAGTTGCACACGTTTTTGATTTATGAGTACATGGAAAGAGGGAGTTTAGCTGATATGCTTAGAAATGATAAAGAAGCATCAGAGTTGAATTGGTCAAAGAGGTTTAATATTATCAAAGGTGTAGCACAAGCTTTATCTTACATGCATCATGATTGCGACCCACCAATTGTTCATAGAGACATATCAAGCAAAAACATTTTACTGTCTTCAAATCTTGAAGCCCATGTCTCAGATTTTGGCACAGCAAGGTTCTTGAAGACCAATTCATCAATTTGGACAACATTTGCTGGCACGTATGGCTATGCCGCTCCTGGTGAGTTCAATATGAATGCCTTGTTTAACTTTATTCAAGACTTTTTGAGATTTTTTTTTGTTTTTTGTTTTTTGTTTTTTTTTGTGAAAGCTCGAGTTCT
Source organism: Albizia julibrissin (assembly GCA_037074505.1). Lineage (NCBI taxonomy): Eukaryota > Viridiplantae > Streptophyta > Magnoliopsida > Fabales > Fabaceae > Albizia > Albizia julibrissin. Next base: position 20,185,757 of record CM073486.1, on the reverse strand, counting down.
TGTATATATAATTTTGACAATCACTTCATTTTGCCTTGTGCAGAGCTTGCGTACACAATGGCAGTGACAGAGAAAGTTGATGTGTATAGCTTTGGTGTTTTGGTTATTGAGGTACTTATGGGAGAGCATCCTGGTGATTTAATGTCCCGTAACCAAACATATAGGTTTAATCAGATCAACTTCAAAGAGATTCTAGATCCACGTTTATCATCAACAAATCAGCAAAACTTGAAGAAATTGGCTCTGATTTGGCATCTAGCGCTTTCATGCTTACAAGCAAATCCTCAATCTCGTCCAACCATGCGAGGTGTCGCCCAGTTGATGGAAATGGAGAGTGCTCATGAAACATGATTGTTATTGGTGTCTGAGAGCTTTGTTTCTCTACACACAAAGTAAGTGCCTGAAGCACATGTTGTGCCTCATTTAGACACGTGCCTATGTCATGCGTTAAGAATTCTACTTTATTTATCAACGTGAATTCAATCAAAGCTGGTTCCAAGTTTTTTGTCCGTTTAGTTGAGTTGAGTTCGATGTTAAAGTATATGGTTAATATCATTATTAGTCTTTATAATTTGGTTAAATTTCAGTTTTGATGTAGTTTCAAATCATAAATTTTGATCCCCATAATTTAATAATGACTTGATCTTGAGTTCAAGTATAGGGATCAAACTGAGATTGCATCCTTATAAAATTGTAGGGATCAAAATCAACTATTTAAAATATTTGATTAAACTATAAGCACCAATAATAGTATTATCCCTGAAATATGTGTACATTATATATTTATTTATTTATTCCCATGGTGATAGTGCAATTGGTTGCGATTTCAACCTTACATTGAGGAGATGGTTTTAACATGTTAAATTGTTGTCATTTTTTAATTATTATTTTTGCTAATTTTAAATTTACTTGTGACCGAAACAATCAATGTAATAGAGTTAGGATTGTATTACAAGTTGACGATAAATTTTGACCTGGTTCGAATAACAATATACTTTTCGTGACACTAGGTTCCCAAAAAAAATAATAAAACAAAAAAAAAACACATCTAGGGAAATTTCCATGGTATAAAATATAAGAATACAAAAGACACAATTATTATTATATTCAATTATATATAAATGGATTCAACAAATCATTATTTAATTTTTAAGAGAATTAAGTCGAGTCATTGTGACATAATTAATCAGTTATCTTGGACTGCTATTAAAATACAAATTCCCATATCAAAATAACTCAATAGCGTGCAAAGAGTTCGTCAAATGATAGAATTTGAATACCAACAATTATTTACATTTTTCAAGCTTTACAAATATTTCAAAAGTCATTATCCAAACAAACCAAACAAGTTTAAATAACAATTCCGGTTTCTCTCATTAGCTGAGTCCTGAGCTAATTTTAAATAGACTACTATGCAAAATAATTTCAAAGGGACCATGTTATTATATAATTTTTCAAATGGATCATGTGACATCCTATTATCCTACTAGTAAGATGAGTTATAAATATAATGAATTCAAACCACTAAGCCATATTTGATCAAGGGAAAAAAAAACTCTTTTGAAAATAATTGAAAACTCCACCCGAATGCAGGATTCGAACTTGTAAATGAATGGGTATTTCTAAAAAATTTAAAACTTTCTAAAACATTTATTTAGTGGTTCAAACACTTCATTATGACTCCTCCTTATTGAGGCTAGATACATGCCCTTACAAAACTATATTTACATACCTTAAATTATAATAAACTTTAATCATTTAAGCTAAGCACAAACCTATATAAAATAAGCCGCTAAGATAATTAATTTACAAAACAACCATAACTAATGGCTTTCGTAGAGTCTCCGACTTTATAACTCCTCCTCCACTAGCTTGCCATTTCCTTTAGAAGTACTTGCCCCTACTGTTGGTATATGGGAGAAAACGGGTGAGATTCGGAGGAATTTTGGTAACAAAACATGAACACAATATATAATGTGCAATGGTAATTAACTATGTATGTAAATAGACAGGTAAGAACAACACCTTACAAGCATATACACATGGCCATGGCACAACTCAAGTAAGGATATTACATGTTCAAAGGCATATACATGGCAAATAAATATGCAAGCAAGCAAACACAAACTCTATAAGATTAAGTTTTACTACCTTTAGAAGCTTTCTTCCAAACTTACTTCCTTTTGCTTGTGTTTCCTTTGCTTCTCCCTTTGCTTGATAGCAAAAGTCAAATCCTATTAACCATTAAACCCATGTAAGGGGTAGATTAACACACAAACTTTGATATACTTATCACTACAAAAAAAACATTAATTTCCGACGGAATTTGAGATGGAAAAAAATTCCATCGCAAAAGTCATCCAAACACCGTCGCAAATTTTCAGACGAAATTTCCAGCGGAATTTGCGACGGAAAAATTCCGTCGCAAATCAGATTTTTCTATAGAATTTGTGACGGAAATTTTCAAAAAAAAAATCAGAATTTGCGACGAAAATTTCCCACGGAAAAATTCCGTTGAAAATCAGAATTTCCGACGGAATTTGTGACGGAAATTTTCCGTCGGAAATTCCGTCAAAAATAGGTATTAATTAATTTTTTTAATTTTTTAATTATGATTTATTTAATTAATGATTAATCTATTTATTATATATTAATTCTCATCTTCCCTACAATTCTTCTTCTTACTAATTTTCAAGTTTATGACTTTTTTGAGAAATCTTTATTTGGTTGGTAGGAAAAGCGGAAATAAAAAAGATTTATGCTAACCAACGTTTTTGATAAATAATCAGTCCTTCAAGTTGCATTGCAGATTTTAAAATCTATCAATGAGCTTTTAAGAGAGTTTTATAAATTTGACTTGATAGTTCTTGAAGCTGGATTGTAGATCTACAAGTGAACTTCACCGTTTTAATCCTTATACCTAATTTTTCTTAATCTTCTTGATTGAGAGCATAAAATGATATAATCAGCACATCTGAGAAAGAGAAAGAGAGGGAATTCATATTTATTAAGAGTTTAAATTTTAATTATTATGAGAATCATATGGAAAATTGAATTCGTATCATATACAATGCATTTTGTACCAAAATATTCAAATGATTGAGTTTTAAAAAAATTCTATCAATACGTAATTTTTTATTTTTAGCATCTTAGAAAAAAAATTATTTCTTTATAGCCAAATAAGAATTTTGTCGCAAAGCCTAACGTAACGTTTATGGCCAAATATTATTTCTTTATGATTTTATGCCTCTATATATCAACATTAATATATGTTAAATCAAATGAATTTTTTTGTTTTCTAAGAGAATAATCAAAAAATAATTCAAGCATGCCATGCCATGATAGTATTATTGAAATAAAACTCATCTTTACCAATATTAGCTTAAACTAGAATGATCTTTCTTAACACATAAATGTGATTTTTTAGAAAAAAGATGCAAAAAGCACTTAAAATTTCATAAAACGGTTTACATCAATACAAAACATTCCAAAAAACCTCTTTGTGCATAGGTGTGTGAAATATAGTAAAATGTATACTTAATATATTTACTTAAGATCGTCTAAAGATCGTCGGAAATTCCATCAGAAAGTTTCCGATGGAAAACGTCTGTAACATCCCAAAAATTTAATGCAAGGATTAATTTATGGAAAATAGATAGTAAGCCAATTTATGGAACCTACAAAATTTAAGGAAACTTAAATTTGACAAAGGGAAAAATTAGGACCTAGTGTGTGTAATTAATAGGATAAAAATATACCTATATGTGTATAAAAACACACACACCCACACTTGACAGCACACAACACATACTCCTTATCTTTTCTTTCATTTGGCCAACACATAGTACAGCACACAAGCACACGTGCAGCCCATAACTTCATGCTATCAACACAACACACTTGCACCACACACACACTTACACCTACATCCTCCTTTACGTACAGCACACACATACACGTCCATCACCTCATTAACCAACAAATAAAACACTCTCTTATATCTTCATTCTTGCAATACATGAGCTGAAAAACAAGCACAGAAAAACACAGCAGAAACAAAACAGAAAACAGAGAAAACTGAGAAAGAGAAAGAGAGAAACGAAGGAAGAACAAGCTCCAAATCTCACACACAACATCATAAACGTGTTTAGGTAAGTTTCTTCTACTTTAACCTTGGATTTCCATTGGATTTGTGGTTGTTTTCTGGGTTGTTTTGCTGCTGGAATCAAGAGAAGTCACCAAAAACGTTTTGTTACCGTTCAGTTTCAAAACCAGCAAGTTTGTGTCCGTTTTGCATGAGATTTTCGATTCCTTTTCTTCTGTAATCACGTCCCAAAACTCAAGGAACATGTTTAGGAGTATGTAGAGTCAAAATATTTGAGATTAGAGTCCAAAAATCATGGTTGCATGTGAGTTTTATCAACTCTGTTTTGGTCGCCGGAAAACAGAGGTTTTATCGAAAACTTTCAGAAGCTCAACCGGAGGCTACAGATGGATTTTTCATCTGGTTCTTTTTGATATGGAAATTTTAGGATGTGTAGTATGAAATAGAATCAAGAAGAGCTCAATTTGGTGTCAAAACGAACAAGTTATCAATTTTTTTAAGTTAGACTGTCCAAAACTGATGTTCATCAGCGTCAGTCCGTTTCGTGTAGATTTTTGACCAACCAAATCACATCCATTATTTACGAACCTTTAGAGGGAGATAGTAGACATAACAAGCTTTAAAATGAGTGGTAGAATGAATCATTTGGATATCTGTAGAGAGAGTTATGATTTTTGAAAGATGGGTTTAGAAACAGGTGCAATCCTGAACGTCCAGATTCTAGTAGTTGATTTCGTGGTGTTTTTGACTTATGTAATATTTTCCAATGGCCATGAAAATTTCCAGAAGTTAAGTACATAGTCTTAGCTTTAATTTGGTATATATTTTGTGTTAATTGAATTAGTATACTAAGAGATATGAATTTTTGAAGTCAGTTGCTCTGAAACTGTGTTTCTGGAAAACAGTTTGTTTGTATCGAACGTTTGGAACATCAAACCTTGCCAAACAATTATGAAACTTTTCAGATTTAAAGTAGACATCCATAGCTTTAATTTGACGGGTAGAACATAATTTTTGGACAAGTATATAAGGAGATATAGATTTTCAAAGTCATGCTATGTTTCTGGAGACTAATCTGGAATAGGGGTATTTCGGGAAATTCTGGGAGTAATATGATAAATCTGGGTAGATTTTGATATTTTTCCATGAAAATATATTTCAATAGCTTCATGTAGGCTTTGGACCCAGTCAATTTCGATTTTTCTAGAATTAGTTATGATTTTTCAAAGTTAACTGAAAAATCTGCCAATTTGCTGAAGAATAGTAAAATTGCACTATGCAAAATTATATAGTGTATAAGCCACTGAAACTGAGATAATCAGCAGAATATGATTAAAGATAATAGTAATACAAGTAATAATCAATTACTTGTTAATTTTAATATATAGGAACTGGTAAAAGCCCGAGCCGAAGAAAAAGTTTTGGATAAACAGTTGGACTGGAAAAGGACCCAGGTAGTAATTCTTTCTTTCATGCACTATGTGATTATTTATATGTTGTGTATTCCATTTTCTGTAACATGACAGTGCCTGTGGCACAACACGCAAATAAGCCAGGGTCTAAACATATCGTTTGACCATGGACACGAGTTTAGCCGGGGTTGCAAACAGTCGTTTGGCCTTGGACAGTATGCATACAACATGAGTTAGCATTTTACATATCATGGTGCATTGCATATTTATTTATCGCATTTTATATGATTGATTGTACATTACTACTGAGATTCATTCGAATCTCACCCTTTTTCAACATCTAAAAATATTCCAGCAAAGGACAGCGGCTCTAAGGGCAAAACCGTAATTACTGGCAGAGGAAGGTCCAGTCATAGTCGGGAGTTACATCTGATTATCTTTAGTTGTGAAATTTATTTCTTTTGTACTCTGTATGTATTTTTCAACCTAGATGAGGATTTTCTGTATTATCAGTAAGTACTTATTATCAGTATAGTTTCACTATTTCTGTTTGCCATCTGAACGACACATTTATTATATAGCGAATATCAGAATATTAAGGGGTTTGACAACGTCCATAGGAAATTCTGTCGCAAATCCTAACGTAAAGTTTTTTACAGATTTACATATGGAAATTCCGTCATAAAATTTGAAAAAAATGTATTCATAGAAATTCTGTCGGAAATATGTGTTAATTAATTTTTTTTAAAATATTTTTATTATGATTTATTTAATTAATGATTAATCTAATTATTATATATTAATTACATTATAATTTAAAATTTAAATTATTATTAAATTATAATATAATTTTCGGCACAAAAAGTATTAAATTATAATATAAATAAAAAAATTATTAATTCATATTTATTATTGAAATTAATATATATATATATATATATATATATATATATATATATATATATATATATATATATTCGATAATATATTATATACAAATACAAATTTTATAAATACAATAAAAATAAAATATATAATAAAATGAATAAAAAAGATATTAATAATAAAAATTTAGATATAATATTTACGTAACAAAAATAAGGAAACTAAATTGTAATGTTTAATAATATATATATATACATATATATATATATATATATATACATATATATATATATACATGATTTTGCATTTAAATTACACAGGTTCTTCCTAGCTCAACTGGCAAAGATACTGGCACACGCGTGAGAGGTCATGGCTTTGAATCTCAACTTGGTCAAAAAATGCAATCAATTTGTGCTATCGACACGTGGCGGGTGACGGAAGGCGACACGTGGCACAGGATGGAGGGTGACATGTGGCAGTTGACTGGGACATAGGTGGTAGGAGCGCGAGGTGGCGGTGGTCAGCGGTGGCAGTTGCCGGCGTGGTGGCTGCTGGCCAGAGGTTTCTGTTGAAAAATGGTGTAGGGAAATTTGCCACGGAATTTGCCACGGAAAAACATTCCGTCTCAAATTGCAAGGGAATTTGCGATGGAATTTTGCCACAGAATTTCTGTGGCAAATTCCCTTGCAATTTGCGACGGAAAGCTCCGTCACAAATTCCCTAGCAATTTGAGACGGAATGTTTTCCATCGCAAATTCCCTCGCAATTTGAGACGGAAAGTTCCGTCGCAAATTCCGTCTCAAATTGCGAGGAAATTTCCGTCTCAATTTGAGACGAAAATTCATATTCCGTCGCAAATCAATTTGCGACGACACTTTTTGTGACGGAATTTTTTTCGTTGGAAATTCCGTCGCAAAACGGTTTACGACAGAATTCCGTTGCAAAAAACTTCTGTTCCGTCGGACAATCCGTCGGAAATTACATGTTTTTTTGTAGTGTATTTTGTAAAATTAATCTTTTGTGCTTATGTCTATTGTGTATCTAATTTAAGACATATTGTATGTCTTCTACACCTTTTAATTCAACTAATTTAGTCCTTAAATTTATCCCCAACTTTCACTAACTATCATCAATTACATTTCCAAGAATTGATCAATTATCCAACTTAACCCATTCAGCCTCAATTTTTAGGAAACTTTGAAAAATCATATCTTAAACTAGGAAACTCCAATTGAAGTGGTTCAAGTTCCTATATAAATCTCTTTTAATCCTCTATAAAATAAAAATAATATCCAGTAATAATTCATGATCCTAAGTTCCAAATTCCATGTTTAGACTGACTGTCCATAATGAGTGTTAGAATTTTCCCAATTTTCTACCCAAAGTTTAAAAATTCATGACTTATAATTTACACATCAAATTCTTATGTTCTTGATTGAAATCTCTATACATACATCTACTTTAAGGGAAAAATAATCACACTAAAAAATTACCAAATTAACCTTGCATAATTTGTTTATTTTCCAACTGTCAGAAATCTAGAACATAGAGTGTTTCCAATTTTTTTACCAAAATTCCAAAAATAATAAATTTTGTTTTAGATATCCAATTAACACGTTCTCAAACTCATTTTAAATCTTAGGATATTTACTATTTACTTGCCAAATTTCACAAGCAATGGACATGATTTGCCTAATCAATACGGTGCCTGAAACCATTTGCCTCACCGACTTCACAAAAATGACACTCTGTCTTAAATTCTCAATAACACTACCTTTTTCATCCTAAACGAAGCTCTTCTTGGTTCTACCTCCTAATACACATCTTAAACTCTCAAATCCTCAAAACAACCGAATCAAACCCACTCCAAAACTCCATTTCTAGCTTCTAAAATATCATGCATAAAACCCCTTGTTTTCTAGATATGAAGATCAAGAAGAAAAGTGTGCATGCAACCTTAAACTTGGACTCTGAACCTCATGAATTTTGGTCTATGAACTCCTATAGTCAAGCTCTATTTCGGTGACATACTTTCAGAACCAAAGAACCCAAAAATTCCTCCCAAAATTGACATGCAATGACCTATATCAAATGAAATGAATTTCCGGCACCAATCAACCAAAATGAAGATGGAAGAGGTTTAGAAGACTCATCTAAGTTGGGTTTTATAATTGCATGTGAATTTTCGGCCTGTTTTCCTGCTTTTCCAGTGAACTCAAGCTCCCTCTCTCTCGGCTCTCCTTCTATTGCTCTCTCTCTCTCACTCTTCTCCTTTTTTTTTCTCCTTGTCTGATGCTAAATGAAATGAGAGAGGCGGATGAAGTGACCTATTTGCGTGTTTAAGTGTGTGTACGTGTGAGAGTCGATGGAGTGCTTTTAATTAAGTGAAAGTGGGTGTGTAATATCCCGAATTTTGGGACTAGAGGCATAAGATTAAGCCTGGATCAAGTGGACTGCTAAGCCCCGGTTTAGCAAATGTCCCTATGAGGCATGTTTAAATTCCCCAAAATTCCTTTATATCATTGGATATTAAAAGGAATTATATTGGTGACCTAAAGAGCTTGGGGAATAACAAAATGAAGTGATTGAAAGTCACACACAATATAGTAAAGTGAAACACAAAGTAATTTTGTTACCGGTGAAATTCTCGGTATGGCAGTGATGATTGTGTGACATGTTGTGATGGGTAAATGATGGTGAAAAATTATGAAACTTTTCAGAATTAAAGTAGACTTATCAAGATTTAATTTGATAGGTCATATAAGTCATTTGGAGTTGTACACAAAGAGAAATGAATTTTTGAAGTTAGCCCAATGAAATTAATTATTTTCTGGGACAGCATTCAAAGATTAAAATTCTGGGAAGAGTGAGCTTCCAATTGGCCAAATTTTATATTTTCCCTTAAAACTATACTTAATAAGGGTCATATAACCTTTAGAATAACTCCAATTGGACATTTTTACAATTATATATGAATTTTCAAAGTTAATAAAAAATCTGCAGAATTTGGTATTTTGTGCGAAAATTCAATATTTGGGCCAATCAGGTGCTGTCACGTGGCAATCTTTTTAACACCTGATTTAACCATTAATTCATCATCATCTTCAGCCATTTTTTTTCACGGAAGAACCAGAAATGAGAGAGAGAAAGATTAGAACGAAAATGGAGAAAGAAGAGAGAGAAAATTATTTCCTCCGAAACACTGCCGAAACGGCATCCTCTCTCAAAGTACCCTTCAGGAAATTTCTTCTACTCATCGAGAGCTTCATTTCTACGGTTTTGGATTCTCATTTGGAGGTGGTTGGCGCTGTCTCACTGGCCGGAGTGTTGCCAAAATTCCGAACCGTTTGCGGAAACGAGTAGAGGTAAGCGTACGCTTCCTTTTTAACCGATTGATTTGTTGTTTGGCTGAGTATATTGGAAGTTGGGTACTATTCATTCTCATAAGAAAATGGTGTTTTCAATGGCTAAATCATGTCTAATGATTTTCTAAATAGGTAATCATTTGATTAGAAGTAGAAAGGAAGTGATTAAGCCAAAGAAAACAAGAAACCGACAAACTCTTTCCGGAAACTCTGATTTTTCAGTTTTCTGATATGTGTAAGATGTGGTGATGGGCTGAGAATTTGATGATTTTGATACTTCCATTAGATTTAGAAGGCGAAATTGTGTAGCTATACTAATGTTCATGATTTTTGGATGCTTGCATATGAATGTGGAATTTTTGAAAGTTGTGGAGTAGATAATGTGAAATTCGTTTTCTGGAGGCAATGTCATTTTAACAAGTTTTTGAGTAATCAAATGTTATCCAATGACCATGAAACTTTCCAGTATAAAAGTAGAGACATAGACCTTTAATTTTATAGGTCATAATGGTTAATTGGACAAGTATGCTAAGAGATATGAATTTTTGAATGTCTGCCTTGTTTTCTGGAAAGAAACCTGAAACAGTGTGGTTGGGCGAAAGTTTGAGAATTTTGTGGTTGTGCTAGCCAAAATTTAGTATTTTTATGTGAAATTATATTCAAATATATTCACATAAGAATTGGAACTACTCAATTTGGAGTTTTATAGAATTTATGGTGAATTTTCAAAGTTAGTCGTGTTAACTGAAATTTTGAAACAGAGATTAGAAAGGGGAAATTCCATGTTAAAGTGTTCACATATAGCTAATGGCTATATGTTCCTTTGAAAGTGACCTAAAAAGGGTTGAATAGAGCATTGAATCATGGCTCTAATAATGTGATTGGTTATATAGGGCCATGAAGTGATAAAGAAGAAGCCATGGTTGGAAGATCAAGGGACATGAGAAGGACACAGTCCACCAGGTAGTGAACTTACCTTTTCTGCATGTATGTGATATGTATGTCTTGCATTGATTATGTGACTGCTTTGCCTATTTGTGTGGAACATGTATGATTGGTTAAAGCTCTGTTATATTTGTGTAATGACCATATGTATGTCATAACATCGAGCATGCAGTATGTCATTATGTTGGCATGAAATAATGTAGGCAAGCATGTCATGCATTCATATATATCTGGCATACATAGTGGTAATGTTTGCTACTGAGATTCTCTCGAATCTCACTCCTCCCAACCAACCATTCAGACAGGTGAGCATTGGAAACGTGCTGAGATCAGAAAAGAGGTATGCACGAAGAGGAATGTTGCTGGTTGTTTGAAGGCCTTTTAGTTATTAAGGTCTGTAAATATTGTGTAAACCCCTGGTGGGGAAATTTTGTATTGTAATCAAGAAATATTGTATTAATATTATCAGTATATTCATACTATTCCTGTGTGCCCACTGAACTACGCATTGCTACTTTGAGTAAGGTCAGTAATAAGGGATATATGAGGATGGTCTTTACAGGGTGTGTGTGTCGAGTATGAGCTTGTTACCCATGAGTGTATATGTAAGTGTGTGAGAGTGTATATTCTTGGTATATAGGTGCATTTTTATTCTATTAATCTCACACATAAGGCTTGTAAATTTCCTACTTTGTCTAATTTAAAATCCCTTAAATCTTTTAGGTTCTATAATTTGGCTTAACTTTAACTCAATTCTGATTTTCAGGTTAGAACAATAAAGTTATTACTAATTTTCTAAATCCGTATTGGCTAATCAAATAATTTTCATAAATTAATCATTAACACTTTTTATGGATTTTCTTCCTCAATTAGCTTCTTTAAGCCATAAAATAATTTCTCCAGAATTTTTATGCCAAATTATGAACTCTACCTATTTTTCCTTGAATTTTTGGGAAAATAGGCCTTTAAATCCCAAAATTAACTTTAAATTATCTAGGCTATTTTGAAAAACTAAGCCTCTTTATAATTTTTCTAACTTCCCATAATAACATTTTATACTATTTTCTCAATATATATGGGCCCTTAAATAATTTTTATAATTATCTTAAGCATTTTCTTCCTGATATGCTTAAGACATTTGACTCAACTGTGTTTAGTAGTTTGTTTAATTTTGACTGATTTTTTATATTCTAAGTCCACAATTTGGGATATCACAAATCACGTAAAAAAATTATTAATTTATCTAATTAGCTGAGTCTTTGGAGGATGCAAAATTAAAATTTAAATCAACCAAACATAGGCGGGGAAATGTTTTGCATATATAATTGTTTGATCCTTTATCTCGTTATTTTGAATAAATAAGACTTTCATTACTTTGAAAAATATGGAGCTGCCACCAAAATTAAAAAAAAGGATAATTTTGGAATCCTTTTTTTTAAATGAAAACCAGATAGGGCTCGGGAGTCGATTGTGCATGGGGAAGGCGTTAGACACCCATTTATAAGAATGGTTGTGACACCCTACTTTCCAATGCTCCAACTGAGCATAAATGAGTAGTAAAATCGATTGTGGAACCAGGAACTATCCAACGTTCAATAACGTTCATAAATCCTCACTCTTAACTCAGGATTTGAACCTAAGGTTGAGAGGATTTTTCAAAAGGGTAGCAAACTGTACAATCGTTCCCATAAGATTCACTACATCACTAATACCTCATCGGCTCTTAAATTCATAAAATCAGAGTATAGGCGAGTTTTTTTCTTTTAATCATACTAAAGCTATTCTCTGCTAAACTCATTCATACATTCATACACATATACATTAAATGTATAACTTCTCATAAAATACAATAACCAGAGTATTTACATCAATTCAAAAGATAGTAGCTTGCACTATGCTCTTCACTTTACCTCCATATCTCCTCCGTGCATCTTTCTATGCATCCTTCACCTGTCTAAAATGGTTGGTTGGGAGGAGTAAGATTCGAAAAAATCTCAGTAGCAAACATTACCACTATGCATGCCAGATATATATGAATGCATGACATGCTTGCCTACACTATTTCATGCCAACATAATGACATGCTGTATGCTCGATGTTATGACATACATATGGTCATTACACAAATATAACAGAGCTTCAACCAATCATATATGTTCCACACAAATAGGCAAAACAGTCATATAATCAATGCAAGACATACATATCACATACATGCAGAAAAATGTAAGTTCACTACCTCTCGGACTTTATGTCCTTCTCTTCTTGTCCCTTGATCCGCCAACCATTGCTTCTTCTTTGTCACTTCATGTCCCTATGTAAGTGATAACATCATTAGAGCCATGAAAAGTAAATACCCAATGGCCCACATTAGCCCTATAGGCTTACTTCCACCATTGGAGTTCATTCCAATTATATTTGTGCCATTAAGTCTTAAATTCACATAAGACATAAAGCTGATAGATTTTTCACCAAACTTTAAAAAATCACAATTAATTCTATAAAACTCTAATTGAAGTGGTTCAAAGCTACATTTGATCCTATTTAAGTATAATTTCAACGAAAAATATCACTTTCTGGAAACTACCAACACAAAATCCCCAGAAATTTTCCAAACATCAACTGTTCCGGATTTAGTTTCAGAAATAAGGTCAAAATTTAAGAATTCACCATTAATTCTAGGAAACTCCAAATTGAAAGGTTTAAAATTATATGGAATCATATTAATTCTATTTTCACATAGAAATACTAAATTCTAGCTATCATAGCCACAAAGTTCCTAGAATTTTGTCATACTTAACCTGTGTAAATCACATTCCAGAAACAGGGCAGACGTTCAAAAATTCATATCTCCTAACATTCTTATCCAAAAATTACAAACTACCCATCCAATTAAATCTCTATGTCTCTAATTTAATTTTGGAATGTTTGAGAACTTTTGGATAAGGTTTTCCCTATGAAAAACTTCTCATAAAATCATTGTTCCAGATTCTTTCCAGAAAATAGGGCATATCTTCATAAATTCATATCTCCTACTATAATTATCCAAAAATTACAAACTATATATCAAATTAAAGCTACACATGTCTAATTTAATTTTGAACAATTTCATAATTTTTGGACAAGGTTTAGACCTTTAAACATCATGCCTAACACTTACTGCCACACAGGGCAGATTAAGAAATATGCACACATATACTTCATAATTTCCCAAATTCATATACAAGCATCCAAAAATCATGAACACTTGCAAACCTATACAATTGTTTTTCCTAATGCCAATGGAAGCATCAAAATCATCAAATTCCAATTTCTCTTTCATGACATCACAGCACAGAAAAATTAAAGTTCTCGAGAAGAGTTTGTCGGTTTCTTGTTTTCTTTAGCTTAATCACTTCCTTTCTACTTCTAATCAAATGATTAGCTATTCAAACACTCATTAGACATGATTTAACCATTGAAAATACTATTTTAAACCATCCATGAACAGTACCCAACCTTCCCATAACTCATCCAATCGACAAATCAATCGGTTAAAAAGGAAGCTTACGCTTACCTCTACCCGTTTCCACAAACGGTTCGGAATTTCGGTAATATTCTAGCCGGTGAGATGGCACCAACCACTTCCAAATGAAAATCCAAAACCGTAGAAATGAAGTTCACGATGAGTAGAAGAAGTTTCCGGAATGGCACTTTGAGAGAAGACGCCGATTCGACAGTGTTTCAGCCGACTGAAATTTCTCTCTCCTCATTTCTCCATTTTCGTTCAGCCATTTCTCTCTCTCATTTCTGGTTCTTTATGCAGAAAATGGCTGAAGATGATGATGAATTATTCATTAAATGGGTGGTCAAATTGGTTTGCCACGTGTCAGCATATGATTGGTCCAAAAATCCAATTTTCGCATATAATGCTTAATCTAACATAATTTTCATTAAACTTTGAAAATGCATATCTAATTGTAAAAAAGTCCAATTGGGGTGGTTCAAAATGCTATGATACCCTTATTGAGTCTAGTTTTAAGAAAAAATATAAAATTTGGCCAATTTGAATCTCACTCTTCCCACAATTTCAATATTTGGATGTTGCCCCAGAAATAGTCAATTTCTCTGGACTAACTTCAAACATTCATTTCTCTTTGTGTACAACTCCAAATGACTTATATGACCTATCAAATTAAAGCTTGATAAGCATACTTTAATTCTATAAAATTTCATAATTTAGGGACATCATTTACCCATCGAAAAAGGTTACACAATCACCACTGCCACACTGAAAATTTCACCGGTGGCAAAATTACTTTGTGTTCTACTTTACTATATTATGTGTGACTTTCAATCACTTCATTTTGTTATTCCCTGAGCTCTTTAGCTCATCAATATAATTTCTTTTAATATCCAATGATATAAATAAATTTTGGAAAATAATACTATGTCTCACTATGACATTTACCAAACAAGGGGTCTAATAGTCCCCTTTATTCCAGGCTAAATCTTAAGCCTTTAGTTTCAAAATTCGGGATATTACAATGGTTTCCTTAAGTTAATTATTTAAAATTAAATATGACGCTTTAAATTTTATTATAATTACCTAAAAAAATATTTACAAAATAAAAAAATTAATTATTTACATTGTTAAACTTGACCTAAGAAAAGGGTCTAGGGCCTACATACCCTTTAGAGGTGTCAAACCCCTTAATATTTTGACACTAATCAGAGTATTAACGCGTAGTTCAATGGGCATACATAAATAGTAAAAATTATACTGATACAAAATTTTTTATTACATTACAAGAAATCTCCACAGGGTTTATACATATTAGAATACAAATCCCAAAATAGAAGGAAGGATTAATAGGTAACCAACATAAAATTTCTTAATTAGCACCGGACTCTCAATTGCCGATTATTGCCACTTTGCCCTCTAAGCCACTTCCTCTAGCTGAATTAATTTTAAATGATGGAAATGGTGAAATTCATACAAATCTCACTAGTAACATGCTACTAATCATCTAAAATGCAAAAGGTAAAATGCAATGCAGTATATATAATACAACAATTAATAATGATGTGCACATGTCTGGAAATGTTTAGGATCAAAGCGATAATTTTGTCCGGATCAAAATGATTGCTTGATCCCTACTTGTCACATCTTGTCTCATTGTGATCACATCAATGTTATAGAGCAGGCATTAACATGTCCGTACTTGTCATGTCATTCTTATTACTGTTTCGGAGCAGGTAACAACCTATTCGTACTTGTCATGTCGCTCAAAATGGGTCCACCTGGCCTCATAGTACTTGTGTTGTTCCCATGGGGTGGTACTTATACTTTTCCCATACCCAGTGAGTAATTATGCCACATAGGCTTATCATCAATCACATTGGCCGACTTAGACTAGATACCCATTGGCTAAGATGTACTTGTGCTTTTTCCACACCCAGCTCTAGGAATTATCGCCATTCACATGCTATTGCACATAACATGGCAAACAATGCATATTAATAATTACATAGTATATGAGAGATAGAGTTACGACCTGGAATCATTTCCAAAGCCTAGCTACTACCGGTCCTTTAACTTTTCATCCCGACTCGGGCAAATATCAAATCCTAAAGTTCCTAAATTGATAAAAAAAATGAGTTATTACTCATTCATATCTTATTTTGAAACTCATAAGTTGGTTATATTTGCTCAAAAATGCATATTTACCAAAATACCCCTAGAGAATCTGGTTTAATTCCTTTTATACCCAGTATATTTGTACTTTTTCAAAAATTATGACCCAGACTATTCCTACACAATTTCAAGTGTAGAATCCATTTTTGACCTCAGTTTTTGCAAATTCACACTGCATTTTCAGTTTTACCTTTGACAGCCACCAATTATGGTTTTATGGGCCAAATTGTCATTTCACACCCTAAAGCCTTTATACTTCTTCTTTCACTTGTTCCCTACACAATTTTTCATTCTAAACACAATGGAATTATCAAATCCATGAAATTCTAGCTCAAACACAGAAAACAAAGCCATGGCCGAAATTTATTAAAAATTAAGGAAAATGGAATTTCATGATTTTAATCAACAAAACACCTTCCTTTCACATTTAATCACTTGTTTAACCACTTAAACACCACTTGCACATAATGCAATATCCCAAATTTTGGGATAGAGGCTTAAGATTTAGCCTGGGTTAAAGGGGATCACTAGACCCCTGTTTGGTAAATGTATAGTAAGACATAGTATTATTTCCCAAAACTCCTTTATATCCTTGGATATTAAAAGAAATTATATTGATAAGTTAAAGAGCTGGGGGAATAATAAAACAAAGTAATTGGAAGTCACACACAACATAGTGAAGTGGAATACAAAGTGTTGTTGCTATGGTGAAATTTCTGATATGGCAGTCATGCTTGTGTGGCAGATTTCAAGGGGGCAAATGATGTCTAAAAATTATGAAATTTTCTAGAATGAAAGTAGAATTATCAAAATTTAATTGGATAGGTCATATGATTCATTTGGATTTGTACATAAAGAGAAATGAATTTTTGAATTTAGCCCAGTGAAATTAACTATTTTCAGGGGCAGCATCCAAAGATTAAAATTATTGAAAGAGTGAGCTTCCAATTAGCCAAGGGTTATATTTTTCCTTAAAACTAGACTCAATGAGGGTTAAATAGCCTTCGAAACTACCCTAATTAAAATTTTATACAATTAGACATGAATTTTCAAAGTTTAATGAAAATTCTGTCAGTTTTGCAATTAAGTGTGAAAATTAATTATTTGGACCAATAGTGAGCTAACACGTGGCAGGCACTTAATACCCCATTTAACCATTGATTCATCTCCTTCTTCAGCCATTCCTGCATGCTAAACCATACGAAGAGAGAGAGAATAAAGCAGCCAAAAATGGAGAAAGAAGAGAGAGAAAATTCGGTGCGCCGAAACTCTATCGTAACGACGTCCTCTCTCAAAGTCCCCTTCAGAAAAATTATTCTACTCGTCGCAAGCTTCATTTCTACGGTTTTGGATTTTCAACTGGAGGTGTTTGGTGTCATCTCCCTTGCCAGAGTATTGCTAGAATTCCGAACCGTTTGCGGAAACGAGTAGAGGTAAGCGCAAGCTTCCCTTTTAACCGATTGATTTGTGGTTTGGATGAGTATATTGGAAGTTGGGTACTATTCATGGCTAGTTTAAAATGGTATTTTCAATATTTAAATCATGCCTAATGAGTGTTTAAATAGCTAATCACTTGATTAGGAGCAGCAAGGAAGTGATTAGGCAAGAGAAAACGAGAAAACAACAAACTATTTTTGGAAATCCTTAGATCTGCCCTGTACTGTTTCATATAGGAGGAGTGAGAATTTAATGATTTTAATACTTCCATTGGATTCAGAAGGAAAAATTGTATAGGTATACAAGTATTCATGATTTTTGGATGCTTGTATATAAATTTGGGAATTTATAAAGCATATGTGTTCATAGTGTTGATTTGCCTTGTCTGAAGCACTGTTACTGTGTGTGATAATTCAAGCAACAAACCTTGTCTAAAAATTCCAAAAATTTTCATTTGAAATGTAGACACAAAGACCTTTAATTTTGTAGGTTATAATGCTCATTTGGATTTGTGTGCTAGAAGTTCTTTGTTTTTGAAGTTAGGTCATGCAAAACTGGAATTTTCAGGAATAATGTGTAGAAAGTTAATATACTATATTAATTTGTGTATATATAGCTAATGGATATATTTTTCCATGAAACAAGAATTAACAAGGTTCAATTATGACTTGGAATCAGCTCAATTGGATTTGTTTGGAGTTATATATGAATATTTGAACTTCTGCCCTGTTTCTAGAATGTGATTTGGACAGGTTGAGTTTGAAGAAATTCAGGAAAATTTTTGGATATGATAGATGGAATTTAGTATTTCTACGTGAAAATATAATGAAATATCTTTCCATAGAATTTGGAACCACTCAATTTGGAGTTTCCTAGAATTAATGGTGAATTTTTAAAGTTTGGTGAAAAATCTGTCAGCCTTATGTCTTATGCAAATTTAAGACTTAATGGCACAAATAAAATTAGTATGAACTCCAAGGGTGAAAGTAAGCCTTTAGGGCTAATGTGGTCCATTGGGCATTCACTTTTCATGGCTCTAATGATATTATCACTTACCTAGGGCCATAAAGTGACAAATAAAAAGTAATGGTTGGCAAATCAAGGGACAAGAAGAGGAGGACACAAAGTCCAAAAGGTAGTGAACTTACATTTTCTGCATGTATGTGATATGTATGTCTTGTATTGAATATGTGACTGATTTGCCTATTTGTGTGGAACATGTATGATTGGTTGAAGCTCTGTTATATTTGTGCAATGGCCATATGTATGTCATAATATTGAGCATGCATCATGTCATTATGTTGGCATGAAATAGTGTAGGCAAGCATGTCATGCATTCATATATATCTAGCATGCATAGTGATAATGTTCACTATAGAGATTCTCTTGAATCTCACTCCTCCCAACCAACAATAGTGACGGGTGGAGATGCATGAAGATGCATGGAGAAGATATAAAGTTGAAGTGAAGCTTAAAGTGCAAGGCGCTAGCTTGTATTTGGTTGTATTTATTGGGTTATTGTATTTATAAGAAGTGACACATGTATATGTGTATGTATGAGAATGTATGAACGAATGTGTTTAGCAGAGAACGACTCTAATGGATAGCTCTTAGTTTATTTTATGTAATCGTTGCACACTCTGATATGTGGTAACTAAGAGCCAATGAGGTAATGGTGACGTAGTGAATCTTGTGGGAATGATTGTGAAGTTTTCTACCCTTTTGAAAAACCCTCTCAACCTTAGGTTCAAATCCTGAGTTGAGAGTGGGGATTTATGAACGTTTTGTAACGTTAGGTAGTCTGGAGTTAAATCCTGGTTCCACAATTGATTTCACTAGTCATTTAGAGAAGGGTGTCACACATAACCAATCAAAGTTTGGGTAGCATCTTCCCTTAGGGTTCATGCATCTAAAATCAAAAAATCATGCCAATCCAAGCTACACAATTAACCAAAACACCAAGAACAATCATAAATCATCAAGAGATTACAAATTCTTAAGCTTACCTTGTTTTCTCCTTCTTTCTCTCTAGGATGTGCACCTTATGTAACACCTTATTTTCAATAGCCACATATACATCAAATGTTTAATTACACATAACCATCACACTCTTACATCAAATACAAATAGTAGTTCCTTATACTATGATCTTCACTTCACATTCATATCTCCTCCGATGCATATCTTCCTACACTCTTCACCTGTCTAAATGGTTGGTTAGGAGGAGTGAGATTCGAGAGAATCTCAGTAGCAAACATTACCACTATGCATGCTAGATATATGAATGCATGACAAGCTTTCTTACCCTATTTCATGCTAACATAATGACATGCTGCGTGCTCGATGTTATATGACATACATATGGCCATTGCATAAATATAGCAGAGCTTCAACCAATCATACATGTTCCGCACAAATAGGCAAAGCAGTCACATAATCAATGCAAGACATATATATCACATACATGCAGAAAAGGTAAGTTCACTACCTCTCGGACATTATGTCATTCTCTTCTTGTCCCTTGATCCGCAAACCATTGCTTCTTCTTTGTCACTTCATGGCCATACGTAAGTGATAACATCATTAAAGCCATGAAAATTGAATGATCAATGGCGCACATTAGCCCTAAAGGATTACTTTCACATTTGGAGTTCATACCAATTACATTTGTGCCATTAAGTCTTAAATTAGCAATAAGGCTGATAGATTTTTCACCAATTTCAAAAATTCACCATTAATTCTAGAAAACTCAAAATTGAATGGTTCCAAATTATATGGAAATATATTTCATTCTAGTTTCATATAAAAATACTCAATTTTGAATGCCATAAACATAGAATTCCCAGAATATTTTCAAACACCAACTGTTTCATATGTTCTTCCAGCAGCAGGGCATAACTTTGAAAAATCACATCTTTTAGAAAACTTGTCCAAAAATTACAAAATACCTATAAAATTAAATATCTATATCTCTAGTTTAACTCTGGAAAGTTTCATAACTTTTGGATAAGGTTTGCCCTATGAAAAATTTCGCATAACATCACTGTTTCAGATTCTTTCCAGAAAACAAGGCATATCTTCAAAACTTCATATCTCCTACTATACTTATCCAAAAATTAAAAAATATATATAAAATTAAAGCTCCACATGTCTACTTTAAGCTTGAAAAAATTTATAATTTTTAGACAATTTTTAGACCTTTAAACATCACGCCTAACACTTACTGCCACACAGGGAAGATTAAGCAGTATGCACACATATACTTCATAATTTCCCAAATTCATATACAAGCATCCAAAAATCATGAACACTTGCATACCTACAAAAATAATGCCAATGGAAGCATCAAAATTACCAAATTTCTACTCCTTCTCCATGAAAAATCCAGAACAGAAACAGAAATTTAGAGTTCCCGGAAAGAGTTTGTCGGTTTCTCATTTTCTTTGGGCTTAATCACTTCCTTTCTACTTCTAATCAATTGATTAACTATTTAAACACTCATTAGACATGATTTAGCTATTGAAAACACCATTTTAAACCATCCATGAATAGTACCCAACTTCCTCTATACTCATCCAAATGACAAACCAATCAGTTAAAAAGGAAGCTTACGCTTACCTCTACCCGTTTCCACAAACGGTTTGGAATTCCGGCAACACTCTGGCCGGTGAGACAACACCAAATACCTACAAATGAAAATCTAAAACCGTAGAAATAAAGATCTTGATGAGTATAATAAGTTTCCTGAAGGGTACTTTAAGAGAGGATGCCGATTCGGCAGTGTTTTGGAGGTTGGAATTTTCTCTCTCCTCCTTTCTCCATTTATTTCAGATTTCTTTTCTCTCTCATCCATCTTATTTTTCTACGTGAAAATGACTGAGGAATGAAGAAGATGATGGTTTAATTGGTGATTAATTGGCTTGCCATGTGTCATGCTCCTATTGGCCCAAATAATTAATTTTCGCACATAATGCTTGATTTGGCAGAATTTTCATTAAACTTTGAAAATTTATATCTAATTGTGTAGATATCCAATTGGGGTAGTTCTAAAGGCTATAAGACCCTTATTGAGTATAGTTTTAATAAAAAATATAACCTTTAGCCAATTAGAAGTTCACTATTCTCATAATTTTAATCTTTGAATGCTGCCCAAAAAAATAGTTAATTTTACTGGGCTAATTTCAGAACTTTATTTCTCTTTGTGTACAACTCCAAATGACTCATATGACCTATCAAATTAAAGCTTGATAAGTATAATTTCATCTTGGAAATTTTGATAAATTTTGGACATTATTTTCCCTTTGAAATCGTTCACACAAACATGACTGCCACATTGGGAATTTCACCAATAGCAACATACTTTGTATTCCACTTCAGTATATTGTGTGTGACTTCCAATCACTTCATTTTGTTATTCCCTAAGCTCATTAGCACACCAATATAATTATTTTTAATATCCATGGATATAAAGGAATTTTGGGGAATTTAAACATGCCTCATAGGGACATTTGATAAACCGGGGCTTAGCAGTTAACTTGATCCAGGCTTAATCTCAAACCTTTTGTCCTAAAATTTGGGATATTACACCTTACCTCTCTCTTCCCATTTTATTTTCTTCTTCTTAACATGATTTCAAGAAGGATACATGAGTTAGGGAAGGTTTACAAGTGATTAGTAGCAAAAACACTTGAATTTCACTACTAATTACCTTGATTTTACTTCTTGCTTTCTCTCGTCTTCTTATTCTTTTTATTTTTGTCTAAGCTCTTTCTCTCTCTTCTTTCTCTTGTTTTGGTCGAAAATATGGCCTTGTGGAGGTATTAAATGAACTCTTCTAGTGTCTTCCTCCACCTCCTTAAATAAATATTATTTAATTAGGATTTTTGCACATGTCACATTTTTTTAATACTTCTTTTTCCATTGGCATATTCTTCTTCTAAATGGTATGATATGCGGCAAAATTTCATTTTTCCCTTGCCTCTTCCCGTCTTGACCAAAATTTTACTCCCCTTGAAGGAGTAAAATGGCATCTTGAAGAAGCATTTTCCACCTCCTCAAAATAATACTAATTTATTCCAATTTTATCACATGTCTTGGAATATTTTATTTCTTTTTTTTCCACTTGGCTTTTATGCTTCCACATGGCATTATTTATGTCCAAAAGTTCATTTTCCTTCCCCTTTTCCTCTCTTGGCCGAAATTGGCCATTAATAATGGAAAAATCAAGACCCTTCTTGATTATTTAACAAATGACCATTTTGCCCTTACTTTTCTTGAATTTTTGTACCAGGTATGATTTTCCTTCTTTCCTTTTCTTTTTGGCCAAATTTTTCAATGTAAATTGGGTCAAGAATTTTTCTCTTCTATACTAAATTCCAGACTTCAATATTAGGCCTTTTTCATGACAAAAATTGGGCTTTATGTCTTTCTTAGCCAAAAATTTCATATAGTCACTATTTTCAACATTTTGGCTACTTCAAGTGCATTACATTTCTCCATTTTATTCTTTTGAGTATAATCAACTGTCCAAGGATTTTTTGTGAATAAAATTTGGGATGTTACAAGAGGGATTAAAGCCCACATAATTCGTTAGGGGAAGAAAGGCGTGGCGCTTAGTTGGTGTCTTTTAGGAAAATTTTATTTAATTTATTTGAGAAAAATAATTTCTTATGTGGTTTGTATATTTTAATTTTTTTTAAAAAAGTATTTTCATTATTTTCTCATATGAAACCAAATTCATTTATTTTAAGAAAAGAACCTCTCTTTTTTATTTTGAAACTTCTTATTTACAAAGGAGAAAAAAAAACAAGAGTTCATTAAGCCAACAAGAAATTGCATTCTCCACATATAATTCATTATAGAAAGTCCAAGATGGTAAGAAAATCAATAAAGACATAGTGAGAGCATGTACCTCTGGTGCTTTGAGCCTTGCTACAAAAGAGATAAAGTGAGGAAACCAAAGAAAATATGTTGGCCATGTAATATCATCAAAGCATGAGAGTACCCTTTTCTTTTCTTTTTTTTAAAAAAAAGGTTAATTGTGATTCATGAAAGTTGAACCATAAGAAGACAAATGAACTTTCAAGAAGAAGACTATAACGCCCGTTACTTGTGCCCCTTTATTATGCATCGAAAGCGTTAACTTTATTATTATGGCTCATGAGAATTAATAAATAAAGCTCCCAGCAAAAAAACTTACACCCTTATTCTTGGGGTACTGTTCATTCGGTAAAATCATATTTACCATATTAATTAATTTTATTCACGAGGTTACTATTCACTTTAACTTTTCAATTCTTCTATTTATTATTATCAAGGTTTTTCTCGAATTATCAATTCCTCGGCTTACTTAACTTGTAATATCCCAAATTTTGGGTCTAGAGGCATAAGATTAAGCCTGGATTAAGTGGACTGCTAGACCCTGGTTTAACAAATGTCCCTATGAGGCATGTTTAAATTCCCCAAAATTCCTTTATATCATTGGATATTAAAATTTATTATATTGGTGAGCTAAAGAGCTCGGGGAATAACAAAACGAAGTGATTGGAAGTCACACACAATAGAGTAAAGTGGAACACAAAGTAATTTTGCCACCGGTGAAATTCTCTGTGTGGCAGTGGTGATTGTGTGACATTTTTTTATGAGTAAATGATGGTAAAAAGTTATGAAACTTTCCAGAATGAAAGTAGACTTATCAAGATTTAATTGGATAGGTCATATAAGTCATTTGGAGTTGTACACAAAGAGAAATGAATTTTTGAAGTTAGCCCAGCGAAATTAATTATTTTCTGGGACAGCATTCAAAGATTAAAATTCTGGAAAGTATGAGCTTTTAATTGGCCAAATTTTATATTTTTCCTTAAAACTAGACTCAATAAGGGTCGCATAGCCTTTGGAATCACTCCAATTGGACATTTTTACAATGAGATATGAATTTTCGAAGTTAATGAAAAATCTGTAGAATTTGGTATTTTGTGCGAAAATTCATTATTTGGGCCAATCAAGTGTTGACACGTGGCAAACGAATTTGACCACCCATTTAATGAATAATTCCTCATCTTATTCCTCAGATTTCACCATGAATCTGACCAGAAGAGAGAGAAATGAGAGTGACGAAAATGGAGGGAGGAGGAGAGAGAAAATCTTTTCCTCCGAAACACTGCCGAAACGGCATCCTCTCTCAAAGTACCCTTCAGGAAACTTTCTCTACTCATCGAGATCTTCATTCCTACGGTTTCAGATTTTCATTTGGAGGTGTTTGGTGCCGTCTCACCGGCCGGGGTGTTGCCGGAATTCCAAACCGTTTGTGGAAACGGGTAGAGGTAAGCGTAAGCTTCCTTTTTAACCGATTGATTTATTGTTTGGATGAGTATATTGGAAGTTGGGTACTATTTATTATCATAAGAAAATGGTGTTTTCAACGGCTAAATTATGTCTAATGAGTGTCTAAATAGCTAATCATTTGATTAGAAGTAGAAAGGAAGTGATTAAGCCAAAGAAAACAAGAAACCGAAAAACTCTTTGCAGAAACTCTGATTTTTTAGTTTTCTGATCTGTGTAAGACGTGGTGATGGGCTGAGAATTTGATGATTTTGATGCTTCCATTGGATTTAGGAGGAAAAATTGTGTGGATGTGCAAGTGTTCATGATTTTGGGACGCTTGTATATGAATTGAGAATTTTTGGAAGTTAAAGGGTAAATGCTGTGTATTCCGTTTTCTGGAGGCAGTGTTATGGTGACGTGTTTTTGACTGGTCAAATGTTATCCAATGACCATGAAACTTTTTAGTCTA
Organism: Albizia julibrissin; assembly: GCA_037074505.1. Classification (NCBI taxonomy): domain Eukaryota; kingdom Viridiplantae; phylum Streptophyta; class Magnoliopsida; order Fabales; family Fabaceae; genus Albizia; species Albizia julibrissin. Next base: position 20,160,139 of record CM073486.1, on the reverse strand, counting down.
AAATTAGAGACATAGAACTTTAATTTGATAGGTTATATTGGTTAATTAGACAAGTATGCTATGAGATATGAATTGTTAAATATATGCCCTATTTTCTGGAAGAACATCTGAAACAGTTGGTGTTTGAAAATATTTTGGGAATGGTGTGGTGGCGGCGTTTTAAATCGAGTATTTTTATGTAAAACTAAACTTAAAGGGATTCAAATAGAGCTTTGAACCATCTCAATTGGAGTTCTATATAATTAATTATGATTTTCCAAAATTTGGTAAAAAATGCTGGTAGGTTGAGTACCACGCGAATTTGAGTAAGAAATTGGCCAAATATAATTGGAATGAACTCCAAGGGTAAAAGTAAGCCTATAGGGCTAATATGAGCTATTGGGTATTCACTTTTCATGGCTCTAATGATGTTATCACTTGCCTAGGGCCATGAAGTGATAAAGAAGGAGCAATGATTGGCGGATCAAGGGACAAGAAGAGAAGGACATAAAGTCCAAGAGGTAGTGAACTTACCTTTTCTGCATGTATGTGATATGTATGTCTTGCATTGATTATGTGACTGTTTTGCCTATTTGTGTGGAACATGTATGATTGGTTGAAGCTCTGTTATATTTGTGCAATGGCCATATGTATGTCATAACATCGAGCATGCAGTATGTCATTATGTTGGCATGAAATAGTGTAGGCAAGCATGTCAGGCATTCATATATATCTGGCATGCATAGTGGTAATGTTTGCTACTGAGATTCTCTCGAATCTCACTCCTCCCAAACAACCATTCAGACAGGTCAGCATTGGAAACGTGCTGAGATCAGAAAAGAGGTATGCACGAAGAGGACTGTTGCTGGTTGTTTGAAGGTCTGTAAATATTGTGTAAACCCCTGGTGGGGAAATTTTTGTATTATAATCAAGCAATATTGTATTAATATTATCAGTATATTCATGTTATTCCTGTGTGCCCACTGAACTACGCATTGCTACTCTGAGTAAGATCAGTAATAAGGGATATATGAGGCGGGCCGTTACATAACTAATGGCTCGTACTGTGCGATTACCCATTCCTAGTTCATTTAACGCGCTCGGATAATTAATCCCTTCATCGTGTGGATTATACAATTAACCACATCAAATATTAATATAGCAAGGAACAACGTGTAATAATTCCTTAACTCTTCATCCGCAACTTCTTCTCCCAGTGCATCATTCTACATTCCTTTCTTGTATTCACCTGCTTAGATGGTTGGTTGGGAAAGGGGTGAGATTCGAAGGGAATCTCAGTAGCAAACAATAACATTATGCATGCAAGATATATATTTAGTGCATGACATACTTGCTTTACATAATTTCATGCTAACATAATGACATATCTGCATGCTTAATGTTACAATATACTCATGGCATAGTATAAATATAACAGAGTTTCAATCAATCAAATGTGCTCAACACAATTAGGCAAAGCAGTCACATAAATCAATGCACAAACATATATATCAAATACATACAAGTTAGGTAAGTTCACTACCTTTGGTCTTTGTGTCCTCCTCTTGTATCTTTTCTTCCAACCATTGAAGTTACTTCTTTGTCACCTCATAGCTCTAGATATATAACCACATTATTAGAGCCATGATAATTAAATGTCCAACATTATAGTGTGATATTAGTCGTAACTCCGTAAGGGTTGATGGATTTTACATCTTAGGAATTAAGACTATGCTTCGTTTATCTGATTTTTTTTTGAAAATTTGGTTGATCTTTTTAAGGACCGAAGGATCCCTAAAAGCTTACTTCACCAACGCACATATCTTCTCACCTACAATATTGCTCTGAGATTGGAAAAAATTGTGCTTGTAATTTATCTGGCCTCGTTGTTGTGAAAGCTCCCATCTCGAAAATTGCATTTTTGCATTTTTAATCTCAATACTGTCCACTTACTTATGGATTAAATCCCTTAGAAGATTATTCAGAATCTAACTGGACAAGTATTATTGGTTGAAATATGTGGGTCCCCTGTGCATAGCTCTTGATAGAATCTACTGGCCATTAAGTTTCAGGCATCTGGTTCTCAATACCATTTTCATCATGTAGAGCTGTAATTTTATGTTTTTGACATTTAATGACTATGGAGGCATGACAATAGCTCGTATTTCAATCCCCCATGACAGCCATTAACATCTTGACTTTTTGAAACCATAGAAGCTCTTCTTTTGCATCAATTTCTCATATTCTGCCTACAACTTTCTTTCAATTCTATATAGCCCATTCGGAATTTGATTCTATTTACATCGTTCGATTACCTCCAACCGTCTAAGAATATCTTTCTTCCTCTTTGGAATGATCCCCACCTTATTTTCATTCCACTTTGATGCTTCTTCCTGAAATTGTTGAACCCCTTTTGCCCAATCATTATCCTTCATGTCCTATTCATAAATTCTTGAAATCCCTCTTCAAGTTGCTAGGTCGCTCGAAAGTGAAATCTTCACTTTATTTTAGGTTTGGGGCCTAACTCGATGCATGAAATGACTACCACCTTATGCTCTGACTTGAATTTCATACCATAATACACCCGGAGTTAAGGAAAGGTGAATTCCCAAGACAAATTGCAAAAACACCCAATCTATTTTTTTCCATAATCCCTTCTCGTTTCTAGGTATATCTATTTTGAGGATCATTAATTTCAAGGAGCCCAATTTCATTTATACATTCATGGATAATTCATGTGGCCCGCTCCACCTGACTTGTTGAACAGATGGCAATATGCATTGAATTCACCAAACATTATCCATTCATCTTCAGTGTGATCCGCTATTGCCTTCACTGATTTCCAAAGTTTAATTCTTTTGTTGTAATTAGTTTCTCCATACACAAAAGAGGCAAAGAACCTTCGATTGAGGTCAACATTATGAATACGACAATGAAGCAATTGTGTTTGTTGAAGTATTGTAATCTGCTTCAAAATCACAATCATTCTAGAGCACTCATATTCCCCCCGGTAAATCCCAAAGCTCTAAGCCAGTGTCGATTATTGAAACCTAGATTTCTAATAATCATGTTAGCTCTCACTGCTTATTCTTAGTTCAATCAAGCATAATATATCAATCATATTCTTCCAAACAATATCTTTAATCAAACAAGGAAGGTCCGACTTCCACCCTCTACAATTCTAGCTATCAATATGCATTATAAAACACACTAAAAAGAATACAAGTGAAATCTTATCTATTCTGTTCCGATTCAGGCACAAATTCCAAATCACTCAAATGATCATCTTTATCTTCAATGTTTGCAACCTCTTCTTCCTAGTTCTCCAATTCATTAGTAGCATCTTCCATGGTCTCTTCATCCTCTTTCATGGTTGATGACATGGATTCAAGCGGTCTGGGTTCTGAGTTTTGAATCAGAGGCGTTCTGAGTATGCCCCAATTGTCCATGATGTTGCAATTTTTGGGCCTACGACTTATCTAGCTCCTCCAGAACGTTAAGTGCCTTCATTTGGACCTCTTCTTTTCTTGGCCCAATGTTTTGCTTATTATTTCTAGCGATTTGACCCATATTTCCATTGACCACATTGTGGGTACTTTGTCTGATTAATTTTATTTTTCCCTTGCCACTATAGGTTAGATGGCCAACATTGTTCACTTCCTCCCTTTCACTATTTTCCAGGCCCTTCCTCAACCCACTTCCATTTTCACATTTCCGCCCAATATTCCCTTGCCTTGACCTACCCTAGATCCAGTCACCTTACAAGGTTTTTACCCACTCTATCTTTCGAACTCGGCATCACATCATCAGTGAGCATTAAGAATTAGCTTTTTCTTATGTGACCTGACCTCCATATTTTCCTTGTTGATTTTTGTATCACACCAAGTGCATTGATCAACAGGAAAAAAGTGGTTTTTTTTAATGGTTTTTATAGAAGTTAAATTTTAAAAAAAAATTATATTATAAATGTGATTTATATTTAGATTAATGGTGTGAGAAGTGACTTTTTTTTTTCTAAACCTAAAAAAAAAAGTTAAAAACTATTTCAATGAGTTTCTTAAAAAACCAATTTTTTTTAAAAACTGAATGAAAACTAACGTGTTTATAAATAAATCTGCGGATAGTAAATAAGTTTTTACCCTCTAAATATATATATTTTTTTCCGGAGTTCCAAACCTGCCCCATCTCATATCTCTCTCTTCCTCCACCTCGGGTTCCATGACTGCAAAAGCTGCGAATCGGGACTTGGTAGCCGGCATATCGTCCCTTCTGACACTCTTTGAGATCACTCCTTGAGTATATTGCCCACCCTTTTGACTCATCCATCTTGGATTTCGTGCCCTAATCCCTTTGGATGGAAACATCCATAGTCCCAATTGTTATTTACTCGTCGCCGTTTCCTTTTCCAGGCAAACTTCCGACGAGTTCATCGGCCTTCTGGATTCTTCATTCATTTCTTAAGCTTGATAGGTACTGCGCTTCCGTGGGCATTCTTCCCTTCGATGGCCATGCCTACCACATTCAAAACAAATAAGCTTTAACCCTTCTTATTCCACATTGAAGATTTCGTCTGATGTTGTAATCCTGGGAGCTAGCGTTTTTAGATCCAACTCCACACATATTTTTGCATATCTTCCCCATTTTTATTTATCAATTCCCGATGTGTTGTCTGAAAGGGTGTTCAAATATACTCCGAGCGGTCTTCCAATCCTCTCACCAATTTAAGCTATACATTGTTTATTGTAACGATGCATGGGTATTCGAGGTATTCGGACTAAGTGTTCTCAACTGGTTCTATTGATTGGATAAAGTAAGGTGTTCATTTCTGAACCAGGACACAATGCTGGAATAGAACCCATGGTCTACCATAAAGAACCTTCTTGTAATGATTTCTTCATTGTTCTTGATTTTTTAATCTAACCACAAAATAGTTGCTAGGTAGATTGATCAAGTCAAACTCTGAAATTCCCCACAGTCCAAAAAGATGATGCATTTTGGATTTATTCTATTTTCTTGCCTCGAAAAATATTTTGGGAAAAAATTAAAGTGAGCATCATTTATGATTCTTTGATGAGTTTTCAGTCCTATAGAACCCCTACCTCTTATGTCTCCCAGGAACTCTCCACCTATGTCGGTGAATCATATTACTACGTCGAAACCCCAGATCCTAATAAAAGGGTTACTTGATGGTTAAAATTTTTTTTAAATATAAAATCTTAATCTATTCTATCTTTAAAATTTATAATTTTTTTAAAAAATATCCTGATTAAATATATACATTAAGATGTTTATATCAAAAAAAGAGTCATAATAAAATATTATATTTTAAAAAAATTAAATTATATTTATTATGAATAATTAAACTAATTTTTTTTAATTTACTTAAATTAACCAACTAGTGTTTAGGATGACGATGAGGTAGTGACTAATGGGTCAGAATATTTGATACTGGGCTTAACAATGGTGAGCGTGTTGACATAAAAAGAGTTACTAACCGGTGTAAAGGTAATCAAGAATTTTGTGAAACCGTCTTGCCCCTGGCTTCTCTTCCCCTCTTCCCCTGGGATCCTCCTAGGTGAAACTTGCTGTTCTTTTCTCAATTCTGTGCTGTAATTAAAGAAAAAGAAAAAAAAAAGAAAATGGATTTGTAAAGGAGAAGACGGACACCCATTCGGCGTTACCCTTTTTTTCGAATCCAGAAGTCAAGTCATAATTCATTCTACTCACGGCAAATTCATCATTCTCTCGATCAACGGCATTATTAGCAACTTAGCATCAAGAACAAATTTCTTCGCATTATCCTTTAGAAGATTCGGTTGATTTTAGCAATGTTCGGTGTATGGCCTACGAATTGGGCTTTCAGCTCATATTGCGTCCTCAATCGATAGCATTGTCGCAACAGGGAACATTGATTAATCGACGAACAGAAGGTGAGCTTTATGTTTCATCTTTGAATCCGTTTAGCTATCTTTGCCTATTGATATCACTAAGGATACTGCAATTGTTTTATCTTTATGTCTTGGGAAATTCTGAACTCGGTTTTTAATATTTCCAGACATAAATGTGAGAATTTTGCGGCTCTAAACTGGGAAAACCTGTACAGAAAATGTGATTGGTGTGATCGTTAGCTTATCTTTACTATGGCTTAAGTGCTTTCAAAGGACTTTTATAATTCTTGTACTAGGCTATTTTTCCTTAAACATTTTAGCTCTGATGTTGATAATTCTTTTGAGTATTTTTCTGTGTATGTTTGTTTGTATATTTTGACATCATATATTATCCATGATTGGAGAAATCATTCCGATTGTTTTGTTAAGAACCCAGTTACATTGTTCAACAAAATCGATTCACAGCTTACTACAACCCAAAAAGGAAAAAAATAACTACAAGTACTCCAACCACTTGTTATAGCAAAGCCCATTGAGAAACAAGCAAGCGTACTAAAATCATGAATCTTGAGCTGTCTCCATTTCAATCATGTGAGTAACGCTTCGCATAGTTGGTCGTGATTGAGGGTTTGCTTGTAAACAAGAAATAGCCAGATTACTAATCAAAGCCAATTCCTTCATTTTTTCTTGATTTGTAGGAGGTGAGAGACGTGGGTCTAAAATCTCTTTGAAGTTGAAGTTTTGAACACCATATGTTTGTATGTAAGAAATTAGATCTCCTGGATGCTTTCCTGTGAGAATCTCAAAAGCCAAAACACCAAAGCTAAACACATCACATTTTTCGGTCACTGCCTTTGTGTATGCAAGCTCTGCACCAGCCAGTTGTGGGAAAAAAAAAAAGCCAATTGCATTAATGACTGCAAGGCATATGAAATTATATCGGTCAATTACTAAAAATAATCCATACCTGGAGGGAAGTTTAACAATATAAAAACTAAGAAACTCATGTAACTGCTCTAAAATATCATTTGTCAGACTTAAACATTTGTAAACTAGAAAATTTAGGAAATTTTAGATGATCTTTTGTAGTTAAAATATAATTCTTCCTCTTCAAGAACTTATAATCTGTGAGGGAGACAGGCTAAAGCTAAACAGAGTCAGAGATAGCATACGAAACTAACCTGGAGCTGCGTAGCCATATGTGCCTGCAAAGGAAGTCCAAATATGTGAATCTGCCTTCAGGAACCTTGCTGTGCCGAAGTCTGAGATATGAGCTTCCAGATTTTTGGACAATAATACATTCTTGCTTGATATGTCTCTGTGGATTATTGGTGGGTTGCAATCATGATGCATGTAGGATAAAGCTTGTGCTACACCTTTAACAATTCCAACTCTCTTTGGCCAATCTAGCTCAGTAGCTTTTTCATTATCTCTCAGCATATCATTTAAGCTCCCTCTTTCCATATACTCATAAATCAAAAACGTGTGTGATGGGTCTGAGCAAAACCCATACAACTTCACAATGTTCCGGTGACGTGTTTCAGTCATGGCTTCTATCTCACTTTTAAAGGATTTTATGCTTTCAATATCTAAATTGTCTTCTTCACATCTTAACTTTTTTATTGCAACTACTTGACCTCCTGGCAACACCACTCTGTAAACTTTTCCTAATGTTCCTTCTCCAATACAGTAGGTGTTATCGAAGTTCTCGGAAGCTTCAATTATATCTTCATAAACAATTCTTCCATTGAAATACGATATTGAAAATGGGCTTTTTCTTTCTGGTGCTGAATTCTGTTTCATTGATCTTGTCTTACAGCCGAAAACAAAAATGCAAACTAACAATGATGAAACAAGCAGTGCACCTCCCAAAGAAGCAACAATGGCAGCTATAACTTTCTTTTTGTTGCTTCCACCTCCAGGTTCCATGTATGAGACATTGCAAGGTTGTAGGCCTTGTATATTCCCGCATAACTCTTTGTTGTTGCGTAAATCCACTGGATTGGAAGAATTAAATATGCCAGTATTGGGTACATGACCCTCCAAATTGTTGTTGGAGAGGTTAATGCTTGACAAACTCAACATTTCACCAAGGGAGTCTGGTATAGACCCAGATAGATTGTTGTGAGAGATGTTCAAGCTGATCAAATTTTTCAGCTTGCTAAGATCATCAGGAATTTGACCAGAAAGTGAATTATAACTCAAGTCCAACAAATCTTGTAAGGCTGCCAGATTTCCAATTTGGTATGGGATTGTTCCATTCAAGTTATTGTTGCTCAAATTTAAACTCAGCAAGTTTGAGCAATCGCCTATCTGATAAGGGATTGGTCCTCTTAGCATGTTTGTTGACAAGTCTAATGTTTTCAAGTTAGACAACTTTCCAATGCTGGCAGGTATCAATCCTGAAAGTTTGTTGCTACTCAAAGATAGAGTTGAAAGGCTAGAGGAATTCCCTATTTCTTGGGGAATCTGTCCTGATATTTGATTGGAAGACAGATGTAGCTCTACAAGTTGGTTCAGCTGAAAAATCTCATCAGGTATAGTACTGCCTATTGAATTTCCAGACATACCAAAGTATTGCAAGTTTTTGCAGCTTCCCCAATTTGAAGAGAGCTCACCTTGCACGTTATTGTAGCTGAAGTCCATGTAAGTAAGATTAGGGTACACTCCAAAATCTTGATCTGCATAACCCCTTAATTGGTTATATTCCATCCGAACCCTATACAAGGATGGGCAATCTTTCAGGCTTATTGGGATTGGACCAGTGAAACTATTGTAGGAAGCACTGAAATTCACAAGCTTGCCACCTTTGCAAACTTGTGGTGGTAACTCTCCAGTGAAGTTGTTTTCAGCAAGATGCAGGACAATTAAAGAAGAAGAGTTTCCTAATTCTTGTGGCACAGGACCCTGTAAATTATTTATGTGGAGGAACACCTGAGATAGATTAGTCAATCTACCAAAACTAGGAGGAATCATGCCTGAGAGTTGGTTTCCAGACATCCTAAGCACACTTAAATGTGTACAGTTTCCTAGAGACGGAGGAATAGGTCCATAGAAGCTATTCCCATCTAAAGCTAGCACAGTTAAATTTCTTATATATCCTATTTCATCTGGAATTCTACCACCAAGCAGGGTGTCCTGAAAGAGAAGATTTCTGATTTCTATCAGTCCAGTCTTCGGCTGATCAGAACCATCAGGAAAAAGACGAGGGTCTAATATTCCAGTAATATTGTTTCGTGAAGCATCAAACTCATAAACTTGAGTCAAATTAGCAAGAGAAAGAGGTAAAGTGCCGTTGAGGTAATTTGTGGAAAGATCAAGGTATTGCAGTTTAGAGAGCACACCAATGTTTTCTGGTATACTACCAATGAGGTTGTTTGTTTTGAGGTCAAGGCGGAGAAGATTTGGAAATGCAGAGAAGTTCAAGTTTTGGAGGGTACCTTCAAGACCAGTGTAAGCCAAGTTTATTGCAATCACACTTCCTGAGGAATTATCACATGTTATTCCACGCCATGAACATGGGCTTTGAGCTGCACTTGAGTTCTGTGCTGGAGAGACCCATGACTCCAGAATTGCTTGATCTGGAAGACTTTCTTTCCACCTGAGAAGGGCCTCTGTTTCTGTTTCTGTTTCTCCAATAGTTACTGCACAAAGTGCCAAGAGAATCATACATACAGCTTGAACTGCAAGGTAAGCATCAGTTCTATGCTTGTTCATTTTTGTCCCTGAAACTGGTTCTCTCTCCCTCTGTTTTTTCTTGCAAGATTTATTCTGCTTTCAAGGGATTAAAACAGGACTTTGTTGGCCTTTTTTGTTTTTTGATATATGAACAGTGTCTATGTAGTTTACTTTGCAATACATATCAGAACAAAGCAGCATTTGTTGTCGATGTCAAACGGATAGACAAAGAATATTACTATAATTTTTTCTCAGTACTCTAATATTTGAGTATTTTGACGGTTCTAACGGTTTTGGACCTTCCCTCTGTCTTTAGTAATGTTTTCCTCGGACGCATTTGTTGAATATTCTGTCACGATTGGTTTGTTGGGTCTTAGCATTGACTTTTAAGGATGTAGTGGCGTCATAAATTGTGTTTGACTTTTAGCCTGTAGTTTATAAGTTCAACCTTCACCTTGATGGCATCATCCATTTTCAGACATCAAGAATAAGGAGCACGCTGTTAATTTGTAAAATCTGATAAAGCTTTTTATTTTACATGTCATAATTTTACATTACTTTTGAGTTTTGAGGAGAATTCATCATAAAATATAATTATAATCACATAGAAAATCTGTCATACAATTCGAGATCTATAAACAATGTGTTTTATTTCTAAAACTCTGAAAAAGTCAGAATATACAGCGTCTTGGAAGTTGAAAAGGCCAAAAGGCTTGATGTGCATACAATACGATATAGGTGAATCCCAAAGGGGCCGTAAAGCCTAGTATGCATACAAGATGATTCGGGATAGTCCTGAAAGGGCAGTGAGGCCTAAGAAACCAAGCGCTGTGAGGTCGAACTAATGAGTCCTGTGTGAGTGCTACATACTGGATACAAAAAGAATAAAAGTACTACATAGTGAGTACATAATGAAAGAATTAGAATGGGAGAAAGATAGACTAAATGTCTAAAAAATGGTTCTCCGAAGTACAGATAGTACCATTTGATGTCAAAATTTTGAGGACGAAATTTATTAAACGGGGGGAGAACTGTAATATCCCGAATTTTGGGACTAGAGGCATAAGATTAAGCCTGGATTAAGTGGACTGCTAGTGTAACATCCCAAAAATTTAATGTAAGGATTAAATTATAGAAATTAGATAGTAAGCTCAATTTTGGAACCTACAAAATTTAAGGAAACTTAAATTTGACAAAGGGAAGAATTAGGACCTAGTGTGTGTAATTAATAAGATAAAAATATACCTATATTTATTTAAAACAAAATTGACTAACACAAGAGACACATACACACATAACAGCTTTCTTCTTTGGATGCATGAGAAGACACGTACAGCCCCCATCCATGCATTGTCACTCCTTCTCTTCTCTTCTTTCTCTCCTCATTTGCAACCTAACATACACGTACATGCATGACTCATTCCCTTCCTTTTCTCTCATTTGGCCAACACATACATACAGCACACATAAGTACAGCACATAAGCATACACGTTCAGCCTCCCCAAGATAAATAAACATCTCTCACCTCTTCATTCATCCAACAAGTTCAGCAAAGAAAAACACAGAAAACACAGCAGAAAAACTGAGAGAGAGAGAGAAAGAACAAGCTCCAAATCTCACACACAACATCATAAACGTGTTTAGGTAAGTTTCTTCTACTTTAACCTTGGATTTCCATTGGATTTGTGGTTGTTTTCTGGGTTGCATGTGAGTTTTATCAACTCTGTTTTGGTCGCCGGAAAACAGAGGTTTTATCGGAAACTTTCAGAAGCTCAAACGGAGGCTACAGATGGAGTTTTCATCTGGTTCTTTTTGATATGGAAATTTTAGGATGTTTAGTATGAAATAGAATCAAGAAGAGCTCAATTTGGTGTCAAAACGAATAAGTTATCAATTTTTGAAGTTAGACTGTCCAAAACTGATGTTCATCAGAGTCAGTCAGTTTCGTGTGGCTTTATGACCAACCAAATCACATCCATTATTTACTAAAATTTACAGGTAGATAGTAGACATAACAAGCTTTAAAATTAGTGGTCGAATGCATCATTTGGATATCTGTAGAGAGAGGTATGATTTTTTTAAAGATGGGTTTAGAAACAGGTGCAATCCTGAACGTCCAGACTCTAGTAGTTGATTTCGTGGTGTTTTTGAATTATGTAATATTTTCCAATGGCCATGAAAATTTCCAGAATTGAAGTACATAGTCTTAGCTTTAATTTGATATATAGTTTGTGTTAATTGGATTAGTATACTAAGATATATGAATTTTTGAAGTCAGTTGCTCTCAAAATGTATTTCTGGAAAACATTTTGTTTGTGTCGAACGTTTGGAACATCAAACCTTGTCAAAAAATTATGAAACTTTCCAGATTTAAAGTAGGCATCCATAGCTTTAATTTGACGGGTAGAACATAATTTTTGGACAAGTATATTAGGAGATATAGATTTTTAAAGTCATGCTATGTTTCTGGAGACTAATCTGGAATAGGGGTATTTCGGGAAATTCTGGGAGTAATATGGTAAATCTGGGTAGATTTTGATATTTTTCCATGAAACTATATTTCAATAGCTTCATGTAGGCTTTGGACCCAGTCAATTTCTATTTTTCTAGAATTAGTTATGATTTTTCAAAGTTAATTGAAACATCTGCCAATTTGCTGAAGAATAGTAAAATTACACTATGCAAAATTATATAGTGTATAAGCCACTAAAACTGAGATAATCAGCAGATTATGATTAAAGATAGTAGTAATACAAGTAATAACCAATTACTTGTTAATTTTAATTTATAGGAACTAGTAAAAGCCCGAGCCGAAGAAAAAGTTTTGGATAAACAGTTGGACTGGAAAAGGACCCAGGTAGTAATTCTTTCTTTCATGCACTATGTGATTATTTATATGTTGTGTATTTCATTTTCTGTAACATGACAGTGCCTGTGGCACAACACGCGAATAAGCCAGGGTCTAAACATATCGTTTGACCATGGACACGAGTTTAGCCGGGGTTGCAAACAGTCGTTTGGCCTTGGACAGTATGCATACAACATGAGTTAGCATTTTACATATCATGGTGCATTGCATATTTATTTATCGCATTTTATATGATTGATTGTATATTACTACTGAGATTCATTCGAATCTCACCCTTTTCCAACATCTAAAAATATTCCAGCAAAGGATAGCGGCTCTAAGGGCAAAACCGTAATTACTGGCGATTGAAGGTCCGGTCCCAGCCAGGAGTTACATCTGATTATCTTTAGTTGTAGAATTTATTTCTTTTGTACTCTGTATGTATTTTTCAACCTATATGTGGATTTTCTGTAATATCAGTAACTACTTATTATCAGTATAGTTTCACTATTTCTGTTTGCCATCTGAACGACGCATTTATTAAATAGCGAATATCAGAATATTAAGGGGTTTGACAGCTAGACTCTGGTTTAGTAAATGTCCCTATGAGGCATGTTTAAATTCCCTAAAATTCCTTTATATCATTGGATATTAAAAGGAATTATATTGGTGAGTTAAAGAGCTCGGGGAATAACAACGAAGTGATTGGAAGTCACACATAATAGAGTAAAGTGGAACACAAAGTAATTTTTGCTACCGGTGAAATTCCCGGTATGACAGTGATGATTGTGTGACATGTTTTTATGGGTAAATGATGGTGAAAAATTATGAAACTTTCAAGAATGAAAGTAGACTTATCAAGATTTAATTTGATAGGTCATATAAGTCATTTGAAGTTATACACAAAGAGAAATGAATTTTTGAAGTTAGCCCAGTGAAATTAATTATTTTCTGGGACAACATTCAAGGATTAAAATTCTGGGAAGAATGAGCTTCCAATTGGCCAAAGGTTATATTTTTTCTTAAAACTAGACTTAATGAGGGTCTCATAGCCTTTGGAACCACTCCAATTGGACATTTGTACAATTAGATATGAATTTTCAAAGTTTAATGAAAATTCTGTTAGATTAAGCATTATATGCGAAAATTGGATTTTTGAGCCAACCAGGTGATGACACGTGGCAAGCCATTTTATCACTTCCTTTAATCATCAATTATCATCTTCTTCATCCATTCAGCCGTGAAAAACAGAGCAGAAGAGAGAGACAAAAATGGAGGGAGGATAAGAGAAAATTCTTTCCTCCGAAACACTGCCGAAACGGCGTCCTCTCTCAAAGTACCCTTTAGGAAACTTCTACTCATCGAGAGCTACATTTCTACGGTTTCAGATTTTCATTTGGAGGTGGTTGGCGCTGTCTCACCGGCCGGGGTGTTGCCGGAATTCCAAACCGCTTGTGGAAACGGGTAGAGGTAAGCGTAAGCTTTCTTTTTAACCGATTGATTTTTCGTTTGGATGAGTATAAAGGAAGTTGGGTATTGTTCATGGCTGGTTTAAATTGGTGTTTTCAATGGCTAAATCATGTCTAATGAGTGTTTAAATAGCTAATCACTTGACTAGAGTAGAAAGGAAGAGATTAAGCCAAAGAAAACAAGAAAACAACATATTGCACCTAAGAATATGATTTTCTGCCCTATTTTGACGTGGATAAGGAGTAAGAATTTGATCATTTTGATGTTTCTATTGGCTTTAGGAGGCAAAATTGTGTAGGTATACAAGTCTTCATGATTTTTGGATGCTTGTATATAAATTTGGAAATTTAGGAAGTCTGTATATGCATCATGTTGATTCTTCCTTTTCTGTACAGTGGAATTGTGCGAGCTTTTTCATATGATAAATCTTGTCTAAAACTTCTGATATTTTTCAGGATTAAAGTAGACATTTGCAGCTTTAATTTGGTAGGTAGTTTGTAATTTTTGGATAAGTATAGTAGGAGATATGAATTGTTGAAGATATGCCCTGTTTTCTGGAAAGAATCTGAAACAGTGATGTTGTGCGAAATTGTTCATAGGGCAAACTTTATCCAAAAATTCTAAAAATTTACAGAACTAAAGTAGATATATAGATATTTAATTGTATGTGTATTTTGTAATTTTTGGGCAAGTATATATGAAGATATGAATTTTTGAATGTCTTCCCTGTTTTCTGGAAGAACATCTGAAACAGTTGGTGTTTGGAAAAATTCTAGGAATGGTGTAGTGGTGACGTTTAAAATCAAGTATTTTTATATAAATTTAAACTTAAAAGGCTTCAAATAGAACTTTGAACCACCTCAATTGGAGTTCTATAGAATTAATTATGATTTTTCAAAGTTTGGTAAAAAATGCTGGTAGATTGAGTACCATGCGAATTTAAGTAAGAAATTGGCCAAATATAATTGGAATGAACTCCAAGGGTGAAAGTAAGCCTATAGGGCTAATGTGGGCCATTGGGTATTCACTTTTCATGGCTCTAATGATGTTATCACTTGCCTAGGGCCATGAAGTGATAAAGAATGAGCAATGGTTGGCGGATCAAGGGGCAAGAAGAGAAGGACATAAAGTCCACTAGGTAGTGAACTTACCTTTTCTGCATGTATGTGATATGTATGTCTTGCATTAATTATGTGACTGCTTTGCCTATTTGTGTGGAACATGTATGATTGGTTGAAGCTCTGTTATATTTGTGTAATGGCCATAACATCGAGCATACAGCATGTCATTATGTTGGCATGAAATAGTGTAGGCAAGCATGTCATGCATTCATATATATCTGGCATGCATAGTGGTAATGTTTGCTACTAAGATTCTCTCGAATCTCACTCCTCCCAAATAACCATTCAGACAGGTGAGCATTGGAAACGTGCTGAGATCAGAAAATAGGTATGCATGAAGAGGACTGTTGCTGGTTGTTTGAAGGTCTGTAAATATTGTGTAAATCCCTGGTGGGAAAAATTTGTATTATAATCAAGCAATATTGTATTAATATTATCAGTATATTCATGTTATTCCTGTATGCCCACTGAACTACGCATTACTACTCAGAGTAAGATCAGTAATAAGGGATATATGAGGCGGGTCTTTCCAGATTGCATTAATGCCCGTGGTCCCTAACGGATGTCTCCATTTGTTCTTGGCAGACCAACGATTCTGCATTTATCCTCTAAGCCTCCAAGGGGAAATTGTTGATCAAATACAAAATATAATGGGAAAAAATATATTCTATTATTTTTTTAAGATGTACATTTTTCTAAATGTATTTCAACGAAATAAATTTTAGCAAAGCAAAGTAATAATGAATTAAAATTTTACTTTGAAATGAAAATTTTAAATATTTTCAGTAAATCAAACAACGTGAAAGCTCGCTTACCTTTTCCCAATCAAATCAAAATTCATAATAAAATCATACAAGAAGATAAAATCATCCACGCAAGATATAGTTCGTTATCCACATATTCCTTGGAAAGGTCAAGTGGCTAATTTTAAATGCTCAACTTAGTCTAACTATATATATTAATTAATTGGGAAAATTGTTGAAAAATCCCCTATTGCAAGATTCATTACTCAAAAGTACCTAAGGACTTCAAGTAGTTGCAACTTTTCTACAACTATGTGCAGCAATATTTCCTCAGCTATATATGCAAATATTTTTTGTTTTACATATAGTTTGAAAATAAGTTACACACATCTGAAGAAGAGTTGCATCCACCAAGATATGTTGCACTTGGATTCTTAAATAATAAATTTTACAGTGGGGATTTTTCAACAATTTTTCCTAATTATTTTCTATGGCCTTCGTTTGCATGTCTTTATTCTGGTTTCCCTTGCAACAGCAGGCTAGAGATTTTGGTTTGATCTCTACGAGCTTATGCATGAGAGTTCTTCTTCTGGTTTTGTTGGAAGTCTTCTTCTTGAGGTCCCATTATTATTCACGTTGGTAGGGAGTTTCATTGGACAAAGGGAAGGGGTGAGAGATGAATGAGGGAGTAAATAAGGGTCTGTTTGGTATGAGGGAAATTGGGGGGGGATGCGAGTGAAAATTTTAGTGAGTTAAATTTCAGAAAATGGAGATATGGGGTTATAAGATTTTTATAAATGAAATATGCAAGATCAAAGAGTAAAAAGAATTAATTCAAAATTTTTAGCCCCACTCTCCAATATTTTTAAATCAAACTCATTAAAATTTTCTCTCCCCACCCATCCACTTCCCTCATGCCAAATTGTCCCTAATGATTTAGAGTTGTGAAGATGAAGATGTGAATTTAATGTCTCCTACATATGCAAAGGAAGGCATTGAGTCGTTTTAAGTGGGAGTTGATTAAGGGTGATTTGAATACCTAAGTAACAACTTCTGCGTAGTGAATGATAAGTTTTTTAATGCCTCCGCATTGGCAAGTCTTAAAAAGAGAGCTTGTTAAGAATAACAAAGACACCTTAACCGATAAATGTTGCATATCAAATTATAGGAATAATTTGACAAGTGGGAAGTTGTTTTTGGTAAAATTAAAAAAATTCCATATTAGAAATTTTATTGCAATAAGGACTTGAGTATTGGTACTCTATGTGTACACAATTTACAGAGTATAGATACTTCCATTTGTATAAAAATTTATACGGTCCTGCTCATTAATGAAATTTTTAATTGGGGAATTTTTCCCAATTTTTCCTAAGTGTTTTTATACTTAATAACAGCTTAATCACCAAATAACAATGTTAAGTTAAGAAATTACAAGAAAAAGTAAAGCCATGATATTTTATTCCTATTTATAAGTCACTTCATATATTTATCTTTGATAATTGGTTGAATAAAAGTTTGAATTACCTTCTTCGCATTTCAGTGTCCTTTCCCATTATGATTTATTTTTGCTTTTATTAAAAAATTGCAGTACCATACGCATGCATGCATGGCTCGTGGGAGAGGACAATTATAAGGAAAACCAAGTTGAGCTCTAAATAAATAAAAGGAAAATTATAAATAGGTATTAAAAATAAAATTTAAGACTTGAGTTTGACATGAAAATATAAAAGTTTAATGAAATAATTCAACGCACCTATCTGTTTTACTTAAATTACAAAACTCTAGTTTTGTGTGTGTATAAACTTCCATTAAAATTAAAATATATATTACACAAGCATTCTTTGTATATTTGTGATTTTATATTTATCCAATCCAACCATTAGCTGACCATTAGATTTGTCTCTTAATTTGTTTTGAACAAAATACTCCTCTTTAACATAAAAAAATTATTTATACATTTATATTTGTAAAAATAATTTTTAATACAAGAAAAAAAATAATTGCAATACATATATTTTCAAACTTTCTAATATGTTATTAAATGTATTAACTTTTTTTATATCATAAAATTTTATTTTTATAAGATTTTTTATTTGGATTTCTTTTAAATGGCTAAAAATATATTTAAAATTTATACTTTTATTCATCATATAGTATAAATAATGTAATTTTAAGGGATTATATACGTCATCTAAATTTATAATCTAACATTTTGAACACAATTTTTGCTACAAATATTAACAAACACAATTATCCAAGTAAATATTTATTAAAACAATTAATCATATGATAAAAATATTTTTTTTAAAATAACTATTTATAAAAATTAAATTAAGAATAAAAAACACTTCAGTTTAAAAAAAATTAGTCAAAATTAGAAATTTAATATGATGAAGGGTAAATCATTAAATAAAAATTTTAGGGCAAAGTAGCATCTAACACTCTCTAATGTTATTTTCTAGTAGTATTTAGCACATAATATTATTCCTAGAACACCCAGCAGGATAATATTATTTTCTTGGAGATTTAGCACCTATTGATGTTATTATTTAGTTACATCCAGCACCCCAACCTTATTTATTGTTTAGAGTGCTAGATGACTATAAATGAGATCAAAATGTTGGAAGCACTAAAAAAATAACATCATTAGGCTGGATGAATAATATATTAGATTGGAGTGGGATGCAATTAGGAAATAACATCGAAGTGCTGGATGCTGCTTAGCCTAAATTTTAATTAAAAACATATTTTTATAATATTATTAAATGGAGTTATTAGTTTAAACTTAAGTCTAAGTTTCAAAATAGAGAGCATGTACTAAAATCAAGGGAAAATACAAGGAAAGTTAGAGTATTTACTCATAAAAATTTGCCTTATAAATGAGATTGAGAGAAATGTTTAATTTATTTATTTGACACCTTTTTATAATTCTCCCCTAAATAAAACCTTCCCAGAAGCTTATTGTGGAGGTTACAGAAGAAGTAGAAATATGACTCAAGATTAATATAAATATTGATTAATATAAAATTTATACCAAATTACATCATCCACAAACTAGAAATTTTACTGTTTATTTTTTTGAATCATATAAGCAATCGACTAGTCACAGCCAATGATGCTTGATGATCAATTGTAGAAGTGAAGAAGAGCATTCTTGACATTTTCCCTATGTTATTAATGAAACTGAAATCCTATAATTGGGACACTAATCAATTTATATTATTAACTTCCTTAACTCGACTCATGCATGCATTGGATAATACATATTACATATTTATATTTGTGATATGAAATGCGATGTAATATTAATATGTTCATCATTTCTATTTGTACTCGTTTCGTGTCTTGACTTTTGAGAAATTCAAAAGAAGGAAAACAAATCGAAATGCACTGTTGACATCTTCAAAATTGACTAAACGCTAGCACTGAAATTGATAAAGTCAGGTACTATCTCGATCTGGTTTTAACACTGAAAAAAAAACTAAACCGGACTAGATCGGTTGGTTCAACCGGTCCGATCAGTTCAACCGATCCGACCGGTGATCCGGTCCGGTTGATGAAATAAACCGGTGAACCGGTCAAACTGGTTTGCCTCTTTTTTAAATAGGTCCTTCAACCGGTCCACCCGGTTTGCCTCTTTTTTTTAAAAAAATACATTCTTTTATTCCTCTAACTACTATTTTGCATTATTTTTTAGGGAAAAATGAAAGTTTGAAGACCAAGATGAAGAGAAAAGTAGGTAAAGAAAGAACAAATCTAAAAAAAAATATTTTGAAAGGATATAATAATTAATTAATTATAGGAAATGAGATGTCATTACATAAATATAGGTACCATAACTAATACTAATAGATTTTAAGCATTTTTTGTCTAAGGATCTTTATTTTTATCTACGGAAATTTAAAAATATATTAATATATATATTGTCACTAATAAATTATAATATTTTAATATGACCGCCTCGACCACTAGTCCGACACCAGTTGAACCATTGACCCTTGAACCAGTACTGTAACTAGTTCATTGCCCAGTCTGATTTTTTGTTCCTTGGGTTTTAAATATAAGTTATTTTAAAGTCTTAACTATCATCGTGATATATGAAAATTAGTTGGAAGTGTCTTATAGTAGAAAATAGAGGGAGTATTAAGTTTAATATGATAAAGTTAGGTAATACGGTCCCTATATCTTGACCAAGTTTAATTTTTAACAAAAATAGTTAGGGCTTTTTTATTAGGGTTAAGGTGCAAGAATAGCAATGAACTATTTCTCAAAGTGCACCCAGCACAACTAACTATTTCGGGGTGCAAAAGTAGACATTATGAATTTTTAAGGTGCAAAAGTAGACATTATGATTTTTTTTAAGCAAAAATAGCAATTTTTGCTCCAAAAAAATTAATAATGTCTATTTTTGCACCCTAAAAATTCATAATGTCTATTTTGCACCATAAAATAGTTAGTTGTGTTGGGTGCATTTTGAAAAATATTTCTTTGCTAAATTTGCACCTTAACCCTTTTTATTATTATTGTTTTTTTTAGGGGGAAAATGAAGATCTGCATATTTGATCAAGTCTTTTCATTAAATTTGATCTCGCCCGCCCGCCCACATATGCATATACATACATACATACATACATACATACATACATACATTGTATGTATGTATGTGTGTGTGTGTGTGTGTGTACGCGCTGGTGTACACACACAGACACAGACAGATATATATATATATATATATACGAGCACATACATACATATATACATAAACACACACACGTGTCCATGTGTACATGTACACACATGTGTGTATGTGTGTGTACATGTACACACTGACGCAGACATACATACATACATGTATGTATGTATGTGTGTGTGTGTGTGTGTGTGTGCGCGCGCGCGCTGGTGAATACACACACACACACATACGTGTGTGTGTGTGCACATACATATATACATAAACATACACACGTGTCCATGTGTACATGTACACACTGACACACACAGGCGCGCGCACACACACACACACACACACTTATGTGTGTGTACATACCCATGGACACACATATGTATGTATGTATGTATGTATGTATGTATGTATGTATGTATGTATGTATGTGGGAGTGCACAAGAGATTCTCAGAAGTTGTACTTGAAGATGGTTGATATGAAGAAACTTATTATATGGAAAATTGCTTTGCTATTTGTTTTTTTGTTTTTTTTCATGAACGTTATAGTTGTAATACCCCAAATTTTGGGATCAAAGGCTTGAGGTTTAGCCTAGATTAAGTGGACTGCTAGACCCCGATTTAGCGAATGTCCAAGTAATGAATGATATAATTCCCCAAAATTCCTTAATATATTTGGATATTAAAAAGAAATAAAAGGTGAGGGAAAAATGGTAATTTTGCCATAAGTTGAGAAATGAGGACTTTTCCCTAATATTCCCTATGATTTGAGTTGGATGGGAATTAAAAGGAGGGAAATGACTACTTGATGATTAATAAGCCTAAGCAGGAAGTAAAGTCAATAAGTGGAGAAGCTTAAGGCTTCGGTTGACCACTTGAGGTGGTGTAATGGGATAATTTGAGAGTGAATTATACTCTCTTATTTCTCATTAATATTGGTGGAATGATGAAGTAAAAGAGAAATGAAACTTGTTATGCAAGTAATGAGATAGTTGGACCAATTGGTCATGAGCCACTTTGGTAGCTCATTTAGTAATTATCACCCTTCATAATCAATTCTCACTCTTTCTCGTGCAATTAAAAGGGAAAGGAAAGAGAATCAGATCAGAACGAGAAAGAGAAAGAGAACGGAAAGAACGAGAACGAGAAGGCAGTGGAGAGAGAAAAGAGAGAGAAAGTTGTGATTCGCCAGAACTCGACCAAAACAATGTTTTCTCTCCAATTACCCAGTATAAGCATTACTCTACTCATCCTGTGCTTCGATTCTATGGTTTCAGATTCTCGTTTGGAGGTGGTTGGTGCCATCTCGCCAGCCTGAGCGTCGCCGGAATTCTGAACTGAATTCAGAAAGGCGTAGAGGTAAGCGTAAACTTCATTTCTACCATTTCGGTTTGTCGTTTGGATGAGTATTATGGAAGTAGGGTACTGTTCATCTCTCATTCTATTAGTGTTTTGGAGGCTGAAATGATGTCCAATGGATATCTAAACGGCTAATCAAGTAAGTAGAAGTAGAAATGAGGGTACTAAGTCAAAGGAAGAGAGGAATCGACACAACTCTTCTGAGAACTCTATATTGGCAGTCATGCACGGGGTGTGAGCCATGAGTTGGAATTTCATCGATTGGATGATTCCATTGAGTTAAGAAGAGAAAATTGTGTAGGGTTCATGTTGATGACAAAGTAAGAAAAGGCCTGGTGTGTGAAATGACCGAATTACCTCTTTAACCTCTAAATAAGGGCTATCAAGGGTATTTCTGTCATTCGGGCGTGAATTTGACTAATCTGAAGTCAAATAAATTTTACACGTGAAATTGTGTAGGATTGACCCATGTTGTAATTTTTGTAAAAGTACATATGGGCCAGGCTTCCAGGGGCATTATGGTAATTTAGCATAATTGGGCTAAGTTATTAACTGAAAACGAGTCTAGAATGTTATATGGATGAGTAGTGACTCATTAAATGTATTTGAAATTCTAGGACTCGAAGAATGGACGTGCCCGAAACCAGAGCAAAGACGAAGGATTGAGGACGGACGTGAAGTCCGACAGGTAGTGAACTTACCTTTCCTGCATGTGTGTGATATGTATGTTTATGCATTGATTATGTGACTGCTTTGCCTATTTGGGTGGAACATATTTGATTGATTGAAGCTCTGTTATATTTGTACATTGGCCATTGGTATGTCATAACATCGAGCATGCAGCATGTCATTATGTTAGCATGAAATAGTGTAGGCAAGCATGTCATGCATTTATATATATCTACATGCATAAAAGTATTGTTCGCTACTTAGATTCTCTCGAATCTCACTCCTCCTAACCAACCATTTTAGACAGGTTGAAGAGTGCCTGGAGAAGTGCACGGAGCAGATATAAAGATAAGTGAAGCTTGAAGCGTAAGGCGCTCGCTTGTATTTGGTATATTTATACGGTGGTTGTATTAACGGGAAGTTATATATGTATGTGTGTATATGGGATGTATTTTGATATGTATGGATGTTGTATAAGCAGAAGATTGCTCTAGCGTAAATAAAGAAAATGACTTTTAGTTTATTTAAATTATCGCTCACTTACTCTGATTTAATGGAACTAAGAGCCGGTGAGGTGATGTAAGGAAGGGTGTCACAGTAGTAGCTAGGGCTCCAGCATTTTGGATATTTGATCATCACATAGCATGTACATTACAAAAAAACATAAAATTAATGACGGAATTTAACATTGGAATTTCATTCCGTTGTTAATCTGTTACTAATTTGTCACAAATTTCATTACTAAAATTAGAAATGAAATTTAGAGATGGAATTTTTCCATCTCTACTTCCGTCATTAACACTACAAAAAATAGCGGATTAACGATGGAATTTAGTGACGGAATTTTCGTCACTAATCAACTTAGCGACGAAAATTAGCAACGAATTAGCGACGGAATCATATTAGCAACAAAATTTGTTCTGTCGATAAAAAGACCATTACTAATTGATTAGTGACAAAATTTTGAATTCTGTCACTAATTAAAGATGGAATTTAGCGACGGATTAGCGACGGAAATTCCGTCTCTAATTAGCGATGAAAATTCCGTTGCTAAATTCCATGTCTAATTAGAGATGGAATTGACTAATTAGCGATGGAATTTTCCGTCGCTAAATATTTTTTATATATATTTTAAATTGCCACATGTCTACAACACGAGCCTCTACATGTCCCTCGCTGACGGCCGCCACGTGTACCAGTCAGCCACCGCCACCTCGCCTCCGGCTGCCACGTGTCGCCCTTCAGTGCGCGCCACATGTCACCCTCCACCATGCACCACGTGTCACCCTCCACCATGCGCCACGTATTCAAGTCACAAATTGGTTGTATTTTGTGACCAAGTTAGGATTCGAAGCCATGACCTCTCACGCGTGTGCTAGTGCCTTTGCCAGTTGAGCTAAGAAGAACCTGTGAAAGTGACACAAACACATATTTCGCTTGCAAACAAAACTAGGAATACATATATTATTGAATATTTTAATTTCGTTTTCTTATTTTATTTTATGTAAATATTTTACCTAAATTTTTATTATTAATATCTTTTTTTATTTATTTTATTTTATATTTTATATTTTTGTTTTTATTTATAAAATTTTCATTTTATTTGTATATAATATATTATTAAAAATTAAAATATGTTATATTATAATTTTAATTTAAAAAATAAATATGAATTAATAATTTTTATTTATTTATTTTAATATTATATTATAAATTTAAAATAATTTAAAATTTAAATTATTTAAAAAATTATAATTTTGAAAAAAACTGAATTATTAAAAAATTTAGCTATTAGAGACGGAAAAATTCTCCCTTTGAATTTCATCGTTAATATTTAGTGATGGAAATTAGTGACAGAATTTAGCGACGAAATGTAATTCCGTCGCTAATCCGTCGCAAATTTAGTGACAGAAAAATTTCATCTCTAAATTCTGTCGCTAATTTTAGTGATGGAATTTGTAAGGGATTATGGACGAATTAGTGACGAAATTTATTCCATCACTAATCCGCTATTTTTTTGTAGTGTAAAAATTCACGACGAAAATTAGTGACGGAATTTTTCCGTCACTAAATTAGTGACGAAATGTAATTTTGTCGTTAAATTCAGTCACTAATCCATCTCTAATTCGATCATTAAATATTAGCAATGGAAATTGGTGACGGAAACATTCCGTCACTAATTTCCATGGCTAATCCGTTTCTAATTTCCGTCACTAATAATTAAATTTTTCAATAATTATATTTATTTTCATAATTATAAATTTTTTAAATAATTTAAATTTAAATGATAAATATTAAAAATAAATAAATAAAAATTATTAATTTATATTTATTTATGAAATTTAAATTATAATATAATATATTTTAATTATTAATAATATATTATATACAAATAAAAATTTTATAAATACAAACAAAAAAATAAAATATATAATAAAATGAATAAAAAAGATATTAATAATAAAAATTTAGGTAGAATATTTACATAAAATAAAATAAAAAAACTAAATTGAAATATTTAATAATATATTAAATTTTTTATTTCTATTTTTGTTTGCAAAGCGAAATATGTGTGTGTGTGTGTGTGTTTTTTTTTTTTTACATTTAAATTTCACAGGTTCTCTTTAGCTCAACTAACAAAGGCACATGCACACACATGAGAGGTCATGGCTTCGAATCTTAACTTGGTCACAAAATGCAATCAATTTTTGACTTGGACACGTGGCGCACGATGGAGCGTGACACATGGCATGCGATGAAGGGTGACATGCGGCGGTTGACCAGGACACGTGGCGGCCGCGGGTAAGGGACATGCAGAGGCTCGTGGTAAGGCATGTGGTAATTTAAATTATATAAAAATAACATTTTGTGATGGATTAGAGACGGAAATTCCGTCGCTAATTAGAGACATAAAATTCCGCCACTAATTAATGAATTCCGTCTCTAATTAGAGACGAAATTTAGTGACAGAATTTTTTGTCGCTAATTAACAACGAAATTCAAAATTCAATTACTAATTAATTAGTAAAGGTCTTTTTATCGACAGAACAAATTCCATCACTAATTTCTGTCACTAAACTAATTAGTGACGGAATTTTTGTTGCTAAATTCCGTCGCTAATTTGATGTTTTTTTGTAGTGGTAGTGATCAACAATTAACTACCATATATTTATTGTAAGATCCCAAAATTTAATAAAAGGATTAATTTATAGGAACTATATAGTAAGCTAAATTATGGAACCTACGAAATTTAAAGAAACTTAAATTAGACAAAGGAAAAAATTAAGGGCTAGTGTGTGTAATTAATAGGATAAAAATATAACTATAGGTATATAAAAAGACACACACCCAGACACCAACACACACACCCACACTTGATATTTTATAAGAGTATGCATATAGCCCCCACCTTGTATTATAATTCTCTTCCATCATTAGCAAACACACGTCCCATACACACACTCACACATATATCCTCCTTTAGACAAACACCCATGCTCTTGTCATTTGGAAACCACCGAACCTAACACCATCATATGCACTCTTTATTTATTCAACGTCTCAACTCCTTCAGTTCTTTATTTGCAACCAGAAGTTGAAGAAACGAAAAAATAAAACAGAGAAATACAATAGAGAAAGAGAGAGACGTGAGTGAGAGTTGAACCAAAGGAAGAAAACCATCAGAGAAGTGGAACAAGGAAGCTCCAAGATCCACGTATAGCAAACCCTATGAGGATTTTTGGTAATTTAATCAAGCATTTATTATCAGTATATTTCTACTATTTCTGTATGCCCTCTGAACTATGCATTTATTATTCTACCAATATCAAAATGTTAAGGAGTTTGACATTTATCATGTTGTACTGAGTCACATTATTATCTGTAGTGTTGAACTTGTACATTTGGAAAGTAAAACATGGGTGGAGTGACTCAGGTTTCATAGAATTGCTTGTGCTTTTGAGAAGAAAGCTACCATTAGGAAATGATATGCCATCCAAGACTTATGATGCAAAAACAAGTTATGCACACCACTAGCATGAGTTAAGAAAAGATACATGTTTGCTTCAACGATTGTATTTTGTTCAGAAAAGAATATGAATTGTTAATTGAGTGCTCTCTATGTTCTACCTTATGCTACCAAGCAAATGAAAAGAGTCAAAATAAGGAGTTATGGTGTTTTTGAACTATATCTAGATTTAGATGCTTGTATAGCAATGCAATTAATGCAAAAAAATTAAGCTGGTATGGAGATGAAATGATTCAAGATGGTATGCTTTGGCATCCTGTAGACTCTGGGAATGGAGTAAGTTTGACTTTGAGTATCCCGAATTTGTTGAAAAACCAAGAAACCTCCACCTAGCATTGGCTACTGATAGGATGAACCCATTTGGGATACAGAGTAGTATCCGTAGTACATGGCCAGTTATGTTATTTATATATAACCTCTCTCCATGACTCTCAATGAAACGGAAGTATATGATGTTGTTAATTCTAATCTTAGGGCCAAGGCAACCAGGGAATGACATAGATTTATACCTTGTACCACTAATTGAAGACTTGAAGAAGTTTTCGGACAAATGAAAGCATGTATATGATGCTCATGAGAAAGAAACATTCAATATGAAGGCTATGCTATTTGGCACAATCAATAACTTCCCTACATATGGTAATTTGTTAGGGTATAACATTAAAGGATAATTTGGATGCCTAATTTGTGAAGAGGGTACTCAGTCGATCAGGTTGAAATTGCATGGGTTACAAACCTGAATTGTGACTACCTTATGTGAGATGGAGATGTTTTTCCATCCATCTTTCTTTGACATAAGGGTACACCTAACTGTTCACTTAGTTAGAGAGGTTCAACTGTGTGACCCAATCTATATGAGGTGGATGTAGCCAGTTGAGCGCAAGATGAAGAACTTGAAAGGGTATTTGAAATGCTAGAGTCGGTTAGAGGGTTGCATTGTTGAATGGTGCATTTGTTAAGAGACAACTGAATCTATATCAATTACTTGAAAGGTGCATGTGATATTGGCCTTCCGGTATCTTGGCATGAATGAAGGACATATGGATAAGGGTTGATAGGAAAGAAAGTTATCTCTATCTCTAACCAAAATTGGGAGCAAGCACACCTATATGTACTTTACAACTTTGAAGAGATTGACGAGTATGTAAGTATTTATGTGGATAAGCTTAAGAGGGAAAACCCCAACAGAGTATAGAGTTAGTATGCCAAACAACGTAGTAAACAATTCACAATATGGTTGAGGCAGTGTATGGATGGCAAGTACAATGTTGATCATAATTCAATTTCGGTGAAAGTAATGTTCTTGGCACGTGGTCCAAACAAACATGTGCTTTCTTTCTCAAGCTACGTCATCAATAGATACACCTTTTACACTAAAGAGCAAGATGCCCAAAGCAAAATACAATTAGTGTGGTAACTGTTATTGCTAACACCATGCATGTATCAAGTGAAAAATATAAGAATCCTATCTATGCCAATATGTCATGCTTTGGGGTGGTTGAGCACATTTGGGACTTGGATTACGTAGGATTTCATGTTCCGATTTTTGGGTGAAAATAGGTTGACAATAATAATGCTTTGAAAGTAGACAAGTTAGGGTTGACACAATTGAATTTGAACAAGTAAGGGTCTAAAGAAGAGCCTTCCATTTTTGCTTCTCAAGCTAAACAAGTGTTCTATGTTCCTGATCCTGCTAATAAAGAATGATATATTGTTTTATTATCAAATAAAATAAATGATGATGTAGGAGGTGAATTTAGTGAGGATGATCCTTTATAATGGTCATCACTTGAAACACAATTGAATAAGGATGGTACTTTGTACGTTAGGCATGACCACAATGAATGAATTTGGATATCAAAGAGGGGGAACTTGCTTCGAAAATTAAAGAAAATAATTGTTACTAAAAAGAGCTTTACAATTATTAAGATTAGAAAAAGAAAAAGGGGCACTTGATCATATGTATATTCCCTTACATTTGATATATTCATAACTATAGAGATATATAGTATTAAATGATTTGTTTTAATTTATTGGCATTTGTTGGCCGAAATTGGTTATTTTGTATATTTGGATACATCTAGCCAAAACTGGATCTGTTTGGGTGTTTGGTATATATTTATTATTTCTATAGGTTATTTTGCAGAGGCTCATCGAATGTGAGCCCCCCAATTTAAAAAAAAAACATTTGTCACACAAACTTAACGGTTATTTACCAATAATTGTAATATATATATATAATGGTTTTTTAAAATAATTGTCAAATAAACCTCTTTCTCTTGTGACAAATACTTTACCATTAATCATTTTAACCATTAGGTATTATATATAATATTTCACGGTTATTATCAAACAACTGTTAAATATAGATCGCTATATTTAACATATAATTCATTGTCTTACAACCATTAAATATAGTGCTGTATAAATAACGGTTGTATTTGAAAAAAAATGTAAAATATATAGCCTAATATTTAACGATAAAAAACTATTATATATAAATATTTAGCATCGGGATATTTAACAATTGAAAACCATTAAATATAGGTAAAAATAACCATTAAATATAGATAAATTTTTTGTAGTAAAAATTAAATAAACATTTTCTTAAAAAACACCAATAAAGTGACACATTGTTTTACCCGGAACTACATGGGTAAAATCCCTCTAACATGTACCCGAGCCCTAGGTCCTCTTCCCAGGTTAAGTTCGATTTTGTAAATAAAAGTATTTTCCTTTATTTTCCTTTATTTTCCTTTTGTTTCCCTTTTTGTAAATAAACATGATTTTTTCTTTAGTTTTCATTTTATTTTTTTGTAAATATTCTGTTCTATTTTATTTTTGGGTAATTATGATAAAAATAAAAGGCCATATTTATTTTTAAATAATTGACGTAGGATAACCGTTCTTATGAATGTGTACTGTGGGGTGCCTAACACCTTCCTTCATATATATAGTCGACTCCCAAATCCTATTTGGTTTTCATAGACAATTTTTCTTTTTAAAAAAAGTTTCCAAAATCATCCTATTTTAAAATTTTGGTGATGGTTCCATATTTTTCAAATTTCGGACACTAGAAGGACATTTAGGTAATTTCACTATAACATTTAATCTCATACTTGTGTCTAAGAACTTCAGTGATTAAACCATTTGCAAGTTACAAATTAAGTTTTGTATTTTTGAGCTATTTTTGTATCTTTCCCCTTCAAAGTTATTGAAAAGAGATAAAAATAAAATACTCTCACACCAAAATTGTACTTTGCTAGTTTCTTTTCCCCTGGCCGGGGTGTCATCACGTTTAATTAAAAATCACCGGTTGAATGCATCTCATGTGCACTAAAAGTAAATATTGCTGATATTACTCCCTCCAACACTAAAAATGAGAGTTATATAGAAGGTTTACTTTGGACATAAATATATTGTTTGAATTCACTGTGTCTCTCTAATCCATAACTTTCTTTTTTAACAAACTATTCCTATTAAGTGCATATAATAAGCGATTTTCTTTAAAGAATAATTTTAATGTGAATGATGATTAAATAGCATATTATTAAAAAATCAACTCACATTTTACACAAATAACTAACCTTACTAATATCTATATTTAAGATGAGATAGAGTATAATTATCCTTTTTTATGCTCTCCTAACTGCTTATTGGGATTGACATTGACTCTCTCTCATTAAATAATGTAGATAAAATTCGCCGTGCTGCCGATATTCCTCTTGGCCACACCTATCGACATTAGTTCTTTTACTTTTGCTGCATAATGCTTCTTTTTATTTAATACTCTTTTCTCTTTTATAAAATAAAACCATCGACATTAGAACCAAAGAAACTTTATGGCCCCGATAGATGGTGGGCAAAATAATGCATGGAAGAGAGAGATCCATTCTTAACTTCTATGTCTAGTTACGTGTGATTTTCTATAAATTACACTCTTCCGATTTTAAATGTAAGATCTAATTTTCATAGTGGATTTTGATCCTTAATGTACACTACTACAAAATAGGGATATAACGTCCCCAATTAAAGACGTTTTAAAAAAATAGACATTAAAAAGTAGGTAGCAGCAGTGTTGTAATTTTTTCTTTACTTTTAACATCTATTTTTAAAAAAGGGATGTTAAATGTTAAGATACAATGACTGCTTTCAAAAACTAGTCGTTGTATCTCTAGCCTCAACTTCACAGCACCATTGATTTTTTTTTTTTAAATTTTGAGAAACAACGACCATTTTAATAAACATAGTCAATAAATTTTCTAACAATATTCACTTCGGCTCAGTTGGCTAGAGCGTTAGTGAATTATCCCAAGGTTGAGAGTTCGAACCCATCACCTCAATTCATTGTTTTATTTTTGTTGAGATACAACAACTGTTTTAATAAAATAGTCGTTGTATCTTTAATAAGTTTCACTGTGGCTCAATTGGCTAGAGTGTTGGTGAATTGTCCTTAGGTTAAGAGTTTGAATCTTATCATCTCAATTCATTGTTTTATTTTTGTTGAGATACAACGACTATTTTAATATAAACAATCATTGCATCTTGTAACAAGTTTCACCGTGGCTCAGTTGGCTAGAGCATTGGTAACCTAGAGAGTTCAAACCTCATCACCTCAATTAATTGTTTTATTTTTGTTGAGATACAACGATTGTTTTAAATAAAACAGTCGTTTTATCTTGTAACAAGTTTCACCATAACTCAGTTGGCTAGAGCATTAGTGATTTATCCTTAGGTTGAGAGTTTGAACCTCATCACCTCAATTCATTGTTTTATTTTTATTGAGATACAATGACTGTGTTTATTAAAAACAATCGTTGTTTCTTCTAACAAATTTAACTATGGCTCATTTGGTTAGAGTGTTGGTGACTTATCCTTAGTTTGAGGGTTCAAACCTTCCTGACCTCATATCCTTTTTTTTTTAGTTACAACTTTTTTTTTCATTTTTTTAGTTACAACGACTAGTTTAGAAAAACCAGCCGTTGTAACTCTCTCTGTTTTTTTATTTGAGCTGTCGGGGATCAAATCTTATTAGTCCTTTATCTCATGCCATGAATTACAATCCCATTTTCCTTTCTTCACATAATCTCCACCGTCTGACGAGAAAAGCATCGACAATCCATATGCACGACCCAATAAAATTTACTTTGATCCTCTCCACAATCAAAGTATCCATCTCCTCATTGAAATGATAGGAACCAAGCAAACCGAATGCTGAAACTGCTCCCCTGTTTGACACCTCCTATATTTCTTCATTGCTGGTTCTTTGCATAAGAAGATGAAAACTGAATAGAAGCACCTCCGCTTGATCCTGTTCGGCGTCTCCGTTCTATCCCGTCAGCGTCTCTACTCAATATTTGGGTTGAACTCAATACTTTTATGGGAGGATGGTGATCCTAGAGCAAGCGTATTTTCTTTTACTCCGTTGTGGCTCTCAATTTTGATTTGAAACAAACATTCTCAGTATTGTTACTCTACGCAATATTATTAGAAGGATTGGGATATTATTTTGTAGCATTGGATTATTATTTATTACTTTAAATCACATAACTAAAGAAGACAAAAAAAGAAAAGAAAAGAAAAGAAAGAAAGGGTATGCAATGAACAAGTAAAATCAAAGTAAAAAAAAAAAAAACTGGAGACTTACAATAACCGTTTTTTAAAAAATGGTCATTGCAAATATTGTAAGTATGACTTACAATGACCATTTTTTCAAAAACGGTTGTTGTAAGTCATACTTACAACAACTGTTTTAAAACGGTTGTCTATTTTAAAATTTTCAACGACACTCACATTCACGTTCCGAAAAAAACAGTCGTCTAAAGGGCATAAAAATGGACGCTAAAAGTGTCTTCTGTAGTAGTTGTAAGACATTTTTCCATTTCTTCTTTCATACTTATCAAATTTTCTCAAATTAATTTATCCAACTTATAAACTAATATATGATCTAATATTACAAAAAAAAAAAATATTTTAGAGATCATGTAACATATATTATAACTAAGTAATTTATTTAGGTTCTTCTATCTCCTCAAATGAGATAAATAGATTTTACATTAAGCACCAAACATTATGTCAACATTCTTTTTATTCTCTTCCTTCTTATTTATTCTTTTTACATTCCATTTCCTAAATTTTAATCCAAAATAATTTCCTTAATTAATCCTCCATCATAAACCTTAAATCAATTAATTAAAAACTTGGCGCGTTACAATAGAGAGAAAAGGAGCAAGCCAAAATAATATATATATATATATATATATATATATATATATATATATATATATAAACAAAGTTATGAAACTCGTGAGTTTAGTTATAAACTTGTGAATTAAGGAAAGTTAAACTTGAAGTTGAAACATAAAATGGTCGCAGTTTATCGATTATTAATAAAATAATTCATAACGAACATTACGTTATTGAATTTTTATTACGCAATGATTAAGTAATAATACATGATTGATTATTTGTGTGTTCAAATTGAAAAATACCCATTAAAATGCTCAATAAATATTTTAAAATAAAAAATTATATTAAGAAACATTAACAAAAAGTCAAAAAACACACACTATTGGATATTAAGGCAAGTTGAACGATAATATAAATAGAATGGAATATTAAAAGAAAAAATACAAAAACATTTCTCAAAAGGAGAAAAATTGAAGGATTAAAAGTGCAAAAATATACGAAATTTTTCCCAAAGTATCATCAACACAAAATACCTTTTTTACGGTGGCTGGGTTTCTCTCATTGTCCTCTTTCTCATTTTCTTCTTATCATTTCATATCTACCGTTAGATTAAAATAATATATAGTTCAGATTCAATCTTTTATAAAATTATTTCTATAAACATAAATAAGTAAATTTAAACTCTTAAAATATAAACTATACCCTTCATAATTGCAATCCATAAAAAATAAATAAATTATAATTTATAAAATATAATAATAATTTTATAAAATATTAAGCCTAAACCATTCATTTCATGATCTAAGGGTGGAGATAAGTTGATGAGAAAATAATGAGAAAGATGATAATGAGAGTATCCTCTCCCTTTTTAGGGGGCAAGAGTAACTGAACTTTAAAAATTGGGGCAAAACTAATCATGACTGTTAATTCTAACCTATTGGCATTACTTTTTGTAGTAGGACCTACATTATTGCTATAAAAATACAAAAATATCCCCAACTAAAAGACCCCTCCCCTGAATATCTGATTGATCAGTAAATCATTGATGATAAATTGATATAGATCCAAACAGACTAAAACCATACCGAAATATGAAAATAAGACTAAATCATGGATCCAAGATGAAAAATAACGCTATTCAAACAAAAGTTGAACATTATTTTCTTCTTCCAAATGAAATAAATATCCCATGAGACCATAAATCAAGCAATATTCTGGAGATCCATACCCAAAAAAACATAAACAATAATGAGAACCAGCAAGTAAAATCTAGAGTACAAGAGCATAGTACAAGAGCATAAAAATGAAATGTCAGTGGAAAATAAAACGAAAAACTCAGGGAAGGCAATGGAAAATAAGCATAAAGATAAAATCTTGAATCAATAATTGAAAATGCAACAAAAAACTTGTACTTTGGAAACCCATAAAAGGACGACAATATCCCATTTGTAAGGAAGAAGAGGAGTCTGGGCCAGTCCGAGCGTCATCCCAAAAATAAAACCATGAAGTGAGAATGCAAGAGAAAGGCAAAAGCTTGAAGATTATTCCCAAATCTTCTTGTTGGCTCAACCATAATCTTGAAGGTTGTGTGGTTTGATCAGATATTTGCTTCCACTACTACACAAAAGAGCAGTTGTGATGATTAATTTTTAGCATAACTGTGCTGTTTGGGAAGTGCCACATATCTTATCGTCGTTAAAAGAAGCTGTGGCGCTTCCCTAAGCACCACAAAATTGATTTTTATTTTCCTAAAAAAACATTTCCAACAGGCGCCATAGGAAGTGTATATATTTTCTTAATTAAATGTTTGCTTTCTGTGGCATTTTTCAAAGGAAGCGCCACAGGAAGTACTTTTTTTAAAATAATTTTCCCTATTTTTTCTTTAGAACCCTATAATTACAGCTGACAACAAATTTTAAACACAAATTTATATATCCACAGCAAAATGAAGAAAATCAAACCACAATCAAATAACTCTAAAATAATACAAACAAATAAATAATTAACAAAATCACTACTAAATACATTTACACACTATTACAAAATATAGATTTAGTGGCGCTAATATGATGACACTTCTTCAAATAAACGCCGAAAGAGACTTCTATTTTTTTAAAAAATAAATACATATAGCAGCTATGGCTTTTGACCAGGAAAGCGCCGTAGCTGCCTAATACCTTATATGGCGCTTGCCTGGGGAAGCGCCATACAAGGGCTTATTATTTTTTTTAAAAAAAATTAGACCCCTTGTATGGCACTTACCAAGACAAGCGCCATAGCTGGCCTTATATGGCATTTACTTAGTTAAGCGTCATACAAAGCCACTTTAAAAGTTTCAAGGTGTAGTACAAAAATATTTAAAACTCAAGGCTAAGTTTCATGGTGTCATACAGAGGCCTTTAAACGTCAAGGCTAAGCCTTCAAAGATGCTTGGACACCAAATGCCGTTAAAAGTAATAGCCTTTAAAGGTGCTTGGACACCAAGCGCCGTTGAAGGCAAATATGATTACCTTTTAGAAGCAATAATATTTGCCTTCAACGGCGCTTGATGTCCAAGCGCCGTTAAAGGCGCTTTTGAAGCCAATAAGGTTTGACTTTCAAGACATTGCTTTTTTATTTTTATTTTTTCAATTAGTAAAAGCTATGACTTTGTCTAGGAAAGTGCCATAGCTTCCTTTCCCTACAAGGCTTTATTTTAAAAACTTTGTCTAGCCCATCATATATTTTCTTCTTTGTTCACTTTATTTTAAAAAATTTGTCTAGCCCATCATATATTTTCTTCTTTGTTCACTTTATTTTAAAAAATTTGTCTAGCCCATTATATATTTTCTTCTTCGTATTGTGACTTATATGTACAGATCTAGATGTAGAAGTTATCACTCTATCGCCCAAGTCTCTTATGTTCAAAGAAATACGCAGTCCAATCCGATTGAAAAAGCTTACACCAAAGCTTGTGGTACTAAAGAAAATAAGTATGACTCTTATCTAAGTACATACTGAATTCTCAAATCTCATAACCTTTTTTTTCTTATTATCTTCTCCTACATAAACTCTCTTATAAGTCTTTTTTCTTTTACATTTTAATACAAAAGCTTTCATCGATTGACACTATAATTTTCCTTTTTAATTTTAAGTTTAAAATCTGTTATGAATATTATATTATAGTTTTATATGTACTTATAATTTTTTTCCAGGTATTTGCTTGAAGTTACAACTCTCTCTTGTTAAACTTCCTATAAATTGTAAGTTTTTGAATATTTGAGCTTACAAATATAATTTTATTAGTTGTTACTAGTTTAATTTGCTCAATGTAGTTATTTTGGAGTTATTTCATTCTGATTTGTTTTGATTTTGGTTTGGTTTTATTCATTTTGTTGAGAATTTGTACTATAAAATAAAGAGTTCATTAGGAAAAGAAAAAATTATGTAATTTTTTAAAAAAATACTTCCTATGGCGCTTCTTTGGAGAAGTGCTATAGGAACTGATACTTCCTATGACACTTCTCCATTGAAGCGCTATAGGAAGTGTACACTTCCTATGATGCTTCCCCAGGGAAGCGCTATAAGAAGCCTTTTTTTAAAAAAAAAACAAAATATGGCACTTTCATAAATTTAAGAAGCGCCATAACTTTTTTTTATAGCGCTGGAAGCTATGACGCTTTTCAAGCGCCATAGTATTCTTAAAAATAAGCGCCACTCATTGTGTTTTTGTAGTAGTGACAACAATTGTAAATGAAATACAGCTAATTTTAGTTAAATAAACAACAATAGGCAAGAAAAAACCTATAGTAGCTAGCTAGAGCATTGCCTGAGCACATATATAATCATGCACATAATGAATTAAAATCACTAAAGATTAATTATCAGACACTGCTCAATTAAATTTAAAACACAATATGAATTGCAACTAAAATGACTTACTTTTGGAGGAACAAGAGGCTGATCATGAGGAATTACAGCCTTAATGAACTTTGATGATGTAATACCTGCAATA
Organism: Albizia julibrissin; assembly: GCA_037074505.1. Lineage (NCBI taxonomy): Eukaryota > Viridiplantae > Streptophyta > Magnoliopsida > Fabales > Fabaceae > Albizia > Albizia julibrissin. The sequence continues at coordinate 20,123,492 of CM073486.1, read as the reverse complement.
ATTGTTATTCAGCTGGAAATGGCACTGCAATAATATAATGAAATAGTCAACTTAATTTTTGAATAAAATTTGTTTAATAACAAAATTTAAGTAAATTTATATATAAGTACCGTATCTTCTTCCACACATAGCTATTGACAGGGTTATCAGCTTTAGAATAGTTTAATGAGGTAGAAGCTCATAGGTAGTCAATACACTAACAAAACAAATAAAAACAGATTACTTTTGGTTATTCAATCATACATGCAAATATTTACACACACACACCTATACTTACCTATTGAACAATTGAAACTTGGAAGACCTCCAATTAGAGGATCCACATAGTAAATGTTAGGGCCTGAAGCTTCCGCTAGATTGATAATAATCAATATCCAATGTATCCTAAAATATTTTGAAAATTTTTCTTCAACAATCATGTTATGGTAAAAGTAAAACAATAAAGAAACATACATTAAAATACTACCACTAATAACTTACCCTGCATTGTATAGCACTAGAAATAGCATATTAGGTGTTGCTTTCCTTTTGAAGTAATCTTTGAGATTACTAGATTGTTCATTCAAATCTACTCTCCCCCTATGCTGCTAACGAGATAGGGGTTGACAAATGAGAATCGTACCCTCTTTGTGTCCAGTAAGATGTCATGATATAAGTGCCTTTATAGAAAACAAACAATGTGACTAAAACCAAAAAATTGAATAATAAATAATAATAACAGTGATAAATGATGATGATAAGGTACCTAATCCAGATATTGATAATTAAGGCACTAACCCATCTACGATTAAGTATTTTGTCCAGTACATTATCATTAACATGATCAGCTATACCACTTGTATTGTAGATGTGTCTATCAAAATGTAATTCCAGATCTCCTTCATGGATAAAATTAGGTGCAATTGATTCCAATTCATCACGATATGAGATAATTTGTCTTTTGCTTTATTGGCTAGCTGAGGCTTTGGACTTTGCTTGAGTTGTTGAAGACTTTGAATTCTTACCATGCACTTGAATTTGTTTTCCTTTAGAAGGAGCAACTTACAAAAATCATAAGATTAAATTATGTAGTTTTACATGGAAATGCATAAGAAAAGTAGAAGGAATTGTAAATTAATTACCTTTTGACATGACTCTATCAGACTTATTGGCCATGTAACATAACCACCTACAACATCTTTAACCATTGTTTCTTTATCATAAGAAGGGATTGGTAAGAGCGCATCTTCGTTCCTGCAAATGTCATCCCTTACTTGAAGTGTGTTCTCAGGAAATGGTGAATTGTGCAGCGTGTCCTACATCAACTATGTGATTAAAAGATTGATCCACATATAACTTGCATGCGAATTTACTCTATGGAAAATAGAGTTAATATATTAAGGCACTTTAATTTATATTGTAAAAAAAAGTTAACTAGAGAAGAAATTAATTACCAAAGGAAGAGGGACTTTAGGCATGAAAGTACAACTATTCCTCACACTTAGGCTGTCACATGTTATAGCACTTTGTGTTTGCCTACACTACACTAAGTTATCAATTTGAGTCCTCAATTCTGCATTTTGTTATTGCATCAAACACATTTGTTCATGAAATTGCTCTTGCAATTGATGCTTGAAGCAATTTATCTGCTTTCTTAACTACAAAAGTCACTTTTGTTGGAGCGCTTTTACCATTCAAAGTATGATGTTTGTGTGACTGCAAAACTAGCACCTCAAACATGACCATCATATTTAGGTACTCCAAGCGCTCTGCTCAGCAAATCATCATGACCAATGTATCACACCTACTTTAGCACCTCTAGTGCCATTAATCATTATCACAAAAAGAATTACAACACTATTAGTTATTATAAAATAGAATCATTTAAGTAATGGTAATTCTTTATTGTATACATAATCCAATACTTACACAATATTCTACAACTCTTGTGGCTTCTTCACTATGAATTTCACCTTTTTATTAGTGTAACATACCACCTACAATCATGTTGTGCTACCTATGTAATATTTGAATTTGATTTTTCTATCTACATATCAAAGTTAATTGAACTTAAAAATTAGTCAAACAAATTAGATACATGTGAAATAATCATTACTTCTTACAATTTTTTGCTCTAATTGTACATATGATACCGGTCCTTGTGTGTAGCGGTATGCCATGTTAGTCGCATTTAAGCGATTTTTCTCACTTAACTCCAATTTAGATCCAAATGATTCATAACAATAAATATTAATTACAAATAGATTACAAGTAGTTAATAAAGTCTAATAATTTATTACCTAGAATTCATCTCATAAATCTGGCGGTGTAAGAATGATATTTTCATTATCATCCCTGATGAAGGATTTTACAAGATTGGAATAAAAATTTCTCATAAGTTTACTTGCTTTTCTTAGCATTAACTTCTTTTCACCATCACCATCAATAATAAAGCAAGGTTGTAACCATATAATTTGTTAGATTGTAATTATATGAAACAAAACAACCTGAATAATAAGGTAATTAATGTGTTACATGGATTTAATCGCATATTTCATTCCTATATTGTTTTTTCACTTGTCTCTAATCTTGAAATGTAACAGGGACTCTGTCTCAGACTATAGTCCCAATGAAATTATTGAAGAAGCTACTATTTAGTCCAATTGGATTTCCCTTTTCATTCCATTCAAGTTATAACTTAATCCTCTTACTTCTCAGTTTCATCAACCTGGCCATTATGGTCCTGCCATGTGTTACGCGCTCCACAAATCTTTGTCTAATAATATTTATATGAATATCAAATAATCTTCATGTGGTGAATTCATTTTCTTATAAGTTAACTAAACTAAACAAAACATTAGTGCACAGTGACAATCATGTCAATGAAATTGAATTAATTTGAAATATATGAATACATCTAAAATATACAAGTAAAAAAAGTCATGGCACTCATTATCTCTTCCTCTTTCTTGTTTGATTTAAGATTTTGTTCTTTATTATTCTTGTTGAATTGAGAGTTGTGCTTCTCTTAAGTCTCTTAGTAGTAGGAATTGATAAAGTCTCTTAAGGGTTCATTTTTATCTTCATCTTCATCAACACCAATATCTTCTTACCCCAACATCTCAAAGGAAGGATTATCCTCAACAATATTCAAATATTCATTACTTTCAACATGAACTTATTCTTGATGATTCCTTATTTGATGGGACTACAATGGACCAATTCTTCTTAGCGGGATCCAGAATAAAAACACTTGTTCTGCTTGTGATGCTAAACTAAAGGGATCATATTTATGCCAAAATTTAGAAAAGTCTACTTGAACAAACCCTAACCCATCTATCCGCAATCCACAGTTGTTGTTAATCCACTTACATATGAAGATTGTGACCCTCAACATAGAGTAATCTAACTCCCATATGCATTTAATGACACCAAAGTATGACATTGGTGTGTAGGTAGGGTGTATGTCTTTAGTATTGGATCTATTCCAACAATCAGAAATAAGTGTTACCCACTATTTTGCATCGTGCTCCGTGTACTATGGTCTATTGTATAGAATGTGTAACCATTGATTATATAACCATTATAAGATAATACATTTAAGCTCAGTCCCTTCGATAGCTATATTAATTTTTTCAGAAAATTGATTTAGGATTTCTCTCCATCTCATCATTAATTTACGTTTTTAACCAACTTGAAAAATGTTGATTGTGGTCTTTTGTTATCAAATTTTCATTCCTATCACCATATAATTGTCGAAGAGCATTCTTGTATTATTCAATATATGGTTCAACCTCATCAGTGTCATGTAGCACATACAAGTGAGTTTGCTCCCATTTAGTCATTGATATCCTTCTTACATTTGTCCCATTTGTTCCTTTCCCTAATCTTCGCCCATCATGATGAGACTTTAGGATTCTTATAGGGTTAATATTTGATAAAAAATCAACAATAAGTTACTAGCTTCTTCAACCATGTACCGTTTAGCAATACAACCCTCTAGTCAATATCTATTTTTCACATATCCTTTTAAAAGTTTCATAAATTGCTCATTTGGGTATATCCATCTCAAGTACACTGGACCACACAATTGAATCTCTTTAGCCAAACATATGGTTAGATCGACCAAAAGTTAAAAAATGAAGGTGGAAAATATATTTCAAGTTCACATAAAGTACAAACAATTGGCCTTCACAAATTTTACAATTTTGTTGAATCAACCACTTTACTGCAAATCAACTTGAAAAATATGCTAATGATTATGTTTCTTAATTTTTTGGGTAAAATGGACTGCATACCAACAGGTAAGAAATTCTGCATGAGCACATGACAATCATGAGATTTAAAGTTCTTTAACTTCAACTCTTTCACTGATACAAGGCTCTTTATATTTGAAGACTAGCCCTCTGGAACTTTAATTCCTTATAGAAACTCACGAAATACTTTTTTCTCTTTCTTCGATAGAGTGTAACCTACTAGAAGTAGATTAGTATGGTGTGTAACACCTTATTTTCTAAAGCCTTTAGATTAGTTTAAATATATAATGGTTTCAAACCTGAGACCAAAACAATTTAAATTCCCAATTTAAGAATAGTTTAATCTTATATTTGTATAGGATTTTCAAAAAACTTTTTAAAATAAATATGTATGGTCTAAATTTTAATTTGTAAATTCATTATCTTTATCAGTTTCAAAATAATTTATTTAAAATACAGATCATTTTCTATCCATAGCTCACGTCGTGATGGTTAACTTATTGGTTTTTGGATACCAATACGTTATCGAAAGTCTAGCGTACGGATTACAACGTATACAGTCTGCATCTCGAGTACTAGTACTACTATCGCTACTACAACTACTTATAAATATTTTACAGTCATCCAAAATAAAATGATAACCAAACAGTCCATAATTTATTTGCCTTTTCTTCGTCCGTCTATATTACCTTCTTGCCCTTAGAGCTGGACGCCTTTGCTGTATATCATTTGTTTAAAAAGGGGTGAGATTCAAAAGAATCTCAGTAGTACACAGATCACTCATATAATATGCAAATACTAAGCATGTAAAACAAATCATCAAACAGCACAACTTACAGAAATGCAGCACATAAAAAGGCCTAACCGGTCTCTTATCTCATACTCACAGCGCTTGAGATTCACAATCTGGCTGCCCAGGGCCTCTGCCCCATACAAGGTACAGTCACGGGCTTTCTGTCTCAAACCTACCTGGCTTAAGACGCCCCCGGGTAACTCCCGGTGTAACTTGTACTTACGGGTCTTACCGCCTATGGACTATCTGTCCCGCACATATATACAGATGATATGGTACACATACATGGCATCACATATGATATAAGAGATAAGGTACTACCTGACAGTCTTTCCAAATTTGGTTCCTGTTCTCAGTCTCTTAGGCGTCCCGGGAAAATGTCAAATCTTATAATTTATAATTTACGGACGGACGAATTATTACTTATTCCAAAATAATTTAATACACCTTGGTAGGTTATCATTATAGCTAATACCTTAATTCCAATAGGTATTTAATGGACTCATACCAATCTAAGTATTTAATTTGACCCTTAGAGTCCCAATTATTTCAAAAATACCCTTACTTTTTATTTTTGTCACTATTACTCAATTCTATCAGAATTTTTAATAATATTTGAAAATTCATATCTTGGTCTAGAAATATCCAATTAAGGTGGTTCCAAATTCTATGTGTCACTTATGAAGTCTATTTTAATAAAAAAAAATACGTTTAACTACCACCTATCCATGAATAATTCCCAGTTTTAAATTTTTCTCGCACTGTTAGAAAATCTTTCCAGTTTCAGTAGCTTAACTTCTAAAATTCATAACTAAATATCTAGAACTCCAAATGGGATGGTTCAAAATCTTATATGATAATATTTAAATATAGTTTCAGGGAAAAATATTACCATTCATAAATTATAACTACAAAATTTCCAGAATGTCTTCAAACCTCGTCTGTACCATAAAATGTTCCAGATTCATCATCTAACTGTAAAAATTCATATCTCACTATTTATAAACCCAAATGATACATATTATATATCAAATTAAATCTTAAGACGTCTACTTTCCTTCTGGAAACTTTCATAATTTTCTGACCAGGTTTGGTTACCGAAAGTTATTTTACAACCAATATGATTTCAGAGAAACTAACCGAACAACAACTCTTCTTATTTTCTAAAAATTCTAGACTTATATATAATCATCCAAAAATCATAATCTCATGTATTCCCATATAATTTTTCGTATAGAATTCATTGGAAACCTAAAATTTATCAAATTCTCATTCTTTCCTTATGTACTATTTTTCCTAAAACAAAACCTCACAAGACAACAATTCATTATACTAGGTTCTTATGCTTCCCAAATTACCCAAAAATAATCTCAAATCAACTAGAAAGAGTTAAGAATATGGGAAGGAAACTCACCTATATTAGGATATGGAGTTGTATGTAGAATTTGTAATCACTTCTTCCTTCCTCTGGTAGCACCGATCACTCTTACGTATCTCTATTTTTCTATTATGTGTCTCTTGCTCTCTCTCTTTTTCACTCACTCTCTCTTTTCTTTCTTTTTTGGATTTTGGCTGAAGAGAATGAGAAGTGTGTGTGTGTGCTTCCGTGTGATTAAGAGAGTGAGAGAGAGGGTGTGTTTTTTTTAATTAAAAATGTGTATGTGTGTGCCATGTGGGTAGTATGTGTGTTATTTAATTATATGAATTGTGTGTGTGTGTATTGCGTGTGATGTGTGGGAAGAGGGTGTGTGTGTTTTAATTATTATTATATATATAGGTATATTTTTATCCTATTAATTACACACACTAGGTCTTTATTTTTCCCTTTGTTTAATTTAAGATTCCTTAAATTTCATAGCTTCTATAATTTGGCTTACTATCTAACTCCCATAAATTAATCCTTAGCCTTTGAATAAATTTTGGGATGTTACATGGTGCCCTTGCTCAACCAGTGCCAACTCTTCTCTTATTTCCAAGTTTTCCAAATCCAACCTCGAATTGAAATCATCCTTACTTTTTCCTTGCATATTAAGTAATGTACCAATTAGATTATCACAAATATTTTTTTTCTATGTGCCTCACATCAAGAAAATGTCTTACATCTAAGGGCATCCAATATGGAAGTTTAAAGAAAATAGACTTTTTCTTCCAACTACTTGTCCCAAATGGTTTTGTAAAATGCTTGCCAAAATTATTATCCAAGTCTTTTACCTTTTCAAAAACCTGAGCACCAGTCAACATCCTTAATGGGCTACCTTCTTCTGAGTCACCATTGAAATCATTTTCTCACTTCCTCTAATGATGTTTTGATAGTTAGAATCTTCAATGTCATATGTAGATATTTTTCTTATAAAGGTCCAGTCATACGGAATGTGTGTCATCTTTACATATAGGGTACACACAATATGCTTTAATGATGTATCTGGACAAATTACCATTAGTGGGGAAATCATTAATTGTGCCAAACAACATGGCTTTCAAAGTGAAACTTTCTTCCCTATATATATCTATCATACACATTGACCTTTCTTCCTAAAGCAGCTTCAAGTCATCAATTAATGGAGCCAAGTATATATCTATATCATTCCCAAGTTGCCTTGGCCAAGAAATTAACATGGCTAGCATCCTAAATTTACATTTCATGATCAAGTGTGGAGGAAGTTTATAAATCATCAATATCACTGGCCACATGAGTGTACTATGCTAACACTGTGCAGATTAATTCCATTAGTTAACAGTGCAAGATGTAAGTTCCTTACTTCGTTCGCAAAATCACGGTACTCATGATCAATTTTTTTCCATTGACGAGTATCTGCAGGGTACCTAAGTTTTGTGTCTTCAATCCTTTCATTTGTATGCCATGTCAATTACTTATTAATCTCTGCATTACTGTACAGTTGCTTGAATCTCATAATAATGGAAAAATACCATAGGACCTTCAAAGGACTTTTACCTTTCTTCTTACCATAACGAGATGTATTGCATTTAGGGCACTTTACTAACTTGCATACTGATTATGAAATAATATGCAATCGTTAAGGCATGCATGTATCTTCTCATAACCTATACCAGTTATAGAGCAAAGAATTCACTTTGCCTCGTATGTCTTAGTAGAAAGTATATTTTCTTCTAGAAGCATATCTAGTAAAAGTTCAAGCAGTGCGATAAAACCCGAATCACTCAATCCATAACGTTTTAAAGTTGTACACACTACTACATAAACTACTTTTAACGTATGTTTTTATGCCCTTTGGATGACCATTTTCAGGGGGATATGTATGTGAGTGTTGTTGAATGTTCTGAAATAGACGACTGTTTTAAAATAGTCATTTTAAGCCTAAAACATACAACGAGTATTTTTCTAAATAATAGTCATTGTAGTTTCAGACTTATTACAATGACTGTTTTTTGAAAATAGTCATTGAAAGTCATTTTAAAAAAAATATTATTCACATTTTCTTCTCATAGCCTTTATACCAATTCCCAAAAAACATGCACATATATTATGCCCTTTAAACCCAAATCACTCAATCAATAGCGCTTTAAAGTTGTACACACTACTACATAAGCTACTTTTAACGTATGTTTTTATGCCCTTTAGATGACTGTTTTAAGGGGGATATGTATGTGAGTGTTGTTGAGTGTTCTGAAATAGACGACTGTTTTAAAATAGTCATTTTAAGCCTGAAACATACAACGAGTATTTTTCTAAATAATAGTCATTGTAGTTTCAGACTTATTACAATGACTGTTTTTTGAAAATAGTCATTGAAAGTCATTTTTTTAAAAAAAATATTATTCGCATTTTCTTCTCATAGCCTTTAAAAAAATACCAATTCCCAAAAAACATGCACGTATATTACCCAAAACATAACATTACTAAGCAAGTATATATACATCTAGTAGCTCATAAATATAATCAAGTGCTCCAAATCAGACTGCATTATGAAGATTGTTTTATTACAAACAGATGTTGAAAGTATTTTTTTTAAACATATTATTCGTATTTTCTTCCCACAACATTTAAAAAACACTAATTCCCAAAAAATTTGCATGCATATTACCTAAACCATAACATTATTAAGCAAGTATATATATCCAACAGTTCATAAATATAATCAAGTGCTCTAAAACTAAAACATAGATCAACTTTAACAAATATAATTGAGTGTCTAAAAGTTCTTTAAACCACTGCACTATGTAAAAGAAACCTCTACACATCATCATCTATCTATTGTAGAACATATCTTGCCAAAAGTTCTAGGATCAAATTAATGTCTTTGACTGTGTAGGCGTCCTCATTACCATAAATATGTGCACAAATTAGAGAATAAGTTAATATAAATCAATTAATTGAATGACATGACTAACAAATCAATTACAATAACAAAAATGAAATTCATTTGAGAATCAAGAAATGATCACCTATTCAAAATTTGTAGTAAGTCCTCTGAAATTGATGTTATACATACATGGTAAAACATAGCATCCACACTCAGTTTTCCCTTGCTGCAAAAGGGCACTATACATCAAAAGCAAATGATAAAAAAGAATAAAGGCATATATAATGTGATTTTCAACTAAAGAACTTGAATTTAAATAACTTACTTTTGGCTGGAACCACTTCGTTGAATCACATTTACCTTCGTGCTTCCCACCCATTATATAGTATGTCTTAAGTGTACTATGATTAAAATAAAAATTAGAAGACATTAAAATAATTTAGTCAAGTCAGAAACCAATGATTTACAAATAAATTAACTTAAGTGTTGAAAATGGTTTTTATCTCTTCGTCTAGCATATGACCTAAGGAATCAAACCAAAACATGACGTTGATGAAGGGGCAAGCAACACATAGACTCCAATGATAAATATAATAACATAAATAAATTAACATGAGGTTAGATAACAAGATACTCCTTAGCAAATTGAATATGTATAAATAGATAAGATTAAGTTACTTGCATTTCAACAATTGGTCCTACATAACAAGGAAACTTAGTTTATTCGATTGTATAGCCCACATAGCTCATCCTATCTTCCAACTTATTATTATTATTTATTGCTTGATTCCCAGGACATAAGAATCCATACAATGTGTTGAGCTCACTTTCAACACATATTTTTGTGAAGCAACTACCATAGAATTAAAATGAGAAATGACTTAGTGAATGTAAAAACCTAAAAATCAGTGCATTAGTTAAAGTTTAAAATAAAAAAAAAACTCACATGATTGCAAATGTGACCTATCCTATATCTATATCCTGCAACGATATGAACTCTCTAATATCTTTGCTATTAATTGCAAAAGGATATGATATTATATGACCTATAATCTCATAAGGCATCTCCAAGTCGACCTTCGTTAATTTTTTATGCATATTTTACAGTTCTTCCAATAAGGGAAATTTTATCACTTCTTCTTGATCATAGCAACACATAAAATAAAGATTATAAGTAGGATGTTAAGGAAAATTCAAGTAACAGTAAGGTGTTTCCTACCATTAGAGGTGTTGTCGCCATATGAACAAGATGTTGAGGCTAAAGGATAAAAGATCCTATTGCCTAAACTAGTTTGGGAACCCTTGAATGAGACATCTACACCTTCATCCCCTTCTCGAACACTTGTAACATTGACCTTACGTTGATTATCCTTGGATTTGCTTATGATGGTGGGTGGCAACATGTGTGTATACAATAGTATCGGTAATAAGACATTGCAACGGGACATCCAAAAAATAAGAGCAAGGTTCTCCTAGCTCTGGTATAGGACCACAGTGGCGATGTCCAATCTTTGGCAGATTGTAACTGCCTTTGGTGTTGGGAAAGGCCGATGATTCCTAGGTACGAGAAATGAAAGAATTAATTAAACTAAAGGAAAAAATCAATGTTATATTAATTGAAATTATTTACAAACTTGAGATTTATGTTCCTCTTCACCCATCTTGGCTTGAATGCTAGAACACACCATCGATCTCATCTTACTACATAGCTCATGCAACAGCTCTTCTGGAAGATCTTGTCGAAATGATTAATGCATTTCTACCTCAAGCTCTACTCGAACTTCCTCTTTAACTCTGGCTTCGCTTGCTAGAATGAAGGGCTCATCTTTATAACCAACTATATGAATATCAACTAAGGTAAATCCAAATTGATCTTTTTAAATAATATTATTGTTAACCTACTTACATTTGAATAAAGGAACTCTTAAATTAGTGTTATTTATCTCCTATATATCTTCAATAACTCTATAATAGGCTATGGATGCCAATATGAGGTTTTTATCTTTCAAACTAAAAAAGTACATTGCTTTAGCTATCCACATCACCTCACTATTTTGCATGGTACTTCTATCATCATGGGCTTTTGTGTAGAAACAATACATGTTTATATGATAACCACTCCAAGTAATGACCTCAAAAGAAGGTTCCCAAGCTAACCCTTTGATTGTCTCAAACACACTGGTCTTGTGTGAAACCTTTTTCTTTAACCATTCTATGAACATCTTATTTTGCTTATTAGCTATCTGTGTGTCATTTTTTCTTGGATAGATTTTCTTTAAACTCTTTTTGTGTTTGTCTAAGTACGGCTAAACTTCTTCCATATTATTCAAGATATACAAGTGTGCTTGCGACACCTCTTCATGGCACATATTCTTTACTTTGATCCCTCGTGTTCTCTTACTTGTACCCTTTTTAAGACGAGATTGTGCCTTTGACCTTGATAAATATTCTTTAAAAATGTCTATAGCCTCTTTAACCACATATCTCTCAACAATTGAGGTTTTAGGTCAATAAGGATGTTTAGAATACCCTTTTAAGTTCTTCATGTATCGTTGAAAAGTGTACTTCTACCTTAGATAACTGGGCCGCATAGTCTTATCTCTCTTACCAAATGAACTACTAAACAAATTATTATATCAAAAAATGTGGAAGCAAAATGCATTTCTAGTTAGGACAGATGATAACTCCCCATTTTTAATGTATTTAAGATTTATTTTGATATAATTGGGGTGTTATCAATGCTAATTTAAGAATATTTTCTTGAGAATTTATAAGATATCAAGTTGATGCATTATCTTGGGGATTTTATTTTAAATATTCTAGTTTTGATATAAAATAGAAATAATTTAATTTAGGATAATAATAATAATTACTCACTGTTTTGAAAAAATGTTTGAGAAAAGTTAAAGAAAAGAACCCATATTTTCAAGAAATTCTGATTGAGCTCTAGAACATTTTAAAACTTTTCACTTTAGTCCCTGCCTAAAAGTTTCAATGTTTTCAGTTAAGTCCCTTGGTCAAAACGCACGTTTTGACCAAGGGACTCCCTTAGGTCTGGGAAAGCAGCTGTAAAAGAGGAAAGGAAGGGAACGAAAGGAGAAAACGGAAAAAAACAGAGGGGGAGCGGCCGCAAGTGCAGGAAAGCTGAGACGGATGCTTGAGAGCTGGAGCTGAGGCTATCACCGTCATCATCATCGGTCTCTTTCTTCCGTCAACCACTTGGACTTTCATTGCCACCATTTCTTGAGTGATCAGAGCTGAACCAGAAAAGAGAAGAAATAGAGGAGAGCTGCTGGTTCGGAGGAGTAATCGAGAGCAGTTAGGATGGATCATTGAGGAAGCTACCTCTATCTTAGCAGCTAACGGACGCAGAGAAAAGCTGAGTGAGGAAGGGAGGCCGCTGGCTTTAGATAAAAAGAAAAGAACAGAGAGGAGGAGAGGAGGAGGCTCCGCTGTTCTTCATCTGGATTGCAAGCACGGAGAGCGGCGACAATGATATTATGCTTGAACCAGGTGGAAGCTTCGACTTTATTGCCTGAGGGAGTAGCAAGCTGAGAGCTGGAATAGAGAATCCAGAACGGAAAAGCTATGGAATTAAGAATGAAAAAAATGGGAGATGCAGCTGGGAAGAAGAGAGCAGAGTACTGTAGCGTCAATAAACTATTCACTGCATTGTAGCGAACTGTTTATTTCGCTGGAGTGGGAAGTATAACTCCAGGGCAGCTGTTTCATATGCTTTATTCTCTTTCTTTCAATTTAATTCCCTTCAAGATTTTGGATTCTGAACTTTGGATATGCTGCTACTGTGATGATTGGAACTAAAACCATGTGTGGCTAATTGTTCTTGAACCTAGAGTAGCTATGAACTAATTTAGGGATTTGAGCATGTATGAACCAATTAATTGTGCTTTTAATTAATTTTGTATACTTAATCTTGGATTGTTTATCTATTTAGTGCTTGATCACCACTAAGTATGATTTGGGGAATTTAGATTAATCTTGGAAGAGGGATCTTAATTAGACCATAGGATTAAGTGATGTGGGATTGGAATTTATTCTAATTTGCCAATAGGATAGGAATATACCTATTGGACCTATATAATCATTTTAGAGTGAAATTGGACATTTATTGCCTCTTGAGTAAATTAGTTAGGAATAACAATTTTAACTTGAGAGAGGGGTATTAGTAATTGGAAGATACTATATCCATTTAAACTCTAGATTAACAAATTAACATTAAGTGCATTTAATTGAGTAAATACATGCTCTAACCTTGAAAAAGGGATTAGCCACTCTAGGTTGTTTTTCTTCCACTGAAATTTCAAAAATATTAAATTTAGGACTTTTGCTTTTGCTTAAATTGATTTTCAAATTATTTTCTTTCTTGATTTTCTCAACTTAAATGAACATGGGAAATTTAATGCCTAATCATTAGTTTAATTGAATCTCTGTGGGATGACCTTGATTTGCTACTATACTATTTCCACGGCCCGTACACTTGCGGTGCTTATTTAAAATTCAGTAGCATTAACAGAATAATATAACCCTCATTTTCGAATTTGTCCACATCAAGACTACGCCAATATGGAAGATAAAAGAAAATTGACATCTTCCATATAGTCTTCTCACTTGAAGTTATTTGATACTTACCAAAAGTGACATTGATTCTTTCCACTTGACTAGAAACCTCCTATCCAGTTAATGCCTTTGGAGTTATTTCATTCTTTGAAAAATCGTTAAAGGCTTTTTTAGCCTACAGTACAAGTGGAACCGAGGAAAAAATTGACTATGACCAAGATAGAATGTTTTTCGTCCATGCTTAAGTTTATGGAAGTATGTGCCTGCTTCACATATCAGACATGCTTTATGCCCCTTCATACTATACTCTGACAAGTTTTCGTATGCAGAAAAGTTATTAATCGTGGTGACAATCATTGTACATAGCTTAAAGGACTCTTGCTTATATGCATCAAACACATCTACGCCATAATCCCAAAACTTCTTTAAGTCCTCCATCAAAGGTGCCAAGTAGACATCGATATTGTTCCTTAGATGTTTTGGTCTTAAAAACATCATAGAAAGCATCATATACTTGCGTTTTGTACACAACTAAAGAGGTAAGTTGTAAATCATTAGTAGAATCATCCATACACTATGTGCACTACTAGGAGTACCATAAGGATTGATTCTATCTGTGCAAAGGCCAAGCCAAAGGTTTTTTAGCTCGCTGCCAAATCTGGGAAACATTTCATTTTTTTTCCATTGTGGAGAGTCAGTCAGGTGCCAAAGGTATTTTTCATCACATATTCTCTCATCAAAATGCCATTTCACTTTCTTTGCTTCTTTCACATTAGCAAACATTTGCTTAAACTGCGACATAGTTGGAAGATAGCATAAAACTTGTAAAGGTTGCCTTTTAGTTGTATCATTACCACAATCAACATATTTCTCATTTTGTATCATTAAGTTTTATATCTAGAACACTCACTTAGTCCTTCATACTCCTTTCTATACAAAAGGAAGTCATTAGGGTAAACATGTATCTTTTTATACTCCATACTCATCATAGACAATATTTTCTTAGCCTCACACATACAATTTGGAAGTATATTATCCTCTAGAAACATATCACACAATAGTCCAAGTAACAATGTGAAACTACTATTAGTCTATCTACAAGTTACCTTTAAGTTGACCAAATGAAAAATACCTAACAAGTGTATATACTTAGTACACGTAGAGTATAAAGGTGTTTCTACATCACTCCGTACGCTATCATATACACATGATTGTACAGAAGATTCTACCTCAACATCATGAATGAATTCCTCCATACTATCATCATCTACGACATCCAGAACTTCCTTCTCATAGGATGCACAAGCAGTTACTTTCTCACATACCATATCCACCTTGTGTATCAAAGATTTATTCCATTACAAAGTGATCTCTTATATCATCAATATCCCATTAACTCTCATTTAAACACTTGACACAAGGACAAAAATACTTACTATTTTTACTTGGTGCATTCATTTTAGCATATTCAATACACTCTTCTACCCGATTCTCATATTCTTCACTAGTTCTCAATCCATTCATCCAGCTGTGATCCATTTTATTACTACCTAACCTATTTTCAACAACACTCAAGTTTAGAACAATTGTAATTAAGACACGTGAATAAGGAAGGGGATGCCTTACTCATTTTTTAAAATTTTAGTGGCATTTCCCCTTATAAGTAAGATATCCAAAAATTTCAACAACAACCCAATCCAACTTAATTTAAACAACACTAACTGAAGCAATTCAAGATAATATCAACTATTTAATTAATGAAAAAAATAAGACACTTGCAAACCATTATCCCATGATGTTACAAGGTAAAAGAAAACCACACACATACACACTCTATAATAAGCTCAGCATAATACTTAGAAACATAAGCTATCACTATCTTGTAATCATTAATAATTGGGCTCAAACCAAATCTAATATAATAATCATTATAATCCTAATGAAAATTAAGTTCAATCACAAGCCTGACCTCTCTAATATTGGGATTCCACACAGAAAGGAAATGATGAGATACATTAGGATTATTGATGTTTTTCCTAAAACATTCTATCCTTACTAAAAGTGGTTGGTCATCTTGTATTTCAAGACATTTAAAATGTCCTTCTTTTCCTTATTCATCACCCAATACGTTTTTATACTATTCCATTAACAAACAAACATTCTAGCACTCACAATAACTTAAAACAGTCCTGCTTAACTCTGAAAATATTTTCAGACTTGCACTACTATTAAAATCATCACTTTAATGTCTCTCAACAAGATAGATTTAGCTAAGATAATTACTTAGCACAAAGAATCATCATACAATCAATTGTTCCTATATTTTCTTAGCATCATCAAATTAAAACTTCATTGGACAACAAGCCATTTCAGTCCTAAAATTTTTCAAATTTAAGAAAAATATTTAAATCACCACCCTAGGATCCTTTAATCAATTTCAAGTTTAAACAATACATATACTAATGCCATTAATAATAGTATGTCACATAACATCAACATTTATATATCTTCTCATTACCTAAAAACTCCTTTATTACTACCAAAACATTTGTTGAGTACTAAAATAATTTCAATGCCTGAAATGTTTTAAAAAAAATTAATTCTCATCTTTAAAACCCTTACTAACCAAAAAACAGAAGGAAACACTCATAGTCCTTATGCCTATTCTTTGAAATTCATTAATTTAAAGCTCATAGCATTCCTTATATTTCAAAAATACACCTTATTTCCTAATCTGAAAAAATTCTCCAAATTTAAGAATTATAATTAAAAATATTTAAATCACCTTTTAATGTTCCCAAACATTTTTTAGCTGCTAAGATCAATTATCTAAACTGACTAAGAATTTATTAAGCAACACAACTTAACAACAATCATACTTTATTCTTAACCTTCATAACTCAACTTAAAAAGCTTATATCATCTTTGTTATCCTGTAATTATCTTCCAGTTTGAAACTATTTTTCTAATAATCATTTTAAAGTATTTAACCTTGTTTACATTTAAATATCTCAAAGCAGTACCTTATGGCTATTTTTAAGCTTCAACAATTTAATTCAACAAGAATCACTCTCATATGAATCTACAAACATAATTAAACATCTACTCACATTTATTAAGCATATAAATCAGGATATAAATATGAAAACTAACATAATAACAATAGCTCTACATGATATGTTTAGTTTTTTCTAATTTGGAGATACATTCCTGGTCATCAAAATAACAATTTATATCATCATTAAGCATCCTAAAACATTCTTTTTCCCTTCAAATAACTTTTTTAACATCTGGTTTAAGAGCCATAGTTGAATTAGGACTCAATGGCTAAACATAAAATTATTGCAAAGTTCTTACCTTGAATGAAACCACTAGCAGAGAGAAGAACTAGAGTATTAGGATGGCTGAAACCCAAGAGGGGGCTAAATTGGGTGTAAGATAAAACTTAAGAACTTTGATATTTTTTCGCATCTTAGTGAAACCAACAATTATGAAAGTAATGAATCATAAATCAACAGTCAATTTATTAAATAATATATGCTAGAAATATAAGAGCTTAGGGAAGAGAATATGCAAACTATGATTTATCCTGGTTTGGTCTAATCTATGATTACCTATATCCAGGCCCCAGGCTCTTATGATATTTTCAATCTACTATCTTCTTTTTTAATCCAGGCATAAGAGAAGCCTCTAAAAATCTACAAGTTTAGCTGGGCACTTGCGAAGCCTTTTACAAATCTTTCATCAAGTAATTCCCCCTTACAGACCATAAGGATACAACATAGTTACTCCCCCTTACATACTGTAACAATACAACCTTAATGATGAAGGATTATAATCAATCTTCTTTCTTATAAGTAAATAAGATGAACATTGAAGTACGATACAAATAATTTCTCTCTTTTAGGTAAATGATATCGAAGCTAGATAAATAGAGAGTATTCGGGTTGAAGTGGATGATTCATGATCCTAGCATGTTGGCATTGTTGCTCTATGTCCACTAGTACAAAATAGCATTTTTAGACCGCATTATTTAGACCGGTTATTGTAGATAAGGTCTAAAAGAAACACGCGGTGGCAATTCCGTAATTAAAAGCACTTTTTTAGACCGGTTTTATAAAAAATCGGTCTAAAAAAATCTTATTTAGACCGCTTATACAAAAAAACGGTCTCAAAAAAACATTAAGACCAGTTGTTTAAATAACCGGTCTTAAAAGTCAATAATTTAAGACCGGTTATTTAAACAATCGGTCTGAAAAAGAATTATTAAAATGAATAAAAAATCACGATATGATTAAGACCAGTTGTCTAAATAACCGGTCTTAAAAGTCAATAATTTAAGACCAGTTTTTTAAATAACCGGTCTTAAAAACAAATTCTTAAAATGAATAAAAAAATCACTTTATTATTAAGACCGGTTATTTGAAAAACCAGTCTTAAATATCAATAATTTAAGACCGGTTATTTGTATAACCGGTCTTAAAAGTAATTATTAAGACCGGTTATTTAAATAACCGGTCTTAAAAGTCTGAAATTCAAACCTACGGCCGCGAAAGTTCATTTCTCATTTACGTTTCACTTCCCACTCTGTTTCCACCGCCGCGAACTGCTCACTTCCAACGCAGTAGGTGATATTCCGCCATATTCTCCTGCCACCCTTCCAGTCGCCGCCGCCGCTTCCACCTTCTTTCCCATATTCTGTTGTCGGTGTTTGAAACTCCCTCCTTCTCCGTTTGTACTTGTCGTTGCTGTGAAGTAGTCACCGTGAGTACCATCAAAGAAGCCAATGCTGCCCCTCTCCTCCTGCGCCTCAAGCCACGGTCCAAGTTACGTCAAATGGGTAAAACTCTGTTAATATAATGGCTGCAATTTCTTTCATCGTTCGGGATATTAATAATGGCTGGATTCTAGAATTGTTCATGCGGAATCTGTGCTTTTTGCTGAAGGCTAAAGGGCTAGCCCTTCTTGATGCTATTTCTTATTGCTCCATCAATCAATTGTAATTTGGCAGCAGTTTGGATTGCTTGGGTATATAAAACTCTGTTAATATAATGAATGCTAATATAAAACTTTTTTGAATGGGTATTATCTGGATGATTGGGTTTGAAGACCTCTGATGTAGTTACCAAAGATTTTGGATTATGATAATAGTAATGTTGATGTTGAATCAGGCTGAGAGTATTAGCTTTTTGTATTTTTATTTTCCTGTAAGTTGTTTTTGTTTCATGGAGATTGTATTTCGTTGAATAAGACTTGTCTTGGACTTCCTTTTTCCTGGAATGGAAGTTAATTTGTTGGACAAAAAACTGTTAAGGATCACCTGCGTGCTCTAGAACAAGTTTTTTATCCACATTCCTTATCACCCTTAAATTCTTGGGATGTGACAACAATAACCTGAGACTCAGGACATAAACAATTAAGGGTTGATTAGAAACTTAGCTCACAAGCCCCACACTATGTTGAACCCCATAAGTGTTAGTTCTCAAATATGTTTTGATGATAACTAATCTTGATAAACAATGAATACTTTGTGATTCAAGTGAGTTAAGAAAATTTTTGAAAGTTTAAAGTATGTTTAAGACAAAAGAAATGAATTTAGAAAGAAACTTGAATCAGAAGATATTCATCCTTCAGTGATCTTAGATGATCACTCGAGCGATAGGCAATTCACTTGAGTGATTCCCCTTCACTTGCTGAGATTACGCAAGTCACTTAATAACTCAACAATTTGTCTTAACAGTACAATGACGGATCCGGTGCATCCTACAGCCGAGGATCAGGTGCATCCTACAGCCGAGGATCAGGTGCATCCTACAGCCGAGGATCAGGTGCCTCCTATAGCAGAGGATCAGGTGCACCGTACTGCTCAGCACAGCGAGCCTCAGAGTGTTAATCAGGGGCAGTCATCGAGTGAGCCGAGTCACCAGCCTAGAAGGAGAGGCAGGATGGCCACACGGTTGAGGGATGTTTCCTTGAGTCGGTCTGCCGGGGAGAGGATACCGATCCAGTTCGATCAATACTGGAAACCGATAAGGCCGAATACCAGTCGTTTTAGGAGTTTTGTCGGTCTCCTGGCACGGAATAAGCCTAGCATATTGATAGAGGAGTGGAGGAATGTCGACAAAAATGTGAAGCAGCATATTTGGGACACTATTCAGGTATAAAATTCCATCTGTATGTTTCTTTTATCAAATTCGTTTCATTACTGTCACTAACTCCTTTCATTCATGAATAACAGCTCACCTATGACGTTCCTCAGAGTGAGATCTTGTATCACAAGACTATGACATATTGTTGTGAGCGCTGGAGGAAGTTCAAGATGAGTCTGGCAAACAATTACGTGCATATCGAGGTGCCAGCTAGTAAGCCACGTCCTACTCCTTGCAGCAAGTACTCGTACATCGATGAAGCAACATGGAAGGAGTTTTTTAGGCTTCGGACTACTCCAGAGGCTTTGGTGAGATAACTTATTTTGTACTTTATTTACTTATCTTTTGTCTTTACTGTTTGTAACCTTTTTTTTCCCATTTCCTATTCGCAGGCAAGAAGGCAAAAGGCACAAGCGAGCGGCAGGAAGAATGATTGCCCCCACACAATGTCTCGTGAGGGATACACAAAGGCCGAGAAAGACTTGTTGGCGGCCAAACGGAGGAGATTGGAAGAAGCATCTCAATCCGATCCTTCTGTTCTGCTATCTCCACCATCTCCGATACGGCGTGAAGAGTTGTGGTTGCATGCTCACCGGAAGAGTGGTGGATCCTATACAAGCGACCAGTCTTGTATAGTCGGTGAAAAAATTGTAAGTATCGTTATTCTTATTAACTGTTTAATAAACATTTTTCATTACTCATGTGTGTTTTTTGTATATCTCACAGGAGGAACTTCAAAAAAAGAAAGCCGAGGGAACCTTCAAGTCCGAGGGGAGGAATGACATTCTCACGGTTGCTACTGGAAAACGTGAGCATCCAGGCCGCGTCAGGGGAGTTGGAGGAGGGGTGGGTATAAAGGATTACTTTGGATCCTCCTCACGCAGTTCCTCCTCCAACGTGGTCACGAGAGACGAATTGGAGCGTATGTTGGCCACTGTGAGGGTAGAAGCAAGGGCTGAGGCAGAAGCATCATTTGATGCACTATTGGATGCCCGGTTGAGCAAGATGAAGGATGAGGTATATGCCATGGTGAGCACAAGATAAGACACCGCTCCTGTCCACGAACAATCGCTCGATCGCCATAAGCAGAGCACCAAAGGGAGTTGTTGCAATGTGGGACAGTCATCAGAGGGTCCTGGAAAGGACGATGCTGAGCCTTGTGATTTATATGTTGAGGATCCTCTGAGACGGTTAGTTGCACGGGGGAGTGTGCACAACCTAGGATCAATTGTTCACCACCTCGAGATGACAGATGATCAGGTTAGGGTGTCAGTTGAGGAGGTTATTATCTCAGACGCACCTGTCCCTATCCCTTCTGAGGAGTTCAAGATTGTGGCCGATGTCTTGGGTACTTTCATATCATGGACGAAGAACCTTGTTTCTGTTGGAGCTGCGGATTCCCTGATCAGAGCCCCAAGTCCAGCTCCCGTCCCTTGTGAAGTTTCACAGCCTCCACCACTGAATGTGATGCAGCAAGTGATTCTGATGGCATTTGACACATCTTTCCCGACTAAACATTGGCCTATGGATTCAGTTGTTGGACCGTCAGGGGCGGCATGCTATCTTGAGAGGGATGATTTAATGTCCATGGTCGCTCCTAGACAAAATCTTACGATTGCGATTGTCCAGGTTTTTTTGATGTAAGTATCTTCTTCAATTTGAAGTAAATATCTTAAAAATTACGCTCTGTAACCTTAATTTGTGTGCTTCCATTTTTTTTAGGTACATGAATCATAGGTTGGTTTCCTCTGGGTAGAGCGCTAAATTTGGATTCATGTGCCCAGCTCATGCCACGGAGAAAGGGACCACTGCTGCCATCAGACATAGATATTTATCACAGAGGCTCAGTGAAACAGAAACTGACTGTTTCTTGGTTCCTTATGTGCATGGGTAAGAAACATCAAATTTATATTCCGAAACATCACATATAATGCTTTATATTTGCTGAACATTCATCTCTTTTTTTCAGGGATCATTGGCAATTGGTTATTCTGTGTAAGGCTAGTTACACAGTGATCCTCCTCTGCTCCCTCTACTTCAAACCGGGGACTGACTTGAAGAAGACCATGAACTCGTAAGTTTTCTTGCTTTATTACCTTTTGTGTGCAAAGTTTGTGTGCAGAATAAGTAATCTTTGTGATTTTGATCATAGGGCTATGCGGACTTTCCTACACGCTAAGTGTGGTAGGCATGTTCGTGACTTAAAAGACCCTACATGGATCACGCCAAAGGTTAGTACATATTTGTTTTCTTTAAGATGCGTTTCATAAGCTATGCTTTTATGCTTGCTTTGATGATATCATGTTCTTTTTCAGACCCGTAGGCAACCACCGGGCTCCAACTTATGTGGTCTTTATATTTTGAGGCAGATTTATAATATTATCAGCCTAGACACGACTGACTTTACCGAGGAGGTAATAAATGTATATTTCAAATATTTTGTATTACTTTATTGTTTTTAAGTTAGTAAGTTAATGTTTTGTTTGGCTTCGGTGTTACACATACAGATGTTTGATCTTGCTGATCCCTTTCCTGAAGAAGATATTGATTTCATCCGCAATTGTTGTGCTGAATTCATTTATGAGCTTTTACAAGATTAGTAAGTTTTTGAATCTGATTTATGTTGTTCTAATAATACTTATGGTTTTCATATATATCTAACTTGGTTTATATCTCTGTTTAGGACAAATACTTGGATATTGGCGATACTTGTTGGCTTTTGATTCAGGCAGGGATCACTATTGTGAATTTTCCTCCACTTAGATTTTTTCATTTCTCTGTAAAGCTTACGAAATTTTTCCATATAATGAGAAATATTGTACTGTTTCTGAGAATTGAATAAGTTGATCATGTGTTATTGGTAGTCATTGGAATTGAATGTGTTTGTTTTCAATGACTTTTTTCATAATGTTCATTCTTTAATTGTTGAGAGTCGAGGATTGTGTATTGGTAGTTTCTGGAAATAAAAATGTTGTTGTCACTACTTCTGATTGTCAATATATACATATATGCATGTGTATGTAATGTGACAGGGAGAATGTTGTTGAATATGGCTTACTGGCCTGGGTAAGATTAAAACAAATAAAACAAAAAGAACAAAACAAAATTTTAAGACCGGTTCTCTTAATAACCGGTCTTAAATATATATTTAAGACCGGTTATTAAGAGAAGCGGTCTTAAATAAGTAAACTTTAAGACCGGTTCTATGAATAATCGGTCTTAAATATATATTTAAGACCGGTTATTAAGAGAACCGGTCTTAAATTATTATTTTTTTATGCTAAAATTTCCCTAATTGTTCCTTAGTTAAACTTTAAGACCGGTTGTTGAAGAACCGGTCTTAAAAGTTCATATTTAAGACCGGTTTTTTAACCGGTCTAAAAATTTTAATACTTTTTAGACCGGCTGTATCAAGACTTGATCCAGAACCGGTCTAAAATATCGTTTTTAACCGGTCTTAAAAGTGTTTTTTGTACCGGTGGTCTCATCGAATTTGAATACTCTTTGTTAAATCCAATATAATTTAAACATTTTATACAGAAGAGATGAATCGTTCAGTAGGCATACAAAAGTAGTACAACATACTAATATAGTAAACTTAATTACAATACAGGAGAGTTATGTAGTTTAAATATCCCAGTTTATATAAGCCAAGACTTATAACAAGTACAAAGTACTTAGCACCAAAATTCTTCCTCCAACTAGTCCTCTTAACACTTGAACTCCACCTTTTCTTTGCCTTTGCTACTACTAGATTTAGCTGTATGAATTTGATTTATAGGAAAGGAATGAGATTCATACGAATCTCAGTAGTAACCAGTAATCGATCATATAAGGTGTGGAAAGTAAACATGTAATGCAACATTTATCATGATGTAGCAATCAAAATGTCAAGCACATGTCAGACAATGCTCAGGAACCAAATGATGATTTTGTTCGGATCAAAATGATCATCTGTTCCTGATCTGCACAAATATCATCTCATAATGTGATCATAACAACAACTTGGAGTAGGCCTATACCTGTCCGTACTTCTCACAACTTGGAGCAAACATATATTTGTCTGTACATACCAAGCCACTCAACTGGGTCTACCTGGCGATATGGTACCCCAAAGGTTCCATGGGGTAGGTTAAATCATTACCTACACCTATAAGCAATACATTGAAAAAATCATGGAAAACATTTCTTATTTATAACCACATAAAATATGAAAGATAGAGTTACTACCTTGTTGCCTTTCCTTTTCTAATTTATCAATCTTGGTAGGTCTCGCTAGGCAGATGTCAAATCCTAAAATTAGCCAAAATAGTTGCAAATAAGCTACTATTCATGTCTACCTTCTATAGAAACTTATAACTTTAATTTCTTTCTTTGAAATCATATATTTACCAAAATTCCCTTGACTCGACCCGGCCCCACTTTTGTTCCTGGTATTTTTGCACTTTTTCAAAAATTTACGATCCAGGCCTATTCTACATATTTTCGTGTATAGAATTCATATTTGACCTCAGATTAGACTAATTCCAGCTCAAATTATATTTTTTCCCTTGACAATCCAACTTGGGGTTTCAGGGGCAAAATTGTCATTTTACATTTCGAGGCTTTTCACACTTCGCACTCAACATGAATCCTACACAATTTTTCCTTCTAAGCACCATGGAACCATTAGATTCATGAAATTCCAGCTCTGCCCCTTATTTCTATTCTTGGCTAACTAGATGCTCACCATTCCTAGAATTTTTATGTTTTGAATGTTACCACTGAAAAATGCTTGTTTCACTGGGCTAACTTCAAAAATATTTATTTCCTTGAGTACAACTCCAACAATTCTATATGACCTATCAAATTAAAGCTTATTATGTCTACTTTCATCTTGAAAGGTTTCATAATTTTTGGATATCATTTGCCTATTTAAAAATATGTCACAACGTGACTGCCTTATGAGGAACTTACTGATAACATCCTTTTTCACATCTTTGGCCATTCCTTATACGTCAAAATTCTCCATTCCACACTATAAAATACAAATAAATTTATAAAATATTTTTGGTGCCTAAATTCAGGGTATTACACTCCTATTTATAGTTGATAAAGATCAATAACCATTGAGCTTTTCTTCTTCCTGTTGAGGCTTTTAAAATATGACTGTTGAACTAGCTGTTAGAAGTTTTTACTGAAAAAAGCCCTTTTTCTAATTTGTATGTTAATTCTTATTTTATCACCTAAAAATGCTTAATCACTAGTATAATGAAGTGTTAGAGTGATTAGAAGTAAGAACAATAAGTTACACAATCATTTTAATGATTTTCAAAAGTTACTAAGCGTTGCTATGTTTTCTAAGAAAAGTATTACTAGATGGATCACTCGAGTATTTTGCTAGTGATGCATCACTCAAGTGATTTAAATAGATCACTTGATGTATCACTCGAGTACTCTGCTAGTGATGTTGTTTAACGTATTACTCAAGTGGTTAGTTGAGTGAACTCAAGTCATCACTCAAGTGATCTACTCATTTTGACTCTAAATATAGCAAATGACCTATTATCAGAAAGCTCTTACTATCTGCATTCCAATGCAATAAGAATCAGCTCCAAATTCATTGTATTCTGCAAGTTATGATCTAAATAGTGTTTACTGTTCTAGACAGTGTTTGAATTTTTGAGCGTCGAATTCTAGAAGGCATACCACTTTGAGTATAACTCAAAATTTGACACATAACCTATCGTTAGAAAGATGTTTAAGTCTAGTTTCATATGCAATCAGTTTTTACTCTATTGGATGTGTGATATGAGAGATATAGCCAAAATACCAAACCTATTACAGAATATAGTGGTGATTTGAATGTCAACTTCCAAAACTCATATCTCTTCCATCAGAACTTCTTTGATGTTGATCTTGGTGTCTATGTGACGTATTGGAAGTCTAGCTTTATATGAAATAAGCTTCAAATCAATCAGATGTATGGTTGGAGAGATATATTCAAACTACCAAACCTTTATCATGCTAAATAAAAATAGAGCACAACAAAGTAGTAATCACTTAAATGATGATAAATCACTCGAGTGATGATGCATCACTCGAGTAACCATCTCTGTAGTGCCATAACTTTCATATAATTCATTTTAGCTTCGTATTGACTAATTCTAACCTTCATTTGACCATAAAAACCTCTATTATCGCTTCTAAGAGCTTGAATCTTGATATTCCCATTAGATCTTGCAAGTTTTTCTTTCTTCAATCTCTTTATTCCTAATTTTCCTCTTAATGATCATTTTCCATAACCCAACTAGATAGCTTCTTTATTTTCTTGACAATCTTCAATCTTCCTCTTTCTTTGCTTGACTAATCTATAAGATATTTCACATTAAATATAGTAGTTAGTTAGTCAATGTAGGAGATAAGTATATTATGCAAACTTTTTGCTCTTAATATTTGACCTCTATATCTGACATCATCAAAACTAATCATATCTAACATAAAAGACAAGGCCGTGAGAACTCTGGTGGATAGGAGGTTAAAGGTCAGATAAGAGGATGGAGATCATGTCTGGGGTTAAAGAAGGAGAAAGAGGATAAGGCGCGAGACGGTGAGAGAGACTGAAGGAGAAAGAGGCAGAGGTGTAAGAGTGACGAGAGGCACGGATTGAAACAAAAGATGATAGGAAAAAGTTTTCAATGACTAATTTTCAAAAAATAGTCATTGAAATAAAACTTTCAATGATTGGTTATAAAAAACATTCGTTTAAAGTCCAACTTTCAATGATTGGATATAAAATTAGTCATTGAAAGCAACTTTCAATGACAGTTAATATTGAAACATTCGTTGAAATATTTAGCTTAAATTTCAAAAATGCGACTACCTCATTTTCAACAACTTTTTTCTTAAACGGACGTTAATTACTGTTGTTAAAATAACTTTTTATAGTAGTGACAATTTTAACACTGCTAGCAATCTTGTGCATTTAGTACTACATGCCTATAATGGTTTATCTTCATTACCTTTCAACTTCTCAAATTCCTTAGGATAGTTATGAAGCACCCATTCCACTACAATTAGCATTTCTTCAAGACCATCATCCTCATTTTACATGCTTAAGTCAAACTCATTTTCTAAGTACCACTCGTGGGTATGCACCTGATCACCACATACATCATCTGTCTCACCATGCCTTATCCATCGTGTATATGTTTGATCAATTCCATGACACACTAAATGATCTAGCAAATCAAGTGGACTAATATACTTTTTATAACAACAAGATAAGCATTGACACAATATTTTGTTAGGATCTTTTGGATGCTCATTTGCAAATCTCATAAACTCTTTCACCCTATCACCAATAAGATGACATCCATTTTTTATCCATCTATACCTTTAAGCTATTTTTAAAAAAGTGGTTAGTTGTTTAACTATTATATTTACTAATTACTTTTATCTTTTGTTATTTATTTTAAAATAAAGTTGGCAACATAACATCTTAAAAATTGAAGCTTTCCATGTCTTAAACCCTTTCTTTTAATTGATAAATAATCAATGAATTAATCATGCAGCATAATAATAATTTTTCATAGCTCATAATGAAAGAAATCATATTTTCCAACATATATTATAGGTAAATTAGAAAGTATTACAAGCCAACAAATAAAATACAAGTGTTAAAACTAAATACTTATTTTACTTATGTGACTTATTAATAACAATTGCTACAATAATTAAAAGTTATAACTACTACATCTCTTCACATATAAACTGTATATAATAACGTTTAATTTTATCTCATTTATTTTTTAGCATATTAAAATGAGAATAATTTTTTAAAATTTCATAATAAATTAAATATAAAATACATAGAGCAAATTAAACTATTAACTACTAATAAAATTAGACTGTAAGCTCAGAAAATAAAAAAATTACAGTGTATAGAAAGCTTAACTAGAGTGAGCTAAAACTTTAAGCACAACACCTGAACAAAATTTAAATAAAGGAAAAAAAAAGGTTGCATGCAGCTTTAAATTTTTTTTTAAAAAAAAAGGAAAAGTGAGTGTTTACTTATGGGATATTTGGGATGGGGATGGGTGGAGGAAATGGGACTAAAGGAAATGGAAGTGGGTGTGTGTGTGTGTGTATTTATAAAAGGAGAGGGGAGTAGGGACCAAGGATAAGTAAAGGAAGAGGCTAATAGGAGTGAGGACTAAGGATAAGGAAAGGAAGAAGTCAATGGGAGTGGAGACAAGAGGATAAGGAAAAGGAGGAGGAAATCCATGAGAGAGCTATTAGAAAATGGGGGACACGCTACTACTCAAGTGGGAGCTGATGAAGAAGGGTTTGGGAGAAGGTATTAAGAAATACATTAAGTGGCACTTCCTTTAAAAAACACTTTGTGTGGTGATTGCTGAAATAGTAGCTGTGGCACTTGTGTCAGTATATGGCACATTTTCTAGTGTATTTTATTTCAAAATAAAAACACACCTTATGTGGCGCTTGTCCACTTAAGGTCTATAAGTAGTTGTGGCACTTGCCTGAGAAAGCACCACAACATCCTAATTTTTTTAAAAAAAATCCAGAACAAGCTATGGCACTTCAAGAAAAATAAAGGTATTGGCATCTTTATAATTCTGGGCAGAAATTTTGACATATTAGGTGTCCTTTTAATGAAAAAGGATGCCAAAAGCAATTTATGGCATCCCTTTTAAAATTGAGACGCCAAAAGCACCATTTTAGGTGTCCTAATTTCAAATTGGGATCCTAAAGTACCACTTTGGGCGTCCCAACAGAAAAATGATGCATAAAGTACCACTTTTCCATCCCTTTTAAATTTTGGATTCCAAAAGTAGGCTCTCCTAAATTCAAATTTTTAGAAATTGCATAGTAGCCGACTTCCCTTTCTCCTTCTGGAAAAATTGCACTCTTCCTCTTACTCTCATTAGGACTGTTTTTTCAAAATTCCTCTCTCTCTCCACCTCCCGTACATTCATGAAAATCCATGCTTCCCTCAAAAGCAAGCTTTCTGCTTTTTTCTTCCTTCCATTCCATACATGGACATGGTCACTCCTTAGTCTAACAATTTCCATTCTTCCTTCTCTAAAAACTTCTCTAAAATTGTGGCCACCAAAGTTGACATGAAAATGCCTCAAACTCACCATATTTTCTTTATTTGATCAAATTTTGACTTTGAGGCTTTGATTGTTACATATCCTATCTCTGGGATTGATTTTCTTTTAATAAGCAAGGGGAGTGAGTGATGAAGAACAACAGGCAAGCTCGTAGTCTATTTGGAATTTCACTCTCTGACAAACCCAAGTAGCAGTAATTTCTCATTTGTTCTTCTGGATTTTTCTGTAGATAACTTGTTAACGACATCTGTGAGGTACATATCATACAAACTTGCTCTTGATTTTTATAAAATCACACACCTCATCTTTGGAATTTAAGACTTCCTGGTTTTAACTTCTAGCTTATTTCTTTGTGAAGAGACTGTCAAGTTTAATCTTTGTTTTCTTGCACTTTAAATCTCATTGAACGCTGTTGTACTTTGTTTTTTCAGCATCTGAACACCGTTTTTTGAGAAATTAGGTTCTTTATCGAAAAATATTTTAGTCAAGGATTTTTCTGCCTTTTGTCTTCTTTGCTTTTGGATTTGACATTTTCTATCATTCTTTCTGAAAATTGAATGACTGCAATACTTCCAATGTCCATAAAGAGAGGGACACCATAAGATACTTATGGCATCCCTTTTTGAAGTAGGTTACTTATGGTGTCCCTTTCTTAAAAAGGGAGACCGTAAGTCTCTTACAATACCCCTTTCTTAATAGATGTTATTCCCATATTTTACTACGTCGCTCATATAGGCGTCCCCATGTAAAAGGATGTAGAAAGGGCCTAAAAATGAATGTTAAAAGTTTTTTCTGTAGTAGTGTTTCTTTAAAAAGTGTCATAAAATGTACGCCACTTTTCCCTCTTTTTGTAGTAGTGTTCCAACTATGAATTAACAAGTAGAAGAGGAAGGCAGATCGATCGAGGGAGAGTGTTTGTCATATAGCTTAACCGCAATGTACGGATCGCAAGTAGTATAAAAATATCTTTCCAACGAGGACTAAGGCAGAACGAGCTACTTATCACAATTACACTCTCAATTAAGTTGAGGGACAACCAAAGTTCAATTAAAAGAGAAGTTTTATTTTGAAGAGAACTAAGGTGAAACTTGGACTTTAAGATATTTTAGAGCTTAGGATTATCTATTCCCTTGTTATTTCATGAACTCAGTTAATTAACCCTTAACTAGTGGTCAAATGAAGATATGCGTTTGCCTATGATTCCATTACCAAAAAATAGTCAATTTTTGATGAAATTAGCCATGAAATTTGTTTCTCTCGATGGTTTTGTCAAAAATTTGACAAAACTTCCATTAGAATTTGTTCCATTAGAATTTTTTCATGGCCAAATTAGCTACAAAAAAATTCCATGGAAATGGAAAATTGCGTGGGATAAATTCTATGGTAAAAATATTTATTATATTTTTAATGAATTTTATATAAAAATAATATTATAATTGTTATATATGATTAGTTTTGATGATGTCAAATATAGATGCCAAATATTAAGAGTAAAAATTTTATATAATGTATTTATTTTATACTTTGACTAACTACTGTGTTTAATGTGAAATATCTTTTAGATTAGTCAAGCAAAGAAAGAAGATATCAAGTTAGAATATGGAAATTGATCAAGAAGAAAATATTAAGAACATATTAAAAATAGAAGTTATTAAATATGGGCAGAAATCAAGAAAAGAAAGAAGTTATTAAGTTTGATTATTAGGAATGATAAAAAATGATAAAAAGAAATAAGAGAAGAGATTGAAAAAAGAAGAACTTGCAAAATATAATGGGAATATCAAGTTTGAAGTTCTTAGATTTGGTATTGGAGGTTATTATGCTCAAATGGAAGTTGAAATAACTTTATCAGAAGTTAAAAATGATTGGCTATTTTCAAAATACTGGATTTTATTCGAATAAGAGAGGTTTTATTCCAATAAGAACATTTTTATTTGAATAAGAGAGTTTTTATTCAAATAATAACACTTTTATTCAAATAACAACAATGTTATTCAAATAAAGGAATGAGCTCTATTTCATTCAGCATAAGGAAGGTTCGGTAATTTGGTCATATCTCTCAAACCATAATTCCAATTGAACTAAAACTTATTTTATATGGAACTAGACTTCTAATGTAACACCCCAATTTTCAAACACCAATAATTCCTTATGTATTTGATACACTTAATGGAATTAAATGGTGAAGTGCATGAATTTATGTCGATATTTCAAGCATCAGTTATTTATTAATTGGCCAAAACTAAGGACAAGACGTAAGAAATGATTTATCGGATTAAATCATTAATTGTTGGGGCAAAATCGTAATTTTTCCAAAAGTGGGAAATGATTATTTTTCCCTAATTCTTCCAATAATACCAATTATATGAGATCTAAAAAGAGGGAAATGACCACTTTATAACTAATAAGTCTATTTTGGTGATTTATTATCAAGAAAAGTCAACTAGTCAGAAAGTCAATAACTTGGTCAACAAGTTACAAGTTGACACAATGGGATTATTGGATATTCATATTTTCCCCTCTATTCTCATATATCTCACGTGGAATGGTGAAGCAAAGAAGGGAAATGAGATTTGTGGACCAATGGAATAGTGCCACCCATGTTAAGTTAATCATTTAACTCAACTCATTATTTATATATTATTTCCTTCATCATTCACCATCCATTTCCTCATTCCTCATTCCCGTGTTGATAAGAACGAAACAGAACGCAAGAACGAGCGAGAGTGAGACGTGAGAATGAGAAGCTAGGTTTGAGTGCAGAATCAAGGTAAGAAGCTTGGAACTTGTGATTTAAGCTTCCTAAACTCTCTACAATCTCTCTTGCTCATCTCTCCATCTCTAAATCTGTGGTTGCTCAGCGTTTTCAAGAGGAGAGAGAGAGAAGTTGGACGTTGAAGAGAGAGAAAGTTGTGAAAATCAAAGGTAACTCTCCAAGCTTGATTCTATAGCTTATATGGATGCTATTAAAGCTATTTATGGTTTGGTTTGGTTGTTATTGTGAATGGAAGATGAAGAAAACTAAAAGACTTTGAAATTCAAGTTTCTCCAAACCTTAACCAATGATCATTCTAATAGTTAATAAGTTGTCTATAAGTAGAAAGAAGATGATTAAGACAATCAGAACGAGAAACTGACACAATTTTTCTGAGAATCTAAAATTTAAACCCTATCATGAATATGATAAAGGATATGGAATTTAGCAATTCCGAAGATTCCAATGGGTTTAGATGATCAAATTGTGTAGGGTTTATATTGACAACTTAGTAAGAAAAAGCCCCAGAAGGAGAAATGACATAATGAGCTTTAAAATGTAAAGGAATGAGTCACTAAGGGCATTTTTATCATTTGGACCTGAATTTGACCAATCTAAGATTAAAAATGGATTCTACACGCGAATTTGTGTAGTAATAGCTCATGTCATGATTTTTGGTAAGGACCGGGACTACAGAAGCATTTTGGTAATTTGTCATCATAAAGCTAAGTTAACCACTATTATGGAATCGATGTAAGTTCGATTGAGTGGTAACTCACCTATGATGGTTGTATATTGTAGGACTTGGGTACAGTCTGAAGTCTGTGAATTGCCTGAGCTTTGAAGAACGTGTAAAGGATACTGGAAAAGCTAACAGGTAGTAACTTCCTTCGTACTTATATTATGTGATATCATTATGGATGTCATACATCGTAACATGAGCTAGTGTCATAGACACACCAATCCGCCATCTTGTGGTCAAGGACCCGACATGGGCACCAAGTCGACCAAGGGAAAACATATAGTTTGACCTTGGGCTAGTGTACACACTCACGTTCGATCATCTTACATGTCATGACATTGCATGTCTATTTTCGCATTTTAAATGTATGTTAGCTTGTTGCTATTGAGATTCTCTGAATCTCATTCTTTTCTACAACAAAAACCATTTCAGCTGAAGCAAGAAGCTCTAAAGGCAAAGCGGCGGCTACCGGTGATTAGGATCCCGGAGTTTGTTTCTTTTGGTTATGTATATGTGTATTTATGTGGTATGTTAATGTAAGAAGACCCTTGAAGGGTAACCTCCATAGTGTAAACTGATATAATCTATTCTCAAGTTTCGACTATGTTGTACGCTTTATGGGAAATTATGTGCTTTTCGATCTATAATCATTGATTTGGGAAAAGGGACGCCACAATTTTGGTATCAGAGCAATAAGCATATATTAAGCATAAAGCGGGTTTTGGAATAATACGAAAGCAATATGATATAGTTTACATGGGATAGGAGGTAGGATAGTTGGAAACTACTTAAGAGTGTTGAGCCATGTGAGGGTATGAAAGAAGTAGCATAGAAATGGTTTTGGTGTGATTTTTGAAGCATTGTAAGTGTTGGATAGCTGATGAACTCGAGTGGTATCTTGGGGACTTGAGTTCATGAAGCAATTTCTAGTGCAATTCGTGGCGAGAACTCGAGTGTGATATGTGGAACTCGAGTTTGGAGGAGAAATTTTGTGTCAGGACTCGAGTTTATGTTGGAGGACTCGAGTTTATCAGGAATTTCTGAAGGAAAAGTAGCTTCGGGTGAGAACTTTCAGAGTTGGAAGTGGCCAACTTGAGTGCCAATTTACATGGAAACTTGAGTTCATGGCATCGGACTCGAGTGCAGTTGGTATTTCAGTGGAATTCACGCGAGTGCAAGGCCAGTACTCGAGTGAAAATGGAAAGCAACTCGAGTGCGTATGGGATAAATCGAGTGTGCATGGTATTGTGACAAGTTGGAAAACTCTTAGATAGGAACTCTTTCCTCAGAACTTGCGGGACTCGAGTGTTTATCCCTCAAAACTCGAGTGTTGGATTGAAGAACTTGAGTGCGATGTTGATCTGATGATGCTCGGAACTCTCTGGAACAAACTTTCATGTTTTCACTCATAGGACTCAAGTGGTGACAACCATGAGAACTCGAGTGTGTCAATAGGGACTCAAGTGCAAGTGTTCCTGGTGTGTGCAAAGTAGAAGAACAACCCAATATCCATGCAAAGAAACTCGAACTTGAATGAGAATTGTTGGACTCGAGTGCATGGGTCTGAACTCAAGTTCGTGGTTTCAAACTCGAGTTCAGGAGTGATGAAACAATATGTAACAAGGGATTTTGGGTAATGTTTTTATGTGGTTAGTGATTATCATTCATTGGTTGTTTATGCATGCTTTGTGGAATATATGACAAATTTATGTACCTAAATTATTGTGAAAGGACAAGAACGCCCTTGCTTCCATATGATATTTATCTTTTTCTCTATTTTCATGTAAAGTGAATTATAGAGATGGCTCATACTCGAAGTAGAGGTCGTGGTAGAGGGCGAGGTAGAGGCCAACGAGGAAATAATAATGATGAACCAAATGTTGGACCTGGTATGATGCAACAATTAATGGGTATGATGCTAGAGCAACAAAATGTGTTGAATGAACTTCGCGCTGAAGTAAGAGAAGGATGACAGAAACAAGATGCCAATACAAAAGCCCGTAATAACCCTAAAGGACCAGGGGGAGGTCATGTGTAGCCTACAGTACCAGAACCTCTGCCTGAAGTTCTAGAAAATCCGAATGTTGTAGCTGAGAGTATGCAGACTTGGGTGACTAGAATGAATCAGCATCTGTCAACCCTCTTTAATAGGAGATTTGATCCTGAAGTAGCTGAGGATTGGTTAGCTCGATTGGAGAAGATTTTTAGAATCCTTAAGTGTCCTGATAATGTTAAAGCCCGTCTGGCTATCTATAAGCTAGAGGATGATGCAGACCAATAGTGGGAAAACAATAAGGCTATCCTACAGGCACAAAATATCCCTCTGACATGGGAAGTATTCTGAGAAAAGTTCAATGAAAAATATTTTCCTCGATCGTTGAGGTTGGCCAAAGAGACTGAGTTCCTAACTATACAATAGGATGAGAAGGAAAACTTTGATGAGTATTTAGCTTGATATCTTCGTCTATCTTGATATGCTTCCTACCTAGAGGTACGCAATGATGAGGGATGAAAATCGGATATGATGATTCGAGGATTGAAACCAGAATTTAAAGAGAAATTTATTTCTCAGCATTTTAGGAAATTTAGTAATGTTGTTGAGGAGTGCCGAATAATGGAGCATAATTTGATAGAACAATACACTCAGAGAAATACTGGCAACAAGATCACACCAAGTGGTAGTAATTTCCCTCAAAAGCGCCCATATCAGGGTAGTGTTCCAAGTGGCAGCAACACGAAGCCTAACCAGTCTGATAGCTGAGGTAATTCAAGATCGACTGGAAACAAAACTTACAGATACTGTAAGAATCCTCTCTATCTGGGCCAATCATGCTCTAGAGCAAGGCAAGCCCAAACAGCAATGAGACAGATCATCTGCTACAACTGTAACAAGCCAGGGCATATTGCCAAGGACTGTAGACAGAGACAAGAGCCCAAAGAGCGGCGACAACAAGTATAGGGTAGAGTATTTTCCTTGACACACGAAGAAGCTCAAAAGTCTTCAGACCTTATTAAAGGTACGATTTCTCTTAATGGTAATCTAGTGCAAGCATTGTTCGATTCAGGAGCTAGTTATTCATTCATTGCATATGACAGCGTAAGACAGCTAGGACTGAGTATGTATAGATTACCTTATAATTTGACGGTATCCACACCTACGGGTAATAGATTCGTCACAGCTGAGGTTTGCTTAAATTGTATTATAAATGTGGAAGGGCATGAGTCCACAGTAGACTTGATTTGTTCTCCATTGAATCGACTTGAGGTGATTCTTGGAATCAACTGGTTGACTGCAAACAATATGATGCTAGACTATGGAAACAAAAGGGTCATATATCCTAAGTCAACAGCAAAGGCTGGTACCGAAATCAACTTAAACTTCCTCTCTACAGGAGAAGCTGAGAAATGCTTGCATAAAGGTTATCAAGGGTATATTGTGTTTTCTCCATGCACTCAGAAGCAGACATTATATTGGAGAATATCCCTGTTGTGAATGAGTTTCCTGATGTTTTTTTGGAGGATCTCAGTGGACTACCCCCAGATAGAGAAGTGGAGTTCGCAATTGAAACTAAGCTTGGAGCAGAGTCGATATCGAAAGCCCCATACAGAATGGCGCCAAGTGAGATGGCAGAACTGAAAAAGCAGATTGAAGAACTGCTAGAGAAAGGGTTTATTAGACCTAGTGTATCGCCATGGGGAGCTCCAGTATTATTTGTGAAAAAGAAAGACGGAAGTCTAAGACTTTGTATTGATTATAGGGAGCTGAACAAGATAATTGTCAAGAATAAATATCCACTTCCTAGAATCGATGATTTGCTCGATCAACTATCAGGAGCTTGTGTGTTCTCCAAGATTGATCTTAGATCAGGTTATCACCAACTCAGAGTAAAGGCAACTGATGTGTTGAAGACTGCTTTCAGAACACGATATGGTCATAATGAGTTTCTTGTGATGTCGTTTGGACTGACCCCAATGCGCCTGCAGTGTTTATGGACTATATGAATCGAATATTTCGTCTATACCTGGACTAATTTGTGATGGTTTTCATTGATGATATTCTGGTATATTTCTAGAGCCGAGTAGAGCATGAACACCATTTGAGTACTGTATTGAAGACACTGAGGGGTAAGCAACTTTATGCCAAATTGAGCAAATATGAGTTTTGGCTATCAGAAGTTAAATTTCTGGGTCATGTATTCTCACAGCAAGGAGTCTCTGTAGATCCAAACAAGGTAGAAGCGGTACTGAATTGGAAAAGACCAGAGATGGTATTTGAAATACAGAGTTTTCTAGGTCTTGCAGGCTACTACCGACGATTAATACCTAATTTCTCCAGGATAGCATTGCCATTGACTAAGTTAATGTGAAAGACTCAACAATTTGTATGGGATAGCAATTGTGAAGGGAGCTTCACTGAGCTGAAACGAAAGCGAACAACTGCACCAATTTTGACAATCCTAGATCCACAATTAACCTTTATGGTTTACACAGATGCCAGTGGGCATGGATTGGGATGTGTCCTAATACAGCAAGCCCATGTTGTGGCATACACATCTCGACAGTTGAAGCCTTACAAACAACGATATCCCACTCATGATCTTGAATTGGCAGCAATTGTATTTGCACTAAAGATCTGGAGACATTATCTCTTTGGGGCAACCGTAGAGCTATACTGCGACCACAAGAGTTTGAAATATCTATACGATCAAAAAGAGCTCAACATGTAACAACGTAGGTGGATGGAGTTGCTTAAAGACTATAATCTGGAGATCAAGTATCATCCTGGCAAGGCTAATGTCATAACAGACGTATTGAGCCGCAAAGTAGTGCAGGTGGCAGTCCTTATGATTCAAGAGCAGAAGTTGATTGAGAACTTCTGAGACCTTACTTTGTCAAATCAAACTATGACCAGCAATAGTAGTATCAGTCAAGCAAAGAATGATCTGAGTGAAGATATAGAAAAAGCTCAGATGCAAGATAGGCATGCTCAGTCTATCTGAAGCATGATTGCAAAGGGGGAAACCCAGGAGTATGACTTATCATCCAACGGATTAATCAGGTACCACAAGCAAATCTATGTTCCACCACAATTAGAACTAAAGCGACAGATCTTGGAAGAGGCACATAAGAGTAAATATACTCTACATCCGGGAACAACTAAGATGTACCATGATCTAAAGTCTACATGTTGGTGGCCAGGTATGAAAAAGGATGTGACAAGGTTAGTCGCTCATTGTTTGACGTGCCAGAAGGTTAAAGCTGAACATCAACGACCATCGGGATTACTTCAGAATCCTGCAATTCCTGAATGGAAATGGGAGAGTATTACTATGGATTTTGTGACGGGGCTACCAAAAGTACGGAACTATGATGCTATAAGGGTGATTGTAGATTGATTTACAAAGACAACCCATTTTCTTCCAATCAGTGTGTACTATTCTCCCGATAAGCTTGCAGATATTTATATTAAAGAGATTGTGCATCTCCATGGTACGCCGAAGAATATTATATCAGACAGAGATCCACAATTTACTTCCAAGTTCTAGAAGGCGATACATGAGACATTATGTACTAAGCTTCGTTTTAGTATGATTTACCATCCCCAAACCGATGGACAAACTGAAAGAAAAATTCAGACATTGGAGGATATGCTTAGGGCATATGTGATTGATTTCAAAGGTAGTTGGGACCAGTTCCTTCCTTTGTCAGAATTCGCATATAGCAACATCTATCATTTGAGCATTCAGATGGCTCCCTATGAAGCGTTGTATGGAAGGAAATGTCAATCGCCCTTGTGCTGGACGGAATTGTCTGAGAGGCAAATGTATGGACCAGATATTGTGGATCAAACAATAAAGAAAATAAAGTTAATCAAGGAAAGGTTGCTAGTTGAGCAGAGCCGACAAAAGAGTTATGCCGACAAGAAGCAGAAATCTCTCGAATTGGAGGTTGGTAACCATGTGTTTTTGAAAGTTTCGCCTACTACTGGTATTGGTAGAGCAATAAAGGTAAAGAAATTGAGTCCAAGGTATATTGGTCCTTTTGAGATTCTAGCAAAGATTGGACCAGTAGCATACCAGACAACTTTACCTCCAAGTTTGAGCAAGCTACATGATGTTTTTCATGTGTCTCAATTGAAGAAGTATCAACCTAATCCCGATCATGTGATCGAATACGAAGAAGTTGACCTACGAGATGATATGACGTATGAAGTCACACCTGTCTGAATTATCGATCGGCAGGAGAAACAACTAAGACATCGGAGTATTCCGTTCATCAAAATAGTGTGGAAGGGATTATCTCCTAGAGAGGCTACTTGGGAGTCAGAGAAGGATATGCAAAAGCGTTTTCCTGAATTTATGAGCCAGTACTTGTAACAAATTTCGAGGACGAAATTTATTGAAGGAGGGGAGAAATGTAACACCCCAATTTTCAAACACCAATAATTCCTTATGTATTTGATACGCTTACTGGAATTAAATGGTGAATTGTATGAATTTATGTCAATATTTCAAGTATCAGTTATTTATTAATTGGCCAAAACTAAAGACAAGACGCAAGAAATGATTTATCGGATTAAATCATTAATTATTGGGGCAAAATCATAATTTTTCCAAAAGTGGGAAATGATTATTTTTCCCTAATTCTTCCAATAATACCAATTATATGAGATCTAAAAAGAGGGAAATGACCACTTTATAACTAATAAGTCTATTTTGGTGATTTATTATCAAGAAAAGTCAACTAGTCAGAAAGTCAATAACTTGGTCAACAAGTTACAAGTTGACACAATGGGATTATTGGATATTCATATTTTCCCCTCTATTCTCATATATCTCACGTGGAATGGTGAAGCAAAGAAGGGAAATGAGATTTGTGGACCAATGGAATAGTGCCACCCATGTTAAGTTAATCATTTAACTCAACTCATTATTTATATATTATTTCCTTCATCATTCACCATCCATTTCCTCATTCCTCATTCCCGTGTTGATAAGAACGAAACAGAACGCAAGAACGAGCGAGAGTGAGACGTGAGAATGAGAAGCTAGGTTTGAGTGCAGAATCAAGGTAAGAAGCTTGGAACTTGTGATTTAAGCTTCCTAAACTCTCTACAATCTCTCTTGCTCATCTCTCCATCTCTAAATCTGTGGTTGCTCAGCGTTTTCAAGAGGAGAGAGAGAGAAGTTGGACGTTGAAGAGAGAGAAAGTTGTGAAAATCAAAGGTAACTCTCCAAGCTTGATTCTATAGCTTATATGGATGCTATTAAAGCTATTTATGGTTTGGTTTGGTTGTTATTGTGAATGGAAGATGAAGAAAACTAAAAGACTTTGAAATTCAAGTTTCTCCAAACCTTAACCAATGATCATTCTAATAGTTAATAAGTTGTCTATAAGTAGAAAGAAGATGATTAAGACAATCAGAACGAGAAACTGACACAATTTTTCTGAGAATCTAAAATTTAAACCCTATCATGAATATGATAAAGGATATGGAATTTAGCAATTCCGAAGATTCCAATGGGTTTAGATGATCAAATTGTGTAGGGTTTATATTGACAACTTAGTAAGAAAAAGCCCCAGAAGGAGAAATGACATAATGAGCTTTAAAATGTAAAGGAATGAGTCACTAAGGGCATTTTTATCATTTGGACCTGAATTTGACCAATCTAAGATTAAAAATGGATTCTACACGCGAATTTGTGTAGTAATAGCTCATGTCATGATTTTTGGTAAGGACCGGGACTACAGAAGCATTTTGGTAATTTGTCATCATAAAGCTAAGTTAACCACTATTATGGAATCGATGTAAGTTCGATTGAGTGGTAACTCACCTATGATGGTTGTATATTGTAGGACTTGGGTACAGTCTGAAGTCTGTGAATTGCCTGAGCTTTGAAGAACGTGTAAAGGATACTGGAAAAGCTAACAGGTAGTAACTTCCTTCGTACTTATATTATGTGATATCATTATGGATGTCATACATCGTAACATGAGCTAGTGTCATAGACACACCAATCCGCCATCTTGTGGTCAAGGACCCGACATGGGCACCAAGTCGACCAAGGGAAAACATATAGTTTGACCTTGGGCTAGTGTACACACTCACGTTCGATCATCTTACATGTCATGACATTGCATGTCTATTTTCGCATTTTAAATGTATGTTAGCTTGTTGCTATTGAGATTCTCTGAATCTCATTCTTTTCCACAACAAAAACCATTTCAGCTGAAGCAGGAAGCTCTAAAGGCAAAGCGGCGGCTACCGGTGATTAGGATCCCGGAGTTTGTTTCTTTTGGTTATGTATATGTGTATTTATGTGGTATGTTAATGTAAGAAGACCCTTGAAGGGTAACCTCCATAGTGTAAACTGATATAATCTATTCTCAAGTTTCGACTAGGTTGTACGCTTTATGGGAAATTATGTGCTTTTCGATCTATAATCATTGATATGGGAAAAGGGACGCCACAAGAGAGATATGAATTTTTAAATATGACACTCAAAATCAATACTATATTTCATAACAGGTTCAGTATTTTGGACATATGTCTCAAACCATAAATCTGATTATGATAA
This sequence comes from Albizia julibrissin, assembly GCA_037074505.1. Classification (NCBI taxonomy): domain Eukaryota; kingdom Viridiplantae; phylum Streptophyta; class Magnoliopsida; order Fabales; family Fabaceae; genus Albizia; species Albizia julibrissin. Next base: position 20,082,262 of record CM073486.1, on the reverse strand, counting down.
AACTTGCTTCATATGAAACTAGACTTAAAAATGAGACATACAGACATCAAGATGAAGCTAGAAGGAGTTCAAATGAAAGGGATATGAATTTTGAAAGTTGGTGCTCTAAATCAACATTGTGTTCTAGACCAGTTGATACAAATTAAATCATAACTTTTGGAATAAAAAGTGTTTAGGATAGATTCTAGTTGCTGTGAAAAGTATACTTAAAGAGCTTTCTGGGGATAGGTAATTTTCTAAATTTGGAATTATATTCAAAGAGTTATGCCTATTTGATTCAAAGGTTTATTCGAATAGTGCACTGGTAATTTGAATATAGGTATACCTCAATTTCAGAAATGTTATTCGAATAGGAGATCATTATTCAAATAAACAATTACTAGTAAAGCAAAGTCTATTTGAATAATAGGAGAGTTATTCAAATAAGAAACTAAGATTTTCACATATTCAATTTCAAATTCTTATTTGAATAGAGGTTGATGTATTAGAATAAGGATAATCACTTTCATAAAAGGTTATTCGAATACAAGGTGTTATATTCGAATAGCATTACCTATTTTCTAAAGAAGCTATTCGAATAAAGCCAAGTTTATTTGAATATGAAAGTTCATTATCAAATAATATTATTTAAATACAAGTAGTTGTATTTGAATAAGATCTCCTCTTTTCCAAAAGATGCTATCTAAATAAGGCCAAGGTTATTTGAATACAAAGGATATTATTCGAGTAAAGGAAGTGTATTTGAATATGATTATTCATGAATCAAAGGAGTTTATTTATATAAGGAAAATTTTATCAGAATAGGGCCAAGTTATTTACAAAGAATGTTATTCAAATAAGGAAAAGCTTATTCAAATAAAGGCCAAGCTATTCGAATACAAAGGATGTTATTCAAATATACTTCAACAGAAACTAAGTTCTTCTATTCGAATACAACAAAAGTGATCCAAATAAATTTCAAAATCAACACAAATATTCAAATATGGATGATATTATTCGAATAACTAAGTTTTCCAGAAAACAAAGCATCACCTCGAAATTTCTGAAAATCATTGGAACTTTGTGTAACTTGTCTTTTCTTGCTTAAAATCGCATTAAAGAGCTCTCTTACATGAAAATTGAAAGGGGGGAAATATAGATATTATAAGACCATTTTCCTCTTGCCATTTGAAGATGATTTATAGTCAAAAAGCAAGATGAAAAGAGAAAAGAGAAAAGATGAGGGCAATTAAATTGCCATGTGATAATAGCATTAAAATACAATATTTCAAAAAGAAAGAAAGGGAGATATTTTAAATACCTCTTATCCCTTTCAAGACATTCATTTTCGGTCAAGTGTAAAATATAGAGAGAGAGGAGGAGCTAAACGAAAAAGGCAAGAAGAACATAGAAGAGAGGAAGAGCTAGGGTTCAAGGCAAAAACTCAAGGTAAGAGATGAAAATCCAAGAGCTCTAGCCTTCTAATTCTTGTAACACCTCTTCTAACCTCTTCTTCTTCTTGAAATTCATGGATAGCAAGCCAAATCAAGAGAGAGGAGAAAGAGGGCAGAGGCATTTTTAGTGAGAGTCTCTTGTGATATATGATGATGTTGTGGTTGTTGTTGTTGGATTTTGCTTTGTTTGCTTGATTTTGTAAATTTGGGCTGATGAAACCTTAAGGAGAAATACTGCCAAAATTTTCTCAAATCATGTTCATTTAGTGTTCAAGTAGTTAATAATGTGATTAGAAGTGGAAAGGAAGTGATTAAGCAAGAGAAATCAAGAAAACACATTTTCCCTCCTAAGAAAGAAACTTTCAGCCAGAAGTAGAACCATAGAGAGGTGATGAAATTGGTAATTTTGATAATTCCATTGGATTTATAAGGGAAATGTTGGTATGGAAATCTGAAAATTTATGAAATTGAAAGTGCATGCTGTTTGATTGCCTCACTAGAGATAGCGTTATTGTGTAATAAAATTCACTGGTCAAACTTAGTCCAAAAAATATGAAACTTGGCAGAATTAAAGTAGAGATATAGAGATTTAATTTGGCAGGTAGTTTATAATTTTTGGACAAGTATACTAAAATATATGATTTTCCAAAGTCAGTCCCTGATTTTGAAATGTAATATGGAACCGTGCAGGTTTGACGAATTTCTAAGAAAAATATGATGACATTGCTTAGACCAAAGCATTTTTACAAAAAAATTACATTCAAATAATTTCATTAAGAAGTTAAAACCAATCAATTTGGAGTTCCCTAGAATTAATGGTGAATTTTTGAAGTTGGCAGAAAAGCTGACAGATTTGAGTATAAGAGTGACAATGAAAAATGTAATGGCATAAAGTAAATAAGTTGAACTTTAAGGGTAGAATTAGCCAACTTGAGGTAGTTTGGCCACCTTGACTTTGCTTTTGGCATAGTGTACTAACTTTAATAACAACAAACTTGACTACTTGGTTTATGCAAGTATTAGACGAAATAATAACATGTAGTTTGTAAATTCTAATTATAGGACCTAATAGCTATTCAGAGTTTAGAACTTGCCCGAGCTCAGTCAAATGGTTGGAAATTGCTCGAGGGAAGCAGGAAGGTAGTAACTTTGTCTTTCATATGTTATAAGATATACTGCATGTTTTGTATGTTCTGGCACATTCTGGTTATGTAGGGTGGTTTCCTGGGCCCTTTTTGTGTGGTGGACGCCTGGGCCAATAAAGTTATGTGATATACGATTGGATGTACGGGGCCTTTTTGCCCAGGTATCCCTCGGGGCCTTGTGATATACCTAGCGCTATGGTGATATATGAACTACATGTGATACACTGAATGTTGTGGTGATGATTCTGTTGTATGATGAATGTGTGGCATTCTTTGTGATGTTATATATAGATAATTAGCTATCTGTTACTAATGATATCATTTTAAATATCACTCTTTTTCATACAGTATAAGGAGACAGCTCGAGGGGCAAGAAGGTAAATACAGATAGCTAGAGGCTGGATAGAGAAAGACTTAAACTTTCTGTTGGTTGTCAGTGCTTAATATTTTGGAATATTTTGGAATTGTAAATAATGTACATAACTATGTAAACTCTGATGACAGTACAATAGTAGAACCAGTAGTACCAATAACTTAGTAAATGAACGGTAATTTGATAAAGAGATAACGCTTTTGATTAACAAAGAAACATTAACTAAAGAATGTATCATGATATGTAAGCAGAGACACACTCGTATACTCTGATAAAATGGATTTTAAGTACCGATGAGACTCAATGAGATAGTGAATGTTTTTGAAACTGTTCAGAAGATTTTTATTTCACTCAAAAATCCCTTCCAATCCCAAGTTCAAATCTTGGGGTAGGTTTGGAGTTTGTAAACGTTTTCTAAAGTACGTTTAGTCCAAGGCGGCCGAATTCTGGTTTCATAACTGATTTCATTATTTTTTTGCACTCATCTGAGGCTGTTGGTTATAAAGTTTTACGGCTTCAATTTCTAGTAGTTTAACATCAAATTATATTCCTAATAATATTAACGTTATACTCATATGATGTTTTTGGTCAATAAACTCATGAAAATGCTTCTAATTTTGCAATGATGACTCCCTAAAAACACTCAAAACATACTTTAAATTTATTAAACTTGGGGTGTCATCACACACACACAGACATAGACAGACACACACACACACACACACATATAGAGAGAGAGAGAGATTGTGTTTGATGAGCAGGCATCGCTCAATGGAGAGGTAGAGGTCGAAGAGGTAATTGATTTGCGTATTAGATCTTGCCGTTATTGCCTTTTTGAGTAATCACCACCTCTACCATTATTATTGCCTTTGAATACTGGTCACAACCCTCAATCTTTACCTCTACGTCTCTCACCCTTTATTGTCATTGCCATCAAGGCAATGCCGTTGTTGCCCACGTAGTTGTGCTTTGGTCCTTGCTTGTGTTTCAAATGTAGAATTAGAGGTTGAGGGAGGGGGGATTTTGGTATTTTTAAAACAATAATATGAGTGCCATCACAAAAAAGTTTGACGGTCATGATTATTTTTGCCTCAATTTTTAAATTTTATAGTTATTTTTACCTCTTAAAAAAGCATTGTGTTGGGTGTGTAAAGACTCGCCTCATATATCCCTTATTACTGATCTTACTCAGAGTAGCAATGCGTAGTTCAGTGGGTACACCGGAAAGCATGAATATACTGATAATATTAATAAAATATTGCTTGATTATAATACAAAAGTTTCCCTACCAGGGGTTTACACAATATTTACAGACCTTTAAACAACCAGCAACAGTCCTCTTTGTGCATACCTCTTTTCTGTTCTCAGCACGTTTCCAATGCTCACCTGTCTGAATGGTTGGTTGGGAGGAGTGAGATTCGAGAGAATCTAAATAGCAAACATTATCATTATGCATGCCAGATATATATGAATGCATGACATGCTTGCCTACACTATTTCATGCCAACATAATGACATGATGCATGCTCGATGTTATGACATACATATGACCATTGCACAAATATAACAGAGCTTTAACCAATCATACATGTTCCATACAAATAGGCAAAACAGTTATATAATCAATGCAAGACATACATATCACATACATGGTTATCAAATCGGGATACGAATCGTGAATCGAAAAGCCTATTTTTAGAATCGTGAATCGAAACGTATCGTGAATCGTAAGATTCATGATCAATTATTTAAAATGATATAAATAAAATATTCACATAAGAGAACATCATAAGTTTGTAGATATTAACAATTTAGTATTTTAAAGGCAAATAACACTTTAAATTTCATAAAATAGGGTTATGATGGGATACAAAGAAATATATAGGACACAATATCTTGATTTGATAAAAGGAAATATATATAACATTTTTTCTTCACAATACGATTAAATGATTAATTGATTAATTAAATTAAAGAAATAATATATACCTAGATCCCATAAATTATGGAAATCACTTAGTCTAAATAAATTTTGGTTGAAATATATCAAATATCATGAATTCATGATAATTGATAAATACTAGATTTAGATATTTTATATATAATAATCTATATATAATCTTTTTTCTTAAAAAAAAAGTAATCCTATTTGATTGGATTTCATCAATTTAGGTGCTTTTAATGTTTTACTTTAATCTCAAAATCAAAAAGGGAAGTATTAAAAAAAAGACATAGGATAAAAATGCAAAACCAACAAAATGCTGGAAAACAATAGGCAAGTAGGCAACAGTGGAAAAGAAAGAACTGAAGAAACTGAAGAAATGCTGAGTCGCTGAAATGTCAGATGAAAGAAGAGGAAAGAGGAAAAACAGATGGGGAAAAAAAAGAAAAATGGGGGGGGGACCGGGTCACTCTCAGATCCGACCCGGACTGAGTGCAACCTATCATCTCTAGAGTTGCGCGATTCTCGCCGGAATCGCGATTCAGGCGATTCCGACGAGAATCGCGTGATCCAGCACCGATTCAGCGCCAAAACGATACTCGTCTCCGATTCGCATCGCTGGAGGTTAGGTGTGGATCAATTCGTACGATCCGTATCGCGATTCGACCGATTCTAATAATACTGATCACATACATGCAGAAAAGGTAAGTTCACTACCTCTCGGACTTTATGTCATTCTCTTCTTGTCCCTTGATCTGCCAACCATTGCTCCTTATTTATCACTTCATGGCCCTAGGCAAGTGATAACATCATTAGAGCCATGAAAAATGAATACCTAATGGCCCACATTAGCCCTATAGGTTTACTTTCACCCTTGGAGTTCATTCCAATTATATTTGGCCAATTTCTTACTTAAATTCGCATGGTACTCAATCTACCAGCATTTTTTATCAAACTTTAGAAAATCATAATTAATTCTATAGAACTCCAATTGAGGTGGTTCAAAGCTCTATTTAAAGCCCTTTAAGTTTAGTTTTATATAAAAATACTTTGGTATGACTATTATTGTCAAAATTTTCCCAGAAATTCGGCAAACAGGCACTGTTCCAGATTTCATTCTAGAAATAGGGCACAACTTCAAAAATTTATATCTCATAGCATACTTGTCCAATTAACTATTATGACCTATAAAATTAAAGGTCTATGTCTCTAATTTTAGATTGGAAATTTTCATGGTCATTGGATAACATTTGAGTCCTCAAAACCTCATTAAAATGACACTGCCTCCAGAAAACGAAATTCACAGCATTTACTCTTCAACTTCCAAAAATTCTCAATTCATATACAAGCGTCCAAAAATCATGAACACTTGTATACCTACGCAATTTTGCCTCCTAAAGCCAATGGAAGAGTCAAAATCATCAAATTCTTACTCCTTCTCCACGTCAAAACAGGGCAGAAAATCATATTCTTAGGTGCAATATGTTGTTTCTTCGTTTTTTCTTACCTAATCACTTCCTTGCTACTCCTAATCAAGTGATTAGCTATTTAAACACTCGTTGGACATGATTTAGCCATTAAAAATACCATTTAAACCAGAATGAACAGTACCCAACCTTCCCAAAACTCATCAAAACAACAAATCAATTGGTTAAAAAGGAAGCTTACGCTTACCTCTACCCGTTTCCGCAAACGGTTTCAGAATTCCGGCAACACCCCGGCCGGTGAGACGGTGCCAAGCACCTCCAAATGAAAATCCAAAATCATAGAAGTGAAGATCTCGATGAGTAGATGAAGTTTCTTAAAGGGTACTTTGAGAGAGGATGCCGTTTCGGCAGTGTTTCGGAGAAAAGAATTTCCTCTCTCTTCTTTCTCCATTTTCGTTCTAATCTTTCTCTCTCTCTCTCTCTTCTGGTTATTCTACGTGAGGAGATGGTGAAGAAGATGGAGAATTGATGATTAAATGAATCAGCAAATGACTTGGACACGTGGCACTCCCTTATTGGTCCAAAATTCTAATTTTCGCATATAATATCCAATTTGGAAGAATTTTCATTAAACTTTGAAAATTCATATCTAATTGTGTAGATATCCAATTGGAGTGATTCCAAAGGCTATACGACCCTTATTGAGTCTATTTTTAAGGAAAAATATAAAATTTAGCCAATTAGAAGTTAACTCTTTCCAGAATTTTAATCTTTGAATGCTGTCCCAGAAAATAATTTATTTCGCTGGGCTAACTTCAAAAATTCATTTCTCTTTGTGTACAACTCCAAATGACTTATATAACCTATCAAATTAAATCTTGATAAGTCTACTTTCATTCTAAAAAGTTTCATAATTTTTCACCATCATTTACCCATCGAAAGATGTCATACAATCACTACTGCCACACCGGGAATTTCACCGGTGGCAAAATTACTTTGTGTTCCACTTTACTGTATTATGTGTGACTTCTAATCACTTTATTTTGTTATTCCCTGAGCTCTTTAGCTCGCCAATATAATTCATTTTAATATCCAAGGATATAAAGGAATTTTGGGGAATTTAAACATGCCTCATAGGGACATTTGCTAAACCAAGGTCTAGCAGTCTACTTAATCCAGGCTTAATCTTATGCCTCTAGTTTCAAAATTCGGGATATTACAGGGTGGACTTGGGAAAAATCTCATATGTATTTTTGCACTTTATGCTAAAACTGAATTGCAAAATTTATCGTCAAATCCCACCCAGCCACCTCTCTCATACAAGGGAAGAAGAGCATAGTAGGGAAGGGAAGGTTTTAATTAATTTTCTAACTACTAAACAAAACACCTCCCCTCCACTGATTCCTCCCTCCCTCCCATGTATAAACTATAAAGTTCGTGTTTTGTGAATAAAAAAGTCGTGTTTGGGCTTGACTTAACTCAAATTTATTTAAATATAGGATGCGAATATTGGATTCAACTCTATGTTTTTTTTTTTGGGCCAACTATTGAACACTCCATTGACATTTTCAAGATTGGCTTGCTCCTAGCATTGAAATTGAGGTGGGATTTGACTCCTTCATCAATTTTTTTTTTGGGTTATGAGACTCCATCTTTAGTAATACCCTGGTGGCTATTATACTCCAACAAATTATCTTCACGTTAAGTTATTGAATTGATAAAATCTTTTAAGTTCGCCCTTATTAAACATTGTGCATTAAAAAAAACATGCTATACATTTTTCTCATTTTCTCATTTTTTTCTCATAATCTCATACCCACCACTATATTAAAAATAAATAAATTGTTCAGATTCAATATTTTATAAACTTATTACTATACGTACAAATAAATAAATAAATTTAGCATCTTAAAATCTAATCTATACAGCTCATAACTGTAATACAAATAAATAAATAAAATTTATTTTGTAAAATATGAAAATAATAATTTTATAAAATATTAAACCTAAATCATCCATTTGGTGATCTAAGGATAGAGATAAGATAAAAAAAAAAATGAGAGTATGCTCTTCCCTCACAAGATTTTTTTTTGTCATTTCCCCAAAGACGAAAAACTCGGATAATTTTATTAGAAGAACTTTATAGGGAAGTAATTCAATATTTAACAGGAAGTTGGAGTTAGACGAGGGGATCGGACTTATGTTTTTGTAATTGCGTGAACTGCAAACTTTAAGTCATTTCATCATTGACATTCAATACGGGGTTAAAAAAAACTGACTTCATTATGATGGCTAAAGTTAACATCGGAGAGGATCCATATCGTCTTATTTTTCTTTATTTTTTTTTTCTTTCTCAAAATTTCATCTTCACCCCTTAAATCAAATAATGATTTTTTTATATTAATTTTTCAATTTTTCTATATCGTTGTTATGAACCGTGCACGCCAAATTTTAACAATTAAAATTCATTTATTTATTTTATGATAATAGTTTTATAAAATATTAAATCTCAACAATATTCAAAGAGTAAAAATGATATTTATGAGAATAAAATGAGAAAAAGTAAGAATAAATGATCTAGATATAGCCGGGAATACGGGCCAGCCTATCCTTGTAGGGTCAGCCCTTCAAGGGTTCAGGCCTAAACGGGCCAGCTTGTTTAGGTCCGGCTCCTGTAAAACCCCAAATTTATGAAGCCCGTGGCCCTATAGAGTCAGCTCTTCATGGGCTCGGGTCTAAACAGGCTAAACTTATTTTAATTCAAATAAAATTTACTTTCAAACTTTACAATTTAATTATTATTTTTCTTTAAATTGAAATATATTATTTTTAAAACTTATAATTTGTAGTTAAAATAATTATCTGATGTCCAAATTAGCCTATTTTTACAGAAGTTTAAATGAATAAACTATAGTAGAAAACCAAATAAATCAAATCATTTAATAAGTGTTAGCCTCTTATTAATACTCTATTAGGCACTTAGGTGTCTCTCATCTTAATAATTTGATATAATGATATTACATATAGTAATTTATTTAAAAAAAATTAAATGGGCCTAAACGGGTCAACCCTGCTTTTAAGCCCGCGGCCCTATAGGGCTGACCCTATTATGCCCGACTTCTTCTAAAGGCTCTAAATTATAAGCTTGACCTTTGGCGGGCTCTAGTCTAAACAGGCTAGCTCGACAGGCTCGTCCTAATTTTCCGACTCTAAATCTAGACCCATTCGGACGCCAATTGATCTTTAGTCACGTAATACACAGAGTTTGAGTTGAGGTGTATTATTTATATACTACCTCCCATTCTTAATCTGATCTAAAATATAGTTTGGAGTTCAAAATGAACTGTAAAATAGATATGATATTAAGTATTGCAGATAATGATTTATGAATAGTTTTTTATTGTACGGATTATATCTAAAATCTAAATTAATTGATTTCATATATTGAAACAGATTTTGGTCCAAATATTGTTACTTGCAAAGAAAAAAAAAACCTCCTCAGCTACCCAATTCTTTCGAAAAGGAATAACTTTGTGTACGTACTTGAGAATGTGAATAACACCAAAAGTTTATATTTTAGTAAAACATGCGTATTGTTATTTTATCGTTCAATCCGAGAAAACGTATGAAAACCATAAATTTCTGGCTGAAAACTTGAGAAGTATGTGATTTAATTCTTTTTATTAATTGACACAGTAAAGTAAATTATTTCTTTTTATTTTTTTCCAAAAAGGTTCAGGACGGTTGTTTTGTTGCGGAGACATTATACATGCAAGTGATAAATTGTGGTTAGAGGAATGAACCTAATGATTATAAGAAACTTAACCTAAGTTTTGTGTTTTTGAAAATAGTTTAGTGTTTTGACAAAGAAATGGAAAAATAAAAAAGAATTTTTGAAATCTTCGGAGTTGACTTGTTCATATTTAAGTTAACATGCTTTTGGCGTGTTCAACTTAATTATTGTTTCCGTAAAAAACAGAAAAAATCGTTTTAATTTTAGTTAGGGAATCAAATATACATTTGACCTAGCAAGAGAAATTATTAATCTTTGTTTGGTAAATTATTTTGATCGATTAACACTATATATATTGAAAAAATTGTCTTACATTTCTAATTATGAATAAATTAAAAATAAAAAAAAGTAATTATAAAAAAATATAATCGATATATGCTTGACTTTTACACGGCCACATACGCATAGACTTGAAATTTTCTGTTAATAAAAAAACTCATCAACATAGTCTTGCCTTACTTTTCAAGCTAGCACTTGTGGTTTCCTTGACATGTTTGTTCTGAGGAAATAAACAAATCACAATAAGCATGTTTGACTAAAACTTTTTAATAACCTTTTTCCTTGCCTTACTTTTCAAGCTAACATTTATGGTTTCCTTGACATGTTCGTTCTGAGGAAATAAAAGTCACAATAAGCATGTTTGACTAAAACTTTTCAATAACGTTTTTTATTCAGCAATCAACAGAAATTGTGTATGTATATATGCCAGAAATCACCAGAAGTTGTGCTTACTTCTCATATAAGTTGAATTGATCATATATATAGATATATAATAAAGTTCTTCGATATATATTCATTTTTAATTGAGATTTTGCATTTGAAGTGAAGATGGTTGATATGAAGAAACTGATATTGAATCTTGCTTTGCTGTTTGTTCTTCTCTTCTCCGGGAAAGTTGCAGCTCGGCCACCTGCAAGTAAGTTATGATAAAGAACTACGCACACTTTTTATTCTCAAATTAATTTAAATTTTAGTTCTTAAACTAAATCATTTTCCAAGCACAGTCCCATCAAATTACTCCGCCGTTACCTGTTTTTGTTATCAGCATCTCTATTGATTACTATTATTCTATTAATTAAATTATGCAGATAAATTACTTCGCCGTTCTGATGACCCTCGGGATCACCACTATCTTCGACGTTAGACATAAAGAAAACAGCAGGTGTTATGATGAAGCTAATGGTGGAGATATATAATGCAACATATTTTGTGTGTTCTATGTGAAGAACGTATTTTAGTTTATGCTTAAATTGATTGACAACTTCAGGAAAAGTTACGCTTAATTACAGTCCCAATAATTTTGTGTAATACATATTTCCATCTTTATTTGAAAAATTTATCACTCCTGTCCTTATTATTAGTCCCCTGTAAAAGAAATTTTTTATTCTAAATATAAGTTTACTCGAAAGGTTATTAACTAATATCTGTTTTCTATTTTTACCCTATTTAGAAAGTCGAACAGGGAGGCGAGAATGACTTCTGTTTCCATAATATATAACTTTTGATAACTTCGGTTGCTCTTCACCCTCTGATTTCTTGTCTGCGGAACGTTCTTGAGATCCTTCTCACACAACTCCTACAACGCAATTTTGATGATTCAATTTTAATTTCTTTTGAATTTCTATTTTTAAAAAAATTATTTTAATAGATATGAAATTTAAAATAAAGATAATCTCTTAATTATATTTATTTTTTCAAAAAATTAATTTTTTTAAATTTAAAATTATCCTTTGAAAATCTTAAATATGGACGGTTCAGATCTATCATCTAGATTAAATCTAGATAGTTCAAATCTGATGAGTTGGGATACTCAACACGTAGCAAGTAAAAAAAATATATATTTAAACCCCACAAGATGAATAACCAAATATCCATAATATAATCATGACGGACGAAATTTGAGCGGACTTATATTAAGAAAAAAACTTTAAATCAAAATTAGTTTAAAAAAAAAGGAAATATTGAAAAAGTAAAGACTTTATTTGATCACTATAAGAAATACAGGCTTACAAATTAATAAAAATTACAAAAAGCATTAGAGCCCGTTTGGTTCAACCCCATTGCATGCATGCAATGGTAATCATAATTGCATTACCATGAGAAGAGTGTTTGGTTGTTCTTTAGTATGGTAATAGGGTTTACCATGGTAATGATGATTACCAAAAAATTGGTAATCCTCATTCATACCTCCCCCCCTATGAATCATCATTACCATCACATTGCATAGTTAGAAAAGTCTAATTTACCCTCTAGTTTTACTTCTCTTTATTATACTTATATATTTTCACTTAGCCACATCGCCACAACCGCTACTGCCGCCGCCGCTGCTGTAACACCTTAAATTCTAAAGCCTTTAGATTAATTTAAATATGTAATGGTTTCAAACCTGAGACCAAAACAATTTAAATTCCAAATTTAAGACAAAGTTTAATCTTATATTTGTATAGGATTTTCAAAAAAAACTTTTTAAAATAAATATGTATGGTCTAAATTTTAGTTTGTAAATTCATTATCTTTATCAGTTTAAAAATCTTTTATTTAAAATACAGGGCATTTTCTATCTATAGTTCGCGTCGTGATGGTTAACTTATTGGTTTCTGGATACTAATACGTTATCGAAAGTCTAGCGTACGGATTACAACTTATACAGTCTGCGTCGCAAATACTAGTACTACTATTGCTACTACTACTACTACTTATAAATATTTTACAGTCATCCAAAATAAAATGATAACCAACAGTCCATAATTTATTTTCCTTTTCTTTGTCCGTCTATATTACCTTCTTGCCCTTAGAGCTGGACGCCTTTGCTGTATATCATTTGTTGAAAAAGGGGTGAGATTCAAAAGAATCTCAGTAGTACACAGATCACTCATATAATATGCAAATACTAAGCATGTAAAACAAATCATCAAACAGCACAACTTACAGAAATGCAGCACATAAAAGGGCCTAACCGATCCCTTATCACAGACTCACAGCGCTTGAGATTCATAATCTGGCTGCCCAGGGCCACCGCCCCATACAAGGTACAGTCACAGGCTTTCTGTCTCAAACCTACCTGGCTTAAGACTCCCCCGGGTAACTCCCGGTGTAACTTGTACTTACGGGTCTTACCGCCTATGGACTATCTGTCCCATACATATACAGATGATATGGTACACATACATGGCATCACATATGATATAAGAGATAAGGTACTACCTGACAGTCTTTCCAAATTTGGTTCCTGTTCTCAGTCTCTAAGGCGTCTCGGGCAAATGTCAAATCCTATAATTTATAATTTACGGACGGGCGAATTATTACTTATTCCAAAATAATTTAAAACACTTTGGTAGGTTATCATTATAGCTAATACCTTAAACCCAATAGGTATTTAATGGGCTCATACCAACTCTAGTATTTAACTTGACCCTTAGAGTCTTAATTATTTCAAAAATACCCTTACTTTTTATTTTTTTTTCACTATTACTCAATTCTGTCAGAATTTTCAATAATCTTTGAAAATTCATATCGTGGCCTAGAAATATCCACTTAAGGTGGTTCCAAATTTTATGTGTCACTTATGAAGTCTATTTTAATAGAAAAATACGTTTAATTACCACCTATCCATGAATAATTCCCAGTTTTAAATTTTTCTCGCACTGCCAGAAAATCTTTCCAGTTTCAATAGCTTAAATTCTAAAATTCATAACTAAATATCTAGAACTCCAAATGGAATGGTTCAAAATCCTATATGTTTCTATTTAAGTATAGTTTTAGGAAAAAATATTAAAATTTAGATATTATAGTCACAAAACCCTATATGTACCAGAAAACGTTCCAGATTCATCATCTAACTTTAAAAATTCATATCTCACTATTTATAAACCAAAATGATACATATTATATATCAAATTAAAGCTTAAGATGTCTACTTTCCTTCTGGAAACTTTCATAATTTTCGGACTAGTTTTGGTTACCGAAATTTATTTTACAACCAATATGATTTCAGAGAAACTAACCGAACAGCAACCCCTCTTATTTTCTAAAACTTCTAGACTTATATATAATCATCCAAAAATCAAAATCACATGGATTCCCACATAATTTTTCGTGTAGAATTGATTGGAAACCTCAAATTTGACAAATTCTCATTCCTTCTTCGTGCACTATTTTTCCCAAAACAAAACCTCACAAGTCAACAATTTATTATACTAGGTTCTTATGCTTCCCAAATTACCCAAAAATAGTCTTAAATCAACTAGAAAGAGTTAAAAATATGGGAAGGAAACTCACCTATATTAGGATATGGAGTTGTATGTAGAATTTGTAATCACTTCTTCCTTCCTCTGGTAGCACTGATTCTCTTACTTATCTCTCTTTCTCTATTATATGTCTCTTACTCTCTCTATTTTTCACTCACTCTCTCTTTCTTTCCTTTTTGGATAATGGCTGAAGAGAATGGAAAATTTTTTGAAGTGTGTGTTGTGTGTTACGTATAATTAAGAGAATGAGAGAGAGTGTGTTTTTTTTTAATAATTAAAAATGTGTATGTGTGTGCCATGTGTGTAGTGTGTGTGTTATTTAATTAAATAGTTGTGTGTGCATGGATTGCATGTGAAGTGTGGGAAGTGGGTGTGTGTGTTTTAATTATTATTATATATATATATGTATATTTTTATCCTATTAATTACACACACTAGGTCTTTATTTTTCCCTTTGTCTAATTTAAGATTCCTTATATTTCATAGGTTTCATAATTTGGCTTACTATCTAACTCCCATAAATTAATCCTTAGCCTTTGAATAAATTTTGGGATGTTACAGCTGCCACCTCCTCATCCATCACCGCCGCCACCTCCTCCTCCACCACTGCAGCCATCTGTTGCCACCGTTGCCAACTCCTCCTTCACCACCACCGCCACCTCCTCCTCCTCTACCGTTGCCGCCACCGCTGCCACCACCACCTCCTCCTCTGCCGTTGCCGCCACCGCCACCGCCACCACCTCCTCCTTCACCACCGCCGCCACCTCTTCCTCTACCACTGCCGCTACCTCCTCCTCCTCTGCCGATGCCACCACCTGCCGCCACCTCCTCCTTCTCCACTACCGCCACCACCTCCTTCTCCTCCTCTACCGCTGCTGCCACCCGGCACCTCCGCTACTACCTCCTCCTCCTCTGCCGCTGCAACCACCACCACCACCTCCTTCTCCTCTGCCGCTGCTCGGCCCCGCCGCTACTACCTCTTCCTCCTCCCTCGCCGACACTTGCTGCTATCACTACCTCCTCTTTCTCCGCTGCCACCCGCCACCATCGCCACTACCTCTTCCTTCTCCGTTCCCACTACTACTACTACCTCCTCCTTCTCCTCTTCCGCCGCCGCCGCCACTTGCCACCGCCGCCACTACCTCCTCCTCTACCACCGCCGCTGCCACTACCTCCTCCTCCTCCATCGCTGCAGCCACCCGGCACCGCCGCCACTACCTCCTTCTCTTCCTCCACCTGACTCTTAACTTTCTTTTTATAAAGATTATAGTAAGGGTAAAATAGACTTTATGTAATATATTAATTTTAAATAATTGTTAAAATAATAATTCATTGCACCTTACTTAAAAATCAAACCAAACACTAGCCCTGTAATTAATATTGCATTGCATTACCATTGCATCGCATTATATTGCACTGCAGGGTGTAATGGGATTGAACCAAACGGGCCAAATGTTATGAAATAAGGAAAACACAATATATGGATGGGGGATAATGAGAAGAGGAGAGAGATTGGAAGAGAAAATAAAGACGAGGTTCTTATTTACTTCATGGTGCCGTGTACATCTTTCTCTATTTATAGGACCCATATTGAAAATTAAACCCAAAAACTACAAGCAAATAAAGAAGATACTTAAACAACTTAATTATATAATTGAAGATTATATGGATAAATACTATATAAACCCTTTGATTTAAGAGTTATATGATATAATGACAATTAATGTGAATGTTCAAGTGTCATGGTGGGGTTGAAAATTTCTCTCACATGTCTAGGATTGGAACCCGATATACTCTCATATAATGACATTAATAATGATCAAATAATAGAATGCGAGTTAACATCTACACATCAATACATCATAATGTTTATAAAGATTAGATTTTTATTAATTGATGGCTCGCTTTACCTTTTTTTCCCCTCTTGTTTCATATAAAATAAAAAAGATTGCAGTAATATTAAACCCATCAAGAATTACTTAAATGTTAAATAAAAAATTTTCATTAAAAAAGAAATCAATTAAATATGACGAAATTTTTTTTTATATATACACCTGAATATTTCGCGATCGCTCAGAAACTGTTGGAAAACCAATTCTTGGCCTCTCGGAATGTGACGGAAAATTTCGAAAGATGAAAAACAGAAACTAGCCGTTAGACTACGGTTCGCAATAGGCTCAAACAACTGGTTATTAATATTCGTAATCACAATTTACTCACAAAATTTCTTTTCACCCTCTGCTTTTCCTAATATTGTTTTCTCTCATTTTCTTCTCTTGTGTAGGTGAATCGCAGCTTCGATTCCTTATCTTTCTGCATTTCCCCTTTCAATGAGGTAGTAGGGATGAATTCAATAAATTTTTTGCATTTGCTGTAATTGTAGTCATATTTTTCCATTTTAATTGAATAATAGAAGTCTTCGACTGATTTACTTTAATTGAATAATATACTGTGATCAATCAATGGTGTGCCCTTTTGTACAATTGCATGTGTCTAATCAATTAAAAGTGTAAGGTTCTTTTTATAATCATGGTAGCATATTGCATGATGGTTGAGTTCTTTTTCTACCCTGGTTAGTTTTCAAAAGATTTTCCCTAAGACCGTTTTAAAATGGATAAGTTACCATTAAATTAGGAGAGCGCTACACACTTAGAAAATGGGTAGCATTAGAAAAAAAAGAAAAAGTGGGACATCGTGTCCTTGAAGCAAGATCGTACCTCTAATGAGATTAGGAGACGCACTACCTTCTTCATGAGTCATAATAAATTGTTGGATATTGGATCTGTCCTTGATGGATCGACCTATTTGATTATAAAATAAGTAGTATTTTTAAATAAGAAATATCTTTGATAATTGATCAGGAATTAATTTCCTAATTATTACTTAGAGAAAAAACAAAAGTGTACATAACTTCTTAATTAGTGATCTCCTTATACCTCTGTAAATAGGAAGTGATTCCCTCAATTGCATCTCACCTTACGATCAATCTCTTCTATTCTGCTATCTTTTTTGTTTTAGTGCATTGATGTGCCAATCCTATTTAAACTCCAGTCGATAGCCTAATAATTATATGAGCATTAAAACTTTGACCTAGATCTGAACATAGATCCACTTTAAAATGTAAGTCTCTTCTCTCTCCTCATTTTCTTTCATGAATACACGTCCTAGCTGGGTGGATTGGTTGTTTGGCGATGTCTGTTGACCTTCGGGGCAATTACGTGCCAGGTGCATTATCTTGTAATTATCAAAGCACTCCCAACACTTTCCAGGGTGATTTCCTTCCGCATTGCCGATGCGGTCTAGTAATTGTCAGAGCCAACATGATCGACTCATGATTAGCAGTCTGGTTCCTACCCGACTAATTTCTTGGTGCATGACTTCTGTAAAAGGATCCCTGTTATCCAAACTTCCTCTTTGTAACATCTCAAATTGTAGCACTAGAATTTAAGTAATATTCAGATGGCATTACTTCATGTTAAGTGAAATTTATATGTAATTATTTGAATAAAAAGAATCTTCTTTAAAAAAAATTACATATTCAATAAAAATTACAAAATTTGGTGGAATTAAATAGGGGTATTTTTTTAATGACATATTATATTTATTTAAATATTGTGAAAATTTTTATTTGAGTAGGCTACATAAACTTAGCTAATTGTTTGAATTTTTGGAGAGGTATAAGTAAATTTGTAAAAAAAAATAAAATATAATATAATTAGAGTAATACTCACAATAGGGTGAGGGGTTAATACCCCTCGATGATGAATCCATATTTTATCACATTTTTTAATACTTTATTTAGAGATTTTATCATATTATTTAGGACAAAAATACATTTATTGTGATTAATCAGAATTAAAAGTGATTGCATAAATTAGTTGATAAAAGGGATAAAAACGCCATTATATCCATGAGTGTCCATATATACTATTACAATGGTTTTAATTTCATTTCAGGGTATTTTGATCAAGCAGACGAATCTTGAAAATTTCAGTTAAGTCCTCAAATTTCAAAACTGACATTTTAGTATCCAAGGATATTGTCAGTTTGATAACTGAATTTTTAAACTGACAGTTTAATCCTCAAATCCAAAAATCAGTGTTTCTGGGGGCAATTGGAATCATATTTAAGGGCTTCTCTTCTCATTTTCGAGGAAGCCGACACACACTCTTCCTCCACCATCATACGGCTTCAACACCATTCATCACCATCGAGCCCTTCATCCATCTCCATGTACATCGGACGTCGTTTCCATCTTTGTTCACCACTTTCACCAATCGAATTTCTGTTCATCACCTCATCAACCATAGTTCAAATTTCCTTCACTTCATTTCACTGTTCAATGGCCAAAGGATAGTCTAAGGCTCGGTGTAGCTATTATCCAGTCATAAGCACGTGATTCTTCCACTCCTTGATGATATAGTGAAGCTAGCTAGAGTTTCTTGTGCTATTAGGTTGTTCTTCTTACCTTATTTTCAGTTTCACTCAGTTATGATTATGGGTTGTGATACCTAGGCCTCTAGGATTATGATTTGTGATTGTAATTGAATTGTCTTTTGGTTGTTACACATTGAGACTGAATTTTGTATTAGATTTTTTATTTTAATGATTTGGTAAAATGGATGTTAGCTTAATTGTTAGCCTTGTTCTATCATTCATGTTTTTGATGCTCTTGACTGGCTGGCTAGGTTGCTAGCAATGTTAATTAAGAGTTGAGAATGCCTTTTGCAAATCTAATACATGTTAAGTGTCATTGAGATGTCTCTAGTAAACTAAGCTTAATCTAGGTCGCTGGGTGAGTTTAGGTAATTGGAGGCCTTTGTTTGTGAAGGCTTCTTCAAAAGAAAATTGAAGTCTAATTAAGTTGGAAAAAAGAAAGCTAGTGGATTCAATAATCAAGGAAGTTCACTTCAAACATTCCATCACTAAAATTGGAAAGTAATAAAAAGTATATTAGCTTATCTTGGGTTAGAATAGCTGTCTCATTTCTTTGCACTCTTTGGTTATTTTGTTAATTACACTTAGTTAATTAGGAACTAAATAATAGGCTCCTTAAAGAGATCGACCTATGTTAGCATCACTATAATGCATAATTAGTCAAGTTTCATTTGATAGCCCCCACGATATAGCTTGTCATCTAACTTCCTCTGGTTCATTTTCTTTTCTTCTCCAGATGTGAGAGAGAGAGAGAGAGAGAGAGAGAGAGAGAGAGAGAGAGAGAGAGAGAGAGAGCTTGCTGGGTGTACAAAGGTAAGAGATTCACCTTCTTCCTGTCATCTTTTTTTATTAGTTTCAAGAATTATTAATGGTGAAAATTTTAGGGTTTATTGGATTTCAAATTTATGATTTAGTCTTTGATGGAGACTCATAAGATTAAAATAGTAGTTGTATGGCTTAGATTTTCACTTGATTGGTTGATTTGAGGAAGCCAAATTGAGGGTTTGATTGGGAATTTATTACTTATGATATTGGGGGTCTTAAATTTGAATTTCATGATTTATTTTAACTCATTGGAGTTTATATTGATGATTAAATAGAATGAATTTTAGGTTTATGATCAAAAGTGAATATTGGGAATTTTAGGTGAAACTTTCAATGCTAGAAATTAGGTGTTCTTGAATAAATTGAGAAGTTTAGGATTAATTAATTGTTTTAATGAGTGAGAATAAATTAATGGAATAAAGAGATGCTATTATGATGATGATTTGAAGAATTGTCGATTTATGGATATTTCTTCTAAGGATTAAAGTGAGAAAAGTTTGAGGATTTTGCGATGACTGGAGAGAAATAGTATAGTTAACGATTTCAATAAGAGATATAAAGTTATTAGATTATAGAAATGTGATTATGATAGATAAATTGGGTTATAGTAATGAATTGAAAGTTTGTGGATAAATTAGAGTTGTAGAGAAAATGAGTTTTTGCTTGCTATTACAGAATTATAAGCTATCATGCACCGGGATTATAACTCTAGGGATGTAGGTTGAGTTTTGAGGTTTTACCTCCTTGTTTTGTATTAAAAAACAATTTAATTTGAATTTATATATTATTGTGTTAGTTGGCATGTCATTAATATATAGTTATATTTATCATGTAGAGTGAACTTAAATGTGATGTGTTGGGCTTAAATCCTTTCAATTATAGTTATTATATCAAGAACATGAGGTAACCATTTTCCAATTTACCTTATTATGGTTGTTGAAGTAATTATAAGTGTATGGGTATTTCCAAACAATATAAGTATATGTTATAGTATTTTACAAATGAAAAATATAAATATATGAAATTTATGTTTGTGAGTAAACTTGTTGGTTAAGTGGGCTTAAATTGGTCATCTTGATTCTAATGTTGATGATGCATCGCATTGAATATTGAATATGAGAATTAATTATTGATATTGAAGTTTTTGACTTTAACATTTTCAAGGCCTTTGGTATTATCCTTCATTTGGCAAGGTTAAGGACTAGGTCAAGAGATGTGACGCCTTTCTGTATTCAAAGGAAAAGGGACCATGGTCCAATATAAGTTTTATAGCCTTTAGTCGGTGATTGAATCATATTTTTATATGATTTTTAAAATATTTTTAAGATATTATTGCATGATTAAACATTAATTTTAGTTATAGACAATTGTATTAAATTACTTGTAAAACGGGACAAAATAATCAAAATTTATTAATTATTTTGTGTAATTGTTTCTTAGATTTTTACTATTATATTATTTTAATCTTGTATTGCAAGTGTTTTGGAAGAAAATTTGAAATGTTGGAGGGTTTGGAATTAATATTTTTAAGACTGGGAAAAGTACAGAAAATGGCCCATAATTTTTGAAAATTATAAAACAGAGGAGAAAAGGGTCTAAGGAAAATCACAGAAAAGAACCCATGTGTTTAGGAAATTTTATTTATGCCCCAAAAAATTTAAACAATTTTCATTTGAATCCTTCAGAAAGTGTTTTATCTTTTCACTTAAGTCCTGGTCAAAACTTGCGTCTGGTTCTTCATCAATGGGAACCGAAAAAAAAAGAAAAAAAGAAAAAAAGAAAAAGCAGAGACAGAAAGCAAATGGGAACCGAAAAAGCAGAGACAAAAAGCTGATCTGTGAGCCGGGAGATGCGCGGTGGGTGAGAGCTGAGAGTATATGAGAGGGCCGCAAGCTAGACCATATCATCATTACCTTCTTCTTCAACCTTCCTTCCTGCACCTTCCTCTTTTCCTTTGTGTCGCTGGCGCCCTTCCCCATCACCACCATCGGCGCCTGCGACCTCCCTTTATCCTCACAGTGGGAGTTTCAGAGGGAGCTGAAGATCACAGCACCGGCACTCTCGACTCTCGAGCCCCTCTTCACTTGCCATCACCTTTGCCTTCATCTTTCTCGCCTCACCACCGCTGCATCAGATCGGAACAGGGGCGGAGGAAGAGCTCAGAGATTCTTGGAACTCCTTCCACCTTAGCTTCTCTTACTCACTGACGGAGTTGAACGACACCATCACCGGCGACCTCTTGAACGACACACAAACTTGAGACAGAGTGAGCACCGTGACTCCGCAGCAAAGAGAGAGAAGCCACCACCACCGCCAGTCATCCTCTCTCCTTCACCGTCGCTGGAGAGACTCAACCATCAGTTAATCACACCACCATCGTTCCTCTCCGACGGAAACCAACATCAACGCCGGAATCTGTCACCACCACCGGTCTGTCTCAGTTCTTCACACCATCATCGATCGTAGAAGAGAAGCTCGATACACCAAAATTGAAGCGCCACAGACACCAGACTAGCTCTCACTACTCCTCCGTCCTCACTTCATCATTCAGCACCGTTAGTAGCACCACCACCGTCAGAGTTCGCGACTGGGTTCTGATTTTCAGAGGAGCTTAATATCGTCATCTGTTGCATCACCGTCACCTTCTTCCCTTTATTGCCGGAATCTCTGTCCTCACCGCCAGAAGTCTCTCGCCACCGTCAACTTTCCCCTGCCCCCACCTTCGTCGTAATCACTCTGCTGCCATCGGCTCCCTTTCTCCAATTTGGATCCTTCAATTTCCATGGGGTTCTGGTGTTTTGTGCAAGCTTTGGCCATGTGTAACTAGTTTCCTTTGGTGATGAGGATTTTTGCTTGATCTCAACACAGGGAGTTATTTAGTTTAATTCCTTTTCTCATTTATATATTTTGATTACCCAAGTTTTAGGATTATCTTTTATATATTGATTGAGAGTGAGTTTTGGTTTGATTATCGCTGTGGATTGAACTTATGTGATCGGATTGGATTTTAATAGCTTGTGGGATTTATATACGTGCATTTTCCTTATTGATTCAAAAAAAAAAAAATATAGTAGCTTAGTGATTTTAATTAATTTTGCATTTACTTATTTTCAACAAAAATCCAAAATCCATTTCCCTTTATTTATTGCATTTCTATGGCATTTATATTACTTAGGATTTAATAAAAGGTTTTTTAAAAAGATAAAACTATCATAGGTTTACGTATATGCAATTCTTAGTTACTTTTTGATTATAGATCCTAAAGCTAACACAAGAAAAAAATGTCCTAATCAGTCGGGCTACACTTCACTATTGTAGAGCTTGGTGCAGTTTGTTATAAAGACAAATCTTATTATGTGTTATAGCCCATAGGTTCTGCCAGTGGTTATAATAAGGTTACAAGGATGGTTGATGGAGTTCTATGCATGTTGAATTATTTCTTGAACTATTATTGTTTCTCAAAAAATGTTTATACCTTAAATTATATGAATGTATATTTTGCCCACTTAACTATTTTGTAATCATTACTTGTGTACTTGTTAAATTTGATTTGTGGTTACTGTGTCCTTATGACTCACCCCGTCCATTTTAAGATTTTCAAGTAAGGTTCATAATGTGATATGTTCATTAGTAAATATATGTTAACTTTGTATATTGTAGCCTAGGGCCCATTCATACGCTGATCAAATCTGTGAAACATTTTTCAAACTTTCATGATTGGCTTACTTTTCTATACTCTGGTGGAGTGCTGATAGAGGAGGTATGAGACTACGGGTTTTAAATTGTGATTTTTATTGTAGATCTACATTTGAGAAAATTATGGTTCTATGTGAAATGAAATTCTTTAGGAATGTTTTTGAATTTTGATTAATGTGATTATATTTGTAGGCCTATTGGTGAAGTGTAACTCGGCTTTGAAAGTATCCAAGGCCAATTATCATAATATTGTTTGGTAAGTGAATTGTGAATAAGATGTTTAATGTAACGAACGTCCTTACAAGCATAAATTACTCAATGCACTTGTCCAATCATGGAATAGTGCTCAGAGTAGCATAATGCGGAAGAATTATAGGGATTCTTATCCCATCAATTATATTACTCAGAGTCGCGATTATACAGCACATGGCACATAGCAATAGAATAACTATACTGATATTATTACAACAATAATGATGATAATAATGCTTGATAATGCTACATAGTTTTCATAGGGGTTACAAATAGCTATAACCTTAAAATACATTACACAACCTTCAGATAACCAACGTCATCTTCTTGCTTTAGTCTGCAACCTCCAGTTGACGAAATCGTCCTCCTCGCTTATCGAGCCATCGACAACTGCTGGAAACTTACATTTTGTATAGAAAGGGTGAGATTCGAGAGAATCTCAGTAGTAACATGCTTACATACAAATAGAATGTGAAATAGATATGCAATGTCATGGCATGTAAGATGATCGTATGTTTGTGTGTACACTTGCCCAAGGTGAAACTATACATCCGCACCATGGTCGACTTAATGCCCCTGTTGGGTCCCTGACCGCAACATGGCGAATGGTTATTTAGAACATTAGTTTCATGCTACAATGGATGACATTCATAATAGTTATCACATAGTATATGTAAGATGGAAATTACTACCTGGAATATGACCTTTCCAGCTCGTCCTTGGTCCAGCTCCGATTTCGGCTCGTCTATCTATATATCCTAAAATTATACATTTAGGATAAATGAGTTATTGATTTCTCATAACTCATTCTAGACTCATAGTGTTGGTTATCATAGCTCATAGTTTTAGAATTACCAAAATAGCCCTAAGACTTAGCTTATGCCCATTTGTACCAAATTACTTGCACTTTACCCAAAACATGACTTAGGTCAATCCTATACAATTTCGCGTGTAGAATCCATTGGTAACCTTGGTTTACTCAAATTCAGGCCCTAAATGACGAAAATACCCCTTGACAGCTATTAATTAGCGCTTAAAGGGCAATTCAGTCATTTCACACACCAGGCATTTTCTCACTCCGACATCTACATGAGACTTACTCATTTTACTCTTCTGAACTCAATGGAATCATCTAATTGATGAAATTCCAATTCCTTCATCATGTCACACAATTAGTAGCAATTATCAGTTCCCAGAAGAGTTGTATCGGTTTCTTATTCTGTCTTGCCTAATCATCTCCTTTTTACTTATAATCACATTATTAACTAGTTAGGAAAGCATTGGATATCGTTTTGACAGATAAAACACATAATTGAATGAGAGATGAATAGTACCCAACTTCTCCTATACTCATCCAATCAACAAACCGGAATGGTAGAAAGGAAGCATACGCTTACCTTAACTCGTTTATGAATTTGGTTCAGAATTTCGGCGACACTTCGACCGGTGAAATGGCATCAAAAGCCTCCAATCAAGAATCCGAATCCATAGAATTGAAGCTTGTGATGAGTAGAAGAATGTTAGAAAAGGGTACTTGGAGAGAAGACGCCGTTTTAATAGAGATTCGGCGCTCTAAAGATTTCTCTCTCCTCTCTCTCTCCTCCGCGTTCTCGTTCCGTCGCTGCGTTCTTTCATTTTCTCATTCTGTCTCAATTTCTCGTTCATTCTGCGTTCTTATCTGATCACTTGGATGCAGGAATGAATAAAGAAAGAATGATGAGTCATTAAAAATGGCTCTTATGTGGCTATAATCATTAATCCACATCTTTAGCTTTCTTGCATGATAATTCATCTCCTTTGTCATGCTTCTTCATCCAATAAAATAGTGAGATATATAGAGAGAATTATTATTCTCAAACTATCTAATTATACCCATTGTACCACCTTCATGTGGTTAATCATAGTCTTAGCTTAATGGCTCTTTGTCTTTTCTTGGGTATTAATTCACTTAGTATTTGTTTCCCTTCCTTTTTAATTCCCATCTCATTACAATCATTAGTAAAAATACCCATGTCTTGCTTTATTGGTAAAATTACCATTTTGCCCTTGTGTTATTGGTGAGAATTACTCGTGCCTATTTATGATACTGGCCAAACCAGGGCTTAGTAGTTCTCTTAAATTAGGTTTATTCTCAATTTTCTTGTCTTAAAATTTGGGGTGTTACATTTAATACTTTTAAGCCATGATAGACTAACATTTTCCCTTTTCTATCATGGCATTGTTGTTGAAACAACGTTGTTTTCTTAATAGTCATAATAGGTTTTGTGAATTCACATGGAATCCTTTTTTGTCATAGTATCTTATTTTAAACTAGGAAATTCTTATAACCATGTAACTTTTCTTTCTCAATTGGTTTAAATCTTTTATACTATGGTAGACTTTTATAAATGGTTTCTTCTTTTTCTACCATAGTAGTACTTAATGTTTTAATAAATTTTTTGAAATAGTTAATTACACGGTAAATATGAAGAATGCAACAAATTGGTATCAGAGCCTCAAGTTTCAAGGTTATGTGATTTCTGTCACGATGCATATTAGTGGCAATATATAATTATCATAAATATCCTTTCCTTTGTAGTTGTCTAACTAAATTTTGAACTTAACGCCCTTTATGGTGGGTTACATCCTTAGGAGGGGAGAAAGGGTGTAAAAAAAAAACCAAGAAAGTTACCATGTTGTGAGCGGTTCTGTGCATTAAATTGTTTCAATTTTGGGACAAATAAGATTTATGATGCTAAACTTTAATGTGAAATTTTAAATGTTAGGGGAGGAAATAGGAGGTGTAGATGCCTCAAAAAATAATAAAGAATAAAAATTAGGTGCATAAAGAGGAATTTTAAGCTTCATACCTTGTTGATGACAAGGGTTGTGCAAGTAAATGTGCTTTTTAATGTAAGTTTGGCGATATTAGCGGAGTAAATCCAATATTAATAAGCTTATAAGTTGTTGATTATTAGAATGTGTTGTTTACTGGCAAAAAAAAAGTATGTGTTGTTGTCTAGTTAGACTTCTTATAAGATAAATAGTAAATATATTTCTCTAAGAAGCTTGCACCAAGTAACCATGAGAGTTGATAAAATATATGATAAAATTTCCAGATAGCACTTACTCCTTAACTTCTAAAATTTTCAGATTTAAACATAATCATCCAAAAATCATAAACACATTTATTCCAACACAATTTTCCCTTCTAAATCCAATGGAACTATAAAAAATATAAAAATCCAACTCTAACAAGACAAAAATGCCCCTGGAAAAAATCTGGAAAACTTAAGGGAAAATGAGTTCTTTTAGTTTTAATCCATAAATCACCTTCTTTTCACCTCTAATCCCATGTTTAACCCATTAAACACCTCTTACACATGATTAATCCAGATTTGAGAAGAACCTCCCCTTAGAGTTTGTGCATCCCAATCATCAAAACAAAGTAAAAAAAAACCACAAATCATCAACAACCATCAAGATTCAATAATAGAAACTAGGTTTTTGGGGTTATCTTTGATTTCTCTTCTTTCTCTCTCTAGGCACCATTTTTTTTCTCTCTCTCTCTTCCTTCTTGGATTTTTCTTGCTAAACATGGTATTCAAGATGTTGAAGAGATTAAAAGAGGTTCTAGGTAGTTTAGAAGACAATAACACTTTGATTTCAAGCTCTTACCTTGGATTTGTGCCTCTTAAAACCCTAGCTTTCCTTCTTGTTTCTTCAAGTTTCTTGAGCTCTCTTCTCTCTCTATTTTGGTGTCTTGGCCAAAAATATGGTGAAGGAAAGAAGGGATATTGGTTTAACAAATATCTCTTCTTGCTTTATGTTTATTATTGTTTAATGAAAATTACCATGTATTGATTTTACTTGGCCATAAACTTTTCCCTCTTGAATTAATCCTAGCCAAGTAATAAATTATTTTCCTTTCTTGCTCCCTACTTTAGTCAAAATTTATCCTAATTAAAGGGAAAAATAAATGGCTTCTTGCTTTATTGTTCAAGTGACCATTTTACCCTTACAATATTTTCCATTTTTGCACTTGCTGGAAGGCAGAATTTTCATCAAACTTTAAAAATTCATATCTAATTGTATAGAGGTCTAATTGTGGTGGTTCTAAAGGCTATGAGACCTTTATTAAGTCTATTTTAAAGAAAAAATATACCATTTATCCAACTAAAAGATCATCATTAGAATTATCATTTTTGGATGCTGCCACAGAAACTTACCAGTTTTACTGGGCTAACTTCAAAAATACAGAACTCTTTGTATACGACTCTAAATGACTTATATGAACTATAAAATTAAATCTTGATAAGTTTAATTCCATTCTAGAAAGTTTCATAGGCATTAGACATCATTTGTCTATTTAAAAATGTCACACAATCAAACTGCTATGTGGTAAAATACACTAGAATTAAATTCAAATTGTTACTATTTGTGTTCCAAATATAGTCTTGTTATGTGTGACCACTAATTACCTTGTTTTTCCTCTTAATGTGATCTTCAATTCACCGTTTTATTTCCTGTAATGCCCCAAAGGTGTAAGGAATTTTAGGGAATAACATTATGCCCTACTAGGATACTTGCTAAACCGAGGTTTAGTAGTCCACTTGATTCAAGCTTATTCTCAATCATCTAGTCCCAAAATTTGGGATTTTACAATGAAGTTGCAAATATATTCTTGGTAGCCAAAGAAGAAGAATCGGACTCTGTGGTAAATGACTCTGAACCAACTTATGATGAATTATTATCTGAATATAATGCACTGCATTCTGAATTCATCAAAGTAGCTAACGAAATGGTAAGTTATAAGAAGATATTAAAATAATTAGAAAGTAAAACTAGTACTAGCATCTCATGTTCATCATGTGCATCTTGTGAAGAAAAAAGATAAGAAAATAAGTGACTTGACAAGAATTTTAGAAAGACTTACCAAGGGAAGAAAAACTCTAAAAATAATTTTAAAATCATAAAGAGTTGCTCATGATAAATTTGAAATTGGATATAGTTCTGTTCAAGACAAAAACAGAGGAAAGAAGAAGAAAGACAGTTGTTACGAGTGTAGGATGGTGTATTTAGAAGTGCAAGTGTACTCTGTCGTAATCAAGTAATATAGAAGTGAGTAGAGTATCGTTCCCACGAGGATTGATCACTAAGTACCAAAATTGGTAATTTTAATTCTATTTAGCCAGTTGATTAGTTATGATTGAGATTGCAAGATAAAAATGATGAAATATGAATACAAGTGATATAAAGACAAATATGAAAAAAAGCCATAGGGATTAGATTTCACTTAACAAATTCCGGATTGAATCACTTATCTATTCTAGTTCAATTTATTCCACATGATTGATAGTCGAGTTTCCCTATTTTAATTACTAGCCTCTTCCAAGGTCAAGTAATTCTATAATTAATTGCTAACCCAATATATTCCTATATGAATTTAAGCAATCAATCATGCATTAAGATTTATGAAACTCAATTAAGACTACACAACCCATATGAATATATTCCTATTTCATATGCAAATTATGGTTTTAATTATAGGATCCACACACATGTATCTCCTTCCAGTCTCCACATGCATATTGAAATCATCCAAAAGGTGGCCAATCAATTGTATGCATTAAGAGCAATAATTAAAACTCAATCATGAAGGAAAAATTAAAACTAGATTTAATAAGTTAAGATTCAATCCGTCATTAGTAAGCTATGTCATCACCCTAGGAAAAGGAAAATTTAGCTCATGATAAAATTAAAAACAAAACTAAAATAAATTATAAACATCATAAATATTGCATAAAAATTAATTACAAAAACATAAAAATACAACTACAAGATGCATGAAAATGGAAAATCTAGCCTACTATGTAGGAGGCATACAAAAAGTAATACAATGCAAGAAATGACTATCTAGCCTTCCATATAGGAGGTAAAACCATCCATCTAGGAGGCATGCAAGAAGTAAGAAAATGCAAGAAATAAATTCTAAAAGAACAACTCTCTCTAAAATTGAAGCTCTCTCTCTCTCTTCCTTCCTCCTTTCTTCCTCTTCATGCCAAGAAGCTCTATTTATAGGCTTCATTTCGGGTGCTACAGTAGCGTTACAGTGAAAGCCGTTGCTACAGTGAAAGCCGGCTGCTACAGTGCCATGTTTCACCTACCATACTTAACCAACCGCACGCTACAGTGAAATACAATGTCCGCTACAATACCCCATGCTATAGTACGCTACAGTGATTCTAAACAGTACCGGACATGAACAGTGCACAGTGAATAGTACCACATGAATAGTACTTCCCCTTAAATGCCTTCTTTAATTCTTCTTAATGCGGTACTGTCCATGGTTGCAAGAAAATCATTATTTAGTTATTAATTACACCCAAATTGATTACATTCAGCTCAAATATAGTCCACAAAATCATCATATAAGGAAAAATAAATATGCAAATATTTTACTTATCAACAGTAAGACATCTCAAATATTTTAAAAATTTAGTGCATGTATCAAATCCATTTGCATTATGTAACTACTACAATAGGAAAGGCCATTATACTTTATCAAGTCATTTTAGAAAGAGAAAGGCCATTGTCACATATAAATGGGATCCGAAAGGGATACATGTACTAAGGGTAATTCATACTAACCACAAAGGACCCAAGAAAATGTGGCTACCTAAAACTTGATGATATTACTCTAGGTATGTCTTAAAGCATCACGAGTAAGTAAATGATACATTGATAGTGGATGCTCCAGACATATGACTAGTGATAGAGAAAAGTTCACCATGTTGGAAGTTAAAGAAAGAGGAAAGGTAACTTTTGGAGGTAACCAATCTGGACATATTGCCAGAATCGGTGAAGTTGGAAAAACCAATGTCCAAACCAACGATATTATTAAGTCGAAGGGTTATGTCACAACCACCTAAGTGTGAGTCAAAGCACTGACAAAGATAATTGGGTAATCTTTGACATAGAAGAATGCCTGATAGTGAACAAGAAGGATCTACCGCTTAACAAAGAATTTATCAAAGCAAAGATCTAAGCTCAAAGGGACAATAATTGTTATACTATTGATTTAAATTCAAATTCTTTAGAAAATTATTTTCTAAGCAAAACTGAGGAAAGTTGGCTATGGCATAAGTGTCTTGCTCATGTCAACATGAGTTAACTTGATAAAGTGATTAAAAAATGATTTAGTTGTTAGACTTCCTAAACTTAAATTCAAAGATAACCAGATTTGTAATTCCTTCCAAGAGGGAAAACAAACTAAATCTTCTTTCAAGACAAAGAATGAGATTTCAACTTCTAAACCATTACAATTACTTGATATGGATTTAGTAGGACCAGCAAGAGTAAGAAGTTTTGGAGGAAATTTATATACTCTAGTTATTGTTGACAATTTTTCAAGACTTACATGGATTATATTTCTTGCCTCTAAAGATGAAACTTTTGTTAAATTTATTACATTTTCCAAGAAGGTCCAACATAAGAATGGTATTTCTATTATTTCCATCAGGACCGATCATGGAGGAGAGTTTGATAATCAACTCTTTGAAGACTTCTGTAATAATCAAGGAATAGACCACAATTTATCTGCACCAAGAATGCCTCAACAACATGGAGTTGTGGAAAGAAAGAACAGAGTCCTCACGGAGATGGTAAGTGCAATGCTTAATTAGAAAGAAGTGTCACAAGTATTATGGGCTGATGCAATAAGCACTGCGTGCTATATTTCTAATCGAGCATATATCCGCAAGTCACTTGGAAATACACCGTATGAGCTTTACAAAGGGAGAAAGCCTAACCTTGCTCATTTACACATCTTCTGATGTAAATGCTATATCCACAACAACGGTAAAAAAAATTTGGGTAAATTTGATTCAAAGTCTAATGAAGGTTTATTTCTAAGTTACTTAAATAGAAATAAAGCATACAGAGTCTTCAATAAAAGAACATGCATTGTAGAAGAAACCATTCATGTTGTGTTTGATGAAATAAACTCAGACAAAGTATTTTGATGAAAAAGAAATGGATTTGATAAAGAAAACTAAAAATCTAACCATTTCCAATCAAAATGGTTTTCAAATAAAAAATAAAGAAAATGTCGATGATCATGCTCAGCCAAGAACATGGTGACACATAAAAGATCATCCAATTGAACAAGTGATTGGAGATGTTCATGAAGGTGTCAAAACTAGAAATAGAACTCAATGAAGTTACATTATCTGCATTCATTTCTGAAATTGAACCTTCTAGCATTAAAAAAGAACTTTCTGACAATGATCGGGTGATTGCAATGTAAGAAGAATTAAACCAATTTGAAAGAAATCAAGTTTAGGATTTGGTACCTCGACCTAAAGACCATCCGGTCATGGGAACCAAATGGGTGTTTAAAAACAAACTTGATGAATCAGCAATCATTGTGAGAAACAAAGTAAGATTAGTTGCCAAAGGCTATAATCAAGAAAAAGGTATTGATTATAAGGAAACATATGCTCCAATGGCAAGATTAGAAGCCATATGAGTACTCTTATCCTTCATGCATTAAAGGTTTCAAACTTTATCAAATGGACGTCAAGAGTGCTTTTCTAAATGGTTATATTATGGAGGAAGTTTATGTAGAATAACCTCTTAGTTTTGGAGATGAAACAAAATCTAACCATGTTTTCAAACTCAAGAAAGCTTTATATGGTTTTAAATAAGCACCAAGAACTTGGTACGAAAAACTGAGTAAATTTCTTTTTGATCAAAACTTTGTTAGAGGAAAAGTAGACATGACACTTTTTATCAAACGTAACAAGAATGATTTATTAGTAATACAAATATATGTTGATGATATAATTTTTGGTGCTACTAACGAATCTCTTTACCAAGAATTTTCTAAGCTTATGCAAGAAGAATTCAAAATGTCCATGATGGTGAATTAAATTTCTTTCTTGGACTTCAAATTAAGCAAGGGAGGAAGGGAATCTTCATTTCTCAAACCAAATTAAGCTCTCAGTACTCTAAGGGTCATATCGATACTCAATCAGGGACACCCTCTACTTCTCACACGCTGGAGGCTAATAAAGAAGAGGTCTCACCTCCAAATAACTTCAATCTTTATCCTCTCACACTCTTAAATGAGAAGGTATACAATAAGGAATTTGCTCACCGTAGTTTCTGCCCCATTGTTTATATTGATTTATGTTAGAACTGGCTAACACCTAAGAGAGGGTGAATGTATGATACGAAATTAAGATTTTAAAAATCTTTTTGCAACTTATCAAATCAATAAGTATGGAAGTATAAAATTACAATCAATTATGTAAATTGTATATGCTGGAAATATAAGATCTTAGGGAAGAGAAAATACAAACTGTGATTTATCCTGGTTCGGTCTAATCTATGATGACCTATGTCCAGTCCTCAGGCTCCTCATGAGATTTCCAATCTACTATCTCTCTCAAGTTTAACTGGTACTTGAGAACCGTTATAATTCCACAAGTTTAGATGGGCAGTTGTGAAGCCTGTTACAAATCCCTCATAGAGTTACCCTCCTTACACACTGTAAGGTTCACTCCCCCTTACGGTGAGTCTTTTGAGCAGAGCAATCCTGAAGACCATCCTCTCCCACTTACCTATGAAATTCTTATGAGCAGCAACGTTCTCTTCTGCTTACACCCTTGTACGTCTTACGAGTAGCAACATTCTCTATTACTTTCACCTTGTAAGTCTTACGAGCATAAAGCCTTACCAACAATTCTTTCTTCAGCTTCCTCCATAAGGAAATCAGTCCTCTCAAGGTCTCTCTACCTTGAGATCAACTCAGGAATATGATTGTAAGCGTTTACAAACTCTCTTACAGAGTGGGTATGATGCTCACTGAAGTACAATACAAATGATTACACTATTAAAGATACATGATATAGAACACAAAGAAGAACAGAGAGTTTTTAAGACAGATGACTCATGTTATCAGCATGTTGGCGTCGTTGTATTCTCTTCGCTTAGTCTCTTTTTTAAATGATTCCATACATATATATAGTTGGATCATAGTAGATGACCATTGTAAGCATTCATTTGTTAGAGTCCCGTTGCTTCGTTTGACTATTTGAAAAACTAGCCATTACGTCAGACACTTCTTATGCTCTGTAAAATGGCTTTTCTTCTTATTGCATGATCTCTTCATTGTCTCCTCGAAAATATACTTAGAATACTAATACAATAAAGATTTTGTCATATAGATACCAAATCAATAAATAATAGATGATTATCATGCAATATGGACTCATTACTTGAGTGATCATGGGCCATTACTTGAGTGATCCCTTCTGAAAACTGGCAGAGAGCTCTAAGTCCACATTACTCTAGTGATCTTAGTCTATCACTCGAGTGATCTCTTCTTATTTCTGCTATAGAGTATTTTACTGTAAAATGAATTATTGCACAGTGCATCACTTAAGTGATCCATTTGAAATCTTTCTAGAGAGTCTTTCCTGAAATTCATAACTTAACTTACCTTATCACTCGAGTGATAAATGATCATCATGCGAGTGATCCCTTCCAAAATTAGGTAGAAATTTTTGGAAACTATTTTAACTCTATCACTTAAGTGGTCACTCCAGTGATTCAGGCCATCACTCGAGTGATCCTTCTTAGAATCTAGCAGAGGCTTCCTTTGAGATAGAACATCATTATTTCTCTAGTGATTAGCCTGTACACTTCAGTGAACTTGTTTAATCATTCAAAAAACCTTTTGTTTAATATTTAATAATCCATAGCATCTTTTTTTATCATCAAAACATAGGATCTAACATTCTCCCCTTTTTAATGATGACAAAACATGTTGGTTTTTGAAGTACTCATTAAGAGTGATTTTGCAAATTCATTGATTCAATACTTTTAAAATCTTATGATATCAATATTGCTATGATAAGTCCAAATTAGGTGCTTAAACACATGGAGAATAATCTAATCATAGCTATGCATAAATTTTAACATGATATGAATACTATATCATAATTGCATAAATTTAAAACATGATTCACTGTCAAATATCAAAAGTATGTAAAACTGATTCAATTGAAAACATAATATGTATTCAAGATAAATACTCCCATCTCCCTATACACCCATATGCCATATGCCCATGCTATAACATTCTATACAATGCCAAATTACCAAAATCACTCTCCAACTCTTCTCCCCCTTTTTGACATCATCAGAAAGGGTGGATTAGGTAAAGATGAGATAGGTGATGATCCAGTATCACGAGTATCACTCTGTTAGGCAGAGAAAGTAGGTGAAGTTGTTGGACTTGGGGGATTCCAGCGGATTTTTTTCTTGAACCTTTGGCCGTGGATGACTTGATTTTGGAGGATGGTAATATCTTATGTTTCTTAGTTGGAGGAGATGGAGGTGACTCAGAAGACGATGGAGGATCATTACAGAGTACCTTGGTTCTTACTATTGTGAATTTGAAGTAAGTGTTAGGGTAAGAGATTTAAGGTATTTTAGGAGGTTTCTGGCTGAAAATTTTGATGGGTTTTGGTCAAAATTTAGGTGTGTAATCAATTAGGAAAAGTATTGGATAGAGCGCCAGGAGAATCACTAGTAGATATTTTGTGAAAATGACAGAGTGCAGTCTGATATAGCCACTGTGCCTGATATCACTCGAGTGGTCACTCGAGTAATAATGAGGCATTACTCGAGTGATCATGCAAGATAGTTATAAAACTTCAATTTAAAGTGTGTACATGGCATGAATAATATTGTAATTACCCATGGATATTCCCTTGATGATTTGTAGGCACTAAATGTGTAATATTCTAAATTTTAGTCACCAAAATTCCTTTATACCTTAGTGGTATTAATGGAATAAAATGGTTAATTAAAGAGTACATTAAGAGACACAATAAGGTAATTAGAGGTTACACAACATAGTTATTTGATGCAGAAGTTAAGGATGTTGCCGGTAAATTTCCTTGTGAGACAGTTGTATTGTGTGACGTTTTCAAAAATGTAAATGATGTCCAAAAATTGTGAAACTTTCTAGAATAAAATTAGACATAACAAGATTTAATTTATAGGATATATAGAATTTTTGGAGTTGTACATAAGGAGATATGAATTTTTGAAGTTAGCCTAGTGAAACAAGGAATTTTTTGTGGTAGTGTTCAAAAATGGAAATTCTGGAAATTCTGATCTTCCAATTGGAAAAATGTTATATTTTTCCATAAAACTAGACTTATTAAGAGTCATATATCCTTTAGAATCATCTCAATTATATATCTATATAATTACATATGAATTTTCAAAGTTTGATGAAAATTCTGATAAATTTTTCCAACTATTGCGAAAATGAAGAAAGTACAAGGGCAAATTGTAATACCCCACTTTTTCACCAATATTCCTGACATGTATATTTTTGATATTTAGTGGAATAAAATGATGAATCGTGAGACGTATGAATTTACAGAAAATAGCAATCGCCACTTACATATTATTGGGCCAAGAAAGGATACAAAGAGGCGATTAATACCTACTTAAAGGCCTATTATTGTAACCAAAAGTTGAGAATTTAAATTCCATGAATATTTGTTTCATTCAAGTGTTAAAATTGGGTCAAACCAATGGAAATGAGCGAAAAATGATTTATTACGGTAAATCATGAAATGTAGGGGCAAAACAGCAATTTTTCCAGAAAGTGGGAAATAATTATTTTCCCCTAATATTTTTAATAAATTCAATTAAATGGTAATTAAAAAGAGATAAATGGCTACTTGATCATTAATAAAAAAATTTTGGTGAATTATTATCAAGCAAGCTCAAATAGTCAAAAGTCAAAGGTCCAAAAGTCAACCTACTTGCAAGATGGCAATAGAATAGTAAAAGATTAATATTTCATTCCTTCAATTCTCATCATTTTCAGATGATCAAGAGGAATATGAAGGAAAATGAAATAATTAAATGAGAAATTGAAATTTTGGACCAATCACAAGATGCCATGTGTTAAACCAATTAACCCTTTTTCATTATATCAACAATTTTTTATCTTTCCTTCATTCCTCGTGCAAATTGATCAAAATAGAGAGAGAGAGAGTTGAGAACGCTGGAGAGCACGGTGAAGAGCTAAGGAAGCTAGGGTTCTCTTGGATCAAAGGTAAGGAAGATGCTATTGTGTCTTAAGCTTCCTAATCCCTCCATAAGCTCTCCTACTCATCTCTACTCCTTTGAATTCATAGTTTTCAAACTGAATCAAGAGTTGTGGAGAGAGAGCTGAAAATGTGTAGAGAGAGAAAGTGTTGGAAATCAAGATATAATCTTCCAAACTTGTTCCTCTTTCTTACTTGGTGCTATTAGAGTTATTCTTGGCTTGGTTTTGGTTAGAGATAGCTCAAGAAACCTAAATGAATGTAATGATCACATTTCTTCAAATCAAGTCTAATGAATATCTAAATAGCTAATAGTGTGATTATAAGTAGGAAGGAGGTGATTAAGCTAAAGAAAACGAGAAACCGATACAACGTTTCTGGAAATCCTATTGGATTTGCCTGTGTTGGATGTGGTAAAAGCAATAGGAATTTGATAATTTTGATGCTTCTATTGAGTTTATGAGGCAAAATTTTTTAGGGTATATGTTGATGATAAAGTGAGAAAAGCCCTAGAATGTGAAATGACCAATTACCCTTAAAAGATTAAATAAGGGCTGATAAGGCATTTTTGTCATTTGGGCTAGCTTTTAACCGATTGGAAGTCAAAAATAGATTCTACACGCAAAATTGTGTAGGTTTGGCAGGTCATAAATTTTATAAAGTATAGTGAGACTGGGTCTTAAGGGGCGTTTTGGTAATTTAGCACTATTAGGCTAAGTTAACTAATATTATGAATTTAGAATTATGCATGAATGAGAAATGACTCATTTACAATGTATTCGAGATTTCAGGGCTTGGTTATTGTCTGGAACTCAAGGCTTGCCTGAGCTTGGAAAGGTGGGAAGGAATTGCTAGAGAAGAGCAATCAGGTAGTAACTTATCCTTCATATGTTAAGGTATGCATTGAATGATTTGTGCATTCATCAAGAATTTTCTAACATGTTTTGAATATGTGGGGTGGTTGCCCGGGGTCTATCTTTGCATGAGTGGATGCTCAGGAAAGTATAACGATCACCGATGCATAAGTGGATCCTGAGGCCTATTGCACGGGTATCCCTTGGGGTCTTGTAGTATATCTAGCGCTACAATAGTTTATGAGTTTCATGTGATGCATGATTGCTGTTATGATGATTCTGATGAATGATGATTGCTTAGCATGCCTTGTAATGGTATAACTGTATGATTGATATATGTTGCTACTGAGATTGTTTTGAATCTCACCCCTTTTTTTCTAAGAACCCGCTTTCAGTACAAGGAGAAAACTCAAGGGGTAAGCGGAAGGTAAATGTGGATGATTAAAGGTTAGGCGCTAAATACTTTAGTCATTTTAGTTATTTCGTTCTATATGTATGTTTAGATATTTTGAGTTGTATATAGTGAAGATGTTCATATAAGCATGACGACAATGTAAAAGTTGCTTGATGAATGAATGGTAGGTAATATGTGTTTATGCTTCACATCGCTAACGAAAAGCAATTAAGATAAACGCTCTCTAAATCTGATAGTTGAATCTAAAGAAAGGACAGGTGAGACTAAATGAGATATTGGAAATGGTTTATGAAAATTTTACTACCTACTCAACCTTAGGTTCAACTCCTGAGTTGAGGGTAGGAAATTTGCAAATATTTTGGAAATTTGGGTAGCCTGGTTTGAAATCCAGGTCTCCCATATGATTTTGCTACTCTTTTATACTTATCCGAGGTCATTGAAAGTAAGGTATCACATTTTGGGTATCAGAGCTTTGGTTCTGGAAATGATAGACTTTACTGGAATTTTCTGTTTATGGTTGCAAGGTTCTAGTTTTCGTTAGCGGCTTTGGGATAGGAAGCATAATGTATGAGAGTATAGGAGAATGAGATTAAGAATGATGACAAGGGAGAAATCATGGTTTGGATAGCATATGAGAGTATTTGGAGTGTTTACTGAAGTGATTCAGCCTGGGAACGGCTGATGAACTCGAGTTTAACAGGGAAAACTTGAGTGTTGTACAGCCAAAACTCGAGTTCATGCACCCAAACTCGAGTGCATAAGGTATTTCCCCCCAAATCAGTTGATTTTGAGTGAGAACTCATGGGAGTGTAGTGCCTAAACTTGAGTATGGATAGCTGAGAACTCAAGTTTAAGCTTGTAAACTCGAGTGTATCTCTTTTCCTGACCCATGTGAATTCTCTAGGGTATGAACTTCTCAGAACTCGTGGAACTCTAGTAGAGTAAGCCGGGAACTCGAGTTCAATGATGAGAAATAGAGTGCACCCTATTCTTATGATAGTTAGAAAAATCTCAGGTTGAAACTCTTTTCCCTGAACTCGCATAACTCGAGTGAAACGTTTCCATAGCACTCAAGTGCAAAATACTTAGACTTGGGTGAAATACTTTATCATGGTATTGGAGTATTTTATAGAATACACTTCCACTTCAAACTTGTATGACTCAAGTGTGGTATTACCACAGAACTCGAGTTCATATTTCTGAACTCGAGTGCATCGATTACCTTTGATTACTAAGAGTTTTCTGGTAGAAACTCTCACTGCAAGACTCTCATGACTCGAGTGTATATCTTTGAGAACTCGAGTGTATGCTTCAAGAGTTAGTTAAGTCCCAGCGATGTCTTAACTGAACTCGAGTGTGGCTTTGCAGGACTCGAGTTTCTAGCCAGAACTCGAGTTCATGCACCTCAACTCAAGTGTAAAAGCAATTGCATGGAAACATAGATGTGATTTTGTGTGATGTTTTCTTTAGGAACTTTAGTACATTATACATCATCTAATTGATCATTTCCTTACAGAATATCTCATCACCATTGGTTATCATCGAAATATGGATTTTAACCTAGTGGCGTACAAAAAGGCAGGAATGACAAGAGTGAGGTTTACTTCTCGAAAGGGTGTTCCAGTGCCGATCACTATCAAGACTAGAAATGGGTTGGATAGTAAAAGGCAACGAATGAGATCACCCTCACTCCCATCAATTAACTAGCCTCCACTAGAGGAGTAGATACCAGAAGGCGAGGCTTATGTAGTCATTAACAAAGGAGGACCTGGATGTAGACCGAAGATTGTTCGTACACGCAGAAAGAGAGTTAAGTACCTAGTGTACTATAGTCTTATTACTCGAGATGAAGTAAATGTAGTGGATATAGATGACTTAGAGTCAGAGGATAGTGTGCTGCACTCAGACTCAGATGAAGAGTTGGATGCTCCAGTGGAGAATTTAGCTTTTGATCCACATCTGGATCATAAACTTTGGGAGCAACTGAAGGATTTGTATCTGACAGCCTTCGATGATTTTATCACCCCTGCAACATAGTATACAACATTTTTAAATTCA
The DNA here is from genome assembly GCA_037074505.1 of Albizia julibrissin. Lineage (NCBI taxonomy): Eukaryota > Viridiplantae > Streptophyta > Magnoliopsida > Fabales > Fabaceae > Albizia > Albizia julibrissin. The sequence continues at coordinate 20,042,244 of CM073486.1, read as the reverse complement.
GTACAGAAGCTGTATGAGCAAAGAGAGGAGCTTGGGCTAATATTAACAGATGATGTATGGATTCGAACTATGTTAGCTCATTTTCTTGATTTCACCTTTTCGATCAATAAGAAGAATGAGATCATATTTATAGGTCCTTTTGAGTTATGCCTTTTGTTAGGCATCTATTATTTTTATATGTGATGTTTAATATGCCCAATGAGTAGTAGGGCGAGGTTCTTTTGTTGTGAATATTAAACCACTTATTGTACATATAACTTACTTCTGTTGTAAGACAAGCTTCTTTTGATATAAATACCAAGTCACTTTAATGCAAATGTAAGTGTTTGCTATAATAGATGTATATTTGTTGTGTGTTGGTATTTAAAATCTTGAGAAGTGTATATGTACATATATGTGTTGAGGCGGTATTAACCTATGTACATATATGTGTTAAGGTGGTATTAACGTAGTGTTCCTTCTTAATAGTGAAGAGGAACAATGGTACAACATAGACCAGTAGGAAATTTACCACAAAATCCTGAACCTGAGAATAATCTGGAGCCTAATCTCATGCAGCAAGTTTTCACAATGCTAACTCAACAGCAAACTATGATCCAGGACTTGTGAGAAGAAGTCTGAGAATTAAGGGAAAGACGAAATACAAATGAGGTATAGCCTGAAGGGAATAACCCGGAGGGGAATCCCCATAAAGGAAACCATCCTGAAGGGAATACAGATGGAGAACAACTACCTAGTGATGAGTAATCGCAGTCACCTAGGGTGTACTCAAAAATCCATATTGTTCAAGAACCAGAGGAGAATATTATCTAGTATTGGATGCCTAAATTTATTAAATATCAGCCTGAGGTATTCCACCGGAAATTTAACCCACAAGCTGCTAAGAATTGGGTGAATCACTTAGAGGAAATCTTTGAGGTATTCAGATGCTCAACGGAGATGAAAGCCAAGATGGCTATATATAAACTAGTAGGTGATGCTAACGATTGGTGGAAAAACACGACGCTTGTATTGTGTGGCCGGACAATTCCTCTGACATGGGAGTTACTTCAAGAGAAATGTTATGAAAAGTATTTCCCAAGGTCAGTAAGAATTGAGAAAGAGAAAGAATTCTTAGCCATTCAACAAGGTGACACTAAGACCTTCGATGCTCACTTGTCTCAATTCATTTGACTGTCTCGCTACTCTTTCTACTTGAAACTCAAAGAGAATGAGGAGTGGAGTTCTGATATGCTGATTCAGGTACTAAAGCTTGAAATAAAAGAGAAACTTATTGCTCGACAGTTTAAGAAGTTTAACAAAGTTGTAGAAGTGTGTCGACTGACAGAAGGGAATTAGAGAAGAGTACAAGTCGGCAAGAGGACTAGCTAAAGAGGTGGACCTAGTAAAGGGGATACCTCACAGAAGAGAAAGGGATAAGGATTTCTATAAAGGGGAGGTAATAAAAAGCCCTTTTGGTATGGGAACCGTGGTGGCCAAAAACCACCAATGTCTCAAACATACCTTCGGTGTGGCAAGTCTCATCTAGGGTGATGGTGCAATCTCCTTACGAGCCAAGTGATTTGTCATGGATGCAAGAAGCCAGGCCATCTGGCAGTAAATTGTCCCCAGCAAGCAGTACCATGACCTGTTGAGCCTATATAACATAATCAGGGCTGAGTGTTTACCTTAACTCAGGAGGAGGCAAAGAAGACCCCAGAGCTAGTTTAAGGTAAAATCATTCTCAATGGTAGTGTATTGCAAGATTTATATGATTCGGGTGCTAGTCACTCCTTAATTGCTTATGATTGTGCTAGGCACTGAAAACTGTATATGCATAAACTGCCATTTTATTTGATTATGTCAACGCCAATGGGTGTCAAGACTCTAACCACTGATGTTTGTTTAAATTGGGTAATAAATGTTGAGGGACATGAGTCTACCATTGACTTGATTTTTTTGTCACTCCAAAAACTTGAAGTCATATTGGGTTTTGATTGGCTGACAATAAATAACATGCTGGTAGATTGCGAAAACCAGAGCATAATATATCCTACTTAGCAAGAGTTCAGTGACATAAATGCTAGCCTAAACTTCATTTCATTGGAAGAAGCTGAGAAATACTTGAAGAAGGGATGCCAAGAATATGTTGTGTTCTTTTTTGTACAGGCGGATACAAAAATAGCCCTGAAAGACATTCCAGTTGTGCAAGAATTTCTGGATATTGTTCCGAATGACCTTAGTAGTTTGCCTCTGGAAAGAGAAGTGGAATTCACAATCGAGATTTTTCCTGGAGTTGGGTCTATATCAAAGGCTCCATATTGAATAGCTACTAATAAAATGACAGAGTTGAAGAAGCAAATTGAAGAATTTCTTGAGAAATGGTTTATTTGACCCAGTGTATCACCGTGGGGAGCTTCGCTATTATTTGTTAAGAATAAAGACGGAAGCCTGAGGCTATGTATTGATTACAGAAAGCTGAACAAGAGAACCATCAAGAACAAGTACCCACTTCCCTGGATTGATGACCTTTTAGATAAACTATCTAGAGCAAGTGTGTTCTCGAAGATTGATCTAAGATTGGTGTATTATCAGCTGTGTGTGAAGGCAGAAGATATACCAAAAACTACTTTCAGATCCTGGTATGGATACTATGAATTTCTAGTGATGCCCTTTGGGGTAACCAATGCACCAGCCATATTTATGGACTACATGAATTGTATCTTTCGTCAATACTTAGATCAGTTCGTGGTAGTCTACATTGACGACATTCGGATATACTCTAAGAGTAGAAAAGAGAATGAGGAACATTTGAGAATTATGCTAAGCATTCTGTGAGAAAGGAAACTCTATGCGAAGTTGAGCAAATATGAATTTTGGCTTTCAGAAGTCAAATTTATGGGTCATGTTATCTCACATGAAGTGGTCGCAGTAAATCTCAGTAAGGTGGAAGCAGTGCTAGATTGGAAAAGGCTATAAACTACTGCTGAAATTCGTAGTTTTATGGGTTTTACCGAAGATTTATTCAAGATTTCTCTCAGATTGCCTTGCCATTGACTAAGCTCAAGCGGAAAGATCAACTGTTCATGTGGGATGATCGATGTGAGAAGAGCTTCATGGAGTTGAAGGAGAGGTTGACAACTGCACCTGTGTTGATTATCCTTGATCTCGAGTTGACCTATGTGGTTTACAGTGATGCTAGCAAGCAAGGACTATGATGTGTCCTGATGCAATAGGGCAGAGTGGTAGCCTATGCCTCTCAACAACTGAAGCCTCATGAGATGAACTATCCTACACATGATCTGGAGCTAGCGGCAATTGTGTTTGCGCTTAAAGTCTGGCGACACTACCTATATGGGGTGGTTGTTGAATTGTACTGTGACTACAAGAGTCTTAAATATCTGTATGATCAGAAAGAGTTCAACATGAGACAATGTAGGTGGATGGAGTTGCTAAAAAAACTATAACATGGAGATTAAGTATCATCCTGGTAAAGCCAATGTCATCACTGATGCTCTTAGTTAGAAGGCTGTACAGGTGGCAGCTATGATGATATAGGAGAGGAAATTAATAGAAGATTTATGAGATCTAAACTTGTCAAATCAAATCATATGTGCTGGTTATGGTATTAGCCAAGTGGAAAATGATTTGAGGACTGAGATTACAGAAGCTCAAATGCAAGATGAGCAAGCACAATCCATTCGATCTATGATTAAATGAGGAGAGACTTGGGATTATGATTTATCACTAAGTGGACTAGTTCGATACAAGAAGAGAACCTATGTTCCACTGAAAGTGAACTTAAGGTAGAAAATTCTAGATGATGCGCACAAGAGTCATTACACCCTTCGCCCAGGGATGGTAAAGATGTACTACAACTTAAGGGCGATGTACTGGTAGCCTAGATTGAAGAAAGATGTGATAGAATATGTGACACAATGTCTTACCTACTAGAAGGTAAAAATTGAACACCAGAAACCGCCAGGATTGCTTTAAAGTCCTGAGATTCCAAAGTAGAAATGGGAAAGCGTAACCATGGATCTCATGGTAGAACTACCCAGAATTCAGAATCATGATACGATTTGGGTAATTGTTGATCATTTTACGAACTCAGTGTATTTTATACCGATCAATGCTAGCTATTCTCCTGATAAGTTGGTAGAGATTTATGTTAAAGAGATAGTGAGGCTCCATAGGATGCCAAAGAATATAATTTATGACATAGATCCTTGATTCACTTTAAAATTTTAGAGATCTTTGCATGATGCTTTAGGCACTAAGTTAAGCTTCAGTATGACCTATCATCCTCAAATGGATGGACAGTCAGAGAGAACCATACAGACACTGGAAGATATGCTAAGAGCATGTGTAATGGACTTCAAAGGAAGTTAAGATCATTATCTTCTATTGGAAGAGTTTGCTTACAATAATAGCTATCATGCAAACATTCAAATGGCCCCATGTGAAGCGTTGTATGGGAGGAAGTATCAATCCCCTCTCTGCTGGATAGAGTTGTCAGAAAGAAAGTTGTATGGGCTGAATATAGTAGATCAGAATACTTAGCAGATCAGAATTATCAAGTAGAGATTGCTTGCAGCCCAAAGTATGCAGAAGAGCTACACCAATAATCAAAGAAGACCGCTGGAATTCCTAGTGGGTGATTATCTGTTTTGAAAGTTTCACCTGTTACCAGAATTGGAAGGGACATAAAGAGAACGAAATTGAGTCATCGCTATATAGGGCCATTTGAAATTTTGTCAAGAGTTAGACCTGTAGCGTATTGGATTGTTCTATTTCTAAATCTAAGTAGATTACATGACGTGTTCCACATTTCATAATTAAAGAAGTACCAACCAGACCCCCAGCATATTATTGAATATGAAGATATCAATATGTGTGATGATGTCACTTATGAGGTTGAGCTCGACCGAATTATTGATAGACAGGAAAGGCAGCTCATACATCGTAGCATACTATTTGTGAAAGTGGTCTGGAAGGGACTATCACCAAGGGAGGTGACTTGGGAAGCAGAAGAAAATATGAGAAGACGTTACCCAGGATTTATGCCAACTGAGGTGTAACAAATTTCGGGGACAAAATTTATTGAACTGGGGGAGAACTGTAATACCCCACTTTTTCACCAATATTCACTCCATGTATATTTGTGATATTTAGTGGAGTAAAATGGAGAATTGTGAGATGTATGAATTTACAGAAATGGCAATCGCCAGTTACATATAATTTGGAGAATAAAGGACATAAAGAGGCGATTAATGCCCACTTAAAAGCCTATTATTGTAACTAAAAGTTGAGAATTTAAATTCCATGAATATTGGTTTCATTTAAGTGTTAAAATTGGGTCAAACTAATGGAAATGAGTGAGAAATGATTTATTAAGGTAAATAATGAAATGTAGAGGCAAAACGGTAATTTTACCATAAAGTGGGAAATAATTATTTTTCCATAATATTCCTAACAATTTTAGTTAAATGGGAATAAAAAGAGAGAAATTTCTACTTGATCATTAATAAACCAATTTTTGGTGAATTATTATCAAGCAAGGTCAAATAGACAGAAGTCAAAGGTCCAAAAGTCAACCTACTTGCAATATGGTAATGGAATAGTGGAAGATCAATATTTCATTCCTTCAATTCTCATCATTTTTGGCTGATCAAGAGGAATATGAAGGAAAATGAAATAATTAAATGAGAAATTGCAATTTTGGACCAATCACAAGATGCCATGTGTTAAACCAATTAACCCTTTTTTATTATATCAACATTCTTCATCTTTCCTTTATTCCTCGTGTAAATTGATCAAAATAGAGAGAGAGGGAGTTGAGAACGCTGGAGAGCATGATGAAGAGCTAAGGAAGCTAGGGTTCTCTTGGATCAAAGGTAAGGAAGATGCTACCTTGTGTCTTAAGCTTCCTAATCTCTCCATAAGCTCTCCTACTCATCTCTACTCCTTTAAATTCATAGTTTTCAAGTTGAATCAAGAGTTGTGGAGAGCGAGCTAAAAACGTGTAGAGAGAGAAAGTATTGGAAATCAAGAGATAATCTTCCAAACTTGTTCCTCTTTCTTACTTGATGCTATTAGAGTTATTCTTGGCTTGATTTTGGTTGTTTTGGTAAGAGATAGCTTAAGAAACCTAAAGGACCTTCATGGTCAAGTTTCTTCAAATCAAGTATAATAAATGTATAAATAGCTAATAGTGTGATTATAAGTAGAAAGGAGGTGATTAAGCTAAAGAAAATGAGAAACTGACACAACTTTTCTAGGAATCATATTGCATTACCCTGTGTTGGATGTGGTAAAAGGAGTAGGAATTTGATAATTTTGATACTTCCATTGAGTTTAGGAGCCAAAATTATGTAGAGTACTTGTTCATGATAAAGTGAGAAAAGCCCTATATGTGAAATAACCAATTACCCCTTAAAAGACTTAAATAAGGGCTTACTAGGGCATTTTCATCATTGGGGCCTTATTTTGACCAATTGGAAGTCAACAATGGATTAAAAAAATGTGAAATTAGGTAGGATTGGGCCAGGTCGTAAATTTGATCAAGTATAGTAAGACCTAGTCTTAAGGGGCATTTTGATAATTTAGCATTATTAGGCTATGTTAACCAATACTATGAATTTGGAATTATGCATAAATGAGTAATGACTCATTTATGGTGTATTCGAGATTTCAGGACTTGATTGTTGTTCGGAACTTAAGGCTTGCCTGAGCTTGGAAAGGTGGGAAGGAATTGCTAAAGAAGAGTAATCAGGTAGTAACTTATCCTTCATATGTTATGGTATGTATTGAATGATTTGTGTATTCATCAAGAATTGTCTGATATTTTTTGAATATATGGGGTGGTTGCCCGGGTGGACGCTCAGGCGAGTATAATGATAACTGATACACGAGTAGATCTTAGGGCCTATTGCACAGGTATCCCTCTGGGCCTTGTAATATATCTAGCGCTACGATAGTTTATGAGTTTCATGTGATGCATGATTGCTATTGTGATGATTCTAATAAATGATGATTGCTTAGCATGCCTTGTAATGGTATAATTGTATGATAGATATATGTTGCTACTGAGATTGTTTTGAATCTCACCCATTTTTTCCAAAAACCCACTTTCAATACAGGGAGAAAACTCGAAGGGCAAGCGGAAGGTAAATGTGGATGACTAAAGGTTGGGTGCTAAAGACTTTAGTCATTTTAGTTATTTCATTCTATATGTATGTTTGGATATTTTGAGTTGTATATAGTGAATATGTTCATGTAAGCATGACGACAATGTAAAAGTGGCTTGATGAATGAATGGTAGGTAACATGTGTTTATGCTTCCCATCGCTAACAAAAAGAAATTAAGATAAATGCTCTCTAACTCTGATAGTTGAATCTAAAGAAAGAACCGGTAAGACTAAATGCGATAGTGGGAATGGTTTGTGAAAATTTTACTACCCACTCAACCCTAGGTTCAACTCTTGAGTTGAGGGTGAGAAATTTGTAAATACTTTTGAAATTTGGGTAGCCGGGTTTGAAATCCTGGTCTCCCGTATGATTTCACTACTTTTTTATACTCATCCAAAGTTATTGAAAGTAAGGTATCACACAAAATGGTCATTTTGACCAAATATATAAATTTGACGATTTTCTATATAACAAGAAGGACTGGATAGATGGAATAAAGAAGGAAGAGCATGAAAGAATAGTGTGGAATTATCTAAAGAAAAATCATGGAATAAAATAATATATACATATTTAGCATATGATTTAATTAGAATAAAATAACATTTCAAAGGGGACACCTAAGCAAGCTCTAGAGAACTCTCATGTTCTCTATAAAGAGAGGCCAATTCATCCAAAAGGGAGAAAGAGGGAGAAGAGGAAGAGACCAAGAGAAAAAGGAGACGAAGAAGAGAAAGTAGAGATCAAAGAGCAAGTACAAGGTAAGTATGTTCAAAACTCTACTCATTCTTGTCCTCTAATTTGTGAAACCTCTTCCTTAACCTCTATACCATCTTAGATTAGTTGTGCAACAAAAAAACTCAAGGAAGGAAGAGGAAGGATTTCGGTCAAGGAGAGAAAAGAAGAATAAACAAGGTAAGTTGTATAAACTTCGAGATTCTTGCTAGAAACTGAGCAGCAACTATTGTCTGGCTGGATATTTGTTTGTTTATGGTAGATTTTGTAAACTTGGGATGTCTAATTTCTAAGGGGAGATGCTGCCCAAATTTTCATTGTATATGTTAAAATGATGATTAAATGATTAAACATGGAAATACAAGTGAAAAGAAAGTGTTTTAAGGTTAAAATCATGAAAATCCAAGTTTTTTCCTAATATTTGAAGATTTTCAATCAACACTAGAAATAGGGATTGGAGCTAGAATTTCATGTTTTTAATGGTTCCGTGATGTTTAAAAGGGAAAATTGTGTAGGGTTCATGTAGATTGTGAAGTATGAAAAGCCCCGGAATGTGAAATGTCAATTTTGCCCCAAAACCCCAAGTTAAGGCTGTCAAGTACAATTGGAGCTGGAATTAGCCTAATCTAAGGTCAAAAATGTATTCTACATAAAAAAGTATGTAGTATTAGACCAGGTCATAATTTATTTGGAAAAGTACAAATATATCGGGTAAAAAGGGAAGTAGACTGGGTTCTTAGGGGCATTTTGGTAAATATATGATTTTGAGCTATGATAATCAACTTTAAATTCTATAATAAATTATGAATGAGTAATAACTTATTTGCAATTGCTTTGAGAATTTTAGGATTTAATAATTGCCCGAGCTGAACAGAAAGTTAAGGATTAGTAGTAGCTAGGCTTTGGTAAGGAGTCCAGGTATTAACTTTATCTCTCATATTCTATGTGAATGATAATATGCATTATTTTCCATATTCTATACAATGTGATATACTGGTGGTAGTGGCTATACTTATCTGTGTGCTACATAGCCTGTTTGATTATGTATCCACTGTGTGGCTATACATATTTGTTTGCTACATAAACCTGTGGATTTATGTGATCACATTAAATAGGTGAACTCCATGGTGAATTCCTCTGTATGAGTTATGATTTATGCAGATCAGGAATGGGTGATCATTTTTGATCCGGACAAAATGATCGTCTGGTTCATGGGCATTGTTAGATGTGTGCTTGGCATTTTGATTGTTGCATCATGATAAATGTTGCATTGCATAATTACCTTTCACATTTAATATGATTGATATGTTATTACTACTGAGATTCGTATGAATCTTACCCCTTTCCATAAATTTAAAATTTATCTCAGCAAGTGGAAATGGCTCAAAGAGCAAAGTAGCGGGTACCGGCAGCTAAAGGTTCGGTAAAGATCACATAATTTCTTGTTGGTTATCTAATAGTTGCACTTTGTACTAGGGTTAGTATTGCAAATTATACAAACCATATGGGAATATTTTGTATTGTAATCAAAGATTTTATGTTAGTATAATGTGTTATTTCTGTATGCCCATGGAACTACTCATAAATACTCTGATAAATGTCAAAATAATGAGGGGTTTAATAGGATGGCAGAATTAAGTTGAAATTTAGTTGAATTTTCATCTGTACTGATGATCACTCGAGTGATTCAGAGACTTCCCTCTAGTGATCAGTCTCTTCACCTTCTGACTATTCATATTCAACCGTTAAGTCATTTCTTTTCAAATAAATTTGAATTTATCTCATTTGCTCAGTCCTGCTAGGTTATCACTCGAGTAGACACTCGAGTGATGCGTTTATCACTTCCAGTTATCACTCGAGTGATCTGCTGATTACTAGAAGTTGTCACTTGAGTGATTGCTTCCTTTATTTATCCCTGTTTCCTTACTACATAATAGAATAACACGGTCCTGCAAAATCAAATTACTAGATACTCCTATGCTTAAGTCAGTTATCATCAAAACATAATCAAATGACATTTAATAACATTTATGACAACTTAATGCTCTTTTGTGTTGGCATAGTTATTTGTTGCTTTGAATGTTGTAACCAATATATTTCCCCTTGATTACGCGTAAAAGCATATGTCCTCAAAGTTAATATATTCTCTTTTTAGTGTGTTGAAGAATGATCATGTATAGAGCGAATTCTCTTTTCATAAGTAAAAGAAATCTTGCAAGGAGAATGGTTAGGCAATCAAATATCAAAAATTTTTATTTCTATAAAGTTAATACGATCATGGAAAGAAAATATATGAATGACTCATCATTAAAACTAATAAATTGAGAGTCAATGCAGATAAGTATGCTATAATGATTTTCTTCAAATAAGGAGATAAGCTTTTAAGATATGAAACACATGTGAATGTGAAGCTCCGCCTGAATAAATGCATGGCTTAAAAAAACATTATAAAGAATAGAGTTTAAAACTCTCATGGATTTGAAAAACTATTAGATAAAATTTGTAGAGAAATTGAGCATGAAAGTATGAAGATTTGGTGCGAAATCAAGTTTTGAAAAATGGCGATGCTATTTGTCACACTTGCTTGACATACCCCTTAATATTGATATTAACCAAAGTAAGAATACGTAGTTCAGTGGGTATACAAGATTAACATAAATATACTGATATCATTAATGCAATGTGCTTGATTATATTACAGGAATTTCCCAAAGGAAGTTCGTACATAATAATTACAGACCTTAAAATAATAAAAGGCCTTCAGAAAACCGCATTCCTCTGTTTGCAGTCCCCTTCTCCGTTCCTAGCACACTCTTGTATTCACCTGTCTAAATGGATGGTTGGGGAGGGTAAGATTCAAGGGAATTTCAGTAGTAAATAAGTACAATAATGCATGCATGATATATGCTAAGTGTATGACATGTTAGCCTTAACTAGACACATGCCATATAATGACTTTTCTGCGTGCTCAATGTTTCATGTAACATATTCATGGCCATGACATAAATAGAAGCAAAGCTTCATCAGTCAAATATGCTCTACACAATCAAGTAAAGCAATCAAATGCATCACTACACAAACATAAATATTAAATAAATGCAAGTAGGGTAAGTTTACTACCTTTTGGACTTTGTGTCCTCCTCTTGTACCTTGACCTTCCAACCATTGCCTCTTCTTTGTCACTTCATAGCCCTGGATAAGTAATGACATTATTAGAGCCATGAAAAGTGAATTCCCAATGAGCTACATTAGCCTTAAAGGCTTACTTTCATCCTTGGAGTTCGTACTAATTACATTTTGCCATTTCCTTCTTAAATTCGCATGGTAGCCAAAAGCTGCCATTATTTTAATCAAAATTTGAAAAATCATAATTAATTCTATAGAAATATAAATGGGTTAGTTCTTGGTTATGTGAAAATCTCTTTAAGTCCTCTTTGAATAAAAAATACCACAGAGTACTAATATCAACCACACAATTCTAGAAAATTTGTCAAACCCAGTCTACACTAACAATTTGTATTCCAAATATAGTTTTGTTGTGTGTGACCACTAATTACCTTCTTTTATCATTTCTTGTGCTCTTTAATTTACCATTCTATTCCCTTTTGATACCTTAAAGGTGTAATGAATTTTAGGGAATAAAATTATACCTTCTTGGGATACTTGTTAAATTGGGACTGTGTAGTCCATTTGATTTAGGCTTCTTCTCAAGGCCTTAGTCCCAAAATTTAGGATGTTACATTTCTCCCCCTATCAATAAAATTTCATCCTCAAAATTTTGGATATCATATTGATTATCCTCCGGAGTATCTCATCGTAATATACAACTTGTTCCTATTATATATCATGTTATATGCATATAAGGCCTTATTACCCAGGGACACTACCCCATGCAAACATGCATATCGAGTTTATTGCCTCTGTTCATTGTTCGGCATATCTTTGATTGCTTAACAATATGCTAGCTTATGGATGTTCTAGTCCAACAAGTCTAATGATCTGTGGATACATAGTCCACTAGTCACTTTACGCCTCATTGCCTTGTCAGAACATTGCCCAGTGTATTTAACCTTATGGCTTATGTCATGTTATTCTCATCACAACATTGAGTATTCTGGTCTTACCACCCTATACAAACATGTAAACTAGGATTTACTGCCAATCTGTCGCCTGTAAACATAACCGTCTGTATCTATGCCTTCCTGTCTAGTATTCGAGACTAAATTATCATTTGACCCGTACTGGCTGTACTGTATACATTGTTCATTGTGTGCATAATTTAGGATTAAAGTGATGATTTTTTCTGAATCAAAATGATTGCATTATCCCTACTTGTCACATCATGATAATATTACTGTTTTGGGACATGCATCAACCTGTTTGTACTTGTCTCATGTTCTCAAATCAAAATCAACTGTTACTAGCTCTTCATAATGAGTGGGGTAATTAATTCTGTAAGGCTATAGCTTTAGGATGCATATGCCACTACTCAGCCCTGTTGTATCATAATACATCTCAATCTGTGTTTGCTTGCATCTATGTAGACCACAAAGGTCAATTGTGGATCTAGGATTTTTAAAACTATACTGTTACGAGGTATTAACCACTATTATACTCTACTACTAGGGTTCATCATAATCTCTGTTTACATGTGTCACCACAACCATTATAGATTGTGTAATTGTTGACCATACAGGTTATGTTATTGCAAACAACACAAGTTTACATGGGTAATATCACTGTACACCACCTAGGATGTGATTGTTGACCACACAGGTCATGTTTCTACAAACCACACATGTTTACATGGGTAATATCACTGTACACCACACATGATGTAATATTGTTGGCCACACCGCCTTAGCAACATGTTTTATACACCGCCTTCCAGCCTCAGGGCTACTTGTGATTTTAACCAGTGCAACCAGGACTATCTTGCATGACTTCCTGGCCATCTCAGGGGTACATCCTAATCATTGGGTTGCTTAACATACTCCAATGGCGTTGGCTTATTTTTGTACTACCTCAGCATCATATTTTACGTACTGCCTTTTAGCCTAGGATGCCCATGCACTAGTGTAACCAGTAGCGGTGTCTCAACACTGCCTGGCCATGTCGGGGTAAGAGCTAAGAGTTCGTCCTCTGGTCTCCTCTAGTGAGAACCCCCAATCATGACTTGAATCCTGCATCTTCAACATGCTCTAATGGGGGTACCTCACTACTAACCACACAGGATAAATTATTGTATGCCACACAGGCTGTGTTACTATAGACCACACATGTCTAAACATGATATGGGATGATCAACACTGGTGTGAATGTTAACCTCTCCTGTTCCTCAACAGTTACATATAGATTTACTATACTTTCGCTACCCACTCTGATGCTTCACACTGTCAAACATAGGTGGGGCTACAGTGTTTGCCCGCATACTACCTCAACATCACACAAATTAGAAATCACTTTCCTTAATTATACCCAATAGGCATGCAAAAAAAAATCTAGATCAATAGCGCCTATTCTAACCTTCACGGTATTAGGTAATATCCTTAAAACATTACTGAAGGTTCAACATCATCTATAAGGTTCACAAGGTTCAAACTTCCTTTATGAAACAAAACCATAGTGTAACCTTATTCATATTTCGACTTAGGCACTATTTCAATTTAGATCTGTTTTAAACTTATCCTCAACCTTCAGCATCGTCAGATCGGATCCTCTAGAATCAATATATGGAATAATCATCGCTCCCCAAATGGCACCGTATATCATACCTACATACCTTTAAGACTACAGTATTACTAAGGATCATTACTTAGCATGGAGAAACCTCAAAACAATCACTATGCCTCGAGTTTTCATAACCCCATCAAATGAAATTTTCTAGATAGTACTAATTACAATAGAAATTGTTCAGATTAAAGATCAATACTTATTTCATTCTAGCTCATATAAGAACTTTGAGTTAGAATTCCAAACCTTTAAGCAAAAGGTTGTGGATTTCCAAGGTACTTCCCAGGGGGTCACCCATAATGGGATTTCCCTAGGTTAAGCATGCTTAACTTTAGTGTACTTGTATAGAAACGCAGATACTGGCTCAAACTACTTCTGACTACCAGTACCTCGTGACCGCCCTTATCTCAACAATTATGCCTATTATCTTCAGGCATCAAAATACTGTGTATGGATTATATATTAGTGTCGGTTCATGTACTTAAACATAAACCCTGTGATATGCTCCCTGTAGTCCACAAGGTTGTCTATGCTTATCTGTCTGACACTGATCAGCCTACTAGTGATTATGTTCTAGGATGAGGCCTACACTTTGGCCTTACCTAGACCTGCTTCCTTAGTGTTCTTGACATCCTTATACCGCCCTCATATCGGTATTATGATATTGGCTTCCTTCTAGGTATTTACTGTTTCTCTGGCTTGTCTATTCCTTTCAGGGGCTTGTTTGTTAACTAGTCGAAGTAATTCACTTCACTGTTCTTGTTACTATATCATCAAGCATATCAGTATACTATCCTATTGCCAGAACTACACGCACTACAGCCAGAACCACTTCTCTGATACCAAAAATGTCAAACCTGCCTGACATACCCCTTTAATATTAATATTAACCAAAGTAGCAATACGTAGTTTAGTGAGTACACAAGAATAACATAAATATAGTGATATCATTAATACAATATGCTTGATTATATTATAGGAATTTCCCAAAGGGGGTTCATACATAATAATTACAGACCTTAAAATAATAAAAGGCCTTCAGAAAATCAACAGCATTCCTCTACGTGCAATCTCCTTCTCCGTTCCCAGCACACTCTTGTGTTCACCTGTCTAAATGGATGGTTGGGGAGGGTAAGATTCAAGGGAATCTCAGTAGTAAACAAGTACCATAATGCATGCATGATATATACTAAGTGCATGACATGTTAGCCTTACCTAGACACATGCCACATAATGACATTTTTGCGTGCTCAATATTTCATGTAACATACTCATGGCTATGGCATAAACAGAAGCAGAGCTTCATCATTCAACTATGCTTTACACAATCAAGTAAAGCAATCACATGCATCACTACACAAACATAAATATTAAATACATGCAAGTAGAGTAATGTCCTCCTTTTGTACCTTGACCTTCTAACCATTGCCTCTTCTTTCTCACTTCATGGCCCGAGATAAGTAATGACATTATTAGAGCCATAAAAAGTGAATGCCCAATAGGCTACATTAGCCTTAAATGCTTACTTTTACAATTGGAGTTAGTAATAATTATATTTGGCCCTTTTCCTTCTTAAATTCGCATGGTAGCCAAAAGCTTTCAACATTTTAATCAAACTTTTAAAAATCATAATTAATTCTATAGAACTCTAAATGGGTTGGTTCCAGGTTCTATGAAAATCTCTTTAAGTCATCTTTCAATAAAAAAATATCACATAGCACTAATATTAATGAAAAAATTCTGGAAAATTTGTCAAATCCAGTCTGCACTATCAATTTATATTCCAAACATAGTCTTGTTATATGTGACCTGTAAAAGTATAAATATGTGTCCTTTGTTACCCAACTTCTCTTAGGTCCATACAATATTAGACATAACAGCTCTTATACTCTTATACAACTAAACCATATGATATTTAAACAAAGAGTATAACATTGTCCAAAATATAATTTTACCCAATTAAATTCAAACCATTTAATCATAAAGCGTAATGTACAAGTGATACTAAGAATGATGATTTTCAACGATCAATGACAATTTGTAAATACTCTATATAGAAAACATACCACTGATGAGATTTTCATGTAATTCATGTAAGTTGGATCAAAGGAGAATAGAGAATCTATCCATAATAACTTTTATGAATTGATAAATCATGAATCAAATTGAGTTTTTCAAAAATGATAATGATGTATGCAAATTGTTTCAAACTCTCAAATGTTCTTTCGAATCATGAATATGCATTATGACATTAAGATTTTGAATGCATGAAGAATCATTCATGAAGTTTGTTAAATATCAATGCTCATACTAAAAGTAGTAGAAGTCAATAGTTTAAGTATATATATGTACCAAAAATCTTCTCTTTTAAAGAACAGCTAAGATAACATGTTTGAGACTTTTCCCAAGAGCAAAAGTCATATGGGAAATGAATGAGTAAAAAAGGCTTATCTTGATAGACATAAATAAACATAATGACTTTAATATTGACCAAGAGATAATCTTGCCTCTTAGAGTTGTGTCTTGAAATAAATGAACATTTAAGGTAAGGCTTTAAGTATAAAGCTCTAGTTACTCGAAATGGATGAAGACAAACATTAATGCATTTGAGTAATAAGATGAGTATAAGGATTTATAGATGATGAGGCATATACTTATTAGTCCAAATGACTAGAGTTATAAAATACTAATAAGTCATTCCACTATAATAGCTAATGCATTAAGATTCAATACATTAATGAGCATTCATAATGCTTGGAATAACTCAGCCAATAACGATTTATACATTAGGTATAGGGCTTTCACAAATTGAATTCTTTTATGAGAAATAGAATTGAAACTCAGAAGATCAACTTGTTAGACATAATGTCCAACTTGTTAGAAAATAAAGATTGAAGAGTTCATGCTGAAACAAGTTTATGATCAAGAGATAATTTGTGAATGATGAGGAAAAACTCTAAAAGATTTATTTGAAGCATTTCTGATTTTTTAGTACTAATATATTAACTTCCAATTTTGAAACCGATTTGAATGCAGACAATGTATGAATAATTTTTAAATCATGTGTATGCACTAAGGTGGATTGAAATTCAAGTAAAATTTTGAAATGTACATTTCAAATTCAAATGCATATAAAGATTATGCACAAATTCATTCTCATTCCATTTAGCAATCTAAAAATAATTTGATAATCGAACAAGATTTATTGCTAAATGAA
Source organism: Albizia julibrissin (assembly GCA_037074505.1). Taxonomy (NCBI): domain Eukaryota; kingdom Viridiplantae; phylum Streptophyta; class Magnoliopsida; order Fabales; family Fabaceae; genus Albizia; species Albizia julibrissin. Next base: position 20,025,392 of record CM073486.1, on the reverse strand, counting down.
TGCAATAATGGATAAATATTCATTATCAAAATAAATAATTCATATAAGCACAAGATATTAAAAGATATAGTGAGATGATTTGAATAGAGCACTGAAAGTAAATCTTTGAGTAAGAGTGAGAAGTGATACTGTAAAAGGGGTTTTAACTTCAGGAACTCGATATCACTCAAGTGGGCACTCAAATGATCGTGCATCACTCTAGTAGTCACTCAAGTGATAGAATCATGAACATCTTGATAGAGTAAGAAAACGATACTTACTCAAGCAATCTTGTAATTACTCAAGAAATTATCCTTTAAGGTTTAGTTGGATATAATTCCTTGACTCCCAATCTTCCAATTGGTCTGATTACATGGATAGTCACTCCCATTGTCATGCAGTGATGAAGATTACTTGAGTGGTTACTGTAATACCCCGAATTTTGGGATTAAAGGCTTGAGGTTAAGCCTAGATTTAATGGACTGCTAGACCCCGGTTTGGCAAATGTCCAAGTAAGGAATGATATTTATCCCAAAATTCCTTAATATCTTTGGATATTAAAAAGGGAATAAAAGGTAAGGGCAAAATGGTAATTTTGCCATAAGATGAGGAATGAGGATTTTCCCTAATATTCCCAATGATTTGAGTTGGATGGGAATTAAAAGGAGGGAAATGACTACTTGGTAATTAATGAGGCCATATTGGTAATTATTATCAAGTAAAGTCAACAAGCGGAGAAGCTTGAGGCTTCGGTTAACCACTTGAGGTGGCATAATGAGATAATTTGAGAGTGAGTTATACTCTTTTATTTCTCATTAATATTAATGGAATAATGAAGGAAAAGAGAAAGGAAACTTGCTATGCAAGAAATGAGATAGGTGCACTAATTGAGTAAAGGACATCGAATGATTTTAATTAATCATCATCCTTCATCAATTAATTCCCTTCCTTTCCTGCGTTTAGATTAAAAAGGGAAAAGAAAGAGAAACAGATCAGAATAGATGAGAACGAGAAAGAAGGAAAAGAAAGAACGAGAACGCGAACGGAGAACGAGAGGAGAGAGAGAAGAGAGAGAAAGTGTTGATTGTTGGAACTCGTCTGAAACAACGTTTTCTCTTGAAATGTCCAGTAAAAAGGTTGTTCTACTCATCCCAAGCTTTGATTCTATTGTTTCAGATTCTCGTTTGGAGGCCGTTGGTTCTGTCTCGCCGGCCGGAGTGTCGCCAGAATTCCAAACTGAATTCAGAAGCATGTAGAGGTAAGCGTGTGCTACCTTTCTACCATTTCGGTTTATCATTTAGATGAGTATTTTGGAAGTAGTATACTGTTCATCTCTTATTCTTTCCATGTCTTAGGAGACCAAATGATGTCCAATGGATGTTTAAACAGCTAATCATGTAATAAGGAGTAGAAAGGAGGATATTAAGATAAAGAAAGGAAGGAACCGACACAACTCTTCTGAGAATCCTTTATGGGTGCGTTGGGCATGGCATAAGGATAGAGTTGGAATTTCATCAATTGGATGATTCCATTGAGTTCAGAAGAGCAAATTGTGTAGGGTTCATGTTGAAGGGAAAGTGAGAAAAGGCCTAGAGGGTGAAATGATCAAGTTGCCCTTGTTGCTCTATATAGGGGCTGTTCAAGGGCCATTTTCATCATTTGGGCCTGAATTTGACTGATATGAGGTCAAAAATGGATCCTACGCCTAAAATTGTGTAGGATTGGCCCATGTTGTGATTTCTGTAAAAGTACAGTCGGGATTGGCTTCCGGGGGCGTTTTGGTAATTTAGCATAATTGGGCTAAGTTATCAATTAATACGAGTCTAGAATGATGTATAGATGAGTAATGACTCATGTATTGAATGTTTGGGAATTCTAGGACTCGACGAAGGATAGTGCCCAAATCGGAGCAAAGACGAAGGATTGAGGACGAACGTGAGGTCCGACAGGTAGTGGACTTACTTTTCCTGCATAGGTGTGATATGTATGTTATATGCATTGAATGTGTGACTGCTATGCCTATTTGTGTTGAGCATATTTGATTAATTGAAGCTCTGTTATATTTGTGCGATGGCTATTGGTATGTCATAACATTGAGCATGCAGCATGTCATTATGTTGGCATGAAATAGGGTAGGCAAGCATGTCATGCATTCATATATATCTGCCATGCATAGTAGTACTGTTCACTACTGAGATTCTCTCAAATCTCACTCCTCCCAAACAACCATAGTAACAGGTGAAGATGCATAAAGATGCACGGACGAGGTATGGAGACGTGAAGTGAAGAGGAGGCCGTAGTGCGGGGCACTACTTCTTGTATTTGATATATGTGTGTATATATATATGTATACGTATGTATGAATGTTGTATAAGCAGATAATCGCTCTAATGTATTTGAGAAATTTTATAGCATGAATAAGAGAACGGCTTTTAGTTTAATAATTTATCGCTCGCTTACTCTGATATAATGGAACTAAGAGCCAGTAAGGTAAGTATATGGAAGGGTGCTTACAGTTACTCTAGTGATTCATTACTATGCATCTTTTCTTCCTTCATCACTAGCTATATACTCCTCATGATGTCTCAAGTTCTGCTTCCATTTTGCATTTTTAATCACCAAAATCAAGCTTCAAGGTCCAACCTCATCAAGATTTGAAATAATTTATATGTAGTCACAATCTTGAGGTGAAGCTCTTCCTTTCTTCTTCCTACAAACCAATATAGCTCTTTTTCCTCCTTCGGTATCCAATTTTACTTGGATCTACTCATAGTTAGCTTGTAGGGATCATAATTCACATGCTCTAAGAATATAGTCCATTTGAGGAAATTTGAGCATAATGAATTAAACATGACTTTATGAATAAAAAATATTTTCTCTTAAAGTATGCGTATATGCATAAAGAGTTAAACTATTGAACATTGCAATTCCTTTATGAATGGATTTTCTAAAGATTGTGAAAACATATGTGTAATACTCATTCTTAAGGTAACAATATATAAACCTCAATAAATATCAAAGATAATTGTGTAGGAGGTTTTACCATTGTGTACTCTTACCTTAGGTGCTTGGAGGATTGCCTTTGCTCACCCAATGCAACTTTCTATAATTTTGATATTTTGAATCCGTTGCTTTATGTACCATCATCCTTCTCTTAAAATATCTAGACTTTAGGAGTCATCTTCTTCTTGATGCTTGAGAGATCCTCCTATTCCTATCCTCCTCAAGGTAGTCAAATAGTAAACGATGGTAGCCCTTCCTTAAGGTGGAACATACTCCATTTATCCATTGCTTCTCTTTGAGATTATACTTTCTATCCAACAATGGTTGCTTTGAGAGTTCTTTTTTTGGATGATATGACCTTTTTTATTGGTGCATGAGAAACTCTTGGCTTCTTCTTTATCTTCTTTATGCCCTTATGTCCATTTCTCTATAAATCATCCTACATACATAAAGTACTAGATGAACATTTTGGTACCTACATATACTTGGGTCATTGATTGTGAGTATTAGACCTTACATGTGTTAGATTCAAGGTTTTGATGATAACAAACTAAGATGATTCGAATAAGGATTTGAATTCATGTGTTTCAAGTTTTATACTACGAACTATTCAAATAGTAGTGTTACTATTCAAATAATATAAGCTACTCTTTGTTGGAAACTATCTTGATAAGTTCTCTGACTATTTGAATAGTCAAAGAGTCATCAGAATAGTATCCAAGGTATTCGAATACTAATGAAATGTGACACCTCAATAGTATTTGAATTGTAAATTGATTATCCAAATAGTATATTGATCCAAACTTTTCAAAATCTATTTTGTAAAAATATATTCGAATAGCCAAAGAAATATATTGAATAATCTGGTTCCTTTCAAGTTTATTTTTTAAAATACTATCCGGATAATATGTTAGCTATTTAAATAGTAAGGATGCTATTCGAATAGTAACCTAAGTATTCGAATAGTGATTCATAATTTGAGTCTCAAAGTATTCAGATACCGTGGAGCTTATCAGAATAGAATAGTGAGAAAGAGTATTCAAATAGTAAACAACAATTTGAATAATATGCTTTTGAAAATTACACTTCTTCAAAATGTAAGCTATTCAAATAGTAAGATAATCAGAATAGCTACAAAGTTTTTGAAGATAATCTTACTCCTTCAATATGTAATACTATTTGAATAGTAAGAAAGCTATTCGAATAGTATTAAGCTTTTCAAAGTTTACTATTTCCAAAGGTATATTCAAATAGTAAAGTTGTTATCAGGATAAACTCTTATAAGCTTTCAAAGATACTAATCGAATAGTAGAGCATACTATTTGAATAGTCCTATTTCAGTTATATTCAATGCTATTCGGATAGTTGGATAACTATCTGAATAGTACATAACTATGAATTTAATATTTTATCCTGATAATATTACTTGTATTCAAATACTATGTTCTTCTAGAAAACAGAGCATTTCACGAAGAATAATGAAATCATTATAACTTCTATTATAAGTAATAATCTTGCTTGTTATTACTCTCTTTCATGATTAAAATTTGTATAAAGCAAGTTTCATACAACTTATGCTTCAATTATTTGAAATCAAAGAAAAGTGGATACTGTGTCAGGAGTATTTAATGTGAAGTCGAACTTCAACCGACATACATTCTTTATGTTGCTTCTATTGCAACAGCTATATGCAAATATTATAAAGAATACAATTTGAGCATTTATTGAGTAACGGACAAATGGGATGTCTCTTAATGATTATTAAATCCAGTACATCAATAAATACGGGAGCATTCAAAACAGAGCACCAACCGAAAGGCAAAACTGTCAAATGTTGATTTTTATATTAAGTGCTCTGTTTTATTCATTTAAGATCATTATACTTCAGTGATTATTTCATCTACTCTGTGAGAGAGATTTTTCATTAAACTCAATACTCTTTATTGAGAGATAACTTAAGATTGTGGAATCTTAAGTTGGGTATAATTTTACATAGTGTAATAGGGCGCGAAGTGTCCTAAGAAGGAACTTGCTTTGTAAAAGTGGTGCCAAGAACCCAGTGAATCTTGGAGGTTATAGTGAAAAGCTCAGAAGGAATTTGAGGACTGGACATAGGTCAGAATTGTTGAGACCGAACCTATATAATCTCTGGTCTACACTTCGGTGAAATCTCTCTAACCCTTAAACTTTGTGTTGTAATAAATTTTTGTTATTTTTTAATTGAGATTAAATTTTTATTATCACCCAATTTACCCCCCCCCCCTCTTGGGTGAAATGTTTGCGCTAACATTTGGTATTAGAGACAGTCTTCTTTGTTAGGTCTAACAACCTATAAAGGATCCTATGGCAAGCATGGTTAAACATATACTTCCCAATGGAGGCTCAATTACTAGACCTCTAGGCTTTAATAGAGAACACTTTTCATTCTGGAAAGCTAAGTTTAGAGTGTTCGTTATGGCAATGGAATAAGGACTCTAGGAGGTGATTCAAAATGGAAACTATGTACCTTTAAAGACTGTAGAAGGGCGAGTTGTTTCCCAGACACCAGATGAGTTTGATGATAATGATAAAAAGAATATGAATTTAAACAGTAAAGCTATCTTAATGATTTAGAGTACTCTGAGCTAAAAGGAATACTTCAGAATTCGCACTCTTGAAACAGCAAAAGAAATATGGCAAGCTCTTAAAATAGTTTATGAAGAAACCTCAGGTATCAAGAAAAACCGTATTAATACCCTTGTTACTGAGTATGATTTGCTTCACATGAAATTTGGAGAATCGATCGTAGAGTTTGAACTCAGATATACTTATCTAGTAAATCAATGTGGAGCTCTTGGGAAAGTCTATGACCAAAACACACAAGTTAGAAAGATATTAATTATCCTTTCTAAAGAATGGGAGGCCAAGGTCATAGTAATAGAAGAAGCCAAAGGGGAGTCTATGTGATCAGTAGCATCTCTTTTTAGAAGCTTGTTAGAATATAAAAGCAAGCTAAAGTTCAAACATGAACTGGAGGAGATTGATGATAAGAAGAAGAAGGGAGTCACTCTAAATGCCATCAAAGTTGAAACACAATCAAAATTAGAAAAAGAAACTGACGACGATGAAATAGGAATGCTGGTAAGGAGATTTAAAAAATTCTACAAAAAGGGTTAAAGCTTCACAAACTTTAACAAAGGAAGTAGCATCAATAGAACAAAGGAACAAATCATATGCTATGAATATGGGAAGCTTGGACACATCAAATCTGAATGTTTAGAATATCTGAAAAACAAAGAAAAGAAGAAAAACAAGTTCACCAAGAAAAGAGCTTTTGTCTCAGCCACCTAGGGAGATAGCTCTTCAAATGATGAGGCAGTGATGAGGAAGAAGTTGCTAACATATGCCTTATAGCTCAAGAACAATGAGAGGAAAAAGAGGTAACGAAAAATCCAAGTTATGATGAATTACATGATGAATACAATGCATTACATACAGAATTTATAAAAATTGTAAAAGAATTTGTAAATCACAAGAAAAGGGTAAAGGTACTTGAGGAACAACTTAAGGAATCAAAACCAGTTTCTTATGAGTATTGTCAAAACCTGGAAAAGAAGAATAACGATCTTACTAAAACCCTTGAAAAATTCACAAAAGGAAGTGAAATGCTCAAGGTGATTTTGAAAAATTAGAAATTTACTAATGAGATGTCTGTAATTGGATACGACCTAAAGACAGACAATTCAAAAGGGAAGAAAAAGATTGGTAAACAAACATATTTAAATTGTTTAAAAAAAATGTACATGTCTCCAATCCTTTTGCTCACTGTAATTTTTGTAACAGAAATGGGCACTATACTTCTTCATGTTATCATAAAAAGGAAGGAACTATAGGAACCTAAAAATGGATACCCCAAAGGATCCTACTTACTGATGAAATCCCAAACTAACCAAAAAAAACCCAAGAGAGTCTGGGTACCTAAAACTTGATTATTTCACTATATAGGTGTGTTTCAAAGGTAGCAAATGGTACATAGATAGTGGGTGCTCACAACACATGACTGGGGATATAGAGAGATTCACCTACATAAGTTTGAGAGAAGGAGGGAAAGTCAAGTTTGGAGGAGATCAATTTGGAAAGATTGTTGGGATTGGTGAAGTTGTAGTTGAGAATGGGATCCAGATCAAAGACATTTATTATGTGGAAGGTTTAATGAACAACTTACTGAATGTAAGTCAGAGTGCTGATAGTGACAACTGGATCATATTCAACTATGAAGAATGTCTCATAGTTAGCAAGAAAGATCTAGCATTGAAAAAAGATGAACTTAATGTAAAAATCAATTCTAGAAGAGAAAGTAACTATTATATCATTGATATCAATAATTATATTTCTGAAAATTGTTTTCTAAGTAATAATGATGAAATTTGGCTTTGCCACAAAAGATTAGCATATGTGAATATGCATCAATTAGATAAACTTATCAAAAAGGATTTGGTGATAGGTTTAGCTAAATTATCTTTTAAAATGATTTAGTGTGTGATTCCTGCCAAAATGTAAAGCATACTAAATCTTCTTTTAAAATCAAAAAGGAAATATTAACAAGTAGACCATTACAACTAATCTATATGGATCTAGTTGGACCAGCAAGGGTAAAAAGCCCTGGGGGAAACCTATACACATTGGTTATTATTGATGATTTCTCTATATTTACACGGACTATCTTTTTGTCAACCAAAGACGAAACATTTAGTGAATTTATTATCTTTTCCAAGAAAGTGCAAAATAAGAAATGTAAGTCAATTGCTGCAATAATAACATATTACAGAGGAGAATTTGACAACCAAGTTTTTGAGGAGTACTGTTATATAAATGGCATTGAATGCAACTTCTCAGCACCAAGAACTCCTTAATAGAATGGTGTTGTAGAAAGGAAGAATAGAGTACTCATAGAAATGGCAAGGGCAATGCTAAATGAAAAGAAGTCTCGCAAGTGTTTTGGGCTGATGTGATAAGTACTGTCAGCTACATTTCCAATAGATCAGAGCATATATCAAAACAAAGCTGTGAAAAACATCATATGAGTTTTACAATGGTAGGAAGCCAAACATTGGCCATCTACACATATTTGGATGTAAGTTCTTTATTTATAATAATAAGCAAGGATAATCTAGGGAAATTTGATCCCAAAGCAGATGAAGGTATTTTCTTATGTTATTCTAATAGAAGTAAAGCTTATAGAATTTTCAATAAGAGAACTTGTGTTATTGAAGAAACTATTCATGTTGTGTTTGCTAAAATAGATTCCTCTGTCAAACCAATAGATGATGAGCCAAAATTGCTTAACCATAAGCAAAAACAAATTGTTTCAAAATCTTCTTCTTAATCTTTTGAACTTAAAGAAAAACAACATCAGCTAACTTCTTCCGAACCTAAAGCCTAGAAATGTGATAAAAATCATCCTATACACTAGGTCATAGGCAATGTTGAAGAAGGTGTTAGAACAAGAAAAGCTGTTTAAATGAAGTAAGTTTTTCTGCCTTTTATTTCTGAATTAGAACCCTCTAGCATTGATGAAGCCCTAACTGACAATGATTGGGTAATAGCAATGCAAAAGAAACTTGATCAGTTCAAAAGAAATCAAGTTTAGGACTTAGTACCCCAGCCTAAGGATCATACGGTCATTGGCACTTAATGGCTATTTAAGAACAAACTTGATGAATCCGCAATCATTGTTAAAAACAAGGCAAGATTGGTGGCCAAAGGTTTAATCATAAAGAAGGAATTGATTATGAGGAAATGAATGCTTTAGTGACTAGATTGGAAGCTATACGTGTACTCTTAGCCTTTGCATGCATAAAGGGATTCCAACTCTTTCGAATTGATGTTAAAAGTGCTTTCCTTAATGGATATATAATGGAGGAAGTTTATGTTGAACAACCTCCTAGTTTTGAAGATTTTTCTAAACCCGATCATGTCTATAGATTAAGAAAAGCTCTTTATGGTCTTGAGCAAGCTCCAAGAGCTTACTATGAAAGACTTAACAAGTTTCTCATTGATCATGGGTTTAACAGAGGAAGAGTAGACACAACTCTTTTCATAAAACGAAAGAAAAATGATATGTTAGTTGTTCAAATTTATGTTGATTATATCATTTTTGGATCTACTAATGAATATTTATACAAGGAATTTTCTAAGCTCATGAAAAGAGAGTTTGAGATGTCAATGATGGGGGATTAATATTCTTTCTCTGTTTGCAGATCAAACAATGAAAGAATGGGATATTCATTTCCCAAACTAAATATCTCAAAGAGCTGCTCAAGAAATATGGAATGCAAGAGGCCAATGGAGTTGATACACCCATGTATACAAAAACCTTAATGGATACAGATGAAAAAGGAGAGAAATTCAATATAACAAATTATAGAGGAATGATTGGTTTATTGCTCTATCTCATTGTAAGCAGACACTAGTACAAAATAGTCCTTTTAGACTGTAATATTTAAACCCGTTATTACGGACAAGGTCTAAAAAATACCAGTGGCAATTTTGTAATTATAAAGAACTTTTGAGACCGGTTCCTAAAATATGGGGTCTAAAAGATATTATTTAGATCGTTTATTCAAACAACCGATCTAAAAGGATTAAAATAAATAAAATTAAAAAAAATTGAGACTGTTTAGACCGTTTATAACTAATAACCGATCTAAAAGATAAAATATTTTAAACTGGTTATTTCTTAGAAACGGTCTAAAAGAAGCGGAATTAAAAATGATATTTTTTTAAAAAAATTTTGATACATTTTAAACCGGCTGTCACTAATAATTGATCTAAAAAATAATATATTTTGGACCGGTTCTTTATTACAACCGGTCTAAAAGATGTGGAATTAAGAAAATAATATTTCTTAAAAATTTTGATTCCTTTTTTATCGGATATCACCAATAACCGGTCTAAAATATATTCCAGTTATTTCTTACAACCAATTTTAAAAGATAAGGTCTAAAAATTTTTAAGACCGATTTTGAAAGATTTATTACAACCGATTTTGTAAATATGTAAACAATTTTAAGACCAATTTCTTGTTGATAAGGTCTAAAAGATGCTTTCTAGACCTTATGTCCATAAACCCGGTCTAAATACATCAAATAAATATTAAAAAATATTTGCTCTGGGAACACCAAATCCCTAATACTCATCACACATTTGCCCTCAGTCTACTATGGCCACGAAATCGTCTTTTCTTTCTTGAGCATTTCATCTTGAATCTGTAAGCGACCCCTTCTTCTTTAGTTTTCCTCCAAACATAAAAACCCTAACCCCCAAATTTTGCTCAGCTTTTTCGTCTTATCTCTTCACTATTATGGTCCTCTTCCCCTCGCCTTCCTGGTTGCTTTGTGGTGCTCGTGACAGATCGTTACTCCCTCAGTTGGTTATTAAGCTTGTGTCTTCTATTCTTGATTTTTGGTAGACTTGTTGGTGTTTCTTTGTGGTGATCATGATTTTTTGGTTATGAGAAAAGCTTCTAAGAATGGCAGTGATTTTCAGCTACTAGTTTTTGTGTTAATTTGTGCTCATATACCCTTTGTTGTGATGATATTCACTTTGATGTGCATTGGCAGCATGCTTGCTAGAAATCGAAGCCAAATTTTGTCTGGAGAAGGTCTTCATTTGATTTTGCCGATTTTGATATTTCACGTTTTAGCTCTGATGCTCAAGAAACTTCTCTTGTTTTTGTGCACCTTTTAATTTTGGTGAACTATTTGTGGAATCTAATCCTGTGAAATAAAAAGAAAATCTTAATATGATGCCTCTTTGATTCATCATATATTTTGGATCAAGTTGAGGATGAGGTGGCTGAAGAACATCGTTGCTTAAAAGAATCAAGTGCAAAGGTTGTGTTGAAAAAACAAAAGGCAATTCAAGTATTTGGTAAGGTTTTTGTCTAAGGGATATACGAAGTCAGCAAAAAGTTGGATACATACAGAACTAAGCATTGAGAAAGCAAGAACTTGAAATTTCTATAAACATAACCCTCTTGTGACTGTTTTCATTTTCACACTGCCCTCATCACATGCCTCTTTCCAAATGTCTAACTTAATATGCAAAATATTGACATGCAGGTAATATCTTTTGCCACCTCCCTCAGAGTTATGACAAAGCAAAGGTTGCTGATAAACAAACCAAACCATGGTTGAAGGTATTAAATTTGAGGGGGAAATTAAAGAAGGAAGGATAAGGAACATATATTCATGTTTGCAAAATTAAATGAAACTTTATTCTATATAACTATAATATGATGGGGAAAGCATATCAAGAGGTGATATATTTAAATTTCTTATTTGTTCATACACACAAATATAAGGGAAGAATATACATTTGTGAATGCAGATCAAGTAAATCCATTGATTCTTCTGTTTAGGATTGAAACTTGCGAGAAACTAACAATCCTAAGGAAAAGGCTAAAACTACTATGATAATATTTAAGCTACTTCCTAGTTATAGGTAGGAGTCCTCCTCCCATGATCTATTTCATTCTACTCTTAGGCATGAAGGAGTTGTTTCAATAAAAAGATAAACATGTAAAAGCATGTGCTTGTATCGTGCTAAAAGCATTATATTGTCTTCTGTAAAATTTCTATGATGTTGGCATGATTACATGTCCCTTGTGATTGATGTGCTTACTTAATATTTGTGTGTTGTTGTTTAATGTTTACATTTATGTAATCAATGTTTAAGTTTGTTTTTAATCTTTGTGTGCTGTTGTTTTCAAGCTGAATGAGTACTAACAGTTTTGCCTCCAAAACTATGAAGGAGGAAAATCAATGTTGTGAAATGTTTTTTTCTAGAACATTGTAGATTGTCTTAATTATTGCCTTTAATAACATGTTTATCTAGTATTGAGATAGCTATTGATGTTTATTGATTTCCAAGTTCATGTTAGTTTGGATATATTCTAATGTGGATTACATTATCCGTTACAACAACTTCTTGCTAAATCCTCTGGTCCCTCATGGAGAGATCCATTCCATGATACAAGTTGGCTACTTATGTCTGATATGACAAGACATTTTCAATTACATCCGAGTAGTATTGGAATTCTAATGTTACATACAACTTGATTGCAGAGGCTAGTGAATATGCGTAGCATAATGATGCCATTTTTCCTGTTACAGTACCTGCAACTCAAAACATAGAAATTGCATAGTCTTTTGAGCCTTAAGAGTTGCAAAAGGAATATGATGGGGAAAGTATATCATTTTGATTTTTTTTTTGGTTCATTGATGTGTGTAAATCGTGTAACTCTATACAAAGTTTAAGTTTATTTGAGATATTTCTCTTTTGAGTTTTTTCATTTTCATTAATTGAACCAAAGAGGCAATAAAAGCTACAAAATTATGTTGTAGGTACAATGGCCATTGCAGTTCAAACTCTTCTATCAAATGAGGGTCTTGCAAGCGCATCAAACAAACCTTGGGTTGCTTTGAGAAGACAAGGACGTTAATACTGTTAATTTCCAGTTTGAGTGGTTTATTAACTAGTTTAGGTTCTTTGCAAGAGCATTAGACATATCTTGGTTGCTTGAAAAGACAAGGAAGTTATGATTTTATTTCCAGTTTGGGTCATATTAATCTATGCTTTCTCTTTTAGTTATTTCCTTGAACCATGATCTTGTATCCTAATTGTATTTTTCGTTAGTTTATTGTTTTTCATTTTGTTACTAGTGGTGACTTCAATTAATTATAGGTTCTATTAAAATTTACGTAATAAAGAAATATAGGGTATATTTTTAGATTGGATGTGATTTTAAAATTATCTCCGATCTAAAAACAATGCTCATATTTTTTAATAAAAAGGTTACTTTTTTCAGACCGGTTGTGGGTATATAAGGTCTAAAATGTAAACATTTTAGACCTGATGTAGTAAATATGAGGTCTAAAAGGTCTCACTTTTAAGACCGGTTGTGGGCATATTATTTACTACATCATGTCTAAAATGTTCACTTTTTAAACCTTATATGCCCACAACCGGTCTTAAAAGTGTACTTTTTAGACCTCATTTACTACATAAGGTCTAAAAAGTCTATGCCTACAACCGATCTTAAAAGTGAGATTTCTTAAACCTTACCTTGGACAGCCGGTCTAAAAAGTACTTTTCAAGACCAGTTGCTCAATCAGACTAAAAAGTAATAGACTTTTTAGACTGGCTGTATTTAGACCTGATCTATAACCGGTCTAAAAAGCCATTTTCACCTGATCTAAAAAATGATTTTTGCACTAGTGAGACCATATATTTAGTTTAGTGTTGGCATGTATGCTTAATTCCAATCATGTCCTAAGGTATCTCATGCTGAAAAAGTGAAAAGAATCTTCAGGTACCTTGCTGACATAGTTGAACTAGGGATATGGTATCCCAAGGGAAGAAGTGAATATCTGACCGTTTACTTAGATTCAAATCATGGTGGTTATAAGACAGATAGGAAAAGAAAAAGTGGTCAATGTCAGTTTCTAGGAGTAGTAGTTGTCTCATGGTTTAGCAAGAAACAAACTGTTATGTCATTATCCTCAACAGAAGCTGAATACATAGTAGTATCAAGCTGTTGTGCTCAAGTGTTATGACTGAAACAACAGTTACAAGATCTAGGCATCTTTCTCAAATAAATTCCTATCTTCTGTGACAATACCAGCACTATTGGCTTAGCCAAAAATCCAGTTCAACATACAAGGACTAAGCACATTGACGTAAGACATCACTTCATTAGAGATTATATTCAAAACAAGGATGTTAAAGTATTGTTCATACCTACTCATCTACAACTAGATGACATATTTACCAAGCCATTTGCTAAAGAGAAATTTCCCTACAAAAGAAGAGAATTGGGAATAGTAAATCCCAATTAATTGTAAGTAAATTTGTATTTTTCATTCATTAAATTAAGTTTTGATTATTAATAGTGACTAACTTAAGCATCATAGTTTCTAGTTATGTATTTTGTAGGATTTTTACCTAAAACAGAAACTCTGGGAAGGAATACTATTCGAATAATAGCCTTAGTATTCGAATACTATAACAAGTTTGTGAACTAATCCTATTCAAATACAAGTTTGATTATCTGAATATATTTTTCTTATTTCTGTGGCTATTCGAATATAAGAAGTTTCGATCCAGATACAAAACCAAATAGCTTCAAAAGTAGTATTCAAATAAAGGTGGATTATTCAAATAAACTTGTTTTTCTAACAAAACTATAAAAACCTATTCGAATACTGGAAGGACTGTTTGAATATTGATCCATTGTTTTTGCAGAAAACTATTCAAATGGTGGAAATAGTATTCAGATAACAAACAACTATATTAGGAAAACTATTCGAATACTAGATATGTTATTCAGATATTTCAAACATATTTTTCAAAGGAACTATTCGAATACTGGAAGTATTGTCCGAATAGCAACACAACTTTCAAAATAAATTGAAAGTCTATTCGAATACTCAAGTTCCTATTCGAATGCAAAAGGAAATTTTTCAAAGAGATTATTAAAATAGTAGACCAAGTATTTGAATAGCAGAGTTTCTATGGAGTTTTATGAAAAGAAACTATCCATATATAAGTTTAGGATTTGCCATAAAAGTATTCGAATAGTGTATTGTTATTCAAATAGTTAAAGGAAATATCTAATATTTCAATTCAAAAGCGTATTCAAATACTACTTTTACTATCTAAATAGTAATAGTTATCATATGCATCAAACTATTCAAATATACAACAAATTATTCAAATAACGTCAGTTGCAAAAAAATATATTCAATTAACATAACTTTTATTTGAATATCTTATGTTGAAAATTCAAGATTATCATTCGATTACTACCAGTACTATTCGAATAAAACACATTCATAACTTTTTGCAGATAAGAAGCATATTTGAATACTACAAAGACTATTCGAATACACAAAGAAGCAAAAGACATGGAACTATCCAAATAATTGGAGCATTATTCAAATAGAGAAAACAAGGGACAGAGAAAAATTACTATCCGAATACCATGCCCACTATTTGGATAATGAAGGATTCAAATAAACAAGGACTATTCGAATAGTTGGAATACACTGAACCAAGATTATTCAAATACCACTAAAACTATCTGAATACAGGTATGTGTCTCAACTCTTATAGTATCTAAATAACCCCTACTATTCAGATACTCATGAAACTATTTGAATACTCCTATGTCTAAATATATATTGAGACTAAACTCAATTTTTGCTCATTATTCAAATACTCCTTCACTTATCCTCAGAATACAAACTACCTTTATCATTTTCTCCTCTTCTTTGCGATCAAAACCCTTTCAAAATCACTTTATTTTACCTAAAATTACTCCATAAACTCTCTCAATCTTCGAAAAACCTAAAACCGCAACAACTCCAAGAAAATCAAGATGAGAAGTAAGAGAGCTAATACTGAGAAAGGAAATGCTACACTACCTCATAAATCATCCTCCTAGAAGGTCTCTACTAAAAAACTACCAAGAAGTTCAAGCCCAAGGTAGCTCACGATTCAAGAAAAACAGCACCAAAATCAAAAGGCATAGTCATCACCGAGCCCATGGAGACTAGATCCAAATCCACTACTCATCTCTCCACCTCCAAAGATAAATATATTGCACAAACCTCCTCAAAAGATCCCTCTACTAAAAGTGAGATACTAGACAAAATAGTAAGGAATGTGCTCAGGGGAATGGTGCAAGATATTAGAGCTGGACCAAGCAAGGCCATAGAGGCTTAATCTCAACGAAGTATCCCTGAAGTCTCAAGAAGTCTAATAGAGGAAGAGGAAGCTGGAACTCCCTCATATTTCAATAATAGGCCCCTTCTTCAATCTGATAAGGAAAAGAGGTACAAGGACTTATTTTCTACTAGGCCTATGTGTCATATAGTTTATGTTAATATACCATATTTGTGGGATAATCTAGGGTTTAATATGTATGAATATCTGGAGCATTACCAAAGATGGCTCCAGATTGATCTCTTATTTAGTCCATTAGTGGTCAAGGCATTCTATTCAAATTTGTTTTCTATTCAAATCAAAGGATGTAAGAAGGAATTAGTTGAAGAGTGATTAGAGACAACAATTAGAGGACAGAAAGTCCAACTTGTTAGATTTTATGTTTTGATGATAACAAATCATGATTTGGATATTCTTGGATTTGATTAAAAGGAATACATCAGCAAAGGAATACATCATCAATCTCCTTAGCACTCTCTTATTCTCACTCCCCAACCTCTTTCTGTGGTCCGACATGCAAATTCTCCTCCCTCCACTCCTTTATTTAACATTGACCCTCCTTACTCTGATCCACTTCACACACCCTCTGCCCCTCTTTTGACTTCTACCTCTACTCCTCCTTCCCTTTCTGACAATTACAAAAAAGGGGAGAAGTCACCTTTACCATGATCCAATAAGATTCACCTTGATCCAATGAGCATTAAGAGATGTTTAGTTTCTAATTATTTAGGATCTTGGTTTAGTGTTTTCCTTTCATAATTTATGTCTTTATTTCAACGCTAATTATGTATTATTATGATAGATTTTATGCATTTATAAGTATTTTCTTATTCTTATATAAATTTATATTTGTCTTGATCTATTGAGTTTTCACTAAGTTTTGTCATCATCAAAAAGGCAAGGAAAGTTAAATTCAAGGTTTTGATGATAACAAACTAAGATTATTAGAATAAGGATTTGAATTCATGTGTTTCAAATTTGGTACTGTCGACTATCAGAATAGTAGTGTCACTATTTGAATAGTATAAGCTACTCTTAGTTGGAAACTATCCTAATAGTTCTCAGACTATTCGAATAGTCAAAGTATTATCATAATATCATCTAAGGTATTTGAATACTAATGAATTGTGACAACTTAATAGATTCGAATAGTAAATTGATTATCCAAATAGTATATTGATCCAAACTTTTCAAAATCTGTTTTGTAAATATGTATTCGAATAGCCACAGATTTATTTTGAATAATCTAGTTGCTTTCAAGTTCATTTTTGAAAATGCTATCCGAATAATATGTTAGCAGTTGAATAGTAAGGATGCTATTCGAATAGTAATAGTGACTCATAAATTGAGTCTTAGAGTATTCGGATACCATGGAGCTTATTAGAATAGAATATGAGAAAGAGTATTTGAATAGTGAACAACTATTCAAATAATACGCTAGTGAAAATTACACTTCTTCAAAACTTATTCCCAGAACACTATCCGAATAGCTACAAAGTTTTTGAAGATAATCTTACTCCTTCAATATGTAAGACTATTCGAATAGTAAGAAAGCTATTCAAATAGTATTAACATTTTCAAGGCTTACTATGTCCAAAGGTATATTCGAATAGTAAAGTTGTTATCAGGATAAACTCACATAAGCTTTCAAAGATACTATTCAAATAGTAGAGCATACTATTCGAATAGTCCCAGTTCAGTTATATTCAATGCTATTCATATAGTTGGATAACTATCCGAATAGTACACAACTATGAATTTAATATTTTATCCTGATAATATTGCTTCTATCCAAATACTATGTTCTTCTAGAAAACAAAGCATTTCACAAAGAATCATGAAATCATTATAACTTCTGTTATAAGTGATAATCTTGCTTGTTATTACTCTCTTTCATGATTAACATTTATATAAAGCAAGTTTCATGCAGCTTATGCTTCAATTATTTGAAATCAAAGAAAAGTGGATATTGTGTCAGGAGCATTTAATGCGAAGCTAAACTTCAACTGACACACATTCTTTCTGCTGCTTCGGTTGCAATGGCTATATCCAAATATTATAAAGAATAAACTGAGAGCATTTACTGAGTAACAGAAAAATGGGATGTCTCTCAAAGGTTATTAAATCTAGTACATCTATAAATACAAGAGCATTTAAAACGGAGCACCCACCGAAAGGCCAAACTGTCAAATATTCAATTTTGTATTAAGTGCTCTGTTTTATTCATTTGAGATCATTGTACTTCAGTTATTATTTCATCTACTCTGTGAGAGAGATTTTACATTAAACTCAATACTCTTCATTGAGAGATAACTTAAGATTGTGGAATCTTAAGTTGGGTATCATTTTACCTAGAGTAAGGGGGAGCGAAGTATCCTGAGAAGGAACTTGCTTTGTAAAAGTGGTGCCAAGAACCCAGTGAATCTTGGAGTTATAGTGAAAAGCTCAGAAGGAATCTAAGGACTGGATGTAGGTTAGAATTGTTGAGATTGAACCAGTGTAATCCCTGGTCTACACTTCGGTGAAATCTCTCTAACCCTTAAACTTTATGTTGTGATAAATTTTTGTTATTTTTTAATTGAGATTAAATTTTTATTATCACCTAATTCACCCTCTTCTAAGGTGAAACGCTTATGCTAACAACATGTCCTTTGGAAACCCTAACATATTTATTTCTCATATTAGAATTTCTTCTAATATAGCATATGTGAGAAATGTGACTAGATTTACCACAATAATTGCATATTGTATGATGATATGCCTTATGAGATTTTATGTAAGCATTGTGTCAGTCATGAGAGTAAAAGCCTGAACAAATTTCATTTAAACATTCTTTCTTCCAAATTTAATTTCCAACATATTTGAAAACATTTTTTCTTTTCTTAATAAAATCAACAATTGGTTGAAAAATAATTTTATGCAAACTTTTAAAATCATTTTTCTTAAATGTACAAGAAGAATTTGAACCTTTTACCTTAAGTTCATCCTAAGATTTAGAGAGTGATTCATCATATTCAATTCGTCCATGATAAACTCTTCTTGGGAATCATCTTCCTCTTTTTCTTTTGTGTTGACTGACTCAAAGAAGTGTTTTGTAACTCCTTCTTTAATCACAACTTCCATTTCTTCATCAATCATAGATATACAACTTACAATTTCTAATGAACTATCAACACTTTCAACTTCAACACACTTCTTAGAAGTATACATAGAATCAAGAGTGTCAGTGTTGCAGTACAAGCAAAAGCAGAGTCTTTGATATAAGATGCATCAAATTTGATAAGATGAGATAATGATTGCTAAGCAAGGGGCACATATTAAGCTAATGGATGCACATAAAGCCTTATTTCAAGCTCATCTTAGTATCCTTAAGTGTCTTACAAAAATTACAGATCATCAGACATGCATCAATGGACTACAGAGGACTATACTCAAGTAATTACGACATTACTTGAGTGCGGTATTGTATTCCCTCTTAATTCAAATCCCTTGAATTGCAGCACTCGAGTAACCACTCAAGTGATGATCAAGTAATACTGGAGTATAACTGTTAAAACCTCTGAATAGCATCATTATTTGAAAATTTTGATTTCTCTCTAAAACCTCCAACTTTCACACTCAACGTTTTCAATGGTTTTCCAAATTCATAAGAGTTTTTAACTGTATTCCTCATAATAATTTTTAAGGCTATGCATTCATTAAGGGGGAGGTTCACATTCACATGTGTTTTATATCTTAAAAGATTATCTCCTTTATTTAGAAAATCATTATAGCATACTCATCTCCATTTACTTTCAATTGATTAGTTTTGATGATGAGTTACTCATATATTTTCTTTCCATGATTTTCATCTGCATATGCTTTATTATGGCAAGAAAATTTTGATACTTGATTACACTAATCATTCTCCTTGCAATAATAATTTTAATTTATGACAAGAGAATTAGCTCTATACATGATCACTAACCACACTAAAAAGAATTTATATCAACTTTGAGGACATATGCTTTTATGATCAATCAAGAGAAATCTATTGGCTGCAACATCCAAAGATACAAATAATTATGCCAATATAAAGGAGCATTTAGCATATTGTGATAAAAATGTGGAACAAAAGCTCAAAAGCATCCAGGAGACATCATCAAAGTTGTGCAGCGAAAGTGTGGTAAACTGGACTTCATGGATCTATCATCAGCTTGCCAAATCCAAATGACCATTTCTAAACCTTATCTCTTTATATTTTGAGAACATTGTGCATATTATTTTCTCTCTAATTTGCTTTGATCACGAAAACATCTTTAAATTTACATATTTTTTTCAAATTTGAAAAATGTGAAAACTATCTTTCATTTGCATCACATTAAAACATAAAGGGGGAGAGAGAGAAAATTGTTTTCTTAACACATTTATTTTGATTAATAGAGTGAAAGACATTTCAAATTTGTTTTTATATTTATCTCTCTACAAGCATGTATTCTTTATCCCTCAAACTTTGTGCTAATGAAAAATAGGGGGAGAGAGAGGTAAGAAAAATATGTTACATAATATTTGTACAAGTCACATTCATGCATATTTTTCTTGTAGGATTTGTCATCATCAAAAAAGGGGAGAATGTTAGATATGATTAGTTTTGATGATGTCAAATATAGATTTCAGAATTAAGAGCAAAAAGTTTGCATAATATATTCATCTCTTTACATTGACTAACTACTATAATTAATATTGTATATCTTATAGATTAGTCAAGCAAAGCAAGAAAGAGATTAGAGAAACAAGCACTTAAAGGAACTAATCAGAATCTCAAGATTTAAGCTCCTAGAAGAAATACAGGAAGTTTCTATAGTCATAATGGATTTCAAGATTGGCACTATTTGGGTTGTACTATAGCATTGACACTGTAGCATGCATACACTGTAGCACTCGAGTTGTCACTATAGCACTGGAGTTTTCATGTACTAGAGCACTCAAGTTCTTGATGTGAGTTTTTAACAAAAATGACCTTTGGTTGTTTCTTAAGTTTTGCACTCTAGTGAGCTATGTAAAACTTGAGTTGGCACTGTTCATAACTGCAAATATAGGCCAGAACTCGAGTTTGAGGATTAGAACTCAAGTTTCGAGTGAAGGACAACATACTCTGTTCATCCCTGTTTTACGTTCATTTTGAGCGAGCTTCAATAATTCAATCATATCTTCCAAAACACAACTCAAATTAAGATGAAACTAGTTGCATATGAAAATAGACTCCCAATACGTCATTTTGACACTAGAAAACATATCAAAGGAGCTCAAATGAAGGAGAAATAATTGTTGGAAGCTGACCTTCAAATCAATATCATTTTTCAGAACAGGTTTTGTGCTTTGGCCATATCTCTCAAATGACATGTCCAAATGAGTTGAAACTGGTGCCATATGAAACTAGACTCAAAGAGCTTTCCATCGATATATAATATGTAAAATTTAGAGTTATATTTAAAGCAGTATGTCTTCTGGAATTTGATGCTCAAAAATACATATATTGTCTACACTCATTGGATCATAACTTGGAGAATACAATGAGTTTGGAGCTTATTCTTTTTGCATTGGAATGTATACGATGAGAGTTTTACAATGATCAATCATTTTCCATATTTGGAATCAAAATAAATCATCATGTCTGATGAAGAATTGAGGCCATTGTTCACACTTCCGTAAGCTTTGCACAAAGACTTGGCCATAAGCTAAAAATATCAAATGCACTCGAGTTTTGATTAACGCACTCGAGTTCTAAAGAGTTATGCACTTGAGTCCTAGAGTTCTAGGATAAGAGTTTGTACCCAAGAGTTTTGTGATGTGAAGAACAAGCATATCAATCGAGTTCTAAGAGTGTGGACAGAGAGTTTGTACTAGAGACACTTGAAAATCAATGAACAGGCACTACACTCGAGTTTGGGAAACAACACTCGAGTCCTCTCACTTTTGCACTCGAGTTAAAAGAGTTCTAGTATGAAAGTTTGTACTTAAGAGCTATAAAGAAATAATGAATAGTATATGCACTTGAGTTTTACTTTGAAAACTCGAGTTCTTGGGATATCTACACTTGAGTCCAAAAATACACTCTCACGAGTTCCTGGCTGAGACTACTTGGAGATGTGGAAACATCAGTATGCACTCAAATTTCAGAGAGAGAACTTGAGTTTGGCAGATGCTGAAGCAAAGTCAAATTACAGGATGAATTCGAATATGCTTAAACGTTATCTAATCATTATGGATACACTTGTTGCTATACTTAAACATCATTTGACATTTATTTCAAGTGTGAAACATGAGATCAAACATTTGGGTTGCATCTTTAAGTTTGGAGGTGACTCATGGTAAATGTTGTCACACGAAGTGATAATTCCCAGAACGCAAAAATTTAGTTTCTGATTATTGATCAAATGTATTCATGACTAATACTTCATTGTATCAGTGGTTGAAGTGTTTCTCTAGATTAACAATGATGATTTCATGGGAAGAGGCAAAAAGCTATTTACAGAAGTGGAGCGTCCACCAACATAACAACTATTTTTTGAAAATAAACTTAACGGTCAAACAAAGTAACGGGACTTCAACAAACAGATGGCAAACAATGTATCAAGATTCAGCGACAACAAATCATAGGCTACAACCATATTCAACAAACGGTTTAATGAACATGCAAATAGAAAGTAATATTGAATTATCTGTTAGAGCACGATCAGATTCAGACGGGCAGGATGTTTGAATGCTTCCAATGGCTCTCGACCATCTTCTATATAAATCGAACCATTCAAGAAGAAAAAAAAAGATAAAGCGAATAGAAGAACACAAAATAGAGACATGCTTATATCCTAAGTCTTCTGCCTCCAACCACTCTCTTCCCTTCTCAGTTTTCTGTATCATGTATATGTGAGAGTGATATTATTTGTATTGTACTTTAGTGAGAATTTTACCCACTCTATAAGAGAGCTTGTAAACACTGCATCTTTATTTCAAAAGTGATCTCAAGGTAGAGGGACATTGAAGGGATTGATTCCCTTACGTGGAAGCTATAGAGAGAATTTCCAGTAAGAATTTCTGCTTGTAAGACTTACAAGGTATAACAGTAGAGAACATTACTGCGCGTAAGACTTACAGTGGTGTAAGCAGGAGAGAATGTTGCTGCATGTAAGACTTGCACGGGTAAGCAGGAGAGAAAGGTTTTTGGAATTGCTTTTCTCAACTTACCGTAAGAGGGTGTAAACCTTACAGTGTGTAAAGGGGAGTAACTTCGTAAGAGTATTGTAAAGGCTTTTCTTGTGCCTAATCAAACAAGAAGATAATAGATTGGAAATCTCAGGAGGAGCCTGGGGACTGGACGTAGGTCATCGTGGATTGGACCAAACTAGAATAAATCATAGTTTGCATATTCTCTTCCCTAAGCTTTTACATTTCCAGCATATAAGATTTACATAACTGCTTATGATTTTATATTTCCATACATATTGATTTGATAAACTGTGAAAATATTTTAAAAGATAAGACTTTCTTATCGTACACCCAATTCTAACACAAATAGTGTGACACCCTAATTTCTATAGTTATCAAATGAGCTATATACGTAATTTATTTGAAGCACCATGCCATGTTTGATCATGGGAAGAAAATTCTTTTGAAAATGACTGAAACCCCCTCCCAAACATAGGGTTCGAACTTGTAATTAAATGGGTTTTTCTAAAAAATTTAAAAATTTCAAAAATAGTTATTTAATGGTTCACAACTTTGCTATGGCTCATCAAACTTTAACTCCATTGATTATTATTAGAGTGTTTTTATACTCTTATCCTAGCATATTGATGGTTAAACTATAGGCCTTTAACATACAATTACTGAATGCTAATTCAATTATCGTGCTTAATATTATTACCATTTCGTTATGCATATACAGTCTACTAAGGCTACCTCGTGCTATGCATGCTATACTACCACTACTGCTATAGGTATTATATAGCTATATAAGGCTACCAAAAATCCTAAATCTCAAAAGTTTTATACAGATAACTAACATAAAATGATCTTCTTCTCTACCTTCCTATTTTTCCATAATAACTACATCCTTGCCCCTGGAGCTATTGGCTTTGGCTATAGGACATTTAAGGGAAAGGGTGAGATTCGCTGGAATCTCAGTAATAACAACAGTCAATCATAAGATATGCAAGTTCACAAACCAAGCAAGAAAAACCATCATATAATTAAGCATTCGGCAATCAAGATGCATCACAACATCAATCATAGGACTCAACATGTAAGACCCCTATCAGAATAGCAATTGTGTAGTTCAGTGGGCACATAAGAATATTGATATTATTGAAACAATATGATTGTTTATATACAGGAATTCCTCAAAGGGGTTTGTACATAAATATTATAGACCTTAAACAATAAAAAGGTCTTCAGATAACAAACTTCCTTTCTCAAACTAGTCCAGAAACATGCTCTGTGATTTTATATGATATGATATGAATATTTTATGGACCATGTTATGTAAGATGATAGATTGCTGTGTGCATATTGTCTAAGGCCAAACTACATATTTGCACCCTGGCTAACATATATTTCATGCACCACGTTAACTCGGCACCCATGTTAGGTCCTAGACCACAACTAGGCTAATATGGATGTCCAAGACACTTTGATCAAATTACACAAGATGGCATTCACAATAATTGTAAAATACTGAAATATGAATAACAAGAACTGCTTGTAAATGTAATTAGTCAGAAGAAAATTCACCGGTGCCAGTGTTCTGTATACGGTTTTATTTTGATAAAGAGGACACTTAGCAAGATTTTATTGGTTGTCATAAAGTAATAATTAAATGAAATAATCTTACTTTGTGTAGGGACCATGAAGGAGGACAATTCATAGGTGAACCCGGGGAAAATTCCCTGACTTTCCTTTCCCTGATAAAGTGGACAGTTAGGTGGAGGGAAGAGATAGGGATGGGTCCCATATAAGGGACACATGGCATCATCTTAAGGAAGAAGAGAAAAGGTGCTTTTGACTTTAATGTATTGGCCGAATAAGAGTGTGACACTTGTTCCCTCTTTTTGACAAAGTTACTTTAGCTTTTGAGTTGTCATCACCGGAGGGTGCCACGTTGTGTAACGACCCGCCTCCTCATATATCCCTTATTATTGATCTTACTCAGAGTAGCAATGCGTAGTTCAGTGGGCACACAGGAATAACATGAATATACTGATAATATTAATACAATATTGCTTGATTATAATACAAAATTTTCCCCACCAGGGGTTTACACAATATTTACAGACCTTAATAACTAAAAGGTCTTCAAACAACCAGCAACGTTCCTCTTCGTGCATACCTCTTTTCTGATCTCAGCACGTTTCCAATGCTCACCTGTCTGAATGGTTGGTTGGGAGGAGTGAGATTCGAGAGAATCTCAGTAGCAAACATTACCACTATGCATGCCAGATATATATGAATGCATGACATGCTTGCCTACACTATTTCATGCCAACATAATAACATGCTGCATGCTCGATGTTATGACATACATATGGCCATTGCACAAATATAACAGAGCTTCAACCAATCATACATGTTCCACACAAATAGGCAAAGCAGTCACATAATCAATGCAAAACATACATATCACATACATGCAGAAAAGGTAAGTTCACTACCTCTCGGACTTTATGTTCTTCTCTTCTTGTCCCTTGATCCGCCAACCATTACTCCTTCTTTATCACTTCATGGCCCTAGGCAAGTGATAACATCATTAGAGCCATAAAAAGTGAATACCTAATGGCCCATATTAGCCCTATAGGCTTACTTTCACCCTTGGAGTTCATTCCAATTATATTTGGCCAATTTCTTACTCAAATTCGCATGGTACTCAATCTACCAGCATTTTTGACCAAACTTTGAAAAATCATAATTAATTCTATAGAACTCCAATTGAGGTGATTCAAAGCTCTATTTGAATCCCTTTAAGTTTAGTTTTACATAAAAATACTCGACTTTAAACGCCACCACTACACCATTCCCAGAAATTTTCCAAACACCGACTGTTTCAGATTCTTTCCAGAAAATAGGACATATCTTTAACAATTCATATCTCATAGCATACTTGTCCAATTAACCATTATGACCTATCAAATTAAAGGTCTATGTCTCTACTTTTAAACTGAAGAGTTTCATGATCATTGGATAACATTTGACCACTCAAAAATACGTCACTATAATACTGCCTCCAGAAAACGGAATACACAGCATTTACCCTTTAACTTCTAAAATTTCTAAATTTATGTACAAGTGTCCAAAATTCATGAACACTTGTATACCCACACAATTTTGCCTCCTAAAGCCAATGGAAGCATCAAAATCATCAAATTATCACTCTTTCTCCACGTCACAGTACAGGGCAGAAATGAGATTATCCGAAAAAGTTTGTTGTTTCTTCGATTTCTCTTGCCTAATCACTTCCTTACTACTCATAATCAAGTGATTAGCTATTTAAATACTCATTAGACATGATTTAGCCATTCAAAACACCAATTTAAATCAATATGAATAATATCCAACTTCCTCTATACTCATCCAAACGACAAACCAATCGGTTAAAAAGGAAGCTTACGCTTACCTCTACCCGTTTCCACAAACGGTTCGGATTTCCGGCAACACCCCGACAAGGGAGACGACACCAAACACCTCCAATTGAAAATCCGAAACCGTAGGAATGAAGATCTCGATGAGTAGAGGAAGTTTCCTGAAGGGTACTTTAAGAGAGGATGCCGTTTTGACAGTGTTTCGGAGGAAAATATTTTTCTCTTTCCTCTTTCTCCATATCCTTCTCTCTCTTCTGATCCGTTTTCCGTGAAAAATAGACGATGATGAAGATGATTTAATGGATATAGGAATCAGATTTTCCATCTGCCACGTGTCAGCTCCCTATTGGCCCAAAATTACAATTTCCGCACAAAATGCTTAATCTGGCAGAATTTTCATTAAACTTTGAAAATTCATATCTAATTGTACAAATGTCCAATTGGAGTGATTCCAAAGGCTATGCGACCCTTATTGAGTCTAGTTTTAAGGAAAAATATAACCTTTGGCCAATTGGAAGCTCAAACTTCCCAGAATTTAAATCTTTGAATGCTGTCCCAGAAAATAATTAATTTCGCTGGGCTAACTTCAAAAATTCATTTCTCTTTGTGTACAACTCCAAATGACTTATATGACCTATCAAATTGAAGCTTGATAAGTCTACTTTCATTCTGGAAAGTTTCATAATTTTTCACCATCATTTACCCATCAAAAGATGTCACACAATCACCACTGTCACACCAGGAATTTCACCAGTGGCATAATTACTTTGTGTTCCACTTTACTATATTATGTGTGACTTCCAATAACTTCATTTTGTTATTCCCCGAGCTCTTTAGCTCACCAATATAATTCCTTTTAATATCCAATGATATAAAGAAATTTTGGGGAATTTAAACATACCTCATAAGGACATTTGCTAAACCGGGGTCTAGCAGTCCACTTTATCCAAGCTTAATCTTATGCCTCTAGTCCCAAAATTCGGGATATTACAGTTCTCCCCCCGTTTAATAAATTTCGTCCTCGAAATTTCGACATTAAATGGTACTACATGTACCTCGGAGAACCATTTTTTAGACATTTAGTCTATCTTTCTCCCATTCTAATTCTTTCATTTTGTACTCACTGTGTAGTACTTTCTTTCATTTTGTACCTAGTATGTAGCACTTACACATGACTCATTAGTCCAACCTCACAGCGTTTGGTTTCTTAGGCCTCACTGCCTCTTCGGGACTATCACGAATCATCTTTTATGCATACTAGGCTTTACGGCCCTTTTGGGATTCACCCATATCATACTGCATGCACATCAAGCCTTATGGCTTATTCAACTTCCAAGACGCTGGATATTATGGCTTTACAGCCTAGGGATTTACCCTTTATGCCATAGGCATCTTAGGCTTACTGTCTCTGCTACAATCTAGTACAATCTATACGCTCTATCAATCTCAATATATTTTTCTGGACACATTGGTCCATGTCACTATGCTCGGTAACAACCATAGCACTTAGACATATAGGTCTTATGGCCCCCGGACATTTGTCCAATGTAAACTTGCATCTCAGGTCTTATTGCCTCAAGCCTCTACTCGGCTTCATTCTCAACACGTCTCATATTTTACCAGCCTAAGGATTCACTATCCCACTAGGTCTTATGGCATTATCGTCAATCATCCTTACTGAATATAGCCCTCCCACTAGGCCCACTGCAAAGCTACCCTCATTGGGCGCCCCCTGCAGCCGCACAGGAGTCTGGCCTACACCCCCTGGCTCA
Organism: Albizia julibrissin; assembly: GCA_037074505.1. NCBI lineage: Eukaryota > Viridiplantae > Streptophyta > Magnoliopsida > Fabales > Fabaceae > Albizia > Albizia julibrissin. Next base: position 19,997,260 of record CM073486.1, on the reverse strand, counting down.
CCAGGTCTGAGTGCGGCAAACTTATGGGATAATCACACCCATTATGCCCCAAAGGCAACCTCTTAAGGTATCCAACACGCAACATTCGCCACTAAAAATGCGCTCGACAAACCCTGGTATCATTTTATGTAACGGACTGCCCCACCAGGCCCACTACAACGGCACTCGGCTCACGCTGCAGTCGCACAGAACATCCGACCAACTTCCACCGCTCTACGATGCACAACATTTTTTGTAACAAACTGCCCCACTAGGCCCACTACAACGGCACTCGGCTCACGCTGCAGTCGCACAGAACATCCGACCAACTTCCACCGCTCTACGATGCACAACATTTTTTGTAACAAACTGCCCCACTAGGCCCACTACAACGGCACTCGGCTCACGCTGTAGTCGCACGGGACATCCGACTAACTTTCACCCTTCCACGGGCTCAACATTTTCTGCAACGGACTGCCCCACTACAACGGCACTCAGCTTACACTGCAGTCGCACGGGACATCCGACTAACTTCTCATTTCGGGCTCCATCTCTTGCTACTCAAGCCATTCATACTCTTATGCAATGTTCACGAAGCATGCTAAACAAACCATCATCACAACAATAATCACATGAGCATTCGGCCCCAAGTGTTCACCCGCGCAATAGGCCCCGGGATTCCACTTGTGCATCACATGAGTTCCATGGCCCCGAGTGTCCACCCGCGCAATACGTCTACTCACGCAATAGGCCCCGGATGACTGCTCGTGCAAAATAGGAATCTCTATGGCCTGGGCGTCTACCCGCGCAATAGGCCCCGGGCAACCACCCCGCAAATTCTGAATGCTCATCAGGTCTTACTGCCCAGGGAATCACCCCTATGCCAGAGGCATTACGGGACTTACCGCCTCGGGCCTTCGCCCGTCAGGTCTAACTGCCTAAGGACACGCTGGCCCAAAAGGTCTTACTGCCTACCGTATATTCATAACACGAATACACGTGATGGTAAACACATACATGCAGAACCATTACATAGGATATGAGAGCAATAGTAGTTTTCCTTAATCTCTATCATCATTTGGCACTGGAGCACCCCATGACAATTTACTGGGTCATCCGACCCTTCTTCTCAAGGAAACTTATGCGATAGAAAACTCATTATAAGATACCACTATTAAGAGTTGACATCCCCGTAGCTCTACTTTACAGTTTCAACGTCACAGCGGCTTCACTCCACAGTTTGTCTTCACGGCGGCTACACACTATAGTTCGATGTCATAGTGGCTTCACACTACAGTACTGCACTCGGTGCTTCACACAGGCACCCATACACCTGGTCAGCCCCCGGGTCAGAACTCTCTTTAGGTAGCCCTTTCCAATCAGATCTCCCCATAGGTAGCCATTTCCGATTAGAACTCCCTGTAGGTAGCCCTTTCTGATCAGAATCCTCCGTAAGTAGCTCTGTCCGGTTGGTCACCTCTGAATGGAAGTATCATTATAACGGGATCTATACCTCATAAGGTCCTTCTTCTTTAGCAGTTCTGTAATCTGCTCTCTCATTTAGGGTCATTTAATATGGACTTTCAATATCGGTCCAGCTCCAGGCAATCATCATAAGTTTAAAGGAATATTCTATGATCAAGATCTTTCCCTATGCTAGATTAGCAACTAGCAACCTCCAGTAACCTCATACACAATTATGTACTATATGCTAGTATCTCAAGCCACTCAGGCTATCTTAACTTCCTGAAGAATCAATTCAACTATGACATTTGATTCTCAGGTTATGGTTCAACTCTTAGAACCTCAACATCACGTAAATCTGAAAATCATTTTCCTTAATCATACCCAATAGGCACGCTAAGAATCAAAATCAATAGCGCATATTCTAACCTCTACGATTTCAGGTAATATCCTCAAACAATTACTGAAGGTCCATCATCATCTATAAGGTTCACATGGTTTAGACTCTCATCATGGAATAAAACCCTAGTGTAACCTTATTCACATTCTGACCTAAGCACCATTTAAGCTTAGATCTGATTCAATCATATCCTCAACCTTCAGTATCATCAATTCAAATCCTCTAGGATAGACATACGGCATAATCACCACTCATCATGCATCACCGTATATCATGCCTATATGACTTTAACCCCACGGGTTACTGAGGATCATTACTTAATATGGAGAAATCTCAAAACAATCACTATGCCTTGAGTTCTTGTAACCTTATTAGATGAACTTTTCTGGCAGTAATCTCTGCAACAGAAATGGTTCAGATTAAAGGTTAACACTTACTTTATCATCTCCATGTCTCTAGTCATTCATTAGGTCATCTAAGAACCTCTAATCAAAATTTCAAACCTTTAATCAAAAGATTTGAGATTTTCAAGGTACTTCCCAGGAGGTTACCCATCCCGAGATTTTCCTGGGTTGAGCACGCTTAACTTTTGTGTACTCATGCAAATATAAAGATACCGGCTTGAGCTGCTTTTGACTACCGGTACCCCATGGCTGCCCTTATCCAAACCATTATGCCCACCGCCTCCGGGCATCAAAATACTATGCTTAGGCCACATATTAGTATTGGTAGATGTACTTAAACACATACCCTGCAATATGCTCCCAAAAGTCCATAAGGTTGTCTGTGACTTATCTGTCAAACTCTGGTCAGCCCATTAGTGATCCTACTCTAGAATAAGGCTCACACTTTGGCCTTACCCAACGGATCCAGGACAATCTTATACCACCCACCGAGCATAATTATGAACTAGCTGAAGTAATCCACTTCGCTGTTCTTATCATGTTATAATCAAGCATATCAGTATACTATCCTGTTGCTAGAACCGCTTGCTCTGATACCAACTGTAACGACCCGCCTCCTCATATATCCCTTATTATTGATCTTACTCAGAGTAGCAATGCGTAGTTCAGTGGGCACACAGGAATAACATGAATATACTGATAATATTAATACAATATTGCTTGATTATAATACAAAATTTTCCCCACCAGGGGTTTACACAATATTTACAGACCTTAATAACTAAAAGGTCTTCAAACAACCAGCAACGTTCCTCTTCGTGCATACCTCTTTTCTGATCTCAGCACGTTTCCAATGCTCACCTGTCTGAATGGTTGGTTGGGAGGAGTGAGATTCGAGAGAATCTCAGTAGCAAACATTACCACTATGCATGCCAGATATATATGAATGCATGACATGCTTGCCTACACTATTTCATGCCAACATAATAACATGCTGCATGCTCGATGTTATGACATACATATAGCCATTGCACAAATATAACAGAGCTTCAACCAATCATACATGTTCCACACAAATAGGCAAAGCAGTCACATAATCAATGCAAAACATACATATCACATACATGCAGAAAAGGTAAGTTCACTACCTCTCGGACTTTATGTTCTTCTCTTCTTGTCCCTTGATCCGCCAACCATTACTCCTTCTTTATCACTTCATGGCCCTAGGCAAGTGATAACATCATTAGAGCCATAAAAAGTGAATACCTAATGGCCCATATTAGCCCTATAGGCTTACTTTCACCCTTGGAGTTCATTCCAATTATATTTGGCCAATTTCTTACTCAAATTCGCATGGTACTCAATCTACCAGCATTTTTGACCAAACTTTGAAAAATCATAATTAATTCTATAGAACTCCAATTGAGGTGATTCAAAGCTCTATTTGAATCCCTTTAAGTTTAGTTTTACATAAAAATACTCGACTTTAAACGCCACCACTACACCATTCCCAGAAATTTTCCAAACACCGACTGTTTCAGATTCTTTCCAGAAAATAGGACATATCTTTAACAATTCATATCTCATAGCATACTTGTCCAATTAACCATTATGACCTATCAAATTAAAGGTCTATGTCTCTACTTTTAAACTGAAGAGTTTCATGATCATTGGATAACATTTGACCACTCAAAAATACGTCACTATAATACTGCCTCCAGAAAACGGAATACACAGCATTTACCCTTTAACTTCTAAAATTTCTAAATTTATGTACAAGTGTCCAAAATTCATGAACACTTGTATACCCACACAATTTTGCCTCCTAAAGCCAATGGAAGCATCAAAATCATCAAATTATCACTCTTTCTCCACGTCACAGTACAGGGCAGAAATGAGATTATCCGAAAAAGTTTGTTGTTTCTTCGATTTCTCTTGCCTAATCACTTCCTTACTACTCATAATCAAGTGATTAGCTATTTAAATACTCATTAGACATGATTTAGCCATTCAAAACACCAATTTAAATCAATATGAATAATATCCAACTTCCTCTATACTCATCCAAACGACAAACCAATCGGTTAAAAAGGAAGCTTACGCTTACCTCTACCCGTTTCCACAAACGGTTCGGATTTCCGGCAACACCCCGACAAGGGAGACGACACCAAACACCTCCAATTGAAAATCCGAAACCGTAGGAATGAAGATCTCGATGAGTAGAGGAAGTTTCCTGAAGGGTACTTTAAGAGAGGATGCCGTTTTGACAGTGTTTCGGAGGAAAATATTTTTCTCTTTCCTCTTTCTCCATATCCTTCTCTCTCTTCTGATCCGTTTTCCGTGAAAAATAGACGATGATGAAGATGATTTAATGGATATAGGAATCAGATTTTCCATCTGCCACGTGTCAGCTCCCTATTGGCCCAAAATTACAATTTCCGCACAAAATGCTTAATCTGGCAGAATTTTCATTAAACTTTGAAAATTCATATCTAATTGTACAAATGTCCAATTGGAGTGATTCCAAAGGCTATGCGACCCTTATTGAGTCTCGTTTTAAGGAAAAATATAACCTTTGGCCAATTGGAAGCTCAAACTTCCCAGAATTTAAATCTTTGAATGCTGTCCCAGAAAATAATTAATTTCGCTGGGCTAACTTCAAAAATTCATTTCTCTTTGTGTACAACTCCAAATGACTTATATGACCTATCAAATTGAAGCTTGATAAGTCTACTTTCATTCTGGAAAGTTTCATAATTTTTCACCATCATTTACCCATCAAAAGATGTCACACAATCACCACTGTCACACCAGGAATTTCACCAGTGGCATAATTACTTTGTGTTCCACTTTACTATATTATGTGTGACTTCCAATAACTTCATTTTGTTATTCCCCGAGCTCTTTAGCTCACCAATATAATTCCTTTTAATATCCAATGATATAAAGAAATTTTGGGGAATTTAAACATACCTCATAAGGACATTTGCTAAACCGGGGTCTAGCAGTCCACTTTATCCAAGCTTAATCTTATGCCTCTAGTCCCAAAATTCGGGATATTACACGTTGTCCCAAGCCGGGGAAATCCACCGGACTCTGGTCTGGTCACCCGACTAATTTTCCCGAACATCGAGCTTAGGAGCTGGGGAAAAATCATCAGACTCTCACTTTCCATGACCATTAGGACAGCTCAAGACCCATTTGATTAAAAGAAAGGACACGTGTCACCGTTTGGCTAAATCACTGAATATGTGGCACCATAAGTTCTGACACTTGTTGGAACACCTTTATGACTTTCTTTAAACTATATTATTTCATTTATCATCAGAAAAAATAGGAAGAAATCAGAAAAAACGTTGAGAAATAGTTAGAGGAAAGAGAAAACATGAATAGTGAATATTCTTGAGTTCAATCCACCGAAACACTACCGAATCAGTGTTTTCTCCTAAATTTTCCTTCACAAACCTTCTTCTACTCATCCTAAGCTTCATTTCTATGGTTTCGGATTTTCATTTGGAGGTGTTTGGTGTCATCTCACCAGACGAAGTACTGCCGGATTTCCGAACCGATTGTGGAAACGTATAGAGGTAAGCGTAAGCTTCATTTTGAACCGATTGGTTTGTTGTTTGGATGAGTCTTCATGAAGGTTGGGGTACTGTTCATTTTCGTCCAAAAGGAATTTTAAAGGATTAATCATGGTTTAATCATGTATTTATGGTTAAATGATGATTTATGATGATATTGGACTAAGTTGTTCAACAAAATTATGTTTTGGTAATTTTGCTGAAAATGATTCTGTCTTGCCAGTGGGTGTTGGAGCTGAAGCTTTATGATTTTGATGATTTTGATAATTCCATTGAATTCTACATGAAAAATTATGTGGAAAGGCATGTACTTATAATTTTTGGATAATTATACAAAATTATGGAATTTTTGAAAGTTAGATGACCCTGCTGTTAGACTTGTTTTGCTGGAGCAGATTTGTTACGGTGCGTGTTTCAGTAACCACAATTTTTCCAAACCTTATGAAATGTTATATGATGAAAGTAGACATCCTGAGGTTTAATTTGATGGGTAATAGGACGCAATTGGACCAGTGGATTGAGAAATATGATTTTTCAAAGTTTAAGGTTGATTCTGGAATGGAATCTGTGGCAGATTGGGTTTGACGAATTTTCTGGAATTGGGTGGTTATAATTAGAGCCTTGTAATATTTTTATTTACACTATGACTTGAATAGGATTGAACAGAACCTGGAACCAACTCATTTGGAGTTGTGTATAATTAATTATGAATTTTCAAATATTGAAGAAAATTCTGGCAGATTTACTCAAATGTGCGAAAGTAAAGGATGCAATGGTATTATGTAATTGTAATGAACTTTAAGGGTAAAACTAACCAACTTGATATAGTTAAACCATTTTTGACTTTGATTTTGGGTTAGTATTCTAACCTTAATGAAAACCGACTTGAGTATTTGGATTATACAAATATTGGACGAAATAATAACTTGTCGTCCGTAAATTCCATTTATAGGACCTAATACTGTTCAAAGTTTAAGATCTGCCCGAGCTTAGTGAAACAATTGGATATTTCTCAAGAGAAGCTATCAGGTAGTAACTTTGTCTTTCATATGTTATAAGATACATTGTATGTGTGTAGTTTCATCATGAACTGTCTGGAATATTTTGTTTATGCAAGGTTGTCGCCCGGGGCCTATTGCACGGGTTGACGCTCAGGCCATTGAATTTGTTTGTGATGCACGAGTGAATGCCGGGGCCTATTGCACGGGTAATACTCGAAGCCTTGTGATATACCTAGTACTATGATGGTATGAGAACTACATGTTGAATCGAATGATTTTGTGATGATTCTTTTATATGATGACTGTGAAACATGCTCTGTGATTTTATATCTATATGATTGACTACCTGTTACTACTGAGATTCTTTTGAATCTCACTCTTTTTCTATAAACAAATTACAGTACAGGCTGGTAGCTCAAAGGGCAAGAAGGTAAATACGGACAGCTAGAGGATGAAGCTGAAAGATTTACTTTCTCTGTTGGTTGTCTGTTTGGATATTTTGGACATGTATATATTGTATAAATCGGTAACTATGACAATAGTATAGTAGTTGAACTGATAATACTTGTAGCCAGGTATATGAATGGTAATGTAATAAAGAGATAACTTAGTTATATAACACTTCCTAATCGTTAGAGAAACATTAACGATTGAATACAACATGAGATTGAAGCAGAGACACGCTCGTATACTCTGATAAAATGAAAGGAAGTATCAATGAGTCTAAATGAGACAGTGAATATTTTTGAAAAATGTTTGAAAAATTTTTATTCCATATGAAAAACCTACTCAATCCTAGATTTATCTACTGAGATAATGTTGGGATTCATTAATGTTTTTAAAGTTTATTCAGTTTGGAATTAAATCTTGGTTTCACAATTTATTTCACTACTCTTTTACACTCATATGAGGTTATTGGAAGTAAGGTATTACATTTTGGTATCAAAACGTTGATTCTGGCAACGATAGGTTTTGTTAGAGTCGTCTGCTTATGTTGATATGTTCTAACTTTTGTTAGCTACTTTGTGTTAGGAAGCATGTCTGATAGGAAAAGACAAAGAAGTAGATCACCCCCATCTATTAACCAGCTACCACCGGAGGAACGTATACCAGATGGTAGGCACTATATAGTCATTAATAGAGGAGGACCTGGACGTGGACCGAGAGTGACAAAAACTGCCAAGAAGAGAGTTAAATATCCAATATTTTTTGGACCTGCCCCTAGGGATGATGCTACTGTCGGTGACACAGATGACATAGAATTAGAGAACATTATGCAGTACTCAGACTCAGATGCAGAGTCAAGTGCTCCAGTGGTTGAGTTAGCATTTGACCCTCACCCAAATGATGAACTGTGGGAGCGATTTAAGGATTTCTACCTGAACGCCTTTAATGAATACACTTCCTTTATGCAACGGTATACGACATTCTTGGGCTCAATAAAGAAACTGTATGAGCAAAAGGAAGAGCATGAGCTAGAGATGACAGATGATATTTGGATTTAAACCACACTAGCTTATTTTCCTGACATTACTTCTTGGATTGAGAAAAAGAATGAGATCATATTTTGGGGTCCTTTTGAGTTTTGGCCTTTTATTAACCATATGTATATGTATGTGTTGTTTCATACGGACTAGTGATAATAAGGTAGTATGGGCTACTTATGTATATATCAAGCTACTTGGATGTAAATATAGTTGTTTGCCATAATGGATCTATGTTTCTGTTGTGTGCTAATATTTAAAGCCTTGAGAAGTACATGTATACATACATATATATATGGTTGATGCCGTTTTAATGTGGTGTTCCTTTTTAATAGTGAAAAGGAAAAATGGTGCGACATAGATCAGAAACTAATGTACCACCAATTACTGAACCTGAGAATAATGCAAGGCCTGACCCTATGCAACAAATTCTCAGAATACTGACACAACAACAAGTTATGATTCAGGATTTGCGAGAAGAAGTTCGAGAATTAAGAGAAAGCCAAAATGCTGATAGGGCACAATCTGGAAACCCTGAAGGGAATAACCCGAAGGGGAATAATTTAGAAAGGAACTACCCCGAGAGGAATCAAGAAGGGGAACAATCCCATAACGAAGAGCAGTCACTGTCTCTTGAGGTAAATTCAGAAATTCCTGTAGTTCCAGGACGTGAAGAGGATACTCTCCAGTATTGGATGCCTAAATTTATCCAGTACCAGCCTGAGGCATTCAAAGGGAGATTTGAACCACAAACTGCAGAGAATTGGGTAAACCAATTAGAGAAAATCTTTGATGTGTTAGAATTCCCTACAGAGATGAAAGCTAGGATGGCTATATATAAGTTGGTAGGTGATGCTGATAACTGGTGGAAGAATACAACACTCATGTTGCGTGCCCAAAATATTCCACTGACCTGGGAGTTATTCCAGGAGAAATTTTATGAAAAATACTACCTGAGGTCAGTAAGAATTGAGAAAGAGAAGGAATTCCTGGCGATACAACAAGGCGATGATGAGAGTTTTGATGCATACCTGTCTCAGTTCATTCGAATGTCCAATTACTCTCCTTACTTAAAGATTAAAAAAGATGAGAAGTGGAGCTCCGATATGTTGATTCGGGGACTGAAGCCCGAAATGGAAGAGAAGCTTATTGGCCAGCAGTTTACTAAATTTAACGAAGCTGTGGAAGTGTGTCGATTGACTGAGGGTAACTTAAAGAGAGTACGTGCCAATAAGAGTACCAACAATCGAGGTGGGCCTAGTCAGGGGGATACCTCACAGAAGCGTAAGGGGCAAGGGTTCTCACAAAAAGGAAATATCAATAAAAAGCCTTTTTGGTCTGGGAACCGTAATGGCCAGAAAACCCCGACCTCTCAAACATGCCCTCGTTGTGGTAAGTCACATCCGGGACGACTTTGCAATGTCCCTATGAGTCAGATAATCTGTTATGCTTGCCAAAAGCCAGGTCACTTTGCTGTAAATTATCCCCAGCGAGCAGTACCACAGCCAGGTGATCCTAGACATAAGAATCAGGGACGAGTGTTTGCCTTGACACACGAAGAAGCGAAGAAGTCTCCTGAGTTGGTTTAAGGTAAAATTCTTCTTAATGGTAGTTCATTGCAAGCTTTATATGATTCGGGTGCTAATCATTCCTTCATTGCTTATGACTGTGTTAAGCGCCTAGGATTACATATGCATAAATTACCATTTGACTTAGTTGTATCGACACCAATGGGTGTCAAAACTATGACTGCTGATGTCTGTTTGAACTGTGTGATAAATGTTGAGGGACATGAGTCTGCGGTTGACTTAGTCTGTTTGCCGCTCCAAAAACTTAAAGTTATACTGGGTTTTAACTGGCTAACAGCAAATAATGTATTGCTGGATTGTGGGAAAAAGAGGATAATATATCCTACTCAGCAGGAGACTAATAACAGAAAAACTAGTCTAAACTTCCTCTCAATGGCAGAAGCTGAGAAATGCCTAAGGAGGGGATGTCAGGGATATATTGTGTTCTTTTCTATGCAAACAGAGACAGGAATAGCCTTGGAAGATATCCCAGTTGTAAGGGAATTTCCTGAGGTGTTTCCTGATGACCTTAGGGGTTTGCCTCCAGAACGAGAAGTAGAGTTTGCAATCGAGATCATGCCTGGAGCTGGATCTATATCTAAAGCCCCATATAGAATGGCTTCAAATGAGATGGCTGAGTTGAAGAAACAAATTGAGGAATTACTTGGGAAGGGGTTCATCCGACCTAGTGTTTCACCATGGGGAGCACCCGTACTATTTGTCAAGAAAAAGGATGGAAGCCTGAGACTTTGTATTGATTACAGAGAGTTAAATAAGGTAACCGTCAAGAACAAATACCCACTTCCTCGGATTGACGACCTTATGGATCAACTGTCTGGGGCAAGTATATTCTCAAAGATTGATCTAAGGTCCGGGTATCATCAACTGCGAGTGAAGGCGGAAGACATACCAAAGACTGCTTTCAGAACTCGGTATGGACACTATGAATTCCTGGTAATGCCCTTTGGGGTAACCAATGCACCTGCCATATTTATGAACTATATGAACCGCATCTTTCATCAATACTTAGATCAGTTCGTGGTAGTCTTTATCGACGACATTCTGATATACTCTAAAAGTAGAGAAGAACATGAGGAGCACTTGATGATCGTATTAGGCATTTTACGGGAAAGGCAACTCTATGCTAAACTAAGTAAGTGTGAGTTTTGGCTCTCAGAAGTCAAATTTCTGGGCCATGTTATCTCACAAGAAGGGGTTGCAGTAGATCCTAGTAAGGTGGAAGCAGTACTAGACTGGAAAAGGCCAGAAACTGTTGCTGAGATACGTAGTTTTCTGGGTCTTGCTGGCTATTACCGGAGATTCATTCTGAATTTCTCTCGGATTGCTTTGCCATTGACCAAGCTCACATGGAAAGATCAACCATTTAAGTGGGATGATCGTTATGAGAAGAGCTTCATGGAGCTGAAGAAGAGGTTGACAACTGCACCAGTATTGATTATCCCTGATCCCAAGTTAACTTATGTGGTCTACAGTGATGCTAGTAAGCAGGGACTGGGATGTGTCCTGATGCAACAGGGCAAAGTGGTGGCCTATGCCTCTCGACAGCTGAAGCCTCATGAGATTAATTATCCCATGCATGATCTGGAGCTGGCAGCAATAGTATTCGCGTTGAAAATCTGGCGACACTACCTATATGGTGTGATGGTTGAACTGTACTGCGACCACAAGAGTCTTAAATACCTATATGATCAGAAGGAACTCAACATGAGAAAAAGCAGGTGGATGGAGTTGCTAAAAGATTATAACTTGGAGATCAAGTATCACCCAGGTAAAGCTAATGTTGTAAAGCTAATGTTGTTGCTGATGTTCTTAGTCGAAAGTCAGTGCAAGTGGCAGTTATGATGATACAGGAGAGAAAATTAATAGAATACTTTCGAGATCTAAACCTATCAAATCAAATCCTCTGTGCTGGTTATAGTATAGGCCAAGAGGAAAGTGATCTGAAAGCTGAGATTGCTGAAGCTCAAATGCACGATGGGAAAGCACAGTCCATTATGACTATGATTGAACAAGGTGAGACTCAGGACCATGATCTTTCACCAAGTGGATTGATTCGATATAAGAAGATAATCTATATTCCACTGAAAGTTGATCTGAGGCAGAAAATTCTTGATGAAGCTCACAAAAGTCGATATACCCTCCATCCAGGGATGGTGAAGATGTATCATGACTTGAAGGCAATGTACTGGTGGCCCAGGTTAAAGAAAGATGTGACCGAGTATGTGGCTCGATGTCTTACCTGTCAGAAGGTGAAAATCGAACACCAGAGACCACCGGGATTGCTTTAAAGTCCTGAAATTCTAGAATGGAAATGGGAAAGCGTAACCATGGATCTTGTGACAGGATTACCCAAAATCCGGAATCATGATGAGATCTGGGTGATTGTTGATCGTTTTACAAAATCAGCACATTTCATACCGATCAATGCCAGCTATTCTCCTGATAAATTGGCAGAGATTTATATCAAGGAAATAGTGAGACTCCATGGGACGCCGAAGAATATAATTTCTGATAGAGATCCTCGTTTTACTTCAAAGTTTTGGAGATCTCTACATGATGCTCTGGGCACTAAGTTGAATTTCAGTACGGCTTATCATCCTCAAACGGATGGACAGAGAGAGAGAACTATATAGACGCTGGAAGACATGTTGAGAGCATGTGTAATGGACTTCAAAGGAAGCCGGGACTACTGCCTTCCACTTGCAGAATTTGCTTACAATAATAGCTATCATGCGAGCATTCAAATGGCTCCATATGAAGCATTGTATGGAAGGAAGTGTCAATCCCCTCTTGGTTGGACAGAAATGTCAGAAAAAAGACTGTATGGGCCAGATATAGTGGATCAGACTACTGAGCAGATCAAGATCATTAAGCAAAGACTGCTTACAGCCCAGAGTAGACAAAAGAGTTATGCCGACAAACGAAGAAGACCGTTAGAATTCCAAGTTGGCGATCATGTATTTCTAAGGATCTCACCTGTCACTGGTATTGGCAGGGCAATAAAGAGAAAGAAGTTAAGCCCTCAATATATTGGTCCATTTGAGATTTTATCTAGAATTGGATCAGTAGCATACCGAATTGCTCTACCCCCAAACTTGAGCAGATTACACGATGTTTTTCATGTTTCGCAATTGAAAAGGTATCAACCCGACCCCCAGCATGTTATAGAGTATGAAGATGTAGATATGAAAAATGATCTCACATATGAAATTGAGCCGGAACAAGTTATTGAGCGACAGGAGAGACAGCTCAGACATAAAAGTATTCCATTTGTGAAGGTGATCTGGAAGGGGTTATCACCTAGAGAGGCAACTTGGGAGGTGGAGGACAACTTGCGGAAAAGTTACCCATAATTTATGTTTTAATACTTGTAACAAATTTTGGGGACAAAATTTCTTGTACAGGGGAGGAGTTGTAACATACAGAAATATGAATAACAAGAACTGCTTGTAAATGTAATTAGTCGGAAGAAAATTCACCGCTGCCAATGTTGTGTATACGGTGTTATTTTGATAAAGAGGACACTTAGCAAGATTTTATTGGTTGTCATAAAGTAATAATTAAATGAAATAATCTTACTTTGTGTAGGGACCACGAAGGAGGACACCTCGTAGGTGAACCCGGGGAAAATTCCCTGACTTTCCTTTCCTTGATAAACTGGACAGTTAGGTGGAGGGAAGAGATAGGGATGGGTCCCATATAAGGGACACATGACATCATCTTAAGGAAGAAGAGAAAAGGTGCTTTTGACTTTAATGTGTTGGCCGAATAAGAGCGTGACACTTGTTCCCTCTTTTTGACAAAGTTACTTTAGCTTTTGAGTTGTCATCACTGGAGGGTGCCACGTTGTCCCAAGCCGGGGAAATCCATCGGACTCTAGTCTGGTCACCCGACTAATTTTCCCGAACACCGAGCTCAGGAGCCGGGGAAAAATCATCGGACTCTCACTTTCCCTGACCATTAGGACAGCTCAAGACCCATTTGATTAAAAGAAAGGACACGTGTCACCGTTTGGCTAAATCACCGAATATGTGGCACCATAAGATTCTGACACTTATTGGAACACCTTTATGACTTTCTTTAAACTCTATTATTTCATTTATCATCAGCAAAAATAGGAAGAAATCAGAAAAAACGTTGAGAAATAGTTAGAGGAAAGAGAAAACATGAATAGTGAATATTCTTGAGTTCAATCCACCGAAACACTACCGAATCAGTGTTTTCTCCTAAATTTTCCTTCACAAACCTTCTTCTACTCATCCTAAGCTTCATTTCTACGGTTTCGGATTTTCATTTTAAGGTGTTTGGTGTCATCTCACCAGACGAAGTACTGCCGGATTTCCGAACCGATTGTGGAAACGTATAGAGGTAAGCGTAAGCTTCATTTTGAACCGATTGGTTTGTTGTTTGGATGAATCTTCATGAAGGTCGGGGTACTGTTCATTTTTGTCCAAAAGGAATTTTAAAGGATTAATCATGGTTTAATCATGTATTTATGGTTAAATGATGATTTATGATGATATTGGACTAAGTTGTTCAACAAAATTCTGTTTTGGTAATTTTGCTGAAAATGATTCTGTCTTGCCAGTGGGTTTTGGGGCTGAAGCTTTATGATTTTGATGATTTTGATCATTCCATTGAATTCTACATGAAAATTTATGTGGAAAGGCATGTACTTATAATTTTTGGATAATTATACAAAATTATGAAATTTTTGAAAGTTAGATGACCCTGCTGTTAGACTTGTTTTGCTGGAGCAGATTTGTTACGGTGCATGTTTCAGTAACCACAATTTTTCCAAACCTTATTAAATTTTACATGATGAAAGTAGACATCCTGAAGTTTAATTTGATGGGTAATAGCACGCAATTGGACCAGTGGATTGAAAAATATGATTTTTCAAAGTTTAAGGTTGATTCTGGAATGGAATCTGTGGCAGATTGGGTTTGACGAATTTTCTGGAATTGGGTGGTTATAATTAGTGCCTTGTAATATTTTTATTTACACTAAGACTTGAATAGGATTGAACCGAACCTAGAACCAACTCATTTGGAGTTGTGTAGAATTAATTATGAATTTTCAAAGATTGAAGAAAATTCTGGCAGATTTACTCAAATGTGCGAAAATAAAGGATGCAATGGTATTATGTAATTGTAATGAACTTTAAGGGTAAAACTAACCAAATTGATATAGTTGAACCATTTTTGACTTTGATTTTGGGTTAGTATTCTAACCTTAATGAAAACCGACTTGAGTATTTGGATTATACAAATATTGGACGAAATAATAACTTGTCGTCCGTAAATTCCATTTATAGGACCTAATACTGTTCAAAGTTTATGATCTGCCCGAGCTGAGTGAAACAATTGGATATTGCTCAAGAGAAGCTATCAGGTAGTAACTTTGTCTTTCATATGTTATAAGATACATTGTATGTGTGTAGTTTCATCATGAACTGTCTGGAATATTTTGTTTATGCGGGGTTGTCGCCCAGGGCCTATTGCACGGGTTGACGCTCAGGCCATTGAATTTGTTTGTGATGCACGAGTGAATGCCGGGGCCTATTGCACGGGTAATACTCGAAGCCTTGTGATATACCTAGTACTATGATGGTATGAGAACTACATGTTGAATCGAATGATTTTGTGATGATTCTTTTATATGATGACTGTGAAACATGCTCTGTGATTTTATATCTATATGATTGACTACCTGTTACTACTGAGATTCTTTTGAATCTCACTCTTTTTCTATAAACAAATTATAGTACATGCTGGTAGCTCAAAGGGCAAGAAGGTAAATACGGACAGCTAGAGGATGAAGCTGAAAGATTTACTTTCTCTGTTGGTTGTCTGTTTGGATATTTTGGACATGTATATATTGTATAAATCGGTAACTATGACAATAGTATAGTAGTTGAACTGATAGTACTTGTACCCAGGTATATGAATGGTAATGTAATAAAGAGATAACTTAGTTACATAACACTTCCTAATCGTTAGAGAAACATTAACGATTGAATACAACATGAGATTGAAGCAGAGACACGCTCGTATACTCTGATAAAATGAAATGAAGTATCAATGAGTCTAAATGAGACAGTGAATATTTGTGAAAAATGTTTGAAAAATTTTTATTCCATATGAAAAACCTACTCAATCCTAGATTTATCTACTGAGATAATGTTGGGATTCATTAATGTTTTTAAAGTTTATTCAGTTTGGAATTAAATCCTGGTTTCACAATTTATTTCACTACTCTTTTACACTCATCTGAGGTTATTGGAAGTAAGGTATTACAATAATCACATTGTGCATGAAAAAAAGTGTTACTACCTGGAACACGCCATTTCCTTGCCTAACAATCGGTCTAGCTCCATCTCCGTCTTCGGCTCAGGCTTTCGATATATCCTAAGATTTTAAATTTAGGATAAATGAGTTATTATTTATTCATAACTCAATATGTTGGTTATCTTGACTCAAAACTATGAAATTACCAAAATGCCCCTAGAGACCGAATCTACGCCCCTTTGTACCTGGTCCAATTGTACTTTACCAAAAATTATGACTTGGGCTAATCCTACACAATTTTAAGTGTAGAATCCATTTTTACCTTAGATTGGCCAAATTCAAGCCCAAATTACATTTTTACCCTTGATAGCCCCTAATTTAGGGTTTTAAGGGTATTTGTGTCATTTCACATTTTGGGGATTTTCATACTTCACAATCCACATGAATCCTACACAATTTTTCCTTCTAAAAACATTGGAACCATCAAATTGATGAAATTCTAACTCCTTCCCCTTATTTCCAGCACTAGCCAAAACATTACAAAAATTAGGAAAAATGTGTTTTTTTGATTTCTCATGCTTAATTACTTCCTTTCCACTTCTAATCACATGATTAACTACTTAAACAATAAATGAACATGATATTGGGAAATTTTGGCAGTATTTCCCCTAGGGTTTGCATCAGTCCAAGTTTTCAAAACAAGAGAAAACCAAGTCAAAACCACCACCAATAACAACAACAACAACATTAAACAAGACAAGAGGATCAAGCTTTGAAGATTACGTCTTGGATTTCAGCTCTTTCTCTCCCCTCACATCCTAAGCCCTCTCTCTCTCTCTCTATACTCTTGGTTTTTCTTGCTAAACATGGATTCCATAGAGGAGAAGAGATTAGAGGAGGCTGTAGAGGGATTAGGAAGCAAAAACACCAAGATTACAAGCTCTTACCTTTGATTTTTGCACTTAGAACCCTAGCTTCTTCAAGTACTCTTCAAGCTTGTCTTGAACCCTCTCTCTCTCTATTTGGTTGATCTTTGGCCAAAAATGAAGAATAAAGAAGAGATAATGAAGTGTTGTTTAATATCTCCTTCTTGCTTTACAAATGCTTACATGTGATTGGTCATTGTTTTTCCTCTTCCTGAATTCATATTAGCCAAATAAATATATTATCCTTTCCTCCTCTTCATTTGACCAAAATATGAGAGGAAAGAAGGAGTTGATAGCTTCTTGAAATATCTACTTGCTTTGTACTAATATTATTTTATGACTTTTTGACCACATGTGCATTTTACTTGGCTTCAGTTAATGCTTCTTGAATAAATATCAACCAAGTAAATTAGCTCCCTTATTTTTCTTTATTTTGACCAAAATTATTGGCCAATTGAAGAGAAAAATAATGTCATCTTGCTTTATTGGTCACATGATCATTTTGTCCATACATTTATTTCCATTTTCACACTAGCTGAAAAACTGAGCAGAATTTTCGTCCAACTTTGAAAATTCATATCTAATTGTATAGAAATTCAATTAGGGTGGTTCCAAAGGCTATGTTACCCTTATTAAGTCTATGTTTAAGTAAAAATATATCATTTTTCCAAATAGAAGGTTAAAATTCCCAGAATTATTGTTTTTGTAAGATGACACTAAAAATCACTAGTTTTACTGGGCTAACTTCAAAAATACATCCCTTTGTGTACATCTCAAAATGACTTATATAATTTTCAAATTAAAGCTTGATAATTCTGATTTCATTCTATAAATTTTCATAATTTTTGAACATCATTTGCCCATTTAAAAATGTCACACAACATGACTGCCATATAGGGAAGCTCACTGGCAGCAACACTAACATGTGTTCCAAATAACTATATTGTGTGTGACCTCTAATTACCTTAATTTGTCATCTCCCATGCTCTTTAAATCACCATTTTGTTCCTCTTTAATGCCCCCCAAGGTATAAGGAATTTCAGGGAATATAACTATATTTACTAGGACACTTACTAAACCGGGGCTTAACAGTCCACTTGATCCAGGCATATTCTCAAGCCTCTAGTCCTAAAATTTGGGCTGTTACACGACGGTCCAATACAACACAGATGGTATAACAAGTCTTATAGCCTAAAGATATACCCCATGTAATACATTCACTCTTGGGTCTTATAGCATTAGGGCACACAATCCCTTTCAACAAGGATTGCACAACATGTCTCTTATAGCCTAGGGATACACCCTATACAAAAAAATTCAGTTTCGGGACTTACGGCCTTATTCTGAATGCATACCAAGTCTTACAGCTTAGAGAAACATCCCATGAAATAATGCATATCAGGACTTACGGCCTCGAGACACACAGTTCAAACATCATTCTATATATTCATGAAACAAATATAATCAATAGTAAACACATACATGCAAAACAAATACATATTATATAAGAGAAAGAGTTATTGCCTGATTTCCTTTTAAGTATTTTACCTACTTTAATTAGCTTCTTCTTGGGGCTTGAGCAAATATTAAATCCTATAATTTAAAATTCATGAAGAGATTGGTTATTACTTATTCCAATTCTATCACCACAATTACAATTATGTTACTCTTGACCCTCTTATAACTCTTATCCTTTATTTCAACTTTGTTGGTTGTCTAGTGTGTATCTAATTTAGGGCATCCTATATGTTTCTCAACACTATGATTTAGGTACTATATTTGGTGAAATTGGGCTCTTATACTTGTCTAAAATCCTCAAATCACATTTACTCTAAAACTAGCAAATTCCATACTTAAACACAGTTTGCCACAATTATTTAGGAGACTTTGAAAATTCATATCTTAGGCTAGGAAACTCTAATTGAGGTGGTTCAAGTTTTTATGTGAATACCTTGAAGTCCTCTATATACGAAAAATAGTATCCAATATCAATTTATGGTTCTAAGTTCCTAAAACCCACAACCAATCTGAATGTCAATTAAGAAAATCAGAAATTTCCCAGATTTTATACCCAATTTCTAAAAATTCATAACTTATGATTTACATCCAATTCCTAATGTATAATACTTAATTGAAAGTTATAAATATCTATTTTAAGGGAAAATAATAACACTGCTAAATTACAAAATTAACCTCATGAAATTTGTCTATTTTCCCATTGTTAGAATCCTGGAACCTAGAATGTTTCCTGTTTTTTGACCAAATTTCCAAAAATCATAACTTTTTCTCTAGATATCCAATTGATGTGCTCTAGGAATAAATCTTTCAATATGTACTATTTCCCTTACAAATTTGATAAACACTCAACATGTTTTGCTGATCAAAATAGAGTACAAAATTGACTAACTCCCAAAAGATCACAAATTTGACAGTATGAATTAATCACTCAAGAACTCTACCATTTTCACTCTAAATTGAGCTCTCATTGATTATATTATCTACTACACATACTAAACTCTCAAAAACTCTAAAAAAACAAATTCTACTTATGATCTCATTTTGGGCTTTTGAAAAATCATGTCGGAGTACTCTTTTTTTCTGGCAACAAAGCTAGGTGAAGAAGATGACATGCAATCATAGTTTTGGACACTAAACCTCAGATAGTTTGACTCCACACACTCCTACTCTTATGCTCTATTTTTGGTTCCCTTAAAACAGAACAAAACAACCCCACAAAATCCCATAAAACTGAAATGCATGTTCTACATCTTATGTTTTTTAGTGATAACAACTTTTTAGGTGAACTCTCTCACTCCAACCACCAAAACAACTAAAAACCAACCTCAAATCAAATGGAAAAATCTTTAAAGTTGTATAGGAGACTTACCTATGTAAGAATCCATCCTTGCATGTGATTTTTCACCGGCTCTTCTTCCTCTTCTCCAGCGGTTCCTCCAGTTTCTCTCTCTTACTTAATGTCCTCTCTCTATTCTTTCTTCTTCATGGCATAAATGAGATGCTGTGGAAATGAGGCTGAGTGTTTTTCCATTTAAGTGGTATGTGTGGGCAATGGGCTGGGTCATTGGCTAACCGAATTGAGAGGGAAAGATGAGTATGTATGTGTGAGTAAGTGAGAGTATTAGGTTAGGTGTGTTTTTATTTATACATAGGTATATTTTTATCCTATTAATCTCACACACTAGGCGCTAAATTCCCCCTTTGTCTAATTTACAATTCCTTAAATTCTTTAATTTCCATAATTTAGCTTATATCCTCAATCCAATTCCAATTTTTGACTCCGAACAATAAAGTTACTAATTCTTCTTAATTTATAAATTGATATTGGCTCATTATCTAGTTCTATAAATTAATCCTTAATCATTTTTAAGGATTTTTGTTCTTAATTAGCTTCATAAAGACTTCAAATAATTTCCTAAAAATTTTCAAGCTAAATTATAACCTCTAACTATTTTTCCTCGAATTTTTGGAAAAATAGTTAATTAAATCCAAAAATTGATTTTAACATCTTTTACATTTTATTTTTGGGAAAATTTATTCCTTTTACTAATTTTAGGGATGTTACAATGAGAAAATGAGAGAGTGGGAGAGTGTTTTGTGTGTGTGTTTAAGTGAGGTGTTGGGTTAGGCCATGGGTGGATCTAGATTGAAATGAAAATGAATCAGCATTGAGTGTATGTGTGTGTGAGTTTCAGGCCTTTAGTGTGGGTGTGTGTGTTTTTATATTTTTATCCTATTAATCTCACATACTAAGCTCTAAATTTCCCACATTGTCTAATTTACAATTCCTTAAATTTCTTGGGTCCCATAATTTAGCTTATCCTCAGTCCAATTTCAGTTTTTGCGGTTTGAATAATAAAGTTAGTAACTTTTCTCAATTTTCTAAATCAATATTATCTCATTATCTAATTTTAATAAATCAATCCTTAATAATTTTTAAGGATTTTCTTCCTTAATTAGCTTCATAAATCCTTCAAATAATTTTTCAAGAATTTTCAAGCTAAATTATGACCTCTAACTATTTTTCCTCAAATTTTTGGGCAAGAGGCCGTTAAATTCCAAAATTAACTTTAAAATTATTTGGGTCATTTTTGGGGAACTAAACTTCTTTATATTTTTTCTAACTCCCCATAATAACATTTTATACTATTTTCTCAATATACCTAGGCCCTTAATAATTTTTATAATTATCTTAAGCATTTGTTTCAAAATATGCTTAAGACATTTAGCTTGATTATGCTTAGTGGTTTACTTAATTTTGACTAATTTTTTATATTCTAATCCCACAATTTGGGATGTTACACAATGTCCCATGAAGTTACTACATAAGGCTGTCTATCTATAGATGAGGATGTATTGGCCAAGACATTGGGGCCTAACCATCCCAGTCTTCTTAGGGGTGCTTTGGATTGACCAAGACAAAATATTATGGTCACTAGCAACCTCGAAGAAATAATAGGGATGAAAAAATGAAAAACTTTATAAATAATGTGATGAAATGCAGAAACAAATTATGTTTCTCACACAAGAGCTAATAAAGTAGCGTATTGTGAAGCAACAAGGAGGAAATAGTAGCCCAAGTACTAAAGGCAGCTGCACATTCCTGTCTTATGGTTAACCTTTAGGGTTGGCAGACATTGAATGTTTTATAGATATCCCTAGATGCCATACAGTTGCAATAGGACACATGTTTAACAGCTTGGAGGATAACATGATTCATGACAAGCTTTGCCTCCTAAGCATGTGAAGGTACAGACTAACTTAGAACCCAACTATCCGCTCCCTGTGGTATCCAAAGGTACAGAAACAGTAGGAGGGCTATAAGCAGCTTTGTTGTACAGCCTTGCCATCTAGTTGAAGTATGCAAGCTGCCTAAAAAATCTACTACTCAATAAAAGTTGTCCACTAAGACCAAGCCAGCCCCTCATCAGTTCAAGCCCCCAATTCAGTCCAAGTCACCTACTTAGTCTAAATTCCCCACTCAGTCCAAGAAAAGGAAGCATCCCACAACTAATGATCAATCAAGGCAGAAGTCATTCTTGTAGAATAAGCATGTTGGTCAATTTGTTCAGAAGTTCCTTAAGGAGTTCTTTTACAAGTTCTTCGCTTCAAATTCCAACCTATTTTCAATGATCCGATTTGAGAAAGAACTCTTCAACTAATAGGATCAACAAGAATTTGTAAGTGAAGAGCTTTGTTTCTGAGGTCCTGAATAAGGAGATGGAAAGTACAATTTGTATCAACTTCTTTAATAGATATTTCTTCAAATGTGATTTAATAGTTTGCTGCTTAGAACTTTGATTATATTTAGATATGTTGGTTTCAGTATTTTAGGCACTTATACCATAATTACATCCTCCCTTATAGCCTCCAAGACAAGATCAAGTTCATCCAACTTGACAATGTCAGGTACTAGGCTAACAATATGAAGGAAGATGTAAACCAATCTCAAGCGAGGTTTCTAGGAGATCAATTCATTAGGAAGGTGCCAAATCATAGTGAAACTTACTTCATGGCGCATTACATTCAAGGGTGGGTAATTCATTAATTTTTCTTAAATTAGTTTTTATGTATTTTGTAATTGTCCTGATGGTGTGATATATTATTGTACTTAGGGGGTACTGGATGCTCTTGGATGCTCTTAGTGGTAAATCCATTGTGAAAAAATTATTTGGTACTATGACTTTATAAGCTAGGCTCCAGAAAAGAAACCATACATACAGGAGACATTCTACCAGTAAGTTATTCATTTATCATCTCTTACAATTTAGTTTAGTTTGCATATGTTTATATATATATATATACACACACACACACACACACACATATACATACATATATAGATATATATATAGATATGTATATACACACACACACATATATATGTATGGATATGTCTATGTATAGATATGTATACATACATATATATATATATACATGTATGTATGTATGTATGTATGTATACGTATGGCTGCTTTAAATACAACTTCTAATGGTTGAGTCCAAATGTATATATATTATACACCAATGACTATAATATTAAATTGAAGTATACATATAGTTAATATATGACTGGCTGACAAATTTTTCTTCAAATTTCTTTGTAGTGCCCAAAGCAACCAAACAAGAGCAATGATTGTGGGTACTACGTCATGCAGTTCATGAAGGACATAGTCACGCATGATCCAAAAATATTTCTTCTAATAAGGTATATTATATGCTCAATTCGTTTATATATACATTCATTCTACTATATATATTACAATATCTAACTTCATCTATTGTTTCTTTTTGCACACAGTATTTTTATGCCTCCTGTATGAAGTTTACTCAGTCACAAATGGAAAAAGGGGTTGAAGAGTTGCTAGCATATCTGCAACTTCATTGGGAGAGGGAAGCCGGCCTACTATGAATGACTGTAAATTTATATATAGTGATTTGTTTATTTTAAACATTTGGTTTTACCAATGTATACATGTACATGAATGACTAGCTGTAAATATGTTATGATTTGTTGTATTGTTTTATATATGAATGATTATAAATATATATTCTGATTCATTCTATACATATGTATATGTAGGGGATATCAAAATCAGAACTCCCCCCCCCTCCCCCCAAAAAAAATTTTTGGTTTTAGAATTTAGCTCCAATAACTCACGATTGCTACCAAAAAACCATTATTTATGTCAACTTTATGTAACAGTTGTTTAAATAAATCCATTAGAATTAATGTAGATGTATATCAATGTTTTGAAAGAACCATTATATATGTCACTACATATATAACAGTTGTTAAAATAGGACCGTTATGTATTATGCAATCATTACCAAATATTATCATACCATTTTTCATATCATGGGCTCACAAAGCCTCAATACATAACAAGTGTTAGAAAAAATATAATAGATACTGAATAAATTATAGTTCAGAACCGTTATGTATCTACACCAAGCATATATAGCAACCGCATAAATGACAGTTCAGAATCGTGATGCATGGTTGATAATAATTATATAGAGCACATAAAGAACTGTCATATATTGACAATTCTATAGTAGTGACAGCTAAATGTTTTTATGATATTCTCTCCTATACACATCGGATTTTTAAAAGTTATCTAAATTAAAATAGCATCTAAAATCTAAAAATAATTACAAACCTACCGCTTTCTAATGTTTTAATTATATATTTTGAATAAATTAAAAAAATCACAAAAAATTATTGCACCTTATCTTAGAATTGTAATTTAGGACTTTGTTTTAGCTTTCTTATAAATATCAAATACAATAATACAGTGTATTGGATAAGTTCCAAAAATATAAGACTAGTAAGAAATGATATACGGAGAGTGACAAGAGAACATCAATTCATAAATAATCGTAAAATAGTTGGGATGGGTTAAGAAAATGTAGAGAGTTTGGCCTAGGTTAACTTTGTAAATGAAATTTTATATTTTAATTTTTGGTCCTTTAAAATAATTATAAATTTTAAGATCATTATTAATAAATATTTCTTTTTCTTAGTCCTTCTTCCTAATTTTTCCTTAAAATTATGCATGATGTGTAAGCTTATATTTGTATATTAAAAAATAATATTTTTTTCTAAACACAAGGCAGTTAATTAAAACAAGCACTTTAAAAAAACTAACACATTTGTTTACAAATAACTAGTTAATTAACTAATTTTTTTAGTTCTACAAATTAACTATCTAACTTTTTTATTTAGGAGTTGAGGTAAAATATAACTAGAATGGCCCCTGAATATTAGGTCTTAGCTTTCGGCTAAGGTTTGGTGTCAACTTTGTTTATATATATCTTCTTAAAAATCATATGACATAGAAGGCCTAAAGATTTTGTTGGACATAATTGTATATGACATTACGTTTATTACTATTTTTAATAATTTTTGTATATTATCAACTGGTATCCATAATCATTTTTGGATCTTATTACTATGTATTTGAGAAGCACAAGTGCCTCCTATAGAACTCAAATTCGAAACCCAAAGGAGTCTAACATAGCCTTACACTATTGTACTAACTCTATATTGGTTGTTTTAATAAGTTTTAATATCGACAAGTATTAGACGAGTTAACAAAGATTAAGCTTTATTATTTTCATATATATTACTCTTCTTTTCTTTTTTATAAGAAACACTTAAATGAATCTCATAGTTCAAAACATTGGTTAAAAACAATAAATATGTCAAAATTGTAACCATTTTTCTACTAAAATACCCCTATTTACGAGAAGATAGGGAATAAGAGAGAGAATAAGGAAATTATTATAATAAAGATTATCATAGAAGAGAAAGAATAAGAAAATAAATATGGTAGAAGCAATAAAGATGATTGTATAAGAGAGAGAATGTGTAGCGGGGAGAGAGAGTAATTAAATAAAGGAAAAATGGTAAAGTAACAAGTTAAAGTAAATTGTTTTAAAGTGACAAAGTATGTATGGCGGCTGTTTCTTATAAAAAAAATTGAGGGAGCAGTAGTTAACTACAATTATGTGCAACAAGTGTTTTAAAGTGTTAAATACAAGTTTGTTAAGTACATATATTTTTCCATATTATATATTTTGAGATAAATTGTTTATTTGTGCTAAAACTTCTTTTATCACTACAAAAAAAAATCAAATTAGTGACAGAATTTAGTGATGAAAATTTCATCACTAATTAGATAAGTGATGGAAATTAGTGACAGAACCGAATTAGTGACAGAATTTACTTCATTAGTAAAAGTACCACTACTAATTGATTAGTGACGAAATTTTGAATTTCGTTACTAATTATGACAGATTAGTGACGGAGAATTTCTATTGCTAGCAGATTAGGGATCGAATTTTCCATCACTAATTAGCGACGGAATTTTTATCCCTAATCAGTCGTAAAAAAATTTGTATAATTTAAAGTGCCACTTGTCCTCACCACGATCCTCCACATGTCCCTCACCAACAGCTACCACGTGTACCTGCCGGCAGTCATGTATCCCTGTCAGCCACTACCATCTTGGCTTCGTCTGCCACATGTCTAGGTCAACCTTCGCCACCTCACCACTGCATGTCCCGGTCATCTGCCACATGTCACCCTCCATCGCATGCCACGTGTCCACATCATAATTTGGTTGCATTTTGTGACCAAGTTGGGATTTGAAGCCATGACTTCTCACATGAGTGTCGGTGTCATTGCCAGCTGAGCTAAGAAAAATCTGTATGATTTAAATGAAAAATCATATATATATATATATATATATATATATATATATATTAGGATTTGAAGTCATGACCTCTCACGTGAGTGCTAGTGTCATTGCTAGCTGAGTAAAGAAAAACTTGTGTGATTTAAATGCAGAATCATGTGTGTGTGTGTGTTTAACTTGACAAAACAAAAGAAAGAAATATAAATTTTAATATACTATTAAATATTTCAATTTAGTTTTCTTATTTATTTTACGTAAATATTCTACCTACATTTTTATTATTAATATTTTTTTTCATTTTATTATACATTTTAGTTTTTTGGTTGTAATTATAAAATTTGTATTTTTATTTGCATATAATATATTATTAAAAATTTAATTTCAATAATAAATATGAATTAATATTTTATTTATTTATATTATAATTTAATAATAATTTTAAATTATTTTAAAAATTTAGGATTGTTAAAAAAAATCTAATCATTAAAACAGTTAACTATTATAAAATTTAATTTATTTTTAAAAAATCAAATAATTTGGAGAGATTATACAAAAATTTCATTATTTAATATTGTGAGCTAGCAATGGAATTTTTGTCACAAATATGTCACAAAATATTTTGTGATAGAAATTAGCAACATAATTTAGTAACAGAAATTAGTGACGGAAAAATTCTATCACTAATGTCATCACAAAATGTTCAGTGATGGAAATTAGAGACGGAAATCAGTGACAAAAAATTTCAGTCACTAATTCCATCACAAAATATTTTAGATAGAAATTAGTGACGGATTTGGGACCCATCGTTAATTTTTTTATGACGAAATTAAAGACGGATTAGTGATGAAATTTAACGACATAATGCTATTCTATCGCTAATCCATCACTAATTTAGTGACAGAAAAATTCTATCACTAAATTTCGTCGTTAATTTTAGTGACGGAATTAATGAGAGATTCATAACGGATTAGCGACGGAATGAAATTCCGTCATTAATTCTCTGCTTTTTTGTAGCGTATACATTATCAAAAAATATTTTATCTTCAAAATATCAATATTAAAATGCTTATATCTCCCAAAAAAAAGTGTTCAAACGGTTATTTTTATGTAATTAGTTTTGTGCAAACTTCTACTTAACACGTTTACTCCTTTGTCCTAACGCCATATTGAGCATCTTGTGTGCACAAAAAACCAATTTTGTGTTTCAACATGTTTAACGTAATAAAAGAAAATCTTACATAACCTGTTAATAACGAGCTTTCAGAAAAACATGTTTCATCCTTACATTATACTTTCCCTAATGTAACTAGTTTATGCGCTGAGCACTTTTACTGAGTAGGATGCAATATCAAACCCCTTAACATTTCAATATTCGCAGAGTGATAAGTATAAAGTTCCACAATGCATATAGAAACAACGGAAACATTGCTGATATTAAATGCAAGTTTGCATTACAAGAGAATCCCCACAAGGTTTGAAAATACATACAAATATACTGAGCAACTCAGAAAGTAGCAAAAGTATATGCAAAAATAACTAAAGTGGCAACAGAGAGCTCCGGGACCCTAATTATCGAGAGCCACCGCCTTGTCTTTTGAGCCACCCACATTAGCTTTACAGTTTTGTATTGAAAAAGAATGAGATTTGAGGGAATCTCAATAGCAACATGCTTACAAACATATAGAATGCGAAAATAGATATGCAATGTCATGTCATGTAAGATGATCAAACTATGTGTGTACACTTGCCCAAGGTCAAACTACATGTTTGCCCCTTGGTCTACTTAGCGCCCATGTTGGGTCCCTGACCACAACATGGCAAATCGGTGTGTCTAGAACACCAGCTCTTGTTACAGTGAATGACATCATCAACATTTACTAATCACATAATATGCATAAGAATAAGTTACTACTTGAATCTTTTTCAAAATTCTGCGTTTGTCCTACTCTCGAATTTCGGCTTGGCCTATGTCCAATTCCTATCAAAATTAAAGTTACAAATAACTAATTATTACTTGTATCATTACTGCTTTTAACTTGTATGCTGCTAGTTATTTAATGTAGTTATAATAGTTTCTGCACAATACAATTATGTACAATGCAATTTCACTGTTTTCAGAAACTGGCCGATTGGTCAACCAACTTTGGAAATTCATAATTAATTCTAAAAAATCCAATTTAACTGATTTCAAAGCAAAAATGAAGCTATTTCAATGTAAATTTGAGGAAAAATAGTTAGGTTTTCTCAGTGTAAGCATATAATTCCCAGTAATTCGTTAAACGCCACTGTACCAGATTGCATTCCAGAAAATAGGGCATAACTTCAAAAATTCATATCTCCCAATATATTTGTCCAAAAATTACAAAATACCTATCAAATTAAATATCTATATCTCTAATTTAATTCTGGAAAGTTTCAAAATTTTTAGGCAAGGTTTAGTTTATGAAACACCACGCAAAATTTCACTATTCCAGACAAGGCAAAACCAACATATGTATACACAATGCAAACTTCATAAATTTCCAAATTGGCATACAAACATCCAAAAATCGTGAACACTTACTTACCTATACAATTTTTCCTTCTAAACTCAATGAAATCATCAAAATTTTCAAATTTTTTCATCTTCATCACGTCATAGTATAGGCAGAAAATTGAGATTTTTAAAAAAAAGTTTGTTGTTTTCTCATTTTCTCATGCTTAATCACTTCCTTGCTACTTCTAATCAAATGATTAGCTATTTAAACACTCATTACATATGATTAGAAGCAATTTGAGCATTAGGACCCCTTAGGATTTCATCATCCAATCTTCACAAAACAATCAATTTCAAACCGCCGCCAACAACAACAAAGGTACAAGGAAGCAATATCTTAAAGTTTACCTTTGATTCTTGTGTTCTCTCTCTCTAAAACATCTCAGCCTCCTCTCTCTACACCTTTTATTTAGCTTGTTAATCATAGTTTTTAAGGAGGAGAAGAAGTTAATAGAGGTTCCTACATGATTTGAAAGCATAAACTTCATGTATACATGCTTCTTACCTTTGATTTTGGAAAAACCTAGCTCTTCTCTTGCTTGGACTCCTTGAGCGTGGCTGAAGCCCTCACTCTCTCTTTTGATCAGATTTTGCACGAGAATGATGAGGAAAGATGAAGAGAATAGTGTTTTAATGAAATGGCTAAAGTGGCTTTGCGTGTGGTAGCATTTCATAGGCCAAAATGTTGACTTTCTATCCATTATTTCATTCCTTTTTCCCTTCTTCATTTCCACCGTAAATGGCATGAGAAATAAGAGAAAAAATTTGATCTTCAATTATCCTAGTGCCATTTTGAAATTTGTTGACTTTTTGGACTTTGGCTTCTTGACTATTTGACATTTCTTGATAATAATTTTCTAAAATAGGCTTATTAATTTCAAATAGTCATTTCCCTCTTTTTAGTTCCCATATATCCGAAATTATTAGGAATATTAGGGAAAAATAATCATTTCCCACTTTATGGAAAACTTACTGTTTTGCCCTTATGTTTTATGATTTATCGAAATGAATAATTTCTTACTCCTTTCCTTCGGTTTGACCTATTTTTGACATGTATATTAGCCCATTAATCATGTCATTTTATGTTTCAATTTTGGTTACCATAATAGGTCTTTAAGTGGACATTAGTTGCTCCTTTGTGTCATTACTTGGCCGAGTTGTATGTAACCAGTGATTGGAATATTTCTATAAATTTATGCACACCATAATTCACTATTTTATTCCATTAAATATATTAATTGTATAGGAGAAATATTGATGATTCAAAATGGGGTGTTACATACAAGCTAATAGCATGTAGATCGTTCAAATCTGATATGGATGGTCCAGATCCTATTAACTTTCCCTACTAAAAAAAAAAAAAGTGCTCTAGTAGGGAAATTGGTTCCGTTTCACCACCTGTTATTTATCCTATTTTTTCTTCTAAAGCGGTCTCGCTTTTGACACAATTTTTAAGACCAAACAATTTAGAAAACTCTATACATGTATATAACAGTTACACAAGTGATCAAACAAAAGAACTGAATTTTGTATAACAAAACACTTTTTCTTATTAAATAACGTTCAAATTATTACAGCTAAATTTACACAAGTCATCGTTCACCCTCCACATTCTGAAGTTATATGTGGAAGGTTAGTAAACTTTATTGCTAACTGCATCAGTAGTTATGTCCCCGTGGAAGGTCTCTTGGTTGAATTGTTGGAGCTGCAAAATATACAAGACCAACCACATAAAATATTGAATCTGATTAAATATTTTTTTTCCCATTTTTAGGAATATAATGCAGTCTAGTACATGAAGGAATCACAACTAATTGAGTATCCATTCTTTTAATTTCTAAAACTACTTGAAATGAAACTAATAATAATCATAACTTATATGAAATACTGTTTTTCAAATCTAAATTAAGTAAAAGCTAAGAAAGTAAACTAAAATAAACGTCCAAGTTTCCAAAAAACCCCTTGGAAACTGGAAGCTTAAAAGAAAAAAAAAAAAATCTAAGATAAGTCAAAACGATTGTTTTCTTAAAAAAAATATCTATTCGCCCTTATACATGACAAAATTAATTATGAACCTACCATGTTTATCTCATAAGTTACCAAATGTTTGGATACTTTTCAAGAAAACCATGATTTTGCTTCTCATAATTCATTATGCGAAGATTCCAAACAAGCAAGTGTTTAATTATGGAACCAGTTGAGTCGAAAAATCGCATAAATTTTAGCTTGAAATAAATTCCACTAATCAAAAAGCCAAAAAATTATCAACTTACTTGAAATTTGCGCCTGAGGCTTACTAGGGCCACTCTCAGCAGATGTCTTAGGCTTTGCCTGCGTGAGAACGATTAACAGCAAAACCAGCAAGGAAGAGATGAAAAATAGTAAAATAAGCATTTTGAAAAGATGATATAGCTTCTTTCCTTTCTCCTGCTTCCGAGATACAATATTTAGTTGTTGAGAACTATATATATACATACATATAATTGCATATGTATTTAAATGTAGTACTGCGTCAAATTGTACTTGCGATTTCATTTGAAGTCAAATGCCTGACTTTATCAAACTTGCTCTACACCGTTCTGACGACCATATGGTTGATTGTTATTTGTATACACACACACATAAATATAAATATGATTGTGGATGCTAGTAGGATTTTATTTAATTTTGATATCGTCATAATTTTAATTTTATCCTAATTTGTTGAGCTTTTTTATTCGGAAAATTGAGATCTATTTTGGTGGTTGGATATCCCAATTATATATTAAAAATTCCTCTTAATCTTTAATTAAAATATCTCACTTGAAACACAAGGAAGCGATCGAGGAAGGGAGAAACATTGTTTAGCTTTAATCATTTAATATAATCTATATCTTTCTTTAAGAAAAATCACAACAAAATCTCGAAATTTGTTAATTTACTGTCCACGTCTTTATTGTGAGTAGCTTTCAGAATTTCTCGTTTTGAAAAGGATCTAACTTCAAGCGTAGGTCGTCTACGGTAATTTGGATACTCTGACCATTTCAAAATTTGCCAACCTCTATATGGACTTTTCAAAAGTCTTCATTATATTCATTAGTTAGCACTTAGCATATGGTCAAAAGTTTGTTTGTGTACGTAATGTAATCTTAAACATAAATTCACACTTTGCACATGTTTAAATAAAGAAATAATAAGTCACTGACCAAAAAATAAAAAATAAAGAAATAATAAGACATATAAAAGTAATATATAGCTGAATTCATGTATTTCAAATTATGTTTGTTTAAAAAATATTAAAATATTAAAGACAAATTATATTAAGTTATTGACAAATTTATTCCTTAATGTAATATCCCAAAAGTTAATAAAATGATTAATTTATGGGAGTTAGATAGTAAGCCAAATTATGGAACCTACAAAATTTATAGGATCTTAAATTAGACAAGTGGAAAAATTAGGGTCTAGTATGTGTAATTAATAGGATAAAAATATACCTATATGTATATATATAAATTTACCGACACAAACTAATAATTAATCACTCATTCATATCTTCATTTGGCACACCTGGAGGCTTCTTGAACGCACCCACACCCACACTTATCATTCAATAAATAAGCCTCCATCATTAGGAGACATATGTCTTACCCAAACTAACATCCTTCCATAAAAACTCAACGCCTTACTCACTCTCATCTTATCATTTTACACGGTCAAAGAGAAAGAGAAAGCAAGAGAAATATAATAGTAAAAGAGAGAGAGCAAGAGAAACAGAATAGATAAAGAGAGAGACATAAGAGTGATCGGTGCCACCGGAGGAAGGAAGAAGAAGCTTCAAATCCTACATGCAACTCTATATTCTGATATAGGTGAGTCCACTTCAAATATTTCTAACTTTTTCTAGTTGATTTAAGTCTATTTCCCGATGGTCTGGGTGGCTGGAAGTGTGAAAATTCGTAGGAAAGTTTATGTCACTGATAAGTTTCAAAACTAGTGATTGTATGATTATTTTGGGTGATATTTTTGGCGTCTTTGGTTCTTGAAATTCATCACCAAACACAAGAAACATGTGTAGGAGTATGTAGAGTCGAAATTTTTGAGATTAGAGTGCAAATCCATGGCAGCATGTTAGTTTTCTTTACTCTGTTTTGTTTGTCGGAAAATAGAGTTTCTGCCAGAAAGTTACAGAAGCTTAAAAGGAGGCTATAGATGGATTTTTTTTATTCTTTTTGTCATAGAAATTTTAGAATGTGTAGTATGTAATAGATTTAAGAAGAGTGCAATTTGGAGTGAAAATGGATGAGTTATTGAGTTTTGAACTTAGACCGTTAAAACTGACATTTTTGAAAGCCAGTCCATTTCGTGTTGAGTTTTTACCAATCAAATCTTATCCAATATCTATGACATTTTACAGGGAGATAGTATACATCCAAAGATTTAAAATGATTTCTATAATGTGTCATTTGAATACTTGCGGAGGAAGTTATGATTTTTGAAAGATAGGTTCAGAAACAGGGGAAATTCTGGAAGTCCAGGTTCTAGCAATTTGGTTATGTTGTGTTTTTGAGTAATTAAATCTTGTCCAATGGCAAAGAAACTTTCCATAAAAAAATTGTATATGCTAAGATTTAAATTTATATATAATTAGTGATATTTGGATCAATATACTAAGAGATATGAATTTTTGAAGTTAGTTGCTGCCATATTTTGTTTCTGGAAGTCAGATGGGTTGTAGAAAAATTTTTAAAAACTAAAACTTGACCAAAAATTATGAAACATTCTAGATTTCAAGTATACATTTAGAGCTTTAATTTGATGGGTAGAATATAATTTTTGGACTAGTACATTAAGAGATATGATTTTTCAAATTCGTGCCTTGTTTCTGGATTGTAATGTCCTGTTTCTGGAATGTAATCTAGAACAGTGGGAGTTTGACAAACTTTTGGGAATGACATGGTTATAGTGGTCAAACTTAACTATTTTTCCTCCAATTTACATTGAAATAGCTTCATTTAGGCTTTAGAATCAATCAAATTTTATTTTTTAAAAATTAATTATGAATTTCCAAAGTTGACTGAAGAATTTGCCAATTTCTTAAAAATAGTGAAACTACACTGTACATAGTTGTATTATGCAGAAACTGTTATAACTGCATTATATTAAATAACCAGCAACATCTAATTTAAATTAGTAATGCTACAAGTAATAACAACTTACTTGTAACTTTAATTTTTATAGGAATTGAACATAGCCCGAGCCGAAATCCAAGTGTAGGACAAACAGGAAAATTTGGAAAAGACTCACGTAGTAACTTCTTCTTACATATACTATGTGATTACTCAATGTTTGAATATGTCATTCTCTGTAATATATCCAAGTGTCTTGGACACACAAATTTTCCAAGATGTGTTCAGGGACCTAACAGGGGCGCTAAGTAGGCCAGGGTACAAACATGTCGTTTAGCCCTGGGCAAGTGTACGCATAGTTTGATCATCTTACAAGTCATGGCCTTACATATTTATTTTTTCATTCTATATGTTTGAAAGCATGTTACTACTGAGATTCTCTTGAATCTCATCCTTTTTCCAAATAAAAACTTTACAGCTGAGGCTGGCGGCTCGAAAGGCAAGACAGTAGCTACCGGTGATTAAGGTCCCGGGGCACTCTATAACTGCTGTAGTTATTTATGCATGTAAAATTTAGCTAGTTATGAATGCTCTGTACATTTTTGTATATTTTTCAAACCCTGTGGGGATTCTTTAGTATTGTAAACAATCACTTAATGTCAATATATTTCCGTTATTTTTGTATGCCTTACAGAACTATACACTTATTACTCTGCGAATATCAAAATGTTAAGGGTTTTGATACTTAACATATTGGATTACTATACCATTAAGTTTGCTTAAATATGTGTTTGACATAATATTTTAGCCAACTCATTTATATATATTAAAACTTTACAAAATTACTAAATAAATAAGTTTACATAACTAAAATAATTAAAATATGATTAAAAAATTTTAGGTTAAGACATACTTTTCTTGTCCTTTAAGTTTAAGTTTGCATTTTTAGGGAGCGTGCGATAGATGTTAAATCTTCCTATCATTTGTAAGAGTCTATGAAGAAAAAAATTAACAAATGCACGGTAGAAATTAAAAAAAAACACTAGAGACACCAAAATTATTAACATGGAAAATGTGATACCTCAATCCTCAACACTACGGTAAATTACCAATTAACTAATACTCACCGAATATAGACATCAGAGTGCTAAAATGCTAGAAATTTATACAATGCCTCTGCTGGATATACATATTCACATTTACAACACTTATATCATCCACTTCAACTACTTCATATACAAACCCAAAATGCTCATATGAGTCTTAAAATATATAACAAAAGACCAGACAACCTAAACTAATTCCTTCCGCTGCTCGACCTCGATTCATCGTCATTTACCTTTTCTTTGCCCCGCGAGCTTGCTCTCTGTACTGGAGATTTGTTTTGGGAAAATAATGAGATTCACAAGAATCTCAGTAGTAACGTCATTAAACATATAAAATAACACACACAGGCATGCTTCACTCATATAAAATCATCAACAAAATCATCAAACATTATTCAGTACAAACATGCAATTCATAAACTGACTTCACACTAGACGGGTTCTTAGCCCCGAAGGGCGCCTGTACACAATGCATACAATACAACCTCATGACCGACATCGCGCTTGACAGGTTCTCTTGGCCCTGAGGGGTACCCGTGCAAAGATAGGCCCTGGGTCTCGCTCGTGCAATTATGAACATTTCGCCTGAGTGTCAACCCAACCTTCGATAGGCCTCGGGTGTTCACTCCGCTCAATCTAAACATGTTAGACATTTTGATGATGATAACAAACAATACATATGCATGTCATGTTATATGAAGACAGTTACTACATGGTTGCTACTTTACGCAACTTTCCCACTTAATATAAGCTCGGGCAAAAGCTTCTGAGGCCAAACCAGTTGTCAAGTCCTAAAATCGCCAAACATTACAAATGAGTTATTACTCATCCGTATACCTTTCCAGACTCATTTCATTGGTAAATTTAGCATATTGGTGCCAAATTACCAAAATGCCCCTTAGGTCCTCATTATCACTATTTTCTCCAAAGTCATGATTTAGGCCATTCCTACACAATTTTGCATGTAGAATCCCTTACCAACCTCGAATTGGCCAAAATCAAGCCCAAATGACGAAAATACTCTTGACAGCCCCCTAAATAAGGCTTAAAAATGGCAAATTGGTCATTTCACTCTCTGATCCTCTTCTCACTTCGGGGTCAACATAGACCCTGCACAATTCGGCCTCCTGAATCCAATAGAAGCATCGAATTGGTCAAATTCCCATACATTCATCACGTCCAACACAAGGAAGAGAAAATAAATTCCCAAAAAAGTTGTGTCGGATTCTCGTTTTCTTTAACCTAATTGCCTCCTTTCTACTTATAACCAATATATTAACTAGTTAGACATTCATTGGACTTGATTTGGAGACACTTACATATTAAGGTCTCTTTGGCTTTCTTGAATTATCTTGTACCAAATGAATCATAATCAAGCCCAAAATAATTCTACTAACCTTAATCAAGCAAGAGGAACAAGTTTTAGAAGTTACCTCTTGATTTTCTTGGACTTTCTCTCTCTAGGTTGATTTCTCTCTCTCCTTCCCACGTTTGATTCAGCTGTACATCATGAGATTGAATAGTAGGGAAGATGAAGAGAAGAGACCATAGAGGAATTATGAACCTTTAATTACAAGGTTCAAGCACCTTACCTTGATTCTTGATGAAACCTAGCTCCCTCCTTCTTCCACACTGCAGCTCTCGCTCTCACTCTTTCTGTTTCAATTCTAATCGTTCGAAATGAGCAGCTAATGGATGATGAAGATTGATATATTAATGAAGGTTATATTGATCATGCCAAGTGTCACATTCCAATTAGCCCATAATTGTCATTATTCACTAATTAATCAAATCTCCCTTTTCTTCATCCATTTCAAATGAAATTATACAGGGAATTATGGGAAAAGCTGAATCTCCAATTATCTCATTATGCCAACATGTAGCTTGTTAACCAAGTCATTGACTTTTTGACTTTTTGACCATTTTTACCA
Organism: Albizia julibrissin; assembly: GCA_037074505.1. NCBI lineage: Eukaryota > Viridiplantae > Streptophyta > Magnoliopsida > Fabales > Fabaceae > Albizia > Albizia julibrissin. The sequence continues at coordinate 19,960,237 of CM073486.1, read as the reverse complement.
TAATTTACCAAAATTAATTTATTAATGATCAAGTAGTCAATTTACTCTTTTTAATTCTCATTTAGCTCAAATCATTGGGAATTTGAGGAAAAATAATTATTTTTCACTTTTCGGCAAAATTACCATTTTGCCGCTACATTTATGATTTACTAGAATAAATTATTTTCCGCCCATTTCTTCGAATTAACCCTATTTTGATGCTTAAATGAGGCCATTAACCATATCATTAAATTTTACCGGTCTCTTATACCCTTATTCGGCCAATTTATGTGTAATCGGCGATTGGAATATTTCCCATGAATTCACATAAATACATTCACATCATTTTTCACCATTTTATTCCATTAAGTATACATCAAATACACACATAAGTGTATTGGTGAAAAATGAGATATTACAGAAAACCCCTCGATTTAAGGGCAAAAACCACAAGTCGCCCAAACTGAAGAAAATTATATCCACTATGATTAAAATAAGGTACAAGAGAATCTCAATCAGATGCACAAACACGTGTAATCATCCAATCAAAATAAGCAAAGCTGAAAATACCCAACAAACAGTTAATCATGAACACAATTTCTCTTACTTCAGGCCTCCAAATGATGCTCCCAATATTGAAAATGATGAACTATATATTCTGAACTTACTGACCAAATGTTAGCTCGATCCAATATTTAACATGTGCATGGAAAATGCCAATTTATCGAGATTGCCCAATGAATTTATGTTTTTTATTTTCTCTCACATGGTTGTATAGTTAGATCTCTCAAACTAAAAGCTTAATATGCTCTATCTCCTCTTAAATAAGTGAGACACAATGGGCCTTAAATTAAAAAACTTTGAGAGAATATTCTTTCTCACAAAAAAATAATCAAGAAACTTTCTTTTCTTTTAAAAAAAAATAGGAAATCTATAAAATAGGAAATGGATAAAATTAAACAATTCAAATAAGGGATTTTCTTCACATAGGAAGGGAGTTAAAAACCCAACATGCATGATGTTTTATTTTACTCACTAATTGTATGTTGATTTTGATTAGCTCAAACACTACTACAAAAAATAAAAGTTGTGGCACTTATAACAACAATATTAGTGGCACTTGACAAGCGTCACATATTGGAACGCCACTAAAGCAAGATGTGGCGCTCCAGCACAAGCGCCACAGTAGCTAATATTTTTTTAATTAAATAACCAAGGGTGGCGCTTATTAAAGAAAGCGTCACAGCTTGTATGGAACTTCCTGTGACACTTTCTTACATAAGCGCCACTATTGATATGTATTTTTAGTATTTTTTTTAATTCAAATTTTTTTAATTTTATTTTAACCTAGGGTGGCGCTTTCTTAAATAAGCGCCACCCTAGGTCCATTTAAATATTTAAAAAAATAATATAGTAAAATAAAATTATATTAAAAAATATATATATAGGGTAGCGCTTTCTTAAATAAGCGTCACCCTATATATATTTTTTATATAATTTTATTTTACTATATTAATTTTTTTAAAATATTAAAATGGACATAGGGTGGCGCTTTCTTAAAAAAGTGACACCCTATATATATATATTTAATATAATTTTATTTTACCATATCAATTTTATTTTAAATATTCTAAATATTTTTTAATTTTTGAATTTTGTTTTCTTGTTAATTGAGCCTAGGGTGGCGCTTACTCAAGAAAGTGCCACCCTTAACCTATTTTTTTAAATAATTTTTTTATTTTCAATTCTGTTGTGGGTTTTTTTTTATATTTCCATTTGACATAGGGTGGCGCTTTCTTGGGTTTTTTTAATAAATTTTTCTATATTTTTATCAGACCTTGCCTGTATCATGACAGTGAAAACAAAAATTTCTATACCTATGCAAACCATAATGGAATAACTAAATTGATATAAACAGATAGCTAATTAACAAAATCACCTCTAAATGTATATTTACTCAATTGTGAATATAAGACAGTAATTAATTCAGCTACTTAAATCCACAATAACAACAATAGGAAAATAAACAACCTAGCACGTTTATATAGTATTGCTAGCCAGAATAGTGCCTCAACAGATACTCACACCATTTCTTAATGAGTTTATTGATTTGATTGTTAGTCAAACTGTCAAAACGCTGATCTTCATAATACTACACTAATACAATGATGCAGAAAATGAATTAATATAACTAAATATTAATTATTAAACAATTAATTAAATTTAAAACACAATATGTATTGTACTAAAATGACTTACCTTTAGTGGAACCTAAAGCTGATCATGAGTAATGACATCCCTCATGAATTTCATTATATAATACCTGCAATCATCGTTATTGGGCTGGAAAGGGCACTGTAATAATATAATAAAATAGTTAACTAAATTTGAAAATACAAGTTTGTTAAAATCAAAATGCAATTAAATTTCTAAATCAGTACATGTATCTTCTTCCAGGTATAGCTATGGGCAGGATCTGCAGATCTAGAAAAGCTGAAGCTGGTAGAGGCTCTATATGCAGTCAATGCACTAAGAAAACAAATAAATGTTGATTACGTTAGGGTATTTAATGGCTTGCACAAATATATATTTACACACACATATACATGCATATATATCCTTACCTATTAATCAGCCGCAACAAATGAGGATGGTCTGAAGGAACACCTCCACTTAGAGGATCTATATAGCAAATGTCACAACTTGGTTGAATCAACCACTTTACTAGATATCAACTTGAAAAACATGCAGATTTTAGTTATTGTCTTTCTGACATTTTTCGGTAAGATGGACCATATACCAACCGGTAAGAAATTCTGCATGAGCATATGACAGTCATGAGATTTAAGGTTCTCTAACTTCAACTCTTTCATTGAAACAAGGTTTTAAATATTTGAAGAGTACCCCTCTGGAACTTTAATTCCTTTTAGAAACTCGCAAAACAATTTTTTCTCCTTCTTCGACATAGTGTAAGCCGCTGGAGGTAGATAAGTGCGGTTCCCTTTCTCAACTGGTGCCAACTCTTCTCTTATTCCCAAATTAACCAAATCCAACCTCGCATTGACACCATCCTTACTTTTTCCTTGCACATTAAGCAACGTGCTAATTATACTATCACATATATTTTTTTCAATGTGCATCACATCGAGAAAACGCCTAACATATAAGGACTTCCAATGTGGAAGTTCAAAGAAAATAGACTTATTCTTCCAACCACTTGTCTTGATTTTATTGACATATGGCTTGCCAAAATTGTTATGTAGCTCTTTCACCTTTTCAAAAACCTGAGCCCCGGTCAACATCTTTGGTGGGCTACCTTCTTCAAAGTCACCATTGAAAGCCTTTTTCCACTTCCTCCAATGATGTTTTGATGATAAGAATCTCCGATATCTCATATATACATTTTTCTTACAATTATCTAGTCGCACTGAATGAGTATCATCTTCAAATATAGGGCACGCACAATATCCTTTAATGTTGTATCCAAACAAATTACCATAAGCCAGGAAATCATTAATTGTGTGATACAACATGGCTTTCAAAGTGAAACTTTCTTCCCTATACCCATTATAAACATTGACGCCATCTTCCCAAAGTAACTTCAAGTCATCAATTAAAGGAGCCAAGTATACATGTATATCATTCTCAAGCTGTTTTGGCCTAAATATTAACATCGAAAGCATCATAAACTTACATTTCATTATCAAGTATGGAGGAAGGTTATAAATCATCAATATTACTGGCCATGTGCTGTGTGTACTACTTTGAACGCTGTGCAGATTGATTCCATCAGTTGGCAGTGCAAGGCGTAGGTTCCTTACCTCGTTCGAAAAGTCAGGATACTCATGATCAATTTTCTTCCATTGAAGGGCATCTGCAGGGTGCCTCAGTTGTGTGTCTTCAATCCTCTCATCTGCATGCCATGTCAACTGCTTTGATATCTCTGCATTACTGTACAGACGCTTGAATCTCAAGATAATAGGAAAATACCATAGGACCTTGACGAGACTTTTTTCTTTCTTCTTCCCATATCGAAATGCATTGCATTTAGGGCACTTCTCTAATGTTGCATATTGTTTTGTAAATAATATGCAATCATTAGGGAATGCATGTACTTCTCATATCCCATTCCAGTTATTGAGCAAAGAATTCGTTTTGCTTCGTATGTCTTCATAGGAAGTACATTTTCTTCTGGAAGCATATCTTGCAAAAGTTCAAGGAGTATGGTGAAACCCGAATCACTTAACCCATAGTGGGCTCTAAAGTTGTACAATTTCAGCATTGCTGGCAATCTTGTGTATTTTGAACAACCGGTATATAATGGTTTCTCTGCATCACCTTTCAACTTCTCAAATTCTCTGGGACAGTTATGAAGTACTTGTTCAACCACATTAAGCATTTCTTCAAAACCATCATCTTCATCACACATGATTCGGCCAAACTCATTTGAAGCACTACCTGTGGTATGCACCCGATCATTACAGGGGTCGTTTGTCTCACCATGTCTTGTCCATCATGTATATGTTTGATCAATCCCATGACACACTAAATGATCTAACAAATCAAGTGGACTAATCCACTTTACATAACAACAAGATAAGCAGTGACACAATATTTTGTTACGATCTTTTTGTATGCTCAATTGCAAATCTAATAAACTCTTTCACCCTATCTATATATTCTCTTGAACACCGATCATATGACATCCATTTTTGATCCATCTATGGTTTCAATAACCTAGATTTAAATAGTGGTTACTTACTATATATGAGAAAACTATCTGTTACAAAGGGTATGTGAGTCAATTTATACCAATTGGTCACGATAGGTTTAAATGAAAAAATATAGACTTTGTTCAAGATACATTAAAAATTAAAAAAAACAAAAAAGGGAACTTATGTGAGATTATTTATGTCACTATAGAATCCAAATAATTAAATCTCTTTTTTTTTGGTAAAAAAATAAATCCTAATTCACTTTGTCAATTACACATATAGACGAAAAAAAGACTTTGTCTAAGATGCAACAAAAATTAAAAATAAAACAAAAAAGGCATTGTTTATGTTAGGTTGCTTATGTCACACTAAAATCCAAATAAAAAGGGCAGCTGAATTCTTGGAGAAAAAAATAAGTTTTAAAAGTTGTGTTTTAAAAAGTATATTTTCTAAAAAAGTAAGTATGTTTTATAATCAATGAATGAGGAGTTAAGAAAGCGATAATAGTAAAAAAATTTAAATTTATATTAGTATGTCAATTGATTCTTGATTATTGAGCAATGTTCCCTAATTCCTTATTTTTTATTTTTTTAATTAAGCTAATTAGCCGTTTTTATTATTAGTATAGGCCTTAATTAAATGATATTATGGCACATGAAAAAAAGTTTAATTGAAAATAATAATAAATTCATAAAATTATTAAAATTTAAAAATAAAAAAAGGGCATGGTCTCAATCATATTAAAGAAAAAAATATATAGATATATTAAAAAAAATAAAAGACAAACTTACAGATTCGTAGTAGGGACCAAATGCTTAGACCAAAAAGGAAGCTTTTGGTTGTATTATAGGGACGCAGCTGATCAGACGCGAGGAAATTAAAGCTAAGCAATAATAAATGAATTGAAGTCCATCAGAAACAATACTTAATTATAAGAGAAGAGGTGACTATGAATATAAGAGACCCACCTTGGAAGCTGAGAGACAGTGGAGGGAGGGAACTGACGGCGGACCTGAGGGAGAGAGCTAAGGGAGCATTATTGAGATGGGGAAAGGAGGGAACTGAGGGACGAGGGGGAGGAGCTGAGGGATGGGAGGAGGGGGAGCTGGGGGAGGAGAGCTAAGGGACAATAGGGGATGGGGGGAGGGGGAGCTGGGGGACGGTGGGGGGGAGCTAGGAGCCGGGGGACGGGGGCAGAGCTGTGGGACAGGGGTGAGCTGGGGATAGGGGCTGAGGGACTGGGATAGGGGAGCTGAGGGATGAGGGCTAAGGGACGGGGAAGGGATCGGAGCTAAGGGCTGGGGGACTGGGGCTGAGTTAAGGGGAGTGAAGGGGCGGTGGTGGGGTCGAAAAAAGCTTAGGGCTGAGTTGAGAGAGGGGAGTGTGGGGCCGGGAAATTGATTTGGGGGAGGGGAATTGAAATTATTAGCGAGTGTTTTGAGTTTTTCAGACATTGGGTGGCGCTTGTCTCAATAAGCGCCACCCAATCACCATTTTAATTACATTTTTATATTAATTAATATATTACAATATATAAATTACTAAAATTATATTATTGATTAATTATATAATATTAATATATATTAATATAATTAGTTTAGTAGAGATTGGGTGGCACTTCTTTCAATGAGCGCCATCCAATCAAATTTTAATTAATATTTATTAATTAAAAAATTAGACACAGAGTGACGCTTTGTTCAATAAGCGCCACCCAATCATATATTTAATTAAAAAATTAATATTATTCATATATATTTATTAATTAATATAATTTTACTAAAAATAAAATATTAGATTTCTTTTAATAAAATATTTTTTAAGTAATTTATTAGAATGAATTAAAATGAGATGCCTTTAATTATATTAATATATATTATTAATATTAATAAATTATAATTTAATTAAAAAAATATAAAAATTAGATACAGAGATGACTTTAATTTATAAAATTAAAATGAGAAATAAATGCAAGATATATACAGTAATCTATTATAATATATAAATTAATATAATTATGTTACATCTATAAATATATAATATAAATATTTATTAAATTTATTAATAATAATTTAATTATCATACCTTAGGTGGTGCTTGGTTCAATAAACGCCACCAAATGATATTTTTTATTAATTTTTAATATTTAGTAATTAAATTTAAATTAATAAATATTAATATTATTTATTCAATATGTAATATAATTATATTAATTTAATATATTGTAATAGATTAATGCATTTATCTTGCTTTAATTTCTTATTTTAATTTTATAAAATTAAAGTCATCTCCGGATCTAATATTTTATTTATTTTATAATTAAATTATAAGATATTAATATTAATATTAATATTAATATTATATATTTAATAACTAATATAGTTATATGAATTTATATCATTAAATAATATGTACTTCTACTAAATTATGTATTGTAAAAAATTATTCATATAATAAATTTATATTTTTTCACATTCAATTTATTATAAAATTTGTATATAATATATTAATATTAGAATCTATCATTTGTTATTTTATTATAGATTTTAATATTTATAATCAACAACCGCATGTATAATTTTGATTTCAACAAGATAAAATATATAAAATATGATAATATCTTTAGTAGAAACTTTAAAAAAATTTTAAAATAGATAGAATATCGGGTGGTGCTTATTTGAATAAGTGTCATAGCTTATTTTAATTATATTTTTAATTTTTTTTTGGAAAAATACTTTAGGTGGCGCTATTTTAAAAAAAAGTTAGTTAAAGCTATGTCACATATTTAAATAAGCGCCACAAAAGATACGCTACTAAATCTATAATTTATAGTAGTGAAAATTCAGTCAAACCGTATGTTGCATTTTCTCCAAGACTAAAATCTTCAAAATTCTCCGAGTCAGTAGCATATAGCCTCTTGATGTTTGTGAGTTTAATTTTAACCTCCTTAACATTTTAATTCTTGACAATGAGCCCCTGATGTTAATTTTGTTGTTAAATCATTGACAAAAATTGCCACTTTAGATTAATGAAGATGACGTGGCATCCTAACATGGCGCATGTATAAATTAATAATTTTATAATTATTATAAATTTTTAACATAAGCTTTGCAAAGTCATTTTACAATTGAAAAGAAAGCAAACCCTCGTCTTTTTTGTTTTTTTTTTCTGACCTTGAAATCTGCCTCAATTTGAATCATCTCTTGGGTTTGGATAATATGTTAAACTGAAAGAACTAGGACCACGTTTGGACGCAAGAATTCTGATTGTGGAAGGCACCACTGCCCACACCATCATATGTCTCCTCTGTTATCATCTTCCCGCCACCATCGTCCCCTCTTGCAGTCCTCCTCCCATGCTGTCACCTCAGACTATAGTCTCATGAATTAAGCCTTCAATCCAAACCAACGCTGCATCCATTGCTGCAAAATCTCAAATTCATATCTGTGTATCTTTTTTTTTTTAATCTCAAATTCAATCTATCACCCATTGATTCAACCACAACATCATCTCGCATATGGCTATGAAATTTCACTGCCAGGGAGATTGATTGTGTTGTGGGTGGTTGACGGTGGCCTGTTCCATGGAGACACAGCAGTGCGAGGGTTTCCGTTCTTTTTTATGATAAAATGACTATTCAACCCTTATTTTAAAAAATATAAAAATATTAATTTATACAGGTGTCATGTGGATGCCACGTAATCCGTGACAATTTCTCCCAATGATTTAACGGCAAAATTAATGGTGGGGCTTAATGTCAAAAATTAAAATGTTAAAGAGTTTAAATTTAAACTTTAAAATATCAAAGTTATATACTATTAAGGCAAAATTCAAAGAATTTTATAGATTTTAGCCTTTTCACCTCACTCGTTTTCTCTTATTATGGCTTCGGGCTTGTAGGTTTTTTCCATTTGTTTACAGATTTTAATTTAGAGTAAAAGTACAATGAACTCCTTTTTATTTTGCTGAAATTACAAAGACCTCCCTATATTTTTAAAACCTATATTTTAATCTAATTTTTTAAAATATTAAGAATATTCTGTTAAAATTTTTTAAATACTTATTTTTTATTATTTTTAATTATGTTCAAAATTTTAAAATTATTATTTTTCCCCCATGATTTAAATTTTTTTAATCCCTCTCCAATATAAATAAATTTAAATAATTAAGTATGGAAATATTTAAACAAATAATCTCCAAATAAATAGCATTAAAATTAATAAATTATTTTTTTAAAAAAATATTAAAGAAAAATTATATTAAGTTATTGACTAATTTATTCCTTATCATATTGGATTACTATCACATTAAGATTTTTTTTTTTAAATATGCGTTTGACATATTATTTTAACCAACTAATATATATTGAAACTTTAAAAAATTATTAACTAAATCAGTTTATTAAAAAATTAATGTATGAGTAAAAATTATATGCTAAAGTATACTTTTTAGTCTTTTAAATTTTCATGAGTGTTTCATTTTTATCGAGGGAGTAAGAAATATTTTTTGATTTTAATCATTTAGTATAATCTATTTCTTTAATTTTCAAAATTTATCTTTTTGAAAGTATAATTTCAAGATCAGTGCTGCAGTTATTCACTTATTTGAATACTCTGACCATATCAATATTTGCAAACTTTATATGGCTATTTCAAAAGTATTTATTACATTCACTAATTAATTGGCAGAGGGTCAAAAGTTTGTATACGTAATTTCATCTTAAATATAAATTCACACTTCACACGTTTAAATAAAGAAATAATAAGATATTTAAAAGTAAATTCTTCTTTTTGACCCAGCTTTGCACTGTTGGCAGCTGAGTTGGATGCTTACTTAGCCATTCTTTATGTCATAGTCTCGTTTTCCTTTTCACGCGCCTTCTTCTCACGGAAATTCACTTTCCTTCAATCTGACCCACCAACATACGGCATTTAAAAGAGAGCAAGATGGAAAGATGGAAGGTTCGTCTTCTCTGGGGTCACTGCCGATAAGGAGGTGGACGTTCATGGTAATGCAAGCTTCTCGCTTTTGTACTCTCATGGTAATGCAGCTGACTTAGGTTATTAGAAAAATTAGACAGATGGAATTCTGGTAACGCTAAAAAAAAGCAATTAACATCTGAGGTGCCTAAGAAATGCTTATTTATTTTAGAAGTGCCACATTATCTGAACTATGGCCAATCAAAATATGATAACTCAATACATTTTAATCTTAATTAGTTAATGATTCATTTAAAATTATTTATATCTTATTTTTTCTAAATTAAGAGGTTTATTTTTTAAAAAAAAAAAATAATTTGGGAATTCTTTTAATATGAGTTATCCGCCAACAAAGATTAAAATATGCTGAGTTTGTTACATTTTATTTACAAAATAGATGATGTGGTGTTTTGGAGAATTGGAGTATGTAAATATTTAATATATAAATTTTTTTTTGAAGAATAAGTATGTAAATATTTCACGAGACCCATTTTCGAAAGCGACCCGCTGCCATGGCATGTGATGTGACTTCGTTTTTTTTTTTTAATCTGAAAATGATTTCGTGAAATCATAATTTTGGTGTTGACCGAATTGGGAAATAGCTTGTCACGGGATTCATGGCTGGTAGGCGATTGTCCTTCACTGTACATACTAGGCTCGACTTAGCCAAAAAAAAAAAATCTTGGTCAGGTTCGACTTCAATTATTTCTTTGTTTTGTCAAACCTAACCAAGAATTAATAAGGGAAGAAAAAAAATATTACTTAAATTTTAAAATCCTAAATTAATTTTTTTGACTATAAGAGTAATGTGATTGATAAAAAGAGTATAATGATTGACAATTTAATTTGAAGTTCAAATACTTATTTTTTTTATCTAACTCCAAATTAATAATTAATGCTTGTAATAATAGTAATCATTATTTTTTTTGGAAAATGGTAATAATTATTTTACAGTAAATCATTTATTCCAAGCGAACTTATCAGCAATTTTTTCTCGCCCAGCTAGCCTCCGTGAAATTTTCAGATTTCTAAGCACATCATCTTATTCAAGGTACTGAAAATCAGATTGGATATTGAACCAGTCGAGGTACTGAGTCAAGGGTTAGTGATTCAGACCAGAGACAATTAAAAAAATATTTATATAATTTAAATATTTATGCATAGTACCATTCAAAAAACTACGTAAGAAGAGTTTTTTTTTTCCAACTAATAGTCTAATATAACCTCTTAAACCTAATACCTATAAGAGTGTCATTAAGTACATAAGAGTTTTTCTCCAACCAATGTAAAACAGTAAAAGTAGTACATAATCCTTTCAAAGCTCCTTGCAAATCAAAATTCAAAACAAAGAGCATCTCCCAATCCTATTTGTAAAACAAAAGCCAAAACAAAGACTAGTAATATAGTCCATTCAAATCCATAGGCATTAGATCTATTAGTCAATGCCCTTAAAATTGTGTTGGAATGCATTCAAATCTATAGGATTAGGAGGCGAAGCTGCAAGAGGAAAACCAAAAATACTAGCATCATGATCATCATTTAAAGATGGAGGCTCAGGAATATCCAATGTTTTCATCACCTATATGACAAGAATTAATATAAGTGGTAATGAATAAGTAAGTATTTACTTATACAGGAATATAATCATAAATCATAATATGAGATATAAACTTTAAGAACTCCCAGTGAAAGTTAAAGTTTGTTGAATTTCTTCATTACTAGCAGCAGTAGCACTTTCAAGATTTGTTATATCTGCATCATTAAAGTCAGGAGTTGTATCTTATTCAACCACCCAAAAGTCTACTTTGTCAATTGATTCAAAGTCAACTAGATCATAATCAGTCTTCTTCTTCTTGAACATACTCCTGCAATAGGCCAATAACAAAGAATATCAAAGTAATCAAATATAATTTGCAAAAACCCTAAACTTAATCAAATTTCATAATCAATTTAAACATACATAACTGAAAACTAACCTATTCTACAATCGTAGATTATAGTTCATATAAACACTACTATAGAAGGCATTTTTAACGTATGTTTTTATGCCCTTTAGACCACCATTTTCAGGGAGACCTATATGTGAGTGTCGTTGAAAGTTTTAAAATATGCGACTGTTTTAAAAACAATCGTTATAAGTGACATACAACGACTGTTTTAAAAAAACTGTCATTGTAAGCCTAGAGCATACAATGACTGTTTTTAAAAAAATAGTCACTATAAATATGATACAACAACTAATTTTTGTAAAACAGTCGTTCTATGTTAATGACTGTTTTAAGAAAACAATCGATGTAACCTATTTTTTTTAAAAAAAATTATTCATTTTTTCTCTCAACAGCCATTGAAAAATCACCAATTCTCAGGAAGTTTGGCTATACTTGTCTCTTTGACATCAAATGTTATGAGCCTTTTCATCTCCTCTCCAAATTTTGGAAGATGTCTTGCTTGAATGCATCCACAGAGAACAAATTCTCTAGAAGAATTTGTTTCTAGTTTTTTTTGAAGGACTTCGAGATTCAAGCAACCTTTCAAATTTATTCAACAAGAAAGGGAAGCTTCCCAAACGAAGAATGAATTTCAACCAAGGTTCTGAAACCCGGACCGGTCACTGGATCGGTCGGGGTATTGGGTCAAGAGTCAGTGGGTCAGATCGGAGTCAAACCGGAGCTAAACCGGTGAGAAATTGAATATTTTGGACTTATTTATATGAAATTCTAAAGAAAAATTTTAAAAATTGATTTTTTTAAAAAAAAAGGCAAAATCGGACCGGTCACTAAACCGGCTCGGTTTGGCCACCAGGTTAACGGTTCCCAGGCCGAACCGACCGGTCCGGTCCGAGTTCCTAAACCATGATTTCAACAAGTGATATGCGTCCCTCAAGAAGAATATTTTTAAATTTTGAAACCCAAAAAGAAATTTGAGTTTCAATGAGGTTTCTGGTAATGGCTTATGTCCAAAATCTTGAGTTCGTTCATAGGCTTATGTCCAAAATCAAATGAGGTATATGATCATCATTTGAAACATAATACAATTCTTCTAATTGTGAGCATCCTGAAATCACTTCAAAGGGATTGTTCTTTTCAAGTGAACAACGTATCAAGCATAAAAATCTCAATTTAACTAGCTCACTAATTTCATGTGGTAATTTAATAATTGAACAATTAGTCAATTCTAGAGACTAAAGCAAAAATTTTTCCCTCCTTCAAAGACTATTGTTTTTCCTTCTATAAACTGATCCAAACCATATACTATAGCATTCTTGTAATACCCCACTTTTTCCACTATATATTCCTTGTATATATTTGTGATATTTAGTGGAATAAAATAGTGAATTGAGGCGTGTATAAATTTATGGGGAAATCCTAATAGCCGGTTATACATAATTTGACCAAACAAGGGCGCAAAAAAGCAATAAATGTCCACTAAAAGGCCTAATATTGTAACCAAAATTTGAGCATAAAATGACACAAATAATGGTTTCATACAAGTGTCAAAATTAGGCCAAGCCAAAGGAAAGAAGTAAGAAATGATTTATTTTGGTAAATCATAAAACGTAGGGGAAAAATGGTGATTTTGCCATGAAATAAGAAAATAAATATTTTCTTCAATATTCCCAATAATTTTGGTTAAATGGGAATTAAAAATAGGAAATGGCCACTTGATAATTATTAAGTCCATTTTTAGAATATTATTACCAAAGAAAAGATTAAAGCTTGGAAAAGAAGTTAAAAAGCAAAGACATGAGACTTTGATCAACAAGTTGCAAGATGGCATGTGATAGCTTAAGATTAATATTTTTCTCTCCATCTCTCATGCTATTCATGTTGAAATGAGGAAAGGAAAAGGGAATGAATATTGTTGCAACATTAAGGAAAATTCAAATAAATGTGGACCAATAAAAAAGAAGCATATGTATTAACCTTTTAACCTTATTATACCATCATTTATTCATCCCTTCACCCCCCATTTCGTGCAAAACTGATAAGAAACCGTGAGAGAGAGTTGAAAACATAGAAACATACGAAAGAGCAAAGAAGACTTAGGGTTCAATCAAAGATTAAGGTAAGAAGCTAGAACTTTGTGTCTTAAGCTTCCAAATCCTTCCATAACCTCTCCTACTCATCTCTACTCCTTTGAATCCATGGAATTTCAGTTGATTCAAGAGTTGTAGAGAGAGAGAAAAAAACGTTTTAGAGTGAGAAACAACAAAGAATCAAAGGTAAACTTCCTAAATATGCTTCTCTTGCCTTTATTGTTGTTGTTGTTGATGATGATGGTTTAGAAATGCTTGATTGTGAAGCTTGGATGGTGGAAACCCTAAGGGGTCCTAATGCTTAAACATGCTTCTAATAATGTGTAAATATTTTTTAAATAGCTAATCATTTGATTAGGAGTAGCAAGGAAGTGATTAGGCAAGAGAAAACGAGAAAACAACAAACTGTTTTTGAGAATCTTTAGGACTGTCCTGTATTGTTTCATATAGGAGGAGTAGGAATTTGACCATTTTAATGTTTCCATTAGCTTTAGAAGGAAAAATTGTGTAGGTATACAAGTGTTCATAAATTTTGGATGCTTGTATATAAATTTAGGAATTTATGAAGAAAGCTTGCTCATTGTGTTAATCTGCCCTGTATCAGGCAGTTTGATTGTCATGTTCTTTTCATTGACCAAATAATACCTAAAAATTCCGAAACTCTCTAGTTTTAAAGTAGACACATAGAACTTTAATTTTATAGGTCATAATGATCAATTGGATTTATGTGCTAGAAGTTCTACATTCTTGAAGTTAGGTCATGCAAAGCTGGAATTTTCTGGAATAATGTGAAGAAAGTCACAATACTGTATTAATTTGTGTATATATAGCTAATTTCTATATTTTTAGTTGAAACTAGACTTAACAAGGGTAAATTAAGACTTTGAACCAGCTCAATTGGATGTTTTTGTATTTTGTGATGATATATAGCATGCTTTGTGATGATATATATGCATGATTGGCATTACGTTACTACTGATATTCTTTTGAATTTCACTCTTTTTCATAAACCATCTACAGTATAGGGAGAGAGCTCAAGGGGCAAGACGAAGGTACATACGGACCACTAGAGACTGGGAACGTGAAAGACGTTAGTCTTTTGTTGGTTGTTTGTTTCTTGTATTTTGGATCTATATATAGTATGAATAGCCTGTAACCTTGACAGTGCTATGATAGTGAAACTGATAATGCCGGTAGACTAGTAAAGGAACATTTTAGCTTTATTTCGCTTCTGATCGCTAACGAAACTTAACTAAGGTATGAAACATGAAAACTAAGCAGAGAATCGCTCGCATACTCTGATAAAATGGAAAGAGAAACCGGTGAGACTTAGTGAGATAGTGAATGTTTGTGAAATTGTTTAAGAAAATTTTTATTACTCACATAAAATCCTCTCAATTCCAGGTTCAAATCCTGAGATAGATTTGGGGAATTGTGAACATTTTTTCAAAAATTTCTTAATCTAGGACCCGATCCTGGTTTCACAAATGCTTTTGCTATTCTTTTATACTCATCTGAGGCTATAGGAAATGAGGTATCACAATTCTTATCCACAAGTTAACAGGAACCTAAGGAATAGATATGCAGCCAATTTCTGTTACTATATTATTAAAATTTAATGGTGTTTAAAATATCTACTTCACATATATCAAAGTGTATCAGCTAAACCTAATAAAATAAGAAATGTATTCCAAGTTATAATTGATTGTCATTACTATTTTCAAAGTTCACATCTACAGTGCAAAACGACAGTCAATGGGTTTTCTATCAAACTTGACCCTCATTATCTATTCACCAAATTCTCATGCTTTAGGAATAGACATAAGTATAAATGTAGTCAGTGCAAGCATCAAATGCATTAGAATACGACAATTTGCAACAATCTTGCATGTGAGCAAAAGATGTATAAATTACTTTTGATGTATACCTTTTGATTGGACTTGCACATGTGGGTCAACCACTCTATTAGATATAACCCTGGTAGAATTTACAGACTTAACGGAAGATCCTAACCAAAGCTCATTCAAACTTCTGATAGCAGAATCCAAATCATCACCACATTCGTCAAGTGATTTCTCAAGAAGCTGGCATGAACATTGTCGAATGGTTAGAACTAGAAATATTACCAAGGCATATAAAAAAGTAATAGACAACATTTGAATAAGTAAATAACACGGTTCCTTATATCAAGTTGAAAAAAATCACGTTAACACCTACCTACCCAAACAGGCAAGAATCATGATATTCTACAAATAACCACAATCATGATGACAATTCATATTTATATAGGTCTAAAATAAAACATTAAATTAATCCAGAAAAGTCTACAAAAAGTTCATATATTTATATTCCTGTAGACAACAAGAGTTAAATGTTTCCTGAAATCAGTAACTCTACTCTTGCAAATCCAATAATATTTTACTTTGTGTTATACAAAGCATGACCTTATTGTTTATGGTTCCCTGTGAGATAATAATGATACAGAGATTCAAACAAAAACTACTTATTCTACTACACATTAGATTAGAGATCTCAATGTCGGTGCTTCTATATGGCGAATGAATATAAATGAGTGATCAGAAAGGCCGATAATAGAAAAGGCTAATCCATCAAATACAAAATCCTATAAATAAAAGCGTGATCAAAATTTTTTAGAAGAAATTTATCAATGAGGGAAAAACCAAACACAAAAAAGAAAAAGAAAACCTATATGCTTGTCCATATCAAGAAATAAATCACTAATGTGGTCGATGAGAAGCGTTTGAGCAAAAGGAAGATTAGGCAAAGTCCTCGAGGAAGAGAATCAAACAGGAGAAGAAGACGAACATCGAATCCTCTTAGAAATAGGTAGAGATGATGCATGTAGGCGAGAGAGGACGGGAGGAGATTTTAGGGTTGTGAGAGAGGACGAGATTCGACACTAGGGCAACGATAACTAGAAGGGGCTAGAGATGGAGGTAGGAGAGAGACCCAAGGAGAAAAGAGAGTGTGCTCGGGATGAGCTTTTGAATAAGGTTTTAATGATTGTTTTTCAAAATAGTTATTGAAAGAAATTTCAATTACTGGTATTAAAAACCAGTCATTGAAAAGCTAAGCTTTCAACGACCGGTATTAAAAAATGGTTGTTGAAAGCTTATTTTCAATGACTGTTTTTAAAACCAGTTGTTGAAAGCTTATCTTTCAATGACTGGTTATAAAAATGGTCGTTGAAAGTACATTTCAACAACTATTTTTATAAAAACAGTCATCAAAAGGTTAGCTAAAATTTCAAAAATGCTATCGTCTTCTTTTTTACTTATGTTTTTCTGAAAACAGATGTTAATTAGTGACGTTAAATGAACTATTTGTAGTAATAAAACCAAATTATTTTGTCTTTCATGTTGCAATCTGTTCCTTCTTTTGGTGTGGATATGCTCAAATAAACTCCAATTTCTCTTACAGCCAGAAGATGAAGCAGTTTGGCTAAGGATGCGCACAACAATTTCTTACAATTATGGAACTGAACCCTTATAGAATGTCCACCACTCACTTGCAATATTTAGTTGTGAGTGTTAATTACATGTTATAGTAATTAAAAGTGTAATTAAAATGAAATTTGCATACTTTAATACTTTCATGGGTCTAGTTTCTGGGCTGCTTTTTCACATGACATTTTATTTAATGAATCTTAACGATCACGATAAACAACTACTTGCTGTATCGTCAAAATATTTGTTAGCAACTAAAGCCTGCAAGTCATGCTTATGCATGTAAATGCTATGCAAAGTAATAAAAGTAGGAGCAAACCTTATTGTTCCTGGACGCACAATTTCTTTCCAACCCTCTCTTTTTATTAGCCATGACAAGAAAACCATATGATTATAAGCAAATATAGTTATCTTAGATGCCTTTGTCGTAAGATTTGACACATGAGGCATGCTTGCAATATATTTCAACACAAGATTTAAACAGTGGGTAGCATACGGTGACCAATAAATTGATTTATATATTTTCTTGATCAACTTAGCACATGCTACATAGTTGGATGCATTGTCTGCCACCATGTGAATAATATTCTTAGGACGAACCCACTCAATCACATCACAAAATAAAAAGAATAATGTTTTTGCATCCTTGACAAAATCTGAAGCATCCACTAATTTCACAAACATCATGCCATGTGTAGAATAGACTAAGAAATTTATCAAATTTTTGTTGCTAACATCAATCCAACCATATGCCATAAGTATACACAACCCCTTTCGCTCTATTTAGACTGATTGCTGTCAATGAGTAGTTAGCATTCCTTTTTCTAATCTTTCAACAAGTTAACTCTAAAATCATATGCATTAGGGCCTTAAATCTAGGCCTAATCAAAGCAATAACATCAAGAGCTCTCTGAAACAAAGGGCAATCAAAAGTATTAAATGGAATACAATTAGTGATAGCCTATTCAACAATAGCCATCTTGGCTTTGTATTAAGCTTCTTTACTTGACAATACACTTTTGATGCTTGGTTGTGAACTAGGAGTTGTCCTAAGAGCAAAATAATTCTCAACACTCCTAGGAACTCTCTTCTTGTTAGCACTACTCTGAGGGACTGTCATAATTGGAGTTGAAGCAATTGGTTCATTATTACTTTCTATATCTTCAATGTCCTCCTACATATTCTTATATATCTTTTTCTTTGCACGTTCTTTTAAAGATTCTTTCATCCTATTACGTACATCATATTATGTATATCATAAGGAACCTTTTTGCAAGAAGCTACTTGGGCAGTAACACCAGCAAGGTGCTACTTCATCTTATTTATTCCGCCTCCTCTGTAACTTGATGCATAATAAAGACATGTATATTTGTTTACTTTCCCCTCTTTTTTAAGGGAAAAATATGCCCATGCTGGGTCAGTTGTTCCAGGTCCATGAACAGATAAGGGAAACTTAGATTCATTGGTTGTAGCACCAGCAGCATTAGTGGTTGCATTCTCATTAGGAGCAAGGGTCTGAATCTCAGAAGAATTTGTATTATCCATGACCAAAATTCTCAGAATAGAGCACAGATAAAATATTCCAAGTTTCTAACAGGAGCTACATATTATCATCACAAATTAACAACAAAACCAATTAAGTAAACTGAGCAAGTGGTTACTCAAAAAATGCACCAGAAGGCAGAACTTAGAAGAAAATGATGGAAAAAAAGCTAAATGAGAAAAAGCTCAATACATTTGGTTTGTACCTAAAGTATTTTTTTTCCTTCGACTTTGAAGGAACATGGCTCAAATAGGTGACCAAGAACCAACCGTTTGCTTATCTATTGAGGAAAATGTAATTCATGAACCTGCCAACGAAACCCAATATGTAACTAGTAAGAACTAAGGACTCATAACTCATAAGTCATAAACAACTCAAAGCTACAAAACCAACATATAGGAGGCACACTTGACATACTACCAAAGATTATTTCCTTCTATGTCCTACAAAGATTGTCTTCCTGGGACAGAGAAGGAAATAATCACATGAACTTGTCTTCTAGCTTCTCAAAGGATTCATAAACTGAAGCAAATAGTCATCTTAGAACAATGTTCTATTAACCTTTCACATTAGAGCTACAAAATCAATAGAAAAAAGGCTAACTTTTTGGACTCTGAAACTCAATGTCTTCAGTCAGTTCGCTGAATAAGTACCCAAGATAACTTCAGAAGACCAAAACCTACAATCTAAAGTAAATGTGAAGAATAGGATGGGGATTATGAAAAGAACATGCATTACATTACAATTTACCTTGAGAGGCCGATCAAAGATGGAACATTCAAGTGACAGAGCAAACCTACAATCAATGATTGTGAAGGTGATCTGGTGCACAAATCCAATGGTGATGGTGATTCATGGCGTTACAACGAGCTTAAAGAATCACGCCGACGGTGTCTCTATCATGAATTGAAAATTTTAAGTGATCACAGCCAAACTCTGTCGCTAATGACACTCCTAACGGTGGCATCACAGCGAACAATGATAATGAACGGAAAATGTGAAACCTTTCTGGTTTCTTGGGCAAGAAGGAAGGGGAAAGGGAATGACGTTTTTCTGGTTTCAGTCAGAGATGCAAAAGGGAAGAGAGAACTCTGAGTCTGAAGAGTGAACAAGTGTCCGAAAGAAGCAACTAGGGTTTGGTGTCTGGGAGGGAAGGTAGAAATTGAGAAATATAGTATTAAGAAAACAAGGGCCAAAATGATGTCATTTCACTTTATGGCAGTTTTATGGAAAAACAAAGACGCGAGCAACCATTTGTCATACCGGGTTACCACCGGGTCAATTGGGTTACCCCAGGTAAGACTTGGGTCAACCGGTTTAGTTCCCATCGATTTTCTCCCCTCATCTGGACCGGATTGGTGATTAGTTCATCAGTTTTCGATCTGAACCGACCAGTTTAATCCAGTTTTCCATACCATGCGTCTTAAGCATATTCATATTCATGGATATATATATAACTACTATTAAATGTTATGAATTTTTTTTTATTTTTTAAGAAAATGATAGTCATAAATTTTTATATATGCTTCATCAAACAATTTTCTCTTCAAATTTGAAATTCAATACATGGAGGTTTTAGTTGAATTATTATGATATTTTCAAGTGACGATATTTTCTTTTTTTTCAGTACATTATTATATTGTTACGTTTGACTCTTCTGTAGGCACAAGATCATACTAAATTCTTAGTTAGAGAAAGTGTTGATTTTGAAATCAAAAGTAATTTTTAGTAGGGTTAAGGGCAAAAATAACCATAAACTTTTCTTAAAAGTGTATCTATTACCATAAACTTTTTTTGGGTGTAAAAGTAACCATGAACTTCAAAAAATATGGTAAAAGTGACACTTCTGTTAAAACTAATAGCCACTAACTTCAGTACAAAAGTATAAAAATACCCTTATCTAAGCAAAAGGTTAAGGGGCAAAAATATTGATAAACTTTTTTTAAAAGTGTGTCCACCACTATGAACTTTGTTTGGATACAAAAGTAACCATGAACTTTCAAAAATGTGGCAAAAGTGCTTCCATTAAAACTAACTAACAGCCGTTTACTCTATTGTAAAAGTACCAAAATACCCCTCTCTCAAAAAAAGTCTCACTCTCCGTTCTTGCCACCATCACCATGAGTTGAGTTCACTCCCTCAATCAAGCATCACTATCATAACAGTAGATAGTTCTTGGCAGAGAGGAGAGATTGTGACATTGGAATTAGGAGAAAGAGGAAGAAATCAAAGCTTTACCATCAACTACCATAGTCAGTGTTCACTGACTTTACTGTCGTCGCTTGTGACCTTTCTCTTACTTCATTTGTTGAGAACCACTATCATTGTTTTCCTCACCGCTATTATTGTTTTCATCCTTTAGTCACACACAGATTCTTATTGGAGTTCTTATTTGGCAGTCGACACAGCAAACGTCAAACATTTGGCGACGTCCATCTTAGGAAATGTCAAACCTAATAGGTTGCTGCACACCATTTGCCTCCCTATGATATGCCTCTCTATGGGTATTTTGGTACTTTTGCACTGGAGTAAATGATAGTTAGTTAGTTTTAACAGAAGTGTTACTTTTTCCCCCTTTTTAAAAGTTCATTGTTACTTTTGTACAAAAAAAAAGGTTTATGGTGGTGGATATTCTTTTTAAAAAAGTATATAAGTATTTTTTCCCCTTAACCTTTTTTTAGATATGGGTATTTTGATACTTTTACACTGGAGTTAACGGTTGTTAGTTAATTTTAACAGAAGTGTCACTTTTGCCCATTTTTTGAAAGTTCAGGTTACTTTTGCACCCCAAAAAAGTTTATAGTGATATATGCACTTTTGAGAAATTTTTATGGGTATTTTTAGTATATGGATAATGTAAATCAATTTATTTCCAAATTTAGAAAAATGACTAGATTCAATTTTAGTGAGATAATTGAAATTAAATTTAATTGTTTAGGCCAAAAATTTTTGTTGGACCAATAAAATATTAAAAGAAAAAGATAAAATTGCCTCTACACTATGTAGTGCTGCAAAATAAGTGAATTATGCCATTCAAGTAAGGAACAAAAAATCAGACTAGATCGGCCAGTTTGACTGGAAAATTGGTGAACCAGTCATGCGTTCAGTATGTTTCACATCTGGACCATTGAAAGAGTAAATTGGAACAAACCATTATGAACTGTTGAAACCGGCATTAACTCGGGTAAACTGTTGGGTTGGGTGGGTTACTTAAGTTGTTCATTTTTTACCCAGATCTCAGCCTACAATTATAAGCCCGAAGAGAGATAGATGAAGAAGATGACTGGAAAAAGAAAGAAAGAAAGAAGAATATGGTAGGAGAAGAGAAACAGAATAAAGGAAGATGAAAGAAGAAAGAAAGAAAAATAGTTTTGAAGGCCTACCAATCAAGAATCACTAATGTTGAAGATAGTAGGTTGGTAAGAAAAATATTATAGATAGCAAGAGAGAACAAGGGTCGAGTTGGAGTGACTGAGAAAGGAGATGTAGGGAAGAGAGAAAAGGCATGAACAGTGAAGAGAGATGTAGGGTGTGTTTGAATGAGTGGTGGAAAAGTGACTTATTTGAAAAGTGGCTTATAGAAAAGTAGCTTTGGGTAAAAAAAAAGTCATATTGTGTAAGTGATTTATGTTTGGATTGGCGATTAGATAAGTGTTTTTTATGAAAATGAAGGGTGTTTGGTTTGGCTTTTTCATAAGTGACTTTTGTGATATTTAAGAGAAAAAAATGTAAAATTTATGAAAATTGAAGAAATTATTTTTGGAAATTTGGTGATGATTCCTCGTTTCTTCTTTTCTGAAATCATTTTATTACTCCTTTGTCTGACTCTATCAATTCTCTTTGTTTGCCTTCTACTTCTTCACAACTTGCGTGCTTAGCTTTTTCTGGTTCTTTTTTCCAGAAGTCAAGCACGAACAAGAATCTGGTAGTGAGAGCTCCGAGATTGGTAGTGAGAGCGAAGATGAGACGAGATGGATGGATGGATAAAGGAGCAGACAGAGATCTCGAATGGAGGAGAGAGAGAGAAGAATAAAAAATAGGGAAAATTATAATGAGGTTCAAAGTAAGAAAGAATACGAAGAAATGGTCCCACGAAATAGCAAAATGAAAAAATGGTCCCAGGGAGTTGTTAATGGAGCATCCACAGGTTGTCATTTGACAACCTGTGGATGCTCCATTAACAACTCCCTGGGACCATTTTTTCATTTTACTATTTCGTGGGACCATTTCTTCGTATTTTCGTTTGCTTGGGACCACAATGTAATTTTCCCTACAAAATAATAGTAATAAGCCATATATTGAATCATAAGCTCTTTTGACAACTTGTGGATGCTCCATTAACAACTCCCTGAGACCATTTTTTCATTTTGCTATTTCGTGGGACCATTTCTTCGTATTTTCGTTTGCTTGGGACCACAGTGTAATTTTCCCTACAAAATAATAGTAATAAGCCATATATTGAATCATAAGCTCTTTCCCTAAAAAATAAAAGCTCCACCTCTTAGCTTATTTTAAAAGGAGTTTATTGAATCATAACCTCCTTAAGGAGCTTATGACTTTTGAATTGAGCTTAAAGAGCTCCAAAAGCTCATTTAAATACTTCCGTAGTTGGTGAGTAGAAAAAAAGAACCCCTCATTTTCAAAAATAGTTCATTCCATATTCCAACACACGAGTTAATTTTAATCAGTCTTATGTCACTCACATACCAATGCATTCTGAGAGGTCTAGAAGAAAGTACAGCAGGAAGGCTTATTTCTTATGCTAGCAAGCTCCTCTCTCTTTTTTTTTCTTTAGCAAACTTTTTTGAATTTGGATAACCACACGGCCACACACCTATTGCCATTTTTTGTTATTAAAAAGGTTCAGGATTTGTTACAAAAGGTCCTGCCTCATAAATATTTATTTATTAATATAATATAATTATTATAGATACTATCCTTTCTTTTTTCAACAAATGATTATTTTTTTCACATTTTAAATATTTTTATACCCTTTAAATGTCATTTAAATTTTATTATTATTTGACATTTAACTTTATATTTTTATTATTATCTAAACTAACCTATATATACTTAAAATTTTATTATTTTAATTAAGACTAGTCTAACCTCGAATTGACCCCGCTTGAATCATTGAACCACTTTCTTTATTGGTTCAGTAACCGGTCCAATTTTTTGTTCATTGCATTCAAGTAACTCGCATACAAATTCTATACTATGTCACATACAAATTGGCAGATATGGTTTTTCAGAAACACTTCAATGTTGTTTTGCTAACGTCTTTGTTGTTCCCTATATTTCTTCCAAATTCATATTCTTCTGAAAATATTTTTGTGAGTGCAAGTACTCCCAATTTTAATGACAACAATTATATTGAGTTCACTCTGAATTTGAAGTATTTGGAAGCAGAGTTCACTCTATGGATCTTTAGGATATGGTTTGGATAAAGTGGATCCATAGCTAGCTCAAGGAGGGCCATCACCGATTGTTGCCGAATTGGCTAAGCTCGATCAATTCACTAGGCCTGTCTGGATCCCAGCGTTATATAAGCTCGAACATGTGAAAATTTATTTTAAATTTTGACCTACAGATCTCCAAAAAAATTATTTTTTTGTTTAACTCAGAATATCAATTGGAAATAAATTTACAATATCTAAATTTCTTCAAAAATAATTATGAATATCTCTTGCAATGGGAAAAAAACTTGGTTAGTTAAATGTGAAGAGTTCTATTTATTTTTAATAATGATTAAGATTTATTTATCCATCAGTTAATGTACGAATACTTACATAAGATTATTGAAATTACATCACACGAGAATAAAGATCTCCTTGTTCGGTAGAATTTTGTTGTAGAAGAGACTAAGGCTTTCAACCTTCAAAATTTGGAAAGAATTTACTGGAACTATAAATAAATATCGATATTAAGTGTTACAAAAACATAAATAAATATTTTATTTGACAAATATAACAACATTGTGAAGTTGAATTGTGATATTATTGCAGGGCCATAAAGAACGTAGTAAAAGGATTTCCAAGGCCATTACTCAATTTAAGCAGTGAAGCATTTGCCACAATAATGGCCAATGCATTTGGAACACTTTAGTGCCACCTTTTGATCCCTACGCCAACTCAATTAACTACTTGCTCGCATCTTATGTCATTCCTTATGTTGGTCTCACTGGATACGTTGGAGATAATCCTAAGTTTCAAAATGCCACTTCCAAAGAGGTAATTTCAATTTCCACCTAATTAAACTTATATATTTATTTCAAATTTTTTTATTATGAAAAATTAATGTCTTTGGCTTACTTGTTGAATCCTTAGCTAATGTACAGTTTTGTCAGTTATAGGCATTAGTCCTTATGTTCATATTCTATTAATTAAGATTGATATGGATACTAGCTAAATGACATGTATTATCATGGAATACAAAATAAAGAGGTTTTTTTTTTTTAAAAAAAAATTGATTTACTATCAATGAAGAAAAATAAATAATGATATGCTCATAGCCTATGTATAATCTGTAATCTTGTTGATTTAAATTTTATTCAGGTCCATGTAAAAAACATTAATCTATGTATATGTTGAGTAAGAGTCACATCATCAGCCATTCCAACACAGTTTCTGTTACAAATTAACAAATTAGAAGTAAAAGGACCAATACTTTTAATTAAGAAAATTATAAAGACCTAGAAAAGGGAAAAACTACAACTACCTTATTAAAAATGAGGTAAAATTACAGTGAATTGCATTAATTTTTCCAGTAATGTGTGTGTGTGTGATGTGTTGGTGTATAGATGTAGGTAGTGGCAGGACCTTTGGCAGTAGAATCAGGTCAAGATGCAGCGATTCGAGCGTTATCATATGAGCCTAGAGCTGTAACAGTGTTTCCATATGGAGTGAACGTTGCAGAGTTTACAAAATGCATTTCCAAACTTAGAAGCAAGCTAGGGCAAAAGGGTTCAAAGGATGAGGGTCTTGCCGTCCCCAAAGCCAACAGTGCTGAGAGTAAAGTCTCCAGCAACATCCTTGCCGCCGACAAATACTCCATCGCCTATTCAAGAACACCACAAAAGATTTTGAGGATTGCATATGGCAGTGGTGATGTGCACACCCCCGGTGGCTTCCATCCTAAAGGAGGTGACGGTTGCATCGCAAAATATTATCTAAAAAATTCAAAATAATTTTCAGTTATGTTGGTTTGTTGTAGGTAATTTGAGATGAGTCTTATTGTTCATGACATATGAATAGCGCAACTTCCTTTAGCTAATATATAGCATATGTTTGGTTTCTTTATGTCCCTTTATTGTAGCTTTGTTTTTCCTTTTCCATGCTTCATATCATAATAAGAATTAAAAAAAAAAAGAAGAAGAAAAG
This sequence comes from Albizia julibrissin, assembly GCA_037074505.1. Classification (NCBI taxonomy): domain Eukaryota; kingdom Viridiplantae; phylum Streptophyta; class Magnoliopsida; order Fabales; family Fabaceae; genus Albizia; species Albizia julibrissin. The sequence continues at coordinate 19,934,142 of CM073486.1, read as the reverse complement.
AAGTCTATTTAGGATCTTCACATAGTTTTCTTTTTATATCGTTGATGTTTTAATTCCAATATTAGTTCATTAATTTTTCCTTTTGTCAATTTCTTCTCTTTAACTCTCGCTCTATCTCCTGTCTATCTATAATGAACATATAATTGATGTGGAATAAATTCAAATACATATATATTACAATTTAGTTCAGGTTTCTTAATTTTGAAACATTTTTATGGCTAAATTATATAAAATGCAATTGAACTTTAAGTCTGATGCATATAACCCTATAAAATTTTAAAGTTTAAATTTAACCCTCTAACTTTTTATTTTTATTTTTTTAAATTTATAATGTCCAGGGATATTTGTAACTTACCAAAGTTCAAGGAGGTTATCTTAGTCAAAGTTTATAGGGTTTTAAGAAATTAGTAATTTATGTAGGATGCCACATGGCATTTGTTATTCTGACGTAATAATTTTTATTAAAAAGATAACTGTCAGTTAATAGCAGTGGGTTAGTAATAACAAAATAAAAAGTTAGGGGGTTAAATTTGAATTCTGAAATATCAGAGGGGTCATATTCAATTAATCTAAAGTTCAGGGGAGTTTTGTATAATTTAACCTGTTTTTATTAGATTGAACCAAATGTTTGAATAAGCATGAGGCCGGACAAAAATTTTTTATTCACTCTATAAATAAATAAATATGCATATATAATTTGTTCACAAAATAAATATACAAAATTTGTTTTTCCTCAAATCAAGAGGTGTGCATCAAAATGCGCATGAGAATATTTAATATGAGGCTTCAAAACCACAAAGGATTACATCTATTTTTTTCCCCTCGCTTGCTGGTTGGTACGTTCCCTTTTGGAAAAGTGGAGACTTTTGCTTCTTCTTTATGTTTTGATGAGTCATAAAAATATTTTTTTTTATTAATTTAGTTATATTTTGTAAAAAATCATAAGGAAATTCATATATCAATACTAGTATATGAATTTATATCTATAGTTATACTATTAAATATATAGTACATATTAGGGAGATGAGTAAGCCTAGATCTAGAAATTTGATAGGCAGAAAAAATAAATTAAGCTATGGATAGTTCTAGAGGATTTTGGTAACTTAAAACCATAGCATATTGGTTTAATGCGTCATATGTGTATCGTGTGAATGAATTCAATTTGGACATTTAGATAGATATATGCCTTATAAATACACACACACACGTACATTTCATGCCTTTTATGTAAGCCTATAGGGAGTAATAATTTCATGCCTTGTATGTGTGTATATGTACACACACATATATACACACATTGGAGGTTGGGGTTTTGCTTTAAAATACTTGTCAGTAGGATTTTAAGAAAGAATTTATATTTGCACCGACAATTTTTAGTGCACTTATCTTCCATGTTTGCTGATTTGGTGTCTGAAACCGCCAAGAAGTCTAAAGAATTAGCCGCCAAAGCTTTCAGAAAAGCCGATCAGATCAAAACTGCAGCCGTCAAACAAGCATATCAAATCAAATCCTTCTCTGATATTATCTCTCCTCAGCTTTCTGTGCCCTTTTCCATTCCCAATTTTAACGATTATTATTCTACATTTTATTCTTGGGTTTGTTTATGTGTTTCTGATTCTTGAATCTATTTTCTTTCTTCATCATCATCCATGGATCGAAGTTTTATATAAAAGTTTGTTCCTACTAAAAAATCTGACATGAAAAAGGAAGGGTGATGTGGATGCCATATAGGTATGTCACCTCCACATAATTTTGTCGACCATTTTCTAATCTTTCTGGGTGACATTGCCCCTTAAAAACTTCCAAACACCAATACTCCTAGCTAGAAACTTCAGGCATTTTGTTCCCTTAACCCCCAAGTATAATTCAATTATACATACATATATGCATGATGCTTATAAAGTTGTATAAATAAGCATGTTCTTCTGTCCAATGATGAAGCTTCAGGTAGTGTCACTCTTCATTTGGAAAAATTTTCAAATTGACACTATGTTCCCTCTTCTGGAGCGCGTCAAATGAGGGAGAAATGAAGGGTCCTTGACGTTTTTAATGTGCTCATGATGACCATTTCGCCCCTTAGTAAACTTTTGTTTTCAACTTCATCCCTTATTTAATATATTAAAAATATAAATTAGTTTCTATAAATTAGTCCTTAACACTTTAATTATAATATTTTTCTTCTTGAATTAGCTTCTTTAGATGATAAAATAATTTCTAAAAAATTTTCAGGGTAATAGTAATCCTTTAACTATTTCTTTTGGTTATTCAGAAAAATAGTTTATTAATCCCTATAAATTAGCTTTAAAATTATTTAGGTTACTTTTGGCAATTAAACATCTTAATTTTTCCAAGAACAAAACTTAGGTCAACTTGCTTACATATCCATTAGAAATTCAAGTTAATAGGTGAATTCACAAGTTCACATTAGCATTTTTACAAAAAACAATAGCAAAATAACAAGCGCCTACATGAAAGTTTATAAATCTTAATTTTAACAACTAACATTAGCAATTAACAAGTGTCCATATGAAAATTTTAAAATCCTAATTTTATGAAGTAATAGCAAAATAACAAGTATCTATATGAAAATTTACAAACCATAATTCATGTTACAAGAACTGATATAAAAATTTACAAGTGCATATAGGCATTTAACAACTAATAATAGAAAAATAGCAAGTGTGATTAGAGAATTTGACCTAATAGATTTAAGTAACTTGACCTAAATTTTGCCCATATGCATATATATATATGGAGTCAAATGAAGTAATAAATAAGGATATTTAAGTAAAACATCATTACATTTTGTAAAAGTTTAGGGCTATTTATTAAATTTCTTAATTTTATGCATGATCATTGTTGTCAAACTTGTAAGTTAAATCATTGAGTTAATATTTTTTTGCGTTTCCACCTTACAATAACTTGTGTTAACTTACTCTTAAAATCTTGCTAAATACAAACTTTGTTGAACTTTTGAGTTGACTTGCCGTGTATACTATTTTTGCAGTTTTAGCTTATAAAATTGGTTTAGCTCATTTTTAAAGTGTTAACCTACAAATTGTGGCAATTTTCTCTTAATAAGAACATTGCTAATCCAATATTTGATTATCTTTTTTGAATTTATAATTATTGTTTTTTTATTTGATTATGTTTAATGACTTTATAGACTTCATAGAAATTTATATGTTGAGTATAATAAACTATGAATATTGATGGATTTAACTTAAATGATTTGGGTTATATTCAAACAAAATTAATGTCAGTATTTACAGTTTAACTATTTAATCTTATACTTTTAATAATCATTTACTAATAGAGATAAATTCTTAACAGTTTATGATCTGAATTTACAATTCGAATTTATGTCTCTATCATAAGTTTGCTTTATCTCATGGATTTGACAACCTTGTGTATAGCTCCCAAATGATAGTTATTTTGGAATGTGAGGAGTCAAATTTATGGGACTTACAAAAATTTCATTTCAACTTATACTAATGATCGATCAAAAGGTCAAGAAATCAAATAAGTAAACAACTAAAAATAAGCTTTTTGTACAACATCAAGCTAACAATATTTTATCCATAAAAAAAGCTAACAATATATTATCGCACGATTTATATTAAATCTTGACATGTTCACCAGCTTCGTTACAATAACTGCACCAAAAATATAGAGGATCCGAAATCCTTAGACTGAGCTGCAAATCATCAGTAATTATGATCCCGAGCTATGTCTCCTAATTTATGTGGAGTAGCTAAAAATGAGAGCAGACAAATATTTTAGTGCTACACATATATTTATAGCAAAAAAATGATTTCTAAGGAATTTATATGGATTTCTTAAATCGTTTGAAGCAGTAATATTATGCACATACATATAGCGAGCTTCTATTGTGAATGACTGAAATAATCAATAATCATAATTCAAAGGTGTCAATTTCTAAACGTATAATTATATGAGCTATTTTTACACAGTATACCCACACACACACGTGCATGTAAGTATAATTGGAGAGTGTTATTTGGCTACCAATCAAAAGGTCCAAACTGACATTTTACAAACCCAGTTTTTTTCTTTAAAAAAAAAGGAAAGAAAAACTTCGGTTCATCATTAGCTAAAATACAGAATCTGAGTCTATAAATGTACGTTGCTTCAAGCTAATAAGCAAAAGCAGACCTATTTTATAAAGTGTGTCTTTTCAATCCTTTAAACATAATATTCTTAACAAAAAATGCAAACAATAAAATTTTAAATGTTGACAAAACATTCTTACATATATACTGATTTATTAAATTTTGAATTTTAAAATACAATGATTGTCCAAAATCGTGGTTTGAAACTAAAGATGTTAGTATTAAAAGACTGAAAAGACACTTTAGGAAATTAAGGGACCAAAGTGAAATCTTGTACAAAATTAGAGGACCAAGTAAACTTTTGCCTATAATAAAATGAATCAGGTAACAAGGAACTGAATCCTGAAATATTAACAGAAGTTACTGATAGACAAAACATCTATCGTACAGTGATTTTGTCATAAACCATATGAATTTCACCTGTGTAACTGACAAATATTCTACGCGTATTGCTGACAGAATAATAAATCCCATGAAGAATGAAAAGATTTCAAACCTTACTTGAAACTTGTTCATGTGAATTACGATCCCATCAGAATGCCTTGTCGATCTGGAGGCAAAGATCAGGATCAGGATGAACACAACAACCCCAAAGAAAGCGATGGAAAACGGTGAAAGCATTTTGAAATTTGATATATTTGTTTAGGTTAATAATATAATCGCCTGTTTATAACTGAAAAGTCTTCGCTTAATTCAAATACAATTAGAATGGAGTTGTAACATCCCAACAAATGTTTTGGGAATTAAATACCTATTTTTCTAAAAATTTGAGGAATAACAATTAATCGTCATAAATTGGCTTGGAAATTTTTGAGAAATTATTTTAAGGCCAAGGATTAATTTATGGGAGTTAGATAATAAGCTAAATTATATAATCTATAAAATCTAAGGAAATCTTAAATTAGACAAATTTAAGGCTTAGTGTGTATAATTAATAGGATAAAAATATACCTACATATATATTGTTAAAAATACACCCACACTTCTCATGCTTCCCATGCCAACCATGCTTCAGATGTCGCCCTTGCTTCACATGCTCCTCATACATCACTCATGGGACACACATCTCACGCACACACACTCATTTATTAATTAAACACCACACATCACTCATGGCACACACACAATTATTTAATCGATAAACACACACACCCTTCCACTATAAATACAAGGCAACACACACACACTTCTCATTTTTAATTTCAATCAGTCAAGTCATATAGAAGGGGAGAGAAGTAGAAAATATATATAGAGAGAGAGAGAGACGTGAGTAAGAGAGAAGGAAGACTAAAGTGAGAATAGTTTTCGGAGAAGTGGAAGAAGGAGAAGTCAGTTACCATAGGCAAGCCTTGAATATTATTTAGGTAAGTCTTCTATATCTTTTTCTATTGTTATTCAGTTGGTTTAGGTTGTTTATGAGGATTTATAGTTGTTAGAAGTTGAGTAATTGTGAAAATAAGTTGCTATTATTTATGGTGAGAATAAGGTGTAGATATATAAGGAGTAAGAATTTGGTAAATTTGATGTCACCAATAGATTCTACATGAAAATTTATGTGAGAATACACGTGGTTGTAATTTTTGGATGATTATGTATAAATAAGGAATTTTTAGAAATTAAGAGGAGATGTTATTCGGTTAGTTTTCTGGAATCAGTTTGGTTATAAAATTCATTTCGTTAGTCAAAACTGATCCAAAAATTATGAAACTTTACATAAATAACGTAGACATAAGGAGCTTTAATTTGATATATAATATGTACTATTTGGATTAGTATATTGTAAGAAATGAATTTGTGAAGCTTAAGCACTGAATCTGGAACAAATTCTGGCATAGTTGTATTAATTGTGAATTCTAGAACTTTGGGCATGTAATCTCTAATAGTATGTATTTTTCCCTTAAATTATACTTAAATAGGGCAACACAGAATTTTGAACCACTCTATTTGAAATTTTTTGGATTTAGTTATGCATTTTTGAATTTAAGTACTACCAGATTATGTTTCTAGAAGGAAGATTGGAAGTGGCGAAATTTTGGAAAATTAAAAAATTAACAAAAATTATGAAAATTTCCAGATTTACATTATACATTAATATATTTATTTTGATAGGTGGATCACAATTTTTGAGCTTGTACATTAGGAGATATGAATTTTCAAAGTTGAGTTTATTTCTGGAAGGAAATCTGGAATAGGAAAGGTTTGACGAATTTCTTGGAAAATTGTGTTATCATTGGTTAGATATAAATATTTTGATATGAAAATAAATTTAAATATCTTCACATAGGCTTTGGAACCAATCAATTTTAAATTTTCTAGATTTAATTATGATTTTTCAAAGTTGACTGAAAAATCTGCCAGTTTTCTGAAAAAAATAGTAAAAGGTGTATTGTGGAGAATTATACTGTGCATAAATCACTGAAACTGAGATAACCACTAGAATATGGTTAAATGCAGTAGTAATACAAGTAATAACCAATTACTTATTAACTTTAATGTATAGGAATCGGTAATAACCCGAGCCAGATTAAAAATTTTGGATAAAAGTCGGACTGAAAAAGGACCAGATAGTAACTTGTTCTTTCATACACTATGTGATGATTAATTATATGTTGTGTATGTCATTTTCTGTAATATGAGCACAGTGTCTGGGACATGCATATTAGCTTAGTTGTGGTCTGGGACCGAACGGAGACGCAGAGTTGAGTTGGGCTTGCAAACAGTCGTTTGGCCTCGAACAATGTACACATAGCATTTTCATCTTACATAACATTGTGCATTGCATATTTATTGTCACATTTTATGTGTCGGATTGTATGTTACTACTGAGATTTATTTGAATATCACCCTTTTTCAACATTGAAAAATATTCAGCAGAAGGTAGCGGCTTTAAGGGCAAAATAGTAATTGCCAACGATTGAAGGTTCGAATATAGCAGAAGTGTAGTTGGTTACCTTGAGTTGTGAAATTTATTTCTTTTGGATTTTGTTTATATTTTTCAAACCCTATTGTGATTTCATGTAATATAAGCAAGTACTTATTATCAATATATTTCTGCTATTTCTGTGTGCCATCTGAACTATGCATTCATGAATCTGTAAATATCAAACTGTTAAGGGGTTTGAAAGGAGTTGCAGTTTAACCCAAGTCAACTTCTGTTATTTCACACTTTTCATTCCTTGGTTTTGACCTCCTTTTTTTCAATCATTTAGTATTTGGAAGGACTCATTATTAATCTAGATATGAGAATGCGTGACACACATATATACTGAATCACGATCCATTGGAGACTAGTGAGAAAGATGTGAAGCTGTGCCATGATTTATTAATATAATTCATTATTAGTCAGTCTTAAGGTTTATAGGACGTTTATTCATACTGTTATTCACCAGTATATATATTGTGGGTCTCGCCTCACAAGCAGTTTGAGAAGAAATAAACATTTACAATTCATCAATAATATGGTGTTTTATATAGATTTTAGACACAACACATTGATATTGATATTACAATTATCTTACAAACTTTTCATCAGATACAATATATAATAATTAAGCTATGGGTCATACCTCTTGTTGGGTAAGAATAAGCCCTTGAACACAATTTATTTAATGAAAATGGCGGTTAAATGGTGTTTATTTGAAAAATATTAATGATTCTTACTTGACCCATTTAAAATAATATCACCATCTTGCCGTATAAAAACAGTGGTATAATTACGTAACTAGCAACTCTTAAAATTTGATTTTGGTGTGGTAACTGATTTATGTTATTCCCTTTCATGTGATGCGCTTCATATAAATAACAATAAAGAAAGGTCAGTATATCCTCTCAGTTGTTATTAGTGTAATTAATATCTCTAAAAGAAAAGAAGATTAAGTAGCTAGCTAGGCACAAAAATTTTACTCTGATAAATTTAAGAGAGATTCAGCACTAGTTTATTTGATATCAATCAGGGTCTATGAACCCCATTAGCATGTAGTTTGATTCTTGTTGTTTTGGCCATTTGTCCTGTTTGTCATATTTCTTGCATTTTAGATTTAAAATCTCACATTAGTGAGCGCGCGTGCAGACACACACAAGTGGATCTCAGCTCACAGGATGTTTGAGATGAAATGAACTATTTACAATTCATCAATAATATGGCTTTTTATACGGATTTTAGACGTAACACATTGATATTAATATTACAAGTATTCTACAAACTTTCCATCACATACAATGTGTAATAAGCTATTGATCATACCTCTTATTAGGTAAGACTTCAAAGACAAGTAAGCAGTATAAACCTGTTATTATTTCTTACACTAGAACTTGTCATTGCACATTTTTCAATAGTTATTGAACTTTTTGGTGATTGAATACCTTACTTGGGACCTTATACTAATTCCCCCATATATTAATACCTCTTCGGAGTTCAGAATGTCAAACTAAGCCCAATCCATACTCTTCATTGAAGACCCTTCTATGCTCCTTGAAAGACATCTGACAGCGCACTCTTCACAGGATTCCTTATTATTATTTTTCTTCAGAATGCTTGTTTTTCCTGTGTATTCATCTACTTCTTCTTCTTCCCCCCTAGAAAAATAAGAAAAATCACTCATAGATTTTCTTAGGAAACATGCTTGATGAAAATTTTATTTTATTGTAATTGGGACAACATTTTCTGAAGCTGTTAGGTGCATACAGAAGAATAAAAGATTGTTCAATAACTTGAAGCAAGAAAAATGAACTAATGATTTCTTATAGGATGTTAGAATGCATCATCAGAGAAAATGAAGAATGGTAAACGATATTGAAAAGGTTGAAGTCTATTGAAAAGGTTGTATCATTTAGGCAAGCTTACAAGTGAATCAATTCTGCAATAACCTAATGCATTGATTTGATTTCATTGCTTATGAACAGAATTTTGTTTAATAATAACCAATTAAGAAAGGAAGAGGGTGAGACTCGGATGAATATGACACAAAACAATAGCAATTTATCTTAATTGGTAAAATGACGCTTGTGCCATCTATCTGTTTAGTTTACATGACAATATCTCAAAGAAATATCATACTAACAAGTTACATATGTAGACAAGAATCAACATTTGTTATGAATGTAACCATTTGATTTGATATTAAGGGGAAATTTCAGATAAGAACCACTATAGTAAATTAATTCCTATTAGCTCTCAAAGAAATCTAAAATTTCATTGCAGTTTGGTGGAAAGTGAAATTAATTTGTGAAGTAAAAAGACAAAATAACCCTTTCAGAAACAAAGGAGAAACATGTTTTGCAAGTGGCGAACATATCATGAATAAGTGAGATAATCCTATAAACAAGTGAAATAGTCATATGAACATGAGGAATTAATTTCTTAACAAGAATAAATTGGAGCATGATCAAGTCAAATTCCGATCCATTTGCAAGTGGCAAACAAATGAATAAGTGGAACAGTTCTATGAACAAGTGCGATAATCTTATGAACAAGAAAAATTAATTTCTTAATTATAACATATTGGAGCATGATCAAGTCAAACTCCATTTGTAAGAGGTAAATATATCATGAACAAGTAGAATAGTTATATGAACAATTTGAGAATAGTACCTGGTGAAAAATTGGAATTCCACTTGTTCATGATGTGTGTAACATCCAAAAAATTTAATAAAAAGATTAATTTATGAGAACTAGATAGTAAGCCAAATTATGGAACCTACAAAATTTAAGGAATCTTAAATTAGACAAAGGGAAAAATTAAGGTATAGTGTGTATAAATAATATGATAAAAATATACCTATATGTATATTAAAACACACACACAAACTCACCGACACTTACTCACAATCACCACTCATTCTTCTTTCCATATTTCACTCTCTCATTGGCATATGTGTGAACTCTCTCATCTTTCTCTTTTCATTCGGACAACACACACACACTCTTGCCATTTGGAATTCATGACCCAACACCACAATTAGCCACTTAATTAATATATCCTCCCCTCTCCATTCATGCAACACATCCAGAGAATGGAGGGCTGAAGAGAAACAGAAAAACAGCAGAGAAACAAAATAGAGACAGAGAGAGAGACGTGAGTGAGAGAGTTAAATCAGAGGAAGGGAACGATCGGAGAAGTGGAACAAGGAAGCTCCAAACCTCACATGCAACTCCATATTCCAGTACAAGTGAGTCTTCTCTAACTCTTCCCATTATTGTTTTGTTTTTGGGGCTGTTCATGAGGATTTATGGCTGCTGGAATTAAGAAAATTCGCCGGAAAGTTTTTGTCTCAAAAACCAGCAATTGTGTGTCAATTTTACGTTAGATTTTTGGTCTCATTGATTCTGTAATGACATCCCCAAACACAAGAAACATGTTTAGGAGTATGTAGAGTCAAAATCTTTGAGAGTGGAGTGAAAAATCGTGGCTACATGTGAGTTTTCTCAACTCTGTTTTACTCACCGGAAAATAGAGTTTCTTCCGGAAAGTTGAAGAAGCTTAAATGGAGGTTATAGATGGATTTTTTGTTTGGTTCTTTTTCTTATAAAAATTTTAGGATGTGTAGTAGGTTATAGAATCAAGAATCGTACAATTTGGAGTCAAAATGAGTGAGTTATTGAGTTTTAAACTTAGACTGTAAAAAACTGACGTTTTGGGAGATAGTACATTTCGTGTTGAGCTTTGACCAACCTAATCATATCAAATATTTGTGAAATTTTACATGGATATAGTATACATCTCAAGATTTAAAATGAGTCATAAAATGTATCATTTGGGTATCTATAGAGGGAGTTATGATTTTCGAAATGTGGGTTTAGAAACATATACAATCCTAGAAGTCCAGATTCTATTAGTTGGCTTCGTGGTGCTTTTGAATTATGTAATATTTCCCAATGGCAATGAAAATTTCTAGAAATAAAGTACATATTCTAAGATTTAATTATATATATATTTTGTGCTATTTAGATCATTATATTGAGAGATATAAATTTTTAAAGTTAGCTGCTGTCAGAATATGTTTCTAGAAGTTAGATTGGTTCTCACGCAATTTTGGAAAACCAAACCTTAACCAAAAATTATAAAAATTTCCAGATTTAAATTAGACATTCAGAGCTTTAAATTTATAGGTATTTTTTAATTTTTGGACAAGTACATTAGGAGATATGGATTTTCAAAATTGTGCTCTATTTCTGGAGAGTAATCTGGAACAGTGAAATTTTATGAAATTCAGGGAGCAATATGGTGAATCTGGGTGGATTTTGATATTTTTCCATGAAAATATATTTCAATAGCTTCATTTAGGCTTTAGACCCAGTCAATTTGAAATTTTCTAGAATTAGTTATAATTTTTCAAAATTGACTGAAAAATTTGCCAATTTTCTGAAAAATAGAAACAATTGCACTATGCAAAATTATATAGTGTAGAAGCCGCTGAAACTGAGATAACCTTTAGAATATGATTAAAAGCAATAGTAATGCAAGTAATAACCAATTACTTGTTTATTTTAATTTATAGGAATTGGTAATAGCCCGAGCAAGAGAAAAAGTGTTGGATAAACAGTTGAACTGAAAAATGACCCATGTAGTAATTATTTCTCTCATATACTATGTGATTATTTATATGTTGTGTATGCCATTTTCTGTAACATGACGGTGCATGGGGCACAACACGTGAATAAGCCAGGGTCTAAACATGTCATTTGACCATAGACACGAGTTAAGCAGGGGTTGCAAATAGTCATTTTGCCTTGGACAATATATATACAACACGAGTTAGCATTTTACATATCATGGCGCATTGTATATTTATTTATCGTATTTTATATAATTGATTATATGTTACTACTGAGATTCATTCGAGTCTCACCATTTTCCAATATTTAAAAATATTCTAGTAGAAGGTAGCGGCTCTAAGGACAAAACCGTAAATACCGGCGATTGAAGGTCTCATTCTAGTCGGAGTACAGTTGATTATCTTTAGTTTTAAATTTTATCTCTTTTGGACTCTGTATATATTTTTCAAATCCTATGAAGATTTCTGTAACATAAATAAGTACTTATAATTAGTATATTTCTGCTATTTATGTATGCCGTTTGAACTATACATTTATTATTATGCAAATATCGAATTTTTAAGGGGTTTGACAATGTGTTTCTTACTTGCAAATGGAATTTGACTTGATCATGTTCTAATGTGTTCTGATCTTTTTGAGAAATCAATTTCACTTGTTTATAGGATTATTCCACTTATTTATGATGTGTTTGCCACTTGAAAATCGGGTTGTTTCTCCTTTGTTTTTGAAAAGGTTATTGTTGTCTTTTTACTTTACAAGTTAATTTCACTTAAGCCCCTACAGATTGCAATGGAATTTCATATTTCTTTGGGGCTAATGGAAATTTATTTGCTACAGTAGTCCTTATTTGAAATTTTTTGTATAAAATTTTTTGCATGCGCACACATACTCACTAATATACCTTATCGTTGATTTGATAGAAAGTAATCAACACGTCACGAAACTTCATGTAGTAAATTTTGTCCTCTTTATCTTCATCATTGCATGTATTTTTCTCAAACCTCATGGTTATCAGTGAAAGAGAAAACAAATCCAACGTAAAGTCAATCATTTTTTTTATCAAATTAAGCTAAGCATAGTACAAGAATAAACACAAGCCAAACAATAATTCGAATTTAAACAACACAAAACCCTAATCAAACACATCAACAAAATACGAAACAAAAAATCAAAAGAAAATACTAAGATGACACAAATTAAAGCAAAGAGTAATATGACACTACCACTGTCTCAATGAGGAAGCTTCTATAGATATGAACAACCACCATAATCGTGCTCTATAATTAGGTACTAAATCAAATTTGCAGGACCAGATCACTAACCACATACAAAGTATTTTATAATTGATCTAAATAATATTGCCTTAATCAATGATTATAAGCTAAATATGCCTCCATCGTGACTTAGGAAGTCTAGATCTACATGACAAACCAACAATTCACAATGTTGAAAGAAGATGCATCCACCACTCCTAATAGACACCATTACTCACACATAGAAATACCAAGCTCAGACACACATACACACATCTCAAACTCTCACCAAATTACGAACACCAAGGAGTGAACAAAAACAATAGAACAACAAAGTCAAATTGTTGAATACCCTCTTCTTTCTTGAAAATCAATCAATGATTTGTGAGTGAAACCCTGAAAGAAAGATGTGTATATATACACACAGCTGTGTGTAAATAAGGTTAGGGTTAAGACTTTGGAGGATACTTTTTGAATGGTAGAAGTTTGGTTGGTTTAAATTTCAAATGCATAACGATGAATCTTATTCTAATTTTCAACAATGTATCTAATTTTTGGACCTTTTACGTTGTATCTAATTGGATACATTGCATCTAATTTATTTTTCTTCCTTAATTAGAGTGTTAGTGGATGCCAAGGAATTATGACTAATCTATGAATGACATAATGAAGATTTATTTTCTTTTTTTCCAACTTCAAATAAATAAATTTAAATGGTGGGTCAAAAATAAATTAATTTAGATATTTCAAATACACAACAATGCATGTATGTTATTCGGATTTTTTTTATGAATCTTTTTCGGATTTTCAACAGTGCATTTTTTTTTAACCTTCTACATTGTAACTAATTGGATACATTGCATATAATTTTAGTTAGAGTGTTAGTGGATTCCAAGGAATTATGACTCTTGGATGAATTATATAATGAAGATTTTTTGTCCACTTCAAATGAATATGTTTAAATGGCGGATAAAAAAAATTTAATTTATATATTTCAAATAAATAAGTTCAAATCAATTTATTTTGCTTTGGGCAGGATCCTATAGGTCTTTGTTTCGCTATTTGCATCATTGATTGATAGGTGTTTCATTTGAAATCTTGGTTCGTGTCGGGGGACGGGTGTTATGAGTTCTATATTGAGGAGGCTCCACTACTACATAATCGAGTATATTTGGTGCTCCATGCTTAATGGTTTTTATGAAACCGTTAAATATAGATAGGCAGAATAATGAGAATGTAACGACCTCCTAAAATTACCTCAAAATCCCTCGTTTCACCAAACATTAAATAATATTACATAAACAACATATCAAAATGCTCCGTCCATAGTACAAATCCCAATATGCAAAACCTTCAACATATACCACGATTCGCTAAAATACCCTTAAGTTTGGCAATATACATTATAGTCATGAAACTAAACGAGACATACAATTTGACAGCAAATCAAGCCTTGTACGCCTTCCCCTTGGTAGCATCGATTGGAATTTCACCTAAAAATAATAAATTGACAGGAGAAGTCACATAGACCAAATAATCACTTCCATTTTAACAAGTATGCAGGGACTGATTATAAGGTAGTTAAGTGGGTAAAATATAAATAATATAAACTATAATCTTCCAAATGTTAGATGTGATTAGTTTTGATGATCTCAAATATAGATATTAAATATTGAGAGCAAAAAGTTTGCATTATATTTATCTCCTACCTTGATTTTACTAACTGCTATATTTAATGTAGATTAGAAGATATCAAGTTGAATTGTGGAGGATGATAAAGAAGAAAATTAAGAAAGAAGTTATTTGGATTGATCAAGAGGAAGAAGAAGAAAAAGATTGAAGATATTCAAGAAAACAAATAAGCTATCTAGTTGAGTTTGGTTATGAAGAATTACCAAGAAGAAATAGATTGAAGAAAGAAAAAATTGCAAAATATCATCAGAATATCAATATTCAAGTTCATAGATTTGATATTAGAAGTCTGGATGATCAAATGGAAGTTTGAATTGATCAATTCGGCGTTAAAATAGTCAATCTGGAGGTTTTTGGATGTTCACTCGAGTGACACCTCTTTACTTAAGTAATATCTCATTTTCACACGAGTGAAGTGAATTTTTGATGATTCACTCGAGTGAAACATGTGTCACTCGAGTGAAAATGTATTTTTAGCTAGTCTGTTCAGCTCTGTTCTTCATTCAGCATGGACAAGGTTTGGTAATTTGGCTATATCTCTCAAACCAAAACTATGATTGAGACGAAATCAGTGGAATAGGAAACTAGACTTATAATGCATCATTTGAAACCAAGATCAAGCTGAAATGAGCTCATATGAAGGAGATATGAATTTTTGAAGTTGACCTTCAAATCACCATCACTTTTTTGGAACAGGTTTGATATTTTGGACATAACTCCTAAATTATAAATCCAATTGAGTTGAAACTAGTGCCATATGAAACTAGATTTAAAGATATTTCCATGGATATATAATATGTTGAATTTTGATGAGTTATATTCAAAGCTTGATGACTTTCTGAATTTGATGCTCGAAAATACATACTCTATCTACGCTCTTTGTATCATAATTTGCAAAATACAAAGAGTTTGGAGCTGATTCTTTTTGGATTAGAATATAAATGAAAAGAGCTATTCTATGATGGGTCATTTTCCATATTTAGAGCTAAAATGTATAAATCACTTGAAGTGAACACTTGAGTGATACTTATGAGTGATGATCCTAACCTTCAGTGTATTTACAAGTCACCCGTTTGAGGCTGTACAAGTTCACTCAAGTTGATAAATAAACACTTAAGTGATGGCGTTAACTCATAGGAATTTGTAAGTGACTCGCAAGGTGATCTGAGAGTTGGAAGCAGATCACTTGAGTGAAGATTTATGCCACTCGAGTGATTCAAAGTTATTCAGCGTCACTTGCAAGATTTCAAAGAATCACTCGCAGGTCCTCTGAAAGTTATGATTAAAGCTCACTTGAGTGATAAGAGACCACTCGAGTAAAAAGAGCTCACTTGCCAGTTTCACTCGCTGATCGTGCTAAGAGTTACGTGAAAATTTCACTCTAGTGAATAAGTGTCCACTCGAGTGGAAAGACATCACTTGCAGATTTCTGAAAGTCACTCGCGGGATCTCTAAAGGTTATGAAGAGGAGCCACTCGAGTGAGTAAGTGATCACTCGAGTAAAGTATGTCACTTGTAGATATTCCTCAAGTTACTCATGGGAGATGAGCAAGTTACATATGGTGTTCACTCGAGTGACCAATATCCACTCGAGTGACAAAGTTCCACTCTCCACCTATGTGCAAGTGACTTGCGATAACTTAGCAGGTTAAAGATAAAGATCACTCAAGTGAACATATGCCACCCGAGTGATATCTTGCAACTCACGACATTACAACAAGTTACCTTTTGATTTGATCAAGTGCAGTGTATCTGAACAGAAAATCACTAGAGTTACATTTCATGCACTCAAGTAATACTAATCGCAGATTCTCTTAATCACCGTCTCGGATTTCTCCATAATCTTGCAAACTCATTTAAACCTTGATTTTCTTGCTTCTAATCATTCCTAATCATAACTAATTAAGTTTATATGAGATTTATAGGTGATTGAACATGAATTAGAGCTCAACGGCCAAACGCATTTTATGTCAGAAACTCCAACGGTCATATTTTTCTAAAGCGACAAAATCAGAACGAGGCCTAACGGATACTTCAATGGTCATCAGAGCTACATCAACTGTAAATAGAGAAGCATTCAGAGTTGGAGATAAGAGCTTGCACCCACGCTGTCAAAATGCTAATACTCTTATGTTCATCTTATTTACTCTCTATTTTCTCAGTGATCTTATAATTTATCATAGAGAGTGAGATTATTTTTAATGTACTTCAGTATTCATATTATTCACTTCTGAGAGAGAAGATTGATTGTAATCCTTTAGCATAAAGGTTGTATCCTTACGGTGAGTAAGGGGGAGTATCTCGGTGAGAGATTTCTAAACGGCTTCACAAGTGTCCGGATAAACTTGTGGGATTGTAGAGGCTTCTCTTGTGCCTGATTTAAATAAGAAGATAGTGGATTGAAAATCTCAAGTGGAGCTTAGGGACTGGATGTAGGTCATCAAGGATTGGACCGAACTTGGATAAATCACTGTTTGCATCTTTCCATTCTTAAACTGTTATATTTCCATCATATGTGATTTAATTACTTGACCATAGTTTTATAACTCATTTCTTTAATACTTATTGATTCTATAAGATGCGAAAAGAATTTCAGAGTTCTTAATTTTTTATTTTACACCAAATTCACCCCCTCTTGGGTGTCAGCTGGTTCTAACACCAAAGATATTGATATTTCAAGAAAAACAATTTAATATGTATAGAACTTCCTCAACCATCCTTATAACCTCCTCAACTGTTGACAGAACCGTTGGGCTACAACATTTAATAGGTTTAATCTCTTTGACAACACTACACCAAGCTCTCCAATAATGAGGTGTAACCCGGCCAAAGGCTACATGTGATACCTCATTTCCTATAGCCTCAGATGAGAACAAAAGAGTAGCAAAAACATTTGTGAAACCAAGATCAGGTGCCGGATTAAGTAACTTCTAAAAATGTTTACAAATTCCAAACCTATCTCAAGATTTGAACCTGGGACTGGAAAGGAATTTTTTAGAGTAATAAAAATTTTTCAAACCATTTTCACAAACGTTCACTATCTCATTAACTCTCATCGCGCTCTTCTTTTTGTTTTATTAAAGTTTGCAAGCGATTATCTGCTTAGTTCTCATGTTCCATACCTTAATTATGTTTCATTAGTAATCGGAAGCATAATATAACTAAACCATTCTTCTACTAGTCTACTTATTGTAACATGCTAGAGTTACAAGACATTTACAGTATATACATATCCAAAATATATATACACATGTTTAAGATATCTAAAATACACCTAATAAACAACCAGAAAAATCATAATCTTCAGCGTTTAATCCTCTAGCCATCCACATTTACTTTGTTCTTGCCCCTTAAGCTTTCTCCCTGTACTGAAGGTGGTTTATGGAAAAAGAGTGAGATTCAAAAGAATCTTAGTAGTAACATAATGCCAATCATAAAGATATAACATCACAAATATGCTATTCAGTCATCATACAACAGAATCATCATAATAACATTCAGTGCAATTCATGCAGAACATATATATATCACCATAGCGCTAGGAATACAATAGGCACTGAGGGATACCCGTGCAAAATAGGCCCCAGGCACTCGCTTGTGCATCGCTGAACATTATATTGGCCTGAGTGTCCACCCGTACAGATAGGCCCTGGGTGACCATCCAGCATAATCAAAATGTGCTAGACAATCTGTGATGATTTCAAACAACACACAATGCATATTATAAACATATGAAAGATAAGTTACTATCTGGTTATTTTCCTTTCCAATTTCCTCCTGTTTGTTGGAGCTTGGCAATGTCTTAAGCTTCGAACGGCTATTAGGTCCTATAATTGAAATTTACAGACATTGAGTCATTACTCAATCCAATCTTTTGATATAATATAAACTAAACTATTTTTGGCTTAGCTTGTTGGTTGTCATTTGAGTCACTTAGGTAGCCCTTGGAAGTCCCAACAAAGGCATATGGGGTTGGGAAACACCATCCCAATCAAAACCTCTTGGAAAATATGAAATATTGAAAATTTTGGGTCTTGGCCGCAGCCAACAATGCTTGGCTGCGGCTAAGACAGGTCAATAACATTTTGGCCGCGGCCGAGTAAATCTTCTGGCCGGGCCAATAATTCTCAGTTTCTTGACCAAACTTACAAAACTCATACCTAAATATAGAAAAAAACCAAATGAGATGCTTCCAAGTTCTACAGAATCCTCTTTAAGTATAATTTTAGGGGCAAATATAGCCATATGTTTAAAGCACTAAAATAAATATAGTATTTCATTCCATTAGGCCCTGCTATAGAAATCTCAAGTTTTTAATACGCAAATTTTAGAAGCTCATATCTCCCAAAGTACTTATCAAAAATTTGAAAAATTCCTATAAAATTAAAGATCTATGTCTCTAATTTAATTCTAGAAATTTTCAGAATTTTTAGACAAGGTTTGATCTTTGAAACACTACGCACAACAACAATGCTTCTGACAAGGCAGATTAACACTATGAACAATCTAACTTCATAAATTCCCAAATTCATATACAAGCATCCAAAAATCATGAAAACTTGTATACCTACACAATTTTTCCTTCTAAAGCCAATGGAATCATAAAAATTATCAAATTCCTTCATCTTCATCACGTCATAGTATAGGCAAAAAATTGAGATTCTCAGAAAAATTATGTCGGTTTCGTGCTTTCTCTTACTTAATCACTTTCTTTCTACTTCTAATAAAATGATTAGCTATTTACACACTTATTATACAAGATTAGAAGTGATTTTAACAGCAGGACCCACTTTAGGGTTCCATCATCCAATCTTCACAAAACCACCAAATTCAAGCCAAAAACAACAAGAACAACAACAACAAAGGTGAAAGGAGCAAGTTCTTGGAGTTTACCTTGGATTTCTTGTTGCTTCTCTCTCTAGGACATTTTTTTTCTGTCCACAGCTCTTAAATCAGCTAGAAATACATGGTTCCAATGGTGTAGAAGTGATTAGAAGAGGTTATGGAGGGATTAGGAAGCTTAAGACACAAGGTACAAGTTCCTTACCTTGATCTTTGGATGAACCCTAGCTTCCTTGTGCTTCTTCTTCTTTCACGTTCAGCTCTCTTCCCTTTCTAATTTCTGATTCAACTTCCATGGGAATGAGAATGATGAAATGAAGAAGATGTTGTCTTAATGAATTAATAAAGTGGCTTTACTCATGGCAAAATCTAATTGGTCCATGTGTTTTTCTTTTATTCCATTACTCTAATAATGCCATTTCTCTTTTCTTTTCTTCTTTAATCAGTTTAATTTCATGAAAAATAGGAGGGAAATGTTTCTTTGAACTCCTAATGTCATCTTGCAATTTGTTAACCAAAGTTCTATGCCTTTGTTTTCCGACTTCTTTTCCAAGCTTTAATCTTTGATTTGGTAATAATATTCCAAAATGGACTTATTAATTACCAAATAGTTATTTCCTCTTTTTAATTCCCATTTAACTGAAATTATTGGAAATATTAGGGAAAAATAATTATTTCCCACTTTATGACAAAATTACCATTTTGCCCCTACGTTTTTACGATTTACCGAAATAAATCATTTATTGCTCATTCCTTTGGTTTAGCCTAATTTTTAACACTTGAATAAAACCATTATTTTTTTCATTTCATACTCAAATTTTGGTTACAATATTGGGCCTTTAAATGGACATTTATTGCCTCTTTATATCCTTACTTGGCCGAATTATGTGTCACCGGCGATTAGAATTTTTCTATAAATTCATTACACCACAATTCTCCATTTTATTCCAAAAAATATAAAAAATATACATATGAGGAATATTGGTGTAAAAGTGAGGTATTACACTACATAACTCATATCGGACCATGGGTTCCCTTTCCATTAAACATGAAAAGGTGTCACCTGTCCCTTGAACTGATCCTTATCCCGGCCAAAGGAAAAGGATGGTTCCAAGGGCCCTGAAAATGTCAAAGTCATTCACTGTGCACTCAGTAGGACTATACCACGTGGAATAAAAGAACCAAACCACCTCCAATCACAACTCACCATATTCAATACCTCAACATCACAATTATCAATAACTTTATTTTCATATATTTCTTCTTCAATACTATACATCAATCATTCAAAACCACATGCCCACTTAACTAACAAGTTTACTAAAAACATAATTGATAAGAGTTATAAGGGTTTTGTATTTCTTCTATTTGTTATAGGTTAATATGTTGGCAACTGATGGTGGCTCAAGTACTGAGGGTCCTAACCCCTCCACCAAAGTCGTGGAAACACTAGTTTCTTTTGATTAAACCATATTTTGATATTTTTTTCATGATTAATTGGGATTTTTAATGCATTTCCTAGGAAATTATTGTATAATTAAGAATGAATTTGAGTAAGGGACATTTGGATTGAATTAAGTATAATTAGGGACAAAATGGTTATAATTTGTTAATTATTCATGCAAATGATTTCTTGGATTTTCACTGGTACCTTGCGCATAATATTGCATTGCAGGTGTTTAGAAGAAAATTGAAGATTTTGGAAAATATAAATTTGGGATAGAATCAATATTTTTTAGGATTGAGGAAAATTACAAAAAAGAGCCCCTAGAATTTTTAGAAATTGCAAATCAATGATGAAAAAGGACCAGGGAAAATTACAGGAAGGGCCCAGAGGTTTTGGAAATTACAATTCAGCCCATAAAACATTTCAAAAATTTCAACTTTAGTCCCTCAACGAACATTTAAATCTTTTAAGTTTAGTCGCTAGTCAAAACTTGCGTTTTGACCAAGGCTAGTCAAAATTCGCTAGTCAAATTTTTTTAGAAGCTCAGAACATACAGTAGCAACATGGACTGAAATACACACCAAATACCTTCAACTCTTCTTCATCTTATTATCACCTTCACCTCTCTTACTCATTGGCGACAACTTCCACCTTCACCGTCGCCAATGAGATTTGCTATCACCAGTATAGTAGGCACTAAGACAGTGAAGAGAGGAGGAAGCTTTAGATCGGGTTTTGGCCAAGGAAGAGAGAGAACACAGTGAAGGCACTGTAAGAGCTCAGAATCGCGCTCTTTTTCAAACCAGCAAATCACAACTCTGTCTCTCTCTGTCTTCTTACTATACTCACTATCACAACATCTCTCTCTCTCTTCTCATTCTCTATTAACCACTATGGAAGGAGAGCCTGCCACTACTACAGAAAGCAGTTTTAACATCCCTTTTTACAGCCTTTTAACGTCCTTTTATAGGGGGACGCCTATGTAAGTAATGTAGTAAATAATGGAAATAATGCCCATTAAGAAAGGGATGCATAAATTCCCACTTTAGGCATCCCTTGTGTAAAAAGGGATGCCTAAAGTGAACTTTAAGCGTCCCTTTTACCATAAGGGACGCCTAAAGTGGAGACTTTACACTACTACAAAAAATACTATAGACGGTGTTTATTTTTATAAATATTATGGCGCTGAGGAAGCGTTGTAGCTTCCAGCGATAAAAACAACCTATGGCGCTTCTTGAATTTCTAAAAGTGCCATAGGTTTGTTTTTTTATTTTTTTTAAATACACTTCCTACGGCACTTCCCCACAGAAGCACCATAGGAAGTGTGGACCTCCTATGGCTCTTCCCTGGGGAAGCACCGTAGGAGGTCATACACCTCCTACGGCCATAAAATGTCTTTTTTAGAAAAATAATTCTGCGTAATTGTTTTCTTTTCCTAATGAAACCCTCGATCTATATATACAGTCCAAATCAATCATCAAACTTGTCGGTATCCTTTGCAATATTGAATTCCTATCTTCATCTATCAAGTATGGAAGAACTCCAACATTTAAGTTGCTTAAACTTGAGCCATACATGTTACTAGTACATGTAGTTCTATGGAGGACTAAACTAGTATTATTATATTTTTAAGTTCAAAAATTTAAAAACTTATAATATATAGAAAGTTTAAGAAGGTAGAGTTGAAACTTCAAGTAAATACCTGAAAAAAAGCATATATATAATATTCATGACATATTTTAACTAAAAGAAGAAGAAGAAGAAGAAAACGTATGGACATAAGCTTCTGTATATATAAAAAATACTTACAAGCTAGGGGGCTTTTGTAAGAGGCCGAGACAATAATAGGGAGCTGGAGGGCACGCGAAGAAGATGATAATGAAGGGATTGTGAAAAGTTAAAATAGAAATTTGTATGGCGCTTGATGTAGAAGTGTCATATAGAGCCTAGGGAAACTTTGGCGCTTTCTTAGACAAGCGTCATAGCTTTCATTAATTGAAAAAACAAATAAAAAAGCAATGGCCTTAAATTTAAAATTAATAACCTTTAATGGTGTTTGGTGTTCAAGCGCCGTTGAAGGCAAATAGATATTTATTACCTTAAAGATAATATATATATATATTTGCCTTTAAGACAATATTTATTTATAATATATAATATATTATTTATTGCCTTGGCCTTCATATAATATTGCCTTTGTGGCCTTAGATGGCGCTTGATCGTCTAAGGCCACATATTGCCTGGCCTTAAACGGTGCTTGATGATCAAGTGCCATTTAAAGCCTATATGGGCAATATATGATATTTCCTTTTCAATGGCACTTGCTCCTTAAGCGCCGTTGAAGGCCTCTTATTTAACGTTAAAAGCTATCTTTTTGACTTTCAAACTCTCTGTATGATATAAGGCCTACATTTTTTTTAAAGAAAAGAATAAGGTTAGTTATGACGCTTGTTTGGGTAAGCGCCATACAAGGGGTCTAACTTTTTTTTAAAAAAAAAACCCTTGTATGGCGCTTTCCTAGACAAGCATCATACAAGGTATTAGGCAACTACGACGCTTTTTTGGTGAAGCACTATAACTACCACATATATATATTTTTTGATAGAAGTCTCCTTCGACCTTGTTTGAAGAAGTGTCATAAGATTAGCGCCGCTAAATCTATATTTTGTAGTAGTGTTAAGCTTCCCATTATTGTTAAAGGGACATCTAAAGTATCTTTATTTGATGCTTTCTAGCTTCTAAAAAATTCATGTTCTCTTCGTTAAAATGCTTATGTAACACCTTATTTTCAATAGCTACATATACATCAAATGTTTAATTACACATAACCACTACACTCTTACATCAAATACAAATAGTAGTGCCTTACACTACAATCTTCACTTCACATTCATATCTTCTTTGATGCATATCTTCCTGCACTCTTCACCTGTCTAAATGGTTGGTTTGGAGGAGTGAGATTCGAGAGAATCTCAGTAGCAAACATTACCACTATGCATGCCAGATATATATGAATGCATGACATGCTTGCCTACACTATTTCATGCCAACATAATGACATGCTGCATGCTCGATGTTATGACATACATATGGCCATTGCACAAATATTGTAGAGCTTCAGCCAATCATACATGTTCCACACAAATAGGAAAATTAGTCACATAATCAATTTAAGACATACATATCACATACATGCAGAAAAGGTAAGTTCACTACCTCTTGGACTTTATGTCATTCTCTTCTTGTCCCTTGATCCGCCAACCATTGCTTCTTCTTTATCACTTCATGGCCCTAGGCAAGTGATAACATCATTAGAGCCATAAAATGTAAATACCCAATGGCCCACATTAGCCCTAAAGGCTTACTTTCACCCTTGGAGTTCATACCAATTACATTGGTGCCCTTAAGTCTTAATTTTGCATAAGACATAAAGCTGACAAATTTTTCACCAAAGTTTGAAAACTCATAATTAATTCTATATAACTCCAATTGAGGTTTTTCAAAATTATATACAAAGCTAATTCAGTTTAGTTTCACATAAAAATACTCTATTTTAAACACTACTACCACAACATTCCCAAAATATTTCCAAACACCAACTATTTCAGATGTTCTTCCAGAAGCAGGAGATAACTTTGAAAAATCACATCTTTTAGAAAAATTATCCAAAAATGAAAAAAATACCTGTCAAATTAAAGATCCATGTCTCTACTTTAATTCTGGAAATTTTTAGAATTTTTTGATAAGGTTTTCCCTATAAAAAATTCACACAACATCACTGTTTCAGATTCTTTACAGAGAACATGACATATCTTCAACAATTCATATCTCCTACTATACCTATCCAAAAATTACAAAATACCTACAAAATTAAAGCTCCACATGTCTAATTTAATCATAAAAAATTTCATAATTATTGGATAATATTTGTTTCCTAAAAAACTCGTTACAATGACACTGCCTCCTGAAAATGAAATTCACAGCATTTACTCTTAAACTTCCAAAAATTCCCAATTCATATACAAGCATCCAAAAATCATGAGCACTTGCATACCTATACAATTTTGCCTCCTAAAGCCAATGAAAGCATCAAAATCATCAAATTCCAAATCCTCCTATATGAAATAGTACAGGGCAGATCTAAGGATTCTTGAAAATAGTTTGTTGTTTTCTCTTACCTAATCACTTTCTTGCTACTCCTAGTCAAGTGATTAACTATTTAAACACTCGTTGGACATCATTTAGCCATTAAAACATCCTTTAAAACCATTACCCCACTTCCAATTTACTCATCCAAATAACAAATCAATCGGTTAAAAAGGAAGCTTACACTTACTTCTACTCGTTTCTGCAAACGGTTCGAAATTTCGGTAATACCCTGGCCGGTGAGATGGCGCCAACCACCTGCAAATGAAAATCTAAAACTATATAAATATAGCTCGCGATGAGTAGAAGAAGTTTCCTAAAATGTACTTTGAGAGAGGATGCCATTTCGGCAGTGTTTCGGAGGTTGGAATTTTCTCTCTCTTCTCCCTCCATTTCTCTGCAGCTTCTCTCTCTCTCTTCTCTGCAATTTCACCATGAAAATGAGTTGAGGACGATGATAATTGATGATTAAAGGAGGTGTTAATTAGCTTGCCGCGTGTCAGCTCCCTATTCGCCCAAAATTCCAATTTTCGCACTTAATTGCAAAACTGATAGAATTTTCATTAAACTTTGAAAATTCATATCTAATTGTGTAGATATCCAATTGGGTGGTTCTAAAGGATATGAGACCCTTATTAAGTCTTATTTTAATAAAAATATAACCTTTAGCCAATTGGAAGCTCAATATTCCCATAATTTTAATATTTGGATGTTTCCCCAGAAAATAGTCAATTTTGCTGGGCTAATTTCAAAAATTCATTTCTCTTTGTGTACAACTCCAAATGACTCATATGACCTATCAAATTTAATCTTGATAAGTATACTTTCATTCTGTAAAGTTTCATAATGTTTCACCATCATTTACCCATCGAAACATGTCACACAATCACCACTGCCATACCGGGAATTTCACCGATAGCAAAATTACTTTGTGTTCCATTTTACTATATTGTGTGTGACTTCCAATCACTTCGTTTTGTTATTTCCCGAGCTCTTTATCTCATAAATATAATTAATTTTAATATCCAAGGATATAAAGGAATTTTGGGGAATTTAAACATGTCTTATAGGGACATTTGCTAAACCGGGGCTTAGCAGCCCACTTGATCCAGGCTTAATCTCAAGCCTTTTGTCCCAAAATTTGGGATATTACAACTTATCTATCCAAATATAAATTTTATAACAATTTGGGCAGAACTTCCCTATATAAAAAGGAGTTCTCCAAATTACAACAATACTTAATTTTCAAGCTTTCCACTTCCAACAATACATCTCCATGCTTAACCACCATATCTAAGGCCATAATCCATTCATAACAATCAAACTCTTGATTTTAAGTAGGGAATAATACAGGGCAGTGTTCATTGAGCATTTTGAATCTCAAGTTTATTTTATTTCTCCTCACTATTTTTTATTTCACATTAGTCCTTATAATTGTATATCATACCAATTATTATTTTTTGTTACATACTCAACTGTACCAAAGTGAATACTCATTCCACGGATGGAAACTTCACTTTTTAAGAGACTACATGTCATCAATTATATATTGGGATTCACAAATTGTGAGTTAATTGAATCTCTTGAAATTCTAGCTTATCTGGTTTTCTTATTTGAATATTTCTTACACATTAATTGGTATACATCTGACGTGAATTATTTTTTATCACTAACACACTAATATAAACTTGAGCCCAATTCAACAGAAATACCCTTCACGTGACTAACCCACTATTTTGAATCAGTCAAACCAACAGGCAAAACCAAACTCAAGTGAAAATTATTAAAAACTTGAAAAGAAAATACTTAAAATATTCAAATTTCTTTACTAACTCAAGCTAACCTATGGCCGATGATGTAATACCCTAAATTTTGGGATTAAAGGCTTTAGGTTTAGCCTGGATTAAGTGGATTGCTAGACCCGGTTTAGCAAATGTCCATGTAAGGAATGATGTTTTCCCAAAATTCCTTAATATCTTTGGATGTTAAAAAGGAAATAAAAGGTGACCATTTTGCCAAAAGATGAGAAATGATGGTTTCCCTGATATTCCCAATAATTTGAGTTAAATGGGAATTAAAAGGAGGGAAATGACTACTTGATAATTAATAAGCCTCCTTGGGTGAATTATTATCAAGGAAAGTCAATAAGTGGAAAAGCTTAAGGCTTTGGTTGACCACTTAAGGTGGCATAATGAGATAATTTGAGAGTGAATTATACTCTCTTATTTCTCATTAATATTAATGGAATGATGAAGGAAAAGAGAAAGGAAACTTGCTGTGCAAGAAATGAGATAGGTGGACTAATTGAGTAAAGGCTACCTAGATGATTTAATTAAATCATCATTCCTTCATATTCCTTTATTCTCATTATTTCCTGTGTATGAATCATAATTAAAAGGGAATGAAAAGAGAAATGGAACAGATGAGAATGAGAAAGGAAGAACGAGAACAAGCGAAGAACGAATGGAGGAGAGAGAGAAGAGAGAGAAAGCTATATATCGCCAGAACTATACCAAAACGGTGTCTTCTCTCAAAGTAACCAGTATAAATGTTTTTCTACTCATCCCGAGCTTTGATTCTGTGGTTTCAAATTCTCGTTTGGAGATGGTTGATGCCATCTCACTGGTCGGAGCGTCGCCGTAATTCCGAACCAGATTCAGAAAAGTGTAGAGGTAAGCATAAGCTTCCTTTTTACCATTTCGGTTTATCGTTTGGATGAGTATTTTAAGAGTATGGTACTGTTCATCTCTCATTCTATCAGTATTTTGGAGGCTGAAGCAATTTCCAATAGATGTCTAAACAGCTAATTATGTAATAAGAAGTAGAAAAGAGGATTTTAAGCCTAAGAAAGGGGGGAACCGACAAAACTTTCTCGAGAACTCTAAAATAACTGCCCTATGTGGTTTATGAAGAAAGAGTTTAAATTTCATCAATTAGATGGTTCCATTGAGTTCACAAGGGAAAATTGTGTAGGGTTCATGTTGAAGGGAAATTGAGAAAAGGCTTGGAGGGTGAAATAACTAAATTACCCTTATAGCTCTAAGTAGGGGTTACGAAGGGGTATTTCCATCATTCAGGCTTGAATTTGACTGATATGAAGTCATAAATGGATTCTACACATGAAATTATGTAGGATTGGCCCACATCATAATTTATGTAAAAGTACAGTTGGGCTGGGCTTCTGGGGGCATTTTGGTAATTTATCGTAATTGGGCTAAGATATCAACTAATACGAGTCCAAAATGTTATATGGATAAGTAATGAATCATTAAATGTATTTGAAATTCTAGGACTCGATGGATGGTTGTGCCCGAACCAGAGCAAGGACGAAGGATTGAGGAAGGACCTAAAGTCCTACAGGTAGTGAACTTACCATTCATGCATGTGTATATATGTATGTCTTGCATTGATTATGTGACTGCCATGCCTATTTGTACTGAACATGTTTAATATAGTGAAGCTCTGTTATATTTGTGCAATGGTCATATGCATGTCATAACATCGAGCACGCATCATGTCATTATGTTGGCATGAAATAGTGTAGGCAAGCGTGTCATTCATTCATATGTATCTGCCATGCATAGTAGTATTGTTCGCTACTGAGGTTCTCTCGAATCTCACTGCTCCCAAACAACCATTTTAGACAGGTTGAAGGATGCATAAGAGTATGCACGGAGGAGATATGGAGACGTGAAGTAAGGAGAAGACCATAGTGTGGGGCACTACTATTTGTATTCTTTGTATTTATATGTATAAATGTTGTATAAGCAAAGGATCACTCTAATGTAAATAAAGAGAACGGCTTTTAGTTTGTTAAAGTAGTCTCTCGCTTACTCTGATTAAATGGAACAAAGAGACAATGAGGTAATGTAAGGAATGGTGTTTCATTTATTGGTATCAAAGCAATAGTTCTGGTAATAATGGTAATTGCTAGAGTTATTAGAGCGTTGATTCTGGCAAGAATGGTAATTACTAGAATTATAGAGTGTTGATTCTAATGATATTGGGTAATTGCTAGAAGTTCTCTGCTTAAATGATAGGTTATAATCCTTGGTTAGATGCCTTATGAAAGGAGGTATGGTGGTAAAGTTTTGGCTAAGAGTGATGCCATATGGAAAACAAGGATTTGGGTAACCTATGGATGGATTTGAGATGATTTTTGAAGTATTTATTAGCTTGGAATAGCTGATAAACTTGAGTTTAGCTTGGAGAACTCGAGTTCATAGGCCATTTTCTGGTGGAAAAGTGGTCTCAGGTAAGAACTCTCAAGGGTAAAAAGTGCAAACTCAAGTGCATTTCTGGAACAAACTCTCATCTTGCACTTCCAGAACTTGAAGTGCAAATGAACTCTAGTGCATTTTTTAGAACTTGAAGTGCAAATGAACTCGAGTGCATTTTTCAGAACTTGAAGTGCAGATGAACTCGAGTGTGTTTTTGAGAACTTGAAGTGCAAATGAACTTGAGTGCGTTTTTTAGAACTTAAAGTGCATAGTAACTCAAGTGTGTCATGGATAACTCGAGTGCAAGCCTCCATGTCATGTGCAAGGTTGAAGTATCAGCTAAGTCTCGATGGATTATTAGCTGA
Source organism: Albizia julibrissin (assembly GCA_037074505.1). Classification (NCBI taxonomy): domain Eukaryota; kingdom Viridiplantae; phylum Streptophyta; class Magnoliopsida; order Fabales; family Fabaceae; genus Albizia; species Albizia julibrissin. The sequence continues at coordinate 19,904,489 of CM073486.1, read as the reverse complement.
ACTTAAATGTAATTGGTAGGACTCGAGTCATAGTCCAGAACTCAAGTGCTTGAGACCAAACTCGAGTGTAAGGTAACTGTACAAGATATAGAAATGTGACTTTGTGCAAGGTTTTATGGGAGACTTTAGCACATTATACGAGACTTATCTGACATGTCATGTGGAGGGTAAGATATTATGGGATACCGATACCCAGTAACTTATGCGATGATGCTAGTACTGATGCCCGGATCTCATTGGAACTCCATGGTTAACCATGTGCTTAGAAGATAAATGTCATGGAAAAATTCCATATAAGTTTGCTTGTTGTCGGTTAGAGTCCTGTGCCGCTGTAGCTGGCATCCAATAAGGGTAGGGCTAAAGTTGGGCTTAGCAGGGATCCGTTGTACTGATGTTTCAAATTTAGTGATTATTAGTTAGTTGGTATTCTACCATGGTGTTAGGAAATGAGGCATGGAGATGATAAAGTAAGTATTGATGTTCAATCCAAACCCTTTCTGCTGTAGTATGTACTACACAGAAAAGTTTATTGACAGGGTTATAGAATTTGAGTTTGAAGTTTAGTAACTGTGTTAAGACTCTCTATGCTAAGTGATGATCCTTAGTAAGTTGTGGGGTTAAAGAGATATGGATATATGATATACGGTGATGCATGATGAGTGATGATCATGCCGTGAATCGATCCTAAAGGATCTGAATTGATAATACTGAAGGTTAAGAACATGTTTGGATCAGATCTAAGCAGAGATGGTGCATAGGTCAAAATGTGAATAAGGTTGCACTAGGGTTCTATTCTATGATGGTGGTCTGAGCCTTATGAACCTTATTGATGATGTTGAACCTTCAGTAATTGTTTAAGGATATTACCTGGAACCGTCAGGGTTAGAATAGGTATTATTGATCTTGATTCTTAGTATGACTATTTGGTATAATTGAGGAAGGCGATTTCTGACTCAGGTGATGTTGAGATTCTAAGAGTAGAATCTTGATCTGAGAATAAATTACAATAATTAAATTGGTCCTCCAAGAATTTGAAAGAGCCGGAATAGCTTGAGGTACTAGAATATAGTACAGAGATGTTTATGAGGTTTCTAGAAGTTGCTAGTTGCTAATCTAGCACAGGGAAATATTTTAATTGTAGGATTTCCTCTTAGAATTGTGATTGAACTGACCCCAAATGAGATAGCAGATTATAGAACTGCTAAAGAAGAAGGACCTTGTGATATTTAGATCCCGTTATAGTGATACTCCTATTCAGAAACAACTAACTAAATAGAACTACCTACAGAGGATTCTGACCGGAGAGGGCTACCTGTAGGGAGTTTTGATCGGAACAAGCTACCTATGGGGATATTTGATTGGAAAAGGGCTACCTACAGGGATTTTGGATCGGAGGGGTTGACCAGGTGTATGGGCGCTTGTGTGATGCACCGAGTGTGATGCTATAGCGTGGAGCCACAGTGACGTTAAACCATAGTGAGTAGCCGCCCTGATGACAAACCATAGAGTGGAGTCGCCATGACGTTGAAGCTGTAGAGTAGAGCTACGGGGACATCGACTCTCAATAATGGTATCTTATAATGAGTCTTTTAACACATAAGTTTCCTTGAGAGGAAGGGTTGAGTGACCTGGTAAATTGTCAGGGGGTGCCCCAATACCAAGTAACAAAAGAGATGGAGAAAGAACATGCTTAACTATGTGAAGTTAAATAGCTCTTACTCTTGTATCTTATGTAATGGTTATGCATGTATGTGTTTACCATCAGGTATATTCGTGTTATAAATATACGGTAGGAAGTAAGACCTTTTGGGTCAACATGTCCTTAGGCAGTCAGACCTGACGGGCGGAGGCTTGAGGCTGTAAGTCCCGTGATGTCCTTTGTAACATCCCAAAATTTATTAAAAGGTCGAATCCCCAAAAAGAAAATTAAATGATACTAGAGATTAATCTTGGAAACTAAAAGCCCTAGTGTGTATAATTAATAGGATAAGAAAATACCTATATATATATATATATATATATAATATTAAAATACACACATTTCCCTTGCTTCACATACTCCTCACGCATCACTTATGACACTTGCCAAACTCCTTGATCTCACCACTTTCATTAATTTAATCATAAAATATTAATTACTACACCATGTGGTTCACACGTAACCTAACACCCAAACACAATAATAATTAATATAACACTCATACTTTCTCATCTTACCCAATCAGCTAGTAGCTAAGAATGAAAGAAAAGAGAGAGTGAGTGAAAGAGAGAGAGAGAGAGCAAGAGAAACATAATAAAGAAAGAGAGAGACGTCAGAGTGATCAGTGCCACCAGAGGAAGGAAGAAGAGGCAACAAATTCCACATACAACTCTATATCCTAATATAGGTGAGTTCCCTTTCCATATTTTTAACTCTTTCTAGTTGATTTGAGGCTATTTTTGGGTAGTTTGGGAAGCATAAGAACCTAGTATAATGAAATGTTGTCTTGTGAGGTTTTATTTTGGCTAAAATAGTGCATGAGGAAGGAATGATATTTTCTCAAATTTAAGGTTTCCAATCAATTTTACATTAAAAATTATGTGGTAATATTTTTTCCTAAAAATAGACTTAAATAGGACCATGTAGGATTTTGAACCATCCCATTTGAAGTTCTAGATATTTAGTTATGAATTTTAGAAGTTAAGGTATTGAAATAGGAAATATTTTCTGGCAGTGTGAGAAAACTTTAAAACTGGGAATTATTCATGGAGACGTGGTAGTAAAACGTATTTTAATATTAAAATAGACCTCATAAGTGACATATGGAATTTGGAACCACCTTAATTGGATATTTCTAGGCTAAGATATGAATTTTCAAATATTATTGAAAATTCTGACAGAATTGAGTAATAGTGCAAAAATAAAAAGTAAGTGTATTTTTGAAATAATTGGGACTCTAAGGATCAAGTTAAATACTTAGCTATAATGAAGTAAGGGTATGAGTCTATTAAATACCTATTGGATTTAAGGTATTAGCTATAATGATAACCTACCAAAGTGTCTTAAATTATTTTGGAACAAGGAATAACTTGCCCGTCCGTGAATAAAAAAATTATAGGATTTGACATTTACCCGGGAAGCCTAAGGGACTGAGAATAGGAACCAAAATTTAGAAAGACTGTCAGGTAGTACCTTATCTCTTATATCATATGTGATGCCATGTATGTGTACCATATCATCTGTATATGTGTGGGACAGATACTCCACAGGCGATAAGACCTGTATGTACAAGTTACACTGGGAGTTACCCGAGGGCGTCTTAAGCTAGGTAGGTTTGAGACAGAAAGCCCATAACTGTACCTTGTATGGGACAGAGGCCCTGGGCAACCAGATTGTGAATCTCAAGCGCTATGAGTTTATGAAAATGGACTGGTTAAGCCCTTTTATGTGCTTCATTCTTGTAAGTTATACTATTTGATGATTTGTTTTACATACTTAGTATTTGCATATTATATGAGTGATCTGTGTACTACTGAGATTCTTTTGAATCTCATCCCTTTTTCAACAAATGATGTACAACAAAGGCGTCCAGCTCCAAGGGCAAGAAGGTAATATAGATGGATGAAGAAAAGGTGAATTAATTATGGACTGTTTGGTTATCATTTTATTTTGGATGACTGTAAAATATTTATAAGTAGTACTAGTATCTACAATGCAAACTGTATAAGTTATAATCAGTACGCTAGACTTTCGATAACGCACTGATATCCAAAAGCCTATAAGTTAACTACCACTATGCGAGCTATGGATAGAAAATGCTCTGCATTTTAAATAAATGATTTTGAAACTAATGAGGATAATGAATTAACAAACTAGAATGATCCCACACATATTTATTTCAAAAATTTTTTGAAAACCCTACATAAATATAAGTTGAACTCTGCCTTAAAATTAGAACTTTTAATTGTTATGGTCTTAGATTTGAAATCATTATACATTCTAACTCATCTAAAGGCTTTAGAAATTAAGGTATTACATCCTTGAAATAGGGGTGATTCCCTGGGAAGTAAGACCTTATGAACATTTATGAGTTGCAGGGTGGTCGCCCGGGGCCTATTTTTGCACGGGTGGATGCCACAACGATTTTTATTATACATGAGTGCCCCTAGGGGCTGAGAACATGTCTAGCGCGATGTCAGTATATGAGTTGCATTTGTATGTATTGTGCACAAATACCCTACGGGGTAGAGAACCTGTCTAGCACTATATCAGTTTATGAATTGCACAAGAACCTGTCTAGCGAGATGTCAGTATATGAGTTCCATTTGTATGCACTTTGCACAGTTACCCTACAGGGTAGAGAACTTGTCTAGCACTATGTCAGTTTATGAATTGCACGAGATACTCATGAGATGATCATGATGATGATGGTTTGCTTAGCATGCTTCATGAATATTACATAAGAATGTGAATGAGTTGAGTAGCAAGAGATGGAGCCTGAAAAGAGTAGTTAACTCAATGGTGTTATAGTTGTCGAGCGCAACTTAAGTGTCCAACGTTGCATGTTCGAAATTTGAGGAGATCTCCTTTGGGGATAGCTGGTTGGGCGACCAGCAAAGTTTGCCTTCTGTGCTCCTAGTGGGGGGTTTAGTTGGGCTGAATGCTGTTCCCGTGCGTGATCAGTCCAGGTGAGCCTAGAGCCTGGTCCTAATGGGTGTACCCCTAGTAGGTACTCATCTGGCAAGATGATGGACCAATTTGTTGGGAAGTGGCATTCTACAAGTTTTTTGTACACAGTCCTGGTGAGTTAGGGAGTATAGGCTGAATCTCTGTACAGCTGCAGGGGCACCCAGTGAGGGTAGCTTTGCAGTAGGCCAAATGAGAGAGCTGTGATTCAGCAAAGATAGTTGACTAATAGTTGACTGATTGTGTTGAAGCCATAAGACCTGGCAGGCTCGTAAGTCCTGAGGCTGGCAGCATAAGATATGTTGAGTATAGAGCTGAGTAGGGGCTTAAGGTAATAAGACTCAATATGCAAGTTTGTATAGGGTAGTGTCCCAAGGCTATAAGACCTATATGTCTAAGCATTGTGGTTGTTACCTAGTGCGATGACATTGGATTAGTGTGTCTGAAGTATATATTGAGCTTAGCAGAACATTCAGATTGTACCAGGATGTAGCTAAGGCAATAAGCCTTTAGATGCCTATGGCATGGGGGTGAATCCCTAGGCTGTAAAGCCAAAGCATCCAGCGTTGTGGTAGTTGAATGAGCCGTATGGCTTGGTGTGTATACATTGGGAGAGTCCCAAGAAGGCTAGAAGCCTAGTATGCATACAGTGTGATCCAGGAGGTCGAAGAGGCAGTGAGGCCTAAGAAACCAAGCGCTGTGAGATTGGGTAAGTGAGTCCTTTGAGAATGCTACATACTGGGTATAGAAAGAATGAAAGTGCTACATAGTAAATGCAGAATACTATATGAGATTGGGTCTTAAGAATATGATTCTTGAGTTGCCTGTTTTATAAGCTTGCAAATGAAAAAGCTAAATGATAAGATGGCTATAATTTGCCACCGTGATCGGAGGTTCTCACTAGGTAAGAATGGGATGAAGCAATAGCTTTTACCGACACGGCTTAAGAGGCTAGCCATCTTATGATTACCATGGCTGGAAGAGTTGACCAGGTGTATGGGTAACTGTGTGAAGCACCAATCATTGGTCAAGAAATGAGGTTGAAAGATAGCGGTTAAGGTGCCGCATGTGGCTTCTAGAAGGGGGCTAACCGGAAATTATATAGTATGAAGAATAGAAAAGGTAAACAGAATGTCTAAAGATAAATATCTAAGGTACGGATGGTACCAGAAAGGCGTTCGAAATTTTGAGGACAAAATTTATTGAACGGGGGGAGAAATGTAATACCCTAAATTTTGGGATTAAAGGCTTGAGGTTTAGCATAGATTAAGTGGATTGCTAGACCCCGGTTTAGCAAATGTCCAAGTAAGGAATGATGTTTTCCCAAAATTCCTTAATATCTTTAGATATTAAAAAGGAAATAAAAGGTTAGGGCAAAATGGTAATTTTTCCAAAAGATGAGAAATGATGGTTTTCCCTCACATTCCCAATGATTTTATTTGAATGGGAATTAAAAGGAGGGAAATGACTATTTGATAATTAATAAGCCTATATGGGTGAATTATTATCAAGGAAAGTCAATAAGTGGAAAAGCTTAAGGCTTTGGTTGACTACTTAAGGTGGCATAATGGGATATTTTGAGAGTGAATTATACTCTCTTATTTCTCATTAATATTAATGGAATGATGAAGGAAAAGAGAAAGGAAACTTGCTGTGCAAGAAATGAGATAGGTGAACTAATTGAGTAAAGGTCACTTAGATGATTTAATTAAATCATCATTCCTTCATATTCCTTTATTCTCATTATTTCTTGTGTATGAATCAGAATTAAAAGGGAAAGGAAAGAGAAACGGAACAGATGAGAATGAGAAAGGAAGAACAAGAACGAGCGGAGAATGAATGGAGGAGAGAGAAAAGAGAGAGAAAGCTATATATCGCCGGAACTCTACCAAAACGGTGTCTTCTCTCAAAGTACCCAGTACAAATATTTTGCTACTCATCCTGAGCTTTGATTCTATGGTTTCAAATTCTCGTTTGGAGATGGTTGGTCCCGTCTCACTGGCCAGAGCGTTGCCGTGATTCTGAACTGAATTCAGAAAAGTGTAAAGTTAAGCATAAGCTTCCTTTTTACCATTTCGGTTTGTCATTTGGATGAGTATTTTGAGAGTAGGGTACTATTCATATCTCATTCTATCACCATTTTGGAGGCCAAAGAAATGTCCAATAGATGTCTAAATGGCTAATTATGTAATAAGAAGTAGAAAGGAGGATATTAAGCCTAAGAAAGGGAGGAACCGACAAAACTTTCCCGAGAACTCTAAAATTGCTGCCCTATATGGTTTATGAATAAAGAGTTTAAATTTCATCAATTAGATGGTTCCATTGAGTTCACAAGGGAAAATTGTGTAGGGTTCATGTTGAAGGGAAAGTGAGAAAAGGCTTGGAGGGTGAAATGACTAAATTACCCTTATAGCTCTAAGTAGGGGTTACGAAGGGGTATTTCCATCATTCAGGCTTGAATTTGACTGATATGAAGTCATAAATGGATTCTACACATGAAATTATGTAGGATTGGCCCACATCATAATTTATGTAAAAGTACAATTGGGCTAGGCTTCTGGGGGCATTTTGGTAATTTATCATAATTGGGCTAAGATATCAACTAATACGAGTCCAGAATGTTATATGGATGAGTAATAACTCATTAAATCTATTTGGAATTCTAGAACTCGATGAATGGTCGTGCCTGAACCAGAGCAAAGACGAAGGATTGAGGAAGGACATTAAGTCCTACAAGTAGTGAACTTACCTTTCTTGCATGTGCATTATATGTATGTCTTGCATTGATTCTGTGACTGCCATGCCTGTTTGTGTTGAACATGTTTGATGTTGTAAAGCTCTGTTATATTTGTGTAATGGCCATATGTATGTCATAATATCGAGCACACATCATGTCATTATGTTGGGATGAAATAGTATAGGCAAGCATGTAATGCATTCATATGTATCTACCATGCATAGTGGTACTTTTCGCTACTGAGGTTCTCTCGAATCTCACTGCTCCCAAACAACCATTTTATGCATCCCTATTTAAAATAGAGATGGCTATTGTCTTCCTTTAGGTATCCCTATTTTAAATAGGGACGCCTATTGTGGACAATTTAGGCATCCCTATTCTAAATAGGGACACCTATTGTCTATCAGTTTTTGACTGAGATGCCTTTAGGCATCCCTATAAAAATAGTGACGCCTATAGATACTTTAGGCGTCTCTCTTTGACTTTGGAAGGCTAAAGTGTGTCCAAAATTTCATTAGGCCGCCAAAAAGCAATCATTTTGGTGCCAAAATCCCTACTTTAGGCGTCCCTCTATAGTTGGGATGCCTAAAGGGAAGGTTAGGTGTCCCAATTAATTTTTGGGACGCCTAAAGGTCCCTTTACGCGTCCTAAATTTTAATTTGGACGCTTAAAGCAGCCCAATATTTCAAAATTGCAGTTTAGAATTACAAAAATGCCACTCCGTCCATTTTTTACTTTTCTTTTTTAAAAAGGGACGTCTTCTAGGGTAGTAATATATTTTTTCTGTAGTAGTGTGAGCTTCTAAAAGATCCACAACATCGTGGAAGAACAAGAGAGACAGAGATATGTTGTGGAGTGAGAGGAGAGCAATTTTCCCGTACGGTGAGTTTTTCTGTGATTCCGGGGAGGTTTTGTGATTCCAGCGAGGCTCTGTTCTTTTCAGCAAAGCTTTATTTCTTGCCAGTAAGCTTTTTCCTATTTAACCAGCTATGGCTTTTTCTCTATTCCTCTTCCATTGGCACCAATACTCTACCATCTTCATCATTAAATCTTTTCTCTATTCATTTTGTTTTCTATTGCCAAAGTAGTTCTCTACATTGACGAAGTTGTCTTTAACAATATAAGTGGCTAAATTCTCCAACTCTTGAGGATTAGGAACATTGGCTTGAGTTCTTGAGCTTCCCTAGCGAGTTTTTCTTAGTTCCTTTATGAATTTCCTAATGTTATTGTAATTCCTAGCTATCTTCCAAGGTAGTTTTAGTAGGATTTTATTGAGTTATTTGGACTCCATAATGTTAAACTAAGATTGCTTATATTGTGTCTCGATTGGAATTATTGTGATTGGATGATTTTCAGTTATGAATTTCCTATTAATTCAATGAGATTATGCTTGCTATGTGATTACTAGTTTGTGTAGTTGATTTGGGTTAATTTGAGTGTTTCAATTATGCATTCATATTAGAGGAAACATTAGCATTCATTCAATCTATTTCACACATCAAGTGGTTCTTAAATAATATTTCTAAGCAATAGCTATGAATACGATTGTAGATATTGTTAGAACCGGTTGACACTCAAGAGGGGGTGAATTGGGTGTAAAATAAAAACTTAATAATTGTTAAAATATGTTCTCATCTTAGTGAAATCAATAAGTATGAAGATCATGAATCATAAATCTACAGTCAGTTATTCAAATCATATCTGCTGGTAATATAAGAACTTAAGGAAGAGAAAATGTAAATTGTGATTTATCCTGGTTTGGTCCAATCCACGATGACCTATGTTCAATCCCCAAGCTTCTCTTAAGATTTCAATCCACTATCTTCCTTAAGTTTAACCGGGTACTTGAGAACCTCTACAATCCCATAAGTTTGATCCAGGCACTTGTGAATCCTCTTACAATCTTACTGAGATAACAACTCCCCCTTACACACTGTAAGATTATAATCTCTCTTGACAATAAATGTTTACAATCGATTTTCTCTCTTAGAAGTGAATAATGTTAATGTCAACGGTTTCACCCAAGAAGGTGGTGAATTGGGTGATATTAAAATTTTGAATTATTGTAGTTAAAAAAACACTTAATTAAAAGTTGAGAGTTGGAGAAATATCACTAAAGTATACACCATAGTTTATATTAGTTTGGTCCTTACCTTTTGACCTATATGCAATCCTTAGATCACCTCTAAGACTTTCATTATAGTTATAAGATTTGATGGGTTCACTGCACCACAATACAAGTAAGTTCCTCAACAAGACACTCACTCCCCCTTACATTTTGTAAGCTGATGATACCCACTCAAGGTTCCACTACCTTGAGATTCTCTTTACACGAGTAATGCATAAAGGTAGTTAAATTTCTCTCAAAGAGCTGATAAATGAATACTAAAGAAAAATAATAATCTTAGAGAATATCAGAAAAAAATAACAGCGCACTTAATGAGTAGAATTGATTTTGTCATTCACGAGTTGCTTCATCTTGCATGCTTCGGTATTTATAGATAGAATGTCTTTAATAACAATTGTGAGCATTTAAATCTGTCCGTTAGCGAGTAATTGTAGCCATTGATGAAAGAGAGTATTTCCATCCGTTATCTGTACTACACATTTAATTCTTCTGATAGAATTTTTCTTTGAGTTTTTGAAATTAATCTATTGATTAAGCACCTAAAACTTACACATAAACAATATTAGTAACATTCAGAAGTAGTATAAGAGCTCAGGAAGTAAATTTTGATGCAAAGTGTATGTATTAGAATTATCGAGATGGTATTCATAAATTTCTGAAGAACACACTTGAGTGAGACTAATAATCACTTGAGTGTTACTTTCTGTTACTCGAGTGCTTTTGGTGATCTTATGTTGATAATCACCTCAAGGAACTTGGTGGTGATATTTTAAAAATTGAATATCACTCGAGTGCCCAAATCATCACTTGAGTGATCTTATAAAACTTTAAAGCCTTTACTAGACCATTACCTAGTGCCTTCCAAATTAATGATATCACACAAGTGCTCAAGTAGATCACTCGAGTGATCTCCTCTCAAACACATCAGTAGTTCTAGGTTACTTGCAAGATCCTTGCAAGTGATTATGGAATACTTGAGTGATGTTCAAAAAGATCACAGGAGCACTAGGATAGAAAAAGAAGAAGAAGAGAGAGCTGCCACTACTCATAATTACTGTGGCCATCACTATTCACACTACTGTTCACACTTATGGCATATGTTTTAATAAAAGGGATGACGTAAGTCTCTTACAACATCCTTTTTTAACAGACGTTGTTCTTAGATTTTACTACGTCGCTCATATTGGCGTTCACCTTAAAAGGGAAGTAGAAAAGGCCTAAAAAGCAAACATTAAAAGTGCTTTATGTAGTAGTGCTATTTGAATTGTTCTGTGAATTTTGTCCCTTCTTTAATGGAAAGATATTTATTGTGTAGTCTTTTTTCCTGGAAAACAAAGTCTCAAATAAAGCTTGAAGCTAGTGACTGGTTATAATGTCTGGGACAGAAATAATGAAGATTTATTATTACTTCCCTTATACGGGTAAATAAATATACCTATACTCTTTAATTGAAGTTTAAATGCTTCTAAATGAACCAAATGTAGTCGTCTTTATATGATTAAAAAAAGGTTATTTCAGGAAGAAAAGCACCGCCTAGTCATTGCTTGTCACAATCAATTCCTTCTATTTGCTTTCAAAGGTTTTAGTAGAAAAATACACTTCAGAAATATTTGAAGCAGGGGGATACTAATGGTTTTTTCTCATTCTCTTTTGCATTTAAACTTGTGTTGGTCCTGTACATTACTCAGAGACTCAAATTTGCTTCCTGTTAGTTTTGAGGTCAATGCCATTGTAAATTTGTTTATGATTTTCTTCGCGATGAGTACTTTTATGCTCAAGGTACTTTAAATTCATTCACTACTTTTAGGCATTTTAGGTTGTATTGACATAGTATATAGCATGGAATCTGAGACTGGCACTTGTAGATGCGAACATGTTGGACTTTTGGTCCAGGTCTGCCCTTGATGGGGTGGACTATTTGATTAGGAAACAAGTAGTCTTATCAAATGATAAACAAGTTAGCATTAATTATGGATTTGTTAATTGAGAATTAACTAATTGTATATTAGGAAATTAATCAAGAATTAATTTCCTAATTATAACTTACAGGCCAGTAAAAGTGCATATAACTTCTTAATTAGTGGCCTCCCTATACCTCTATAAATAGGATGTGCCTCCCTCAGTTGAACCTCACCCCTACGATTTAGCTATATGACAATCTCTCTTCTCTCCTATCATCTTTCTTATTCTGGTAATCTTTGGTACCAATCCTAATTAGGCTCTAGTAGTCTAATAATTATGTGAGCATTATTATGTTTGAGTTTGGAGCATTGACTCGAATTCGAACAAGGATTCACCTAGTACGCAAGTCTCTTCTCTCTCCTTATGTTTCCTTCATTGGTATCAGAGCAAGCCTGTTCCTAAGGCTGTGATTTATTCTTTATGAATAAGCATGTAATATAATTTGTTTATATTCCTATCATATTTTTATTATTCTACTATGCTTTCATATTTGAATATATGATATTAACGTATGCATGTTTTCCTCTTCTCTCCCACATCTTCGCATACATATAAATATATGTTAGCTAATGTTTTTTTTAGTTCTCCTATTTGCATACATATATACATTATTTCTCCTATATACATGTGCATTCTTCTCAACATAAATTGTAGAGATTATATAGATATAAATTAAAAAAATTGTTATATATTGTTTTTATATATAAATGAGGTTATATAATTCTCCCTCTCATTCTATTTCAAACTTTATATTGTTGCACGAAATTATTCCATGCATGTTCTCTAGTTTGCATGTGGATGTATGATGCTAGGTTCTTGATTTTAAAGTTTTTTTATAAAGCTTAATTCTTCTTCTTCTCCTTACTTCTTCAATCTTATAAAATTGAGTTTTTGGAACCTATGTGGAATTTTAAAAAAGAGATTTTAAACCTCAAAAGCTAGAAGAGCTCTTAAAACATAGAGATAAAACATAAAAATAATGTTACAAACTACTGTCAACATCAGTGAAAAATTGGGTTTTTGAAACTGAGTGTTATTCTCCAAAGTAAGGCTATGGGTGTATAGAGCTCAAAGAGACAATTCTAATGATACTTAGAATATGTCAAATAGAGTTTAGATGAGTGAGAAACAAAGGAGAGAAGTTGGCAGGTTGCATTGTCATTATTGCCAATTAAATCATAATTTGATCTCTGAAAAAGGCATTTATAGATCAAATAAAATACATGGCTTTATAGTTTGTTCAGTGACAATTTCAAAGACACCAAGAACACAAAAAATAGAGCTAAAATGAGGAAGATATGACTTTCCAAAGTTTGTGGATTACAATAACCCGCTGGAGCTCCAACTGGGTCTAGTTGACCTGGCTAGAGGTTAAAGACGATGAAATGGTAGTCAACTCAACATGTCATTGGTCAACCAAAACACGTGGGCCAATAAGCATGTGCCATATCATCGTTCATTCACACACCATTCCATGTCATAGGTCTTAGTCAAAGGGTTGATCGTTGATAAGTCAACGAACAACTGTTAATCGTTGAATATTATTTTTTTAAAAATCAAAAATTGACATGTGGCACATAGGGCCTGTAGGACCACTATTTGCCACGTGGTTGACACCATCCAACATAAGACAGTGCGTAGAGTTTGGGAAGCCAACGTATGTCGCTAGACGATGTCTGCAAGGTAGAATATGTGGTACACACACCTCAACTAAGAGTAGGCTTCATTGGAATTTTTCAATTTTTTAGGATTTTTTTAATCCAGACACCTTCTAGGGGTATGTGTAGGTATGTGGGACCTCCAATTAAGATATGGTTTAGTTCTAAAAATCTCTAAATTTGAGAGCTTCAATTTGATATATAATTTACATATGTTTGAGGCATGTTTAGATCTAATTTGAGTCAAGAAAATGTTGTTTTACACTTATAGGTTCCTTAAAAACATCTTAAATAAATATATATTGATTCTATTGTTTTTAGAATAAGTTAGTTTACTTATTAAGAATATTTTAGCTGCAACATAAGGTTAATGTTGAAAGATTCTTTAAAATGGTGAATTATTCAAACGATTTTTTGAATTTGAGATCCTATCCAACATTGACTTAAATTCTTGGAGATAAAACCTAAAACTTGCAGCAACTTGAAATTATTAAATAATAATAAGTCCTCCAATACTTGTAACTATATTGAATCAATTAGGATTGAAGTAGTGATTTCTAGGTCAAGCCTTTTTCACAAATGTTGTGACAAAGGACAAGATAGAAAGAGATGTAGGAATCATATTATCAAGTGGGAGGTATGCTATAAATACGTCCAAGTAAATTAATGTAAACATGGCTAAGAGGAGTTGAGCATTGTACCTAGATGCTACACGAGTTTATATGGCCAGAAGGGCCTAATAAGTGGGAGAACCTAGTTAAAAGATAGCAATATTGTAACATACTGAAATTTAAGTGACCGGTATTGCTTGTAAATATAATTGGTCGGAAGAAACTCACTAGTGCTAAGTAATATATGTACATGGCTCCATTTTAAAGAAAAAGGACACTTGGCAAGATTTTACTTGACTATTCATAAAGTAATAATTAAATATATTAAAGTAGTCTTACTTTGTGTGAGGACCACAAAAGATGACACCTCGTAGGTGGACCCAGGGAAATCCCCTGACTTTCCTTTCCCTAATAAAGTGGATGGTTAGGTGGAGGAAAGAGGAAGAGTGTGGGTCCCATACAAGGGACACATGGCGCCATCTTATGGAAGAAGAGCATAAAGTAACTTTTTGACTTTATGTGTTGGTGTAATTGGGAGGTGACACTTGTCCCTTTAATAATCAAGTTGCTTTTGCTTTTGTGTTGGCACACCCAGAGGGTGCCACCTAGCCCTCGAGCTAGGGAAATCCACTGTTCTCTGGTCTAGTCAACAAACTGAATTTTCTGAACATCAATTGATAGGTCATATAAGTCATTTGGAGTTGTACACAAAGAGAAATGAATTTTTGAAGTTAGCTCAGTGAAATTAATTATTTTCTGGGACATCATTCAAAGATTAAAATTCTGAGAAGAGTGAGCTTCTAATTAGCCAAATTTTATATTTTTCCTTAAAACTAGACTCAATAAAGGTCACATAGCCTTTGGAACCACTCCAATTTGACATTTTTACAATTAGATCTGAATTTTCAAAGTTTAATGAAATTTCTGCCAGATTATCTATTTTGTGCGAAAATTCGATTTTTTGGGCCAATAAGATTGTGACATGTGGCAAGTGAAATGTGTGATTACATTTAATAAATTCTCCATCATCTTCTTCGCCATTTCACGCAGGAAAAGAACTGGAAGAGAGAGAGAGAGATCAGATGGTAAGGGAGGGAGAGGAGAGAGAAACTTTGAGGCGCCAAAACACTACCGCAACAGCGTCCTCTCTCAAAGTACCCTTCATGAAACTTCTTCTACTCATCACGAGCTTCATTTCTACGATTTTGGATTTTCTTTTGGAGGTGGTTGGCGACATCTCTTTGGCCGGGGTGTTGCCAAAATTCTGAAATGTTTGTGGAAACGGGTAAAGGTAAGCGTAAGCTTCCTTTTTAACCGATTGATTTGTTGTTTGGATCAGTATATTGGAAGTTGGGTACTATTTATTCTAATAAAAAAATGGTGTTTTCAATGGCTAAATCATGTCTAATAAGTATTTAGATAGCTAATCATTTAATTAGGAGTAGCAAGGAAGTGATTAAGCCAAAGAAAATGAGAAACCAACAAACTCTTTTCGAGAACTCTAAATTTCTATTTCTGTTCTGGATTATTTGTGGAGAAGTCAAGAAAGAAGAGGCATGGAATAATTTCCATGGAGGAAGAGACATGGATGAATTTCTAAGAAGCTCTAAAGGTGGAGGAAGAGGAAACCAATGAAGGACTATGGTCCACCAGGTAGTGAACTTACCTTTTCTGCATGTATGTGATATGTATATCTTGCATTGATTATGTGACTGCTTTGCCTATTTGTATGGAACATGTATGATTGGTTGAAGCTCTGTTATATTTGTGCAATGGCCATATGTATGTCATAACATCAAGCATGTAGTATGTCATTATTTTGGCATGAAATAGTGTAGGCAAGCATGTCATACATTCATATATATCTGGCATGCATAGTGGTAATTTTCGCTATTGAGATTCTTTCGAATCTCACTCCTCCCAACCAACTATTTAGACAGGTGAAGAGTGCAGGAAGATATGTATCGGAGGAGATATGAAGTTGAAGTGAAGATTGTAGTGCAAGGCGCTACTATTTGTATTTGACGTAAAAGTGTGGTGGTTATGTGTAATTATACATTTGATGTATATATGGCTATACATTCCATGTATGTAAATAAATGTATTAAGTTTAAGCAGAGAATCGCTTGCATACTCTGATATAATGAAACAAAGAGCCGTTGAGAGTTAATGGTGTAGTGAAATTCATGGAAATAATTGAAATGTTTTTTTTACCTGCTGAAAAACCTTCTCAACCCTAGGTTCAAGTCCTGATTTGAGATTGGGGATTTATGAACATTTTTAAGAATTGGGTAATCCCGGTTCGAATCCTGATCCGACCAATGATTTCACTACTCATTTATACTCATCTAGGGCTATTGGAAATAAGGTGTCACACTTGCAACCTTCTTGGGACTCTCCCATATCATATTGTATACACGCTAAGCCTTACGGCTCATTCCACTACCAAGACACTGGATATTCTGACTTTACAACCTAGGGATTCACCCCTCCATGCCATAGGCATCTTAGGCTTATTGTCTCTGTTACAATTTGGTACAATCTGAATGTTATGCCAATCTCAATATATACTTTGGACATACTAGTCTAATGTCACTATGCCAGGTAACAACCACAGCACTTTAACATATAGGTCTTATAGCCCTGGGACACTGCCCTATACAAACTTGCATATTGGGTCTTATTACCTTAAGCCCCTTCTCAGGTCCATTCCTATTCATATCTCACATTGCCAACCTCAGGACTTACAAGCCCGCTTGGTCTTATGGCTTCAGGACAATAAGTCCATCACATCTAATGAATAACAGCTCTCTCATTTGACCCACTGCAGAGCTACCCTCTCTGGGCACCCCCTGCAGGCGCACAAATATTTGTCCTACACCCCTGAATCACTAGGACTGAGTACGACAAACTTATGGAATAGCCACTTCCCAACAAACTAGTCATCGTCTTGCCAGATGAGTACCCACTAGGTTTACACCCATTAGGCCCCAGCTCCAGGCTCACCTGGACTGATCGCGCACGGGTGCAGCATTCGGCCCAACTAAAACCCTCACTAGGAGCACAGAAGGAAAAATTCGCTGGCCACCCAACCAGCTATCCCCTGAAGGAGATCTCCTCAAGTATCGAATATGTGACGTTGGATACTTAAGCCACGTTCGATAACTTTGACAACATTGAGTTAACTACTCTTTTCAGGCTTCATCACTTGCTACTCAACTCATTCACATTATTATGCAATGTTCATGAAGCATGCTAAACAAACCATCACCATCACAATCATCTCATGAGCATCCCATGCAATCCATAGACTAACATAGCGCTAGATAGGTTCTCTACCCCGTAGGGCAATTGTACATAGTGCATACAAATGCAACTCATATACTGACATCGCGCTAGACAAGTTCTCTACCCTGTAGGGCATAGTGCATACAAATGCAGCTCATATACTGACATCGCGCTAGACAGGTTCTCTTCCCCGTAGTGCAATTGTGCACAATGCATATAAATGCAACTCATATACAGATATTACGCTAGACATGTTCTCAGCCCTGAAGGACCACTCTGCAACTCATGAATGCTCATATGGTCTTATTGCCCAGGGAATCACCCCTATGTCAAAGATGTTGGAAATTGTGCCCTAAGGGCCAATCATTGTACTTTGAATAATTGTTATTCAATGAATTTCTCCATTTAGTTATCACATTATTCACATGTTCACTGTGATAACTGTATCCTTGGAAAAATCATAGTGATTGTCCTAAATGTCCCTGGTCGGTCATCTATGTGGGAGCAAAGATGAAATAAGACCAGTATGATTTTGATAAGGTATGGGGATATGAATCAAAGTCTTAGGAACTTGTAGGAGTACAAGGTGTTGGACCGACCCGCTATGAGAAAGCTATATGAATCAAGTCATAAGCTTATCTCATGTATAACCACGTCATAATGCCCTTTGACCTGAGATCATCATGGATTGCTACAAGAGAGTCACTCAGCTTTGACTTAGTCAAAAGTCACCTTTAACCAGGTGATGCTAAAGGCTACAATCGGGCTTAATAGTTTTCATGCAGAGGAATGTGAATGGTCAAGATGAAATTTGTCCCTCACATTGTAGAGAGATATTACTGGGCCCCTCGATGAGTGAGTCTGAGAAATGTATGGACATACTACGATGGAAAGGAGTTTCCATTTCTATAGTTAGACTACTCAGGGATCGAGAAAGTAATGGTCAGGAATAGGAGGATGACATTCTCCATGACTCATCCTTGACCGAAATATCGTGTGACAAAAGGGACGTGATATGGTTATATGACAGGTTGTATCGTATTGCCGAACCTCATATGAATTGAGTAGTCATAATTTCTTGCTTAAGGCCACTTATGACTTGTGGGTTAGTATAGTCATTGGCCTACTGCCAACTTTGTATGGGCCTACAGGGTCGTACACAAGAATAGCCCAACACGAGCTATAATGTCCAGATTCATTAAATCTAATATGCGTCTAGGATTCAATGAATACAATGTTTAATCTAGGGTAAACGAATTTTAAATATATATTTATTGTATACACATGTTGTGTGAATATTTATTTGATAAATATTTATGTGTGTGTGTGTATATATTTATATTTGGAAAAAAATTAATAATATTATATACACATATGTATTTTTGAATACATAAATACATATATATAATATATATAATTTGATAATATATATATATATATATATATATATATATATATATATATATGATCATATTATATATATATATAAAATATATTATTTGATAATATATATTAAGTATATTATAATATTATATTATATGATGATATTATTATATTGTGTATATATATAAAGATATTATATGATAATATCTCATATTTAATTTATGAAGATAAATTAAATTCCATTGGCTCTTTATTATAATTAAATAAATAGGTTAAATTAAAATTGTTGGATAGATTTAATTAAACCAGATTTATT
This sequence comes from Albizia julibrissin, assembly GCA_037074505.1. Lineage (NCBI taxonomy): Eukaryota > Viridiplantae > Streptophyta > Magnoliopsida > Fabales > Fabaceae > Albizia > Albizia julibrissin. The sequence goes on along the minus strand of CM073486.1, from coordinate 19,885,740 downwards.
TAATTAACTTATCAAAACAATTAAGTGTTAATTGATATGATAAGGATTTTAAAATTAATTAAGATTAATTTTTAAAAAATCCAATATCTATCATAAAATAGATAACCCTAACTAGTTATTAAAAGGTGAGAGCTAGGGTTTTCTAATGATGATGAAAAAATGGAGAGCCGCAAGAAAACACTAGAGGGGCGTTAGAGGCGCTAGCACGCTGTCGATATGGGGTCATGTTCATGTGGATACCAGTAGAGGGAGCTGATTTGAGTAGTTGGCTCTTCAAGATCACAAAGGTATGACTCTTTCTAACTCGATTTAAATGCTATTGATAGATCCTCAATTAGGATTGGTAAACTTTTACAATTTTAATTTTTAATTCTTCGGCTATGTGCCTACCTATCTCAATAAAAGACATCACGGGACTTGCATCCTCGGGCCTCCGCCCGTCAGGTCTGGCTGCCTAAGGACACGCGGGTCCAAATAGGTCTTACTGCCTATCTTATATTCATAACACGAATATATCTTATGGTAAACACATACATGCAGAACCATTACATAAGATTCAAGAGCAAGAGTTATTTAGCTTAATATTGATATGCCTGATCTTTCTCAATCTCTTTTGTCATTCGGCACTGGAGCACCCCATGACAATTTATTGGGTCACCCGACCCTTCTTCTCAAGGGAACTTACTCAACAGAAAACTCATTCCAATATTCTACTATTGAGAGCCAACGTCCCCGTAGCTCTACTCTACGGTTTCAACTTCATGGCGGCTTCACGCCATGGTTTGTCATCACGGCGACTGCACACTATGGTTCAACATCATGGTGGCTTCGCACTACGATCCTACACTCAGTGCTTTACGCAGTCCCCTGACTGGTCAGCCCCTTTGATCTAACCCTTCGTAGGTAGCCTTTTCTGATTAAGTCTCCCCATAGGTAGCCTTCTCCGATCAAAACTCCCTGTAGGTAGCCCTTTCCAATCAAAATCCTCTGCAAGTAGTTCTGTTCGGTTGGTTGCCTCCAAATAGAAGTACCATTATAACGAAATTCAAATCTCATAAGGTCCCTCTTCTCTAGCATTTCTTCCATCTGCTATCCCATCTGGGCCAGTTCATTTGAACTTCAACGTTGATCTTTCTCCAGGAAGTAATCACAACTCAAAGGGAAATTCTACATTTAAAATCTTTCCCTATGCTAGATCAACCACTAGCAACCTCCAAATGAGGATTCTCACCCATTTCTATACTATACTCTAGTACCTCAGCCTCTCAGGCTATCTCAAATTCCTGGAGAACTAATTCAACTATGACATTTGATTCTCAGGTTACGGTGCAACACCTAGAACCTTAACAATACCCAATAAGCATGCTAAGAATCAAGATCAATAGCATTATCCTAACCTCCACGGTTTCGTGTAATGTCCTCAAACAATTACTGAAGGTTCATTCATTATCTTCTACAAGGTTCAAAAGGCTCAGACCTCCGTTATAGAATAGAACCCTAGTGTAACCTTATTCACTTTTCGACCTAAGCATTATCTCTGCTTAGATCTACCTCAACCTTATCCTTAACCTTCAGTATCATCAATTTAGATCCTCTGAGATTGATACACGGCATGATCATCAATCATCATGCATCACCGTATATCATACCCACATTCCTTTAATCTCCATGGGTTACTAAGGATCTTCACTTAACATGGAGAATCTCAACACAGTTACTATGCCTCAAACTCAAATTCCATAACCCTGTCAATGAACTTTCCTGAGAAATATCCACTGCAACAGAAAGCGTTTAGATTAAAAATCAATACTTATCTTATCAACTCCATGCCTCTAACATTATCTCATATGTCACTGGGTATTGGCATCCATAATACCTTACTCACCATGTGACATGTTAAATAAGTCTCCAACAATGTGCTAAAGCTTTCCATAAAACTTTGCACAAGGTAACATTTCCATTTTCAATAAACTGCCTCTGAACTTGAGTTTGAACTCTTGCACTCGAGTTCTCCTACGGCACACTCGAGTCATGCAAGTTTCACTATGAGAGTTTTTACCCGAAAAACCTTCAACTTGCCAACAAAAGAGGTGCACTCGAGTTCTAAGAGTTTGACATTGAGAGTTCTTTCTAGAAAACCCCTCAAATTCCATAAACAAGCATTGTACTCAAGTTTGAATATTAGCACTCGAGTCCCCCAAGTTTCGTCCACACTTGAGTCCTGAGAGTGTGGGGAAAGAAGTTCGTTCCAGAGACTTCTTCAGATGCCATCATTCCATTCGACACTCGAGTTCTGCACCACGCACTCGAGTTCTCTCGAGGCACACTCGAGTCATGCAAGTTTCACTATGAGAGTTTTTACCCAAGGAACCTTCAACTTGCCAACACAAGAGGTGCACTCGAGTCCTCATCCACAAACTCGAGTCCTCAACTTATCTGCACTCGAGTTCTTCCATACGAACTCGAGTTCTTAAGCTTCTGCACTTCAATCTAAACCTTGTACTCTCGTGGGTACAGGAAATTACCACATGCACTCGAGTTCATAACCATGAACTTGAGTTTTTAGCCCATTATACACTCGAGTCCTTCAAGTTTGGGTAGAAACTTTCTGCCAGAAACAATCCCATCGTGCAAGATTAGCACATGCACTCGAGTTTAGCCATATGAACTCAAGTTCTCGACCATCCGTACTCGAGTCCAGGCTTCACACTCCCGCGAGTTCTTTCCTGAAACCATCTCATGTACGAGGAAACACCCTATGCACTCAAGCTCTCAATAATGAACTCAAGTTCATCCTTATTTTGCACTTGAGTTCGGGCTTCTCACCTCTGAGAGTTCTTGTCCGAGACTTCTTTTCCTTCAGAATTTAACCCATGAACTCGAGTTCACTAAGCCAAACTCGAGTTGATTAGCTATCCCAAGCTGATAAACACTTCAAAAATCACTCTGAATCAACTCTAATTTCATCCATAGGTTATCTAAATCCTTGTTTTCCACATGGCATCACCCTTAGCCATAACTTCACCACTATGCCTCCTTCCATAAGGCATCTAACCAAGGATTATAACCTATCATTATAAAGCAGAGAACTTCTAGCAAATTTCATTATTGCAAGAATCAACGCTCTAGCGACTCTAGCAATTATCCATCATTGCCAGAACCATTGCTCTGATACCACCAAATATAGAGACCTCCATATATGAGTATAAAACTATCCTATGCTCTGATACCACCAAATGTAATGATTGTCACATATGAGCATAAAACTATCCTATGCTCTAATACCATTACATGTGACACCCTTCCTTACAATACCTCACCGTCTCTTAGTTCTATTAAATCAGAGTAAGCGAGCGGTTATTTTAAATAACTAAAAGTCGTTCTCTTATTTATGCTAGAGAAATTCTCTTATTACATTAGAGCGTTTCTCTACTTTAACAACAATCATTCATACATGCTTATACATACATATATACATGAAATACAAAGGTAGTGCCTCACACTACAGTCCCTTCTTCACTTCACGTCTCCATATCTCCTCCGTGCTTACTTTCATGCATCTATTAACATGTCACTATTATTGTAGGGAGGAGTGAGATTCGAGAGAATCTCAGTAGCGAACACTACCACTATACATGGCAGATACATATGAATGCATGACATGCTTGCCTACCAAATCTGATGCCAAAATAATGATATGCTGCATGCTCAATGTTATGACATACATATGACTATTGCACAAATATAACAGAGCTTCAATCAATCAACATGTTTAACATGAACAGACATAGTAGTCACATTATCAATGCAAGACATACATATGACACACATGTAGGAAATGTAAGTTCACTACCTGTAGGACTTCACGTCCTTCCTTAATCCTTCGTCTTTGCTCCTGTTCGGGCACGACCATCTATCGAGTCTTAGAATTCCATCTAAATACATTTAATGAGTCATTATAAATCCATATTCTAGACTCGTTTTTAGTTGATAACTTAGCCCAATTATGCTAAATTACCAAAATGCCCTCGGAAGCCCCGCCCAACTGTACTTTTACAGAAATTACAATATGGGCCAATCCTACATAATTTCACGTGTAGAATCCATTTATGACTTTAGATCAGTCAAATTCAGGCATAAATGATGAAAATACCCTTGATAGTCCTTACCTAGAGCCTTTAAGGGGTAATTTGGTCATTTCACACTCTAGGCCTTTTCTCACTTTCCCTTCAACATGAACCCTACACAATTTGCTCTTTTGAACTCAATGGAATCATCTAATCGATGAAATTCCAACTCTTTGCTCATGGAAAACCTCAAGCGGCTATTTTAGAGTTTACAGAAGAGTTGTGTCGGTTTCTCCCTTTCTTTGACTTAATACCTTTGTTTCTACTTCTACTTACATGATTAGCCATTTAGACACCCATTGGACATCATTTCGGCTCTCAAAACCCAAATAGAACAAGAGGTGAATAGTACCCTCATCTCAAAATACTCATCTAAACGACAAACTAAAATGGTAGAAAGGAAGCTTATGATTACCTCTACACGCTTCTGAATTCGGTTTAGAATTCTAGCGACGCTCCGGCCGGCCAGCCAGACAGTACCAACCACCTCTAAATGACAATATGAAATCATAAAATCGAAGCTTGGGATGATTAGAAGAATGTTTGTACTAGGTACTTGGAGAGAAAACGTCGTTTCGGTCGAGTTCTGGCGAATAACAGCTTTCTCTCTCTTCTCTCTCTCATCTCGTTCTCCATCCGTCTCTCTCGTTCTTTCATTTCTCATTCTTATTTGTTCTGATTTCTCTTTCCTTTCCCTTTTAATTTGACCCCAAGAAAGAACGAGAATTGATGATGAAGGATGATGATTAATTAAAATCATCTCATTGGCCTTTACTCAATTAGTCCACCTATCTTATTTCTTACACAACAAGTTTCCTTTCTCTTTTCCTTCATTATTCCACCAACATTAATGAGGAATAAGAGAGTATAATTCACTCTCAAATTATCCCATCACACCACCTCAAGTGGTCAACTAAAGCCTTTTGCTTTTGGCTCTTTGACTTTACTTGATAATAATTCACCCGCTTGGCTTATTAATCATCAAGTAGTCATTTCCCTCCTTTTAATTCACATTTAACTTAAATTATAGGGAATATTAGGTAAAAACCATCATTTCTCATCTTTTGGAAAAATTACCATTTTGCCCTCACCTTTTATTTCCATTTTAATATCCAAAGATATTAAGGAATTTTGGGAAATATATCATTCCTCACTTGGACATTTGTCAAACTAGGGTCTAGTAGTCCACTTAATCCAAGCTAAACCTCAAGCCCTTCATCCAAAAATTCGGGGTATTACATTCACAATGAAAGAGGTAAGAGCACTATTATATAAAATGTATACTACGACCCTAAAAGACTTCCTTTTTTAAAAAAGGAAAGTAAAAAATGGACGGAGTAGCATTTCTGTAATTATAAGCTGTAATTTTGAAATATTTGGTCACTTTAAGTGTCCCAATTAAAATTGGGGACACATAAAGGGAACTTTAGGCCTCCCAAAAATTAATTGGTACGCCTAAAGCAAAGCTATTAGTGGAAAAATACCTGCTTTTTTACAGGAAGAGAAATTTGAAAAACTTTAGATGTCCCTATTTTAATTATGGACGTCTATTTGTCCTAGTTTATGCATCCCTATTAAACAAGTGAGTAAGTACCACAGCTCCCCAAAAGCTAAGCTAGCTGTTAAGGAGAAAGTTCTACCCACTTATATAGCACCCAAGACCACGCCCCTAAGCAATGTGGGACTCTTTCTAGGGACTTAGTCCTTGCCCCAACTCCTTCATTAACCCGGGCATTAGGTGGCTACCTTGGGTTCCCCAATAGGCATAAAACACCCTACTACCATCCTAGAATCGACGTGGCTCTGACACCAAACAAGTAAGTAATACAAAACTTCACCTTCTGCCTTTACTTCCTTATTTAAAATAGGGACGCATAAACTATTATGTCAGTCAAAAAACTGACATATTTTGACTTTTAAAACCAAATAACCATATATAAAATAGGGACGTCTATTTATCCCACGTAAGGACCTCACAATGGCGTCCCTAATATTGGATATTAGGGACACCATTTTGGCATCCCTATGGCATCCTTAACTTGAATTAGGGATGTCAAAAGTGGTGTCCCATATTTTTAAATATCAAAACTGAGTAGTAAATGAACTTTTTTTTGTCTCTTCCCTAATATTAAGGATGCCACTTTGGCGTCCCTATGGCATCCTTAACTTGAATTAGGGATGTCAAAAGTGTCCTATATTTTTAAATATTAAAACTGAGTAGTAAATGAACTTTTTCTTTGTCTCTTCTCCACGAAATTTCCTTGTTTCTTTGAAAGGAGTTACAGAGAGAGACTCATACTCTATATTTTCAAAAGGCTTCTTTCAGCTCTTCCTTCAATGTTTTCGTCATCCTTGCTCTCGTCATGCCCTCTGCTGCTCCTGCCCCTGCCATTGCCCCTACCAGTGACTGTAATCCTCACTTCATCACTTCTCAGATCTAACATGCCAACCTTTGTTCATATTCTCTTTGCATTTGGATCTGACTCTCCTTCTGTTTATTATTATTATATAATTTTCTTTCCTTTTTCATAATTAGATCTAGTATGGTACATGTAACGATGAAGATAACAGATTTTTGAATTCAGAAGTTTGACTAAAAGAAAGGAAGTAACATAGTTTTAAGGAGAAAAAAAGGAATTGGTAACATAAGGAGAAAGAAGAAAAAACAAGCTACTGAAAGCTGAAGAGCTGCATGTTGAAGCTTGTTATCTTCCTCACTCCATTGAAGCTCGTCACTTCTTAGATCTGATACTATTTCTGTAGTTTATTAAAAATTGTTGGGCAGTGAAAAATATAAATAAATATTTTCTTAAAAAAACATTTAGACGTCCCTATTTTGAAATAGGGACGTCTAAAGTCACACTTTAGACGTCTCTTTTTTGAAGGGATGTTAAATACCATATTTAATTACGTTGCTCACATAGGCGTCCCTTTATAAAAGGACGTAGAAAGGGCCAAAAAAGGGATGTTAAAAGTATTTTTTATAGTAGTGGAGGTAAGTTAATAGATTGAATACCTCACCCATATAAAGGAAGAGAATCCTATGAAATCCACCTCGGAGTAAATTGTCATTCAGCAAATGACGATAAGGGGATAGATTCCTTAATAGATTGAATGTTCTCTTCATCATTTAGAAGGTGATGATGACTACCCATAAGTGTTTGAAAGACACTGAAAAGGACTTGCTAAGAAGAATTGTAAAGTGTCATGGAAGAGGATATAGATTTTTTTTAAACTAGCCAATCAAATGTCTGGGCGATTTGTCACCTAGCCAAAAGGCAATTAGGAACAAGTAGGTTGTCAAATCCATAAGGAACATATCAAACATAAAACACTTAATGGTTAAGGGGTACTATAATGGGAAGATTGCCCATTTTGCATTTTAACTCTGAACAACCAATTTTGGCTATGACAACAAGCTTAATCTTGAAATTACATCAAAATGTTGTGAAGACCGATTTCCAATTTAGAAATTGGATGATGAACTCTACATGAAGTAGTTTAAGGGCTTCAGAGAAACAATCATCTAGGTAGTAGTATATGAGATTTCACAAAGTGAAAGCCCTACTAACTTTGAGATAATCGAAGCACACTACATGAGTACTAAACAGTCTTAAGATTATTCTTTGTGAAGTCATCCTTTATGTTAATGACATATCTTTAGCCAAAACAAGTGTTAAGAGAGTTAAAGGAATAAAGGATTAGAAACCCTTAAATTCTAAGTTGAAAGTATTAGATCCTATGTTTTGATGATAACAAATGATGTTGCAAATGATTTAATGTTGAATAAAAGGTTTTTGAACAAAGAAATAAAGTTTTTTGAGGCATACAGAGCCATCACTCAAGTGAGCACTTGAGTGATAAAGTAAGAAATGATTTTATATCTCAAGTGTTGCTTTCTGCTAGTTTTTGAAAAGGGTCACTTGAGTGATCACTCGAGTGATAACCCTTAGATCACTCGAGTCTTAGATCACTCGAGTAATACAGTTAGAAAAAGCCTCAAATATTCTCTGCTAGATTTTGAAGGGGACCACTTGAGTGATTACTCAAGTGATGACCTAGGATCACTCGAGTGACCACTGGAGTGATGGGATAAGAAAAGTAGCCTTTGATTTAGTAACAATCTCTGCCAGAATTTGGAAGGGATCACTTGAGTGGTTATTTAAGTGATGGCCTTGGATCACTTGAGTAACCACTCAAGTGATGAAGTTAAGAATGCATAATAATTGTACGCTAATTATTGATTTATTATATTTATATCTAACATCTCATTGTATTAATATTATAAGCATTTGGCTAGGAAAACAATAAGAGAACATGCTAAGAGAAGAAAAGCCGCTTTAGAGAGTGAAGCGTGCACCGACCATAACGACTATTTTTTCAAATATGATGAATGGTCAAAAGAAGCTGTGTAGCTCTAATAAACAAGTTGAAACACTGACAACATCTATCTATAAATTCAACTATAAATACAGAAGAATCCAGAGCAGAATATAACACTGAACGATCAACGATCAATCTACATATTCATACTTGCTCTATCTTTTATTTACTCACTTTGACTTCAGTGATTCAGTATTCACTCTATCAAAGAGATTTTTATTACACACTCAAAACTTCTTATTGAGATCACTTAAGGTTGTGGAACCTTAAGTAAGGATTGAATTACGCTATGTAAAGGGGAGCAAGTATCTAGTAAAGGAACTTGTTGTGTACTGAGGTGCCAAAACCCTCTGAATCTTGGAAGATATAGTGAAAATCTCAAAGGAACTTTAAGGACTAGATGTAGGCCAAAGTGGTTGTGGTTGAACTAGTATAACTCCTAGTGCACACTTCAGTGATATTTCTCTGAGCTCTTAAACACCGTTTTAAATTCTGTCAATTATTATTTATAGTTCAAATTTTCTATTATCACCTAATTCACCCCCCTCTTGGGTGAACCACTTACACTAACAGAAAGATAATGGGTAGAACAGAACATATCTTGAATGACAAGATAACTAGAGACTGCACAAGGAAGGTACAATCTTTTCCACGTAAGACATGTACAAGTGTTATTCTTAGGAATCTCAATATGCTAAACTACAAACCTGTGAACTCCTAAGAAGTTAAAGACACAACCATAGAGAGGTTACGCATCTTATGAAGAATCCAACTCAAAAAAGTATAGTAAAAATATAGTTGGTAACATGAATGTACACATTGGTGTATATAAAACCAAATGTTTTTTGCTTGGACTTGGGAACTATTGTTGGTCTAGTTGTGTAAAGATTATGAGAGGAACTATTGATTAAGTTGTCAAGGAAACAACTCAAAGGAAATTCCAATGCAAGACCTAGGCAAATGATAATGGAGTTAAGGAAGCAAATAAATATACAGTATATTTTTGTCATCCATGGAATTAGAACATAAAGCATGTTCTACCATAATTCAAAGAGCCATATGGCTAGAGAATTTTCTATGAGTAACTGGGAATGAATAGTAGATAGAAGGATCCAAGAGACAACATCTTATGATGTGGATCCTAAGTATCACTGCAAGGTGAAACATACATTTGATGTATCTTTGTGAGAGATATGCTTTCAAAGAAGGAAAATAATAGTTCAATGACCTTCTGCTGACGGAATATTGGTAGATCCCCTTACTGAGCCCGTAGCTTGATATTTATTGAGTTAGTAAATATCTTAGGACACAAATAGAATATAAGGTCTTGAACTTCTTTTATATGAAGATAAAAGAAATAGTATGTATGTTATGAGTAAATACATGCAAGCTATACAATTTTGTATGTCATACAGGTCAGAAAAGATTGGTTCACTCACATGAACAACTATCTTTCTATGTTTTGTAGGGGCATGGGAGGGTAAGACGAGCAAGTGATCACCATGTAATGGTCAAGAAGAATCTTTATGTTTGAGTTGCCTCAATTACATTGAGATGAGATCCATATGTATATATATACATAGAAAATGGATTGAAGCATGAACATAGACCTATAGCTAGGTAAAGAACACTTTTCACAAATGAGATTGCAAAAGAGATATTGTGAAAAGGAAAGTTCTGGTTTAAATGTTGAGTACATTTTGGAACTAATGTTTGTATGATGAAAAAGAAAGAAACCGATATCCACCACTAACCGTTCACCATAGAATGCAATTCATATTGCATGTGCTTAAAAGTTAGACTGCAACATAGGATGTAAGTGAAAGATCCCTGGTTCACTACAGTGTGAATCCCAGGAAGGAAAAATCCTTCCACGATGCCCTTAAAACTTAGACAGCATCAGGAAAGCTTGGTTTGATGACAACTACTTTAGTTGAAGCGTGAAAACTAGGAAAGCGACCAAGTCAAGACGGATTGATATTTAGTCAAAAATGAAGATTTACTCCTAGATACATGAGATGTACTAGTATCTATAGTCAACCCCTTACTAGTTCCATGTGTAGCTTGTAAGAGCGGATACTATGTGCATAGAAGGCAATCTGAGTTAATCAACATATTAACCTGAGAATGATTAGATATGCCATGAATAATGTGTATGGGAGAATATGGGGCATCTGAGGTAACAAATAGATAGCTTACAGAAATATAAAGGGTGCCCTTAAATGCTGATATGATATGGGATTTCTAGTATCACAAGTATCAAATTCTGAAGACAATTTGCCTACATGGTCACGGCATACGCCAAGTATGAAACAAGGAAGAGTAATAGAAGCATGATAGGAGGCCCATCAAGTGTGAGTGAGAGATGTTGGACTTTGGGTCCAAGGGCGAACTATTTGATTAGGAATCAAGTAGCCTTATTAAATAATAAACAAATCAGCATTAATTATAGATTTGTTAATTGAGAAGCAAGTAATTGTATATTAGGAAATTAATCAAGAATTAATTTCCTGATTATTACTTAGAGAACAAGTAGGAGTGCACATAACTTTCTAATTAGTAGTCTTCCTAGACCTTTATAAATAGAATGTGCCTCTCTCAGTTGAACCTCACCCCTACCATTGAATTATCTCACAATCTTCTTTCCTACCATCTTTCTTATTCTGGTGATCTGATGTGCCAATCCTAATTATACTCTAGTAGTCTAATAATTGCGTGAGCATTATTATGTTCGAGTTATAGAGCATTGACCCGGATCCGAATATGGATTCTCCCGGTACATAAGTCTCTTCTCTCTCCTTATTTTTCCTTAAGAGCATAAAGCGATTCCATGAACTTCAAACAAAATGGGGTATCCCAAAATTCATTGAGCTTGCCTCATTTAATGATCCTTCAGATGAATATCTAAGGGATGATTCGTGCACATTTGGTGCTGAAATTTTTATTGTCAAGGCTACCTCTAAAGGATATTGCCTATCAAAGACACAAGAACCTCCTTCTCTTTCCTATAGGTGGAAATTTGATTACTTTTCAAAAGCTAATTCTGAGAAGTATGTGTCTGAACCTTTCCTCGCTGGGAACTACAAATGGTACTCTAATGCGGCTTCCTAAAACTTGTCTTTAGAACTTGCTAATAGTTGGTATTCTCTCTATGTCTCAATTAAAATGACTTTGGACAATCCATTTGAATTGAGATAAAGGGGGGAAACGGTTAAAAAAATTATAGATTTTTTTTTTCTGTCTACATTGAAGAATATGTTACAATTGAATGTGAGAAAATAATAGATTTTGGCTATGTTTCGGACATCTCACTTTCTACCCTAACGGGTACCTTGAGGTCAAGGGGAATAGCATATCCCTGTTTCTGATTATTGACGTCTCGTCCATTACACCAAACACAAAATTATATTTGCATAGCTTTTTGCGAGTCAGGGACCAAATCAGTGATCAACACGTTGAACATGAAAGTAAGATTGACTCGTTTTTGAATCGAGCTCTTCAATTTATCACTTTCTTTTTCTTTTAACAAATTAATGGACTTTCAGTACAATGAGCTAATTTTGATTCAATTGTCCCCTGTTGCACAAGGCTCAAATAAGATATTTTCTAAGGGATAGTGTTACTTAAGTTGCTTACCACTCCGCACATGTTTTTTAAATCCAAAAGATATTTCATTTGTTGTTTTCCCCTGTTTTGTAGAATATGAGTACTACTCAAAGTTGGAGCCGTCCTAGGGCTCAAGATTGTTCCTGCCATTGGCCAAACTGAAGCACCCAACCAAGTGCCTCTTATAGGGAGAAAGTTGTATACTTGATGCCGAGTTTAAAGTTCTGTGTTTAATCGAAAGTTCTTTATGAATGAGCCTTAGCTAGACAATCCTCTGTTTCTTTTAGACTCTCGTCTGAGTAAGCCTTGGTAAAACAATTCTATGTTTCTACCATTCTCATTAAAAACTATCGTTAGCTTCTCCAAAACAAAATGTTCGTAATTGGAGATTATTGATCTAATCGAGGTTCTCTGTCAATATTCTCGTTTCAAGTACACATATGGCATGAAGAATGAAGCAATTTTAATGTTACTTGAAATTTCTCTGGATAATGTAGTGCTGTAACATGTAATTATTGAATAATGAGGGAAAAAGTGAAAACAATTTGGTCAAAATTTCAGTCCTCTTTTAAATGTATCTTATAAATACGATCAGATCTCCCATATTGTACTGCTTTATTTATAGGACTTAAGCGATATAGAATTATCCTACTTAATAACCTATTTTATCTCTCTAATTAACTCTGGTTTTTTTGTTCTTGTGTGTTTTTTTTTAAATAAACACTTCATCTTAATATTCTATCTATGAAATAAATTTTCTTCTATTAATTTTTCTATATGGTGAGAAAAATTAATGGAAGTACATGTAGCAAATTGAAGAAAAAATTTAAGCTAAACTTTGGTAAGTATCTTTGTGTGCCATCTGACCGACGTTACACTGCAAATTAAACACCATTGAGCTTCAAGGTTTATTCACTCTAGTCATACTTCCTAAGCTGAAAACCTAAGGCGATTAACGTGCAACATATCACACATGCTAAGTCCATTTTAATATCTTTTTCATAGACTCCATAAGATTTAAACGGAAACAAGAATGAGTTTAATTCTATATTTTTAGAGTAAGTTATGAATTTTTAAAGTTTGCCAAAAATTCTAGAAAATACGAAGTTAAATAAATCTGAGATTGAGGTTTGAGTTTTCAAGTCTTTCAATTCGTTCTTATCTTCTATGTGTACTAGAGGTCTTCAACATGGTATTTCAACTATGAATGGGGATCGACGTAGCAGCGTTTCGAAGTGGTCTGAGTGGCGAACGACATGAAAGGGAATGTTCAATCCTGATTGGCAATGGACATATCTTGGGTGCCTCTGACTCTCTCACATGTCTTGTTTTCTACTCGCATCACTGTGATATGACACTCTAGGCTTCTACCAGTCATGGACTGGGTAGTGCTATGACTGACTTTTCTTACTTTAGGCTACTCATTGGTTTTACATTTAATGTTTGGTTTGTTTTATGTTTAGTGTGCTTGGTTTTCTTCTCTAATATGTTTGTTACTTTATGCCTGTTTATTGATCGCTTTTTGATACTGTCACATGAGGTTTGAAACTACTGGTTTTCTCTGGCTTTTGCTTCTAGATATTCATTCTAGTTGTGCTTCCAATGTCTTTTGAGATATATAAGCCTTTTACCTTAGTGGTTCACTTGAGTGGTCATTGCTATGCACTCTTTATCAATGTTTTCAAACTTGCTGGCAGTTTAAGCAAACTCATGATATGGATATAAACTAACTTGCTAGTTTGACAATAATTTTGTCTATAGTGGCTTGATATGAACGGTTAAGATTTAAAGAAAGTGAATTACTAAGATATGAGAATAGGTAACACACATATACTGAATCATGTTCCATTGGAGATCAGCGAGAAAGATGTGAACCCGCGGCAAGATTTATTAGTATAATTTATTATTAATCTGTCTTAAGGTTTATACGACGTTTATTCAAACACACACACACACTATTGTTTACAAATATATTGTGGGTCTCGGTTGACAATAAGTTTGGGATGAAATAAACTATTTCAATTCATCAATAATATGGCTTTTTACATAGATTTTAGGTGCAACGCATTGATATTAATATTACAAGCATTCTACAAACTTTTCTTCAGATAAAATATATATATTAAGCTATTGACCATACCTCTCGTTGGACAAAAGTCCCAATGACAAGAAAACAACATAGACTACTCGTTATTATTTCTTGTACTAGAATTTATTATTGTATGCTCCTTAGTTGTTATCAAACTTGATGGTGATTGAATGCCTTGCTTAGGAACTTTTAGTATCCCAAATATTAATAATTCTTTAGAATATCAAACTAAGCCTAATCCACACTCAACCAAAACACCATCTCAGGATGCATCCTTCATACGTTTCCCTATAATTCTTCTTCAGAAAGCTTGCACTTCCTATGCCTTCATCTACTTCTTCTTATTCCCACCAAGAAAAATAAGAAAAATTACTTGTAGATTTTCATACAAAACATGTTCGATGAAAATTTTATCTTTATTTGTAATTGGCGAAACATTTTCTTAACCTGTTAGGTGCATATAAATAAGAAGAAAAGAGTATTCAATAACTTGAAGGAATAAAAATGAACTAGTGATTTCTTATAGGCCGTTAGATTGCATTATCAGAAAAATGAAGAATGGTAAACTATATTGAGAAAGTTTAAGTCTATTGAAAGAGTTGTATGATTTACATAGGCTTACAAAATTGATGTTCATAATGAATCAATTTTGCAATAACTAAATACATTGATTTGACTTCATTGCTTAAGAACAGAGTTTTGATTAATCATAATCAATTAACAAAGGAAGAGGGTGAGCCTTGGATGAATATGACAACCAAGCAATAGCAATTAATCTTAATTGGTTGTATGATGCTTGTACCATAAAGGCGGTCTATCTGTTTAGTTTAAATTATAATGACTCAAAGAAATATATTAACAAGTTACCTATGTAAGTGTAGAAAAGAATCAAGAGTTGTTATAAATGTAACCACTTAATTTGAAATATATAGAATTATGAGCATGCACACATATATACATATTCACTAATATACCTTTGATATATCGCAGATTTGATAGACAATAATTAACATGTCACAAAACTTAATGTAGTGTCTTTTGTCCTCATGATCTTTATCATTGTCGGCAGTTTTCTCAAACGTCATGGATATCTGTGAAAGAGAAGCAAATCCAACATAGCCAATCATTTTTTTAATCAAATTAAGCCACGTACAAGATGAAACACAAGACAGACAATAATTCAAATTCAAACAACAATAAACCCTACTCAACCGTATGAAAAAACCCGGAACTAAAAATAAAAAGAAAATCCCAAAATGACACGAATCATATCAAAGAGCAATATGACACCACCACAATCTCAATGAGGAAGCTTCTATAGATCTCAACAATCACCATCCTAATCGTGCTCTAACATTACTAAATCAAATTTGCAAGTTCACATCGCCAGCCACATGCAAAGTATTTTATAATTGATCTAAATAATATTGCCTAATCAATGATTATAAGCTAAATATGCCTCAATCGTGACTCAAGAAGGCTAGATCTAAATGACAAACCTACTGTTCACAAAGTTGAAAGAAGATGCATCCACCGCTCCTAGTAAACACCATAACTCACGCAGAAACACCAAGCTCTCTCCCTCACCCACACCCACCTCATACTCTCACCAAATTACGAACATCAATGAGTGAACAAAACAACAAAATTGAAAAGTCAAATTATTGAATACTCTCTTCTTTCTTGAGAATCGATTAATGATTTGTGAGGGAAACCCTAAAAGAAAGATGTGTATATATACACACAACTGTTGGTGAATAACGTTAGGGTTAAGACGACTTTGGAGGATTTTTTTAAATTGTAGATAATAAAAAAAGCCTTCCCATCAGCCCACGCGCACCTTCCTTCACCTCCTGGTTGCTGCCCCTCCTCCCCACTCGGCACCACCATCACATTATTGACTTCTCCTTCCTCTCCATCTTCTCCAACACTTTTATTCAGATCTTGAAACTCCTCTAAAACTGCAGTTTAACATAGTATTATAAATAATATAAAAACAATGAGATGAATATATAAGGAACTAATTTTATAATGATGATTGAAGACTTCTATGGAGAATCGGATAGAGAAAAAAGAAAGGGATAGACAAGAAGGAAAGGGTATGAAAAAGGGAAAATTAAAATCATATGAAATTCTCTAAGCAATTTCAGAAGTTAAACTAAAATTCCTCTACCCAGTTATCTTAAATTCAAATATTATGTTTTCAGATGCCTTCAAAGGTCTGTGCGGTGACCATCGCTATTTTGCTTCCTCTCCTCAATCAAGCTTCTCTGTAGCACACAAAAACCTCTGAATCCGAGCCTTGTCTGCTCTGTGGCCTTTGCCAATCGAGCCTTGTCTCCTTTGCTGCAGCTCACTGTAGTCATTTGGGTTGGGATTTTTCGGCGTTTGACTTTTAGATCAGAAATTAGGCTGTTAGGTTGGAGAAGAAGATGGAGAGGAAGAAAAAGCACGTGGGCTGGTGGGAGCGCTCTTTTTCCCTGTTTTTTCAGCAAAAAAAATTTAGAATGTCAGCTCGCATTAATATTCATTTAGGTCTTATATTTTAATTATCCTGAGAGCACAGATGACGTGTCACTTTGGAAGTATGTAGTTATTTCTTCTAATGTTATTCTAAATTTCAACAATGCATCTAATTTTTCGAACCTGCTACATTGTATCTAATTGAATATGTTGCATCTAATTTATTTTCCTTCTTTAATTAGAGTTTTAGTGGATTCCAAGGAATTTATAACTAATGCACGAATGGCATAATGCGGATTTATTTTCTTTTTTTTCCCACTTCAAATAAATAAGTTTAAATAGTGGGTCAAAAATAAATTAATTTAGCTATTTCAAATAAATAGGTTCAAACTAATTTATTTTCCTTGGGGCAGGATCCTAGGTCTTTTGTTTGAAATATTGGTTCTTGACGTCACAATCTGCCTCACAAATGCAGTGGGATTAATAATTTTAAGGGGCTCTCTATTCTATAATAGGCTATAGCATTTTGGGGATTATACTCTCCATTTGGACTTGTTTCATATATGCCTTATTGCACTTGTAAATTGTAAAAGATTACTTGTAAATTATCTATGAAAGGTTGTTAAGTCCTTACAATAACTTGTAAATGAAAGGACCTCATGTTCACAGCTGGACATTTGAATCTCTTGGCTCCATCAATTTTGTTAATATTTGCTTAGTAGTGAATGAAATTAAACTAGCTACATAGTTGGAGGAGACAAGTTATTTGAAAACTGCGGGAAATTTTATAACTCGACAAGTTATTTGCTCTGTGGTTCTTTGAAATAAAAAGCTTTCCATTGATTTTATTATAAAAATGTCATTATTTCACATAATTGAATCAGTCTTTCCATTGAAATATAGAACGTTCGCAAAATATAGCTTAATTTAATATACCATATATGATCACTAAGTAATTACAACAAGAACAAGCAAACACTGACCGACTAACAACAACTCCAGAATCAAGAAAAAAGCATTAAACTATTCAATGATGTTTTGGATTATCTTTCTATAAAAGAGGATTCTCTCTAAGATCTATTTAGAGACCAAGATTACCCCTTATGGAGTTTTGTTGAATTAGATATTGACGTTCGAAATTTTGGCATGTAACTTGACCAAGTTATGTAGAAATTAAATTTTCGCATCAGTTTAAATACTAAATCCGACAAAGATTTTTTTTTTTGAAAAAAAAACTATTGACTTTTATTTTCTTCTTTTCAATTTCTGTAGCAATTTCAGTGTCATTCATTAAGCATATAATCACACCTATAGTGAAAATGTCACTATGTTAAAATTTCTTGTTGTACAATAATTTCTAAATCACAAAAATTTTATTATATAATATGCAACCTGGGAAACTAAAAATTTGGTAAAAGCAAAATAAAACTAAACATCTTCGTCAATCATCCTTCCAACACAAAAATTTATTAGAAGAATCAAAGATTCTAAAAACCTATCATGGTGCCACTAAAGAAATATTCACATATACACATTAATCCACCTATAATCTAAATGAAGTTCATGTATTTCACATGTCACAATACATTGCTACTTTCATCTTCCCCCATGTAGAAGGTATAAAAACACAAGAAATAAAAGAAATTTAGATTCATCTTCTTTTCCTCTTCACTTTGAGTAACTATAGATCCTCTTAACTGTTATACAAGGCAAATTAAAGAGTAAAAAAAAAAAAAATAGAATCAAGTTGTGAATGTAGCTGCATAGAGTAAAAGCAACTTGTGGGCATGGATCATGTCCAAGCATTGAATCACTCCACTTTCATCATTCCCCTTGCATATCTCTCTGCACCGTCGATCATCAAATCTTAAGCAACATAGATATACATTCATGCGCGCGCGCGTGTGTGTGTGGATATGATAGGATCATCAACCTTGTAATAAACAAGGAAACTAACATCACAATGGTTGCATGCAGTAGGACATGTATAAGAAAAATCACTTGCTGAAGTAAGACAAAGCTGCTATAGATATCTACTGATTAATTAAACTTTTATATTTATGATTATAATGAATCGATGCTGAATTAACTTCTCACATGCATTGATCTAATTTCATTGCTTATGAACAGATTTTTAATAGACATAGTCAATTAACAAAGGAAGAGTGCAAGTCTTGGAGCAACGGTAAGTTGATAAAGTTACTGCCATGTGACCTAAATGTTATGGGTTCAAAATCTAAAAATAGCATCTACGCTTGTGGGGTTAAGTTTTGAATGTCCCTATATTCAGTTCTTAAAAAAGGTCTATTCTTTGGTATTTTCTTTAGTGAACTTGGTAAGAAACTCTGAAAACATACCTGAATTGGCCAAAGGATTTCACCAGATAAAATCCTCGAGGCACATGTGATGGCCTCATTGGCATCATGGAGCTGGGGATTGCCAGCATATTTTCTTCTGTGGCCTGATGCCACTTCTGTGTCCACCAACAAAGAATCTTATTATCCAATGTTATAAATACATTTTGTTTGAGATTAATCAGACTAACATGACAACAAAAAAATAGCAATTGATCTTAATTAGTTGTATGATGCTTGTACCATAAAGGCGGTCTATCTGTTTAGTTTTACATGATAATATTTCAAACAAATGTTATACTAACAAATTATATATGTAAATAAGAATCGATCAAGAGCAGATTTAAATGTTAGCTTAACCATTTAATTTGAAATACACCCCCGCACACCCCCTACGTACCTTTGGTATATCGTTGATTTGATTGACAATAATCAACACATGCCACAAAAATTAATGCAGTGTTTTTTGTCCTCTTGATCTTCTTCATTGTGTGCAGTATTCTCAAACTTGATGTTCATCTGTAAAAGAGAAAACAAATCCAAGTCGTCAATCATTTTTTTTAATCAAATTAAGCTCAACAAAGTACAAGAGTAAACACTACACAAACACAATAAGTCATATTCAAACATTACAAAATCCTACTCATCCCTATCGGAAAAAAAAGCTCAGTACTAAAAACAAAAAACAAAACCAAAAAAAGCAAACATGACAAAAATCGAAGCAGAGAGTAATGTGACAACACCACATCTCAATGAAGAAGCTTCAAGATCTCAACAATCACCACCCCAATTATGCTCTACCGTTCTAAATAAAATTGCCTTAATAAGTTATTATAAGCTAAACATGCCTCCATATGACTCAAAAAGGCTATATCTAAATGATAAACCAACAGTTCACAATTAATGTTGAAAGAAGATTCACTTCCATTCCTAATGGACACCATTACTCACACACATGGAAACACAAGCTCAAACACACACCTCAAACTCTCACACCAAACGAACACCAAGGAGTAAACAAAACAAGAGAACAAAAAGGGACTCAACCTCACTATCTTCTCTCTTGAGAATGGATCAAATGATTTGTGAGTGAAACCCTGAAAGAAATATGTGCTATATACACACAGCTGTATGTGTAAATAAGGTTAGCATTAAGATTTGGAGAATTATTTTAAATTGAAGGATTCCAATTGGTTTAAATTTCAAATGCACAGCAATGTATCTTATTCTCATTTTGAATAATGTATCTAATTTTTTGGACCTTCTACAATGTATCTAGTATGATACATTGCATCTAATTTATTTTCTTCGTTATTTATAGTATTTGTAGATGCCAAGGAATTACGACAAGTGCATGAATAACATAATGAAGATTTATTTTATTTTTTCCAACATCAAATAAATAAATTTGAATGGTAGGTCAAAAAATAAAGTAATTTAGATATTTTCTTTTTGGATTCTAAAATATAAATTGTCGTACATTTGCTAGTTACAACGGGACAAGCTAACAATGGTAAATCTAATTTCTTTTGTGAAATATTTACTGTTGACTGGGATGTGTTTTGATTTTATGTTATGTTAATTATTACTTTTAGTAGGTAATAGAGTTGTTTTTTGTTTTTTAAACCATGGGTTGTTTTTTTGGTTTCTGTTTACTTTTTGGGCCTAGTTACAATGGAAGCCCCCTTTGCAGCTGTATTGAGCTTTAACTTTTGTTGGATCTAGAGTCTATGATTTGAGATTTTCGTCATTTGATGGGGATTTTCGTTTGAAATTGTACCTAGTTGTTGGAGGACTTCGTGAAAATCATGCTTTGTGTCAAGGGATGTTACATCTGCCCTTCTAATTGCACTTAAAATTTTTAAAAGATTCATGTGATGGTGAATTATTTACAAAGAGCTGTCAATTACCTACGAAAACTTGTAAATGATTGGAGTTATTATTATTTGGGCTAAGAGGCAAATTTACTCATGAAGTTTTCTCTAAAATGCACTTGGCAACATAAAACTTTTAGTTGAGTGCAGAAGTGATGATTCAGATTTCAAAAGAGTGCAAAAATAGTAAAACCATTTATTGCCTCTAAACTCCATTACTTTTAAATAGTGGGACCACACTGCTAACAGATGGCACTCCAAATTCCAAACCAACCTCAACTCCTCCTCCCTTTTCACTCATGGGAGCATTCTCTTATCACAAGCATGTGTGAAGACCTTTTTTTATCTTTAGTCTTAGGGTCTACAATCAAATGTTAGCCAATGATTGCGTATTGGCAAATTTAGAATCACTCTCTCTTTTCAAGGAGACTTTGATTGATTCCTAAATAATCTAAATGTCATGAAAATGCAATAAGAACAATGGGAAATGGGTTTTGATTTTTTTAAAAAAAATTAAAAGCTAAACGAGTAATGCAATTTAATTAGATGCTAAACTATTATTTTTGGTATTTTTACAAAAATGTGAATGAATTATTAGAATTGTGTCAAATCCCTCAACCTTTCAACATTTATTAGAGTAACAATGCACAATTCAATAGGTGAACAGAAACAACATAAACATATTGATATACAGTATTTGATTATATTACAGGAATCCCCATAAGGTTTGTACGTAATATTTACAAATCCCAAAATAACACAAAACTACAGATAACCAACACTACTGCTTGGACAAGTTCATGTACCTCAGTATATGGTATCTACTTCATTGCCCTTAGAGCCACTGTTTCTTGCTAAATAAATTTTTATATATTTGGAAAGGAGTGAGATTCACACGAATCTAAGAACTAACACATAATCTGTAACATCCCAAAATTTATTAAAAGGTTAAATTCCTAAAAAGATAATTAAATGGTGCTAGAGATTAATCTTGGGAATTGAAAGCCAAATTATGAAACCTATGAAATATATGGGATCTTAAATTAGACAAAGTGAAAAATTATGGTATTGTATGTGTAATTAATAGGATAAGAAAATACCTATATATATATAATATTAAAATACACACATTTCCCTTGCTTTACATACTCCTAACGCATCACTCATGACACTTGCCAAACTCCTTCATCTCACCACTTTCATTAATTTAATGATAAAATATTAATTATTACAACATGTGGTTCACACAACCTAACACCCAAATACAATAATAATTAATATAACACTCACACTATATCATCTTACCCAATCGGCTAGCAACTAAGAATGAAAGAAAAGAGAGAGTAAGAGGGAAAGAGAGAGTGAGTGATAGAGAGAGCAAGAGAAACATAAGAGTGATCGGTGCTACAAGAGGAAGGAAGATGCTACAAATCTCACACACAATTTCATAACTTGATATAGGTGAGTTTCCCTCCCATATGCTTAACTCTTTCTAGTTGATTTGAGATTATTTTTGGGTAATTTGGGAAGCATAAGAACCTAGTATAATGAATTGTTGTCTTGTGAGGTTTTGTTTTGGGCAAAATAGTACATAAGGAAGGAATGAGAATTTGATAAATTTGAGGTTTCCAATGAATTCTACACGAAAAATTATATGGGAATACATCAGATTATGATTTTTGGATGATTATATATAAGTCTAGAATTTTTAGAAAATAAGAGGAGTTGTTGTTCGGTTAGTTTCTCTGAAATCATATTGGTTGTAAAATAAATTTCAGTAACCAAACCTGGTCAGAAAATTATGAAAGTTTCCAGAAGGAAAGTAGACATCTTAAGCTTTAATTTGATATATAATATGTATCATTTGGGTTTATAAATAGTGATATATGAATTTTTAAAGTTAGATGATGAATCTGGAATGTTTTATGGTACAGACGAGGTTTGACGAAATTCTGGAAATTTTGTAGCTATAATTTATGAATGTTAATATTTTTCCCTGCAAATATATTTAAAGATTATCATATAAGATTTTGAACCATCCCATTTGGAGTTCTAGATATTTAGTTATGAATTTTAGAAGTTAAGCTACTGAAACTGGAAAGATTTTCTGGCAGTGCGAAACAAATTTAAAACTGGGAATTATTAATGGATAGGTGGTAGTTAAAAGTATTTTTATATTAAAATAGACTTCATAATTGACACATAGAATTTGGAACCACATTAATTGGATATTTCTAGGCCAAGATATGAATTTTCAAAGATTATTGAAAATTCTGACAGAATTGAGTTATAGTGAAAAAATAAAAAGTAAGGGTATTTTTGAAATAATTGGGACTCTAAGGGTCAAATTAAATACTTAGATTGGTATGAGTCCATTAAATACCTATTGGAATTAAGGTATTAGCTATAATGATAACCTACCAAAGTGTCTTAAATTATTTTGAAATAAGTAATAATTCGTCCGTCCGTAAATTATAAATTATAGGATTTGACATTTGCCCGGGACGCCTAAGAGACTGAGAACAAGAACCAAATTTGGAAAGACTGTCAGGTAGTACCTTATCTCTTATATCATATGTGATGCCATGTATGTGTACCATATCATCTATATATATATGTACGGGACAGATAGTCCAAAGGCGGTAAGACCCGTAAGTACAAGTTACACCGGGAGTTACCCGGGGGCGTCTTAAGCCAGGTAGGTTTGAGGCAGAAAGCCCGTGACTGTACCTTGTATGGGGCAGAGGCCCTGGACAGCCAGATTGTGAATCTCAAGCGCTGTGAGTATGAGATAAGGGACCGGTTAGGCCCTTTTATGTGCTGCATTTCTGTAAGTTGTGTTGTTTGATGATTTGTTTTACATGCTTAGTATTTGCATATTATATGAGTGATCTGTGTACTACTGAGATTCTTTTGAATCTCACCCCTTTTTAAACAAATGATATACAGCAAAGGCGTCCAGCTCTAAGGGCAAGAAGGTAATATAGACGGACGAAGAAGAGGCAAATAAATTATGGACTGTTTGGTTATCATTTTATTTTGGATGACTGTAAAATATTTATAAGTAGTTGTAGTAGCGATAGTAGTACTAGTACTCGCGATGCAGACTGTATACGTTGTAATCCGTACGCTAGACTTTCGATAACGTATTGGTATCCAGAAACCAATAAGTTAACCATCACGACGCGAGCTATGGATAGAAAATGATCTGTATTTTAAATAAATAATTTTGAAACTGATAAAGATAATGAATTTACAAATTAAAATTTAGACCATACATATTTATTTTAAAAAAGTTTTTTTGAAAATCCTATACAAATATAAGATTAAACTATTCTTAAATTGGGAATTTAAATTGTTTTGGTCTCAGGTTTGAAACCATTATATATTTAAACTAATCTAAAGGCTTTAGAATTTAAGGTGTTACATAATCAATCATATAAACTGTAATAAATAAACATGCAATGCACCATATAATGTAACAGAACAATTATACTGCAAACATGTATGTCTGTTCGGCGTTGAGGATCAAATGAATGTTTGTCCCTCCTGGCCAAATTGTGTACATAGTTCAGGATCAAATGACTATTTGACCATTGTTGTAATGTCCCGGAGCAGATAACTACACGTCCGTACTTATCTCACTACCTCAACTGAGTCTTGCAATATTCCAAATTTTATTCACAAAAAATCCTTGTATATTGATAAAGTCCTAACATTGCAGCCTAAAATTAAGTATGGAAGAGCACAATTTTAGGCCTAATATATGATAAAAATTTCAGCCAAAAAGAAAAAAGGAAGAAGGAAAACAATACTTGGTACAAAAATTCAAGAAATGTAAGGGTAAAATGCTCATTTGTCTAATAGAATAAAAAAAACTAATATTTTCCCCCTTAACATGTGTTGTTGGACAGCCAAGAGAGAAAGAAACGAGGAAAAATCTGATTGGAACACATAAAGGGACATGTGGAAGTCTTGTAAGCCAAGTAGAAAAAGGAAGAATTAAAAATTGCAAAACATGTGCTAAAATTCTAGTAAATAAATAATATTTTAAGGAGGTGAAGGGAGATTCTTGAAGAACCATTTGACACCTTCAAGAGGCCATATTTTCGTCCAAAGAGAGAAAGAAGAGAGAGAGAGAACAAGTTGGAAGAAAGCAAAGAGCAAAGAGAAAGATACAAGGTATGATCTTCTACTTGGATTTTGACCTTGTAAATCACCTTTATAGCTTAAACACTCTTCATAAACATTGTTCCCCATGATGAGAGCTTCATTTCTATGGTTTTAGAATTTAAAGAGGAGGTTTTTTTAGACTTCTAGCAAGATCTAAAGTTGGAGCATCAAAGAAAAAGCTCACGAAAGAGCAAGATGTGAGAAAGAGCTTCACTTTGACATATATATTGTGTTGGTTGGTGGAGTTTTTAGGATTTTCCTTTGCTACCCTAATTTTTGGTTATTTAGGGGTTTCTAGGGTTCTGGTATGAACATGACATTGATATGGAATGAGAGTTTGATCAATTTGATGTTACCATTGTGTTCTACATGAAACAATATGTGGGAATAGCCCTTGGTTACAAATTTTAGATCATTGGAACACAAATTGTAAAACTAGAATTTTGACTACCAATTAAGGTTTTCTGCGTCACAGTCTATTTGCATTGTGCTTTTGAGTAACTAAAAATTGTCCAATGACTATGAGATTCTCTGAAATAAAATTAGACATATCAAGATTTAATTTGATAGGTCGTTTAAGTTATTTGGATATGTACACTAAAAGTTATGTACTTTTGAAGTTAGCAAAGTAAACTGACATGCTTTTGTGGTAGTGTCCAATAAATGGTAATTCTAGAATTTTTTCCATCTAGTTGGATAAGAGAAATAATTTTCCTTAATAATAGACTTAATAAGGGTATTTGAATCGCTACAATTGGACATCTGTACAAAAAGATATGAATTTTCAAAGTTTGATAAAAATTCGGCCAGCTTTATTTAGTAAATGTGTGAAATTAAAAATGGTAATAGCACAATGTAATTACCTTGAACTTTAAGGGTAGAGATAACCAACTACATGAATTTAGGAATAATGCATGGATGAGTAATAACTCATTTATTATGACTTTGGAATTTTAGAACTTGACAATTACCCGAGCCGGATCAAGAATTAGTGGACTAACTAACTAGGCACTAGAAAGGATTTTAGGTAGTAACTCTATCTCTCATATTCTATGTGATTGTTAATATGCTCTGTCTATCGTGTTTTATGGAATGATATGTGAATGGCGGTAATTCATAAAGTTGGGTGTGGGAAAAGCACAAGTACCTCTAGGGCTAACAGGTACCTAGTTTAGGTTGGCCAATGTGAAGCCTGTGTGAAATAATTCCTCGCTGTGGTATGGAAAAATCACAAGTACCACCCTATGCGAAAAGCACAAGTACCATAAGGCTAATGGGACCTAGCTAAGGCGATGTAGCAAGTACGGACATAAAAGCATATGCTCTAGAACATTAAAGCAAGTAGGGGTCATACAGTCATATGATCTTGAACATAGCATGCAATAAGGCTAGTAGGGGATAAACAGTCATTTGTACCTGAACGTCGAGTAGAAGAGCATTGTGATCATTGATCGGAAAGTAGGGACAAATGGCCATTTTGATCTAGACAAAATCATCATTTGATCCTGAAGATCGATTGATAGATATATGTACAACATTACTGTTTGTTGCATCTTATGCTACATTACATGTTTACCTTTTGCATTTTATATGATTTATAGCATCTTACTACTGAGATTCGCTTGAATCTCATCCTTTCCATAAATAAAATTAATTCAGCTAGAGGAAATGGCTTAAAGGGCAAAGTGGAAAATACTGGCAACTGAGGGTCCAGTGCTAATCTAGAAATTTTCTGTTGGTTATCAGTCAGCCTTTCTTGTATTTTTGGGATTTGTATTATATTATGTACAAACTCTGTGGGGTTTTCCTATAATGTAATCAAGAATTTTATATCAGTATAATTTTTCTATTTCTATATACCCATTGAACTGCATGTTAAAACTCTGATAAATGTCAAAATATTCAGGGGTTTGACATTTTTGGTATCAAAGTAGGTTCTAGCAATGAAAAAAAATGGTATATTGATATAATCTTGATTATATTGTAATAAGAATCATGAGCGATTGGAAGTATTAGAGGAGTAGATCACCGCCGATAGTGAATTAGCCTCCTAAGAATTAGTGGACATCTGAAGGGCAGTCAACACGACCATTTTGGGTCAGGATAGGTCCTAAGGAGCTCCGAACCCCAAGGAAGCATGTGTGACCAAGGCTAGTTTACGGACTATAGCCCAAACCAGAACCAATAGTCACTTCTTCTATTGGTGATACAGATCAGTTGCTGTTGGATGGGGTAGAGACGGATCCATATAGTGTCACTAGTTTCAAAGCAGAACCCATGCACATGAGATATGACCTGCACTAGGATCAAAAGTTGTGGAACCGATGTTTAGAAATAATAGGAGCCGATACCAGCATTTTTACACTAGTAAAATAAGGTTAATCGTGCTTGGCTTAGGGAAATGGAAGGATAGGTAACCCTTTAGGAAGTATTTAGAAATGTTAAGTCATGTAATATTAGAGAGAAGAAACATGTTGTACAGTCATGTGTAGGCTGTATGTTGCTAAATGTTTTCCCTAAACTGCTATAAATATCTGCTGTATGCTATTATCAGAGTGTCTGAGTATTCACATTTTGTGAAATGACAAAAACGCCCATATGAATGTGTGAAATTTACCTCTTCCTTATCTTAAAATTGTAAGATATAGAGAATGTGAGATAAAGAGGTAGAGGTGTTGAGTGGGTTAGGGAGCTAGAGCCGACTCAATACAACATATAATGAGCATGTTAGTGGAGCAACATACAATGATATATGATCTTAGTAAATAGCTGTAAGAGGTACAACAAAAGCAAGATACAGATAGGGAAAGAGAGGAAACCATCCTGGTAGATAAGAGAATGAGCTTAATCAACATGAGAATCCTGTTTAGGAGCATCCTCCAATTATTCCTGCTATTAAGGCTAAAAGTCAACAGACATGGGTAGCTTAATTTTACCAGCAACAACCTTATGCTTTCCAAGGGAATTTTGATCCTCAAATGGCAGAGGATTGGTTATCTTGTCTGGAGAAAATTTCTAAAATCCCATAATGCCCATGTAATATCAAAGTTCAGCTAGCAATCCATAAACTAGTAGGTAATGCGGACAAATGGTGAGAAAAAAACTAACATAATTTTGCAAGTCTTAAATATTCCTGTTATTTGGGAATTATTTCAGTAGTTTAATGAAAACTACTTTCCCCTATCAGTCTGAATTGCAAAGGAAACATAGTTCCTTACCATTCAGCAAGATGAGAAGGAAGGTTTTGATAAATACATGGCATGCTACATCCGATTGTTTCGATACTCTTCTTATCTAAGGTATCATGATGATGACGTGTGGAGCTCAGACATGATGATATGGGGACAGAGACCAGAATTAAAAGAGAACTTAGTCTCTAAGAAATTTACAGATTTTAATAAGACAGTAAACGAATGCCAAACCACAGAAAGCAATTTGCTGGATTTGTATATTAATAAAAATACTGATAATAAGGGAACATTTGGTAAAGGGAGTTCTTCCCAGAAGCGTAAAGATTCGGGAGGTCCATATAGGGGAAATGACAAAAAGCCTTATCAATTTGGTAACCGTAATAACCAGAAACCCCTGAGAGTAAAGCCTGTTGGCACTGTTGCATTCCTCGTTATCCTAGAAGATCATGTAGCACTCCAGTAGGGTGGAAAATCTTTTATAATTATTGGCAATCAGGCATTTTATCAACAATTGTCCACGGTAATGAATGTATAAAGGAGCTAAGGCATAGAACTCAGGGCAGAGTTTTTGCCTTGACACAGGAGGAGGCTAGAAAGTCCCCAAAACTAATAAAAGGTATGTGGTTTTCCTTAATGGTAATTCCATACAATATTACATGGCTCAGGTGTTAGTCATTCCTTATTGCATATGACTGTATGTGATGGAAAGATCTAAATGTGTATCAGTTACCCTATGACTTAGTTATGTCTATATCCATGGGTGTCAGATCCATTATAGCGAATGTTTATTGAATTATATAATAAATGACAAGGGATATAAATCGGTAGTGGATTTGATTTGCTTACCACTCCATGAATTGAAAGTAATTCTTGTTATTGATTGATTGACAGTGCATAATATTATGTGAGATTGTAGGAATTATTTACCCTAATCGCAATTACATGTCAGTACAAAAGACAACCTTAATTTTCTTTCAGTAGCTGAAGTTGAGAGATGTCTAAATAAGGGTTGCCAGTAGTACATGATACTTTCCTCTATGTAGTCAGAGGCTAAAATAGCACTTGAAACTATTCCAATGGTAAATGAATTACCAAGAGTATCTTCAGAAGATATTTGTAGATACCTCCAGAAAGGGAAGTGGAGTTGGTTAAAAGACTAACCCTAGAGTGAGACCAATATCTAAAGTCCAATATAGAATGGCTCCAAATGAAATGGCATAATTAAAAAGAAAATTGAAGAGTTAATAAAACAAAGGGTTTATCAGACCCAATGTTGCATTATAGGGAGCTCCAGTGCTCTTTGTGAAAATTAGAAGGTAGGGGCCTATGGTCGTAAGACCAAGAATACTAAGCAATATCCTGAAGAGGTTGCAAAGCCTGAGAATTATGGGCAGTATCCTAGAACAACCGAAAGGCTGAAATAGAGTGAATTGTTGGTATTGAGAATTTTTTAATAGACTGTGTGTCTAGTAAATTCTAAGGACTGTGTGTCTTGAGAATTGATGATATTCTTATGTATTCATAAAGCAAAGAAGAACATGAAAGTGTAATGTACTAAATTTTGATCACTAAGTATCATGTAGCTATTATGGTATTTCATTATAAAAGAGTATGAAAAGTGGCAAAACAAAGCCAATAGAAATCACACATAACAAAGTAATTGTTACACATAATAGTTGGTGTATTTCCTGATGAGGCAATTAGATTGTGTTACACTTTTAAATTAGTAAATGACCTCCAAAAATTTTGAAAATTTTCAGAATGATAGTAGACATGATAATCTTTAGTTTTATAGGTCATATGGAATTTTTGGAGTTGTATACAAGGAGATAAGAATTTTTAAATTTTGCCCAATGAATTTGACATTTCTCTAGTGCAGACTTTAAAAATAAAACTTATGGGAATGGTAAAATTCCAATTGGCTAAATTTTATATTTTTCATACAAATAGACTTAATAAGGGTCACATATACTTTGGAACCATCTCAATTAGATATATACATAATTAGATATGAATTTTCAAATTTGGTGATAATTCTGCTAATTTTCTCAATTGTTCAAAAATGGAAGCAATTGCAAGGGAAAAATGGTCATTTTGACCAAATAAATATAATCTGAAAATTTATTTAATAAATATAGAAAAGGGGGACAGATGGAGCATGCAAAAATATTATATAATTAAATATGTAATAATATTACCGCATGTGCAATAAAATAATTAAGGACCAATGAGAATATGACACTACAAGGCACTATAAAACTCCACAAATTTCTACCCTTTGGTTACTTAAGGTCTTAGGTTGGCCAAAGTGAAGTAAAATGAAGAGAAGGAAGAGAGAAAGAAGAGAGAGAGAAAGGAAGAGGAGGAGGAGGAAGAAGGAAAGTCCAAAGTTCATATATACGGTAAGTAAGCTGAAATTTTGCACAATCTTGTGTTATAATACCAAAAACATCTCCTTAACCTCCCAATCCTCTTGAATTAGTCATTCAATTAGCAAAAACCCTAAGGAAAAAAAAGTGATTTTTGCCCAAGAGGGAAGCAAGAGGAAGAAGTGAGGTAAGCTACTGAAACTCTAAGATTCTTTTCGATAACTGAGTTGTAACTGTATTCTGGCTGGATTTGAACTGTTTCTGAAGTTTTTGTAAATTTAGGATGTCCATTTTATAAGGAGAAATTCTACCTAAATTTCTATTGATTATGTTGAAATAGAGATTTAATGAATAAACTAATGAAAACAAGTGTTTACAAGGTGGATTAAGGATTAAACCAAGAAAAACTCCAATTTTCCAAAACTTTTGTTAAGTTTCAGCCAATGCTAGTAATAAGAAAAGAACATAGAATTTCATGATTCTAATTCTTCTATGGTATTTAGAATGGAAAATTATATAGGGTTCATGTTGAGTGCGAAGTGCAGAAAGCCCTGAATTGTGAAATGACAAATTTGCACATAAAACCCCAATTAGGGCTGTCAAGGGAAAAATTATAATTTGAGTTGGAATTCATCTAATCTGAGACCAAATATGAGATTTACACATGAAAATATGTGGAATGGGCTTAAGTTATAATTTTTCAAGAAGTACAAAATACCGGGGCCAGACTGGGTTCCTAGGGGCATTTTGGTAAATATGTAATTTTTAAGGAAGATGTTAAAGTTGAAAGTTATGATGCAAAGTGGATATGAAAAGTAGTCGATTCACAATTACTTTGGTTAATTCTAGGGTTTAACATCTGCCTAACGGAATCATCAAAGACTAACCAATTAGGACAGGAAAGGAGTCCAGGTAGCAACTCTATCTCTCATATACTATGTGAATGTTAATATGCAATGTTGCTATGATATTTACAATGTGTTATTTGTGGCATTTATACTCTCTAGGTGTGAATGATGAGTTAAACCACCCCATGCAACCTTTAGGGTACCATGTGGCCAGGTAGACCTAGTTGAATGGCTTAATAAGTACGGAAAGGTATAGGCCTGCTCTAAGATGTGATATGTATAGAAAGGTATAGGCCTGCTCCAAGTTGTTATTGTGATCACATTATGAGATGATATTGTACAGGTTAGGAATGGATAATCATTTTGATATAGACAAAATCATCATTTGGTTCCTGAGCATTTTCAGATAGGCTTAGGCATTTTGATTGCTGCATTATAATAAATGATGCATTGCATGTTTACTTTTTGAATTTTATATGATTGATATTCTTTTACTACAGAGATTTATATTAATATTACCCTTTTCATAAACTAAAAATTTACTCAGCTAAAAGAAACGGCTTAGAGAGCAAAGTAGCGGATATCAATAACAGAAGGACCGATGCTGGTTCAAGAATTTCTTCGTTGGTTATCTATAAATTTTTCCTATATAGTTGAATACATACAAACCTTGTGGTTTTATCTGTGATGTAATCAAAAATATTATATCAGTATATTGTACTATTTTTATATGCCTATTGAACTGCGCATTAATACTTTGATAAATGTCAAAATAATGAGGGGTTTGACAAAAAGCATTTGAGAATAGTGTTGAACACATTTGAAGATAAGCAACTCTATACCAAGCTAAGCAAGTGTGAGTTTTGGCTTTCAGAAGTTAGATTTATAGGCTATATAGTCTCACAAGAAGGCGTATCAGTAGATCTCATCAAAGTAGAAGTTGTACTGAACTAGATAAGGCGAGAAAATATTACTGAACTGCGCATTTTTCTAGATCTTGTCGGTTATTACAATGATTTATATAGAATTTCTTTAGAATTGTTTTACCTTTGATAAGGTTAACATGAAAACTCAACATTCTATGTGGGATGATAGTTATGAGAGGAGCTTCACAGAGCTGTAGGAGAGACTGAAAGCAATATCAACATTGATAATCATTTATCCACAATTAATCTGTGTGGTCCCAATTCATAATTGACCTGTATGGTCTATAATGAAATGAGTAAGCATGGATTGAGCATGACATAATTGTAGCATGAGCCTCTCCTCAGCTGAAGCCTCACAAACTAAAATATTCCACTCATGAATCTTGAGATAGCAACAACTGTGTATGCACTGCAAATCTGAAGTCGTTATCTCTACGGAGCAACCGTAGGGTTGTAATGTGAATACAATAGCTTGAAAAAAATCTGTGTGACTAGAAATACTTAAGCATGTGACAACACAAATGGATGGAGCTGCTTAAAGATTTCAACCTGGAAATAAAATACTATTCAGGAAAAGCTAATGTAGATGTAGATGCATTAAGTCATAAGATAATGCAGTGGCAGCCCTAACATTTTGTGGGCATAAAATAAAAAAAAATTAGGGATCTCAATCTATCTAATTAGATTTTGATTAGTTAGGAAGAAAATGACCTGAGAACAACAATAGAGAAAGTCAAGAAACTCTTGTCTCGTACTTTATGCAATGGCTCTGCATATATGTGTTTAGCAACACGTGTATTTGTTTAATGAATATACAAACTTAGTATGAGATGCCTTAAGACATTGTGGACTAGTGTGTCCATAGGTTGGTATGAGTATTCAGAATATAATAGGCAAACACCTATAAGATAATATGATTGTGTGAATAAACGCTTTTGTTCAGTATAAGACGGGCAAACTACTACTACATATTAGGGATTTAACGTCACTAAAAGACGTCCCTTCTTTAAAAAGGGAAGTAAAAACTGGACGCGGTGGCATTTATGTAAATAAAGAGAAACTTTTTCCTCTTTAGGCGTCCTAAAAACTAAAAGGGACGTGTAAAGAGATCTTTGGGCGTCCCTTCTTGTATAAGGGACGCCTAAAGGCTGCATGTCAGCCACATGGCTGACTAACATGCAGCAAGCAATAGGAGTCCCTTCTTACAGAAGGGACGCCTATTGTAGACTTTTAGGAGTCCCTTCTCCAAGAAGGGACGCCTAAAGGTTTCCCTTTCCCTCTATATTCTTTATTTCCCTCCATAACAACATTTTCGTTCTCTCTCGCTCCTTCCTCCCAGGCTCTCACGGTCACAAGACATAGCCCTCCTCCCTCTCTCAAAAAACCCAGTTGCAGGAACTTAGCCTCCATAGCAGCATTTTCGTTCTCTCTCCTTCCTCCCAAGATTCTTAAGGTGATATCCCCCTCCTCGATCTGTTTCTCTCGCGTCATATCAATCCCTCTCTCATCGTGTCTACCACAAGGCCAGCGTCAGTGAAACTCCTCAGCTCCAAGGTACAGCGCGTCCCTCCCTTTATCTTTATGTAGGCAGCCATTATTTTCTCTGTTGCTCATTGTCAAGGATTTTGCATTGGTTTTTTTTGTAGAGTTGGATTTTTTTATGCGGTTATTTAAGGGTCTAAAATGTCACTTATGTGTTCGTGCCTTATAGATTTTTGCTTCTCCTATTACATTTAGAAAAGACATATAATATTTATAATATATGATATTTATTGCTGTACTTGGGCTAGCAGGTTACATCTAAACTAAGAAAGACACTTGTGTCTTTCTATAGATTTTGCACATGACATATATATATATGTAGATAATTATAAAATATTTTGTAAGTGAAAAATATGTTGGAATTTGTTGAAAAGTGACTATTAAAAAATGATAAAACTCATTACTTGTTTAGCTCCGAAGTATATATGTAATATAATGAAAAATGAATGAGATTAAAAGGTAATAATTAATTATTTCAAATGTGAAATGCCATATATGTCTGGAAATAAAAATATTTTTGAGAAATAATTGTTGTGTCATAATAATAATATATAAGTATAAATTTTTTAACATGTCCTTTTGAATTTTTTAGTTTAATGATGAAAAATTAGTGGATTGTATTTTTTATGTTTAAAATAGTTATAACAGGAAATCTCATTGCTGTCAATTATTCTAAACTTTAGCGTTATTGAGAATGGCTTAGGTAAAAAATGGATTATAGTTGGATAAATGCTTTGAGAACTAGTGAAAAATATGAGAATGGGGTGGAAGAGTTTATTGAATTTGCTAGAAGAAATGCTCCAACAAAAAATGGGAAGTATTTTTATCCTTGTGTGAATTGTTAAATGAGAGTCGACGGGATGTTGATGATATAAGGGATCACCTACTTTGTGATGGAATAAATCTTCGATACACAAGGTGGATATGGCATGTTGAGGAAGTAACTAATTGTCCGTCGCACAAGAAGGAAGGAGTGGATGTTATAGAGCAAGATATAATGGAGAAAATGATTCACGATGTCGAGGTTGAATCCTTTGCCCAGGCACATGAATTTGACAGCCTACGGAGTGATGCGAAGACACCATTATACCCTGGGAGTAAGTACACACGACTGACGGGAACATTACATTTGGTGAACTTAAAGGAAACTTGTGGATGGACTGATAGTAGTTTTACATTACTACTGGAATTATTGTGTGATATGTTTCCAGAAGATAATATACTTCCAAACCGTATGTATGAGGCAAATAAAGTCTTGTCTACGATGGGCATAGAGTACAAAAGATACATGCTTGCCCTAATGACTATATATTGTACATAAAGGAGTATGCAGGTCTTAGTGAGTGTCCTAAGTGTAAAACGTCATGATATAAAGTGAAGAAAGATGGTGGTTGTAGAGAAGGGACAACAAGTAAAAGGCAACCTTCGAAGGTGTTATGATATCTTCCAATAATACCACGGTTTAAGCATTTTCTTGCAACTGCAACAAAAGTGAAGAAGTTGAGATGGCATTCTGATGAGAGAATTTGTGACAGAAAATATCTTCGGCACCCGGCCAACTCTCTACAGTGGAAGAAGATAGATGAAATGTTCCCTCAATTTGGCAGCGAGCCGAGAAACCTTCGGCTTGAACTTTGTACAGATGGAATAAATCTGTATAGAACTCTTACTAGTACACATAGTTCGTGGCCAGTTCTCCTTGTAATATACAACTTACCTCCCTGGCTATGTCTGAAGCGCAAGTACGTTATGCTTTCTATGATGATCTCTGGACCAAAACAGCCAGGGAATGACATTGATGTGTATTTGGCTCCTTTGATTGAGGACTTGAAGAAGTTGTGGGAGGAAAGTATGGATGTGTTCGATGGTTATAAGAAGGAGTCTTTCACGTTGCGTGCAATGATTTTTACCACGATAAACAACTTCCCCGCATACGGAAATTTGTCAGGGTATAGTGTGAAGGGTCATAAAGCATGCCCAATCTGTGAAGGAGACACACACTTCCGACAACTTAAGCATTACAAAAAAATAGTGTACCTTGGCCACAGGAGGTTTCTTCATCGATTCCACCCATATCGTAGGTTGAGAAAGCGTTTTGATGGCTTACCAGAGCATGGAGTTACACCAAGGGCATTAACTGGGGAGGAAGTTTATAGTTGGGTAGAACGTGTCAATGTGACCTTTGGTAAAGATCAAAGGACTGCAGGTGAGAAGAACATATAGAAGAAGAGGTCAATTTTATTTGATCTTCCGTATTGGCATTATCTTGATGTAAGACACAGTATTGATGTGATGCATGTGGAGAAAAATGTGTGTGATAGCCTTGTAAGTATGCTTTTGCATATCCCAGGGAAGACAAAGGATGGAATGAGCGCAAGACTTGACCTTGTTGGTATGGGAATAAGAGATCGGTTGCATCCACAACTAAGAGATGATGGTAGGAGGGCATATATAGAGCCAGCTACCCATATGCTATCAAAAGCAGAGAAAAGAAGTTTGTGTGGGTATCTGCATGAAATTAAGGTCCCACAGGGCTATTCTTCTAATGTTAGCAGGTGTGTGTCAATGGACGATTTGAAGTTAGTGGGAATGAAGTCCCATGACTATCACGTTTTAATGCAACAATTGTTACTAGTAGCCATTAGAGGCATTATGAAAGATGAAGTGCGAACTACTATAACCAGATTGTGTGTTTTCTTTAATGCTATCTGGAACAAAGTCATCGACACTGAGAAGTTGGATGAACTAGAAAATAAGGGTTATATAATTCTGTCCCAACTAGAGATGCATTTTCCTCCATCATTTTTTGATACAATGGTGCATTTGGTAGTTCATTTAGTAAGGGAGGTAAGGCTTTACGGTCCAGTTTACTTGAGGTGGATGTACCCTTTCGAGCGATATATGAAGATCTTAAAAGGGTATTCTAAAAATCCTTATCGACCTGAAGCCTCAATAGTTGAGCGATATGTAGTTGAAGAGGCAATGGACTTTTGTAAAGATTATCCATCTGGTAAAAAGGAACAGTCTCGGCATGAAAAGAGGAGAAGCAAGGGAACACGAGGACTTAAAGTGAAGACTGCGGATCGTGAAGAGGTGTTGCAAGCACACTTGTATATCTTGAATAATATGGAAGAAGTTCAGCCATACATAGATGAGCACAAAAAGACTTTGAATAAATTGAATCCAAAGAAGAGTGACATGCAAATAGCTATTGAGCAAAACAAGACATTCGTTAAGTGGTTTGAGGAGAAGGTTTCGCATGAGACCGGTGTATCCGAGACAATCAATTGGCTTGCTTGGGGGCCTTCATTTCAGGTTGTTACTTGGACTGGTTATGACATAAATGGGTATTCTTTCTACACAAAAGAGCAAGATGACAGAAGTACCATGCAAAATAGTGGGGTGATGGTTGAAGCTGAAGCTATGCACTTTTCCAGTTCGAAAGACAAAAACCCTATATGTGCATCAATGGCTTATTATGGAGTTATAGAAGAAATATGGGAGATGACCTACAACAAGTTCAAAGTTGCTTTGTTCAAATGTAAGTGGGTTAGCAATGCTGCTGTGGTAATAGATCCACAATTTGGATTTGTCTCAGTCGATCTTCGAAGAGTTGGTTATAGAGATGATCCCTTCATTCTAGTAAGCCAAGCGAAGCAAGTGTTTTATGTCACAAATCCTGCAAATAAAAATATGTCCATTGTACTTCACAGCAAAACATAAAAGTATGGTTATCCAACCTTCAACCTTGATGACACACCACCTTTGACAACAAATCCACCAATAGGAAGTAAGGTCGAGTTGGTAGATGATGAAGATTATTCTGCAAGAAATGATCATTGTGAAGGAATATGGGAAACAATATAAAGTAAGACCTTTAACTATATAAAATTGTATTCTGTCCTATGTGCTTTTTTCCCTTAATATAGTTTATACAGATACCTGCAATCTACTTACCTCTCTGACAATGATTTTTTTGTGTCCAGGAATATGTAAAGTTCTAGTGACTCAGGGAGCGACAGTGAGCAGCATGATGGAAGACAAGAAGAGCCACCCACTTCGAGAAGAACAAGGGGTGCCACGAAGATGACTGTATTGGCGAAGCGCCACTACAATGAACAGGAGAGGGTTCACATAGACTTTGATGCCAACATGAATCCAGAGGGCCCTGAGGAAGACCACGTTATTAGCTATCTTGGTTTTTTGGGTCGAAGCAAAGTCCGAATCATCTATGAAGAAAATGAAAGGCATGATATGGCAACAGATTTTGGTACATAACTTTTGATACATTTTATGTATTTAGATCTTTCTTCCTATTCAAGTTTAATTGTCTCCGTTTTTGCAGCAAACGTTCGATATTCCTGACACCACAGACATGTACAACCACTGGAT
This sequence comes from Albizia julibrissin, assembly GCA_037074505.1. Classification (NCBI taxonomy): domain Eukaryota; kingdom Viridiplantae; phylum Streptophyta; class Magnoliopsida; order Fabales; family Fabaceae; genus Albizia; species Albizia julibrissin. The sequence goes on along the minus strand of CM073486.1, from coordinate 19,847,403 downwards.
GGGAGATGTTCGTTTGCGCTGGAAGGATTTTAAAAATAAGCTCTCCACGAAGTACATTAGAGGTAAGAAGAGACATCTGGATCCTTCTAAGGAATATTCATATCTATCTCTAGAGGACTGGAGGTTGTTTGTAGCAAAACGACAAGCTCCTGAATTTTTGGTAAATTTTTTGTCTTCAGTATGAAAATTTTTAATTTTAATATAGTTAATGCACCAATGACTTGTTTTTCCCTTTTTCCCTTAAACAGGAATTAAGTGCGGCAAACACACAGAAGCAAGAAGCAAATCAGTACCAGCATTGAATGTCTCAGGGTGGCTACAGGAAGCTGGAGCGGACGATGATGGCAGAAGAGCTGGAAAAAATGAAGGAAGCTGTGAAATCGGATCCTTCCGTTGTTGTACAATCTCCAACTCCTCCTCTGCGCCACAAAAATGGAAAGCAAGGAGGATTAAGGGTGGCAAATATATAAATTCGACTATTGCTGAAGTTGCCTCAAGGATTGTAAGTAGTAATAGCATAAGTAATTAATTATGAAATTCTTTCACATTTCTAGCATTTAATTTTCGTTCATAACGAATTGTATGCTACAGGACGAACTCGAAGAGCAGAGTAGCTAAGGTTCGTTCACTCCTAGTGGACGGATGGACATATTGGCAACGGCGATTGGGAAGGCTGAATACCCCAGCCGTGTTAGAGGGGAGTTGGTATTATAAAGTATTTTGGTAAAGCCTCGTTATATTATTCACAAGCTGAACCCAGTCAACAGTTTGTGGCTAAGCTTCGCGATCAAATCCAAGAAGGTAATCAAATGATAATATTTTGGGTGTATTTTAATTGAATTGCTAAACAATCCTTTAATTTCATTGATTTCATATAATCATATTTTCTAATTTGCAGATCTTTGATAATGATGCTGCTTACTTATATGAAGACATTAATTTGATCAGAGACTTGTTGGCTGGGAGGCTTCTTCAACACGTTGATTTATAGAAGTTTATAGTTTCCTATACATTTACTTAGTAGTTATTTATTAGTGGACAATATTTCTGTCAACACTGTAGTGCATGAATGTTTCATTAGAGGTGGATGTTTTGTTTTGTTAATTATATACTACGTGCTGTATGTTTCCTTATTATGTAAGGAGACTATGTTGCTATTTGCTTTCAGAACGGCCATAAACAATACAAATAGCACCGTATTTTAAAAAAAACATTTAGGCGTCCCTTACGCTAAAAGGGACGCCTAATGTAAACTTTAGGCGTCCCTTTTAAGGCAAAGGGACGCCTAAAGTCCATAATTTAAAAAAAAATTCTAAACGCCCTGTACAAAACTTTAGGCGTCCCTTTTCACAAATGGGACGCCTAAAGTTTGAGTACAGGACTTTAGGCGTCCCTTTTCATAAAAGGGATGCCTAAAGTTTGAGGTTTAGGCATCCCTTCTTTTAGAAGGGAGGCATAAACACTTACTTTTACACGTCCCTTTACAAAGGACGTCTAAAGTCCAAATTTACTACGTCACTGACATACGCGTTCCCCATAAAAGGACGTTAAAAGTCCCAGAAAAGGGACATTGAAAGTGTTTTTTCTAGTAGTGAACACTCGTGTGACATTAAGACCGGATAGACCAAATGTTTGGTATGGATCAATGGTCCAATATTTATGATTGACAAATGCTCTCGTGACAATTGCTGCGATTGGATGGTTTGTTTAATGTGCCTTGTAAACATTACATAAATATAGTAGTAGCTTGAAAAGCAGGTGATAGAGACTATGATGTGTTCAAAATCACTGTTGGACTGTGTGACCTGGGATTGTAAGACTCTAATATTCATTCAACATAAATATTGGATTGTATGCCTAAAGGCCATAAAAACTTTTGGACCAGTGTGTCCTTAGGTCAGCAAAAATGATGAGCACTCAAATTGTAACAAGTAGAGGCTCGAGGTGGTAGGACTTAGTATGCAAGTCAGTACCAGGAAGATGCCCTGGGCCATAAAACCAGTGTACTTAGCGTCATGGTTGTTGCCTAGTGCTATGGCATTGTACTAGTAAGTCCAAGGAGTATACTCTGGTAGTTACTGAGGGCTATTTGGAGCAATCTGTGGAATTCTAGGGACTCCAGACCCACAGTATGATAACCACCGATGATTGATATTTGTGTGACCCATAATGATTTGTGCTATAGAGCTTGCATAAGAAAGAGGAAGACTGAGTAATGAAAGAGATAAAATGGGTAATAAAAAGTGATTCCCAAAGGTGAAGTTGAATCTATAAGATATTTAAAATTTCAGTGAAAAAAATTTATTGATGGGGGAGAGCTGTAATATCCCAATTTTTATTTACTAAAAATTATTGTATATTTTATGATACCTTATTTCCAAACACTACGGTAGAGTACTAATTAGCTAATACTCACTGACTATAAACATCAGAGTGCGGAAAATGCTAGAAATTCCATACAATGCCTCTGCTGGATATACATATTCACATACTTGCACATTCATACACAATTCATATTACAACACATATATTCATTCTTCACTTCATTATATATAAAAACCACAACTTTACAATATTCTCAAAATACATAACAGAAGCTTGACAACCGAAACTAAGCTCTCCCACCGCTCGGCCTCGACTCTTCATCATTTACCTTTTCCTTACCCTGCGAGCTTCCTCCCTGTACTAGAGATTTGTTTTTGGGAAAAAAAATGAGATTCATGGAAATCTCAGTAGTAACGTCATTAAACATATAAGATAACATACACTCATGCATGCTTCACTCATGCATAATCATCAACAAAATCATTAAACATTATTCAGTGCAAATATGCAATTCATAAACTGACTTCATGCTAGACGGGTTCTTAGCCCATAGGGCACCTGTGCATAATGTATACAATACAACTTCATAACCGACATCGCGCTTGACAGGTTCTCTTAGCCCCGAGGGGTACCCGTGCAAAGATAAGGCTCGGGTCCCGCTTGTGCAAATATGAACATTTCGCGTGAGTGTCAACCTGACCTGCGATAGGCCCTGGGTGTTCACTCTGCTCAATCTAAACATGTTAGACATTTTGATGATGATAACAAACTGTTAGAACCGGCTGACACCCAAGAGGGGAGTGAATTGGGTGTACGATAAGAAAGTTTGACTGTTTAAAATCTTTTCGCAACTTATCAAATCAATACATATGGAACTATAAATTCATAAGCAGATATATAGATCATATATGCTGGAAATGTAAAAGCTTAAGGAAGAGAATGTGCAAACTGTGATTTATCCTGGTTCGTTCCAATCCATGATGACCTACGTCCAGTCCCCAGGCTCCTCCTGAGATTTCCAATCCACTATCTTTTTGTTTATCCGGGCACAAGAAAAGCCTTTACAAATTCACAAGAGTTACTCCCCCTTACACACTGTAAGGTTTACTCCCTCTTACAGTAAGTTAAGCAAAGCAATCCCAAAGTCCTTTCTCTCTTGCTTACCCGTGCAAGTCTTACGAGCAGCAACGTTCTCTCCTGCTTACACCACTGTAAGTCTTACGAGCAGCAACGTTCTCTACCGCTTGCACATTGTAAGTCTTACGAGCAGAAAGGATTACTGACAATTTGCTCTACAACTTCCCCCGTAAGATGATCAATCCTCTCAAGGTCCCTCTACCTTGAGAACACTTCTGAAATACAAATGAAGTGTTTACAAGCTCTCTCACAGAGTGGGTAAAATGCTCACTGAAGTACAATGTAAATATTCTCACTCTCTCAAATATACATAATATAGAAGATGAAATAGAGCAAAGAGTGGTCGGAGGTAGAACACTTAGAATATCATCATGTTCATGTTCTCATTGCGTTGCTTGCTTTTCTGAGTTTGAATCCTCTCCTATTTATAGCTGAGTTGTGGAAGATATCTGTTAGAGTCTGTTGATTCATTTGACCGTTGAGCCCATTCGGATATTCTTCTGTTATAATCCCATCTGATGCTTAGACAGTTACTATATCATTTTCGGTTGGAGTCCCATTGCTTTGCACGGTCGTTGAGTGTATTTAAATATTTTCCCGTTGATCGTGCTTTGACACATGCTTCAGCGTTTCTTACAGTTTTCCCATTGGTCTGACAGATGCAATAGTATTTGTCTTCCGTTACTTATGAAATTTGCTGCCGCCCACGAATAGTTGTCATTTAATATTGATCTGTGTAAGCCATGTGATCGGTAGTGCATAACACCTGTAAATCCACTCAAAGAAATAGCCATTAGAAAATATCACTCGGGTGATTAAAGACTTCACTGGAAGTGATTTCAGAAAATGGAAGAATCATTGGAAGTCAACTTGATTTCACTGGAGGTGATTTTGATAAAACAATTAACTTTTGACTGCATAAGCATTTCACCGGCAGTAATCTTGATTTCTGGATGTGACTGTTATTGGAAGTGATTCTGATTCAATGAAGAGTGTACTGAGTGATCATAGATGCTGACAAGAAGTGAAACTGATAAAACTTCATATAAGTTGATCTTGGCATGTCTCTGGAAGTGATTTGCAAAATCAACATAATCACTCGCTTGGATATTATCTTATAGAAAGTGAACTGAGGCATACTGGCTTTTACTGGAGGTGCATTCTGGTTCATTGGAAGTGATTTGATCTTCACGGGAAGTTATTCTGATTCAAACTGATATACTGTCACTGGAACTATGAAGAGTGAATTGAGTAATCACTGACTGTAAGTGATATAAGGTAACTGATATTTGACTGGGAGTGATCAAGAATGGTGCTGGAGGTGATCAGTTGAAATGGACGATCACTTGAGTGGAGTTCATGTCACCGGAAGTGATTTTCAAAACAGTCAAATATTCCTGAAGTGATTTCGCCTTGCACTGGAAGTGATTTGTAACTTTTCAAACATCACTCGAGTGATTCAAGATCACTGGAAGTGATTTGGAAAACAGTGAAATATTCTTGCAGTGATTTTTGATTCACTGGAAGTGATTTGGAAACTTTCAGGTATCACTCGAGTGATTCAAGATCACTAGAAGTGATTTGGAAAACTTGGCGCATCACTCGAGTGATTTGGCATTCACTGGAAGTGATTTTCAAAACAGTGTATTTTTCTTCCGGTGATTTCAGGCGCACTGGAAGTGATTTGGCAAAGTTGGGATATGACTCGAGTGATTTGAAGATCACTGGAAGTGAAATGGAAAAGCTGAGATATCACTGGAAGTGATTTGGAGATCTTTGGAAGTGATTTGGCAAAGTTGAGATATCACTCGAGTGATTTGGAGATCACTGGAAGTGAAATCTGAAACAGTGAATTTTTCTTACAGTGATTTTTCGATCACTGGAAGTGAAATGCCATATCACTCGAGTGAATGCTGAAATCACTCGAGTGATCCGTTTCCAGATCTTCAGTAAACAGAGGTCAACTTCCAGATGCCATAACTCTTCGAATATGACTCCAAAATTTCTGTATTATATATCAATGGAAAACCCTGGAAGTCTACTTTCATATGGAACCGGTTTCAGCTCAATAGGATCAGTGGTTTGAGAGTTATAGTCAAAATACCAAGACTGTTCCAGAAAGTGACGCTGACATGAAGGTAAAATTATAACACTGATATATCCCTCATACAAGCTCCTTTGATGTTGGTTCTGGTTTCCAAATGACGCATTGGGAGTCTAGTTTCATATGCAATTGGTTTCGTCTCATTTGGAGTTGTATTGTGAGAGATATGATCAAATAACCAGACCTCGCTCAGCTGGACGAAGCACAGACTCTGAAATGCTGAACATCACTCGAGTGATTTGCTGAATCACTCGAGTGATTCCTCAAATCACTCGAGTGATTTGTTAAAAATCACTCTGCTACAGTTCCAAATAGTGCCAAACAGTGCCAATTGCTACAGTACCACTGCTACAGTACCCATAAAAACTTGAATCTTCATATTTTTCATTAATTCTTGCAAGTTCCTTATTCCTCAATTTCTTTCTTCCATTGCTTGACTAATCTACAATATATGCAACATCAAATAGTTAGTCAATGTATTAGAAAAGTATACTATGCAAGCTTCTTATTCTTAATATTTGACATCTATATTTGTCATCATCAAAACTAATCATATCTAACACAAACAATACATATGCATGTCATGTTATATGAAGACAGTTACTCCCTGGTTGCTTTTCTACGCAACTTTCCCGTTTGGTACAAGCTCGGGAAACTATTGAGGCCAACCCGGTTGTCAAGTCCTGAAATTGCCAAACATTATAAATGAGTTATTATTCATTTGTATACCTTTCCAAACTCATTTCATTTGTAAATTTAGCCTATTGGTGCTAAATTACCAAAATACCCCTTAGGTCCTTATTATCAGTATTTTTCTCAAAATCGTGATTTAGGCCATTCCTACACATTTTCATGTGTAGAATCCATTTCCAACCTCGAATTGGCCAAAATCAAGCCCAAATGATGAAAATACCCTTGACAGACCTCAAATAAGGCTTAGAAAGGGCAATTTTATCATTTCGCTCTTCGGGCCTCTTTTCACTTTAGGGTCAACATAGACCCTACATAATTCGGCCTCCTGAATCTAATAGAAGCATCGAATTGGTCAAATTCCCATTCATTCATCACGTCTAACACAAGAAGGGAAAACAAATTTCCAGAAAAGTTGTGTCGGATTCTCGTTTTCTTTGGCCTAATCACCTTCTTTCTACTTATAACCAATATATTAACTAGTTAGACAATCATTAGACTTGATTTGGAGACACTTAAATATTAAGGTATCTTTGGCTTTCTTGAATTATCTTGTACCAAATGAACCATAATCAAGCCCAAAACAACTGTACTAACCTTAATAAAGCAAGAGGAACAAGTTTTGGAAGTTACCTCTTGATTTCTTGGACTTTCTCTCTCTAGGTCAATTTCTCTCTCTCCCCTTCCACGATTGATTTAGCTGCCCATCATGGAGATTAATGGTAGGAAGATGAAGAGAAGAGATCATAGAGGAATTAAATACCTTTAATCACAAGGTTTAAGCACCTTACCTTGATTCTTGATGAAACCTAGCTTCCTTCTTCTTCTTCCACTCAGTTCTCATTCTCAGCTCACTCTCTCGTTCTTTCTGATCAAATTGATCATGAGTGAGCAGCTGGAGATGAGAAGGGAATGATATAATGAAAGGAATTAATGAAATGTGACATGTGGCATCATGTCATTGGTCTAAAAATGCCATTATTCATAATTAATTCCATTTCCTTCTCCATGCTTCACATATACCAAAAATATCATGGAAAATGAAAGGGAAGTGTGATTCTCCAATTATCCCATTTTGCCAACACGTAGCTTGTTGACCAAGTCATTGACTTTTTGACTATTTGACCATTTTTCACAATAATTCACCAAAATTGATCCATTAATGATCAATTAGTCATTTTTCTCTTTTTAATTCCCATTTAGCTCAAATCATTGGGAATTTAAGGAAAAATAATTATTTTCCACTTTTCAGCAAAATTACCGTTTTGCCCCTGCATTTAATGATTCATCGAAATAAATCATTTTTCGCCCATTTCTTTGGCTAAACCCCATTTTGAAATTTATATAAGGCCATTAATCATATCATTAAATTTTGTGAATTTTGGTTTCCATATTGGGCCTTTTCCAGTCTCTTATACCCTTATTCGATAAATTTCCGTGTAACCGGCGATTTGAATATTTTCCATAAATTCACATAAATACATTCACATCATTTTTCACCATATTATTCCATTAAATATACATCAAATATACACATAAGTGTATTGGTGAAAAATGGGGTATTACATATTTCATTATACTCAAAGGAATAAAATGGTGAATTTTGGTGCATTTAAAGTAGCCAAAATAATGGAAATAGTGGTTACATGAAATTTTGGACAAGTAAGACATAAACCACAATTTTTTTCGTGATAAAAGCCTAACATTGCAACCTAAAATTAAGCATGGAAGAGCACAATTTTTGGCCCAATATAATATGAAAATTTCAGCCAAAAAGAAAAAGGGAAGAAGGAAAACAATACTTGGTATAAAAATTCAAGAAATGTAAGGGTAAAATGGTCATTTAGCTAATAGAATAAAAAACAATATTTTTCCCCGTAACATGTGTTGTTGGACAGCCAAGAGAGAAAGAAATGAGGAAAAATCTGATTGGAACACATAAAGGGACATGTGGAAGTCTTGTAAGCCAAGTAGAAAAAGGAAGAATTAAAAATTGCAAAACATGTGCTAAAATTCTAGTAAATAAATAATATTTTAAGTAGGTAGAGGGAGATTCTTGAAGAACCATTTGACACATTCAAGAGGCCATATTTTCATCCAAAGAGAGAAAGAAGAGAGAGAGAGAGAACAAGTTGGAAGAAGGCAAAGAGCAAAGAGAAAGATACAAGAAAGGTATGATCTTCTACTTGGATTTTGACCTTGTAAATCACCTTTATAGCTTAAAACCTCTTCATAAACATTGTTCCCCATGATGATAGCTTCATTTTTATGTTTTTATAATTTCAAGGAGAGGGTTTTTAAGGCTTCTAGCAAGTGCCAAAATTAGAGCATCAAGAAAAGAGCTCAAGAAAGAGCAAGACGTGAGAAAGAGCTTGACTTTGACATATATCTTATGCTGGTTAGTGGAGTTTTTTGGATTTTCCTTTGCTTCCCTAATTTTTGGTTATTTAGGGTTTTTCAAAGTTCATGAAGTTTTGATCATATACATGTGATTATATGTCATTTTGGAAGTATGTAAGCTAAGTTTGGTGGTTAAAATGTGAATTTGTCGATTGATATATTGAACCCTAATTTTTGGTTTGAATAGGACATCAAAAAGGAATGAGAATTTGATTAATTTGATATTACCATTATTTTCTACATGAAAAACTATGTGGGAATAGCCTTTGGTTACAAATTCTGGATCATTGGAACACAGATTGTAAAACTAGAATTTTGACTGCTAATTAGGGTTTCCTACGTGGCAGTCTATTTACATTATGCTTTTGAGCAACTAAAAATTTTCCAATGACTATGAGATTTTTCTGAATAAAAGTAGACATATTAAGCTTTAATTTGATTAGTCGTTTAAGTTATTTGGATCTGTACACTAAAAGTTATGTACTTTTGAAGTTAGCCAAGTAAATTGGCATGTTTTTATAGTCGTGTCCAATAAATGGTAATTCTGGAATGCTGTCCATCTAGTTGGCTAATAGACTTTAATTCATTTTTTGATTAATCATGTAATCCAGAGGCTATTACACATCAAGGAATCATTCATGAGTAATTACAATATTACTCATGTCTAGTATGGAATGTTTACTTAAGTTTTTATAGGTGTTTGGTATAATCACTCGAGTGATGTTGGGCACAATAGGCTATTTCAGTAGGCATGGTGTCATTTTAACCAAATCACTTCTAGTGACTCTCCTAGTGCTCTACCAAAAACTTTTTATAAACACTTACCCATCCAATTTTCGTTAAAACCCACTAGTTTCCACTTCAAAAAATGTTCTAAATCGCTATAAATCTTTCTCTCCTAACCTGTGACTGTTGGAACTCAGAGAAGAGAAGTTTGAGTTTTGTGTTCAAATATTTTAATGGAGAACTAAAGCTACTTATGATTGATCTTTTAGGTATCCACCACCTCCTCCATCAAAGAAAAAGAAGAAATCACCAATTCCAAAACCAAAGTCTCATTCTCTACTAAGGGTACTTGAGCAAGCACCACAAGAGACATAACCTAAAGCTAAGGGAGTTGTTATCAAAGAACCAATGATCACTATAGCAAGGATAAAACTCCAATACTTGAGGGAAAAGGAAAAATCAAAAGCTCCTCCAAGTCCACCACCTTTAGATTCTGACACTGACACTCCTTCTTAGACTAAGAGGGATCCAAAGGAAGCAAAGTACGATGCAAAGATCACAAAGGCTATGGAAAATATGTTAGAAGAAGCCTTACTGTCCAAAGATAGACAAAAAGGGATCCTCTTCCAAACCTTCCAAGTCTACAAGTCTCAACCAGAGGAATCAGAGGAAGGAGAAAAGGAGGAAGAGGAGAATGTAGAGGAGAGTGAAGAGGAAGAAGACATCATGGTACCTCCAAAGGGCTTCAATTCAAGCAAATGTGCAGACTTAAAGAAGTTCACAGACTATGCTTAGAGAAAATATGTAAGATGTATGTTGTAGTTTTGAATATTTTATTTAAGGCTATCAAGTATGAATTAAGTATTTAGGTCATTATATGCCCTTGTTGCCTGTGCACCGACCTTATTGTGCGTAGGTAAAAAGGAACCTTTACTGCAATCTTAAGTCGATTGAAGATTGCTCGGAGGGTGGTTAGGTTATAGAGGAAGAACTTGAGACCAAAGTGAGAGGAAATAAATTTATTATTTCTACCTCTAGGATTAATGAGTGGCTAGGAATTAGAAAGACACTAAAGGACAACCCCGCCAAGCTTACACCAAACCAGATTTTTAGTATCCTAAGGCTCAGTAAGAAAGTAGGGCCATTGATCTTTAATCTAAAGGACATATGTGATCTTTATAGAGTACTTTGGTATATATATTCCTAAGCCATAGTCAACATGTCTAACAACTTTACACACTTAAATTGATAGAGACTACGAAAATATGGCCTCGATACTTTTAAAGAAGAAGAAGAGGAACCTTGGAGAGTTGATCTTCTTATAGATCAATTGATATAGATTCTCTAGTACCCACACCACATCTATGCCATACCCTCAGTTGATCTCCCTGTTCCTCAAGGCCAAAAAGATATGGTACCTAAAGCCTAATGAGCTGGTTAAGAGGTTGTTGTCAGTAAGAAGGAACCAAATTGGGAAATTGGGGATCGAGTTGCCTCTGAAGCATGCCTTGGTTACCATTCTGAAGAAGAAGAAGAAGAAGGCAATAGTGATTGCCTTGGTTACCCCTACCACATCCACATCCCCTTCCTTATTTAGCTCCATAATTTAGACATACTTAAGGGAGGTGCTTCAGGGTTTTCATATGGATAATGCCAACACCAATATAGAGCTTATGACTCACATGAATCACAAGATGGAAAAGATGTGTGAGGTCTTAAATAAGCACAATCAAGTAGTGTTGGCTTAGTAAGAAGCTTAGACGAATGCGTTGATTGAGGTTACCAACCTTCTCAAGTTTCTTCATAAGAAGGTTGATACATTGGGTTCGAGCTCTTCTATCCCTAGTTTATCTATCCCAGCTTCAGCTCTATCTTTTGAACCTATCCCAGTTACTAAGTATCTTGACATTCCTTACTCCTCACCAAGCAACATCTTATTTACCTTTTAAAATTATTTGCCACTGAGATTCCTTGAATCTCACCCTCCCCAACCAACCATTCAGACAAGTGAGCACTGAAAGTGTGCTGAGAAAACAGAATAGGAATGCACAAAGAGGAATACTGCTGGTTGTCTGAGTCCATAAATATTGTGTAAACCCTTTTGGGAGAAACTTTTGTATTATAATCAAGCAATATTGTATTACTATTATCAATATATTCATGTTATTCCTATGTGCCCATTGAACTATGCATTGTTACTCTAAGTAAGGTAAATAATAAGGGGTATATAAGGCGGGGTCTTTACACACTGAACTATACATTAGACATTTGTTAAATGTCGAATTACCGAGGGGTTTGACATTTTTAGTATCAAAGCATGTGATTCTGGCAATAGCAAAATAGAGTATTGATATGGTCTTGATTATATTATAATAGGAATTATGAGTGGAAGGCGACATTTGAGGAGTAAATCCCTGCCGTCTGTAAATCAGCCTTCAGAGAACTAGCGGACATCTAAGGAACAGCAAGCATGATTGCATCGGGTTAGGAGAGGCCCTAGAGTGGATTAAACTCCAAGGAAGTATTTGTAGCCAAGGCCAGTCTACTGACTGCAGCCCCAACCAGAGCCAACATCAGCTCTTCTCTTGGTGATATGGAGCAGCCACTGTCAGACAGATCGAAGTTAGATCCATACATTGTTACTAGCTCCAACGCGGAACCTATATACATAAGGTATGATCTTTAGCCAGATCAAGAGTTATGGGGGTATGTCAAGAACCTATATATACGGGCTCTTCATATTTGTGCCTCCCCAATGGCTCAATATGCACAGTTTTTACATGACATAGACACACTATACTAGACTAGGGATACCTCAAGATAGAGTTTCCAGACAATGACTAGATCTGAAAAATACTATACTTCTTCCCATATATATCATTTTAGGCCCAGAAGAAGAATGATATTATGGAACGGGGCCTAAGAGATAGTTTTACAGAGTTTAGAGATCATATGACAGACTATGTGTTGTGATATATGTATCTGAACTGATATATGGCTCATATATAGTTTTTAGTCTCCTGAAGATGGTTAACATAACTATTTAGGATATAGGCAGTTACAAGGTACCGATGCTCGAAAACGGGGTGGAGTCGATATTGGTGTTTTTGTACTAGTGCAGTAGGGTTAATTGTTCTTAACCTAAGGAAATGAAATGATAGGTGACCCCTAGGAAGTTTTTGGAAATGTTATGTTATGTAATAAAATATGTTGTACAATGTCTCATAAGCTGTATATTATTAAAATCTTTCCCTAAAATACTGTAAATATATGTTGTATGTTACTTTTAGACTATCTATTTATTTAATTTCTATGAAATGAAAAATATGCCCTTATGAACATGTGAAATTTACCTCTTCTTTATTTTAATATAGTGAATTATAAAGATGGTGAGACGAGGAGGAAGAGGTGCAGGCCGAGGTCAAGAAGTAAGACTCAACCCAATGCAACAAATGTTGGGCATGCTCATGGAACATCATACCATGATTTATGATCTAAGGGATAAGTTGTGAGTGGTGTAGTAGAAACAAGAGTCAAATAGAGAAAGAGCAAACAACCTATTAGTGAATAGGAAAATAAACCTAATGAGCTTGAGAATCCTGTACAGGAGCAACCTCTAGTTAGACCTGCTATTGAGGTTGAGAGTTTATAGACATGGGTAACAATATTCCGTCAGCAGCAACTACCTGCCTTTTGAGGGAAGTTTGATCCTTAGGCAGCAGATGATCGGTTGTCTTGTTTGTAGAAAATTTTCAAGATCCTGGAATGTCTAGATAACATTAAAGTGTAGTTGGCAATTTATAAGCTAAAGGAAGACATTGACAGGTGGTAGAAGAATACTAAGATGATTTTGCAGGCTCGCAATATTCCTTTGACTTGGGAACTATTCTAGGAACAGTTTAATGAAAAATATTTCCCTTGGTCAATTCGAATTACAAAGGAAAATGAGTTCCAAACCATCCAACAAGATGAGAAAGAGAGTTTTAATAAGTACCTAGCACATTATATTCGATTATCTCGATACTGTTCATACTTGAGGTTTCGGGATGATGGAGGCTGGAGTTTTGGCATGATGATTTGGGGGCTGAGCCTAGAGCTGAAAGAAAAACTAGTCTCCAAGCAATTCACTGAATTTAACAAGGCAGTAGAGGAATGCCAAATCACTGAAAGCAATTGTTAAATTTATATACAAATAGGAATATTGGTAATGAAGGAGTGTGGAGCAGTGGGAGTTCTTCCCAAAAACATAAAATTTAGTGACGATTACCTAGAGGGAATGATAAAAAAATTGTATCATCCTGGTAAACATGGTAATCAGAAGCCTTCCGAAAACAAAACCTGTTGGCATTGTGGCAAGACTACTATCCTTGTAGGCTATACGGTTTAATCTATTTTAAATGTTAGCAACCAGGGCATTATGCTATCAATTGCCCATAGCAACAGAGAACAAAAGAGCTAAGGTAGACAGCTTAATGCAGGGCCTTTGCCATAACACAAGAGGAGGCTAAGAAATCCCTAGGGCTAATCCAAGGTACGATTCTACTTAATGGTAATTTTGTACAAATATTGTATGATTTGGGTGCTAGTTGTTCATTTGTTTCATATAACTATATAAGATGGCTAGGCCTGAGTGTGCACCAGTTACCATATACCTAGTTGTGTCTACACCCAAAGGTGTTATATCTGAAATAACCGATGTTTTTTTAAACTATGTAATTAATATTGAGGAACATGAATTAACAGTGGATCTAATTTGTTTACCATTACACAAACTAGAAGTAATTCTCAGTATTGATTAGTTAACGACGAACAATGTTCTACTAGATTGTGGAAATAAGAGGGTTATCTATCCTAATCCGCAATCACACACCAGTTCAGAAAGAAGTTTACATAAAGGTTGTTAAGGATACATAGTGTTATTTTCTATGTAGTCAGAGGCTGGAACAACACTTGAGAATATCCCTATGGTAAATGAGTTTTCTAAGATGTTTTCAGATAATATCAATGGATTACCTCTAGAAAGGGAAGTGGAATTCGAAATTGAGACTAAGTCTAGAGTGGGACCAATATCCAAAGTCCCATATAGAATAGCTCTAAATCAAATGGTTGAATTGAAAAAGCAGATTGAGGAGCTACTAAAGAAAGGGTTCATTAGACCCAGTGTCTCACTGTGGGGAGCTCCAGTGTTTTTTGTCAAAAAGAAGGACAGAAGCTTGCTCCTTTGTATTGGTTATAAGGATCTGAATAAGGTGACCGTCAAGAATAAATACATACTCCCTATAATTGATTATTTAATTGATCACTTGTCTGGTTCCTGCATATTTTCAAAATTGATTTGAGGTCAGGGTATCATCAGCTTTGGGTAAAAGCAGAAGATAAACCAAAGACTGCATTCAGAACTAGATATGACCACTATAAATTTCTGATAATGCCATTTGGGCTGACTAATACACCTGCAGTGTCCATGGATTACATGAATCGAATTTTCTATCTGAATTTGGACTAATTCATGGTAGTCTTCATTGATGATGTTCTCGTATATTCATGAAGCAAAGCAGAACATAAAGAGCATTTGACAAAAGTGTCAGGCACACTAAAGCCTAAGCAACTCTATGCCAAGCTGATCAAATGTAAGTTCTAGCTCTTGGAAATTAAATACCTAGTCATGTAGTCTTAAAAGAAGGGGTCTCGGTGGATCCTAGGAAATAGGAAGTAATACTGAATTGGAAAAGGCCAGAGAATGTTGTTGAAATATGCAGTTGTCTAGGTCTTGTTGGTTATTACAGACAATTTATATAAAATTTCTCCAAAATAGCTTTACCTTTGACAAGGTTGACATGGTTGACATGAAAGACTTAACATTTTGTATTGGATGAAAGTTGTTAGAGGAGCTTAACAGAGCTGAATGAGAGATTAACAACAGCACCAATGTGTACTAATGCTGATAATCCCCTATCCATAGTTGATCTATATGATCTACAGTGATGCAAGCAAGCATGGATTAGGATGTGTCCCGATACAGCAGGGCAGAGTTGTGGCATATGCCTCTCGTTAGATGAAGACTCACGAACTAAATTATCATACTCATGATCTTAAGTTAGCAGCAATTGTATTTGCACTAAAAATCTGAAGACATTATCTCTATAGGGCAACCGTAGAGCTGTACTATGACCATAAAAGTTTGAAATATTTGTATGATTAAAAAGAATTGAATATGAGGCAGTGCAGATTGATAGAGTTGCTTAAAGATTATAACCTGGAGATCAAATACCATCCAGAAAAGGATAATGTAGTTACAGATACATTAAGCCATAAAATGGTACAGGTAGTAGCCTTAATGATCCAAGAGTAGAAGATGATCGAGGATTTTACAGATCTCAATCTGTCTAATCAGATTTTAATCAATTGTAGCAATATTAGTCAAGAAGAGAATGATCTACGAACAATAATTAAGGAAGCTCAGCTGTAAGATGAGAAAGTATAGTATATGAGAAGCATGATTGAAAAGGGTGAAACTCAAGAATATAACCTGTTACTGAGTGGAGTAGTCAGATACAAAAAGTGAATATATGGTCCAACACAGGTTGAGTTAAGATAGCAGATCTTGAATTAGGAACACAAGAGTAACTATACTCTACACCCAAGAACAATTAAAATATATTATGACTTAAAGTCCATGTATTGGTGGCTAGGGATGAAAAGAGATGTGACATAATTTGTGGCTCATTATCTCACTTTCCTGAAGGTGAAAGTTGAGCAGCAATGACCATCAGGGCTTCTATAAAACCCTGAGATTCTTGAGTGAAAATGGAAAAGTATTACTATGAATTTTGTGACAAGACTACCCAAGGTTAAAAACTCTGATGTAATTTAGGTAATCGTTGATCGATTCACAAAGACATCCCATTTCCTACCAATTAGCATCAATTACTCTCCTGATAACCTAGTAGAGATCTATATCAAGGAGATTATCCAACTGCATGGTACGCCAAAGAATATAATTTTTGATAGAGATCATCGGTTTACTTCTAAATTTTGGAGGTCATTACATGAGGCTTTGGGTACCAAACTCAGATTTATCACAGCTTATCATCTTCAGATAGATGGACAAATAAAAAGAACAATACAAACGCTAGAAGATATGTTGAGAGGGTGTGTATTGGACCAAACGACAGATCAGATCAAATTAATTAAGCAAAGATTGTAAGCTACTCAAAGCAGGCAGAAAAGTTATGCTAATAAGAGGTGGAAACCCTTAGAATTTGTAGTTGGAGTTCATGTGTTTCTAAAGGTTTCACTAGTCACTAGAGTTGGTAGTGTTAGAAATTATGCTCTAGGGGCCAATCATTATACTTTGAACATTGTTATTTAATGAATTTATCCATCTTGTTATCATACTATTCGCATGTTTACTGTGATAATTGTATCCTTGGATGAATCACAAAGATTGTCCTAAATGTCCCTGGTCGATTATCTATACGGGAGCAAAGATAAAATAAGACTAATATGACTTTGACAAGGTATGGAGATACAAATCAAAGTCTTAGGTACTTGTAAGAGTACAAGGTGCTGAACCGACCCGCTATAAGAAAGCTGTATAGATAAAGTCATAAGCTTATCTCACATATAACAATGTCAATGTACCCTTTGACCTTAGATCATTAAAGATTACTATATGAGAGTCACTAAGCTTTGACCTAGTCAAAAGTCACCTTTGACCGGGTGATGATAAAGGCTACAATTGGGCTTAGTAGTTTTCATGCAGAGGAATGTGAATAGTCAAGATGAAATTTGTCCCTTACTTTAGTAGATAGATATTAATGGGCCCCTTGATGAGTGAGCTATAAAATGTATAGTCATACTATAATGAAAAGGAGTTTCCATTTCTATTATCAAACTACTTAGGAATCAGGAAAGTAATGGTCAAGAAAAGGAGAATGACACTATCTATGCCTCATCATTAGCTGAAATATTATAGGACAAAAGGGGCATGGCATGGTTGTATGACAAGTCGGATCATGTTAACAATCCTAATATGAATTGGGTAGTCATAATATCTTACTAGAGGCCGCTTGTAACTTGTAGGTTAGTACAGTTATTGGCCAACAGCTAACTTCATATAGGCCTATAGAGTTGCACATAAGAATAGCCCAACATGAGCTATAATGTCCATATTCATTGAATGTAATATGTGTCTAAGATTCAATGAATACAATGTTTAATCTAGGGTAGATGGATTATATATATATAACTAACATTGATAAAGATATAATATCTCAAATTTAATTTATAAATATAAATTAAATCTATTTCCAATTCACTCTTTATTTGGATTAAATATATAGGTTAAATGAAAAATGTTGGACATATTCAATTAAACTAAATTTATTTAATTAGTTCATCAAAATAAGTAAGTATTAATTGATTTCAAAATCAATTAAGATTAATTTTAGAGATCCAATATAGCCCTCATTAGTTATAAAAACGAAGGGCTAGACAATCCTAGGGCATATAAGAAAGAGAGGCGCAAGAAAACCCTAGAGAGGCATTGGAGGCGCTAGTACATTATCCGTGTTGGAGTCATATTCATATGGATAGTAGTAAAGGGAGTTGATTTGAGGTATTAGCTCCTAAATATCAAAAAGGAAAAATGGAAAAAGGTACGACTCAATTTAAACGCTGTTGATAGATCCGCAATTAGGATTGGTAAACTTTTGCAATTTTAAATTTCTGTTGTACCTGCCAATCCCAATAGGTAGAGCATTAAAAGTAAAGAAGTTAAACCCTAGGTACATAGGTCCATTTAAGATATTGTCAAGGATCAAACCAATGGATATCAGATAGCTTTACTGCCAAATTTAAGCAGATTGCTTGATGTCCCCATGTCTCCCAATTGAACTTTATCTTGAGCACGTAATTGAGTATGACGATGTTGATATACGAGATGATCTTACATATGAGATTGAACCTGACCGAATTATTAATCGATAGGAGAAACAACTTAGGCATCAGAGTATCTCATTTGTAAAAGTAGTTTAGAAGGGGTTATCTCCTAGAGAAGTTGCTTTGGAAGATGGAAGAAGACATGCAATGGCGTTATCCAGAGTTCATATGTTTATATAGAAAATTTTAGGGATGAAATTTATTGATGGGAGAGAGCTGTAATATCCTAAATTTATTCACCAAAATTCCTTATACATCTAATTATATTTAATGGAATAAAATGATGAATTTTTGTGCACTTGAAGGAGTCAAAATATTGAAAATAGTGATTATATGAAATTGTTGCCAAGTAAGACATAAAGCACAATTTCTGTTTTGATAAAGGCCTAACATTGAAGCCTACAATTTATTATGGAAAAGCACAAATATTTGGCCCAATATGCATTAAGAAATTCGGCTAAAAGAAAGGGGAAGAAGGAAGATAGCAATTGATTCAAAAATTCAAAAAAATGTAAAGGCAAAATAGTCATTCGGCTAATAAAAATAAAAAGCCAATATTTCTCCTTAAATATTGTGTTAAGTTGACTAAGGAAGGGAAGAGCAAGATAGCATAAGATTTTCCATATAATAAGACATGAAAGGCTTAAAACACATATGGCATGAAAATGAAGAAACAAAAATATGCCATGTGTAAAGTTTTAAAATAAAATAATATATAATTTGAGGAAGTGGAAGATGACTAATATAAAAGCATTTTAGCTCTTCCAAACAC
The DNA here is from genome assembly GCA_037074505.1 of Albizia julibrissin. Taxonomy (NCBI): domain Eukaryota; kingdom Viridiplantae; phylum Streptophyta; class Magnoliopsida; order Fabales; family Fabaceae; genus Albizia; species Albizia julibrissin. The sequence continues at coordinate 19,828,306 of CM073486.1, read as the reverse complement.
TTCACTTTCAGCCAATATCAAGAAGAGAAGAGAGAGAGAGAGAGCTAGGGAAAAATAAGAACAAGAAGAGAACAAGGGAAAACAAGAGACAAATCAAGGTAAGTAAATTGTGAAATTTATGTGTTATTGACTCTAATTCGTTGTAAACTTTCTCAAATCCTCATATCCTCCTTGTAATCATGGAAAGCAAGAAGAAAATCAAGATAAAGAAGAGGAGGAAGGGACATCTAGAGAAAGAAAGTCAAGAGGAATGAAGGTAAGCTTAAGAACTTATTGTTTCTTGATGATTTGGTTGGTTGTTTGGCTTGTTTTGGCTTGAACTTGTGAGTTAGGATGCCAAAAACCTAAGAGTAAATGCTGCCCAAACTTTGATTAGTCATGTGCAAATGATGTTTAAGTGGTTAAATAAGTTATTAGAAGTGGAAGAAGATGTTTTGTTGGTTGGAAATTGAAAAACTTCATTTTCCCTACAAATACCAAACTTTTGAATTATTGGCGTTCATTGGGTTAGAGTTGGAATTTGATGGATTTGATGGTTCCATTGTGTTTAGAATGGAAAATTGTGTAGGAAACATATGAATTATGAAGTGTGAAGGCTTTAGGGTGTGAAATGACAATTTTTCCCTTAAAAACCTAATTAGTGGTTGTCAAGGGTAAAACTGAAAATGTAGTGTGGTTTTGTCAAAACTGAGGTAAAAAATGGATTCTTTATGTGAAATTATATAGGAAAAGTACAATTATACCTAGTATAAAGAGAATTAAACAATATTCCCTAGGGGCATTTTGATAATTACGCGATTTTGAATAAAGATAACCAACTTATGAGTCTTAGAATAATATATGAATGAGTAATAACTCATTTGTTATTTATTTGGGAATTTTAGGATTTGATATTTGCCGAGCTGGACCGGAAGTTAAGGAGTGACATTAGTTAGGCAAGGAAAGGTATTAAGGTAGTAACTCTATCTCTCATATTCTATGTAATTGTTAATATGCATTGTTTGCCATGTTCTGTACAATCACATGTGAATGGCAGTAATTCCTAGAGCTGAGTATGGGAAAAGTACAAGTACCACCCTGAGGGGAAAACACAAGTACTTCTAGGGCTAATGGGTACCCAGTCTAGGTAGGGTAGTGGCAAGTACGAATAGACAATTATCTACTCTGAAATATTATAGCAAGTAGAGGTCATATAGTCATATGATTCATAATAGAGCATGCAGTAAGGCCAGTAGGGGATAAACAATCATTTGTACCTGAATATTATTGTAATCACTAATTGGCAAGTAAGGAAAAACAACCATTTTGATCCAAGCAAAATTGGCATTTGATCCTGAACATTGTTGATAGACATGTGCACAGTATATTATTTGTTGCATTATATGCTACATTGCATGTTTACCTTTCACATTTTATAGGATTGATTACATGTTACTACTAAGACTCGTTTGAATCTCACACTTTATGTAAATAAAATTTATTCAGCAAAAGCCAGCGGCTTTAAAGGCAAGGAGGTGGATACCAGCAACTGAGGGTTTGGTTCTGATGAAGAATTTTATGTTGGTTATCATTATTCTTTACATGTATTTTAGGTTATATAATCGACTATGTACAAACCCTGGGGAATTTCCTTTAATGTAATCAAGAATTTGATATCATTATATTTATACTATTTCTATATACCCATTGAACTATGTATTGTTACTTTATTAAATGTCGAATTACCAAGGGGTTTAACATTGAGCGCTCGAGTGATGAAGTAAAAGCATCACTAGCACAGACAGATCAATAATTTTCAGAGATGCATCCAAAAGGTTTATGAATATGCCTTTACTTTTGCACCATTTAAAGGATTTAAGGGATATAAGTTTAGTATCTGCCTATCAATTTATTGACCATTTATGGTAGCCTAAAAATATGTGGACTATAATTCTTGGACAAACATGAATAACCAAAAAAATTAACGATTCTTGAACACAGAAAAAAATAACATTTCATTTTGTGATACCAAATAATAGAGAGGGAGAATCTGTTAGAACTGGCTGACACTCAAGAGGTGGGGTGAATTGGGTGTACGATAATAAATTATGATCTTTTAAAATATTTTTGCAACTTATCAAATCAATACATGTGGAAGTATAAAATCATAAGCAGCTATGTAAATCTTATATGCTAGATATGTAAAAGCTTAGGGAAGAGAATATGCAAACTGTGATTTATCCTGGTTCGGTCCAATCCACGATGACCTACGTCCAGTCCCCAGGTCCTCCTGAGATTTCCAATCTACTATCTTCTTGTTTAACCTGGCAAAAGAAAAGCCTTTACAAATTCACAAAAGTTACTCCCCCTTACACACTATAAGGTTTACTCCTTCTTACAGCAAGTCAAGCAAAGCAATCCCGAAGAACTTTCTCTCATGCTTACCCGTACAAGTCTTACGAGCAGCAGCGTTCTCTCCTGCAACAACGTTCTCTACTGCTTGCACCTTGTAAGTCTTATGAGCAGAAAGTCTTACTGACAATTTACTCTACAACTTCCCCCGTAAGGTGATCAATTCTCTCAAGGTCCCTCTACCTTGAGATCACTTCTAAAATACAGATGAAGTGTTTACAAGCTCTCTCACAGAGTGTATAAATGCTTACTGAAGTACAATACAAAATATTCTCACTCTCTCAAATATACATAATATAGAAGATGAAGTTGAGCAAAGAGTAGTCGGAGGCTGAAGACTTAGGATATCAGCATGTTCATGTTCTCATCGTATTTCCAGCAGTTCTGTGTTTGAATCCTCTCCTATTTATAGCTGAGTTGTAGAAGATGACTGTTGTAAACATCCATCCGTTAGAGTCTGTTAATTCATTTGACCGTTGAGCCCATTTGGATATTTTCCTGTTGTAATCCCATCTGATGCTTAGACAGACACTACTTCATTTTCGATTGGAGTCCCATTACTTTGTATGGTCGCTTAGTGTATTTAAATATTTTCCCGTTGATCATGCTCTGACATATACTTCAGCATTTCTTACAGTTTGCCCATTGGTCTGACAGATGCTTCAGTGTTAGGCAGTTTGTTGAATATTTCTAGTGCCCATGATTAGTTGTCGCTGAATATTGATCCGTGTATGCCATGTAATCGGTAGTGCATAACACCTGTAAAAGCACTCAGAGAAATGGCCGTTAGAAAACATCACTCGGGTGATTACATACTTCACTGGTAGTGATTTTATGAAGATAGTATTCTACTGGTAATGATGATCCCTTGAATAATTTCCATGATTCTGTGAAGTTTCTGAAGGTGATTCTTATAAGCTGCCACTGGAACTGATTTAGTCATAGTGGAGAGTACACTGAGTGATCACTGGAAGGTATTTGATTCACTGAAGGTGATTTTGATAAAATAATAAATCACTCGACTGCATAAGCATTTTGTTGGTAGTGACTCTATAAGGGTAGGCATATTAATTGAGTGTACTGTAATCCACTGGCGGTGATGAACCATAACATGAATGAAGCTAATCTGATATGAAGTGATTAAAAGACGCTGGAGGTGTTCTGAGTTAATCTGGTTCATGTTCATATTCTCTGGCAGTGATTTGAAGTTCACCGTAAGTGATACTGAGAAATTGGCATATCACTCGACAGAAAGTGATTTTAAGAAACAAGCAAATCATTCGACCTGATTGAGATTCACCGGAAGCAATACTGATTCAGTTGGAATTCACTGGCAGCGCGTTCAGGCTTCTTCTGTACAAAAAACATCATATCACTTGATCATATAATATCTAACTGGTAGTGATCTGAGGTATACTGATATTATCACTGGGAGTGATCAAGAATGGTGCAGGAGGTGATCGGCTGAAATTGTCGATCACTCGAGTGAAATTCATGTCACAGGAAGTGATTTTTAAAACAGTAAAATATTCCTGAAGTGATTTCGCCTTGCACTGGAAGTGATCTGCAGAAATGACTAATCACTCGAGTGAATTCAACTGCACTGGGAGTGAAAATGAGAACAATGAATTTTTATTGTAGTGATTTTTGATTTATTGGAAGTGATTCTGAAAAATCTCATATCACTCGAGTGATTTCGGTATCACTGGAAGTGAAATTGCAAACAGTGAAAAATCCTTCCGGTGATTTTTACGCTACTGGAAGTGATCTGTATTCTGACGCATTTCACTCGAGTGATCATTAATGATCACTCGAGTGATTATAAAATCACTTGGGTGTTCTTTGTTCAGATCACTTGAACTTGAAACTCCACTTCCAATTCGACAGCAAACATAGGTCAAATTATAGATGGCATAACTCTTCGAATATAGCTCTAAAATTTCTGTATTATATATCAATGGAAAGATCATGGATTCTAGTTTTATATGGCACCAGTTTTAGCTCAATCGGATATGTGGTTTGAGAGTTATAGCCAAAATACCAAATCTGTTCCAAAAAGTGACGCTGACATGAAAGCCAAATTCTAACACTTATATCTCCTTCTTCTGTGCTCCTTTTCATGTTTTTTCTGGTGTCAAAATGATGCATTGGGAGTCTATTTTCATATGAAATTGGTTTGGTTTCAATCGGAGTTATATTTTGAGAGATATGATCAAATAACCAGGCCTCGCTCAGCTGGACGAAAAACAGAGTATGAAAAGTTACAAATCACTCTAGTAAACAGTGAATCACTGCAAGTGATTTTCACTGTTTTCAGAATCACTCGAGTGATTATGAAATCACTTGGTTGCTATAGTGCTACAATATGCTACAGTGTCAAACAGTACCAAATAGTGCCAAACAATACCAATCGCTACAGTGACTTCTGAATTCCCTTCTGATCAGTATTTCTTCTAGGAACTTGAATCTTGATATTCCCATTAGTTCCTTAAAGCTCTTCTTTCTCCAATCTCTTTGACTAATCTATAAGATATACAACATTAAATATAATAGTTTGTCAATATAAAGAGATAAATATATTAACCAAACTTTTTACTCTTAATATCTTATATCTATATTTGACATCATCAAAACTAATCATATCTAACAGAATTAATAGCAGAATATCATATGATTGAAAAACATAGCACTGGTCCATGAACCTAAAATCAGCAAACGATAGCCACCTCTCCATTAAAACATGGTTAAAGATTAGCTACTTCTAAAAAAAACAGTTAAGCATTTTTAATAGTATAGTCAAACATTTTTTCACAAAGACAATGGAAGAACAATATTACCACACTAACACCTCCTCACCATCCTAAAGCTCTAAAATGAGAAGCTTCGAATATATGTCGCCTACATTAGTCAACCATTTTTTTGACCGACTTCAGGAAACCACACACATTCTGCAACCCAAAGACTACATAGCCATAAAAAATCATAGTATGTTAGAGAATAAGGGATTAAAAGAGGTTAAGGCTCAATTGAATACAGTGTGAACGAAACGAATGGAAGGAATAAATTATCGATTACCATGTTTGTGGGTAATGTTCCTGAAGAGGAGTAAGAATGCAATGAGAAAATAACAATTTTGTGGAGGAAGGAAAGACAAAACTTTATTTCATTTTGTGATGGTCATCAACCACTATAAAGCAGTAAAGTCTAATCTTAAAAGCAGGAAGTTTGAATTTTGAAACTTTGAATGCAATAATTTGAATAAGTGCCAGTGAGGACGGCTTAGCTAAGGGTTCAGCTAGGAACAACTTGCACGAAGCCATGCGTAATAGTATGTTAGCTTATAAACAGTAAAATGTGTCTTAAGCCGAAGGATACGCCAATTTCAATATTGGCTTTGCAGAACAGGACTTTATTATATATTGATTATATTTTAAACAATTTATTAATATATTAATAGAACACTTTAAATGAAAAATATATTATATTAATGGTATTATATTATTTATATCCATATTTTAATTTTTAATAATATGTTTTATGTATTATATTAATACATAAATTATTTTGCATGTAATTTATATTAATATGCGCGCGCACACACACATATATGTATATGTTAATAAAATTTATCAAACTAAATATATTAGTAAATATTTACTATATTATAAATAATACGTGAGTGTGTGTATGTGTGTGTGATTTTTGACATAAAGGATGTCAATTCATTTTAGCTCACATGGTTAGGATCTTCCCTCCTTAACAAGGAGGTCCTAGGTTCGAACCTTGGTGAAGCACTTTTAGGAGAAAAATATTGGCGGGTGATATGACACGTGATGTAGATGGTGGCAGGTGACAAGTGAATGAGGTAGGTGGAAGGTAATGTGACAAGTGTGCAGCTAACATGGAAAAATATTTTTATTTTTTTAATGCACCTTCAGTTGTGACTTTTATTGCTGCTGAAAGTGGACTTTTGGCGGCGACATTACATGTTATTGCTAAAGCTAACCTTCAGCGGCGATATTAAAGTCGTCGCTAAAGGGTGACTTTCAACGACAACACTGATTATCGCAACTTTGTCGCTGTTGAGACCATACTTTCAGCAGTGACTTATTTTGTCGCCACCCATAGTATTAGTAACAATTGCATCAGCTATCAAATACCTTAATATTTTGACATTTATCAGAGTATTTACATGTAGTTCAATGGGCATATAGAAATAGTTCATTATATTGATATAAAATTCTTGATTACATTATAAAATGTTCTCACATGGTTTATACAATTTACAATACAAATCCTAAGTACACAGAAAGATTAGTTGATAACCAACAATAAATCTTGATTAGCACCGGTCCTTCCATTTTCTGTTTTTGTCATGTTGCCCTTGAGCCGCTTATGATTGCTGAATAAATTTTTGAGTTTATGGAAAGAGATGAGATTCATACCAATATCAGTAGTCACAAATATCAATCATATAAAATGTTATAAGTAAACATGCAATGCAGTATTTATCATGATGCAGCAATCAAAATGCCATGCACACTTCAGACAATGCTCAAGAACCAAATGATGATTTTGCTTGGGTTCAAAATGATCATCCGTTCCTGATCTGCACAAATATCATCCCATACTATGATAACAACAACTCAGAGTAGGCCTATACCTTTCCATGGAGAAGGACTATACCTGTCCATACATATTACAATTTGGAGCAGGCCTATACCTATCTATACATATCAAGTCCCTCAACTGGATCTACCTGGCCACATGGTACCCTAAAGGTTTTATAGGGTGGTACAAACGTCCGCCCACACCTAGTGAGTATTCGCCACAAACAACATATTGTATAGACCATGACAACCATTGCATATTCATAATCACATAGAGTATGAAAGATAGAGTTACTGTTTGGACTCCTTTCCAATGTCTAGCTACTATCAGTCCTTTAATCTTTCGTCTGGTTCAGATAATTACCAAATTCCTAAAATTCCCAAAGTAGTTACAAATGAGTTATTACTCATTCATACTTTATTGAAGAATTTACATGTTGGTTATCATAGCCCAAAATCGCATATTTACCAAAATGCCCTTGGGACCCAGTATTTTTGTACTTTTCCAAAATTACAACCCAGGCTTATTTTACATTTTTTACGTGTAGAATCCATTTTTGACCTTGAATTAGGCTAATTCTAACTTAGATTATAGTTTTGCCCTTGACAGCCTTAGCTTAAGGTTTCTAGAGGCAAAATTGTCATTTCACAATCTGTGGCTTTTCACACTTCGTTTTCTTCATGAACCTACACAATTTTCCCTCCTAAAAACCATGGAGCCATTAGAATCATGAAATTCCAGTTCTATCTCATAGTTTTCATTATGGCCAAAACATGGGGAAATTCAAAGGAAAATGAATTTTCTTGCTTTCATTCCTTAAAATACCTTCTTATCACTTGTTTCTACTTATTTAACCTTCCAATTATCAATTATTATAACATAATCAATGAAAATTTGGGCAGCACTTCCCCTTAGAAACTAGACATCCCATATTTACAAATTCACCAAAAAACAATCCGATAACCAGCCAGAAATTCATTATAACTTCATTTTTGTCAAGAATATTAAAGTCCTAACAACATACCTTGCTCTTCCTCCTTGTTCCTAGTTTGGCTGAGATGTCTTTCCTTCCCTTTGGAGTTTTTTCTTGTTGAATGACTAACCCAATAGAATAGGGAGGTTAAGGAGAGGTTTTGGGTACTATAACACAAGATTGAGCAGAGATTTTGACATACTTACCTTATTTTGATCCTTGAACCTTATTTCTTCCTCCTCCTATTCTTTCTCTATAGCTTTCTTCCTTTTCTTCCTCTCTTCTTATCTTGTCTTACTTGGCCCCTTTAAATGGATAAAGGATGAGAACTTTACAGTTATCTAAAAGTGCACATGTGTCCTCCCTCTCATCCAATGAAATCACATGTTGCAAATTAATTATTAATATTATTGTATAATATTTTTATAAGTTCCCATCTTTCCATCCTTTATAATTATACATAAAAATCACCAAATTTTATTTATTTGGTCAAAGGACCATTTTTCCCTTGCATCTTTTCTCATTTTTGCAATATTTGAGAAAATTGGCAGAATTGTCACCAAACTTTGAAAATTCATATCTATTTGTATAGATATCCAATTGGGATGGTTCTAAAGAATATCTGACCATTATTAAGTATAGTTTTAGAAAAAAAATATAATATTTAGTGAATTAGAAGCTCACCATTCTCAAAAAATTTTTTTGAATGTTGCCACTGAAAAATGCCAAATTTGTTGGGCAAACTTAAAAAATTCATATCTCCTTGTATACAACTCCAAAAATTTCTTATGACCTATCAAATTAAATCTTATCATGTCTACTTTCATTCTAAAAAGGTTCATAATTTTTAGAGGTCAAGTGTCACACAATCCGACTACCTCATCAGGAAATACACCAATTATCTTGTATAACAACTATTTTGTTATGCGTAACTTTTATTGGATTTTTTTTCCACTTAATGTGCTCTTAATTCACCATTTTATCCCCTTGAATACTATCAAGGTATAAAGAAATTTTTGTGACTGAAATTTGGGATATTACAATTCTTCCCCCGTCAATAAAATTTCGTTCTCAAAATTTTGAACACTAAATAAATTCAACTATACTTTAGAGAGTTATTTCTCAATTTGAACATTGTATTAACCGTCTCCTGGGTCTTGTAGGTTATGGGCCCATTATGCTTCTACTACGCAACTCTGATAAAATCCTAGAGATTTCCTCCACTCCTGTCTATCCGCATCCCTTTAATGTGTTATTCCCTATCCCTTTGCATTCTCTTTAGTTTATAAATTGTAAGCTGTACTTTAGTAAAATTCTAGAAATTTTCCCTATATGAGGCCATTGTTCCTTTTCTATCTAAGGATCTAACTTCCCTTAGAAGTAGGAGATCATTGCTGGAAAAAATCATGCCACCCATATCTACGGACTTTCATTATCAACAGCTGATCCAGGAAAAATCCTAGACAAAGGCTATTAGTCAGAGTTTAAAAGCTATCTGCGCTCATTATCCTGCTACCAGAGAATTGTTTCCTATTTATTTATCCTTATCTTACTTTTGCTACACTCTTCACAACTTGTCATATAGATCTTATTTCCATTATACACTACTCCGTCAACTTTCCTATTATATGTTGTATTGGGTCAAGTCTGGCTTCCTGACCTTACCCTGCATCTTTGCCTCTTTCTCTTACTATCTCTATGTCTCCCTATATTAAAATAGGGAAGAGGTAAATTCCACATGTTCACAAAGGTATTTTTGTCCTTTCATGAAAGTTTGAACACAAATATACTTCAATAATAACCTATCACAGACTTTTACATCAGTTACGGAAAGACTTTTGGATATTACACTACCATAGGTGATAGTACAACATGGTTTTACTCTATTACATCTCATGACTTAACATTTTTAACAACTTCCCAAAGGGTCACCTATCCTTCCATTTCCCCGGGTTGAGCATGCTTAACTTTCATGTATCGAGGCCAAAATGCTAGTACCGACTTTAACTGCTTCTGAACATCGGTACCGCTGGACAGCCATCAACCTACTTAGCCAGGTCAACCATCTCTGGGCTTCCAAATATTATATATAAATCATTTATTAATATTGGTACATATAACCCAATATGTACTTGGTTATATGTGACACCTCCCTTTTACTTCCTCTCCGGCTTCTAGTTTCACAATATTAGAGTAAGCGAGCGATCATTTTAATAAACTAAAAGCCGTTCTCTTTATTTACACTAGAGCGATCCTCTGCATATCCAACATCCATACATATAAATACATCCCATATACACATATACATGTATAACTTCCTGTTAATACAATCACCGTATAAATACACCAAATACTAGCTAGCTCCTTGCACTTCAAGCTTCACTCATCTTCATATCTCTTCTGTGCACTTCTCCAGGTATTCTCTAACCTGTCTAAAATGGTTGCTTGGGAGGAATGAGATTCGAGAGAATCTCATTAGTGAACAATACCACTATGCATGTAGATATATATATATATATATATATATATATATATATATATATATATATTTATATATATGAATGCATGACATGCTTGCCTACTCTATTTCATGCCAGGATAATGACATGTTGCGTGCTCGATGTTATGACATACCAATGGCCATTGCACAAATATACCAGAGCTTCAATCAATCAAACATGTTCAACACGAACAGGAAAAGTAGTTACATAATCAATGCAAGACATATATATCATACACATGCAGGAAAGGTAAGTTCACTACCTGTAGGACTTCACGTCCGTCCTCAATCCTTGGTCTTTACTCCGGTTCAGGCACGTCCATTCGTTGAGTCCTAGAATTCCAAATATAATAAATGAGTCACTACTCATCCATATAACATTCTAAACTCATTTTCATTGGTTAACTTAGCCCAATTATGCTAAATTACAAAAATGCCCTGGAAGCCTAGCTCAACTGTACTTTTACAGAAATTATGACATGGGCCAATCCTACATAATTTCACGTGTAGAATCTATTTATGACTTTATATCAATCAAATTCAGGCCTGAATGATGAAAATAGCCATGACAACACTTATTTAGAGCTAAAAGGGGTAATTCGATCATTTCACACTCTATGCCTTTTCTCTATTTGTCATTAACATGAACCCTACAAAATTTGCTCTTCTGAACACAATAGAATCATCCAATTGATGAAATTCCAAATTATGGCTCACGCCCCACGCATGACAGCCAATATAGAGTTCTCAGAAGAGTTGTGTCGCTTCCTCCCTTTCTTTGACTTAATACCCTCCTTTTTACTTATAATTACATGATTAGCCATTTAGACATCTATTGGCCATCATTTCGGCCCCCCAAAACACAAATAGAATGAGAGATGAACAATACCCTACTCTTAAAATACTCATCCAAATGGCAAACAGAAATGGTAGAAAGGAAGCTTACGCTTACCTTTACACTTTTCTCAATTCGGTTCAGAATTTCGGCGATCTTCCGGCCAACGAGATGGAGCCAACCATCTCTAAATGAGAATATGAAATCATAGAAATGAAGCTTGGTATAAGTAGAAGAATTTTTGTACTGGGTACTTTGAGAGAAGATTTCATTTCGGTAGAGTTTCGTCGATCTCAAACTTTCTCTTTCTTCTCTCTCTCTTCCGCCTCTCGTTCTCGTCCGTCTGTCCTCTTTCTTTCTTGTTCTCATCTGTTCTCTTTCTCATTTCCTTTTAATTCTAACCGCACGAGAAAGAATGAGGATTGATGATGAAAGGTGATGATTAATTAAAATGATCCAGGTGGCCTTTACTTAATTAGTCCACCTATCTTATTTCTTGCATAACAAGTTTCCTTTCTCTTTTCCTTTATCATTCTACCAATATTAATGAGAATTAAGAGAGTATATTTTACTCTCAACTATCCCATTATACTACCTCAAGTGGTCAACTAAAGTTTTAAGCTTTTCCTTTTATTGACTTTCCTTGATAATAATTCACCTAAATAGGCTTATTAATTATCAAGTAGTCATTTCCTTCATTTTGATTCTCATTTAACTCAAATCATTGGGAATATTAGGGCAAACCGTCATTTCTTATCTTATGGAAAAATTACCATTTTTCCCTTACCTTTTATTTCTTTTAATTTCCAAAGATATTAAGGAATTTTGGGATAAATATCATTCCTCACTTGGACATTTGCTAAACCAGGGTCTAGCAGTCCAAAATTCGAAGTATTACATTTCTTCTCCCGTTCACTAAATTTCGTCCTTAAAATTTTGAACGTCATATGGTATCATTTATACCTCAAAGAATCATCTCTAAGACATTCAGTCTATCATTCCATTCAATTTTCAGCACCATTGCCAGTCAACCCCCTTTTGGGGATCACATGTGGCACCTTACCCACTATTTTCAGCCTCTTTCTCAACCAAACTGGTGCTTCACAAAGGCGCCCATCCACCTGGTCAGCTCCTCCAGTCATGGTAACAATAGGGTACTTAGCCCCTATATATTGTGTTGGGTAAAAGCCAATGCTTCATCTCACTCTTACGTAGTGAGAACTTCCTATCACAGTGGCAACTTACTGCCATCTCATCAATTACCTCTTCTATTTGCAAGCTCATAGAGCATGCAACTCAAGAATCATATTCTTGAGACCAAATCTCGTATGACATTTTGCATTTACCATGCAGCATTTTCATCCTTTCTGTACCCAGTATGTAGCATTCAACCTCAAGAACCTCTAATCAAATCTCACAGCGCTTGGTTTCTTAGGCCTCACTTCTTTTTTGGGACTCTCCTGGATCATCTTGTATGCATATTAGGCTTTATGGCCTCTTTGGGATTCACCCATATCATATTATATGCACACTAAGCCTTACAGCTCATTCAGCTTCTGAGACGCTGGATACTCTGGCTTGATCGCCTAAGGATTCATCCCTCATGCCATAGGCATCTCAAGCTTACTGCCTTAGCTACAATCTAGTACAGTCTGAACGTTATGCCATTGTCAATATATACTCTGGATGCACTAGTCCAATGTCACTGTTCTAGGTAACAACCATCACACTTAGATATATAGGTCTTACAGCCCACGGACACTTGTCCTATGCAAACTTGCATATTGGTTCTTATTGCCTCAAGCCTCTTCTCGACTCTATTTTCAATCATATCTCGTATCCTACCAGCCTAAGGACTTACAAGCCCATCAGGTCTTATGGCATTAGGACATTTAGTTTATCACCTTTGCTGAATCACAGCTCTCTTATTAGGCCTACTGTAGAGCTACCCTCACTGGGCACCCCTGGAGCCGCATAGAGATTCGGCTCACACTCCCTGACTCACTAAAACTGAGTGCGGAAAAATTACGGAATATCTACTTCCTAACCAACTAGTACATCATCTTGCTAGATGAGTATCCACTAGGCCTACACCTATTAGGCCTCGGCTCCAGGCTCACCTGGACTAACCGTGCACGGGTGCAACATTCGGCCCAACTGAACCCCCCACTAGGAGCACAGAAGGCAAAACTTCATTGGCCGCCCAACCAGCTATCCATCGAAGGAGATCTCCTCAAGTATCAAACATGCAACGTTGGACACTTAAGCCGTACTCGAAAACCTTAGCACCATTGAGTTAACTACTCATTTCAGGCTCCATCTCTTGCTGCTCAATTCATTCACATTCTTATGCAATGTTCACAAAGTATGCTAAACAAACCATCACCATCATCTCATGAGCATCTCGTATCTTAGCCCATAGCCTCATGGCATCTGCTTGACTTTCAGTCCACAAGTCACATGGCCCTAAGTGTTCACCTGCGTAAAGATAGGCCCCATGATTTCACTTGTGCCTAACAATAATTTCCATGACCCCAAGTGTCTACTCGTGCATGATAGAAATCTTTATGGCATCCACCCACGCAAAGATAGGCCCCAGGCAACCACCCTGCAACTCATGAATGCTCAATAGGCACGCTAAGAATCAAAGTCAATAGCGACCACTTTAACCTCTACGGTTCCGAGTAATATCTCTAAGCGATTACTGAAGGTCCAGCTTTATCTGTAGGGCTCACAAGGTTCTAACTTTTGTCATGAAATAGAACCAAAGTGCAACCTATTTCTCATTTTGACCTAAGCATAATTTTCAGCTTAAGTCTTATCTAATCATATCCTCAACCCTCAATATCATCAAATCAGATCCTCTAGGATCATTGTATGGTATAGTCATCACTCATGACATCCTCAAGGATTACCATACATCTTGCCTCAAGGTATTCAAACCTTGACAATGGATCCCCTATTAAGTCCAACTATAGCGCTACCCTTACTTTAAGCGCCCGCCACAGTGACACGGGATTCCAATCCAGAGCTAGGCAAGATCATATAAAATCTACCCATGATTCTTCTCTTTTCAGCAAGCTTAGCCTCAGAGTTCCAATAAAATCCAGGCATCAGTGCTAGCTTTATCTCATACGTCACTGGGTATCAGCATCCCATAATACCTTACCCACCACGTGACATGTCGGATAAGTCTCAAACAATGTGCCAAAGCTTCCAACCAAGCATTGAACAAAGTCACATTTCCATGTTCAGCAAATTGCCACTGAACTCGAGTTTGAACTCTTATACTCGAGTTATGGCCTAAAACTCGAGTTCCATTAATCACACTCGAGTTCTGTATGTTTCCTATGGAGACTTAGCTGAAACTTCAATCTTCCCACAAGCCATGAAAGCTCACACTCGAGTTCTCCCACGGCACACTTGATTTCTCAGCTTCAATAGTACTCGAGTTTTGTGTCTCTTCCCTACTCAAGTCATGCGAGTTCCACTATAAGAGTTTCTACCCGAGGAATCTTTAACTCACTAACATAAGAGGTACACTCGAGTTCTCATCCACAAACTCGAGTCCTCAGCTTATTTGCACTCAAGTTCTCTCATACGAACTCGAGTTCAAGCTTTGCACTCTCGCGAGTTCTTACCTGAAACCATCTCATGCACAAGGAAAACCTCATGCACTCGAGTTCTCCATACCAAACTCGAGTTTTCAACTATCCACACTCAAGTTCACCCTTATGAACTTGAGTTCTTAGGCATCAATACTCGAAGTTAGGTCTTGCACTCCCATAAGTCTTGTTTTAAATTACTGTGCACTCGAGTTCTACAATACGAACTCGAGTTCTCAAGCTCTACACTTGAGTTGAGGTTGTGCACTCCTATAAGTTCCTTCCTGAAACCACTGTGTACTCAAGTTCATCATACTGAACTCAAGTTCTGACCCCAATTTATACTCGAGTTCACACTCTATATTACTGAGAGTTCTTGTCTGAGACTGCTTTTCCATCAGAAAATGGAATTTGAACTCGAGTTCATCAGCTATTCCAAGCTGATAAACACTTCAAAACTCATCTCAAATCCACTCTAATTTCATCCATAGGTTATCTAATCCTTGTTCTCAACTTGGCAACCTTCTTAGGCATAACTCTATCACCATGCCTCCTTCTATAAGGCATCTAACCAAGGATTATAACCTATCATCTTAAGCAGAGAACTCCTAACAAATTCCATTATTGCCAGAATCAATGCTCTAGCGACTCTAGCAATAATTCATCATTTCCAGAATCATTGCTCTGATACCAATAAATGTGACACCTCCCTTTTACTTCCTCTCCGGGTCTTAGTTTCACAATATCAAAGTAATTGAGCGATCATTTTAATAAACTAAAAGCCGTTCTCTTTATTTACACTAGAGCGATCCTCTGCATATCCAACATCCATACATATAAATACATCTCATATACACATATACATGTATAACTTCCTGTTAATACAATCACCGTATAAATACACCAAATACAAGCTAGCCTCTTGCGCTTCAAGCTTCACTCATCTTCATATCTCCTCAGTGCACTTCTCCAAGCATTCTTCAACCTGTCTAAAATGGTTAGTTAGGAGGAGTGAGATTCGAGAGAATCTTAGTAGTGAACAATACCACTATGCATGTAGATATATATATATATATATGAATTCATGACATGCTTGCCTATACTATTTCATGCCAACATAATGACATACTGTGTGCTCGATGTTATGACATACCAATGGCCATTGCACAAATATAACAAAGCTTCAATCAATCAAATATGTTTAACACGAATAGGAAAAGTAGTTACATAATCAATGCAAGACATACATATCATACACATGCAGGAAAGGTAAGTTCACTACCTGTAGGACTTCACGTCCGTCCTTAATCCTTGGTTTTTGCTCTGGTTCGGGCACGTCCATTCGTCGAGTCCTAGAATTCCAAATATAATAAATGAGTCACTACTCATCCATATAACATTCTAGACTCGTTTTCATTGGTTAACTTAGCCCAATTATGCTAAATTACCAAAATGCCCCCGGAAACCCAGCCCAACTGTACTTTTACAGAAATTATGACATGGTTCAATCCTACACAATTTCACGTGTAGAATCTATTTATGACTTCATATCAATCAGATTTAGGCCCGAATGACAAAAAAACCCTTGATAACCCTTATTTAGAGCTAAAAGGGGTAATTCGGCTATTTCACACCCCAGGCCTTTTCTCACTTCATCATCAACATGAACCCTACACAATTTGCTCTTCTGAACTCAATAGAATCATCCAATCAATGAAATTCCAAATCATGGCTCACGCCCCATACATGATAGCCAATATAGAGTTCTCAGAAGAGTTTTGTTGGTTCCTCCCTTTCTTTGACTTAATACCCTCCTTTCTACTTATAATTACATGATAAGTAAAATATCTGCAAATTTATTTTCCCTTGTATGAAGTATTTTTTGGATGATATTTGAGCTTAATGTAATGAATTTGGGTGTAATTGATAAATAAATAATGATTTGACATAAAATAGAATTTATTGGAAAATATTAAATTTTGACCCTGTTTCAGTTTTTAGGCAATATCTAGAGCTCTAGATGTCGAATTGGGACATTCTTTTATGGATAGAAAGCTGAGAAAAATTCCTACAACTTTTATGTTGAGGTGAAAACTCAGTTCTATCCTTAAGAGCTCCGAATTTTGCTTAGAAGTTGAGCACGTGATTCTGTCAAGGTCTGATCTTTGTCTACTAATTTGACCATAACTGGAGCCACAAATGTTGAAATGAGGAGCTCTCATATATTTTTTCAAGCTATGATCCAGATCTACAACTTTCATGAGACAACAAAGTGAGATTCCAACGTTTTAATTGCCAAACATTAGCTGCAATCAATGAGCAAGGTGGTCACAATGTCAATATTGGTGGCTTAGAGTCATGATTCTTACCTAACATGTGGAAATTCTTACACCCAATTCATCCATAAATAGAGGAGTTGAAGACACAAGGAAGGACATCATCTTAGAGTTTAATTTCATGCATTTTTATTGTTCTTACATACCTCCTACAAGGAAGGTTTAGGTAGTCCTCCTTTATGGATGGTATAGGTTGCCTCCTACATGGAAGGTTTTACCTCCTATATGGAAGGCTAGATTTTTCTATTTTCATACATCTTGTAGTTGTATCTTTATGTTTTAGAATTTAATAATCATGTTTTTTGCAATATTTATGAAGCTTTCAATTTATTTTGGTTTTGTTTTTAATTTCATCATGAGCTAAATTTTCATTTTCCTAGGGTGATGACGTAGCTTACTAATGATGGATTGAATCTTAACTTATTAAATCTAGTTTTAATTTTTCCTTCATGATTGAGTTTTAATTATTGTTCTTAATGCTTTCAATTGATTGGCCACCTTTTAGATGATCTCAATATGCATGTTGAGACCGAAAGGAGATACATGTGTGTGGATCCTATAATTAAAACCATAATTTTCATATGAAATAGGAATATATTCATATGGGTTGTGTAGTCTTAATTGAGTTCCATAAATCTTAATGCATGATTGATTGCTTAAATTTATATAGGAATATATTGGGTTAGTAATTAATTATAGAATTACTTGACCTTGGAAGAGGCTAGCAATTAAAATAGAGAAACTCGACTATCAATCATATGGAATAAATTGGACTAGAATAGATAAGTGATTCAATTCGGAGTTTGCTAAGTGAAATCTAATCCATAGGGCCTTTTTATCATATTTGTCTTTATAACAATTACATTTCCATTTAATCATTTTTATCTTGCAGTCTCAACCACCAACTAATCGATCGGCTAAATAGTATTAAAATTATCAATTTTGGTACTTAGTCATCAATCCTCGTGGGAACGATACTCTACTCACTTCTATATTACTTGTTTACGACAGTGTACACTTGCACTTCTAAATACACTATCCTACACTCGTAACACAACACATTGTACAGACCATGGCAACCATTGCATATTCATAATCACATAGAGTATGAAAGATAGAATTACTACCTAGACTCCTTTCCAAAGTCTAACTACTACCGCTCCTTTAAACTTTTGTCTCGCTTGGGCAATTACCAAATTCCCTAAGTAGTTACAAATGAGTTATTACACATTCATACTTTATTCTAGAATTTACAAGTTGGTTATCATAGCCTAAAATCTCATATTTACCAAAATGCCCCTAGGGACCTAGTATTTTTGTACTTTTCCAAAAATTACAACCTAGTCTTATTTTACATATTTTTGCATGTAGAATCCATTTATGACCTTGGTTTAGGCTAATTCCAACTTAGATTACAAGTTTGTCCATGACAGCCCTAGCTTGGGGTTTTTATGGGCAAAATTGTCATTTTACAATCTAGGACTTTTCACACTTTGTTTTCTTCATGAACCCTACACAATTTTCCTTCCTAAATACCATGGAGCCATTAGAATTATGAAATTCCAGCTCTATCTCATAGCTTTCATTCTGGCTGAAACATAGGAAAATTCAAAGGAAAATGGATTTTCATGCTTTCAATCCTTAAAATACCTTCTTATCACTTGTTTCTACTTATTTAACCTTCCAATTATCAATTTTAACATAATCAATGAAAATTTGGGCAGCACTTCCCCTTAGAAACTGGACATCCTAAATTTACAAATTCACCAAAAAACAGTCCGATAACCAGCCAAAAATTCATTACAACTTAGTTTTTGTCAAGAATACTAAAGTCCTAACAACGTACCTTTTTCTTCCTCCTTGTTCCTAGTTTGGCTGAGATGTCTCTCCTTCCCTTTGGAGTTTTTGCTTGTTGAATGACTAACCCAATAGAATAGGAAGGTTAAGGAGAGGTTTTGGGTACTATAACACAATATTGAGCAGATATTTCGGCATACTTACCTTATATTTGAGCCTTGAACCTTATTTCTTCTTCCTCCTCTTCTTTCTCTCTAGCTCTCTTCCTTTTCTTCCTCTCTTCTTATCTTTGCTGACTTGGCCGCTTTAAATGGACAAAGGATGAGAACTTTAGAGTTCTCTAGAAGTGCACATGTGTCCTCCCTCTAATCCAATGAAATCACATGTTGCAAATTAATTATTTATAATATTGTATAATATTTTTATAACTCCCATGTTTCCATCCTTTTATATTTATACAGAAAAATCACCAAATTTTATTTATTTAGTCAAAAGGACCATTTTGCCATTGCAACTTTTCTCATTTTCGCAATATTTGAGAAAATTGGCAGAATTGTCACCAAATTTTGAAAATTCATATCTATTTGTATAGATATCCAATTGGGATGGTTCTAAAGACTATGTGACCATTATTAAGTTTCGTTTTAGGAAAAAAATATAATCTTTAGCCTATTAGGAGTTCACCATTCCCAGAATTTTTATTTTTGAATGTTGCCACTTAAAAATGCCAAATTCGCTAGGCAAAATTCAAAAATTCATATATCCTTGAATACAAATCCAAAGTTTTCATATGACCTATCAAATTAAATCTTATTATGTCTACTTTCATTCTAAAAAGGTTCATAATATTTGGAGGCCAAGTGTCACACAATCCCACTGTCTCATCAGGAAATACACCAATTATCTTATATAACAACTATTTTGTTATGTGTGACTTTTATTGGATTTGTTTTTCCACTTAATGTTCTCTTAATTAACCATTTTATCTGCTTAAATACCATAAAGGTATAAAGAAATTTTGGAAACTAAAATTTGGGATATTACATCAGCAACGACTGGGCAGCAACAAAATGTCGCTATTGAAAACCTTCGGTGGTGACTTTTTGACTGGAAGTCAAATCTTTTGTAGTATATACCTCACCAATTACTCTCCGTCACAATGTGTAACAAATCAGAGATGCTCTTTCTCTCCGTCACAGTGGATGGAGGAGATCACTCACACACAAGACGACAATAACCGTCGTAACAATATGGACATATATATAGGGGCAATTTTGGACATATATGTGGGGGAAAATTTTGGAAATGCAGGGAATATTTCTTTATGTGATGATAGATATATCCAAATGATTTCCGTTTTTTTTGGTCTAGAGAGCGAGCGATATGATACTTGAAACTTTACTGAAATCGGAGGATCATGTGAACCAACTCACTTGATCTCTTCATGCATCAAACTTTGGGCTTGAATTAGTAGGATTAGTGCAATTTTTTCTGTGGGTGATGTCGTGCTTTTGTCGCTAAAGCAATCAATTAAACTAGGACCAACTAATAATGCAATATAGTGGCAACCTAGGTCATTCTCCCAAGGAGCAATCTATGGGTTTTCTTTAAAATTGAATTTAGGTGATAAAAAATTCAATGGAATGAACCTAAACTAAAATGCAAAACTCTGCTACCTAAATGAATGCAAATGTAATTTTTGGGGTGGTTTTGTAAAAGAGGAATTAAAATGCTAAACAAAAATATTAAGACAAAGTAAGACAAACAACGAAGGTTTAGTTCAGTTATGATGATAAACGAGACAACTTATGATTCACATGAAGTTAACTTTCTTAGCTCAAATTAATTAATCAGACCAAAGGGAAATTGATGAAGGGTTGGAATTAATAAATTTAATTACCTACTTGAAACATGGGAAACCCTCAAGTTCAATAACACTTATTCCACTAGAAAACTCACAATAAAAGATGTGCTAGCTAGTTAATTAAATCCATTAAAACTAGTCAAAATAATTCAAGATAGTTTTCGAAATCATGTTCACAATTGCCTAATTAAACAATTCGACAATTAACCAACTTAATTAAACAATCAAGATGTTAAACCTAAACTGACAATTAAAATAATAACGAGTACTCAATTAATAAATTAATTGACAATTAACAGGTTTGCAAACAAAAATTTCAATAAATATTTAAGCACAAATCAAATCCAAATTATCAATTTAATCTAAATCAAATAATAAGTCTACAATCTAAAACTAGATTGTTCTCAATAAAACTACTCAAAATTATCTAAAACTAAATAATCTTAAGTTTTAAATCAAATTAATAAAAAAAAGACACTCACTTGTGGTCTTCAAGTGTAAGCTCTTAAGCCTTAGCATCCTCCACGCTCATCTTAAGTTGTCTCCCAAAAGATCTCACACTGCCATGAATTTCATCCTTCCCCCACACGCTAAACACGTCACAGCCATTGGAATAGGGAGTTTATGAATTAATGGATATATGCTCGGATGGAACTTACGTGGCTGGGCGTGAATGAAGGAGAGGAAATAATTGAATATTGATGGATGCTTGGATGTGCTGTGCGTGGATGTGTGTTGCGCCGCATAACCTCCTCCTTCAGCGTTTTCTCGGCCGTGTCTTTTTATAATGAGGAAATTAGGTTAATTAATAGGAGTGAGGGAGAGTCTTGGGTCTAAATTTGAGCCCAATAAAACCTATCTATTAGATTCTTTTTTAGCTTTCAAGAAAAATTCTGCACCGTAGGATCTTTTAATCTGTTCTTCCTAGCCCTGCAAGAATCAAATAAAATCGTGATATATCATATATTTAGAAATATTTTTTTCTAATCATGAGATATTAATAATTTAAACTAATACTCTCAGATTTTATTTAGATTTTATATTATTTTCTAAGATTGGCTAATAATCTAAATATTATCTAATAAATCCAAATTAGCCTAAAATAATCCCCAAAATAAATGAATAAGGTGGGATAAAATATATTAAATTTGGGATTTATCAACTCCCCCACACTTATCATTTGCACTCCTGGGCAAAACAAATCAAGACTAAGAGAGAAAAACAAAACAAAACAAAACAAAAGCTTAAAAAGGTGAATGTTCCAATCACAAGCAATAAGTAAACTAAAGTATTTCAGCAACTCTCTTATCCAAGTGATTTTCTCATGACTCAAGAGAATAAACTTCATGGCAATTTACTTGACATAGGGGAACCTACGCTAGAAATCCCTCACCAAGGATAATGTGTATGTCACTCATCACTCAAAAGTGTATAGGCTTGTGTTCATACTCAAATCCACCCTATTTGGTACCCTTTCTATAGGCTTGACAAGAATCTAAGTTCTCCACCACTAACAAAGCAAATGCAAGCATAAATCAAAAGGAGTTTTATTAGGTTGTAATGGGGCTTGGGCTAAGAAAACAAATGGATATGGTGTTTGGGAAAAACAAAGTTGAATATCCTAGAAGATAAAGAGAATAATGCATTAGAGAATATAGGATGCAAGAGACCAGACCAAACTTGAATTGAGCCATTTTTTTCTTCCTCTTTTTTTTCAAACTTTCTTGGGCTGTTATACATATGCTCTTTTGACGCGGACCTTTATATTGGTGATACAAAGGCCCGGTTACTCAAGTTTTTATAACTCAGTAGCACCAAGATGCTACTAGCACACTCATGACTCTTACTGGCTGTTTGACGCAAAGATCAACATTGGTGATGAAGACCCCCGGTTACTAGGCACAGCTTAAATTAGCGGAGCGAAATTTTATTGCATCTCTCTCCTTTTTTTTCTGTTTCTTTTGTTTTTTTTACCACCCAATTTCTGATTTTATATAGGTTCTTTCATCCAAATTAAATAAAATGCATTACTCTTCAACTCCTAAGACATTCAAAAGGGTAAGAATTTTTTTCAGGCTATGGGTGTAGGAAAAAATGGATAAAGATATAGGCTCAAAAGGGCTAAACAAAGGATATATGCATAATAAGGGTAGGCAATTTTTTTTATCTGGCTAGAATGAAATGAATGCCTTTATCATGTTTATGAATACACATGCCTGAATTGTGGTCTCAAATAAGATTCAAGTCAAGTTCTAGATCAAGTAAAGAGATAGGGGTACACACTGAAAAATTGCATTAGGCTCAAAATCTCACTAGGTATATGATCACTAGCCTAAATCCACGAAAGTCAATTTCATTGCCACTTAGTCTATTAACTCAAAACATGATCAATCACTTTTCAAATCAAGAATGCATCGTACTAAAGTCACTTAAAACTTGCAATTTTAACACTAAAAAATTTTCGTTCTTTTCTTGAAAAAAAGAAAGAAAAACCAAAGTAAAAACCAAAATATTTTAATTTTTCTCATTTTAAAAACAAAGAACAAAAACCAAAAGTAGGAACAGAATCCCTCCCCCACACTTAAATCATGCATTTCCCTCAATGCAAAAGATATGTCTAACCAATAACAACAAGCAATGCAAGTAAAAGAGGAAGGAAGGAATACGACCGGACTATCAGAAATTTGAAGATCCAAAGGAAGTAGCATAATTGGTATATCTCCTTTGTCTGGTTGTAGGTCACATGAAAGCACTAGTGATGTCCTCTTTTGATATTCAGCAAACATCTCCATTTTTAAGATCCGCAGATAACATTTCAGCTCAAGTATAGAAGGTGTTTGGATGGGAGGAATCAATTCATGTAACTGCATAAAATCATAGCACCAAGCAGTATCTCGTCCCACATAGATATAATGAATAAAGTTGGATTTATCAAGAATAAAGGAAGATCCCAAAAAAAAATTGATCAACAAAAAGTGTTGGAACTTCCATATAATTTGAACAACCCACAAAATCAATACGACTCTCTTCAGTAAGATTCAAATTCTCTAAAGAGTTAACCAAGTGATAATTCAAAATGGTCTCCCTATACTTGCTCAAAGAATCACTTAAGAAAAATTCTACATGTGAAACATCATGATGCAATATGCTCTTACCATTAAAATGCATATCCAAATCAAGACTTCCCCCACACTTATCCTCAATAGTATCCTCACTAACAATAGTCATGTCAAGAGCATTATTGGTATCAATAGCATCAATAGAGATATTATTTTTATCATCCAAAGCATCATCATGATTAGTGTTAGGTGAGGTATATATCTTTGAAATTAATATTTTTGGGGGATTCAACAATAATTTCTTCATCGACTTCATCATTAGAATCAATAGAATTCATAGGATTGGAGGCATTAGAAGAAGTCTCAATACATGTATTAAAAGATTCAAAATAATTTAAGTCAATAGAACTAGTCGATTCAGAAACAACATTAGCGCATGTATACTCATCTAATGTACCAATCATCCCATCATTTGAAGTAGTGGAAGAAAAAGGGAATAAATCATTAGAAGGTGAAACTACATTACCACATGAAAATTCACTCTGAACTTCTAATTCTTCATTCGGAAAATTGCCAATTGCATTTGATAACTCCTCAATTTGAGTATGTAGAGCCTGAAGCTCTTGTCTACGTTGTAATTCCCTTTCTTCTTGTTCTCTATTTCTCTTTTCTAACCTATCCATAAAAAGATTCATCATAGTTTCAAGCTTATTCTCAAGCTTTGAATCTTCTTCTTGAATGGGAACAACTTGATTGACATATCCAAAATTTGAGTGATCATGCCATCCAGGATTATAGACATTTGAATATGAATCATGTATCTGCTCAACACCATAGTCATAATGATAAGGCAAAGAAGAGTAATAAAAATTTCCATAAGGTGAATCATTCCAAGCCATCATAAGAACAAGTTCAATTTTTTTTCAAGATAAGATTGAGTCATGCAATAAACAACTATCTAATAAATCACCAAGAAAACTCAAACCTAAAGTCTAACCATTGCTCCCCGGCAACGGCACCAAAATTGATGTCGTGCTTTTGTCACTAAAGTAATCAATTAAACTAGGACCAACTAATAATGCAATATAGTGGCAACCTAGGTCATTCTCCTAATGAGCAATCTATGGGTTTTCTTTAAAACTGGATTTAGGTGATAAAAAATGCAATGGAATGAACCTAAACTAAAATGCAAAACTCTGCTACCTAAATGAATGCAAATGTAATTTTTGGGGTGGTTTTGTAAAAGAGGAATTAAAATGCTAAACAAAAATATTAAGAAAAAGTAAGACAAACAACAAAGGTTTAGTTCAGTTATGATGATAAAGGAGACAACTTATGATTCACATGAAGTTAACTTTCTTAGCTCAAATTAATTAATCAGACCAAAGGGAAATTGATGAAGGGTTGGAATTAATAAATTTAATTACCTACTTGAAACATGGGAAACCCTCAAGTTCAATAACACTTATTCCACTAGAAAACTCACAATAAAAGATGTGCTAGCTAGTTAATTAAATCCATTAAAACTAGTCAAAATAATTCAAGATAGTTTTCGAAATCATGTTCACAATTGCCTAATTAAACAATTCGACAATTAACCAACTTAATTAAACAATCAAGATGTTAAACCTAAACTGACAATTAAAATAATAACGAGTACTCAATTAATAAATTAATTGACAATTAACAGGTTTGCAAACAAAAATTTCAATAAATATTTATGCACAAATCAAATCCAAATTATCAATTTAATCTAAATCAAATAATAAGTCTACAATCTAAAACTAGATTGTTCTCAATAAAACTACTCAAAATTATCTAAAACTAAATAATCTTAAGTTTTAAATCAAATTAATAAAAAAAAGACACTCACTTGTGGTCTTCAAGTGTAAGCTCTTAAGCCTTAGCATCCTCCACGCTCATCTTAAGTTGTCTCCCAAAAGATCTCACACTGCCATGAATTTCATCCTTCCCCCACACGCTAAACACGTCACAGCCATTGGAATAGGGAGTTTATGAATTAATGGATATATGCTCGGATGGAACTTACGTGGCTGGGCGTGAATGAAGGAGAGGAAATAATTGAATATTGATGGATGCTTGGATGTGCTGTGCGTGGATGTGTGTTGCGCCGCATAACCTCCTCCTTCAGCGTTTTCTCGGCCGTGTCTTTTTATAATGAGGAAATTAGGTTAATTAATAGGAGTGAGGGAGAGTCTTGGGTCTAAATTTGAGCCCAATAAAACCTATCTATTAGATTCTTTTTTAGCTTTCAAGAAAAATTCTGCACCGTAGGATCTTTTAATCTGTTCTTCCTAGCCCTGCAAGAATCAAATAAAATCGTGATATATCATATATTTAGAAATATTTTTTTCTAATCATGAGATATTAATAATTTAAACTAATACTCTCAGATTTTATTTAGATTTTATATTATTTTCTAAGATTGGCTAATAATCTAAATATTATCTAATAAATCCAAATTAGCCTAAAATAATCCCCAAAATAAATGAATAAGGTGGGATAAAATATATTAAATTTGGGATTTATCAACTCCCTCACACTTATCATTTGCACTCCTGGGCAAAACAAATCAAGACTAAGAGAGAAAAACAAAACAAAACAAAACAAAAGCTTAAAAAGGTGAATGTTCCAATCACAAGCAATAAGTAAACTAAAGTATTTCAGCAACTCTCTTATCCAAGTGATTTTCTCATGACTCAAGAGAATAAACTTCATGGCAATTTACTTGACATAGGGGAACCTACGCTAGAAATCCCTCACCAAGGATAATGTGTATGTCACTCATCACTCAAAAGTGTATAGGCTTGTGTTCATACTCAAATCCACCCTATTTGGTACCCTTTCTATAGGCTTGACAAGAATCTAAGTTCTCCACCACTAACAAAGCAAATGCAAGCATAAATCAAAAGGAGTTTTATTAGGTTGTAATGGGGCTTGGGCTAAGAAAACAAATGGATATGGTGTTTGGGAAAAACAAAGTTGAATATCCTAGAAGATAAAGAGAATAATGCATTAGAGAATATAGGATGCAAGAGACCAGACCAAACTTGAATTGAGCCATTTTTTTCTTCCTCTTTTTTTTCAAACTTTCTTGGGCTGTTATACATATGCTCTTTTGACGCGGACCTTTATATTGGTGATACAAAGGCCCGGTTACTCAAGTTTTTATAACTCAGTAGCACCAAGATGCTACTAGCACACTCATGACTCTTACTGGCTGTTTGACGCAAAGATCAACATTGGTGATGAAGACCCCCGGTTACTAGGCACAGCTTAAATTAGCGGAGCGAAATTTTATTGCATCTCTCTCCTTTTTTTTCTGTTTCTTTTGTTTTTTTTACCACCCAATTTCTGATTTTATATAGGTTCTTTCATCCAAATTAAATAAAATGCATTACTCTTCAACTCCTAAGACATTCAAAAGGGTAAGAATTTTTTTCAGGCTATGGGTGTAGGAAAAAATGGATAAAGATATAGGCTCAAAAGGGCTAAACAAAGGATATATGCATAATAAGGGTAGGCAATTTTTTTTTATCTGGCTAGAATGAAATGAATGCCTTTATCATGTTTATGAATACACATGCCTGAATTGTGGTCTCAAATAAGATTCAAGTCAAGTTCTAGATCAAGTAAAGAGATAGGGGTACACACTGAAAAATTGCATTAGGCTCAAAATCTCACTAGGTATATGATCACTAGCCTAAATCCACGAAAGTCAATTTCATTGCCACTTAGTCTATTAACTCAAAACATGATCAATCACTTTTCAAATCAAGAATGCATCGTACTAAAGTCACTTAAAACTTGCAATTTTAACACTAAAAAATTTTCGTTCTTTTCTTGAAAAAAAGAAAGAAAAACCAAAGTAAAAACCAAAATATTTTAATTTTTCTCATTTTAAAAACAAAGAACAAAAACCAAAAGTAGGAACAGAATCCCTCCCCCACACTTAAATCATGCATTTCCCTCAATGCAAAAGATATGTCTAACCAATAACAACAAGCAATGCAAGTAAAAGAGGAAGGAAGGAATACGACCGGACTATCAGAAATTTGAAGATCCAAAGGAAGTAGCATAATTGGTATATCTCCTTTGTCTGGTTGTAGGTCACATGAAAGTACTAGTGATGTCCTCTTTTGATATTCAGCAAACATCTCCATTTTTAAGATCCGCAGATAACATTTCAGCTCAAGTATAGAAGGTGTTTGGATGGGAGGAATCAATCCATGTAACTGCATAAAATCATAGCACCAAGCAGTATCTCGTCCCACATAGATATAATGAATAAAGTTGGATTTATCAAGAATAAAGGAAGATCCCAAAAAAAATTGATCAACAAAAAGTGTTGGAACTTCCATATAATTTGAACAACCCACAAAATCAATACGACTCTCTTCAGTAAGATTCAAATTCTCTAAAGAGTTAACCAAGTGATAATTCAAAATGGTCTCCCTATACTTGCTCAAAGAATCACTTAAGAAAAATTCTACATGTGAAACATCATGATGCAATATGCTCTTACCATTAAAATGCATATCCAAATCAAGACTTCCCCCACACTTATCCTCAATAGTATCCTCACTAACAATAGTCATGTCAAGAGCATTATTGGTATCAATAGCATCAATAGAGATATTATTTTTATCATCCAAAGCATCATCATGATTAGTGTTAGGTGAGGTATATATCTTTGAAATTAATATTTTTGGGGGATTCAACAATAATTTCTTCATCGACTTCATCATTAGAATCAATAGAATTCATAGGATTGGAGGCATTAGAAGAAGTCTCAATACATGTATTAAAAGATTCAAAATAATTTAAGTCAATAGAACTAGTCGATTCAGAAACAACATTAGCGCATGTATACTCATCTAATGTACCAATCATCCCATCATTTGAAGTAGTGGAAGAAAAAGGGAATAAATCATTAGAAGGTGAAACTACATTACCACATGAAAATTCACTCTGAACTTCTAATTCTTCATTCGGAAAATTGCCAATTGCATTTGATAACTCCTCAATTTGAGTATGTAGAGCCTGAAGCTCTTGTCTACGTTGTAATTCCCTTTCTTCTTGTTCTCTATTTCTCTTTTCTAACCTATCCATAAAAAGATTCATCATAGTTTCAAGCTTATTCTCAAGCTTTGAATCTTCTTCTTGAATGGGAACAACTTGATTGACATATCCAAAATTTGAGTGATCATGCCATCCAGGATTATAGACATTTGAATATGAATCATGTATCTGCTCAACACCATAGTCATAATGATAAGGCAAAGAAGAGTAATAAAAATTTCCATAAGGTGAATCATTCCAAGCCATCATAAGAACAAGTTCAATTTTTTTTCAAGATAAGATTGAGTCATGCAATAAACAACTATCTAATAAATCACCAAGAAAACTCAAACCTAAAGTCTAACCATTGCTCCCCGGCAACGGCACCAAAATTGATGTCGTGCTTTTGTCACTAAAGTAATCAATTAAACTAGGACCAACTAATAATGCAATATAGTGGCAACCTAGGTCATTCTCCTAATGAGCAATCTATGGGTTTTCTTTAAAACTGGATTTAGGTGATAAAAAATGCAATGGAATGAACCTAAACTAAAATGCAAAACTCTGCTACCTAAATGAATGCAAATGTAATTTTTGGGGTGGTTTTGTAAAAGAGGAATTAAAATGCTAAACAAAAATATTAAGAAAAAGTAAGACAAACAACAAAGGTTTAGTTCAGTTATGATGATAAAGGAGACAACTTATGATTCACATGAAGTTAACTTTCTTAGCTCAAATTAATTAATCAGACCAAAGGGAAATTGATGAAGGGTTGGAATTAATAAATTTAATTACCTACTTGAAACATGGGAAACCCTCAAGTTCAATAACACTTATTCCACTAGAAAACTCACAATAAAAGATGTGCTAGCTAGTTAATTAAATCCATTAAAACTAGTCAAAATAATTCAAGATAGTTTTCGAAATCATGTTCACAATTGCCTAATTAAACAATTCGACAATTAACCAACTTAATTAAACAATCAAGATGTTAAACCTAAACTGACAATTAAAATAATAACGAGTACTCAATTAATAAATTAATTGACAATTAACAGGTTTGCAAACAAAAATTTCAATAAATATTTAAGCACAAATCAAATCCAAATTATCAATTTAATCTAAATCAAATAATAAGTCTACAATCTAAAACTAGATTGTTCTCAATAAAACTACTCAAAATTATCTAAAACTAAATAATCTTAAGTTTTAAATCAAATTAATAAAAAAAAGACACTCACTTGTGGTCTTCAAGTGTAAGCTCTTAAGCCTTAGCATCATCCACGCTCATCTTAAGTTGTCTCCCAAAAGATCTCACACTGCCATGAATTTCATCCTTCCCCCACACGCTAAACACGTCACAGCCATTGGAATAGGGAGTTTATGAATTAATGGATATATGCTCGGATGGAACTTACGTGGCTGGGCGTGAATGAAGGAGAGGAAATAATTGAATATTGATGGATGCTTGGATGTGCTGTGCGTGGATGTGTGTTGCGCCGCATAACCTCCTCCTTCAGCGTTTTCTCGGCCGTGTCTTTTTATAATGAGGAAATTAGGTTAATTAATAGGAGTGAGGGAGAGTCTTGGGTCTAAATTTGAGCCCAATAAAACCTATCTATTAGATTCTTTTTTAGCTTTCAAGAAAAATTCTGCACCGTAGGATCTTTTAATCTGTTCTTCCTAGCCCTGCAAGAATCAAATAAAATCGTGATATATCATATATTTAGAAATATTTTTTTCTAATCATGAGATATTAATAATTTAAACTAATACTCTCATATTTTATTTAGATTTTATATTATTTTCACCGGTACAAAAAACACTTTTAAGACCGGTTAAAAATGATATTTTAGACCGGTTCTGGATCAGGTCTTGATACAGCCGGTCTAAAAAGTATTACACTTTTTAGACCGGTTAAAAAACCGGTCTAAAATATGAACTTTTAAGACCGGTTCTTCAACAACCAGTCTTAAAGTTTAACTAGGAACAAGTAGGGAAATTTCAGCATAAAAAAATAACAATTTAAAACAGGTTCTCTTAATAATCGGTCTTAAATATATATTTAAGACCGATTATTAAAAGAACCGGTCTTAAAATATTAAACTTTAAGACCGGTTCTATTAATAACCGGTCTTAAATTTAAGACCGGTTATTAATAGAACCGGTCTTAAAGTTTAATATTTTAAGACCGGTTCTCATAATAACCGGTCTTAAATATATATTTAAGACCGGTTATTAAGAGAACCGGTCTTAAAATTTTGTTTTGTTTTTTTTCATTTTATTTGTTTCAATCTTGCCCAGGCCAGTAAGCCATATTCAACAACATTCCCCCTGTCACATTACATACACATGCATATATGTATATATTGACAATCAGAAGCAGTGACAACATCATTTTTATTTCCAGAAACTACCAATACACAATCCTCGACTCTCAACAATCAAAGAATGAACATTATGAAAAAAATCATTGAAAACAAACACATTCAATTCCAATGACTACCAATAACACATGATCAACTTATTCAATTCTCAGAAACAGTACAATATTTCTCATTATATGGAAAAAAATTCGTAAGCTTTACAGAGAAATGAAAAAAGTGGAGGAAAATTGACAATAGTGATCCCTGCCTGAATCAACAGCCAACTAGTATCGCCAATATCCAAGAATTTGTCCTAAACAGAGATATAAACCAAGTTAGATATATATGAAAACCATAAGTATTATTAGAACAACATAAATCGGATTCAAAAACTTACTAATCTTGTAAAAGCTCATAAATGAATTCAGCACAACAATTGCGGATGAAATCAATATCTTCTTCAGGAAAGGGATCAGCAAGATCAAACATCTGTATGTGTAACACCGAAGCCAAACAAAACATTAACTTATTAACTTAAAAACAATAAAGTAATACAAAATATTTGAAATATACATTTATTACCTCCTCGGTAAAGTCATTCGTGTCTAGGCTGATAATATTGTAAATCTGCCTCAACATATAAATACCACATAAGTTGGAGCCCGGTGGTTGCCTACGGGTCTGAAAAAGAACATGATATCATCAAAGCAAGCATAAAAGCATAGCTTATGAAACGCATCTTAAAGAAAACAAATATGTACTAACCTTTGGCGTGATCCATGTAGGGTCTTTTAAGTCACGAACATGCCTACCACACTTAGCGTGTAGGAAAGTCCGCATAGCCCTATGATCAAAATCACAAAGATTACTTATTCTGCACACAAACTTTGCACACAAAAGGTAATAAAGCAAGAAAACTTACGAGTTCATGGTCTTCTTCAAGTCAGTCCCCAGTTTGAAGTGGAGGGAGCAGAGGAGGATCACTGTGTAACTAGCCTTACACAGAATAACCAATTGCCAATGATCCCTGAAAAAAAGAGATGAATGTTAATCAAATATAAAGCATTATATGTGATGTTTCGGAATATAAATTTGATGTTTCTTACCCATGCACATAAGGAACCAAGAAACAGTCAGTTTCTGTTTCACTGAGCCTCTGTGATAAATATCTATGTCTAATGGCAGCAGTGGTCCCTTTCTCCGTGGCATGAGCTGGGCACATGAATCCAAATTTAGCCCTCTGCCCAGAGGAAACCAACCTACGATTCATGTACCTACAAAAATGGAAGCACATAAATTAAGGTTACAGAGCGTAATTTTTAAGATATTTACTTCCAATTGAAGAAGATACTTACATCAAAAAAAGCTGGACAATCGCAATCATAAGATTTTTTCTAGGAGCGACCATGGACATTAAATCATCCCTCTCAAGATAGCATGCCGACCCTGACGGTCCAACAACTAAATCCATAGGCCAATTTATAATCGGGAAAGATGTATCAAATGCCATTAGAATCACTTGCTGCATCACATTCAGTAGTGGAGGCTGTGAAACTTCATGAGGGACGGGAGCTGGACTTGGGGCTCTGATCAGGGAATCCGCAGCTCCAACAGAAACAAGGTTCTTAGGCCATGATATGAAAGTACCCAAGACATCGGCCACAATCTTGAACTCTTCAGAAGGGATAGGGACAGGTGCGTCTGAGATAATAACCTCCTCAACTGATACCCTAACCTGATCATCTGTCATCTCGAGGTGGTGAACAGTTGATCCTAGGTTGTGCACACTCCCCCATGCAACTAACCGTCTCAGAGGATCCTCAACATATAAATCACAAGGCTCAGCATCGTCCTTTCCAGGACCCTCTGATGACTGTCCCACATTGCAATAACTCCCTTTGGTGCTCTGCTTATGGCGATCGAGCGATTGTGCGTGGATAGGAGCGGTGTCTTGTCTTGTGCTCACCATGGCATATACCTCGTCCTTCATCTTGTTCAACCGGGCATCCAATAGTGCATCAAATTATGCTTCTGCCTCAGCCCTTGCTTCCGCCCTCGCAGTGGCCAACATACGCTCCAATTCGTCTCTCGTGACCACGTTGGAGGAGGAACTGTGTGAGGAGGATCCAAAGTAATCCTTTATACCCACCCCTCCTCCAACTCCCCTGACGTCGCCTGGATGCTCACGTTTTCCAGTAGCAACCGTGAGAATGTCATTCCTCCCCTCGAACTTGAAGGTTCCCTCGGCTTTCTTTTTTTGAAGTTCCTCCTGTGAGATATACAAAAAACACACATGAGTAATGAAAAATGTTTATTAAACAGTTAATAAGAACAACGATACTTACAATTTTTTCACTGACTATACGAGACTGGTCGCTCGTATAGGATCCACCACTCTTCCGGCGAGCATGCAATCACAACTCTTCACGCCGTATCGGAGATGGTGGAGATAGTAGAACAGAAGGATCGGATTGAGAAGCTTCTTCCAATCTCCTCCGTTTGGCCGCCAACAAGTCTTTCTCGGCCTTTGCGTATCCCCCATGAGACATTGTGTGGGGGCAATCATTCTTCCTGCCGCTCGCTTGTGCCTTTTGCCTTCTTGCCTGCGAATAGGAAATGGGAAAAAAAGGTTACAAACAGTAAAGACAAAAGATAAGTACATAAAGTACAAAATAAGTTATCTCACCAAAGCCTCTGGAGTAGTCCGAAGCCTAAAAAACTCCTGCCATATTGCTTCATCGATGTACGAGTACTTGCTGCAAGGAGTAGGACGTAGCTTACCAGCTGGCACCTCGATATACACGTAATTGTTCGCCAGACTCGTCTTGAACTTCCTCCAGTGCTCACAACAATATGTCATAGTCTTGTGATACAAGATCTCACTCTGAGGAACGTCGTAGGTGAGCTGTTATTCATGAATGAAAGGAGTTAGTGACAGTAATGAAACGAATTTGATAAAAGAAACATACAGAGGGAATTTTATACCTGAATAGTATCCCAAATATGCTGCTTCACTTTTTTGTCGACATTCCTCCACTCCTCTATCAATATGCTAGGCTTATTCCGTGCGAGGAGGCCGACAAAACTCCTAAAACGACTGGCATTCAGCCCGATCGGTTTCCAGTATTGATCGAACTGGATCGGTATCCTCTCCCTGGCAGACCGACTCAAGGAAACATCCCTCAACCGTGTGGCCGTCCTGCCCCTCCTTCTAGGCTGGTGACTCGGCTCACCCGATGACTGCCCCTGATTAACACTCTGAGGTTCGCTGTGCTGAGCAGTACGGTGCACCTGATCCTCTGCTATAGGAGGCACCTGATCCTCGGCTGTAGGATGCACCTGATCCTCGGCTGTAGGATGCACCGGATCCTTCATTGTACTGCTAAGACAAATTGTTGAGTTATTAAGTCACTTGCTGAGATTACGCAAGTGAAGGGGAATCACTCAAGTGAATTGCCTATCACTCGAGTGATCATCTAAGATCACTGAAGGATGAATATCTTCTGATTCAAGTTTCTTTCTAAATTCATTTCTTTTGTCTCAAACATACTTTAAACTTTCAAAAATTTTCTTAACTCACTTGAAGTTTCTAATACTTATGAGGTTCAACATAGTGTGGGGCTTGTGAGCTAAGTTTCTAATCAACCCTTAATTGTTTCTGTCCTGAGTCTCAGGTTATTGTTGTCAAAAGAACCTTCTCCTTTATCTCATTTTTAATTGCTTTCCCACTTATCTTTCCTGTTTTGTCCCTCCCATGGCCAGCTTCAGAAACTTGGTCGCCTTGTCTCCCACCCTCCTCATATCAACTCTTCAAAGTAAACCTTTACCCTCACTATTCTACTACATATAATCATCGGACCCATCCTTCCCAATCATTTTTTTAACTTTCTTTTTTAAATTTCTCGATCACATCACGCTTGTTTGTTTGTGTTTTTTTCAGGAAAAGATAAGAGATTTTCCCGTTCATAGTGGATGACAAGGCTGATATCTACAGAAGCAGCACTGCAGTGATTGGTCGGTTGGTGGCGGTCGTAGGTGGAAGCTACCACAGTCACTTCGCTTTGAATTAGGAGGCCTCCCTGGCCTCTTTAATCCTGCTTAGTTGAATCTCCCGGCAAACACCAAATTCAAAGCTTTTAGTTTGATGGTTTAACTTTAAGCCACGCGTAGTGTAGGGTAGTGGTAAGTGGGAGAGTATAACAGATAGTATCAGCCCGAGAGAAAATGAGTGTAAGGGAGCCCACATGATTGTTTTATTGGGTATTTGGAATCAAAGACAAATCATCGTCTTTAAAGACTTTTATCGTACCCACCTAAACTTTTAAATACAAAAAAAAAACAAAAGACTTTTACCGTATGGTGGATTGGTGGTGCATGATCTGAAGACCATAATGATGACAAGGATGAAGTATTTATGGATTTAAAATGAGCATTTATACTACCAGCTGGTCAATAAGACAACTGGTCTTGGTTCCCCTCTCTAGCTCTCTTGATATATCGTTTTCCATTGTCATCTCATCATGATGCTTTCTGGACTTTTTGTTTGGTAGAAACCTCTTAAATTTGTGTCCTTGATCTTGTCTCTATCCCAACCCATTTATCAATTCTTGCTCAATCAGAGCATTATTATTATCCACCCCTCACATTCTTCCCAACTGTTATTTGCTTTTGTGTATATCATTCTATTTTTATTTATAAGTCTAAATTAACTACCTCTTATATACCAAAAAGAGTTAGTTAACTCATTAATTATAGATTAAATTTCTAATTTCACCCTTATATTTGATTGATTCCAAACACACACACCCATATGCAGTATATACCTAATTAAACGCTTCCTTCATCTACTACTACTAGTACCTCATATTTCAAAGTCATTGATCAATTGTGAATAGATCAAAGGATTAAAAATAAGGTTGATAAGGGCATGGTTTGAATTGTCCACCAAGAGGATTAACAAAAAACGGGTTAATATGATATTTATTTCTTATTTTTACTCTATTTTAATTTTGACACCTCAAATTTTAAATAATAAGAAATAGCATCAAGAAGGGCTAGCCCTTCAGCCTTCAGCAAAAAGCACAGATTTCGCATGAACAATTCTAGAAGCACGGTCCAGAATCCAGCCATTATTAATATCCCGAACGATGAAAGAAATTGCAGCCATTATATTAATAGAGTTTTACCTGTTTGACGTAACTTGAACCGTGGCTTGAGGCGCAGAAGGAGAGGGGCAGCAGTGGCTGGAAAACACGCCGGAGTGAGATAAAGGCTGGAGGGAGTTTCAAACGCCGACAACAGAATATGGGAAAGAAGGTGGAAGCGGCGGCGGCGACTGGAAAGGTGGCAGGAGAATACGGCGGAATATCACCTACTGCGTTGGAAGTGAGCAGTTCGCGGCGGTGGAAACAGAGGGGGAAATGAAACGTAAATGTGAAATGAACTTTCGCGGCGGTTCTAGGTTTGAAAATCAGACTTTTAAGACCGGTTATTTAAATAACCGGTCTTAATAAATACTTTTAAGACCGGTTATACAAATAACCGGTCTTAAATTATTGATATTTAAGACCGGTTATTTAGAAAACCGGTCTTAATAATATCGTGATTTTTTTATTCATTTTAAGAATTTGTTTTTAAGACCGGTTTTTTAAATAATCGGTCTTAAATTATTGACTTTTAAGACCGGTTATTTAGAAAACCGGTCTTAATAATATCGTGATTTTTTATTCATTTTAATAATTTGTTTTCAGACCGGTTGTTTAAATAACCGGTCTTAAATTATTGACTTTTAAGACCGTTTATTTAAACAACCGGTCTTAATTTTTTTTTAAGACCGGTTGTTTGTATAACCGGTCTAAATAATATTTTTTTAGACCGGTTTTTTAGACAACCGGTCTAAAACATTGCTTTTAATTACAGAATTGCCACCGCGTGTTTCTTTTAGACCTTATCCGCAATAACCGGTCTAAAAATGCTATTTTGCACTAGTGTTTCTAAGATTGGCTAATAATCTAAATATTATCTAATAAATCCAAATTAGCCTAAAATAATCCCCAAAATAAATGAATAAAGTGGGATAAAATATATTAAATTTGGGAATCAGTGGGCCCTCAATGCATTATAGTGGACTCATTACGGGGGTGTTATTCGTCACCATAACTGATCTTGGGTTGCTGGATTTACTCATGCACTCGATACCTGTGATGCTCTTGAAGCTAAGCAATGGGCGATGTGCAAGGGTTTACAGTTGGCGCGGGATTTAGGCTTCAAACAAGTTGTTCTTGAGTCTGACGCCAAGAATCTGGTGGAAAGGTTGATGCGGCCAAGTACTGTCAAAGGATGTAGCTTACACGTGCAAATCCAAAAGTTCCTCTGCTATTCGTGGGAGCTTAATCTATATTTGTATAGAAAGAAAAATTAGAGAAAAATAAGGGTTAGGGAATATTAAGAAGGAAAGCTTCCATAAACAACAAAACAATTTACTAAATTTGAGAGTTTTCCCTCCTAAGATTGTCTATCAACTTCAGTCTTCTAAGGGCGATAGCTGCTGCTGATTGTTTGGGACCTACTCCCCGTGCTGTTTAAATTATGCTTTTCTAGGCCTTGAGCCTTCACCTGTTTAACCAAAAAAAAAACAAACAAACAAACTTGAGATGGATTACGTAGATTCATGGAATTGCCCTTTACGCCAGTTTGGTATGCATGTATTGAATTTTAATGGACTGAGAATATGAATGAGAGTGGGGTAAGAGCGAAGTTTTAAAAAAAATACTTGGTAAGTATCAATATTTGATGGGAATACTGTGTGTCAAAAAAAATGATGGGAATATTTGCATTAAGTTATTTTAGAATCATTTATAAATTATGAAAAGACTATATTATCCCTATAATAAATTGTAGCTTAACACTCTCACAACCTGCTGTCTCGACCTCTTCTTTATAAAGCCCTCCAACGGATTTTGGAACTCATTCTTCTTCTTTGCTTCGCTAGAGAAGACTACCCAATTCTGACATCAAAACAACTACTCCCAATTATTGTTATCAAATGTATGCTTCAATCATACTCGCGTAGAGACAACATGAGACTCTAGGCAAATAATTCAGGCTTGCAAATCCAAACCCATATTTCTTCTTCGAAGTTCTCGTGGATTCCAATGGAGAAATCAAGGGAATCCGTTTCATCATTCTCTGCTCCATTCTCCATAATCGCTGAAGTTACGGTGGTGCTACATATCAGTGAGCAGAATTAGGAGAGTGAGATACCAAACAAATTTGGTGGTGATGCTTATGGTGATCATACTATCCTTCCTCTTCACAAGATTCGTAACGTTCATTTAAGAGTAGGCTACATTTGTATGGTGTGATAAGTTGCAGATCTTGTGGTCGTTTGAATTTTAGCTGGATTAGATGCTGTTTGGTACGAGAGATTTAAAAGGGATGAAAATTTTTTAGGAATTTGATTTATTTAAAAAAATTAGAGAAATATGGTTGAAAGTTTTTAATTTTTTTTATTATTTTTTTATTTTATATATTATCTTTATTAAAATTTTATAACCCTACTTCTCCATTTTTTTAAATATAACTCACAAAAAGTTTTCCTCCCCTCCCCTTCTCACCATTTCCCTCCTACCAAACAAAATCTTATGCCCCATTTCGTACATTAGAATTAGCCTCATGGAAATAGAATTAGAATTAAATTCCATGTTTTTGTCCTGTTTAGTACAAATCTAAGAGTATGGAATTGGCTACCATATTGGAAGCCAATTCTATCAAAATTGATGGAAATGATTTCCTTACCAAAAGCTCAGATTTGCAATTCCAACTCAAAAAAATCATTTTTCCTCCTCTTCTTTTTCATCTCCACCCAACTCCATTGCAGCATCATTCATCCTCACCGATGGCGGTATTCCAACTCAAAAAATATCATTTCTCCCCCCTCTTCTTTTTCATCTCCACCCTACTCCATGGCAGCATCATTCATCTTCACCGATGGCGGCGATCTCTGACAAATCCAGTTTCAGATCTGGCGCTCTTCTCTCACAATTTGCAAGAGATTGGCGATCTCCTCCCACTCCCTCCTTCATTTCTCACCTTCGATTTTGACAGTGGCCGTAGCTTGAAACCCAAAGGTGACTTATTGTCTCCGTCTTTGTGGCTTAAGATTGATGATGGCCAGATCTTCGACTTTTCCAACTCCGTTGACGTCAAAGCTCACAATTTCGACAGCCTGAAATTCATCTTCTTCCCCATTTTCAGATATGAAAGAATATCATACCAACAGATTTCTATATTCAGTTCTAGAAAAAAATCACAAACCAACCAATAGAAAAGAAAAGATGAAGAACCACGGTGGTTTATGATTTGTTTCAGGTACTAATGGATATTTGTGTTTATGGACATCTGAGAAGAACCATGGTGGTTCTCGATGGCGATGAGCAAGGTTAGAGGGAGTTTTTTTTTTTTTTACTTTGAAGGGCACTTTGGTACCTACATATTTTAAATATGTATTTTAATTAAAAACTAAATTAGATTTCCATTCTCATATCAAACATCTTGTCAAAATTCATTTTCATATTCATATCCATCTCCATTTTCATATCTATCAAAATCAATTCCAATGTACCAAACAGGTCTTAGAGTTCAGAGGAAGGAAGGAAGAGGGAGAGGGCTTAAGTGTGATACCTCATTTCCTATAGCCTCGGATGAGTACAAAAGCATAGTGAAATCACTTGTGAAATTAGGATAAAGTCCCGGATTAGGAAAACATTCGCAAATTCCAATCTTATCTCAAGATTTGAACTTGAGGCTAGAAAGGAAATTCGAGGGTAATAAAATTTTCTCAAATCTTTTCCACACGCGTTCACTATCTTGCTAAGCCTCATCAGTACTTAAGTTCATTTATCAAAATAAGCGAGCGTGTCTCTGCTTACGTATCATGATAAGTTCTTTAGATTTAGATTCTTCTTTTACATTGGAAGCGTAATTACTCAACCAAAATATCATTCATCAACTAGGCTACTCATGAAATATTATCATGCTTACATAACTATATACATCATATACATATCTCCCAAAACATCCGAGGATATAGACATAGATATCCAACAGAACTTAAATCTTCTAGCCGTCTACATTTACCTTCCTCTTACCCCTAGATCTCTCTCCCTGTACTGTAATGGGTTTTTGAAAAAAGAGTGAGATTCAAAAGAATTCCAGTAGTAAAATAATGTCAATCATACAGTTATAACATCACAAAGCATGTTACACAGTCATCATTCAACAGAATCATCATAACAGCATTCAATGCATCACATATAGCTCATAAGCTATCATAGCGCTAGATATATTATAAGGCCCTGAAGGATACTTGTGCAAATAGGCCCCAAGCACCCATTCGTGCAACAGTGAGCGTTATATTAGCTTGACCGTCCACCCGTGCAAATAGGGGTGTTCAAACTATCCCGGTCCCGGTAGTCCCGGCCCGGTCCCAGAAATTTTAATCCCGGAAATTTCCCGTCCCGGCCGGGACCGGGACCGAGAAAACTGAGACCGGGATTTGCCGGCACCAGGACCGGGATCACCCTTAGTAATCCTGGTCCCGGTCCCGGTTTATTTTTTATTTTTTATTTAATTTTTTACTTTATAAATTAAGTTATCCTTTTATTTTTATATTTTTTACTCTATAAATTAAGTTATTATTTGATAATATGTGTATTACATTTTTAGTTGGAGCTAAACCATATATATCAAAATACTAATCCTAATTATATAATGTATAAAGCTAATAACGAAGATGATAAAGGTGATCATAATAATAAAAATAA
Source organism: Albizia julibrissin (assembly GCA_037074505.1). NCBI lineage: Eukaryota > Viridiplantae > Streptophyta > Magnoliopsida > Fabales > Fabaceae > Albizia > Albizia julibrissin. The sequence goes on along the minus strand of CM073486.1, from coordinate 19,787,063 downwards.
AATGTTAATCTTCAATTCTAAATCAATTTGTATGATTATTATGTCCTTATTAGCCGTTAAATGATTATTTTAAATACTAGATTATGAAAAATTTAACTAATATAATAATATATTTTAAATTAATTTTTTTAAAAAAAACCAGGATTTCCCGGTTCAGTCCCGGTCCCTGTCACGGTAATCCCAAGACCGGGATCAAACCGAGACCGGGACTGAGATGCATATTTGCATCCCGGCCATAAACCAGGACCGGGATTAGGGGATCCCGGTCCCGGTCCCGGATTTGAACACCCCTACGTGCAAATAGGCCACAGGCGACCACCTCGCATATTCAGAATAAGTTAGACAATTCTTGATGAACACACAAATCATACAATGCATATCATAACATATGAAAGATAAGTTACTACCTAGTTACTTTCCTCTAGCAACTTCCTCCCGTTTGTATGAGCTCGGGCAAGACTTAGACTTCGGACAGTCGTCAAATCCTAGAGGTCCCAAATATACCATAAATGAGTCATTACTCATCCATATATCACTCTAAACTCATTCTATTGGTTAATTTAGCCCAAAAATGCTAAATTACCAAAATACCCCTATAGACCAAGTCTGACTGTACTCTGCTCAAAATTAGCACTCAGGCCAATCCTACACAATTTCATATGTAGAATCCATTTTTGACCTCCAATTAGTCAAATTCAGGATCAAATGATGAAAATACCCTTGGAAGCCCCCTACTTAGAGCTTTAAGAGTAATTTTGTTATTTGAAAAATCATAAAAAATTGAAAACATCTCTATTTTTTGCTCATAAAATATCAAAATATTGAAAACATCTCTATTTTATGTAGAATCTAATGATAAAACAAATCATGAAAAAACATTTAGACAGCTTCTAATTTTTTTAGGACCAGCAGGGAGGGCAGCATGGGTGTATATTAGGCACCCCCAACCCCTATGCAAGAAATAGAAAACTTTATTTTCCTTTTTAATAGAAGTAGTAGCAATTATTTAAACCAAAATAATGACATCTTTGATTCATGAAAAAAAAAATAATGACGTGGTAAGAAGCCTAAAATATAATATTGTACATCAGATGAGAGAAACAAAAAACTACATAGGGCCGTATAGCATAACTTTATGTGTGACAACATTATATTGTATCGCAATCAATTGAGGAAAGTGATGTGTATGGGTTTAATAAATCTATAAGTCGATGTCAGCCACCCCATATTTCGGGGTTCATTATTGCCGGCTGGGAGAAACTAAAAACACCAAGGAGTTGTTTAATATTGTTTGTTTTTTCCCATTTTATTAGGATAGTTTTATGAAATTTTTTTTAAAACACTTTTTGGGGAAAAATGTTTATATGATTTTTCTAAAAAAATTACATTTGACAACAAGAAAATATAAAAACTCATTTGCAATAATTGTTCTTACAATCAATTTCAGTGAGCACCGAGTAGATAATAGAGTAGGGATGGCGAGCAAATTGAGAGTGTGTTCGGATATAGCTTTTGAGAATAGTTTCTAGAAAAAAAGTGAAAAAAGTTCTTTTTTTAATAGATTAAGAGAAGAATAGATTATGGGAAAAAAGTGATTTTGATAAAATGAGAGTGTTTGGATATTGGGTTGGGAATCACCATTTTTAGTGGTCAAATTACCAAAAAGGATATTTGCTTTTGTGATAATTACATATAGAGTATAAGGTTATATTTTATTAACAATAAGAGAAGAAAACTCCTAACGGCGTAAGGTCAAATTTAACGATTTTATTAAATTTGCACCCTTTTTAATTATTTATTGTTATTTTTGTCTCTTCCAAAACTTATTTGTACGAGACGCCCCTCAGGAAAAGCTTGGTTCTTAAATTTGCACCTTAACCTATATTTAACATTACATTTATTAATAAATACAAAAAAATGAAATAAATTTGTCTATATGTGATATTAATTAATTTAAATAATTTTTTAATATAGTCAAAAATAAAAAAATTTAATTAAATTTCTAAATTTTTTTAATTAAATTTATAGGATAGATGAGAGAGAATTTCGGAAAAAAATAAAGGATAGAGGAGAGAGAGGGATGTGGGACCCACAAGCAAAAAAAACCAATTTGTTGCATGGGGCCCACCAGCTTGTGAGAAGACAAATGAGGGAGAGATGCATGGGGCCCACAAACCAAAAAAAACAAAAAAAAATATTTTTCCCAAAATCATGGTTCTCAAGATTTTAGTATGTATGATTATTTTTTCTCAAAACCATGGTTTGACACCAAAACCATGATTTTCTTTGATATCCAAACACACTCTCCACTTAAAAGACAAAAGCACAAGTTGTCAAATATTGAAGGAAGATAAAACTCTCAACTTATTGCCTAATTTTATAGGACAAAAAATGATTTCAAATAATAGAAAATAATTAACAAAACCATATATAAGATGTTCTTTTTTTTTATTTTTAAAATAGATTATTTCTTTTTTAAAAAACATTTAACTGAAAATTAATTATCAAAAAATTTTATTTATTTTAAAAATAAAAAAATTGAAAATGGGAAATTAGACAATGCCTAAATTACTTCTTACTACTACAAAAAACACGAAAACCGACGCTTTTTTTAAAAATATTATAGCGTTTTACAAACAGCACAGCATCTAATGCCATAAAAGATTGTATTTAATTATTAATTTTTTTAAAAAAGTTTGACCTCCTACGGCGCTTCATGTAGAAGCGCAGTGAGAGGTTCTTTAGCACCTCCTACTGCGCTTCCACATGAAGCGCTGTAGGAGGTTTAATGAACCTCCTCTGGCGCTTCCTCTAAGAAGCTCCGTAATCACTACTACAAAATAGGGATTTAACGTCACATAAAGACATCCCTTCTTTTAAAAGGAAAGTAAAAACTGTACGCAGTGGCATTTATGTAAATAAAGAGAAACTTTTTAATCTTTAGGCGCCCCTTCTCCAAGAAGGGACGCCTAAAGGATGACATTAGGCGTCCCTTCTCCAGAAGGGACGCCTAAAGGGTGCATGCCAGCCACGTGGCTGGCATGCACCCTATATTAGGCGTCCCTTCTTGAGAAGGGACGCCTAAAATTACACTTTAGGCGTCCCTTCTCAAGAAGGGACGCCTAAAGGCTGCATGCCAGCCACGTGGCTGGCATGCAGCCCACATTAGGCGTCCCTTCTGTATGAAGGGACGCCTATTTATATGTTTAAGCGTCCTTTCTTGGAGAAGGGACGCCTAAACATATTTCTCTCCACTTTTTTTCTTCATTTCCCTCCATTCCTTTCGTTCACTCTTCCTCCGTCTCTCAAAAACACCGAGCTGCAGAAACTTAGAGCATTTTTGTTCAATCCCCTTCCTCCCATTCCAGCAGTTTCGTTCACTCTTCCTCCCTCTCTCAAAAACACCGAGCTGATGCAGAAGGCCACCACAAGGCCAGCAACGTCAGTCTGGCCGTGCCCCTCCTTCCACCGTCTCCCTTCCACCATATCCCTCCTTCTTCATTTTCTCTCATCTCCTCCTTCTATCATCTTACAGTTGCAGCATCGGACTCGCTCCCTCTCTCACGGTGGTGCGCCTCCTCCCTCCCAGCCTCTTCACGCCATTTTCTAACTGCTAGCTGTAAGCTTTTTTATTTTTTATTTTGCTTTTAGTTTATTTTTTTTTCACTTTAGTTAATGTCATGACCGTTTAATTTGAAGTAGTTTTGCTAGAAACTATACGCCACTCATATTATGCCATAAGTACATGTATGTATGCTAGAGATTCCAGAAACCTGTTGACTTGGTTTCTACAATAATTTAATGAGGAAGATGAGTTTATACATTGATTATTTTAATTTTATTTCATACATACATGATTGAAATTAATTATGAATAAATGAAAATGTATATATTTATGTGAAGCAACTTTCTCTTTAAATATGTTTACTCATTTGTTCATATAGTTTGACATTTTACACTGAATAATATTTGTTTGTGTAATTTTATTACTAATTTTTATTTCTTGAAATTGAAATGACTTTATTGGTAATTCTATATACATTTTAAAAAATAAAAATAAAACATGTTCAGGAAGCTATAAAAAATTTAGAAAATAATAGTTTTTTAGAAAATAAAACATTTAGAAAATTTGCACTCATCAATATGTTTTACTAAAATAAATTAATCAATAATGTTACTCATCATATATATCTTTAATGTAAGACCTATTTAACTAATTTTATTAGATTAAATAAGTTATATAATTTATTTAATTATAAAATAAAACATGTTTAGGAAGCTGAGTGCTATATAAAAAGACACATTTTAGAGTGCTAAATGCAATTTAAGTCTAAAATCTAAACATAGAACTTGTTTTATTTTATAAAACAAGTTATCAACAAGTAATTTTCAACATTAACCAATTGATTTTAATTTCATTGGTTTGAAATAATGAATACATGTATAGAACTTTTAATATTATGTAGGTGCATAGAACTTTTAACTTGTACTAATTTAAACATATTAGTTCCCTAAAGAAAAATTGATATTTTAAATTGTTGATATTGTCCTTAATTGCCTCAGTTACTTTCTTTTGTTTTTGTTTTGTTTGAATTAAGGTGAAATGGTTTGTTATTAAAATTGTGGGATCTTATACTTAATGGGAAATGCTGCCGAAATGTTTTTTGAAAAAAGTGATAAAAGGCAATCTCATAGTTAACAATTGTTATAAACTTGAGTGTTATTGGGAATGGTTTAGGTGGTAAAACAATGGATCATAGTTGGATGAATGCTTTGAGAACTAGTGAAGAATATGAGAATGGGGTGGAAGAGTTTATTAAATTTGCTAGAAGGAATGCTCTAACCAAAAATGGGAAGTATTTTTTTTCCTTGTGTGAATTGTTTAAACGAGAGTCGACGAGATGTTGATGATATAAGGGATCACCAACTTTGTGATGGAATAAATCTTCGATACACAAGGTGGATATGGCATGATGAGGAAGTAATTGATTGTCCGTCACACAAGAAGGAAGGAGTGGATGTTATAGAGCAAGATAGAATGGAGAAAATGATTCATGATTCCGAGGTTGAATCCTTCGCCCAGGCACATGAATTTGACAGCCTGCGGAGTGATGCGGAGATACCATTATACCATGGGAGTAAGTACACACGACTGACGGGAACATTGCATTTGGTGAACTTAAAGGCAACTTGTGGATGGACCGATAGTAGTTTTACATTACTATTGGAATTATTGTGTGATATGTTTTCAGAAGATAATGTACTTCCAAACCGTATGTATGAGGCAAAGAAAATCTTGTCTACGATGGGTATGGAGTACAAAAAGATACATGCTTGCCCATGCTTGCCCTAATGACTGTGTATTATATAGAAAGGAGTATGCAGGTCTTAGTGAGTTTCCTAACTGTAAAACATCACGATATAAAGTGAAGAAAGACGGTGGTTGTAGAGAAGGGACAACAAGTAAAAGGCAACCTTCGAAGGTGTTATGGTATCTTCCAATAATACAACGGTTTAAGTGTTTGTTTGCGACCGCAACAAAAGCGAAGAAGTTGAGATGACATTCTGATGAGAGAATTTGTGACGGAAAATATCTTCGGCACCCGGCCGACTCTCCACAGTGGAAGAAGATAGATGAAATGTTCCCTCAATTTGGCAGCGAGCCGAGAAACCTTCGGCTTGGACTTTGTACAGATGGAATAAATCAGTATGGAACTCTTACTAGTACACATAGTTCGTGGCATGTTCTCCTTGTAATATACAACTTACCTCCCTGGTTATGTATGAAGCGCAAGTAGGTTATACTTTCTATGATGATCTCTGGACCAAAACAGCCAGGGAATGACATCGATGTGTATTTGGCTCATTTGATTGAGGACTTGAAGAAGTTATGGGAGGAAGGTGTGGATATATTCGATGCTTATAAGAAAGAGTCTTTCAAGTTGCGTGCAATGATTTTTACCACGATAAACGACTTCCCTGCATACGGAAATTTGTCAGGGTATAGTGTGAAGGGTCATAAAGCATGCCCAATCTGTGAAGGAGAAACACACTTTCGACAACTTAAGCATTGCAAAAAAATAGTGTACCTTGGCCACAGGAGGTTTCTTCATCGATTCCACCCATATCGTAGGCTGAGAAAGCGTTTTGATGGCTTACTAGAAAATGGAGTTGCACCAAGGGCATTAACCGGGGAGGAAGTTTATAGTCGGGTAGAACGTGTCAATGTGACCTTTGGTAAAAATCAAAGGACTAAGGGTGAGAAGAACATATAGAAGAAGAGGTCAATTTTATTTGATCTTCTGTATTGGCATTGTCTTAATGTAAGACACAGTATTGATGTGATGCATGTGGAGAAAAATGTGTGTGACAGCCTTGTAAGTACGCTTTTGCACATCCCAGGGAAGACCAAGGATGGAATGAGCGCGAGACTTGACCTTGTTGATATGGGAATAAGAGATCGGTTGCATCCACAACTAAGAGATGATGGTAGGAGGGCATATATGGAGCCAGCTACGTATACGCTATCAAAAGCGGAGAAAAGAAGTTTGTATGGGTGTCTGCATGAAATTAAGGTCCCACAGGGCTACTCTTCTAATGTTAGCAGGTGTGTGTCAATGGACGATTTGAAGTTAGTGGGAATGAAGTCCCATGACTATCACGTGTTAATGCAACAATTGTTACCAGTAGCCATTAGAGGCATTATGAAAGAAGTGCGAACTACTATAACCAGATTGTGTGTTTTCTTTAATGCTATCTGTAACAAAGTCATCGACACTGAGAAGTTGGATGAACTAGAAAATGAGGGTTATATAATTCTGTCCCAACTAGAGATGCATTTTCCTCCATCATTTTTTGATATAACGGTGCATTTGGTAGTTCATTTAGTAAGGGAGGTAAGGCTTTGCGGTCCAGTTTATTTAAGGTGGATGTACCCTTTTGAGCGATACATGAAGATCTTAAAAGGGTATTCTAAAAATCCTTATCGACCTGAAGCCTCAATAGTTGAGCGATATGTAGTTGAAGAGGCTATGGACTTTTGTAAAGATTATCTATCTGGTAAAAAGGAACAGTCTCGGTATGAAAATAGGAGAAGCAAGGGAACACGAGGACTAAAAGTGAAGACTGCGGATCATAAAGAGGTGTTGCAAACACACTTGTATATCTTGAATAATATGGAAGAAGTTCATCCATACATAATGAGCACAAAAAGACTTTGAAGAACTTGAATCCAAAGAAGAGTGACATGCAAATAGCTATTGAGCAAAACAAGACATTTGTTAAGTGGTTTGAGGAGAAGGTTTCGCATGAGATCGGTGTGTCTGAGACAATCAACTGGCTAGCTTGGGGGCCTTCATTTCAGGTTGTTACTTGGACTGGTTATGACATAAATGGGTATTCATTCTACACAAAAGAGCAAGATGACAGAAGTACCATGCAAAATAGTGGGGTGATGGTTGAAGCTGAAGCTATGCACTTTTCCAGTTCGAAAGACAAAAACCCCATATGTGAATCAATGGCTTATTATGGAGTTATAGAAGAAATATGGGAGATGACCTACAATAAGTTCAAAGTTGCTTTGTTCAAATGTAAGTGGGTTAGCAATGCTGCTGTGGTAATAGATCCACAATTTGGATTTGTCTCAGTCGATCTTCGAAGAGTTGGTTATAGAGATGAGCCCTTCATTCTAGCAAGCCAAGTAAAGCAAGTGTTTTATGTCACAGATCCTGCGAATAAAAATATGTCCATTGTACTTCAAAGCAAAAAACAAAAGTATGGTGATCCAACCTTCAACCTTGACGACACACCACCTTTGACAACAAATCCACCTATAGGAAGTGAGGTTGAGTTGGTAGATGATGAAGATTACTCTGCAAGAAATGATCATTGTGAAGGAATATGGGAAATAGTATGAAGTAAGACCTTTAACTATATAAAACTATATTATGTCCTATGTGCTTTTTTCCCTTAATGTAGTTTATACAGATACCTGCAATCTACTTACCTCTCTGACAATGATTTTTTTGTGTCTAGGAATATGTCAAGTTCTAGTGACTCAGGATGCCCCCATGATTCGTGTTGTAGCCGATGCTCTCGTTTACACACAAGCTACCACCCACCATCATAATCAAATTACACAGTATTTACGTAGGGTGACAGTGACATGTGTTCATGAGGGGGAAGAAGGTGTAGCCATCCCTATCCCTGACGTTGAGATTGCCACGCTGGGTCAGGCAATTGGAGGTTTCATCCTTTGGCCTCAATATCTTATTGGCACGTTGGCAACCCCACCAATGGTAGGAGTTATATTCATATCACTTGACATTTATTGGCATCATTGTAATATAATTGGTTTTGTTTTCTATGGTTATAGGAGGAGCAACATGCGTTGAGATGGCCCTTTCTAGCACGGATCCAATAGATTTACAAAGGTATTCCCCAAGTCGACTTCAATATGCCTCCAGGGATTGTGGGTACACAATTGACATAACCCTACACAATCGACAGTAAAGATCTTAAGGAGTTTATGCATTTGGAGGAGATAGATGCAGGATGGGTCAAACTTGCCATTTGGTTAGTTTTTCTTTTCTAAGTTCAAGATTTCATAAGTTCAATAATTCATTGGTCATTTTATTTCTATTTTAGGTCCTTCTACCACATGTGCATTGATATGGAAAGACCAAATTTATACGGATTCTTGTGTCCGGAAAATACGACATCGGATAAAAATGATGTTGCACAAAGGACGCATTATGTGGGCTTCACAATGGCAGCAACCAAATTGCGATGTTATCTAGCACCAATTGTTCAAGAGTATGTAGTAAAAAATTTTATTTTTGGATGTTTGAGAAATAATTTTCTTCTAATCTAAACTTCATTTTAATCTGTATATTGTTGTAGTTACCATTGGAGCCTGTGTGTTGTTTGCCCACACCTCAATGAAATCTATTGGTTTGATTCCTTGACAAAAAAGCCCGACAAGGACACAAAATCAGTCTTCAACACGTTAGTTATTTCTTTTTTATTAATTAAAGAAATGCTTGATTTAAATAAATTGTTCTAACTTAAAATGTTTTACATTTTAATGGTAACGCGACCCAAACATATAGAATGCTTGGCGGGTCACGTGAGGGTAGAGTTGTTCGCAAGCCAAAGTGGTTCTATCCCAAAGTATGTGGTTCCAATATAATTTAAGTTATTTTATTTACGATTGTTTTATAAATGATGTATGTTATTGATTTTAACCAATTGCTTTTGATTTATAGTACCCTCAACAGCCAGGTGGTACTGAATGTGGCTATTATGTTCTACTTTACATGTATAATATCATTCAAAGTGGCGTTACAAGTGATTTTCAACAGGTAATCAAATGATAATATTTTGGGTGTATTTTAATTGAATTGCTAAACAATCCTTTAATTTCATTGATTTCATATAATCATATTTTCTAATTTGCAGATCTTTGATAATGATGCTGCTTACTTATATAAAGACATTAATTTGATTAGAGACTTGTTGGCTGGGAGGATTCTTCAACACATTGATTTGTAGAAGTTTATCGTTTCCTGTACATTTACTTAGTAGTTGTTTATTATATTAGTGGACAACATTTCTGTCAACAATATAGTGCATGAATGTTTCATTAGAGGTGGATGTTGTGTTTTGTTAATTATAAACTGCGTGCTGCATGTTTCCTTTTTGTGTATACGTTGTTGTTTACTTTCAGAATGATATGGCCAGAAACAATACAAATGGCACCGTATGGGAAAAAAACCCTTTAGGCGTCCCTTTTGCCAAAAGGGAAGCCTAAAGTAAAGTGTCCCTTTTGATAAAAGCGACGCCTAAAGTCCCTACTTTAGGCGTCCCTTTTAGCAAAAGGGACGCCAAAACCCAGAGCTTCAATCGTCCCTTTACAAAGGACGTATAAAGTCCAAATTTATTACGTCACTGACATAAGCGTCCCCCCATAAAAGGACGTTAAAAGTGTTTTTTCTAGTAGTGAAATAAGAGGTGATATATTGTTTTTCATGCGTCCCATTTTTTTTCCATCCCGGTTGTTTCATAACCTAATCAACTTATTTTAATTCAAATATAATCCATTACAGAGATCAATATACAATGCTAATAAAAAAGAAAAAAGAAAATCAAATCAGTATTAAATACCATTGATTAATTAATAAAATCAATAGTAAATATATATCCAATTACAACATAATATACAGAGAAACTAAAACAAGTAGACAAGAAATTTGTAAGACAAAATGTGCCTAAGTATTTAGCTAGTTGGTATTTAGCTGACCACATATTGACACCATTCCTCAATGATCTCATCCACTTAATAGTCAGTCAACTGATCACATCGTTTATCTTCATAATACTACATAAATATCATGCACAGAACAAATTAAAATCACTATAAAGCAATTAACTTAGACAGTCCAACTCTGGTTTTTATTAGTAAGGTATTTATTTGATGGTTGTTGGTTTGGAACTGTAAAATATTTTGATATCCTTCATGGTTTTTTGAAAGAACTGTGGTATAATGTCTCAATATATTATGATTATTAATGAATAACCATGAAGTCTTAGGTGAATTTTTTTTAAAAAAAACTTAGGGGCTCATTTTCAATTAGCCTCCATGCATATTACGTACATATACAAATACATGTAAATGTAGAAACCAAAACAGAGATCTATTCTAGTAATCAAAATGACTAATCTATAGCTAAAACAGAAGCCAAAAGAGAGATCCATTACAGTAATGAAAATATATACGGAGGAAACAAAACACAAACCAATAGCAAAAGAGAAACCAAAACAAAATTTGAAATAGTTAAACTAAGAACGTAACCTAACATATACTTAAAAAAATGGCTATCTCAATTAAATTCAAAAAATAGTATACACTATATATAATTAAGTAGAAGTACTTACTTTTAGGGGAACACGATTTAGATCATAAGTAACTACATCTTTCATATATTTCATGACGTAGTAACCACAATCATTATTATTTGGCTGGAATGGGCACTGCAACAATACAAAATAATAGTTCAACCATTGTTTAAAGAAAAATTTGTGAATAACAAAATTTTAGTAAATTCATATATTTTAATCTTCTTCCAAACCGCGGTGCTATCAGTGCGTTTAATAGGATAGGAGAATCTAACATTATTCCTATATGTGGCCAACGCACTAATAAAAGAAGTAATAACTGATTAATTTTAGTTTTATTCAATAATCACACGTAAATATTTACGGTATACACACATACGCTTACCTATTAATCATAAGAACCATATTTGGCCGGTTCGATAAATAACCAGTCTTTATAGGATCCAAATAATAAATACCGAGGCCTCTAGTTATGGCAGGCTGGATCACAAGCAAAATCCAATGTTCCTTAAAATATTTTGAACATTTTACTTTGACAATAATGTTATTATGATAAAAGTGAATGAATAATAAAAAATATAGATAATAATGTCGCAAATAACTTACCCCACATTATATGGTACAATGAACATCTTAGTAGGGGATGCTCTGCGCATGAACTGGTCCTTAAGAGTATGGGTTTGTACGTCCAAATCAGTCCCCACATAGTGGCCAATGAGGTGTGGGTTGATAAATACAAATCTATTCACCCTTTCCGTGCCCACTAACATATCGTGGTATAAGTGCCTTTATGGAAACAAATAGTGTTATTAACACCAAAAACTTGAATGATGAATAATAATCACAGTAACAGATGATGATGATAAAGTACCTAACCCATATGTTGATAGCCATCGCACTAGCCCATGTACGACCAAGTACTTCAGTCAGGATATCACCACTGACATAATCAAATGTACTTGTATAATATATTTCATCATCAAAAATTAATTGATGACCTCCTCGACGGATGATATTTGGTGCCATTAACCTCAATTATTGTTGATATGAGGCTATTTGTCTACCACTTCTGTAACTGGTTGAGGGGTGTGACTTCTGTTGTGTTGCTGAGTAGTCTGAGTTCTTCCCATGCCATTCAACTCATTTTCCTTTACGACCATCAACCTACAAAAATCATGAAAATAAATCATGTAGTTTTAGATGAAAGTTCATAGAAAAAGTTAATGAATTGTAAATTAAATACCTTGTTCACTGGCTCTATCAGACCTACTGGCCACGCGACATAGCTACCAACAACATCTCTCACCATTATCTCTTTATCCTGAGAAGGGATTGGCAAGAGGGCATCATTACATGTGCATATGTCAACCCTTATTTAGAGTATATTCAGGGGCAATGGTGAGTTATGCAGTGTATCGTGGTCGGTATTGTAGGCCACGCCTATAGCAATCGCGTTCTTGAAAGAATCATCGATGTGGAACTTGCACGTTGATTCACCCTATTAAAAATAGAGTTAATTAATATATAAAGGTAAACTAATTTATAACGTAACAAAAATTTAACTAGAGAACAAATTAATTAGTAAAGGAATGGGGACTTTCAGCGTAGAGGGGTAACTCTCTCTAGTACTACTATTGTCACATATTAGACTTAGTGCTGGCCTAGATTGTATCAAGACATCAATTTGAGCTTTCAAGAACGCATTTTTCTCTTACAACAAGCGCACATGATCATTAAATTGTTCGACTTGTGACTCATAGTGACTAATCTTCGGTTATACATCTTGCTTGTAGCCACTCATCTGCTGGTCTAGTTGCTGATTGTAGCCAGAAATCTCCTCCTTTAGTTGAAGAATGTTGGGTTGCTTTTGGGAGCCAAAGTAAGATGTTTGGGTGACTCCAAAACCAGTATCTAGAAGATGACCACCATACTCAAGAGCTTCAAGCGCTCTACTGAGCAAGTCGTCAGGACCAACATAGTTCTCCAACTTCGGCTGTTCTTGTGTCATTGTGCGCTATCACAAAAAGGAAGTACAACATTATTAGTTATTGTATTAGATAATTATTTAAGTAGAGCTAAACCTTTATTATATATATAATCCGCTACTCACATAGTAATCCACAACTGCCCTGGCTTGCTCATTGGGAATGTCGCCCTTGCTATTTGAACAGCCAGCCACAAACAAATCATGCTGTGGTAAATGTGTGACATCAGAGTGGGACTCTTTTATCTGCATGTCAAAGTTAGTTGTAGTAAAAGCTTAGTCATAGAAATTATATTAATAAATAATGATTAGTTTTCTTACTAATTGTTGTTCCAACACTGCATATGATACCACTCCTTTAATGTACCAGTATGGCATGTTCAACGCACTTTCCCGGTTATGCTCACTTCTTTCCTGTTTAGATACAAACCAATCATATGAATAAATGTAAGTTACAAATACATTACAAGTACTCCGTAAAAGTAAATATTATGTTACCATAAATTGCGATGTAGTATGTGAGATCACGAACTCATCCCACTGCTCTTGTGTTATGATTCCATCATACAATTCCAGTGGTGTATGATTGATATTACCATTGTTATCGCACAAGTAGAATCTAACAAGGTCATAACAAAAATTACGGAGAAGTCAACTGCATTTTTGCAGCACATATTTCTCTCTGTCTTCTTCGATATCGAAACAAGACTCTAACAAAAAAGCACGTGTTACTTGTTAGATTGTAATCTCATGAAAGTAAATAACCTACAAATAAAGCAAATACTATTTACCTTAACTGTACCCAAGATGATATCAGCATGTTATTTCTTTGCCTGTCTCCAATCTGAAAATGTAATCGGGACTCTTTTTCTAACCATAGTCCCAATGAACAAAATAAATGTGCTTGCATTAGGTCCAATTTGATTTTCGTTCGCATTCCATTCAAGGTCTAACCTCATGCCCTTACTCTTAAGCTTGATTAGTTTTTTTATTACCGTCCTTCCATGGGTTACGTCAGCCTCGAATGCAGCTTGTGCGGCGGCCTGACCCTGATCATCAACAACAACAACCTCATCCATATTTGGGGGATCCATTTTCCTACAAGTTAAATAAACCAAATGAAACATCAGTGCATAGTGACAATCATGACAATGAAAGTAACTTAAGGTAAAATATATGAACATATATACATATAATAAAACATACAAGATAAAAAAATAAGTCACTCGTTATCATCTTTTCCTCTTTCTTGTTTGATTTAAAATCCAAGTCCCCTCGTTTATGGTCATATCTCATGTATAAGGGTTCATCTTCATTTTGATCTTTATCTATATCAATATACTTTGACCACAACATCTCAAAAGAAAGATCTGTTAGAACTGGCTGACACCCAAGAGGGGGTGAATTGGGTGTGTGATAAGAAAGTATGATCTTTTAAAATCTTTTCGCAACTTATCAAATCAATACATGCGGAAGTATAGAAACATAAGCTGATATGTAAATCATATATGCTGGAAATGTAAAAGCTTAGGGAAGAGAATATGTAAACTGTGATTTATCCTGGTTCGGTCCAATCCACGATAACCTACGTCCAGTCCCCAGGCTCCTCCTGAGATTTCCAATCCACTATCTTCTTGTTTAACCGGGCACAAGAAAAGCCTCTACAAATCTCTTACGAAGTTACTCCCCCTTACACTCTGTAAGGTTTACACCCTCTTACGGTAAGTTGAGCAAAGCAATCCCAAAGTCCTTTCTCTCTTGCTTACCCGTGCAAGTCTTACGAGCAGCAACGTTCTCTCCTGCTTACACCACTGTAAGTCTTACGAGCAGCAACGTTCTCTACTGCTTGCACCTTGTAAGTCTTACGAGCAGAAAGTATTACTAGCAATTCTCTCTACAACTTTCCCGTAAGGTAATCAACCCTCTCAAGGTCCCTCTACCTTGAGTTCAATACAGAAATATATTTGTAAGGATTTACAAACTCTCTCACAGAGTAGATAGGATACTCACTGAAGTACAATACAAATATTTGTAAGGATTTACAAACTCTCTCACAGAGTAGATAGGATACTCACTGAAGTACAATACAAATATTCACTCTCTCAAATATACATAATATAGAAGATGAAGTAGAGCAAAGAGTGGTCGGAGGTAGAAGACTTAGAATATCAGCATGTTCATGTTCTCATTGTATTGCTTTTTTTTCTGTGTTTGAATCCTCTCCTATTTATAGCTGAGTTGTGGAAGATATCTGTTAGAGTCTGTTGATTCATTTGACCGTTGAGCCCATTCATATATTTTTCTGTTATAATCCCATCTGATGCTTAGACAGTCACTACTTAATTTTTGGTTGGAGTCCCATTACTTTGCACGGTCGTTGAGTGTATTTAAATATTTTCCCGTTGATCGTGCTCTGACACATGCTTCAGCGTTTCTTACAGTTTGCCCATTGGTCTGAGAGATGCAATAGTATTTATCTTCCGTTACTCATGACTTTTGTTGCCGCCCACGAATAGTTGTCATTTGAATATTGATCTGTGTAAGCCATGTGATCGGTAGTGCATAACACCTGTAAAAGCACTCAGAGAAATAGTCGTTAGAAAATATCACTCGGGTGATCACAGGCTTCATTGGGAGTGATTTCAGAAAACTGGAGAATCACTGGAAGTGTTCTCTGAAAAACAGTAATAAGACCATCGGGAGTGATCTTGTTTTCGTAACTCAGTAGTAAAATGATATACCATATGATTTTGATAGCAATTTGGAGAAATCAGTAATAATAGAATTTCACTAGCAAAATCAGTTGTTCTTTATGGAAGTAATTGCAAATGAATCATAGTGTATGCAGGAAAGTGTTTACTGGAACAATAAATCATTATTGGAGAAAATACAATATCACTGGAAGTGAATATAATGTCACTGGGAGTGATTTTGAAAACGTTGAAAGCTTCTGACAGTGATTGCTGGTTCACTGGAAGTGATCTTGAAATTTCCATGTTTCACTCGAGTGAATTTGG
Organism: Albizia julibrissin; assembly: GCA_037074505.1. NCBI lineage: Eukaryota > Viridiplantae > Streptophyta > Magnoliopsida > Fabales > Fabaceae > Albizia > Albizia julibrissin. The sequence goes on along the minus strand of CM073486.1, from coordinate 19,771,166 downwards.
AATCACTGGAAGTGATTTTGTAAATAGTGATTTCTTCTTGCAGTGATTTTGAATCCACTGGAAGTGATTTGCAACTTTTCAAACATCACTCGAGTGATTCAAGATCACTGGAAGTGATTTGGTAAACAGTGAAATATTCTTGCAGTGATTTTGAATCCACTAGAAGTGATTTGCAACTTTTCAAACATCACTCGAGTGATTCAAGATCACTGGAAGTGATTTGGTACACAGTGAAATATTCTTGCAGTGATTTCCAATTCACTGGAAGTGATTTAGCGAAAATTCAACATCACTCGAGTGATTCAGGATCACTGGAAGTGATTTGGAATTCTTGGCACATCACTCGAGTGATCTGGCATTCACTGGAAGTGATTTTCAAAAAAGTGAATTTTTCTTGCAGTGAATTTTCAATCAGCTTGAAGTGATTTGGCGCATCACTCGAGTGATTCAGGATCACTGGAAGTGATTTGGAAAAACTGAGATATCACTCGAGTGATTTGGAGATCACTGGAAGTGAAATGCAGAAAATCTCATATCACTCGAGTGAATTCCATTTCACTGGAAGTGATATTAAGAACAGTGAAAAATTCATGCAGTGATTCTGTCGCCACTGGAAGTGATCTGCAAAATAAGCCATATCACTCGAGTGAATTCTGGAATCACTTGAGTGATCTTCAATATCACTCGAGTGATCTGTTGTTCAGATCACTTTAGCTCTTTGTTTCGTTTCCAATTCTTCAGCAAGTAGGGGTAAATTTTCAAATTCCATAACTCTTCGAATATGGCTCCAAAAATTCTGTATTATATATCAATGGAAAGCTCTTGAGGTCTAGTTTCATATGGCACCAGTTTCAGCTCAATTGGATCTGTGGTTTGAGAGTTATAGCCAAAATACCCAGTCTGTTCCAGAAAGTGATGCTGATATGAATCCCAAATTCGAACACTGGTATCTCCCTCATCTGAGCTCCTTTGATGTTTTTTTTTGGTGTCAAAATGACGTATTGGGAGTCTAGTTTCATATGCAACTGGTTTGGTCTCAATTGGAGTTATATTTTGAGAGATATGATCGAATAACCAGACATCGCTCAGCTGGATGAAGAACAAAGCATGAAAATCACTCAAGTGATCTGTGAATCACTGCAAGTGATTTTCACTGTTCTGAGAATCACTCGAGTGATTCTCAACATCACTCGAGTGATTTCCAAAATCACTCGATTGCTACAGTGATGCTACAGTAGCTACAGTGAAAATGCTACAGTAACCGTATGCTACAATACCACTGCTACAGTACTACTGCTACAGTACCGTAGAACTTGAAACTTGCTATTTTTCATTGATTTTTGCAAGTTCTTCATTCCTCAATTTCTTTCTTCCATTGCTTGACTAATCTACAATATATGCAATATCAAATAGTTAGTCAATGTATTAGAAAAGTATCCTATGCAAACTTCTGCTCTCATAATATTTGATATATATATTTGGCATCATCAAAACTAATCATATCTAACAAGATCATCCTCAGGAATATTCAAGAATTCATCACTTTCAGCATCAACTTGTTCTTAATGATTATTGTTGGATGGAAGCACAATGGACCAATTCTTCTTAGTAGGATCTACAATATAAAACACTTGTTTGGCCTGTGATGCTAAAGTGAAAGGATCATTTTTATACAAAACTTTAGAAAGGTCTACTTGAACAAACCCTAACTCATCTGTATGTAATCTACTGTTGTTGTTTACCTATTTACATTTGAACACAGGGACCCTAAACACAATGTAATCTAACTCCCTCATTCATTCAATAACACCAAAATATGACATTAGTGCATAGATGGGGTGTATGTCTTTAACACTGGCTCTATGCCAATAATCAGCAATAAGTGTTACCCCACTGTTCTGCATCATGCTCCTTGTATCATGTTCATATGTGTAGAATGTGTAATCGTTGATTACATAACCATTGAAAGACAACACATTAAAGCTTAGGCCATTCGATAATCATCTCAAGTATTCAGAAACTGAATCAGGATTCCTCTCCACCTCATCATTAATACACCTTTGTAACCAACTTAGAAAATGACAATTATGCTTTTTTGTTATAAAATTTTCATTCCTATCACCATGTTCCGATCGAAGAGCATCCATGTGTTCTTCAACATATGGTTCAACCTCATAAGTGTTATGTAGCACATACAAGTGAGCTTGCTCCCATTCTGTCAATGATATCCTAATAAAATCCTTCCCACTTGTTCCTTTCCCTGATGTATGTTCACCCATAGTGACGAGACTTGGGGATCCCTACAGGGTCAACATTTAATAGAAAATCAGCATATAAGTCACTTGCTTCTTCAACCATGTAACGCTCAGCTATACAACCCTCTGGTTGATATCTATTTTTCACATACCCTTTTAAAATTTTCATAAACCGCTCATTCGGGTACATCTATCTCAAGTACACTAGACCGCACAATTGAACTTCTTTCACTAAGTCTACAGTTAGATGGACCATAATGTCAAAAAATGAAGGTGGAAAATACATTGCAAGTTTACACAGAGTACAAACAATCAGCCTTTGCAAATCTAATAACTTCGTTGAATCAACCACTTTACTACAAATTTGCTTGAAGAACATGCAAAGTTTGGTGATGTCATTCCTTACTTTTTTAGGTAAGATTGATCGTATATCAATAGGTACAAAATTCTACATGAGTACATGACAATCATGAGATTTCAGGCTCTTTAGCCTCAACTCTTTCACTGATGCAAGATTGTTTATATTTGAAGAATAGCCCTCTAGAACTTTGATTCCTTCAAGAAACTCACAAAATAACTTGTTCTCTTTCCTCAATAGAGTATAAGCCGGTGGGGGAAGATAATTGCAGTATCCTTGCTCAACCGGTGCCAACTCTTCTCTGATGTCTAATTTGACCAAATCCAACCTCGCATTAACACTGTCCTTGCTTTTTCCTTGCATATTAAGTAACGTGCCAATTAAACTATCACATATTTTTTTTCTAAGTGCATTATGTTAAGAAAACGTCTAACATATAAGGACTTCCCAATATGGAAGTTAAAAAAAATAGACTTCTTCTTCCAGCCAATTGTCTTAATTTGTTTTGCAAAAGGCTTGCCAAAATTGTTATCCAAGTGTCTAACCTTCTCAAATACCTGAGTACCAATCAACATCTTAGGTGGGCTACCTTCTTCCGAATCACCATTGAAAGCCTTTTTACACTTTCTCCAACAATGTTTTGATGGTAAGAATCTTCGATATCCCATGTAGACATTTTTCTTACAGTGATCTAGTCACACTGAATGAGTATCATCTTCACATATAGGGCATGCACAATATCCTTTGACACTATATCTGGACAAATTACCATAAGCAAGGAAATCATTTATTGTGCCAAACAACATGGCTTTCAAAGTCAAACTTTCTTCCCTGTGCTCATCATACACATTAACGCCTTCCTCCTAAAGCAACTTCAAGTTATCAATTAAAGGAGCCAAGTATACATCTATATCATTCCCAGGTTGCCTTGATCCAGAAATTAACATGGACAACATCATAAACTTACGTTTCATGATCAAGTATGGAGGAATGTTATAAATCATCAATATCACCGGCCACGTACTGTGTGTACTACTTTGAACCCCGTAGGGATGGATTCTATTAATTGAAAGTGCAAGACGTAAGTTCCTTTCTTTACATGTAAAGTCCAGGTGGTCATGATCAACTTTTTTCCATTAAGGGGCATATACAGGGTGCCTAAGGTTCGTGTCTTCAATCCATTCATCTGCATGCTACGTCAATAGCTTAGCAATCTCTGCATTACTATACAATCGCTTAAATCTCAGAATAATGGGAAAATATCATACAACCTTCGACGGACTTTTCCCTTTCTTCTTCCCATATCGTGATGCACTACATTTAGGGCACTTCTCTAACGTTGCATACTAATTACAATAATATGCAATCATTAGGGCATGCATGGATCTTCTCAAAACCTATGCCAGTTGTTGAGCAAAGTATTCGCTTTGCCTCGTATGTTTTGGTAGGAAGTACATTTTCTTCTGGTAGCATATCTTGCACAAGTTCAAGAAGTGTAGTGAAACCAGAATCGCTCAATCTATAGTGCGCTTTAAAGTTGTACAATATCAACACTGCTAGCAATCTTATATATTTAGTGCTACGAGGATATAATGGTTTCTTTGTATCACCTTTCAACTTCTCAAATGATTTAGGACAGTTATGAAGTACCCCTTCAACCACATTTAGCATTTCTTGAAGGTCATCGTCCTCTTCACATATGCTTAGGTCAAACTCATCATTCGAAGCACCTGTTGTGCTATGCACCCAATCACTACTTGCATCATCCGTCTTACCATGTCTTGTCTATCGTGTATATGATTGATCAATTCATGACAGATTAATTGATCTAGCAAATCATGTGGACTAATCCGCTTTCCATAGCAACAAGATAAGCAAGGACACAAGATTTTGTTAGGCTCATTTGTGTGCTCTCTTGCAAATCTAATAAATTTTTTCACACCATCTATATATTCTATTGAGCGTCGATCAGAAGACATCCATTTTCGATCCATCTATACCTTAAATATATTTTTATAAGTGGTTAGTTGCTTGTCTAATGTAGTTAGTTATTAATTACTTTTATCTTTTCCTATTTATTTCAAAAAAAATGAAATCATAACATCCTAAAATTAAATTTGAAGTTTTCCAAAAAATAAACACATTCTATAAGTCATAAATAATCAATCAATTATTAATCCAGCAGCATCATATTTATAATTAAGAGATTAAAAGTATATATACTTGGTATGAACTTGAAAGGACTACTACAAATACACTTTAACCAAAATTAAATTACATCCAATCAATTCAAACCTTATAACAGCTACAAAGAACAGAGGTTTAAAAAATAAGCAGCACAACATATATGACAATAGATGTTCTTCAACAATGTTAATTTGCAACTATTTTAATTTGCATTTCCTCTCTCTCTTGTCTCACCGTCCACCTATCATATCCTCACATTATTTTCTCTCTCCTTCAACAATCTCAACATTCTCTCTTTGATCACTCATATTTTAACTTTTTTTTAGCAAAAAAATTATTTATTAAAGAACTTCAGTATTTAAGTTGTTCATGAATGAGTTATACAAGTTTTTTAAACGATTCAGATTTAGGAAAAATTTCAACTAAAAAGGAAAAAAAATACACACATTTTGCGGGGAAAGGCACTTACAGGAAAAAAAAGGCTGTACGAGGCGACAAAAGTTAAAAACAACACGTGGGACTGGAGAAGCTTTAAACTGCAACTGAAGTGGCGACCAAATATTGAACAAATCAGATGTGCACGGAGAAATCAGAGGAGACAAAGAATAAAGAAAGTAAAAGGTGGAGGACCAAAGAAGCTTCTGTTTTTTGCGCAGTCAAATAGAATATAATGGAGACGGGGGAGAAAGTGAAAAAAATGACACTCCCGCGCATAAAAATGAATTTATATAGCCTTGTAAGGCATTTTTCAAAGAAAATGCCGTACAAGGTGTTATAAAAAAAAGTATCATGTCATAAAGGAAATTTGTGTAAAAGGCATGCTACTAAACAACGTTTTATTTTAAAGCACCGTCTAAAAGCACACTTTTTTAAAAATAAAATAACATAAAAAAAGCATCACTAATAACTTCATCCAGAACAGAACATTGAATAACAAATTAGTAATAATCTCTCAAATTGCCCAAACCAAACTAATATAACCTTGGCGTGTAATATTGTACGTGGAAGTATATTTATATCAAAGAAGAGCCAAAACGTGAAAAAATAAAACAGATCAAAATGATTTTTCGAACGTTTTGGGAAAAAGAAAGACAAATAAAAGAAAATAATCTAGTAAGTAATGAAAAGAGAAATTATAAGGAAGCTTACTTGCAGGTGGAGAAGAGAGCTAGCTTTTAAAGCGAACTGAAATGGTTCCTCAAATATGCAAAATGAATATAGAAAAGAAGATATAGAACAAAAGCACTAACAGAAAAAGAAAAGTAGAAAAGACAACAAGAACAAAAGAAAAAGGGCAATAGTGAGTGTAAGAAAAGAAGAAAGGAAAAAATAAATTAATTAATTAAATGGCCGGACCTTGGAAGCTCCGGCCAAGTTATAAACCTTGGTCGGCCCTTCCTTGGAAGCACCAGCCAAGGATGGCTAAGGAAATATGAAGCGCCGGCCAAAAGGGAGCACCTTGGCCGACAATAATATACACTAGCTTCATCATGTGAAGCTAGCTTCACCAGAAGCTAGTTGTTTAATGTCAAAAGGAATATAACTATATTCCTTTTGTTTCTTTTTGGTAGCCTTATGCCAAAGGCTTTTTTTTTCTTTTTTTTAATACATAAAGGTTTTTGTATATGTGTGTATATATATAGACCAATTATTTTTTTGCTAAGGCCAACTTGTATGCTGGGAATCCAACGTGAAATTTTTTTAAGGTATGTTTTTTTAAGATATTTTTGTTAATTTATTTTTTAAATATTTATTAGCATTAGAAATAAAGAAGTTGGGGGAGGTTTATTTAATTTACGTGCTGATGACTACCTGCATATATCTAAATGTTCAGAATAATTTTAAATTATTACACCATTTATGACGTTTTCCTTTAAAACGCTATAGCTGATTTACTTGATAAAAAAACGAAAAAATGTCAAAAAAGGCCTTGTATGATGTTTTTTCAGGAAGAGGCATAATATCTCAACTCTAACTTACGACGCTTATAATAGAAAATTTCTTAGGTTATTATTTATTATTTTAGGAAAAAAATAAAACAGTTACCAACGGCGTTTTCTTAAGAAACGTCATTAAATATGTGCCACTAAAAACCTCATTTATGGTAGTGTCTACTCCATCATTTATATTTTTATTTTTTAAATTTTTCCCACTTCAAAGGCATTGTTGTTTAGTTTAAGTCAATCAGTTAATTCATCTCTTGTCAGTTATCATGCAGATCTCACTGGCGACTAAATGCAATGGCCATATAGTTACAATCCGTGGCATTTATATATGGCATCATTATAAATAGACCCTTATATAGCTACCACGAAAATGCATATTGTAATATCAAGAATTTTGGGACTAGAGGCATAAGATTAAGCCTGGATTAAGTGGACTGCTAGACCCTGGTTTAGCAAATGTCCCTATGCGGCATGTTTAAATTCTCCCAAAATTTATTTATATCATTGGATATTAAAATGAATTATATTAGTGAGCTAAAGAGCTCGGGGAATAACAAAATGAAGTGATTGGAAGTCACACACAATATAGTAAAGTTGAATACAAAGTAATTTTGCCATCGGTGAAATTCCCGGTGTGGCAGTGGTGATTGTGTGACATCTTTCGATGGGTAAATGATGGTGAAAAATTTTGAAAATTTCCAAAATGAAAGTATACTTATAAAGATTTAATTTGATAGGTCATATAAGTCATTTGGAGTTGTATATAAAGAGAAATGATTTTTTGAATTTAGCCCAGTGAAATTAATTATTTTCTGTGGCAGCATTCAAAGATTAAAATTATGGGAAGAGTGAACTTCTAATTGTCCAAAGTTTATATTTTTCTTTAAAACTAGACTCAATAAGGGTCACATATCCTTCGGAATCACTCCAATTGGATATCTACACAATTAGATATGAATTTTTCAAAGTTAATGAAAATTCTGCCAAATTGGATATTATATGCGAAAATTAGAATTTTGGACCAATGAAGGAGTGCCACGTGTCCAAGTCATTTGCCGGTCATTTAATCATTAAATCACCATCATCTTCAGCTTATGTTCACGGAAGAAAAACCAGAAGAGAGAGAGAAATTTGGCAAAAATGGAGAAAGAAGAGAGAGGAAATTCTTTCCTCTGAAACACTGTTGAAACGGCATCCTCTCTCAAAGTACCCTTCAGGAAACTTCCTCTACTCATCGAGATCTTCATTCCTACGGTTTTAGATTTTCATTTGGAGGTGTTTGGTGCCGTCTCCCTTGCCGGAATTCTGAACCGTTTGTGGAAACGGGTAGAGGTAAGCGTAAGCTTCCTTTTTAACCGATTGATTTGTTGTTTGGATGAGTAAATTGGAAGTGGGGTACTGTTCATGGATGGTTTAAAGAATTTTTTTAATGGCTAAATGATGTCCAAAGAGTGATTAAATAGCTAATCACTTGATTAGGAGTAGCAAGGAAGTGATTAGGTAAGAGAAAACAAAGAAAACAACATATTGCACCTAAGAATATGATTTTCTGCCCTGTTTTGACGTGGAGAAGGAGTAAGAATTTGATGATTTTGATGCTTCCATTGGCTTTAGGAGACAAAATTGTGTAGGTATACAAGTGTTCATGATTTTTGGATGCTTGTATATAAATTTGGAAATTTAGGAAGTTTGTATATACATCATGTTGATTCTGCCTTTTCTGTACAGTTGAATTGTGCGAGCTTTTTCATATGATAAATATTGTCCAAAAATTCTGATATTTTTCATGCTTAAATTAGACATGTGGAGCTTTAATTTTGTAGGTATTTTTTAATTTTTGGACAAGTATATTGGGAGATATGAATTTTTGAATGTCTGCCCTGTTTTCTGGAAGAACATCTGAAACAGTTGGTGTTTGGAAAACTTCTGGGAATGGTGTGGTGGTGGCGTTTAAAATTGAGTATTTTTATGTACAAATACACTTAAAGGGATTCAAATAGAGCTTTGAACTACCTCAATTGGAGTTCTATATAATTAATTATGATTTTTCAAAGTTTGGTCAAAAATGCTGGTAGATTGAGTACCATGCGAATTTGAGTAAGAAATTGACCAAATATGATTGGAATGAACTCCAATGGTGAAAGTAAGCCTATAGGGCTAATGTGGGCCATTGAGTATTAAATTTTCATGGCTCTAATGATGTTATCACTTGCCTAGGGCCATGAGGTGACAAAGAAGAAGCAATGGTTGGCGGATCAAGGGACAAGAAGAGAAGGACATAAAGTCCGAGAGGTAGTGAACTTACATTTTCTACATGTATGTGATATGTATGTCTTGCATTGATTATGTGACTTCTTTTCCTATTTGTGTGGAACATGTATGATTGGTTGAAGCTCTGTTATATTTGTGCAATGGCCATATGTATGTCATAACATCGAGCATGCAGCATGTCATTATGTTGGCATGAAATAGTGTAGGTAAGCATGTCATGCATTCATATATATCTGGCATGCATAGTGGTAATGTTTGCTACTGAGATTCTCCCGAATCTCACTCCTCCCAAACAACCATTCAGATAGGTGAGCATTGGAAACGTGCTGAGATCAGAAAAGAGGTATGCACGAAGAGGAATGTTACTGGTTGTTTGAAGGTCTGTAAATATTGTGTAAACCCCTGGTGGGGAAACTTTTGTATTATAATCAAGAAATATTGTATTAATATTATCAGTATATTCATGTTATTCCTATGTGCCCACTGAACTACGCATTGCTACTTTGAGTAAGGTCAGTAATAAGGGATATATGAGGCAGGTCGTTACACATATATCGTACACTGGTTATTCTAAACTGAAGAATATGAAGATCAACAACATTTTAGGCTCCAACTACGTACTCTTGTTCATTATTTGGTTAGCATCTTTCATATTGGCTCGATTCATAATCTCTAAACAATCGAAAGGCAGGCTTCTTCCAAGTCCTCTAGCCTTACCCATTATAGGACACTTTCATCTTCTTCAACCACCTCTTCATCAAGCTCTTCAGAAGCTTTCAAGCCGTTATGGGCCTATAATTCTCATCCACCTTGGCTCTGTTCCTTGCCTTGTTGTTTCTAGTTCTGAAATCGTGAAAGAGATATTGAAAACACATGAAACTGCTTTCTGTAACCGACCTCCCAACATTGCTGTCAGATACTTCACTTATAACGCAGCTGATTTCGTTTTTGCTCCTTATGGAACGAACTTCAATTTTTGAGAATAAACCTAATTTCTAACATTTGAATTTATGCAGCAAAAATACGAAAAACCGATTTTATCCTTCTTGGATTTGCTAACAAAGTTAACGCCATAAAGCTCAGGTCCAAGTCCTTATGATACTATATAGGGAACAATATTTTAGATAGGATAAAGTAAAGGGGGAACAATTAAAAAAACATATAAGGACTAAAACCAAAATATGTTAAATGTACATGCACTCGAGCGGGTTTAACATTTATTTTTAATTGAAGATCAAAACCATCAGTTTTAACTGACATATAAATAGTACAAGTCAGGATATATTGTCAGGTGGAACTGGTACAATAGCAGTGGGGATAGAGTGGGAAATGGTAGAAATGGTAAACCACCCAGAAATAACGGAGAAAGCACGGAAGGAGATTGAGAGGGTAACTGAGAATAATAAAAGAATAGTAAAGGAGTCTGATATAGCAAATCTTCCATATCTGCAAGCAATAGTGAAGGAGTCACTGAGGCTTCACCCTCCTGCTCCAGTAAACTTCAGAGAGTCAACTGAGAACTGCAACATAGCAGGTTATCGTATTCCAAAGAACACCAGAGTTCTCATAAATAACTGGGAACTTGGGAGAGACCCAAAGTATTGGGACAATCCAATAGAGTTCAAGCCAGAAAGGTTCATTGGGGAAGATAATAGTCAAATAATAATGGAAGTGAGAGGACAAAACTATAATATTTTACCCTTTGGAAGTGGAAGAAGAGGATGTCCTGGAGCTTCACTGGCACTTAATATTTTCCATATTACTCTTGCTGCTATGATTCAGTGCTTTGAGTGGAAGCCTGTGGGAGAAAGTGGTATTGTTGACATGCAAGAGGGAAGCTCTATAGATCTTCAAAGGGCCCACCCACTCATTTGTATCCCGAAACCTGGAATCTTGCCATTTCCCTCCATGTGATCTCCTTTATATGATCAGTTTCAGAATTGTCTGTTTGAACAGAAGTTGGTCGTTGTACAACTTGCATCATGTTATGCACGTACAGTTAATTTCGTGCTGAATTATTGCCAACATGTTATATATGCGAATTATTATGACGTAGTGCTTGATTCTATGTATTTTTTTATTTGGATGTTTTAGTGCAATTTTGTACAGTAATTTTGTCAAACAAGATTTAGAAATAAAAGAAAAAATTAAAAAAAGTATGTTTGAATCATTATTCTGAAAAACATATATAAAATAGTAGAGTGAAGATGAAGGAACAGTTTTTTATTAGTACGATTGTAAATTTGTAATTGATATTTTGGTATGTTTGGATAGCCTCTATAAGTACTTTTTAATCGTGATTTATAAAATACAAGGTAGTTTTTACGATCTACGAGATAAATATGTGGAGGAGTTTTATCTCCATTTCCGTGAATCGCTAGGACTTTTAGATATAACCGAGAAAGTATAGCGTGCTCTGCATCTTCTCTAATTTTTATAAAGCAATTTTTTTAAAAGCAACTTTGATTTCTTTTATATTTTGGAACACATAACCGAGAAAACATTTTCAAACATTTTTTTTTATTTTTCAAGACAAAAAACTATTTTCAACACAGGAAACCAGATACCCTTGTATTTCTATCGTCATCCATACTACTTACCAACCAATAGAGCTGAATTTTACCACTTTTGCTTTCTCAAATTTTCCTCATATGGCACGTCTTCCAAGAACAGTTGAACCAGAATGGTTAAACGAGATGTCAACGTCCTCTTTTAGTGATATGACGAGTATATAACTGCCAAATTAGAAATATAATCATCAACAACTCAATCATCAACTTTTTTATTAAAAACTTACAATACTCGGTTTATAAGAAACTGGTAGGATCCATCAGTAATTAAACACCTCATCTTAATCATTATGTCATAATATATTCTAATTCTATTTGTTTTATGTTTTTCATATTTAATTGGTTAATCAATTATATTTGGAAATGATTTGATAATTTTTATTTTCCCTAATTTTCTTTATTTTATAACTTCCTCCATTTGAAAAAAATAAAAAATTCCTATAAAATGGCAATACAAGTGTGGAAATTATCTCTCCATCAATGATATTACATCCCATAAATAATGATGATTCTATTTTTTTCTATCTCCATAAGTTATGTCCTACTTATAATGATTTGATTTAGAAATTGTAATTTTGTTTTTTTCCCAATAACTTATATTTCAATTCTTAATAATCTTTAGATATTTTCTAACAATAATGATTTTTAATACATAATTATAACATTCCAAATTTCTAGCGGAAAAATTAGGAGATTATTAAGGACAATTATCAAACTTTTAATGATATTTAATGGATTGCTAAAAATTGCATAGGCATTTTAGAAATTCATAAAACTTTATATAATAATTAAAGGATTGACAGAAATCTACAGAGATTTTTCAATACTGTGTGTAATGATATTTAATTGAATTTTTAAATATGCATTAATTGATGGAAATATTTGCATTAATTTATTTTATAATCATTTATAAATTATGAAAAGACTGTATTATCCCTATAATAAATTATAGCTTAACACTCTCACAACCTGCTGTCTCGACCTCTTCTTTATAAAGCCCTCCAACGGATTTTGGAACTCATTCTTCTTCTTTGCTTTGCTAGAGAAGACTACCCAATTCCGACTTCAAAACAACTACTCCCAATTATTGTTATCAAATGTATGCTTCAATCATACACACGTAGAGACAACATGGGACTCTAGGCAAATAATTCAGGCTTGCAAATCCAAACCCATATTTCTTCTTCGAAGTTCTCGTGGATTCCAATGGAGAAATCAAGGGAATCCGTTTCATCATTCTCTGCTCCATTCTCCATAGTCGCTAAAGGTACTACGTTGGTGCTAAGAGAGTGACGATACCAAACAAATTTGGTGGTAATGCTTATGGTGATCATACTATCCTTCCTCTTCACAAGATTCGTAACGTTCATTCAAGAGTAGTCCACATTTGTATGGTGTGCTACGTTGCAGATCTTGTGGTCGTTTGAATCTTAACTGGATTAGGTGATGTTTGGTATGAGGGATTTGAAGGCAAGGGAAAATTTTTAGGAATTTGAAGGGCACTTGGAGAGAAGACTCCATTTCAATAGCGTTTCGGCCTTCTAAATATTTCTCTCTCTTCTCTCTTTCCTCCGTTCTCGTTTTCTCGTTCTTGTCTCTGTTCTATTTCTGCATTTTCTTTCTTCGTTTCTTTCATTCTTTCTGCGTTCTTATCTGATTCATTGCACGTAGGAAATAAATGAGAAAGAATGAAGTGTGATGAGTCATTAAAAGTGACTCTTAATGGCTATACTCATTAGTACACTTCTTTAGCTTTCTTGTATGATAATTCATCTCCTTTGTCATGCTTCTTAATCCAATAAATTAGTGAGCTATATAGAGAGAATTATTATTCTCAAACTATCTCATTATACCACCTTACAAAGGGGTTAATTGTAGCCTTATGCTTCATGGCTCTTGACTTTTCTTGGGTATTAATTCACTTAGTATTCGTTTCCCTCCTTTTAGTTCCCATATCACTCAAATCATTAGGAAAAATACTCATTTCTTGCTTTATGGAAAAATTACTATTTTTCCCTTATGTTATTTGTCCAATGGGAAAATCATCACACAATCACGACTACCACATAGTAATTCGCTTGTAGGAACACTACCTTACTTTATAACATAATTATGTCGTGTATGCTCCCCAATTGTTTCTTTTTGACATTCCCTATGCTCTTTAATACCCCCAAGATATCAAGAATTTGTGAGAATTTACTCACGCCTATTTGTGACATTGACCAAACCAAAGCCTAGTAGTTTACTTGAGTTAGGCTTATTCTCAATTCCCTTATCTTAAAATTTAGGGTGTTACATTTCTCCCCTTGTCAATAAAATTTCGTCCTCGAAATTTGAACATCACATACCCTTGATTGTGTAGGCATTCACTTGCTTGATTTTCTTGCAGCCATGGATAGTACCGGATTAAAAAGAATTAAAGAAGGCATTTAAGGGAAAGTTACTATTCACGTGATACTATTCACTGTGCATTGTTCATACGGGTACTGTTCACTGTGAACTGTAGCAGTTTCACTGTAGCGGACCATTGCGGTTCACTGTAGCGAACCATTGTGGTTTACTGTAGCGGATGCTGTGTGAAAGTGGGGGCGGTTCAGTACGGGTACTGTAGCGGACGGTGTGTGCGGTTCACTGTAGCAAATCACTGTAGCAGTCTGAAAATGAAGCCTATAAATAGAGCTTCTTGGCACCCTAAAAAGAGAGGAAGGAAGAGAAGGAAGAGAGAGAGAGAGTTTCTATTTTAGAGAGAGAGTTGTTATTTTTAGAATTTATTTATTGCATTTTTTTACTTCTTGCATGCCTCCTACATGGATGGTTTTACCTCCTATATGGAAGGCCTAGGTAGTCCTCCTTTATGGATGGTATAGGTTGCCACCTACATGGATGGTTTTACCTCCTATATGGTAGGCTAGATTTTCCATTTTCATGCATCTTGTAGTTGTATTTTTATGTTTTTGTAATTAATTTTTATGCAATATTTATGATGTTTGTAATATATTTTGGTTTTGTTTTTAATTTTATCATGAGCTAAATTTTCCTTTTCCAAGGGTGATGACGTAGCTTACTAATGACGGATTGAATCTTAACTTATTAAATCTAGTTTTAATTTTTCCTCCATGATTGAGTTTTAATTATTGCTCTTAATGCTTACAATTGATTGGCCACCTTTTAGATGATTTTAATATGCATGTTGAGACCGGAAGGAGATACATGTGTGTGGATCCTATAATTAAAACCATAATTTGCATATGAAATAGGAATATATTCATATGGGTTGTGTAGTCTTAATTGAGTTCCATAAATCTTAATGCATGATTGATTGCTTAAATTCATATAGGAATATATTGGGTTAGCAACTAATTATAGAATTACTTGACCTTGGAAAAGGCTAGTAATTAAAATAGGGAAACTCGACTATCAATCATGTGGAATAAATTGGACTAGAATTAGATAAGTGATTCAATCCGGAATTTATTAAGTGAAATCTAATCCCTAGGGCTTTTTCTCATATTTGTCTTTATATCACTTGTATTCATATTTCATCATTTCTATCTTGCAATCTCAATCACAACTAATCAACCGACTAAATAGAATTAAAATTACCAATTTTGGTACTTAGTGATCAATCCTCATGGGAACGATACTCTACTCACTTCTATATTACTTGATTACGACAGTGTACACTTGCACTTTTAAATACACCATCCTACACTCGTAACAAGTTTTTTGCGCCGTTGCCGGGAATTGTCATTAATATCAATACCAAGTAATTTTAATACTAATTTGGTCTTCATATTACATTTTTTTTTGTGTCTTTTGTTTCTTTTCAGATTTTTGCTTAGTATATGACCAGATCGAAGAAGACTGAATTACAACCTTGTGATTCTGAGATCAAGAGAACTTGTCGAAAAAATCAGAGAGTTCGAAAGCATTCTACTTCAATCAATTCAATGGCAAATCTGGAAGGAGAAGCAGTAGATACCAAAACACTTCGTGATTATGCAACACCAACAGTCATGGAGACAACTTCTGGAATCAGAAAACCACCAGTAGCTGCCAACAATTTTGAAATCAAGCCTACAATTATCCAGATGGTGCAAGCCAATCAGTTTGGTGGTTTATCAATAGAAGATCCCAACACACATATAGCCAGCTTCCTAGAAATATGCGACACATTCAAGCATAATGGTGTTACTGATGATGCCATTAGACTTAGACTTTTCCCTTTCTCACTCAGGGATAAGGCTAAGAGCTGGTTACATTCTCTACCAGTGGGAAGCATAACTACATGGGATGCCTTGGCACAGAAATTTTTAGCGAAATACTTTCCGTCAAGAAAAACTGTTAGAGCAAGCTTTTCACCCAAGAGGGGGGGTGAATTGGGTGATTAGAAAATAATCAAATATTTAAAACAAGTTTATAAAACTTTAAGCACAGTAAATAAAAAGGAAGGGATACCACCAAAGTTCACACAGGGATTTATACTGGTTCGGTCTTAACCACTTGACCTACGTCCAGTCCTCAGAAATCCTTCTGAGCCTTTCACTATATCTTCCAAGATTCAATAGGTTCTTAGCACCACAATACAAACAACAAGTTCATCTAGACACTCGCTCCCCCTTACACAAGGTAATCTTAAATCCCTTCTTAAGGTTCCTCAACCTTAAGTTATCACTATTGGAAATGATTAAGTATGACTGACAAATCTCTCTCACAGAGTATGTAGATAAGAACTGAAGTACAGACGAAAGCTTGAAGCACTTGTAATGATATTGCTTGTAGAGTATTCAAGCGTTTCTCTTCGTTGTTCATTTTTGGAATGGTTGGACATATATAATAGAGATTTTGAGGACCGTTGTCAATTTGTCCGTTGATTCAAATGTGCTTCTGAAAAATGCACCAGAATTTGTCTTTCTGTTATTTATGAATTTTGCTGCCGCCCATGAATAGTTGTCGTTTGAATGGAGAGTTCAGTTACTCGTCATGTGCGTGATGGTGGAGTACAGCTGTAACACACTTGTGAATATTACCGTTAGAAAATATTTGTATATCCACAGAATAATATGATTCACTGGAACTGTTTTCTGAAAAATCAATAAAACCATCAGGAGTGATCTTGTTTTCGCAACTGAGCAGTAAAATAATATACCATATGATTTTGACAGCAATCTGGAGCAATCAGTAATGATTATTAATATCAAAGACTGACTAACAAAATCTACTGACTTTCATGGGAGTAATTGCAAATGGATCACAGTATATGTTTAAAAGTGTTTACTGGAGCAATAAATCATTATTGGAGAGAATACAATATCACTGGAAGTGAATATAAAAACGTTGAAAGCTTCTGACAGTGATTACTGATTTTCTAGAAGTGATCATGAATTTTCATATTCCACTCGAGTGAATTTGGAATCACTGGAAGTGATTTTGTAAATAGTGATTTCTTCTTGCAGTGATTTTGAATCCACTGGAAGTGATTTAGAAGTTTTCAAACATCACTCGAGTGATTCAAGATCACTGGAAGTGATTTGGCAAACAGTAAAATATTCGTGCAGTGTTTTTTAATTCACTGGAAGTGATTCAGCGAAAATGCAACATCACTCGAGTGATTGAGGATCACTGGAAGTGATTTGGAATTCTTCAGGTATCACTTGAGTGATCTGGCATTCACTGGAAGTGATTTTCAAAACAGTGAATGTTTCTTGCAGTGAATTTTCAATCACTTGAAGTGATTTGGCGCATCACTCGAGTGATTCAGGATCATTGGAAGTGATTTGGAAAACTTGGCGCATCACTCGAGTGATCTGGACTTCACTGGAAGTGATTTTCAAAATAGTGAATTTTTCTTGCAGTGATTTATTAATCACTGGAAGTGATTATGCGCATCACTCGAGTGATTTCCCATATCACTCGAGTGATCTGGAAATTTTCCACATCACTCGAGTGATTTCAATGATCACTCGAGTGATCTTGAATATCACTCGAGTGATTAACTAAATCACTCGAGTGATCTTGCTCAGATCACCAGAACCACTTCTTTTGCTGATATGGAATCCATGAACTTCCAAAACATGATTTGTTATCATCAAAACATGAAATCTAACATTCTCCCCCTTTTTGATGATGACAAAACATATTATATGATCAAGTTTAAGATTTTGATTTTCTAACAAACTTTACTTGATCTTTTCCAAAAATTCTGCAACAACTTGACTAGCAAGGACTAAAAAGAGTTGTTTTAAAGATTAAGAGTTTTTGACCTTATATAGAAAATAAAAGATGTTAGTTCAAGGTTCAAAAACAATTATAAACAGAATTTAAACATGCACATATGAAGTAACTTCTTGCTTTTCATGAGATCATATTGGCAGCTGCAAACATAAACACAAATGCATTAAGACCATATTCTCATTAGATTAGAGTCAAGTACATGACAGTTCATAAAACATACTGAAACTACACAAGCTGCATAACTACATGATAAATACTGAAGCTACATACTAAAAACATATGATCATATCAGTAGTTCTTCTGCCCCTTTTTGGCATCATCTAAAGGAGAGGTAGATGGCGTAGATACCTGAGTGGATGCAGAAGCAAAGAAGGAGATAGGTGGAACATATGGAATGATAGAAAGCTGGGCAGGAGACTGGAAGGAAAAGGTCATAGAAGAGGGTTTAAGAGGAGTGGTGGAAGTAGAAAGAGTAGGTCCTATGACCTCTGTAGTAACATCCTCAGCAATAATCTCCTCAGTATGAGAACTGGAAGAAGCAGTGTGATGTGATGAAGATGATGGAGTCTGAAGGATGGGATCAGCCTGTGGTATATCATCAGCAGGAATAGGGTCAGATATAAAGGATGTGGGTGGTGCAAGAGGAGGAGTGTCTGAAGGAATGATAGGAGGGTCAGAAAGTGATAGATCAGGAAGTGGAGGATCAGATGTAGGAGGTACATGTGAGGTGGTAGGTGGTGAGTTAGGGAAAGGAATGTGAAGGTGAGACCTGAGTACATCCTCAATCCTCTGGATCCTCTGTGTCTACTCTGTCTGGCGCTCAAAAAGTATTTGGAAGTTGTGATTTACTGCCTCTACTAACACTTTAACTTGGTAGTTGACTTGATCAATCAGTTCAGTGTTAGACTTCTTCAACTGAGTGACAGCAGACTGGATGGCATCCTGAATATATGTCTGAAGGGCAGCCTGAGTGAATGAGGGACTATGAGATACTGCTCTGGAAGACTTAGCATCATCCATCTTGGAAGGTGAAGGATCCATCCTCTTAGTCTGATGATCTCTCAGGCTTGCCTCAGGAGGTGGTGAATGATGTCTCTGAGGCTGTGAAGAAGCTCTAGTTGGAATAGTGATTCCCATCCTAGTGAGGTGAATCTTCCCAAACTTAGGAATCCTCACTATGTCTCCCTCAGGTGTCAAGTGCCAAATATTATGCATGGAGAGAATATAGGAAACAAGCTGAGGATAGGGAATTGTAGTAGACCTGGAGGAGTGAAACCTGAACCTCCTCATTTCTTGGAAGATGAGCTCACCTACATTTCTTCTTTCTCTGGTCATAAGAGATGCCATCATTTGAAGGTCCTTCCCCGTGATATGAGTGAAGTTCTTTGCCTTGTTAACCATGCTCCGGGAATAAATATAGAACAAGGCTCTCTGGTCATTGGTAAGAGCAGCTGGGGAAGTGGGTAAAGGCACACCAGGCTGTCTTGGTCTAAAGATATCAACCAGCTCATGAATATTAAAGACTCGGGAGGCTTCATAGGTACATCCTCTATGCCTAGATAGGTGTTAATGAGAACTCCAGAAAGTAGGACCTTTTGATCTCTCAAATTTATTTCAATTCTCTTAACAATGGTGTTTCCATGGTTGTCCTTTACATCCGCAATTTTCATGTTACAGTAAAAGTATTTGACAACCAAGGGATTGTAGGACATTCTCAGTCTCAGCCATGGCTCATATTGTTTCAAATAAGGGGTCAAATCAATATGAAATTTCTGTTTCAGTTCTTCCAAGTCTACCCACACAACAGGACAGAAGTTTCTTTTGGCAAAATGTGAGGTAAACACAATGGAATTCAAAATGCTGAGGTTACCAGTGTTAAACCCAGGAGGAGGTTCAAGAAGTTCAGGAGTTTCTTCAGCCAGGGACTCAGAATATCGACTATCAGAAGCTTGACTTGCATACCGTGGTTTCTGAGGAACCGAAACTGCTAAGATATTGACATCCCGAGTGATTTTCCTCTGCAATGTAGATTCTTAAATGTCTGCTTCTCGTTGTTTCTCTTTCCCTTTCCCTTTCAAGCTTGTATGCGATCGGGTAGTCATTCCCATCGGCTCTTCAATGCGAATTCCTTTGGGTTTGTGAATGGTTGGATTGGGCTCTTGTTCATATGGTGCTTTCGGCCTCTTAGATGGTGGAGAGGATGGAGGAGATTGCCCAGGCCTTTTGGTTCTCGCCATGGGTACAGACGCTGGGTATAGACGAGAGTTTGCGAGGGGTTGCTGTCAGTAACTGACAGAAATTGAAAGGCAAGATTGAGACTAAAATGAACTTGCTTAGAGGGGATTTTTCGGTGAAGGAGAGTGATGAGGATTTGGGTTTCTGGGTTCAAGAGATTTCAGAGAGTTTGAGAGAATTTTGAGCGAGTGAAAGTGAACGGTGGAAGTGAAATGAACAGTCGCGTGTTGAGAAAACTGATATAACCAAGTTTTTAATATTTACTCGAGTGATTTTTACTTTCACTCGAGTGATTTTGAGTTTCACTCGAGTGAAGTCTAAAATTACTTCACAGAAGCTAAAAGCACGCTGTAACTCCAAGATAATTAATTAAAACACTTCATGTGACTTACCTGTAATAAGATTACCAACCTAGTTGCTTGATTTACCTGTGGTTGCAGTATTTCACTGTTCACTCACTTGAGTTGGTCTTTTATCATCACCCAAGTGTTTTCCTCTCTGTTTATCTCTGTTATTTGACGATATTACAGAGCATCCTGCAAAACAACTTTATAGATACTCCGATGCTTAAGTTAGTTTTGGGATCATCAAAACAATATAAAATCAACATTTATAAAGATTAAAGAACTTACAATTCATTGGGATTTACCATTCCCAATTCCCTTCGTATATACATGAATTGTTCTCGGGCAAGAGGTTTGGTGAAAATATCAGCTAATTGCAAGTGTGTAGGTATGAATAACACCTTGACATCCTTTTTCTGAATATAATCTCTAATGAAATGATGTCTCACATCAATATGCTTGGTCCTTGAATGCTGTACAGGATTTTTCGCCAAACTTATTGTACTGGTGTTGTCACAGTAAATAGGAATTTCTTTAAGATATATGCCAAGATCCTAAAGTTACTGTTTTAGCCATAGTACTTATGCACAACAGCTTGAGGCTGCGATATATTCTGCTTCCGTTGAAGATAATGATACTGTAGTTTGTTTCTTACTGAACCAAGAAACAACTGCACCTCCAAGGAATTGACATTACCCACTTGTGCTCTTCCTATCTGTTTTATACCCACTATGATCAGAGTCAGAATAGGCAACTAGATATTCGTTACCTCTTGTGGGGTACCATATACCCAACTCTTTTATGTCTGCCAGATATCTGAAAATTCTTTTCACTAATTCAGCATGTGACACTTTGGGGCATGACTGAAATCTTGCACATAGACCAATACTGAATTGAATATCAGGTCTGCTGGCTGTGAGATAGAGTAATGATCCAATCATTCCTTGATATTGAGTTATATTGAAATCAATCCCTTTTTCATCAGCATCCATAAGTACCGTTGAACTCATAGGTATATCTGTACCATTAGCTTTATCCAATCCAAACTTCTTGAGCAATTCTTGAAGGTATTTGGTCTGTGATATGAATATTCCATTCTTTCTTTGTTTAATTTGTAAACCCAGAAAGAATGTCAATTCTCCCATTAATGACATTTCAAATTATCCCTGCATTATCTCAGAGAATTCTTTACACATAGAATCATTAGTAGCTTCGAATATAATATCATCAACATAAATTTGAACTACCAAAATATCATTTAGTTTTCGTTTTATAAATAAAGTTGTATCGACTTTTCCTCGAGTAAAACCAAATTCGATGAGAAATTTGCTCAACCTCTCGTACCAGGCTCTAGGAGCTTGCTTCAAACCATATAAGACCTTTTTTAGTTTGAAAACATGATTTGGTTTGGAAATGTCTTCAAAACCTGGAGGTTGTTCTACATAAACTTCCTCCTTGATGTACCCATTTAAGAAAGCACTTTTTACATCCATTTGATATAATTTGAATCCTTTGATACATGTAAAGGCTAAGAGTACTCGTATAGCTTCCAATCTTGCTACTGGAGCATATGTTTCCTCATAATCAATATCTTCTTCTTGATTATAGCCCTTGGCGACCAATCTTGCCTTATTTCTGATAATAGCTGCGGATTCATCAAGTTTGTTCTTGAATACCCATTTAGTGCCAATAACCGAGTGGTCTTTAGGCTGGGGTACCAAATCCCAAACTTGATTTCTGTCAAATTAATTTAATTCTTCTTGCATTGCTAACACCCAATCATTATCTGATAGGGCTTCGTCAATGTTAGAAGGTTCCAATTGAGAAATGAATGCAGAAAAGCTAACTTCATTTAAAACTTTGTTTCTAGTTTTAACTCCTTCATTAACTCCACCTATCACTTGATCTAGAGGATGACTCTTGATGTATTTCCAGGCTCGAGGTTGATCTGCATGACTTAGTTCAACTTCTTTTTCAAAATTGTCAACCTCAAGATTGGGAGAGTTAACAGAGGGTTGGTTACTAGTTATCTCATCATCAAAGTTTTTACTAGAGGACACATGTTCATCGAATATAACATGAATTTATTTTTCTACAACACATGTTCGTTTATTAAAAACTCTATATGCTTTACTTTGATTTGAATAGCCTAGGAAAATTCCCTCATCAGCCTTAGAATCAAACTTTCCAAGATTATCTTTACCGTTGTTATGAATAAAGCACTTACAGCCAAATATGTGTAGATGAGCGAGGTTTGGTTTATGTCCCTTGTAGAGTTGATATGGTGTCTATCCAAGTTTGGTTCTGACATACGCTCTATTTGAAATGTAGCATGCAGTGCTCATAGCGTCTACCCAGAAGACTTCAGACACATTCTTTTCGTTGAGCATTGCTCTAGCCATATCTGTAAGAACTCTATTCTTTCTTTCCACGCCTCCATTCTGTTGTAGAGTTCTTGGTGCTGAAAAATTGTGATCGATGCCACTTGCATCGCAATATTCTGCAAATGCTTGATTATCAAATTCTCCACCATGATCTGTCCTGATTCCTGCAATTAACATACCTTTCTCATTTTGCACTTTCTTGGCAAAGGCAATAAATTTACTAAAAGTTTCATCTTTGGATGACAAAAATATATTCCAGGTAAATCTAGAGAAATCATCAACAATAACAAATGTGTACAAGTTTCCACCAAGACTCTTAACTCTTGCTGGACCAATCAGATCCATATGCAATAATTGAAGTGGTCTGTTAGTGAAAATTTCAGTTTTCGATTTAAAAGATGATTTAGTTTGCTTACCTCTTTGATAAGCATCACAAATTAAATCATTCTTGAAATTTACATTAGGTAATTTAATTACCAAATCCTTTTTTAGTAATTTACCTAATTGATGCATATTAACATGGGCAAGTCGCTTATGCCATAGCCAACTCTCATCAGTGTTACTCAAAAGACAATTTTCAGAGATATTTTCATTCATATCAAGAGTATAGCAGTTACCTTCTCTTTTTTCCTTGAGTTTTGACTTCAAATTCTTCTTTTCAATATGCAGATCCTTCTTGCTGACTATCAGACATTCTTCTGAGTCAAATATTACCCAGTTGTCTTTATCTGTGCTTTGGCTTATACTTAATAGATTGTGACATAAACCTTCAATATAATATACGTCTTTGATTTTATCTTTAACTCCCCCAAGCCCTGCTATCCTTCCGGTTTGATTTCCTTCAAATTTTACCTTGCCACCTTTCTTGGGTACTAATGTGGTGAAGTTCTCAGGATCACCAGTCATATGTCTTGAACATCCACTATCTATATACCATTTATTTGATTTGGATGTTCTGAGGCAAATCTGCAGTTAAGGATAATTAAGTTTTAGGTACCCATATTTTTTTGGGTCCTTTTGGGTTAGTACATATAACTTCCTGTTCATGAACCTTCTTAGGTATCCATTTATAGGTTCCTATAATTCCTTTCTTTTTATGAAAACATGAAGAAGTGTAATATCCTTTTCTATTGCAGTAATTACAATAAGCAAAAGGATTAGATGTGTGCACAGAACGTGTGAAATAACTTAGATATGGTTTACTTCCTGTCTTCTTCTTACCTTTTCTTTTGTCTAAGTTTGGATCATATCCTATACCAGACTTATCATTCACATGACGTTGTGCTTTTAAAATAAAATTTAACATCTCACTTCCTTTTGTAAACTTTTTAAGAGTTTTAGTAAGATCAATATTTTTCTTTTCAAAAGACAAACACTTTTCGCAATCTTTATCCAAAGGATCTTTAATTCTTTATTCAAGAAATTTGTTTCTCTTTTTACATGCAATCAAAGTATTAACAATTTTGACAAATTCAGAATGTAAAGCATCATATTCATTTTGTAATTCATCATAAGTAGGATCAGAATCTTTTACCTCCTTGTCTGTTTCTTTTTTAGCAACCAGGCATATATTGGCTGTCTCTTCATTATCACTTTCTTCATCTGAGGAGCTATCTCCCCATATTGCAGAAACAAATGCCTTCTTTCTGCTGCAGGATTTGATGTTTCTCTTTTCTTTATTTTTCTATAATAACTCCAGACATTCTGATTTGATATGTCCAGGCTTACCACATTCATAGCAGATGATCTCCTTGGCGTCTCTTCTGCCACTAGTTCCACCTCTTTGTGAATTCCTGAATCCTCGGCCTTTATAAACTTTCTTTAATCTTCTGATCATCAGGCCTATTTCATCATTAACGATCTCCTCTTCTTCTTCTTGGCTTTCTGCCTTTGTTTTTGTCACACTTAGTGCAAGACTTTTCTTCCTCCTGTCACCAACTTCTTCTAGTTCTCGTTTGAATTTAGTTTGCTTTCATATTCTGAAAGGCTTCCAAACAAAGAAGCTACAGATTGCATTGATTCTCCTTTGGCCTCCTCTATTGCTGTGACTTTGGCCTCCCATTCTTTGGAGAGTATGTTTAATATTTTTCATACTTGGACATTCTGATCATAGAATTTTCCAAGTGCTGCAAGTTGATTAACAAGATGAGTATATCTAAGTTCAAATTCAGCTATTGACTTACCTTCCTTCATTCGAAGTAGATCAAACTCTGTAGTTAGAGTATTGACTCGATTTTCTTTTATTCCAGATGTTCCTTCATGAGCTACTTCCAACGCTTGCCACATTTCTTTAGCAGTCTGAAGAGTACAGATTCTGAAGTATTCTTTTTGACTTAGTGCACTCTGAATCATTAAAATTGCTTTGCTGTTGAGGGTCACTAGCCTTTTGTCATTGTCCTCAAATTCTGCTGGTGATTTAGGAACTTTTCGAGATTCTTCAGTCTTTGTAGGCACATAGTTTCCAGTTTCAATCACATCCCATAGTCCGTATTCTGTAGCAATTACAAATACATGGAACTTAGCTTTCCAGAAGGAAAAATGCTCACCACTAAAACCTGGTGGTCTAGTGATAGATGCTCCGTCAGGAAGAATTACTTTACCCATGCTTGCCATTGGATCCTTCTAAGGTTGTTAAACCTGAACAAGAAGACCTGCACTCTGATACCAAATGTTAGAGCAAGCTTTTCACCCAAGAGGGGGGTGAATTGGATGATTAGAAAATAATCAGATATTTAAAACAAGTTTATAAAACTTTAAGCACAATAAATAAAAAGGAAGCGATACCACCAAAGTTCACACAGGGATTTATACTGGTTCGGTCTCAACCACTTGACCTACGTCCAGTCCTCAGAAATCCTTCTGAGCCTTTCACTATATCTTCCAAGATTCAATGGGTTCTTGGCACCACAATACAAACAGCAAGTTCCTCTAGACACTCGCTCCCCCTTACACAAGGTAATCTTAAATCCCTTCTTAAGGTTTCTCAACCTTAAGTTATCACTATTAGAAATGATTAAGTATGACTGACAAATCTCTCTCACAGAGTATGTAGATAAGAACTGAAGTACAGACGAAAGCTTGAAGCACTTGTAATGATATTTCTTGTAGAGTATTCAGGCGTTTCTCTTCGTTGTTCATTTTTGGAATGCTGGACATATATAATAGAGATTTTGAGGACCGTTGTCAATTTGTCCGTTGATTCAAATGTGCTTCTGAAAAATACACCAGTATTTGTCTTTCCGTTATTTATGAATTTTGCTGCTGCCCACGAATAGTTGTCGTTTGAATGGAGAGTTCAGTTACTCGTCATGTGCGTGATGGTGGAGTACAGCTGTAACACACTTGTGAATATTACCGTTAGAAAATATTTGTATATCCACAGAATAATATGATTCACTGGAACTGTTTTCTGAAAAATCAATAAAACCATCAGGAGTGATCTTGTTTTCGCAACTGAGCAGTAAAATAATATACCATATGATTTTGACAGCAATCTGGAGCAATCAGTAATGATTATTAATATCAAAGACTGACTAACAAAATCTACTGACTTTCATGGGAGTAATTGCAAATGGATCACAGTATATGTTTAAAAGTGTTTACTGGAGCAATAAATCATTATTGGAGAGAATACAATATCACTGGAAGTGAATATAAAAACGTTGAAAGCTTCTGACAGTGATTACTGATTTTCTAGAAGTGATCATGAATTTTCATATTCCACTCGAGTGAATTTGGAATCACTGGAAGTGATTTTGTAAATAGTGATTTCTTCTTGCATTGATTTTAAATCCACTGGAAGTGATTTGGAAGTTTTCAAACATCACTCGAGTGATTCAAGATCACTGGAAGTGATTTGGCAAATATTAAAATATTCTTGCAGTGCTTTTTAATTCACTGGAAGTGATTCAGCGAAAATGCAACATCACTCGAGTGATTGAGGATCACTGGAAGTGATTTGGAATTCTTTAGGTATCACTCAAGTGATATGGCATTCACTGGAAGTGATTTTCAAAACAGTGAATGTTTCTTGCAGTGAATTTTCAATCACTTGAAGTGATTTGGCGCATCACTCAAGTGATTCAGGATCACTGGAAGTGATTTGGAAAACTTGGCGCATCACTCGAGTGATCTGGACTTCACTGGAAGTGATTTTCAAAACAGTGAATTTTTCTTGCAGTGATTTATTAATCACTGGAAGTGATTATGCGCATCACTCGAGTGATTTCCCATATCACTCGAGTGATCTAGAAATTTTCCACATCACTTGAGTGATTTCAATAATCACTCGAGTGATCTTGAATATCACTCGAGTGATTAACTAAATCACTCGAGTGATCTTGCTCAGATCACCAGAACTACTTCTTTTGCTGATATGGAATCCATGAACTTCCAAAACATGATTTGTTATCATCAAAACATGAAATCTAACAAAAACTGCAAAATTGAGGAATGAAATTACCTCTTTTTCCCAGCATGAACTAGAAAGCCTTTATGAAGCCTGGGAAAGATACAAGGAGTTGCTAAGGAGATGTCCTCATCATGGGTTACCAGATTGGTGGACACTGCAAACATTCTACAATGGAATGACGCATACCACCAGAATTCTTGTAGATGCTGCAGCTGGAGGATCTTTAATGGGAAAAAATCTAGATGATGCCTACAATTTACTTGAGGAGATGGCAGCAAATGCATATCAATGGCCTTCTGAACGTCATAATTCAAAAAAGGTACTTGAAGTGCATGAGCTGGATATCCTTACAACTTTATCTTCTCAAGTTGCATCTATATCCAAGCAAGTGAGTTCATTGACTAGTCAAGCAAATGCAATCAATACTCCTCATGAAACCTGTGACCGATATGGAGGACCTCATATGAGTACGCAAAGTCAAGATGGACAGTCATCCATACCTTCTCAATCGGAGCAAGCTCATTATATCGGAAATCAAAGAAATGACCCATTCTCAAACACTTATAATCCAGGTTGGCGGAATCATCCAAACTTTGGCTGGAGGAATAATCAAAATGTGTTCAAACCGCAAGGGAACTACCAGCAACAAGCTCTTCAACTACCAAATCCACCACAGCAAAAAGTGAATGTGGAAGATGTACTGGCTCAACTAACCATGAATACATCTCAATTCATGTCTAGGACTGATGCAACACTTAAAAGCCAGGAAGCCTCGATAAAGAACTTGGAGATCCAAATGAGCCAAATTGCAAATATGCTGAATTCCAGACAACCAGGTACTCTTCCAAGTGACACTGAAAAAAACCCAAGAGAGCATGTAAAGGCTATTGCATTAAGGAGTGGGAAAGAATTGAAAGATCCTGTAATTCTACATAAGACTGACGGAGAAAAGAAAGAAAGTGAACAAGAAAAGAAGGAGGAAGCACAGAAACCTCAAGAAGATGATGTGGTACCAGGAAGAATCAGCTTTCCAGATAACCCTCATCCATATGTACCACCAATTCCATACCCTCAAAGACTTGTGAAGGCAAAGCTAGACAAGCAGTTTAAAAAGTTTCTGGAGGTTTTCAAAAAGTTACATATCAACATCCCTTTTGCAGACGCTTTTGCCCAAATGCCCAGTTATGCAAAATTCATGAAGGACATTCTCTCAAATAAGCGTAAGCTGGAGGAATTTGAGACAGTTGCACTTACTGAGGAGTGCAGTGCCATTCTGTAAAAGAAACTACCACCAAAGCTGAAAGATCCAGGAAGCTTTTGCATACCTTGCACCATAGGTCAATGTAACTTTGAAAGAGCACTTTGTGGCCTGGGAGCAAGTGTAAATCTCATGCCCTTATCTGTCTACAGAAAACTTGGTCTTGGAGAGGTGAAGCCTACCACAGTTTCACTACTTCTTGCTGATCGATCAATTAAACATCCAAGGGGTGTCTTAGAAGATGTTCTGGTTAAGGTGGACAAACTCATATTTCCAACTGATTTCATCATTCTCGACATGGAAGAAGACCAAGAAATTCCTATCATTCTTGGGAGGCCATTCCTAGCAACT
This sequence comes from Albizia julibrissin, assembly GCA_037074505.1. Taxonomy (NCBI): domain Eukaryota; kingdom Viridiplantae; phylum Streptophyta; class Magnoliopsida; order Fabales; family Fabaceae; genus Albizia; species Albizia julibrissin. The sequence goes on along the minus strand of CM073486.1, from coordinate 19,742,362 downwards.
GGGAGAACTTTAATAGATGTGCAACATGGAAAGTTAACTTTACGAGCTCAAGATGACCAAGTATCTTTTAACATTTTTAAGGCTTGGTCATGTCCAAATGAAGGTGACACCTGTTATAGAGTAGATACATTAACCAGATGCACAAAAGACGTGGTGAACAAAAGCTGCGTGAATCAACCACTCGCAATGGGAATAATAGATGTTTCAAAATCAACTAATCCTGAAGTGCACAAAGAATATTGGGCAATAAAAGCCTTAAAGGTAGCTGGTAAGAAGAGACTTCTCCAACTCAATGAGCTTGAAAAATCCAGACAACAAGCTCATAAGAATGCAAAGTTATACAAGGAGAAGACAAAAATGTGGCAGGATAAAAGAATTTTGAGGAGAGAGTTCACGCCAAGACAAAAAGTTCTGATATGCAACTAAAGGTTAAAGCTATTTCTAGGAAATCAGAGATCAAGGTGGTCAGGACCTTTTACTGAGATTGAAACATGGCCATATGGAGCTGTGGAGATTCAAGATGGTGATCGAAAATTCAAAAGTAAATGAGCAAAGGCTGAAAGAATATAATGACAGTGCACTCAACACTTTGAAAACTGTCATCACTTTGGAGGAAACAACAGGTAAGTCCTAATTTTTTTAAAAAAATAAAAAAAAATAAAAAATAAAAAATAAAAAATAAAATAAAATAAAAAATTTTATTGGTTTGGTCTTTGTCTAGCTAAAGACGTTAAAGAAGGGCGGCTATTTGGGAGGCAACCCAAAACTTCTTTTCCTTAATCTTTCAATTTTCTTTCTTACTTATTGAAGCACATAAAACTGCATCTTTAAATTTTAGTCTTATCATGGAGGAAATTATTGTAAAGCTTAAGAACAGGTTCCCTACTCTTCCCAAAGATGTGCTTAGGAAGATCTATAGCTGTCGACTTGAAAGAATGAAGACATTCAAGCTTTTGGGCCTTCCTGAGGATGTCCGCTGGATCATTGAAGCTAAGGTACGTTTAATAGGTGAGATTCATGATTCATTTATTAAACCTATGCCAGGTATGGGAAGAAGCTCTTACTCCAAAAAGAGAAGAGCTAAAAGAATGAAGGTTTGTCCTAAATGTGCAAGGTGGAATTGTGATCAGCGCTGTAGGAGAAAAGGTATGGTTTCTATAAATCGAGAAGATAAAATTCAATTTATAAAGGATGGACTGAGTAATGAGTCATTGGATGATATCATTCAGACTCTTGAGACGCATCCTAGTGGCAATGTTCATCATGTTCTTCTTGATTTATTAGACATATTCAACAAAGAAAAAGAGCGCTACCGTCTTGGGAATCTGACGTTAAAAGACCCTATTTTCCAGTTTATAAGAAAACTGGATGGGAAGCAAATCCTCGATTCATAGAAAGCGTTTAAGTCGTTATTGGACGTAAAACCAGAGGAAGATGTGAGCCACAATCACAACTACTATACATAATATTGCTTTTGTCAATCTGTCTTATCTTGTTCAGTAACTTTTGACTTTCTTTACTCACTTTACTTAATTTCTTGGCACAGTGGCCCACTGGTCATTCGTGTCAGAAATTTTTTTTCAAACTTTTTGAAAAATGTGTGATTTGCATGATTTTGTTGTCACTGTTTTTGTAATATAAATATGTAATCTTCCATTTGTAAAAAAAAACTCAAAATGTCTGAGAGAGAAAAAGAGAGGAGTGGTATCACTCTAAAATGTAGATTTAAATCTATCTGCATTTTTAGTGAAACTGATTTGGAAAAGGATGGAGAGTTTATACCTGCAGCAAAGGAACTGGGACGTGCATTAGCTGCTAGAATGATCAACTTCATCTACGGGGGAGGTATCCAGGGCCTGAGTTAAATATGGCTATTCCTGCAACCATTAATGGTAGCAAGGGTTTGTGTGTAAGGATAAAGGAGTTAGAACATCACTTCTTCTTCTTAGGCCAAGAGTTAGAGGTTTCAAGTCTGCTTGAACGAATGGGACATATGTTTTACCGTGCTGATACTTTTATCTCTCTACCCGGTGGTTTTGAAATGTTGGATAGGATCTCTAGCATTGCATATTGGGCTAAACTGAACTTTCATAAAAAACCATTAGGATTGTTAAATGTTAATGGTTTTTATGATAACCTGTTGTCTTTTCTTGATCATGCTGTGGAAACAGGATTCATACCTCAAGCGACTCGTCATTCCATCATTTCTGCACCAACTGCTGATCAACTACTAGATAAACTGCAAACCTATGAACCTCAACCAGATCTATTAGTAAAAGAAAAAGGTGGGCAATCTTCATATAGCAGTCAGAAGCAGAATCCAGATACCACTCTCCGGTTGTAAACTTTCCTTAATCTTAATGGTTTTACTCTTAGCATTTTGGTTTACTTTATTGTTTGTTTATGTTTTCAAAAAAAATCTTCTTTAATCTTTAGAAGACATTGAGGACAATGTCTGATTTAGGTTGGGGGAGGATTATAAAAAAAATTGCATGATTTCTACATTAGATAGTTAGTAGTAAAACCATTAGATGCATGGGGTGTGAAAAGATGGCAGAGTAAAGAGTTATTCTTAACTCTTGAGACGCATCTTATTAGTTGTAATTTTGTTTTCTTTCTTTCTGTTTCATCTAAAATAAAAAAAAAATTGAGTGTTTTTCAATGATTTTAAGAAGTATATAAGTTTGAAGCATGGATCAATTGAGTTTAGAGATTTTATAGCATGATTGAATAATTGATAGTTGAATTTGGTGATGAACTTTGAGATTGAATGAGCTGAATTTGAAAGTCCCTAACCGTGAGCTTTTGAGCCTATATGATCAATAGTGATTATCTTTCTTGTGTGTGATATTCACCTATTAAGTTGTCACTCTAGAACTTGCTTTAAATCTAGTTGAAATTACATGTCACATGCACATTCAAAAATGATAAAGGCATTCATTTTGTTTAGCCAGAGCCAAATAGCCAACCTTGCAATTATACCATTGATAAGCTCCTTTGAGCCTAATTGATTATTTCTTTATTCTCAACCCATTAATACGTGTTTCAATGATTTATCAAGTGCTTTTACTTAATTTGAAAGATTAACAGAGCATTTGAAATTTCTGTGAAATGGGCTTTTGACAAGTGTAGGGGTCTATATACCATCAACCACAAAAGTGCAGAAGTTGTAAAAAAAAGAAGAAAAAAAAGGAAAAAGAAAAAAAAAGTAAATTATGGGTTGTTGGGATGAGATAGGTCAGGTTTATTCATAAGATGGCCCATTTTTCAATTGCTCTATTTACTTAGTAAATATAGCCCTTCATATCACTTTTTACATTCCTTTTACCTTAACCCCATTACAACCTTTAATAAGTCCTTTTGATTTGAATTATGCATGTGAATTAGGTAGTGGAGATTGAGATTTTTGGCAAGCTTATGGTAGTGCAATTTTTTCAGGTGAATTTGAGCGAAACACTTACCCTAAAACACTTGAGAGATTGAGAGAATGAGCCACAATTATGAATTCGGTTCATTTATTTTCAAATGAAGTTACCAGCTTATACTTTTATTGATTCAAGAATACTATGATCTCTTTATTCTTTAATTGTGTCCTTGTTTATAACTTGACACTTCTGATTTTGTTGGAAGCACTTATTAGTTACTCTTTCTTGTCCGAGGACGTCCAAGAGCTAAGTGTGGGGGAATTTGATAAGTAAAATATTTGCATATTTATTTTCCCTTATATGATGATTTTGTGGACTATATTTGAGCTGAATGTAATTAATTTGGGTGTAATTAATAAATAAATAATGATTTTCTTGCAGCCATGGATAGTACCGGATTAAAAAGAATTAAAGAAGACATTTAAGGGAAGTTACTATTCACGCAGTACTATTCACTGTGCATTGTTCATGCGGGTACTGTTCACTGCGAACTGTAGCAGTTTCACTGTAGCGGACCATTGCGGTTCACTGTAGTGGACGGTGTGTGGAAGTGAGGCAGTTCAGTGCGGGTTACTGTAGCGGACGGTGTGGTCGGTTCACTGTAGCAGTGCGGTTCACTGTAGCAAATCACTGTAGCAGTCTGAAAATGAAGCCTATAAATAGAGCTTCTTGGCACCCTAAAAAGGGAGGAAGGAAGAGAAGGAAGAGAGAGAGAGTTTCTATTTTAGAGAGAGAGTTGTTATTTTTAGAATTTATTTATTGCATTTTTTTACTTCTTGCATGCCTCCTACATTGATGGTTTTACCTCCTATATGGAAGGCCTAGGTAGTCCTCCTTTATAGATGGTACCTACATGGATGGTTTTACCTCCTATATGGTAGGCTAGATTTTCCATTTTCATGCATCTTGTAGTTGTATTTTTATGTTTTTGTAATTAATTTTTATGCAATATTTATGATGTTTGTAATATATTTTGGTTTTTTTTTTAATTTTATCATGAGCTAAATTTTCCTTTTCCAAGGGTGATGACGTACCTTACTAATGACGGATTGAATCTTAACTTATTAAATCTAGTTTTAATTTTTCCTCCATGATTGAGTTTTAATTATTGCTCTTAATGCTTACAATTGATTGGCCACCTTTTGGATGATTTTAATATGCATGTTGAGACCGGAAGGAGATACATGTGTGTGGATCCTATAATTAAAACCATAATTTGCATATGAAATAGGAATATATTCATATGAGTTGTGTAGTCTTAATTGAGTTCCATAAATCTTAATGCATGATTGATTGCTACTTAAATTCATATAGGAATATATTGGGTAAGCAATTAATTATAGAATTACTTGACCTTGGAAAATGCTAGTAATTAAAATAGGGAAACTCGACTATCAATCATGTGGAATAAATTAGACTAGATTAGATAAGTGATTCAATCCAGAATTTATTAAGTGAAATCTAATCCCTAGGACTTTTTCTCATATTTGTCTTTATATCACTTGTATTCATATTTCATCATTTCTACCTTGCAATCTCAATCACAACTAATTAACCGACTAAATAGAATTAAAATTACCAATTTTGGTACTTAGTGATCAATCCTCGTGGGAACGATACTCTACTCACTTCTATATTACTTGATTACGACAGTGTACCCTTGCACTTCTATATACACCATCCTACACTCGTAATAATTAGATAACATTTAAGCAAATTCGGATTGATCTCTACAATTCATTATGCTTCTGTTACTGGCAAACTTGTAAACACCTATTTAACATTTCAATATTTATTGAGTAATAAGCAAATCTTTCATAAGGCATACAAAAATAACGGAAACATACCGATATTATTGATACAATGCTTATTTATATACAGAAATTCCCCATAGGGGTATACACAATAATTACATACTTTAAACAAATATAAGGTCTTTAGACAACCAATTGCCTTACCCAAACTCATCCGGAACCTTCCGCTGCTAGAATTACTAGTTTGCCCTTCGAGCTGTTGCCTGTTGCTAGAAACTTTATACATTTATGGCAAGGGTGGGATTCAGAGAATCTCAGTAGAAACATGCTTTTCAAACATATAAAATGAAAAAATAAATATACAATTCCATGTCATGTAAGATGATCAAAAGCTGTGTGTACACTTGTCCAAGGCCAAATGACATATTTGCACCCTAGCCTACCGGCACCCCTGTTGGGTCCCTGACCATAACTTGGTAAATTGGTGTGTCTAAGAAACTTGGCTCATGCTATAGAGAATGACGTATTCAAACATTTAGTAATCACATAATATATATAAGAAGAAGTTACTACCTAGAACGTGCCCTTTTCATTCCTGACAATCGGTCCAGCTCCATCTCTGGCTTGGGCTACTGATAGATCCTTAAATTTAAAATTTAGGATAAATGAGTTATTATTTATTCATAACTCATTCTAAACTCATTGTTTTGGTTATCTATCATAGTTTCAATAGTTTCTGCATAGTGCGTTCTACATAGTGCAATTTCATTGTTTCCAGAAATTGACAGGTTTTCAATCAACTTTGGAAAATCATAATTAATTCTAGGAAATTATAAATTGACTTATTCAAAAGCCTAAATGTAGCTATTTAAATTTAATTTTATGTAAAAAGTCTTTGGTCTGACCATTGGCATTATAATTTTTCCAGAAATTTTTCAAAATTCTCCTATTAGTTGTCTTCTAGAAATAAAGCACAAATATAAAAATCCATTTCTCTCAATGTACTTGTCCAAAAATTAAAAAATACCTATAAAATTGAAGCTCTATATCTATAATTTAATCTTACTAAGTTTAATAATTGTTGGAAAAATTTTGGTCTACAAAATATATTGCACAACATCACTACTTCACAGGAGGCAGATCAAACAACATGCACATTAAACTTTATAAATTTCCAAATTTGTATACCAACATCCAAAAATCATGAACACCTTCATACCTACACAATTTTTCCTTATAAAGCCAATCGAACCATAAAATTGATGAAATTCTAGCTCCTCCCTATGGTATTGCTTCTGGCCAAAAATAGGGTCTTAAAGGAGGGAATGTGTTTTATTGATGTCTCTTGCTTAATCACTTCCTTATCACTTCTAATCACATGATTAACTACTTAAACACTAAATGATCATAATTAGAGGAAATTTTGCTACCATTTCCCCTAGGGTTTACTTCAGCTTAAATTTACAAATCAAGAGAAAACCAAGGTAAATCTCATAACAACAACCTCAACATCATTGTATAAGGCAAGAGGATCAAGTTTTGGTGATTACCTCTTGGATTTCAAATCTTTCTCTCTCCTCAACGTCTCAGCCCTCTCTCTCTACACTCTTGATTTGTCTTGATAAACATGGATTTCATATAAGAGAAGAGATTAGAGGAGGTTGTACAGAGATTATTAGAAGGCATAAATACCAAGATTACAAGCTCTTACCTTTGATTTTTTCTTTAGAAACCCTAGCTTCTTCTTGGTGCTCTTTAAGCTTTCTTGAACTCACTCTCTCTCTATTTGGATGAAGTTGGCCAAAATATGGAAGTGGAATGAAGAATTATATGCTTTTGTAATATCTATTACTTTTATGTCTCATGTTATCTCATGGTAAAATATTATGGGAATTTACTTGGCTCTTCTTTTTTCCCCTTCCTCTTGAATTATTCATGGCCACATATATTATTTCCTCTCCTTTCCTCTTTGACCAAATATATATAAGGGAACAAGGGAATATTGGTTTGATTTTGAATTTCCATAATTGCTTCTTAAAGTATCATAACTTGCTTTAAATATGTGCTAGCTTGTGATTGGTTCTTTGTTTTTCCTCTTCTTGCATTAATATAATCATATATATATATATATATATATATATATATATATATATATATATATATATATATATATATATATATCTCTTCCATCTCCCTTTTGTTGACTGAAATATGAGAGGAAAGAAAGGTTAAAGGTTTGCCAAAATATCTCTCTTTCTTTTTGACATATTAGTGTTTAATGCCAAAAATTGCCATGTGTCTATTTTTCTTGGTCAATAGTTTTCCTCTTGAATTAAATATGAGCCAAGTAAATTAATTATCTTTCTTGCTCCCTACTTCAGCCAAAATTTATCCCAATTAAAAGGAAAAATAAATGGCTTCTTACTTTATTGGTCAAATGACCATTTTGCCTATACATTTATTACTATTTTCGCACTAGCTAAAAAACTGGGCATAATTTTCACCAAACTTTGAAAATTCATATCTAATTGTGTAGAAATCAAATTGGGCTAGTTCTAAAGGCTATGTGACCCTTATTAAATTCATATTTAAGAAAAATATAATATTTTTCGAAAAAGAATTTTACAATTCTCAGAATTATTGTTTTTGGACACTGACACTGAAAATCGCCAGTTTTACTAGGCCAACTTCAAAAATACATAACTCTTTGTGTATAGCTCCAAATAACTTACATGATCTATCATATTAAATCTTGATAAGTCTAATTTCATTCTAGAAATTTTGATAGGCATTGTATATCATTTTCCTATTTAAAAATATTATGTAATATGACTGCCACACAGGGAAACTCACTAGCAGCAAATCTCAATTGTTATAATTTGTGTTTCCATATAATTGTGTTGTGTGTTACCTCTAATTGCCTTGTTTTATCACTTCTACTCTCTAATTCACCTTTCAATTCCCTTTAATTTTAGGGAATAAAATTATTCCTTTCTTAGATACTAGCTAAACAGGGGTTTAGCAGTCCACTTGATGTAGGCTTATTCTCAAACCTCTAGTCCCAAAATTTAGGATGTCACAAAACTCGAGTTCTCCATATGAAACTTGAATTCATAGTATTGTTAGCACATCTGTAGGTTGTCTCTACCAGAAACTTGCAAGAGTTCACTTTCAAACTCAAGTGAAAAAGTGACCAAAACTTGTTCTCTTTTTAAACACGAGTTCTCCCTTAATCTCAACTTTTCTGCATAACTCTCTGGTTAAAACTTACGGGAGTGCATTTCTAGACTCGAGTGTCAATGACACCAAAACTTGAGTTTTGAACCCTAAACTCGAGTTCACCAACTCTTCACTAATTCTGATTGTTTCTTTAGATAAAAATCGTGAAAGTGCTTATTCAAACTTGAGTTACTTTATCTTCAGAACTTGAGTTCTCAAGCTAAACTTAAGTTCACCAGGAACTTCATCATTATGACTATATCTCTGACTAGAACTAATGAGAGTTAATTTTCAGACTCGAGTGCATATCTTATTAGAACTCGAGTGTGACATTCAAACTTGAGTTCTCCTTATTCTTCTAATTTATTAGTAAGTCTCTGGAATAAAATTGTAAGAGTGCAATAGCAAACTCAAAAGCAAATTGATCAAGAACTCGAGTTCCTTACTCAAACTCGAGTTCATATTACATTATCAGATTCTAATCAAGTTCTTAGAACAAACTCGAGGGAGTCAACATTCAAACACGAGTACATTTCAATCCACAACTAGAGTGCAACATGAAAACTTGAGTTCACTACTTGATCATCACAAACAAAACTCTCAGGAAGAAACTCTCAATGCAGAACTCTTAGGACTCAAGTTCATTCATGCTAGAACTCAAGTGCTCATCTATAACTTGATTGCATATGATTAATATCACTTCCTACAATGCACACAACTTGAGTGTTAAACAAAACTAGCAAGAGTTACACTGAAATATGCTTACCAGACTCTAGTGCATCTTCCAAACTTGAGTTCATATTTACTTAGAACTTTAGTGCCCTTGCCAAACTCGAGTGCATAAGTTGTTTTTTCAGAACATGAAGTTGTGAGTTTGTGAAATACATTTAACAACTAATGTATCTCAATGTTTTTTATCATTCCTTTGCAAAACAATTTATTATTATTTGTTATCATCAAAACATGAATTCTAACATATACATGGTGCAGTCTCAAGGAAAACCCGAGTAGGATCCTAAGTAAACACTAATAAAGTAGCTTTATTAAAATAAATTTATTAAAGTAGCTTTAATAAAGTAGTAATAATGACTTAACTTCAAGATTGGCACCACAAGAAGATGACACATGTCTCTTCATCATTGTGATCACTTTATGACTTTTTTGTTGGCACTCTCATAAGGCGCCACCTAGCATAATAGTCAGGGAAATCAATTGGTCTCTAGTCCAATCACGTACTTGACTTTCCCGAACACTAACTCAAGAGTCACGGGATATCATCAAGCTCCCCTTTCCCTGACTAAAAAGTGTTAGAACTGGCTGATACCCAAGAGGGGGTGAATTGGGTGTATGATAAGAAAGTGTGATCTTTTAAAATATTTTCGCAGATTATTCACTTAGTATATATGGAAGTAGCAATTATGTAAATCGCGTATGCTAGAAATATAAAAGTTTAGGGAAGAGAAGATGCAAACTTTGTTTTATTCTGGTTCGGTCCAATCCATGATGACCTACATCCAGTCCCAAGGCTCCTCCTGAGATTTCCAATCCACTATCTTCTTGCTTAACTGGCACAAGAAAAGCCTTTACAAAACTTACAAGAGTTACTCCCTCTTACATACTGTAAGGTTAACTCCTTTTTATGGCAAGTCAAGCAAAGCAATCCCAAAGACCTTTCTCTTCTGCTTACCCGTGCAAGTCTTATAAGCAGCAACATTCTCTTCTGCTTACACCACTGTAAGTCTTATGAGCAGCAACATTCTCTACTGCTTGCACCTTGTAAGTCTTATGAGTAGAAAGTCTTACTGGAAATTCTCTCTACAACTTCCCTGTAAGGTAATCAATCCCCTCAAGGTCCCTCTACCTTGAGATGACTTCTAAAATACAGATGAAGTGTTTACAAGCTCTCTTACAGAGTGGGTAAAATGCTCACTGAAGTACAATGTAAATATTCTCACTCTCAATTATACATGACAAAGAAAAATAGATATTAACAGAGAGTATATGAGAGACGATGATTCATGACAACAGCATATTGCAGTTGGGTTCTCACTACTTCATCATTTATATTCGCTCATTTATTTGGTCACTGTCATATGACTATCTTCTTTTTGGATGCCTTGGTTATATACAGAAAATGTTGAGAGCAGTTAGAGTATTCAAATATATTTTCCCATTAAAACCCATTTGTGCTTTACAGATACTTTAGTGCTTTTCATTGATCATGCTATGACAAATGTTTCAGTGTTGCTTTCTTTCTATTTTGTTAAACCGATTTGAATACTCTTGATGCCCATATTTATTGTCATTGAATATTGGTCGGTTGCTTGCCATGTGAACTATAGTAGAATATCTGTAATGCACTGACAGAAAATAGCCGTTAGAGAATATTTTAAATATCACTCAAGTGGATAACTACTTTATCAGAAGTGATCTACATCAGCTGAGTACACCATGAAATCCTTCAAGTAAATTCTTCAACTCGGTGTACTTCACTTGGAATGTTCAGACATCTTCTGGAGGTGCTTCTAATAAAAACAGTGAATCATTTGAGTTAACTTCTAATTCATTGGGAGTGAAATCCTGAAACATAATAATCACTCAAGTTTGACATCGTTTCACTGGACGTGATTTTGATAAAATAATAAATCACTCGACTGCATAAGCATTTCGCTGGTAGGACTTTGTAAGAGTAGGCATATCAATTAAGTACACTGTAATCCACTAGCTGTGATGAACATATTACATGAATGAAGCTGATCTGACTTGAAGTGATTAAGAGACACTGGAGGTGTTCTGAGGTAATCTGGTTCATGTTCATATGCTATGGCAGTGATTTAAAGTTCACTGGAAGTGATACTAAGAAATTGGCATATCACTCGACAGAAAGTGATTTCAAGAAACAAGCAAATCATTCGACCTGATAGAGATTCACTGGAAGCAATACTAATTCATTTGGAATTCACTGGCACTGCGTTCAGGCTTCTTTTGTCAAAAATTATCATATCACTCTAGTGAATTTCAAATCACTGGAAGTGATTTTGTGTACAGTGAAATTCATCGGAAGTAATTTGGCTTGCACTGGAAGTGATTTTGAGAAATCTCATATCACTCGAGTGAATTCCATATTATTGGAAGTGATTTTTGAAATAGTGAATTTTTCTTGCAGTGATCTTGTCGCACACTAGAAGTGATTCTGAAAAATCTCATATCACTCGAGTGAATTCCATATCACTAGAAGTGAAATTGCAAACAGTGAATTTTTCTTGCAGTGATTTGGCTTGCACTGGAAGTGATTTGCAAAATCAACAGAATCACTCGAGTAAATTAGATGCACCGGAAGTAATTTTCAGCATAGTGAAAAATTTCGGGAGTGATCTGATAGGCCACTAGAAGTGATCTACGGAATAACCATATCACTCGAGTAAATTCTGAAATCACTCGAGTGATATGAAATTTTTGTCATATCACTCGAGTAATCTATTGTTCAGATCACTTTAACTCGTTGTTGCGTTTCCAATTCTTCAACAAATAAGGGTCAACTTCCATATAACATAACTCTTTGAATATAACTCTAAAATTTGCATATTATATATCTATGGAAAGCTCTTTAAGTCTAGTTTCATATGGCACTAGTTTCAACTTAATTGGATTGTAGTTTGAGAGTTATGTCCAAAATCCCGAACCTGTTTTGGAAGGTGATGCTGATTTAAGTTTCAACTTGCAATATTTATATCTCCTTCATTTAAGATCCTTTGATATTACTTCTAGAGTCCAAATGACACATTGGAAGTCTATTTTCATATGCAACTGGTTTGGTCTCAATCATAGTTTTATTTTGAGAAATATGATTGAATAACCAGATCTTACTCAGCTGGACGAAAAACAGAGACTCGCCACTACAGTGCATCACTTGTTGAAGCAGTGAATCACTCCAAGTAATTTTCACTGTTTGCAGAATCACTCAAGTGATTCTAAAATATTACTTGAGTGATTGTTAAAATCACTCCTATTATTATAGTGCTACAGTATGCTACAGTGTCAATAAGTTACAGTCACTATATGCTACAGCACCACTGCTATAGTGCCATAGAACTTGAATCTTTATATTTTTCATTAATTCTTGCAAGTTTTTCATTCCTCAATTTTTTCTTTCATTGCTTGACTAATCTACAAGATATGCAACATGAAATATAGTAGTTAGTCAATGTAAGAGATAAGTATATTATGTAAACTTTTTGCTCTTAATATTTGATATCTATATTTGACATCATCAAAACTAATCATATCTAACAAAAAGTTGATCAACATAGGCGAGAAAGAGGAAGGATAATTTTAGAAGGACACTTGTCACTTTGAGATATATGGCATTATAGGATTTAACCACTTGACACATGGCACAAATCCAACACTCCCCAACTCCTTTAAGATTTTAGCCAACCACAAGAAAAGAAGAGAAAAATAGGAAAAATCATAAGAAAGTAAAAGATGAGAGAAGGTGGAGAAACTTGAGAATCCTAAGTGTACTAGAGTCGATTTCACCTCTGAAATTGCGTTTCTAGCTCCTGAAGACTTCTCTAATATTGTTCTTCTCAGTGAGATCAACATTTCTATGGTTTCAAATTCTTGATCAAAGGTGTTTGGTGTCATCTACAAGGTGGAGGTGCTACCAAAATCAAGAACTGGATATGGAATCATGTAAAGGTACGTATAAGCTTTGATTTGAACCAAATATCTTAAGGTTTTCATAAGTTGTTGAGATGCCCTAATTTTGGCCAGACCTAGAACCCTATGAAGAAGTGTGATTTTGGTGTTTCCAATGTTTCCATTAGATTCTACAAGAAAAAATGTGTGGCAATAGCCTCTAATTCTGATTTTGGAAGACTGTATAGAAAGCTCTAATTTTTGGAAATTAAGCTTAGAAGCTATCAGTCTGCATTTTCTAGGAGATATTTTGTTTATGATGAAATTGTGAATGGCCAAATCATATCCAAAAACTATGATATTTTCCAGAAAATAGTAGACATGCTAGACTTTAATTTGATATATAATATGTGGCATTTAGGTCATTATATTGGGAGATATGATTTGTTAAATTTATTCATTAAATCTGGAATGATTTCTATTGAAGTAAAGATTGATTAAGGTTTCTAGAACTTTTTGCATGTATTTGGAAGAAGGAAATACCTTTCCCTTAAAATAAACTTAAAAATGGTCACATAGGACTTTGAACCACCTCAATTGGAGATTTTTAGATTAAGTTATGATTTTTCAAAGTTAGGTAAAAATTCTAGAAGTATAGGCTTATCATGTAAATTTGAGATACTTGGAGTGAATTGCAATAATAGTGATTTCCAAGGGTAGAGTAATGTCCAAGAGGTTAATGTAGCTACATAGGATATTCATTTTTCATGGCTTTAATAATGTGGATATATATATCTAGGGCTATGAGATGTCAAAGAAGAGGAATGGAAGAATCTTTAAGCAACTTCAATGATTGGAAGAAAAAGTATAAGAGGTGAACATAAAGCGAAAGGTAGTAAAACTTTCCTGACTTGCATTCACTTGATAAGTATGCTTATACATTGATGTGTTTAATTGCTCTGATGAATGATATAAAGCATGCATAAATGATTGGAACTCTGTCTTTACTTATGTTATGGCCATATGTATAATGAGTAAAGCATTGAGCATGAAAGTATGTCATTATTCTAGCACAAATTTATGTAAGCAAGCATGTCATGCATTAAGCTTGTATCTTTTATGCATAGTTAGTAAAATTTGCTACTGAGATTCTATTAAATCTCGCTCCCCTATATAACAATATAGGTATATTGAGTAGAGGAGAAGAACGTAGAAAGAGATACAGAAGAAAATGTTAGAAATGGCTGACACCCAAGAGGGGGTGAATTGGGTGTATGTAAGAAATTAAGAACTTTCAAATTCTTTTCTCATTTTATCAAATCAATAAGTATAAAAGTATAAAATCATAAGAAATTATGTAAATTATACTTGCTAGAAATATAAAAGCTTAGGGAAGAAAAGATACAAACTGTAATTTATCTTGGTTCGGTCCAATCCACGATGACCTACATCCAATCCTCAAACTCTTCCTAAGATTTCAATCAATTATCTCCCTCAAGTTTAATCAAGTACATGAGAACCACTACAATCTGACAAGCCTACTCTGAGCACTTGTAAAGCCTATACAATTTTTGTCCTAAGACAAGGACTCCCCCTTACACACTATAAGGATACAATCTATTTCCTATTCAAGATCTCCCAACCTTGAGTAACTCTCAGAAGATAGAATGATTACAATGAAAGCATACTTCTCTCTATAAGTAGTAGAGGATGATTAACACTGAAGTACATGGTAGGAGTATGATTATAGAGCTTCACTTGGGTAAGATTCAGAGTAACATCATATCAACATTATAGGCATTCATTCTCTTCACTTAGTCTTTGAAAGCTCTTCTATTTATAGTTGATGAAGACTAATGATCGTTGAGCTTTTCTTCTTCGCGTTAAGGCTTACAAAAATGACCATTAAACTAGCCATTTAAAGCTTCTAACACAAAAGTGTTTTTTCCCATTTTTGCATTAATCCTTGTTTGATCACCTAGAAAATGCTAAATCATAATATAATGAAGTGTTAAAGTGATTAAAAGCAAGAAGAACAAGTTACATAAAATTCCAATGATTTTCAAAAATTTCAAGGTGATGCTCTGTTTTCTGGAAATATAGAGTATTGAAATACTCTTCTTACTATCAGGATAAAATGGTTCTTTTCTAGTTATAGACTATTCGAATCGTGTTAGACATTTTGAACTTAGACTATTCGAATAGTCTGAACTACTATTCGAATAGTTCCTTTTAAAAAGAAAATAAAGTTATTCTAATACAATAACCAACTATTCGAATACTCATTTGAAATTTGATTAGAAAAAAAGTCACATTTCAAAAACTTAATACTATTTGAATAGTCTTCTTGCTATTCGAATAGTCTTTCATTATAATTGATGAAATCTATCCTGATATTTATTCAAATATTTCAAAGCATATTATCCTGATAATATTCATACTATTCTAATAACCTTAAGATATTGATTTTGAAATACTATTCGGATAATCATTTTACTATTTGAATAGTGCTCTAACTATTCAAATAGTTATCCTATTATCCAGATAATCTGAGTTTGAAAATACAATGGCTATTTAGATAGTGCCTTAACTATTCAAATACTTTTTCACTTGTATTCTTTTCAGAAAAGTTTGTTACTCTTACTATTCGAATAATGCCTCTTGTATTCAAATAGCCTTCTTTGATAATGAGTAATGTTTATTCAAATACTTCATTCCTTATTCAAATAATCCTTCAAAATTTGAAATGTATTCGAATAGCTTCTCACACAGAATAGGTTACTTTATTCAAATACAACTTGCTGTATTCGAAAAATGCACCTTTGATAATGAATCTTCATATATATTCAAATACTGCAACATCTTTTTGAATGAACCACTGATTCTAATAGGCATAACTCTTTGGATATAACTTCAAATTTAGAAAATGACCTATCCTCAAAAAGTTCTTTAAGTCTACTTTGCAAGCAACTAGAATGAATCCAAAATACTTTGTATTCCAAAAGTTATGATCTAATTTGTATCAACTATTCTAGAATAGATCATTGAATTTGAACACCAACTTCCAAAATTCATCTCTTTTATCTAAACTCCTTTTAACTTGATTTTAGTGTCTATGTGTCGCATTAGAAGTCTAGTTTCATATGAATTAAGTTTTACCTCAATCAGATATGTGGTTTAAGTGATATATCAAAAATATTGAACATGTTATGAAATACATGTTAATAATAAGTGGCATTTTTCAAAATTCACATCTCTTTCTTCTGAGCTTCTTCTAACTTGATCTTGATGTCTATTTTTTGCACTAGAAGTCTAGTTTCATATGAATCAAGTTTCAGCATATTGAATGAAACAAAGTTCGCTACTATTTTTCAAATAGAACACCTACTATTCAAATAGAACAACTATCATTCAAATAAAACTTCTCTTATTCGAATAAAATCCAATATTTTGAAAGAGCTAGGTACTTTTAACTTCCGATTAAGTCATTTTAACTTCCATTAGACAATAGAGACCTCTAGTATCACTTCTAAGAGCTTGAATCTTGATATTCCTATTAGATCATGTAAGCTCTTAATATGTTCTTCTTGATCAATTTCCATATCCACTTGATATCTTCTTTCTTTGCTTGACTAATCTATAAGATATTTTACATTAAACACAGTACTTAGTCAATATAGGAGATAAATACAGTATGTAAACTTTTTACTCTCAATATTTAATATATATATATTTGACATCATCAAAATTAATCATATCCAACATTCTCTCCCTTTTTTATGATGAAAAATCCCTTATGAAAAAAATGTATAAGTTATAAAAGAAAATTAAGAGCAACATATTTTTCTTGCCTTGCTCTCCCCCTATTTGACATTAGCAAAAAGTTTGAAGTATAAGGAAGAAATGCTTGCAGAGAAGTAAATATGAAAACAAATTAAAAATGTCTTTCTCTCCATTAATCAAAATGAATGTGTCAATAAAATTGTAACACCCCAATTTTCAATCACCAATATTTCTCCTATATAATTAATACCATTAATGGAATAAAATGGTGAATGGTGGTGTGCATGAAGTTACCATGATATTTCAATTTTTGGATACAAACAATTTGGCTAAGTAAAGACCCAAAAGAGAAATTAATGTCCATGAAAAGGCCTACTATTGTAACCAAAATACTGGAATATGAAATGATATGGCTAAATGTCTATTATACATGTAAAAATTGGTAAAACCAAAGAAAATAAGCAAGAAATGATTTATTTAGATAAATCATGAATTGTAGGGGTTAAAACCGTAATTTTGCCAAAAAGCGGGAAACGATTATTTTTCTCTAATCTTCCTAATAATATCAATTATATGAGAACTAAAAAGAGGGAAATGACTACTTGATAATTAATAAGCCTATTTTAGTGAATTATTATAAGGAAATGTCAACTAGTTAAAAGTCAAATGACAAAAGTCAACCTATTGCAGGATGACAATGTGATAGTTGAGGTCAATATTACTCCCTCAATTCTCATGCAACACAGCTGAGCAAGTTTGAAGGAAGGGAAATGAGATTAATGGAGATAATAATCACCAAAGTTAATTTGTGGACCAATGTAATAGTGCCACATGTGTTAATATTATTTGATTAACACAATATATTATTCCCTTCATTTCTCCATTCCATTTATTTATTCCATCGTGCAAACAGACCAAAACTAATGAGAGAGAGCTGAGGTGGTAGAGTAAGAAGAAGCTAGGGATTCTTCAAAATCAAGGTAAGCAAGTCTTGAACATGTGATTCTTGCTTCCTAATCCTACCATGATCTCTCCTACTCACTTCTTCTTCCTTGGAACTATGGCTTTTAAGAGTTTCCGAGAGGAGAGATAGGCACAGTTCAGACGTTGAGGAGAGAGAAAGTTAAGAAATCCAAAGGTAAACCTCCAAACATGATTCTTATGCTTTGATTGATGCTATTAGTGCTATTCTTGGTTTGGTTTGGTTGTTCTTATGAAAGATAAATGAAGAAACTTAAAGGACCTTGATAATCAAGTTTCTCTAAACCTTATCCAATGAATATCTAAATAGCTAATAGTTTAACTATAAGTAGAAAAGAGGTGATTAAGTAAGACAGAATGAGAAACCGATACAATTTTTTTGAGAACCTAAAATCGAGACCCTGTCTTGAACATGGTAAAGGAGGTAAAATTTGATAATTCCAATGATTCCAATAGTTTTATATGATAAAATTGTGTAGGGTATATGTTGATGACTAAGTGAGAAAAGCCTCAGAATGAGGAATAGCCAAACTACCCCTTAAACTTAAAAGAAAGGGCCACTAAGGGTATTTTCATCATTTGGCCCTGAATTTGACCAATTTGAGGTCAAAAATGGATTCTACACATGAAATTGTGTAGGAATAGCCCAAGTCATAAATTTTGACAATGTCCAGTAGATCGAGGTATATAGGGGCATTTTGGTAATTTAGCATTGTCAAGCTAAGTTAACCAATATCTTGAGTTTAGGGTAAAGATCAAATGAGTAATAACTCATCTATGGCATTTGGATATTGTAGGAATTGGGAACAATCTGAAGGTTAAGCTTACCTGAGCTCCGAACCACAAGAAAAAGACACAAGGAAAGCAATCAGGTAGTAATATCCTTCTTACATATACTATGTGATACCCATTATGAATGTCATACATTGTAATATGAGCTAGTGTCCTAGACACACTCATTCTCCATTTTGTGGTCAGGGACCCAACAGGGGTACTAAGTCGACCAAGGTGCAAACGTATAGCTTGGCCTTGGGCAAGTATACACGCATACGTTCGATCATCTTACATGCCATGACGTTGCATATCTATTTTCCATTTTATTTGTATGTAAGCATGTTGCTACTAAGATTCTCTTGAATCGTATTCTTTCCCCACAACAAAACCATTTTAGCTGAAGCAGGTAGCTCAAAAGGCAAAGCAAAAGCTACCGATGATTAGGGTCCCGGAGTTTCATTACGACTATAGTGGTTTTGCATGTACTTTAAGATCTTTGAGTTGTTTCTCTGTACATGTGTATATATATGTGTGTTATCAAACCCTTTGAGGGTAACCTCCGGTAATGTAAATAAATACCATATATTTTCATGTTTCCGCTATGCTGCATGCTTTGAGTCTTAATATGCTTATCGCCCGTGATTATTTATGGTATTAAAAGGGGAGTTACAAAAATAATTATCTCTTCCCCTATTTGAAAGTAATTTCATTTTTAATGTGATGCAAATGGAAAATGGTTTTCATTTTACAATTTTGAAACAATTTGAAGATGTTTTTAAGAAAACTTTCATAATCAAAACAAATTGAAATCAAAGATATGAAAATTATTCTCAAAATATAAAGAGTAATGTTTTAGAAATGCTCATTTGGATTCGACAAGCTGATGATAGATCCATGAAGTCCAGTTTACCACACTTTCACTATACAACTCTCATGCATATTCATGTTGTCTCTAGGATGCTCTCACTGAGTTGAGCTTTTGTTCCATATTTTTATCATAATATGCTTAATTCTCCTTTGTATTGGCAAGGTATTTGTTGCTTTTAATGTTGCATCCAATATATTTCCCTTAATTGATTGTTAAAGCATATGTCCTTAAAGTTGATATATTCTCTTTTAGTGTGTTGAGGAATAATCTTACATAGAGTAAATTCTTCTGTCATAAGTTAAAAACATTCTTACAAGGAGAATGATTAGTGCAATCAAGTATAAAAACAATTCCTTTCTATAAAGTATATGTAATTTAAGATCATGGAAAGAAAATATATGAGTAACTCATCATCAAAACTAATAAAGAGATAGTGAATGCAGATGAGTATGTTAAAAGGATTTTCTTCCAATAAAGGAGATGGGCTTTCAAGATATAAAACACATGTAAATGTGCAGCTGCCCCTTAATGAATGAATGACTTTAAAATCATTATGAGGAATATAGTTAATAAATCTCCTTGATTTGAAAAGGAAATTGGAGACAATAAAGAAAATGAGTATGAAAGTCTAAAGATTTGGTGAGAAATCGAGTTTTGAAAATGAAGATGCTATTCAGGGGTTTTAACAACTATACCCCAATATCACTCGAGTCATCACTCAAGTGTTCACTTTGAGTGATGCAACTTAAAGAATTTGAATTAAGAAAGAATACAATACCTCACTTGAGTAATGTTGTGATTAC
Organism: Albizia julibrissin; assembly: GCA_037074505.1. Taxonomy (NCBI): domain Eukaryota; kingdom Viridiplantae; phylum Streptophyta; class Magnoliopsida; order Fabales; family Fabaceae; genus Albizia; species Albizia julibrissin. Next base: position 19,722,114 of record CM073486.1, on the reverse strand, counting down.
TTGAGTATAGTCCTCTGTAGTCTATTGAGGCATTGATGGTTGATCACTTATCTGGTGATGTGATCAAGACTGAGGGATTCTGTATTCAAAGAGGCTTCAGTGTTTTACAATAGCTTTGTTCCTAATCTCCTCAACTATTCAAATAGTAGACAGAGTATTCGAATAGTCTTTGTTGATTTGTAACTCTTGTTATCCGAATAGGAATAGTATTTGGATAGTTTCTTTAGGTCTGGTTACCCATTTTTTCTATCTGAATTATATACCACTATTCGAATGGTTTTCTATCTTTGGTTCCTTATGCTATTCAGATAGAAACTCATGTATTCGAATACATTTCCTTTCTTGCCCAATACCAATGGTTTAGTTTATTCGAATAGAGATTTTACTATTCAAATAGTCTATTTGAAATATTAATTGGGATTATTTGAATAAAAAATTCATTAATCAAATACATTTTTTAAACAATAGTACTATTTAAATAGTTCTTAGAGTATTCAAATAGATTTTCAAAAACAAATGTTGTCTTTATTCCGATAACTTGAGTTGTATTCAAATACAACCTTAAAGTAGATTTTTGAAGATAGCTTTCTACTATTTGAATAATAGATACACTATTCGAATACATTCATTGTAAAGTTTGTATTTGTATTCGAATAGTGACTCTGGTATTTGAATATGCTTTGTAAAATCATCCTATTATTCAAATACTTTGTTCATTATTCAAATAGTCTCTTTATAAAATATGTTTTGTATTCGGATAGTGACTCTGGTATTCAAATAGTGTTTTTGTATACTTTGTGAAACTGTTTTGTTATTTGAATATCATTTCCACTATTCGAATAGTCTTTTTGATGAGAAGTACGTTAGTATTCAAATAAGCTTTTGTTATTCAAATAGACTTTTTCAATTTTGAAAACAAATTTGGTTTATTCGAATAGTCTGGCCTTATTCGAATAGTTCCTTTGTAATAACTTTCTTTTGTATTCGAATAGTAACCCTGTTATTCGAATATTTACCAATACACAAATTGAGATAATATCACTTGTATTCGAATAGTCATTTTACATTCGAATATAGTTCTTTTAAAAACTTGTCTGTGTATTCGAATACAATGGTTAGTATTCAAATAACACTTCTTTTCTCATAGCATCCTTTTTATGGACAATCCTGCAAAAGTATAAATATATGTTCTTTAGTACCCAACTTCTCTTGAGTCTACAATATTAGACATGACAACTCTTATGCTCTTATACAATTAAACTACATGATATTTGACCAAAGAGTATAATATACTAATAAAGACCAAAATATAATTTTACCCAATTAAATAAATTCAATCCATTGAATCATAAATTATGAATGAAATAAGGTTTTCAGGAATGTATTATGTAAATTGTTACAAAATCTCAAATGTTCTTTCGAATCTTAAATATGCATTATGACTTTAAGATTTTGAATGCATGAAAACTCATTTATGAAGTTTGTTAAATATCAATGTTCATGCTAAAAATAGTGGAAGCCAATAGTTATATATATATATATATATATATATATATATATATATATATATATATCAGAAAGCTTTAATTTTAGAGAACATGTCAAATATTGAAGTTAACATGTTGGACTATTTTCTCGAGTGCAAAAGTCATAACACTAAAGCATTAGCCAAACAAGCTTAGCATAATAGGAATGAATAAAAATAATAACTTTGCTATTGACTAATAGACAGTCTTAACTTTTTAGAGTAATGTCTTGAAGAACAAGAATATTAAGTCAAGGATTTAAGTGCTTAGTTGCTCGGAGATAGATAACTTGTTAAGGTATTGGAGCAATAAAATAAAATATGTAGATTTATAAACTATGAAGTACAGGCTCATTGGTTCAAATGACTAGAGTTCCAAATACTGTCTTAATAAGTTATTCCACTATAATGGAATAACTCAGCCAAATAAGATTCTAGGCATTAGCCACAAGGCTTTCACATATTGTAATCTTTTCTGGGGAATACACTTGAAACTCATATAGATGGTTAACTTGTTGGACATAAGGTCTAACTCATTAGAAAATAAAGATTGAGGACTTCAAGCTGTAACGAGTTTATGAAAAAGAAAAAATATGTGAATGATAAGGAAGAACACTAGTGGAAGTATTTATTTCTAACATTTTAGTACAAATATATTTACTTTCAATTTTGAAATCAATTTAAATGCAATATGAATAATTTTCAAATCATGTGTATGCACTAGGATGGATTGAAATCTAAGCAAATTTTTGAAATATGCATTTCAAACTCAAATGCATAGAAAGATTATGTACAATTTCACTTTCGGTTCATTTAGCAATCTAAAAACATTTTGAAAATCATAAATGATTGATTGATAATGGTATGCAATAATTAGTAAGTATTTACCACTCAAATTAGTTTATACAGGCACAAGATAAGAAAAGGCATAGTGTGAACACTAGAAATGAATCTTTGAGTGATAGTGAAATGATGCTGCAGTAAGGGTTTTACCTTTAATAGTACTCTGAACATTTTACTAGAGGAAGAAAGCAATACCTTACTCAAGCAATCTCGTAATTACTCGAGAGATTATCCTTTGAAGCTCAGATGTGCATAATTTCTTTACTTTCGCCTCCAGCTGGTCTTATCACTTAAACATTCACTCCCATAGTGATATCTCAAGTGCTGTCTCCTTTGGCATGCTCAACATCAAAGTTAGGCCTTACTTGTTTAGCTTCCTCAAGAAATGATTTATTTATCCAGGTAGTAATAATCTTGAGATGAATCTCTTCCTTTCTTCTTCCTACAAAACTATATAATCATTTTTTTGTTCTTCTTGATCAATTTTACTTGGATCCACTCATGGTTAGCTTGTAGGATTCATAATTTACATGCTCTAAGAATATAGTTAATTTGAAAAAATTGAGTAAAATGAATTTAACATGACTTTATGTATAAAAATATTCTCTTTTGATGTATGCATATATGCATAAAGAGTTAAACTATTGAACATTATAATCCCTTTATGAATTTATTAAATGGATTTTCTAAGGGATGTGAAGACATATTTTCAAAATAGTTTGCAGTGCTTATTCCTAAGGTAATAAAGTATAAACCATAATAAATATTAAATATAATAGTGTAGAACGCTTTACCATTGTATACTTTTACCTTATGTACTTAGAGGATTGGCTTTGCTTATCTATTGCCTCTTTCTGTTACATTGATTCTCCATATGTGTTACCATGGGTGCTTGCAAAGCTCTCTCTAAAGATATAAACTTTAAAAGTCTTATGTTTGATATTTGAGAGATTATTTTTTTTCTTGTTCTCCTCAAGATAGTTGAATAGTACTCTATGGTAGCTCATTCTTAAGGTGGAACATACTAAGACTGGTTTTCAGAGAAACCGGTCTTAAAACTATATTTTAAACCTAAAATTTCATTTTAATAGTTTTATTAGTCAAACTTTAAGAACGGTTGTGATACAACCGGTCTTAAAAGTTTATATTTTAGATTGATTTTTTAACCGGTCTAAAAAGTTAGATACTTTTTAGACTGGCTATATCAAGACCTGATCCAGAACCGGTCTAAAATGTCTTTTTTAACCGGTCTAAAAAGTGATTTTTGTAATAGTGAATAATATTTGAATAGTCTTCTTGATATTCAAATAGTCTTTCATTATAATTGATGAAATCTATCATGATATTTATTCAAATAATTTCAAAGCATATTATCCTGATAATATTCATACTATTCGAATAACCTTGAGATATTGATTTTGAAATACTATTCGAATAATCATTTCACTATTTGAATTGTGCTCTAACTATTCAAATAGTTATCCTATTATCCGGATAATTTGAGTTTGAAAATATAATGCCTATTAGGATAGTGCCTTGACTATTCAAATACTTTTTCACTTGTATTCTTTTCAGAAAAGTTTGTTACTCTTACTATTCGAATAATGCTTCTTGTATTCAAATAGCCTTCTTTGATAATGAGTAATGTTTATTTGAATACTTCATTCATTATTCGAATAATCCTTCAAAATTTAAAATGTATTAGAATAGTCAATTCCCTATTTGAATAGCTTCTCACATAGAATAGGTCACTTTATTCTAATACAACTTGTTGTATTCGAATAATGCACCTTTGATAATGAATCTTCATATTCAAATATTGCAACCTCTTTTCCAAATGAACCACTGATTCTAATAGGCATAACTCTTTGGATATCCAAATTTGGCAAATGAACTATCCCCAGATTAAGCCAACTTTACAAGAAACAGGAATCAATCCATAATACTTTGTATTCTAAAAGTTATTATCCAATTTATATCAAATGGTCTGGAACATATCATTAAATTCGAGCACCAACTTCCAAAATTCATATCTCTTTCATCAAAACTCCTTTTAACTTGATCTTGGTGTCTATGTGTCACATGGGAAGTCTATTTTTATATGAATCAAGTTTCACCTCAATCGGCGATAATCTCTTGAAATTCATATATTTTAATATATTTTCCCATATTTTTATTGTTTTTTGGAATCAATTTGTGCATAAAATAGACATACATAAAGGAAAATGTGATTGGGTGAAACAATATTCAAATTTTTGAAAATATGGAGCTAAATGTGAATAGTTTTACTATTTAAAGAGTTTTAAGTAGCTCATAAAATCTTCCTTTTTATAGGAGGATGATGACCACATGTGAAAGCTTGAAAAGATCATGGGAAGCTTGGGAAGAAGGAAAAGAATGCATGAATCAGATGAAAAAGGAAAAAAAATGATGCATGCGCTTGCTGCGGGTTCTGTAAAGACCCGCCTCATATATCCCTTATTACTAACCTTACTCAGAGTAGCAATGCGTAGTTCACTGGGCACACAGGAATAGCATGAATATACTGATAATATTAATACAATATTGCTTGATTATAATACAAACGTTTCCCCACCAGGGGTTTACACAGTATTTACAGACCTTAATAACTAAAAGGCCTTCAAACAACCAGCAACGGTCCTCTTCGTGCATACCTCTTTTCTGATCTCAGCATGTTTCCAATGCTCACATGTCTGAATGGTTGTTTGGGAGGAGTGAGATTCGAGAGAATCTCAGTAGCAAACATTACCACTATGCATATGAATGCATGACATGCTTGCCTACACTATTTCATGCCAACATAATGACATGCTGCATGCTCGATGTTATGACATACATATGGCCATTGCACAAATATAACAAAGCTTCAAACAATCATACATGTTTCACACAAATAGGCAAAGCAGTCACATAATCAATGCAAGACATACATATCACATACATGCAGAAAAGGTAAGTTCACTACCTCTCGGACTTTATGTCCTTCTCTTCTTGTCCCTTGATCCGCCAACCATTGCTTCTTCTTTAATACTTCATGACCCTAGATAAGAATGACATCATTAGATCCATGAAGGGTGAATGTCCAATGGCTACATTAGCCTCAAAGGCTTACTTTTACCCTTGGAGTTCTAATCAATTACATTTGGCCAATTTCTTACTCAAATTCACATGGTAATCAAACTACCATCATTTTGATCAAACTTTGAAAAATCATAACTAATTCTATAGAACTCCGATTGAGGTGGTTCAAAGCTCCATTGGATCCTCTTTAAGTCTAATTTCAAGGAAAAATATCATTTTCAGGAAAATACCAACAAAAAAGCCCCAGAAATTTTCCAAACATCAACTATTCCAGAAATTTCCAGAAAACAGGGCCAAAATTCAAAAATTCATATCTCCCAACATACTTGTCCAAAAATTACAAAATACCCATCAAATTAAATATTGATGTCTCTACTTTAATTATGGAAATTTTGAGAATTTTTTGATAAGGTTTGGTTCCTGCAATATCATACACAAACATACTATTCCAGAAAATTCTAGTTTTGCATGACCAAAATTCAAAAACGTAGAAATTCTAGCACACAAATCCAATTGAGCATTATGACCTATAAAATTAAAGGTCTATGTGTCTAATTTCAAACTGAAGAGTTTCATGGCCATTGGATAACATTTGACCACTCAAAAACACGTCACCATAACACTGCCTCCAGAAAACGGAATACACAGCATTTACCCTTTAACTTCCAAAAATTCTCAATTCATATACAAGCGTCCAAAAATTATGAACACTTGCATACCTACACAATTTTTCCTCCTAAATCTAATGGAAGAATCAAAATTATAAAATTCTCACTTCTTCATCACATCAAAACAGGGCAGAAAATCAGATTCTTAGGTACAATATGTTGTTTTATTGTTTTCTTTGGCTTAATCTCTTCCTTTCTACTTCTAGTCAAGTGATTAGCTATTTAAACACTCATTAGACATGATTTAGCCATTGAAAACACTAATTTAAACCATCCATGAATATTACCCAACTTCCTTTATACTCATCCAAACGACAAATCAATCGGTTAAAAAGGAAGCTTACGCTTACCTCTACCCATTTCCACAAACGGTTCAGAATTTCGGTAATACTCCGGCAAGGGAGACGGTACCAAATACCTCCAAATGAAAATCCAAAACCGTAGGAATGAAGATCTCGATGAGTAGAGGAAGTTTCCTGAAGGGTACTTTGAGAGAGGATGTCGTTTCGGCAGTGTTACGGAGGAAAGAACTTCCTCTCTCATCTTTCTCTATTTTATTCTGCACTCTTTCTCTCTCTTCTTTCAGGTTTTTACGTGAAAAATGAGGAGGAAGATGATGATTTAATGGATAAATGGATCATTTTCTCATCTGCCACGTGTCAACACTTGATTGGCCCAAATAATGGATTTTCGCACAAAATACCAAATTCTGCAGATTTTTCATTAACTTTGAAAATTCATATCTAATTGTACAAATGTCCAATTAGAGTGATTCCAAAGGCTATACGACCCTTATTAAGTCTAGTTTGAAGGAAAAATATAAAATTTGTCCAATTAAAATTTTACTCTTTCCAGAAATTTAATCTTTGGATGCTGCCCCAGAAAATAATTAATTTCGCTGGGCTAACTTCAAAAATTCATTTCTCTTTGTGTACAGCTCTAAATGACTCATATGACCTATCAAATTAAAGCTTGATAAGTCTAATTTTATTTTGAAAAGTTTCATAATTTTTTACCATCATTTATCTATCGAAACATGTCACACAATCACCACTGCCACACTGAGAATTTCACCGGTGGCAAAATCACTTTGTGTTCCACTTTAATATATTATGTGTGACTTCTAATCGCTTTATTTTGTTATGCCCCGAGCTCTTTAGCTCACCAATATAATTCATTTTAATATCCAAGGATATAAAGAAATTTTGGGAAATTTAAACATGCCTCGTAGGGATATTTGCTAAACCAAGGTCTAGCAGTCCACTTAATCCATGCTTAATCTTATGCCTCTAGTCCTAAAATTCGGGATATTACAGGTTCACCATAGTAGAAGTATGGCAAAAATTAATGATTGTTCTGTGCAATTCAACGCCATTACTCCACCCATTTTCCGTAGCAAAATTGCAACAAAAATCGGTGACCTTTCTACCCAAGCCCAGTATAATTTTACTACCATTTCGCCATGGCGAAGTAACAGAGAACTACCTAAAAATTATGCTATGCATTTTGAATTGATGTTGTGAAAAAACCTAGATAAAGCTAATAGAGGGACCAAAAATTATTCATTATGACTGGGAGAGGCCGAAATTAAGCTAACGAGAGCTTAGGAAAGAAGAGCCTTAAAGATTTGGAGCCTTGGGTTGGAGTTTCAAAGAGATTATAGCCAACAATCTTGGTTTTTTCTCATTTTTCTTCCTTTTTCTCTCATTTTGCTAATATGGGTTATATTTTTATGCTAAGATTTTGTCATGTACAGACCATGAATAGCTAAACACTCTCATTTAGAATTACTTTTACCCATTGTATGAAGTTAAACTACTATTTTATCTTTCTTTTATTGGTGAATGAGTATATATGATGATTTTTCTTTGTGCTTAATGCTATCTTTTGCTTGATCACCACATGAATAGAGTAGTTCAATTAGAATATGCTTGAGAGAGCTATTTTGATTGTAGAACTTAAGAAAAATCATGTTAGACTTGAAGTTTAGGGATTAAATGGATGGTTTGTTATTAGAATAGAGATATATATATCTAACAACCTAGCATAGTCTATTGAAGGATTGCTTTGAAAAGATGATTTTCATTAATTATAAATAAGAGATTGAATATTGTTAATGAAGATTAAAAATCAATCTTGACTTGAGAGAGCTCGATTGATGATTTTAGAACCTTTGACTAGCATATAGACTCATTTAACCAACATAAGTGGATAATTGCATAGTTTTATATAATACAATGGGAAATCAGTAATCCTAAGCTTATAACCTCTTAAAGTCAAACCCAATTTCTCAAATTTCATTGTTTACTTTATTGTTTTCATAAAAAATATTTATTCATCTTAATCAAATTCAAATGATTCTATTCAACCTAATTAAGAACATAGTTGCACTTGTGGTAGCAAACAAGTTTTTGGCACCGTTGTCGGGGAATATTGACTAAAGTCTCTTGAGTTAATTAGTGTAATTTTGTGCTTGATTACGCTTGAACGCTTCTCCTCTTCTTGTTTCACTTTCTTAATTTGCTTTATTTTTAAGTATAGTTATAGCTATAGTTCTTTTTCTTATTTTTATTAGTTTAATCTTGTTGATAAGTTGGATACTCATTGTGGGATATTTGCATTGTAGGTACTCGTGCTCCGTATGAAAACTGATTTGGAAGTCATTCTTGACAGAGTTGTTAAAGAATATTTTTCTAAAGATTTTGAAACTGAACCATAGACTTCACCTCAAGTGCAACCTATCCAAGCACCTAGACCTTTATCGGTACTAGAGCAACCAAGACTACTACCTCATCCTCATCTATATTACAATATGGAAAATCCTAATGATGATGATTTAGAGTATACTTTAGATGAGTACATAGAACAAGAAAGCTCTACCTATCAATTTAACATCTAGTTCCCTGCTATTCAGGCTTAGAATTTTGATTTGAAACTAATCATAATTCAAATACTCCAAATGATTGGCTTATTTTCGGGAACTTAGAATGAAGATCCTACTGACCATTTGACACACTTTGTACAAGTGTGTGAGAACTTCAAATTTCAAGGAGTAACTTTAGATGCACTCAGATTGCAACTCTTCCCCCTATCACTTGACAAGAAGGCAAGAGATTGGCTTACCACTCTATCTCCTAAATCAATCACTACTTGGGATGAAATAGCATCTAAATTCAAGGCAAGGTTCATTCTAAAGGGTAGACAAGCTGTTCAAAGAGATGAACTCTTGAGTTTTCAATAAGAGTCAGGCGAACTCTTCCATGAAGCATAGGAGCGATTCAAGGAGATGTGGCGTAGTTGTCCTAATCATGAACAAAAGACCTATGTTTCGTTTGAAGCCTTTGTAGCAAGATTGGATGTACCCACCTCAAATATGCTCAACAATGCCTCCAATAGTGGAATTGGTAAGATACAGGTTTGTGATATATTACAGTTGTATGAGGACATCGCTTCTAGTTTCTTTCAATAATATGAAAAATCACGCCTTGGCTATCGAACATATAAGGAACCAAGTCCTTTAAGTGGTTCAATTAAGTCTAAGGAAATTTATGATCAACTTGAAGCAATAGCCAAGAGATTCGATCAACTCAAGTTGAAGATAGAGAGAAATTCTTCCAAGAATGTGAATGCTATCTAAGTGCCAAGTCCTTCTTGTGAAATATGTGGAGAAGCCCACTCCTATGAAGAATATCATCATACTATAGAGTCGGTGAATTATTTGAACAATAATCAAAGATATCCAAGTGGCAACCCTTACTCTAATACCTACAACAAGGGTATGAGGGACTATCCCAACTTCCTCTTAGAAGACTGGACCTAGTGAGAACCCAATTAATCACTATGCTTCTATTAGTAAGCCAATATGTTCATCGAGCTTTAAGCACCCACAAAAGCCACAACAAGGTGATTCTAAGACAAATAAACTCCTGAGGCAACTTCTCAAAGGTTAAGCAGACTTAATTGGCACTGTTTCTATTTATGACACGGTAATAAAAAATCTTGAGATACAAATGGGATAAATTACTTCATACTTGAGTGCTTAACCAAGAAATGGTCTTCCAAGTGATACTATTCCTAATCCTAAGTGGCAATGCTCTTACTTTATGAAGTGCTGAAACCTTACTTGATATTCTATGTTCTAGTAAGGTAGCTAGAAAGCCAAAGGACCACATTGTTAAAGACCTTAATTAGGATGAAGATGTTAATGAAGAAATTGTGGTTGATGAAGAGGATAGCAAGAAGAGAAAACAAACTGAGGAGAATCTAGATGTTATAATGCAAATCAAGCCCGTTGCTCCTAAAAATATAGATGAGAAGAAGAGAAAGACTAATACTTCTCCTCCACGATATGTTCCACCACCTCCTTTTCCACAAAGGCTCAAGAAATACTAAGAAGATAAGCAATTCAAGAAGTTTATTGAGATGTTCAAACAGTTGCATATCAACATTCCTTTTGTGGAAGCCTTAAAGCGAATGCCTAAATATGCCAAGTTCATGAAAGATGTCCTCACAAAGAAAAGAAGGTTTAATGAGTTTGAGACGATAACCGTTACCAAAAGCTTCACTGATGTTATCAAGCAACTTCCCCCTAAGTTGAAGGATCCTAGCAATTTCTCTATCCCTTATCATGTTGGAGGTAAATTCTTAGGTAATGGTTTATGTGATCTTGGTTCAAGTATCAATCTTATGCATTTGTTTATATTCAACAAGTTAGGATTAGGTGATGCTTAACCTACCACAGTTACCTTATAATTGGCTGATAGAAGCTTGTCTTATCCTAAAGGGATTATTGAGGATGTATTAGTCAAGGTTGATAAGTTTATCTTTCCTACTGATTTCATTGTTCTTGACTTTGATCCTGATAGAGAAATGCCTTTGTTGTAAGGAAGGCTATTTTTAGCAACTGCTAGAACTTTGATAGATGTGGAAAAATGTAAGTTGACTTTAAAGGTAGCAGACAAGCAAGTTACCTTTAATATGAGTCAATTAATGAAGACTCCTTATGTGCATAGAGAGTGTTTCTTTCTTGATATAATTGGTCTTGTCACACAAGAGGAATTTGAGACCTCTATGATTGAATATCACCTTGAAGCTACTCTTCTTGATATTGAGTATGACGGTTTAGATGTAGTGGAGTGCAAGTCTATTATGGATGCTTTAACCCCTTTTCCTAGGCGGAAAATACCATTTGAGTCACTTGAGTTAGGTTTAACAGATAGAACAAAGTTGAAATATTCTTTAGAGGAACCACCTTCACTTGAGCTGAAGGCATTGTCATCTCATTTACAGTATGCTTATCTTGGTTCCAATAACACTCTTCCAATGATTATTGCTTCGAATCTCACCATTCAACAAGAGGAATAGTTAGTTAAAGTCTTAAAAGCTCATAAATGAGCTATTGGGTGGACAATCACCGATATCAATGGCATTAGTCCCTCTATGTACATGCATAAGATCTTTTTGGAAGAGATTTATAAGCCCTCCATTGAATATCAAAGAAGACTCAATCCCATTATGAAGGAAGTAATGAAGAAGGAACTTTTTAAATGGCTCGATGCTGGCATTGTATATCATATTTCTAATAGTTCTTGGGTGAGCTTAGTCTAATGCATCCCTAAAAAAGGCAGTATGACTGTATTAGCTAACACCCACAATAAACTCATCCCCACTCGTACTATTACCAGGTGGATGACTTGCATAGACTATTGTAAGCTCAATACAGCTACTCGTAAGGACCACTTTCCCTAGCTTTTTATTAATCAGATGTTGGACAAACTAACTGGAAAGGAGTTCTTTTGTTTTCTTGATGGTTATTTGGGGTACAACCAAATAGCAATTGCTCTGGAAGACTAAGAAAAGACTACATTTACGTGTATATATGGTACCTTCGCTTTCAAGCGCATGCCATTTAGCCTTCGCAATGCACCGACTACATTTCAACGGTGTATAATGGCTATTTTTACTGATATGATAGAGCACACCATGGAAGTATTTATAGATGACTTCACTGTGTTTGGTGATTCATATGAAGAATGCTTAGCCAACCTAGCTCAAGTTTTGAAACGGTGTGAAAACACTAATCTTGTGCTCAATTAGAAGAAATGTCATTTTATGGTGAAAGAAAGCATTTTGTTAGGCCACCATGTTTCCAAGAACGATTTAGAAGTTGACCGAGCAAAGATAGAGGTGATTGAACAACTTCCTCCACCTACTAATGTTAAAGGTGTGCGATTTTTTTTTTGCCATGCTGGATTCTATAGAAGATTCATAAAGGATTTTTCTAAAATCACTAAGCCACTTTGTGCTTTACTTAAGAAGGATGTTGAGTTTAAGTTTGATGATTCATGCTTGAAAACATTTGAAGAATTGAAATGAAGACTTGTAACTACTCCTATCATCACAACTTTGTGTTGGAGTTTACCCTTTATAGTGATGTGTGATGCTAGTGATTATGTTGTGGGAGTTGTACTTGAGCAGAAAAAAGATAAATTTGTCTATCATATTTACTATGCGAGCAAGACACTCGATAGTGCTCAATAAAACTATAATAACGCTGAGAAAGAGCTTTTGGCTGTAGTGTACACATTTGCCAAATTCTGGCCTTACTTGATTGGTACTAAGATAATTTTCCATACCGATCATTCTACTCTAAGGTACCTCTTTGGTAAAAAGGACTCTAAAGCAAAGTTAATTTGATAGGTTTTGCTCTTACAAGAATTTCATCTTAAGCTTGTCGATAGAAAGGTCTTTGAAAATCAAGTTGCCAACCACTTATCTAGGTTAAGTAATAAAGCTCAACATGATGGAGATCTACCCATTCATGAAACTTTTCAAATGAGTAACTCTTTCTATTGAGTCATTCTGAAACTCCTTGGTATGCTGACATAGTAAATTACCTTGTGAGTGGTATTATTTCTGAGTACTTAAGCTATCACCAACTGAAGAAGTTCTTACATGATGTCAAGTTCTATCATTGGGAAGAACCCTTCTTATATCACTATTGTGTTGATCAGTTGATTAGAAGATGTGTCCTAGAAAGTAAACAACAAGATTTATTGAAGTGTTACCATTCCTCTAAGTATGGAGGCCATTTTAGTGGTAACAAGATCGCTGCAAAAGTTTTAAAATCTAGATTTTTCTGACCATCCTTGTTTAAGGATGCTTATGAATTTTCTCTATGTTGTAACTGGTGTCAATGGGTTGATAATATCTCTAAGAGAAATGAAATGCCACTTAATAACATGTTGGAAGTTAAGTTATTTGATGTATAGGGCATTGACTTCATGGGACCTTTTCCCAAGTCCTTTAGTAATCAATACATTCTTGTAGCAGTAAAGTATATGTCTAAATGGGTTGAGTCCATTGCTTCCCCAACAAATGATGCTAAAGTGGTAGTTAAATTCATGAAAAAGAATATTCTCACTCTCTTTAGTACTCTAAGGGCTATTATAAGTTATGGAAGCACCCACTTTTGTAACCATCAATTTAAATCTCTTTTGAAGAAATATGGAGTGAGACACAATGTTGCTTTAGCTTACTATCCCCAAACAAATAGTCAAGCTAAAATTTCTACTAGAGAAATCAAGAAAATCCTAGAGAAAATTGTGGGTATCACTCGAAAGGATTGGTACATGAAGTTAGATGATGTACTATGGGCCTATCGCACCCCTTATAAAATACCTATCGGTATGTCTCCTTACTAGATGGTTTTTAGGAAAGCTTGTCATCTTCCTATAGAGTTAGAACACAATATCTATTAGGCAATTAAAAATTTGAATTTTGATGAGAAAGAAGTGGGTGACAAGAGGCTTTTGCAACTAAATAAGCTTGAAGAATTTTGTTTCCATTCTTATGAAAGTTCTAAGCTTTAGAAGGTGAAAACCAAGCTGTGGCATGACAAGAAAATTGTCTCTAAGTCTTTTAAGCTGGGTCAACGAGTGCTCCTATACAACTCTAAGTTGAAGACTTTTTCAGGAAAGTTGAAGTCTAGATGTCGGGACCTTTCTTTGTGGTTCAAGACTTTTACAAGGGTGTTGTGGATAATGACAAGATGGTGAGCGATTTAAGGTAAATGGACAGCGATTAAAGCATTATTGGGGTGGTACGGTAGAGAGGCAAACCATCACTCTACCCCTTACTGATTCCACTTGACAAGATGAATAGTCAAGCCAAAGACTATAAACTAAGCGCTTCTTAGGAGGCAACCCATGTTCTTAACTCAATCTTTGTCATTTCTTTGTTTTTTATTAGATTTGGTAGATTTATGTTTGATCTTTATGTATTCTAGTGAGAAAGGTTTACCCCATAAACTTTAAAGGTGGGATTTGGGAGATGAAGATGGAAGAGTAGCATGGATGCCAAGAAGGGAACTACAAAGGGGAGTATGCATTTAATATTTATTGAATATGCATTGTGAATGAATGAATCTCAATTGTTTTATGGTATGGATTGGTGTTTAATGCCATTGGATGTTGAGATTGAATCTTGGGTGATATAGATGTTATGATTAGTATTGTTAACTGTCATTTTCATTGCCACTTTGCCATGGCAACGGCGTAGCAAATTTTTAAATTGTTTCTATCCAGTTCTTATGTGTTTTTGTTGACATTTTACCATGGCAAAAGAGTAGCAAATTTGTAGGTTGTTTCTATTTGATTTTGTTAAGTTCTTGTTGTGATTTTGTCATGGAAAAATCTCAGCAATTTTTGGCGTCTCTTCTATCCAGTTGGATATAGTTATGTCATTTTGCCACTGCAAATGACTAGCGAAATTCCAACTCTTCTCGGCCTAAATTTTAATTTTTTTTTTCCTTCTTTTTTTCTTTCCTATCCCTCTAACCAGTTCTAATTTCTACTCCTTAATCGAACCCTACACTCTCTTCAGTATTTACTCTCTTCCATCATCACCATCTCCTATTTTCTCTAACAATCCTCCACCTCCATCGTCTCTTAACTACTAGTATCAAACCAAACCCATTCTCCTATACCACCACTGTTATGCTTCATTAGTGTCACTCTGTATTCTTCTTCATTATTTCCTCTTCACCTTTACTCACCTCTCTTTTCATCGTCACCTCCAGTTTTGAGCCCTAACCTACTCATCCTCGAATGTGTTCCTTTACTATATAACTTCCACTCGTCACAGCCTGCCAATGATGGTCCACTTCGCCACCCACCATCGTTGTGAAACCTCAGTCTTCTCTTATTCTCTTATCTCTCTGGCACAATGAAGCTTGTGTTGGGTGAGTTTAGGTTAGGCACTCCTCTTCCATCTTTGACTGGCTCTACATGTGCGCCATTTGGGTACATTTTACGGTAATTCCTCCTGCTGAATGCCTTTTTTATTTTTATGTTTTTAGGTGTATAGTTAGGATTTTGTTTGGAGAATAAGACTTTGGGTGAGTTTAGGTCAGGCACTCCTTTTCCATCTTTGACTGGCTCTACGTGTGCGTCATTTGTGTATATTTTAAGGTAATTCCTCCTGCTGAATGCCTTTTTATTTTTAGGTTTTGGGGTGTATAGTTAAGATTTTGTTTGGAGAATAAGACTTAATTTTAAGAAATGTATATGCTTTAGGTTTGAATAAATGGTGATTATAGAGGTTTAAGCACTATAAGTATCGATACTTGTCAAATTGGTCAGCTTTGGTTTTAATTGTTTTTCTCTGAATTAGAATTTGGCTGCTCATTTTGACTGAACTAAGGGCTTTGAGTTTTATAACATATGCAATTGTTGTGTTTTTGGAATTCACATGTTTTACGGTCAAAATGGTTTATTCAAGATCATATTTTTTTCATGAGCCCAGATATTTTTGACATAGCAGCTTCATTTCAATTTATGAGTTCACTTTAATTACTTTGCAAGATTAGAGCACATACATCAATTTTGATGAACCTCTTGATCTTTAAGGATTAATGCATAGGTGAATAGCAGAGGTTTCTTAGAAGGCTAAGGCTGATAATTGGGAAGCGAGTATAGGTGTAAGATGAGATTTTATTAATAGATTGATTTGTTGAGGGCTTAGTAAGTTTAGGGGGATTTTCTTTCTCTTTATTATGTTAGCAATCTTATTTTTATTTTTATTTTTTTAGGGTGTTGTTTTCTTTTTGTATGCTCTTGTTTTAGTTTATGGAACCAAAGAGAAAGCCTCAGAATGCACCCCTAAGCTTTTGAAAGAAGGAAAAACAAAAGAATAGTGCAACTCTAAAGAAAGGTTCAGCCTCTAAGAAAAAACAGCAAGCTTTAGACACTATTGAGCATTTTCAAGCATATATGGATAAGAGGAAGTTTCACCAAGAAAGAGAATTCCTAAGGACAGATGTATGAGGTTTCTATGAACTGGCATCAAAAATATGAAAGTTGTATAAGGTGCTTGGACCTCAGTCTTATGCAAATGCAACCTTTGTTCGACATTTCTATACTAATGCCAAATGCTATCATTCAACATCCACCAAATTTTCATGTCCTGAGAAAGACATAGAGCTTTCCATAACCCCAGAGGTTATTCGAGAGTTTTATGACCTTCCCCTGGTTCAAACATACACATATGCCAAATTGAAAGATGATTGAATTTTCTTTCCATTTAAGGATATCGCCAAGACAGTAGGACAATCACATAAGACCAAGTGGAGTGAGCCTAAGGGGAAAGGAAGGGAAGCTTATTTCAAGAAATCATACCTTAATGAAGAAGCTCGCATGTAATGGCAGCTTGTTAGCTTCAACATCTCCCCTATATCTCATTTGAGCGATCTTACACAGGAAGATGCTCTCTTGGTTTACCTGCTAATGACAAAGCAGCCGGTAAAGCTAGAAGTTATCATTTATGATGCTCTGATGCACTCAGTTAATCATCCCCATATACAGATGGTCTTTCCTTATTTGATTTCTAATCTATATGTACAACCTAGGGCTACAAAAAAGGATACAGACATCTTACTCATTCCTCAACCCAAATTCAGGTATAATCAGGTTCGTAAGGACTATTTGAATGGCACAGACACCAGTGGCAACCCCATTACTTTGGCTTCACTAAATTCCCATCTTAAGGAAGTAAAACAGAGAGAATTGAAGAATGAGCTTCGCTTGAAGTGGCTTGAAACCATGGTAGAAGGCTTAGCAAGCAAGTTCAAAGTTTATATTCCTCCTACCATTGAGGATGCAGCAGCTGATTTGGGGGTATATGATAATGTAGAACCTAATGGAGGTTTTAACCCAGGTGCTACAGTTTCAAACTATGCATTTGTTGCTTCCCCGAGTGCTATGAATATTGAGAATTAACTCATATTGATGTAAGTCTTTTTTTTTGTGCCTAACTATCTGAATCTGACTCTTGGTTGTCTATTAGTTTTAGGGTATTATAGTTCAGTTTTCTGCTTTTGTGCATATTTTGATGGAGGCATCTGATAGCCTAAATATGTGTTAATAGAGCTACTAATAGCTCTTTCTTTTGACTCCTCAAGAGCTACTAATGGCTCCAACCTCTTGATGATCCTGGTGAATGATTGCATATGTTTTTTGTTTATATATTGTTGATCATGCTTGGATTCTGTTCTTGGCTTCTTATGCAGATATGTATAGAAATAACCTCTTTCCTTAACTTAAGTTGACAGCGAGGACACTGTTTATTTTATGTTTGGGGTAGTGGTTATAAAATTTTGAAGTTTTGGTAAAGTTGAGTGTATAGTGATTATACACAATTTTGAAATGGGTTGCACAGATGATGTAAAAAGGTTGAAATGTATGAGATTTCAACTTAGTCTTTTACTTGAATGATGTTTTGAGAATGAGTTGATGAATTGATTATTAAAAATTCTTGAATGGTCCAGTGATTAGATATTGTCTTGTAATTATGCTTGATAAGAAATTATGACTAATATGTTTTGTTGAGTGAATTGTTGTATTAGGGTAAGCTTTTAAAGAATTATATTGAGCATTATAATGTACTATTGAAGTCAGAGGTATTTTGAAGGTTTTTACTGAGGGAATATGTAGTAAACTAGTTTATGTCCTTATCTTCAATCAGATAGCTTTAAAATCTTCTTTGGAGTTCTTTAAAGCTTAAGGTTCACCCTAGATAGTTTTGAAAAATGATAAGGCAGTTCTTTAAAAAGTGTTTGAGCCTTTAAAGCAAACCTGAATTACATTACTTCCCCTTTGAACCTATCTTTGAGCCTTTTAGACAAACTAAGGAAAAATTTCATTTTAAAAACTAACTTACTTTCCTACCCTTAGCCTGAAAGATCATGACAGACCCCTCTTTGAGATAAATGGAATTTGTGGAAAAAAAAAGTGGTTTGATTGTCAACTTGTAAGTATAGAGGAAGTTTTATGGCTCAATGTGTATAGAAACCGAGCCAAGTTTCATGTAAAAAAAAGGATACATATCTATTAAGAAAATTTATTGTGAATATCAGTTGGAAATCAACAAGGCTTGGAAGGAAGAGAAAAAAGTTAGTTCAAGTTTGAAAAAGAAAAAAAAAGAGAAAAGAAAAGGAATGAAAAGAATAGAGAAATTTATTATTTTATGTATCTCTGAGTCTTTGAATATATATCCCTCTCACTTTCTTTTATAATTACCAAGAACCTATGGCCACATTACAAGCTCAAAAAGTCCTTCTAACTTTGAGACCATGTAGGGTAATTTTTTAAGTAGAGAGGAATGAAAAAGGGGGTAGTAAAGCTATATGGTTGAAGGTTTGTACATAGATTGAAGTACTATATGTGACTAAAATAAGGGCTAGAGAATTATTTTGTGGCTCCTCTCACACACTCACTCTCAAGGAATTCTTGAAAAACTTGCTTTAAAACTATAAAGCCTTCAATTTGGCATATTCTATTGATTTCCTGTTTTGTATAATCCTTGGAGCAATGAGTGAGGACATGAGCATTCTTGCAAATTTTATAAGAATTTGATTAGCTCATGAAATGTATTTTTATAATCTCCCACTAAATTAACATCCCTCAATGTAATAATTAGTGGGTTAAGATTCATACTTCACTTAAATTTAATTCCGCTTTGGCAAGACGCTTAAATTCAAGTTATTTAGGTAGGTAACCTCTTTACCAATTACATCACATGTAACTCTTAGATCTTTATGAGATTTGATCATCATATGATTCAGCATATTTAATCCCATCTAATACCTTGAGATCCAAAACTGTTTTGCTAATCTCAATTAAGTCAAAACAATAATGAATCTTTGTGAGTAGCACAATACTCACACTTGTCTCACCAAGATAACTCAAATGCATCCACTTTGGTGAAACCTACAATTGAGCGATCTAGGTTTTGACAAGTATTCATTAATTGATGGCATTATGACTTAATCAATTAGTTTTGTTTATATGAATGCAATCATGGTTGTATCTCATACAAATAAATACATATAAACGCAAAAGTTTGCATGCAATGATCTAATCAAAAGCATAATTTAAACGTGACACAACATGACTTACCTATCCTAAAATCCTCCCATGCCAATAAGAGGACTTCTCTAAATAAGAAAAATAAATACATTGAGAGACACCTTATTTAAACATACGAGGAGAGTGAAATGAGATGAGAATATACATTGAGACTATTTAGAGGAAGGCACGGCACGCAGGCCGTATTTAAATATTACAACCCTTGTAAAAACTAAAGCCATGTTGTTCACCATACCCAAATAATTTTGAGAAATAAACCACAACAAGCAATAGTTCATGCAATATAAAAAGCAATATGAAGCAATAAATGTTGTGATTAGGCTATTTATCGCTATGAACAGTTATCGACGGCAATCCAACTAAGCTACTAGATTTTTTACCTAAATATGAAAAATTATAATTAAATCTAGAAAAATCAAATTGTAGTGTTTCAAAGTTCTATGTGGCCCTCATTAAGTATATTTTTTAAGAAAAATATATCTTCAAAACATTATATGTACACTATTGGAGAAACTCCAACTAATCCTCACTGCCACAAAAAACATTCCAAATTTAATGCCTAATTCAAAAATTCATATCTCTTAATGTACTAACCTAAATGGCACATATTATATATAAAATTAAAGCTTAAGATGTCTACTTTCATTCTGAAAATTTTTATATTTATTGGACAAGATTTATTTATTCAAAAACTCATTACAATCAGATTGCCTCTAGAAAATGAAATATGGCAGCACTATTACTTTAACTTCAATCTTTAGGTTTTTAATCTAACCTTTCTAACACTAGTACATAAAAGACTTTTTACATGTGATGGAAATGACTTTTGATGTAAGACAAGTGTAGAAAGTTCAGACTTTCTACACGTGTTCTTGAACACGTGTAGAAAGTAGACTTTCTACACCTGATGTGAGACGTCACGTGTAGAATGTCCCAAGTCCCAATTTTTACACCTGACGTCTCACATTACGTGCAGAAAGTTAGACTTTCTAGACCTGACTTCTCACATTAGGTGTAGAAAGTCCCACTTTCTACACGTGATGTGAGACGTCAAGTGTAGAAAGTGGGACTTTCTACACGTGATATGAGACGTCAGGTATAGAAAGTAGACTTTCTCAACCTCTCCTTGTTTGTCAAGTGTAGAAACTAATTTTTTGAAAAAAAATATTTATTTATTATGTTACAAACCCATTTACATGGTAACAAACAACCAAACATCTGGCAAATAAAAATATTTACAACAAAACAAATCTGAAATATCAAATTTATTGTAAATTCCAATCCAAAATATTAACAAAGCTATATCAATATAGGTAAACTAACTTGGCCTAACTTTTACAATGAAATTTGTACAATCATAAACGCATGTGTCTAGTAAAAAAACCAAGGACCTTTCTACCAACATTTTTCCTCCTAGCTTCTTCATGGTCCATGATGCCCGCAGAAGTGGTCAGAACTGTAATACCCTGAATTTTGGGATCAAAGCCTTGAGCTTTAGCCTGGATTAAATGGATTGCTAGACCCTAGTTTAGCGAATGTCGAAGTGAAGAATGATATTTATTCCAAAATTCCTTAATATCTTTGGGTATTAAAATCGAAAATAAAAAGTGAGGGCAAAATGGTAATTTTTCCAAAATATGAGAAATAATGGTTTTTCCCTAATATTCCCTATGATTTGAGTTGGATGGGAATTAAAAGGAGGGGAATGACTACTTGATGATTAATAAGCCAAGCGGGTGAATTATTATCAAGTAAAGTCAATAAGTGGAAAAGCTTAAGGCTTTGGTTGGCCACTTGAGGTGGTGTAATGAGATAATTTGATAGTGAATTATACTCTCTTATTTCTCATTAATATTAATGGAATGATGAAGGAAAAGAGAAAGGAAACTTGTTGTGCAAGAAATAAGATAGGTGGACTAATTGAGTAAAGGCTACCTGGATGATTTTAATTAATCATCATCCTTTATAATCAATTCTCATCTTTCTTGTGCGATCAAAATTAAAAGGGAAAGGAAAGAGAAATTTGAACATATGAGAATGAGAAACGAAAGAACGAGAGAGAACGGACAAGAACGAGAACGCAGAAGAGAGAGAGAAGAGAGAGAAAGTTTGAGATAACGGAAACTCGACCGAAACAGCGTCTTCTCTCCAAGCACCCAGTACAAACATTGCTCTACTCATCTCAAGCTTTGATTCTATGGTTTCGGATTCTCGTTTGGAGATGGTTGGCATGAAATAGTGCCCGAAACACAAATAGAATGAGAGATGAACAGTACCCTACTCTCAAAATACTCATCTAAATGACAAACTGAAATGGTAGAAAGGAAGCTTACGCTTACCTCTACACGCTTCTGAATTCGGTTAAGAATTCCGGTGACGCTCCGGCTGGCGAGATGGCACCAACCATCTCCAAACGAGAATCCAAAACCATAAAATCGAAGCTCGGGATGAGTAGAGTAATGTTTGTACTGGGTGCTTGGAGAGAAGACGCCATTTCGGTCGAGTTTCGGCGATCTCAAACTTTCTCTCTCTTCTCTCTCTCTTCTATGTTCTTGTTCTCATCCGTTCTCTCTTGTTCTTTCATTTCTCATTCTCATCTGTTCTGATTTCTCTTTTCTTTCACTTTTAATTATGATCGCACGAGAAAGATGAGAATTCATTATGAAGGATGATGATTAATTAAAATCATCCAGGTGGCATTTACTCAATTAGTCAACCTATCTCATTTCTTACACAAAAAGTTTCCTTTCTCTTTTCCTTCATCATTCCATTAATATTAATGAGAAATAAGAGAGTATAATTCACTCTCAAATTATCCCATTACACTACCTCATGTTGTTAACCAAAGCCTTAAGCTTTTCCACTTATTAACTTTACTTGATAATAATTCACCCACTTGGCTTATTAATCATCAAGTAGTCATTTCCCTCCTTTTAATTCTCATCTAGCTCAAATCATAGGGAATATTAGGGAAAACCATTATTTCTCATATTTTGGAAAAATTACCATTTTGCCCTTACCTTTTATTTTCCATTTTAATACCCAAAGATATTAAGGAATTTTGGGATAAATATCATTCCTCATTTTGAAATTCACTAAACCGGGGTCTAGCAGTCTATTTAATCCAAGCTAAACCTCAAGGCTTTGATCCCAAAATTCAGGGTATTACAAGAACAATGTAGCCAAACTGCGTTACATACGGTTGTTAGTTGATAATTACTTTTTGATGACTCTCTATGTTAGAAAATTTTAACATATTTGGGATTCATCTAGGTTAAATTAAAGAGATTTGCGTGAAATTTTGATAACATATCGATTTAGAGAGATTTCATTATAAATATCAATGTTTAGGATAAAAATAATGATTTTGATATTAAAGATAAAAATAATGATATTAATAATAATAATAATAATTTAATATTAAAAGGAAAAGATATTTGAGTTATTATTATTATCATTGTGATTATTTATTATTATCATTATCTATTTTTTTATCTTTTCGTTTGATTTTATTTTGCTAGAGGGATATTGTATGAGGATTTAAGAACCTGACCTATATATAGGGGTTAAGCTGCTTCAGGAAATAGGGGAGGAGAATCATTCGAATACAGAGAGCAAGGAGAGTATCAAAGCTGAGGGCTAGAAGATTGAGCAATTTGAGAGCTGAAGCTTAAAGATTCAAAGAGATTTGGAGCTTTAATTTTGGTTCTTTCATTTTCTTTTCTCTTTTACCTAACTTTAGTTATGAACCGAATTATCATCTCTGATTTTTGTTTGATTTTGTCTATGAGTAGCTAAATTTTATATTCTAGGATTGCTTTAAACTATTAGATGGATTAAGACTTTGATTTGATGATTTCTGTCTTTTATTGATTCATGAAATTTATGTGTTGATTTTATCTCGTGCTTAATACTTCTGGGTGATTGGCCACCACTTAGATTGTTGGGTTCAATTGAGTAATGCTTGAGAAAGCTAATTTAATTATAGAATTTAGATAAAATTATGCTAGACTTGAAGTTTAGGGATTAAATAAATGGTTTGTTAATAGAATAGAGATATATCTATTAGTCTAGCATTGTCTAGTTGAGGTTAGAGCTTAACGAGTATTTTCGTTAACTAAGACAAGAGATTGCACATGTTAATTGAAAATATAAAATTGGTT
Organism: Albizia julibrissin; assembly: GCA_037074505.1. Lineage (NCBI taxonomy): Eukaryota > Viridiplantae > Streptophyta > Magnoliopsida > Fabales > Fabaceae > Albizia > Albizia julibrissin. The sequence continues at coordinate 19,698,389 of CM073486.1, read as the reverse complement.
TTGACTTGAGAAAGCTTTATCAATTAATTTGAACCTTTGACAAGCACATATTTTTATTATCAATTTAAGATTTAAGTTAGTCTCATGAAGTCCAATAGGGATAAGTAATCTTAGGTTCCTCCCGTATTGAAGTTCTCAAATAAATTCTCTTTTAATTAATTAATTCTTAAATCTAAAATTTCTTTTAAATTACTCTCACTCAACATAATTAAGAATATAAGTGTGATAATTAACTCGTTTTTGCCTTAGTCATCGTGGGAATGATATTATTATATTACTTGTGACGATTTGTGCGCTAGCAGTTAAGCTAGACGGCTAAAACTTTTACAGCCTGTCTATCAATACAACCACTGGACTATTTTTTTTATTCAACCCATTCCAATAGATTAATATAGTTGGAATAAAATTGAGTCCATATAGTTCTGTAGAAGTTTCACCATCAATTATATACCGTAATTCACAAACTACAGAGACAGCAAAAGTTTCCTGCTCTTCAATTTAAAGTTTAAGCTTCTTTTAAGCTTGAGCTTCATCTAGGACTTCGCTGCTGAAATCAAGGCCTAGGTGGAACCATAGAATCCCCCAACCACTAGCTTTCCTCCACTTTTTTATTACAATTTTTTTTTCCTAATTTCTTTCTATTTCTTAAACCAATCATTTTCCTTGATTGGATTGTGGAATATTAATACATAATGCACCACATCTCAACATATGCCAATATGCCCTTCTCTTATATTCAATAACAAGATTAGTCTTCCGCCCTTTTGCATGTGCAATTAAAAAAATGTTTTTTCTTTTGGTTCTAAATGAAAACCGAATTGGTCAATTAGAGCAGCTGTAAATCGATTATAACAAAAAATATAACCGAGTCATGCCTAATCTATCAATCTAAACAAGAAATAAAAATGTGTATCCAAAAATTTAAATTTAAGTGATGATGATAGAAGTCACATTATTAATATAAATACTTTAAAAAATCATGGTGCATGAAAACCAATATATAAATTCAGTTTTCAGTTTTCTTTCAAAATATTAGTCCTTTTGACTTTTCCCCCTAGTATATGAACCATGAAATAACATTAAAAAGCCAAACACCTTGAGAAAAACTTCAGATATAGGTCCATCATTCTCAGATGCAGCAAGCTCCTGCTTGACCTTTTCTAATCCCTTGATGATTGCCTGCATCTATTCAGCTAATGACTTCAATTGTATCTGCAAGGTGATCTACTAATTATTATACAAAGAAATCCAACTATCTCATCCTGACAGTTAGCACCAAAACCATTTTTCTGTGACCAAAAATAAATCATCACCATAGTAGTAGCTTCCAGGCTGACTAGGTCTAGGTGAAAATCAAGAAGCCCAGGTGACCTTTCAGCAAGGACCTAATACCAAACAAGAAATATAAGCCACCAAAAAGTATCTTCATATATTGCAATATAGACTTGTACTTTGCAAAGGTAATGCATCAGTATCATCTTATTGTTAAAAGCATGAGTGTTAGTAAGCTTTAATAGACTATCCAACTTAAATCCAACTACAGAACCTGCATAAAATGGCAACATTCTTACTTATATGCTTCGTCTGCAAACTAGATATTTTGCACAAGATCAAATCCTAGAGAAATGTCAAAGATAAACTAGATGTTCATGATAGAAAAGATGTTGGTATAAGAAACTACTAAACCCTCGCAGTTCCTTGATTCAACGTATTCCCCAAGTAAAGTATTTTCTTCATTATCTCCTTCAGTTTGATAGATTTTCGGACCTGACCCAATAGAAAGTATACAATGTCAAGAAATATATGCAAGAGAATAATGTTAGTGCCATGAGTTAATACCTCTTCACAGGAAAAGTTCACAATGTTTAAACTCTTCTTGAATTCAGTAATATGCATAACGATACAAGAATAACAACTAAAGCAAGAGAAAAAAGTCCTCCCAAGAAAATCATAAATATTGAAGACACCATGGAACTTGAGAACTAAACTAGATCTTGAAAGAAAATACTCTTAATTTTGACTCCACTCGTGGAACTTTCATCATCTCTAAAAAATATTGAAATAAATACAATTAAATATCTATATAAGAATAGGATTATATACACACACACACACACACACATAAATTTCACTTGGAGATACATTTTTCCCAACAATATCTGCTCTTCTCTTTTCAATTTTAATGCAAACATAACATGAAAAGAAAAAAACAACTGAACAGGATCATTTTAAAATGAACGTTATACATTTAATTTACACTTCAATCAGAGTAGGATTATTTTCAATCACTAATATGCTCTATGTAACGACCCGCCTCATATATCCCTTATTACTGATCTTATTCAGAGTAGCAATGCGTAGTTCAGTGGGCACACAGGAATAACATGAATATACTGATAATATTAATACAATATTTCTTGATTATAATACAAAAGTTTCCCCACTAGGGGTTTACACAATATTTACAGACTTTCAAACAACCAGCAACAGTCCTCTTCGTGCATACCTCTTTTCTGTTCTCAGCACGTTTCCAATGCTCACCTGTCTGAATGGTTGTTTGGGAGGAGTGAGATTCGAGAGAATCTCAGTAGCAAACATTACCACTATGCCAGATATATATGAATGCATGACATGCTTGCCTACACTATTTCATGCCAACATAATGACATGCTGCATGCTCGATGTTATGACATACATATGGCCATTGCGCAAATATAATAGAGCTTCAACCAATCATACATGTTCCACACAAATAGGCAAAGCAGTCACATAATCAATGCAAGACATACATATCACATACATGCAGAAAAAGTAAGTTCACTACCTCTCGGACTTTATGTCCTTCTCTTCTTGTCCCTTGATCCGCCAACCACTGCTCCTTCTTTATCACTGCATGGCCCTAGGCAAGTGATAACATCATTAGAGCCATGAAAAGTGAATACACAATAGCCCACATTAGCCCTATAGGCTTACTTTCACCCTTGGAGTTCGGTCCAATTATATTTGGCCAATTTCTTACTTAAATTCGCATGATACTCAATCTACCAGCATTTTTTACCAAACTTTAAAAAATCATAATTAATTATATAGAACTCCAATTGAGGTGGTTAAAAGCTCTATTTGAAGCCCTTTAAGTTTAGTTTTACATAAAAATACTCAATTTTAAACGCCACTACTACACCATTCCCAGAAATTTTCCAAACACCGACTGTTTCAGATGTTCTTCCAGAAAACAGGGCAGACATTCAAAAATTCATATCTAAATACACAAAAATCCAATTGATCATTATGACCTATTCAATTAAATTTCTATGTGTCTAATTTCAAAATGGAGAGTTTCATGGTCATTGGATAACATTTGACCACTCAAAAATATGTCACCATAACACTGCCTCCAGAAAACGGAATACTCAGCATTTACCCTTTAACTTCTAAAACTTCTAAATTCATGTACAAGTATCCAAAATTCATGAACACTTGTATACCCACACAATTTTTCCTCCTAAATCCAATGGAAGAATCAAAATCATCAAATTCCAACTCCTCCTACACGAAACAACTCAGGCCAGAAACAGAAAGAAATTGGATTCTCAGAAAGAGTTTGTTGTTTCTTCGATTTCTCTTGCCTAATCACTTCCTTACTACTCCTAATCAAGTGATTAGCTATTTATACATCTATTGGACACCGTTTAACCATTCAAAACACTAATTTAAATCAGCATGAATAGTACCCAACTTCCTCTATACTCATCCAAACGACAAACCAATCGGTTAAAAAGGAAGCTTACGCTTACCTCTACTCGTTTCCACAAACGGTTTGGAATTCCGGCAACACCCCAGCCGGTGAGACGGCACCAACCACCTCCAAATGAAAATCTGAAACCGTAGGAATGAAGATCTCGATGAGTAGAGAAAGTTTTCTGAAGGGTACTTTGAGAGATGATGTTGTTTCGGCAGTGTTTCGGAGGAAAGAATTTACTCTCTTCTTTCTCCATTTATCTTCACTCTTTCTCTCTCTTCTTTCAGATTTTCTGTGTGAAAAATGAAGGAAGAAGATGATAATTGATGGTTAAAGGAGGTGTTAATTAGTATTGCCACGTGTCACCCTCTGATTCGCCCAAGAATTGAATTTTCGCATATAATACCAAATTCTGCAGAATTTTCATTAACTTTGAAAATTCATATCTAATTGTACAAATGTCCAATTAGAATGATTCCAAAGGCTATGTGACCCTTATTGAGTATAATTTTAAGGAAAAATATAACCTTTGGCCAATTAGAAGCTCACACTTCCCATAATTTTAATCTTTGAATGCTATCCCAGAAAATAATTAATTTCGCTGGGCTAACTTCAAAAATTCATTTCTCTTTGTGTACAACTCCAAATGACTTATATGACCTATCAAATTAAAGCTTGATAAGTATAATTTCATTCTGGAAAGTTTCATAATTTTTCACCATCATTTACCTGTCAAAACATGTCACACAATCATCACTGTCATACCAGGAATTTCACCGATAGCAAAATTACTTTGTGTTCCACTTTACTATATTATGTGTGACTTCTAATCGCTTTACTTTGTTATTCCCTGAGCTCTTTAGCTCGCCAATATAATTCATTTTAATATCCAAGGATATAAAAGAATTTTTTGGGGAATTTAAACATGCCTCATAGGGATATTTGTTAAACCGGGGCTTAGCAGTCCACTTGATATAGGCTTAATCTTATGCCTCTAGTCTCAAAATTTGGGATATTACACTCTAGGAAATTTAAATTTTCCTATATGTACAATCATGATTCATGTAATTTGATGACACTGCACCAATGCAATTTCAATGTGCTTACACTTTCCTGTTAAAATATTAGAAGATATAATAGAGTGAGAAGAAGTCACTAACCAACCTACTCATACTTTCCCAAATTCTCCTTGTCCCCAGCATATCCCTGATTGTAAACAAGAGGATCAAAATTAAAAAAGCAAACGTATCAGAGTAAATGGGTGCAGCCCACTATAAAAGCATATCCTAAACAGAGAAACCTTAATTACCAAGACAATATGCAAGAAGCAGCCATCATTATATCAAGTCTAACCTTCAAAAGCTCCATCTCCTTTTTAGTAGGACAAAATCTAATGAGATTTTCAACCTGATCAACATGTAATAGCGACTCATCTATAGCTAGTACAGCAGCCTGGGAATAACCATTTCAATAAGTTAGATAGTCCTAACAAATAACAATTAATAATTACATGTTAAAATTTCAAAAGTTTGGAGAAGTTAGTATGCTTATAACATGGCAGGAAAGCTCAGGTAAAAAAAATAACACAGAAAGATGAATTCGATGTCAAGTATGAATTACATTTATATATGGATTGTGAGATCACAAACAATATGGGAATCTTAAAATATCACAAATCACACGATAGTAAAATTGCGAATGACAAGGCAACAGGATAATGAAACACAGCAGCATTCAGAACCAGAAGATAGCTAATAGGACCAGATTCAAGAATTGATGATCTAGAAAGTAGGAGAGGGGCGCACCAAAAGCAAAAGTGTAAATCCAAATGTTTAGACGATGGAGACCTGGAAGAGAAAATAAGTGCGGCAGAATCGGAGCGACGAGCTTGAGAAAGATGTCCAGGCAGCAAGGGTTTTTCATGTGAGGGGTCCCTGGCCTACTTAAACCCAATGCTATATTAACTAGATACGATCTTTTTCTTCGACCATCTCCGATTCTTCTCTACTTCCTCTTCAACTATGTGGGGAGGCCATAGCCACCAGGGATTATTCTCCGTGGGAGGTTGGGAGGTTTAAGAAAATAACTCTAATTGAAGAAGATGCATTAGCGGATTTAAAGGGTTTGAGGAAAGAAGGGCGTGAGAAATAACTTTTTTTTAACAATACAACTTTCAACACCAGTTGGGGTCCCAACTGGTGTAGAAAGTCACTTTCTACACCGGTTGGGCTCCCAACCCATATAGAAAGTAATCATTAACTTTTTAAAAAATTAAAAAATAAAATTAAAATACTTTCTACACGGGTTGAGCTCCCAACCTGGGTAGAAAGTAATCATTTATTTTTTTAAAAAATTAAAATAAAGTTAAGATGCTTTCTACACCGGTTGGGAGCCCAACCAGTGTAGAAATTCTATTTTCTACACGGGTTAGACTTCCAACCCGTGTAAAAAGTGATAATATTTTTTTTAAAAAAATTAAACTCAAAATGACTTTCTACACGTGTTAGGATTCCAACACGTGTAGAAAATAGACTTTCTACACGTGTTGGTATCCAAACACGGGTAGAAAGTCTTTATTTATTTTAAAAAAATTAAAAAATTTTAAAATAAAATTAAAGGCATGAATCACACCTAATTCCAAAAATATATCTAAAAAATACTAATTTATGAAATACTTTTTTTTAATTTACTTTCTACACGTGTTGTCTTTCCAACACATGTAGAAAGTTCATTCATCTCCATATATTTATGAAAATGCCACCGGTCACATTTTCTACACGTGTCATATTTTGTCAAGTGTAAAAAATGGGTGTAAAATCTATATTTTATACTAGTGTAAAATCATGTTCAACTTATCAACAATATTCCTTATTGAAATACGAGTGATCCCAACTTTTCAATGAGAATGATCCTATCAGTACTAGAAAGGCTTAGGTATGCTAAAGCAAAGCAACAATAAGCACTCAAACTCAACTCAAACGCATAATTGACTTGGCTTTGATGCCACTGCTGGGATTAGCAGGCACAGTGGAAATTTAAAAATTGTAAAAGCTTACCAATTCCAATTGCGGATCTATCAATGTCATTTAAATCAAGTAGTAGAAGACGTACCTGTTTATGTTTGTTAGAATACCCATAGCCATCAACACATTGCCAGCTTTCAAATCTCCACGTTTGGTTGATCCTGAAACAAATCCCTAGCATCAACAAGTTGGTTAATTCTTCTTTGAAGAGCATCAAACTCCATAAGTACGAGATTAACCATTCCCAGTTACCATCAGCTCGTTAGGTTGGGCTAATACCAACTTATGAGTTTTACCTTTTTCGATCTTGAAGAGCTAACTACTTAGATCAACTCCCTCTACTAGTATTCACACGAATAAGACCCAACACCGGCAGCGTGCTAGCACCTCTAATACCTCTTTAGGGTTTTCTTATGACTCTATTTTTTTTCATCATTTGTAGAAAACCCTAGCTCTCACCTTTTATAACTAGTCAGGGTTTTCTATTATATGATAGATATTGGATTTTTAAAATTAATCTTAATTAATTTCAAAATCCATATCATATCACTTAACACTTAATTGTTTTTTATAAGTAAATTAATTAAATATGCTTTAATTAAATCTTTCCAACAATTTTAATTTAACCTATTTTTATTTAATCTAAATAAAGAGCCAATGGAAATAGATTTAATTTATCTTTATAAATTAAATCTGAGATACTATATCTCTATGTTAGTTATTAAATTTAATTTTATCAAATAAAATTAAATATGAAACTAACACTACATAATGTGTGTGTGTGTGTGTGTGACATTATTATTTTCTTTTTTCAAATTTTATATCATATATATAAAATTTATCCACCCTAGATTAAACATTGTATTCATTGAATCTTAGACACATCTTAGATTTAATGAATCTGGACATTATAGCTCGTGTTGGACTATTCTTGTTTGTGACCTTATAGGCCCATACGAAATTGGCAATAGGCCAATAATTGTACTAACCCACAAGTCACAAGCGGCCTCTAGCAAGACATTATGACTACCAAATTCATATGAGGATCAATAATACGATACAATCTATCATACAACCATATCGCATCCCTTTTGTCACACAATACTTTGGCTAAAGATGAGGCATGGATAATGTCATCCTCATTTTCTTGACCATCACTTTCTTGATTTCTAAGTAGTCTGACTATAGAAATGGAAACTCATTTCCACCGTAGTATGGCCATATATTTCTCAGACTCACTCATCGAAGGGCCCAGTAATATCTCTCTACTAATGTGAGGGATAAAATCCATCTTGACCATTTACATTCCTCTGCATGAGAACTACTAAGCCCGATTGTAGCCTTTATCATCACCCAGTCAAAGGTGACTTTTAACTAGATCACAGCTTAGCGACTCTGATGTAAGAATCCATGATTATCTCAGGTCAAAGGGTATAGTGACATAGTTATACATGAGATAAGCTTATGACTTGATCCATGCAGCTTTCTCATAGCAGGTCAGTCCAACATCTTCTACTCCTATAAGTGCCTAAGACTTTGATTCGTATCCCCATACCTTATCAAAGTCATATTATTCTTAATTTCATCTTAACTCCCGCATAGATGATCAACCAGGGACATTTAGGAAAATCATTATGATTTAGCCAAGCATACAATTATCACAGTGAACATACGAATAATATGATAATGAAATGGAGAAATTTATTAAATAACAATGTTCAAAGTACAATTATTGGCCCCTAGGGCACAATTTCGAACATATGACTTATAAATTGGTGGTTGGGGTAGACAAATCATTTAAATGTGTTATATGACAGTTGTTTATTAAGAAATGTCATTTTTCTCATTCATACTTTACAGTCCATTATTACGATCATTATGTTTTTATTTTCACTAATATAAGGTTGGAAGACAAATTATTTGTAAGTGTTACATGACAATTATTTCATAAGAACCATCATTTTTATTACTAAATAAATTACAGTTAATAATAATTACAACCATTTTGTTTTTGTTTTCGTAAATTCTGCCTCTAAATACATGACAATGCACATATTTAATCATTAATTTTTAGCATTATATATTCTTGCACGACCCCCCCTTGGCATACATGATGTTTATTCATTGTAACATTTATTTATTAAGCATCATGCATGTGCAAATCTATAGTAGTGCAAATAAGTTTAAATGATTGATCATAGTAGATTTTACGTATTTACATTTTCTATTTAAAATATTCAATGTATATACCTAACAAAAAGCATTCAATGTATGTTAAAACAATGAAAACCTCATGTTTGTTCTTGCGAAATCTATTTTTAGAGATATTCTACAGAAATTCATACAAACATTAAATTCATGTGGGAAAAATTTTTGCAGCGATCATGAGAAATACATTATTAAAAAAAAATCTTAGAAAACAAACACGTTTTGAGGCAAACAGGCATCAACAATTCAAGCAAAATTTTAAATGCCAATTTTTGTTCACCCAATACATTCCAATGCAAACGGTTCGGCATTCATGATGAATTATTTGTAAGGTTATACTTGGATCTTTGGTGTAGTTATAGAAATAAGCTCTACACCTTGATAAACCAAATACTAATTATTCTCTTTATTTTTTTAATTTTTTTCAGTGTAAAATAGATATTTAATTAAATGATTCACAAATATAAAATATTTTGGAGGGAAAATATATTTAATAATATAAATTATAATCCCCAAATTAAATAATTTCTTGGATGACGCTCTCTGTCACCTATTTAATTTGGTTGGTGATATCATTATTGGATGATCTTCAATTATGCGATGATGAATATTTATTTTAATGGAAAATAATACTAGTCTGTATATATATATATATATGGCGCAGCTAGCTTGGTAAAGCAAATAGATATACTATCATCATTATTATTATTCTTGGACCAGTGAAGCATACAATAGTAATTGAAATAAAGGAAATGAGAGAATCGCAACTACATAAACCTGAGACACAACAATACTAATCATCAATTACAACATGGCCAATTGTTGAATGTTAATGGGATAAGTGTAAGATTGAGAAGTGTAAGAAATCTTAGCAAGTAAAATGTTGGCGACCTCAGTAGGATGGAAAGCGTCCCAAAACAAGTATTTGCCTCTATCTTCACAAGGTTGTTGCAGGGGAAGGCATGTTATTTGGCCGTTGTTTCTCCCCACTCCACAACATCCCTTGTCTATCACTTCAAATCCTGCACATTATTTATTAATTAATTATTCCCTCTATAAGGTTCAAATAACCAAATTATGAATATAAAAAAATTGGTTAAATTCTTACAACCTGCTTTCTAAAAGCACCCTTATTTATGTGGGGAGTGAGTGACAGAGAGCATGAATTAGGATAGGATAACTAACGCAGTGAGACTAACTAATAATTAATTAGGGAAAAAATGAAAAATGATACTAAAAGTTTCAAACAAATTATTGGTATCTTAAAATAGGAACAAGTTTATTTCTAAAAATAGTTCTATTATATATAAGACCGGAGGGAGTGCATTAGAAACTCTAATCAATCCCTATTTAATTTGCACCACTTAGTAACCCTATTACATGCAATATTCAATTTTATTTTCTTACAATTTTTTAGTTAAATTATTACTATTTCTTTTTTAAAGTTAATTTTCATCCGAACTCATTTTATGGAAAAAGTGTTTAGATTAAAAAGTATTTATACCTTGAGTATAAAAAACAAATTCAACTAGCTCATCAAAATGATTGATGTAGACCAAATCCACTTCGTTTGATAATTGATTCAATGTAATTTAAGCTTTCTATATTCACAAAAGTAAATGCCTATAATTAGAAAATTTACAACTAGGACGAATGTGCAAATTTAACAATGAACAATTTCACTAGGAACACCCATAAGACTTAATTATTTTCAGGTGCAAAAATAGACATAAAAAAATTATTTGGGAGCAAATATAGCAACGTCATTAATGAGACTTAACTTTCATTATTTTTTATACTATGAGTCCCATCAATCTTCTCTCTCTATTCTTTTAATATATTTTTTTGAATGAGAAAATATCATTTAGACTTCATGAAAACAATTTTATTTTAGTTAACCTTCAAAAAATTTTACTACACCTTTTGGTCAAAATGAAATTAAGTTTTTTTAATGAAAAGACAACAGTGGCCTTACTTTATTTTTTTTCATAAGAGCATTTATAAGACAAATATGGACATTTTTAAGACAAATAAAGGAATTCAAAGAAAAACAAGAAGTTAACAAAAACATTTTGGTCATTCACAAGAGAAATAAGAGAATTTATAAGACAAATAAATGTATTTACAAAAAAATAAAGGGGTTTAAAAGAATCCAGGAAGTTTAAAATTTTTTTACAAGTCAAATATAAGCATTTATAAGACAAATATGTGAATGACAAAAAGTTTTTTAACTTCCTGGTCATTCACATGTTTGTCTTGAAAATGTATTTATTTGTCTTGAAAATACCCATATTTATCTTATAAATGCTCTTATGAAAAAAAATAAAATAAGGGTATTATTATATTTATATTGACAAAACTTAATTTTATTTTGACTTAAGAGGGTAGTGCAATAAAATTTCAGAATCTTTTGGGGTTAACTGAAATGAAATTATTTTCATGGGATCTAAGTGATATTTTCCTATTAAAAAATTGAGAGAGAGAGAGAGAGAGAGAGAGAGAACTGATGGGACCTATAGTGCAAAAAGTAACGAAAGTTAAGTTTTCTAAACGGCATTGCTATATCTGCTCCTAAATAAATTATTTTTGTCTAATTTTGCAACAAAAAATAGTTAAGTCTTATGGGTGCTCATGGCGAAATTATTTATTACTAAATTTGAACATTCCCCCTAATAACTACCCATTTAAAACCGGTATCAAAGTGTTGATAAATTTCTCACAAAAAATTGTCATTCTTCAAAGTGCGTTACGAGTACACTAATGTAAATAATGTAACCAAGAGTACTAAAAAAATGACAAGTTGAGGATTGGTTTTTTTTTTTTTTTGGGCCGGGGGGTGATGAGAGAGTTAGTTATACCATATGATGATCCATTGAGATACAAATGTTGACTGGTTTGATAGAAATCCAAGTACACAAACTTGGAACCAGGAAGTCGGCCATTATTGAAAGTTTGAACCAATCTGCGAAGACCAGAATTGAAGAAGGAGATGGCGCTGTTGATCTTGTCGTTGCATTGGCTTCGGCTGTTGTTGCTGTGGAAACGAGCAAGCTGATATGGAATACACCCTATCTGCCCTACTGCTGTCACTATCACCTTGCGAGCTCCCAGTGAATGCAATTGCTGAACACAAATCCAAATCAACACCACAAATAATTAATGGCCCACATCTGGTCCAACTTTTAAAACATTGACCATATATGATTTTGATCCAACCTAATGCAGTTTTTATGTTTCGATTCATTTCTAATTGTTGAGACTATTTTTATCATTCATTTTGATATGTTCTATGTAGTCTTAATGTCTTAAGGTTTTGGACTAAGATATAGTGTTAAACTGGTTTATATATATGTTCCTCTTAAAGTTCAGTAGAAAAAGCCCCCAACATATATCATTACACGGCATCAACTAACCTAGTCTTCAATATGACACATTTTACTTAGGCTATGTTTTGATTGGGGAGAAAAGTGAGGTAAAAATAGGAGGGGGGAATACTGAGAATGAAAACATCCAAAAACGGTACAAAAATTTAATAATGTTTTGAAGTTTACCCTCCTAGTATGCTTTCCCCCCTAATTTTCTCTCCATCTTTCCCCTATATTTCTCTTCATCCAAATATAGGATTAATATATATGATGTAATGAGAACGCAGACACCATGTAAAAATAAAGAACTAGACTAAAAATGACGCATTATAAGATACACGAGTCTCAATATATATGGTCATGTATGCATCATCTAATCCGATCTTCAAAATGTCATATTTTACTTACTGCAGCACATGGGTTAAATTATATCATACAAAACTCTCCTAGACTTTCCATCATCCCCCCCGAGCTTTCAAATCTGTTCAGATAACTCACAACTATCCTTTATATATCCCCTTAAAAGTTTATTTCTGTAAGGATATAACCCTCTCAAACATTTATTGGTATATAGATAACCCCCTAAACATTAAGATGTGAGCAAATAAGTGACGTAGAAACTTCATCGCATGGGAGTAATTGTAAAGTTTCAAAGGTTAGGGAGGTTATCTGTACATGGTCCAAAGTTCAGGGAGTCATGTACAATTTAGCCGTCTAAAAATGAGTACTTACAGTTAGCTGGCGAGAGTAATCTTGAAGGAGGAGATTGGCAAAAACTCTGGCAGTATAATCAGAACTGGTTGTATAGAACTCAGGCATGAAATAGTTGTTAAGATAATCGTTGCTTCCCATCCCAGAAAAGAATATGCATTTGCTTAGATAGCCATTCATTGAAGCATTGTCTCCCCTGAAAAACCTACTAAACTCTCCCACTGTGTTGGCAAAATTTGCCAGTTGCTCATTCATTGACGTGTGAGCACCCTGCAAATATAGACACATACACACATATCAATAATATTAATCGACATGCTTCCCTAGGCCTATGTATTTCATTACTTCCTTTGATCTTAAATCTAAGAGCTACATAACTAATTCATAAACATTAAAGAAACTGGTTAAGTTGATTATTCGTAATAAAGGTGTCGGACCAAAATAAATACATTAACTAATTTCTACATTTAGAATAAAAGAGAATATAAGGCTACACACTATAGGATAAATATATAACAAAAATGAAGTGAGATAGAATATTAATTAAATTTGAGCATACGCATGTATGTATGTACCAGATTGGAGCCAGTTTCATCTCTGATGCCGGACGCTCCAGAAGCATAATTAGCCCCTCTTAATAGTTGAGGTCCCCTTGTTCTTGAGTATGGTGGAATGTAATTTGGAAATCCCATAAGCTGAGCTGTACCATTCAAGTACATAAAGAAAAATAATTTTTAAAAAGTGAATTTTGTGAACTAAAAATTGTATATATATGTACAAAAAAATAAGATATGGAATTAGTTCCCTCTAAAAAAATGAACATTATAAAGTCACCCTTAATATGATATCTATACTGTCGAAACAAATTACAGACAGTTAAAATATAGTTCTTTAAGTTTATATACAATGTTTTATTGTAGTCCATTAATTTTATAAAGTGCATTTTCAATCCTTTAACCATAATTCCGTTAACAAAATAATTACTGACATCAAAATTTTAAATGTTCAAAAATCATTGTCAAACACTAACATAGTAAGTTTAAGTTTAAAAATAATTATTATTACTACAAAAAACCATCATTTAATATTAACGGTGGTATGATGCTAGGATTAGATGACTGAAAATATATTTTTTAAAATGAATAGATGAAAGTAAAACCTTGTATAAAATTAAAACATGGAAAGTATACTTTTGGCTAATTAAAAATGATTTTTTATAACAAACGAGACCCAATGAAGCCAAAAAACTATAAACAACGTACCCAAGGCATCAACAAAGGTGCGACCATTGGTGAATCGACCAGTGGGACCAAGAGGGAAATCAATGCCATAAGGACGATAATTAGCCCTAGCAAGGCTGAGAATTCCATTGTTATTGCCATTGTCAACCAGAGAATCTCCAAATATGAAGAAACATGGAACTTGCTGTTGTGGTGGACTAATCTGTGACAACCCTCTCTCACTTAGCCAAACCCACGTACTCAAAACCAAACCGAAAACCAGAATCATCTTTCTCATCTCTTAATACTGATAAGAGGAATGATATAGCTCAGTACAGTACTGTACACCTGATATAATGTACATGTTACGTACGCTTCTTATATATAAGGTTCTGGTTTTGAGGACATGTTAATAATAATAATGGAGTTCATGTGATGTTGATAATTGATTTGGGAATGAAAAGAGAAAAAAGAAAAAGAAGAAGAAGCTTTTTTGGTTGGGTTTCACGTTAGGATCGGTGATTAGATTGGATATATGCACTGTATCACGTGATTTCATAGCCTGGAAATTACTCACTGGAACATATATACCAGAAGCATGCGAAGGTTTTTTCTATGGTTGGTGACGACTTCACACACACACACACACACATATATATATATCAATGCAAGCAGTTCATGCCCTCGTATATAATAAAGTTTTAATCGATTTCCATTTTTTTAAAAGGAAGACCGTTCTTGAGGAATCTACTGTTTCCTTCCGTTTTTAATTTGGCATGTGTGTTTTTTTTTTCTTCTTATTAAATATTTTAATTTTACTCTATTAACATAATTAAGTTCTATACATGGGCTAACAATTCTAGCAGAACAAAGTTACAATGGGCAAACGATGCTAAAAAAGTAATATTAAAAGATTTAATAAAGAGAAAAAACAGGCATATACCAAATTGAAAATTATAGGCACCTCAAGAGTAGTTGTCCCTTTTTTAGAATCATTAATTTTAAAATTTTGAATAGGATAGAGAGTGCTTAAAATGAATTTATAGAATTTAAATATGGAAAATTAATTATCAGGTGCTTAATTATAATTTACCTCAATTTTGAATTAATTTACTATAAAAAATTTGAAAAAAAAAATTCTAATTAAAAATTTTATTGATAAGAATTAGTTGATAAATTTATTATACACAGAGTATTGGTGCTCTGCGCAAATTTTAAAGGTACAAAGTGCCAAATTTTGATTTAAGTCACTCCACCCAATAAAGTTTTTCTTTTTTTTTTTTTTGGCCAACATCAATAAACTATTTATATATCGAATGATTTTCCCCTATGTTTCCTTCTTATAATTCATTTGAAATCAAAAATGGGGTAAAATAAAATTAGCAACAATGGCTTAGCAAGTAAGAACTTAACTTTTTAACCGACAACAATGCCAACTAATTTCTCGTTAAGGACAACTGGATTATCTTGCAAGAAAAATAATTCCAAAATAATCCCTAAAATTTTTATAGAAATTAAATCATTTTAACGAATATTTTGAGATTCTTATATCTCAATGCTATGCGTCTTTCTCCCAAGTTTTTTCCCATCTGGCTATATTTTTTTTCTTTTTTTCTTTTTTTGGTCCTGTTGTTGCTCAATTTCTTTATATATTGCCCACCGATCTCTTTCGTTATATAGCAAAATAGTTCATTTATTTTTAAAAAAACCGACGTCGTTTTATCTCCTTCACGTTAACGACCACCAGCCCTTGCTTTTTCGCCATGACTGCAGTTCGCATCACGTGACTTCCGGCTGGCAATCAATTCTTTTACAAAAGTGATATATCTTTTTTAGGTGTTTTCCCCCTAAAAATATTTTTTATTTATTGTTTTTTGTTTCTGTTTTCATTTAGAAAACCACTCATCATTTGCTCATTAAATGCCTCCCTTTCCTTTTTTTTTTTTTCCAGCCACTAGCACACTACTAATCTCTGGTTATCTTGAAAATTTTTATCACATGATTCATACCAAAAAGAAGATAAGATCAGATCAGTATATCCTTTCTCGATGTAATACGTGATGAGATAGGAAAATTCTAAGAAAAAAACAGACATAAAAATGTGTGTGTGTGTGTGTCTTGTGTTAATAATGTTCACGTATATTTGTTGGCTTTCAAGTTTTCTGTTGAATGTTTTGGCCACTGAAGCTATAAAATCAAAAATGAATGTAACACAATGCCATGTAATTTCATATAATAGTAGTAGTAATAATACTTCTTCCCATCATTAATTTAAAGCTACTAGCTAGGAGCTAGATAACTAATTTATAAATAGTAAAGACCTTAATTAATTTAATTATTTGCAAAAGAATGGCCGGTTTTAATTAACTATCATATATATTATTTGTATTGAAACTAGCCTTGATGAAAATAAAAAAAAAGACAAAAAAAAATCACTTGAACTTTAAAATTCTAAATCAATTATTTCCTACTAAAATGAGTTGTTAATTACTACACAAGTGTAGTTAATACTAATACACTATACTCTTATAGGTAACAAGATTGATTTAGGATTTTGAAACTGAAGTGGTATTTTTTTTTGTCTTGTTGGCTAATGAAAACTCCATATCTCTCTCAACATGTGCTATCAATATGGATTGTTTGATGAAAATATTTATAAATTCAAGAAAATAATGGATTAAAATCTTTCATTTAGAACCAACATAAAACCCCTAGCTATCTCTTATATTGGCTCACTTCATTCGCTGTTGATATGGATGAGAGTATGTTTTTAATAGAGCCTCTTGACATTGTAAAAACCTACTCCAATTTGATAAGTATTATGTGAACACAGACCTTAACTTTTTTTATCTTTTTTTTTTTTTGGGATAATACCATCTCTATATTGGCCAATAACACCACGGCTTTGTACTTTTTTTAAAAAAAAGTATCGATTATAATTTAAAAAGTAGATAAAATAACTTAAAGCATACAACTTATCTTTTATGGTCTTTATATAATACTCATATCTATATGGTGGAGACAATGATTTTTTTATTTATAAGTGACATTATTAAATTTTTTATGTAAATGTAGAATCTTGCCCTTCATTTATTTTTGTGTTGAGTTTTTACTCTTGGAGTATAGATTATATAGGGATAAAGGGTTTAATTGAATCCAGTAAAGGTGTTTTATAAATAGAATTAATAGGAGTAATTTTTCTAACCGAAAAACACATCTTAATAAGAAAATCGTTAACAGTTATTAATTCTAAAAAAAATTTCTGTCATTTCACGCGGTATGCCATTCACAACTTACTAATAGTATGATTTTCCATCAATTGCATATTAATTACTTGCTGTTGTTCTAAATACAAGACTTATATGAAAATTTTGATTGTTGACTGGAAAAATATGAAAATTGAGTTCATCATAAATATAACATCGCATTCTCTTTTTTTTTTTATATTAATTTTTTCTTCCCATAATATTGTATCCTTATTTTTTGAGGTATCACTAAATGGCAGATGTATTTTAGGAAAATTGTCACAAATTCTCTAAATATTAGTATTAACTTACCTCCCCTTTTTCTGGCAAAAAAAAAAAAAAACTTGCCTCCCTTTTTGAGGGAGTGTATTGATTGATAATCCCGACGTCAACAAAGAATTCTTGACTAGTATTTCTTCTCAAGTCACAACTATCAAACCACTCAAAACGAACAATTGTCAGAGGTATAAATTTTTTTCATTCCAAATATTTCAAATATACCCTTATTTATGAAAATATGAATGTGAGAGAAAATGAATGGAGAAAAAATGAGAGAGAACAAGTGAAAAAAAGATATAAGAGCAACATCTAATCAATTGGGGTAAAATTGAATAAAAAAATCATTAAAATTTTAGACAAAACCAAATTGTTATTCATATATTACCTCCGATCCTAAATATTATAAAAGACATTAAGAGAGTTAATTAAGCTATATTAAAATACTTATATTTATCTTTTTTTCTCCAAACTAATTTACTTAATTTATAAATTGATATGAAATCTAATAATACATAACATATATTATAATTAACTAATTTATTTAGCTTCCTTAATCTCTTCAAAAAAAACTAATTAATTCTTATATTAAAGACTGGAAAAAATATATAACCAATTTATTTGTAATAATATTTCTTATAAATAGGATCTGATTGGCTTTTTTTAAAGCATTACCTTTTAGTTAACAATTTATATATTTAAAGATTTGATTGCCTTTTCAATTCCATCAAATAGGAGAAGCCTTATTGTTGCTGTAATGTTTTGAGAGAACAACCAGCAAAGCAACTAAAGATTGCATGCATTACGCTTTGGGCAATATTTTATTCCGCGACTACGTCATTTAAAGGAAAATGAATCAACCGAATTGTAATGCCACTGAGCTTGTAATTGCAATGTTAAAAAAAAACAAAAAAACCTAATATGACTGTTCACAAAGTCGTAAAATATGTGAAAAATAAGTCACAAAATGCAGTATAAATTGCGACTACTGGGTTCTTTATTATAATTTTCTCTATTCTTTTTCATCATCCTCCCCAGCTCGGTTATATTTCAACGAACACGGCGGGCTTTCTCCTCCTGTCCTATGCCAAGGGATTTCTGCGCATTTGCAATGCCTTCAGGATCTGCAGAATTTAAAAAAAAAAAAACACACACACACACACACAATCCATATTCAGTATGAAGGAAATCGTTGGCCTTAAATGACATTGACTAGCATACATATCTGTATATAAAATAAACATTTAGATCCCAAATGTAGGAGCCAATTGAAAAGTCTGTTTTTCCCCTATACATAAGACCCAGTTCATTTTATCTCGTGAATTTATAATTCTTCTCCCAAACAATAATATTAATTGTACAGATTAAAGGGAGTTTTCATCAATAAAGTTAGTTTCTAATGCAAATGATTAATAGGGATATTTAAGAGAAACCAACACACATTTATTACAAACAACTAACTTAACTAATTTCCTTAGTTTCTATAAATTAGTTATCTAACTCCTACATTTAGTACTGGAGGGCATAATAAAATGGCTGAAACTGCTGTTAACTATGCATGCATAACAGAGATTTGGTGGCACTATAAAACAGAGGACCCAGGTTCATCATCTTCCAATGTTAAATATCTTAAGCAATAAATATCACAGTAGACTAGTGAGAGTGGTAAAAGAATCTTCCTACTGTAATATCCTAAATTTTGGGACTCGAAGCTTGAGATTAAGTCTCAATCAAGTGGACTGCTAAACCCAAGTTAGCAAGAGTTTCAAGAATGTCCAAGAGCGATAGACTTTTAGAGACTAATTTGAAATTAAGTATGAGATTAGTTATAATTAGTCTCTAAAAGTCATTATGACTCTTGGACATTCTTGGGACTCTTGCTAACTGGGACTTAGCAGTCCATTTGATTTAGACTTAATCTCAAGTTTCTAGTCCTAAAATTTGAGATATTACACCTAAATCAAATCAAAGATAAATTTGGGGAATGTTCGTGCCTGCTATAAACATTTTTTGCCACTCAATAAACAAGAACATAGACTCTATATAGTTAATTCAGTAGATAAATCCAAAAATTCCCAGTCAATTCTTGAATTTACAATAACAACTTCGAGACGCATCTAATTTTGAAATTCCCAGCCCTTTGAGAGGCCAACAAGTCCATAGAATTAGTCAGCTGTACATAACATTCACTAATTTGTTCAGGAACAGGATGAAAGGAATCCAACTTACCAAAGAATTGTGTGAAAATGCGTGTGAAGAAGTTCAAGTTGCGAGAAACATTGTATGCCATGGTAGGCGGAAGAGGTTTCACCACAGTGTCAATGCTAAAAACTCGTTGAATAAACTGCAAGTCAAAATACATAAATTCATTTAAAACTTGGAAAGAAAGCAGGAAGATACTCCGTTACTTACCCAAAAAAGGTAAAAAGATATGCAATCATTCAGAGTGAACAAAGTAAAGCGGCCATAAATGATGCAGTTGGAAAAGAATGCAAATTGCCATCTCAGTGTGTCAAACACGTGACATTTTCAATAACTTTCTCACGAGAAAACCAGCCAATTTAACATGATAGAATTTAAGATGACCAGTTAATGCTTTAGGATAATCCTACAGCATTCCAAGTGTACGCTTCTAAATGGTGAATCCTGAGAAAAAGTTAAGGCTCTACACCTTCCAAACAATTCATCACGAGAACAATAAACCACATTCTGCTATTATCTAAATTTTTCAGAGTCAATATACAACCAAGCTTTCCCAGTTATAGATGCATCATGAGAAAATCCACTTCGCGCATTACATCAAGCACAACTGACAGAGAAAACAAAAATGTTCAGATACATATCAACAGTTTCCCATGGCCCCAAAATAGCTATCATTTGACAGTCTAAAGAAGTACCATTATAAAGGGAAGGCAACTTATGATTGCCAAAAACCCTGCACCTGCCTTCTATTCAACTATTCAATCAGCAATGAAACTAACCAACAGAATTGACAAACATAATTAGAATACTAAAACCAAACACCAAGCAATTACGGAAATTATACATTTCTAGATAATATGTTACTTGCGCTGAGTAACCGTAAAACAATCTTGAAGATGGGCAGGAGAGATATAGGCCTCACTCCACAGAATAAAAATTCCTCAGGGAAAAAAAATGATGATTAGGAAGATCTGACGGCTGTAACTTCCATTATATAAGAGAGAATCCCTTGTGTTTCTAACAATACATATGCAATAAAACAGTGGATTTTGCAAGACAGATGAGAAAATAATATCGAATATAAAAGCTTATCAAGTTCACCAGAGAAATCAAAGGTACAAAATATGGCTCCATTTCAAGAACAGTAAACTTCAAAGTTGACAAAAAAAAGTTACAAGTGAAGCTCCCAGAAAATTTAACCACCTATATCAGCCAAGTAAACCACATCAGATCTACTTGTCAATTATTTCCCCTTGTGAAAGAACTACGTAAGATATGTGGCTGGAATACATCCTGATCTTCATAAAACCAGGTCAAGTCAGCAGGAAAAACAAGCATGTACTACTGTTGATTGTTGCAAGCACATTTTTGGCTTGAATGGAAACCAGATCATGTAGAGTTCACCTATTGTTGAATTGGTTGGTTTGGTTAAGTTATTTGTTTACTTGAATTTGCAAAAGCCTGATCCATTCAAAAGAAAAGAATAGTTGTGGGAGAAGGACAATCTTTTTACACACAAGCCAGTATTTGGAGGTGCAAACAAGTATTCGGAAAAAAGCAGAGTCAAACGACAGAGCTCAAATGAATAAATGAATTGACATGACTGTTTGATGTCTACTCATAGATGAGCATAGGCAGCCAATTATTCCCCATTTTCTCTTGTTGTCATGTTTCGTCCACCTAATCAATGGATGGGACTGTGAAACTACAAAAAATAAATCCTCTATCATCTAATTTAATTATCATCTTTCTAGTTTTGGCTTTACATCTGCATGCAACAGTATGCATCACAATCAAAACTAAATTCTTTTTTTTCTTTATATAACTGAACGTTTGGATGAGTTGGGTCCCAAAGGCTAACAAAGATTAAGACAACTCTCAACTCTCAAGGCTTAAAGAGAGCTCGTAGTTATATTGCCCAGTAACAATGTCATCACTTTGGCAGGTGGGTTCATATCCACATCCTTCTAGGATATGAGTTACATTCCAACCAACTAAACCAACCTTTGTTAGCAAAAATAAACTTTTAATTCCTAAAACAGCGTGCACAGAAATTTATAAGATTGAGCATGAGATAACTGTAAACATGGCAAAACTAGTAGTAGCTTCTAATTTCTCTACAAAAAGCATGAAAAAAACCATAAACATCATTACCAGGAAAAGAATAACAATAAAAAAGAAAGAGCAAAAATAAAAATGTGTAATCTTCATCATAATTCACACACATGGAATTTGTTTAAGAATCACCAGTTCACCACTATCAGCAATTACTTCAACAAGGATGATCTCTCACAATCTCAACACACTTTAAGTGCTTTGCAAATTCTCTGCCAACCAAATCACACAGCACTCAAAATATCAAATCTAGGCTGAGTTAAGATTTTCTTATCCCAATGTGACATTTTAAGAAAATCCAGGTCTCAGAATTGGGTCTTTTCTTTCTTTTCTTTAGTTACTGAGAAGTGAGAACAGTTATTTGTGTGCTCGTCTTATTACTGCAGCCTTATGCTACCCCTTCTCGTAAATTTTCAAAGAATAAGTTTTTATTTATACTGAAAGAGATTTAAGAGTTACAATGAAACTTCAGGACTAGGTCTAGGATGATGGTGTTTCAATGCCCATTGTATGAAATAAAGTTCCATTTAGAGCTTTGCTTGCTAGTCTTTTCTCTTATTGGTGATTTTAGAGTTATAAGAACTATATATTGCTCTCCTTATATAAAAAGAAGCCAGAGTTCTTGATAAATTAATCCAAGCCCTAAGAAATCAAGCTACAGGAACTATATTTGATAGGATGGTCGCCCTTAAATCAATTATCAAATTTGAAACGCCACATTCCTTTAAGGCTCAGCCAACAGTGAAACACCATCTCACAATTTTCTGCCCAAAATGCATCTAGAAAATTTTAGCCTCAGCTAATAAAGCCTTATTCTGTCTGCTGCGTAAATTACTATTTCAGTGAAGAGAAAATATAACCAACTTCCTATCCATGCCCTTACGCTTGTACTCAAACATGCAGTCAAGAAGCTCTGTTACTGGAGCAGGCATAAGATGGGGTTGGTCTATATAATAAACATTAATGATGAATCAAGTTAAGAATGGACCCTAGGAAGTAAGCAGACAAAAGTATAGGATGAATTTGGCAGATGATCACAAATTCCATACTGGGAAGAAGCACAACAATTTAGATGTCAAATATCAAAAACTTCAATCATTCTATGATTAGGCACATTTATACAAAAAATGGTTACCAGTATATAGCTGGAATGAAAGTATGTTTGCACAACTTAAGAAATTCTCTAACACCTCTCAAAGGAGGAAATAACAAATGGGTAAAATATAAATTGGTAAACAAATGAAACTGATTATGTTGGTCAAAAACAAAAACCGCATGCCAAGCTCTGAGGAAACTGACTTGTCACCCCGTCAGAACCAATTGTTCATTGTAAAGTCTACGTATTATAGGCTTACTTGTAACTGGTAAGGATAAAAGAAAATATGAAGTTATTTTGAACAACAAAATAATTTTATCCACTTAGGTCTAAACCAAATATGAAGCGCTAACACAAAATTCTGAAGTGAAGGTCAGTATGTTTCGCAAGATTTTCCAGTAATATAAATCAAGGGAATCAACAACTTTTATCAAGAATAATGAAGAGTTTTCTACAGAAGACAATAAATTAAATTTTCAGTAACCTTACTAAGAGTACAGATAATCCAAAACGCAAATAGAAAAGATGCAGCCAACAAAATGGTTCCAGAATACCACCAAACCATCAAGATTTCAAATCGATGTATAAAGGTAGAAACACAAATTCATAAATTTTTGAAAATAATTTAGGGAACAATAACTCAGTTTATCCAAATAAACAACACCGTCATAAGAAACCAAAGGGAGAACTAATTGAACAATCTCATCCGATAAATACACGAACATTATGTAATAAACATGTGAAAATGGACAGAGCAGGTTAACCATGCGAGCACTGGACAATTGACTTGAGATACTAATTGAACAACATTGATTCATGAAGAGTTTTATACATATGGGAAAGAAAAAGAACAATTCTCAGTAATTTAACTAAAGGTATAAATAATCCAAAACGCATACAGAGCAGCCTGCTAAATATTCCAAAATACGACTAAACCAGCAAGCTTTCACAGGTTATAAGGTAGAAACACACGGAAATAACATAAAACAAAGAAAAAACAAAAAAAACAAAAAGAAAGAAAGAAAGAAACACACGGAAAAATTAATGAATTAGTAAAAATATACTGAAAGCGACGAAGCAACGGTAAAAGTAATAGAACAATCTCGTCCTATAAATGGACAGAACGATAGCTATACTAGCACTGGAAAATTAATTTGAAACAAGAAAATGAAAGAAGAAATGGGTATTAAACCCATAAATTTCGGAAGAAACCAGGCGGAGGGGAACCTTGAAATTGCGCTGGAAGCTGTACCGTAGCTCCGGATCAATCTCAACGGATTCATCGTTGTTATCATGCTTAGACTTCTTGCCAGGGACGTGCATAATTGGAGTGGTGCCGGGTTGATTGGTGACTTTGAGCTTTGCGTCTGGGAATTCTGTCTCATTATCTTCTTTGACCCTCCATGGAGCTGAAGACCATAGTTCCTTCTTGTTCTTCACCATATTGTCAGAAACCCAGAATCAACAAAAGCTTCAATTATCAGTCTGAAACTCCTAGTGAGGTTTGGCGAGAGATAAGGTTTTGGGGCCTTTGCTCAATCGAGCCTAATCGCTGTTGGCGCAGGTTTGGAATATGGATACAATGATATAACATTTTTTTTTTTGGATTGGCTATACTCTATATTTCCATCCCCTTCTTCTCCACTATTCATTTTTTTTTTCATTACTTATTTTAGCTGTTATATTAAAATCTTAATTATTCATATTTCATGTTTTATAAAAATAATTAAATAAATTTTAAATATACTAAATTTTTATTACGATAATTTAAAACTGTAATAAAAAATATTTTAAAAGAATATTTTCATAAAACTTTAAATCTGTACCGCTCACATTTTAATCTAAAGATTGAGATAGATAGTGAGAAGAGGAAAAGAATGGTAAGATCAGAGGACGGTAACCAATCCAAACATTTTTTGGGTCTGCATAGCATATGAGATAACATAGAATTATGGGTTTAAGTTTTTTTTTTTAATTCTTTTGAACTGCTTTTGCATTAATGTGATTGCTTTTGATTATTTTTCTTAGGAGGTGATAAAAGTGATTTTTTTTAATCTGATTTTTATAAAAGTCATATTGTAAATGTGTTTTTTATTTAGATTGATGGTATATAAGTGATTTTTTTTAAAAAAATCAAATTTTTGAGCTTATTCTCAAAAGCTGCTTTTAAAAAAATAAAAATAAAAAACCCAGTTACCAAAACATTAATCTAAACACCTTAAACCAATTGCCACCAAACTTTTTAAAAAAATCATGTTTGCGATGACAAAACGTCATCCCAAACAAGCTATTATATAGCTATCTAAATTATTATTCAAGTATTCCTATGCCTAATTACTTGTAATTCTCTCAAAAGGCATCTTTTTTTTTTTCATAGATCGTATTTATCATTTACTGTGTTTGCCGTCTTCATCAATTTTTCATATGCCTTCTTTTTTATTTTCTATATGTAGTTTTTTGTTTTGCTATTAAATTTGGACAATATTATTCCATTTTTAATAGCTCTAGGCTGACATTATTTTTTTTAAGAAAACTTTCAAGCCAAAAATAACCAAATAAAAAAAACACAACCATACATTTGTTGTAACATGACATTGAATCCAAAAAAAAACTAATGATAACCATAGATTACTTCTTATTAAAAAAACAGGAAAAAAGTGAACCCTTAACCCAATTAATAATTAATTAATTTTTTACTAGTCTTTTTTTCCAACAATTAATTTTCTACTAGTTAATGATAGGTGATAGGGAATCAATGGACTATTTGCTTATATGGTCCACCGATCACTATCCATGCAAGTACAAAAAAGGATCAACGTTCACTTAATAGATTTTTTTTTTTTTTTTGGATATCGAGAAGAGAGAACAGCATATTAGCCTAGATCTCTATGAAGAATCCACTCAAGCTTTGGTGAAGCTTGATAAACCATGTGCAAACCCAGCGATAAACTAGGTCCTTTCTTGGCAAGGTGATCCGTTGCTTCGTTATGCCATCTCCGCACATGCTTGAGGTTCACGTCCCAATTCCTTTGTAGCATATCTCTCACTGCGTCAATAATCCTTTCTATCAACATGCATATCGCAGACACCGTCCTGAATGAGCAAGATTGCCTCCTCAGAGTCAGACTCCATCTCTAATTTTCTAAAACCCAAGTCTAGGCAAGTTTGAGACCATGAAGGCATGCCTATAACTCTACAGTCAGTGAATTCCCTTAATCAAATCTAAACATGAACCCTCTAACCAGACTCCCCATATGGTCACTTAACAGGCCTCCGCACTTAGCTCTGTTAGTAATGTGAGAGAACGCCCCGTCCACAGTAATTCAAATGCATTCTAGGTCAGTTGGGTTCCTCGGGGAAGGCTGAATGTCTGTCCTATTCAGTAAAAGACGTCCCTTCTGCAGCTTTTCATATGCATCAATTAATCTTTAGAGCATCACTCTTGCACTTATTTTGCTGGCCTCATTAGAGATCTTCTTCCCTTCAAAAAACCATAGGTTTCGTCTCCTCCAGATCCACCAGCATATAATTGCAAAAAAAGATCTCTACTCATCCTACTCTCGGCTATTACACATTGTTAGATTCCAGCGGAACCATTTGGCAAAATCCAAAGAACTAAATTTCCTCCATCAATGGGTTGTGTAATACCCCACTTTTTCACTAATAATCCTTATATGTATATATGTGATATTTAGTGGAATAAAATAGTGAATTGTGGTGTGTGTAAATTTACAGAAATATTTTAATCGCCGGTTACATATAATTCGGTCAAGTAAAGACACAAAGAGGCAATTAATACCCACTTAAAGGCCTAATATTGAAACCAAAATTTGAACATAAAATGACACAAATAATGGCTTCATACAAAGTGTCAAAATTAGGCCAAACCCAAAGAAAATGAGCAAGAAATGATTTATTTCGGTAAATAATAAAACATAAGGGTAAAACGGTAATTTTGCCATAAAGTGGGAAGTAAATATTTTTCCCTAATATTCCCAATAATTTTAGTTAAATGGAAAATAGAAAGAGGGAAATGACTACTTGATAATATTATCAAGGAAGGTCAAATAGTGAAAAGTCAAAAGCTTAAAAGTCAACAAATTGTAAGTTGGCATAATGGGATAGATTAAGAGCAACATATACTCCCTCAATTCTCATGCATTTTCGGCTAAAAGAGAAGAAAAAGGGAAATGAATTTGGCTTGTAATATTATAAGAGAAAGGTCAAATTGTGGACCAATCAAAAGCTAGCATATGTTAAACCATTTGACTAACTTAATATATCACCATTCTCTTCATCTCTTCATTCGCATTTTCATGCTAACCGAACTAAATAGAGTGAGAGAAATTTGAGAACGGTGAAGAACACGGAAGAACAAGGAAGCTAGGGTTCTCACAAATCAAAGGTAAGGAAGTTGTAATCTTGAGGTTTAAGCTTCCTAATCCTTCCATAACCTCTTCTAATCACTTCTACTCCTTTGGAACCATGAATTTCAAGATAAATCAAGGTTGTGGAGAGAGAGAGAGAAAACTTTGAGGAGAGAGAAAGAGTTTGAATCAAGAGGTAAACCTCTAAACTTGCTTCTCTTACTTTAGTTGATGCTATTGATGTTGTTCTTAACTTGGTTTTAGGTGTTTTGTGAAAGATGGATGATAAAACCTAAGGGATCTTGTTGTCTAAGTTTCTTCAAACCATGTCCAATGAATGTCTAAATAGCTAATCATGTGATTAGAAGTAGAAAGGAGGTGATTAAGTAAGAGAAAATGAGAAACCGACATAACTTTTCTGAGAACCTTAAATTTCTGCCCTGTTCTTGGTGTGTTGAAGGAGTAAGAATTTGGTAATTTTGATGTTTTCATTGAGCTTATAAGGAAAATTTGTGTAGGGAATGTTAATGGTAAAGTAAGAAAAGTTTTAGAATGTGACATGACCAAACTACCCCCTTAAAATCCTAAGTAGGGGCTGCCACAGGCATTGTCATCATTTGGCCCTAAATTTGACCAATTTGAGGTCAAAAATGGATTTTACATGTAAAATTGTATAGGATTAGCCTGAATCATAATTTTGAGTAAAGTACAGATAGATGGGGTACAAAAGGGTATAGGCCAATAGAATGAATTTAGCATTTTTAAGCTTAGTTAACCAATAGAATGAATTTAGAGTAATACATGGATGAGTAATGACTCATTTATGATACATTTGGGGATTGTGGGACTTGATGACTATCCGAAGTCTAAGACTTACTTGAGCTCAGACAAACGGGAGGAAGTAGCTAGAGGAAAGCAACCAGGTAGTAACTTGTCTTTCGTATGTTTATAATATGCAATGTATGGTTGTGTGTTCATCAAGAATTTTCTAATGTATTCTGAATATGCGAGGTGATCGCCCGGGACCTATTTGCATAAGTGGACGCTCAGGACAGTATAACGCTCACTGATACATAAGTGGATGCCCGGGGCCTATTTGCACGGGTATCCCTCGACGCCTTGTAATATATCTAGTGCTATGATTGTAATATCCCGAATTTTGGGACAAGAGGTTTAAGAACAAGCCTAGATTAAGTGGACTGTTATACCCTGGTTTAGCAAATGTCCTGGCGAGGCATGATATTATTTCCCAAAATTCATTTATATCATTGGATATTAAAGGGAATATTATGGTAAGCCGGAGAGCTCAAGGAAATATTAAAGGTAGGGGGAAAATTGTCATTTGACCAATGAGATTATTTCCCTATTATTGATGCCCAAATTAGTCAAATGTGGAGGGAAATAATGGAAAGAAGCCAAAAATAGTTTATTACGATAAATAATTAAAGATAAGGGCAAAATGATAATTTTACCATAAGATGAGAAATGATGGTTTTTCCCTAATATTCTCAATGATTTAAGTTAAATGGGAATTAAAAAGGAGGGAAATGACTACTTCATAATTAATAAGCCTAAGTGGGTGAATTATTATCAAGCAAAGTCAGAGAGCTAGAAGCTTAAGGTTTAGGTCAACCACTTGTATGGTGACATAATGGGATAGTATGAGAGCAATATTTCTCTCTTTTGATCTCATTATTATTAATGGATGAAGAAACATGAAAAGAGATGGATTATCATGCAAGAAAGTTAAAGAAGTGGACTAATGGTGTATGGCCACTTAGATGACTTCATTAAGTCATCATCCATCATTCTTTTTATTCTTTTCCTTTTGTTTAAAAAGGAAAGAGAAATAAGAAACGAGGAAGATAACGAACAAGAACAGAGAGGCGGTGGAGAGAGAAAACTTGAGATTGTCTGAACTTGACTGAAACGACGTTTTCTCTCAAAATACCTAGTACAAACATTCTTCTACTCATCTCGAGCTTTGATTTTATGGTTTTGGATTCTCATTTGGAGATGTTTGGTGCCGTCTCGCCGGGCAGAGTATCGTCGGAATTCCGAACCGGATTTAGAAACGTGTAGAGGTAAGCGTAAGCTTCCTTTTAAACATTTTGGTTTTTCGTCTATATGAGTAATATAGGAGTTGGGTACTATTCATCTCTCATTCAATCACTATTTTGGAGGCCAAAACGATGTCCAATAGATGTCTAAATGGCTAATCATGTAATTAGAAGTAGAAATGAGGGTATTAAGCCTAAGAAAGGGAGAAACCAACAAAACTCTTTTAAGAACTCTATATTGGTTGCCTTAGGTGTGGCATGAGTAAAGAGTTAGAATTTCATTAATTGGATGATTACATTGAGTTTAGAAGAGCAAATTGTGTAGGGTTCATGTTGATGATGAGGTGAGAAAAGGCCTAGAGGGTGAAATGACCAAATTACCCTTATAACTCTAAATAGGGGCTGTTAAGGGGTATTTCTGTCATTCAGGCCTGAATTTGACTAATCCGAAGTCATAAATAGATTCTAGACGTGAAGTTGTGTAGTATTGGCTCAGGTTATAATTTCTGTAAAAGTACAGTTGGGTTGGGCTCTAGAGGGCATTTTGGTAATTTAGCGTAATTTGGCTAAGTTATCAACTAATACGAGTCTATAATATTATAAGGATGAGTAGTGACTCATTAAATACATTTGGAATTTTGGGACTTGACGGATGGTTCCCGAACCGGAGTAAAGACGAAGGATTGAGGACGGACGTGAAGTCTGACAGGTAGTGAACTTACCTTGCCTGCATGTATGTGATATGTATATGTTTGCATTGTTCTATGTGACTGCTTAATTGATTAATGCCTTGTTATGTTATACGATGGCCATGAGTATGTTGTAACATGAGCATGTATGAAGATGTCATTAGATTGGCATGATTTTATAAATAGCAAGCATGTCAAGCATCATATATATATCTTACATGTATAGTGGTATGTTTACTACTAAGATTCTCTCGAATCTCACTCCTCCCAACCAACCATTTAGACAGGTGATGATGCATGGAGGAGATATGAAGTTGAAGCGAAGATTGAAGCGCAAGGCGCCATCTTCTGTATTGGTGTAAATGTTGTATTAGCTGTGAGATTATACATTTGTTGTATGTATATGAATGAATAAATGTTGTAAAGAAGAGAATCACTCTAGTTTAACTAAAGGTGTATGGATTTTAGTTTAATTATAATAATCGCTTGCACACTTTGATATTGTGATACTAAGAGCCTATGATGTATTAATGACATGGTGAATCTTATGGAAATGTGTTTAAAGTATTCTACCCTTTTGAAATCCCTCTCAACCCTAGGTTCATCTCGAGTTGAGAGTGAGAATTTACGAACGATTTCGTATGTTGGGTAGTCCAGGGTCAAATCCTGGTTCTACAGCGGATTTCAGTATTCATTTATACTCATTTGGAGTATTAGAAGAAGGGTGTCACAATGATAGCTTATAAACTATATGTGATGCATGGAATGTTGTTGTGATGCTTCTGTTGAATGATGACTGTGTAGCATGCTTTGTGATGTTATATCTGTATGATTGACATTATGTTACTACTAAGATTCTTTTGAATCTCACTCTTTTTTCAAAAACCCATTTACAGTACAGGGAGAGAGC
This sequence comes from Albizia julibrissin, assembly GCA_037074505.1. Taxonomy (NCBI): domain Eukaryota; kingdom Viridiplantae; phylum Streptophyta; class Magnoliopsida; order Fabales; family Fabaceae; genus Albizia; species Albizia julibrissin. The sequence continues at coordinate 19,667,163 of CM073486.1, read as the reverse complement.
TCTAGGGATAAGAGGAAAGTAAATGTGGACGACTAGAGGATTAAACACCAAAGATTTTAGTTTTGTTGGTCTATTCTATATCTTTGGGATTGTATATGATGTACATAGCTATATAAGCATGACAAGATTACAAGAATAACTTAGTTGATGAATGGTATTTTGGATGAGTAAGTACACTTCCAATTTAAAAGAAGAATCTATAATTAAAGAACTTATCATGATACGTAAGCAAAGACACGCTCGCATACTCTGATAAAATGGACTTAAGTATTAATGAGACTTAGCGAGATAGTGTGTTAGAATTGGCTGACACCCAAGAGGGGGTGAATTGGGTGTATGATAAGAAAGTCTGATCTTTTAAGATCTTTTCACAGATTGGTATATCGAAGTATAAACTCACAAGCAATTGTGTAGATCATATTTGCTGGAAATATAAAAGCTTGGAGAAGAGAATGTGCAAACTGTGATTTATCCTGGTTCGGTCTAATCCACGATGACCTATGTCCAGTCCTCAGGCTTCTCCTGGGATTTCCAATCCACTATCTTTTTGTTTAACCAGGCACAAGAAAAGCCTCTACAAATCTCTTACGAAATTACTCCTCCTTACACACTGTAAGGTTTACTCCCTCTTATGGCAAGTCGAGCAAAGCAATCCCAAAGACCTTTTTCTCCTGCTTATCCGTGCAAGTCTTATGAGTAGCAACATTCTCTCTTGCTTACACCACTATAAGTCTTACGAGCAACAACATTGTCTACTGCTTGCACCTTATAAGTCTTATGAGTAGAAAGTCTTACTAGAAATTCTCTCTACAGCTTCCCCGTAAGGTAATCAACCCCCTCAAGATCCCTCTACCTTGAGATCACTTCTGAAATACAATGAAGTGTTTACAAACTTTCTCAAAGAGTAGCTAAAATGCTCATTGAAGTACAATACAGATAATTTCACTCTCACAGATACATGATATAGAAAATAGATAAGCACAGAGAGTATGTAAGACGGAAGACTTATGATAACAGCATGTTGGCGTAGTTGGGTTATTGTTGCATTATTTCTTCATTGAATGCTTCCATATATATATATAGCTGAGTTGAGAGAGCCGTTGGTAGCATCTCAATATGGCCATTGTTAACGCACTGCTTCTTCTAACAGTTTTCCACATTTGAAAAACTAGCCGTTATTAGTGGACGCTTTACTTCCGTGAAATAACTTTTCCTTATTGCATGGTTTCTTCATTGTTCTTTCTATAATAATACATCAAATACTAATACAATGAATCATTAGTCATGAATACATTGAATCAACAATTAGAGATTGATTTTATGTGTTATGGGTCTCATCATTTTCAATAAGGATGTTCTTCGTGAATGACCTTCAAACTTGAATATTCAATCTGAGTGTATTATCTCCTGTTTCACACTTGAAAGATATGTTAATTGATGTTTAACTAAAGCAACAAGTGTAAATATAATGATTAGATAAAACTTATGCATATTCAGATTGAACTCTGAAATTTTCTTCTGCTTATGTGTCTATCAAACTAATGAACTTGAGTGCATAATTCCAGACTCGAGTGCATAGCGTATTTTCACGATCTCCAGATGACTTCTGTCATAAACTTCTAGAGTACACTTCCATAACTCGAGTGCAAAATGTCTCAAAACTCGAGTGCTATCTGACGAACTCGAGTGCATCATGTTAATATGACTATTCAAGCTTCTTTGGAACAAACTCACATGCCTACACTCTCTGAACTCGAGTGTAGTGAGATAGAGAACTAGAGTGCATAAACGAGAACTCGAGTGCGTTGCTGATTTCCTCAATCCAAGTCTTCTCAGGTATGAACTCTTATGATTGAACTCTCTTAACTCGAGTGCAAACATGAGGACTCGAGTGCACCACATTTTCTTCACAATTGCAAAACTCTCAGGTACAAACTCAAATGGTAGCACTTTTAGAACTCGAGTGCTAAATAAATAAAAAACTCGAGTGCAGAATCCCAGACTCAAGTGTAGCACTAGTATCTCAACAAGAAGACTCTTTGGAATAAACTCTTACGTCATAATTCTCAGGACTCGAGTGTTTATGTGTTCACTAGAAGGTATTTGGTAAAGTATGAAATTCACCGGAAGTGATTCAGCATCCACTGGAAGTGATATGGAAAACTTCATATATCACTCGAGTGATTTCGGTATCACTGGAAATGAAATTCCAAACAGTGAAATTTTCTTGCAGTGATTTGGGCTCGTACTGGAAGTGATTTATGGAAATAGTACATCACTTGAGTGAATTCGGCTGTACTGGGAGTAATTTTCAAAATAGTGAATTTTGAGAGATGTGATTAAATTACCAGACCTCGCTCAGCTGGACGAAAAACAGAGACTGAAAATTCAAACATCACTCGAGTGAATAGTAACTCACTCCAAGTGATTTTCCCTGTTTCCAGAATCACTCGAGTGATTCTGGAAAATCACTCAGGTAATTGTTAAAATCACTCGGTTACTACAGTATGCTACAGTGTTGCCGCTACAGTACCAAACAATCAAATAGTCAAAATAGTACCCATCGCTATAGTACTAATCTTCAAATCCATTATGACCATAAAATTCTTCTAGGAGCTTGAATCTTGATATTTCCGTTAGTTTCTTCAAGTGCTTGTTTCTCCAATCTCTTTCTTGCTTTGCTTGACTACTGAGTAATTGGATTACTTTTACCCAGAGATCATCTCTCTGTTTAACAAGGCTCCATCCCAGCTTCATGAACACTGAGTAATTATGATGTTTCGCATGCCGAAGGCCAAGGCCTCCATGTCTCTTAGGTTTGCACACTTCCTCCTATGCAACGAGGGAAAATTTTGACATTCACTTAATAGATTTAATTTACTAAACTAATTAGGGAAAATTTTAGTTAGCCCCCACTATAGCAAAATAATTCCCAATTGACCCTAATAATATGAAACAACACTACACAATTTTGGGGACAAATGAAATTAATTTGTAGAGGGAATATACCAAAACACCCTTGCTGAAAGAAAGAAAGAAAGAATAAACATAGCTTACAAGTCAATTATGCCCATTTATAAAAAAAAGGCATACAAAAAATTTTGATTTCAATTTAATCTTAGGGGTACAATGAAGTTTCAGAAAATTTTGATAGAAGTTTGTTATTAAATGGTTGCAGTAGGCTGCAATAAAATTTTCTTGTTATTTAATTTCTAAAATGAATTAAATATTTAATTAATGCAACTCACATAATAATTAGAGTTTATTCCCTATTATTGGTGGACCCAACAAGTAACATGTTCCAATCCAATTCAACCTTATCTAGTTCATTTATTTATTATTATTATTATTATTATTATTATTGCCAACAAGGATATTTCATTCATAATCTAAAGTCATCACATAATGTCATAATAAATACATAACCACATGAGAAATGAACCAACAACAGTCTATTCATCCTGCCTTTTCATCCAAGTTTCCAAAATCCTCCAGGAGTAGTTTCTGCTATTGTTATGGGGGTCTACTTGTCAAGTCCTCTAGGCATGACCCTCTTAGTAAAGCCTTTGCTAACCAGTTAGCTATCAAGCTTGCTTATCTTGGAACATACTGACAAGAGTAGTTACTCCCAAAATTCCTTACCATAAGGATATTTTCCAAAATAATATCACACATCCAGTTTGGGGAAGACTCCTCTTCCTATAAACATTTAACTAAAAGTTTACAATCTAACTCAAAAATAACATCCCCCAATTATTGTCAACAGCTTCCATCACAGCCTCTTGCATGGCCAAACACTCCCCCATGAAAGCCAATTCAGCTTTAATTTGCATTGCCTTGCCATCTATTAGCCATCCATTTGAGTCACGGATCACAAAAGCTATTGCTGCTCTTCCTTCTCCCTGAGTCAAAAGTTCAGCTCATTGCTACTTGGTCTCCTCCATTTTTCTTGGGCTTTGGGTGCTGGTTGTGCATTGGGATAGGTCTGGTGTGAGCTTACCTTCCACCGTCTTGCATTGCCTCCTAGAATCCTTGTTGCAAGGTTCCTGCCTAGGAAAATGAAAAGATAGGGTTAGGCTCCATTTGTTCATTCATATATAAATTTATTTCTTCCCTTCCATATTTGCCATAAAATCATTGCAATCATTGCTTTTTCTCAATCAGTCAATTATAGTTCAATAAAGCAACGCTCTAGCCACTGTTTCATATCAAAGTTGGTTTCTTCAACAAAATTAAAAAAGAATAAACTTCCACACCAAACCCTTCTTGCCTAAGGACAAAAGCAGAATAAATGCTTGTTTGATTCACATTTGTTCCTGCAAACTAGACACATATCAGTGATACACACCTTCCTTTTGTGTAAATTTTCCAAAGTGAGGAGAGCGTTGGATAATAATCTCCACGAAAACATTTTGACTTTGTGGGGGGTTTTAAGTTTCCATACTTCTCTCCATACATTTTGGTTATTACGCAAGGACGTTCCTGTGGTACTTCTCTGTCCCTCCAGTATCATTAACTTTTCTATTTTGTATCCCTCTTTTACCGTATATGTTCATTTAGTTCCTCCAGCTTATACCCATTTGTCATTTCTGTTATCAAGTGCAACTGTGGTGTTCTTGCTTACTCTTTTTTCAAATTCTTCCAACCAACCCTCAGCTAAAGTTAGATCCCAACCATATTATGTTCCACAAGCCAGGGGTCTGACCAAATTCTTGTCTCTACCATTCCCTCTACTCATTATTATGTTGCCTTTCTAAAACCCTTCTTTGTTTAATAATGCTGGCCCAGATCTTAGATGCCCTGCCCCACTTTTTTTTCCTCCAGGAAGCCACTCTTGGGGAAATATTTTTCTTTCAAGATCTTTACCCATAGTTGGTCTGGTTCCTGTAAAATTCAACAGCCAAGTTTTGCAAGTAAGGCTATATTGAAAGCTTCAAAGTCTTTAAAACCCAGCCTCCCATCTAGCTTATGCAATTTGAGTTTATCCTTGGCTACCTAATGCACCTTTCTTCTGGTTTGGTACTTTTCCACCAAAAATTAGATACAATTTGATTAATTATTTTAAGCACATTCTTAGGAAATAAGAAGCACGACATAGGGTACACAGGAATTGAATTAACTATGGAGTTAATGAGTACCTCCCGACCCGCCTTTGACAAAACATTTTGCTGCCACCCTTACACTCTTCTTCAGTCTATCTAACATAAAATTGAGTACCTAGATTTTGGACAGTCCCCAAGTTATAGGTAGGCCCAGATAATGGCCCTATATATCAACAGCATGTACTTGAAAAATATGACTAATTCTTCTTTCAACAATTGGGAAGTGCTTTTATAGAAAAATAAGCAGGATTTGTTCACATTAATTCGCTACCTAGAAGCCTCACTATACTCATCAAGAATTCTTTTCAAATATCTTTAACCATTCACATCCGCTTGGGAAAACAAGAAAAAATCATCGGAAAAGAAACTATGGGTTACAATAGGACATCTCTGTGCACTTTTAATGCCTTTGATTCTTCTGTTTCTTTCAGCCTGCTTAGTGAGTCTTGATATCACATTACTAACAATAATAAAAAGATATAGAGAAGGAGGATTCCCCTGGCACAAACCCCTCATTAAGGTGACTGTAGAGATCCTTTTCTCGAACAACATTAGAGAAAAAGAGACTAAACAGCTACACCAAAAAATTCTGTCTACCCACTCCCTATAGAATCCCATTTTTGCTAGAACAACACACAAGAAATCCCAATATGCTTTATTCATATCAAATTTTAAGGCAGCCTCAAAGGGACCTGATTTCTTTAGTTTCATATGGTGGAAAGCCTTATGCACAATGATGATGTTATCTTGGATAAGTCTCCCTTGCATGAATGCATGTTTAATCTCCAATATGATTTTACCAAGTAGTAGTTTTAGCCTATTTGAAATCACTTTTGAAAATTTTTTGTAATAGAAGTTGCACAAGTTAATAGGCCTATAGTCACTAACTATTTCTGGGCAATCTACCTTAGGAATAAGAACTAAATCTGTTTTATTTACATCAACAAGTTGAAAACCATTTCTAAAATAATCAAAAACCAGGGAACAAACCTATGGTCCTACTATGTCCCATGCCTTGTGGTAGAAATTGCCAGTAAAGCCGTTGTGTCCCAATGCTTTTGATCCTCCCAATTCAAAGGTCACTCGTTTCACTTCCTCTTTTGTAATGGCGCTCATCAAAGCCATATTATCCTTATGTGTAATCACCTCCGATATACAGTTGAGAGTATTAGTAAAGTCTTGACCAGGCGAATTGGCAAGCAAGCTATTATAGAAATCTAAAAGGCATTTACCTATTTGTTCTTCTTGTTCCAACCACTCCCCTTGCTCATTTTTTAGCTGTGTGATTTTGTTTTTACACCATTGTTGGATTGTGGTCATGTAGAAGAATTTTGAGTTTTGATCCCCACATTTAAGCCATTAGATTCTTGACTTTTATGCCCAATATAACTCTTCTTGTTCCTATGATTCACCTATTTTCTTTTTCAGTTCAGCAACTTTTGCAACTAAACCTTTGTTCCATTCCTTGTTCAAAAAGTTCTATACTTTTGCCACTAATTTATTAATCAGCACACTGTAATTCCCAAATTCCTTTTTTCCCAATTTATTTAACACCTGCCCTAAAGTCTCCAATTTTATAACCAGATCAGATAGTGCTTTGCTGGTTCTCACCCTTCCAATTTGCTTTGATTATGTTCATTAGATCAAGATGGCTTAACTATCTTCCACCAAAATGTAACAGTCTCGAGGTCTTAGAATCACTATGGACAAATTCCAATCATAGCAGACAGTGATCCGAGCCAATGGCTTCTAAGACATGACATTATCCTTTCAAGACATTCATTCTCCATCTACTATTTACCATTGCTCAATCCAATTTTTCCCTGATAAATCCCTTACCCTTCCTATTATTTGACTATGTAAAATAGCATCCTTTTGTCTACTCCTCCATCATATTACATTTGGTCATGAAATCCTTGAATCTTTGTAAGTCCCTGAGTAGCTTCTCAACTCCCCCTTCCTTGTCTGAGCTATATAATACATCATTAAAGTCCCTCATTACACACCAAGGGGTATTTTGATCTGGACATAATCTCTTAAGATTGCCCTACCATCTCATCTTCTAACTGTACTCTTGTGGTCTGCATGCCAGAGTCATTACTCTATACTCTACTCCATTTATGCTCAGCTAATCAATATGCATAATAAACCTGCTCAAGACCCCTACTTGAACTATCACACCTTCTTGCCACCATAAAGCCATGCCATTTGATCTGCTCATTAGTTAAAAATACTCCCCATGCTCAAATTTCATTTTTCTTCTTATCTTATCAATCTTTTTCTTCTTCATTTTTTTTTTCAGAGAGAAATACTAAATCTGGTTTAAGCCTCCTAGACTACAACCTCAGGTTAATAATTGTCAGGATGGTTACCATTCCCTGACAATTCTACCCTAAGAAACTCATGGCTTTTGGGTAGCTGCAGACTGCTAGTATAAATCACAGTTTGTATATTCTTTTCCTTTATCTCTTATATTTCTAGCATACCTAATTTATTTAATTAATTATGATTTTATGGCTCATTATCTTTATACTTATTATTTTTACTAAGATGCAAAAAAAAAAAAATTTTAAAGTTCCTAAGTTTTGATTTTACACCCAATTCACCCCTTCTTGGGTGTTAGCCGAGTCTAACATATTGTTGGGAGATAATGAATTGAGATGTTGTTATGTGTGTTAATCTTGAGTGCCCATAAGGTGTTTAGTGAAATGTTCTAATGGAAAAATACTCAATTACATATGTGTCTTTATATAGTATTTTCAATCATGAAGAATATTTAAATCTTATTTTGGGTTGATTGTGATTAAACTCTTACTAAGAGGTAAATATAGAAACTATATATTGCATGAAGATGTTGAAATAAAGTTTGGTTGGATGAAGATTGTCTAGTCTATGTATGAAATTCAAATAGTCATATTGTTTGAATATATATGCATGGCACGGTGATAAGGGTCAAGGTGTAAAGTAAAATCTTGAAGTATGTTTAAGAAAGGGAGAGTGGAAGAAGTTCTTTTAAGCTTCAAATATTGGAGTTTAATAGTTAAATGTGATGAAATGCAACTATTAGTTGGACCTAGGATTATATTCTTATTGAAAGGGATTAAAGTTCAAGTGTTTTTTTTTCATCCTTCTATTTTAAGTACCGCAAATTAGGAGTCAAAAGGGTGTATTGGTTGTTAATAATTATTTTGTTGAATGATTCATGAAGAGTGAGATCTTGTTATGTTGGTGATTGGGAAAAAAAAGGGTTAAGGGAAAGACTATGATGAAAGATTTTATTGCATAAGATGTTATTAATATTTTGTACAAAATTATAGTTGAAATATTAATGTTTTGTTTTTAGGAAACTAGGAGAGTAAATAGTGAACAAGTTGGAAGCTGATAAATAGCAAAGAGTGGTATAATTTGAAAGAGAACAAATAAGTGAATAGCGTCTCATTATAATCTTTATAAATGATATTTTACTAGTTGTCATATCTTTATATTAATTACCACATTCTAAGCATGGTTTTATCATGAAAAGTTTATCTAACTTGTTTAGTTTCTTATTGATATTGAAATGAGTAAAGATTCATGATTATATCTATTATTATTATCTCTTCTTCTATTGGTTCATAATATAATTCTTGATTATGCATGGAGATGATAAGGAAAGTTTCAAGATATCTTTCATAAATTTTCATATTAAGATAGTCTTGCATTTTGAAATGTTTTACTCACGAGTTTTTATTATTTGGAAATGGTTTTGTCGACAAGTTGAATTTGAAAGAAAGTTTTGAGATATTATTTGTGAACCTTTATGGTAAAGCATTCTATTATTTCATATTTGATATGAGTTATCATGGTATTAAAAGAATAACTTTTCATTGTTTTGATAAATCGGCCCCAAGTATGCTTGAAAACATTTTTAAGAGGACTGAATACTAGTTACTAACAGGAGTACTTGAGCTTTCTTGACATTCATGATCGCAACACTTAGGCTTGATATTCGTGGGATTCGTATATACGCTTGTTATTCATGGGTTTTGTACTTGCACTTGTTTTGTGGCTTCGAGACGCGCTTGGTTACTTACCCTTGTGGATTGTGTGTATACACTTGTTCTTGTGGCTTTATGCTAAGCTTGGTTATTTACCCGTGGGTTATGTGTCCATGCTTGTTATTCATTCTGTTGAAGTCCTACAAAAGATGAGATATGAGATATACTATTTTTAAAATAATTTTGTCAAACAAACTATTTTACTACGTATAATGATCTTTCATATAACTTTATTTATGATTGTAATTGTATGCTCTAGAAGTTGAAACTTGTTATCATATTGTCATCTTTCTAAGTTAAATCTATTTAAATTATTTTCCATCAAAATTTTATTAAATCCTATAAATGGGACATTATTCACTGAAAAGATTATTTTTTGTCTCAAATAGTGCAGCTGATAAGTAAAATATCTGCACATTTATTTTTCCTTATATGAAGTGTTTTTGGATGAAATTTGAGCTCATGTAATGAATTTGGGTGTAATTGATAAATAAATAATGATTTGACATAAAATAGAATTCATTGGAAAATACTAAATTTTGACCCTGTTTCAGTTTTTAGGAAATATCTGGAGTTTTAGATGTTGAATTGGGACGTTTTTTATATGGATAGAAAGCTGAGAAAAATTTCCACAACTTTTATGTTGAGGCAAAAACCCAGTTATGTCCTTAAGAGCTCTGAATTTTGCTTAGAAGTTGAGCACATGATTTTGTCCAGGTCTGACCTTTGTTCACTAATTTGACCATAAATGGAGTTACAAATGTTAAAATGAGAAGATCTCATTTATGTTTTCAAGCTAAGATCTAGATCTACAACTTTCATGAAGACAACAAAGTGAGATTCCAACAGTTTAATTGCAAAATGTTAGCTGCAATCAAGGAGCAAGGTGGTCATGAAGTCAAAATTAGTGGCTTAGAGTCAAGAATCTTACCTCACATGTGGGAATTCTTACACCCAATTCATCTATAAATAGAGGAGTTGAAGGCACAAGGGAGGACACCATCTTAGAGTTTAATTTTATGTATTTTTGTTGTTCTTGCATACCTCCTATATGGAAAGTTTAGGTAGTTTTCCTTTATGGATGGTATATGTTACCTCCTACATGGAAGGTTTTACCTCATATATGGAAGGCTAGATTTTTCTATTTTCATGCATCTTGTAGTTGTATCTCTATGTTTTAGAATTTAATAATCACGTTTTTTGCAATATTTATGAAGTTTTCGATTTATTTTGGTTTTGTTTTTAATTCATCATGAGCTAAATTTTCATTTTCCTAAGGTGATGACGTAGCTTACTAATGACGGATTGAATCTTAACTTATTAAATCTAGTTTTGATTTTTCCTTCATGATTGAGTTTTAATTATTGTTCTTAATACTTTCAATTGATTGACCACCTTTTAGATGATTTCAATATGCATGTTGAGACCGGAAGGAAATACATGTGTGTGGATCCTATAATTAAAACCATAATTTGCATATGAAATAGGAATATATTCATATGGGTTGTGTAGTCTTAATTGAGTTCCATAAATCTTAATGCATGATTGATTGCTTAAATTCATATAGGAATATATTGGGTTAGCAATTAATGATAGAATTACTTGACATTGGAAGAGGCTAGTAATTAAAATAGGGAAACTCGACTATCAATCATGTGGAATAAATTGGACTAGAATAGATAAGTGATTCAATCCGAAGTTCGCTAAGTGAAATCTAATCCCTAGGGCCTTTTTAATATATTTGTCTTTACAACAATTGCATTTTCATTTAATTATTTTTATCTTGCAATCTCAACCACCAACTAATCGATCAACTAAATAGTATTAAAATTATCAATTTTAGAACTTAGTGATCAATCCTCGTGGGAACGATACTCTACTCACCTCTATATTACTTGTTTACGAAAGTGTACACTTGCACTTCTAAATATACCATCCTACACTCGTAACAAGTTTTTGGCGCCGTTGCCAGGGATTGTTATCATTAATATCAATACCAAGTAATTTTAATACTAATTTGGTCTTTACATTACATTTGTCTTCTTTTTAGTGTCTTGTGTTTCTTTTCAGGCTTTTGCTTAGTACATGACAAGATCAAAGAAGATTGAATTACAACCTTGTGACTCAAAGATCGAAAGAACTTGTCAAAGAAATCGGAGAATTTGAAAGCAGTCTACTTCAATTAATTTGATGGCAAATCCGGATGGAGAAACAACAGATACCAAAACACTCTGTGACTATGCAATACCAACAGTCATGGAGACAACTTCTGGAATCAGAAAACCGCCAGTAGCAGCTAATAATTTTGAACTCAAGCTTGCAATTATCCAGATAATGCAAGCAATTCAGTTTGGTGGTTTACCAACAGAAGATCCTAATACACATATAGCCAGCTTCTAAGAATTTGCAACACATTCAAGCATAATGGTGTTACTGATGACGCCATTAGACTTAGAATTTTCCTTTTCTCACTCAAGGATACGGCTAAGAGATGGCTATACTCTCTACCATTGGGAAGCATAACTACATGGGATGCCTTGGTGCAAAAATTTTTGGCATAATACTTTCCTTCAGGAAAAACAACTAAATTGAGGAATGAAATTACCTCATTTACTCAACATGAATTTAAGAGCCTCTATGAAGCATGAGAAAGATATAAGGAGTTACTAAGAAAATATCCTCATCATGGGTTACCAGATTGGTGGCAATTGCACTCATTCTATAATGGGATGACGCATACAACCAGAATTCTTGTAGATGCTGCAGTTGGAAGATCTTATATGGGAAAGAGTCTATAAGATGCTTATAATCTTCTTGAGGAGATGGCAGCCAATGTATACCAATGGCCTTCTGAACGTCATGTTTCAAAGAAAGTGTTTGGAGTGAACTGGATATCCTTACAACTTTGTCTTCTCAAGTTGCATCTATATCCAGGCAAGTGAACTTATTGACAAGTCAAGCAAATACAATCAGCACTCCTCATGAAACCTATGATTGATATGGAGGACCTCATGTAAGCACGCAATGTCAAGAAGGACACCCATCCATGCCTTCTCAGTCTGAGCAAGCTCATTACATCGAAAATTAAAGAAATGATCAATTCTCAAACACTTACAATCCAGGTTGACAGAATCATCCAAACTTTAGCTGGAAGAATAATTAAAATGTGTTCAAGCCATAAGAGAACTATCAGCAACAAGCTCTTTAACCACCAAATCCACCACAACAGAAAATGAATATAGAAGATGCACTAGCTCAACTAACCATGAATACATCTCAATTCATGGCTAAGATTGATGCAACACTCAGAAGCCATGAAGCCTCATAAAGAACTTGGAATCCCAATGGACAAATTGAAAATATGTTGAATTCCAGACAACCAGGTACTCTTCCAAGTGATACTGAAAGGAACCCAAAAGAGCATGTGAATGCCATTTCATTAAGGAGTGGGAAAGAATTGAAAGATCCTGTAATTCAATAGAAGAAAGATGAAAAAAAGAAAGAAAGTAAAGAAGAATAAAAGGAGGAAGTGTATAATCCTCAAGAGGATGATGTGGTACCAGGAAGAATTAGTTTTCCAGATAATCCTCCTTCATATGTACCACCAGTTCCATATCCTCAAAGACTTGTGAAGACAAAGCTAGACAAGCAGTTTAAAAAGTTTCTTGAGGTTTTCAAAAAGCTACATATCAACATCCCTTTTACAGATGCTCTTGCCCAAATGCCCATCTATGCAAAATTCATAAAGAATATTCTTTCAAATAAGAATAAACTAGAGGAATTCGAGACAGTTGCACTTACTGAGGAGTGTAGTGCCATTCTGCAAAAGAAACTACCACCAAAGCTGAAAGATCAATGAAGCTTTTGCATACCTTGAACCATAGGTCAATGCAACTTTGAAAGAGCACTTTTTAACCTAGGAGCAAGTGTAAATCTCATGCCTCTATCCATTTATAGAAAACTCAGTCTGGGAGAGGTGAAGCTTACCACTGTTTCATTACTTATAGCTGACCGATCAATAAAACATCAGAGGGGTGTCTTAGAAGATGTTCAGGTGAAGGTGGACAAACTCATATTCCCAGCTGATTTCATCATACTCGATATGGAAGAAGACCAAGAAATTCCTATCATTCTTGGAAGGCCATTCCTTACAACTGGGAGAACTTTAATAGATGTACAACAGGGAAAGTTAACCTTGCGAGCTCAAGATGATCAACTATCTTTCAACATTTTTAAGGCTTGGTCCTTTCCAAATGAAGGTGACACCTGTTACATGGTAGATACATTGACCAGCTGCACAAAAGACGTGGTGAATGAAAGCTGTATGGATCAACCATTTGTAATAGGAATGGTAGATGTATCAAAATCTATTAATCCTAAAGGGCATAAAGAATATTGGGGAATAAAAGCATTACATTTTGATTCAAAGGTAGCTGGTGAAAAGAGACTTCTCCAACTTAATAAGCTTGAAGAATTCAGACAACAAGCTTATGAGAATGCCAAGTTATACAAGGAGAAGACAAAAATGTGGCATGACAAAAGAATTTTAAGGAGAGAGTTCACACCGGGATAAAAAGTTCTGATATGCAACTCAAGGTTAAAGCTTTTTTCGGGAAAGCTGAGATCAATGTGGTTAGGAACTTTTATTGTGGTTCAAACATGGCCATATGGAGCAGTAGAGATTCAAGAGAGTGATAAAAAATTCAAAGTGAATGAGCAAAGACTGAAAGAGTATAATGACGGTGCGCTCAACACTTTGAAAACTGTAATCACTTTTACAGAAACAATAGGTAAGTCTAAAATTTTTTAAAAAAATAATAATAAAATAAAAAAAATTAAAAAAAATTTTATTGATTTGGCCTTCATCTAGCTAAAGACGTTAAAGAAGGGCGGCTATTTGGGAGGCAACCTAAAACTTATTTCCTTTACTATTTCATCTTTCTTTTCTAATCACTAAAGCACTCTGCACTGCATCCTTAAATTTTAGTTCTTATTATTGTCATGGAGGAATTTCTTGCAAATCTCAAGAACATGTTTCCTACTCTTCCCAAAGATGTGCTTAGGAATATCTATAGCTGTCGACTTGAAAGAATAAAGACATTCAAGCATTTAGGCCTTCCTGAGGATGTCCGCTGGATCATCGAAGCTAAGGTACGTTTATAGGTGAGATTTATTAATCATTTATTAAACCTATGCCAAGAATGGGAAGAAGTTCTTACTCCAAAAAGAGAAGAGCTAAAAGAATGCAGGTCTGTTCTAGATGTGCAAGGTGGAATTGTAATCAGCGATGTCGAAGCAAATGTATGGTTTCGATAAATCGAGAAGATAAAATTCAATTTATAAAGGATGGACTGAGTAAGGAGTCATTGGATGATATCATTCAGACTCTTGAGACGCATCCTAGTGGTGATGTTCATCGTGTTCTTATCTATTTATTTGACATATTCAATAAAGAAAAGGAGCGCTATCATCTTGGGAATTTGATGTTAAAAGACCCTGTTTTCCAGTTTATAAGAAAACTGGATAGGAAGCAAATCCTCGATTCATAGAAAGTGTTAAAGCCGTTACTGGACATAAAATCAAAGGAAGATGTGAGCCACAATCACAACTACTGTACATGATCATGCTTTTGTCAAATCTGTCTTACCTTTTTCAATAACTTTTGACTTTTTTTTACTTTACTTAATTTCTTCATGCAATGGCCCTCTAGTCATTCATGTCAGAATTTTTTTCAAATTTTTTTGAAAAATGTGTGATTTGTATGATTTTGTTGTCGTTGTTTTTGTAATATAAATATATAATCTTCCACTTGTAAAAATAAAAAATGTCTCAGAGAAAAAAAAGAGGAGTGGTATCACACAAAAATGTAGATTTACATCTATTTTAATTTTTTGTTAAACTGACTTGGGAAAGGATAGAGTTTATACCTGCAGCCAACAAACTTAGAAGAGAATTAGCTGCTAGAAAGATCAACTTCGTCTACGGGGGTGGTGCCCAGGGCCTAAGGAGAAGTGTGGCCATTTCTGCAACCATTAATGGTAGAAAAGGTTTGTATGTAAGGGTGAAGGAGTTAGAAAATCACATCTTTTCCTTAGGGCAAGAGTTACAAGTTTCAAGCTTACTTGACCGAATGGAACTTATGTTCTACCGTGTTGAAGCTTTTATCGCTTTACCCGGTAGTTTGGAAACATTGGATAGGATCTCGAATGTTGCATATTGGGCTAAACTTAACTTTAAAAAAAGCCATTAGGATTGTTAAATGTTAATGGTTTTTATGATAACCTGTTGTCTTTTCTTGATCATGCTACGGAAACAGGATTCATACCCCAAGCGACTCGTCATTCCATCATTTCTGCACCAACTGCTGATTAACTACTTGATAAACTGCAAACCTGTGAACCTACACCAGATCTATTAGTAAATGAAAAAGGTGGGCAGTCTTCAGACAGCAGTCGGAAGAAGAATCCAGATACTACTCTTCGTTGTAAACTTTCCTTAATCTTAATGGTTTTACTCTTAGCATTTTAGTTTACTTTATTATTTGTTTATGTTTTCAAATAAAAAAAACTTTCTCTAATCTTTAGAAGACATTGAGGACAATGTCTGATTTAGGTTGGGGGAGGAAAAATAAATATCATAATTTCTCTTTTAGATAGTTAGTTAGTAAAACCATTAGATGCATGGGGTGTGAAAAGATGGTAGAGTAAAGAGTTATTTTAACTCTTGAGACGCTTTTTATCAGTTACATTTTTTTTCTGCAACAAAAAGAGGTCCGACCTAAAAAAAATCTTGTTTGGGTACTTTTTTTTAATGATTTTAAGGAGTATATAAGTTCTAAGCAAGGATCAATTAAATTTAGAGATTTCATAGCATAATTGAACAACGGATTGTTGGGATTGGTGATGAATTTTGAGATTGAATGAGCTGAATTTGAAAGTCCCTAACCGTGAGTTTTTGAGCCTATATGATCAATAATGATTATCTTTCTTGTGTGTGATATTCATCTATTGAGTTGTTACTCTAGAACTTGATTCAGATCTGGTTGAAATTACATATCACATGCACATTCGAAAATGATAAAGGCATTCATTTTCTTTAGCTAGAGCCAAAAAGCCAACCTTACAATTACACTATTGATAAGCCCCTTTGAGCCTGATTGATTTTTTCTTTATTGTCAACCCATTAATGTGTTTTAATGATATATCAAGTGCTTTTACTTAGTTCAAAAGACTAATAAAGCATTTGAAATCTTTGTGAAATGGGCTTTTAACAAGTGTAGGGGTATGTATATTATCAACTGTAGAATTGCATAAGTAAAAAAAAAGAAAAAAAAGAAAAAAAGAGAAAAAGAAAAAAAGAGAGAGAAGTTAAAATTAAAAAAAAAGAAAAAGAGCATGTTTAGTTTTGGAATAAAAATTGTAGGTTGCCGTGATAAGTCTATTCATAAGATGACCCATTTTTCAATTGCTCTATTTATTTCTTAGATGTAACCTTTCATATCACTATTTACATTCCTTTTACCCTAGCCCCATTACAACATTCAATAAGTCCTTTTGATTTGAATTATGCATGTGAATTTGGTAGTGGAGATTGAGATTTTTAGCAAGCTTATGGTAGTGCAACATTTTCAGGTGAATTTGAGCGAAACACTTACCCTTAAACACTTGAGAGATTGAGAGGACAAGTCACAATTATGAATTTGGTTCATTCATTTTTAAATGAAGTTACCAGTTTATACTTTTGTTGATTCAAAAATACTATGATCTCTTTATTCTTTAATTGTGTCCTTGTTTATAACTTGACACTTCTGATTTTGTTGGAAGCACTTATTAGTCAATCCTTCTTGTTCGAGGACGTCCAAGAACTAAGTGTGGGGGAATTTGATAAGTAAAATATCTACACATTTATTTTCCCTTATATGAAGCATTTTTGGATGACATTTAAGCTTAATGTAATGAATTTAGGTGTAATTGATAAATAAATAATGATTTGACATAAAATAGAATCCATTGGAAAATACTAAAATTTGACCCTGTTTCAATTTTTAGGCAATATCTGAAGCTATAGATGTCGAATTGGGACCTTTTTATATGGATAGAAAGCTGAGAAAAATTCCTACAACTTTTATGTTGAGGCCAAAACCCAGTTCTATCTTTAAGATCTCTGAATATTGCTTAGAAGTTGAGCATGTGATTTTATCCAAGTCTGACCTTTGTCCATTAATTTGACCATAACTAGAGCTACAAATATTGAAATGAGCATCTCTCACATGAATTTTAAAGCTAAGATCTAGATCTACAACTTTGATGAAGACAATAAAGTGATATTCCAACGTTTTAATTGCAAAACGTTAGCTGCAATCAAGGAGAAAGGTGGTCATGAAGTCATTATTGGTGGCTTAAAGTCAAGATTCTTACCTCACATGTGGGAATTCTTACACCCAAATCATCTATAAATAGAGGAGTTGAAGGCACAAGGGAGGAAACCATCTTAGAGTTTAATTTCATGCATTTTTGTTGTTCTTCCATACCTCCTACATTGAAGGTTTAGGTAGTCCTCCTTTATGGATGGTATAGGTTGCCTCCTACATGGAAGGTTTTACCTTCTAAATAGAAGGCTAGATTTTTCTATTTTCATGCATCTTGTAGTTGTATTTTTATGTTTTAGAATTTAATAATCACGTTTTTTGCAATATTTATGAAGTTTTCGATTTATTTTGGTTTTGTTTTTAATTCATCATGAGCTAAATTTTCATTTTCCTAAGGTGATGACGTAGCTTACTAATGACGGATTGAATCTTAACTTATTAAATCTAGTTTTGATTTTTCCTTCATGATTGAGTTTTAATTATTGTTCTTAATACTTTAATTGATTGGCCACCTTTTAGATGATTTCAATATGCATGTTGAGACCGGAAGGAAATACATGTGTGTGGATCCTATAATTAAAACCATAATTTGCATATGAAATAGGAATATATTCATATGGGTTGTGTAGTCTTAATTGAGTTCCATAAATCTTAATGCATGATTGATTGCTTAAATTCATATAGGAATATATTGGGTTAGCAATTAATGATAGAATTACTTAACCTTGGAAGAGGCTATTAATTAAAATAGGAAAACTCGACTATCAATCATGTGGAATAAATTGGACTAGAATAGATAAGTGATTCAATCCGGAGTTCGCTAAGTGAAATCTAATCCCTAGGGCCTTTTTAATATATTTGTCTTTATAACAATTGCATTTTCATTTACTCATTTTTATCTTGCAATCTCAACCACCAACTAATCGATCGGCTAAACAGTATTAAAATTATCAATTTTGGTACTTAGTGATCAATCCTTGTGGGAACGATACTCTACTCACCTCTATATTACTTGTTTACGATAGTATACACTTGCACTTCTAAATATACCATCCTATATTCATAACATCAGCTAACTATGTTCCTCTTGGTGGTTGTTGAAGTTCCATACTATTATTTGAAGTTGAAGCGTCATGTTGAAAACTCCCATTTACTGTAAAATTTAAATCTATGTATTTCTTTTTGTAATTTAGGTTCTCCACATATGCTATAGTTAGGATATAATCCTCACCTGATCTAGGTATTGTGTATTTGTTATTATGGAGTAGAGCTCCTCTTGATCATACCAGGTTATTATAGAATTTTTCTGAGGTCTTAATGTAACATCCCAAAATTTATTCAAAGGCTAAGGATTAATTTATGGGAGTTAGATAGTAAACCAAATTATGAAAGCTATGAAATTTAAGGAATCTTAAATTAGACAAAGGGAAAAAATAAAGACCTAGTGTGTGTAATTAATAGGATAAAAAAAAAATATATATATATATATATATATATATATATATATATATATATATATAATAATTAAAACATACACACCCTTTTCCCACACTTCACACGCAATTCATGCACTCACAATTATTTAATTAAACACACACACACACCTACCCCATGTGTCACACACACACACATATTAAATAAAATAATCACCACCTCCTAATCTCTCTCACTCTCTTAAACACATACACACGGAAAACACATCTACACTCTCCTCATTTCCTTAGTTTTATTTTGCATTACGCACAGAAAAAAAGAAAAGAAAAGAGAGAGAGAGTGAAAAAGAGAGAGAGCAAGAGACACATAATAGAGAAAGAGAGATACGTAAGAGTGATTGGTGCTACCAGAGGAAGGAAGAAGTGATTACAAATTCTACATACAACTCCATATCCTAATATAGGTGAGTTTCCTTCCCATATTCTTAACTCTTTCTAGTTGATTTGAGATTATTTTTGGGTAATTTGGGAAGCATAAGAACCTAGTATAATGAATTGTTGTCTTGTGAGGTTTTGTTTTGGGCTAAATAGTGCATAAGGAAGGAGTGAGAATTTGACAAATTTGAGGTTTCCAATGAATTCTATATGAAAAATTATGTGGGAATACATGTGATTGTGATTTTTGGATGATTATATATAAGTCTAGAATTTTTAGAAAATAAGAGGAGTTGTTGTTCGGTTAGTTTCTCTGAAATCATATTGGTTGTAAAATAAATTTTGGTAACCAAACCTGGTCCGAAAATTATGAAAGTTTCCAGAAGGAAAGTAGACATCTTAAGATTTAATTTTATATATAATATGTATCATTTGGGTTTATAAATAGTGAGATATGAATTCTTAAAGTTAGATGATGAATCTGGAACGTTTTATGGTACAGACGAGGTTTGACGAAATTCTGGAAATTTTTTGGCTCTAATTTATAAATGATAATATTTTTTCCTGAAAATATACTTAAATAGGATCATATAGGATTTTGAACCATCCCATTTGGAGTTCTATATATTTAGTTATGAATTTTAGAAGTTAAGCTATTGAAACTGGAAACATTTTCTGGCAGTGCGAGAAAACTTTAAAACTGGGAATTATTCATGAATAGGTGATAGTTAAACATATTTTTCTATTAAAATAGACTTCATAAGTGACACATAGAATTTAAAACCATCTTAATTGGATATTTCTAGGCCAAGATATGAATTGTCAAAGATTATTGAAAATTCTGTCAGAATTGAGTAATAGTGCAAAAATAAAAAGTAAGGATAGTTTTGAAATAATTGGGACTCTAAGGGTCAAATTAAATACTTAGAGTTGTTATGAGTCCATTAAATACCTATTGGATTTAAGGTATTAGCTATAATGATAACCTACCAAAGTGTCTTAAATTATTTTGGAATAAGTAATAATTCGCCCGTTCGTAAATTATAAATTATAGGATTTGACATTTGCCCGGGACGCCTAAGAGACTGAGAACATGAACCAAATTTGGAAAGACTGTCAGGTAGTACCTTATCTCTTATATCATATGTGATGCCATGTATGTGTACCATATCATCTGTATATGTATGGGACAGATAGTCCATAGGCGGTAAGACCCGTAAGTACAAGTTACACTGGGAGTTACTCGGGGGCGTCTTAAGCCAGGTAGGTTTGAGGCAGAAAGCCCGTGACTGTACCTTGTATCGGGCAGAGGCCCTGGGCAGCCAGATTGTGAATCTCAAGCGCTGTGAGTCTGTGATAAGGGACTGGTTAGGCCCTTTTATGTGCTGCATTTCTGTAAGTTGTGTTGTTTGATGATTTATTTTACATGCTTAGTATTTGCATATTATATGAGTGATCTGTGTACTACTGAGATTCTTTTGAATCTCACCCCTTTTTCAACAAATGATATACAGCAAAGGCGTCCAGCTCTAAGGGCAAGAAGGTAATATAGACGGATGAAGAAGAGACAAATAAATTATGGACTTTTGGTTATCATTTTATTTTGGATGACTGTAAAATATTTATAAGTAGTAGTAGTAGCGATAGTAGTACTAGTACTTGCGACGCAGACTGTATAAGTTGTAATCCGTACACTAGACTTTCGATAACGTATTGGTATCCAGAAACCCATAAGTTAACCATCACGACACGAACTATAGATAGAAAATGCCCTGTATTTTAAATAAAATATTTTTAAACTGATAAAGATAATGAATTTACAAACTAAAATTTAGACCATACATATTTATTTTAAAAAGTTTTTGAAAATCCTATACAAATATAAGATTAAACTTTGTCTTAAATTGGGAATTTAAATTGTTTTGGTCTCAGGTTTGAAACTATTATATATTTAAATTAATCTAAAGGCTTTAGAAATTAAGGTGTTACACTTAATCTCAAGGCATCTATTCAACAGAAATTTCTATAAAAAGTCTATAATTTTTGTAATATGAAATATATTCCTAATCGTTACATTATGTGTTGCAAATATGACTATATAAATAAAGTATGGACATTTTGTAATCCCTTACTTTAGGGAGACCTAATATAAGATTTTTATTGATCTTAACCACTAATGATGCATTATGAACCTTGAAAACCTGAAACTTTTAAATAACTCAAAACTTTTCTAGATCAAGAATGAAATCTTGATTAAACTCAAAATCAAACTAAACGGTTCAAGCTTTTTATAAAATAATTTATGGAAACTTATATTAATTAAATGAGACTAGGGGTATACTATGCTTTCCTCAAAGCAAAAATCACCCATTCTATATCTAACTACCAACTAATTCAAAATTGGAATAAATAACTCTAGCATGTAAACACCTCAGGGCATTTCACATACAATTGCCCTAGTTTCTAAATAAGATTATATTTACCAACTAATAATTACTGCTACTATCAATCTTATAAGCATACTTTTTAACCATTACTATTGACAACACTTACCATAGGCTATCACAATCTTATCTCTCCTCCTTAAGGAGGTATTAACATGCCCAAAATACATGTATACATACATATGTAAGTTTATTACCAAAATAAAAGTATAACTAAAACATCAAGTTATAAATTTAGAGCCCGTTTGGTTCAACCTCATTGCATGCCTGCAATGATAATCATAAGTGCATTATCAAAAGACGAGTGTTTGACTATTTTTTAGCATAGTAATAGAGTTTACCATGGGAATGATGATTACCAAAAAAATTGGTAATCTTCATTCATACCCCCTATGAATCCTCATTACCATCCCATTGCATGTTTGAAAAAGTCCAATTTACTCTTTAGTTTAACTTCTCTTTATTTTACTTGTATCTTTTCATTTAGCCATATCATGCGCACAACCACTACTGTCACTACCTCCTCCTCATCCACCACTGTCATCTTCACTTCTCGTTGCCACCACTACCTCTTCCTCCGCCACCCCTATTACCACCACTACTTCCTCCTCCTCTACTGCTGCCACCGCTGCCACTACCTCCTCTTCTACCACTGCCCCCTTAGCGTTGCTACTTGCCATTACTGATACTACCTCTTCCTCCTCTACTGCCGCCCGCGCCACCCCCCACCATTGCTGCCGCTACTACCTCTTCCTACTCCATCTCCCTCCGTTACCACTAACTTCTCCTCCACTGTCACTACCGCTACCTCTACCATTGCCACCGCCACCATGACCTCCTCTTCCTCGGCTAAACCTCGTCACCACTACATCTACCATTGCCGCCACCCACTATTACAACCTCCTCCTCCATCATCGCCACCATTGTCGCCACTACCTCCTCCTTTTCCACCTCCATTATCACCACCCCTTGTCATCGCCTCCACTACCTACTCCTCCTATTTTGTTGTTATCACCACCTTCCGCTACCGCCGCCACTGCCATTGTAACACCCTAAATTTTAAGATAGAAGAACTAAGAATAAGCTTAATTTAATAGGACTACTAGGCCCTAGTTTGGCTAGTGTCAAAAATAAGTGTGAGTAATTCCCATAAATTCTTTATACCTTGGGGGTATTAAATAGCTTAGGGAATGACAAAACATAGTAATTGGGGTGCATACAGGACGTAATTATGTTATAAAGCAAGGTAGTATTCCTACCAGTAAAGATCTATGTGGTAGTCGTAATTGTGTGATGATTAGTCAGTGGGAAAATAACGTAAGGGTAAAATAGTAATTTTGCCATAAAGCAAGAAATGAGTATTTTTCCCAATAATTTCAATAAGATAGGAACTAAAAAAGAGGGGAAACGAATACTAAGTGAATTAATACTCAAGAAAAGTCAAGAGCCATAAAGCATAAGGCTATAATTAACCATGTGTAAGGCGGTATAATGGGATAGTTTGAGAATAATAATTCTCTCTATGTGTCTCATTAATTTAGTAGATGAAGAAGTAAGACAAAGGAAATGAATTATCATGCAAGAAAGCTAAAGAAGTGGACTAATGATTATGGCCACATAAGAGTCACTTTTAATGCGTCATCACTCTTCATCCTTTCCTTTTTATTCATATCCTGCGTGCAAATGAATCAGATAAGAACGCAGAAATAGAACGAAAGAACAAGAAAACACAGAACGAGAACGAGAATGATGAGAACAAAGAGAGAGAGAAATCTTTAGAAG
The DNA here is from genome assembly GCA_037074505.1 of Albizia julibrissin. NCBI lineage: Eukaryota > Viridiplantae > Streptophyta > Magnoliopsida > Fabales > Fabaceae > Albizia > Albizia julibrissin. Next base: position 19,643,562 of record CM073486.1, on the reverse strand, counting down.
GCTGGAACACTATCCAAACGGCGTCTTCTCTCCAAGTACCCTTCACTAACATTCTTCTACTCATTATGAGCTTCAATTCTACAAATTCAGATTCTCGATTAGAGGCCGTTGGTGCCGTCTCATCGGTCAGAGTGTCACAAAAATTCTGAACCGAATTCATAAGCGAGTTAAGGTAAGCGTATGCTTCCTTCTGACCATTTCGGTTTGTTGATTAGATGAGTATGGTAGAAGTTGGGTACTACTTATCTCTCATTCAATTATGTGTTTTAATGGTCTAAAAAATATCCAACACTTTCCTAACTAGTTAAGCATGTAATTATAAGTAAAAAGGACATGTTTAGGCAAGATAAAATGAGAAACCGACATAACTCTTCTGAGAACTCAATAATTGCTACTAATTGTGTGACACAAAGAAAGAGTTAGAATTTCATCAATTGGATGATTCCATTGAGTTCAAAAGAGTAAAATGAGTTAGGTTCATGTTGATGACAAAGTGACAAAAGGCCTGGTTGTGGGAAATGATTGAATTACCCTTAAAGCACTAAGTAATGGCTATCAAGGGGTATTATCATCATTCGGGCCTGAATTTGAGTAAACTAAAGTCATAAATGGATTATACACATGAAATTGGGTATGATCACCTCAAGTTAATATTTTGGGTGAAGTGCAAGTAACTAGGTACAAATGGGCATAAGCCAAGTCTTAGGGGTATTTTGGTAATTATACAACAATGAGTCGAGATAACTAACACTATATGTCTAGAATGAGTTACAAGTAAATAATAACACATTTATCCTAAATGTGTAATTTTAGGATATACCAACAGACGAGCCGAATCGGAGCTGGACCAAGGACGAGCAAGGAAAGGTCATTAGTTCAGGAAGTACATCCTTCATACTTATACTATATGATACTAATCATGAATGTCATACATTGTAACATGAGCTAGTGTCCTAGACACACCATTCTGCCATGTTGTGGTCATAGACCCAATAGGGGCACCGAGTTGACCAAGGTGCAGATGTAAGTTTGGCCTTGGGCTAGTGTATACACAAAAGTCGATCACCTTATATACCATGACATTGCATATCTATTTTTACATTCTATTTTTATGTAAGTATGCTACTACTGAGATTCCCCTGAATCTCACCCTTTCCATAAAAACGTAAGTTCCAGCAACAAGCAGCGGCTCGAGGAGAACAAAAGGGTGTTTTTCGTCAATGGGAGGTTGCAAACGAGTACAAGAAGAGACATTGGTTATCTGAAGACTTTGTAATGTATTTTAAGGTTTGTAACTATTTGTATACCCCTATGAATACTATGTATGATATCAAGCATTATTGTGTCATTATATCAGTATATTAGCACTGCGATTATTTTAATGGGCCATTGTATTCCGCATAATTGCGAATCTAATTATTTTCCATATGGTAACAAGGGACGCCACATTTTTGGTATCAAAGAATAAGAGCTTGAGTAAGAGCATTACAGTTTTTTTGTATACTATGCTTATATGTAAGGGACGTTACAGCCACAGCACCGTTACCATCCGCCACCACCACAATCATCACCATATGATAATCCTCTACGAGATAGCTTGACAGTTATGATGAGATAGTGTGATAACTCTTAACTATTTTTTTTACAAAGATTATAGTAAGGGTAAAATAGACTTTGTCTGATATATTAATTTTAAATAATTGTTAAAATAATAACTCATTGCACCTTGCTTAAAAATCAAACCAAACACTAGCCCTGTAATTAAGATTGCATTACGTTACTATTGCATCACATTGTATTGCATTGCAAGGTATAATGGGATCGAACCAAATAGGCCCTTAATTCAAGTACAAAATATTACCTTCCTAGATTCCTTCTCCTTTAGGTGTATACATACATAAGTAAGTTTATTACCAAAATAGAAGTATAACTAAAACTTCAAGTTATAAACTTAATTCAAGTACAAAACATTAGCTTCCCAGCTTCCTTCTCCTTTAGGCTTCACCAACCACTATGCCCTTATCCTTATAGGTACTTGTCTAACAATCTATGCAAGCTCTGCTGCTGCCATCATAAGTGCTCTATATTCTGCTTTAGTAGATGAGACACATACCACACTCTACTTTTTTTATTTCCAACAAATAAGAGACCCACTAAATTTAACAAGAAAACCTGTTACATAATGCCTAGTGTCTACACACCCTACATGGTCTGAATCACAATAACAATCTAATACCGAAGAGTTTTCATTTAAGAGAGAAACCCTTGTACCCGAGATGTCCTTTAAATACTTCACCAATCTAAGTGCAGCCTTCATATGCAACTCCTTTGGCTCATGCATAAACTGACTTAACACCTACACACTAAAAGATATATCAGGTCTAGTCAAAGTGAGATATAGTATCTTACCAATGAGTCTTCTATAAACCCCTCCATCTTTAATGAAGTGGCCTTCATCAGTTTCTTCGGCTGAAAGTTGGATATTTTGTTCCATAGAAGTCAACACACTCTCAAATTCATCTAATCTGGTTTGATCTATGAGTTCATTTGCATATTTCCTTTTGTTGAGAAGAATACCATGCTTGGATATTACAACTTCCAACCCAAGAAAACATTTCAATGTACCAAGGTCTTTAATTTTAAATTATTAATGTAAAATTATTTTTGTATTATACTAGTGATCATAAGATCATCCACAGAGGCAAAAATAAAGATCAAACCAAATTCAAATTTTTTGTAAAATAAAGCATAATCATGCTTATTTTGTTGAAAACCCTCCTCTTATTAATGATTGGGTTAATTTCTCGTTCCATTGCCTAAAGGCTTGCTTTAGGCCATAGAGGGATTTTTACAATTTACATACTTTCAAGTGATATTTTTCTTGCACAACCTTAAGGAATGGTTATATAGACCTCATCATGTAAATTCCCTTGAATGAATGTATTATCAACATCCATTTGGTGAATTTCTCAATCAGTAGTGCAAAATAGCCTTTTAGACCACATCATTTAGACCGGTTATTACGGATAAGGTCTAAAAGAAATACGCGGTGACAATTTTGTAATTAAAAAAAACTTTTTAGACCGGTTATTTAAATAACCAGTCTTAAAAATATTATTTACACCGGTTTTCTAAAAAACCGGTCTCAAAAGCAAAGTGTAATTAAATGAATTAAAAAATCCCTTTATTTTAAAGACCGGTTATTTAAATAATAGGTCTTAAATATCTGATTAAAATGTAAATAAAAAATCCACGGCATTTTAAGACCCGTTGTACTGATAACCGGTCTTAAAATGAATTTTTTTAAATTGGTTATTTAAATAAGCGGTCTTAAAGTTAGGACCTTTAAGACCGGTTATTTGATAACCAGTCTTAATTAGATAACTTTTAAGACTGGTTGATGAAATAACCGGTCTTAAAATTGTGGTATTCAAACCTAGCCTGTGTTCATTTCGTATTCCTCTCAGTCCTTCCTCAGCCGCAAATGCTCCATTTCAGCCCTGCGCTTCTTCTCTGGTCATATTTCTCCATCTTCTCCTAACACATTTGATCCTCAGCTCCGACTACCGCCACCGGCGACCCTCCCTTCTCCATTTTCCGTTCAACCGAGTGGTTTTAAAATACCACTGTCGCCCCTCCTTCTCCATTTTTTGTTCAACCCATTGGTTTTAAAATACCACCGCCGCCCCTCCTTCTCCATTTTCCGTTCATCCCTCGACCTGTATCTACGAAACCACCATTATCTCTAGCGTGTTCTCCATCCACTACAACCGCAGCTCCTCCTGCTCATCAAGCCATGATCCAAGGTCACTACAACCAGGTAAGAGTAATGTCTCCTTGTCTCAGTTAATTCTTCATATAAATAGCAAAATTTAGTGAAATTGATTTTTAATTGCGGAAATGATTTTGAAGAACTCTTCGTATAAATGTTGGAGATGGCTTGTAGTTTTATTACTGGATAGGAAACAATTGTTTGATGCTGTGGTCTGTGATTTACAAATTTGAATGTTATGAATTTATTCAATCACAATTTCTTGGCCTTTCACATTTTGCATATCAATTTCTTTCTGTTGAATATTTTGAAGATGTAATTGTGCTGTTTATCAATTTCTTTATGTTGAATCTGTTAAAGTGGTCCCATGAACATATTTTGAATCTGTTGAATCATTTTCTTTCTTGAGTCTATAAATTTTATTGTTTATGTTTTTAAAATCAGATGTAATTGCAGTGGTCTCTTGAATAGAAATAACAACTATATGAATGGGGAAAAATTACTTGAAGAAAATGGAACATACTGTAATTACATCTTATGAGAAATTCTGATGAAGAATTCTATTAAACTAGATAAATTGATGAGTGTAATGATTTCATACTCTCATTATACTTCTGCCTTTTCTAGGGGAGTTAATATACAGAAGAGAAGAAAAAAAAAGGTGTTGCAATATATGGATCGTAGTTGGATAAACGTTAAACGGACTAGTGTTAAATATGATAATGGGGTGAGGGATTTTTTAGAATTTTCTAGAAGAAATTCTAGTAATGATGATATTGGGATGTTCTATTGTCCTTGTGTAGAATGTCTGAATGAGAAGCGACTAAGTGCTGCAGATATATATATATACATTTAATTTGTGAAGGATTTTGTAAGAGTTATATAGTATGGGTATGGCATGGTGAAGAAATAGGAATTCCAAGTGCAGCTCAACAAGGGGGAGTCGCCTTTGATGATAATGACACGGATCTGAATGATCAGATAGAGGATATTATTCGTGATGTAGGAGAAGATGCTTTTAAGCAATCATATGCATAGGGTAATATGTACAGTAATGCTGAGCAGCCGCTGTACCCGGGGTGCACAAAATACCAATTGTTGAAAGCTGTATTGAAATTGGTAAGCTTGAAAGCATGGCATAGATAGAGCAATAGGAGTTTTTCAGAAGTACTTAAGGCTTTAAGGACATGCTTCCAGATGATAACGTACTGCCTTGCCGATACTATGATGCTAAGAAAATATTGTGTCCACTAGGGATGAAGTATAAAAAGATCCATGCATGTCCTAATGATTGTATATTGTATAGAAAAGAGCATGAAAAGAAAGAGCAGTGTCCGATATATGAAACCCCCAGGTACAAATCAAATAAGGCCATCGTAAAAGTGTTGTGGTATCTTCCAATCATACCGAGGATTAAACAGCTATTTGCTAATGAAATTGATGCCAAAAATTTGAGATGACATGCGGATGAGAGGATTTCTGATGGAAAGCTTCGACATCCAGTTGATTCTTCTCAATGGAAGAAAATTGATCAATTATTTTCTAACTTCGGCAAAGAGCCTAGGAACCTTAGGTTTGGGCTTAGCACAGATGGCATGAATCCTTACGATAACCTAAGCAGTATACATAGTTCATGGCCTGTTCTGTTGGTAATTTATAACTTATCTCCTTTGTTATATATGAAATGAAAGTACATCATGTTGTCTATATTAATTTTGGGACCAAAACAACCTAAAAATGACATAGATGTTTACTTAGAACCCCTGATCGAAAACTTGAAAGAGTTGTGGGATGAAGGTGTTGATGTTTTTAACGCAAACAAGAAGGAGATGTTTAAAATGCGAGCCTTGATCTTTTGTACTATAAATGACTTCTCTGCTTATGGAAACTTGTCAGGATATAGTGTTAAAGGCCATAAAGCATGTCCGATTTATGAAGAAGGCACATGCTACCATTAACTTCAACATGGAAGAAAGACTGTTTATCTTGGTCATAGGAGATTCCTTAGATGGGCCACCCATATTGCAGATTAAAGAAGGCATTTTTTTGTGGCCAAGAGTTTAAAGATGCTCCAGAGGTATTGACTGGGGAGAAAGTGTATGAAAAGGTGAAAAATATCAATGTCATCTTCGGTAAGACTTCGAAGAGTCGAAATGAAAAAAATATATGGAAAAAGATGTATGTTTTCTTTAACCTTCCATATTAGCAGAATCTTGATGTGAGACACTGTATTGATTTCATGCATGTGGAGAAAAACGTGTGTGATAGTATTGTTGGGACACTACTCAACATACAAGGTAGTTCTAAGGATGTCGTTAAAGCAAAATTAGATTTGCAAGAAATGGGAATACGGACAGACTTACATCCGAGGCCATATGGTAAGAGAACTTGTTCTCTTCCAGCTTCTCATACTTTGTCTAAGGATGAGAAAAGAAGTTTTTGTGAGTGTTTACATGGCATCAAAGTTCCCTCAGGGTATTCTTCAAATTTTAAGAAGGTTGTGTCGATTAAAGACTTAAAGTTAATAGGGCCGAAGTCTCACGATTGTCATGTCTTGATGCAACAACTATTCCTAGTGGCTATTCGAGGCATTGCCGAATATGATCTTCAACACATATTGATCAGACTTTGTTTCTTCTTCAATGCAATTTGTAGTAAAGTCATTGAGATGGAAAGATTAGAGGAATTGGAAAATGAAGGATACCTAATCTTGTGCCAGCTTGAGAAGCTTTTTCTTCCTTCCTTTTTTGACATCATGGTACATCTAGTTGTTCATCTAGTGAGGGAGATAAAATTGTATGGGCCTATCTATTTCCAATGGATGTACCCAATTGAAAGAACTATGAAAATCCTAAAAGGATATGTGAAGAACCCTAACCGGCCTAAAGCATCTATTGTTCAGAAATATATTTCTGGAGAAGCCATGGAATTTTGTCAACATTATTTGTCAAATGTAGGACATATCGGCCTTCCTAAACGATATGATGAAGATGGGGGTAGGCGCGGGGCTACAGTCAAAAGTGTGGATCCTGATGATTTACAACAAGTCCACTTGTACATTTTGAATAATATTGATGCAATTCAAGATTACATAAATACTCATAAAGAAATTGTACGGAAAGAGAACAGTCGAATGACTGAACAAAGGTTAATTAGGGAGCATACCAGAACTTTTGCACATTGGTTTAAACACAAGATTGACGGAGAAGAATGTGTTTATGATACAATTAAATGGCTAGCACGTGGTCCTAAGTTTGATGTCATAAGTTAGACTTCGTTTGTGATCAATGGTTATACCTTTTACACGAAGTCCCTGGATGATGGGAGCACTGTCTTGAACAGTGGTGTTATGTTAGTGGCTAAATCTATGCACTTCTCTAGTTCAAAAGATAAGAACCCTACATTGGCAGCCATACCTTATTATGGGGTTATTGACGAGATTTGGGTGGTTGACTATGTTAAAATTAAATTTCCCATTTTCAAATGTAAGTGGGTTAATGTCAATAATTGTGTGACAATCGATAAGTTAGGATTTACATTAGTTGATCTGAAAAATAGAAGTTTTAGAGATGAACCTTTCATTATAGCAGATCAAGCGAAACAAGTGTTCTATATTACTGATCAGGCAAATAAAATATGGTATGTGGCTCTCCAAGGAAAAAGGGTCGTTGATATTAAAGACGAAAATTGTTCAAATTATGATCTTGTTGAGACTCCTTCTTTTTCCAGTGGTCTTCTTGCATTGAATGAAGAACATGAAGCTGATAATGAACACATCACAAGAAATGATCATCGTGAAGGGATATGGGAGGATATCTCTTTATAAATCTACTTTAAAAATTAGCTATCTATTTAAAGTAATTATCATTATAAGTTATATGAAAATTATATATATAGTTATTTTATAACTTACTAACTTAACAATTTGTCTGAACAATACAATGACGGACCCAGTGCATCATACAGCAGAGGATCAGGTGTCACCTAGTGCTCAGTACAATGAGCCTCATAGTGTCAATCAGAGATAGAGTGAAGGTGAGCTGAGTCACTAGCCCGGACGGAGGGGCAGGACGGCCACATGATTAAGGGATGTTTCCCTAAGTCGGTCGGCTAGTGAGAAGATACTGATTCAATTCAATCAATATTGGAAACCGATCGGGCCCAATGCAAGCCGATATAGGAGTTTTGTTGGCCTCCTCGCACGGAATAAGCTTGGCATATTGATAGAGGAGTGGAGGAATGTCGACAAAAAAGTTAAGCAGCATATTTGAGACACTATTCAGGTATAAAGTTCCCTCTATATGTAATGATTATCAAATTTGTTTCATTATTGTCACTAACTCCTTTGATTCATGAATAACAGCTCACCTACGATGTTCCTCAGAGTGAGATCTTGTATAACAAGACTATGACTTATTGTTGTGAGCACTGGAGGAAGTTTAAGATGAATCTGGCCAACAATTACGTGTATATCGAGGTGCCAGCTGGTAAGCCTCGTCCTACTCCTTGCAACAAGTATTCATACATCGATGAAGCGACATGGAAGGAGTTTTTTAGGCTTCGGACTACTCCAGAGGCTTTGGTATGTTTACTTATTTTGTACTTTATTTACTTATCATTTTTCTTAACTGTTTGAAACCTTTTTTCCCATTTCTTATTCGCAGGTAAGAATGCAAAAAGTACAAGAGAGTGGCAGGAAGAATGATTGCCCCCACATAATGTCACGCGGGGGATACGCAAAGGCCGAGAAAGACTTGTTGGCTGCAAAATGGAGGAGATTGGAAGAAGCATCTCAATCTGATCCTTATGTTCTGATATCTCCACCATCTCTGATACGGCGTGAAGAGTTATGGTTGCATGCTCATCGAAAAAGTGGTGGATCCTATACAAGTGAACAGTCTCGTATAGTCAGTGAAAAATTGTAAGTATCGTTGTTGTAAGTCTCGGTAAACATGTTTCATTACTCATGTGTGTTATTTGTATATCTCACAGGAGGAACTTCAAAAAAAGAGAACTGAGGGATCCTTCAAGCTGGAGGAGAGGAATGGCATTCTCACGGTGGCTACTGGAAAAGGTGAGCATGTAGGCCGTGTCAGGGGAGTTGGTGGAGGGGTGGGTATAAAGGATTACTTTGGATCCTCCTCACGCAATTCCTCCTCTAACGTGGTGACGAGAAACAAATTAGAGCGTATGTTGGCCATTATGAGGGTGGAAGTAAGGGCCGAGGTAGAAGCATCATTTGATGCACTATTAGATACCCGGTTAAGCAAAATAAAGGAGGAAGTATATGCCATGGTCAGCACAAGACAAGATACCGTTCCTACCCAGGTACAGTCGCTCGATCGTAATACGCAGAGCACCAAAGGGAGTTTTTGCAATATTGGACAATCATCAGAGGGTTCTGGAAAGGACATTGGCGAGCCTTGTGACATATTTGTTGAGGATCCTCTGAGACAGTTAGTTGCACGGGGGAGTGTGCACAACTTAGGATCAACTGTTCACCACCAACAGGTGACAAATGATCAAGTCAGGGTGCCAGTTGAGGAGGTTATCATCGTAGACGCACATGTCCCTATCCCTTCTAAGGAGTTCAAGATTATGAACGATGTCTTGGGTACCTTCACGTCATGGCCGAAGAACCTTGTTTCTGTTTGAGCTGCGGATTCCCCGATCAGAGCCCCAAGTCCAGCTCCCTTCCCTCATAAAGTTTCACAGCCTCCACTGAATGTGATGCAGCAAGTGATTCTGATGGCATACGATACATCCTTTCGGACAAGAAGTTGGCCTACGGATTCAGTTGTTAGGAAGTCAGGGGTGATATACTATCTTGATAGGGAAGATTTAATGTCCGTAATCGCTCCTAGACAATATCTTACGGTTGGGATTGTCCAACTATTTTTTATGTAAGTATCTTCTTCAATTGGAAGTAAATATCTTAAAAATTACGCTATTTAACTTTAATTTATGTGCTTGCATTTTTGTAGATACATGCATCGTAGGTTAGTCTCCTCTAGCCAGAACAATAAATTTGGATTCATGTGCCCAGTTCAAGTCCAAGAGAAAGGGACCACTACTACCATCAAACATAGATATTTATCAAAGAGGCTCAATGAAACAGAAACTTCCTGTTTTTTGGTTCCTTATATTCATGGGTAAGAAACATCAAATTTATATTCCAAAACACATATAATGTTTTATATTTGTTTAACATTCGTCTCTTTTTTTAAGGGATCATTGGCAATTGGTTATTCTATGTAAGGCTAGTTACACAGTCATCCTCCTATGCTCCCTCTACTTCAAACCGAGAAGTGACTTGAAGAAGACCATGAACTCATAAGTTTTCTTGCTTTATTACCTTTTGTGTGAAAAGTTTGTGTGCAGAATAAGTAATCTTTGTGATTTTGATGATAGGGCTATGCGGACATTCCTACACGCTAAATGCGGTAGGCATGTTCGTGACTTAAAAGACCTTACATGGATCACGCTAAAGGTTAGTACATATTTCTTTTCTTTAAGATGTGTTCCATAAGCTATGCTTTTATGCTTGCTTTGATGATATCATGTTCTTTTTCAGACCCGTAGGCAACCACCGGGCTCCAACTTATGTGGTCTTTATATTTTGAGGAAAATTTTCAATATTATCAGCCTAGGCACGACTGATTTTACTGAGGAGGTAATAAATGTATATTTCAAAAATTTTGTATTTATTTTTTTTAAGTTAGTAAGTTAATATTTTGTTTGTCTTCGGTGTTACATATACAGATGTTTGATCTTGCTGATCTCTTTCCTGAAGAAGATATTGATGTCATCCGCAATTATTGTATTGAATTCATCTATGAGCTTTTACAAGATTAGTAAGTTTTTGAATAAGATCCTATGTTGTTCTAATAATACTTATGGTTTTCATATATACCTAACTTGGTTTATATCTCTGTTCAGGACAATTTCTTGGATATTCATGATACTAGTTGGCTGTCGATATGGCATGGGATCACTATTATAAATTTTCTTCCATTTTTTTCATTTCTCTGTAAAGCTTAGGAAGTTTTTCCATATAATGAGAAATATTTATTCTCCTACTTTTCTTTATAAGTTTTGGGATTGAAAGTACACACAATGTTGAGATTTTCCTGCTATATTGTTATGTTGTGATTCATTGTGGTTCAAAATGCCTGATGATTATAAATTGTTAATATTTTACTGTTGCTGAGAATTGAATAAGTTGATCATGTGTTATTGGTAGTCATTGGAATTGAATGTGTTTGTTTTGAATGGTTTTTATTCATAATGTTGATTCTGTGATTGTTGAGGGTGGAGGGTTGTAAGGGCTAAGTGTTATTGCCTTGAAGAGAATGACATTTATAGCTTCATACCAATTAGGATAACTAAGATCATATTTAACAAAAGAGGGAAATGAGAGCTAATAAGGATTTTAGGTTTCATGATTCTAAATTTGGAGCAAGTTTACATATATAGGATAACATGATGCCTTAGGCTGAATTGATTCTGAGAAATACCAAGTGTTTCTGGTAATAAAAATATTGTTGTCACTACTTCTAATTGGGAATATATATACATGTGTTGTTGCTTGTGTATGTGGAGAGGGGATTGTCGTTGAATATAGCTATAGCCTGGGTAGATTGAAATAAATAAAACTAAAAAAAAAATTAGACCGGTTCTTAAAAGAACCGGTCTTAAAATTATAATCTTTAAGACCGGTTCTCAAGATAACCGGTCTTAAATTGATATTTAAGACCAGTTTTTATGAGAACCGGTCTTAAATAACAAACACTTTTAAGACAAGTTTTCATACTAACCAGTCTTAAATATAACTTTAAGACCAGTTTTTTTCTGAACTGTTCTTAAAATCCTATACTTTTAAGACTGGTTCTCAGAGAAACCAGTTTTAAAAGTATATTTTAAACCTGAAATTTTCTTTTAACGATCTTGTTTGTCAGACTTTAAGACCGATTGTGATACAACCAGTCCTAAAAGTTTATATTTTAGATTGAATTTTTAACCGGTCTAAAAAGTTAGATACTTTTTAGACTTGCTGTATCAAGACCTGAGCCAGAACCGATCTAAAAAGTCATTTTTAACCGGTCTAAAAAGTGGTTTTTGCAATAATGAATCATTAATAGCTGCAAGTTTAAGTATGGTTCTAATGCTTACTATCTTTACCATAGGAGAGAAGGTCTCATAAAAATATATTCCTTGCCTTTCGTTGTAGCCCTTAACTACCAATCAAGCCTTAAATTTATCAACATTACTATCAGCCTTATATTTAACCTTGAAGACCCATTTACACCCTATGGGTTTCTTACCTTTGGGTAGATTTACTATCTTCGAAGTCTTGTTTGACTCTAAGGCTTTAATTTCCCTTTGCATAGCCTCAACCCACCTTAAGTCTTTATAGGATTGGAAATAATTATCAGGTTCCACCTCCTTGTCAATGGATAAAAGAAACATTGGTATGATAGTGATAAGTCATTAAGAGAAATAGAATGCAACAAATTTGTATCATTGTCACTTAATATGTCACTCGTAGGTTCTTGAGTTTGTGTATTAGATGTAGGAAAATATTGACATTCAAAATCCTTGGTCCAAGCTAAAGCACGTCTATTCCTAATTGTCATAAGGGGTGGTTGCTGCTGCTGTGAATTAGAATTAATATCCTCCTCTCCCATATCATGATGCTACCCATTATTAGAATCTAGACTATTGTTCTTATTGTGAACGGCTCTAGGCAAAGAAGGAAAAGAGGAAGGGTAATCATGAATAACATCAAAGTAATTATATTTTTTGTTTTATCTCTTAACTCCCCCTTGAGATAAATTGTCACAATCACTAAATGGAAGCATAGTGGGTGTTACGAGTGTAGGATGGTGTATTTAGAAAGTGCAAGTATACACTTTCGTAATCAAGTAATATAGAAGTGAGTAGAGTATCGTTCCCACGAGGATTGATCACTAAGTACCAAAATTGGTAATTTTAATTCTATTTAGTCGGTTGATTAGTTGTGATTGAGATTGCAAGATAAAAATGATGAAATATGAATACAAGTGATATAAAGACAAATATGAGAAAAAGCCCTAGGGATTATATTTCACTTAACAAATTCTGGATTGAATCACATATCTATTCTAGTCTAATTTATTCCACATGATTGATAGTCGAGTTTCCCTATTTTAATTACTAGCCTCTTCCAAGGTCAAGTAATTCTACAATTAATTGCTAACCCAATATATTCCTATATAAATTTAAGCAATCAATCATGCATTAAGATTTATGGAACTCAATTAAGACTACACAACCCATATGAATATATTCCTATTTCATATGCAAATTATGGTTTTAATTATAGGATCCACACATATATATCTCCTTCCGGTCTCAACATGCATATTGAAATCATCCAAAAGGTGGCCAATCAATTGTAAGCATTAAGAGCAATAATTAAAACTCAATCATGAAGGAAAAATTAAAACTAGATTTAATAAGTTAAGATTCAATCCGTCATTAGTAAGCTACGTCATCACCCTAGGGAAAGGAAAATTTAGCTCATGATAAAATTAAAAACAAAACCAAAATAAATTACAAACATAATAAATATTGCATAAAAATTAATTACAAAAACATAAAAATACAACTACAAGATGCATGAAAATGGAAAATCTAGCCTACCATATAGGAGGTGAAACCATCCATGTAGGTAGCAACCTATACCATCCATAAAGGAGGACTACCTAGGCCTTCCATATAGGAGGTAAAACCATCCATGTAGGAGGCATGCAAGAAGTAAAAAAATGCAATAAATAAATTCTAAAAATAAAAACTCTCTCTCTAAAATAGAAATTCTCTCTCTCTCTTCCTTCCTCCTTCCTCCCTCTTCATTTTAGGGTGCCAAGAAGCTCTATTTATAGGCTTCATTGTCGGACTGCTACAGTATTTTTCTACAGTTATTTTGCTACAGTGAACCACACTGCTACAGTGAACCGACCACCCACTTGCTATAGGAACCGACTGCTACAGGACCACACCGAACCGCCCCACGTCTACACACACCGACCGCTACAGTACAATGCAATGGTCCGCTACAATCCCTCTGCTACAGTACGCTACAGTGATTCCAAACAGTACTAGACATGAACCGTGCACAATGAATAGTACCGTATGAATAGTACTTCCCCTTAAATACCTTCTTTAATTCTTCTTAATGCGGTACTGTCCATGGCTGCAAGAAAATCATTATTTATTTATTAATTACACCCAAATTGATTACATTCAGCTCAAATATAGTCTACAAAATCATCATATAAGGAAAAATAAATATGCAAATATTTTACTTATCAGTGGGCCCATAACCCACAGGTCCCAAGATCGTAACCTGACTCTGATACCACGTTAAATGAAAGACCCAGAGAAACTAAATAACATATTCTCATATTAACTGAACACCATCAAAACATTCAACCCGTTATACATATGCTTATGTTAGAATTGGCTAACACTTAGTAGGGGTGAATTAGATGTACGATAAGAAATTAAGAACTTTTAAATTCTTTTCGCATCTTATTAAATCCATAAGTATGTAAGTATAAAATCATAAGCAATTATTTAAATTATATATGCTGAAAAATATAAGAGCTTAGGGAAGAGAAGATGCAAACTATGATTTATCCTGGTTTTGTCCAATCCATGATGACCTACGTCCAGTCCCAAGCTCCTCCTGAGATTTCGATCCACTATGTCCCTTAAGTTTAACTGGGTACTTGAGAACCACTACAATCTCACAAGTTTGATCCAGGCACTTGTGAAGCCTTTACAACTCTCGTACTAAGACAAGGACTCCCCCTTACACACGGAAAAGATATAGTTGAGGTACTTCCCCTTACGGAAAGTCTTATAAGCAAAACAATTCTGAAGACCTTTCTCTTCTACTCACATGTACAAGTCTTACAAGCAGCAACATTTTCTTCTTCTTACACCCCTGTAAGTCTTATGAGTAACAACATTCTCTACTTCTTGCACCTTGTAAGTCTTACCAGGAATTTTCTCTCTAGCTTCCTTGTAAAAAAGTCAACCTTCTCAAGGTCCCTCTACCTTGAGATTAATTCAGAACTACAATTGAAAGTGTTTACAAACTCTCTCACAGAGGAGATATGATAATCACTGAAGTACAATACATATAATCACTCTCTCAAAGGTAAATAATATAGAAACTAGAGAATAATAGAGAGTGTTTTGGTTGAGGTGGATAACTCATGATATTAGCATGTTGGCGTTGTTGTGGTCTCGTATCCCTCCCTTGTTTGAATACTTCCATATTTATAATTGAATTGTAAAAGATGACCGTTGTAAGCATTTTATTTGTCCGTTACTCAGTTAATGCTTCTCTGAACATTCTTTATGTTGTAAGAATATAGCCATTGCAGCAAAGAGAATGTGTTGGTTGAAGTTCTGTTTAGCATTTAATGATTCTAACACAAAATCTTCTTTTCTTGATATTCAAATATTTGATGAAGAGATACCCTGAAACTTGCTTAAAAGATGTTAATCAAGTAAAAGAAAGATAACAAGCAAGATTACAGCTTATAACAAAAGTTCCTTTGATTTCATAGATCTTTGGTTTCATGCTCTGTGTTTTGGAACAATGAAGTATTCGAACACTCTTCTTACAATCAGGATAGAATGATTCTTTTTTAGTTATAGACTATTCAAATAGTCTCTTTACTATTTAAATAGTAGTTGATCAATTTGTGCTAAGACTATTTGAATAGTGTGATATACTATTTGAATAGTCCCTTTTGAAAACCAAATGATTTTATCCTGATACAATATATAACTATTGGATGATCTTTTGCAATCGGATTTTGAAATAAACGAGTTTCATATACAAATACTATTATGATAATCCCTTTACTATTTTGATAGTCCCCTTACTATTCTGATAGTCTTTTGATATTGCATTTTGAAATAGGTTAAAAAGTATTCTGATAGTCTTCTTACTATTCTGATTATCTTTTGATATTGCATTTTGAAATAGGTCAAATATTATTCTAATAGTCTTTTGATATTGCATTTTGAAATAGGTCAAATACTATTATGATAGTCTCCTTACTATTCTGATAGTGCTCTCATTATTCGAATAGTAATCTCACTAATCGAATAGTTATACTTTTAATCTTTAAAATATGTCTTAGCCTTATTCAAATAGTTAACCTATCATTCAAATTTAGAAACTAACATGAAAACGAATATATTAGTCAGATAGTAACTTGACTATTTGAATAGTTTTTTAATTATATTATTTTCAAAAAATCTATCAGGCATACTATTTGAATACTAATATGTCTATTCGAATACTTTCAACTCTTAACAATACATCTTTATTCGAATAGCTCAATCAGTATTCAAATAATACTTAGCTTATCAAAATAAGCTAAGAGTTATTCGAATAATCCTTGAGTGGAGGTAGGTTTTACTATATGAATAATACCTTAACTATTTGAATACTCCACAATGTCAATAAATATGAACATAATAAGAAAATCCTATTCGAGTAATCCTAAATTTGTTATCATCAAAACTTTGAATCTAACAGCTTGGGGACTTAGAGGGTGTAAGTTTTATCAATCATAACGAATTCACTTATAATGGAGCTATCTCTTGGCTTGGCTCAAAGAAAGTTGTGCCACATATGAGCAAAGGACTTCTTGTTTTGATGTTGCATTTGATATAGCAATAGAAGTTTTCTCATTAATTCCATTTCCACTTCGGCCCGTCTATCACCTTCCAACAGGCTTACTATGTACAACAACAAACTTGCTCCTGTTGAAAAGTTTGCTATGCTTTCTTCTGTTGAAAATTCTGAGTCATGTTTAATTGATTTGTGGGTGATGGAGAAGTGTAAAAATCCATCTGGGCCATGTTTGATTAATTTGTAGGTGATGGAGGTATGTACAGATCCATCTAAGGAGGGAACGAGTTGAACTAAAATATATAGTAGCAGACCCTATCCATGTTGTTTACCATTTGGAGAAATAAAATTGTTTGCATAGTTGATGCAATGTTTAAAGGGGAATTTGAAAGTGGGGCTGAGAATGATGGAGCAAAAGTGATAAGTAAAATATCTGCACATTTATTTTCCCTTATATGAAGCGTTTTTGGATGAAATTTGAGCTTAATGTAATGAATTTGGGTGTAATTGATAAATAAATAATGATTTGACATAAAATAGAATTCATTGGAAAATACTAAATTTTGACTCTGTTTTAGTTTTTAGGCAATATCTGGAGCTCTAAATGTTGAATTGGGACGTTTTTTATATGGATAGAAAGCTGAGAAAAATTTCTACAACTTTTATGTTGAGACAAAAACCCAATTCTGTCTTTAAGAGCTCCGAATTTTGCTTAGAAGTTGAGCACATGATTTTGTCCAAGTCTGACCTTTTTCTACTAATTTGACCATAACTGAAACTACAAATGTTGAAATGAGGAGCTCTCACATGCGTTTTCAAGCTAAGATCCAGACAACAAAGTGAGATTCCAACGCTGTAATTGTCAAACGTTAGCTGCAATCAAGGAGCAAGGTGGTCACTAAGTCAATATTGGTGGTTTAGAGTCAAGATTCTTACCTAACATGTGGAAATTCTTACATCCAATTCATATATAAATAGAGGAGTTGAAGACACAATGAGAGACACCATCTTAAAGTTTAATTTCATGCATTTTTGTTGTTCTTACATACCTCATACATGGAAGGTTTAGGTAGTCCTCCTTCATGGATAGTATAGGTTGCCTCCTACATGGAAGGTTTTACCTCCTATATGGAAGGCTATATTTTTCTATTTTCATGCATCTTGTAGTTGTATCTTTATGTTTTAGAATTTAATAATCATGTTTTCTGCAATATATATGAAGTTTTCAATTTATTTTGGTTTTGTTTTTCATTTCATCATGGGCTAAATTTTATTTTCCTAGGGTGATGACGTAGCTTACTAATGACGGATTGAGTCTTAACTTATTAAATCTAGTTTTAATTTTTCCTTCATGATTGAGTTTTAATTATTATTCTTAATGCTTTCAATTGATTGGCCACCTTTTGAATGATTTCAATATGTATGTTGAGATCGGAAGGGGATACATGTGTGTGGATCCTATAATTAAAACCATAATTTGCATATGAAATAGGAATATATTCATATGGGTTGTGTAGTCTTAATTGAGTTCCATAAATCTTAATGCATGATTGATTGCTTAAATTCATACAGGAATATATTGGGTTAGCAATTAATTATAGAAATACTCTGATAATTATTGATGTTAAATGTTAGTTGTTAGGTGGAACATTTATCTTATTTTTGGGCTTTTGATAAAAATTGAACGCACATATATAAGTTCAGATAACATTTTTTGTACCTATTGGCTTGATGTTCCTATCTAATAAAGTTAAAAGGCTCTCAATTAAAATTAAGAATAAAAAATAAGAATAAATTAATGGAAAAAGGGGATGACATGAAACAATGAGGTCTTTAGTGCTTGTGCAGTATTTTCTTGTAGTGGGTTTTTACATCACATGAAACTAAACGTCTAGATCAAACCAAAGAGAATCAACTACGAACTCAGGAGGGGTACAGAAGAAAACCGGTCCTTCACTAATGCTGAAGGCTTCCTTTGCTAACAAGTCCGCCGCGGGATTAGCTTCCCTCGCCATTAAGGTGCTTTTCACTCCAGCCCTCCATGAGACCTTGAACATATGACATCCCAGCATCCCGTTGAGTTACGGCGCGCCGCCAATGCATTTTTCCCACTCCCGCTTGAGACCCCAGAGGATTGCCCAAGGCTCAGCATGTAAATACGAGCCTCTTCCAACATTAAACATGAACCCATCGAGGAGACCCCGTCATGATCTCTCCCTAGGCCACCGTACACCGCCGTCTCTCCCCCCTCATGCTGGCACCGTCATCATTGATTTTAACATCCGTTGCACCTCCGCACCAGTTAGTCCGTGTTCAGCATCGGCCCATGTAACCGCTGCTGAAATTTGGGCAATAACCTGCATAAAACCCACTGCTTGTTGTTGATATGTTCCGGCATTACAATTTAACCAAATCTGTCGCCATAAAATGGCGAAACAAATACTCCACCTAACTTCCCAGATCAGATGTTTCCGGATAATATTCCATTCCACCCAACTACCAACATCCATTAAAAATATGAAAAATTTGGACATTGCAAGAACGGTTAACTTTAATGTTAATTTTAACGGCAGGGGCTAATGGTCACAATACAAATCATTAGGGTTTTTAATTTAAATTTTCAAATATTAGGGATGTAATGTGTAACTAATCCAAAGTTAGGGGGTTTTATGTGTTTTAGCCAGCAAAAAAATAACCATGTTGTGACCTTGTTTAAGCCTTACCTTGAAGCCTTTTTTTTTGGGCCCATAAAATGCATACAGCATACAAAAATTCATTTAAAGAAACATCTCAAGAAGAGATTTTGACTACCTATTATTTTTTTTTCTACGTAGGTATTCACTAGAACGAGTCCGATGATTAATCTCTCGAGTACTGTTAAACCTGAGATGAGGGTGACCCTCGCAAATGAATTTTCTCCATACACACCGCCCTAAAGATCGAACCCGTGGTTAGAGCGCTTAAAGAAACGTAAACCTCTTACCACTTGCGCCAATTTTGACTATCTATTATAAGACTACCCGATCACACTAGACATCTATTAACACTTTGAGCATTTTTTGACATCTCTAATTTGTTCATTTTTTTGTTAAAATTATGTCTATATTTTTTGGTTTATGCCGCCCTTTATAATATCATTCTGTAATGTTATTTCCCCCTTTCTCCAAAAGAAACATCTCACCTTGGAACAGTGGTAAAACAGATGTTGTATGTTGGATGAAAATTACATTTTCAACGAAAGCAGAGGACTCCAACTTCGATTCTGATCCAATAGAAGGCAAAAAATTTTGCCCCTTAGTTTTTCCGGTTTAAAAACATTAATTCTTTCTCTACATACGTATCAAGATTCAAGAGAGGTCGTCTATATTCATCCACCATCTACCGTTCTACTTTTATTTCTTCCATATATCAATTCAGTTAATTGATTAGGAAATAGATCAAGGGGTATATTTCTTTGGTTTAAATTGTTTATTACTAATTTATAAATATTAAATAAGAAATTTTCGTTCTTACTAAAGGTAAATTTAGCAAAAAACTTTCATACCAAATTTCTAAATAGATTTTGTAGAAATTAGGGGTTATTGGGCCTGGTCTTATAGTTAGTCATTGTTTAGGTCAAGTTGTGTCTTGTGTTATGGATTTGATTTGTACTATAAATATGAGACTGTATTACATTAGCTATCGGACACTTTTTTGGTTGTACACTGGTGTTTTGGTAATCAATAAAGTTTTTGTGTTCTTGTCCCTCCTGGGTAAGCTTACATGGCATCAGAGCCAAGACTTGTGAGACAAGAATCTCATTACATGTGTTAAAAGAAACCCAAAGTAGTCAAGATCTGGTCCATTCGTCAAGAATCTACCACAAAGAAAAGAGAAGCCCAGTATTCTTGACTCAACACCAGACAAATGCCCACGGCGCAGGTCCAAGATCCGCCTACACCAAAGCTAAACGGACACCCAATATTTGAAACGGAGACCCAAGATCTGTAACATCCTAAATTTTTATTCAAAAGACGTAGGTGTTTTTATGAAGGAAACATTCAAGTGTAAATATAATTTAGTGAATAATAGTTTAAATAAAGAAGATAGATCTAAAATAAATTAAAACATTAAAGTTAAACAAAGTTTAATAAAACTATAATTAAAAAATTATTATGATTGAATTTCTTTAGAAAATATAAAATAATAAAGTTAGTAGAGGTTAAATGAGAGTATTTAATTTTAATTTTAATTATGTGTGTATAAATTAAATAAATAATAAAATAAAAAAGACTAATAAGTCTCACATCGACTAAATAAGGAGAAGATAGAGTTCTTAGAGCCTATATATAGAAGTAGTGAAGTGGACTCGATCAAGGCAGCCTCAGTAAAATATCATATTTGCTTTTGTTAACTGTTGGATTGGGCTAAAATTTGGACAGCCCACCCAAGACATCCGATCTATCAATTTCAATGGTTAGATTAGAAATTACTATCACACTACAAAAAAATACAGGATTAGCGACGGAATTTAGCAACGGAATTTTATTCCATCACTAATCCGTCCCTAATCCCTCACAAATTCCGTCACTAAAATTAGAGACGGAATTTTTCCGTCTCTAAATTAGAGACGGATTAGCGACGGAATTACATTCCGTCGCTAAATTCCGTCACTAAAAATTAGCGACGGAATTTAGAGACGGAATTTTTCTGTCGCTAATTAGAGACGGAATTTCTGTCACTAAATTCCATCTCTAAATATTAGCGACGGAATTTAGAGACGGAATTTTTCCGTCGCTAATTAGAGTAATTCCGTCGCTAATTTCCGTCACTAAAAATTAGCGACGGAATTTAGAGACGGAATTTTTCCGTCTCTAATAGTTAAATTTTTTAATAATTCGATTTTTTTTCAAAATTATAATTTTTAAAATATTTTAAATTTTAAATTATTTTAAATTTATAATATAATATTAAAATAAATAAATAAAAATTATTAATTCATATTTAGTTTTGAAATTAAAATTATAATATAATATATTTGAATTTTTAATAATATATTATAAACAAATAAAATGAAAATTTTATAAATACAAAAAAAAGATAAAATATAAAATAAAATAAATAAAAAAAGATATTAATAATAAAAATTTAGGTAGAATATTTACATAAAATAAAATAAGAAAACTAAATTAAAATATTCAATAATATATAAAATTATGTATTTCTATTTTTGTTTGCAAGTGATATATATATATATATATATATATATATATATATATATATATATTATATGTATGTATGTATGTATGTACGTACGTATGTGTGAATGTGTGTGTCTATGTTTATATATATATATATGATTTTGCATTTAACTTTCACAGGTTCTTCTTAGCTCAACTGGCAAAGGCACTAGCACACGCATGAGAGGTCATGGCTTCAAATCCTAACTTGGTCACAAAATGCAACCAATTTGTGACTTGTGACACATGGCGCGAGGTGGAGGGTGACACGTGGCGCGCGGTGGAGGATGGCAAGGTGGCGGTGGCTGATTGGTACAAGTGGCGGCCGCCGGTGAGGAACATGTGGAGGCTCGTGTTGTAGACATGTGGCAATTTAAATTATATATAAAAAAAATAATTAGCGACAGATTAGAGAAGGAATTTTCCGTCGCTAATTAGAGACGGAAAAATTTCGTCCCTAAATTCCGTCTCTAATTAGCGACGGAATGTAAAATTCCGTCACTAATCAATTAGTAACGGCCTTTTTAGCGACGGAACAAATTCCGTCGCTAATATCGTTCCGTCACTAATTTCCGTCTCTAAGTTGATTAGTGACGGAAATTCCGTCGCTAATTCGCTATTTTTTTGTAGTGTCATGGGTTATGAGTTACAAAGGCTAGAAGACAATGAACACCGTTGGATTGTAACAAAATTTGCTGAGCTTGTTTGAGACATTCTATTAGGAAAATCCAATGGTGGGATCTTTGATTTGATACCTCAGGTAAGAGTAGTTTATCACACATTAAATCTGTTATTCAAAAAATAAGAATTGTCATAGATTTAGGAGTTTTCTAGAGGTTCTAAAGTTTAAAATCCTAAATTGAGATCATAGAAATGTTAGACAAGGCTAGTCTAATACTCTGATAATCCCAATTCTATAATGTAATTCTAATATAAAATTTTATATTTGTAGGAAATTCTGAGCAACTGAATGGAGGAGAAATTATAAACATCTAATGTTGCTAAAAGACTTTGCATTGATTAAGTTTTTCATTACTCTAAGCGTTAGGATAAGGATTTTCCTTAGTTGGAACTTAAAGAATATCAGGTAACATGATCGTATCTATCTTACTTACCGGTGTTGCTCATGGGTTTTTTTTTAAAAACTCCACAAGCCTAGAACGAGTAGAACTAGTATGAACCTTATTATTTTATGACTAATACTACCTTGTGGGACCTTGTATAAATTATAGAATTGGATAGATAGATTTGTGAAATCATTATAGACAACTATAGGTTTAGATGCGTAAACTGAACTGTTTTTAGTATCTTTGTGATTCATGCCTTACAAGTGGCCTTGTATAGGCAATTAAACTACTAGTGCGATGTGTTTCTAAGTATATACTTGATGAATATATACGCTATGTATGTGATGCACTGAGATTCTATTCTATTCATATGTTGTTAATTAACTGGATAAATGATGTATGCCAATGTTAGAAAATGTGGATTCTATATAATGAACTAGAAAGTATGAGCATGAGAATATGAACTCCTTGAGAATAATGTGATATAAATGGCGCAATTAGTGAATGGATTGTATGTGATTGATAAAAATTGAATACTATGTAGCAGGCCACTAGTTTGATTATTGTGTATCACTAGCTAGTATCTATTTTACAGGGCAATATTCCCATAGAAAGTAACCCTGCTGAAGGAACCCATAGTCCCTTATGTGCTCTATATTACTTTGGCCGATCTACATCACACTTGCGAAGAGCTTGTGAGAGTAAACTAGTATTATGGAAAGTACTTAGCCCATGGATTCAGTAAGAGGAAATAAGGAGGATATAAGGATGGTTAGAGGTTAATGAAAGATAAAGAGTAATCATGCATAATGACATTTTGTGAAACAATATGTTGTGTTGTGAGCAAATGTTCTTTAAGAATATGAATAGATATTATCTAAAACAGATGAATCAGTTGCTCCTGATTAGTATATCTACTTGACCTCTTACTTATTATATATACTTGCCTTTCTGCCTAATATATCTGCTTGACACGTTTGTATTTAGTCCCACTTGGCACCTCACAGGTGATGCAAATAGGTAAGATGGGTAGTGATTGTGTTACTAAAATAATGGTCTCATCCTGTTACTTCTCATATTTTTCAAGTAAGAGCTCGAGGGCAGGAGCAACTGGAAAGGCATATGATGATGTGACCACCTTAATGAGTAGTTAGCGGTTACTACTTATTTCATTTTTATTGCCAAAATAAGGGAATTTTACCTATTACATCATGTTGTATGTGAATTTACTTATAGAATATATAATTGCACTCTTTTGATAGATGGATGAGGACTTAGAATGTTTATTTACTTGATTTGGATTGTTGATTTGTTGAACTACTTTTGAGATCATCTTTGAATTTTTTTTGAAAATCACGTTAAGCTTAGGGTTAATTAGAGATGGTATTAAAATATCCGTTGAGCAAAGCAAATCAAAGCCCTAGAAAGTATCCACACTTCCTCGAGTCTCTTAGTTTCTACAAACTCCAAGAACCCTAACCATTGTGATGTGACAAATTCTCTCTTGTATCTTCACAATTGATTGCACTGATTCACTGTTCCAATCTCATGATTCATGTGCCTTGTCTTTATAATGGATTCAAACTGAAAACTGATTCCCAATCAAGTATCGCATCCTACATTTTAGTCGATTTCTCCTCTCGATGGCCCTATTAAGAAGCCTTGTCACTTTCACCCTGGAACAGTTGCACTCTGAGAGATTCGAAAGTATTAAAAGAGCATTGAGCTGTTGATTTACAAGTTGCACTTCTAGCGTCTTGTTCGTGAGATTTGAAAACCTTAATTTCTTCTCCTGATTTCACACTTTCCTCTCCTATCACGAAGAATTTCCCTTGAGTTGAAAGATTTCTGTAGAAATCCTCACCGCCACTTCCTCAAATTTTGATTATGCTTGGTGATTGATCTCAGTTGGATGAATTTTATACATAGCATAAACCAAAACCAGTTATGATTTAGCAGTAAGTGCTCTTCCCTTCACCCATCGTCTTTATCTCTACCCTTCAGACACTTAAGGGGCTAGAATTACTCCACAAACTCTTATTCAGAGTGATAATTGTCTAGAGAAGAGCAATGACAATTGCGCTCAGAGGAAAACACAAATTAGGGTTTGTATATTGAACTTGTAGAATGGAGGCTCAAAAACAAGGATTGCAAGAGCAATGAGAATGATATAATGCAATTATTCTCTCTTGGTTACTCAATTTTTATTTCAAAGGAATTGAAATTGCTAATAGTATCATCTACTTTCAAGAGGCACACCATGTATGGAAGGACCTAAAGGAGAGGTATGATAAGGTCAACGATTCTAGGATTTTCTCTCTTCACCGTGAAATTAATTCTCTCCATTAAGGTTCTCTATCGGTATCAGGTTACTACATGAAAGTGAAGGAAATATAGAAAAAACAATCATCAATATTCCCAATTCCTTGCTACCAATGCGCCACCTCCAAAGTGTATACTGAAGCCATATAACAACACAAATTGCTTCAGTTTTTTATGGACCTCAAAGAGAATTATGTAACTACTAAAAGTCAAATCCTTCTCATGTCACCTCTTCCTTATGTCAATCAAGCCTTTTCCATGATATATAAGGATGAAGTACAGAAAAACCTTGCTAATTCAACAAAGGAAACCTTCATTTTGGGAGTTGCCATGACTTTTAAAAGAAGACATGGCCGAGGATGAGGGAGAGGTGGCTCGGGTTTGGATTGCAATAATTGTGGTAGAAAAAGGCACACTAAAGAAGGGTGCTGCACTTGAAATGATTTCATCTAGAGTTCAAAGGCAACAAAGGAAGAAATATCAATCCAAATGTTGCTGGTTTCACCCGAGAGAATGCAAAAGAAGACCATATGGCAAACATAGTGACAACTACCTTAACTCAGGAATAATATGATAAATTGTTGGAGTTCTTAAAGAAGGAGGAAGAAACAAGTACATGCCCTCACCATTACCGGTTTGCTTATATCTCCTTCCTCATCTCAAACACACATAAGTTGGGTGATAGATTCAAGAGCTACAACACATTTAGTTAGTAGTTTATCATTGCTAAGTGACTAAACCAAATATGTGGGACCAATTAAAACCATAAAATTTCCCAATGGTAACAAAGTAAAAGTCACACATGTATGAATAATGTATTTTTTCTGATAATTTTTCACTTAAAGAAATATTGTATGCCCTATGATTGTAATTTAATCTAATTTCTATTTCTCACTTAACAAAGAACAACATTGTATTGTGGCATTCATTCCTAACTTTTGTTCAATACAGGGCCTTCAAGGTGGCAAGTTGAAGGCGACTAGTAGCTTAGTCTATGGGTTATTAATTCTACAATACAAACTTGTTAATCCCTATGTTGTTAACACTGTTTCAAATTCTGTTAATATGGCTTTTGCATGTAATGATTTGTATTTGTTACATTTGAATTTTATCAATAAGAACTGCGCCTCAATGAATGACAATTGTGATATTTGTTTCCAAGCTAAACAATCCCCTAGTTGTATTAAAACTCTTGCATGCTTTGAATTCTTGCCAATGGTTGTTTGGAGACCTTATAAAACTCCCACACACTCTAATCATACTTACTTTTTCACCATTATCGGATTTTTCTAGAGCTACTTGGGTATTTCTCATGAAGCACAAGTTGGAAACCACTCTCTATATCTAAAAATTTTTAGCATATGTTCTTACTCAATTTGGTGCCAATGTTAAATGAATAAAGAGTGACAATGGTACCGAATTCACTAATTGTGATCTTCACAAATATTTGTTATCTATAGTGCATGAGACTTTATGTCCCTATACACTGGAACAAAACAGAATAGTTGAGCGGAAGCATAGAACTTTGATAAAACTATCTAGAGCACTCATTTTACAATCAGGAGTACCTATTCGATATTGGGAAGAGTGTGTCAAACTTGCTGCATATTTGATTAACCATCTCCCTTTTCAAATTTTGGGATACCAAACTCCTAATGGGAAAGTCTACAGTAAGAAACTCACTTATAATCATCTTAAAGTGTTTGGTTACTTAGATTTTGCTACAGAGTTGACTACTACTGATAAGTTTGGTACCAAATTAATTCCTTGTGTATTTTTGGGTTTTCTTATAGTTAGTCAGCAAGTTATTTTTTAAGAGACTCGATATCCCTTTAAGGATATCATGCCTAGTGACCAAGGGGGAGTTACTAAAGAGGTAAATGATTTGTTTTTATTTGATATAGATGTCGCCTTACTTGATTGCATACCTATTAATGATAATGTGCATTTTGAATCGATTGAATCTATTCAAAATGTGTTTGAAGCTATTAGAAATATGTCTAAATCTATTGTGAATATTCTGAATAGTCATGAGGAAGTTCCAAGTAGTGTTGATTTAAATGACTTAAATAATGAAGATGAAAATCATCTAAGAGACCCGGCCATAACAATGAGTGAGAGGCCAAGAAGGTAAGAAAAAGCTCTCATTTGGTCTCAAGATTATGTTTTCAATTTATTTACTTATGTCTCCTCTAAGCCTAAGATGAATTGCCTATACCTATTGATAAATACATGTCTTATACCAATGTTTCTTCTTCTTATATGTGCTTCTTATGTAATGTTGATGCGATTGTAGAGCCATCTATTTATGAAGAGGAAATAAGGAATAATGAACGGGTAGAGGCAATGAGATTAGAAATAGAGGCATTAGAGATTAATAAAACATGGGAGAACACCAGCCTTCCTAAAGGAAAGAAGGTCATAAGCTGTAAATGGGCATATAAAATATAGTACAAGGCTAATAAAGAGATATAAAAGTACAATGCTAGGTTGGTAGCTAAGGGATAAACATAAAAGGAAGGAATAGATTATCAAGAAAAATTTTCCCCGGTTATTAAGATGGTTACTATTAGGATCATGCTTAAATTGGCTGCCATTAATTGTTGGAATGTTTGCCATATGGATGTGCATAATGCTTTTTTAGAGGGTAATCTAAATGAAGAAGTTTACATGGTAATACCCTTTGGTTTTGATAGCAAGGGGGACAACATGGTTTTAAGTTAAGAAAGTCACTGTATGGGCTAAAACAAGCCTTAAGAGAGTGGAATTGTAAATTGACTACTACACTAATTCAAGGTGGTTTTAGGTAAAGTAAGTGTGACTACTTTAAAAATTGTGCTGATGGGATGGTTTATATCTTTGTATATGCTGACAATTTGCTGGTCACAGGAAGTAATGATGGAAGAATTAAGCAAGTAAAAGGGTTTTTACATAGCAATTTCCAAATTAAGGATTTAGGTACTATGAAGTACTTCCTTAGTATTGAATTGGCATGAACAAAGAAAGGGATAGTGATGTCTTAATGAAAATACATACTAGACTTGTTATCTGACACCGAGTTAAGTGGTTGCAAGCCATTAGATGTGCCTATGGCATAAAACATGAAGTTGCTAGCATATGAAAAAAGGAAATGATAGGAAGGAAGACTTATTGAAAGACTCACATCATTATAGAGCCCTGGTAGGTAGGTTAATGTATCTTACTGTTACAAGGCTTGATATCTCTTTTTTTGTGTAGACCTTAAGTCAATTCATGCAAGCTCTATTGAAGTCCCACATGACTATGGTGTTGAACATGGTTAAGTACTTGAAGTGAAATCCAGGATGTGGAGTATTGATGAGTTTGACAGGCGGCCTATCTTTGGATTGATTTTACGATTCGGAATAGGGAGCATGTAGAATGAATAAGCAGTCTGTGACAGGTTACTTGTTGAAGTTGGGAGGTTCTCTTATTATGTGAAAAATGTTAGTGCAAGAATTTCACCCAAGAGGGGGTGAATTAGGTGAAACAGAGAATTCGGAAGTGTAAATAATAATTTGTGGAATTTAAACGAGAGTTAAAAGTTGAGAAAGATATCACTGAAGTGTAAACTGGGATTTATACTGGTTTGGTCACAACCACTTTGACCTACGTTCAGTCCTCAAAGCTCCTTTGAGATTTTCATTGTAGTTTTCAAGATTCAGTAGGTTCTTGGCACCTTAGTACTACACAAGTTCCTTACCCGGATACTCGCTCCCTTTTACACGATGTAATCCAAACCCCAACTCAAGGTTCTACAACCTTAAGTTGTCTCAATAAAAGATATTTAGTCTATGATGAAAATCTCTCTTAAAGACTACATAGATAATCACTGAAGTACAAAGAATGAAAGAATAAGAAACAGAGCACAAAATATAAATTGTTCTTTATTCGCTCTTGTATTGATATGTTGTGTTGTTTCATGTATTTTGTTATGCTTGAATCCTCTGTATTTATAGTTGAGTAGGATAAGACCGTTGTGAGTATTTCAACTTGTTTGTGGGAGTCCTTCTGCTACTTTGACCATTGTGGTGCTGAAAACTAGCCGTTAGGCTAGACGCTCCTTACACTTCGTAAAGTTACTTTTTGTCTCTTCACATGATCTCAACATTGTTAACTTGGAAAGTACCTAAAAACACTAATACAATGAAATGTTAAATATGAATATACTAGATCAATTATTAGAGACTAAATTTCCAACTTTATGGGACTCATCACTCGAGTGATCTTGATAAAAACTCATTACTCGAGTGATCTATCTAGACAGTGCATAGATCATCACATATCACTGGATGGATCACTCGAGTTCTGTGTTAGTGATCCACTATTCACATAACTTAAGTGATCACTCGAGTGATTTGTGATGAATCATTGGATGCATCACTTGAGTGATTTGTGATCATCACATATCATTAGATGCATCACTTGAGTGCTTTGTTAGTGATTAATCATTTGATGTATCACTCGAGTGCTCTGCTAGTGATCTCAAAATAACGCATCACTCGAGTGGACACTCAAGTGATTTATCAATGCAACAATATATCACTTTCAAAATCACTCCAATGTTGTATTAGTGATGATTTTCCTTCATCACTTGAGTGATCCAAGGCTATCGCTCGAGTGATCACTCAAGTGATCTCTTGCCAAATCATATAGAGAGCATAACTGAAACATAGCGTCTTTTTTTCTTCATCACTCAAGTGATGTCACTATTTTCATAAAAAAAATTTACCTCTTTGTTTAAAAACCTTTTGTTCATTATCAAATATTTTGCAATATTGTTTGTTATCATCAAATCATAAGTTCTAACATTCTCCCTAATTTTTATGATGAAAAAAATTATTGGTTTTTGAAACTAAAGCATTTCAGAAGTGATTTTACAAAGTTTATCTTTGAAGAATTTAACTTATTTGAACCTTTTGTAAACATACAAGTTAGATCATGAAAAAAAATATCACAAACAACACGAGTGACTCAAATCTATAATTTTGCAATTATATCCATACTATAATCGCTAAAATGTCATGAAGTTCAACAAGTAACATAATGATAGAATTAAGACAAAAGTTCAGCAACTAATATCCTAAAACCCTCATACACCCATGCTATGTCAATGTAAAGATAACATAATCACCAAAATAATCACCAAAATCACTTTCTAGTTCTTCTCCCCTTTTTTGACATCATCGGAAAGGGTGAGCTAAGCAAGAGAAGTAGAGCTAGAGCTGGGTGATAAGATGGCTTAATGGCGATGATAGGTGTGGCATGAAGAGGAGACGATAATCATCGTGAGTGTCACCTTGATGATCAATAAAGGTAGGTGAATCACGTGAGGATGGCTAAGGCTCTGGAAGGAAAACTAGAGGGATTTAAAGTGGGTCATCTGGGTAAGGTACATATAAAGGAGTGTGTTGTTGTGGTGATGAAGGCTAAATAGTAGATGAAACTACTAACTCCTCAGTATCATCAGAATGATAAGAGTGATAAGACAGAGTCTAAGGTAGTGGCTCTGTACCGGAGGGTGAGATAACCGATGTAGGAACAGTAGGTAGAGAGCTAGGCTAAACAAGCTTATCTAAAGTAATATGAACCTGTATGGAAGATTATGGGTCAGCTATGTGAAGAGGATGGTACTCAGTGAGTTCTGTTAAACATGAGGCTTAGTAATCGGAATAGGAACAAAGACTGGAGTTAAGGCTGGGGTAGATGAACCAGGGATGGAAGAGGTCAACACCAGTACATCAACCTTCTCATGAAGAGACTTGAGAAGGTTGATAACCTCTATCAAAGCATTTGTTTGAGCTTATTGCTGAGCCAACATTGCCCTATTATGCTCGTTCAGGACCTCACACATTCGGGACATCTTGTGATTCATGTGAGTTACAAGCTTTGCGTTGGTGTTGGCAATGTCTACATAGAATCCCTGAAGCACTTCCTTCAGATATGTCTGAATGAAAGAACCAAAGAAGGAAGGGGTTGTTGTAGTGGTAGGGGCAGAGGACTGTGTGTTGTCCATCCTACTAGTCTCAATCTCTGTTGCCTTCTTCTTTTTCTTTGTGGTAATCAATGCATGCTTAAGAGGAAACTCTATCCCTAATTTCCTTATTTGGTTTCTTCCAACTGGTAGCTGTAATATCTCAAATTTTGGGACTAGAGGCTTGAGAATAAGCCTAAATCAAGTGGATTGCTAAGCCCCGGTTTAGCAAGTGTCTTAGTAAGACATAATGGTATTCTCTAAAATTCCTTTATACTATTGGGGTATTAAAGGGAATATTATGGTGAATTAAAGAGCTCAGGGAATAAAAAATAATGTAACTAGAAGTCACACACAACATAGTTAATTGAAACACAAAGTAGTGTTGCTACCGGTGAATTTCCCTGTGTGCAGTCATGTTAGTGTGATATTTTTCAAGCATAAAATGATGTCCAAAAATTTGAAACTTTCAAATATGAAATTATACTTATCAAGATTTAATTTGATAGGTCATATGAGTCACTTGGAGCTATACACAAGGAGTTATGTATTTTTGAAGTCAGCCCAGTGAAACTGGAGATTTTTAGGGGCAGCGTCCAAAAATAATAATTTTGGGAAGTACAGGCTTTCAATTTTCCAAATTTTATATTTTTTCTTAAAACTAGACTTAATAAGGGTAACATATCCTTTAGAACTATCCCAATTGAATATCTATACAATTAGATATGAATTTTTAAAGTTTAATGAAAAACTTTCCCATTTTTTTAGCTAGTGCAAAAATGGGAATAAATGTAAGGGTAAAATGGTCATTTGACCAATAAAAGCAAGCAGCCATTATTTTCCCTTTTCTTGCTGCCCAATTCAGTCAAATGAGAGGGAAATAAAGGAAATGGAATTATGTGGCTAATATTGATTTAAGAAAAAAAAAGCTCTTGACCAACCACAATTAGGCATATGTTAAAGTAAAAGTAAATAGAGGCTATTAGATAAATCAACATCCATCCTCTTCCATTCTTCATTTCGGACAAAAAAAACTGAACTAAAGTGAGAGAGAAAGAGCTTTACAAACTTGAAGAACACAAGATGTGTTAGGGTTTCCAAGAGCCAAGATCAAAGTTAAGAAGCTTGAAACCTTGATGTTTTTGCTTCCAAATCATTCTACAACCTCTTCTAACCTCTTCTCCTTCTTGAAATCCATGTTTTTTAAGACAAATCAAGAGAGAAGAGATAGTGAAGAGTGACCTTTTAGAGAGAGAAGGTGATAAAATCAAGAAGTAATCTCATAAACATGATCCTCTTGTGCTATATGTTGTGGATATTGGCTTGTTTTTGTTGATTTTGTGAAAATGGAAAGATGAAACCCTAAGGGGTTATTCTGCCCAAATCCTCATTGATCATGTTTATTAAAAGTTTGGGTGGTTAATCATGAGATTATAAGTGAAAAGGAAGTGTTTAACCAAGTGGAATCAAGAAAATTCGTGTTTCTCATTAACTTCCAGATTTTGTCCAGGGGCATTTTTGTCCTATTGGAGCTTTATTTTGGTATTTTTTATGGTTCCATTGGATTTAGAAGAGAAAATTGTATAGGAATGCAAATATCAAGATTCAATTTCTACGGGTACTGTAGCATACTGTAGCACTGTAGTAACCGAGTGATTTTCAGTGATATTGACAGTTTGAAAAATCACTCGAGTGGTATTGATTTGAGAGGAAGTGATGTACTATAGTAGCAAGTGATTTTCAGTCCTTGTTTTCTGTCCAGTTGAGCAAGGTCTAGTAATTCGACCATACCTCCTAAAAAACAACTCTGCTTGAAGTGAAATCAGTTGCATATGAAAATAGACGCCCAGTGCGTCATTTTGACACCAGAAGAAACATCAAAGAAGCTCAGATGAAGGAGATATGAGTGTTGGAAGTTTACATTCTAATCAGCATCACTTTCCATAATATGTTCGGTATTTTGGATATAACTCTCAAACCATAGATCTAATTGAGGTGAAACTAATATCATATGAAATTAAACTTAAATAGCTTTCCATTTAGTATATAATATGACAATTTTGGAGTTATATTCAAAGATTTATGCCATCTGGAAGTTGACCCTTATTTGCAGATGAATTGGAAGTGGAACCACGACTAACAATGATATGAACCCAGATCACTCGAGTAATGTGGTACATCATTTAAGTGATAATGCAAATCACTCAAGTGATTATGCTAATTTCGCAGATCACTTCCAATGCAACCCAAATCACTTCCAATGAATATTACACTTTCGTAAATCACTTCCAGTGATCTTAAAATCACTTCCAGTGATCTTAAAATCACTCGAGTGATATAGCCTTTTTTCAAAATCACTTCTAATGCATATCATATCACTCCTAGTGAATATTAATATACACCAGATCACTTCCAATGAACCTGAATGCACTGCCAGTGAATTCCAATAGAATTGGAATTACTTTCAGTGAATCAGAATCACCTCTAGTTAAACCAAGATCACTCCCAGTGAATATCAGATTCTTCAGATCACTTCCTGCTAGATAATATCCAATCGAGGGATGTTTTTTTTGGTATATCACTTCCAATGTTAGTAGCCCAGTGCACCTCTAATGAAAGCCATCTTAGAATCACATCCGGTGAAACCAAGATCACTGCCAGTGAAACTCTATCCACTCGAGAGATTTGCTGGTTCCTTGAAATCACTTCCATTGAAATTATAATTCACTTGAGTGATTTATTGTTTTATCAAAATCACTTCCAGTAAAATAACACCGCACTCGAGTGATTCTTATGTTTCAGGATATCACTTCCAGTTAAATGACTATACACTCGAGTGATCCACTATTCCTATCAGAATTATTTCCAAAATCCTTACAGAATTATGGAAATCACTCGAGTGATATTTAAAAGAATTCTAACATATTTTTTTTCTGAGTGTTTTACAAGTGCTAAGGGAAACATCGGTCAACAATGAATTATGGGCCTTTGAAGAACATATGAAAAACTCAAGTTTGAGGCCATTGATAAAAGTGAATTACATAAATCAATCCGAATATGCTTAAATGTTATCTAATCATTTTGTTTACATATGCAACTATACTTAAACTTCAATTAACATATTTTCAAGTGTGAAACAGGTTATTAAACGTTTAGATTCTTGAAGTGATGAGTCCCATAGTAGAAATCTAGTCTTTGATTATTAATCCATGTATTCATGACTAATACTTCATTATATCAGTGCTTAAAGTGTTTCTCTAGATTAATAATAAATAAATCATAGGAAGATGACTTATTGTCACTTGCAAAAGCATTTGTAAGTGACTCGTAAGGTGATCTGAAAGTTCAAGCAGAACATTTGAGTGATGCTTTCCAGAAAACACAAAATACTTCATAACTTCTAAAAATTATTCGAATGATTATGTAACTTATTGATTTTGCTTCTAATCAATCTAACACTTCATTATGCCAGTGATTAAGTATTTTCCATGTGATCAAACAAGGATTAACACACAAATTGGAAAAAGGACATTTAGGTCAAAAACTTCCAACGGTTAGTTCAACGGTCATATTTTGAAAGCCTTAACAGACTCAAATGGACGAATGCTTACAACGGTCTTCTACCACAACTCAACTATATATATATATAGAAGCATTCAAAGAAAGAAAAGAGAGTCGAGAACCCAACTACGCCAACATGCTGTTATTATAAGTCTTCCACCTCACATACTCTCTGTGCTTATCTGTTTTCTATATCATGTATATTTGAGAGTGTAATCAGTTGTATTGAACTTCAGTGAGTATTTTATCTACTCTGTGAGAGAGTCTGTAAAATCTTTCAAATGCATCTCTGATTTAATCTCAAGGTAGAGGGACCTTGAAAGGATATATTACCTTACAGGAGAAACTGTAGAGAGAATTCTCAGTTAGACTTTTTGCTCGTAAGACTTACAAGGTAGAAATAGTAGAAGACGTCGCTACTCATAAGACTTACAGAGGTGCAAGTAGGAAATAATATTGCTGCTCATAAGACTTGCACGAGTAAGCATGAGAGAAAGGTCTTCCAAATTGTTGTGCTTGACTTGCCATAAGAGGGAGTAAACCTTATAGTGTGTAAGTGGGAGTTAAACTTGTGAATTTGTAAAGGCTTTTATTGTGCACAGAAAAACAAGAAGATAGTGGATTGAAAAACTCAAGAGGAGCCTGGGGACTGGACGTAGGTCATCGTGGGTTGGACCGAATTAGGATAAATCACAGTTTGTATCTTCTCTTCCCTAAGCTCTTATATTTCCAACATATATGATTTATATAATTGCTTGTGATTTTATACTTCCATATATATTGAGTTAACAATATGTTAAAAGGATTTGAAAGTTTTTAATTTACTATCGCACACCCAATTCACCCCCTCTTGGATGTCAGCTTATTCTAACAGGTCTATATATATGCATGAAGAAATAAATTAAAAAAAGTGTTTGAGGTTTGTCTATGTGAATTGAAGAAATAAAGAAAGTGATAACATATACTCTTGGTGTATGTGGAGAGCTAATCAACAATTAATCATGAAATAACTATAGAAGGAAGGGTGTGATTCCTCACCTTATGCAACATCTGGGTTGCATTAAAGAATTGATTAAAGAAGTACCATATGTATAAGGGAATGAGGAAGTCAACTCAGCATGGAGCCAAAGGGAAAAATAATGGAAGGAAGACAGGAAGAGCAAAAGAAAGAAGCCATGTACAGGGGAAAGAAACAAATTGTGAGGTCACTTGCATGGTAGAGGCTTCTAGCAGCCATGTGAATGAGGACGATTGAGGAGGAGTAATCTATATTAGATTTAGGGATTAAGGAGATAGAGATTTGCTAGAAATTCAAACAATATATTATTGTAGTGGTAGTTGTTAATTTTGAATAATACACTTAAAATTAAAAAGGGATTTTCCAAATTATTCCTTAAGGTAATTTTTGATATGATGAGGTTTATTAATATTTACTAAATATCTTCTCACACTATATTATTTTGATATTTAAATTTCAAAATATTTGTGATCTTGATCATAATCAACTAAAAGATAATCTAAATAAATGTTAAATTATATCATTTTAAGAGTTGGTGGAATATTAGAATGATTATACTAGGTATCGGGTGGATATCTTAATAACTTTCACTGCTACAAAAATAGGAAATAGTGATGCACCTTTTGTGACACTTCTTCACAACTTCTTCAGGATTTTTTTTTAAAAAAGAAGCACCACAACTGCTTGGGGGCCTTATGTGGCGCTTGTTTGACTAAGCAATACCTAAGGTATGATACTTTCTCAAAGAAGTGCCACAACTACTACGCACTTTGTATGTCACTTAGCTTAGAAAATGCCATACAAAGTAATTTTTTTAAAATTTTTTTTCAAGCCTTTCTCTCACACACAATCTGTTTCCATCACTTTATCCTTTTTGTCCCCACTTCTCATTCAACATGTGTCATCACTTCTTATCCTCTTAGTCCCCACATTTCCTCCTTCTCCTCTTTCCGTCACTCATCACCATCCCCACTTTGATCGGCACTTCCTCCTCATTCCTTTGTCCATCAATTCTCACATTTCCTCCTCCTCCTCCTCTTTTCATTTTCGGCACTTCCTTCTCATTTCTTTGGTCCCATTTCTTACACCAAACTGACCCCACTCTTCTTCCTTTTGGTCCCATTTCATCCTCCTTATAGTTTTTCATTTCATCCTGTAAGTACATACCTACTCATTTTTTCCTTTTTTATAAATACTTTAAAGTTACGTACAACACATTGTCTTCTTAACTACCTTTTTTTTAAAAACATGCATGCAATTTTGTCTTTATATTTGTCTTTTATTAATGTTTTTTCAGGTCTTGTGTTTAAGATTTCAACTCACTCTATTCAAACTTCCTATACAATGTAAGTTTTTTTTTAATTTGTGAGCTTATAAATCTAATTTTATTAGTAGTTAATAGTTTAATTTGCTCAATCTCTTTTATATTTAGTTTATTATAAAATATGAAAAAATTATTTTCATTTTCATATATTGAAAAATTAATGAGATAAAATTAAATGTTATTATATATAGGTTGTACGTCAAGATATGTAGTAGTTATAATTTTTAGTTGTAGTAATTGTTAACATTGATGAGTTTCACAAGTAAAATAATTATTTATTTTTAACACTTATATTTTACTAGTCATTTTGTTAATTATTTATTTGTTAATTTATATCATTTTAGAGTTATTTGATTGTTGTTTGCTTTTCTTCATTTTTTTATGGATGTAGAAATGTGTTTAAAGTGTGTTATCAACTATAATTATAGAATTCTAAAACAAAAAATAAGAAAACAAATTATTTTCTTAAAAATAATATGAGAAAATTACAATAAGGTCTCAAGCAAATGAAAATATGAAGAAATTGTCCTAAGGGGTTGTTAATGACGATCATCATGTTGTTAATGGAGGATCCTCATATTGTCATTAACAACCACTTAGGACCATTTCTTCATATTTTCATTTGTTTGGGACCTTATTATAATT
The DNA here is from genome assembly GCA_037074505.1 of Albizia julibrissin. Lineage (NCBI taxonomy): Eukaryota > Viridiplantae > Streptophyta > Magnoliopsida > Fabales > Fabaceae > Albizia > Albizia julibrissin. Next base: position 19,605,942 of record CM073486.1, on the reverse strand, counting down.
TTCTCTAATAATATTTTTTGTGGCACTTCCTTAGCAATGTGCCACAAGAAGTATTATTTTTTAAAAAAAATAATTTTTCTTCTTATTAATACTTCTTGTGGCACTTTTTTAGAAAAGTGTCACAGTAAGCAAACATTTTAAAAATATATATATAGACTGAGGAAGACCCACAAGAAGTGTTTTTTTAATATATATATATATATATATATATATATATATATATGTATGTATCTATCTATCTGTGTGCGCACACGCGCTTTGGTGCTTTAGTGGCGATGTGATATATGGTACTTCATAAGAGTCATATTTAGTTTAAAAATAAATGCCACAAAATCCCTTTTTAGTAGTAATGTTTATAAGATTATTTTGTTAAAAAATTCAAAATTCACTATAATTTAACTTTACTTTTAATTCTTTTTTCTCGTTATTTATGTTATCACGATAGTTAAACCAAATGGCCTACGTTCAAAGGCCACTTATCTATAAGAATGCATCTATTTTAACTCACGTTACCCGGAGCAAGATAATTGAGTCCAATGTGGATCGACATCGAGTAGTGTCGAATTTGGTTAAATGCATGTTAATATTTAGGGTGCAAGGAGAACAAATTAAAGAACGAAAAAGAAACAAAAGAAAATAATAATAATAAAAATAATGGAATATTTGATATTTGGTATTACTTTTCTTCTAATTTATAATTTTATAAATCAATAGAATTCAGTCTATTGCTATATAATGAAATTATAATGGCTGCAAATAAAATAAGGGTACGAAATAAATTAAAAAATACAGTTAAAATTGATGTTCTAGGCTTATTATTCAATTAAAAAATAATGAAAAAAAAATAAATTACTTAGTTTTGGACTGTTGGTTATTTATTTGATTTAAATAATTATTAACCATTAGTTCCTGAATTTAAAATTTAAATTAATTTGAATTATTTTAAATAAATATAGCCAGATTATTTTATAAAAGATGGGAAAATTATAGAATGTAGTGGGAGAAAATATACGAGGTTTAGTTAGGAGTAATTTAGTATTTTTAAATTTATATTTTAGTATTTAGTCCTTTTATAATAGTTTGAATTATTTCGACTAAATCTAGATTATTTCCCAAAATAACAGAAAAATTAGAGGATGTGGTGGGAGAGAATATTGGAGTTTTAATTAGCATTAGTTTAGCATTTTCAGGTTAATACTTTAATATTTGTTTGGCTAAAGTATATTTTTAGTCATTTAAATTTTACTTGAGATATGTTTTTGGTTTTTTAACTTTATAAAGCATACTTTTAGTCATATATTTCTAACACTATTAATGTTGTTAACAAAAAAATGTTGACGTAGTAAACTCAAGTGCATCAGATAAAGCATATTTAGGTTTTAATTTTTTAATATAATATATTTAGATTATTAAGCTAAAATAAATCAAAGAATGGCTACAAATGAAATTGAGTTTTTGATATTTAAATTATTAAACTAATATATTTCGATTATTAAAATAATTTTTTTCAATACAATCCAAGTTTTGATATCGATTGCTTCATTTAATTTTTGGATATTTTTCAATTTACAAATATTTTAAATTTAATACTAATAGAATTTAATTATGCATTTATCACTTGAGTTCACTACATCAGCGTATTTTATTAGCAACATTAAAGTGTCAGAATTATAGAATAAAAAACATACTCATGTAAACTTAAAGGACTAAAAATATATTTTAACATATTTTTTTCAATACAAGTTTATACTATAGTATTGGTCCTTCTAAATAGTTGCAATTTTTAAGGTTTTCCCCACTAAATTTCATTCCCATTAGGTCATATTTCCTAGTTTTCCCAAACGAATTTCATTTTAAATTCATTCAATATCACTTAAAAAATGTTATTTACTGGATTAGATTTCACATGTTTACCTTTTTTCGAAAATTAATTTTATTTTAAACAGATTTTATACTAGTAAGTAATAAATTAGCTTTAATTCTATCTCTATCTCGCTAATTATATAATCCAATAAATCGTTTTCATTAATTTAATAAATCAGTCACATTCAAATTATTAACTTATTGTTATTTGATTGGTAGCAAATGAAACTTGTAATCATGAGTTCATTACATTGCGTAAATAAATCACAACAAAAATATTCTCTCAGCGATTTTTTGTTGAATCTTACCTAAAAGATTATGCCTAAGAAAAATTAATTATGTTTAATTATTTAGAATGTTTTTAATGGAAAGTATGTGCAAAAAAAAAAAAAAAAAAAAGCTTTGTGGGATTTTTCAATCAAATCAAAACAGTACCCGAATTTTTAAATGCTAATTAACATGGGTGGGGAAAGCAAAATTGTCCAGCAAAAACAATATCTAGTCTAGAATCGGTTTAAATTTTAACTCTTTATTAGTTATTGTTGTTTCCAAAAACATTGATTGATAGATTTTTTTAAGGTAGGGTTCCAGAAAAATACCATTTAAACTTCCAAATCTTAAATAGGTGATTTAACAATAAAATGATTCGTTAATTACATTACCATTCGTGTTAATCCCATTACCTAACTTGTTAATGAGATTTTGAAGTTTAAATGATATTTTTTTGATATTCTCCCTTTTCTTTATTATAAAATGAGAATACAAAGGTCCCCGTCCGGCATCCGGCGTCCGGCGCAGTTTTCACTTTTCTTCCAGTTTCTTTTCCCCGAAGCCTTTCGTCTGTGAGATTCCTTCAAACCAGTTGAGAACGATGGAGCAGAAGAAAGTAATGGCTAATGACACAGTACCATATCTTCCCCAAGAAATTATGACAAACATTATGGCACGACTTCCGGTAAAATCCCTAATCCGATTTCAATGTGTGCGTAAAAATTGGAAGAATCTGTTCAAAACCCCATATTTCATATTTACTGATTATTGTCACTTATGTTTGTTGACTCGTGAGAAACAAGTCCTTCAATTTCAGAGTCCACCTATCGTTGATTCCTTAATACATTCCAGGAGGATGGTCTATTCAAGTAATGAATTGCTTTGCGTCCATCTCATTAATAAATCTCAACAGTCCTTTTTGTTGTGGAATCCAGCAATTAGAGATATAAGACAAGTGCCGAAATCTCTTAACCATCATAAGGCCGTGAAATTTTCTATAGGATTTGGGTACAGCCCAATTGTTAATGATTACAAGATAGTGCAGATTTTAAAAATTCATCACTTGGGCTATCAAGTGGAAGTTTATGCATTAACAAAAGGGTTATGGAGAAAAGTTGATCTTGTGAACTTCAAGGGTGTAAATCTTATCAATCACAATGGATTCACTTATAATGGAGCTATCTTTTGGTTTGGTACAAAGCAGACGAGCAAACGTTTTTCTGAATTGATTGTTTCATTTGATATAGCTACAGAAGTTTTCTCATTGATGCCATTTCCTACTTCAGCAGCTCTATCTTTCGACAGGCTTACTGTGTATGACAACAAACTTGCTATGCTTACTCCTACTCCTGTTCAAAATTCTGAGTCATGTTTGATTGATTTGTGGGTGATGGAGGAGTGCGCAGATCCATCTAAGGAGGGAAAGAGTTGGACTAAAATATATAGAAGTAAACCCTATCCATGTTGGTTACGTCCAATGATTATTTGGGAAAATGAAATTGTTTGCATAGTTGATGCGATGTCTAAAATGTCTGAAAGGGAATTTGAAGGTGAAGTGGAGAATGATGAAGCAAAAGCTATATTTTGCAATATCACTAACTATGGATTCAACATGTTTGTTGTGCCAAAATGTATCTTTGCTCATGGGATTGTGGATTATGTGGAAAGCATGGTCCCGGTTGACAACATCCTCCGTGAAGAGCCTTGATTTGTTTTCTTGGTTATTACATGACTTTTTCTCTACTTTATTTAAATATTTTTTATGAAAATATACCCCTATAGATAATTTATTCTTTAGAGATTGTTATCTAGAATGACAAATGTTGCTATTTACTACGAAAGATGTGTATTTATAACATTGTTATTTGGATCTGCTTAAACTCGCAATTTTAATAAACACCAAGCCCTCTTAAGTGTGTTGCATTTTTTTATCACCTCACTTAGTCACTCAACACTCAGTCATTCAATACTCAACCAATCACTTGCCTTAGCCCTCAATCGCACTCTCCCTCGTTCTTGTTGTTTGCTTCCTGGCATTGGGATTCTTTTTTTTTTTTTTTTCCTGTATCTAATGGCATGATTGACAGCTTTAAAATAAAAAATTTGCAGCTGACTGTACGCTAAGTGGAACATCCCATTTTAGTCACAAATATTCCCAGTATGTAATTAATACATTTAATATAATAAAATGGTGAATTGTGATATACATAAAGTAACATAAAAGCTCCAATCGGTGGTTACATACAACTTGGCTAAGTTGAGATACAAAGGAGTAATTATTGTCCACTTAAAGGTCTAACATTGTAACCCAAATTGAAGCATGAAAGGACACAAATTTTGACTTAATATTGGTGTTAAAATTTGGCCAATCCAAAGGGAAAAGAATAAGAGATGATTTATTATTATAAATCATGTAATGACAAAATGGTAATTTTCCAACAAAACAAGAAACAAATTATTTTTCTCTCTCTTCCTAATATTTTTGGCCACATAAGGGAAATAAAAAGGGAAAATGGTCATTTGGTAATAAATATCATAAGTTGAAGTATTAGTTACCAAGTGAAACTAAGTGGAAAAAGTCAAAAAGGTATATGACACATATTAATTATTTGGAAGGAGGGAATTATTGCAAAAGCTATTTTATTTCCCTTTACTCTCTATAATTTCGGTCAAAAAGGGGAATTGGAAGGGAAATTATTTACTTGGTGGATATTAATTTAAGAAGATGAAAAATTATTGACCAAGTAAATTAGGCACATGTAATTTTTGTATAAACTATATTATCTCATAAAGCAAATAGATATATTATCAATAAAGCTCCACATTTCGGTTGAAGCAAGAAAAATAGAGAGAGAGAGAGAGGAGAGTTTGAAGAAGTTTGAAGAACACAAGGAGAGCTAGGGTTTCAAGAGCCAAAAAACTAAAGTAAGAGCTTAAAATCAAAGTGTTCTTGCCTTCTAATAATCTACCCAGAACTTCTTTTAACCTCTTATTCTTATTGAAAATCATGCTTAGCAAGTGTTACAAAGGTAGGATGGTATAGTTAGAAGTGCAAGTGTACACTGTCGTAAACAAGTAATATAGAGGTGAGTAGAGTATTGTTTCCACGAGGATTGATCACTAAGTACCAAAATTGATAATTTTAATACTATTTAGCCGATCGGTTAGTTGGTGGTTAAGATTGCAAGATAAAAATGATTAAATGAAAATGCAATTGTTGTAAAGGCAAATATAATAAAAAGGCCCTAGGTATTAGATTTCACTTAGCAAACTTCGGATTGAATCACTTATATATTCTAGTCCAATTTATTCAACATGATTGATAGTCAAGTTTCCCTATTTTAATTACTAGCCTCTTCCAAGGTCAAGTAATTCTATAATTAATTGCTAACCCAATATATTCCTATATAAATTTAAGCAATCAATCATGCATTAAGATTTATGGAACTCAATTAAGACTACACAACTCATATGAATATATTCTTATTTCATATGCAAATTATGGTTTTAATTATAGGATCCACACACATGTATCTCATTCCAGTCTCAACATACATATTGAAATCATCCAAAATGTGGTCAATCAATTGAAAGTATTAAGAACAATAATTAACACTCAATCATGAAGGAAAAATCAAAACTAGATTTAATAAGTTAAGATTCAATCCGTCATTAGTAAGCTACGTCATCACCCTAAGAAAATGAAAATTTAGCTCATGATGAAATTAAAAACAAAACCAAAATAAATTGAAAAATTTATAAATATTGCAGAAAGTATGATTATTAAATTCTAAAACATAAAGATACAACTACAAGATGCATGAAAATAAAAAAAATCTAGCCTTCTATATAGGAGGTAAAACCTTCCATGTAGGAGGCAACCTATACCATCCATAAAAGAGGACTACCTAAACCTTCAATGTAGGAGGTATGCAAGAACAACAAAAATGCATGAAATTAAACTCTAAGATGATGTCATCCCTTGTGCCTTCAACTCCTCTATTTATAGATGAATTGGGTGTAAGAATTTCCACATGTTAGGTAAGAAGCTTGACTCTAAGCCACCAATATTGACTTTGTGACCACCTTACTCCTTGATTGCAGCTAACGTTTGGCAATTAAAATGTTGGAATCCTACTTTGTTGTCTTCATCAAAGTTGTAGACCTGGATCTTAGCTTAAAAACTCATATGATAGATCCTCATTTCAACATTTGTAGCTCCGATTATGGTCAAATTAGTGGACAAAGGTTAGACCTAGATAAAATCACGTGCTCAACTTCTAAGCAAAATTCGGAGCTCTTAAGGACATAACTGGGTTTTTGCCTCAACATAAAAGTTGTAGCAATTTTTCTCAGCTTTCTATACATATAAAGAATATTTCAATTCAACATCTAGAACTCTAGATATTTCCTAAAAACTAAAACATAGTCAAAATTTAGTATTTTCCAATGAATTCTATTTTATGTCAAATCATTATTTATTTATCAATTACACCCAAATTCATTACATTAAGCTCAAATGTCATCCAAAAACACTTCATATAAGGGAAAATAAATGTGCAGATATTTTACTTATCAAATTCCCTAACACTTAGTTCTTGGACGTCCTTGGACAAGAAGGATTGACTAATAAGTGCTTCCAACAAAATCAGAAGTGTCAAGTTATAAATAAGGACGCAGTTAAAGAATAAAGAGATCATAATATTCTTGAATCAACAAAAGTATAAACTGGTAACTTCATTTGAAAATGAATGAACCAAATTCATAATTGTGACTCATCCTCTCAATCTCTTAAGTGTTTAAGGGTAAGTGTTTCTCTCAAATTCACCTGAAAAAGTTGCACAAGTTGCACTACCATAAGCTTGTTAAAAATCTCAATCTCCACTACCGAATTCACATGCATAATTCAAATCAAAATGACTTATTGAAGTTGTAATGGGGCTAAGGTAAAAGGAATGTAAATAGTGATACGAAGGGTTACATCTAAGAAATAAATAGAGCAATTGAAAAATGGGTCATCTTATGAATAGACTTATCACGGCAACCCATAATTTTTATTCCAAAACTAAATATCCTTTTTTTTCTTTTATTCCTTTCTTTAACTTCTCTCTTTTTTTTCTTTTTCTCTTTTTTTCTTTTTTTTACTTATGCAATTCTACAATTGATAATATACACACCCCCACACTTGTCAAAAGCCCATTTCACAAAGATTTCAAATGCTCTATTAGTCTTTTGAACTAAGTAAAAGCACTTGATATATCATTAAAACACATTAATGGGTTGACAATAAAGAAATAATCAATCAGGCTCAAATGGGCTTATCAATGGTGTAATTGTAAGGTTGGCTTTTTGGCTCTAGCTAAAGAAAATGAATGCCTTTACCATTTTCGAATGTGCATGTGACATGTAATTTCAATCAGATTTGAAGCAAGTTCTAGAGTAACAACTCAATAGATGAATATCACACACAAGAAAGATAATCATTATTGATCATATAGGCTCAAAAACTCACAGTTAGGGACTTTCAAATTCAGCTTATTCAATCTCAAAAATCATCACCAATCCCAACAATCCGTTGTTCAATCATGCTATAAAATCTCTAAATTTAATTGACCCTTGCTTAGAACTTATATACTCCTTAAAATCATAAAAAAAAGCACCCAAACAAGATTTTTTTAGGTCGGACTTTTTTTTTTGCAGAAAAAAATGTAACTGATAAGATGCATCTCAAGAGTTAAAAATAACTCTTTACTCTGCCACCTTTTCACACCCCATGCATCTAATGGTTTTACTAACTAATTATTCAAAAGAGAAATTATGAATTTTTTTTCCTCCCCCAACCTAAATCAGACATTGTCCTCAATGTCTTCTAAAGATTAGAGAAAGTTTTTTTTATTTGAAAACAAACAAACAATAAAGTAAACTAAAATGCTAAGAGTAAAACCATTAAGATTAAGGAAAGTTTACAATCGGAGAGTGGTATCTGGATTCTGCTTCCGACTGCTGTCTGAAGACTGCCCACCTTTTTCTTTTACTAATAGATCTGGTGTAGGTCTATAGGTTTGCAGTTTATCAAGTAGTTGATCAGCAGTTAGTGCAGAAATGATGAAATGACGAGTTACTTGGGGTATGAATCCTATTTCCACAGCATGATCAAGAAAAGACAACAGGTTATCATAAAAACCATTAACATTTAACAATTCTAATGGCTTTTTGTGAAAGTTAAGTTTAGCCCAATATGCAACGCTCGAGATCCCATCCAATGTTTCCAAACCACCGGGTAAAGCAATAAAAGCTTCAACACGGTAGAACATACATCCCATTCGTTCAGGTAGGCTTGAAACTTCCAACTCTTACCCTAAGAAGAAGATGTGATGTTCTAACTTCTTCACCCTTACACACAAACCCTTGCTACCATTAATGGTTGCAGGAATAGCCATACTTAACTTCAGGCCCTGGAGTCCTCCCCCGTATACAAAATTGATCTTCCTAGCAGCTAATGCACTTCCCAGTTCCTGTGCTGCAGGTATAAACTCCCCATCCTTTCCTGAGTCAGTTTCACCGAAAATGCAAATAGATGTAAATCTACATTTTTGGGTGACACCCTTGCTCTCTATTTTTCTCTTAGACATTTTTTTTGTTTTTACAAGTATAAGAATACATATTTATACTACTAAAACAACAACAACAAGATCATGCAAATCAGACATTTTTCCAATAAGTTTGAAAAAATATCCGACACGAATGACCGGTAGCCGTTATGTGAAGAAATTAAACAAAAGGAGTAACGAAAGTCAAAAAGTTATTGAAAAGATACGAAAGATTAGACAAAAGCATGATTATATACAATAGTTGTGATTGTGGCTCACATCTTCCTCTGGTTTTACGTCCAGTAACGGCTTAAACTCTTTCTAAAAATCGAGAATTTTCTTCCTATCCAATTTTTTTATAAACTGGAAAACAGGGTCTTTTAACGTCAGATTCCCAAGACAATAGCACTCTTTTTCTTTGTTGAATATGTCAAATAAATTGAGAAGAACACGATGAACATCACCACTAGGATGTGTCTCAAGAGTCTGAATGATATCATCCAATGACTCCTTACTCAGTCCATTCTTTATAAATTGAATTTTATTTTCTCAATTTATCGAAACCATACCTTTGCTTTGACAACGCTGATCACAATTCCACCTTGCACATCTAGAACAGACCTGCATTCTTTTAGCTCTTCTCTTTTTGGAATAAGAGCTTCTTCCCATTCCTGGCATAGGTTTAATAAATGATTCATGAATCTCACCTATTAAATGTACCTTAGCTTCGATGATCTAGTGGACATCCTTAGGAAGGCCTAACGCATGAATGTCTTCATTCTTTCAAGTCGACAGCTATAGATCTTCCTAAGCACATCTTTGGGAAGAGTAGGAAACATGTTCTTGAGATTTGTAAGAAATTCCTTCATGACAATAATGAGAATTAGGATTTAAGGATGCAGTACAGAGTGCTTTAGTGAGTAGGAAAGAAAAATAAAAGAGTAGAAAAAGAGATTTCGGGTTGCCTCCCAAATAGCCACCCTTCTTTAACGTCTTTAGCTAGACAAAGACCAAACCAAAATTTTTATTTTTATTTTTATTTTTTTATATATTTTTTATTTATTTCTTTTTCTTTTTTAGGGCTTACCTATTGTTTCCTCAAAAGTGATGACAATTTTCAAAGTGTTAAGCACACCGTCATTATACTCTTTTAGCCTTTAATCGTTCACTTTGAATTTTTGATCACCATCTTGAATCTCCACTACTCCATATGGTCATACTTGAACCACAGCAAAAGGTCCTGACTACCTTGATCTCAACTTTCCTGGAAATAGCTTTAGCCTTGAGTTATACAACAACACTTTTTGTCCTGGTGTGAACTGTCTCCTTAAAATTCTCCTGTCATGCCATATTTTTGTCTTCTCTTTGTATAACTTAGTATTCTCATAAGCTTGTTGTCTAAATTCTTTAAGCTCATTAAGTTGGAGAAGTCTCTTTTCACCAGCTACCTTTAAGTCAAAATTTAAGGCTTTTATTACCCAATATGCTCTGTGCTTCATTTCTACTGGAAGATGGCATGATTTTCCATAGACCAATTGATACAGAGATGTACCAATAGGTGTCTTAAAGGAAGTTCTATAAGCCAAAAGTTCATCATCTAATTTTCTTGCCCATTCCTTCCGATTGGAATTCACCGTCTTTTCTAAGATCCATTTTAATTCTCTATTTGAGATTTCCACTTGCCCGCTAGTTTGTGGATGATATGGAGTTGCAATCTTATGAGTGACTCCATATTTAGAAAGCACATATTGAAGTTGTTGATTGCAAAAATGCCTTCCTCCATCATTGATAATAGCTCTAGGAACTCCAAATTGGGTGAAAATATTTTTCTTTAAAAACTTCACAACTACCCAAGAATCATTTGTAGGAAAAGCAGCTGCTTCAACCTATTTGGAGACATAATCAACAGCTATTAAAATAAGTTGGTTGCTGAATGAGGATAGAAAAGGCCCCATAAAATTGATCCTCTATACATCAAAAAGCTCAACTTCTAAGATGTTAGTTAAAGGAGCTTCATGTCTCCTTGAGATATTTCTTGTTCTTTAACATCTGTCATAGGTTGTTGCAATCTTATGGGCGTCCTTAAAAAGTGTAGGTCAGTAAAACAAAGATTGAAGGACTTTAGTAGCTGTTCGATTTGCTCCAAAATGACCACCATATGGGGATGAATGGCATTGATTTAAGATGCTGGCCATTTCTTCCTCAGGAACACATCGTCTGATAATTTGATCTGGGCATTGTTTATATAAGAAAGGATTCTCCCAAATGTAATGCCTCACATCAGCTAGAAACTTTTTCTTTTGTACTTTAGAAAGTTTATAAGGCATTACTCCGCTTGCCAAATAATTAAAAAAATTAGCATACCAAGGGGTGGGTTGTGATTGCATGGCAAAGAGTTGCTCATCTGGGAAATTCTCCTGGATGGGTGATTCTCTCTTTTGTTCAACTGGCTCTAACTGAGAAAGACGATCTGCAATGAGATTCTCGGTCCCTTTTTTATCTTTAATTTCTAAGTCAAATTCTTGTAGCAGAAGCACCCATCTGATCAATCTAGGCTTAACATCTTTCTTCTCGATTAAGTATTTGATTGCAGAATGGTCCGTCCAGACAATGACCTTTGACCTGATCAAGTAGGCTTTGAATTTGTCAAATGCAAACACCACTGCTAGAAGCTCCTTTTATGTTGTTGCATAATTCAATTGTGCGTCTGAGAGTGTCCTGCTGGCATAATAGATGGCATGAAAAACCTTTCTTCTTCTTTGGCCTAAAACAGCTCTGACTGCATAATCACTTGCATCACACATCATTTCGAATGGAAGGTTCCAATCTGGAGCTATGATAATTAGTGTAGACGTCAGGGCTTTTTTTAGAGTCTGGAAGGCTGATAAACATTCCTCATTAAACACAAAGGAGTATTTTTCTCTAACAGCATGTAAAGTGGCTTTGTGATTTTGGAGAAGTCCTTGATGAATCTTCTATAGAAATCCACATGTCCTAAAAAACTTCGAATGCCCTTGATTGAGGATAGAGGTGGTAACTTTTCAATTGTTTCAACCTTGGCTTGGTCCACTTCAATGCCTCGATCAGATACCTTGTGACCCAGTACAATTCCTTCTTTCACCATGAAATGACATTTCTCCCAATTTAGAACCAAATTTGTCTCTACACAACGTTGTAAGACTTTTGCCAGGTTTGCAAGATAGTGATCATATGATTCTCCAAAGATTGAGAAATCATCCATGAACACCTCAATGAATTTTTCCACCATATCTGAAAAGATCGCCATCATGCTCCTTTGAAATGTTGCCGGTGCATTACATAGACCAAATGGCATCTTTCTAAAGGCAAAGGTACCATATGGACATGTAAAAGTTGTTTTCTCTTGATCCTCTGGTGCAATTGTGATTTGATTCTATCCTATGTACCCATCTAGAAAATAGTAGTAGGCTTTCCTAAATAGTCTATCAAGCATTTGGTCTATAAATGGCAGTGGAAAGTGATCTTTTCTAGTAGCTTTGTTGAGCTTTCTGTAATCAATGCACACTCTCCAGCCTGTCACTGTTCGTTATGGAATCAGTTCATTTTTCTCATTAGGCACCACCGTCATTCCACCTTTCTTTAGCACAACTTAAATTGGACTTACCCACTGACTGTCAGAGATTGGGTAGATTATACCAGCGTCCAGCCACTTTATTACCTCCTTTCTTACCACCTCCTTCATATTCGAATTGAGTCTTCTCTGGTGCTCAACTGATGGCTTATAGTTATCTTCCATTATGATCTTATGCATACAAATGGAAGGACTGAGTCCTTTTATATCAGCAATCGACCATCCAAATGCTATTTTATACTCCCTTAGCACTCTTAATAACTTTTCTTCTTTTTCGGGAGTAAGAGTTGCAGAAACAATCATTGGTAATGTTGAGTTTTTTCCCAGATAAACATACTTTAAGTGAGATTTGTAGTGTTTTCAACTCCAGTTTTGGTGGCTTTTCTATTGATGGTACCGGCTTACTCGGTCTTTCTACCAAATCTTCAAATGGTTTCTTGATAAATATTGGGGAATTTGCATCAAGGTAGCTAATCTGCTCCAAGACTTCAGGATTAGTATATTTTGATACATCTACTATTCCCATTGCTAATGGTTGATCCATGCAGATTTCGTTCACCAAATATTTTGTTCAGCTGGTCAATATATCTACCATGTCACATGTGTCACCTTCATTTAGAAAGGACAAAGCCTTAAAGATGTTGAAGGATACTTGATCATCTTGAACTCGCAAGGTTAACTTTCCTTGTTGTACATCTATTAAAGTTCTCCCAGTTGCTAAGAATGGCCTCCCAAGAATCATAGGAATTTCTTGGTCTTCTTCCATGTCGAGTATGATGAAATCAGCTGGAAATATGAGTTTGTCCACCTTGACCAGAACATCTTCTAAGACACCTCTCAGATGTTTTATTGATCGGTCAGCTAGAAGTAATGAAACTGTCGTAGGCTTCACCTCTCTAAGACCAAGTTTTCTATAGACAGATAGAAGCATAAGATTTACACTTGCTCCTAGGTAACAAAGTGCTCTTTCAAAGTTGCATTGACCTATAGTGCAAGGTATGCAAAAGCTTCCTGGATCTTTCAGCTTTGGTGGTAGTTTCTTTTACAGAATGGCACTGCACTCCTCAATAAGTGCAACTATCTCGAATTCCTCTAGTTTACGCTCATTTGAAAGAATATCCTTCATGAATTTTTCATAGCTGGGTATTTGAGCAAGAGCATCTGTAAAAGGGATGTTGATATGTAGCTTTTTAAAAACCTCCAGAAAATTTTTAAACTGTTTGTCTAGCTTTGCCTTCACAAGTCTCTAAGGATATGGAACTGGTGGTACATATGGAGGAGGATTATCTGGAAAGCTGATTCTTCCTGGTACCACATCATCCTCTTAAGGATTATGTACTTCCTCCTTTTTTCTTCTTCACTTTCTTTCTTTTTTTCATCTTTCTTTTGTTGAATCACAGGATCTTTTAATTCTTTCCCACTCCTTAATGCAACGGCCTTCACATGCTCTCTTGGATTTTTTTCAGTGTCACTCAGAAGAGTACCTGGTTCTCTGGAGTTCAGCATATTTGCAATTTGGCCCACTGCATCTCCAAATTCTTTATTGAGGCCTCCTGGTTTTTGAATGTTGCATCAGTCCTAGCCATGAATTGAGATGTATTCATAGTTAGTTGAGCCAGTGCATATTCTATATTCATTTTTTGTTATGGTGGATTTGGTGGTTGAAAAGCTTGTTGCTGGTAGTTCTCTTGTGGCTTGAACACATTTTGATTATTCTTCCAGCTAAAGTTTAGATGATTCCACCAACCTGGATTGTAAGTATTTAAGAATGGATCATTTCTTTGATTTCCGATGTAATGAGTTTGCTCAGACTGAGAAGGTATGGATGGGTGTCCTTCTTGACATTGTGTGCTCACATGAGGTTCTCCATATCGATCACAGGTTTTCATGAGGAGTGCTGATTACATTTTTTTGACTTGTCAATGAGTTCACTTGCTTGGATATAAATGCAACTTGAGAAGACAAAGTTGTAAGGATATCCAGCTCGTACACTCCAACCACTTTCTTTGAAACATGACGTTCAGAAGGCCATGGTATGCATTGGCCGCCATCTCCTTAATAAGATTGTAAGCATCTTCTAGACAATTTCCCATAAAAGATCTTCCATCTGCATCATCTACAAGAATTCTGGTTGTATGCGTCATCCCATTATAGAATGAGTGCAATTGCCACCAATCTGGTAACTCATGATGATGACATTTTCTTAGAAACTCCTTGTATCTTTCTCATACTTCATATAGGCTCTCAAATTCATGTTGAGTAAATGAGGTAATTTCATTCCTCAATTTAGCTGTTTTTCTTAAAGGAATGTATTATGCCAAAAATTTCTGCACCAAGGCATCCTATGTAGCTATGCTTCCCACTGGTAGAGAGTGTTAGAACTGGCTGACACCCAAGAGGGGGGTGAATTGGGTGTATGATAAGAAAGTCTGATGTTTAAAAATCTTTTCGCAGATTGTAAACTTAGTATATATGGAAGTAGCAATTATGTAAATCGTATATGCTGGAAATGTAAAACCTTAGGGAAGAGAATGTGCAAATTGTGATTTATCCTGGTTCGGTCCAATCCACGATGACCTACGTCCAGTTCCTAGGCTCCTCCTGAGATTTTCAATCCACTATCTTCTTGTTTAATCAGGCACAAGAAAAGCCTTTACAAATTCATAAGAGTTACTCCCCCTTACACACTGTAAGGTTTACTCCTTCTTACAGCAAGTCGAGCAAAGCAATCCCAAAGACCTTTCTCTCCTGCTTACTCATGCAAGTCTTATTAGCAGTAACGTTCTCTCCTGCTTACACCACTGTAAGTCTTACGAGCAGCAACGTTCTCTACTGCTTGCACCTTGTAAGTCTTATGGGCAGAAAGTCTTACTGACAATTCACTCTACAACTTCCCCCGTAAGGTGATCAATCCTCTCAAGGTCCCTCTACCTTGAGAACACTTCTGAAATACAGATGAAGTGTTTACAAGCTCTCTTATAAAGTGTATGAATGCTCACTAAAGTACAATACAAAATATTCTCACTCTCTCAAATGTACATAATATAGAAGATGAAGTAGAGCAAAGAGTGGTCGGAGGCAGAAGACTTAGGATATCAGCATGTTCATGTTCTCATCGTATTGTCTGCAGTTTTGTGTTTGAATCCTCTCCTATTTATAGCTGAGTTGTGGAAGATGATCGTTGTAAACATCCATCCGTTAGAGTCTGTTGATTCATTTGACCGTTGAGCCCATTCGGATATTTTTCTGTTGTAATCACATCTGATGCTTAGACAGACACTACTTCATTTTCGGTTGGAGTCCCATTGCTTTGCACGGTCATTGAGTGTATTTAAATATTTTCCCCTTGGTCGTGCTCTGACATATGCTTCAGCGTTTCTTACAGTTTGTCCATTGGTCTGACAGATGCAATAGTATTTGTCTTCCGTTACTTATGAATTTTGCTGCCTCCCACGAATAGTTGTCGTTTGAATGGAGAGTTCAGTTACTTGTCATGTGCGTGATGGTGGAGTACAACTGTAATACACTTGAGAATATTACCGTTAGAAAATATCACTTGGGTGATTACAGACTTCACTGGGAGTGATCTACATCAGCTGAGTACACCATGAAATCCTTCGAGTAAATTATTCAACTTGATGTACGTCACTTGGAATGTTCAGACATCTTCTAGAGGTGATTTTGATAAAATAACATTCCATTGGCAGTGATCTTGACAAAGCAATATTCCACTGGCAATTATCAGCATCTATCGAGTGTACTATGAAATCATTTGAGTTGTTTCCTTGTTTATGTCATTTTTCTAGAAGTGATTTACATAAGCATTTCACTGGCAGTGGCTTTGTAAGAGTAAGCATATCATTGACTGTAAGTGATCTGAGACTGGAAGTGAAACTGAGAAAATGGCATATCAGTTCATTGGAAGTGATCTGGTGCATATTGGTATTCTCTGGAAATGATCAGTTAAGGCATTGGAGGTGATCTGAGGAATTTTAATATTCACCAGAAGTGATTCAGCAACCACTGGAAGTGATATGAAAAATTTCATATATCACTTGAGTGAATTTGGCATCACTGGAAGTGATTTTGCAAACAGTGAATTTTTCTTGCAGTGATTTTCAATCCACTGGAAGTGAATTTGGAAATTCACAATATCACTCGAGTGATCTGACATCACTGAAAGTGATTTCCAAAATAGTGTATTTTTCTTCCAGTGATTTCAGACGCACTGGAAGTGATTTGGAAAAATCTCATATCACTCAAGTGATTTTGGTATCACTGGAAGTGAAATTGCAAAACTGAGATATCACTGGAAGTGATTTGGCGGAAATCACAAATCACTCGAGTGATTCAGGATCACTGGAAGTGAAATCTGAAACAGTGAAAAATTCCTGCATTGATTCTGGCGCCACTGGAAGTGATTTGCCATATCACTCGAGTGAATTCTAGAATCACTCGAGTGATCTATTCTTCAGATCATTTTTGCGTTTTCAGTTCTTCAGCAAACAGAGGTAAACTTCCAGATGACATAACTCTTCGAATATGGCTCCAAAATTTCTGTATTATATTTCAATGGAAAGCTCTTGAAGTCTAGTTTCATATGGCATCAGTTTCAACTCAATAGGATAAGTTGTTTGAGATTTATAGCCAAAATACCAAACCTATTCCAAAAAGTGACGCTGATATGAATGCCAAATTAGAATAATTATATCTCCTTCATCTGAGCTCCTTTGATGTTTCTTCTAGTGTCAAAATGACGCATTGAAAGTCTATTTTCATATGCAATTGGTTTAGTCTCAATCGGAGTTGTATTGTGAGAGATATGATCAAATAACTAGACCTTGCTCAGCTGGACGAACAACAGAGTGTGAAACACTGAACATCACTCGAGTGATTATTAAAATCACTCGATTGCTACAGTAACTGTATTGCTACAGTGATAATGCTACAGTGCCAAACAGTAACTGCTACAGTACTTCTTAATTCCCTTATGAGCATAGAAACATCTAGTATTTCTTCTAGAAGCTTAAATCTTGATATTCTCATTAATTCTTCAAGCTCTTCATTCTCCAATCTCTTTGACTAATCTATAAGATATATAACATTAAATGTAATAGTTAGTCAATATAAGAGATAAGTATATTATGCAAACTTTTGTTCTCATAATATTTGATATATATTATATATTTGGCATCATCAAAACTAATCATATCTAACAGAGAGTATAGCCAGCTCTTAGCCTTATCCCTGAGTGAGAAAGGGAAAAGTATAAGTCTAATGACATCATCAGTAACACCATTATGCTTAAATGTGTCACAAATTTCTAGGAAGCTGGCTATATGTGTGTTGGGATCTTCTGTTGGCAAACCACTGAACTGAATCGCTTGCATCATCTGGATAATTGCAGGCTTGAGTTCAAAATTATTAGCTGCTACTGGCAGTTTTCTGATTCCAAAAGTTTTCTCCATGACTGTTGGTGTTGCATAGTCACGGAGTGTTTTGGTATCTGCTATTTCTCCCTCCAGATTTGCCATCGGATTAATTGAAGTAGATTGCTTTCAAATTCTTCGATTTCTTAGACAAGTTCTTTTGATCTCTGAATCACAAGGTTGTAATTCATTCTTCTTCGATCTTGTCATGCACTAAGCAAAAGCCTGAAAAGAAACACAAGACACTAGAAAGAAGACAAATGTAATGTAAAGACCAAATTAGTATTAAAATTACTTGCTATTGATATTAATGACAACAATCCCAGGCAACGGCGCCAAAAACTTGTTACAAATGTAGGATGGTGTATTTAGAAGTGCAAGTGTACACTGTCGTAAACAAGTAATATAGAGGTGAGTAAAGTATTGTTCCCACGAGGATTGATCACTAAGTACCCAAATTGATAATTTTAATACTATTTAGCCGATCAATTAGTTTGTGGTTGAGATTACAAGATAAAAATGATTAAATGAAAATGCAATTATTGTAAAGGAAAATATAATAAAAAGGCCCTAGGGATTAGATTTCACTTAGCAAATTCTAGATTGAATCACTTATCTATTCTAGTACAATTTATTCTACATGATTGATAGTCGAGTTTCCCTATTTTAATTACTAGCCTCTTCCAAGGTCAAGTAATTCTATAATTAATTGCTAACCTAATATATTCCTATATGAATTTAAGCAATCAATCATGCATTAAGATTTATGGAACTCAATTAAGACTACACAACTCATATGAATATATTCTTATTTCATATGCAAATTATGGTTTTAATTATAGGATCCACACACATATATCTCTTTCCAGTCTCAACATACATATTGAAATCATCCAAAATGTGGCCAATCAATTGAAAGTATTAAGAACAATAATTAACACTCAATCATGAAGGAAAAATAAAAACTAGATTTAATAAGTTAAGATTCAATCCGTCATTAGTAAGCTACGTCATCACTCTAGGAAAATGAAAATTTAGCTCATGATGAAATTAAAAACAAAACTAAAATAAATTGAAAAATTCATAAATATTGCAGAAAACATTATTATTAAATTCTAAAACATAAAGATACAACTACAAGATGCATGAAAATAGAAAAATCTAGCCTTCCATATAGGAGGTAAAACCTTCCATGTAGGAGACAACCTATACCATCCATAAAGGAGGACTACCTAAACCTTCCATGTAGGAGGTATGCAAGAAAAAAAAATTCATGAAATTAAACTCTAAGATGATGTCATCCCTTGTGCCTTCAACTCCTTTATTTATAAGATGAACTGGGTGTAAGAATTTCCACATGTTAGGTAAGAAGCTTGACTCTAAGCCACCAATATTGACTTTGTGACCACCTTACTCCTTGATTGCAGCTAACGTTTGGCAATTAAACGTTGGAATCCCACTTTGTTGTCTTCATGAAAGTTGTAGATCTGGATCGTACCTTGAAAACGCATATGATATATCCTCATTTCAACATTTGTAGCTCTAGTTATAGTCAAATTAGTGGATAAAGGTAAGACCTGGACAAAATTAGGTGCTCAACTTCTAAGCAAAATTCAGAGTTCTTAAGGAGAGAACTGGGTTTTTGCCTCAACATAAAAGTTATAATAATTTTTCTCAGATTTCTATCCTTATAAAGAATGTTCCAATTCAACATCTACAGCTCCAGATATTGCCTAAAAACTAAAACAGGGTTAAAATTTAGTATTTTCCAATGAATTCTATTTTATGTCAAATTATTATTTATTTATCAATTATACCCAAATTCATTACATTAAGCTCAAATGTCATCAAAAAATGCTTCATATAAGGGAAAATAAGTGTGAAGATATTTTACTTATCAGCAAGCAAAATTTCAAGAGAAGAGCGAGAGGGCTGAGACATGTAGAGAGACAATAGTGAGCAATTAAGAGGTGATCTCCAGAATTTGATTTTCTTGTGTTATATGATGTTGTACATTGTGGTTATTATTGTTGGTTTTAGCTTGATTTTACTTGGTTTTGTAAATTTGGGAAGATGAAACCCTAATTGGAAATGCTGTCAAAATTTCCCTAAATCATTTTTGTTAAGTGTTTAAATGGTTAATATTGTGATTAGAAGTGGAAAGGAAGGAGTTTATAGATTGAAATTAAATCACAAAAACATGTTTTTCCCTTATTCTTCTCTAGTTTTGGTAAAAAGCAAAACATAAGGGTAGAGTTAGAACTTTGAAACTCTAATAGTTCCATTGGATTTATAAGAGAAAATTGTGTGGGTATCCATGAGTTCATGATTTTTGGGAGTTTGTATGCAAATATGAAGATTTTAGAAGTTCAAAGTAAATGTTGTTTGATTTATCTCCAGTGAGGCAGTGTTAATGTGAACTGAATTTCGTTAGTCAAACTTGGTCCAAAAATAATGAAACTTAGTATGATTAAATTAGAGATGTAGAGCTTTAATTTTATAGGTAGTTTGTAACTTTTAGACTGGTATACTAAAAGATATGGATTTTCAAATTTATGCCATGTTTCTGGAAGAAAATATGTAACAGTGGAGTTTTAGTGAATTTTTGGGAATGACAAGGTTGTAATGGGTAGACATAAGTATTTTTATACAAAACTATATTCAAATAGATTCATTTATGCTTTGGAACCAGTCAAATTGTATTTTTCTAGAATTAATTATGAGTTTCCAATGTTGACTGAAAATCTGCCAGTTTTCTAGAAAACTGTGAAACTGCATTGCACAAAGTTGTATTGTTCAAAAATTGTTGAAACTACTAAAACTGCATTAGATAACCAGCAGAATTCAATTAAAGGCAGTAATAATACAAGTAATAACTAGTTACTTGTAACTTAAATTTTATGGGAATATACAATAGCCTAAGCCGGAATAAGGATTTAGGACAGACCGAGGAACTGAAAAGGGGGTCAAGTAGTAACTCTTTCTTTCATACATTATGTGATTATTTGTATGTTTGTGTATGCCATCTTCTATAATATGATCATGGTATCTTGGACACGCATATTGGCTTAGTTGTGGTCTGGGACCCAACAGAGGCACAAAGTTAAGCCGGGGTTGCAAATAGTGGTTTGGCCTCGGACAGTGTGCACATTGCATTCTATCATTTTACATAACATGAGCATTGCGTATTTATTATCACATTGTATATGACTGAAATTCATGTTGCTACTGAGATTCACTCGAATCTCACTCTTTTTCAAACTGAAAACTATTATAGTTGAAGCTAGCAGCTCTAAGGGGAAAGAAGTGGCTACCCGGGAGTAGAGTCTCCGATGCATTCTAAGGTTGCATTTGGTTATATAATTTGTAATTAGTTTCTTTGGAACACTTTGTACATTTGTATATATTTTTCAAATCCTATGAGGAATTCCTATATTGTAAACAAGTACTTAATGTCAGTATGTTTATGCTATTTCTATATGCCTTACGAAATTTTACGCTTATTACTTTACGTATATCACAATGTTAAGGAGTTTGACACTAAGGTTTATAAGATGGTATGTTTGCCATTGACATTGTATCCTACTGACATTAAATCTTCCCTATAAGTAGATGCTAAAAAAGACTTCTCTATAAGTGTTATTGATCCTGATTCAAACAACAAATTCAACGAAAAAAAGAGATGGTTTGTTTAAGAGTTTTCTTGTTTATTATAAGCTTAATCTATGTCATCCCCACCCTTACATCAACAAATGGATAGTTCAAACTAAATATTTTACAAAAACTATATTGTTACAACAACAAAGTCTTATCCTACTAGATGAAGTCAGCTACATGGATCAAATAATGCCATTAAGCTTGGTCAAAAATCAAATATCGGGATAAGTTGTTAACTAAGAGATCTCGCTTAAGAACCTCATTGAGCATTCTCTTGATCAACTAAGAGATCTCACTTAATAACTTCATTGAGCATTCTCTACAGTCTTCTTTTACGTCATTTAACTCGGCTCCAAAAAACATGGCCTACCTTCTTACTAGTGCATCCAATGGCCTTCTATATACATGTCCAAATCACCTTAGACAATTTTTTACTATTTTTTCTTCAATAGATGTCATTCCAACCCTTTGTCTTATAAGTTCATTACGAATCTTATATTTCCTTGCATGACTACACATCAATCTTAATATCCTCATTACTTTTGTGTTCATGTGGCCCATTCACAAACCAACATTCACTACAATAAAATATTATTGGTCAAATAGCAGTACAATAAAAAATTTCTATTACTTTATTAGACGCTTTTCGATCACAAATAACTTTGGTACCTTTTCTCCATTTTACCTAGCTTGTATTCTATGTAATTAAAATCTCCATCAATTTCACCATCTTTTTGCAGAATTGATCCCAAATGTCTGAACTTTGTCACTTATGGAATAACCTAATCTCCCAATTTAACCTCCAAATCACTTCCTACTCCCCTTGTATCAAAAGTGCAATGCATATATTCAGTATTACTCCTATCAACTGAAACATCACAATGAAAAAGGAGGGAAGAAAAATCATCTTCAAATGACAAAGCGTAAGAATGATTTTGGACTATAGCTGATCGAGCTCCTCAACAATCAAAACCTTATAACACAACTTGTGATACCTAATTTCCTAATACTACAGTAGAGTATCAACTAGCTAATACTCACCGAATTTATTATCATTCATTTTTTTTTCTTTTTCCTCTTTCTTTTTGTTACGAAACATCAGAGTTGTAAGCAATACCTCTGTCGGTATGAATATTTACATATATTCACATACATGCACAATTCACTAGATTTACTGATCCTTACAACCAAAAACATGCCATCTATCTCTTCTACTTCACATACAAACCCAAAACTCATGAAATTCTTAAAATACACGACAGGAACGAGACAACCATAACTAAGTTCTTCCGCTGCTCAGCCTCAACTCTTCGTTATTTACCTTCCTTTGCCCCGCAAGCTCCCTCCCTATACTAGAGATTTATTTTTAGGAAAAAGGGTGAGATTCATAGGAATCTCAACAGTAACAAAATCATACATATAAGATAACATATACAAGCATGCTTCATACTTCATCAATCAACAAAATCATCATAACATCATTAGTGCATCTCATGCAATTCATAAACTGACTTAGCGCTAGACAGGTTCTCAGTCGATACAATTCATATACTGACTTAGTGCTAGACAAATTCTCGGTAGATGCAATTCATATATTGACTTAGCGCAAGACAGGTTCTTGGCCCCGAGGGGCACCAGTACATAGATAGGCCCCGGGCACCACTTGTGCAATTATGAACATTATCGTTTGAGTGTCAACCTGTCCAAAGATAGGCCCCGGGTGATCACTCTACTCAATCTAACCATGTTAGACATTTTGGAGGTGATATCAAACAATACATATGCATGCCATGTCATATGAAGACGGTTACTACCTGGTTGCACTCATATATGACTTTTCCCACTTAATCAAGCTTGAGCAATTACTGAGGCCAGACCGGTTGTCAAGTCCTGAAATCTTCAAATTCCATAAATGAGTTATTATTCATCCATGCATCATTCCAAACTCATAATATTGGTAAATTTAGCCTAATAGTTCCAAATTACCAAAATGACCTTTAAGTCCCGATTATCTGTATTTTACCCAAAATAATGACTTAGGTTATTCCTACACATTTTCTCGTGTAGAATCCATTTTTAACCTTGAATCGGCCAAAATCAAATTCGAATGATGAAAATACCCTTGACAGCCTTCAAATAAGGCTTATAAGGGGTAATTTTGTCATTTCACTTTCCGTGGCTTTTCTCACTTCGGGGTCAACATAGACCTTACACAATTTTGCCTCCTAAATCCAATGGAAGTATCAGAATTATCAAATTCCTATCCATTTTCCATGTCCAACACAGGGAAGGGGATTTAAATTCCTAGAAAAGTTGTGTCGGATTCTCATTTTCTTTAGCTTAATCACCTCCTTTCTACTTATAACCAATATACTAACTAGTTAGACATTTATTGGACTTGATTGGAGACATTTACATATTATGGTATCTTTGACTTTCTTCAATTATCTTATGCCAAATGAATCATAATCAGGCCCAAAACAACTCTACTAGCATCAATCAAGCAAGAGGAACAAGTTTAGGAAGTTACCTCTTGATTTCTTCAAATTTCTCTCTCCTGCTTGTTCTTGACTCTCTCTCTCTATAACTCTTAATTCAGCAAAATATCAATGGATTCAAGGGTAGAGAAGTGAGGAGGAGAGATTATGGAGGGATTAGGTAGCTTAAAACACAAGGTAGCAACCTCTTACCTTGAGATTTGATGAACCCTAGACCTTCCTCTTCTTTTCACAGTGCTCAGCTCTCACTCTCACTCTTTCTGATCAGTTTCGTGCGTGAGAATAAGCTGAAGAGGTGAATGAGTGATAATATAATTAGAGGGTTAATTGGATCAACACATGTGGCAAATTTTCATTGGTCCAAATTGTCATTTTCTTTAATTAATTCCATTTCTCTTTATACTCCCTCATTCTAGCCGAAAATCCCATGAGAAATAGGAGAGAAATCTAAATCTCCAATATCCCATTGTGCCATCTCGTAACTTGTTAACCAAGTCATTGACTTTTTGACTATTTGACCATTATTAACAATAATCTTCCAAAATTGATTTATTTATGATCAGGTAGTCATTTTACTTTTTTTAATTCCCATTTAGCTCAAATTATTGGGAATATTAGAAAAAATAATTATTTCCCACTTCACGGTAAAATTACCGTTTTGCCCATACATTTCATAATTTACCGAATTAAATCATTTTTCACTCTTTTCTTCGGCTTAACACCATTTTGACATTCAAATAAGGCCATAATTTATGTCACTTAATTTTCCTTAATTTTGGTTACCATAATAGGCCCTTAATTTGTGCATTATCACTTCTTTAGGTCCTTGTTTGGCCAAATTACGCGTAACTGGTGATTGGAATATTTTTCATACGTTCACACGTACTGTACTTCACCATTTATTCCACTAAATATATGTCAAATATACACATAAACAGTGTTGGTGAAAATTGGGTATTACACAACTTCCAAAAGAAGGAGCACAACTCCACTAAAATGATAGACACATCGGGAGGAAGTGCATTCTTTATAGCCAGCAAAAGTAATTGTTGCATAAGAACATGTGAGTCATGACTCTTCAAGACAGGAACCTTTTGAGTCTGTACGTTAATACATCATGAAATTTTGCTTGAATAGCCATTAGGAACTTTTAGTTTCTTTATCGTTGCTAGGAAGATTTCCTTGTTTAGTTTTGTGAGGGTGAACTTTTCCGGTTGAAATTTGTCATGCTCATATGGCCACACGTCTTCACAAACTCCCATGGCCCATAAATAATTCCTTACTTGAAGATGATCTTTTGACTTGCTAAGTTCATTAAGTAGCGTGTATAGCACATTATCACATGTATTTTTTCAATATGCATGACATCAAGACTGTGTCGAAGTAAATTAGATTTATAATATGGAAGAGTGAAGAAAATGCTTATCTTCTACCATTGTGAGGTGTAAAAGATGAAGTAGTCCTCCTACTCTTTCTCCCTGTTGTTACTGAATCGTTGCTTTTTCTAAACTCAAATTTGACTTCCTGAAGCTACTGTAAAATGTTTACACTGGTTAAAGTCTGAGGAGGTCCTCTTTTTTTCATCTTCCAATTAAAATGATTCTATTGCAATCTAAACTTGTGCTTACCATCGAGAAACCTTCGATGACCCATAAAGCACCACTTTTAACTATAGGGATGGCGCACTGCATCACTGTTAAAATTGTAAACTGGACACGCCATCCCAGTATGCACATTCCACCTGGATAACGTTCCAAGCCTAGGAAAGTCACTTATGGTCCATATTAAGGCTACACGCAAGTTGAATAGTTACTTCTTGTATGCATCATATGTCTCGATGCTAACTTGCCGCAAGTCCAGAAATTCCATAATAAGCGATTGGAGATACACATTGATGTCATTACTGAAGCCTTTTTTCTTGGGATAATCATAAACAAAATGAAAGAGCTTTGTTTCATACACATCCAGGGGAAAAGTTGAAGGGAACTAAGACAACTGGCCCAATACTGTAACTTGTACTAGGATTTCCAAAGGGATTAAAACCGTCGATCACCAAAGCAAGCTGGATATTTTAAGGGTCAACTACGAAAGATGGAAATTCATATTCAAACACTTTCCAGGCTTTTGCATCCTGTGGATGTCTTAATTTACCATCTTCATTCTTATCAACATCATGCCACCTCTTGATTAATGCTATTAGAGTTGTTCTTGGCTTGATTTTGGGTGTTTTGGTACAAGATAATTCAAGAAAACCTATGAGACCTTAATATACAAGTGTCTCCAAATCAAGTCCAATGAATGTCTAAATAGCTAATAGTTTGATTATAAGTAGAAAGGAGGTGATTATGCTAAAGAAAACGAGAATCCGACACAACTTTTCTAGGAATCCTTTAGGGTGGCCCTATGTTGGATGTGGAAATTCAGTATGAATTTGATAATTCTGATGCTTTCATTAAGTTTAGGAGGAAAAATTTTGTAAGGTCTATGTTGACCATGAAGTGAGAAAATCTACAGAAAGTGAAATGACAGAATTACCTCTTTAAAATCCTTGATCAAGGGTTGTCTAGGGCATTTTCATCATTTTGGCTTGATTTTGACCAATCCAAGGTTAAAAATGGATTCTACACACGAAATTGTGTAGGAATAGCCCAAGTCATAAATTTTGGTAAAGTGGAAGTGAGACCGGGTACTAAGGGTTAAGCCGGGTCTCTAAGGGTATTTTGGTAATTTATCACTTTTAGGTTAAGTTTACCAATGTTATATGTTTGGAAGGGTACATGAATGAGTAATGACTCATTTGTGATATATTTGAAGATTTTAGGACAAGACAACCGATCAGAACACAGTACTTACCGAGCTTGGAAAAATAAGCAAAAGTTGCAAAAGAAGTACTACCAGGTAGTAACTCGTCTTCATATGACATAACATGCTTGTGTGTTGTTTGAAAACATCACAAAATTTTTTATTATGCGGAGTGATCACCCGGGGCCTATCTTTGCATTGGTTGACGCTCAGGTTATAATGTTCATAATTGCACGGGCGGTGCCCGGGCCTATGTTTGCACGTGTACCCGTCGGGGCGAAGTAACTCGCCAGCACTATGGTAGTTTATGGATTGCATTAAATGCACTGAATGGTGTTATGATAATTTTGTTGATTGATGAGTATGAAGCATGCCTTGTATGTTATCTTGTATGTATGACTTGTGTTACTACTAGATTCCTACGAATCTCACCCTTTTTCCTCTAAAAAAACCCATCTTCAGTACAGGGAGGAAGCTCGTAGGGCAAGGAAAAGGTAAATGGCGATGAGTAGAGGCTGAGCTGTTAAAGGATTTAGTCCTTTTGTGTATTTTGAAGATACTTAAGTTAAGGGTATTGTATATGAAGTAGATGGTGTATATGTTGTAAAGATAACCAAATAAATGAATGGTAAAAGTTAGTAGTCTTTGCTTCCTTCGCTAATGTAAAGTGTATGTGAAATGATATATATATAAGGTCGGTAGAGGTTCATTCATAAACTCTGATGTTTAATATAAAATGAAGAGGAGATTTATAAGAATTTCCAGAAGTTGGGTGTTCCGGGTTTAAATCCTGGTCTCCCTCTTGATTTTACCACTTATGTGTACTTAATCGTAGTTAAAAGGAATAAGGTATCACATTTTTTGTATCAGAGCCAGGTTCTGAAAATAATAGGTATTTGCTAGACATCCTTTGCCTAAGTTTAAAAGATTTACACTTTTATTAGCATTATGGTAATTAGATGCATAGGGATAGTACATGATGGGAGAGTGGCATGAAGTGAAGAACTTGTTTTGATGACTTGTGAGGATGTTTTGAAAGGTTTAGAAGTGAGCATATGGAAAATGGCAGAAGAACTCGAGTTTAACATGAAGAACTCGAGTGAATTTCAACCCAGAACTCGAGTTGGTGATGATAAACTCGAGTGCAAGAGGCAATTTCCCACAGATTAAGTGCTTTCAGGCGGAAACTCGTAGGAGTTCAAAAGTAAACTTAAGTGTGAAGTGCCTAGGAACTCGAGTGTGGAAAGAGGCACTCGAGTTCATGTCTTTCATTCTTAGTCTCAGAATTCCCGGGCAGAAACTCTTATAGTTGAACTCGCAAGACTCGACTGCTATATTTTGAACTCGAGTATGTGCTTATTACTTTAAGTGTTGAGGATTCTCGGGTATAAACTTGTTCCTCTGAACTCACTGGACTTAAGTGTAGTATTTTTAGCAAACTCGAGTGTTAATCCTTCAACTAGAGTGTAATATTGCTGTTGAAATCTGAAGGTTCTCTAGAATGAACTCTTATTCCAGAACTCTTTAGACTAGAGTGCATGTTTTGTGAGGACTTGAGTGCGTCCTTGGGAACTCGAGTATGATCTTTTCTGTTATATCTAATTTGACTATCAGTTGGATCTCAGTGATAGACTAACTAAACTCGAGTGCAAACTTATAAGACTCGAGTTTCTGGCCAAAACTCGAGTTCATGCACCAAAACTTGAGTGCAATAGTGGTTTTTCAGAATAGGTGTATGAGCCTTTGTGTAATGTTTTCTTTAGAAACTTTGACATATTGTGCTTTATTTAACTTACTTATTTCCTTACAGTATGGATTATGATGCCGTGGTGTACAGAAAAGCAAGAATGTCAAGAATAAGGCGAACATCTCGGAGGAGTATTCCAGCTCCGATTAATATCAAGAAAAGAAGCAAGTCAGGAAGTAGCGGACAAAGGAACCGGTTACCTTCACTTCCTTCTGTTAATCAACCTCCACCTGAGGAGCAGATCTCAGAAGGTATAACTTATATGAATCTCAATAGAGAATGGCACGTACATGCTAAAAGAGTATCAAGTGGCCAATATACTTTGGTCCCATTACTAAAGATGAGGCTATAGTAGTGGACACAACCGATGTAGAGTCGAATGACAATGTACAACATCCTGACTCGGCTATGGAGTCGAATGCTCCGGTAGAGCAATTGGCTTTTGATCCACATCCAAATGATGAATTATGGGAGCAACTGAATGATCTATATATGACAGCCTTTATAAACTTCTTCACTCAAATAATGTAATATATATCATTTTTAAAGTCAGTGCAGAAGTTGTATGAGTAAAGAGAGGAGCTAGAGCTAATGATAGACGATGATGTCTGGATCCAAACCATATTAGCCTATCTTCTTGATTACACTTCTTTAATCAAAAAGAAAAATGAAATTGTAGTATGGGTCCTTTCCAGTTTTTACCTTTTATTGAGCATATGATTATGTATGTAGTATTTAATATGCATAAGGAGTATAAGAATAATGATATGCTCAGTAAGGTAGCGTAGGCTTATTTTGATGTAAATATTAAGCCACTTGTTATACATATGACTAGTTAATGTTAAAGAACATATCTTCTTTTGATATAAATACCAAGTTGCTTGAGTGTAATGTATGAGTGCATATGATAGATATGTATTGGTAGTTGGTATTTGAAATTTGAAATTTGACAAAGTTGTTTGTACATATCAGTGTCGATGTGGTATTAACGTTATGTTCCTTCTTATAGTGAAAAGGAGTAAAGGTGTGGAATAGACCAGTGAGGAATGAACCACAAAACCCTGAACCTGAGAATAATCCGGAACCTAATCTTATGCAACAAGTCTTTACAATGTTAACTCAACAACAAACTATGATCCAGGACTTATGAGAAGAAGTCAAGGAACTAAGGGAGAGATGAAATGTGGATGAGGCACATCTTGAAGGGAATAACCTTGAAGGAAATAATCCGAAAAGAAATTCCCCTAAAGGGAATACAGATGAGGAACAGTCATCTAGTGACAAGCAATCGCAGTCATATAAGGAAAACTCTGAAGTTTCTATTGTTTGAGAACCAGATGATAATGTTGTCCAATATTGGATGCCTAAGTTTATCAAGTACCAGCCTGAGACATTTCAAGGGATATTTAACCCGTAAGCTGCGAAGAATTGGATAAATCATTTAGGAAAGATTTTTGAGGTACTTTGATATCCGACAGAGATGAAAGCCAAGATGGTAATCTATAAGCTAGTGGGCGATGCTGATAATTGGTGGAAGAATACAGTGTTGCTACTTCGTACTCCAAATATCCCTCTGACATAGGAATTATTTCCAGAAAAATTTTAGAAGAAGTATTTCCCAAGGTCAGTAAGGATTGAGAAAGAGAAAGAATTCCTGGCGATTCACCAAGGTGATAACGAGACCTTTGATTCATACTTATCTCGGTTTATCCTATTGTCTCGTTACTCTTCTTACCTAAATCTTAAAGAGGATGAGAAATAGAGTTCAAATATGCTTATTCAGGGACTGAATCCTGAGATAGAAGATAAATTGGTAGCACAACAGTTTAAAAAGTTCAATAAGGCTATAAAAGCATGCCGACTGATGGAAGGGAACTTGAGAAGAATACAGGCTAATAGGAGTACTAGCCAAAGAGGTGGATCTAGTCATGGAGATACCTCACAGAAGTGGAGAGGATAGGGATTTCCACAAAGGGGAAGTAATAAGAAACCTCTTTGGTTAGGAAATTGTGGTGGTCAAAACCCCCCAACGTCGTAGACATGTGCTCGGTGTGGTAAATCTCATCTGGGACGATGGTGTAATATGCCTACAAGCCAAGTAATCTGTTATGCCTGCCAGAAGCCAGGCCATTTGGCAATAAATTGTCCTCAACGAGCAGCACCATGACCTGCTGAGACTAGATAATAAAGTCAGGTCGAGTATTTGCTTTAACACAAGAAGACACAAAGAAGTCCCCAAAGCTAGTCTAAGGTAAAGTTCTTCTTAATAGTAGTGTAATGCAAGTAATGTATGATACGGGTGCTAGTCATTCCTTCATTACTTATGACTGTGCTATCCTCCTAGGGTTGCATGTGCATAAACTGCTATTTGAAATGATTGTATTGACACCGATGGGTGTTAAAACCTTGACTACTGATGTTTGTTTGAATTGAGGAACATGAGTCCACAGTACACTTGATATGTTTACCGCTTCAAAAACTTGAGATCATATTGGGTTTTGACTGGCTTACGGAAAATAATGTACTAGTGGACTGTAGAAACAACATGATAGTATATTCTACTCAGCGGAAGTCTGATGACAGCTATATCAGTTTGAATTTTCTCTTATTAGCGGAAACTAGAAAATGCTTGAGGAAAGGGTTTCAAGGATATGTCATATTCTTTTCCGTGTAAGTAGATACAGAAATGCATTGAAAGATATTCCAGTTGTAAGAGAATTTCCCGAGGTGTTTCCAGATGATCTTAGTGGTATACCTCAGGAAAGAAAAGTTGAATTCATAATCGAGATTATGTTTGGAATGGGGTCTATATCGAAAGCTCCATATCGAATGGCTCCGAATGAAATAGCTGAGTTGAAAAAGCAAATTAAAGAATTATTGGAGAAAGGGTTTATACAACCTAATATGTTACTGTGGGGAGCTCCGGTATTATTTGTTAAGAAGAAAGATGAAACTCTGAGGTTGTGTATTGATTATAGAGAATTGAACAAGGTAACCATTAAGGACAAGTACCCACTTCCCCGGATTGAAGACCTTCTAAATCAACTATCTTGAGCAAGTATGTTTTCAAGGATTGATATGAGGTCAGGATATCATCAACTGTGAGTGAAGGCAGAAGACATACCAAAAACTACTTTCCAAACTCGGTATGGACACTATGAATTTCTAGTAATGCCTTTTGAAGTTCCAATGCACCAGCTTTATTTATGGACTACATGAACCGTATCTTTCATCAATACTTAGAATAGTTCGTGGTAGTCTTTATCGACGACATTTTGATATACTCCAAGAGTATAGAAGAGCATAAGGAGCACTTGAAAATTATGCTGAATATTTTACGAGAAAGGAAACTCTATGCAAAGTTGAGTAAATGTGAGTTTTGGCTTCTAGAAGTTAAATTTCTGAGCCGTGTTATTTCACGAGAAGGGGTTTTAGTAGATCCTAGTAAAGTAGAAGCAGTGCTAGACTGGAAAAGGCTAGAAACTATCTCAGAGATTCACAGTTTTCTGGCTCTTGCGAGCTATTACAGAAGATTTATTCAAGATTTCTCTCGGATTGCCTACTGTTGACTAAGCTCACGAGGAAAGATCATCTGTTTGAGTGCGAAGATCGTTGTGAAAGGAGCTTCATAGAACTGAAGGAGAGGTTGACAACTACACCCGTGTTGATTATCCACGATCTCGAGTTAACTTATGTAGTCTACAGTGATGCTAGTAAGTAGGGACTAAGATGTGTCCTGATGCAGTAGGGCAGAGTGGTGGCCTATGTCTCTTGATAGCTGAAGCCTCATGAGATAAACTATCCCACGCATGATCTGGAGCTGGCGGCAATTGTGTTTGCGCTGAAAGTTTGGTTGTACTACCTTTATGGGGTGACTGTTGAATT
The DNA here is from genome assembly GCA_037074505.1 of Albizia julibrissin. Taxonomy (NCBI): domain Eukaryota; kingdom Viridiplantae; phylum Streptophyta; class Magnoliopsida; order Fabales; family Fabaceae; genus Albizia; species Albizia julibrissin. Next base: position 19,573,591 of record CM073486.1, on the reverse strand, counting down.
ATACTGTGACCACAAGAGTCTTAAATATTTGTATGATCAGAAAGAACTTAACATAAGATAACGCAGATGGATGGAGTTGCTAAAAGATTATAACCTGGAAATTAAGTATCACCCAAGTAAAGCTAATGTCGTCGCTGATGCTCTTAGTCATAAAGCGGTATAGGTAGCAGTTATGATGATACAAGAAAGGAAATTAATAGAAGATTTCAAGGACCTTAATCTGTCCAATCAGATTCTCTATGCTGGTTATGGTTTTAGCTAAGCAGAAAATGATTAAAAGACTAAGATTGCAAAAGCTCAGTTACAAGATGAGAAAGCGAAGTCAATCAAAGCTATGATTGAACGAGCAGAAACTTGGGATTCAATTTGTCACTAAGTGGATTAGTTCAGTACAAGCAAAGAACTTATATTCCACCAAAGGATGATATGAGAAAGAAAATCCTTGATGATGCACATAAGAGTTGTTATACTCTTCACCCAGGAATGGTAAAGATGTACCGTGATGTGAAGGCGATGTACTGGTAGCCCGGACTGAAGAAGAATGTGACAAAATATGTGGTACGATGTCCTACCTATCAGAAGGTAAACATTGAGCACCAAAAACCACCAAGACTACTTTAAAGTCTCAAAATTCCAGAATCATGACGCAATCTGGGTGATTTTTGATCGTCTTACGAAGTCAACACACTTCCTACCGATCAATGCTAGTTATTCTCTCGATAAGCTAGCAGAAATCTATATTAAGGAGATAGTGAGACTCTATGAATCGCCGAAGAGTATAATCTCTGACAGGGATCCTTGATTTACTTCAAAATTTTGGAAATCTATGCATAATGCTTTGGGCACTAAGTTAAGTTTTAATACGGCCTATCATCCTTAAACAGATGGACAATCTGAAAAGACCATACAGACACTGGAAGATATGTTAAGGGTATGTGTAATGAACTTCAAAGGAAGTTGGGATCACTACCTTCCACTTGCCAAATTTGCTTACAACAATAGCTATCATGCAAGCATTCAAATGGCTTCGTATGAAGCAATGTATGGAAGGAAGTTCCAATCCCTAAAGAATTATCATAAAGAAGATTTTATGGGCCGGATATAGTAGATCAAACTACTGAGCAAATCAGAGTAATCAATAAGAGCCTACTTGCAGCCCAAAGTAGACAAAAGAATTATGCTGACAAATAAAGAATGTCGTTGGAATTTCAGGTCGATGATCATGTATTTTTGAAGGTATCACCTGTTACTAGTGTTGGAAGAGCAATAAAGAGGAAGAAGTTAAGTCCTTGCTACATTGGACCGTTTGAAATATTGGCAAGAATTTGGCCTGTAGCATATTATATTGCTCTACCCCCAAATCTAAGCAGATTGTATGACGTATTTCATGTTTCCCATTTAAAGAAGTACCAATCAGACCCTCAACATATTATTGAATATGAAGATGTGGATATGCGAGATGACCTCATTTACGAGGCTGAGCCTGAACCAATAATTGATAGGCAAGAAAGGAGGCTCAGAAATCGTAGCATACTATTAGTGAAAGTAGTCTGGAAAGGACTATCACCGAGGGAAGCAACTTGGGAAGTGGAAGAAGATATGCAAAGATGTTACCCGGGATTTATGCCACAAATGGTATAACAAATTTCAGGGACGAAATTTATTGAACAGGGGGAGAATTGTAATATCCCGCTTTTCACCAATACTTTTTGTATATATATGAGGTAACTAGTGGAATAAAATGGTGAAATATGGTGTGTATGATTTTATATAAATTAATAGAAAATATTCTAATAGCCGATTACATGTAATTTGGCCGAATAAGGACACAAAGAGGCGATTAATGCACAATTAAGGGCCTATTATTGTAACCAAAATGTGAGAAGTTAAGTGACATGAATAATGGCCTCATTTAAGTGTCAAAATGAGATTAAGCCGAAGAAAAGAGTGAAAAATGATTTATTTCGGTAAATCATGAAATGTAGGGGCAAAACGGTAATTTTTACCATAAAGTGGGAAATAATTATTTTTCCCTAATATTTCCAATACTTTGATTTAAATGGGAATTAAAAAGAGAGAAATGACTACTTGATCATTAATAAACCAATTTTGGTAAATTATTCTTAATAATGGTCAAATAGTAAAAAAGTTAACGACTTGGTCAACAAGTTATAAGGTGGCAATGAGATATTAAAGATCTATATTTCCCTTGTATTTATCATGTAAATTTTTGACTAAAATATGGGGAGGAAAGGGAAATAGAATTAATTAAAGAGAAATGCATTTTTGGGCCAATTGGAATGTGCCATATGTGTTGAACTAATTTAACCTTTTAATTATATCATTCCCTCATCTCTTCAGCTCATTCTCACGCATGAACTGATCAGAAAGAGTGAGAGAGAAAGTAGAACCTGGTGAAGGGAAGAGAAGGCTAGGGTTCTTCATCAAATCTCAAGGTAAGAAGTTGTACCTTGTTTCTTATGGTTCCTAATCCCTCCATAACCTCTCCTCCTCACTTCTCTACCCTTGAATCCATAGTATTTCAGCTGATTCAAGAGTTAGAGAGAGAGAGACAAAGGGGTGCAGGAGATAGAAAGTACAAAAAATCAAGAGGTAACTTTCCAAACTTGTTCCTCTTGCTTGATTAATGTTATTAGAGTTGTTTTTGGCTTAATTTTGGGTGTTTTGGTACAAGATAATTCAAGAAAACCTATAAGACCTTAATATACGAGTGTCTCCAAATCAAGTTCAATGAATATCTAAATAGCTAATAGTTTGATTATAAGTAGAAAGAAGGTGATTAGGCTAAAGAAAATGAGAATCTGACACAATATTTCTGGGAATCCTTTAGGGTGGCCTTGTGTTGGATGTGGAAATTGAGTAGGAATTTGATAATTCTGATGCTTCCATTAAGTTTAAGAGTCAAAATTGTGTAGGGTCTATGTTGACCACGAAGTGAGAAAAGCCACAGAAAGTGAAATGACATAATTACCTCGTAAAAGCCTTGATTAAGGGCTGTCCGGGGCATTTTCGTCATTTGGGCTTGATTTTGACCAATCCAAGGTTAAAAATGGATTCTACACGTGAAAAATTATAGGAATAGCCCAAGTCATAAATTTTGGTAAAGGGAAGTGAGACTGGGTACTAAGGGTTAAGCCAGGTCTATAAGGGTATTTTGGTAATTTATCACTTTTAGGCTAAGTTTACCAATGTTATATGTTTGGAAGGGTACATGAATGAGTAATAACTCATTTGTGATATATTTGAAGATTTTAGGACAAGACAACCGATCAGAACACAGTACTTACCGAGCTTGGAAAAACAAGAAGAAGTTGCAAAAGAAGTACTACCAGGTAGTAACTCCTCTTCATATGACATAACATGCTTGTGTGCTGTTTGAAAACATCACAAAATTTTTTATTATGCGGAGTGATCACCTAGGGCCTATCTTTGCGCTGGTTGACGCTCAGGTTATGATGTTCATAATTGCACGAGCGGTGCCCAGGGCCTATGTTTGTGCGTGTACCTGTCGGGGCCAAGTAACTCGCCTAACGCTACGGTAGTTTATGGATTGCATTAAATGTACTGAATGATGTTATGATAATTTTGTTGATTGATGAGTATGAATCATGCCTTATATGTTGTCTTGTATATATGACTTGTGTTACTACCAGATTCCTACGAATCTCACCCTTTTTCCCCTAAAAAACTCATCTTCAGTACAGGGAGGAAGCCAGTGGGGCAAGGAAAAGGTAAATGGCGATGAGTGGAGGCTAAGCTGTTAAAGGATTTAGTCCTTTTGTGTATTTTGAAGATACTTAAGTTAAGGGTATTGTATATAAAGTAGATGGTGTATATGTTGTAAAGATAACCAAATGAATAAATGGTAGAAGTTAGTAGTCTTTGCTTCCTCTCGTTAATGAAAAGTGTATGTGGAATGATATATATAAGGTCGGTAGAGGTTTGTTCACAAACTATGATGTTTAATATAAAACAAAGAGAATATTTTATAAGAATTTCTAGAAGTTGGGTGTTCTGGGTTTAAATCCAGGTCTCCCTTATGATTTTACCACTTCTGTTTACTTAATCGTAGTTAAAAGGAATGAGGTATCACAATACAATTTGATCAAGAAAGATAATTTCAAGTACTTTTGACAACCTTGATATAAAGGATGATTTGTGTCATCTATTAGGCTGAAAAAATTCCACGCTGCTTTATTCCTCAAGAACACAAGCTTGTACCTTGCACTTCTTCGTTGAAGTTGTCCTCCTGAAAACCAAACGCATCATCCATAACATCTTTCACAGGATCATCTTCATTTACTTAAACTCCTACTTATGGACTTCGAGGAAGAGCATCATCATATCTCATACCGGCTTTCTCACCATGAACTCCCCATAATGTATACTCTTCTGGGAAAGGCTTCATAAGTAAATGTTCGCCGCTTATTAAACTTGCATCTCAGACATGTCCATATGATATTTCCATTACAGCCGACGTGAGAGTAAGCGAAATCCAAGAAGTTTTTTAATCCGTATAAATAAGCGGGAGAATTGTATGGCAACTTCATCCATGATTTATCCATAGCTAGTGGAAAAAATTTAGCAAAAAAGATAAGTGAAAAGCAAATGACACATAACAAGAAGCTTAAATTGAAGTTTTCCAACGTTCAAATATTTGTAGCGGTTATAGCTCAACCGCTACTAGATCATAATTTGTAGCGGTTTTTGCTTCACACACTGCTACAAAATGTAATGATAGTTGGTCCTTTGTAGCGGTTATAGAAAAAAAACCACTATCAATATTAATGAATGTTGGCGGCAATGACAGTTTCAAAATTCAAATGATTAATATTTTGTAGCGGTTACTCAAATATAACCGCTACAAATGTTCATGACTATTGGCGAGAATGACAAATTTAAAATTTAAATGTGTAACAATTACTAGCAGTTACAATTTAGAAACTGCTACGAATTAACGTGAATTTTTGTAGCGGTTCTATAGATGTAAACACTACAAATGTTCATAACCATAAGCGGGAATTACTAATTCAAAATTTAAATTTATAATACTTTATAGCGGTTACAATTCCATAATCACTACAAATTGATATGACCCTTAGCAGGAATAATAAATTCAAAATAACACTTTATAGCACGGTTGAATTTAAGAAACGACTACCAGTATGTGACAGTTTGTAGTGGTTTGTTTAATAAAACCGCTACTAATGTAAATTTGTAGGGGTTACATGTATAGAACCGCTACAAACATCAACTGTTTTTTTTTCTAAAATTGTTTTTTCAAACAAAATTAAATAACATAATTAATATAAAATTAAAAAACTTTGTAAAATGAAACAAAATTAAATTAACTAAACTAAAATATCCTAAATAAACTAAACTAACTATCAGGAACCTGATCAATAGGTCTTGTTTGAGGGGGGGCAACGTCACTGGGCTGGCTATCAGGTCCTGTCTCAAGGGAGGGTGGATGACAAGCTTGGGTTGAGTCAACAGCACCATCAACATATCGAGGAGGAGATGGCTGCAGAACAAACCTAGGGATGGGGGGACCTTTGGGAATAGCTCATCAGGAAATAGGTGACTTCACACCCTATCGAGCACGGAATTCGTGATCTCCCACCACTATGTCTACTGCGTGTAGTAGAAATTGGCCTGCTCCTGCATCTGCTGTGCTATCACAGTAAATGCCCTTAAAACCTTTGACCATATCTCCTCAACAGTCTCCTCCCTATGACATCTGGTCCCAAATGTCAATGCTCGAGAGGGTCCTGCCTCAGAGCCACCGCTCCTCCCATAGACCATGCTTGGTCTAGCGCCTAACCCCATCTCCCTCACGTGCCTAGGGTGATCGACTAGCCCCAGACCAGCTTTCAGTGGCGCAATGGGGTTTATAAACCCCTGTGACTCGTAGGTTCGGGTCTCCCACAGCTCAGTTTGGGACTACTGAATACACTTCTACAATTTTATGAAACAAGTTATTGTTTTTGTTTGTTGTTGTTGTTGTTGTTGCTGCTATTATTATTATTATTATTATTATTAACAATAAATTAATTGTTATAAAAATTTTATTAACAATAAATTAATTTTACTTATAATAGCCTCCTCTGCCTAGTGAGACGTTAGAGTCCTGTCCCGGTGCCTATGTGTTACAGTGAATAACTCTCAGTAATCCGTCAGATGGTTCTCTTGCTGAGCCTTCCTCTCTTAAAATAATAAAAACATTAAATTAATATTATAAACATTTAATTGAAATTAAAGTATTAATATTAAGGTAAAATTAACTAAAATTGTAAAAAAGTATCAAATCATTGTAAGTCATAACAAATGTCTTTGATCCAGTCGTGCGGTGAATCCTCTGCTGCCCTCAGCTCCTCATGTTTCTTTGAGAAAGAGCCTACAACAAAAAAAGCAACTTTGAAACTACTAAAAATTGAAAAAAGTAATAATTATTAAAAAAACATTAAAAAAATTACTCAAATAATAATTATAAAAAAATACATGTCCCTCTGGACTCCTCTTGAACTGGACAAAACTTGCTTAGTCATTATGGGACGCCATCCGGAACGTCCCCGATCAGCTGCTACAAAGGAATCATCACATCCTTATTCTTGATATGGAAGAGACGATTCCTCCTATTTTTCTAGTCATCGCTCATCTTCATTAGTGTGTACCTCTTCTTGTTGTCTTGGATGGCAAACCTATCATATAATACAATTAAATAAAAAATATTTAAATATGATTATTTCTAAATCATAAAATTAGTAAATAATAATTAAAATAATTAATTAAAAATCATTTAATATAATTAAATGCAATTATTAATTATCTTAACCGTCTCAGCCCACACCAGATTCTTTGGTCCCTTCGGAACGTTCTTCCATGTCCTAAAGTGAATGAGGAATCGCATCTAATTCAAGCCTAGCTCGTTGAGGTAGCGATTAAACAGGTGACCCCATTGTCGATAGGCTAGTATGTGGCCTTATTCCATGGAACAACAACTCGTAGTGTCTGGTATAGGTTATTCAGACTAGCCATGTCCACCCTCCTAGTGGAAATGTTCCCCTACTTATCTGCATAATTTACCAAATACATTAGTTAAATTTAAATTCATATTTAACAGAACGAATTTAAATATTTAATTTATTAAATAAAAAATTACATTTACCTTGGACCTGCACCTCAAACCCAGTCGACTAGGAAGATGACTGTTGTAGGTGGTTCTGGTCCTGCGCCTCCTCCTTATCTAGGAACCGCTCCAACTCGCTAATCGAAATGTGGATGTCCAACTACTCATTCTCATCAAAGTTGCTTAGATTGAGCTCACCTCCCTCCTCTCCCTCAACAACAAGAGGGACCTGTGGTACGGTCCCCTCCTGTAGGGCCATCTATAGCTGATGTGGGGCTATCTGTTGTAGCACGGTCACCCTCCCTTACGCTACCCCCTGCTAGTGCCCCCTCCTCTACTACCGCTACCCTGTAGAAGTGGTTTGGGGGGAAGCTCAACCTCCTTCCCTTTCCCCTTCCCCTTATCTCCTAAAGCCATATAGAAATCTCAAATTTGAAGAAAATCTCTTAGAGAAGCGTCAGAAAACAAAATGGAAAAATGTGGGAAATGAAGGGGCGTTGGGTTTAAATAGTGTTGCACTTTGTAGCGGTTCTAGAAATACTTGCTATAAATAAACTGCTACAAGTTATGGTGGGAAATTGGCGCCAAATTTGTAGCGGTGCCAAATTTGTAGTGGTTTATGTTGGCTAACCACTACAAAAAACGTTGGCTTACCAAGTTGCCACTTGGTGCGAGGTTTGCCACTACAAATTTGGAGTGGTTTACATCTAAAATGCTACAATTTATGATATTTGTAGTGGTTTTTTTAACCGCTACGAATTGTCTTTTTTGTAGTGTTTTTAGCCACACGATAACTTTCTCATTTTTCATCATTATTGCACAAGTGTATAACTTTAAAACAATATCTCTTATTCTTGACTTTCTCTTGCACATTCTCATTCCACCACCAAGTCTCCTTATCTTGAGGACTAAAGACTTTAGATTCTCTCAAAATAACTCTAGCAACCTTCTGAACCATATGAGCCATCTCCTTCCACATAGTATTAGCATTTCCTTGTGACTCCCAGACTTCTTGTTCTAAACGAGTTCTCTTGAAAATTTTAATTTTTGGGAAAATATTTTTTATTCCCTTAAATTTTAACTCACTTATAACTCAGTCTCTCAACTATAACTTAGTGCAACTCAATCCTTGAATTTTTGACTCACATATGACTTAGTCCCTAAACTTTTGATTCACTTATGATTCATTCCTTGAACTTTTCAATTTGAATATTATTATCCTTAGCATTTATAACCCAGTCCTATGTGGCGAAATACCCCCTCCAACTCATCTTCGTTGGATATTTTATAAAATTTAAATAAAAGAAAAAAAAACTAAGGAAGATGGACGAAGGGGGAAGTTACGGAGACTAAACCATTACGCACAAGCTTACCGGAGTCTTTGTGGTTTCTAAAGAAGCATCTTCCCCATTCCTCCCCCTACAAATACCTTCTTTGGCATCATACAGTTAGATGGAACACTCATTAAATTTTCAAATGGAATTATTGGTTTACATTTAGTGGTGATTGCATTATTCATTAGGAGAGAAGCAAATTGTGGGAACATTAATTTGTTTGTTTTCTCTTTTTCTTTTAAAAGAATGGGTTAACTTGTTTAAGCTCATAATGCAAGGACTAATGTTGAGCTATAAGTGAGTCAAAAGTTTAGGGACTGAGTCACACCGAGTCATAATTTAGGGATTTAGTTAAAAGTTGAGGGACTAAAATTTGATTTTCCCCAAATTATTTTATTCTTTTTTAGTTATGAAGTGTACATATCTTATTATTTTAATAGTTTAAATTTAGGGATAAGTTGCAAAAATACGCATGATATTTTCCTAAAAGTGCGTCCAACACCAAATATTTTTTTTAAAAGGTAAAAGTAATTATGAACTTCAAAAACAGGTGCAAAAATACACTTCGACATATAGATGACATGGAAGATTAAGAAAACAACTTGGAATAATAATTTGCTGAATGGCAAGGAAAATTAAAACTGTATAAGAAAGGAGAAACATAGCATAAATTAAAATGAAATTGAGGCAACTATAATTGGGTTAAAGTGCAATTTTAACAATAAAGTTTTTTGCTATAAACGTCTAGCACAATTAAGTTTTGAATGATGTAAAAATAGACATGATCTTTTAAAAATGGTGCAACTTTAGCAATTCTGTGAAATTAGCCCAAACATCCGTTATTTTTTTTATATGGGACCCACTTGTTCCCCTTCCAACTTTATAATGGACATTAGAACCAATCTAACATAATTGCTAAAGTTGTACCATTTTAAAATATTATGTCCACTTTTACACTTTTCAAAACTTAGTTATATTAGACGTTCACAGTGAAAAACTTCGTTTGTAAAATTACACCTTAACCCTTTATAATTTTGTCCATTCAATATATCAATTGTTTTAATTTAATTGAAGATCAATTATCTTAAATGTTTATTGTAGGCTTACAAGTGCCTAATTTAAACTTATTGTTTACAGCGAAGAATCTCAAGTAATTTGCTTGAGGACTGATATAAGCTACTGTAATTATTCATGGATAACCCCAATTTTGACTTATTAGAACATCCCAATAGAAGACCGCCATACTTGTTTAATTTATCTAAAGGATGTAGTTGAACCAACATAAATTTACTATTTACATTCCATACTCCTACAATTCCAACTTGCACATTGAATTGTTTTAAGTATGTTGAAGATCATCAATTGATCTTAATTGTTAATTGCTACGTTGAACTGATGAAAAATGAAAACACACACATAGACACACACACACATACATACATACATACATTACTTGTTTAGATCACATTTTGTACCTATTGGCATGATTTCCCTTGATGTTTTTATCTAAATAAAATTAAAAGGCTCTCAATTAAAACAAATAAAAAATACGAATAAAGTTAGAAAAGGGGATGACATGCATGAAACACTGAGGTCTTAAGTGTTCCATCTGTTTATGTTGAAATGTTTTCTGGGAAAAAAAATATACATGAGCTATTCATAGAAGAATACCACTATTTGTTTAGTAGAATTTGAGCGTTTTGTAATGTATACTATTAGAATTTGAAGGATTAGAGTACAGAGGAAACAAGAGCCTCTGAATATTATTGAATCATTAATACTTAATCATTAGTACAAGCAACTGAGTAAGAGCCTTTATAAAAGAAAACCTAAACTAATCCTAGAATCTAATCCAATCGAACCTAAATAAATCTAATCAAATAATAATATCAACATAAGATAGATAATATCTCAACATGAGAATATATCAAATATTAACATAAAATATAATAATATCCTAACACCCCCTTCAAACTCAAGATCATCTTGAGCTTGTCAAAAACTAGAAGCGACAAACAGAAGAAGCAGCTACGGCTATAAGTAGATTAAAAGTAACATCTTAGAGAAAGCGTTGATCTAGACAAAACAGAAATGACATCGAGCGGATTTGGATAGAACTAGGCAGCACAAACCATCTGTGTGGAACCAGATGGTCAACAGATCTGAACAGAGCTCTAAGGTGGAACCATACACTCTCTAGGGAATGGGTCTAAAGATCTGGATAGAGCTCTAGGATGGAACCAGACACTCTCTAGGAACGGATCTGGAATGGAACAATATAGTCTGCGAAAGAAAGAACACATGCGTAGCGGTGTCTACTATGCACCAGACGGAGGAAGGTGACCAGAGTCAGAAACTCTTTCATAGGCCAAGACGACTAGGAGAAAATGTGAGGAAAACCCAATCACTATGGATGAAAAGGACTGGATGTTCTCCATTCTTCTTGTTCTTGTTTCTCCTATTCTTCTTCCTCCTCTTCCTTTTCTTCTTCATTGACTTCCTCTTAGAATTTGAAGAATTAGAGTAGAGAGAAAACAAGAGTCTTTGAATATTATTAAATCCTTAATACCTAATCTTTAGTACAAGCAATTGAGTAAGAGGCTTTATAAAGGCAAACCTAGGCTAATCCTAGAATCTAATATAATCTAACCTAAATAAATCTAACCAAATAGTATCCATATAAGATAAATAATACCTCAACATGAGAATATATCAAATATTAATATAAGATATAATAATATCTTAACATATACCATCTGTTTATATCATGTAGTTCTTTCATTCAGTGGATCTTAAAAGACTCTAAATAAATTGTTTGTATAAGATGACAATAGTCCAATAAAATATTTAACGACGGGGATCTTTTCACTTTACCATCCATTTAGAGATTCGTATTTTCGGGAATTTACATCTTTTTCATAGGAATTAACTTATAGAGTGGGGTGAGATATGGATAAAGATCAAAAGTTTGAACCCTCCTGATATATCAGGAAAGTATAGAGTTAAAATTAAAAGTAATTTTTTTTATTTAACTATATGATATATCAATACCGTTGGATCAAATTTGGCCATTGTCATACCAAAAAATTAAGGGAAAACGTGGTTGGGATGGCAATCTAATAACTTGAAAATTAAGTAAAACATATGGTAAGGAATAAGGAGCTTGATAAATTAAAAGCTTTTGACTTTTAAGAGCTGGAGACAATAGTTGCTTCTTAGCTTGTTGTTCGCCATCTTGTGAGAATCAACTAAGCTTCAATTATCAGTGTGAAACTCCGAGCGAGGTTTGGTGAGAGATAGCATACGAGATATCATGGAATTATGTTAGTTTTTTTTTTTTAAGTTGTTTTACAAAAATAACCCCATTAGACTACACACTGTTAATATTTGACGGGTTTTCGCATTAATGTGATTGCTTCCTTTTTTTTTTTTACATGGCTATCTAAGTGGTCAGATTCAAATACTTAACGGTCCAATTATGTGTACGTAGCTCTACCTAAAGGCATCCCCTTTTTTTTTTGTATTTTTTTACCATAAGATCATTTATGGCCTTTTATCATTTACAATGTTTTGGGTCATATCCAATTTTTTCATTTTGCTATTAAATTTGGATGACATGGCTCCGCTTTTGATACTTCCGAGACACATTGCAATTTTTAGAAAATGCCAAAAAAGACTAACGAAGAAAGTGTAGTCATACCCATGTTGAAACCATGAATAGCATAAGGTCTAATGTGACAAACTTTTGTTTAGCAGCCGTCAGGTAGTTAACATTGCTCCTTTGTTTTTCCCCTTAACGCTTTGAAGGTGACATTTAGACTAAAAAAAAAAAACTTCTAATGCCCATAACTATTTTGTGAAAACTAAGGGCAACAATGACCCTTAACTCAATTGATAATCAATAAATTTTTTGTCTCTAGTTTTGACTTGTGATTCAATCCCTACCATTTGATTTAGTGCAATTTTGTTCTTTTTAGTTTTCACTCGATTATAACTCAGTTCCATAACTTTGACTTACTGTAACTCAATTTCTATAGTCTTAATCATTTTTTAGAATTTAGTTCCTATAGTTTAGAAAATTTAATTACTTGGTAAAATCTCTAATCTGATTTCAATGTGTGTGTAAAAAATAGAAGAATCGAAATTTCTGATAGAAAATAATTCCGTGGGAAATTGCTTGGTAAAATCCCTAATCCGATTTTAATGTGTGTAACAATTGGAAGAATCAAAATTACTGAGGGAAAAAATATTTCCAGAAATTACCAATGAAATTTCTTCCATCGATAATTACAAATGAAAATTTCGTCACTAATTTCTCACTAAAACTTACTGACATAATTCCATTGGTAATTTGTTGGTAAAATTTATAATTTTTATTATTATATATTAATAATTTATATAATATGATAAAATAATAAAAATATAAATATATATAATGAAAAAATATAAATATAAATGTAAATACTTAATTATCAAAAAATTAATATTTAATATAACATATTAAATATATATTTTTAATATATTATATTAATAATAAATATTTAAATAAAAAAGGAAAATAAAAAAATTCAAAAATATATTATAAAATACAATATATATATATATATATATATATATATATATATATATATATATATATATATATATTATGTGAATAAATAACGTAAAATTAAAACAGCTCAACTAGCATAAGTATCAGAACACGCACGAGATGTCCAAGTTTTCATTCCTCCCTTCGTCATAAAACTCAACAATTATCTGAAGTGAACACGTGGCGACCGGTGAGGTGAGGGGCTGTCGGTGACAGGCCGATGGCCCCTAGTGATGTCCTCATGGCATGGACGAAAAATTTTATCGGTAATCTATCAGAATTTGCCATTTGTAAATTCTGCTGGTAATCTGTCGAAAATTCCACTAGTAACTACCAATGGAATTGAATTCACTTTCAATTGGTTTATAAAAAAAAAAAAAGCAATCCTATTAAAATAATGAAAAAATAAATTAGGCTGGAATTTACTTTCAATTTTTTTTAACTATTGAGGGTCGTTATAGTCTTTTGAAAATATTAATAAATCCTAATTAAACATTTTGGCCTCATCAATAATTTATTAAAAGTGTAGGCTTAAATTTAATTTTCTTAATATTTCAGCTAGATTGAATTAATATTTTTTTTCATATGGTATTTGTTCTAATTTAGATATCGTATCCCAATAATTAGGGGCAAATTATTTTTGAGATGGACTTCTATATATTTGCATTTTAAATCATAATGTTTTGCTCTCCCTACAATCATGCCATACTATGAATGTGGACGGTTGATGTATAATGATTTTATAGATAAAAGTGCATTCAATACTCTGAATTATTTTTAGAGTAATATTTCACATCTTAAAGTATTGAGTGGTACAATTTTAACCTTAAACTGTTAATATTGGTGCAATCTTGCCACAAACGTCCATTTACTATCTCTTTTTTCTCTCCCCAACGCTTAAATCCAAAAACCACTTGAAAAAACAAAAGAAGGTTGTATATTCCAGATTATCCCTTACATCCAAAACCCACTGTAAAAACCTTGCCCAATTCTTCCTTAATAACAGAGCATCTGCTTCATGAAAAAGAGGGGCATTATATATTCCACATGATCCTTGCATCCAAAATCCACTGTAAAAAACCTGCATTACATACATATAACATAAACAGGAAGCATTTAATTTATTATCGGCTTTGCATAAGAGCTAATAGAACCAAAGAATTTATATTGCAATGAAAGCAATAGTACCCAGCCGTTCAATCATGAGAAACATTGAGAAAAAGAAATCCTAATTAATGATGAAAACTGTATCGTAATGTCTCTTTTGCCCAAAATACTGTACACAGAATATACCAAGGCAGTTAGCTTAATCGAGAAAACCCCCAATTTCCGAAACAATCGAATTCGAGCATTCTAACACAATACTCACATCATTTGATGGCTGGAGAAAGTAAAATTTATGTTCGTCTTTGTGTTGAATTGTGGCAAAGAACTGGTGTAATCTTCCTTGGCCGCACATCCTCTGGGCTGATCGCACTACCGCGTCCTCTTTTAGACTATATTTGGCTCGATAGAGGGGATTGGAATGGAGGGTTTGAGAAGGATCTTCTTTTACCTTGTTTGGGTTGACAAAAAGAGAAGGGAGGGAAGGGATTTTAATAGTATTATGTTTGGTATAGGAAGGGAGGGGAGAAGAAATATTTTTATATAGACAATTTTACTCTTATTTCATTTAATTTGTAATTAATAACTTTCTAACATATTTAATAAAATATAATTATATAAGGAATTTAATACATAAAATTATAATTTTATAATTATAAAAATTAAATAAATATAATTATAAATGACATTTACTATATAAAATTATAATTTTGTAATTAAATAATGAGAAGGATATTGTAAGAATATTTTAAAATGGTATGGACATATTAGTTAATTTAAACTCAAACATTAACATTTCCCTTCAAATCCCCCCAATTTTAGAGGGGAGGGTTAGGAGGGGAGGGGAGGGAGAATTTTAGAAAATTTTCCCTCCATTCCTAAAATTTTTAGTTATCCAAATAAGGGGAAGGGAGCAAAATCCCTTCATTTCTCTCCCCTCCCCTCCTCTCATACCAAACACACCCTTAACGATTGCCGCAGCCTCACAACTTCTCTGTTTCTTTTCTGTTTTTTTTTTCTATTTAATTTTCCAGAAATTTTAGCAGACTAACTGTGGGTTAACAGCGTTAAATGCTAATGTCGGTAAATAATACATGTGGCAACAAATGATTGGCTAGCTGGATCTAATGGACAAAAAGTACTTAACTCAGTTTTGTACTTTAATATATTCGTCCACCGACCACTTATTTTTTGATATGGTAAAAGGTATATTTCCTTTCACGTATCCAAAACAAAAGAAAAAAGGTATAATCATTTCCATGATTAGAATATAAAGAATTTTTATTTCTCTTATTAAGTAAACTTATTATAATTTAAATTTATATTCTCTTATTTAAATTTATATTCTCTTTTTTATACAGATAGGGCCACTTTGTTTGCATAAGCACCATACAAAGTACAATTTTTTGACAACAGAACTTGTATAAATATAGTAAAAGTATAGTTCGAGTTGTGTTTAAGAATAATAATCTTAGGAGATATTTTGCATACCTTAGTAAATTAGGAAGTTAGGAAGTGATATTTCTTACGATAAAATAAACATTTCCCATAAAAAGTATGGTGACATACAACAAAAAGATAACAATATAATTCAGCAGATAAGAGAGAGAACGAGCTTGAGGATTGCTATATCTAAAATTTTTTCAAAGGTAAGCTAAATTAAATAAGCTACTAAGCTCAGTTTGACAAAAATCTTAAAAATACCCCCAAAGATAGAATGATGCAAGCCACTATGTAACATTCGTCTTTCCCCCTATAAAATTAAATGAGTAATTAATGGGTAGTCAAAAACCATATAAAATAATAGACTTGCCATGATAACATGTTACATCTAGCATCCCGAGTTTGGAGAAAAGCAAAATTTTTTGAAAAATTACAGGTACATGAGGGCATTATGAAAATTATGCCCAGGAATTCGGTAGAAATCCCAGAGATACAAGGTGGAGAATGATTCCCCGTACTATATTTGAGACTTAATTGAGATAGAAATGGTAAAATTTCCTCAAAAGAATTTTAAAAAAGTATTCAAATTTTGGTCAATTAAGGGATAATTAGTCAAATTTAATTATGAAAAATTTCAGGAGGCCTTAAATAATTGAGAAAAAAATATTATCGGGAACTTATTTTAATGTTAATATGAATTTTGTCGAAGTGTTGTAATGCCATGAAATGGAGAATTTAGTTTAAATAACATTTTATGATGATTTTACATAAGAATAAGATAGTTTCTTGAAAATTATAGGGAAAATATTTAAGGTTCAAATGCCTAAATTTTAATTATTCCAATTTATTTGGCTATAAAGTGCCCACACAATTAATTATGGAATTACTTTTAATTAAATTGAAGAAAAAGCCGAAATTCTTTACCAATATAAAGAACGGATAAGAGTTTTTTGGGTCCAGTAAGGGATATCTGTGTCGCTTTAGATTAGGAGAAGATTTTTAAATTTTTCATGGACCAAAATTAAGGAAAGTTTGTGGCTTGTATTAAGTTTGATGATGAGATATTTTTGGAAGCAGTATATAAAATTGGGTTTAATATCTCACTTTAACATCACAACCGGCCCCCAGCAACCTGATCAATGTCGGTTGTGAGGAGCGACAGTATATATTAAAAAACAAAAACAAAAAAGAACATGCGAGATAGTGACAAGGGAGGAAAACATGGAGTTCTAGCATTTATTACTCCATCAAAACAACTTCAAATGATCCTAATACCTTCACAAATATTCTTCCTCTCATCAAGAGCTCTCATCTCCACCCTCTTTTGCTTGGTGTTTCACAAGTTCGAGGCCCCATATAGAAAGTGAGTGTGTTAAGAGCCAAGTAACAAGAAGTAAAGATAAATGTAAAATCTCATTTAAAGCTTGTGATTTCGTAATATGGGCTAGAACTTTGAATCCTTCGGCTTTCTGCCCTGCTTTTTCATTCTTCTAAAAAGAAAGAGTTTGATGTTTTAGTCTGAAATTTTTGGTTCAAATAGTGGTGTTCTAGTTTGTAGAAACATTGTTGGGAATTGTAAGTTGAAAATCACCCATTTTGGTGATTTTGGGAGCTCATTTTCTCAAGGGAAAATACTGCCAAAATCACCATTAAACTTGTCCTTGGCTAAATGATTATTTAACCATGTTAATAAGGATTTTTATCAAACTAGAAACGATGGCAAAATTGCTAGAAGCCAAGTAAAACAAAAGCCCAAGTTTGAAGGAATGAGAAGTATGCTCTCGGTCTTGAATAGACGAGTTAGGAGTGAGTTTTTATAAAAGTCAACTGCATTTTTGGATTCCTCAAAGAAAAATACAGGGAAAACGACCGAGAATAGATTTTTGGAAGTAGATGTATAAAACCCTTAACTTTGTCCTAAAACAGTAAGAGGTGTTTTTTCTTAAAAAAAATAATTTCACTTAATTGTTTCCGTTATTAGTAAAATTTTCTGTATTTATCGACCAAATCTATAGCAATTTATTACAATAATTGTAATGTATAACTAATTTTAAATAAATAAACAAGACAAGAATATGCAAAAAAAAACAACCTACGTACCGAAATATTAGTTAATTGTCTAACTACATATTCACACAATTCTTTAATGATTTCATACACTTATTGGTTAGTAAACTGAGTAAAACATTGATATTCATAATACTATATAAATAATCATGCATAAAATGAATTAGAATTACTACAAATCAATTAGTTTAGGCGCTTATCAATTAAATTTAATATGTACGGCCTTAAGCTTGTTGTGTGTGTGTGTGTGTGTAAAAGACTTACAAATTAGGGAACTTCTGTAGGAGGCTGAGACAAAAAGGGAAAAAACACATGGAAGACCAAGCTTTGTACTGCAATGGAAGCTTCTACTTGCTGCCGTCAAAGAGACGAGGGAGCAGACACAATGGATAAGGAAAGATGGTGGAACAATAGAGTGGAGATTGAAGAGATACAAGATGGTGGACCAATTGTGTTTTGGAAAATAGAGAGGTGGAGGGCGCACAAGAAGACGATAATGGTGGGCTTATGAAATTTTTTAAAGTACCTTGTATGGTACCATACAAGGCATATGGATTCCCTTGATTTTTTTTAAACTAAGGGAAGATTTAACGCTTGTATAACAAGCACCATTGCTTCCCTTTATTTAAAAAAATTTTAAAAATGGAAAATAGGGAAGCTTTGATTGCAAGCGCCATTACTTTCCTTATTTTGTTTTAAAACAAAGGGATGTTTTGGCATTCACATCTCAATCTTTATGAAAAACAAAAGGAAGAAAAGAAATTAGGTTAAAGACAATGGACACCTTAATTTTCAAACGCACAACGACCTAGTGAAATAAAGTCAACTTTTATAAACTTAAATACCAACATTTTTTCTTGGTGATATTTAACCAAAAATGCTATGATATCCAAGTTTATAAAACATGGATACATAATAATGAAGGACAAAAACTCAAATAATCCTCAGTAAAAGTAGATAAAGATGAACATATTACCCAATATATATCACACAATCTTTTATATTTAATTTATTATGTAAAATTATTTTAAAAAAAATACTTCATATGGTGCTTCCTAAGGAAGGGTGATACTATGGCTCTTTTTTAGGAAGCGCCATAAGAAGTGATAGGAGCTTTTTTTTAAAAAAAAAATGACCCTTCTTATGGCGCTTCCTAAGGGAGAGCCTGTTGGAAATTGTGCCCTAAGGGCCAATCATTGTACCTTAAACATTATTGTTATTTAAGAATTTCTCCTTATTGTTATCATATCATTTGCATGTTTACTATGATAATTGTATCCTTGGATGAACTATAAAGATTATCCTAAATGTCCCTGGTCAATTATCTATGCGGGAGCAAAGATGAAATAAGACCAGTATGACTTTGATGAGGTATAGAGATACAAATCAATGTCTTAGGCACTTATAGGAGTATAAGGTGCTGGACCGACCCGCTATGAGAAAGTTGCATGGATTAAGTCATAAGCTTATCTCATACATATAATCATGTCGCAGAGCCCTCTGACCTGAGATCATCATAGATTCCTGCATGAAACTTGCTAAGTTTTGACCTAGTCAAAAGTCACCTTTGACCGGGTGATGATAAAGGCTACAATCGGGCTTAGGAGTTTTCATGAAGAGGAATGTGAGTGATCAAGATGGAATTTGTCCCTCACATTAGTGAGAGATATTACTGGGCCCCTCGATGAGTGAGTCTGAGAAATGTATGGCCATACTGTAATGGGAAGGAGTTTCCATTTCTAATTTCAGGCTACTCAGGAATCGGGAAAGTGATGGTCAGGAACAGGAGGATGACGTTGTCCATGCCTCATCCTTGACCGAAATATCGTGTGACAAAAAGGGACGTGGCATGGTTGTATAAAAGGTTGCATCATATCATCGATCCTCATGTGAATTGGGTAGTCGCAATGTCTTGCTAGAGGCCGCTTGCGACTTGTGGGCTAGAATAGTTTTGGTCCACTGCCAACTTCATGTGGGCCTACAGAATCGCACACAAGAATAGCCCAACACGAGCTATGATGTCCAGATTCATTGAATCTAAGATGTGTCTAAGATTCAATGAATATAATATTTGACCTAGGGTGGATGAATTATATATATATATATATATATAAATTCGAAAAAAAAAATATAATAATAATATATATAGATTATAATATTATTATAAGATGTTAATTTTATATTTAATTTATTTGATAAATTAAATAATTAAAGCTAATAAAGATATCATATCTTAGATTTAATTTATAAAGATAAATTAAATCTATTGGCTCTTTAATTAAATTAAATGAATATGATAAATTAAATCTGTTTGACAGATTTAAATCAGATTTATTTGATTTAATTTGAATTTCAAATTAATTAAGATTAATTTTGAGATTCCAATACGGCACACATCAGATATAAAAAAATTTGAAGGGCTAGAGAACCCTAGGCCGTACGAAGAACTTGGAGAGCCGCGAGAAACCCTAGAGAGACATCTTGGAGGCGCTAGCACGCTGCCGAGTTGGGTCTTGTTCGTGTGGATACCGGTAGAGGGAGGCGACCAGAGGTGTTGACTCCTATAGATCGAAAGCACGAAAAACATAAAGGTACTATTCTAACTACTCGATCTAGACGTCTTTGATAGATCCACGATTGGGAATCGAGGTTTTAAAGGGTTAATTTTTCCGCTGCGTGTCCGATTTCCAACAGAGCCATATAAAGTATCACTACATATGGCGCTTCCTTATGAAGCGTCATATGAAGTATGTTTTTTTAAAAAAATAAATTTACGTAATAAATTATATATAAAAGACATTGAGAAAATTAAACAAGTAACAACTGATAAAATTATATTTGTAAGCTTAAAAATTAAAAAACTTACAATGTATAGGAAGTTTAAAAAGAGAGAGTTGTAACTTCAAGTAAATACCTGGAAAAAAATTATAAGCACACATAAAACTACAAGTTAAGACTCATGACATATTTTAAACTTAAAAAAAAAGAAGAAAGAAAACTATAGTGTCAATTGATCAAAGCTTTTGTATTAAAAAAAAAGACTTACAATCGGACTTATATTCCCCTACAAACAATAGTAGCATTTATTATGAGGTGAGATTTGAGAATTTAGTATCTACCTAGAGATGAAAGTACTACAGTCGATTGGACTGTATATTATTTAATAACCCTTTGTAGGCAAGCGCCATACAAGGGGTGTAATTTTGTTTTAAAAATATAATCCCTTGTATGGCGTTTCCCCAGGAAACTGCCATAAAAGGTACTATGCAGTTATGGCGCTTTCCTGATCAAGCGCCATAAACGCTATAGCTACCATATGTATATTTTTTTTAAAAAAATAGAAGTCTCATTTGACGCTTGTTTGAAGAAGTGTTATAAGATTAACACTGTTAAATTTATATTTTGTAGTGGTGTAAGACGAATTGAGAGATGATGTCCAAGCCCTTAGTGGCTGGTTCAAAGACTTATGAGACATTGATTAAGCATAGGTTCAAGCGAAGCCCATAAACAAGTAAGAAATAGGTCACACAAGGGTGGTCCAAAGAAAAACATGAGTTTGAGGTAATAGCTCAAGGTGAAATTGGTCTTGTTAACTGATCATGTTTGTTGATATTTCTTGCTCTAAATAGCCGATTATGAGTCAGAAGCTTAATTGATGTGCTTGCTCAACAGAAATGTTTGAATGATTGATTTATGTTTGTTGAGTATTGTGATAGTTGGCATGACAAAAAATATGTGACCATATGAACGGAAACGATCAAAGATAGGAAATGTTAGAGAGAATCAAAGTTAGGGTCTATTTGGTTCAACGAGAGGGAATGAGAGAGGAGGGAAGGGATTTTAATGGAGAGGAACGGAGGAATTTTAATTTGAATTTTAATTTTCCCTCTTTTGGATTGATGAGAAGGGAGGGGAGGAGATGAATTTTAATATTATCTTATTTTGTTATGAGGGAAAATATTTATATATGGAAATTTTTGCCTATATTTTATTAAAATTGTTTTTTAAACTTTATAAAATTTTTAATAAAATATAATTAAAAAATAATAATTAATATATAATTGTAAGTATAATTATACTAATAATTTTAAATATTATTCCGGTAAAAAATAACTATGAATATTATAATTATAATATAATATACATAGATATAATAAAAAATAATTCTTTTGAAAGAAGCTTTGATGGCCCATCTCTTTACCTCTACAAGCTTCTAGAATAACTTTCAGATCAAATTGTTCCTCTAGATCTTGAACAAAAGCTTATCATGATCAGTATTCATCACCACCACCATGCACCTTAGAGCTTTTCTTGCTCCCTTTTTAGTCGAATTTTGAAACCAACCAAAACCCATTAAACTATAACATAGTGCCTCTTCAAACTTGCTAAGCGGAGGGAGGCGATGGAGCACATGTGAAATACAACTGAAGATGATGAACAGAGAACAAGACAATCCGATGGTGAGGGCAAGCTATAGTGGTGGATACAACACGACAACAAGTTGACAGGAAAGAGAAAGAAACATATGATGAGTGAGGAAGAAGGGTAGATTAGGAATATTAAAATTGAATATGGGTATATTAGGCAATACAAACCAAAGTATTACTTCTCCTCTTAAAATCCCCCCAATTTTTTGTTTTGGGGGGAGGGGGAGGTTTAAAGGGAAGGGAGGGGAAAATTTCAAAAA
Source organism: Albizia julibrissin (assembly GCA_037074505.1). Classification (NCBI taxonomy): domain Eukaryota; kingdom Viridiplantae; phylum Streptophyta; class Magnoliopsida; order Fabales; family Fabaceae; genus Albizia; species Albizia julibrissin. The sequence goes on along the minus strand of CM073486.1, from coordinate 19,551,215 downwards.
ATTTCTCCTCCCTTCCTAAATTCTTAATCTTACCAATCAAGGGGAAGAGAGTAAAATCCCTTACCTCCCTCCCATATCCCCTCCCCTCCCCTTAAATCAAACATAGCCTTAGAAAACTCTTGAGAATTCCTTGGGGAATGAAATAGTAGGAACTAGGTAAAAACACTTAAGATTATTGCTATACTAGGAAATAGTATAGTTGAATGATTATGTTTCCTATGATATTTAGATAATCAATAAAGTTTGGGGCTACACACATATGGCTTTTCCAAAAAAAACCTAAATCAGGTCAATTAGATGTGTGAAGCTTGAGGTATAAACTTTTGAAATTTAGGCTCACTTTTTGTTTAAAATATAGATAAGCATGTACAACAAATGAATGAGCCTTGTTAATAAGAGCATGATCTAGTTAGAAGGGTGTTTTTCTCGTATGAAGGGCTTCAAGATATTTCAAAAGAATTTTAGAGCATCCTCAAACTAATTTTCTATAATTAACTATGATTTTTCAAAGTTTGACCACAAAACTGAAAATACCAAATGAATAGTAACCCAATTACTAAGATGTGAGTTTTAATTTATGGGCTTTAATTTGTGATTCATCTGAACCATATCACTTCAACACATGAACTAAAGGGATCAAAATTAAAGATGTTACAGGGATAGAACTCGGTGTCACCAGACCTCAGTGCTTTGACTTCAATCCCTCTAACCTTACTCCATAAATCACCTTTTATGGGCATAAATCATGTGATCGTTAAGCAGCAATAATGGCCATTAAAAAAAATTTAATGAAAATTAAAATGACAATTATAGAACAAGTTTTAATAAAAGTTTAATGTAATAAAATCTTTTAAATGTCATTAAAACCATTTAGTTAAAACTCTAATGGTCATCTCTAACAATCAGTTTGAAGACTTCTCTTATTAGCCTTTTAACTAACTCAATCTCATATTTTATTCTATATTAGTACATTCACAATCTTGAGTTACATAAACTACTTCCTTTAACACACTCAATATTTACAACAATCTCCCACATGTATCAAAGGAAGCTCTTAAGCCTTATTAGTTGAGTTACACACATGGATATAATTGTTGTATCTGGTGGTCTTTTGCACTATGAACCAGACTTAGTCTAATAACACTTAGTACATAGATATGCCAGTGGTCCTATGAACTGTAAACCAACACCTCTTGGGCGTATACTAGAGGCATTAAGAGTCAAATTATACCCCAACATTTCTTACTGTTAGTGTGTTTTTGCACATTAAAATGGCCATGTGTATGTCTTGATATTTAACAAATGTTATACAGATTTTGTCATGATCTCTTAGGAGCGGCCTTACTCCTCATTCGTATAAATGATTTCATAAAATGTACTTGCAATGAGCACACCATCTGATAAGTAAAATATTTGCATATTTATTTTCCCTTATATGATGATTTTGTAGACTATATTTGAGCTGAATATAATCAATTTGGGTGTAATTAATAAATAAATAATAATTTTCTTGCAGCCATGGACAGTACCGGATTAAGAAGAATTAAAGAAGGCATTTAAGGGAAAGTTACTATTCATGCGGTACTATCCACTGTGCACTGTAGTAGGGGTACTGTAGCAGACCATTGCGTTGTACTGTAGCGGTCGGAGTGTGTGGAAGTGGGGCGGTTCAGTGCGATTCCTATAGCAGTCGGTGCACTGTAGCAAGTGAGTGGTCAGTTCACTGTAGCAAATCACTGTAGCAGTCTGAAAATGAAGCCTATAAATAGAGCTTCTTGGCACCCTAAAATGGAGAGGAAGGAAGAGAGAGAGTTTCTATTTTAGAGAGAGAGAGTTGTTATTTTTAGAATTTATTTCTTGCATTTTTTTACTTCTTGCATGCCTCCTACATGGATGGTTTTACCTCCTATATGGAAGGCCTAGGTAGTCCTCCTTTATGGATGGTATAGGTTGCCACCTACATGGATGGTTTTACCTCCTATATGGTAGGCTAGATTTTCCATTTTTATGCATCTTGTAGTTGTACTTTTATGTTTTTGTAATTAATTTTTATGCAATATTTATGATGTTTGTAATATATTTTGGTTTTGTTTTTAATTTTATCATGAGCTAAATTTTCCTTTTCCTAGGGTGATGACGTAGCTTACTAATGACGCATTAAATCTTAACTTATTAAATCTAGTTTTAATTTTTCCTTCATGATTAAGTTTTAATTATTGCTCTTAATGCTTACAATTGATTGGCTACCTTTTGGATGATTTTAATATGCATGTTGAGACCGGAAGGAGATACATGTGTGTGGATCCTATAATTAAAACCATAATTTGCATATGAAATAGGAATATATTCATATGGGTTGTGTAGTCTTAATTAGGTTCCATAAATCTTAATGCATGATTGATTGCTTAAATTAATATAGGAATATATTGGGTTAGCAATTAATTATAGAATTACTTGACCTTGGAAGAGGCTAGTAATTAAAATAGGGAAACTCAACTATCAATCATGTGGAATAAATAGGACTAGAGTAGATAAGTGATTCAATCCAGAATTTATTAAGTGAAATCTAATCCCTAGGGCTTTTTCTCATATTTGTCTTTATATCACTTGTATTCATATTTCATCATTTCTATCTTGTAATCTCAATCACAACTAATCAACCGACTAAATAGAATTAAAATTACCAATTTTGGTACTTAGTGATCAATCCTCGTGGGAACGATACTCTACTCACTTTTATATTACTTGATTACGACAGTGTACACTTGCACTTATAAATACACCATCCTACACTCGTAACACCATCCTATAGGATTATGAAATCATTAAGAACTTGGGCTCTTACCAAAATGCATTCTAGCATTTTCTCATCCTATAGGATAGGACTGGTAGTTGATTTTAGTGCAAGAAGAACTAACAAACGACTTGTTCTTACCCATTGAATCTCCTTCATGGGATCACCAATCATAGAGGTTGGGTTTTCATCACTAGTCATTTCAAATTGGCTTTAGTCCCATTTCCCTTGGCTAATTCATCTCTTCCCAAGATTTGTTAACGGATCTGCATGTCAACTTTTTGATCTCACAAAATCATTGAGATAATATCACAATTTTTAAGCTAGATTATTCACATCATGTCTCAAATGATTTTCCCTTACACCATTATTCTTTCTATAATGGTTATTACCATTTGGAAATCACAATTTATCAACAGTAAATGTCGGTTTTCTACCAAAATATTTGTTAAGAAGTTTTCAACAACTTAGCCTCCAATTTTAGCCAATTCAAAGTAATAAGCTCTGACTCGCATAATAATTTATTTTGGCTATTAGTGGATTTCTCATATAAAACAAAAATTTAGTTAGTATCCATGTATGTCTATACAACAGGAACCCATCGTACAAGATACCAACATTTATGGTATCCCTCAAACATTTCATTTCCTCATAGGTTTGTATATTTATATATGCTCAATCTCCATATAGAAAAAGCTATATCACAAGGATTAACATCCCTAAAAGCAATAAATTCTCAACAATTTATGATATCCAAATTGAGCTACAAAACGACTTCAAAACCATGTTCACATATTCACAGTATTTATGCCTATTTATACTATTATAAATATATACCCACAAACTATGAAATTTAAACACATTTATCTCTACACTAGATAAATGATTAAATTTTCATGCCACGCAAATAACTTACAAAATTTGCTCTCTGCAGCAAATAACAAAGCCTCTATATAATATTGCAATTGAAACACATTTTCTTGCACCACAATAATTGTAACCCTCACATATTAGGCACCCTTACACCTTCAAATCTCATTTAAATTTGAAAATTATTTCCAAGTTTATCTTATGATTCTAATTAAATTAGAATCTCATACCATAAAATCCCCTTCCATTCTAATTAAATTTCTTAAATCCTAACACTGGACAAAAAGTTCAAGTTCTAAAGCTCACAAATGTCATGTTAGTATTCACGTCACCAAAAGAAATGTTGCCACAATTTTTCAAATACTAAATTTAATGTTCAATATAATTTGTGAACTTATCTCTGCCCATAAAATTCACATTAAGAATTATAGAACAAAATGCTATAATGCTTTATTATTATAATTTAATAAATAACATTTATTATGTTCCTAGCAGAAATCAAATTTGTCAAACGCCTTGGAAATTCAACATTTAATAAAGTACCAATGCATGGTTCAGTGAGCATATAGAAATATCATATACATACTGATATAAAATCTTTGATTATATTACAGGAATTCCCTATAGGGTTTTTACAAACACTAGTGCAAAATAGCATTTTTAGACCGCATTATTTAGACCGGTTATTGCGGATAAGGTCTAAAAGAAACATGCGGTGGCAATTCCGTAATTAAAAGAAATGTTTTAGACCGGTTGTCTAAAAAACCGGTCTAAAAAAATCTTATTTAGACCGGTTATATAAACACACGGTCTCAAAAACAAATTAAGACTGGTTTTTTAAATAACCGGTCTTAAAAGTCAATAATTTAAGATCGGTTATTTAAACAACCTGTCTGAAAAATAAAATTATTAAAATGAATAAAAAAATCGCATTATTATTAAAACCGGTTGTTTAAATAACCGGTCTTAAAAGTCTAATATTCAAACCTAGTCGGCCGCGAAAGTTCATTTCATCAGTTACGTTTCACTTCCCCCTCTGCTTCCACCGCCGCGAACTGCTCAAGTCTAACGCAGTAGGTGATATTCCGCCTTATTCTCCGGCCACCCTTCTAGTCGCCGCCGCCACTTCCACCTTCTTTACCATATTCTGTTGTGGGCGTTTGAAATACTCCCTCCTTCTCCGTTCGTATGTTCCGTTGCTGCGAAGAAGTCGCCGTGAGTACCATCATGAAGGGCGGCTAAGCTTCTTATTTCTCTAGCCTTTATCTCACTCCGGCGTGTTTTCCAGCCACTGCTACCCCTCTCCTCCTGCGCCTCAAGCCACGGTCCAAGTTACTTCAAACAGGTAATGTCCCCTGTCTCAATGCTCCGTATAAATAGACATTGTGTATTCACTGTCTGTCCAAGAATAATCTATACTATAATTGAACTAGAAATTAAAATAGAAATGGAGAAAAAATGACATTTACTCTGATGAAAATTAATTGGTGAAGCTTAATTAACAGTGTCCTGAACTGGTGTGATTTGATTATTTGAGGATCAGGGTACTTATAATTGCTAGTTTTCATAGTCTCTGGATTGCTTAAGTTATTGTGTCAAATTTCCTGGCATGTATGCTTATGAATGGCTGATTAGAAAATTGTTACATAATATTCAGTTAGTTTTGAAACTAAATTTGAGAGGTGATTTGAGGTTTAGACTAAAGCAATTCTTGTGTATGTGGTCTAATTTAAGTCCTGAAATTGCTAGTGTATGTTGATACATTTTCCATATTACTTGAAGAAAATGGAACAGACTGCAATTATATCTTATGAGGAATTCTAATGAAGAATTCTGTTAAACTAGATAAATTGATGAGTGTAACCTTTTCATACTCTCATCATACTCCTTCCTTTTCCAGGGCAGTTAATATACAGAAGAGAAAAAAAAGGTGTTGAAATATATGGATTGTAGTTGGATAAACGTTAAACGGACTAGTGTTGAATATGATAATGGGGTGAGGGATTTTTTGGAATTTGCTAGAAGAAATTCTGGTAATGATGATAGTGGGATGTTCTATTGTCCTTGTGTAGAATGTCTGAATGAGAAGCGACTTAGTGCTGTATATATATATACACATTTAATTTGTGAAGGATTTTGTAAGAGTTATACAGTATGGATATGGCATGGTGAAGAAATAGAAATTCAAAGCGCAACTCAACAAGGGGGGTCACCTTTGATGATAATGACACGGTTCTTAATGACCGGATAGAAGATATTATTCATGATGTTGGAGAAGAGGCTTTTAAGCAATCATATGCATATGGTAATATGTGCAGTGATTCTGAGAAGCCGCTGTACTCGGAGTGCACAAAATACCAATTGTTGAAAGCTGTATTGAAATTGGTAAGCTTGAAAGTACGGCATGGATGGAGCGACAAGAGTTTTTCAGAAGCACTTGAAGCCTTCAAGGACATGCTTCCAGATGATAACGTGCTGCCTTGCCGATACTATGATGCGAAGAAAATACTGTGTCCAATAGGGATGAAGTATAAAAAGATCCATGCATACCCTAATGATTGTATATTGTACAGAAAAGAGCATACAGAGAAAGAGCAGTGTCCGATATGTGAAACCCCCAGATACAAATCAAATAAGGCCCCTATAAAAGTGTTGTGGTATTTTCCTATCATACCGAGGTTCAAACGGCTGTTTGCTAATGAAATTGATGCCAAAAATTTGAGATGGCATGCAGATGAGAGGATTTCTGATGGAAAGCTTCGACATCCAGCTGATTCTTCTCAGTGGAAGAAAATTGATCAGTTGTTTCCTGACTTCGGCAAAGAGCCTAGGAATCTTAGGCTCGGGCTTAGCACGGATGGCATGAATCCTTACGGTAGCCTAAGCGTATACATAGTTTATGGCCTGTTTTGTTGGTAATTTACAACTTATCTCTTTTGTTATGTATGAAACGAAAGTACATCATGTTGTCTATGTTGATTTCAGGACCAAAACAACCCGGAAATGATATAGATGTTTACTTAAAACCCCTGATCGAAGACTTGAAAGAGTTGTAGGACGAAGGGGTTGACGTTTTTGATGCGAACAAGAAGGAGATGTTTAAAATGCGAGCCTTGATCGTTTCTACTATAAACGACTTCCCTGCTTATGAAAACTTGTCAGGATATAGCGTTAAAGGCCACAAAGCTTGTCCTATTTGTGAAGAAGGCACATGCTACCATCAACTTCAACATGGAAGAAAGATTGTTTATCTTGGTCATAGGAGATTCCTTAGACTGGGCCACCCATATCACAGATTAAAGAAGGCCTTTTTTTGTGGCCAAGAGTTTGAAGATGCTCCAGAGGCTTTGACTGGGGAGAAAGTGTATAAAAAGGTCAAAAATATCAATGTCATCTTCGGTAAGACTTCGAAGAGTCGAAATGAAAAAAATATATGGAAAAAGATGTATGTATTCTTTAACCTTCCATATTAGCAGAATCTTGATGTGAGACACTGTATTGATTTCATGCATGTGGAGAAAAACGTGTGTGATAGTATTGTTGGGACACTACTCAACATACAAGGAAGTTCTAAGGATGACATTAGATTTGCAAGAAATGGGAATACGGGCAGACTTACATCCAAGGCCACATGGTAAGAGAACTTTTTGTCCTCCAGCTTCTCATACTTTGTCTAAGGATGAGAAACGAAGTTTTTGTGAGTGTTTACATGGCATCAAAGTTCCCTCAGGGTATTCTTCAAATTTTAAGAAGCTTGTGTCTATGAAAGACTTGAAGTTAGTAGGGCTGAAGTCTCATGATTGTCATGTCTTGATGCAACAACTACTCCTAGTGGCTATTCGAGGCATCGCCGAATATGATCTTCAACACATATTGACTAGACTTTGTTTCTTCTTCAATGCGATTTGTAGTAAAGTCATTGAGACAGAAAGGTTGGATGAATTGGAAGATGAAGGTTACCTAATCTTGTGCCAGCTTGAGAAGCTTTTTGTTCCTTCCTTTTTTGACATCATGGTACATCTAGTTGTTCATCTAGTGAGGGAGATAAAATTGTGTGGGCCTATCTATTTTCGATGGATGTACCCAATTGAAAGAACTATGAAAATCCTAAAAGAATATGTGAAGAACCCTAACCGGCCTGAAGCTTCTATTGTTCAGAAATATGTTTCTAAAGAAGCCATGGAATTCTGTCAACATTATTTGGCAAATGTAGGACATATCGGCCTTCCTAAATGACATGATGAAGAAGGGGGTAGGCACGGGGTTACCGTCAAGAGTGTGGATCCTGATGAATTACAACAAGTCCACTTGTACATTTTGAATAATGTTGATGCAGTTCAAGATTACATAAATGCTCATAAAGAAATTGTACGGAAAGCGAACAGTCGATTGACTGAACAAAGGTTAATTAGGGAGCATACCAGGACCTTTGCATATTGGTTTAAACATAAGGTTGACGGAGAAGAAGTTGTTTCTGATACAATTAAATGGCTAGCACGTGGTCCTGAGTTTGATGTCATAAGTTGGACTTCGTTTGTGATCAATGGGTATACCTTTTACACAAAGTCCCTGGATGATAGGAGCACTGTCCAGAACAGCGGTGTTATGTTAGTAGGTGAATCTATGCACTTCTCTAGTTCAAAAGATAAGAACCCTACATTGGCAGCCATACCTTATTATGGGGTTATTGACGAGATTTGGGTGGTTGACTATGTTAAAATTAAATTTCCCATTTTCAAATGTAAGTGGGTTGATGTCAATAATGGTGTGAGGATCGATAAGTCAGGGTTTAAATTAGTTAATCTGAACAATAAAATTTTTGGAGATGAACCTTTCATTATGGCCGATCAAGCTAAACAACTGTTCTATATTATTGATCAGGCAAATAAAATGTGGTCTGTAGCTCTCCAAGGAAAAAGGGTCATCGATATTGAAGAGGAAATTTGTTCAAATTATGATCTTCTCGAGACCCCTTCTTTTTCTAGGGGTCTTCCTACATTGAACGAAGAAGATGAAGCTAATAATGAACACGGCACAAGAAATGATCATCGTGAAGGGATATGGGAGGATATCTCTTTATAAATCTACTTTAAATGTTATCTATCTATTTAAAGTCATTATCGTTATACCTTATATGCGGATTATATATATAGTTATTTTATAACTTACTAACTCAACAATTTATCTTAACAGTACAATGACGGATCTGGTGTATCCTACAGCAGAGGATCAGGTGCATCCTACAACAAAGGATCAGGTGCACCCTACTGCTCAGCACAACGAGCCTCAGAGTGTTAATCAGGGGCAGTCATCGGGTGAGCCGAGTCGCCAGCCTAGACGGAGGGGCAGGACGGCCACACGGTTGAGGGATGTTTCCCTGAGTCGGTCTGCCAAGGAGAGGATACCGATCCAGTTCGATCAATACTGGAAACCGATTGGGCCGAATGCCAGTCATTTTAGGAGTTTTGTCGGCCTCCTTGCACGGAATAAGCCTAGCATATTGATAGAGGAGTGGAGGAATGTCGACCAAAAGGTTAAGCAGCATATTTGGGACACTATTCAGGTATAAAATTCACTCTGTATGTTTCTTTTATCAAATTCGTTTCATTACTGTCACTAACTCCTTTCATTCATGAATAACAGCTCACCTATGATGTTCCTCAGAGTGAGATCTTATATCACAAGACTATGACGTATTGTTGTGAGAGTTGGAGGAAGTTCAAGACGAATCTGGCCAACAATTACGTGCATATCGAGGTGCCAGCTGGTAAGCCTCATCCTACTCCTTGCAACAAGTACTCGTACATCGATGAAGAGACATGGCAGGAGTTTTTTATGCTTCGAACTACTCCAGAGGCTTTGGTGAGTTAACTTATTTTGTACTTTATTTACTTATCTTTTGTCTTTACTATTTGTAACCTTTTTTTTCCTATTTCTTATTCGCAGGCAAGAAGGTAAAAGGCACAAGCGAGTGGCAGGAAGAATGATTGCCCCCACACAATGTCTCGTGGGGGATACACAAAGGCTGAGAAAGACTTGTTGGCGGCCAAACGGAGGAGATTGGAAGAAGCATCTCAATCCGATCCTTCTGTTCTGCTAACTCTACCATCTCTGATACAGCGCGAAGAGTTGTGGTTGCATGCTCTCTGGAAGAGTGGTGGATCCTATACGAGTGACCAGTCTCATATAGTCGGTGAAAAAATTGTAAGTATCATTGTTCTTATTAACTATTTAATAAACATGTTTCATTACTCATGTGTGTTTTTTGTATATCTCACAAGAGGAACTTCAAAAAAAGAAAGCCGAGGGAGCCTTCAAGTCGGAGGGGAGGAATGACATTCTCATGGTTGCTACTGGAAAACATGAGCATCCAGGCTGCGTTAGGGGAGTTGGAGGAGGGGTGGGTATAAAGGATTACTTTGGATCATCCTCACGCAGTTCCTCTTCCAACGTGGTCACGAGAGACGAATTGGAGCGTATGTTGGCCACTGCGAGGGCAGAAGCAAGGGCCGAGGCAAAAGCATCATTTGATGCACTATTGGATGCCTAGTTAAGCAAGATGAAGGACGAGGTATATGCCATGGTAAGCACAAGACAAGACACCACTCTTGTCCAGGCACAGTCGCTCGATCGCCATAAGCAGAGCACCAAAGGGAGTTGTAGCAATGTAGGACAGTCATCAGAGGGTCCTGGAAAGGACGATGCTGAGCCTTGTGAATTATATGTTGAGGATTCTCTGAGACGGTTAGTTACACGGGGGAGTGTGCACAACCTAGGATCAACTGTTCACAACCTCGAAATGACAGATGATCAGGTTAGGGTGTCAGTTGAGGAGGTTATTATCTCAGATGCACCTGTCCCTATCCCTTCTGAGGAGTTCAAGATTGTGGCCGATGTCTTGGGTACTTTCATATCATGGCTGAAGAACCTTGTTTCTATTGGAGCTGTGGATTCCCCGATCAGAGCCCCAAGTCCAGCTCCCATCCCTCGTGAAGTTTCACAGCCTTCACCACTGAATGTGATGCAGCAAGTGATTCTGATGGCATTTGATACATCTTTCCCGACTAAAAATTGGCCTATGGATTCAGTTGTTGGACCGTTAGGGGCGGCATGCTATCTTGAGAGGGATGATTTAATGTCCATGGTCGCTCCTAGACAAAATCTTACGATTGCGATTGTCCAGCTTTTTTTGATGTAAGTATCTTCTTCAAATGGAAGTACATATCTTAAAAATTACGCTATGTAACCTTAATTTGTGTGCTTCCATTTTTGTACGTACATGAATCGTAGGTTGGTTTCCTCTGGGTAGAGCGCTAAATTTGGATTCATGTGCCCAGCTCATGCCACGGAGAAAGGGACCACTTCTGCCATCAGACATAGATATTTATCACAGAGGCTCAGTGAAACAGAAACTGACTGTTTCTTGGTTCCTTATGTGTATGGGTAAGAAACATCAAATTTATATTCCAAAACATCACATATAATGCTTTATATTTTCTTAACATTCATCTCTTTTATTAAGGGATCATTGGCAATTGGTTATTCTGTGTAAAGCTAGTTACACAGTGATCCTCCTCTGCTCCCTCCACTTCAAATCGGGGACTGACTTGAAGAAGACCATGAACTCGTAAGTTTTCTTGCTTTATTACCTTTTATGTGCAGAATAAGTAATCTTTGTGATTTTGATCATAGGGTTATGCGGACTTTCCTACACGCTAAGTGTGGTAGGCATGTTCGTGACTTAAAAGACCCTACATGGATCACGCCAAAGGTTAGTACATATTTGTTTTCTTTAAGATGCATTTCATAAGCTATGCTTTTATGCTTACTTTGATGATATCATGTTCTTTTTCAGACCCGTAGGCAACCACCAGGCTCCAACTTATGTGGTCTTTATATGTTGAGGCAAATTTACAATATTATCAGCCTAGGCACGACTGACTTTACCGAGGAGGTAATAAATGTATATTTCAAATACTTTGTATTATTTTATTGTTTTTAAGTTAGTAAGTTATTTTTTTTTTGGCTTCGGTGTTACACATACAGATGTTTGATCTTGCTGATCCCTTTCCTGAAGAAGATATTGATTTCATCCGTAATTGTTGTGCTGAATTCATTTATGAGCTTTTACAAGATTAGTAAGTTTTTGAATCCGATTTATGTTGTTCTAATAATACTTATGGTTTTCATATAAATCTAACTTGGTTTATATCTCTGTTTAGGACAAATTCTTAGATATTGGCGATACTAGTTGGCTGTTGATTCAAGCAGGGGATCACTATTGTAAATTTTCCTCCACTTTTTTCATTTCTCTGTAAAGCTTAGGAATTTTTTCCATATAATGAGAAATATTTCTTTTCCTCCTTCTCTTTACAAGCTTTGGGATTGCAAGTTCACACAATGTCGTAATTTTCCTGCTATCATTGTTTAATTGTGTTGCTGTGCTTCAAAACGCCTGATAATTATAAATTGTTAATATTGTATTGTTTATGAGAATTGAATAAGTTGATCATGTGTTATTGGTAGTTATTGGAATTGAATGTGTTTGTTTTCAATGATTTTTTTTCATAATGTTCATTCTTTGATTGTTGAGAGTCGAGGATTGTAAGGGCCAAGTGTTTTTCCCTTGAACAGACTGACATTTATAGGTTTATACCAATTACGATAACTAAGGTCATATTTAACAAAAGAGGGAAAGGGGAACTAATAAGGATTTTAGGCTTCATGATTCTATATTTGGAGCAAGTTTGCATTCTGAGAAATACAAATTGTTTCTGGAAATAAAATTGTTGTCGTCACTGCTTCTGATTGTCAATATATACATATATGCATGTGTATGTAATGTGACACAGGGGGGATGTTGTTGAATATAGCTTATTGGCCTGGGTAAGATTGAAACAAATAAAACGAAAAAAAACAAAATTTTTAGACCGGTTCTAAGAATAATCGGTCTTAAATATGAATTTAAGACTGGTTATTAAGAGAACCGGTCTTAAAATATTAAACTTTAAGACCGGTTCTAAATTTAACCGGTCTTAAATCTATATTTAAGACCGGTTATTAAGAGAACCGGTCTTAAATAAGTAAACTTTTAAGACCGGTTCTCTTAATAACCGGTCTTAAATATAGATTTAAGACCGGTTATTCTTAGAACCGGTCTTAAATTGTTATTTTTTTTATTCTGAAATTTCCCTACTTGTTCCGTTAGTTAAACTTTAAGACCAGTTTTTGTAGAACCGGTCTTAAAAGTTCGTATTTTAGACCGGTTTTTTAACCGGTCTAAAAAGTTTAATACTTTTTAGATCGGCTGTATTAAGACCTGATCCAGAACCGATCTAAAATATCGTTTTTAACCAATCTTAAAAGTGATTTTTGTACCGGTGAAAGTAATATATAAAAGCCCAAAAGTACATAAAAAGTACAAGATAACCAAGAAAATTCTTCATCAGATCAGGATCCTTCAATGGCCGGTACCCACCTCCTTACCTTTAAAGCTGCTACCTTTTACTGAATAAATTTAATTTATGGAAAGGGGTGAGATTCAAACGAATCTCAACAATAACAAGTAATCAATCATATAAAATATGAAAGATAAACATACAATGCACCATATAATGCATCAAATAATAATGTTGTGCACATGTTTGTCAAACAATGTTCAGGATTAAACGACGATTTTGTCCAAATAAAAATGGTTGTTTGTCCCTACTTGCCAATTAGTGATCACAATGCTCTTCTGCTCGGTGTTTAGGTACAAATGACTGTTTGTTCCCCTACTAACCTTACTACATACTCAATTCAGGATCATATGCTTTCATGATCCCTACTTGCTATAATATTCTGGATCAGATGTTGTTCTTTCCGTACTTGCCATTGGCTTACCTAGATTGGGTACCTGTCGGTTCTAGAGGTACTTAGGCTTTTCCCACACCCAGCTCTAGAAATTACCGCAATTATCATGCCATTACATATAACATGGCAAACAATATATTAATAATTACATAGAATATGAGAGATAGAGTTACTACCTTACTCCTTTCCTTGCCTAGCTTCTATTGGTCCTTAATTTTCGGTCTGGCTCGATAAATATCAAATCATAAAATTCTAAATTTATAATAAGTGAGTTATTACTCATTCATGACTTATTTCTAAATTCATGTAGTTGGTTATCTTTACCCTTAGAGTTCAAGGTAATTACATCGTGCCATTACCTTTTTAATTTCATACATTTACTTAAAGCAGATAGAAATTTTCATCAAACTTTGAAAATTCATATCTTTTTGCACATATGTCTAATTGCAGTGATTCTAAAGGTTATGTGACCCTTATTAAGTCTGTATTAAATAAAATAATATTCCATTTAGCCAATTAAGAACACATTGTTTCAAAATTACCATTTATTGGACACTGTCACAGAAACTTGTCATTTTTACTTGGCTAACTTCAAAAATATATAACCCTTAGTGTACAGGTCCGAATGACATGAATGACCTATCAAATTAAATCTTGATATGTCTAATTTTATTCTAAAAAAATTAATATTCATTGGACATCATTTGATTATCCAAAAACACATTACAATTTCACTACCATGCAGGAAAATACACTAGCAACACATTCCAGTTTTACAATTTATGTTCCAATGACCTATAATTTATAACCAGAGCCTATTCTCACACCGTTTCTCATGCAGAACACAATGGTAACATCAAAATGATCAAATTATCATTCCTTCTTAATATCCTATTCAGACCAAAAAATTAGTGTTTCACTCAATAATTCAACAATTCACAATTTAACCACCAAACTTAGCTTATATGCTTCCAAAGCAACATATATCCACATATATATGAAAAAAACTTCATGAAACCCAAAAAACCCTACATGACTGAAATTAGGATAGCAAAGGAATTTCCTAAGAACTCTACCAACCAACACAATATATATGTCAAAATGAAGCTCTTTCTTGCCCCTTTCACTTGCTTAAGCTCTTTCTTTGGTTCTCAAACTTTATCTCTTGCAAGATAACTCAAAACACCTCTTGAAATTCTAAAACCATAGAAATGAAATTCTCATCAAGTGGAGCAATGTTTATAATGAGCTAGAAAGGTTATTTACCTAGTGAAAATTAGCCAAGAAGCTCACCTTTTACCTTTGCTCTTCTTTTCTCTTTCCTTGACTCTTTAACCGACTTTGTGAGCTTGAGAATGAGAGATATATGTTCTGATTTTTTCTCTTCCCTTGCTCCCTAATACTTGGCCAAACTTTTTCGAGAATAACCAAGAAAAGCCATGTGTCAAAAGGTTATGGCATCTTGTAAAAAAATCATGGTTAATTGCCTAACTATGGTTTGTTTTGATTGAGTTAGCTTCTCTTTCCTCTTCTCTTCTCTTTTTGACAAAAAATGTTTGCCTTTGGAAGAGGATAATTGCTTTAAAAAATATCATGTTCTACCTCCTTAAAAAATATTATTTAATTGCTAGTTATCACATGCTAATTTGACATTTTGCTTCTTCCTTTTTACTTGGCTTAAATAGCTTCCACTTGGCTCAAATTGTATCCAAATATTTATTCTCTTCTCCTTTCTTCTATTTTGGTTGAAATTTGCCTTTTAAATTGAAGAAAATAAGAGCTTCTTGCTTTATTGGTCAAATGATCATTTTGCTCTTACATTTTCTTGAATTTTTGAACAAATTTCCATTTTCTTCTTCCCCTTTCTTTTGGCCGACTTTTTTTTCAATATGTTTTGGGCCAAAAGTTGTGCTCTTCTATATTTAATTTTAGGCTTCAATGTTAGGCCTTTTTTGAGACAAAAATTGTACTTTATGTCTTACTTAGCCAAAATTTCACATAACCATTATTTCCAATATTTTGTCTACTACAAGTGTACTAAAATCTACCATTTTATTCCATTGAATGTAATTAAATGTACAAGGAATTTTGGTTAATAAATTTGAGATATTACAGATCTTCCCCCATCAATAAATTTTCATCCTCAAAATTTATTACATAAACATTTCATAAACTCTGGGTAACACCTTTACATGTCTTCTTCCATTTCCCAAGTGGCCTTTCTAGGGGGATAGCCCCTTCAAAACTACTTTTACAAACGGAATATTCATGTGCCTGAGTTGTTTTTAATGCCGATCGATAATTCGGTCAGGTTCAACTCGTATGTGAGATCATCTCGCATATCAACATCTTTATACTCAATTAAGTGCTCAGGATCGGGTTGATACTTCTTTAATTAGGAGACATGGAAGACATCATGCAATCTGCTTAAGTTTGGGGGTAAAACTATATGGTACGCTATTAGCCCGATGCTTGATAAGATTTCAAATGGACTAATGTACCTAGAGCTTAACTTATTTGTTTTCAATTCCCTACCAATCCCAGTAACTGGTGAAACCTTCAGGAACACATGATCTCCCACTACAAATTCTAAAGGGTTCAGCCTCTTATCAGCATAGCTTTTCTGCCTTCTTTGAGCAGCTAACAATCTTTTCTTAATCAGTTTAATCTGCTCTGTTATCTGGTCGACTATGTCTGGCCTATACATCTTTCTCTTAGACAGTTCTGCCCAACATAATGGCGATTGATATTTCCTTCTATACAATGCTTCATATGGTTCCATTTGAATGCTCGAATGATAACTGTTGTTATATGCAATTCTGCTAAAGGAAGGAATCAATCCTAACTTCCTTTGAAATCTAATACATAAGCTCTCAACATATCTTCTAGAGTCTGTATTGTTCTCTCTATTTATCAGTCTGTCTGAGGATGATAAGCTGTGCTAAATCTGAGTTTGGTACCCAAAGCCTCATGTAATGACCTCCAAAACTTAGAAGTAAATCGTAGATCTTGATCAGAAATTATATTATTTGGTGTACCATGCAGCCATATAATCTCTTTGATATAAATCTCTTCCAGCTTATCAGGAGAATAGTTGATGCTAATCAATAGGAAATAGGCTGTCTTCATGAATCAATCAATGATTACCCAAATTGCATCATGATTTCTAATCTTGGGCAATCTTGTCACAAAATTCATAGTAACACTCCCATTTCCACCCAGAAATATCAGGGTTTTATAGAAGCCCTGATTGTAACACCCTTCTCTAAATGACTAGTGAAATCAATTGTGAAATCAGGATTTAACCCAGGACTACCCAACGTTACAAAACGTTCATAAATCCCCACTCCCAACTCAGGATTTGAACCTAAGGCTGAGAGATTTTTTTGAAGGGTAGATAACTTTAAATACATTTCCACAAGATTCACTACGTCACTAATACCTCCTCAGCTCTTAGTTTCACAATATCAGAGTATGTAAGCAATTACTTTAATCAAACTAAGAGCTATCTTCCTTTAATTAAACTATAGCAATTTGGTTCTCTACTTTGACAACAATCATTCATGCTTATACATACACGAAATGTATAAACTTTATACAATACCACAATCTTTACATCAAATACAAATAGTAGTGCCTTGCACTACGTCTCCGCGCATATCTCCATGCATTCTTCAACCTGTCTAAATGGTTGTTTGGGAGCAGTAAGATTCGAGAGAATCTCAGTAGCAAACATTACCACTATGCATGTAAGATATATATGAATGTATGACATGCTTGCCTACACTATTTCATGCCAATATAATGACACGTTGCGTGCTCAATGTTATGACATACATATGGCCATTGCACAAATATAACAAAGCTTCAATCAATTAAACATGTTCAACACAAATAGGTAAAGCAGTCACATAATCAATACAAGACATACATATCAACTACATGTAGGTAAGGTAAGTTCACTACTTCTCGGACTTCGCGTTCGTCCTCAAACCATCGTCTTTGCTCTGACTCGAGCACCATCATTCATCGAGTCCTAAATTCCAAATGTACATTCAATGAGTTATTACTCATCCATGTATCTTCCTAAACTCATAGTAGTTGATAACTTAGCCCAATTAGGGTAAATTACCAAAATGCCCCCCGAAGCCCAGCCCAATTGTACTTCATCATAGATTATGACCTGGGCCAATCCTATACAATTTTATGTGTAGAATCCATTTATGACTTCAAATTAGTCAAATTCTGGCGCAAATGACAAAAATACCCTTGGCAGTTCTTACTTAGAGCCTTAAGGGGTAATTTAGTCATTTCACCTTCTAGGTCTTTTCTCACTTCATCATCAACATGAACCCTACACAATTTGCCCTTCCAAACTCAATGGAATCATCAAATTGATGGAATTCCAACTCATAGCTCATACCTCACATAAGGCAGCCAATTCAGGTTCTCAGAAGAGTTGTGTCAGTGTCTTTCTTTCTTTGGCTTAATACCCCCCTTTCTACTTCTAATTACATGATTAGCCGTTTAGACATCCATTGGACATCGTTTCAACCTCCAAAACACTAATTGAATAAGAGATGAACAGTACTCATCTCCCAAAATACTCACCCGAACAACAATTCAAAAGGTTCAGAAAGAAACTTACACTTACCTCTACACGTTTCTGAATTCAGTTTGAAATTCTTGTGACACTCCGGCTGGCGAGACGGCATCAACCACCTCTAAATGAGAATCTGAAATGGAAAAAATGAAGCTCGGGATGAGTAGAAGGAGGTTTATACTAGACACTTTGAGGGAAGACGTCATTTCGGTAGAGTTTTGGCGATCACAAGATTTCTCTCTGTTCTCTCTCTCCTCTGTTCTCATTCATCCTTCTCCCTTCTCTCTTTGGTTCTGATCTGAACGAAAGAATGAGAATAAAAGGATAAAGAATGATGAATTTGAGTCATCCAAGTAGCCATACTCTATTAGTCCACTTCTTTAACTTTCTTTCATGACAATTCATTTCTTTTCATGCTTCTTCATCCACTAAAAATAATGAGATTAAAATAGAGAAATATTACTCTCAAACTATCCCATTATGCCACCACACAAGTGGTCCACTAAAACCTTATGCTTTACCACTTATTGACTTTCCTTGATAATAATTCACTACATATGCTCATTAATTATCAAGTAGTTGTTTCCTTCCTTTTTAATTCCCATTCTACTCAAATCATTGGGAATATTAGGGAAAAATACTCATTTCTTGCTATATGGAAAAATTAACATTTTGCCCTCACCTTTAATGATTTATCACAATAAATCATTTCTTGTCTCTTTTCTTTATTTCCCTCTTCATTTAACTAGTTTGGGTATAAATAATAAGGAAATAATGGTTGTTAGCCATTCATGGGTCAAATGACCATTTTGCCCATACGTTATTTCCCCCCAAAGCTCTTTAGCTTACAATGATATTCCCTTTAATATCCAAAGATATAAGGAATTTTAGGAAATAATAACTTGCCTCACTGGGGAAATTGCTAGACCCCTTAATCCAGACTTAATCTCAAGCCTTCTGTCCCAAAATTTGGGATATTACATTAATGGTTGTTGATGCTCAACTTTTACCTTCTGAGAAGTGAGAAACGAGCCACAAATTTTGTACATCTATTTTTATCCCTGGCCACCAATATATAGACTTCAAGTCATAATACATTTTAATTGCTCTTGGATGTAAAGTATATTTACTCATGTGTGCTGCTTCTAGGATCAACTATCTCAACTCAACCTGTGATGGAACATATATTTTTTTCTGCATCTGACTAGTCTACTTGGTGACAAATCATATTCCTAAGTTTCACTTTTCTCGATCATGCTTCTAATTAATTATGCTCTTTCATCATGCATCTGAGCTTTCTCAATATCTGCTCTCATGTCATTTTCTACTTGACTAACATTATTGCCATTGATCAGAATCTGATTAGAAAGATTGAATTCTCTAAAATTCTCAATCATTTTTTCTCTTTTATTATTAGGGCTGCCACCTATACTATCTTTCTGCTCAATGTATCTGTAACTATATTAGCTTTTTCTAAATGATATTTGATCTCCAAGTTATAATCTTTAAGCAACTTTATCCATCTGCGCTGCCTCATATTCAATTCTTTCTGGTCGTACAAATATTTCAAACTCTTGTGGTCATAGTACAGCTCTACGGTTGCTCTATAGAGATAATGTCTCCATATTTTTAACGTAAATACAATTGCTGGTAACTTAAGATCATGAGTAGGATAATTCAGTTCATGAGGCTTTAGCTAACGAGAGACATATGCTACAACTGTGCCCTATTGCATTAGGACACACCTAATCCATACTTGCTTGCATTACTATAGACCACATAGGTCAAATATGGATCGGGGATTATCATCACTGGTGCTGTTGTCAATCTCTCCTTTAGCTCCATGAAGCTCTTCTCACAACTCTCATCCCACACAAAATGTTGAGCCTTTCGTACCAACCTTCTCAAAGGTAATGCTATTTTGGCGAAATTCTATATAAATTGTCTGTAATAACCAGTAAGACCTAGAAAACTGCATATTTCAGCAACATTCTCCAATCTTTTCCAATTTAGTACTACTTCAAATTTGCTGGGATCTACCGAGATCCCTTTTTGTGAGACTACATGGCCCATGAATTTAACTTCTAAAAGCTAAAACTCATACTTTCTTAGTTTGGTATAGAGTTACTTATCTCTTAGTATGCCTAGCACTGTTCTAAAGTGCTCTTTATGTTCTGCTTTGCTTCGTAAATATATAAGAATATCATCAATAAAGACTACCACGAATTGGTTCAAATATGAACAGAAAATTTGATTCATGTAGTCCATGAACACTATAGGTGCATTTGTCAGCCCAAATGGAATTACCAGAAATTCTTAATGCCAATATCTGGTTCTGAATACAGTATTTGGTATATCTTCTACTTTTACCCAAAGCTGATGATACCTGTTAACCTCATGAAATTCTTGTCAAATTATCACATTTACCTTTAGTTTTGCATACATTTTGGATGAATTCATAGATAATTAAGTATAAATGTGCAAAGGTAATGTGCCCAGGGATATTGGTGATAAAAAGATATAAATTCTATGTTTAGGTCCCAAAATTTTGCTAGATTTCATCAACACTGTTTTATAGATTTCATTGTGTTGATAGGTTAACATTTCAACCATAAAGAAGCCATTGGAAGCATAAATTAATGACTAAGAAGTGGGAAAGGAGCTTTGGAAGTCAAAGTACCATAGAAAAGTAAGAAGAAAGGAAAATAGGCCATAAAGCTTTAAGTTAGAAGCTTGGCCATGGCCAAAGATATTCCCTGGTTACAGCCATGTAGAGGCTAAAGCACCTCCATAAACTTTTTTGCCATGGCCAAGCCCTTCTAGAAACATTTTGGCCACGTCCAAGAAACCTTTGGTAGAGGCTAAGGTCCGAAATCAGGAACTGTGTGTTTTGATGTCAAAATGAATTTTAGGACTTATAAATACGAAAGCAACGAACCAGAGAAGCATTATTGATGGCAGAGGCTACTCTATAGGCTGACTCTATTAGGGTTTGGAGCTTGAAGATGGAGATTGAGCTAGAATTGAAGATTTGAAGAGATTTAAGCTTCTCATTTTGGTTTTTCCTCTTTATATGTTATCCTTTTCTTATGTTCTGTTGTATTTATGATTTATCCCCATTCTCTCATGGGTTTTTTGAACATGTGTAGCTAGATCTTTGATGTTAGGATTATTTTGAATTCTTGTATGGCTAAATGCTCATTTCCCCTTTATGTTTATGGTTAATGGTTAGATTATGCTGATTTAACTCTATGCTTAATGCTTCTTGTTGATTGGTCACTAATGAGATTATTGGGTTTACTTGATTGATGCTTGAGAGGGCTAGATCAAGTGAAAAACTTGACTTTAATCGTGTGAGAACTTGAAATTCGTGAGTTGAATGGATAGTTTTGTCAATAAGGTAGAGATATACTCATTGACCTCATATAGCCATATAGGTTCTATAATGAAAACTGATTTTAATTAATCAGTTAAGAGATTAATGAATTAATTAAGCTAAACACCTATATGGAGACTTGAGAAAGCACTTATAGGTAATTTAGTAACTTTGGTTAGTATAACCTTTCATTAAGAAGCTCATGTTGTGAGGATTTGAATGAGTACTTTTGAAATATAAGGGGGATAAATAATCTTAACTCCCATTGTATCTTTGAAGTCCATGAATCAATTATTTTTTTCTAATTTCTAAATGTGCTTATCCTAACTTGTGATAATTGTGTAACTCAAATTAGGCGAATGTACAATAATTGATACTTAACCTGGTTTTGGAACCAAATCCTCGTGGGAACAATACTTACTTATCACTTTATTACTTAGCACGACCTATGCACTTGCTGAGGCGAACAAGTATTTAGCACCTTGATGGGGATTTGTGTCCCAAAACTGTCGTTGGTTGATCTCGATTATAGCATTATTAGCTTAAGCTTAAGTTTTATATATATTTTTTCTAGTATTTTTTGTTTTGACTTATTTTCCCCTATTTTTATATGTCATTGTTCTATTTGTGTGTCTTTATTTTATTAGCTATTTTGATTTCAACTTTGTGCATGGATAATCCTTTGTGGTTTAATAAAACAAGTGGTGGATTTGCACATGATAATGATTATCCCAATTCTTATTATGACCCTTACGTTTGTGATGCTCAATATGAGTACATTTATTGCAATTATTATGGAGATAATCATTATAGGATCAATGTCCCCATTTTTTACCTGGGATTACATCGAGAATGATTCCTCTAAGGCTTAAGCTAATCTATATTATGAAAATTTTAGCGTTCATTGGAGTTAAGATCATTCATTGTCTTGGGATCCTAATTCTTCTTCTTCACATACATAACATCCTCATATATCACTTTATACATATGTAGATGAAACCATCCTCATTCATGAGAAGAAGCCTACAATAGAGGATAGGCTTCAGTGTATTTTTGATAATGTAACTGAAATAAGGGATTGGACAAAGAAGACATTTCAGAAACATGCATATGCTCTTCTAAATTTAACAGTGTAAGTAAGTGAAATAGCTTCTATACTTGAGTCTTTACAGTAAAATGATAGTTTTCCATAATAGCTCAAGTGAACAATTAACCATGAAGAGTGAAGAAGTATTGCCAACAGTGTGCAACACTTCTATAGATGATTTTGAATTGGAAAGTAATGTTAAGGAGGAGAATACCAAGTGTTCAGTTGAGGTTTCAATTCTGGAACCTAAACCTTGTTGTTCTGACAAGAAAATAAAGAGAAAATCCCTACAATCTGTGATCTTGATTCTCTTATTACTGATGTTTTGACTCTTACTTATGAGAGTTAAGTAGATTTTGTTAGGTACTCTAAATTCTTAGAAGCTCCTAATTTTGTTTTTGTAAATAAGTTTGTTATGTCTTCTTTTAATTTAATAAATGCTTGTACTCTGAAATTGTTGATCATTGATAGAGTACATGAGATTAATGAGAACATCTTCTTTTCGAAATATTGTTGTTTGAAAAGAAATGAAGATGAGGCGGTCATGGTGTTTGATACTTATGATTAACAGTTTTTCTTACAAAGTCTGGCTGAAGACTATAAATTTAGCGTTTCTAGGGAGGCAACCCAAGTTCCTTAAATTATGTCCTTAATTTCTTTCACTTTGGTATGTTTTTGGTAGATATTTGCTTGTTCTTTAGTTTTTGTAGGTGAGAAAGAAACCCCAAATAAGAGAAAGGATGAAGTAAGCTTGGTACTAAGGAAGGAAGGAGCAATTGGGTGCTTGATAAGAATTTTCAGGGAAGTCTGACATTTTCCATGCTTTTACTTAATAGTATGTAGGCATGCCTTGCGTTGTTGAGAATGATTATCACTGAATTACCACTTCTTTAACCTCTGATCAAAGTATGTTTATGGTTATGGAATGATTTAGAGATTAACTTTTGCATTGCTTTAACCTCTGTTCATGTAAAAATATGCTTTAATGTGTGAAATAGAGTGTTGATATCTAAAACAATAGAAAAATTTTTAGCTGCACCAAAAAAGGGTCAAGAGGCTCTTGGCAGCGGCCAAAGGAGGTTAGAAAGTTTTTGGCTGCGGCCAAACAACTCTTGGCCGTGGCCAACTGTAAAAAAAAAATTTCTTGCGCCAACCATTCTTTCTCACTCTGTTTCATAACTCCTCTTACTCACAATCACTCTCATGCAATGTTGATGTTATTGTTGAATGTATTCGTGCATAAGAGAAGACCTTTAGCTTTCCCTTATGATAGTAAGGACATTGTCTATTTTAAGTTTAGGGGTATTCGTGGGTGTTATTGGCTTATATAACAATGATTTCAAGTTTGAAAATGTTGACTACTTCTTGTCCTCTATTTTGAAAGCTGAGTTAGATTGATTAATCATTTATGATAATGAATATATGATCTAATTATAGAAAGGATGCTTAGACTTTATGTTTCATAGGAAATGGTGGAAAATATTTTTGAATGCATGATTTAGATTTTAAAGCTTGTTTCCTAATTAATTTTCGGAATAAACGCTATGCACAAGAGTTGGGAATGATTTAAATGCTTTTGTTAGGAAATTTTGTAGCAAATTGATGTGTATATTCTTTCTTCATAGAAGGACTTTAGAACTTATATTGGAATATCTTGAAATGAAGTGATAATTTCACACATTTTTTTAAAATGATTTGGGCATATTCTTTCAAATGTGATTGTGCCTTTCAAGCTTACTTGTGACATTTATTCCATTTGCACCCAATTTGCGCCTTTAGAAAAGACCATATAAATTTTCCTTTTTAAAGACCTGTACTAACTTTTAACCTTTCTAGCCTGAAAAACCATGAATTACCTTGATCTTCAGATAAATGAAGATTTGGTGAGGATTATTGGGAGTAAAGATTAGTATGGTAGTTAAAAGCTGGGTATAAGGAATTTAGTGCATGGTTGTTAATAGTTGATGCTCTGAAGTAAAATCTAGTTTGTTTTCATTTCTCTAAAAAAGTGTTAAATCCAATATGACTTGGAGAGCAAAGAAATCAATTTGATATAAGTTTGGGGGAGTGTTTAGGCTTCTGGAAAGACAATTTTATGTAGATCAAAGAGAGGAATTATGTACTGTCATATTATCTCAAGAGATTTGAATCCTCTGTTTTCTCATTCTTTTAAGGAGCTTAACTATTGGCCACATTACAAGTATATAAAGTCCCATTGATTTTGAAATCGTGTGAAATGATCTATTAATAGAGAGAGAGGATAATGTGAGCATATAAAGATATGATATTAAGGTTTCTTTATACATGTTGAAGTGTTGCATTTGATCATAATAACTGCAAAAGAATTGTTATCTAACTCTCTCTCCATACACACACATTTTGAAAGTTATCAGGAAACTTGTTTTAAATTGTGAATCTTGTGTTCTTTTATATGTACTAAGCCAATGATTAATTAATCCATCTCTTTTATTACTTAACTGGTTTTAATCGAGTACGAGTAAATGTTCAAGTTTGGGGGCGTGTTAACCTCACGAAATTCTTGTCAAATTAGGCACATTTACCTTTAGTTTTGCATACATTTTGGGTGAATTCATAGATAATTGAGGATAAATACGCAAAGGTAATGTTCCTAGGGATATTGGTGATAAGAAGATATAAATTCTTTGTTTAAGTCCCAAAATTTTGCTAGATTTCATTAACATTGTTTTTATAGATTTTATTGTGTTGATAGGTTAACATTTGAGCCACAAAGGAGCCATTGGAAGTACAAATCAATAACTAGGAAGTGGGAAAGGAGCTTAGGAAGTCAAAGTACTATGGAAAAGCAAGAAGAAAGGAAAACAGGCCATAAAGCTTCTAGTTAGAAGCTTGACCGTAGCCAAATATTTTTCCTGGCTGTCGCCAAGCCCACATAAAAAGCTTGGCCATGGCTTGGGCTGTGGCCAAAGCACCTTCAGAAAATTTTTGGCCTTGACCAAGACATATTTGGCCACTGCCAAGCCCTTCTAGAAACAATTTGGCCGTAGCCAAGGCCCGAAATCAGCAACTGTGTGTTTTGATGTCAGAACAAATTTTAGGGCTTATAAATATGTAAGCAACGTAACAGAGAGGCATTCTGGACGGTAGAGGCTACTCTAGAGGCTGGCTTTATTAGGGTTTGGAGCTTAAAGGTTAAAATTAAGCTAGAATTAAACATGTTAAGGGATTTAAGCTTCTCATTTTGGTTTTTCCTTTTCATATGTTATCCTTTCCTTATTTTTTACTGTATTTATGATTTATGTCCACTCTCTCCTAGGTTTTCTAAACATGTGTAGCTAGATCTTTAATGTTAGGATTATTTTGAACCCTTGTATGGACAAAGTACTCATTTCCCCTTTATGTTTGTGGTTAATAGTTAGATTATGCTGATTTTACTCTATGCTTAATGCTTCTTGTTGATTGGCCACCAATGAGGTTGGATTCACTTAATTAATGCTTAAGAGGGCTAGATCGAGTGCAGAACTTGATTTTAATCGTGTAAGAACTTGAAATTCATGAGTTGAATGGATAGTTTTGTCAAAGTAGAGATACACTCATTGACCTCACATAGCCATATAAGTTCTATAATGAAAAATGGGTTTAATTAATTAGTTAAGTGATTAATGAATTAATTAAGCTAAACACCTATCTAGAGACTTGAGAGAGCACTTATAGGTAATTTAGTAACATTTGTTAGCATAACCTTTCATTAAGAAGCTCATGTTGTAGGGATTTGAATGAGTACTTTTGAAATACAAAGGGGGATAAATAATCTTAACTCCCATTGTATCCTTGAAGTACATAAATCAATTGTTTTTATCTTTTTTAATTTCTAAATGTACTTCTCCTCCTCGTGATAATTGTACAACTCAAATTAGGCGAATGTGTGATAATTGATACTTGACCGGGTTTTGGAACCAAATCCTTGTGGGAACGATGCTTACTTATCACTTTATTACTTGGCACGACCCGTGCACTTGCGAAGGTGAACAATACCCTGACCTCAAATCAATTTTGAAAAATATGTAGGAACCATATAACTGATCGAGTAAATCATCAATTCTAGAGGGTGAATATTTATTTTTGACAGTCACCTTATTCAGCTCCCTGTAATCAATACATAAGCACAGACTTCCGTCCTTCTTCTTGACAAAAAGCATTTGAGCTCCCCATAGTGAAACACTGGGTCAGATGAACCCCTTCTCTAGTAGCTCCTCAATCTACTTTTTCAGTTCCGCCATTTCATTTCGAGCCATTCTGTATAGGGCTTTAGATATTAGTCCTGCTCCAGGCTTAGTCTCAATTGTAAATTATACTTCCCTTTGTGGAGGTAATCTACTGATATCATCCGGAAACACCTCTGCAAACTTATTCACAACATGGATATTCTCAAGTGCTGTCCCAGCATCACTGCATAGAAAAGAATATTATATATCCCTGATAACCTTATGTAGACTTCTCTCAGCCTCAGCTGCTAAAAGAAAATTAAGATTGATTTCTGGATTGGTGTGTGATCGTGGATTGGGATAGATTACTCTCTTGCTTCCATAATCTAGCAGAACATTGTTCACCATTAACCAAATAATACTGAGAATTACTTCTAGTTTATGCAATGATATACATATCAGATCCACCGTTGATTCATGTCCCTCGTCATTAATTATGCATTTTAGACAAACATTAGCGGTTTCAGATTTAATACTCGTAGGTATAAATACTATCAGGTCATACGGTAACTAGTGCACACTCAAGCCTAGCCATCTCACACAGTCATATACAACAAATGAATGACTAGTACCCATATCATATAATGCTTGTATAGAATTACCATTAAGTAGAACCGTACCTTGGATTAGCTTTGGGGACTTCTTAGCCTCCTCTTGTGACATAGTAAAGACTTTGCCCTGAGCTCTCTGCCTTGGCTTCTCTGGTTTCCGTTGTTGTGGGCAATTGACAACATAATGCCCTGGTTTTTGACATTTAAAATAGATTAACCCATATGACCTACCAGGATGGTGGGGCTTGCCACAATGCCAGCAGGTTCTATTTTCATAAGGCTTTTCATTACTGCAATTATAGGGCCGATATGACCTTTTATCATTCCCTTTAGATGGTCCTCCCAAATCTTTATGTCTTTGGGAATAACTCCTATTACCCAAGGCTCCCTTACTGCCAACATTTCTATTTGTGTGCAAATTCAACATGTTGTTCTCAGTGATTCAGCATTCCTCTACCGCCTTGTTGAATTCAATAAACTGCTTGGAGACCAGTTTTTCTTTCAGCTCAAGCCTCAGCTCCCGTATCATCATATCAGAATTCTACCCTTCGTCATCCCGAAACCTCAAATATGAAGAGTATCGAGATAATCGAATGTAACATGCCAGGTACTTATCAAAACTCTCTTTTTCATCCTGGTAGATTATTAGGAATTCAGTTTCCTTTGTGATTCAAACTGACCAGGGGAAGTATTTTTGATTGAACTGTTCTTGGAATAATTCCTAAGTGAGAGGGATATTTTGTACCTGCATGATCATCTTGGTGTTTTTCCACTACCTGTCAATGTCTCCCTCTAGTTTATAAATCATCAATTATGCTTGAGGATTTTGAAGATTTTTTCTAAATGAGACAACTAGTCCTCTACTGCTTGAGGGTTAAAATTCCCTTGGAAGTTAGGTGGTTGTTACAGACCAAATTTGGTTACCTATGTTTGCAAACTTTTAGCCTCAATAGCATGTCTGATTGGAGCCTTCTCCTATACGAGATTCTTAGGCTGATCAGGTACATTCTCTGATTCAACAAGATTATTTGATCTTTCCCTATCTGCCTCTTATTTCTGTTGCACTTCATACAACTTATCTCTCAGATCATGAATCATAGTAAGTTATTCTGTAAGCATGCTCAATATTTGTTCCATTGGGTCAGGTCTTACTCCTTGACCTCGGCTCGCACCTCTTCCTCCACGCCTCACCATCTTTATAATTCATAATATTGGACATAAGGAAGATGTAAATTTTCATATATACATAAGGGAATATTTGTCATTTCACAAAATTCAAATATATAGATAGTCCAGGAATAACATATAACAGGAATTTACAACAGTGTAGGGAAAGATTTTAATAATATATAGCATACGAGACACTGTACAACAATTTTCATTACATAAAGTATCAATGCAAAGTTCAATGGGCATATAGAAATAGCATAAACATACTGATATACATTACAGGAATTTCCCCACAAGAATTTTACAAAGTAATTTACAAAACCCTAAAAGTACATAAAAAGTACAAAGATAACCAACAAAATTCTTTATCACATTTGGATCCTCTAGTAGCCGGTACTAACCTCTTTGCCTTTGGAGCCGCTACCTTTTGCTGAATAAATTTAATTTATGGAAAGGGGTGAGATTCAAACAAATCTCAGTGGTAACAAGCAATCAATCATATAAAATGCAAAAGATAAACATGTAATGCAGCATACAATGCATCAAATAATAATATTGTGCACATGTTTGTCAAATAATGTTCATGATCAAATGATGATTTTGTCTAGATCAAAATGGTTGTTTTCCCTAAGTGCCAATCAGTGATCACAATACTCTTCTTATCGGCGTTCAGGTACAAATGATTATTTTTCCTCTACTACCTTACTGCATGCTCAATTCAGAATCATATGCTTTTATAGCCCCTACTTGCTATAATATTCCAGAGCAGATTTTGTTATATCCGTACTTGCCATTGGCTTGCCTAGATTGGGTACCGCCGATCCTAGAGGTACTTGTACTTTTCCCTTAGGGTGGTACTTATGCTTTTCCTAGACCCACCCTTAGGAATTATCACCATTCACATGTTATTTCACAAAACATAACAAACAATGCATATTAACAATCATATAGAATATGAGAGATACAATTACTACCTTACTCCTTTCCTTGCCTAGCTTCTATTGGTCCTTAATTTTCGATCCGGTTTGGCAAATATCAAATCTTAAAATTTCAAATTTATAATCAATGAGTTATTATTCATTCATCTTATTTCTAAATTCATGTAGTTGGTTATCTTTACCCTTAGATTTCAAGGTAATTACATTGTGCCATTACCTTTTTAATTTCGCACATTTACTTAAAGCTGGTAGAAATTTCCATCAAACTTTGAAAATTCATATCTTTTTGTACAGATATCCAATTGCAGTGATTACAAAGGCTATGTGACTCTTATTAAGTATATTTTTAATAAAAAAAATTCCATTTAGACAATTATGCAAAAACCATTCCAGAATTACCATTTATTAGAAATTGTCATAGAAACTTGCCAGTTTTACTTTGCTAACTTCAAAAATATATAATTCTTAGTGTATAGGCCTGACATGAATGATCTATCAAATTAAACCTTGATATGTCTAATTTATTCTAAATTCACATTTATTGGACATCATTTGATTATCCAAAAACAAATTACAATCTCACTGCCTCGTAGGAAAACACACTGGTAACACATTCCAGTTTTACAACTTGTGTTCCAATAACCTATAATTTATAACTAGGGTCTATTGTCACACTATTTGTCATGTAAAACACAATGGTAACATCAAAATGATCAAATTACCATGCCTTCTTAATGTCCTATTCATACCAAAAAATTAGGGTTCCACTCAACAATTCACAATTTAACCATCAAACTTAGCTTATATGCTTCTAAAACAACATATATCCACATATATATGAACAAAACTTCATGAAACCCTATACCCTACATGACTAAAATTAGGTAGCAAAGGAAAGTCCCAAAAACAACACCAACCAATACAATATATATGTCAAAATGAAGGTTTTTCTTACCCCTTTCACTTTCCTAAGCTCTTTCTTTGGTTCTTAAACTTTAGCTCTTGCAAGATAACCCAAAACACCTCCTCTTGAAATTCTGAAAATATAGAAATGAAGCTCTCATTAAGAAGAGCAATGTTTATGGAAACTATTTGAATTACAAAGGTGATTTACCTAGTGAAAATTAGCCAAGAAGCTCACCTTTTGCCTTTGCTCTTCTTTTCTCTTTCCTTGACTCTTCAACAAACTTTGTGAGCTTGAGAATGAGAGAGAAATGTTCTTATTTTTTTCTCTTCCCTTGCTTCCTAATACTTGGCCAAAATTTGCCAAGAATAACCAAGAAAAGCCATGTGTCAAAAGGTTATAGCATCTTGTAAAAAAATTCATGGTTAATTGCCTAACTAAGTTTTGTTTTTATTAAGCTAGCTTCTCTTTCCTCTTCTCTTCTCCTTTTGACCAAAAATGTTGGCCCTTTGGAAGAGGATAGTTGTGATACCTTATTTCCAATAGCTCTTGTTGAGTACAAAGGAGTAGTGAAATAGTTCGTGAGACCAGAATCTGATCCTGAATTAACTATTCCAGAAAAAGTTCACAAATTCCAAACCTATCTCAGGAATTTAACATAGGACTGGAAAAGAGTTTTTGAGAGTAATAAAATTTTTCCCAAACAATTTCACAAACATTCACTATCTCACTAAGTCTCACAAGCTTTTCTTTTTGTTTTATAAGAGTTTGCGAGCAATTCTCTGCATAGCTCTCACGTTTCATACCTTAGTTACATTTCATTAGCGATTAGAAGTGTAATTTAGTATAATTGTACTTTTAGATTAATTATGATTTTCTTACAGGTCTACTGACATTACCAGCTCTACTATTGTAGCACTGCCAAAGTTACAGGCTATTTACACTATATACAGATCCAAAATATCCAAAAGATATTGAAACAGGAAACCAACTGAAATTAAAGTTTCTTGCGTTCCAGCCTCTAGCCGTCCGCATTTACCTTCTTCTTGCAACTTGAGCATTTTCATGTACTGTAGATGTATTTATGAAAAAGGTTGAGATTAAAAAGAATCTCAGTAGTAACATATGTCAATCATACATATGCAACATCACAAAGCATGTCACATAGTTATCATACAATAGAATCATCACAACAGCATTCAGTGCATCACATGCAGTTCATATATCACCATAGCGCTAGGTATATCACAAGGCCCAGAGGGATACCCGCGCAGAAAGGCCTGGGCATCCACTCGTGCATCATAGAATGTTATTGGCCCGGGCGTCCACCAGTACAGAAAGGCCCCAGGCGACCACCCCATATAACCAAAATATGCCAGACAATTCATGATGAACACACATAATATACAGTGTACCTTATAATATATGAAAGACAAGTTACTACCTGACTGCTTCCCTCAAGTAATTTCCAACCGTTTGTCTGAGTTCAGGAAAGTTCCAGTTCCTATCAAAATTGGAATTGCAAGTAACTGCTTATTACTTGCACTATTACTTCCCTTAAATCAAATATTGCTAGTTATCTAAAGCAGTTATAATAGTTTATGCACAGTGCAGTTTCACTGTTTCCAGAAACTAACAGATTTTTCAGTCAATTTTGGAAATTCATAATTAATTCTAAAAAAAATCCAATTTGATTGATTTCAAAAAATAAATGAAGCTCTTTCAATGTAAATTTGAGAAAAATTATTTAGGTTTGACTACTACAGACACATAATTTCCAGTAATTTGTTGCACATCACTGTTTCAGATTGTTTTCCAGAAAACATGGCATAACTTCACAAATTCACCATTAATTCTAGAAAACTTCAAATTGAGTGATTCAAAATTATATGTAAATATATTTTAGTATAATTTCACATAAAAGTACTTAATTCTAGCCACCATGGCTACAGAATTCCCAAAATTTTTCCAAACATAACCTGTTCCAGACTACATTCCAGGAACAGGGCCTGACTTCAAAAATTCATATCTCCCAATGTACTTGTTCAAAAATTACAAAATACCTATCAAATTAAAGATGTATATCACTAATTTGATTCTAGAAAGTTTCAGAATTTTTGGATAAGGTTTAACCCATGAAATGTCTCGCACAACATCATTATTCCAAACAGGGAAGATCAACAACATGTTCATACATACTTCATAAATTTCCAAATTGATATACAAACATCCAAAAATCATGAACACTTGCATAATTATACAATTTTTCCTTCTAAAGCTAATGAAATAATCAAAATTATCAAATTCTTACTTCTTCATCATGTCACACATAGGGTAGCAAGTTAGGGTTCTTAGGAGGTTTATGTTGTTTGCTTGTTTTCTCTTGCTTAATCACTTCCTTTCTACTTCTAATCACATGATTAACCATTTAAACACTAAATGGACATGTTTAAGGAAATTTGGATAGCAAGACCCCTTAGGGTTTCATCATCCATTTTTCACAAAACAACCAAATCCAAGTCAAAATCAACAACAACAACATCATCATATTAAACAAGATGATCAAGTTTTTGGTGATTACCTCTTGGATTCCAACTCTTTCTCTCTCTAAATGACTTCTGCCATCTCTCTCTACACACTTGATTTTGCTTGCTATCAATGGATTTCATGGAGGAGAAAAGGTTAGAAGTGGTTCCAAGGTGATTAGGAAGCATAAACACCAAGATTACAAGCTCCTTACCTTTGATTTTTATTTTAGAAATCCTAGCTTCTCTTCTATTGTTTGCTTCCTATGTTCTTCATTCAGCACCCTCTCTCTCTCTCTCTCTTGTTTCGAATATGACCGAAATATGCTTCTTGAAATGGATAATAAGCTTTTAAAAGATCACTCTTCTTTCACTATACAATATTATATTCTATTGCAATTGTCATGTGCTTATTTATTGGCATCATCTTTTCTCTTTCCATATGACTTTTTGACCGTAGCTTCTATCTTGAAATGGCAAGAGTAAGGGTCTCATAATGTCTTCATGCTCTTCCTTGCAATTCATGTACAAGGAGCTCTTAAATGGCAATTTACCTTTTTGACTTTTCAACCATAATTTTAATTGACTACCAATTACTCCCTTCTTAATTTAATTTCAACCACATATTTCATTTCTCTTCCTTTATTTGACCGTTCACATAAGAGGAAAAATGAATAGAAATGGTTTCATGCATTGCCCTTTCAATTTGCTGTAGGACTTTGCTTTATGACAATCACTTTTGACTTTTCAACAATAATTTACTTGTTTGTGATTCGTCAAGCATTTTCTCCTTAAAACAATGCCGGTCAACAAATATTTGTATTTTCCTATACTCCCCTTGTCATGAACGAAATGGCTAAGAGAAAAGGGAATGAAAGTTGCTTCTTAGATTCTCCGACAGTTGCTTCTTACAAATATTAGTTTTAGTTGAAATTGTTGACTTTTCTTTCAACTTTGATTTTCCCTTGGTAATAATATTAAAAAATAGGCTTATTAATTACCAAGTAGCCATTTTCCTCTTTTTAATTCCCATTTGGCTGAAATTATTGGGAATATCAGGGGAAAAATAATTGTTGCTTGTTTTATGAAAAAATTACAATTTTGCCCTTACGTTTTATAAAAATTCATGTCATACTCTTTTCCCCTTGTTTTGGCCGATTTCTGACATGCATATTAGCCCATTAATCATGTCATTTTATGTTCCAATTTTGGTTACAATAGTAGGCCTTTAAGTGGACATTATTTGCCTCTTTGTGTCCTTACTTGGCCGAACTATGTATAACTAGCAATTGGAATATTTCTATAAATTTATGCACACCACAATTCACCATATTATTCCACTAAGTATCACAAATATACATATAAGAAATATTGGTGGAAAAGTGGGGTATTACAATAGTTGCTCTCAAAAATATCATCTTCCACCTCCTTAAACAATATTATTTAATTTCTGATTATCAAATGCTAATTTGACCTTTTGCTTCTTCCTTTTTACTTGACTCAAATAGTTTCCACTTGACTCAAATTGTGTTTAAATATTTATTTTCTTCTATTTTGGTCAAAATTGGCCTTTTAAATTGAAGAAAATAAGAGCTTCTTGCTTTATTGGTCAAATGACCATTTTGCTTATATATTTTCTTGAATTTTTGAACCAATTGTTATTTTCTTATTCCCCTTTCTTTTGGCTGACTTTTTTTTTAAATATGTTTTGGGCCAAAAATTGTGCTCTTTCATATTTAATTTTAGGCTTCAATATTAGGCATTTGTCGCCACAAAAATTGTACTTTATGTCTTACTTGACCAAAATTTCATATATTCACTATTTTCAATATTTTGACTACTACAAGTACACCAAAATCCACCATTTTTATTTCATTGAATGTAATTAAATATATAAAAATTTTGGTGAATAAATTTGGGATATTACAAAATTCACCACGGTCATAGCTTATTATAGTAATAATGTGTGGGCTGCCGGAGTGAAAAAGCTGTTTCATAGCAAAGCTGATCATTTATGCTATTATTATCTTCATTAATTCAATGCTCATAATATCTAACGGTATATATTTGGCTTTTCAACATTGTGTTCCATCCTCAATATTTATAAAATTAAATACTTGTGATGCCACCTTCTCCAAATTTATTCACTTTTAAAATACCCAATTAATAACATTCACATAATAAAAAAAAAGTCACATTTATGGACAGTAATTTCATCAATATGTAATTTGTAATAAAGCTGATACCAAGGTAAATAAAACATTTCACGAATTTTTGAACTCTAAAGTATTCAACTATTTCCCCCAACTACTTTTGCTGAGCTATTTTCTAATATCACCAGATTTTGATTTATTTACAAACAACGTTTTATTAACTTCCAACAAGTATCATTTGGAAAGAATCTCATATATGTGGTAAATATAATTCACGACCACAACAATCACAATATTCATTCATTTATCCTCTGCTAAGAAAATCCACACTATCTATAATAATACTAATCATGGTAAAGATCTCATAACATTAAAATGTTAAGATAGATACGTACCTGTATGTTGATTGGCTGTCAATCTCTCAAAGAGAGTTTAAAATTTCTCAATGGAAAAATGCGGACAACTAAATGAGTCCGGCTGGGGGAGATTAGGCACTTATCCATGACAATAATGACCATGGCCTGTCTTGAGCATAAGATCATTTTAATGAGTATGCTTTCACTCCATTCTCTATTTTCATCGGACCAATATCTTTCCTTTGTGTTCACACCTATCACTGCCCATCCACACACTACCCATGTGTTCATTTCTCTCCTTTCAAGTAACCTTGTATGTTGGAACTTGGAAGCCATATTGCTCAATACATTCCACATTGGATTTCTATAAACAAGAGTCAGTAATAACAATGAAAAGGGGTCAACAAAAGCATATACCTTCTCTCTCCGGCTCCTCAAAATGTTCATTTTTCCATAAAGCCAAAATCTATCTCAATTATGCCTATGCAACTCATGAATTTGATTATGATCTAATGCACCGAAATTAAATAAAGCAAAACATATATCTAAACTCATCTCTTTCACTTTCCATTCTGATCAACCAAGCGAATCTGAAAAGATCTTGCCACAATGCAATTTGTCCAACTCATCACATGCACTCAAGAGATCAGTAGGAAATATCCCATAAGATTGTTGGTGTTAGCATCATACACTGTACAAAATGTTAGCAGCATCACTTATAGAAACACAATAAAAGTATAGTTTGAATTACATCCAAAGGTACTGTCTTTAAGAGATATTCCGCATCTCCTCTAATAAATTAGGAAGTAACACTACCTAAGAAAAACGAACCATTCATGTAGAAAGTATGGTGACAGAATAGTAGAAAGATAATAGTATAACTCAATAGAAGAGAGTGGAGAGGAGCTCGAGAATAGAGCTCGATGTCACCAGACCTTGGTTCTTTGACATTAGTCCCTCTAACTTAACTCCATACATTGCCTTTTATAGGTAGAAATAATGTGACCTTTAAGCAGCAATAATGGCTATTAAAGAGAGTTTAATGACGATTAAAATGATAGTTACAAAATAAGTATTAATGATAGTTTAATATAATAAAACCTTTTAAATGTTATTAAAATCGGTCAATTAAAAATCTAACAATCATCTTTAAGTTTGAAAACTTATCTTATCAGCCTTTTAACTAACGCAAGCTCATATTTAATTATATATTAAGACATTCACAATATTAAGTTATATAAAACTTTTTCTTTTGACACAAGCATACACGATATTTACAACACTTACCACATTAAACAACAGCCTCCCCCCCCCCCCCCCACTTATATTCTTTTACATATCAATTTAGTTAATTGATTAGAAATAGGTCAATGGAGATCTCTCTTTGGCTTAAATTGTTTGTACTAATTTAGAGACTTTAAATAAGAAATTTTCGTTCTAATCTAAGGTTAGAAAAAAAAATTCATACCAAATTTTCAAATAGATTTGAACAGAAAATTTAACATAATAAACTTTTAACTCGATAATTTTAGCAA
The DNA here is from genome assembly GCA_037074505.1 of Albizia julibrissin. Lineage (NCBI taxonomy): Eukaryota > Viridiplantae > Streptophyta > Magnoliopsida > Fabales > Fabaceae > Albizia > Albizia julibrissin. The sequence goes on along the minus strand of CM073486.1, from coordinate 19,514,257 downwards.
CAACAAAAAAACCCAATTAAATATAGATGAAATACAAAAATCTAAATCTAGGCATACATCTAATTATAAAAAATAGAAAGGCCATAATACCCCTCTATAGTTAAAAAAGGAAAATTGAAAGTGGGTATAGGCCTTTTTTTTCATCTGGATTTAATTGAAGATTTTTCTGTTTTTAACTTTATCATGTTTTTTTTGTTTTATTATAAAAAATATTTATTTATAATTCTTATTTTTATAACATATTTATAATTCTATATATTTATAAATTTAATATAGAATATAAAATTATTTGGGTGAAGTCTACGTTTCTCTTTCGGTTTAAAGACTATAGCTAATTTCCTTTTATGTTTTTTCTGCTGCGATTGACGTTGAAGTAATGAATCTGGAGAATTATTAGAAAAAGAAGAAAAAAATTTGTTGCGATTAATATATATATATGTATATATAAATTAAAAATAATTATATATATATATATATATATATATATATATATATATATATATATATATATATAACTTAAAAATAAACCAACCAAAAAAATATCAATTAAATCAGGGGAACTCATATACCTTCAATTTTCCTTTTTAACTGTAGACTACAGTGTCATTTTGACCTTAACCATAATTAGGCTTCTTGGTTTGAATAGAAATTTGTTAAAAGTTCTAAATTTAAATTTTGATATTTCAGCATGATTTAATTGAGATTTCTCATAATGCTATTTGTTCTGATTTAGATATACTATCGCAATAAGTAGGGACAAATTATTTTTAAGATGGACTAATTTAGATATCCTAGCGCAATAATTAGGGACACGTTATTTATAAGAAGGAATTCTTCATATTTGCATTTGAAACGAAATCTTTTTTAACTTACGATTTTTCTACAATACCCAAATCAACGGGGATTTTCTTGGGAGAATTAGGGAGACGGAATAATGAAATAAAATATTTATTAATAAGGACTTTACAAATTATAATTATTTTCAAGAAAAAAAACTTAAAATATAAATTTTTAATTACAAAATTAACCTTCCCTAATCCATCTCAACTAATTGACTGTTGGTTATCAAATTTGATGATATCTCCATGTATATTTTGATAAAAAAAAAATTGGTATACAACTCATTTCTTTTATGATATTCTCTCCTGCACATATTAGATTATCTTAAAAAGTATCTTTTTTCCATTGAGGACTTATTTTTATGATTGAGGATCCTAAAAGTTACCCAAGTTAAAATAGCCTCTAAAATCTATAAATAATTACAAATCTCTCTCTTTCTATATTTAAATTATTGTAAAAAGCTTAACAATCACAAAAAAAATTTGTATAATATTTTTTTTAAAATATGCAATTTTTCAGGGGAAAAAAGCTTAAACCAACTTGATGCACCTAAAAAGAATTTTATAAAAATGAAAAATACCAAATTTTAAATTTTAAATAATAAATTCCTAAATAAACTACCAATACTATAGGAAACTCAATATCTAAATAAAAATTAATTCAATTTAAGGACACAGGAACATTAATTGATAACTAATAGTTAAATAGTTAAGATGGGGTTAGGGAAAATACAGGGAGTTTGGTCAAAGTTAATTTTTTAATTCACGATTTATATTTTAATTTTTGGTCCTTTAAAATAATTACAATTTTTAAGGTCCTTATTAAAAAGGGAAGACAAGGATCCTGCCTATAGCCTACGTGGAGCATCTAAACTATAGAAATATATATATATATATATATATATATATATATATATATATATATATATATATATATATATAATAAATGTAAACTTATATTTACAACAATTAGAAGCTCTTCCAAAAAATATATCTAAACTATAGAAATAAATACATATAAATGTAAACTTATATTTACAACAATTAGAAGCTCTTCCAAAAAATATATCTACAAACTTTAATAAGCAACGAGAGTCTTCAATATTCAGCAGGAGGTGTGAGGCCAATGATTATATTTGAGACCAAAATAATTTTCCGGTGAATAACGTCCTATTAATGAAAATAACTAATATACGGAAAGAACTAAATTGATTAGATGAAAATTATAATAAAGAGATAACGGTTAATTTCAACTTTCAAGTACGAAATCATAACCATAAATGGATTTATAGAAAATACTATTAATAAGCATAATTGAAGTAACTGTATAGAAAATCATTAAACGAACAATACCAATAGGTAACAAAACAATTTGTTTTTCAAAACAAGTTTTAAAACATTAAATCTCAAATTCCTTCTTTTCATAGGACTTCAACAGAACGAATAACAAGTATAGACACACAGTCTACAAGGGAAAGTAACCAAATACAGCTCGAGGCCACAAAAAAGCATAGGTGCAAAACTCAAGAATAACAAGCGTGAGAATGAATCCCATGAATATCAACTGTAAGTATTATGCCCATGAATATCAAGCAAGCTTGAAGTTAACCATAACGTGTCAAGGACTAACAGTACTGCTATTAGTAGCATTCTATGTTCAGTCCTTTCAAAATCATTTTCAAGCATGCTTGGGACCAATTTGTTAAAGCGATGAAAAGTTCTTCTTTGAATACCATGATGGCTTGTATGATATACAATATAATAGAATTTCCCAACATGAAAGTTCACAAAGATATCTCAAAACTTTCCTTCAAATTTAATTTATTGACCAAAACCCTTCCCAAATAATAAAACTTGCATACAAACATTCCAAAATACAAGATTGTCTTGACATGAAAATTTCTATGAGAAAATTAAATAATATTGACTTATACTATGAAGTAATAGGAGATGGATAAATAACAATAAATGGATAAATAAAAATAAATAAAATTATTAATCTATACTCATTTCAATATCAATAAGATCATGGAACAAATCCGATCCGATAAACTTTAATTGGCAAAATCATACTTATAAAGATGGTAATTAACATAAAAGTTTGGTAAGTAATAAAACATCATTTATAAAAAAGTTATAATGGGACGCTATTCATTAACGTGTTGCGATCCCAATTATATCACTCTTTACTAGTTATCAGCTCCTGACTTATTAACTCCTTACTCTCCTAATATCCCAAAAACAAAATATTAATATTCCAACTATAATCTATACACAATTTTCGTAACATCTTATTAAGAGAAGTATTTCTTTGATAGTCTTTACTTAACATTATTTTTTTTCAATCACCAACATAATCTCAATCTTTGTGAATTACTTCAACAAATAACTATCAACACACAACAAACATATCCACTGTACCATTTCCAAGTCTATTAGAAAAATGCAAAAGATCTTAACTTTAATCCACCTCACATTGGAAATAATATTGAATTCAATTGCTAATAGATGCAGGATAGATAAGCACCCATCCCAAAGTTAATCCAAGACATTCTAAAAGAAAAGCTCTTGTTTTTTTCCCTTTCTATACATGCTTCTAAATTTTAAAAAATACCATAGTCATCATATCACTCACACAATTTGTAATATATATATATAACTCTTATATATATATATTACAAATTGTGTACACACACACAACTCTTCTTCCCTTCAAGCTTTTATCAAACAATTTGTAGGCACTCAATATTAAGTCATAAAACAAAAATCTTCAACACACTTATTTGCTACAATAATTTTCAAATTCATCCACCAATCACTTCATGGAGTACCTAATAGACAATCAAAGTTTTAGTAATAAACAACACCATGCTAATAAATTACCAATTCTATCTCTTCAAGAAACAAAATGATTTCTCAAGATTCCCTCAATTCTAAAATTTGATTTATGCTACAATAATTAGGTATAACTATCCATTTTAACTCTAAATTCTCCCTTCAAACATTTTTTCAAACACCTAGTGTGCATTCACAATCAAACAAATTAATCAAGCTTATTAAACTACAAGTTTCAGCTTATTTTGACTCCTATTCTCCCTTATGTCCTGCACATAGCCACATAATAATAGCAGAAAGTTTATGAAACTAAACATACCCACACACATGAGATAGCGACAGATTCAAGGAAAGAAGACTTTCTTTTCTTTTTTTTTTACCCCACATAGTAGTGTTCTATCGAGTTGAGGAAGCGGGAGAAAATGAAGGAGACTTCCATATCTCACATAGCATCAACAATAGAACAGAGGAAGAATAAAAGAAGGCTCTTTGTAGCATTGCTACACCCAACGATCAGAGCAGAGACACAGAGATAAGGTTGACGATGAAAGTCAATAGGTAGGAAAACTACTCCACCCAAAGCTGTCGCATAATCAGAAGAGGCAAAGGGAAGATATTCCGGTGGCAGTGGCACCAAATAAGGACACACACCAGGTGAACAAGGACGACAAGCGACACAGCAAAATTGAGAAGAAGGATGCCGAAGTCTCGAGAATTTTTTTTCCTCTTGTTACACACACCGGGCTTTGATTGAGTAGATAAATACTAAAATGCCCTTATTGCAATAGGTAATCAATAAATTCATATGGCGTTTTGGTAATTTGAAAATAGGCTGAAACAAAATAAAGGTATTTATTATAATTATTATTATTATTTTTTGTTCATGGGAACCGAGAATAGTGCAACAATTAAAGGAAGAAAATAAAACTGAAAGATTATCCTAATATCTTTGTTCAAATATTTAAATATTTGAATGAAGATACCCTAAGATACTAAATAAATTAGGAAACTCTAATAAAATATTATTAAGATATCCTAAAATTACCCATTAATACATAACTTAGATAATGAGAGTAACTTCCTGAAAATAAATTAATAAAATTATTAATTTAATTTTTCAAGTATATGAATTTACTCGTCTTAACTTGAGAACCACTTAACAAATCAGAAAGATTACCTAAATAATAGAAAATATCTAAAATAGCATAAAAATATTTATTTATTATCTATGTATTTTATAAATTATTTGTAGAGCTATTACAGGTTTGTATGTAAAGTCCATGTTAAGTATATGTGTTATTAATTCAGGGTCTATACATGTCAATCTGCATGGGACCAAGCAAAGCAGTCAATATTGTTAATTAAAAATGAGACCAATTTACCTCGTATGCTTGGTGTCAGTTCTATCCCCATGTAGACCTTCCTTTCTGGTTGGTTTGCATCGACACACACCTCGTCAAGCTCGTCTACATGTGGTTAGTCTAGTATTTCTATGGGAGCTAGGTCATGTAATTGCTATACGGGCTACTTGTTGCCTAGTTTTATAGTTGCTTGGTAGCAATCCCTAACTACCCTCTATTCTCCTTTTATTTCTTGTATGCCCCAGGGGTTTTATAATTTCACTACTTGGTGGATGATGGATGGTACGACCTTCATACTATGGATCCAAGGCCTTCCTAGTAGCGCATTGTAAGCCAACAAACAATCCATTACTTGATATTTGAAAGGGGGGTTCAATCCTATTGCATACATCAGGAGTATTATATCTCTAATGGTCTTGTTCGATGCACTGTTACCAAAGACTAGTATAGATGGCATTCGAACAATATGGGATTCCATACCCATTTCTTTAATGATCTCTAAATATATGATATTAACTAAGCTACCTATATCAATCAACACATGTTTAATATCAAAATTACCAAGATAAATAGAGATTACACGTGCATCGTCGTGTGGCTAGTCCAACTTGTCTTTTTCATCATCAAAGAACGTAACTTATGCCTCTTTTGAACTAGTTGGAATGTCCTTTATCCACTTCTGATTGGGTTCCTTAGACAAGACCTTGGTATTGACTTCGCTATGGAGTACGTAGTGCCACTTATCTCTGAACCACCTGTAATACAGTTTATGGTTCGGGTATTTTTGGGTGGTTCTACTGGCACTAGACTTGCAGGTTTTGCACCATCTTTAGATATAATAGACTTACTTTTCTTGGTTAGTAGGTCTGTTAGGTGTCCATGTTTGAGGAGTTCTGCCACTTCTATCCTTAATGCAATGCAATATGTTGTCCAGTAGCCATAGTCAGAATGGAATTCACTCAACTCGGATCTATCTTGCTGATCCATTGGCTTTTTGGTTTTGGAGGGCCACTTCACCACATTCCCCATCTTTGTACAAATCAGAGTTAGGAAGCAAATCTTTAGTGTGTTGTTGGGAGGGATTGATACACTATTAGACTGGCTTCCTCCCTGTTGTATTATTGGGTATGGCTTCGCTCTCTAATCATAGTTAGTTCATCTTGGGTTCCTACTCCTCCTATCTAATGGTTCATCATCATGGTAGCAAAACTAACTGGCATTTACCTCGTATTCCTCCCACTTGATTTGGGCTCAGGAACTAGCTAATATGTCATCCATGGTATGACAAGTATATTTGATCAGTTCTTTGTACAAATAAGAGTTAGGAAGTAAACCTTTAAGAAACACATCAATGGTAGTTTATGCATCATAGTTGAGTATGTTGATTTTTTTTCTTTGTTATACTTTCCCATTTAGTGTCGTAATGATTCTCATTTCCCTTAGACAACTTGGTAGAGGTTGTCGGGCTGCTTTTCAATCTTTCAACTACTGGAAAATTGTTGTAAGAACAAGTCATTTAGATCCTATCGAGTTGGTTAGTAGGTCAATAATCCATCTCAGTATAGGTCCGACCAAGATGGATCCGCAACATTTACACATACAAGCCTCCCACGCCTCTTGAGGTATTACTGCAGTGTGCATCCTTTGTCAGTATTGTGCCATATGCTCGTCTAGGTCCGTTAAACCATTATAGAGTTCTACATTTGGAAATGTGAACTTCTTAGGCATTTTGACCAATGTGATGCCATTAGTAAAGGATGAGTTAGCAAAGCTGTTGGATACGCTCTTTTTCATCAGGGATGGACCCCTTGTGGGAACAGTACCATTGCTTTTAGTGCCTAGAATCTTTGGTTCCACTTGTCGTTGCCTAACATTATGGAGCTTGGCAGGAAGTTCATTATAAGCTGGTCTGTTCGTCTCACTATCTCACCAGCCAACATGGTTGGTATAGTCGGCGTACCTGTGCCATTGAGTTCATTAGTAATATTTTCAGTTGGACTTACGTTACCTACCCCCCTTGGCTGGACTATCTTAGGGGTCTCCAATAGTGGCATATGTCGAATGATATCGGTTTGAAATTGCCTCAGGGGAGGAGTGACTTGTGGGGAGCAAAAGCTAGTTGCTCCCACAAGGTGTTTTTCTCACTATTCAGGTGCTGAAGTTGTTCTTGGTATTGTGCAACTAACCTGGCTTGAGCTGAGATTTGCTGAGTCTATTCTTATATTAAGGCAGCCATTTCATTGAGACGCTCTTATAAGTTAGTGTGTCCATCCTCCATGGTAGGCACGTTGGTTATGGTGAATGATAAAAAATGAGATAATCCCTTTGAAATCCATTGCCGCTCCCTATAGACAACGCCAAATTGTTTATGCAATAATTTGCAAGAAGGAAGTTTTCCTTAAGGAAGTTATCAACAACGTAGAGATTAATGAATAAAACAATAAATTATAAAAGAGTGGTTTTGTCATTGATCTTTGCTGAATACAAGATAGAAATTGAAGAAGTAAAATGAAAAAGAGGCAAGATTCCTGTGTGTCATTCTCTAGACTAAACCATTCTTATTTATAGAGTATAACACCTTATATTTACACTCATTCTGATGAATTTTATGCAGTGAACTTGAACCACTAAGCTTTTTTTTATAATGGATTCAAATCTCAATCTCAAACAGGATTCAAACTTGTAGTTGAGTGAGTTTTTTTGAAAATTTTAAAACTTTTCGGAAGCATATACTAGCGGTTCGCAACTTCATTATTACCCATCAGTTCTTATCTTCTCCTTTAATTCAAGTAGGGAGATTCTCTGCTCAAACTTAGTTCATTCATTTAAATACACTACTGTGTAGCCACACAAGACTACGAAAGTGTCTGAGTCAAATAAATATACAGTACTAGACCCTTAAATCTTCAATCCATTATCACATTCTCTTCTTGCGCAACTTCCAGCATCCCACCTTTGTCCACTTGTCTAAATGGTTGGTAAGGGGAGGGTGAGATTTGGAGGAATCTTAATAGTAAACAGTACCATAATACATGCAAGATAAATGTTAGTGCATGATATGCTCACCTTTCATAGGCTCATGCTCAAATAATGACATATCTGCATGCTCAATGTTTCATACAACATATCTATGGCCATAGTATAAAGAGAAACAAAGCTTTATTCATTCAAATATACTTCACATCATCAAGCAAAGCAATACACAAGCATAAATATCAAATACATGCAAGTAGGGTAAGTTTACTATATTGTGAACCAATGTCCTTCCTTTGTTTCCTCTTCTTCTCACTATCGGGGTTACTTGAAGTATCTTCCATGCTTCTGCTTGACTTCTCTATGGCCCTAGATACCTAATCACATTATTAAAGCCATAATTGTGAGTCACTGGAATTGTATATTAAGGCTCAAGAAGTTAGGAATGGCTAAATAAGTCAATTTCTTTCAAAAAAACATGAAGTACTCAAATTTGGGGGCTTGGCCGCGGCCAATAATTCTTTGGTTGCGGCCAAAAGAGGTCACAAGTTTTTAGACCGTGGCAAATAAATCCTCTAGCCACGGCCAATAAATCCTCTAGTTCCTAGCCGAACTTTCAAAAATCATAACTAAATTCAGGAAATTTCCAAATGAGATGGTTCCAAGTTTAATGTGACCCTTTTTAAGTCTACTTTAAGGAAAAAAATACATCATGCTAACAATCATATGCCCAAAATTACAAAATTCTCAATTAATCCTCACTGCCACAGAATCAATTCCAGATTCAATACCTAACTTTGAATAATGATATCTTTTAATCCACTAATTCAAATGACTTCTATTACTTATAAAATTAAAGCCCAGGATGTCTACTTTCATCCTATAAAGTTTCATAAGGTTTGGACCAAGTTTGACCATTCAAAAACATGCCAAAACAAATCTTTCTCTGGAAAACCAATCAAACAACACTATTCCTTTAACTTCAAATTTTAGGTTTTCAATCTAGCCCTTCTAAAATCAAAATCACACTATAACCCCAGATAATTTTACCCAAGGGATCCATTGGAGACCTTAAAATTATCAAATTTATATTCTTTCCCTAAGATTCCAGGTCTGGCCAAAACTTAGGTGTTCTTAGGTCAAAATTTTGTTTTTGATTCTAATGCTTCTGGGACCAGTTTCTCACATTTATCCCACACAGTTTTTTGTCTTGAACCCATTGAAAGCATCATAACTAACAAAATCACACTTCTTCCCTATAAATCAGGGTCTAGAAGAAATAGGACAGCCCCCCGAACTCTAAATTTAACTTATCAAAACTCAAGATATATGGCTTAAATCGGAGCTTAGACTTACCTCTACTCGATTCCATAACTGGTTCCTGACTAGAGCAGTACCTCTCCTATATAGATGGCACCAAACACCTCTAATCAAAAATCTGAAATAGTAGAAATGTTTCTCTCACTAAGAGGAATAACATTAGAAAATACTCTGGAAGCTGGAAACGCCAAATCGGCGGTAAAATCAGCTCTGAAGCTCAAGAACTCTTACCATTCATCATTTCTCATTCCTCTTCCATTTCTCAATATTTTTTGGGATTTTTTCCTGAAGGGGTTGTTTAGCTGAAAATATATGGCCCTTAATGAGATTTAAAAGTTGTCCAACACGTGTCAAAATTCTATGGTACCATTTGTTCGGTGATCCAACTAAAAGGTGACACTTGTCCTTACCTTTTAAAAAGTGGGTTCATTTGGGCCTCTAGGCTGACTCTAATGTTATGGAAAAGAAGGGTCTGGTGATTTTCCCCAGCTTACAAGTTCAGTATTTGGAAAAGTTAGTCTGGTGACCGAATCGAAGATCGGTGGATTTTCCCAACCCGAGGGCTAGGTGGCACCTTCTTGTTATGTCATCCATCCAACACAAAAGTTATGTCATCATTACTACTTTATTTAAGCTACTTTATCGGTGTTTACCCAGAATTCCACTCGAGTTTTGCTTGAGACTACGACACACATATCAAGGCCTATCAAATGACACCGAGTTGAAGTGTGTACGTGGGCCCCACATGACACCACATACCGGAATCCACTCTAAAAACGTAGGATACACATGTATGCCCTAAAAATGCATATACATACCTACACTGGCCTATTTCGCCTGACTAATTGGTCCCTTACCTCATGACAACATGGTAAGGTGGTGTCTTTCTACCAACCTAATGGCACTGTATATGTGTCATGTGCACATTTGCACTGACACTTTAATCATACTGCCTACAAATACCTGGCCCTTTATTCGGTAAGGCCAAATCGCATAGTCCTTGAGAATCTTTCTATATCTCATCATTCTTACGACTCTTCCCAAACTAGGCTTAGGCATTTGCCTGATACAAGCTTATCCTCAAGTCTCTAGGCTCAAAATTTTGGATATTACATAGAGCAACTCAGCTATGGTTAGTCAGTTCCTATTTTCTCAAATATGAGCAATTGATAGAGGTGGTTCCCATATTTGTGGATTAGAGCATCTCCCAGAAAGTAGGTTTGACCGAGTATCCAAACAGAGGGAGCTATGCGGATATGGGCCGAGTGTCTAGGTATGCTTTATTTGGGCTTGTAGGCGTCGGGCCCATAGTACTAATTTTGGGGTCTATAGAAGGTTTAGGGGGTAAAACGAAAATAGAGTTAAGAAATTCATATTCAATTCAAGAGTGGTTGTTAATTGAATCATTAATAAGCACTTTTTTCTTTGTAACAACGGACTTAACAACTGGTTTTTTTAAAAACCATAGCATGCTTTTTTTTAATATCACCCTTTATAAAACCATTCTTTAATAGGATCTCCCCTATTTTTCTCTTAAAAAGAAATATCTCTGCTCATGTGTTGAACAAGGGAAATTTATAAAACAGAGATGTTACATGTTGGATGAAACTATGGTTACATTTTCAATAAAAGCGTGAAATCTTCAACTTCCATTTTGATTTTGCATAAGTGGCCAAGTTTTTTTTGTTGCTAAAGCCATCGCATTATATAAAGTAAGTACTTTATGGTTGATTTTCTTTTTCTACAGTAGACAAAGAAGGCAAGAGAAACAAAGAAGCTAGCTTCTTGTGATCTCTTCCTTCTGTCTTTTGTGTCCTTTTTCTTGCCTTTATAATATGTTTCAATACGTTGCCTAGAGAAGTGGTGCTTTAGAGGTTGTTTGAATGATAAATTTGGAGTAGAGAGGAGGAGAAGGAAAGGAAATTTTTTATAAATTAGATTTAAGAAAATTATAGAAAAAAGGGCAACCCAGTGTAGGGGATAGATGTATGTAGCCTTATACAATTGATTCTTTGGACCTGTGTAAAGTGTAGCAATGTACAGTGGTGTGATTGAGAAACTTGTATATTTCACTTAGGGCTTGTTTGATATGCGGAAGAGGTGGGAAGGGAAGGAAACATGACCAAGTTTCCTTGTTTGGAATATAATTTTGGCTTAATCTTTCAGAGAACTCAAGTTCCTGGGCCCACCAATGTTCCTTTAATGGTGGGAAGATAAAATCCCACTAAAATTGGTGGGAACCTAAGTTCCTTCGCGGGAAAGAAGATTCAGAAGACAAATATGTCCCTGAAAAATTTAAATTAAAAGGCGAGAACCTGAAATTTGCTTATCACATTCGAATTTGGAAAATTCGAATGTGATAAACAAATTTCAGGATTCTTGCCTTTTAATTTAAATTTTTTAGGATTTTCGCCTTGCAAATTCAAATTTCATCAATAAATTTGAATTTTTTAATAAATTTGAATTTCATTCTATAGAAAAAAAATCAATTTCATTAATAAATAAAGTAATTTTTTTAATTATTTAAATTATAATTTATATTTTATTCATTTTATTTAATTTTAAATTATTGACTACTAATTATTTAATGTATGAATTGAATATATAATTATTAATTTACTTTGAGGGTAAAATGGGTATTTCTCTTTTTTTTTTCCCTAAGTTCCACTCTAAATTTTCTTTATACCAAACAACTCATCTTCCCTTAACCCATCTTCCATCACCCCTTACAATCTTCCTTTCCCTTCCCTTCCCCTCTCTAAGTTCCTTTCCCTCCTCAAATTTTTCTCGTACCAAACGGGCCATTAGTGGTTCATAGAATCAATCCTACTTATATATGTTCGAGGTATGGGGAGACAAGCAATAGGGTTGCTTAACATATGGAAAGTTGTGCATCACCTGATTTTGATACAAGTGCATTTGATGCCGACCATCTTGATGATATGGTCAAAGCATTAGAAGAGGACCTATAGGATTACCCTAAAATGATGGAAACTTTGAATGGCAACGTGGTAAAGCTATTGTATGAGGGGTGTACTAAATTTACCCTTTTGAGAGTTGTGTTGATGTTGTACAACTTAAAGGCGAGAATGGGTAGTCTGATACGAGATTCACAAAATTGCTCGAAGCTTTGAATCTAATGTTATCAACCAAAAACATACTTCCACCCAAAACATATGTTGCAAAGAAGATGTTGCGCTCCGTAGCCTTAGCTACAAGAAAATGCATGCTTGCCTAAATGATTGTGTCTTATTCAGGAATAAATATACATCACTAACTCATTTTCCTATATGTGACAAGTCACGCTACCAACAGAATGGGAAGAGCCTGAATAAGATGTTATGGTATTTCCCCATTATACCTAGATTTAAATGCTTTTATAGCAATCCTAAAGATGCAAAAAATTTGAGTTGGCATATAGATGAAAGGACAGATAACAACATCCTTAGACGTCTTGCTAATTATCTAGATAGAAGAAGTTTGATATGAACTACCCTAAATTCGCTATAAAGATTGTAACATCCTAATTTTTATTATTGGGAATAAAGTAGTATTAATGAAAAATTATTTATAACAAATAGAAATTTATTATGTAATTATTGAAATAAAAAGAATTTATGAAAAATGTGACTTTTAGGAACAAAATGAATTATAAAGTAGTAGTAGAAGTAATGATAATATTTTTTAAAAAAAAGAGTTGAATCAAAATTAAAGGATTTATTTAAAAGAAAATGAAAAGAAAAGGAGAGATGCCTAAAATACTCAACTCAAAATCTAAGCTAGGAATAAGAGATTCGATGAGCACAATTTCATCATATCTCTTCCACACTATCCAACATATCACATAACAGAAAAATGATATATCAATATAGTTATTGAAAATATTTACAAAATTATGATTCCTTATACAACATTTCATCACAAACATCATAACTATCACAACAGTGACAATCTTAATAATAATCTCCACTCATATATATGAGTTGGAAAATATACTACTTCACTTAACTAAGTTCATATTTAAACATAAAGATAATTTTTCAAAACACATACAAGTAATATAGATGAAAGTAAGGTTTATAAAACATCTTACAACCCAAAACATACATATAGAATAAATTAACCCTAGTCACCTCAACTCTAAGCTTAACCTTAACTTGAGGAGCAAAGCACAAGCGATCACTGGTTATAAGAAAGCACCTAATTGGAAGTGATCATATACAACCTCGTTGTGATGAAGGAAGAGGTTCAACTTCCTATCTAAACTGTTGGCATATGTAGCATGACACTTTGTAGAGCGGTCAAGGCTGGCCAATGTTTGCAGCAAAGCCTCCATTTAAGGAGGAAGATATGGTAATGGAGGGGGAGAAGCTTATGGAGGAGGTGGTGGAGACAGAGGAGGTTCAACACTATAGAAATTTTGATATATATAAAGGTTATTATCAACCATAAATCATGGTCTTGAACAATGATATATGTGGACATTATATATGCTCGGCACAGATAAATTATTGTTCCAAACTATTATTTATTCTAGACCTATTATAACGGTTAATGCAACACCTATTATATATTGAGACTCGGTTAGGTCATGATATGCGCATTGCTGTGATAATAATTAATGGCACATGTGATCAACCATCATAATATATGATAATACTTGCATGATACATAATGGTCTCATATTGAAAACCATTATTTATTCAATAACATATATAATAGTTCTTATGTAAGAACCGTTACTTTTAATAAAAAATAAATAATTGTGTCATAGAGACAATCGTTATGTATTTAGTACATTAATAACTGTTTATAAAAATGAACAGTGAACTTTTATAATGAATGATGGTTATTATATAATAACCATGATGTATGAATGTGAGACACTTTAGGTGAGAGTTTTTGAGCTAGTTGGACTTGTTTATATGTAATAGAACATTACCTTCAATATCGAGTGGTTATACAATTTGGGATGGATCAAGACATTGCAGGCTTTATGGGAAGAATTAATGGCAACTGTTGACTTATATATGATAGTGTGCATAATTAACCTTTAAACACTACTACAAAAAAAGCTTTTAATGGCGCACATCTAATGACGCTTCTCAAAGAAACGCCGTAGGTAATTGTTTTTTTTCTTAAGGGGAAAAAATTATAAGCTACGACGCTTTTTATTATAAATGTCACAACTTAGTGTTAAGCTTGTATGACACTTTCTTAAGAAACGTCGTGCAAGATCTTTTTTTCTTTTCTTTTTAATATCAAGTATATCAGCTATGACATTTTACAAATGGTGTAATGATTTAAAATTATATTATGAACGTTTAGATACTACTTAAGTTATATACATGTAGTTAGCAAATAAACTTTCCCCAACTTATTTATTTCTAATTCTTTAATTATAAATTAAAATAAATGACATAAATATTTAAAAAATAAATTAACAAAAGCTATACAAACACTTTATCTAAAAAAATGCCTAAATGAAATTTGCCCTTAATAATATGAATAATTTGTAAAAAAATTATAAGTAAAACAAAATAAGGTTTATTGCCTTAACAGCCAAAAAAAACAATTCGACCTTGGACGGCGTTTTAACGTAAAGTGCTGTCTAAGGTCTTTTTTTAAAAAAAAATCGATATTGGTGAAAACATTTAAACCTCATTTATTCTCAATGTTATTAAATGCTACTTAGCTTATATAAATAATGAACATTCATGTAGTCATAGCAAACTTTTCTACACTTATTTATTTCTAATGATTTAATTATGAAGAAAAAATAAATAAAGAAAAAATAAAAAATAAAATAAATAAATTAAAATGTAAATCCAATTTTTTATATTAATTTCCTTGTGCCCAAGACCTTTTATTCCATTAGTTATCGGTCAAACAAAAAATTTATCTGCAAAACAAAATTATCAAGAAAACAAATTGTACCTTAATCGGCCATTTCAAAGAAAGTGTCGACTAAAATCCTTGAAATATCAAAGGAATAATCTGTAAAAAAATAAAATAAAAGTTACCAGAAAAAAAATCTGTCCACTAAAGTCTTAAACATAAAAAAGAAATAATATGTAAAAAAAAGTTTCAAACAAAAATATGGACCTTATCCGGCACTTCACTAAAAAGCGTCGGATGTGCCGGATAAGATAATAATTTTAATTACCTTATTTGACGCTTCACAGTGAAATGCCGGAGAAGGCAACGATTTTTATTGTCTTATCTGACGTTTCAGTGAAGCACCGAAGAAGGCTAATAAATATTAGCCTTGTCCGTGAAACGCTGGAAAAGGCTAATTGAATTAGCCTTATTCGGCACTTCAGTTTCCTTAAGCAATTGATTACCTAAGGTAATATATATAATTGCCTTGGCCGTTGGCCAAGGTAATTATATAATATATTAATATAGATATAATATATAATATATATATAATTATTTATAATATATTAATATATATATTATAATATTATATTATATATGTATCTTTGAACGGCGTTTAAATGTCAAGCGTTGTTAAAGATTATTAACTTTGAATTTAACGTCATCTTTTTTTATTTTTTATTTTGATTATTGAAAGCTATGACACTTGGTAAGGAAAGCGCTGGAGCTTCTATAGACTTTGAATTTAAGGTTCTATTTTAACTTTTCACCAGCCCGCCATTATCGTCTTCCTCACACACCCTGCAACTCCTAATTTTTTAAATCTCTATTACTCCACCATATTGTCTTATCCCTTCAGTCCCCACTCTATTATCTTAGTCTCTATTTTCTATAGAAGCCCCTTATCTTGTAAGTGTTTTTTTAGATACAGAAGCTTAAATCTGTATGCTTTCTTTTTATTCTTTTTAGTTAAAATATGTCATGAATATTATATTTATGCTTATTTTTTTCTAGGTATTTACTTGAAGTTTCAACTCTGCCTCCTTAAACTTCATATTGCAAGTTTTTTAATTTCTGAGTTTAAA
The DNA here is from genome assembly GCA_037074505.1 of Albizia julibrissin. Classification (NCBI taxonomy): domain Eukaryota; kingdom Viridiplantae; phylum Streptophyta; class Magnoliopsida; order Fabales; family Fabaceae; genus Albizia; species Albizia julibrissin. The sequence goes on along the minus strand of CM073486.1, from coordinate 19,497,964 downwards.
TCTGTATATTTTATTCTTCTTCTTCTTCTTCTTCCTTTTTTTAGTTAAAATCTGTCATGAATCTTATATGTATGCTTAATTTTTTTTCCAGATATTTACTTGAAGTTCTTCCATGCTTGATAGATGAAGATGAAAATTAAATATTGCAAAGAAAACTTGCAAGTTTGATTATGGATTTAGATGTAAATACAGATTGAGAGTTTTATTAGGAAAAAAAATCAATCACACAATTTTTTTTTTAAAAAAGCGACCTTTTATGACGCTTCATGTGGAAGCACTATAAGAGGTGTACTCCTACTGCGCTTCCTGTAGCGCCGTAGGAGGATCTTTACCTTCTATAGCATTTCCAATTGGAAACGTCGTAAGAGGTTAGTATTTTTTTTAAATAATAATAATAATAATTAAATACAATGTTCCGGCGTTTTTTAAATTTAACAAGTGCCGTAGGTTCTTCTTATGACACTGGATGCTATGCCGTTTGCAAAACGCCATAATACTTTTTTAAAAAAAGCGTCGTTTGTCATGTTTTTTATAGTAGTGAAACGTTATATATTCTTGTGTGACCTTCACCTCAACATTCATAATGTTTATTCACTGTGACCGTTATATATTCCCAAATTTGTAATAGTAGTAGTGGTGAAGGAAGAGAAGGAGGAGAAGGAGGATGAACGGAAAAAGCTCTCTGGTGTTTGTAAGAGGTAAGTTTCACCCAAGAGGGGGGTGAATTGGGTGATGTAGAAAATTTTTCGGTTCATATGATATTATGAAACTGAATGAAGAAAGAGTAAAGGTGAGAGAAATTGCACACAGAGATTTATACTGGTTTTGCCTCAATCCCAGGTCTACGTCTAGTCCTCAGAGATCAACACCTCCTGAACTTTTCACTAAACTTCCAAGATTCAATCAGCTCTTGGAACTCACGATACAACAATTGTCTTTGTAAGGACTCCGAGCATAAATGTTCTACATCTAGAACTTTCTCTCCCCTTAACGGCAAGTCTTACAAGCAAAGTTATTCCAATGACATTTCTCTCCTGCTTATTTATGCAAGTCTTACGAGCAACAACATTCTCCCCTGCTTACACCCCTGTAAGTATTATGAGCAGCAACTTTCTCTACCGCTTGTACTTTGTAAGTCTTACAAGCAAAAAGTCTTTCAAGGATCTCTCTTTACAGTTTCCCCATAAGAAAATTCTACCCTCTCTAGGTCCCTTTACCTTGAGATGCAAAATATAATGAAAGTGTTGACAAGATTCTCTCACAGAGTAGATATGATGAACACTGAAGTGCAATATGAATACAGAGAAAATATGAAATCAAAGACTTATGTAAACTCTTGGTTCTTTTCGTATGCATTGTTCTATGTCTCTGTTTGTCTTTGAATCTCTGTATATATAGTTGAATTGGAGATAGACATTGCAGAGCGTCCGTTGAGGAGCGGGATGTTTTCGTTTGAATCTTCAGACAGGCTATCATGGTGTGCTCAGTTACGCGTGGTGGCTGTTGGCCCATTTTCGATGACAGCTAACGCATATCATTATGTCAACCATATTTAACTCCTTTAGTGTATTTTCAATCTCTGTATATTAACGGTTTTTTTAAATAACCATCAAATAAACCCCTTCCTTTGAACCAATAATTTATCGTTTATCATTTTAACATTTAAGTATTGTACATAATATATCATGATTCATATTAAACAACCGTTAAATATATATTGTTATATTTAACAGTTATTGTCTTACAACCGTCAAATATAGTGCCATATATGTAACAATTGTCTTTAAATAAATGTGAAATATAGTGCCCAATATTTAACGGCTGCAAACCATTATATATAAATATTTGACGCTCGAATATTTAATTGTTGAAAACCTTCAAATATCCAAACAAAAAACTATTATATATAAACAAATCTGTAGTAGTGTTCCTTTATTTACTTTTCATATATCAAATATCATAATAAAAATATTTAAGGTTTAATATATTATTTGGTCCTTCAAGTTTGCCCGTATTGTGGTGTCAGTTCCTTAAGTTTCAAACTATAGATTTTGCTCCCTCAAGTGATAAAATAGTCCAGGTTTTTATGCAATTATAAGAAATAATATTTCAAATGGAATGAAATTTGAATGGAAAAAATTAAAATAAGGATAAATGGGAAAAACCAAACATTGTATTAACCTAAAATTTAATTATTTCTTCCATAGAAGGTAAGAGATGAAAAGAGAAAATAACGGGACGGTTCGTTTTCTTGTTTTAGAAACAATTTTTTTTAAAAGACAAAGAATTAAAAAAAATGTTTGGTTGTTAATTTTTAATTTAATGTTTTGTTAAAAAATAGAAATATGATTTTAAAAACAGAAAACTCAAAACAACCTTTACAATTTTTCTATTTTTATCTGTTTTATTATTTTTTAAATTTTTATTTACACTCTGATCACACTCCACTTTGTCCCTCGCCCTGGTCTCTTACTCTTGTCTTCGTTGTCTATGTTTTAAATATTAAGGAACTGGAGAGCGAGTAATACCTGTCCGACATTCCCAGAGAATGGGCCACAAAGCCACGAGCGAAAAACAATCGTTTCAAACAAGTTTTTATGTTCTTTTAATTTTAAATCGACTATTTTACCAGAATTATCTAAACAAATTTTTTAATTCTTTTATTTTCTTTTCAAAAACAAACAAGACCAATGAATTTACTTATTAAGGACTCATCATGACAACTGAAAAATTCAATAATCAAAATCTTGATATATATATTACAGAGAAAAAGAATAATATAAGATGAGTCCCATAAAAATGAAATCTCTCCTTGTTCAATCGCTTATAGACTCCATTTCTATTCCTTATATATGATCCAAACCTGGAGACTCAAATTCTCTGAATTCAAACTGGATAATAATGACGTCTGAGGAAAAGAGATGAAAAGATTAGTCGACCCCACCTAAATAAGTGAATCACTTGCACTCTAATCTCCCTCCTGACTTAACTGGAATTTCTCAATTATTCTGGGGGCAAAATGGTCTACCCATGCGAGCTCTGTGGCTTGGAATAGTGAAGTGCCTGATTCTTCCTTCTTGTTCCCTCAAATACCCTTCACACAGAAACCCCCGGGAAAACTTATCTTCCACAACCCTATCCACATCATGAACAAACACATCGGTTTCACCTTCTTCTCTGTTCCTCGCCATTAGCCCCGCCGTGTAAATCGCGCTCATCCTTCCCGGAGCTCCCTCGAAATACCCCGTCGGCGCGTCCACCATTATCACATCCCAGTCAATATCATATATCTCGCTTGGGAACCCCTTCAATGCCAACTTGCACTTAGAGAATCTCGGGTCGGTTACCGTCCGGCAATCTTCCTCCATTCCGATCTTCATCAGTTCGTCGGCGTCTCGGACTTTGGTGTCGTACACCACGTGGTAGGACTCCAATGAGGGGAATTTCTCTCTGATTTTGCCGATCCACAATTTGTCTTCCTCTAGGAACACCGTCCGGCCGCCATGGTTGAGCGAGGTCCACATCAGGCTATCATGGCCAAGGCCGAAGACGAGGAAGTTGCAGGGCGATTTCTTCTGAAGAACTCGGGCTGAGACAGAGATCTCATGAATAGTTTGCTGGGGAGTCAAGTTGGTAGTGGCGTAGTGGATTATTGCGTTTGCCAGCGACGGTGGGATTTTGGTGCATGTCCCCGTCAAGCACGGTGGTGGTTCTGATTTTGTTGCTTCGTTGTCTGAAGCTACTGGGCTGATTGTAGTGTTTGAGAGATGGGTCTGTGGCTGAGAAATTGGGAAGAAGAAGCTTGATCTGAGGATGAAGATGAATATGAGGAGAAATGAAAAGCACAGAAAGCCGATTTTGAGGCTCCCTGTGAATTGAGTTTTGTTCCTCATCGTGTTCTCTGTTCTTCAAAAGTAGAGAGAGACACTCACAGATAGAGAGAGAGAGAGAGAGAGAGAGAGAGACTGTGATTTGAGTATGGGAGGAGGTGATGGGGATGAGTTATTTGAAGGAGAGAAGAAACAAAAAAACATGGAAACTCTGAATTTTCTTCAGAACAAAGTGAAGCTATGTGGTGTGTCGTAAGAGTGAGGAGAGATAAATAGTAACCATGTACAGCCACACCGAATCCGTGGCAGGGTGTGAAATTTAAAATAGGAAAAATTAATTCATAATCTCAAGAAATCAAGTTTAACAATCCACCCCAATTAGTGTCGGTATAATAATAAGTTAATAACACTAACATCAATCAACACGATATAAAATTAAAAAAAAAAAAAGTTTTAGTACCTCTACCCTCCCCCTACCACATGACATTCACTAGTGCACAGGTTTTTCCATTTTAATATAATAGATATTTTATTGAGCAATTATTATGACTGCATATGCATATTCAGTGTTAGAATACCATATTATTGGTTAAGTTAGAACAATCCATAATTTATGGATACAAGAGGAGTAATATACCATATTAATATTTTTGTTTGGTTTAGCTTATGTATATATATAAGTTCGATTTACGTAAATCGAAATAAAATTCCTCCACATATTACCTCGTAGACCGTAAAAGATATTTCGTAGACTATAAAAGATACCTCATATACCACAAATGACGATTGAAAAACACTTTTGGAGGTTCCAATCGCTATTCAAAACATGTTCAACCCTAAACTTATAAAATCGCATTAGATTCCTTGTGTTTAAAATTTGAGTATCAGAAAAGATACTTGTGTTGGAAGAGAAAGCAATCAACCCTAAATTAGATAATAATATAAAAAAAAGGAGTAATATAATATATATTTTATAAAACTTATAAAATTATATTATTTAATATATACACACACAAAGCAAGTGACATTATTTTTTTATACTTTTTGACTAAAAAAATTATAAGTAAGAGATTCACTTAATTTTCGATTAAAATTTATGAAGAAATTTATTGTTACATTTTTACTAATAATAATAATAATATATTATTATTATTATTATTATTTACAAAACATAATATTAGATATTAAAAATTAATATTATAATTATGGAAAATTATTTATAGGAATTTTAATTTATGGAATGATAGAGGGATAAAGAATTAATGTAAAAAGACACATAAATACCATGTGAATTGTCAAAACCCAAAAATGTTCATTAACACATGCAAAGGAAAGAGATAGGATTGAGAGGGAATCAAGGTTTTTTATATTTGTATCAAATGATCAAAATACCCCTCAGATTAAAAACTTCACTCACCCTCTCTCCCTTTCTCTCCCCCAATTCTCTCTTCCCTGGTCTAGCCACCATTTCCCTCTTTCCCTCTTCATGTCATCTCCTTTCCCCGTCGACAACACCCTTGGTACCACCTCCTAGAAGCCAGAACCTAGTACTGCCTCTCCCATCATCCTTGTCCTCTTGTAAATCATCCAAGATCTATCGAATGATTTAGGGAAAGGACTCACCTCTGGCTCAATACCTTCGGTACTATCGAAGAAGTTGCTCTCGCCTACTATTGATTCGTTGCCTCTCTCCCTCTTTCCACTCTGACTCTTTTGGCTCTTTCTTCGAATTTCTGTTGGTAGTGGTGAGAATATACGAGAAAACGACTAGTGCCTTCTGGTGGTGGTGTTGCGTGAACTTCGGCGGTGGTCATAATAGATTTGATGGTAAATGTGAGATTTCTAATGGTGGCGGCGGTAAACTCTCATCCTTTCTCACTCTCTATTTTCAACGTCTTCCCTTCCTCTTTAGAGGCGACGGATCTGAATGTTTTGAAATTGGATTACTTCTTATAGGATTGACTAAAAGAGTAATGGTTTTGATAAAATTCGTAATGATTTTGACAACATCAATCAGTACTACCAAAATGTGAAAAATGATTTACAAAGAGTTTTGGTTTGTAACCAATTGAGTAATGAGATTAACTAAAAGAGTAATGATTTTGACAAAATGCGTAATGGTTTTGACAAAATTCATAAGTATGAGATTGATGAAATGAATAGTGGTCTTGAATAAATCTGTGATGGTTTTGATAAAATCAATAAGTACTGACAAAATATGTAAAATGATTGACAAAGAATTTTGGATTATGACTAATTGAGGAATGTGATTAACTAAAAGAGTAATGGTTTTGACAAAATCCGTAATAATTTTAATAAAATTAATAAGTATTGACAATATGTTTAAAATAATTGAGTAATTGGGGCTTTTTGATCTTTTATTCCAAGCATAAAAAACCTATATTCTCATCCCATCTCTTCTTTATCATTTGCTTGTATTAATGGACTTTTGTGTGTTTTTGAGGTTAAAATAGTATTTATGTGTCTTTTTTTAAGAATTAAAGATGGTGAAGTGGACCCGACATGTGGGCCTGCCTATTTTTCTTAATACTTCATTTCCTTGAATCATTTCGGAGAATCATCATATTATTTTAATTATGTGGGGTGCCATATACATAATGCACGAACCAAATGTAAGGTCATTTGTTATTGTCTAATAATTTCATAATGTCTAGTAAATTATAGGGAGAATTCTAAAAAAATACTATTTAAACTTCAAAATCTCAAATAGGTGATTTAACAATAAAATGATTTATTAATTGTATTACCATTCTTGTTAATTCCATTATCGAACTTGTTAACGAGATTTTGAAGTTTAAATGGTATTTTTTTGGCATTCTCCCTAAATTATATATATTTTGTATGCATTACATACAGTTGGAAAAAAATTGTAAATAACAATAAAATTAATTTATTATTACTGCTTTTATTTTTTTTATGGTAAAATTTACTTTTGTTAGTAAAAGTTGGTTAGTTTAATTCCACTTATAAATTTATTCATCTAGATTATCTATTTAGTTAAAGAAAATTCACAAAATAATATTTTATTTAATTTTAAGTCTTTCAATATAATTTATCCTTCTGAAATACCCATTTGAAAACAACATTGTGGCCGGCATATTCACCGACGAAGCTCGTTTGTTGGGTGTGGATATATATACTCTAAATTATACATATTGTTGTAATATTTAAATCGTAGCGTGACCTGTTCTTTTTTTTTCTTTTTTGTTTTTTTTTGCCTGCATAGCGTGACCTGTTCTATATTAAATATAAAAAGGGAATTGGTTGATAAGGCTTAGAAAACAAGTAAGTTGTAAGAATGATTGTATCCGTGTATATATCTTTATTGAAAGAGAAGAATCTGATAGAAGGGGGCAGAGTTGGTAAAATGAATTAGTCCTTGAGACCAAATTGAAAGATGGCCAGGTCATATGGTTGTTACATTATTCGGTCATGGTTGGTATAACAGCAGGTGGGGCTTGGGGGAGCATATATCTCATTGACTTTTGTCCGTTATTTTCATGTTCTTCGAGGTAAAAATGGTGGTTACATTTTGACCATCTCTACTTGTAAATGTGCATGGATCTAATTTTGATGCTCACCCTGACTCTAAACATATTGTCTTAATAATTATTAATATAATGTATGAAATTAATTGAACATAAAATAAGTAAAAATACATTTATTATTTAGATAACTCAAATAAAACTTTAACAAAAGGGACAAGCCTATTCTAAAAATAGGATCTTGTATATAGGGATAAAGGGAGTAATTATAATGCTCACTGATTCTAAATATATAACTTTAATCAATAGGGTTTGGGTCTAGCAGAAGGGGCTAGTCCATCACAACATGATGAATCAAGGTTCGGATCGTCACTGGGAGAAGTGCCCACATTTAGTGTTGGAGTTTTAACTTGCAAGTGGGTGTGTTAAATGGAGCAAGTCCCACATTGTTTGAGAGAGAGAGAGAACACAAGTGTATATATTACACCTTATGAATTTGGGCTAGTAAAAAAACCAAGAGGAAGAGTAGGCTCACACGCACAACAATGGGCCACTAGAAGGCAAACGCAGTGGAAATCTGGCGATTCCTCCCTGCGCGCGAGTTAAATATGGAATGGGCACTTTTTATCAAATGTTTTTTTGGAAAAATCAACTAGGCAACATGACTAACGTTCATGGCCATTATCTCCAGATTTCAAAACTACTCAATAAAATCATGTTTATGACCTTTAACAACATTCAAAAACTGCTGATTTAATCATGTTTATGGCCATTGATTCTCGTCCAATGTTCAAGTGCATGAGGTGCCTATAAAAGGCATTGCCTACAAGAGGTTCAGGCACCTGGTTCAGAAATCTCGAGCTCTCTTCCTCTCTGGTTTTCCTCTGTTTTCTCTGCCTTATAGTTGCTCTATATTTTACTATTTTGTTTCACCCTGTATGTGCAAGAAGAGTCCATTTTATCTTGGGAAGTGCCGCTTCTAGTTAGCCGGAGGTTACGGAATATCTCTTAAGGTCAGTGTTCTTAGACATGACTCGGATTACATATTTGCAGGAGTTTACCAACAATCTTAAGAGATATCTATGGCTTCTGTTCCTCCTATTGGTTCTGGAACTACTTCCCAGGCTAACAATGCTACTACTTCCGAGGCTAACAACACTGGTGCTAGTTCTATTATGATGGCAGTGCCTATGCCTAGACAGTTTCCAAACGTTTCCAAGATAGAGCAGTTCGAAGGGAAGAACTTCAGACACTGGAAGGAACATGTCTACACTATTCTTGACATGCATAGAGTTGTTGATGCACTTACACAACCTGTACCATCCCCAGATGCTACCCAAGCCCAGAAGGATGCTTGGGCCTATGCTAACAAGGTTTGCAGACATACTCTCATTACTACCTTATTTAACGACCTGTTCAATGTGTGCCATGTTTACAAAGAAGCGAACGAGATATAGGGATCACTTATCCTTAAGTATACTGCTGAGGATGCTGGAAAGCAGAAGTTCATGATATGAAACTTTTACAAGTGGGAGATGATAGATGACAAAGACATCAAGCTCCAGATCAACGAGTACCATAAGTTGAATAAGGAGCTTGGGGCTGAGAAGAACAATTTGTCAAATGAGTTTGTGGCTAGTGTGCTAATCGAAAAGCTGCCAGATTCATGCAATGACTACAAGCAACAACTAAAGCACAAACATAAACAACTGTCCCTGAATGATATGATCACTCATATCATTATTGAAGATACCAACCGAAAGGTGAAACAAGATGCAAAGAGAAAAGAAATGACTGCTAAAACAAACTTAGTTGAGGAAAAGCTGCACAATAAGAGGTACGACTCCAAAAACAGAAAGAACAAAAATGAAAAACCTTACTAGAAGCCCAAGGATACTAATCCCAATAAGAAGATGAGTAGTTGTTTTGTTTGTGGAAAACCAGGTCATTATGCAGTGTAGTGTAGGAAAAGGGCCAAGGGAGATAACTCTCAAAATGGTGGAAATCCTCCCAAGCCAAATGTGAATTTGGTTTAAGGAAATGATAGTAGTGATGAAGAAATCATTGTTGATATGGTATCACAAGCCCTTCTTATCTCTAATGTGAAGAAATGGGTGGTAGACTCAGGAGCTACCAAGCACATCTGTGCAAACAAAGAGATGTTTACCTCCTTTGAAGAAGGGGAATACCACATTTATCTAGCTAGCTCCCGAACCGCTAATGTCAAACCTCCTCAATATTTTAACATTTATCAGAGTATTCACGCGCAATTCAATGAACATACAGAAATAATTCACTATACTGATATAAAATTCTTGATTATATTACAAAATGTCCTTATAGGGTTTATACAATTTACAGTACATATCCCAAGTACACAGAAAGATTAGTTGATGACCAATGATAAATCTTGATCAGCACCGGTCCTTCCATTTCCAGCTTATGCCATGTTGCCCTTGAGCAGCTTATGCTTGCTGAATAAGTCTTTAAGCTTATGGAAAGGGGTAAGATTCATACGAATCTCAATAGTAACAAATATCAATAATATAAAATATAAAAAGTAAATATGCAATGCAGCATTTATCATGATGCAGCAATCAAAATGTCATGCACATGTCAGACAATGCTTAGGAACCAAATGATGATTTCGCCTGGGTTCAAAATGATCATCCGTTTCTGATATGCATAAATATCATCTCATACTATGATCACAACAACTCGAAGTAGGCCTATACCTATCCTTGGAGCATCATAATTAGAGCAAGCCTATACCTGTCCATACATATCACAATTGGAGCATGCCTATACATGTCCGTACATATCAAGTCACTCAACTGGGTCCACTTGGCCACATGGTACCTCAAAGGTTCTATGGGGTTATCACTCACACCCAGTGAGTATTAATGCCACAAGCAACACATTGTATAAACCATGGCAACCATTGCATATTAATAATCATATAGAATATGAAAGACATAGTTACTACCTGGACTCCTTTCCAAAGCCTAGCTATTACCAGTCCTTTAATCTTTCGTCCGGCTCAGGAAATTACCAAATTCCTAAAATTTCCAAAGTAGATACAAATGAGTTATTACTTATTCATACTTTATTGTAAAATTTACAAGTTGGTTATTATAGTCCAAAATTACATATTTACCAAAATGCCCTAGGAGACCCGGTATTTTTGTACTTTTCCAAAAATTACAACACAGCCTTATTTTACTTACTTTTGGGTGTAGAGTCCATTTTTGACCTCGAATCAGGCTAATTCCAACTTAGATTATAGTTTTGCCCTTGACAACCCTAGCTTAGGGTTTTAGGGGCAAAATTGTCATTTCACAATCTGGGGCCTTTCACACTTCGTTTTCTTCATAAACCATACACAATTTTCCCTCCTAAACACCATGAAACCATTAGAATCATAAAATTCTAGCTCTATCTTACAGTTTTCATTCTGGCCGAAACATAGGGAAATCCAAGGGAAAATGGATTTTCATACTTTCAATCCTTAAAATATCTTCTTATCACTTATTTCTACTTATTTAACCTTCCAATTATCAATTTTAACATAATTAATGAAATTTGGGCAGCACTTCCCCTTAGAAACTGGACATCCCAAATTTACAAATTCACCAGAAAACAGTCCAATAACCAGCAAGAAATTCATTGCAACTCAGTTTTGTCAAGAATACTAGAGTTCTAACAATATACCTTGCTCTTCCTCCTTGTTCCTAGTTTGGCCAAGATGTCTCTACTTCCCTTTGGAGTTTTTGCTTGTTGAATGACTAACCCAGGAGAATAGGGAGGTTAAGGAGAGGTTTTGAGTACTATAACACAAGATTGAGCTGAGATTTTGGCATACTTACCTTATATTTGAGCCTTGAACCTTATTTCTTCTTCCTCCTCTTCTTTCTCTCTAGCTCTCTTCCTTTTCTTCCTCTCTTCTTATCTTGGCTGACTTGGCCCCTTTAAATGGACAAAGGATGAGAACTTTAGAGCTCTCTAGAACTGCACATATGTCCTCCTTCTTATCCAACGAAATCACATGTTGCAAATTAATTATTTATATTATTGTATAATATTTGTATAAGCTCCCATATGTACATCCTTTTAAATTTATACATAAAAATCACCAAATTTTATTTATTTGGTCAAAAGGACTATTTTGCCCTTGCAACTTTTCTCATTTTCGCAATATTCGAGAAAATTGGCAGAATTGTCACTAAACTTTGAAAATTCATATCTAATTGTATAGATATCCAATTTTGATGGTTCCAAAGGCTATGTGACTCTTTTTAAGTCTAGTTTTAGAAAAAAATATAATTTATTTTTCAATTAGAAGCTCAAAATTCCCAGAAATTTTATTTTTGAATGTTGCCACTGAAAAATGCCAAATTCACTGGGAAAATTTCAAAATTTCATATCTCATTGTATACAACTCCAAAAATTTCATATGACATATAAAATTAAACCTTATCATATCTAATTTCATTTTGAAAATTTTCATAATCTTTGGAGGTCATTTACTAATTTTAAAGTGTCACACAATCCGATTGTTGTTAGACCTGGCTGACACCCAAGAGGGGGGTGAATTGGGTGTATGATAAGAAAGTCTGATCTTTTAAAAATATTTTCACAACTTATCAAATCAATACATATTGAACTATAAAATCATATGCAGATATATAGATCATATATGCTGGAAATGTAAAAGCTTAGGGAAGAGAATATGCAAACTGTGATTTATCCTGGTTCGGTCCAATCCACGATGACCTACGTCCAGTCCCCAGGCTCCTCCTGAGATTTTCAATCTACTATCTTCTTGTTTAATCGGGCATAAGAACAACCGCTATAAATCTCTTACGAAGTCACTCCCCCTTACACACTGTAAGGTTTACACACTCTTACAGTAAGTTGAGCAAAGAAATCTCAAAGTCCTTTCTCTCTTACTTACCCGTGCAAGTCTTACAAGCAGCAACATTCTCTCGTGCTTACACCACTGTAAGTCTTACGAGCAGTAACATTCTCTACTGCTTGTACCTTGTAAGTCTTACGAGCAGAAAGTACTACTAGCAATTCTCTCTACAACTTTCCCGTAAGGTAACAACCCTCTCAAGGTCCCTCTACCTTGAGATCAATACAGAAGTATAGATGGTGTATTTACAGACTCTCTCACAGAGTAGATACATGTTCACTGAAGTATAATATAAATAATCTTACTCTCACAGATACATCATATATAAACAGATAAGAATAGAGAGTGTAAGAGGCGGAAGACTCTGGATATCAACATGCTTCTATTTTTCTTTCTTCTGTACACTATCTTCTGAGTTTGAATCCTCTTCTATTTATAGCTGAGTTATAGAAGAGGTCTATTGTTAAGCATCCGTCTGTTAGAGTCAATTGCTCCATTTGACCGTTACGTGTATTTGGATATTTGCCCGTTCAAACCCATCGTGTGCTCTGACAGATGCTGTAGTATTTTCCGTTGATCGTGCTCTGAAAAATGTATCAACGTTGCTTTCTTCCTATTTTGTTGAACCAGTTTGTTGAATATTTTTTCTGCCCATGATTCATTGACAATATCTCAACATACCCATTGGAGTCGCACTGCTTGTTCTGACAAATTTCCACTTTAGAAAAACTAGCCGTTATCAGTGGACGCTCGGCTACTTGTGAAGTGGTTTTTCCTTTCTCTATGGTCTCTTCATTGTTCTTTTTGTAACAATACATCAAATATCAATACAATGAAGTGTTAATCATAAATATGTTGAATCATTAGCCAAAGACAGGATTTCCGCTTTCTGGGTTGCATCACTTCTAGTGACGATGTTTGCTGTGAGTCACCTCCAGACTTGAAGATTTAAACCAAACGCTTGAGACCCTATTTTATACTTGAAATAAGTATTAAGCAATGTCTAAGAATGATAGCAAGTGAAAACACAAATATTGCATAACATATGAACACATTCGGATTAATCGCTGTATTCCACTTTGCTTCGTCAACACAAGAACTCGAGTTCCTCATACCAAACTCAAGTGCATAGAGAAACTTTAATATCTCTGGATGGCTTCTATCATAAACTTCCAGAGTACATTGTAATCCACCAAAGCAATACTGATTCAGTTGGAATTCACTGGCAGTACGCGTTCAGACTTCTTTTGTCAAAAATCATCATATCACTCGATCATATAACATCTGACTGGTAGTGATCTGAGGCATACTGGCTTTCACTGGAGGTGCATTCAGGTTCACTGGAAGTGATTTGAGAAAGTATGTAATTCACCAGAAGTGATTCAGCATCCACTGGAAGTGATCTACGAAAACAACATAATCACTCAAGTAATTTTGGCATCATTGGAAGTGATTTTGTAAATAGTGAATTTTTCTTGCAATGATTTTTGATTCACTGGAAGTGATTCTGAAAAATCCCATATCACTGGAAGTGAAATTGCAAACAGTGAAAAATTCCTCCGGTGATTTCTGCGCCACTGGAAGTGATATGCATTCTGACGCATTTCACTCGAGTGATTATTCATGATCACTCGAGTAATCTTCCTGATCACTTGAGTGATTATAAAAATCACTCGGGTGCTCTCTGTTCAGATCACTTGAACTCGAAACTCCACTTCCAATTCGACAGCAAACAGGGGTCAAATTACAGAAGGCATAACTCTTTGAATAGAGCTCCAAAATTGCTGTATTATATATCAATAGAAAGATCTTGAAGTATAGTTTCATATGGAACTAGTTTCAACTCAATAGGATCAGTGGTTTGAGAGTTATAGCCAAAATACCAAACCTGTTCCAGAGAGAGACGCTGATGTGAAGGCCAGATTTGAACACTTATATATCCTTCATCTGAGGTCCTTTAATGTTGCTTCTAGTGTCCAAATGATGTATTAGGAGTCTATTTTCATATGCAATTGTTTTGGTCTCAATCGGAGTTGTATTTTGAGAGATATGATCAAATAACCAGGCCTCGCTCAGCTGAACGAAAAATAGAGTCTGAAAAACTGCAAATCACTCGAGTAAACAGTGAATCACTACAAGTGATTTTCAGAATCACTCGAGTGATTCTGAAATCACTCGAGTGATTGTTAAAATCACTCGATGCTACAGTGCTGCTACAGTAAGCTAGAGTAAAATACGCTACAGTAATCGTATGCTACAGTGCCCGCTGCTACAGTACCCGAAGAACTTGAATCTTCATATGTTTCATTAATTCTTACAAGTTCTTTATTCCTCAATCCCTTTCTTTCATTGCTTGACTAATCTACAAGATATGTAATATTAAATAGTAGTTAGTCAAGGTAAGAGACAAGTATATTAGCAAACTTTTTCTCTCTTAATATTTGACATCTATATTTGTCATCATCAAAACTAATCATATCTAACAATTGTCTCATCAGGAAATACACCAACTATCTTGTATAACAACTATTTTGTATGTTTGACTTTTATTGGCTTTGTTTTGACACTTAATGTGCTCTTAATTCACCATTTTATTCCCCTTATTATCATCAAGGTATAAAGAAATTTTGGTGACTGAAATTTGGGATATTACAGCTAAGGTTTATGGAAAAGGAAGAGTGGTGCTAAAGCTCACATTTGGAAAGACCTTGGCATTGAATGACGTGCTGTATGTACCTAAAGTCAGAGCTAACTTAGTCTCTGTGGCGTTGCTTGGGAAAGCTGGGGTTAGGGTGTGTTTTGAATCTAACAAGATTGTCATAACTAAGAACAATGTTCTTATTGGGAAGGGCTATTGTGATAAGGGACTGTTTATTTTGAGTATTGTTGAAATGAATGAGAATACATCTTCTTCTGCTTACTTGGTTAATTATTATGATGTGTGGCATGCTAGATTAGCATATGTTTATAAATCTTATATTAAGAGGCTATAGAAACTAGGGCTGATTTCTAAAACTAAAAATGATTTTCAAAGTAAATGTGAGGCTTGTGTAGAAACTAAATTAACCAAGAGAACACGTTTTTCTACACAGAGAGAAACTGAGTTGTTGTCCTTGATACATACCGATTTAGGTTATTTAAAACAAACTAAAACCAGAGGAGGTAAGAGGTATTATATCACCTTTATCGATGATTTTTCAAGATATAGTAAAGTATATTTATTGAGAAATAAAGGTGAATCTTTTGACAAATTTCTTGTATAGAAGGAACAAGTTGAAAACTAGTTAAATAGAAAGATTAAACTAGTTAGATTAGATAGAGAAGGGGAATATTTATTACTAAATGATTTTTGTGAAAAAGAAGGTATAATACATAAAGTAACTACTCCTTATTCACCTGAGTCTAATAGTGTTGTAGAAAGGAAAAAATAGAACTTTAAAAGAAATGATGAATGCCTTACTTGTAAGTTCTGTAGCACCTAATAACTTGTGGGGTGAAGCTTTGTTGTCTGCTTATTTTCTACAAAATAGAATACCTCACAAAAAAACTAAAAAGACACCTTATGAATTATGGAAAGGGTTTTTGCCTAATCTTCAATATTTGAAAGTGTGGGAGTGTCTTGCTAAAGTTTTACTACTTGATGTTAAAAAGAGGAAAATTAGTTCCAAAACTTCTAAATGCATGTTTATTGGATATGCTCAACAAAGTACTTCTTATCATTTTCTGGTTTTGAAAAGCAATGTTTTAGATCATAATACAATCGTTGAAACAAAAGATGCAGAGTTTTTTAAACATATATTTCCTTTGAAGGTTAAGCATATTCCTACAAGATTTGAAAATTCTTCTACTTGTTCTGAATGAAATTTAAATAAAGTTTTAGTTGAAGATTTAAGGAGAAGTAAAAGACAAAGAAAACAAACATCTTTTGGGGATAATTTTTATACTTACTTGGTACAAGATGAACCCAAAAAATTTTAGGAAGCTATTTCTTCTCTAGATGAATCTTTTTGGAAAGAAGCAATAAAAGTTGAAATTGATTCTTTAAATAAAAATAAAATGTGGATTTTGGTAGACTTGCCTCTAGGAGCAAAGCCTATTGGTTGTAAATGGGCTTTTAGGAAAAAGTATTTTTCTGATGGAACTATTGATAAATACAAAGCTAGGTTGGTAGCTAAAGGGTATACTCAAAAAGAAAATGTTGATTATTTTGACACCTTCCTCCTATAACTAGGATTTCTTTTGTTAGAATTCTAATTGCCTTAGCTTCTATTCACAAACTTTTCATTCATCAAATGGATGTTAAAACAACTTTTTTAAATAGTGATTTAGAAGAGGAGATTTATATGCAGCAACTTGAAGGTTGTATTATTCCTAGGCAAGAAAACAAAGTTTGTAAACTTGTTAAATCCTTGAATGGTTTAAAACAAGCACCTAAACAATGGCATGAAAAACTGGATCCAAGTTTTGTTAAGTGGCGATTTCTCTATTGTTGAGGTAGAAAGATGTGTTTATACAAAACTTGTAAATAATGATTGTGTGATTATTTGTCTGTATGTGGATGACATGCTTATCTTTGGTAATAGCATGGGTGTTGTGCTTGAGACAAAACATTTTCTATCTTCTAATTTTGACATGAAAGATTTGGGTGAAGCAAAAGTGATTTTGGGTGTAAAGATCATAAGGAATGATAATGGTATCATACTTTCTCAAGAACATTACATTGAGAAAATTCTGAGAAAGTTCAAAGTGTTTGATTACTCTCCTATGAATACTCTTTATGATCCTAATGTGTATTTAAAGATCCAATTGCTCAATCTAAATATGCACAGATAATTGGGAGTCTGTTGCATTTAATGAACTATAACATGCTAGACATAGCATATGCCGTGTGTAGATTGAGCAGATATACTCATTGCCCAGGCAATGAGCATTAAAAGGCTCTGGTAAGGGTATTGAGATACCTGAGAAGTACCATAAATTATGGTATACATTATAGTAGATTTCCCACTGTATTGGAAGGTTACAGTGATGCTAACTGGATCTCAGATTCAGAGGAGAGCAAATCCACTAGTGACTATGTTTTTACTCTTGGTGGTGGTGCCATAACGTAGAAGTCAGTCAAACAAACTATCTTAACCAGCTCCTCAAGGGATTCTGAGTTTATTGCTATGGAATTAGCTGGTACTGAGGTTGAGTGGTTAAAAAACTTCTTAGCAGATATCCCACTGGGTGGAAAACCAACACCATCAGTGTCTTTACATTGTGATAGCAAATTTACGATAGCTACGGCTAAAAATAAAACCTTTAATGGTAAAAGCAGACATATTCGATTGAGACATAATATAATAAGGCAGCTGCTAAAAGATGGTGTAATCTTAATCGATTATGTAAGGTCAGCAGTGAACCTTGTGGATCCATTTATAAAACCCCTGGGAAGGAAACAAATCTTTGATTCATCGAGGGTGATGAGACTTAAGCCGATACAAAATTAACAGCGATAGCAACCTAACCTCTGTGATTGGTGATCCTATGAAGGAGGTTTAATGGGTAAGAACAAGTCATGTGTTAGTTCTGCTAGCACTAAAGTAAATTGTTAGTCCCTTTCTATGATGCTAAGAATGTGCTAGAATGCATTTTGGTCAGGATGAGCAAAGCTCTTAATGATTTCATAATTCTACGGAATGGTGTGCTCATTGTAGGTATATTTCATGAAATCACCTCTACAAATATGGAGTGGGGCCGCTCCTATGATATCGTGGCAAAATCTCTATAGCCTTCGTTATACACCAGGTACACGCATGGCTGTTTAACATGCAAAACCACGTTAACAACAAAATGTGGGGTACAATCTGACTACTAATGCCTCTAGTATACGCCTAAGAGGTGTGAGTTCATAGTTTATAGGACCACTGACATCTCTATGTGCTAAGCATTATTAGCCTAGGCCTAGTTCATAGTCTTAAAGACCACTAGATACATTGGTTATACCCGTGTGTGCAACTAAGCTAAAGGCGTTCCTTTTGACATATGTAGGGGATTGTTGGAGTTTTAACTTGCAAGTGGATGTGTCAAATGGAACAAGTCTCACATTGCTTGAGAGAGAGAGAACACAAGTATATATATGACACCTTGTGAATTTGGGCTAGTAAATAGGCCAAGGGTAAGAGTGGGCTCGCACACATAATAACGGGCCACCAAAAGGCAAACGCAGTAGAAATCAAGTGATTTCCCCCTATGCGCAAGTTAAATATGGACTGGGCACTTTTAATCAAATGTTTTTTTGGAAAAATATAAAATTTATTTTTGAAAATGGCTTACCGGAAATACTCATTTTTGAGGCATTTGAATTTTGAAACCTGAACATTTTGGTTACAAGGGTCATAAACCAAATTTTATTTTGTTCAATCAGCCAACATAACCAATGTTCATGTTCCTGCCATTATTTCCAGATTTCAAAACTGCTCAATAAAATCGTGTTTATGACCTTCAACGTTCAAAAACCGATGATTTAATCATGTTTATGGCCATTTATTTTTGTCAAACGTTCAAGTGCATGAGGTGCCTATAAAAGGCATTGCCTGCAAGAGGTTCAGGCACCTAGATTAGAAAATCTCAAGCTCTCTTCCTCTCAGCTAGTTTCACTCTGTTTACTTTGCCTTATAGTTGCTCTATATTTTGTTGTTCTGTTTCACCCTGTATCTGCAGGAAGAGTTTGTTTTATCCTGGGGATTGCCAGTTCCAGTTAGCTAGTGGTTACGAAATATCTCTTAAAGTCAGCATCCTTGGACGTGACTCGGATTACATATTTGCAAGAGTTCGCCAACATTTAATGTTTGACAATGTATCAAATATGATTGCCTCCAATAGGAGGATACCTATGCCTAGCATAATATATATATATATATATATATATATATATGTATATGTATATGTATATATATATGTATATGACTTTAATAATTAATTTATAAATATTAAAAATTTTAATTAAATTAGATTTTTTAAAGATATGTGTTGATTTTTTTTAAAAAAAATACCCCATCAATTATTTGCATCGGAGACTACAATCATTGCTTAAAGAGTAAAATACTCTAATCTCTCTTGCATATTGCTTTAGTTATACTAACTTTTCTTCTATTTTAAAAACATACACTTAAGTCTAAAATTTTAACACCATTAACAACATTCTAAAAAAATATTTTTAAATTAGATTTTTTATTAAACTAAATTTTATTTACGGCTGATTTACCCTTCATGATACTAATCCTATATTTTTGGTTTAAATTTTTATGAATAATTTAAGAGTTTTCTTTTTTTCCCCCAAAATTTTATTTTTTATTTTAAAATATATTTATTTAATATTTTTAATTATGATGGGACATAATTTTAATTAACTTAGTTAATATAGATATAAAAAATTGATTGAAAATTTGATTAACATTTAAAAAATATATATAATATGTTTAAAAATGTTTTAACAAAAAAACTTGTTCAAAAATTATAAATTATACATTTAAATAATTTACATAAAAAAATATATGATAAAATAAAACATATTTAAAATATATTTTCCACCATTTTATAGAAATCAAAATAAATAATTTTTAATAAATGTGATGAAAAATAAAAAAATTATAAATTTTATATCACAATAAAAATTGAAAAATTTTATAGTATAATATAAATTTTGAATTTATATCTAATATAAACTTTTTTGTTGTATAATTGTTTTGAAAAATATAAATGTTTAAATAATTATTATGTTAAATGAAGTATCTTGGTCAAAATTTGAATTTAAAAGTCAAACTTAACAGTTTCAGTTAAATGCATGGATGAGAATGAAATTTCAAAAATATAAGGGAGTTTGCATAACATGCATTTTAATTATAAGAAAGGTTTATATAGATTTTCAAAATAGGTGGGAGGTTTTTGTACTTTTAAGTAAAACAATATAGTAGTTAATGTATTTCAGTTTACATCTCTTGGTACACCCTTGTTTAGACATGACTCTTCCTTGTACGTAAAGTTCTGCTTAGAAAGCTTGTCCCTCTTGAACTGAGTCCTCCATCACCATCTTTGGAACTTTATCCTAAATCATTATGTCCTTGTTCAATACTTTAGCAAACAAGCTAATTTTTTTTTGAAAACAAAATTAAGAATTTTCAAAAATAAATTATCAAAAATATTTTAAGAATAACTTTTTAATGACGTCCCTTATTTGGAAAATAATATTAAATGTTGAAATATTGCTTTAAAAATATTCATAAGGACAATAGTTGGGTTAAACCAGTTTGTCGAAACATGTGCCTTATTTTTGAAATATTATCGTTTAACTATAATTCTGTTGCCACGTGGATTATCAAATGATTAGGTACATAATGTGTATAAATACTTAGGCTATAGTTTGTATGTACAAGGGTATTCGTGTAATTTTTTACTATTGCGTAGTAAGTATTTTTAGTGGGACAATTCTTTCTTTGTCCAATAGGATAAATAGTATAAAGTATAAATATATAGGGCTAGACCTTGTTATATATGTGTGTAGTTGACTTTTTTTTCAGATTAATAAAACTCCTTTTGTTCTCACACGTGTAAGCTCAGTTGGAAGAATTTAACATGGCATTAGAGCCAATGGTGCGATCATGATCAACATTTCTTCATTCGAGTGAGACATGTTCTTCTTCTTCCCGAGTTCCTTTTTCTGGAGTTTTCTTTTTCCCTTCTTGCAATTCTTTGAACCCTAATGGGAGATGAAGGTGATGTTGCTTCAAACACCACCGATGGTTCTAGCGTCGATAATGTTTTCGATCCAACCAATCTGTCTTTTATGCATGCTCTCTATCTTTCCCCTCCGAGACCCAGGGATTGAAAATTGTGTAACATGTTCTTACCGGCACCAACAACTACATTGTCTGGAGTCTTGCTATGCAAATTTCTCTAAAGGAAAGCACAAACTTGGTTTTGTCAATGGTTCTTGCAAGAAGGTTGATCAACTATCGGAGTTGCACAACCAGTGAGAATGTTGTAATGCCGTCATGCTTTCTTGGCTCCTCAACTTAATTTCAAAGGATCTTGCCAATAGTGTGGTCTTTTATGAAGAGGCACATAGGGTTTGGTCTGATTTGAAAGTTTGACAAGAAAACTAGCTCACGTATTTTTACTCTTCACCATGAAATTTCATCCCTTTAGCAAGGTTTCTCTTCTGTCGTAGTTTATTTTTCAAAGTTAAAAGAGCTCTAGGAGGAGCAATCTATTCTTGTACATCTTCCTACTTATGCTAGTGATACTTCTATGGCCTACGTCGAGATGCTTCAACAACAAAAACTTCTGCAATTTCTTTTAGGGTTTAATGATTCTTATGTCCAAACTAGTAGTTAATTAATGCTTATGGTACCTCTTCCCTTGATCAATCAAGAATATGGTATGATTTTGGAAGATGAAGCTCATTGTTCCATTACCTTGCTTGAAAACTCCTTCTCTCTTGACGAGTTGAAGGTATAGCCATGGTGGCAAAGGGGAGGGGACGAGATAGGGGAAGGGGTCATGGATATCCTATCCCGGAATGTTCTTACCTTGCTTGAAAACTCATTGTTCCATTACCTTGCTTGAAAACTCCTTCTCTCTTGACGAGTTGAAGGTATAGCCATGGTGGCAAAGGGGAGGGGACGAGATAGGGGAAGGGGTCATGGAGATCCTAGCCTGAAATATTCTTACTATCACAAATCTAGTTACCTTAAAGACAATTGTTTTCAATTAATTCGGTACCCTGCTAATTTTTGAGGGAGTAAGGGTAGACAAGTCAGAGAGACCCTTATTAATCAAGCTTTTGCTAGCTTTCCATCCTCACTAACATGACAAGTACTATTGGACCATCATTTACCCAGGAGCAGTATGAGCGTCTCCTTGCTCTCCTAAAAAGGACTTAGAACTAATTATACATGCGTTAGTTGGTACAGATTTGGCTATCCCTTCATCTTATTATAAATCATATGAATATTGGGTGATATATTCAAGGGCTACTACTCATATGGTAGCAATTTGAATCTCTTACGCAATTATAAAGTATATGATGGGCCTGTCAAATCTATTAAATAGCCTGATGGGAAACAAGTACTAGTTAGTAATATTGGTTATGTTAAAATTGCCGATAATATAACTGTATCAAAAATTTTATATGCACCTTCATTAGAATTTAATTTGTTGTCTATGTCTCGGATAATAAAGGAACAATAGTGCCTAGTCACTTTCTCTCCTAATTCCTGTTTCATTCAGTACCTACAAGGTGGGAAGACTAGGGTGACTAGTAGATTGGTTGAAGAGCTCTATATTTTACAACTTACTAAATCATGTGCTGTTATTAAATTTGTTATGTGCATGTGGCATAATAGATTGGGCCATGTGCCCTATTCTATTATGAAACATTTAAGTTTTGCATGTGAAAAATGTGAAATTTGTGTTCCATCTAAACAAACCAAATTCCCATTTACTTCTAGTTATATTAAAACTCATTAGTGTTTTGAATTGCTTTACCTTGATGTATGGGGACCTTATCAAATTTCTACACACCAAGGATATCTTTATTTCTTAATCATTGTTGATAACTTTTCTAGAGCAACATGGACATTTCTGATAAGGTTCATGTTGGAAATTGTGCCCTAGGGGGCCAATCATTGTACTTTGAACATTGTTATTCAATGAATTTTTCCATTTTTTTATCATATTATTTACATGTTCACTATGATAACTATATTCTTGGATAAATCATAATGATTGTACTAAATGTACCTGGTCGGTCATCTATACAGAAACAAAGATGAAATAAAACCAGTATGACTTTGAAAAGGTATGGATATACGAATCAAAGTCCTAAGCACTTGTAAGGGTACAAGGTGCTGGACCGACCCGTTATGAGAAAGCTATATAGATCAAGCTATAAACTTGTCTCATGTATAACCACATCACTATGTCCTTTGACCTGAGATCATCATTACGGGCCTGGTAAGTCGTAACCCATGAAACTAATTTGTAATCCAACAATTGAAATTGATGGATTGGGTGTCTTGAATGGGTTGACCAAATTTCAATCCGATCCAATGCTTAACAAAAGTGCAAATAGCATTTCACTAAGGTTGCCTTGGTTGTATGCGAAAATAGAAAAGTTGCATCTAGAATCCACCTCACTACTCCTATATATAGGCTCAAAGAACTCCCTCTTCTTTTTATTAAGTCGATATAGGACTTTTTAATCTCTCTTATTTTATTATTTAGTTATTTATACACACATAACTAAAATTAAAATTAAATATTCTCATTTAACCTCTACTAACTTTATTATTTTATCTTTTCTAAAAGAATTTAATAATAATAATTTCTTAATTATATTTTTATTACGTTACACTTAATTAAACTTTAATGTTTTGATTTATTTTAGATCTATCTTCCTTGTTTGGACCACTATTCACTAAATTCTATTTACCACTAAATATTTCCTTTATAAGATCTAAATCCTATTAATGAAAATGTAGGATGTTACAGCAGGAAAATTGTCTTGATTAAATCAATTCTCACATCCATACCTGCTTACTAGATGAAAACTCTCCTGCTTCCTAAAGGTGTTTTGCAGGAATTGAGAAGATCAATAGAGACTTTTTCTACAGCTAGAACTGAGAAGTGAAGAAAGTCCATATAATGGCTTGGGACATAATAAAAGGTGAAAAGCAACATGGAGGACATGGAATCAAACGTCTTTCAATCACATAACATGGCTTTTATCATGAAGTTGTGTTGAGAGCTTTTGATTAGACCCTACACTCTTTGGGTTCGATGTTTTGAAGGACAAGTATAGATGTGGTGATGGAAAATATCCGAAGATCAAGAAGAAAAGTAATCAGTCAGCAGTATGGCAAGGTATAGTTTCATTCTGGGACACTTTCATGAAAGGTGTGGGTTACAGATTGGGAGATGGATCAAACACCAACACCTTGTTAGAACGATGGTCACCTTTGGATAGGCCCCTTTTATAATATGTTGATAGGAACCTCCATCTCTTGGATACAGATGCGAAGGTAACTCGCTTCATAACTCCAAGTAGTACATGGAATTTGAAGAAGTGGAGAGATCTCCTACCACAGTTGGTCGTTCAGAATATTCAATCAGCTCAACCTCTAAGGGGAGGGTCTATGGCTGGTTTCTATTGGAGAGTGTCGGCTGATAGCGACTTCAATGTCAAGACTACTTACCAGTTGGTAAATGATCAGCCACCATAGCCTTCTGGTCTTGTGTGGCAAAAAATCTGTGTAACACCTTACATTTACACTCATCTAATGAGTTTTACGTAGCGAACTCAAATCACTAAGCATTATTATTTTATAACACTTTTCAAATCCTAACCTCAAAACAGGATTCGAACCCATAGTTGAGTAGGTTTTTATGAAAATTTAAAACTTTTGCGGAAGCGTATTCTAGCAGTTTGCAACTTCGTTATTACTCATCGATTCTTATCTCTTTTTCTTTAATTCAATTAAGGCGATTCTCTACTCAAACTTAATTCATTTATTTACATACACAACTATATAGCCACATAAGGCTACCAAAGTGTCTAAGTCACATAAATTTATAGTTTTGGACCCTTGAATCTTTGGTTCACCACTATCGCATTACCTTCTTGCGCAACTTTCAGCATCCCACCTGTGTCCACTTGTCTAAATGGTTGGTTGGGGGAGGGTGAGATTTAGAGGAATCTCAATAATAAATAGATACCAGAATGCATGCAAGATAAATGTTAGTGCATGATATACTCACCTTACGTAGGCTCATGCTCACATAATGACATCTCTACATGCTCAATGTTTCATACAACATATCTATGGCCAAAGTATAAATAGAAACAGAGCTTCATTTATTCAAATATATTTCACATAATCAAACAAAGCAATACACAAGCATAAATATCAAATACAAGCAAGTAGGGTAAGTTCACTACCTTAATTGCCCTTCCTTGATCCACTGTCATTGATTTGACTCCGGCACAACTGTCTGGTCCTAAAATTCCCAAATATACAATAAATGAGTCATTAATAATCCATGTATTATTCCAAACTCATATTTTTGGTTATCTTTCATAATTTCAATAGTTTCTACACCGTACAGTCCTGCACAGTGTAGCTTCACTGTTTCCAGAAAATTTACCGATTTTCAGTCAACTTTGGAAAATCATAATTAATTCTAGAAAATTCCAAATTGAATAATTCTAAAGATAAATGAATATATTTAAATTTAATTCTTGGTAAAAATGCTTTGGTCGAAAAATTGACATCATAGTTTTCCCAGAAATTCGTCAAACCTACACTGTTCTAGATTACCTTCCAGAAACAGGGAACAATTTTCAAAAATTCATATCTTCCAATATACTTGTCCAAAATTTTTGCCCCACAAAATATCTTCAAAAATATCCATAAAATTAAAGATATATGTCTCTACTCTAATCCTAAAAATTTGCAGAATTTTTGGAGAAGGTTTGCCCCACAAAATACATTGCATAATGTCACTGCCTCACAAGAGGCAGATCAAACAACATGCACATTTAATTTCATAAATTTTCAAATTTGTATACAAATATCCAAAAATCATGAAAAATTGCATAACTACACAATTTTTTCTTCTAAAACTAATAGAATCATCAAAATTACCAAATTCTCACTCCTTCATTACGCCATGCATAGGAAAGAAAGTTAGGGTTCTTAGGAGGTTTATGTTGTTTTCTTGTTTTCTCTTGCTTAATCACTTCCTTTCTACTTCTGATCACATGATTAAATAATTAAACACTAAATGAAAATGTTTAGAGGAAATTGTATTGTAATATCTCCATTTATTCCCTTTTAATTTGCATGTAAGAGCTCTTTAATGGCAATTGCTTTTTGACTTTTTAACAACAATTTTACTTGGCTAAAATTCATTTGTCCTCTTGATTCATTTAAGCCAAGCATTTCTTTTCTTCAATATTTCCCTTTGCTTTACTGAAAATGTCAAGAAAAATGGGAAATAATTGATTGCTTCTTGCATAATTGGCAAATGACCATTTTGGGCATACATTTTTGTGATTTTCGCACAAGATGAAAAACTGAGAAGAATTTTCACTAAACTTTGAAAATTCATATATAATTCTACAAATGTCCAATTGATATGGTTCTAAAGGCTATATGACCCTTATTAAGTCTAGTTTTGAGAAAAAATATAACCTTTGGCAACTGGAAGCTCATACTTTCTAGAATTATTATTTTTGAACGCTGCCACTGAAAATCACCAGTTTTACTGGGCTAATTTCAAAAATACATATCTCTTAGTGTATAACTCCAAATAACTCATATGACCTATCATATTAAATCTTGATAAGTCTACTTCCATTCAGGAAATTCAGAATTTTTGGACATCATTTTCCTATTAAAAAAATGTCATACAAATACAACTGTCATACAAGAAAATTCACTGGCAACAACACTACTTTGTGTTCCAATGAACTATGTTGTGTGTGACTTCTAATTGCATTATTTTGTCATCCCCTGAACTCTTTAATTCACCATAATATTTCCTTTAATACCCCAAGGGTATAAAGGAATTTTAGGGAATATAATTATGTCTTACTAGGACACTTGTTAAACTGGGGCTTTGCAGTTTACTTTATTCAGGCTTAATCTCAAGCATTTTGTCCCAAAATTTGGGATACTACAATCTGGTAATGGGATATCCCGGAAAGGGTAAAATTTTTCATGTGGCAGATTTTACATAAGAGACTCCCAACGAATTCACTCATAGAAAAATGTATTCCCAATATCTCATCAATGTGCCCTTTTGAAGGCGATAGTGAGGAATCCATTTTACATATACTGAGAGATTGTGAGAGTGAAAGGACAGTGTGGTTACATCGAATTAACCCATTATATACTTCTATGTTTTTTAGCTGTGATTTGCAGGTATGGCTAAACTGGAACTTGAAAAAATGATCGTGCTATCGTTAGCCTTAGAGTAGGACATTTGGACTGGTTTATTGGAATCTCTGGAAATATAAGTGCATAAGGATCTTTGATGGTGCTAGTGAATAGCCCAATGTCATTGTGAACCAATGTATATACCATCTCATGGAAGGGATTAAGGATAGGCAGTACGAATGTGCAGTCATTGGTCCCTCGCTCCACCAAGGTTCATTCATGTGGATGTTGACGGCTCTGCTATCAACCAAACACAAGCTGCTACTGGTGGGATAATTCGTGATGAGCAGGGAGCCAGATTGATGGGGTTCTAACAGAAGATTGGTTATGCACCTTTTATGGCTGCGGAGGTACATGCCATTAGAGTAGGGTTATGGTGATGCAAATCGATGAACCTCTCTAAAATTAAACTGTTTTCAGATTCTTTGGAGGCCCTTTATCTCTTGAAAGATGAATATGTACTGGATCACTTTCTCTGAGAAGAAGTTTGTGATATTCGTTCTCTCATAGCATCAGAATGGGATCTTGAGATAACCCATATCCATCGTCAAGCACTTCGAAGTGCGGATTTTCTGGCCAGGTTTGCTCACTAAGCAAGTTCAGATTTTATCATGTTACAGGATCCCCATATTTTGCTAGGATCAGCTCAAGACGTGGCAGATGTAGTATTAGGGTCCTTGGGGCCAAAATCTTAATGTCGTAATTGATGTGTAACTTACAAGCGTAATTCTTGCCATGCAATTAAAAAAAAATACCACTAGACTCACAAGTTAGACTAGGGGAAAAAAAGAAGAAGACCAATCTTCCTTATATGGTGGTTTATGATAAACTTCCTTATATTAAAGGAGCAATATTTAACATAAGAAGCAACTTATACCTGCTTCCTTTGCGATTTTCTGACTATATAGACATCTTCGATAAATTTCCCACGGTGTACGTAGTGCAAACAATAATATGGTTGTATCTTCAATTTTTCTTTTTTAATAATTAAGGGGTATGGATGTAATTTGGCCCAATTTCTAAATCCCTAATGGTGTCACATAACTTAATTAATTCTTTACTAGCAATGCAAATTTTTTCTTGAATTAGAGGTTTAACATTTATTTTTATATTTTTTTAAATATTATTCTTCTAGTTTTTTCCATACAAATTTTTTTTAATTTATAAAATGATAGTAAATATCTTAATAAATTTATTAAAATAATAAAAGTAACGACATGAGTTTTAATATTATAAAAAAGATTTAAATTTTAAAATGTCAAGGGTTATTTGTAACTAATCAAAGTTCAGGGGTTATTTTGTAACTGGTCAAACTTCAGAAGGGTTATCTATAACTCAAAAGTCTAAGGGGCTCTATGAAATAAGTAATTTGCATAGAATGCCACGTAGGATGTAACCTAATATATATATATATATATATATATATATATATATATATATATATATATAATAATACTAATAATAATAAATAAATAAATAAATAAATAATAATAATAATATTATAAACAGAAGGGTCACCCCAATTTGTTTCTCTCCTCATGTTTGAATGCAGAGAAGCAAGAGCTCTTCTAGGGTTCTATTCCAAGAGCGCCCTAAGACTTATAATCTTTGGTAAGCCTCTCTAATCCCCCATGCTCTTTCTTCTTCCTCCTTAATTACAAGATCCTAGAGGATTTAGGCTAGGGCTTGAGAATCCCAATTTGAGAATTTTTCATCAAATTGAGTTTTAAGGGTTTAAAACCTAAATTGAAGATATAGGGGTGTTAGACTAATCTAGTCTAACACTCCATTGAGACAATTCTCAGTTCTAGCCTGAATCTCTATTACCCATAAAACTCCCAAGAATTTCTGAGTAACAATATGAGATAAATTCTTAAGTAGTTAGATATTTGTGATTTTAATTTAGTTTCCCTTCCTTTGTAGCTTGAATTTGTGCATTGGGGAAAGATCCTTCTTGTTTGTAACTAACGGAAACACCAGAAAACGTGGTCCTACTCATCTTATCTATTGGTGTCGCTCATGGAAAAACTCCACAAGCCTAGGATGAGGATAAGTATAATTATATGATCCTTATCATTTTAAACCAAAACTCACCTTGTAGGACTTATGTGTGAATCCTAGAACTAGATAGTTTGATATGTTATGACATTACGACTGATATATGTACTTGTTAAGCATTGAATTCTTATTTATGATTGAGATTGATAATGTATGAGAAAAGATGATAACCCCTGACAATAATGAGATTAAATGGTAGAATTAGTGACTGGGTTGTGATATAAAAACTGAATACCATATGGCAGGCCGCTAGTTTAATTATTGTACACCACTAGCTGGAATTTAATTATAGGGTAGTATTCGCTGATACAACACTCCAATGGCTTTTGGGCAGTATCCCCGTAGGTGATAACCCTATTGGAGGAACCTATGGTCCCTTGTGTGCTCTGTTGTACTTTGGCTAGCCTACAACATATTTTTGGAGAGCTCGGGAGACTTACCAGTAACATAGACTAGGACTTAGCTTATGGGTTCAGTCAAAGAAAATAAGGAGGATATAAGGATGGTTAGGAGTTAATGAAAGATAAAGAATAAATGATTGCTTTATGATGTGTTGCGATGTAGCATGCCATGATATGATATGATATGATATGATATGTTAACTCATTCTCCAAGGATTATAAATTGATACTTCTTGTTTCTGAATTAATTGACTATTCTTCATGTGTGTCTATTAGTCCCACTTGGTACCCTACGAGTGCTGCCAATAGGTAAGGTGGGGTACTAATTATGTTACTGAGACAGTGGTCTCACTCTGTTACTTCTCACATTTTTTCAGGTAAGGGCTCTATAGGTGACGCCATTAGGAAAGCATCGAAGGCTTGAGGCAATGGCTATAAAAAGCCGCTTTGCATTTGTCTATTTTTACTTTTATTGCCATAGTTAGAGCTGCATTTAAAATTTGGGATTTTGTTTAATTTTTATTGATTGTCTTTTATGGACTTTACACTAGTGCAAAATAGGCTTTTTAGACCGCATCATTTAGACGGTTATTGCGGATAAGGTCTAAAAGAAAGGCGGAGTGGCAATTCAGTAATTAAAATCAATTTTTTAGACCGGTTGTTTAAAAAACCGGTCTAAAAAACCTTATTTAGACCTGTTATATAAACAAACGGTCTCAAAAATAAATTAAGACTGGTTGTTTAAATAACCGGTCTTAAAAGTCAATAATTTAAGACCAGTTATTTAAACAACTGGTCTGAAAAATAAAATTATTAAAATGAATAAATAAATCACGTTATTATTAAGACCGGTTGTTTAAATAACCGTTCTTAAAAGTCAATAATTTAAGACCGGTTATTTAAATAACCGGTCTTAAAAGTCTAATATTCAAACCTAGTCGGCCGCGAAAGCTCATTTCATCTGCACGTTTCATTTCCTTCCCACTCTGCTTCCATCGTCGCGAGCTGCTTAAGTCCAGGATCGTAGGTGATATTCCGCCTTATTCTCCGGCCACCGCTCCAGTCGCCGCCACCGCTTCCACCTTCTTTTCCATATTCTGTTGTCGGAATTTAAAAATACTCCCTCCTTCCCGTTTGTACGTGCTCGTTGCTGTGAAGAAGTCCGTCGTGAGTATCATCATGAAGGGCGGCTGAGCTTCTTATTTCTCTAGCCTTTATCTCCCTCCGGAGTGTTTTCCAGCCACTGCTACCCCTCTCCTCTTGCACCTCAAGCCACGGTCCAATTTATTTCAAACAAGTAATATCCCCTGTCTCAATCCTTCGTATAAATAGAAATTTAGTATTCACTGCCTATCCAAGAATAATCTCTACTATAATTTAACTAGAAATTAACATAGAAATTGAGAAAAAATGACATTTACTCTGATGAAAATTAATTGGTGAAGTTTAATTAACTGTAGCCTGAACTGGTGTGATTTGATTATTTGAGGATTAGGGTACTGATAATTGCTAGTTTTCATAGTATCTGGATTGCTTAAGTTATTGTGTCAAATTTCCTGGCATATATGCTCATGAATGGTTGATTAGAAAATTGTTAAATAATATTCAGTTAGTTTTTAAACTAAATTTGAGAGGTGATTTGAGGTTTAGACTAAAACAATTCTTGTGTATGTGGTCTAATTTAAGTCCTGAAATTGCTAGTGTATGTTGATACATTTTCCATAATACTTGAAGAAAATGGAACAGACTGCAATTATATCTTATGCGGAATTCTAATGAAGAATTCTGTTAAACTAGATAAATTGATTAGTGTAACATTTTCATACTCTCATCATACTCCTGCCTTTTCCAGGGCAGTTAATATACAAAAGAGAAGAAAAAAAGGTGTTGAAATATATGGATCGTAGTTGGATAAATGCTAAACGGACTAGTGTTGAATATGATAATGGGGTGAGGGATTTTTTAGAATTTGCTAGAAGAAATTCTAGTAATGATGATAGTGGGATGTTCTATTGTCCTTGTGTAGAATGTCTGAATGAGAAGCGACTTAGTGTTGCAGATATATATACACATTTAATTTGTGAAGGATTTTGTAAGAGTTATACAGTATAGGTATGGCATGGTGAAGAAATAGAAATTCCAAGTGCAACTCAACAAGGGGGGGTCGCCTTTGATGATAATGACACGGTTCTGAATGATCGGATAAAGGATATTATTCGTGATGTTAGAGAAGAGGCTTTTGAGCAATCATATGCATATGGTAATATGTGCAGTGATGCTGAGAAGCCGCTGTACCCGGGGTGCACAAAATACCAATTGTTGAAAGCTGTATTGAAATTGGTAAGCTTGAAAGCACGGCATGGATGGAGCGACAAGAGTTTTTCAGAAGCACTTGAGGCCTTCAAGGACATACTTCTAGATGATAACGTGCTGCCTTGTCGATACTATGATGCAAAGAAAATACTGTGTCCACTAGGGATGAAGTATAAAAAGATCCATGCATACCCTAATGATTATATATTGTACAGAAAAGAGCATACAGAGAAAGAGCAGTGTCCGATATATGAAACCCCCAGATACAAATCAAATAAGGCCCCTACAAAAGTGTTGTGGTATCTTCCTATCATACCGAGGTTCAAACGGCTGTTTGCTAATGAAATTGATGCCAAAAATTTGAGATGGCATACGGATGAGAGGATTTCTGATGGAAAGCTTCGACATCCAGCTGATTCTTCTCAATGGAAGAAAATTGATCAGTTGTTTTCTGACTTCGGCAAAGAGCCTAGGAATCTTAGGCTTGGGCTTAGCACAGATGGCATGAATCCTTACGGTAGCCTAAGCAGTATACATAGTTCATGGCCTGTTCTATTGGTAATTTACAACTTATCTCCTTTGTTATATATGAAACGAAAGTACATCATGTTGTCTATGTTGATTTCGGGACCAAAACAACCCGAAAATGACATAGATGTTTACTTAGAACCCCTGATCGAAGACTTGAAAGAGTTGAGGGACGAAGGTGTCGACGTTTTTTATGCGAACAAGAAGGAGATATTTAAAATGTGAGCCTTGATCTTTTGTACTATAAACGACTTCCCTGCTTATGGAAACTTGTCAGGATATAGCGTTAAAGGCCACAAAACTTGTCCTATTTGTGAAGAAGGCACATGCTACCATCAACTTCAACATGGAAGAAAGACTGTTTATCTTGGTCATAGGAGATTCCTTAGATGGGGCTACCCATATCGCAGATTAAAGAAGGCCTTTTTTAGTGGCCAAGAGTTTGAAGAAGCTCCAGAGGCTTTGACTGGGGAGAAAGTGTATGAAAAGGTCAAAAATATCAATGTCATCTTCGGTAAGACTTCAAAGAGTCGAAATGAAAAAAATATATGGAAAAAGAGGTCTGTTTTCTTTAACCTTCCATATTGGCAGAATCTTGATGTCGACATTGTATTGATTTCATGCATGTGGAGAAAAACATGTGTGATAGTATTGTTGGGACACTACTCAACATATAAGGAAGTTCTAAGGATGGCGTTAAGGCAAGATTAGATTTGCAAGAAATGGGAATACGGGTAGACTTATATCCGAGGCCATATGGTAAGAGAACTTTTTGTCCTCCAGCTTCTCATACTTTGTCCAAGGATGAGAAATGAAGTTTTTGTGAGTGTTAACATGACATCAAAGTTCCCTCAGGGTATTCTTCAAATTTTAAGAAGCTTGTGTCTATGAAAGACTTGAAGTTAGTAGGGCTGAAGTCTCATGATTGTCATGTCTTGATGCAACAACTACTCCCAGTGGCTATTCGAGGCATCACCGAATATGATCTTCAACACATATTGACCAGACTTTGTTTCTTCTTCAATGCGATTTGTAGTAAAGTCACTGAGACGGAAAGGTTGGATGAATTGGAAGATGAAGGTTACCTGATCTTGTGCCAGCTTGAGAAGCTTTTTGTTCCTTCCTTTTTGACATCATGGTACATCTAGTTGTTCATCTAGTGAGGGAGATAAAATTGTGTGGGCCTATCTATTTTCGATGGATGTAACCAATTGAAAGAACTATGAAAATCCTAAAAGGATATGTGAAGAACCCTAACCGGCCTGAAGCTTCTATTGTTCAGAAATATGTTTCTGAAGAAGCCATGGAATTTTGTCAACATTATTTGGAAAATGTAGGACATATTGGCCTTCCTAAACGACATGATAAAGAAGTCAAGAGTGTGGATCCTGATGAATTACAACAAGTCCACTTGTACATTTTGAATAATGTTGATGCAGTTCAAGATTACATAAATGCTCATAAAAAAATTGTACGGAAAGCGAACAATCGATTGACTGAACAAAGGTTAATTAGGGAGCATACCAGGACCTTTGCACATTGGTTTAAACACAAGGTTGACGGAGAAGAATGTGTTTCTGATACAATTAAATGGCTAGCACGTGGTCCTGAGTTTGATGTCATAAGTTGGACTTCATTTGATCAATGGGTATACCTTTTACACAAAGTCCCTGGATGATAGGAGTACTTTCCAGAACAGCGGTGTTATGTTAGTAGCTGAATCTATGTACTTCTCTAGTTCAAAAGATAAGAACCCTACATTGGCAGCCATACCTTATTATGGGGTTATTGACGAGATTTGGGTGGTTGACTATGTTAAAATTAAATTTCCCATTTTCAAATGTAAGTGAGTTGATGTCAATAATAGTGTGAGGATCGATAAGTCAGGTTTACATTAGTTGATCTGAATAACAAAAGTTTTGGAGATGAACCTTTCATTATGACAGATTAAGCGAAACAAGTGTTCTATATTATTGATTAGGCAAATAAAATGTGGTCTGTAGCTCTCCAAGGAAAAAGGGTCATTGATATTGAAGAGGAAATTCGTTCAAATTATGATCTTCTCGAGACCCCTTCTTTTTCTAGGGGTCTTCCTGCATTGAACGAAGAAGATGAAGATGATAATGAACACGGCACAAGAAATGATCATCGTGAAGGGATATGGGAGGATATCTCTTTATAAATCTACTTTAAATGTTAGCTATCTATTTAAAGTCATTATCGTTATAACTTATATGCAGATTATATATATAGTTATTTTATAACTTACTAACTCAATAATTTGTCTTAACAGTATAATGACGAATCTGGTGCATCCTACAACAGAGAATCAGGTGCATCCTACAGTAGAGGATTAGGTGCACCCTACAGCAGAGGATCAAGTACACCCTACTGCTCAGCACAGCGAGCCTTAGAGTATTAATCAGGGGCAGTCATCAGGTGAGCCGAGTCACCAGCCCAGACGGAGGGGCAAGACGGCCACACGGTTGAGGGATGTTTCCCTGAGTCAGTCTGCCGGGGAGAGAATACCGATCCAGTTCGATCAATACTGGAAACCGATCGGGCCGAATGCCAGTTGTTATAGGAGTTTTGTCGGCCTCCTCGCATGGAATAAGCCTAGCATATTAATAGAGGAGTGGAGGAATGTCGACAAAAAGGTTAAGCATCTCAATCCGATCCTTCTGTTCTGCTATCTCCACCATCTCTGATACGGCACGAAGAGTTGTGGTTGCATGCTCACCGGAAGAGTGGTGGATCCTATACGAGTAACCAGTCTCATATAGTCAGTGAAAAAATTGTAACTATCATTGTTCTTATTAACTGTTTAATAAACATGTTTCATTACTCATGTGTGTTTTTTGTATATCTCACAGGAGGAACTTCAAAAAAAGAAAGTCGAGGTAGCCTTCAAGTCGGAGGGGAGGAATGACATTCTCACGGTTGCTACTGGAAAACGTGAGCATCCAGGCCGCATCAGGGGAGTTGGAGGAGGGGTGGGAATAAAGGATTACTTTGGATCCTCCTCACGTAGTTCCTCCTCCAACGTGGTCACGAGAGACGAATTGGAGCGTATGTTGGCCACTGTGAGGGCGGAAGCAAGGGTCGAGGAAGAAGCATCATTTGATGCACTATTGGATGCCCGGTTGAGCAAGATGAAGGACGAGGTATATGTCATGGTCAGCACAAGACAAGATACCGCTCCTGTCCAGGCACAGTCGCTCGATCGCCATAAGCAGAGCACCAAAGGGAGTTGTTGCAATATGGGACAGTCATCAGAGGGTCTTGGAAAGGACGATGCTGAGCCTTGTGAATTATATGTTGAGGATCCTCTGAGATGGTTAGTTGCACGGGGGATTGTGCACAACCTAGGATCAATTGTTCACCACCTCGAGATGACAGATGATCAGGTTAGGGTGTCAGTTGAGGAGGTTATTATCGCAGACGCACCTGTCCCTGTCCCTTCTGAGGAGTTCAAGATTGTGGGCGATGTCTTAGGTACCTTCATATCATGGCCAAAGAACCTTGTTTCTGTTGGAGCTGCAGATTCCCTGATCAGAGCCCCAAGTCCAGCTCCCTTCCCTTGTGAAGTTTCACAGCCTCCACCATTGAATGTGATGCAGCAAGTGATTCTGATGGCATTTGATACATCTTTCCAGACTAAAAATTGGCCTATGGATTCAGTTGTTGGACCGTTAGGGGTGGCATGCTATCTTGAAAGGGATTATTTAATGTCCATGGTCGCTTCTAGACAAAATCTTACGATTGCGATTGTCCAGCTTTTTTTGATGTAAGTATCTTCTTCAAATGGAAGTAAATATCTTAAAAATTACGCTGTGTAACCTTAATTTGTATACTTCCATTTTTGTAGGTACATGAATCATAGGTTGATTTCCTCTGGGCAGAGCGCTAAATTTGGATTCATGTGCTCAGCTCATGCCACGGAGAAAGGGACCACTTCTGCCATCAGACATAGATATTTATCACAGAAGCTCAGTGAAACAAAAACTGACTGTTTCTTGGTTCCTTATGTGCATGGGTAAGAAACATCAAATTTATATTCCAAAACATCACATATAATGTTTTATATTTGCTTAACATTCATCTATTTTTTTAAGGGATCATTGGCAATTGGTTATTCTGTGTAAGACTAGTTACACAGTGATCCTCCTCTGCTCCCTCCACTTCAAACCGGGGAGTGACTTGAAGAAGACCATGAACTTGTAAGTTTTCTTGCTTTATTACCTTTTGTGTGCAAAGTTTGTATGCAGAATAAGTAATCTTTGTGATTTTGATCATAGGGCTATGCGGACTTTCCTACACGCTAAGTGTGGTAGGCATGTCCGTGACTTAAAAGACCCTACATGGATCATGCCAAAGGTTAGTACATATTTGTTTTCTTTAAGATGCGTTTCATAAGCTATGCTTTTATGCTTGCTTTGATGATATCATGTTCTTTTTCAGACCCGTAGGCAACCACCAAGCTCTAACTTATGTGGTCTTTATATGTTGAGGCAAATTTACAATATTATCAGCCTAGGCACGACTGAATTTATCGAGGAGGTAACAAATGTATATTTCAAATATTTTGTATTACTTTATTGTTTCTAAGTTAGTAAGTTAATGTTTTGTTTGGCTTCGGTGTTACACATACAGATGTTTGATCTTGCTGATCCCTTTCTTAAAGAAGATATTGATTTCATCCGCAATTGTTATGCTGAATTCATTTATGAGCTTTTACAAGATTAGTAAGTTTTGAATCCGATCCTATGTTGTTCTAATAATACTTATGGTTTTCATATATATCTAACTTGGTTTATATCTCTGTTCAGGACAAATTCTTGGATATTGGTGATACTAGTTGGCTGTTGATTCAGGCATGGGATCACTATTGTAAATTTTCCTCCACTTTTTTCATTTCTCTGTAAAGCTTAGGAATTTTTTCCATATAATGAGAAATATTTATTTTCCTCCTTCTCTTTACAAGCTTCGGGATTGTAAGTTCACACAATGTCACGATTTTCCTGCTATCATTGTTTAATTGTGGTGCTGTGGTTCAAAATGCTTGATAATTATAAATTATTAATGTTGTACTGTTTCTGAGAATTGAATAAGTTGATCATGTGTTATTGGTAGTCATTGGAATTGAATGTGTTTGTTTTCAATGATTTTTTTTCATAATGTTCATTCTGTGATTGTTGAGAGTTGAGAGTTGAGAGTTGTAAGGTCCAAGTGTTTTCCCTTGAACAGACTGACATTTATAGGTTCATACCAATTTCGAGAACTAAGGTCATATTTAACAAAAGAGGGAAATGAGAACTAATAAGGATTTTAGGCTTCATGATTCTAAATTTGGAGCAAGTTTGCATTCTGAGAAATACCAATTGTTTTTGAAAATAAAAATGTTGTTGTCACTGCTTCTGATTGTCAATATATATATATATATGCATGTGTATGTAATGTGGCACAGAGGGGATTGTCGTTGAATATGGCTTACTAGCCTGGGTAAGATTGAAACAAATAAAACAGGAAAAAAAACACAATTTTTAGACCAGTTTTATATATAACCTGTCTTAAATATGAATTTAAGACCGGTAAAATTGAAGAACGGTCTTAAAAGATTAAACTTTAAGACCGGTTCTAAATTTAACCGGTCTTAAATTGATATTTAAGACCGGTTATTAAGAGAATCGGTCTTAAAGAAGTAAACTTTTAAGACCGGTTCTCTTAATAACCGGTCTTAAATATCAATTTAAGACCGGTTAAATTTAGAACCGGTCTTAAAGTCCTATTTTTTATACTGAAATTTCCCTACCCGTTCCGTTAGTTAAACTTTAAGACCGGTTGTTGTAGAACCGGTCTTAAAATTTCATATTTTAGACCGGATTTTTAACCGGTCTAAAAAGTTAAATACTTTTTAGACCGGCTGTATCAAGACCTGATCCAGAACCGGTCTAAAATGTCTTTTTTAACCGGTCTTAAAAGTGATTTTTGTACCGGTGTTAGTAATGGACGGCCTGAAGCCTAGGATTTTTATGGAGTTGCTTTATTATAAATTCTCTCATTTTTGTATTCAGACATCAAATTTGAATATGGAAGTATTATATCTCTTCCTGTGTATGATTTATGAGTTGGGGGCCCAGAGCGGAGCTTCCTTATGTTGTAGTACTTGTAACAAGTGCATGATAATTATGTCCCATGCAGGTGATTTAATTAAAAACCTTAAGTTGACTTTAATAAGTCTTATTTGAATAAGAGTGATATCACGTTGATGCAAAGGAACTGCTTTTAAAAATTGAAATTTTGGTGTCAGAGTGGAGAATATAAGATAAAATGTTACATAAGATACAATGTGTCATCTTTTAATTTGACGTGGCAATTTGTGTTAAACAGATAATGATTAGTTAACAACAAGAGGTTTATAATAAAAAATATAAGGTCAGGGGGTTAAACTTAAATATTGAAATGTTAAAGGGTTATTTTCAACTGACCCAAAACTTAGAGGGGTCTTGTATAATTTAGCCTTTATAGTTTGTTAAGTTCAATGACACAAATCATAATTTTTTATTAATTCAAACGCCTTTTAATAGAATTTTCCCTAATTTTTTTTTGGGTATTGGGATCAAAATGAACTTTTTTTTTTAATTTAGAGGAGCTAAATTGAGGTTTTGATAAGGGCAGTGAGTAATTTCCCTTAAATATATTATCTATATTTAACATAATTTACTAAATTTAGATATTTCCTAAAAATAAAAATTATCTTATCATATTTTGAAATTTTCATTTTTAATTTAAAAAAATTATTTAAATATATAAATAAGTATTGGTTATGCAATTAAATTATTAAATATTGAGCTAGTTTAGCAAATAATTTTAAATTTTATTTAAAATTTCAAATTGAATAAGTGAATATATGTTTTTTATAGGAAAAAGTAATCTTTTGTTTCTTTAACTTTTGACTCAATTATAACTTAATTCCTCAACTATCACTAGGTATAACTCAATCCCCAAACTTTTTACTTTGTATAACCTAGTCCCTTGTATTTTTGGCAAAATTACTTCCAACTCTTCTCACAACTCAGCTCCTTCTCCTTCAGAGGCTCTATAGAAATAGCATCCAACTTCTTCTCAAGCTTCAAGATCGTGAAGTCAACCATTGACTCCCCCAACCACGTCGCCCAATATTTCTCTCCTATTTTTGCTGGTTCCTCGCAATCCATTGTGTCTGCTTCATAACTTGCGCATGGGTGGGATCCGTGCTTTCTATTAAATTAAAGCTCTTCGATTCCCATCCCTCATTCTATAAATCTACCTATGTTTTATCTATTTTTTATCATTCTTCCTTTGTTCCCTTTTGAGATTTTGTTGTTTTGACTGTTGCGTCCGCCTTTCTCTTTCTTGATGCTGCATTCCTTAATATGTCTACCAAGCCTGTGAAGGAGATGAGGTTCTTTGCATCTTCCTCTATAACTCTTCTTCTGAGCTGTCAGATGAGTTTGAAAGTAATTTTGCTATACGGGATGACAAGAAGAATAATACATATATAAAAAAATGCGAATCATAGTTGAGTGACTAAGTTACCCGTGAAAGTTAAAGGACTAAAAGATTATTTTTTTCTTTTTTTTTTCTGCATCCTCAATATTTCTTAATTTGATGCCAATTCTTATAGAAAGAAAGAGGGTAAATTTTCCATCTTCTCAATTTAATACTTAATACTATTATTAGAGACACTGTATTTTACCAAATAATTTAAATAAAAATAAAACCTAAGACAAAAAAAGAGAGATAAAATTAGGACCTCAAATATCCTGTGATACAATTGGATTCTTTGCCGAACATTAGGGGATTATTCTTTACAAATTGAAAAAAATGAAATGAAAATGCAAGAAACTCATAATTTGCTTCGTTACTTTAGTTTCATATGATAGAAAATCTTCAATATACATATTATCCGGACAACTACCCACTAATTTATCCTAAGGGCAACAACCATGTTATATATTCAGCATTTGAAAAAAAAAATTATGGAACTGAATAATAAGATATATCATAGATAGATCAAACAAAGCTACAAACATTTTGACAATTTTAAAATATAGAAAACAACTGCAGGTACAGAATCGTCTAATTGCTGATGAGTTCAATTACCCCAAAAGTGTTCAAACAAATTATATTTACTCCCTCCAATCCTTAAAGGCAAGACCAAGACACTAAATATCTTTCTTGATTCTCTTGCTCCCTTCTCTTACTTAATTATTGTTAAGAGAATATTAATAGGGTTAATTTAAAAAAAATGGATAAAAATATGAAAGAGGTCTTATATTTAGAACTAACATCACCCCCTAAATAGATTCTACATTAAGAACTTAAATATCAACGCTCTTCAACGTAGCTATTTTCCAAAGGCACTAGGCTTTCACTATAACTGAAAATATCATCATCTCGGAACGACCTGCCGGTAGGAAACATCTTGAATTCATTAGTAGTAAGATTGAGTAGATAAAAAGTTGTAGGTTCATCATCATCGCTTCCTTGAATGATTTCATGCTCTGCAACAGTGCAGACAATTTGACTTCTCCAAATAGTCAACGGAGACAAGGAGTATGGATAAGTGCTGCTAGTATATTTCTTGGTCCAAGTCCACAAGGCTCCTGTTTCCTCCTCCATCACCCACAAATCAATAATAGAAGACTTGAAATTTCCATTTACAGATGAACTTGAAAATAAAAGAGCTAGTTTGTTCTCAAAGGCAGTAAGCCTAGGAGAGGCTAAAGCAGGAATCTGTATTAATGTAAACACTTCCATTGTTACGTTAAATGAAACTATTATATGAGTATCATCATCTCCATCTTCACCCTTCACAACCTGCTTTGTCGCCAACCAAAAGATGACTCCATTAACATATATAGTTTCGTAGTTGAGACTTACGCCCTCTAATTTCCCAAATTCTATTTCCTTCCATGATCCTGTGTTTAAGGAATAAACTTCCACTCTATTAATCTCACGAGAAAAATGATTCCCATAATTTACCACAATCTTGTAATCATTAACAATCGGATTGAATCCAATTCCGATAAAGAAAGTACCATCAAAATCAAAATCAATAAGAGGTATAGGCACCTGTCTAACCTCACTAGTCGCTGGATTCCACAATAAAAAGGAAGGAGGGGATGTACCAGAAGCATCATTTCGAACACAGAGCAAGCCATTGCAGGAACCGATGATTGTACTCCAAATCCAATCGATCACAGGAGCATTCCGAACTTGAAGTAATTGTTGCATCTCGCAATCGAGCAAATCAAAGAGCATATGATGATCTCGATCAAATTGCGTGAAAAGAAGAAAAGGGTTTTGATTATGGGAGTGGTGGAGGTGGGCGGCAATGAAAGATGGGGTTTTGAGGAGATTTTTCCAATCTTTGCATACACATCGAAGTCGGATTAGCGATTTTACTGGAAGTCTTCTGAGAATGCTTGCGATGATATCTCGGGGAAGAAAAGTTACGTGCCTATCCATTGCCGTCTGCTTCATTGGAAGCCACGGTGAAGAAGGAATCTCACGAACGACGGAAGGAGAAGGAAAAAGCGTCTCAATCAACGTGGAACCTTGAAACAAGGAAGCCACTGCGTGAATAAAAATGTAATATCAATATATATTGATACTGTTGGATCTCCAAATAAATTAAAGAACTAATGATATGTCAATTACCCAAGGTTATTCCAAGATATTAAATTAAATAATATCTCAAGATTTTGGTAATCTCATTATCTATGATTTTTTTTAAAAAATATTTTATTTCATAGTAACCTTCAACCTAAGAGCACTTGACTTGTGATTCGAGGAAATATTTTCGAAGAAAGATAGATGAAGAATTTAAATATTATACGCATATCGTAAAATCACATATTAATTGTAATATATGGATAAGATATTTGTAAGGCGAGCTATCGTACATATATGATTAAGATTATGGTTGTCAGAATTCGAAGGATAAAAAATTGATATAAATATATAATTAATTATATAATTTATAAAATTAAAATTGAAAAAACATATAATTAAATATATTTAATTAATTTAATATTATTTATTAATAAAGAATAAAAAATAATAATTAGAATAATAAATAAAAGAGGGCAGAAAATATTTCCTCGGGATATTATATAAATCTAATCAAATATGAAATATAATAATATCACATTCTCATACTTATACTTCTAAAATATATCAAATATATCAAATATCAACCTAAGATATATAATATTGATATAAAATATAATATCTTAAGAATGATAATTCGACTCTTTCACTAAACCTTCAAAGCTTTCTTTCTCCTTTTTTCGGATCTCCACTTCTACCAATCAAAACTCCATTGGTATAATTTTCTCAATTTCTCAATTCTCAATACTCTCTCTCTCTCTCTCTGTTTTTTTTTTTTTTGCTATTTTGCTTTCATTTTTCTTCTTTTTTAGTTCAAGCAGGACCACATTCCTTTGTCTCACACTCAAGAGCTCTAGCTGACTAAGCTGGTACAACCCCACATTAGTGGTATATATTTATATTCTGATATAAAGGGGGGAACGAACCGACTAGAATGCAAGTTTGAAGATATGAACAGGACGAATGATCAAATGTAGGACCTTAAGAGAACCTGTCTCTTATAACCCTAGCCATAAAGACACCACAAGAATGATCGGTCCTTAATACAGTCGGAGTATTCGCATGATAATACAAGGATGCAAGCAAAGCTCACACAAGAGAAATAAAATTCTTTAAGAACAAAGTTCTTATTCATATCATTATCATCTTCTCCATTTCCAGTACAAAAAACGCAGCCTTCATATATAGACAACAAAAGAACACTCTGGAACTCTAAACCTAGTCATAAATGCAATAAATGATGCCTTAATAATGATTGATTGCCTTGGTTGGCACCATTCAAGCCTAAAGACATTAGGGAATTACTTATTCTTCAAGACTAAGTCAACTACCTAAAAATAGGAAATTAAAACAAATTTTTCAAGAGCAATCTTTGACCAAAATGCCTTATTTAATGCAAATAAAATAGCAAACTAATTAAAAATGAAATTAAATCATATTAAATCAGATTTGATGCATAAAGATGCCTTCTAGATGCTTTTTGAGTTGTCTTGGACATCACTTATAATCCTTCACCAAGACACATGCTTCTCACATGGTATTTTAAGTGAATTCTTCAATCTGGACTGCACATGGGTCTTATACATCATCATGTTGGGCTTCTTACTTTATGTTATTTCAATTTCATGGATCTTCATGCTTTGTCATGTGCTCAAGCTTCTAGGTGTTGTAAAAACATGCATATGGGCTTGAATGCGCATGATTATAGCCTCATTTGCACCCTCAACATATATACTAACATTATGGGCCATTAATGAAGCAAATTGAATCCTAAATATTTGTTCCAGCCTCTCAAACAACTTACTCTTTTC
This sequence comes from Albizia julibrissin, assembly GCA_037074505.1. Classification (NCBI taxonomy): domain Eukaryota; kingdom Viridiplantae; phylum Streptophyta; class Magnoliopsida; order Fabales; family Fabaceae; genus Albizia; species Albizia julibrissin. Next base: position 19,453,961 of record CM073486.1, on the reverse strand, counting down.
TAGGCTTCTAGTAATTAGACCGTTGATGTCATGAAGAGAATCTTGGGCTTGCTTAGAATCTTTTTGTATGATATAGACAACATCTTGTTCATTGTATGTGCCACCTACGACGTGTTTGCCATGGATGATGTCACCTTGGTTGTAATATCCTAAATTTTGGGACTAGAGGCATAAGATTAAGCCTGGATTAAGTGGATTGCTAGACCCTGGGTTAGCAAATGCCCCTATGAGGCATGTTTAAATTCCCCAAAATTCCTTTATATCATTGGGTATTAAAAGAAATTATATTGGTGAGCTAAAGAGCTAGGGGAATAACAAAATAAAGTGATTAGAAGTCACACATAATATAGTAAAGTGGAACACAAAGTAATTTTGCCACCGGTGAAATTCTTGGTGTGGCAGTGGTGATTGTGTGACCTTTTTTTATGGGTAAATGATGGTAAAAAGTTATGAAACTTTTCAAAATGAAAGTAGACTTATCAAGATTTAATTTTATATGTCATATAAGTCATTTGGAGTTGTACACAAAGAGAAATGAATTTTTGAAGTTAGCTCATCAAAATTAATTATTTTTTGAGATAGCATTCAAAGATTAAAATTATGGAAATATTGAGCTTCCAATTGGACAAATTTTATTTTTCCTTAAAACTAGACTCCATAAGGGTCGCATAGCCTTTGGAATCACTCCAATTGGACATTTGTACAATTAAATATGAATTTTCCAAGTTAATGAAAAATCTGCAGAATTTGGTATTTTGTGCGAAAATTCATTATTTGGGCCAATAAGATTGTGACATGTGGCAAGTGAAATGTGTGATTACATTTAATCAATTCCCCATCATCTTCTTCTCTATTTCAAGCAGGAAAAATCTGAAAGAGAGAGAGAGAAACTTCCAGCCTCTGAAACGATGCCGAATCAGCATTCTCTCTCAAAGTACCCTTCAGGAAACTTCCTCTACTCATCGAGATCTTCATTTCTACGGTTTCATATTTTCATTTGGAGGTTCTTGATGCCATCTCACCGGCCGTGGTGTTGCCGAAATTCCGAACCGTTTGCGGAAACAGGTAGAGGTAAGCCTAAGCTTCCTTTTTAACCGATTGGTTTGTCGTTTGGATGAGTATAGAGGAAGTTGGGTACTGTTCATACTGGTTTAAAATGGTGTTTTGAGTGGCTAAACGATGTCTAAATAGCTAATTATTTGATTAAAAGTAGAAAAGAAGTGATTAAGCCAAAGAAAACAAGAAAACAACATAGTTTTTCTGATAACCCTAAATTGAGGTTCTGTGTGTGATGTGGTGTTGCACTTAGAATTTGATGATTTTGATGCTTCCATTGGCTTTATAAGGCAAAATTGTGTAGGTGTACAAGTGTTCATGATTTTTGGATGCTTGTGTATGAATTTGGGAATTTATGAAATATGGTTGTTTATGTTGTTGATTCTGCCCTGTTTGAACAATGATGTTGTTCGAGCTGTTTCATATGGTAAATATTGTCCAAAAATTCTGAAAATTTCTAGACATAAAGTGTACATGTGGAGCATTAATTTGATATATAGTTTGTAATTTTTGAATAAGTATATTGGGAGATATAAATTGTTGAAGATATGCCCTGTTCTCTGGAAAGAATTTGAAACAGTGATGTTGTGCGAAATTTCCAAAATTAAAGTAGAGACATATAGCTTTAATTTGATAGGTATTTTGTAATTTTTGGACAAGTGTGCTAAAAGATGTGATTTTTCAAAAGTATGCCCTGCTTCTGGAAGAACATCTGAAACAGTTGGTGTTTGGAAGAATTCTGGGAATGTTGTGGTAGTGGCTTTTAAAATCGAGTATTTTATATAAATTGAAACTTAAAGGGCTTCAAATAGAGCTTTGAAGCACCTCAAGTGGAGTTCTATAGAATTAATTGTGATTTTTCAAAGTTTGGTAAAAAATCTGTCAGCTTTAAGTCTTATGCAAAATTTAAGATTTAATGGCACAAATGTAATTGAAATGAACTCCAAGGGTGAAAGTAAGCCTATAGGGCTAATTTGGGCCATTGGGTATTCACTTTTCATGGCTCTAATGATGTTATCACTTGCCTAGGGCTATGAAGTGATAAAGAAGGAGCAATGGTTGGCGGATCAATGGACAAGAAGAGAAGGACATAAAGTTCGAGAGGTAGTGAACTTACCTTTTCTGCATGTATATGATATGTATGTCTTGCATTGATTATGTGACTGCTTTGCCTATTTGTGTGGACCATGTATGATTGTTTGAAGCTCTGTTATATTTGTGCAATGGCCATATGTATGTCATAACATCGAGCATACAGTATGTCATTATGTTGGCATGAAATAGTGCAGGCAAGCATGTCATACATTTATATATATCTGGCATGCATAGTGGTAATGTTTGCTACTGAGATTCTCTCGAATCTCACTCCTCCCAACCAACCATTCAGACAGGTGAGCATTGGAAACGTGCTGAGATTAGAAAAGAGGTATGCACGAAGAAGAATGTTGCTGGTTGTTTGAAGGCCTTTTAGTTATTAAGGTCTGTAAATTTTTTGTAAACCCCTGGTGGGGAAACTTTTGTATTATAATCAAGCAATATTGTATTAATATTATCAGTATATTCATGCTATTCCTGTGTGCCCACTGAACTACGCATTGCTACTCTAAGTAAGGTCATTAATAAGGGATATATGAAGCAGGTCGTTACATTGGTTGCCAACTTGGATGCCTTGTTTGACAACATATAAGACGCCACTTGTACCTCTATCAAATTATATATATATATATATATATATATATATATATATATATATATTAAATTTATTAATATATAATATTATTATTATATTTTGTTTTTTTAAAATTTAGTTTTATCTGATAAATTAAATTTATTAACTAACATGATCAAGATCTCGGATTTAATTTATAAATATAAATTAAATCTAATTCCATTGGCTCTTGATTATAATTAAATAAATAGGTTAAATTAAAATTAGTGGACAGATTTAATTAAAACCAAATTTATTTAATTAACTTATTAAAAAATTATGTATTAATTGATATGATAAGGATTTTTGAAATTAATTAAGATTAATTTAGAAAATCTAATATCCATTATAAAATAGAAAAGCCCTGATTGTTTATAAATATAGGAACTAGGGTTTTCTACGGGGTGATGAAAAAATAGAAAGCCGTGAAAAGGAAATACCCTAGAGAGGCATTGGAGGTACTAGCACGCTGCCAGTATTAAGTCCTATTCTTATGAATACTAGTAGAGAGAGCTGATTTGAGTAGTTGGCTCCTCAAGATCGAAAAAGGCAAAACTCAAAAGTTTGTATTAGCCCTACCCAATGAGCTAATAGTAGCTGGGAAGTGGTTAATCTCATAGTTTTGGAGTTTGATGCTCTCCAAAGAAGAATTAGCCAACTTGTTAATACTGGGGATTTTGTTTCAAGAGCACCAAACATGAAGATATGAAATCTGGCAATGTGTTGATGACTGTAGGCATTCGAACAAACATGAACAAGGTACGTCTTCTACTACACGATTTAAACGCCATTGACAGATCCGCAATTGGAATTGGTAAACTTTTTCAATTTTAAATTTTAATTTTTTGCTGTGTCTACCAATCCTAACAACTGCAAGATCAAGAAGGAACGAGAGGATAAAAAATGGAGATCGAGAAGTGAGGATCAAAATTCCACTATACACGTTGAAAGAGGGAGCGATTTCCATTTTCGTCATCATTACCCTCACGCCATTCATTGACCTACCTCGCTGTCCCCGTGGGAGAGGTATATGAAGGTTATAGAGTTAGGGTGTAGACGATGACGACATTAGGTATTGCTGACAATAACTGCGTTCATAAAAAATTTACCACAGCCGGCATCTCCTACTCTCAGATGAACAAGAACCAAAGAGAAATCAAAATCGAAGGAAAAACAATAGGAAGGAGGAAGGTTGAACTCGATGCCGTCAGGTGGTCATTGCAAATTTGGGAGATTGAGGTTCAAATGACTCGGTGTTGTAGAACTGCATCATAGTGGTAAAGGACTTGCCATTGATAACATGCACACATGAGCTATGGCAGGAGGAAGAGGATTGACGAAGTTCAAAGGATCTAGAGATCGCTGGTGCCTCGCCATCCTACACCGTTGCTGGTAGGTTGTCGTCCTACACCATTATTGGTGGATTTCTGGCCTACGCCATCGCTGGTGCCTCACCATCGGCATAAGGGATGGAGAGGGAGGCTGCAGGGTAAGAGTAGAGAGAGACGAATGTAGGGTAAGAGTGGAGAGGGACAAAGGTGAAGGGTATAAGGGTATGAAAAATTCACTTTCAATAGAAGTCATCCAGTTCCATAGGTTAATGGATGGAAGTGACTTCCAGCCTTTTTTATGAAATTGACTTCTAAAGAGAAGTGGGTTCCAACCTACCAAACACACAAAATGGTGGATTCCACTTCCACTTCCAATTCTCTGGCTCTAATTCCTTTGTACCAAACATTGCATAAAGTCTTTATTAGCAATGGAACCCTTAGTTGCTAGTATCTACCGCTTTGCCACTTAAGCCTCTTCTTCTAGCTAAATTAATTTTATTTATGGAAAGGGTAAGATTCAAACGATAATCAGTAGTAACATGCTATCAATCATATAAAATGTAAGAGATAAACATGCAATACAGCATATAATGTAGCAAATACTTATTATGTGCACATGTCTGTCAATCAATATTCATGATCAAAACGATGATTTTGTCTGGATCAAAATGACCATTTTGTCCCTAATTGCCATACAGTGATCACAATAATGTTATAGAGCAGGCACCAACCTGTTTGTACTTGTCACACTACCTCAACTGGGCCTCATTAGCCTCATGGTGATAGTGTTTTTCTTATATGGGTGGTACTTGTGCTTTTCTCACACCATAGCAAGGAATTATGCTACACATGCTTCACATTTTGTCACACAGGCAGGTCACACAGACCTCATATCACAAAACATGGCAATACAATGCATATAAACACCTACATAGAATATGAGAGATAGAGTTACTATCTATAATCATTTCCAAAGCCTAACTAATACCGGTCTTTTAACTCTTTGTCCTGCTCGGGAAAATATCAAATTCTAAAATTCCAAATTCATAATAAATGAGTTATTACTCATTCATGCATCATTCCAAAGCTTATATAGTTGGTTATCTCTACTCCAAACACATAATTACCAAAATACCCCTAAGGAATCCAGTCTAATTCCTTTTATACCGGTATAATTATACTTTTCCAAATATCATGACCTGGGTTATTCTTACACTGTTTCTCTTGTAGAATCCATTTTTTTACTTCAGTTTTATCAAAATCACGTTGCATTTACTAACATGCCCTTGGCAGCCACAAAGTTAGGGTTTTAGGGGTAAAATTGTCATTTCACACTCTAAAGCCTCCATACTCCATATTTTACATGTTTCCTATACAATTTTTCATTCTAAACACAATGATATCATCAATCCATCAAATTCCAACCTAAAAACATCAAACTTGATCTAGCCGAAACATTACAAAACCTTAGAAAATTTGGAATTTCATGATTTCATTCCATTAAACACTTTCTTTCCACTTCTTATCACTTGTTTAATTACTTAAACACGTCTTGAACATGATTAATCAAAGTTTGGGCAGCACCTCCCCTTAGGGTTCAAGCATCCTAAATCATAAATTCAAAACAAATCAAGCCAATAACCAACCAAAACCACCAATAACCATCATAAAACAATAAGAGGAATTGAGTTCCCAAGCTTACCTTGATTTCTCCTTCCTTTTCTTACTTGGATGTGCACTTCTCTCTCCCCTTTTTCCTTGATTTTCTTCTTTCTTTACATGATTTCAAGAAGAATATAAGGATTAGAGAAGGTTTACAAGAGATTGGAGGCAAGAACACAAGAATTTTACTACCTACTTACCTTGTTTTTTTTCTTGATCTCCCTTGCTCTCTCCTTGTTCTTTGTTTTTCTCCCAACTCTCTTTCTGTCTTCCTCTTTCTTGTTGGACGAAATATGGTCTTATGAAGGCTGAAATGTTCTTAAATAAAATCATCTTCTACCTCTTTATAATTAATATTATTTTATTGTAAAGTTTGTACACATGGCAATTTTTCATGTCTTCCTTTTTCCATATGGCAAGAAATCCTCCACATGGCATGATATGTGTTCCAATCATGTTTTTCCTTGTCTTCCTCTTCCTTTGGACAACTTTGGCCTTTATGTAAGGGAAAATATTGGCTTTTTAATTTTATTTAGCCAAATGACTATTTTACCCTTACATTTTCTTGAATTTTTGTACCAAGTGTTGTTTTCCTTTTTCCCTTTTTCTTTTTGGCTGAAATTTATAGGGAAAATTACACTGTAGTCCCAAGTAAATAAAAATACGAAGAAATTGTCCCTCGAAATCGTAAAATGAAAAATTGGTCCCAAGGCTCCATTAACAACTCCTTGGGACCAATTTTTCATTTTGCGATTTCGAGGGATCATTTCTTCTTTTTTTTTTTTGGGACCTCAATGTAACTTTTTCAAATTTATACCATATTTTGGGCCAAAAATTGTGCTCTTACATACTTAATTTTAGGTTACAATATTAGGCCTTTATCAAGAGAAAAATTAGATTGTATGTCTTACTTAGCCAAAATTTCTCATAATCACTTATTCCACTATTTTGGCTACTTCAAATGTACCAAAATTTATCATTTTATTCCATTTAGTATAATCAATTATACAAGAAATTTTAGTGACTAAAATTTGGGATATTACAATATCTGCACTTCAACTTGACGGGGTGTATTGGATAATATTTTAGAGATATTTCTGATTATTTAGATTGATTAGTATTTTATTATTTACTATTTATTATATTTTAAGGTTAGATATGGACACTATATATTAGGATATTATAAATATTATACATTTGTTATTTTGATTATTAAATTAGATTTTAGGTTTGCTTATATAAAGGACCATATGTATTCTCTTTTATTCAATGATTCATAATAATATTTCAGAGGTTCTTATTCCCTCTACATCTATATAATCTTTCAAACTTCAATACACTTTATTATCACTTAATATGAATATAATTTTTGTACAAAATTATATACTCAACACTAACATTTTTTCCTTAGGAACCGTGATGACAAATGATTAAAAAAATAATCACTTTCATACTTGTAAAGCAATCAATTTATAATTTTTTTAAAAAAAACTATTCATATTTGTAGTAGTTTGTAGCTGCTACAAACTACCACAAAACCGCTACAACCTCAAACTGCTACAAAATCCGTAACCTTAACCACTACAAATATCTCGATGGATCCCTATAAATACCCCTACTACACCTCATTCCTTACCTCTTCCATTTCTTCCAACCCTTCTTCTCTCTATTTTTTATTTCCTGTAATGTCCCGAATTTTAGGAATAGAGGCCTGTAACAAGTGAACTACTAAACCCCTGTTTGGTAAATGTCATAGTGAGGCATAATATTATTTTCCAAAATTTATTTATATCCTTGGAAATTAAAATAAATTATATTAGTGAGCTAAAGAGCTCACAGAATAACAAAACAAAGCAATTAGAAGTCACACATAATATAGTAACATGGAACACAAAGTGATTTTGCCATCGGTGAAATTCTTGGTGTGGCAGTAGTGATTGTGTGACATTTTTCAATTGGTAAATGATTTTGAAAAATTATGAAACTTTCTAGAGTGAAAGTAGACTTGTCAAGATTTAATTTTATAGGTCATATAAGTCATTTGAAGTTGTACACAAAGAGAAATGAATTTTTGAAGTTAGCCCAGCAAAATTAATTATTTTCTGGGACAACATTCAAAGATTAAAATTATGAAAAAATTGAGCTTCTAATTGGCTAAATTGTATATTTTTTCTCAAAAATAGACTCAATGAGGGTCGTATAGCCTTTAGAATAACTCCAATTAGACATTTGTACAATTAGATATGAATTTTCAAAGTTTAATGAAAATTCTGCCAGATTTAATACTATATGGGAAAATTGAAATTTTGGGCCAATCAAAAGCTGACATGTGGCAAGCAACTTTAACACCTCATTTAACCAATAATTCATAATCTCTTCAGCCATTTTTCCCATGAAAACAGAATCATAATGCAGAGAGAGTGAGGGCTTGAACAAGATGGGAAAGCTTGGAGAAGGAAGAAGATCAAGCCAAAATCTAAGGTAAAGAAGTTGTAATCTTGAAGTTTAAGCTTCATAATTACTCCCTAATCTCTTCTATTTCAATAAATCCATGGATTCAAGGAAAAATATCAAGAGAATAGAGGGAGGGGGCTGACATTTTCTTGGGAGAAAAAACTCAAGAATCAAAGGTAAACTTCAAGACTTGCTTCCTTTACCTTGATTGTGATTGTTATTGTTGGTTTTGGCTTGTTTTGTAAATTGGGGCTAATTAAACCCTAGAGGAAATGCTACAAAAATCTCCCCTACATGATGTCTAATGAGTATTTAAATAGCTAATTATTTGATTAGGAGTAGCAAGGAAGTGATTAGGCAAGAGAAAATAAGAAAACAACAAACTATTTTTGAGAATCGTTAGGACTGCCCTGTACTATTTCATGGGGAAGGAGTGAAAATTTGATGATTTGAATGTTTCCATTGGCTTTAGGAGGCAAAACTGTGTAGATATGCAAGTGTTCATGAATTTTAGATGCTTGTATATGAATTTGGGAAATTATGAAATATATGTGTGAATGTTGCTTAATCTGCCCTGAGTGAGTAACAGTAAGTGTTAGGCGTGATGTTTCAAAGCCTAAACCTTGTCTAAAAATTCTAAAATTTTTTATGCTTATAGTATACATGTAGAGATTTAATTGGATAGGTAGTTTGTAATTTTTGGACAAGTAGGCTAGGAGTTATGATTTTTCAAACTCTGATCGTGTGAATCTGGGAACTTCTAAAGCAGTGTTCAAATGAATTGAACTCTGTAATTGTGTGAGTGTATTTAGCTTATGGGAGTATTTTTACCTTAAATTAGACTTAATAAGGGTTAATTAGGAATTATAATCAGCTCAATTTGATTTTTTGGATTTAGAAATGAATTTGTGAACTTGTACCCTGTTTCTAGAATGTAATCTGGACAGGTTGAGTTTGACAAAATTCTGGGAATGTTGTGGCTGTGATATCTAGAATTTTGTATTTTTATGTAAAACTATAAGGAAATAGATTTACATATAATATGGAACCACTCAATTTTAAATTTCTTATAATTAATGGTGAATTTTTAAATTTGGGCCTTGTTTCTAGAACCAAATCTGGAACAGTGTTCTTCAATGAAATTCTAGGAATAATTTGTCTATATTAGAAAAACCTAATAATTTTTCCTTAAATTTCAATTGAAAGAGCTTAATTTAGGCTTTAGAATCAGTCTAATTGGAGTTTTGTAGAATTACTTATGATTTTTGACATTTGGACATGATTCTAAAAGTTGTCTTGGGATAATAAAGAGTAATGATTTTTACTGAAAGTAGACTTCAAGAGAGACAAATAGAGCTTTGAATCATGGCTCTAATAATGTGATTGGTTATATAAGGCCATGAAGTAACAGAGAAGAAGAAGCAATGATTGGAAGATTAAGATACCAAAAGAGGACATAGAGTTCTACAAGTAGTGAACTTACATTTTCTGCATGTATGTAATATGTATGTCTTGCATTGATTATGTGACTGTTTTGCCTATTTGTGTGGAACATATATGATGGGTTGAAGCTTTGCTATATTTGTACAATGGCCATATGCATGTCATAACATCGAGCATGCAGCATGACATTATGTTGGCATGAAATAGTGGAGGCAAGCATATCATGCATTCATATATATCTGGCATGCATAGTGGTATTGTTTGCTACTGAGATTCTCTCGAATCTCACTCCTCCCAACTAGCCATTTAGACAGGTGAAGAGTGTAGGGAGATATGTATCAGAGGAGATATGAAGGTGAAGTGAATATCGTAGTTCAATGCACTACTATTTGTATTTGATGTAAGAGTGTGATGGTTATGTGTAATTATACATTTGATATATATGTGACTATACATTCCATGTAAGTAAATGAATGTATTAAGTTTAAGCAGAGAATCGCTCGCATACTCTGATATAATGAAACAAAGAGCTGTTGAGAGTTATTGACGTAGTGAAACTCATGGAAATAATTGAAATATTTTTTTTACCCTCTGAAAAGCCCTCTCAACCTCAGGCTCAACTCCTGAGTTGAGATTGAGAATTTGTGAACGTTTTCTGAAGCTAGGTAATCTAGTTTCGAATCCTAATCCCATGAATGATTTCACTACTCATTTATATTCATCTTAGGCTATTGAGAATAAGGTATTACAGGACAGAGAAAGTCAATTTGAATCTATTCAACACTAATATTTAAAAATATGGGGCGCCACTGAATTAGGGATGCCCAAAGTGACGTCCCTATATTAGGGATGCCAATTTAGGCGTCCCTAATTCCTCAATATTAGGGAAGCCCAAAGTGGTGTCCCTAATATTCAATATTAATGATGCCACTTTGGCATCCCTAATTGGGAATTAAGGATGCCAAAGGTGGTGTTCCTAATATTTAAATATTAAGTATGCCTATTGGGATTGGTAGGCACACAATGGAAGAATTAAAATTAAAAATTAAAAAAGTTTACCAATCCCAATTGCGGATCTATCAAAGGCATTTAAATTGAGTTAGAAAGATTTGTACCTTATTCATGTTTATTGGAATGCTTACAATCATCAACGTATTGCGAGTTCTCAAATCTCCATACTTGGTTGCTTCTGAAATAATTTCCCCAGCATTTACATGTCCGCTAATTCTTCTTAAAAGAGCATCAAACTCTATGAGTGTGAGATTAACCATCCTCGACATCAACATATTGGCTAGTTCTTCTTTGGAGTTTCACCTTTTGGATTTTGAGGAGCTAACTAATAAGATCCAACTCTTTAAATTGCTTCCAACTCTTAATCAAACTCTTAAAATTGCTTCCAACTCATATCCACCAAGAATCCAACGTGGGTGCCTCCTTTGAGGTAGACAGCTAGTAGCTCTTCCTCTACTGGGAAGAAGGGAAACCCAGGAGGAGATAGATCTTCCATTGATACGTGTGGGACATTAACGATGGATGAGCAGACAAGAGAGGCCACAAGTAAATAAAGCGTCTTCATGCCCTCTCCCACTTGTATTTATTATGCTTACTCAGACCCTTCCAAATTGATTCTGGAAATAAGAGGGATAGGAAAGGAGGCTCCTTCCGCAGTCGGAGACTGGAAAAAGGAGCCCATTATACCAGTGAGCTTCGTGTGACCAAGCTTCAGCACTTCTTCATTTATTTAATTAAATTTTATAAAGAAAATCTAGGTGGAGCTGAGTTGGGAGTGTGTTTAGAAAAATTGTCAATTTACCTCAATACCCTTGAGACAATGTACCTCTCATTGATCATATGCTTCTATTTCACAAATCCCACTAGTCATCAGTGTCGGAAAATAGCAAGGTAATTAAATCTGGACCGGCCATTGAACTAGTCGGGTACTGGGTCAAAGATCAGTAGGTCAAACCGAGGCTGATCCGGTGAGAAATTAAAGATTTTAGAATTATTAATATGAAATTCTAAAGAAAAATTTAAAAAATAATTTAAAAAAATAAAAGAATAAAAAACTTGGACTGAACCGGTTTACCATCCGATTGGCTGGTTCTGTCCGGGTTATATAACTATGGAAAATAGTCCTTTCTTGAACCCCTCTCACTCTAACGTTGCCCACCACCACTACTATCATTTATTACTAGAAGAGAGTGTCTCTAAGGGTGAATTGGTACAGGAAAAGGAGAAGGATAAGAGGGCATATAGGTAAAATCACTCAATCCTATAATCCTACTTGATTTAGAATTTAGATTTCTTATTTAGGTGTTAAAAAATGGTAGCTGAAAAAAAATTATCTCAAATTAAAATATAAAGAATTCCATCTAAAAAAAAATAGTTGGGCATGATATGAGGAGATTAAACTCTATTTTGCTAGAAAATTAAAGGAGCAAGGGAGAAGGGAGAGTACTTTGCTGGATTCAGATTTGGACAAATAAACAGCACAAGAGAGAAACCCGGAAAACTCAATTGTGATGGGATAATTTATAATTGATGGGGAAGCATGCTTATATAGGGATGGGCAGGGATATTTTGAGAAGACGGAGTATCCATATGTTATCATTTTTAAGATATAACATGCTATCCATTAATTGGTTTATCATTACCTTAATTTTTACTATATCAAATGATGAGATAATATATATTTATATATATATATAATTTGAATTCAAATGCATTTAAATATCTATTATATATCTGACATATCAGATAATGGATTAGATAGTAATTGAAACCATAAATATGATTAGAATTTAAACTAATTACATTAAATTATTTAATATTTATATCTAGATTATTTGGATGATATAAATTAGATCTTTTATTTAATTTATATCTTAGGTAAATTTCTATATTAAATATGATCAATATATAAAATTTTGACAAACTATTTTCCAATCAATGAACTGAATTGATCGATATATTATATAAAATAGAGTATATTAAAGAAAAAATTATTATCTATTAATTTACTAAATTTAGGTAGTCACTTAAAATAAAAAATTATCTTATATTATTCTATTTTGTATTTTACCTTTTCCTTTAAAATTTTATATTTTAATTTAAAAAATTTTCTTTAAATTTGTAAATAAGTTCTAATTATGCACTTAAATTATTAAATACTGAACTAGTTTACTAAATAATTTTAAATTTTATTCGAAAATCTGGATTGAACGAGTGAATATATGAATTTTTTTAATTACATCGTCTCAATTTCTCTTAATTTGTCATTAATTCGGATAGAAAGAAGGAGGCTCAAATATTTACAATGTAAAAGTTCAAAATTATAATCAAGGGTCCTTATTTTGGATGTTACCAAATGGCAAAACACTTTCCACTACATAATTGAAAATACATCAATAGAGCTTTATTTGGAGTGAGAATGAAAAGAGAAAAAAACTTTTTGGTTTATTACTCTCTACTTCACTCAAATATCACCCTAGTTTCTTTTCCTGCCGCAAGAACATGTCCCAGGTAATCCAAAAACCAGGAATAAAATTATATATCTATATTTTTTTTTGAATGAAGGTTTTGCAATAATTTAACCACATTTCCATCCAGCATTTGTTTTCTAATAATAACGATAATATTTAATTCATTCATACACTATAAGCTAAATGAAAAACCCAGAAACTCACATTTACTTCACTTATTTCTCTTTCCTGGCATATAATATAAAATGACTGCCAACAAGTAAAAAGGACACACTCCAAATAATTCATACCAGCAATTAAATTATATAAACAGGTTAAAAAAATCAACAAGCTGATATTATAGACAGGTCAAATAAAGCCTGAAAGATGTTGCATTGAATATCAGCACTCATCATTTTGCATAATATCTCTACAAGGGATCAATAACTATGCACACAAAATTATGTAAGTTGTTGTGAATTGGTACAAGAATGAAATAACAATCATTGAGGCTTCATTTTCCATGAGAATGAAAGGAGATAAAACTGGTTTAGGCTTATCATATCCCACTTCACATTCAATATCACGTTTATTCAATATCCTTCTTTGAAAGAAAATGGAACAATATGATATCATAGATAGGTCAAATAAAGCTAGAAGCACAAACAAATGATATTTTCAAAAATTTTCTTCCAATGGGTTCTAGCCATATATCCTTCATCTATAAAACTTTCTGGCCACACTTTATTCTTTATATAAAATTTCAATTTCCTACGAAATCTATAAAGTAAAGAAGGAAAAATGTTAATAAATGCTAAAATGTGTGATTAGAAAATTTAGAAATCAATGCTAATGCACATAAGTAAAATAAGTATCTCTCAATAAGATACATCTATCGATATTGAACTGGGCCAGAAAGCTTTGTTTTAAGAAGAAGATGAATTGTTAGGTGAACTATCACAGTGAAAAAGGATAGAGGAAATATTATCTCCAAATAACAAAACATATAAGAATGGTTTTGTGTTAAAGCTGGTCGAACTCCTGAATGATCAAAACCTTAGAACATAACTTTAGAAAGAAAGAACACAGCTCCACGTCCTCTACCTCTTTCTCGGCCTCTTCCCCTTATTGTCATTGCAATACCATTAGGAGAGCCCCCAAAATCAGAATTAGCTAGCTGTCATTGAGCTTTATCTTCAACAATCATATTGTATGCATCATTAACGAATGGGAGAGGAAAGAGGAGTGGTATGTGGCTCCTTGCGTCTGAGTGCACTTCACTGAGGCCCATTAGGAAAGTTAATAATTTCTGTTGTTGAACAACATCACTGTAAGCCTTTGAAGTTGCACATGTACAATAGGGAATTTCCATTAACGAGGATTGCTCTTCCCAAAGCTCCGTGTGTTTTGAATATGTGGTCACAACTCACAAATGCACAGAACCTTGTCTAAGTGAGTGGATCTCTCGATGTAGGGAAAAAATGCGAGAGCCCGATTTTTTGTCAAATCTTTGTTGTAGGTCCACCCAAACCAAATGAGATTTAAGGAAAAAGATTATACCATTGGGCAATTCCTTTGACAAAGAGCTCAATAGCATAGATAAGACTATATCATCACATCTGTCCCATTGCTTTCGAAGTGATTCCTCTTGCAATTCACATTTACAGGTTCCATTGACGAAGCTCAATTTGTTCTTTCCTCTTAATGCTATTTTCATGGCCCTGCTCCGTTCAACAAAATTTTCGGCACCAACAAGTATTTGAAAGATGATTGACACCCCTTGAGTATCGAGGGATGCAAGTACATGGGATGGTTGAATGATAAGGCCTCAGTGGTTACCTTTTGTGTTCCTTCCACCATCGGAGTTATGTATCAAAGTTTGGTGAAATTTTGAGAACAAGAGGGGAAAAAGGGGGGGGGGGGAGCTTCTTGGGTAGTTTTGCAGATCAGATTCAATAAGAGACAGAGTTTTGTTTTGCAGCAGTCAATCTTCCACAGGATCAAATTCAAGAATTGAAATGGAAAAATGAGCCTACCTAGCAGCGAGCACAGGAAATTCAATCCTTGTTCACAGTGTAATTTTGAAGTCTTCGATCACCGGAGAATTACCTAGCAGCGAGGATTGTCTGTTCTTGTAAGAAAGGTGGGATTTCAGCGAATAACTTAACAAGGTACTACTTGTCTTCGATCTACAGCAGTCCGATTGGGATCTGCGATGCCTTTCAGAGGCAGAGCTTCTTCAACCGACGGTCAACACGTCATTTCCGGCGACTTCTTGAAATACCGACGTTTATCCTCTAGGCGTTTTCTTCTTCAATCGACGAGCAAGACGTTGTTTGCGGCGAGCGTCGTCATTTCCGGTAACGGAGTGCGTATGAACATGTCTTCCACCGTGCGTGTTGCTTGAGCGATTGTGGTGTATGATCGGAGGATTTTTCCGGCAGAATCGAGTGGCGAAGTTCAATCTTCTGCCAACAGTGTTTCTCGTAATGGGTCTAGCTCAGTGGATTGGGCTGGAAGAAAAGAAGTGGGCTGAATACAAGGAAATCTCTTGAAGAATTTTCAACCTGGTGCTCTGCTACCATGCAAAGTTCCATCCTTTTTCCTCAATACTTAACTCAAAACGCAGGCATATTCCATTAATTGATAAAAAAACAGTCTATACATGCTGTCCAATGTCATTTATATACTGCTCTAAGACTACCAGTCCAATGGGCATTTTACTTGTACACATAATAGAAGCCCAGACTATATAAAACGCATTACAAACCCTAAGACTGGTATACACATATATTCTTAAAGCTATTTCTTACAGAATCCATAAATATGATTAGATCGAATTCAATCTGATTAAATAAATTTGTTTAATATTTATATCTAGATTATTTAGATAATATAATTTAAATCTATTATTTAATCTCTTGTTAATTCTTTATTAGTTTAATATTAAAATAAAATTTATTGTAATTAATTACTAAAGAAATGGTAAATTTTTATAATCAATGTAACAGAAAACTATACTTTTTGATATATATGTGTGTGTGTTTCATAATCTGGCTTTAAAAACACAACAGTTGATAAACATAAATTTTTGTCCAAGCAATTTAAATAAAAATAAAAATAAAACCGAAGACAACAAAAAAAGGAGTTAAAATTAGGGCCTTAAATATCCTGTGA
This sequence comes from Albizia julibrissin, assembly GCA_037074505.1. Taxonomy (NCBI): domain Eukaryota; kingdom Viridiplantae; phylum Streptophyta; class Magnoliopsida; order Fabales; family Fabaceae; genus Albizia; species Albizia julibrissin. Next base: position 19,437,669 of record CM073486.1, on the reverse strand, counting down.
TACAACTGGCCGGATTATTTACCGGGGATTATTCTTTGAAAATTGAGAAAAATAGAATAAAAGTGCAAGAAACTTAATTTGCGGGCACACACACATATATAGACCTATTCATCAATTGACTCGGGACATTTCCGTTAGACAATAATCAAATTGACGTATATATAACTGAACAAATGAGAATTTATACATGCATAGGAAATTTCCGTTAGAAAAGAATCAAATTGACATATAAAAAGTATGCATACCTTGAAAAGAAAATTCATTAAGGTAATATCATAGATGGATCAAATAAAGACAGAAACATGTATTGAATATCAACATTGATCATTTTATATACATGATCTCCCTATAGGCCACATAATGATCTCATCAGTTAGACATTGAGAATTTCTACCAGTAATCCAAAAACCTTGGTTTCTTTTTTCCCTGCTGCATAACATATCCCGGGTAATCCAAAAACCAGCAATAAAGTTATATATCTACTTTTTTGGAAGAAAACTGAACAATGATATAAAACATGGTGTTGCAAAAATTTAACCACATTTCTATCCAACATCTGTTTTCTAATAATAATATTGCCTCCTTTGTTCTTTAATAAAAGATCCACTTTGTAGTTTAATTTCTTTGTTAAAGTGGAACTTATACTAAAGAACTAGAGGTAGTAATAAAAATTTTAATTCATTTATCCACTAGAAACTAAATGAAACCCTAGAAACTCAAATTTACTACACATATTTATCTTTCATGGCATATAAAATAAAATGACTGTCAAGAACATGTAAAAAGAACACACCCCAAATAATTCATGCTTGCAAGTAAATTTTATATACACAGGTTCAAAAATGATGGAAGTTGTGCTGCATTGGTACCAGACTTTTCAAATGATTGAAACAACAATCATGGAGGCTTCATTAGCTGTGAGAATGAAAAGAGATAAAACTGGTTTCGGCATTATCATTTCCCACTTCACATTCAATATCACGTTTATTTTTCATTGCATAAACAGAACCATGTCTCCATCTAACAACATGTTATATATCAAAACATCTGTTATCTAAGAGTTTCTTTCCATGGGCAAGGCCACAAGTTAATTGATCTTAATATCACTTTAATTTCATGTCGAGCATTAAGGTTCTTTAGAGAATGATTAGGATGACATAGAAGAGAAAGAGACATGGTAAAGTGTATCTCTTAGAAAACTCTTAACTAACACTGTTCTCATCCACCATTTGCCAAAGGTGCACAGGTAGAGAGTTTCAGAGCAAACATCTTCCTAAAATATAAATAAAAAAGGCAAGAAACTCATATTTGAATCGTATACTATTGTTTCATCTAATATGATAAAAATCATCACAATATCCAAATAATTAATCCATGTAGCGCCAATCCAAGTATATATCCATCAGTAAGAAAAACACAAGAAAGAAACAAAAAATCAACAATAAGATATTATAGATTGGATAAATAACACTACAAAAATCTGACATGTGATGTAGCTAAATTTGAGGGACATATCTGTTGGATCAATTTGTTTCAGTGAAAGCAACAAAATGGGCGCTGTGAAGTCGAAGGTGGCTATCACAGCGCAAAAACTGAGAACGAAGTCATAAAACAATTGTCAAATTGACATAAAAAAGTACACATCCCAAATAATCCATCTTAGCAAGAGTGTCTATATATATATATATATATATATATATATATATATATCCATCTTGAAAAAAAAAACTCGTTAATCTAATTGTAGCAAAATAAAAAATAGGAGAGAGGAAGTGAGCGTACTGGGTCAGATCGTCGGTTCTGTGTAAGCGAAGCACACGCAATAGATTAGATTACAAGAGTCTGACCGGGTTTGCATAGTAGTTTACCATAACAGAAGAAATATGGAAGAGGGGAGAGAGAGAGAGAGAGCAAGAGGAATCGATAGCTCTGGGGTGAAGAGTAATGATAGTGGAGGCCTCTATTTATAGAATCCTCAAGAGCTCCTCCTTCTTGCCCACCAAGCAACATTAACTCTAGCAATAGCTCCTTGATTGAATTCCTCAATCAAGAGGCTCCTCTTATCTCCTCTTGCAAATCAACATTAATATTGATATGCTTGACTAATCACATATAAGTGTGATTCCATTAGCAATAATTGTTGACATATTCTCTTCTTTATTTGATTTGGGTTTTTCCCGAACAAATAGTCCGGCCCATCAATGATGAACTCAAACTCAAAATCCAACATTTCCCACTTGTACTTGATGAGCGTCCCATAGTGTGATTCATAATCTCTCTTATTTCATACTTGGTGTCTGTTGTGGCTGCATGGGCGCAAAGTCTTCATGAGATTTTTTTTTGTGTGTGCTTATGATACTAGAAATCCTCTACATAGGATCAGCATCTAAGGAAACCTATTATATATCAAAAACTTGCTGCCTCATATGCTTTAGGTTTGTCCATACATTTCACTCATAGCATATCTAATCCCTCTTAAGTTAATCTTGATTCATATTGCCTAACTATGCACTTAGTATCCACACTTACTGGTCTTTCCCATGACCTGTAAGGAATATGTCACAGATATCAGCGCAATAGAGTATTTCAGGACAAAGCTTTCCTCTTGATTAAACATCAGCTTGTCTTGACTTGGTCGCTTTCACAGTTTTCACTCATTTAATCGAATCATGTGTGATTATACAGTTTCAGCTAAAGTAGCTAGTGCCAAACCAAGCTTTCCTAATGTTGTCAAAGTCCTAAGGGCATTATGGAAGGATTTTTCCTTCCTGGGACTCACACAGTAGTGGATCAAGGGTTTTCCACCTACGTCCCATGTTTTAATCTTATTCTCAAGCACATGCAATATGAATTGCATGCTACAATGATTGATTAGTGGTGTATGTCAATTTCATCTTACTTTTCACCGTACAGACATGACTTCAAAATGTACTTAACATTTGAACCAAAACCCCCTTATTCACAACCATTCCCTTTGCAATCTTGTATGGAAAAAGAATTCTTTGCCTAGCTTACAGATCTAATGATACTTCTATTTATCCAAACTTTAATCTATTTTCTATATGAATATCATCTCAGTTGGGCTAAGGTAACTCAAATGAAAATATTCTTCTTCATCAACCATCTAAAGGTGAACATTTGCTCGTCTTACCTTTCCATGTCCCTTGCGAAAATATGGGAAGGCAGTTGTTCGTGTGAGTGAACTAACCCTTTTGAATTTGGACGACATATTGAATTGCATACCTTGCGCTTATGCATATACAAATACATGTTTGAACTAAAAAGTGGATCATTTTATTTCTCAAAAGAAGAGTTGTTCAATACATTATATTTTATGCATGCCCAAATCTCTTGCATGTTTGTCAAAAGGATTTTTAGCTATGGGCTTCGTAAGGGAGTCAACTAGCATTTTGTGGGAGGACATATTGAATAGTTACTTGCTTCTTAGTAATCATATCTCTTACAAAATGATATTTAATATATATGTGCTTTATCCTACTGTGATTGCTTGAACCATATTTTATAGGCTTTTTCATGATTAAATTGGGGATTTTAATGTATTTCTTAAGCATTATTGCATGATTAAGCACTAATTTGAGTTATGGACATTTGTATTGAATTAAGTGTAATTAGGGGCAAAATGGTCAGATTTTGTTAATTATTCATACAAATGATTTCTTGGACTTTTGGTTCTACCTTATGCTTAAATTAAACTTGCATTATAGGTGTTTAACAAGAAAATTGGAGATTTTATAAGATTAGAATGAATGTTTTTAGGACTAAGAAAAAGTTACATAAAAGGGCCCTAGAATTTCTAAAAATTGCAAATCAATGAAGAAAAGGGATCTAATAAAATTACATAAAAGTACCCCAGATATTTTGGAAATCACAATTCTGCTCACCAACATTTTGAAAATGTGTACTTTAGTCCCTTCACGAACTTTTAAAGTTTCTAGTTGGTCTCTGGTCAAAATAGGTTTTGACTGAGACTTGCGTCCTCTTTCTAAGCAGTTTTAGACCCTGAGTAAAGTGAGTACTGCGGCAGGAGATTCTGAGGAGAGCTTAACCAGAGCTTGAGAGAAGAAGGAAAGAGACATAGTGCCACCACCACCTTCGAGGACTTCCTTCCTCATCACCACCAGCATCTTCTCCACTGTTAGGCACCTAGAGAGCTTGAAACGCCATAGACCTTTAGATTAGAGAACCAGAGCATCAAACCACCTCTTCTTCTTGTTACGAGTGTAGGATGGTGTATTTAGAAGTGTAAGTGTACACTGTCGTAATCAAGTAATATAGAAGTGAGTAGAGTATCGTTCCTACGAGGATTGATCACTAAGTACCAAAATTGGTAATTTTAATTCTATTTAGTCGGTTGATTAGTTGTGATTGAGATTGCAAGATAGAAATGATGAAATATGAATACAAATGATATAAAGACAAATATGAGAAAAAGCCCTATGGATTAGATTTCACTTAATAAATTCCGGATTGAATCACTTATCGACTCTAGTCCTATTTATTCCACATGATTGATAGTCGAGTTTCCCTATTTTAATTACTAGCCTCTTCCAAGGTCAAGTAATTCTATAATTAATTGCTAACCCAATATATTCCTATATGAATTTAAGCAATCAATCATGCATTAAGATTTATGGAACTCAATTAAGACTACACAACCCATATGAATATATTCCTATTTCATATGCAAATTATGGTTTTAATTATAGGATCCACACATATGTATCTCCTTCCGGTCTCAACATGCATATTAAAATCATCCAAAAGGTGGCCAATCAATTGTAAGCATTAAGAGCAATAATTAAAACTCAATCATGAAGGAAAAATTAAAACTAGATTTAATAAGTTAAGATTCAATCCGTCATTAGTAAGCTACGTCATCACCCTAGAAAAAGAAAAATTTAGCTCATGATAAAATTAAAAACAAAACCAAAGTATATTACAAACATCATAAATATTGCATAAAAATTAATTAAAAAAAATAAAAATACTACTACAAGATGCATGAAAATGGAAAATCTAGCCTACCATATAGGAGGTAGAACCATCCATGTAGGTGGCAACTTATACCATTTATAAAGGAGGACTACCTAGGCTTTCCATATAGGAGGTAAAACCATCCATGTAGGAGGCATGCAAGAAGTAAAAAAAATGCAAGAAATAAATTCTAAAAATAACAACTCTCTCTCTCTCTCTTCCTTCATCTTCCTTCCACTTTATTTTAGGGTGCCAAGAAGATCTATTTATAGGCTTCATTTTCGGACTGCTACAGTGATTTGCTACAGTAACCGCACTGCTACAGTTAACCGACCACACCGTCCGCTACAGTAACTCGCACTGAACCGCCCCACTTCCACACATCGTCCGCTACAGTAAACCGCAATGGTCCGCTACAGTGCACAGTGTACAGTACCCGCATGAACAGTGCACAGTGAATAGTACCTCGTGAATAGTAACTTTCCCTTAAATGCCTTCTTTAATTCTTTTTAATCCGGTACTATCCATGGCTGCAAGAAAATCATTATTTATTTATTAATTACACCCAAATTAATTACATTCAGCTCAAATATAGTCCACAAAATCATCATATAAGGGAAAATGAATATGCAAATATTTTACTTATCAAATTCCTCCACACTTAGCTCTTGGACGTCCTCGGACAAGAAAGAGTAACTAATAAGTGTTTCCAACAAAATCAGAAGTGTCAAGTCATAAACAAGGACACAATTAAAGAATAAAGAGATCATAGTATTCTTGAGTCAACAAAAGTATAAACTGGTAACTTCATTTGAAAATAAATGAACCGAATTCATAATTGTGGCTCATTCTCTCAATCTCTCAAGTGTTTTAGGGTAAGTGTTTCGCTCAAATTCACCTGAAAAAATTGCACTACCATAAGCTTGCCAAAAATCTCAATTTCCACTACCTAATTCACATGCATAATTCAAATCAAAAGGACTTATTAAAGGTTGTAATGGGGTTAAGGTAAAAGGAATGTAAAAAGTGATATGAAGGGCTATATTTACTAAGTAAATAGAGCAATTGAAAAATGGGTCCTCTTATGAACAAACCTGGCCTATCTCATCCCAACAACCCATAATTTACATTTTTTTTCTTTTTTTTCTTTTTTTTCTTATTTTTTTTTACAACTTCTGCACTTTTGTGGTTGATGATATATAGACCCCCACACTTGTCAAAAGCCCATTTCACAAAAATTTCAAATGCTCTATTAATCTTTCGAATTCAGTGAAAGCACTTGATAAATCATTGAAACACATATTAATGGGTTGAGAATAAAGAAATAATCAATTAGGCTCAAAGGGGCTTATCAATGGTATAATTGCAAGGTTGGCTATTTGGCTCTGGCTAAACAAAATGAATGCCTTTATCATTTTTGAATGTGCATGTGACATGTAATTTCAACTAGATTTAAAGCAAGTTCTAGAGTGACAACTTAATAGGTGAATATCACACACAAGAAAGATAATCACTATTGATCATATAGGCTCAAAAGCTCACGGTTAGGGACTTTCAAATTCAGCTCATTTAGTCTCAAAATTCATCACCAAATTCAACAATCAATTGTTCAATCATGCTATAAAATCTCTAAACTCAATTGATTCATGCTTCAAACTTATATACTTCTTAAAATTATTGAAAAGCACTCAAAAAAATTTTTTTTTATTTTTTTTATTTTAGATGAAACAGAAAATAAAATTACAACTAATAAGATGCGTCTCAAGAGTTAAGAATAACTCTTTACTCTACCATCTATGCATACCCCATACATCTAATGGTTTTACTAACTAACTATCTAATGGAGAAACTATGCGCTTTTTTTTTAATAATCCTCCCCCAACCTAAATCAAACATTGTCCTCAATGTCTTCTAAAGATTAAAGAAAGGTTTTCTTTGAACAACCTAACCACACAATAAATTAAACCAAAATGCTAAGAGTAAAACCATAAGATAAAAGAAAGTTACAACCGGAGACTGGTATCTGGATTCTGCTTCTGACTGCTATCTGAAGATTGCCCACCTTTTTCTTTTACTAATAGATCTGGTTGAGGTTCATAGGTTTGCAGTTTATCTAGTAGTTGATCAGTAGTTGGTGCAAAAATGATGGAATGATGAGTCGCTTGGGGTATGAATCCTGTTTCCACAGCATGATCAAGAAAAGACAATAGGTTATCATAAAAACCATTAACATTTAACAATCCTAATGGTTTTTTATGAAAGTTCAGTTTAGCCCAATATGCAATGCTAGAGATCCCATCCAACGTTTCAAAACCACCGGGTAGAGCGATAAAAGCATCAGCACGGTAAAACATACATCCCATTCGTTCAGGGAGACTTGAAACCCCTAACTCTTGCCCTAAGGAGAAGAAGTGATTTTCTAACTCCTTCACCCTTACGTTCAAACCTTTACTACCATTCATGGTTGCAGCAATAGCCATACTTCCCCTCAGGCCCTCGAGACCTCTCCCGTAGACAAAGTTGATTTTCCTAGCGGCTAGTGCATGTCCCAGTTCCTGTGCTGCAGGTATAAACTCTCTATCATTTCCCAAGTCAATTTCACAAAAAATGCATATAGATTTAAAACTGCATTTTAGAGTGATACCACTCCTCTCTTTTTCTCTCTCAGACATTTTTTGTTTTTTACAAATGGAAGATTACATATTTATATTACAAAAACAATGACAACAAAATCATGCAAATCACACATTTTTCAAAAAAAATTTGAAAAAAAATTTCTGACACGAATGACCAGTGGGCCACTGTGCCAAGAAATTAAGTAAAGTGAGTAACGAAAGTCAAAAGTTACTGAAAAAGATAAGACAGATTCACAAAAGCAAGATTATGTACAGTAGTTGTGATTGTGGCTCACATCTTCCTCTGGTTTTACGTCCAGTAACGGCTTAAACGCTTTCTATGAATCGAGGATTTGCTTCCCATCCAGTTTTCTTATAAACTGGCAAACAAGGTCTTTTAACGTCAGATTCCCAAGATGGTAGCGCTCTTTTTCTTTGTTGAATATGTCTAATAAATCAAGAAGAACATGATGAACATCACCACTAGGATGTGTCTCAAGAGTCTGAATGATATTATCCAATGACTCCTTACTCAGTCCATCCTTTATAAATTGAATTTTATCTTCTCGATTTATAGAAACCATACCTTTACTCCTACAGTGTTGATCACAATTCCACCTTGCACATTTAGGACAAACCTTCATTCTTTTAGCTCTTCTCTTTTTGGAGTAAGAGCTTCTTCCCATACCTGGCATAGGTTTAATAAATGAATCATGAATCTCACCTATTAAACGTACCTTAGCTTCAATAATCCAGCGGACATCCTCAAGAAGGCCGAAACGCTTGAATGTCTTCATTCTTTCAAGTCGACAACTATAGATCTTCCTAAGTACATCTTTGGAAAGAGTAGGGAACCTGTTCTTAAGCTTTACAATAATTTCCTCCATGATGAGACTAAAATTTAAAGATGCAGTTTTGTGTGCTTCAGTAAGTAAGAAAGAAAAATGAAAGATTAAGGAAAAGAAGTTTTGGGTTACCTCCCAAATAGCCACCCTTCTTTAACGTCTTTAGCTAGACAAAGACCAAACCAATAAATTTTTTTATTTTTTTTTATTTTTTTTATTTTATTTTTTTAAAAAAATTAGGACTTACCTGTTGTTTCCTCCAAAGTGATGATAGTTTTCAAAGTATTGAGTGCACCGTCAATATATTCTTTCAGCCTTTGCTCATTTACTTTGAATTTTCGATCACCATCTTGAATCTCCACTGCTCCATATGGCCATGTTTGAACCACAGAAAAAGGTCCTGACCACCTTGATCTTAACTTTCTCGGAAAGAGCTTTAGCCTTGAGTTGCATATCAGAACTTTTTGTCCCGGCGTGAACTCTCTCCTCAAAATTCTTTTATCCTGCCACATTTTTGTCTTCTCCATGTATAACTTTGCATTCTTATGAACTTGTTGTCTGGATTTTTCAAGCTCATTGAGTTGGAGAAGTCTCTTCTTACCAGCTGCCTTTAAGTCAGAATTTAAGGTTTTTATTGCCCAATATTCTTTGTGCACTTCAGGATTAGTTGATTTTGAAACATCTACTATTCCTATTGCGAGTGGTTGATTCATGCAGCTTTTATTCACCACATCTTTTGTGCAGCTGGTCAATGTATCTACTCTGTAACAGGTGTCACCTTCATTTGGACATGACCAAGCCTTAAAAATGTTAAAAGATACTTGGTCATCTTGAGCTCATAAAGTCAACTTTCCCTGTTGCACATCTATTAAAGTTCTCCCAGTTGCTAGGAATGACCTCCCAAGAATGATAGGAATTTCTTGGTCTTCTTCCATGTCGAGTATGATGAAATTAGCTGGAAATATGAGTTTATCCACCTTCACCAGAACATCTTATAAGACACCCCTTGGATGTTTAATTGATCGATCAGCAAGAAGTAGTGAAACTGTGGTAGGCTTCACCTCTCCAAGACCAAGTTTTCTGTAGACAGATAAGGGCATGAGATTTACACTTGCTCCCAGGTCACAAAGTGCTCTTTCAAAGTTACATTGACCTATGGTGCAAGGTATGCAAAAGCTTCCTGGATCTTTTAGCTTTGGTGGTAGTTTCTTTTGTAGAATGGCACTGCACTCCTCAGTAAGTGCAACTGTCTCAAATTCCTCCAGCTTACGCTTATTTGAGAGAATGTCCTTCATGAATTTTGCATAACTAGGCATTTGGGCAAGAGCGTCTGCAAAAGGGATTTGATATGTAACTTTTTGAAAACCTCCAGAAACTTTTTAAACTGTTTGTCTAGCTTTGCCTTCACAAGTCTCTGAGGGTATGGAATTGGTGGTACATATGGAGGAGGGTTATCTGGAAAGCTGATTCTTCTTGGTACCACATCATCTTCTTGAGGTTTCTGTGCTTCCTCCTTCTTTTCTTGTTCACTTTCTTTCTTTTCTCCGTCATTCTTATGTAGAATTATAGGATCTTTCAATTCTTTCCCACTCCTTAATGCAATAGCCTTCACATGCTCTCTTGGGTTTTTTTCAGTGTCACTTGGAAGAGTACCTGGTTGTCTGGAATTCATCATATTTACAATTTGGCCCATTTGGATCTCCAAGTTCTTTATTGAGGCTTCGTGGCTTTTGAGTGTTACGTCAGTCCTAGCCATGAATTGAGATGTATTCATGGTTAGTTGAGCCAGTGCATCTTCCACATTCACTTTTTGCTCTAGTGGATTTGGTGGTTGAAGAGCTTGTTGCTGGTAGTTCCCTTGCGGTTTAAACACATTTTGATTATTCCTCCAGCCAAAGTTTGGATGATTCCGCCAACCTGGATTATAAGTGTTTGAGAATGAGTCATTTCTTTGATTTACGATATAATGAGCTTGCTCTGACTGAGAAGGTATGGATGACTGTCCATCTTGACTTTGTGTACTCATATGAGGTCCTCCATATCGGTCACAGGTTTCATGAGGAGTACTGATTGCATTTGCTTGACTAGTCAATGAGCTCACTTGCTTGGATATAGATGCAACTTGAGAAGATAAAGTTGTAAGGATATCCAGCTCGTGCACTCCAAGTACCTTCTTTGAATTATGACGTTCAGAAGGCCATTGATATGCATTTTCCGCCATCTCCTCAAGTAAATTGTAGGCATCATCTAGATTTTTTCCCATTAAAGATCCTCCAGCTGCAACATCTACAAGAATTCTGGTGGTATGCGTCATCCCATTATAGAATGTTTGCAGTGTCCACCAATCTGGTAACCCATGATGAGGACATCTCCTTAGCAACTCCTTGTATCTTTCCCAGGCTTCATAAAGGCTTTCTAGTTCATGCTGGGAAAATGAGGTAATTTCATTCCTCAATTTTGCAGTTTTTCCTGACGGCCTGACGGAAAGTATTTCGCCAAAAATTTATGTGCCAAGGCATCCCATGTAGTTATGCTTCCCACTGGTAGAGAATGTAACCAGCTCTTAGCCTTATCCCTGAGTGAGAAAGGGAAAAGTCTAAGTCTAATGGCATCATCAGTAACACCATTATGCTTGAATGTGTCGCATATTTCTAGGAAGCTGGCTATATGTGTGTTGGGATCTTCTGTTGATAAACCACCAAACTGATTGGCTTGCACCATCTGGATAATTGCAGGCTTGATTTCAAAATTGTTGGCTGCTACTGGTGGTTTTCTGATTCCAGAAGTTGTCTCCATGACTGTTAGTGTTGCATAATCACGGAGTGTTTTGGTATCTGCTGCTTTTCCTTCCGGATTTGCCATTGAATTAATTGAAGTAGACTGCTTTCGAACTCTCCGATTTCTTCGACAAGTTCTCTCGATCTCAGAATCATAAGGTTGTAATTCAGTCTTCTTCGATATGGTCATATACTAAGCAAAAACCTGAAAAGAAACAAAAGACAAAAAAAATGTAATATGAAGACCAAATTAGTATTAAAATTACTTGGTATTGATATTAATGTCGATCCCCGGCAACGGCGCCAAAAACTTGTTACGAGTGTAGGATGGTGTATTTAGAAGTGCAAGTGTACACTGTCGTAATCAAGTAATATAGAAGTGAGTAGAGTATCGTTCCCACGAGGATTGATCACTAAGTACCAAAATTGGTAATTTTAATTCTATTTAGTCGGTTGATTAGTTGTGATTGAGATTGCAAGATAGAAATGATGAAATATGAATACAAATGATATAAAGACAAATATGAGAAAAAGCCCTAGGGATTAGATTTCACTTAATAAATTCCGGATTGAATCACTTATCTACTCTAGTCCTATTTATTCCACATGATTGATAGTCGAGTTTCCCTATTTTAATTACTAGCCTCTTCCAAGGTCAAGTAATTCTATAATTAATTGCTAACCCAATATATTCCTATATGAATTTAAGTAATCAATCATGCATTAATATTTATGGAACTTAATTAAGACTACACAACCCATATGAATATATTCCTATTTCATATTCAAATTATGGTTTTAATTATAGGATCCACACATATGTATCTCCTTCCGGTCTCAACATGCATATTAAAATCATCCAAAAGGTGGCCAATCAATTGTAAGCATTAAGAGCAATAATTAAAACTCAATCATGAAGGAAAAATTAAAACTAGATTTAATAAGTTAAGATTCAATCCGTCATTAGTAAGCTACGTCATCACCCTAGAAAAAGAAAAATTTAGCTCATGATAAAATTAAAAACAAAACCAAAGTATATTACAAACATCATAAATATTGCATAAAAATTAATTAAAAAAAATAAAAATACTACTACAAGATGCATGAAAATGGAAAATCTAGCCTACCATATAGGAGGTAAAACCATCCATGTAGGTGGCAACCTATACCATCTATAAAGAAGGACTACCTAGGACTTCCATATAGGAGGTAAAACCATCCATGTAGGAGGCATGCAAGAAGTAAAAAAATGCAAGAAATAAATTCTAAAAATAACAACTCTCTCTATAAAATAGAAACTCTCTCTGTCTCTCTCTTCCTTCCTCTTCCTTCCACTTTATTTTAGGGTGCCAAGAAACTCTATTTATAGGCTTCATTTTCGGACTGCTACAGTGATTTGGTACAGTAAACCGCACTGCTACAGTGAACCGACTACACCGTCCGCTACAGTAACCCGCACTGAACCGCCCCACTTCCACACACCGTCCGCTACAGTAAACCGCAATGGTCCGCTATAATGAAACCGCTACAGTGCACAGTACCTGCATGAACAGTGCACAGTGAATAGTACCTCGTGAATAGTAACTTTCCCTTAAATGCCTTCTTTAATTCTTTTTAATCCGGTACTATCCATGGCTGCAAGAAAATCATTATTTATTTATTAATTACACCCAAATTAATTACATTCAGCTTAAATATAGTCCACAAAATCATCATATAAGGGAAAATGAATATGCAAATATTTTACTTATCACTTCTCCACCTTCACCTGCTTCTTCCTTCCTCACTGGCAAGTTTCAAAGCTTGAGAGACAAAGAAGGCACCGTAACACTTCATATCGACCTTCAAAGTTGCTAGTGACTTCAAACTACCATATTCGCCTGTGACTGTTAAAATTCAGAGGTCAGGACATCTTCCTTTAGACTCCACCTCTATCAACTCTTACCATCAGTCCTCTTTCATCATCCATCACCTCTATCAAGAATCATCACAACGCCTTCTTTCTCTCTACTATCGAGCTTTCTCTCTTCCACCATTATCTCCATAGTGTTTCTCCCTCCTCTGTCATACACCATCACTAGAATTGCTCATTGCCTACCTCTTTCTCTCCATCACAGATCTTGTTTCCTTCTTTTTTTTCTTCATTTCTTCTTCACCTTGATCAATAGCCTTCCTCTGTCTTTGTCTTTAAAATTTTGTTCCTTTAATTTCCAAATTGTGATTTGCAAGTAGCGTGCTCATGGCGCGGGTATTCATAAAATATTTTGACAATCCAGATCACGCCAGTGCATTAATGAGCTCCCGAGAGGGCACCAGATCGTGCCACGTGGTGTACGGCATGTTCCACCAAAGGGGCAGGCGGCTAGTAATATTATATGGCGCCCGTAACCACAGGATCATGCCACATATGTGTTCCACCTAATGAAAAGCAGATCTAATGGTGCCCATATATAAGTTCCACCTTTCCACCAATTCGAATGACACTATTGAGATAGGAGCAAAGGGTGGAACATCCCTATAGCTCTCAAATCCTCTCTATAAACTAAACATTGTTCCACCAATACATCTCAACCTGTTCAACTATGTCTGCTTTGACATATCTAACTCTCAGACAACTAAAGTATGGTTACTCAATCAGTAAGTGTAAAGAGTATCCCCTCTCTCTAGATCCAACTCCAATTCTCCTATCATATCCATCCTTCACTGATATCTCTATAGCTAAGATCAAACATCACTAACTGATCATCGACCACATCAAGGTCGAATATACTCCATAAGTCCTGTTCAACACCACCGGAATAGTTCATGTGGAGGTTCATGACAACCGAGTTATTTCTGGGGATACACTTCATACCCAATGATCATTCCCAATTAAATGCCACATCGACCTCCATCTCACTTCTCCATTCAAGATCCATGCCCGTGTATTATGGCTTTTCAGTCAAAATTGTACCCCTATTATTAATCAATATCTAAATATTATATTATCATTATTCTACGTATTGGCCTCTGTTCTGTTCAATTTCCAGTTAATTATTATATATACAATCTGCTGTTCTTCAGCACTTCCCAGATCTTCAATATAACATTCCAAATAACGAGGAGAGATAGCATTCCCTTGCGAGGCCATCAATCAATAAATACATAGGCACATACGTTTCTCCAACGTAATTGTGAATCACGTACTTATGCATAGAGTGGGACACCCACATATTAAAATTAAAGTTAGCGCCTAAATATCAAAACATCCACATATATCCAAATTAAACGCGGTACATGTATTCATATTAAATATGCCGTGGAACATACACTACCAAACCCATCTTATCACGGGTCCCAGAAAGCGTTCCACATTCAAATTAAAGTTCGCGCACATGTTCCCCAATTCAAATTAAAGTTCCTACATATGTAACATCAACAGAGGCCCATACAGGCAACGTCAAGTCCAGATGTGGAGGTCTATACGCCGAGGCCCAAATACGGAAGCCCAGATCAGGGGTCTAAATTGATATTCGCAAGTAGCGTGCTCGTGGCACGGGTATTCATAAAATATTTTAACCGTCAGATCACGCCATCGCATTAATGAGCTCCCGAGAAGACACCAGATCATGCCACGTGGTGTACGGAAATTTCCACTAAAGGGGTTGCGGCCATATAATCAGTAAGCGTAATAAGCTCCCAAGAGAGCAGAGATAGTGGGAGAAAATATAGGAGGCATTTTAGTTTTTTTTAATTTATATTTTAATATTTGGTCCTCCTAAATAACTATGATTTTAAGGTCCTCCCCAATAAATATCATTCCCATTAGGTCCTTCTCTAAAATTTCCCTAACTAAATACAATCTTTTCAGAACGATACAATTTTAATAATTCTTTTAAAAATTTTAGCATGCTTGCAACCTCAGAATATGAACAGCTAACTAGTACACAATAATATTTGTAATATTGAACAAAGTAATGAAATTTTAAGCCAACATTCAATATTCATCAACCAATTACGTCTTGGGAATACAAAGAGATTATTCGTATTTTAAAAATATATGGTATATAGCATGGTTATTAAAACTAGACTAGATCTACTATTCGACCATGAAACTAGTGAACGGTTACCTAATCGGTTTGTCTGACTGGTTCACTGTTTGTTCAAAATTTTCTAACTTCAAAAATGTATATCTACTTCTATAGAAAGCTTGAGATGTCTACTTTCAATACAAAAGAATCATTCAAAAATATTATCATTTAATTCTCAAAAATTGTCAAATTCCAAAACTATTCCAAAAAAATATTATCGTTCAAGATTATTTCCTCACCAGTCTGGCCCTGGGTTTGCTTCGATTTGACTCCAATCTAACCCACTGACCCTTGATTCACTACCCAGACTGGTTTAGTGGTTGGTTCATGTTTAAAAACCTTGATATATAGTGTCCAAATTCCTTTAAAATTAGAAGATAATATATTTTTGCAAACTAGGGTATGTATTATGCATAAGTTCTTATTAACAAGTATCTTAACAAAAATAAAATGCATGAAGGTAAAAGAAAAAAATTATAATATATAAAAGGGTTAGGGGTAGTGAGATTTTCCTGAAAGTACGCCCAACACTAAAGGCTTTTTAGAGGTGTAAAAGTAACTATGAATTTTGAAAAAATGAAGTAAAAGTAAACATGACCGTTAAATCTAACCTAACACTGTTATTTTTTGGTTGGGCCCACACTATTGTTGTGAAAATACTAAAATGGCTAGATTAAGAAAAACACCCTACCCTTCTTAAACTATGAATCTTTGATCTATGCGAGCCAAGTACAAAGAGGACTGATAGCAGCACCCTCCACTGGTAGCAGAATCAAACACACAAAAGGCTAAACATCATATTTTGCCTTCGAGGACTAAGTATTCCCCATGTAATTTGGATACTTTCCATATTGCTATATCAATCTCTCTTCACAAGAATAAAAATTGGTCAATAGCCAACTTCAAAAACTGAGTATACACCTTCAAAACGTTGAGTGCTTTATGCTATAACTAGTGAAAAAAACAACCATAAGCTAGTACCGTAGAAATTATAGACATCCACAATAGAAACCACCGATGGCACAAATTGAAAAGGGGGAGGGAGAAGAAGAAGCTTCCATATAGATCGATGAGGGAGAAGACAAATCTAAGAGGGAGAGAAAAAAGAAGCCAATACCGTTACAGATCCAAGAGTAAAAAGGTAGATCTAAGAGGGAGAGGATATAGGAGGCCATCGTTGTAGATGGAAGTAGGAGGCCATCGTCGTAGATAGAAGCGGGAGAGGGAGAAGAGGATGTTGCCATCACATGTCTTATCCTTGCTTGATGTCTCAAATCTTACCCTCATCATCCACCATAATTCCTACTCTAATTCTAGCAAAACCCTCCAATCTGCCATCGTTGATAAGTTGGGGTTCAAATTTGAGAAACTTAGAACTAGAGAAGACATAAAAACTAATGGCATTCCATTAAATTTAATGGTCATGGTTACTTTTTCCCCAATTTTCAAAGTTTATAGTTACTTTTGCTCCTTAAAAAACATTTGGTGTTGGGTGTACTTTCAGGAAAACCTCATTCATATTATTGCATCTTAAACCTATACAACAACATACATGAATATGAATCCTTAACAATTAATCGATTATTTAAAAAAATAATGAAAATATTTACATTTACAGAATGAATCACAATATATATTTACATTTTCATTCATATACAAAATAATACAACAATTCAGAATATATTTACAGTCATTCATGTACATGTATACACTATTAAAACTAAAACATTAAACAAATTAGACAAATAATCAGTATTTATAAATTTAAATTCATATTATGTATTATATGCGCTCCAGCTGACGTTGTATAGATGTTGCCAACTCTTCAGCCACTTCTTCTATTTGTGAGTTGTTAAACATCGTACAGGAGGCATTAAAATACTGTGCGAAAAGGAAACAATAAATAGAAGTTAGATATTGTAATATATAGCTGACCAATTATATATATGAATGAATTGAGCGTATAATATATCTTATTTGTATCAATATTTTTTGGACCTTGTGTGATAATGTCCTTCATGTACTGCATTACATAATACCCATAATTATTGCTCATGTCCGATTGCTTTGGGCACTATAAAGAAATGAGAAGAAAAATTTATCGATCAGTCATATATATAAACTATATGTATGCTTTAATTTAATATTATAATCATTAGTGAATAATAAATATACATTTGGATGCTGCCATTAGAAGGCATATTTGAAACGGCCATTAGTGAGGTTGCAATTGCTGCAATCGAGACCATTCTCTGTGTAGTACCTGTATACCACTTGGAGAAGATACAATAAATAATTATATATATATAAACATGCATGCAAGCTGAACTTAATTATAAGAAATGATGAATGGATAACTTATTGGTTGAATATCTCCTGCATGTATAGTCTCCTATCTGCACCCCGTCTATAAAGTCATAAAACAAAATATTTTTGTAAATTGGATTTACCACTATGAACATCTAGTGCTCCCTAAGTATAATAATAGATCACACCATTAGGATAGTTATAAAATAAATAAAAACTAATTTAAGCAAAGTTAATGATGTTCTCACCCTTGAATGTAAGGAGCAAAGAAGTAAGTGTCCCTTCTGTCTGGCACCCTCCTAATAAATTCATCCCCCATCAACCTCACTTGCTATTGCTTGAGATCTTCCTTCATGTCATCACACTAGTTATTGATTTGGTCAAAGTGAATGAACTTGATCTTGTCCTAAAGGCCACGAGGGATGAGGTAATTATTGTACATGTGCTTGGAATGCTGGGTCACAACGTGAGATAACAAAATTTCTTCAATCATCTGATTTGACGGTAGACTAAAGATCTACAAGAATGACTGTCTCATCAAGATTCTGAAAACATACCTTTGTCAATGCATGATAGAATATGCGTAGTGAATTGACAACCTCCTTGACGACAAACTACCTGATGTAATCTCCATCTACATGATATGCAGATTGTAAAGCACACATTTCAAATTAACATTGTTTACAGGTACGTAGCAAGTAATTAGAAGGCATATATACCTTACCCAATTATTATCCCAAATAACGCCTGCATAATCTATCTATATCTTATGCTAGTTATCCGTCGTGATAAGAACGTTGGTCCTTGCCTTAAACTAATATAGTTATTGAAGTGTGATAGTGCAAGAGGTTAACTATCATTGTTCCATGTTACGTGAAATCTTCTCCCAAAAGAGTATGCCTGGTTCACAAAATTCAAGGCATAATGGCCCCTTTTTACAATATCTTCTACCCTTTCTAACGTCGCTGCTACAATCTCATCTTTAGGTGGCGTAGGGATGACAACAGTACCATTGGAAACGTTATTGGAAGTAGAGGCACTATTAGAACTTGGGGCATTATCAATGTCATGAGAAGTATAACTAGCCATTTTAACTAAAAAAACAAAACTCATTCACTCAACCACAGGGAACAGAGCGATGGGTTTTCCAAAAAAACATGATACATGATTAAGGTCAAAACCTACCTAGGTAAAGCAAAGTGAAAAATAAGGAGAATGCTAAATGCAGAAGAGAAACCTTACCTTAAACAAAGAAGAATAGAGCGTGCGAAGAAATGTAACCTAGCTAGGGCTCCAAACCGAAAAAAGCAATATAAGGCAATTGAAGCAACTCGTGCGGCTGTCGGAACGAAGTTCAAAGAAAGTAGTGAAAGATATGGTTCACCTAGATACGACTATCAATGGTCGAAAAAGTCAACTTAAATTATGGGGTTTCGAGGATGGTGGGTAGCATTCAAACAAACACAAGGGTGTTAAGTGTAATAACTTGGAAAAGTGAAGAGACATGAGAAAGATAGTACTTCTTTTAAAAGATTTGACAAAACTTGCTCACAGTCATAAGTTTAGAACTGTTATGAAAATTAGCCTTTTCTACGGTTCTTAATTTACAACTGTAATGAACCTTTGAATGAAAGTCCACAATTTTAATATCACATTCGTTAGGTTTTATAAACGGTGCTAGTGATTTCTTAATAACCGTTAGGTATTTGACATGGTATTCTAAAAAGTGACGAGTTTTACATAATAATCATTACTTATTTGAATTTTTTTAATAATTTTTAAAGTTGATTATTCAACCCCATAATACAAACAAAAAATTAAAAAAATAAAATGAGAGTTTGAATAAACTAACAAAAAAATACTTAAATTAGTAACAGTTGTTTACTAATAACCGTGAAGAGACGATTGTTTTTTTAAAATATTTTTGGGCTACATTTCCCTTTAATATTCCAAAAATTAAAAAGCAGTAGTGGTTTTCAATCATTACCATTACTACTATCCTCTACCTCCTTCTACCCCTCCCCCTCACTCAGCACAATATAGACGTTTAAGGAAGGAAATGAAGGGTCTGACTGGAAGTGATAAAAAATAACTTGATTTTGATGAAGGATGAGGTCCAAATTCCCATTCAAACTTTGGACATATTTGTCGAGATGACTTATGGAGCGGTCAAGGCTGGCCAACGTTTGAGGAGGAGGTAGAGGAGGAGGAGGGGGGATGGGTAATACCCCAAATTTTGGGATAAGAGGCTTGAGATTAATCCTTGATTTAGTGGACTGCTAGACCCTGGTTTAGCATATGTCCTAGTGGGACATGGTTTATTTCCCAAAATTCCTATATATTGTTGGGCATTAAAAGGAAATAAAAGGTAAGGGCAAAATGATAATTTTGCCATAAGATGAGGACTGAGATTTTTCCCTAATATTCCTGATGATATGAGTTGAATGGGAATTGAAAGGAGGGAAATGACTACTTGGTAATTAATGAGGCCATGTTGGTAAATAATTATCAAGTAAAGTCAATAAGTAGAAAAGCTTAAGGCCTTGGAGGACCACTTGAGGTGGTATAATGGGGTAATTTGAGAGTGAATTATACTCCCATAATTCTCATTAATATTAATAGAATGATAAAGGAAAAAAGAAAGGAAACTTGTTGTGTAAGAAATGTGATAGGTGGACTAATTGAGTAAAGGCCACCGGATGATTTTAATTAATCATCATCCTCCATCAATTAATTCTCATTCTTTCTTGCATTTAGATTAAAAAGGGAAGGGAAAGAGAAATCAGACAGAATGAGAAAGAGAAAGAATTGAACGGAGAGAACGATAACGAAGGTGGTAGAGAGAGAGAAGAGAGGGAAAACTAGAATTCACCGGAACTAGTCTGAAACGAGGTTTTCTCTTGAAATGTCCAGTACAAATGTTGCTCTACTCATCCCAAGCTTCATTTCTATGATTTCAGTTTCTCGTTTGAAGGTGGCTGGTGACGTCTCACTAGTCGAAGGGTCGCTGGAATTCCAAACCGAATTCAGAAACGGGTAGAGGTAAGCGTAGGCTTCCTTTCTACCATTTCGATTTGTCGTTTGGATGAATATTTTGGAAGTAGTGTATTGTTTATCTCTCATTCAATTCATATTTTGGGGGCCAAAATGATGTCCAATTGATGTCTGAACGGTTAATCATGTAATAAGGAGTAGAAAGGAGGATATTAAGTCAAAGAAAGGGAGGAACCGACACAACTCTTCTGAGAACTCTATATTGGCTGTCATGCGTGGGGCATGAGCCATGAGTTGGAATTTCATCGATTGGATGATTCCATTGAGTTCAGAAGAGCAAATTGTGTAGGGTTCATGTTGAAGGGAAAGTGAGAAAAGGCCTGGAGTGTGAAATGACCAAATTACCCCTTAAAGGCTCTAAGTAAGGGTTATCAAGGGTATTTTCATCATTCAGGCCTGAATTTGACTAAAATGGCGTCATAAATGGATTCTACACGTGAAATTGTGTAGGACTGGCCCATATTGTGATTTCTGTAAAATTACAATTGGGCCGGGATTCCGGGGCATTTTGGTAATTTAGCATAATTGGGCTAAGTTATCTAATGAAACAAGTCTAGAATTTTATATGGATGAGTAATGACTCATTAAATGTATTTGGATGGAATTCTAGGACTCGATTGATGGTCGTTCTCGAACCAGAGAAAAGACGAAGGATTGAGGACGGATGTGAAGTCCGACAGGTAGTGGACTTACCTTTCCTGCATGTGTATGATATGTATGTCTTGCATTGAGTATGGGACTGATATGCCTATTTTTGTTGAACATGTTTGATTGATGTATTGAAGCTCTGTTATCCTTTATGCAATGGCCATATGTATGTCATAACATCGAGCACATAGCATGTCATTATGTTGGCATGAAATAGGGTAGGCAAGCATGTCATGCATTTATATATATCTGTCATACATAGTGGTACTATTCACTACTGAGATTCTCTCGAATCTCACTCCTCCCAAACAACCATTTCAGACAGGTTGAAGAGTGCCTGGGAAGTGCATCTGAGGAGATATGAAGTGAAGAGAAGACCGTAGTACAGGGCACTACTATTGGTATTTCATATATATGTGTGTATATTGGGATGTATTTTGATATATACGAATGTTGTATAAGTAGAGAATCGCTCTAATGTATTTAAGAAATTTTCTAGCATGAATAAGAGAATGGATTTTAGTTTATTAATATATTCACTCACATACTCTGATTTAATGGAACTAAGAGCCGGTAAGGTAATATAAGACAGGGTGTTTCACATTTTTGGTATCAGAACATAAGACGGATTTATGCTCATATGTGACGGTCTTTACAGAAGGAGCTTGTAAAGGCGGTGTTGGTGGTGGAGGAGGAGGTTGAGGATGACAAGGAGGAGGAGAAAACAAGTATGGGGATGAGGAAGAGGGCGAATGGAAAGAGCTCTTTAGCGTCTAACCATAATGAGGGAGAGAAGGATGAGTTCATGAAAAGGTGATTTTTGAAAAAGTACTATGAACAAAGTGAATACTTTGTTCTAAAGTATTTAACTTTAGGAAAATTGGTACATGGTATAAGACCGAACTAGGTTTTGCAAATGTGTTTTTTAGATTTGTACTTTACATTATGGTTTTTTATTATGAAATTTTGTTTTCATCATTCATACTTTACGGTCATTTGACATAACCGTTATATTTGTGTGTTCATTAATGTAAAATTAGAAGACAAATTGTTTGTAAGTGTTACATGACAATTGTTTCAAAAAATACCATCACTTTTGTTACTAAATACATGATGGTTATTAACTACAACTATTATTTTTTTGTTTTCACAAATTTTGCCTCACAATACACGATGGTGCATGATTAACCATTACTTTTAAGCGTTATGTATCCTTGTGTGACCTCTACTTCAACATACATGACATTTATTAGATATAACCGTTATGTATTATGCGTTATAAATGCCCAAATATGTAGTAGTGTTACTCCATAACTTATTATCACTTAATTAATATATAATTGAAATTAATTTCATAAATATGTCATAGGAAAATTTCTTTCTATGCAGTGTGATTTATGTTTGTGTTCACATACCAGCCATCTTTCTACTCATTTTACTCTGACTTTCAAGAAATATTACGATACAATATGATAAGTGTTCTCCATGATCTCTTTAGCAATATTGATGATAGAAAGTACACCTCAATCATTATTGCATATGTTATGAGGAAGTTTGTTTCTTGCATGAAGACCCTATCTTATGCTCCTTGAAATGTTGTCATGATTACGAGAGATGAGCAAGTATGTCATTCATGAAGTTTTCTTACATATGTAGCATGTTCCTGCTATTCTCTATCTTACAATTGGCTTGTATACAATTTTCTCAAAACAAATTGTCTTCATATAATTTCATTATTATGTATAGGGAATCATTCACTCATCTGTGTTCTTAGAGATGAAGTAGCAGATAACACGTACAAGAGATACATCAAACATCAACAAGTTAATGCTATGTTGCTATAGTTCTGCATAATTTATCTATAAGGAAGGGAGATTGAAGAAAATTCAACCAACGAATCATCATGTTGATAAACTTTGTTTTTGTTCTTTAAGTAAATGTGTTCTACTTTTGGTTGTTTTCCATTCAAAGCAAATTTTCATGCTTGTATATCATGTTTATCATTTATTTGTAATGTCTTAAGTATTGAATATAGTATCTATAAAAAAATGTTGATTATAATTTAGCAAAACCCTTGTATAAAATCCTTTCCTTAAAACAATAACTAACTGAGATTCATTAAAACATCATCATGCACACAATTAGGATTTAGACTTCATAAGGCCCAAAATAACTATTCACTACTAAGCCCAAACTCTTTAACTGAATAATGTTTCATCATATATCAAAATATCAATATTAGACCAAGTTGTAGATCCACAAGTTCAAAACAAGTCATAAGGCCTTTAGGCCAACCAAAATCATCAAGAGTAATCCAGTCATAGAGAAATCAAAAGTATATAGTTAATGCTTCAAATCTCCAAAACAAATTAGAGTATGCAAGATAAGCCCGAACATAGCAATATACAATAATCCAACATATACCAAAAAGATAGAAGCACTATTATTAGCAGAAGTAGCTTAAGCTTCTGGAGTCTTCCCTGATGGACCTGTATGAGAATTATCACATGAAAAATGTTAAATTAATGGGATGAGACAAAAGTCTTAGGAACTAACAATCCACCTCATCGGGCATATGAGTAAGTGCTCGTGAGATGTCAAGTGGGAAAGTTATAGAAACATAGCATCATCAAAAATGTCACATGGCTATATGTGTGTGTGTGTGTGTGTGTGTGTCAATTCACAATATCACAATCTCATTCTCATATTATCACATGAGTGCACAAAAATCAATACACGAGAATTTATTCTCTGTCCTCCCTTATTTCCTCTTATTGAACACATAAGCTAGTACTCACCCATGTAACTCAACTTAATAAACTCACCAATCAAGTGATATAGACAGGCTAAAATCCACAAAGCACAAGACCGGACTAGGGGTTACCCCTTTAATATATTAGTAGGGTGTCAAGGCCTTACTGGCACAAATGAGCCAAAAGACTAATCAGTATACAATTGGAAGCCCACCACCTTATTTCCTCTTTTTATACAAGAATTCACCCATTATTTACTCTTTAAAAAACCTCTCATCAAATCAACATCCACTATCCCTTCTCATATCAATACTTAAGAGATATTATCACATGTCATTACCAATTCACAAGTTATCAAGAGAATCTTTCAAATCTCATAAATCAATACCAATTCATATAATATAATATCACTAATCATTTTTCAATAAAAATAAGTCTCACAAGACAATTTCATTAACAACATAATTTCATAGTCCACATCACATACTAATAGCAAATTTATAGTTCTATATAGTTAAAATCACTCAAACATCATACAAACATGCACAACAAGAGGAAAGTGATTACCTCTTGTCAAAGTGAATTATTACCACAAAGCTCCTAATCCAAGAGCTCAAACACATGCTATAATCAATCTACAACAATCAGTTTACTACACATTCATAACTCTGAGTTATTTGAACAATTAACTTAATTATATAAATTTAAAGTTTTGAATTAATTACTCAAAAATTATAATTTCACGCTAACATCCCAATTATTTATTTTAATATTAATTCAAATATTTTTTTAACCCAACAACTCATTTAAGTCATTGATTATTATCAATTTCATTCCATTACATAAAATCTCCAATTTAAAGTTTAGGGCATAAAATTGCTAAGTTACAAGTCTTCGCTTTAATAAAAAATCTAAACTGATTAAAACTTTAAGAATACCTCCAATAATCCAAATAAACCATTTAACCGAAATTTAATCAATTAAAAATGTCCCAAATAGAATTATGAGAAAAAGACACTTAAATACCATTTGAACTTCAAAATCTCAAATTGGTTCTGTTGACAATAAAAGTAATGGGATTGACTAAATGAATATAGTAATTGATAACTCAATTTTTTGAAAAATCACTGATTTAAAATTTTGAAATTAAAGCGGAGTTTAAGTGGAATTCTCCCTAGAATTATCTATAAGCTGATTATATAGAAAAATCATTATAAAATCTTATATCAACTAAATAACAAAACTAAACCAAGTAAAATTAAATATTAATCATACTCTACATTCATCATATAGTCATATATTGACAAAACCCAAAACTTTTCCAAAACCTTAACCCTAAAATATTATCTAATCAGCACAAAATTAATGTCATAAAAAAGAGAAAATTATTTAGAATAGTTTTTAAGAAGTAAGTTTAATGAGAAGAACGATTTTGAGTGCCTTATTCCTCAAAGCTTTCCCTAAGCTCTAAAAAAATGGCGAACTGTAGCAAAAGGAAGAAGACAAAGTGGTTTTGGTGTGCTCTCTCTCTCTCTCTTCACAATTTGACATGACCGTTGGTAGAGCTGGAAATCAGGGCCCGAGCCTAAAAGAGCCAACCCTTTTAGGCCCAGGGTAAGAAAAATTTCTATTTTTCAAGGCCCGGCTAGAGAACATGCGGGCCAAGGCCGACCCGTAAGACCAGAAGCCATTTTCACAAAATTTAACTACATGTCTTATGCAATAAATAAATACAGTTATTAATTCATAATCAAAGGTAAAATAATGCCCACAAATAACTCAAAGTCTCACATAAAGTATAAGAAGTAAAGCTGGTAAAAAGGGCTGGCCCTTTTAAGCCCAACTCAAGAAAAAAAAGTCATTTTTTAAGGGCCGGCCAGTGAGCATAGGGGCCAAGATCGAAGCTATTTTAACAATTTTTACTTTTTTCAGCTTTTTTTAATTACAACAATGAAAGTCTTAATTTAACACATAAATATTGTAAAAATTAGGGTGTAAACAGTACGCATCATGCAACAAACAAACACAGTATTAAGTCATAATCAAAGATAAACAATTTTCCACATACCACAATTACAAATAATTAATAAGAAGTCTTGACAAAATTAAAAATACTTCTTATAAATATGTCTTGAAAAGTGTATGTAGTTAATAAAATAAACAACGAAAGATATAAACAAAACAATTACCAGAAAATAAGTCAAAAATACAAAATTGGTAAGAATACTTATAAAATAAGAAATATCTTTTATAAATTTTTAATTTTTAGGATTCTTAATACAAGATATTCTTATGAAACTTAATTCTAAAAAAGTTAATAACAACTAAATATTTACAAAATCATTAACAAAATATAAAAATTTAATAATATTATTATCATATAAATAATTTTAAAAAATAAAAAAATATATATGGGTCTAAAAGGGCCAGCCCTACAAGCTTGGCCCTTTTAGGCCTGCTTTCACTTTTGAGCCAAAAATTTTAGGCTTGGCCCTTATAAATTCAGGGCCTAAACAGGTCAGCCTGTTTTCCCGGCTCTACAAACAACGATATCTCCGTTAGAGGAATATTTAACAAATAACATAGGGAGAAAATTACATTTAAAGACTTCACTTTTTTGATTTGGTGTAAACACGTTTATTCCATTCTTGTTATATAAATATTTTTTCTTTTATTATTATTCCTTTAAATTTATAATTTTTTAATGCTTATAAACATATTTTAAATAAACCCCAAACGTAACCCACTTTAACCCTTAAATAAAATAGGGTAATGTGCATTCAACACCATCAAGTATTTTTTCAAAGGATTAAGTGCAAATATACAAATGTGATTGTCCCCGAAGTGCACTAAACACCAAATACTTTTTAGAGACAAAAGTAATTGTGGTTTCAAAATAGGTGTAAAAGTACGCTTTAACCGTTAGTTTGAAGTTTTTTCTACTGAAAGTGTTGATGTATATGATGACATGGATGTTGAAGTGACATTCTGGGAAAATAAAAACTTGCTGACTAGTGAAGCTTTGCAATTAATCTTACCCATATTGTAAATTGTGCCCTAGAGGCCAATTATTGTACTTTGAACGTTATTTAATGAATTTCTCCTTTTTATTATCATATTATTTACATGTTTATTATGATAATTGTATCCTTGGATAAATATTAATGATTGTTCTAAATGTCTCTGGTTGGTCATCTATGCAAGAGCAAAGATGAAATAAGATCATTATGATTTTGATAAAATATGGAAATACGAATCAAAGTCTTAGCCACTTGAAAGAGTACAAGGTGCTAGACCGACATGATATGAGAAAGCTGCATGGATCAAGTTATAAGCTTATCTCATGTATAACCATGTCATTATTCCCTTTGACCTGAGATCATCATGGATTTCTTCATGAGAGTTGCTAAACTTTGACCTAGTCAAAAGTCACCTTTAACCAGGTGATGATAAGGGCTACAATTGGGCTTGGTGGTTTTCATGTAGAGGAATGTGAATAATCAAGATGAAATTTGTCCCTTACATTAGTAGAGAGATATTACTGGACCCCTTGATGAGTGAGTCTGCAAAATGTATGGCCATATTGCGATGGAAATAAGTTTCCATTTCTATTGTCAGACTATTTAAGAATCGGGAAAGATGTGGTCAAGAATAGGAATATGACATTATCAATGTCTCATCCTTGGCCAAAATATCATAGGATAAAAGGGACATGACATGGTTATATGACAAGTTATATCATGTTAACGATCCTCATATGAATTGGATAGTCGTTATATCTTACTAGAGGCCGCTTACGACTTGTGGGTTAGTACATTTATTGACCAACTGCTAACTTCATATAAGCCTATAGGATCAAACACAAGAATAGCTCAACATGAGCTATAATGTCCAGATTAATTGAATTTAATATATGTCTAAGATTGAATTAATACAATGTTTAACATAGGGTAAATGAATATTATATATATATATATATATATATATATATATATATATATATATATATATATATTATGTAGTGTTAATTTTATTTGATAAATTAAATAAATAACATTGATAGAGATATAATATCTCAGATTTAATTTATAAAGATAAATTAAATATAATTTCATTAGCTCTTTATTTGAGTTAAATAAATAGGTTAAATTAAAATTGTTGAACAGATTTAATTAAACCGAATTTATTTAATTAGCTCATCAAAATAATTAAGTATTAATTGATTTCAAAATTAGTTAAGATTAATTTTAAAGGCCCAATATAGCCATCATTAGTTATAAAAATGAAGGGCTAGAGAGATCCTTACACGGATGAGAATTAGAGAGCCGCAAGTAAACCCTAGAGAGCCATTGGAAGCGCTAGCACGCTATCTGTATTGGAGGCATATTCGTATGGATACCGGTAGAGGGAGTTGATCTAAGGTGTTGGCTCCTACAGATCGAAAAGGCAAAATGTAAAATAGTACAATTCAAACTACTCGATTTAAACTTTGTTGATAGATCCACAATCGGAATTAGTAAACTTTTACAATTTTAAATTTTTTGCTGTGCCTGCCAATCCTAACACATTTCACTATTTCAGTAGCTAATGAACGTGCATCAAACACTTGAAAGACCATTCAAAAGGCCCACTGTGGTAATGCAGGAAGGTACCACCTTCACTGAAGTAGATTCAAATATGAATGCAGAGTACTTAACTTTCTATACTAAAGCCAGCAGCAAAGCATAAACAAAATTTACAAGCAAAGTAAAATTAGGTGGCCCAAACTTTTGTTACAAAATTTATTAGAACACACAGCCAAAACACACGAGCAACAAGAGATCCTGTTTTGACATTCAAATAGAGATTTATTATGAGTCGAATTTGTGCAACCCTTTAACCAATCAAAACTTCATACATTAAACATATTTCAAAATTAGCAGAACCAAAATTAAATACATTATAACTAGTAACTTTTACAATCTTACAAATCAAAGATTAATACATGCATATAAAACAAACTCATTATTCTTCACCAAATTTTTCCCCAACCTAGGAAGAGCACACTTCTTCAGCGCCTCCACGTCAGGTTTAGGTGCCGACTCAAGCGCCACTGTAATGCACAACGTCGCGCCCATTTGCGAGTTGGCGTCCTGCTCTTGCGTAAATAGAGGTAGAAATAGGCCAGGCGGCTTGTTGTAGGCTTGACCTGTTTCTAGTCTGATCAAACCTAGCCTATCAGAATAAAGGGCCAGACCCAGGCCTATTTCAAAGCTTGTTTAAAAAAATAGGTCAGGCCTAAGCTTATTAATAAGCCTTTTATGCCTAACAAGCCAGCCTGCCAACATGAAGAAAAAAAGTGGGCCCCACAAGTTTTATTTTATTTGCCTAGAAGCAGCTAGGTTTTTTTTATTCATGTAGTCTTGTTGCTCCCAGCTCCCTCCTCATCCTCACGACCTCACTCTAACCGCGACTAATCTTCCTAAGTCTCGTGCTGCTCCCTCCTCATCCTTATTCTTACGGCATCGTCAGTTGCCCAGTCACCCCACCGGCCACCTGGAGTCCATCGCTAACCGGATTAAAGACTGAAGTTCGTGTTGCTCCCTCCTCATCCTCACTCTCATGGTGTTTGGGTGTTTCAGAAGTGTCTCACGGTCAAGCTGGTCTGGGCATACGTCAAGCAAGAAGCAACATAATCTTCAGGTGTGAAATCCCAAGCTTCATATCATTGTTATTTTTTTAAACACTTAAACCCTGGCTTTTCAATTTAAATTTTGTTTTCAAATGTATAGAATGTGTGTATCATACACAAACTTTGTGAAATCCCAAGCTTTTCAGTGTATGTTACTTATGTTGCTTGATGGAATCTAGGAAAATTACTGATTCCACGGGATTCGGCAGTGGTATACTGGTATTGGGTGCCAGTATAAAATTTACTTGAATTAGGCTTCTAAAATTAAGATGCTAAATTTAGCCAGTATAAAATTTCCAACACAATTTTCAACACAATTCAGCATCAAAATGATTCGATCTACTTCTGTTTTCAACATTCCATGGTTGAGTGGATATTTTCTCAAGTATTTTAAACTTATGGACTGGAGGGGAATTGACATATTCTACTATGCATACATCTTAGTAGTCTAGATTCATGATGTTTGAACATTTCCTTTCCTTTATGTTGTCAACTTGATAGTTCACTAATGCTGAAGTTTACCAGGCCTGCATTGTTACCCTTGCTTACTGGAGTTCATGATAACTCTTTGAAGCTGAAGGTTAGTATTTAAATGCATAATAAATGCCTATTCCATGCATGTTTACTGACAGCTCGTCATTTTTGGAAGTGGGTTGGTGTCAAGTTTTTCTCTTCTTCAGGTACATTTCTTATATATGTTTCAATTTTTCAAATTGTTCTCTAAAATAGCCTTCCTGTAAACTCTTTTTGAATAGCTGGTTCAAGCTTCTTGTCTTGGAGAATTCATGTGGATTTCTTGTTTAGGAAGTCATTTAATTTGTCCAACATATGTATTATTTACTAATCTGAGAGCTGTTATGAGTTATGACACTATGACATTTGAAGCTTCTCCTTTGTACTTAATAAAAGGAAAAAGATTTCATATGGAGAAAAGCTAAAGGATAATGGTGGTGTTTATGTATACCTGAAGAAGTGGAGAGGAAAAGCTGTAATGGAAATTAAAATAATAAAGCTATTAGTTTGTGTTGGGCAACCAAAAAAAAAAGGTTTGAGGCTAGAAGCCCTTTAGATTCAGCTAGAAAATTAATGTATTTGTAATGTCCCAAATTTTAGGAATAGAGGCTTAAGATTAAGCTTGTAACCAGTGAACTACTAAACCTCTGTTTGGTAAATGTCATAGTGAGGCATAGTATTATTTCCCAAAATTCCTTTATATCCTTGGAAATTAAAAGAAATTATATTGGTGAGTTAAAGAGTTCGGGGAATAACAAAACAAAACAACTAGAAGTCACACATAATATAGTAAAATGGAACACAAAGTGATTTTGCCACCGGTGAAATTCTTGGTGTGGCAGTGGTGATTGTATGACATTTTTCAATGGGTAAATGATTTTAAAAAATTATGAAAATTTCTAGAGTGAAAGTATACTTATCAAAATTTAATTTGATAGGTCATATAATTCATTTGGAGTTGTACACAAAGAGAAATGAATTTTTGAAGTTAGCCCAGCGAAATTAATTATTTTTTGGGACAACATTCAAATATTAAAATTCTGGAAAAATTGAGCTTCTAATTAGCCAAATTTAATATTTTTTTCTTAAAACTAGACTCAATGAGGGTCTTATAGCCCTTGGAATCACTCCAATTGGACATTTGTAAATTTAGATATGAATATTCTGCCATATTTAATACTATATGCGAAAATTGGAATTTTAGGCCAATCAGAAGCTAACACGTGGCAAGCAACTTGAACACCTCATTTAACCAATAATTCATCTCTTCAGCTATTTTTCCCGTAAAAACAGAATCAGAATGCAGAGAGAGTGAGGGCTTGAACAAGATGGGAAAGCTTGGAGAAGGAAGAAGATCAAGCCAAAATCTAAGGTAAAGAAATTGTAATCTTGAAGTTTAAGCTTCCTAATTACTCCCTAATCTCTTCTATTTCAATAAATCCATGGATTCAAGGAAAAATATCAAGAGAAGAGAGGGAGGGGCTGACGTTTTCTTGGGAGAAAAAGCTCAAGAATCAAAGGTAAACTTCAAGACTTGCTTCCTTTACCTTGATTGTGATTGTTATTGTTGGTTTTGGCTTGTTTTTGTAAATTGGGGCTGATTAAACCCTAGAGGAAATGCTGCAAAACTCTCCCCTAAATGATGTTTAATGAGTATTTAAATAGCTAATTATTTGACTAGGAGTAGCAAGGAAGTGATTAGGCAAGAGAAAACTAGAAAACAACAAACTATTTTTTAGAATCGTTAGGACTGCCCTGTAATATTTCTTGGGGAAGGAGTATAAATTTAATGATTTGGATACTTTTATTGGCTTTAGGAGGAAAAATTGTATAGGTGTGCAAGTGTTCATGAATTTTGGATGCTTGTATATGAATTTGGGAAATTATGAAATATATGTATGAATGTTGCTTAATCTGCTCTGAGTGACAGTAAGTGTTGGCGTGATGTTTCAAAGCCTAAAACTTGTCCAAAAATTCTAAAATTTTTTATACTTATATTATACATGTAGAGATTTAATTGGATAGGTATTTTTTTAATTTTTGGACAAGTAGGCAAGGAGTTATGATTTTTCAAACTCTGATCGTGTGAATCTGGGAACTTATAAAGCAGTGTTCAAATGAATTGAACTCTGTAATTGTGTGAATACATTTAGCTTATGGGAGTATTTTTACCTTAAATTAGACTTAATAAGGGTCAAGTAGGATTTAGAATCACCTCAATTTGATTTTTGTGGATTTAGAAATGAATTTGTGAACTTGTACCCTGTTTCTGAAATGTAATGTAGACAGGTTGAGTTTGGCAAAATTCTGGGAATGTTGTAGCTGTGATATCTAGAATTTGGTATTTTTATGTAAAACTATAAGGAATTATATTTACATATAATTTGTAACCACTCAATTTAAAATTTCCTATAATTAATGGTGAATTTTTAAATTTGGGCCTTGTTTCTGGAACCAAATCTGGAACAGTGGTCTTCAATGAAATTTTGGGAAGAATTTTCCTACATTAGGAAAATATAATTTTTTTTCTTAAATTTAATTTGAAATAACTTCATTTAGGCTTTGGAATTAGTCTAATTGAAGTGTTGTAGAATTACTTATGATTTTGAAATTTGGACATGATTTTGAAAGTTGTCTTAGGACAATAAAGAGTAATGATTTTTACTGAAAGTAGACTTCAAGAGAGGAAAATAGAGCTTTGAATCATGGCTCTAATAAAGTGATTGGTTATATAGGGCTATGAAGTAACAGAGAAGAAGAAGCAATGATTGGAAGATTAAGATACTAAGAGAGGACATAGAGTTCTACAGGTAGTGAACTTACCTTTTCTGCATATATGTGATGTGTATGTCTTACATTGATTATGTGACTGCTTTACCTATTTATGTGGAACATGTATGATTGGTTGAAGCTCTGTTATATTTGTGCAATGGCCATATGTATGTCATAACATCGAGCATGCAGCATGACATTATGTTGGCATGAAATAGTGGAGGCAAGCATGTCATGCATTCATATATATCTGGCATGCATAGTGGTATTGTTTGCTACTGAGATTCTCTCGAATCTCACTCCTCTTAATCAACCATTTAGACAGGTGAAGAGTGTAGGGAGATATGCATCGGAGGAGATATGAAGTTGAAGTGAAGATCTTAGTGCAATGCACTACTATTTGTATTTGATGTAAGAGTGTGGTAGTTATGTGTAATTATACATTTGATGTATATGTGGCTATACATTCCATGTAAGTAAATGAATGTATTAAGTTTAAGTAGAGAATCGCTCGCTGTTATGAGTGTAGGATGGTGTATTTAGAAGTGCAAGTGTACACTTTCGTAAACAAGTAAATCGAGAAGTACACGATGAACATCACCACTAGGATGCGTCTCAAGAGTCTAAATGATATCATCCAATGACTACTTACTCAGTCCATCCTTTATAAATTGAATTTTATTTTCTCGATTTATCGAAACCATACCTTTACTTCGACAGCGCTGATCACAATTCCACCTTGCACATCTAGGACAGACCTGCATTCTTTTAACTCTTCTCTTTTTGGAATAAGAGCTTCTTCTCATTCCTGGCATAGGTTTAATAAATGATTCATGAATCTCACCTATTAAACGTACCTTAGCTTCGATGATCCAGCGGACATCCTTAAGAAGACCCAAATGCTTGAATGTCTTCATTCTTTCAAGTCGACATTTATAAATCTTCCTGAGCACATCTTTGGGAAGAGTAGGTAACATGTTCTTGAGATTTGCAAGAAGTTCCTCCATGACAATAATGAGAATTAAGATTTAAGGATGCAGTGCAGAGTACTTTAGTGAGTAGGAAAGAAAAATGAAAGAGTAGGAAAAGAAATTTTGGGTTGCCTCCCAAATAGCCGCCCTTCTTTAACGTCTTTAGCTAGACAAAGACCAAATCAATAATTTGTTTTATTTTTTATTTTTTAAAAAAAAATTAGGACTTACCTGTTGTTTTCTCCAAAGTGATGACAGTTTTCAAAGTGTTGAGTGCACCGTCATTATATTCTTTCAGCCTTTGCTCATTCACTTTGAATTTTCGATCATCATCTTGAATCTCCACAGCTCCATATGGCCATGTTTGAACCACAATAAAAGGTCATGACCACCTTGATCTCAACTTTCCCGGAAAGAGCTTTAGCCTTGAGTTGCATATCAGTACTTTTTGTCCCAGTGTGAACTCTCTCCTCAAAATTCTTTTTATCCTGCCACATTTTTGTCTTCTCCTTGTATAACTTTGCATTCTTATGAGCTTGTTGTCTAGATTCTTCAAGCTCATTGAGTTGGAGAAGTCTCTTCTTACTATATGCCTTTAAGTCAGAATTTAAGGCTTTTATTGCCCAATATTCTATGTGCACTTCAGGATTAGTTGATTTTGAAACATCAACTATTCCCATTACGAGTGGTTGATCCATGTAGCTTTTGTTCACCACGTCTTTTGTGCTGCTGGTCATTGTATCTACTCTGTAACAGTTGTCACCTTCATTTGGACATGATCAAGCCTTAAAAATGTTAAAAGATACTTGATCATCTTAAGCTCGTAAAGTCAACATTCCCTGTTGCACATCTATTAAAGTTCTCCCAGTTGCTAGAAATGGCCTCCCAAGAACGATAGGAATTTCTTGATCTTCTTCCATATCGAGAATGATGAAATCAGCTGGGAATATGAGTTTGGCCACTTTCACCAGAACATCTTCTAAGACACCCCTCGGATGTTTTATTGATCGGTCAGCTAGAAGTAATGAAATAGTGGTGGGCTTCACCTCTCCCAGACCGAGTTTTCTGTTAACGGATAGAGGCATGAGATTTACACCTGCTCCTAAGTTACAAAGTGCTCTTTTAAAGTTGCATTGACCTATGGTACAAGGTATGCAAAAGCTTCCTAGATCTTTCAACTTTGGTGGTAGTTTCTTTTGCATAATGGCACTGCACTCCTCAGTAAGTGCAACAGTCTCGAATTCCTCCAGTTTACGCTTCTTTGAGAGAATTTCCTTCATGAATTTTGCATAGCTGGGCATTTGGGCAAGAGCATCTGTAAAAGGGATGTTAATATGTAGCTTTTCGAAAACCTCTAGAAACTTGTTAAACTGCTTATCTAGCTTTGCCTTCACAAGTCTCTGAGGATATGGAACTGGTGGTACATATGGAAGAGGATTATTTGGAAAGTTGATTTTTCCTGGTACCACATCATCCTCTTGACGTTTCTGTGCTTCCTCCTTATGTTCTTCTTCACTTTTTTTCTTTTCTCAATCTTTCTTCTGTTGAATTACAGGATCTTTCAATTCTTTCCCACTCCTTAATGAAATGGCATTCACATGCTCTTTTGGGTTTCTTTCAGTGTCACTGGGAAGAGTACCTGGTTGTCTGGAATTCAGCATATTTGCAATTTGGCCAACCTGAATCTCCAAGTTCTTTATTGAGGCCTCCTGGATTTTGAATCTTTCATCAATCTTAGCCATGAATTAAGATGTATTCATGTTTAGTTGAGCCAATGCATCTTCTATATTCATTTTCTGTTGTGGTGAATTTGGTTGTTGAAGAGCTTATTGTTGGAAGTCCCCTTGCGGCTTGAACACATTTTGATTATTCCTCCAACTAAATTTTGGATGATTCTGCCAACCTGGATTGTAAGTATTTGAGAATGGATCATTTCTTTGATTTCCAATGTAATGATCTTGCTCCATCTAAGAAGATATGGATGGGTGTCCTTCTTGATTTTGCGTGCTCACATGAGGTCCTCCCCATCGATCACCGGTTTCATGAGGAGTGCTGATTGCATTTGGTTGACTTGTCAATGAGTTCACTTGCTTGGATATAGATGCAATTTGAGAAGACAAAGTTGTAAGGATATCCAGCTCGTGCACTCCAACCACTTTCTTTGAATTGTGATGTTCAGAAGGCCATTGGTATGCATTAGCTTCCATCTCCTCAAGAAGATTGTAAGCATCTTTTAGACTCTTTCCCATAAAAGATCCTCCAGCTGCAGCATCTACAAGAATTCTGGTGGTATGCGTCATCCCATTGTAGAATGTTTGCAGTGTCCACCAATCTGGTAACCCATGATGAGGACATCTCCTTAGCAACTCCTTGTATCTTTCCCAAGCTTCATAAAGGCTTTCTAGTTCATGTTGGGAAAATGAGGTAATTTCATTCCTTAATTTAGCAGTTTTTCCTTACGGAAAGTATTGTGCCAAAAATTTTTATGCTAAGGCATCTCATGTAGTTATGCTTCCTACTAGTAGAGAGTATAGCCAGCTCTTAGCCTTATTCCTGAGTGAGAAAGGGAAAAGTCTAAGTCTAATGGCATCATCAGTAACACTATTATGTTTGAATGTGTCACAAATTTCTAGGAAGCTGGCTATATATGTGTTGGGATCTTCTGTTGGTAAACCACTGAACTGAACTGCTTGTATCATCTGGATAATTGCAGGCTTGAGTTCAAAATTATTAGCTGCTACTGGCGGTTTTCTGATTCCAGAAGTTGTCTCCATGACTGTTGGTATTGCATAGTTATAGAGTATTTTGATATCTGTTGTTTCTCCCTCTGGATTTGCCATCGGATTGATTGAAGTAGACTGCTTTCAAATTCTCTGATTTCTCCGACAAGTTCTTTCGATCTCCAAATCACAAGGTTGTAATTCAGTCTTCTTCAATCTTGTCATGCACTAAGAAAAAGCCTGAAAAGAAACACAAGACATCAAAAAGAAAACAAATGTAATGTAAAGACCAAATTAGTATTAAATTACTTGGTATTGATATTAATGACAACAATCCCCGGCAACGGCGCTAAAAACTTGTTACGAGTGTAGGATGGTGTATTTAGAAGTGCAAGTGTACCCTGTCATAAATAAGTAATATAAAGGTGAGTAGAGTACCATTCCCACAAGGATTGATCACTAAGTACCAAAATTGATAATTTTAATACTATTTAGCCGATCGATTAGTTGGTGGTTGAGATTGCAAGATAAAAATGATTAAATGAAAATGCAATTGTTATAAAGACAAATATAATAAAAAGGCCCTAAGGATTAGATTTCACTTAGAAAACTCTGGATTGAATCACTTATCTATTCTAGTCCAATTTATTCCACATGATTGATAGTCGAGTTTCCCTATTTTAATTACTAGCCTCTTCCAAGGTCAAGTAATTCTATAATTAATTGCTAACCCAATATATTCCTATAAGAATTTAAGCAATCAATTATGCATTAAGATTTATGGAACTCAATTAAGACTACACAACCCATATGAATATATTCCTATTTCATATGAAAATTATGGTTTTAATTATAGGATCCACACACATGTATCTCCTTCCGGTCTCAACATGCATATTGAAATCATCCAAAAGGTGGCCAATCAATTGTAAGCATTAAGAGAAATAATTAAAACTCAATCATGAAGGAAAAATTAAAACTAGATTTAATAAGTCAAGATTCAATCCGTCATTAGTAAGCTACTTCATCACCCTAGGAAAAGAAAATTTTAGCTCATGATAAAATTAAAAAAAAAACCAAAATAAATTGAAAAATTCATAAATATTGCAGAAAACATAATTATTAAATTCTAAAACATAAAGATACAACTACAAGATGCATGAAAATAGAAAAATCTAGCCTTCCATATAGGAGGTAAAACCTTCCATGTAGGAGGCAACCTATACTATCCATAAAGGAGGACTACCTAAACCTTCCATGTAGGAGGTATGTAAGAACAATAAAAATGCATAAAATTAAACTCTAAGATGGTTTCCTTCCTTGTGCCTTCAACTCCTCTACTTATATATAAATTGGGTGTAAGAATTTCCACATGTTAGGTAAGAATCTTGACTCTAAGCCACCAATATTGACTTTGTGACCACCTTGCTCATTGATTGCAGCTAATGTTTGGCAATTAAAATGTTGGAATTTCACTTTGTTGCCTTCATGAAAGTTGTAGATCTGGAGCTTAGCTTGAAAACTCATGTGAGAGATCCTCATTTTAACATTTGTGGCTCCAGTTATGGTCAAATTAGTGGACAAAGGTCAAACCTGGACAAAATCACGTGCTCAACTTCTAAGCCAAATTTGAAGCTCTTAAGGACAGAACTGGGTTTTTACCTCAACATAAGAGTTGTAGGAAATTTTCTCAGATTTCTATCCATATAAAGAAAGTCCCAATTCGACATCTAGAGCTCCAGATATTTCCTAAACACTGAAATAGGGTCAAAATTTAGTATTTTCCAATGAATTCTATTTTATGTCAAATCATTATTTATTTATCAATTACACCCAAATTCATTACATTAAACTCAAATGTCATCCAAAAAATGCTTCATATAAGGGAAAATAAATGTATATTTTACTTATCACTCGCATACTCTGATATAATGAAACAAAGAGTTGTTGAGAATTATTGACGTAGTGAAACTCATGGAAATAATTGAAATATTCTTTTACCCTCTGAAAAACCCTCTCAACCTCAGGTTCAACTCCTGAGTTGAGATTGAGAATTTGTGAACGTTTTCTGAAGTTGGGTAATCTAGGTTCGAATCATTATCCTACGAATGATTTCACTGCTCATTTATACTCATCTTAGGCTATTGAGAATAAGGTATTACAGTATTTGTGAGAAAAATGCAGGGCCTGAATTCAATGCAGCCCCTTCTCTATTAGCCTTATAATTAGGTTATATTCTGATACTCTAATTTACCTGACTTAGCTTGACTAAGTTATATATTGCAATTGGTCTGCTATTAGAATAATTCAATTTGAGTGCATTCAGCTTCCAATACCTGAGAAGATTGTTATAGTATCTATTAATATTGAAATCATCTTGCTTTAACCCAAGATAGACCCCTTTATCCATAAAATGGCAGCGATATTTCCTTGGGTAGAATAACACTTGTACTCTAGCCTACCTCCCTAATTTTTTTAGCTGTACGGTAGAGAAAAAAAGTTTGAGCTATCTCAGGGGTGAAAGAATTGATGATCCATGACTTTACCATGTTGGTTTCGGCATATTGTACCTTGTATTTAGGGTTGGTTTGTGATAGTTCAGCTTCTTGTGACATATGGATCTACTGCTTTGAAGTTTAAGGTTGTCCAACAAATATAATCTAAAGAAGAAACAAAAGGTAAAAAATTTTCATTGTTAAAATAATGTCATTTCTTATACATATTACTTGTTAAATTGTGTTATGCTCTAATACTATATATTTGATTAATTTTTTTTCAAGATCTTTGAAGGAGAAGAAGAAATTAGATCGAAGATTTGATGTAAAAATTGGTGAACTTGTACTGAAAATTGTTATATTGTATTTGGTTTCATATTTTATGATGTATGTTGGATCATTAATATTAATTTATGTAATTGGGCCTGTTTTCAGCCTGTTTGAAGTAGGCCTGTTGTGAGGTCTATGGCCTATTAGCCTACTTAAAAAAATTTTAAAATTTTAGGCCTTCTTAACAGGCCACAGACCAAGCCAAGCCTGTATACAAGCCAAGCTTAAGCCGAAAGAAAAGGCCTCTTACAGGCCACAGATTAGGCTCAGGCAATCCAGTTACAAAACAGGCCTGACCTATTAAGGCACAAGCCTAGCCTGGCCTAGCCTGTTTCCACCCCTATGCATAAGAGTGTCCATCAACGTCTTCAAAAACATTGTCATGAACGGTGGTTTAGTAATCCAAGATGACATTGCAGCAGTGGCTTCAACAATGACTTTCACTGCTCTTGCCTCTGTTCGTGCACGATTAATCACTCATATCATGAGTGATCTAGCCTCTTGCCTCTGGTCTTGCACTCAATCATACCTATGAAGTCTGTGTCTCTATTTTTTTTAATTGCTCGAGCTTCTCAATTTTTCCTCAACCCTAGATTCCCAATATTATTAAGTTAAAATCATTATAATGCATATATTATATTACTAATTTATATTATCTTATATGATTTTTCAGGAAAATTTGATTTTCATTTTAATTCCTTGCTCAGTCAGCAAGTTTTTTTAAAGAACGTCACTCCAACGTCCATGTCATTGTATACGTCATCACTTTCAATACAAAAACAAATCAAACTAATGGTCAAAGGGTACTTTTGCACCTATTTTGAAACCACATTAGTCACTTTTGCCCCAAAAAAAAATATTTGGTGTTGAGTGTACTCTGTGAAAAATCATATGGGTATTTTTGTATATTAACCCTTTTTCCAAATGCATCTACTACTCTAAAGTACTTTTTTAAAGCACATCCATCACCTTGAAGAATTTTTTTATGTGCATCCAAAACCTTAAATTATTTTTTTGGTGCATCTAAAACACTAAATTACCTAAATTGTTAAGCGCAAAATTGCACAATAAAGTACTTTAGGGTGATTGTTGCATCTGAAAAATAGTTCAAGTTGCTAAACATACTGCAAAATATTTTAAGGCATTGAATACATCTATAAATATATTTAAGGGTATTGAATGCATCTTAACCCAATAAAATAATATCAAGATTTTAGTTCCAACCAAACATATTTTCAATAGTCCAATTCCTTCAAAAACCATTTCATATTAATTTATTTCAATATTTAAATTTTAAAATATGTGTGATCTTCATCGTAGTCAATAGGGGTGTTCAGGTAGTCTTGGTCCCGGCCATCCGATCTCAATCCTAGCAAAATCGAGACTAAAAAATCCCGGCCTTACCAGGACCGGACTAAGAAAATCCAAGGCTGGGAGTAGAAGATACTAGAACCGTGACGAGATCCAGTCAAGGCTTTGGGAGTCCCAGTCCTGGTATCTTTTATATATATATAGGATATGGCCATATGGCTCCAATCCATTAATCCAAATATCCATTATCCAATAAACCTAATCCCCAGTCTCAATCTCTCGACTCTCAGACGGTCAGACCTAAAGTTGATGACCTAGCTCTTCTCGAGCTCTTGTTCTTGGCTTCTCCCTTCTCTTAGGCTCTCTACACTCGGCACTCGGCAGCTCCCTCATCATCCACTTCATCAGGTCAGCATTCTATCTCGTCGTCGCCCGTTCACCGTCCCATCTCATATTGCCATTATTAGTGGATTGGCCAATCACTGTGAGGTATTCTTTCATTTCCCACTTGCTGTAACCTTTTTAGGATTTGCAAACAAGATATCATGCCAATCTCATTTAAAAATTCACGGTTTCTATCTCGTCGTCGCCCACTTGTTTCCTTGCTGCATCTCTTATCTGTTGTTTTAGGATTTTTAAACTTTGTAAAAAAAAAAATTGGCAACAACATATTTTATAGAAACATTTTCCTCTTTTACAAAATGGAATTAACTACAGGGTGATAGAAAAATCATCATTTGTTTGAAGACGATAAGCGTATGGTGTATGTGCTAGGCATATAATGTTTGTGATAAGAATATTATAGATACATTTTGTGGAAAACTATAAAACTTGAATTCAGGTGCTCTGGTATGCGATGAATTATTGTGTGTGATAACCTGGGAAAGTCCCGGTCGTACCAGGACTGAGACAGTCCCGGCAACAAACCGAGACCGGGACCAGGACCAGGACAAGGTGATCTTGGTCCCAGTCTCAGTCCTGGTCTCAGTTCGGTATTTGAACAGCCTTAGCAGTCAACTAAAAGATATTCTAAATAAATGTTAAATTATGTTATTCTAAAATACTAGAAAAAATCTATCAGATATTGGATAGATGTCTTAATAACTTTATAAGATTATTTTTAGGGTTAATGTGCAAATGTGCCCAAAATGTTTTGGCTATAGAGCTATATTATACCAGAAGTTTTTTTAGATTTATTATTACCCTAAAAGTGTTAAAATGAAGCAATATTTCCCTTTTCTATTAAAAATTTAACAGTCAGCATTAGTTTTTTAATGGTATAAGATTGCTATATTTTGAAACTTCTAGAGTGATATTAAGTCTGAAAAACTTTTAAGGCAACATTGCTCCTCAACGAGAACTTTCAGGATAAATTTACACCTTAACGCTTGTTTCTTAATATAAAATCCACTTTATAATTAATTAAATATACCATATCCTGTCTATAATACAATGAAAACACTCCATGAGACCAACGCTTTATTCCTAATATTACAATAGAAAAAAAGGGATCGATAGCGTTTATTCTTTTTTCATATATGTTAGTGTTTTTCAAATGCTATATAAACCAATGCCTCAGTTTGGCTCAACAAATGGGAAAGGAGTTAAAGGATTTTAATAGCAGGGAGATCAGATAAGGAGAAGAGAATGATTTTAATATTACCTTGTTTAATTTGGATTTATAAAAAAGAGATAGGATGAGAGGGATTTTAATATTACCTTATTTGGTTCAAAAGAGAGGGAGAGGGAAAAAAATTTTATAGACAACTTTTGTTGGAAATTGTGCCCTAGAGGCCAATCATTGTATTTTAAACATTGTTATTGAATGAATTTCTCTATTTAGTTATCACATTATTCGCATGTTCAATGTGATAACTATATCTTTGGATAAATCATAATGATTGTCTTAAATGTCCCTAGTCGGTCATCTATGTGGGAGCAAAGATGAAATAAGATCAGTATGACTTTGATAAGGTATGGGGATACGAATCAAAGTCTTAGCCACTTGGAGGAGTACAAGGTGCTGGACTGACCTGCTATGAGAAAGTTGCATGGTTCAAGTCATAAGCTTATCTCATGTATAACCACGACACAATGCCCTTTGACCTGAGATCATCATGAATTCCTACATGAGAGTCACTAAGCTTTGACTTAGTCAAAAGTCACCTTTAACCGGGTGATGATAAAGGCTACAATCGGGCTTAGTGGTTTTCATGCAGAGGAATGTGAATGGTCAAGATGAAATTTTTCCCTCACATTAGTAGAGAGATATTACTGGGCCCCTCGATGAGTGAGTCTGAGAAATGTATGGCTATACTACGATGGAAAGGAGTTTCCATTTATATAGTCAGACTACTCAGAGATCGAGAAAGTAATGGTTAGGAATAGGAGGATGGCATTCTCCATGCCTCATCCTTGACTAAAATATCATGTGACAAAAGGGACGTGATATGGTCGTATGACAGATTGTATCGTATTGTCGATCCTCATATGAATTAGGTAGTCGTAATGTCTTACTAGAGGCTACTTACGACTTGTGGGTTAGTATAATCATTGGTCCACTGCCAACTTTGTATGGGCCTACAAGGTTGCACACAAGGATAGCCTAACACGAGCTATAATGTCCAAATTCATTGAATCTAAGATGCACTCAAGATTCAATTAATACAGTGTTTAATCTAGGATGGACGAATTATATATATTTGGCAAGGAAAATTAATAATACTATATATACATATATGTATTTTTTAAATACATACATACATATATAATATATATTATATATGAAAATATTATACACACATACACACACACATATGATAATATTATATTATATGATAATATTATTATATTTTGTATATATATAAAGATATTATATGATAATATCTTAGATTTAATTTATAAAGATAAATTAAATCTAATTACATTGGCTCTTTATTCTAATTAAATAAATAAGTTAAATTAAAAATGTTAAACAGATTTAATTAAATCATATTTATTTAATTAGTTTATCAAAATAATTAAGTGTTCATTGATATGATAAGGATTTTCAAAATTAATTAATATTAATTTAAAAATCTAATATCCATCCTGAAATAGATAACACTGACTAGTTAAAAAAGGTAAGAGTTAGAGTTTTCTACAGATGATGAAAAAATATAGAGCCGCAAAAAACCCTAAAAGGACATTGGAGGTGCTAGGACGCTGCCGGTGTTGGGTCATGTTCGTATGGATACCAGTAGCGGGAGCTGATATGAGTAGTTAGATCCTCAAGATCAAAAAAGGCAAAACTTCAAGAAGAACTAGCTTACATGTTGATGTTCGGATAGTTAATCTCATACTCATAGAGTTTGATGCTCTTTTAAAAAGAATTAGCGGACATGTAGATACCGGAAAAATTATTTCAGGA
The DNA here is from genome assembly GCA_037074505.1 of Albizia julibrissin. Lineage (NCBI taxonomy): Eukaryota > Viridiplantae > Streptophyta > Magnoliopsida > Fabales > Fabaceae > Albizia > Albizia julibrissin. The sequence goes on along the minus strand of CM073486.1, from coordinate 19,393,413 downwards.
GCAACCAAGCATGGAGATTTGAGAAATTGCAATATGTTGATCATTGTGGGCATTCAAACAAACATGAATAAGGTACGACTCTTTCTAACTCAATTTAAATGACATTGATAGATCCATAATTGAGATTGGTAAACTTTTATAATTTTTAAATTTTAATTCTTCCGTTGTGTGTTTATCAATCCCAACAACTTTACCTTTATCTTATTTAAGTTGTTTTTCCAAACTTTGTAGAATGTTTAATAAAATAGAATTATAAATAAAATTTAATATATAAAATTATGAAGGTTAAATAAATATAATTATAATATATAACTAACAACTAATATATATAATAATATAAATATTATTATAATAAAAATTAATTATAAATATTATAACAGAGTTACTAATATTAATGCACTGCAAAAAATGATTTTATAGATTGGAGAGTGAGCGAGCAAGCTCGGCATTCAATTACAACGCATCAGTGTGATCAATAGTATCAGTGATGGACCACTTCCTTCATTCATTATTTTGAGTTTCCGATGATAATAATACTCTCACATCTTTCTCTTTCCGTTGACCCTTCACCACTGCCTCACACCACCCCATCCCCTTCCACCGTCGCAAACCACTGCAGATGACAAATGAAGGAAACTTTGATGGAGGACACATCATGGCAGGTCTGTAGAAGCATCAACAGATCTTGAGTGCTCCGTTGCAGATGGAGGATGACGCTTTAGAGGTGGTTCTGCCGGCGTCAAAGGAGTTGGATGAAGGTGAGAGAGATTGCCTCATTCTTGAGCTTCTAGAGTGAAGAAGGGCAGTAGGGGAATATCCATAAGTATCATGGGTAGAATAGTCATATCATGTCAAAACCTTACCCTTCCCCTCCAAATTCCCCCACTTTTGGAGGGGAGGGAAAATTGCCAAACAAGGGAAGGAGCCTCTCTCTTCTCCTCCAAATCCCCCGTACCAAACATATTGTATATGTTACGTAGCACTTAACAAAGGACTTGACCTACTAATGTTTTTCTTATTTACACCCTCATCTCTTTTTCTTTATCTACCGTATCCAAACAATTGCCCTACATTAAAAGCCAAAGTGATACCATTTGTGGTGAACAAACAATAAGAAAAAATTTGCGAGGAAATCATTGTAGAATCCAAAGAAAGAAATCTAATAACCTGTAACTAACTGGGGGGGGGGGAACAAATATAACAACCAAAAAGTCCTATGAAATAGCAGATTCATACAATATTCTAGCATCCCTCGATTTCTTTGGATTAATTGAATTTGATGGAGTTAGTTTAACCTAATGAAAAATTTCTTCTCGCCCACACTCCCTCAGCTACATCTTCAAACAAAAACAAACAAAAAAACGAGGCTTTCATCAGTTAAAAAAAAAAAAAGCTTTAATTAGTATCTAAAGTGAAATACGACTGGGAGGGACTGAGATCTCCCATTGATGGGCAGGGCCGACCACTAGTAAATAACCCAAAATTTCTACCAGACTGATTGATTTAAGCAGGATAAACTTCCTAATTTATACTGACAAATTACTACAAAACCCTTAGTATTATACATGTACGTTAATATGATCATCTTTTCACGTCAAAACTTGGCCTACGATATTTTTGGCTGGTGTTGGCCATTGTCATTGCTAAGTTCTGTTGTAATGTATACTGAAACAATATGTGAACCTGATAATATTAATCCTAGAAATGATTTGAAAGTATTACGAGTTTTTCATTATATCATCTATAATAGAAATAAGTAAACAGATCTTAGCTATATGGCTGGAGCTACTTAGGTGACCTTCCTAATGTAATATAATTTCGTTTTTTTAAAGCTTAGTTTTTTATTCTCGATTCTTGAAGCTACTGTTTCTTTTCTCTTTCATTTTGTCTAGTGGTAACAATTTGTAATTTTCTCCAAAATATGGTAACTCGTGACTTTTCCCTCCCCTCCCTCAAGTGACTTAGTTTGGTGGCATACATGATGTGATGATTACACCTTTTATATACTAATAGTAATGTTTAGTACTCTTGGTCTTTAATATAAAAAATATATTTAAGGAGTTGATTATCATCCTAAATATAAAATATAGTTTTTATATTTGTCAATCTTTTCCTAATTTACTTTTATTGGTATTTACTTAACAATAATCAAGCATAAGAATAAATGAAAGAATTAAAGATAAATATGATATTTTAGAAAATACTTTTCATATTAACTAACTTCATTAATCTAATTAAATTAGGTAAATATATTTTATATTAAGAATAAGAATGAATGCTTTCAACTGTAAAATTTTGTGTTAAAAGTAGGGGTTCCAAAGTGAAATTAAAGCTATATTTACTTTTGTTTTCTCCATCCTTACTAATCTTTAGCCCCTGAAAGCAACACACGAGATATGAGGAACTGCTTTATTGGTATAACACGCTATGAGGCCCCCATGTTTCTATATATTAACATTTGTCAATGCACCTTTAACATGCATTTTTCAGTCTGATCCCTTTTTAAAAAAATTTAAAAATAAATATATTGGCTAAATGCCTCTCATCATATAATTAAGTCACTGGACTCATTTCGCCAAGATGCCATTATTTTTAATTAATAATTATTTATGAATTTGCAACTACAGTATCAGAGGTCACACCAAACTTTCTATTTTTTGGTTCACTGTCAAGATTTTGGTTCACATTTCAAGTCATAAACGATAAAGGCATAACCATCAGGCAGAGTACCAGTAGCCAATGTCAGAACTATGGGGTATTTAAAAAGCATCCCTAGGAGCTAGGTTATGAACATTAAATCCAACAAAAAAAAAGGAAAATAAAAGTAGGAGTTCTGGATAATTCAATGTTATGGAGCTCTTCATTTTTTTAAAAGAAAAAACATCAAAATTTTGGAATCAACATTATGCCATCATGAGAGAAGAACAACATGCCTCACAATTTTCCATAGAAGTCTCCAATCAGACAAATCCCAGAATTCAGCTGCTAGCCTTCCTTCCATGCATTGTCCGATTTGATTTACTAATATTGGAGATTGAGTCTTTCTTAAAAAGATGACTCAGAACAAACAGAAGAAAACACACACACCAACAACCAACTCAACCTGAAGCCAGTGATGTGGACTAATATGTGTGTGATTTCATTTCCACAAAAAAAGAACATACTTAAATAGAGAAATACTTCATGTAAGACTGGATCAACCCCCTTCATTATATAAAAAACCAGTGGCAGATTGGCTTGTCCCAAATAATCCACAAACTTGCAACTAAATTATATAAAAAAAGATCAAATATGGCAAGCAAAATTTGATTTAAATATTAGAACTTTTCAAATCTCGATGTTGTCAAGTAGTACCAGGCTTTCCACATAGTCCAAAATATCACGACTATAACTATATTTTGGTATATGAAACAAGTTGAATTCATCACTAGTGAGATTGCACAAAACAATTTTTCCTACATAATTCTCCTCTTTACCTTCGATTTGGTATTCAGGTAATGCTTCCACATTACAAACAATTTCATTTCTCCAAATAATCACTGGGTAAATGATAAGCCTATATGGATTGGGTCTGCTAGTATATATTTTAGCCCAACTCCATCTCTCCCTGGATGGATCTGTGCACTCCTCCAACACCCACATATCAATCCCATATGATTCACCATTTTCAATGTAAGTGGGAAGAAACATAGCTAGTTTGTTCTCATAGCTAGCAAGTGTACCGTAACATCCATAGGCAGAACTAATAGTAGGAAATGGTATCAAAGTGAACACTTCCCTTGCTATATCAAATGACGCTAGCAAATCAACATCACTTTTCATGTTCCCCTCTACACCTTGCTTTTGTGCAACCCAAAAGAGAGCTCCATTGCAAGGGAAAGCGTCGTAGCTGAGACCATATAAACCCTCTAAGTTCCCAACTTCAACTTCTCTCCATAAGCCCGTCCTTAACGAATAAACTTCCCCATGAACAACGAAATAACCAGACAGAAAAAGTTTCACAATCTTGTAATCATTAACGATTGGGCTGAATCCAAATCCTACACAAAAACACTCATACTCATTATTGTCAAGAGATTTGGGTACTGTCCTGACCACTCTAATAGCTGGATCCCACAACCAAAAGGAATGTTGAGATTCACCAATGAGTTGGACACAAAGTAATCCATTACTGGAAAAGACCCACGCCTTCGTTAAGGAATCAACGATAAGTGGGTTCTGAAATTCAAGGAATTGCATCTCACGATTGAGAAAACATAAATGCCAAGGATTACCTTCAGAGATAATCGAATCAACAAGAAGTAAAGGGTTTTGCTTAGTGGAATGGTGGAGGTGTTCGGCAATGAAGGATGAGGTTTTGAATAGATTCTTCCAATCTTTACAAACACATTGAAATCGGATTAGGGATTTTACCGGAAGTCGTAATAGAATACATGTGATGATTTCTTGGGGAAGACATGGCGTCTCGTTCTCCATTACTATCTGCTTCATGGTGCTCGACTGGTACAAAGGAATCCGGAAGGGCTTGCAACCTCCAAGGACTATTTGGGCAATGGTGTGTCATTCTCCATTGTTTGTTGCTCCAATGTAGGAACGACGAGAAAAGGAGGGATGAAGGAGAGACACAGACAGAAACGGTGATTGATGAGGAAGGAAAAATAGAGGAAGGCAGCCACGAGAGACTGGGAGCGAGAGATAAAGACGGCGTCTGTGAGAGACTAGGGTCAGAGCCACTGAGCGGCTGCGAGGCCGGGAGGAGCATATTTATTTATTTGGGGATAGTGGGTCATTGTAGCTTTATTATTAAGGCCAGAGTTATTTGCGATTTTAATTTACATGTTTGTTAGGGCTGGAAACTGATCTGGTTAATAAGCCTGCCCGGTATTACAACAAATTGGTATGTGTTTTGCCTGTAACTTGTCACAAGCTTTTTTTGTCAGCATGAGCTTGGGCTATTCATAGGTCTGGTCTAAGGCTTACTAAAAGGCCTCCATTTTTTCATACAAAAAATGCCTACATTTTTTTTATGAAACCTACATTTTTAAAAGAGGAAACAATTTTTTTTATATTAAAAGAAATAACTATTTTAAATCGATTAGGAAAAAAATTCACAAAATTTTACATCACAATGTAATAATGGATTGGGAAGTTAATTTTCTTTTTGTTTTTTTTTTACTCAGATTAGGAAGTTAAATTTCATGTATAACTCCAGTAATTAAGGTAAATAATATGTAACTATTTATTTTTTGTTTTTAAGTAGAGTAATATTTTTTTTACAAGTATTTAATAGGCCTTAACAGGCCTATTAGTAAGCCTTGACTTAAATCTATATATCATCTAATACCTCTCCACCAAGCCATGCACTTTGAGCCGGCTGCAAAGTGGCTTCTGAGACAAAGTTACTGTTCACAAGCACCTCGTGCTCGGGTGTAAGCCGTAGGGTCCTCAGGCTTTGGGATTTCAGCTTAGGATATTTTTAACTTTTGAATTTTGAATTTTGAATTTGAATATGGAACACCCGCCATGCCCTTCCCAGCCAGTGACGAAGTTTATTTTCACGCGGTATAAATATAGACCGCGGAGTTTCTGCATTTCAAAACAGAGCACCCAATAGATGAACATTGTGTGTTGGCATATACTCAAGCTATGCTGTCTCTTCTTCAAACGTATGTTGACGTATTGTACCTACTAAAATTGCGACGAACTCTGATCTTTTGAAATGACAGACCTAACATTATAGGTTAGTCGACATTATATCCTCTATTTCACCAATGAATTGTTTTTCTGCTATACTTGCCTTCGTTGGAGTTATTTTAACCTGTCTTTTTATGACTTACTGTACCTGTTGAAGGAGTATGGCTGCTGTTGGTTAATGATGAGCTTCATATGCTACGAGGTATTTCTCAGGAGTATGCTATTGCCAGTTGATGATAGGATAAAGGAAGACATGTTCAAGTAACTGCCATGTATTTCTATATTCATTTATTTAATACTGGACAATGTATATTTATCATTGCTAACGTCTATATATCATCTAATACCTATCCACCCAGCCATGCCCTCTCAACTAGCTCTAACATTATAGGTTAGTCGACATTATGTCCTTTGTTTTACCAATGAAGTGTTTTTCTACCATACTTGCTTTCGCCGGAGTTATTTTAACCTCTCTTTTTATGACTTATTGTACCTGTTATAATGTGTTTCATACAGAAGGAAGTCATGCAAGAAAATAAAAGATATGGAGGTCAACAATATTGTTGTTAATCATGAGTTGAAGGTCTTAGCAATATTTCCGGTTAATGATGAGCTTCATATACGACCAGTTCTCTTGACAGAGTATGCTTTTTCCAGTTGATGAGAGGAGAAAGGAAAGAATATGAGTTGACTGCCATGTATTTGTATTTTCATTTATTCAATAGTGGACAATGTTTATTGGTAGAGAATTGATGGAGGTTCGTTCACGTTTCTTTTCCCATCTTATTATTATACCTATTATATATCTAAAGCAAAATACAGTCCGGCCAAGAGTGTTCAGATTGAATGGTTGTAAAATATTCTACTATGTTATCCTAAGTTAACTCGAGTATGGAGTTTCTTATTAGTGTGATTGAGATTTTCTGATTAGATAAATAACATATGAATTTCTTCATACACGTTTCCAGTTAGTTATACCATGTGCAGCTGAGGTATGGTTTTATTTGGCTATAGTTATAATGCTATTGCATTAATTATATAATACAAAATCTGATATAACATTAATGACAGAGGATGAAAATACAATCTGAAACATGACACGACAACAATGAACCTGACCATCAAATACTAATGCTCCTACAGAACATTAACAATAGAGGATATGGAACAATAGAGGATGAAAATATGACTCAAACACTAATGCTCTTATAGAACATGCACTAACATAAATACATGCAATTATGGACCAGACCAGACTTTTAACAAAAAGGTAAGAACTCTATAAGATATGGATTGATATCAAATCATGGCATGATTTAGTCGGTATCATCACAAACAAAACCAAGATTCATTCCTAGTGCTAAAGCAGTTGGCAAGGACAAATAGGCCTGTTCATCCATTTCAGATTGTTCAGCATGTGTAGCATTTGTGCTTTCTGGATGGATTTCTTCAGCGCCTCCTCTGACAGGTATTATTTTCATGTAGCTATGGGTTAATAAATTTTGAATGAAAATGGCTTCATCTGAGCGGTATTGCATCTTCATCCTCATGAATGGAAAGTATTGAGAGATTAAGTTCATGTATTCATTAAGATGCCGGTAGCTATGGCTATCAGCATACTCCCAATGAGGGCATTCCAGTCCTTATGTGCGTATGATTCCATAGATGCAACGGAATAGGGTATACCTTGGTGAATAAAACCGAATTGATCCAGGCATGATTTGACCACGTCTTATACCATAAACCTTCTATAATGCATTGTTGAAGTCATAACTTGCAAAAATGACGAGAGGTCCGCATGATATTTGCAATGATGTCACTCCAGTTTCCCTCCAATGCCGTAGGTGAGTGTATATATCATTCTCGTCGAAGGTTCCGAATGCACACATAATGTAAGATGAAAGGTATGTTATGATAATGGCCAAGAAAACTAATGCACTTCATGGTCAATAGAGTACATACTTATATAATACAAAATCGTGGTAAGACGCATTCCTGTTGCATTTAATTCTTGGAATCTGGAATACTTTCTTACTTTCACTTGTGTGATTTTATCCCTTAGTTATTGATGTTTGGGTATTGTCCAGTGTTGAAATGTACCTAATCTGAGTTTACTGCTTCATATACAACTATAAAGCGTCATCAAACGAATTCAATGCAAAGCGGATCATCAAATGGCGTTCTGAAAAAGGTTACTTCCATTTTCAGCAATAAAATGTTGTCTTAAAATGACGACAATGTCTACATTATTGAATAAGTATTGAGGGTTGCAACTGCATATGTTCCTTTTTTTTGGATTAGGCAGGAAGCATCTTTATTGAAATGTCACTATCAATAATTAATATGCTATACCTATCAATAATTAATAGGTATAGGTCTACTTTGATATTTGATACTGTAAGTACTTTATAATCCTGCTTCAAAGAGACTTACATGAATAAGGCAGGGGTTCTTTTCAAACCTAATGGCATGTAGCTGAGTGTTATGAGACTGTTCATGTAAGTTTTGGGAAGGGATTCGAAAGGTACCAAATAACAATTTAGAGGCAGGATTACATCCTGGCAAGCATATCAGAATGGAATGACAATTATAAGAGGATGAACTAACTTGAAAATGACTGTAGCATGCAAAATTAACTCGCAAAAGATAAAGTACTGATTCATGACTATAATTAAGTGCATATGTAGCTCGTAAGTCATAATCAAAGAAAGTTGAATCACGTTATTGAGAAAATAGTGAAATAGCAAATACACAAAGTCAAAATGACAGTAAGATGAACCACGTTATTAGTTGCAAGGATATTTTATGAAACTTAATTAGATAAGTAAGTAGATAATGAAGTCATTAATAAAGTGCATAAGTTCCACGTAAAGATAGTATGCATATAAATTGGTGAATCATATTGAAAATCACATGGACAAATGCGTAGGAATCCCCATTGGAACTAACTCAATCAGTTTGCAGAATTCCTACATTGTCCTTTTACTTCACGGCTTACCAATATTGGTTGCAGGGATATTTTATCATACTGAATAAGCTAAGTAGATAATGAAGTTACTAATAAAGTGTCTGAGTGCCACGTAAAGATGGTATGCATATAAATTAGTTAGCATATTGAAAATCACACGACAAATGAGTAGGAATTCCCATTGGAAATAACTAAATCAGTTGGCATAGCTCTTATGGTCAAGTGCTAACTAAATGGAGTTTCCTTTTGAGCTAGCCATTAACTTCACAGCTGACCAATATTCAGGCTTGACTAATAACAACAGCACCAATTATGGCATGTTTAAGTGCAATGCAACTACTTCCCTTAAAGAAATGGTGTTCTGATGCATCAAATATAGGAACCACATTTTCGCCATTTATATGAGATAACCAAAAGTTTTGTTACATGTTTATGATAGCAATATGGACTAATTTCATGCTTAAGGAACCTGAAAATGCTATCCTTAAAAAAATGAAAACTCACATTGAAGCAAGTATCATTATATTACAAATCATATTTTTACATTACAGGAATCCAAGTCACTCACATTGCAAAAAAGGTTGTAGCAGTATTAATCCTTTTAGAATCCTATCAAAATGCTTGTAGTAATAGGTATTTAACATGAAAATGTTCATAAATAAATCATTCACCTTCGCATAAGCTATTCAATGAGTTTACAAATCAGTTAGGAGAGCTCTTATTATCAAAACTAATTGGCATGAACTCATAGGAAAGAGATAAAAAGCCTTTGGTATTGGATATTGTAATTGCTTTATAATCCTGCCACAAAGAGACTTACATAAAGGAGGTAAGGGTTCTTTTCAAACCTATTTCCATGTAGCTGAGTATTATAAGTCTGTTCATGTTAGTTTTGGGAATGCATTAAAATAGTACCAAATAAGAATTTAGATGGAGTCAACAACCTGGCAAGCATATCAGAATGGAATGACAATTGTAACTGGATGGCCTAAAATGCAAATTTAACTCACAAAAGAGTTATTTGCTTATTCATGCATATAATTAAAGGCATATACAGCCTGTAAGTCAAACTGACAAAAAGTTATAACATGTTATTGACAAAAAGGTAAAACAGCAAATGCATACAGTGAAAACGACAAAAAGTTGAACCAACATAATACATTATAAAGGAACCTCTAGGTATCTGACATTATGAAAGCTAAAGATAAAAATTGTTGTCATAGAAAATATAGATTGAGAAAAAGTGCTTTGAGGTATAAGGAAGAATAGACTGGAAGCAGTGGTTTAATTATGACGATGAATTGCAGGGGTTCAACCAACTTTATTTGAAATCTAAAAAGAAGCATGGGCTGAGTAGACTTGCTTGGACAAAAAGGAAAGTCTGCCATCTGTGGTATAGTTAAGCATTCGTCCTTGATATTCTTAAATACTCCAAATCGCAGGAGATTTTGGTTCAAGATTTTTGGCAGTAAATCGTTCATCCTTAATATTCTTTTGCTTTATTCTTAAAAGGGGTGAGAATATTGCGTGATCACAATAATGCGTGGAACATGTAAAAGTTGATCTTCATATTATGGGTTAATTCATATTCAAACAGGTAACAGAAGTCAAGCATAACTATCCAAACTGTACTTACGCTTCTGTTTCAGCTAAACATTTAATCTCAAATCATACCAACTGCACTAAGGCTCATACTTGCGATTAACATATGTCTTGGACAGGTTATATTAAACCAAGTTTGAAAGAAGATAACAACCCTGTGACTGGTATAGGTCATAATATCGCATACAGCAACTACACTTAATTGGACACAATAAAATTGTTTAGTTACACTATGTAGGTTATATGGAATTACAGAAATCCTTTAAACATCTCAGTAGTTCTTAGAAAACAAAATCCCTTTACGTAATAAGATTAGGACTACATTTACTTATAACTAAACCACTTACATTATAAAAAATTTCCATATAGATTGCACCAATAACTATGTTGTGACCTCATTAGGATCGATGCTTTTTTTTAGTGTTTTCAATTGTCAATATCCATTTACTTGTCGCAAGGATCAACTTTGAACAGAAATTAGCAGTGGTGCAGCTCCTTACTTATGAAATTCCTTTATCAGCTGGTACTGATTCATTAATGTCAAATACCATGTAATGAACCAATATTTTCTCTTCTTGTCACCAAGGTACAGTCTGTGTTGCTACAAGCTTGTGACTCTGCATCAAAGTGCATACTTACTATAAAAGAAATCTAATTTAAAATTCAATATAATTATAAAATATATTATAAAGCATCATATGCTACAATAGTATAAGAATATAACAATAAGAATATAATAAATATAATATATGGAACTTTTGATGCAGTAGATCCCAATTGAAATTCAAATTCAAATTGAAACTGGAGCCAACTTTAATATGCCTATTGGCGCCAAGTTCAAAATGTTAGTTTCATGCTTGGTGCCATACACAACTTTCAGGAATGAGCTTTCCCCTATAAATCAATGAATCAATCCTTCAGAACTCTATCAACCAATCTTCTTCCATATTTTTGAGTTTATTCTCAACTGAGAATTAATAATCACAGCAAAACCAAACATAGTTTCACTGATGGCTCGACATTCATTGCTGAGAGAGTTGCATGATGGTACTGAAAGGTGGAATATTATTGTAAGAGTATTTAGGAAGTGGAACGTGTACCAGAAGTCATCTCCATCCCAGTTGTTCTGTTTCACAATGATTTTGGTTGATGAGGAGGTAGGTAATTAGTGTATACTGTAACATATGTTTATTATTGTCATATGGTTGCGTAATGACACACTTCCTTATTATATTATAGATTACAAATTATGAATGCAAACTAATATATGTGTTTTTTATGATTATGCAGGGTACAAAAATTCAATCCAGTGTCATCCCCAAGAACCTGCATGACAGATTTCGTACGATCATATCTGAAGGGGAGACTTATTTTATTGCTAACTTTGTAGTTTCTCAAAATTCCAGTCAATAAAAGCTACCAACCATCAATTTAAGATTAGCTTCACTCAGCACACTTTTGTTAAGCACCAGGAGCACACCATACCGATGCATGCATACACATTTCATCCAATAGCTGAAATTTTGAAGAGTGAAGAGAGGAACTTTTGTGATCATTTAATTGGTATATGTGAATCTGACACATGTATATTATATCTTATTTCAGTACTTACATGTTGTCATGCATCTATATGAAATTCATCAATTTCATGATCTATGCCTAATGCAGATGTTATAGCTTTTGTGAGATCAACTGGAGTTCTGGAGGAGTTTCGGAGGGACAATGAAACAAAGAATAAGCTCAGATTGCTCCTTACTGATGCAGAGTAAGAATTTTGGCTGTAAAAGTTTCATTGACCAGTACTTTATTTACAAACGAATTTCTATAGTGTTTGCTTTTGCTTGTAGGAACAATGACATTGAATGTGTCTTATTTGATGAGTGTTCTACTAATGCTTATATGTCACAATTGGAGAATATGCAAACACCAGTGCTTATAGTCCTAAACCTTGTAAGGATTGCTTTTTCTGTTGAAGGTAAAGGGATTATTTTCTTATGATTTATTTGCAGTTATTAGTTTACAACTTAGTAGTTATTAGTTAATTCTTATGATATGTGTTTTTTTGTATCTTACAGGGAGGCCACAACTTTGTAGTTCATTTAGTGCTACAAGGGTTCTATTTAATCCTGCCATCCAAGAAGTCAAAGACATGATGGAAAGGTCCTACACTATTTTGTATTTATGAGACATTCTGTACATGCACTTTGAGTAAATATGTTCACACGACAATTAAACTTAATGTTTCATTTTTGACTTTATAGTGCCAAGGACAATGACTCCTTTGCTACACCTACTATCAGTCAAGCCATGCCATACCATTCAAGCCAGCAATCTAATTCCAGCATACTAAGCAATAATAACAAGATTTTAATCTCTCAAATTGCAGATCAAAAGATTGTACAACAATGAAATCCTCCTCCTTCTATTTACTATTTGAACATAGTACATAGTCTAATTTTTATTTTCATGATTTCTATTTTGATTTCCATTAATTGTAACAGGGCCAACCTTTTGTGGTGGTATGTTCATTACAAAAATTGGAGACAAAGCATGGATGGGTCTATGATGGGTGTGGGAAATGTTCATCAAAAGTTAAAGATGAGGGTGACTCATTGATATGTCCTGGTTGTAAGAAGAGGCCAGAATCGATTATCCCCAAGTATGGTTGTTGATCCTCATACAAAAATAGTTGATAGCTCTTATGTTTGGTGTTTCTTCAAACTGATATCTTGTGTTTTATGCAGGATCAAAGTACATTACACAATTACTGATAGCTCTGGGGTTGCTTCTGTAATTTTTTGGGATAAGCTTAGTGTTGAGTTGCTGGGGAAGTCTGCAACTGAGCTGCTGAGCTGAAAGCAATTCTCAAGGAGGCATGAAGACTATGATTGGAATATGCATATCCTATTTAATTATATACAACAACCAGCATTGTGTAATTCCTACTCAATTACTACTTTCATGTTTCAGGATGGCCTTGAATATGATTTTCCAACTGAGTGTGACCAAGTTGTTGGGAAAACATTAATGCTCAAGCTGAAGCTGAATGACTTCAACTTCAAGCACAATGGCTCCAGTATAAGTGTTCTTTAATTTACCAGATGTGAGGATTTGGAAAATGAATTTAATGGTGTAATGCATGAGGTACCTATCTAATATTCAATGATATAGAACTGGCATTTTTTTTAACCATATATATGCATATTGAAATGAAAATATGGTGAGTTATAGGATCAAGCACAAGCTGAGAGCAAAACCGATCAATTCATCCAGGTTGAATACATGTTTCCTATATCAATATACTATAAGTGTTTCAATTGATTTAAGTTGCTTTTGTACTTCGTGTATCTTATATATGAAAATTTATGGTCAATCAATACTAATCTTGCTTATTTACAGGCTTCTACTAAGGTTAGTTCAGAGAGAGAAACTGACTTGGCTAGCAGTCATACCCTATTAACCAAAGAACAAATGGAGGGAAGATTGACTCACCTGAGGTTATATTATCACAGATTGAAAAAGAGGTCTCTGCTGCCCCTGCAAAAGGAAAGAGGAAGGGAAGCTTCAAGAGGAATGTTGTGGCAAGTGACTCTAGCTCAATAGCTCAGCCATCACCATCCATAATCACTAACGAAAGACTCTTGAAAGTGGCTAAGCAAGAGAAGTAGTATATACATCAACTATATGAAGATGGATACTTTAGGAGACCCTAAACTACAAGTATCATGTTGGTTGGAGATTCATTGAATCATGACCATTATCTTAGAGTCTTTAAGCTTTCATGTAATGTAGTTTCTATTTTAGCTATTCCTTCGTTTGGTCTTATATTAAGTTCAGTCTTATGGTCCTTCATGTTTTTATGTTCTTGTAGAAAGTGCACTTCCAGTGCCCTTGTCACTTCTAGTTTTAGCTTTAGTTTAAGTTTAAGTTCACTTATTCATATACCTGTTACAGTCCACTGCAATATCCTTCTTTTCATCACAGAAACAAATTTAGTAGGTGCTTAATGGATAATAATAAACCATGGTTGAAAAGGTAACAATAATAGTTAGTTTGGTCTCAATGCACAGGCATGTTTAAACCCTATTAGTTTGAAGCTACTTTTAAAAGACATGTCACATAAATAGTTTAATTTGATCGCATGAAGAAAATGACTAAACATCAGAAGACAGCCAACGTTTTGACAAGGAACCTTGTATGCAATTACTTTAATAGGCATGAACTCATAGGAATGAAGTTAGTAAAGTTGCATGCATGTAAAGTCAAGTGCCAAAAATTATTTGAACTCATAAATTTTCAATCCTGACTTGGAGCCTTATATGAAGTTACTTGAATATCATCAGAACTTTTTATTATAGAACCTTGTCCTTGATTTTTCTTTACCTCTTTATATGACAGGTCTACCTAAAAAAGAGAGGTTTAGTTACTTTCATATAATCAGATACTTCCAAATACTCATTCAGCTAAAATATTTTAAACCAACTTGTACATATGAGTTTTTAAATTGAAGATCACAAATTTAATTGTTAATCATGAATTCAATATTCATAGATCCCAACCCCATGAGTAAATAATTCCAGTCAATGTAATCACATGTTATATGGATACTAAACAACTAACAATTTTTTTATAGTCAAAATGCATTAAATGTGTGTTATATTTTAAGAGGTGTGTTATTCAAGATTTTAAACACCAGGAGAAAGTGTATTGACAGTGAAAGTAATTTACACCCTTCCTTTTAATTGCAGCATCATTTGACAGTGAATTTAGTGTGCT
Source organism: Albizia julibrissin (assembly GCA_037074505.1). NCBI lineage: Eukaryota > Viridiplantae > Streptophyta > Magnoliopsida > Fabales > Fabaceae > Albizia > Albizia julibrissin. Next base: position 19,378,373 of record CM073486.1, on the reverse strand, counting down.
TTCTAAGTTTTTTGTGGCCCAACTATAAGCTTGTAAAAAGTAATTGTTTCCATTGTGATAAGTCTTCAGAGAAGGTAAAATGTTGCATCAAAGAGTAATTGCAACGTTGCAGTTTTTTGTTATATAGTAAGGAGATCAGAGTAAGATTATGTCATTGCTTTGACTTTGCATATGATTTTCATCTTCCAACTAATGCCATTTTGATGATATATTCTTTCAACTTGTCACTGTGGGTAGATGTGATGATATGCTTTTTTTTTGTGAAATATAGTATCTCCTATTAAACAATGATTTTATATTACATATCATATAAATTAGGAAAGTACATCGTTAGGCAAGAACATCATGGAGAGTAAGGCTTGCATTTGCTGTTATAAAAGCATAATACTTGCTCATATTAATTGATGGTAAAAGGCACTTAGGTATTGTTTTTAAATTGTTTCCCTAACCTCATTATATTATAAATTTCACAGGCCAAGTGAATCTATGTTGAAGTTATTCACTTTTCCACTTTTTTTAGCCATGCAAGATCATAACAAAACATTGTCATGGAACTGAATGTAGCAAAATATGAATGGCTTCAGGAAAATAGTTAAAAACCAATACTGATAAGTAGCTACTTTAAATTAAAATCAATGATTTTTAGTCTTTATGCCTTTCGTTTGTGTCTTTATGAACAAAGCTGTCCATGAATATGTGTACCTTCGCATGAATTTCCTTTATAATACATTCTAAACTTAAGTATTATAACCTTCCTGCATACTGATAAAATTTGTTATGATAACATTTTTTGTGATTTCATGAATTAATGCAGCCTATGAGATTAAACCTTTGAAAAATGTTATCATATTGCTTAAAATTAGTTAACTTTAATCTAAAATCTAATCTCTCCCATTGGCTAATTTATGACTACTCCATTCACTCAATTATAGTTATATGTATCTACTTCATTATGAAACCAAATGGTTACCTGTTGGATTTGATTTCCTCAAAATCAAATAATTTTTAATTTATTCCTTTGTTAAAATTTTTGCACTGAGTAAAATGTCATAGTGAAAAAGTAATGTTGACAGCTACCCATAAAAAATACAAGAAATAAAAGAGCAATCAAACTCACGGGTTTTGTGTACTTCACATGGCATCAGTTAACATGCAGCATACGTGGTATATTTTTTACTATGTGCTCACAATTCTAATCAGATCTTTTGAAACATACATTTGAAAGGCAAGCATCAGATAAATATAGTAGCAAAAGCAGAATGACTTTCTAACTATTCTGACACTTTGAAGTGGACTGTACATAGCTTTGTTAACTATTTTTGAACCTTGCCTTATAGCAGTCTTACAGAAAAGTTGTTACACTAGGAAGTCATAGCAACACTGCCATGTCATTATCAATATGCAAGAAACTTTTGAGGTCAGCAACTCTATAATCTATTGGTCATTTTAAGAAATGACCCTCCTTGCTCTGTGCGTCCATAAACATCCGACCATGTATGAAATACATTAGATCACCAAAAGCACCTTCAGGAGTATTAATATGGCCGGTGGATAGTGATTGGTTTAGCTTTGTATACATCAACCATTTGAAATTTCTTCTGCATTATCTGATTCATCATGGAAAACTCAACAACCAAAACAGCTAAACAAGAGAATGATTTTTTGTCTATTGTCAAAGAGAATGGAAATGCTTCTTCCATCAATACTCAACCATCTGCAGTTTTATCCTCCCAGAGACCTCAAAGAAAACGTGTGAAGAGAAGGAGCATCCTGCAAGACATAACAAATGTCGCATCAAACTTGGAAGGTCGTTATTTTAATGATTCTTCAACAGGTTATAACCCTTACTTTGCGTGTCTTTTTTATCATTCCATCTCTTGAATTAAACATGAAGTATATATGGTAGAAATTAGTATGAAAAAAATTTGTCAGTGAAATTTTCAACACACTATAAGTATTGGACAATCTGGTTTAAATTTGCAAGTTGTCAGAAATGTTAGAAATTTGATGCAATACTAGAGGAATGGTATAAACTCAGTAGCTATTTTCTTAAATTAGTGTGCTTAAACTTGAAGTCTAAATTCCTTCTTCTTTTATATCTCTGTTCTTATGATACTAATAATTGAAGCATTATATGCTGTATCTTTTTACGCAATACCAGATTCTTCATTTTTTTTTGTTCTGAACATTCTTTTTCCATATAGGTGCATCTAAATATTCTTTTATTCAAGTTTATTCTTCTGGTTAAAATTCCCATATTGTTTAAAATGCTATAAATTAGAAATGTCATGCAATTCATTATGAATGGCATAAACTCACTAAGCATTCTGACACTTGAAGTCTAAATAATGTTTCCTTTTTTTTATCTTCGCTGTTATGCTATTATAACAAGCAACATTATGTCATGCATTATCTTAGGTAACACCACATTCTTCCATTTTTTGTATATCAGTTATTGTTTCCACGTAGGTGCATCTAAATGTTCTTGTATTCACTAAACTTGACTAATTTCATGGTCTGATTTCAAATTCCCAAATGATCACTGAGTTATGCACCTATGTTGGGAATGGCATAAAGTCAGTAGCTCTTTTCTTAAATGAACATGTGAAAGATTTTTTGCCATCTTTTATATTCCTCACTGTTATTACAATTGTTAAATGGTAGCCCATACACAAACCAAGATTAAGCTATATTTGTAAGATTTGACAATGAAATGTATATTGTTCATTGCTAAATTTGTAGTTAGCATTCTATGAGGGAATACCAAATTATGTTATTTCATATGATGATCCTATAGATACACTTCAACATGTCTTCCAAGAACCTATAGAACAGGTTTTCAAACACAAAAGTGCTAGACTAAAGGGTTTATTAAGTGATTCCCTTCAACAAGATGTACAACCCACTGATGTACTAGAGGTCACTCATGCTGATACTTCAACAAAAGAAAACTATAATGTCGAATTTGATTCAGGTCTGTTCCTTGTACTACTCTGTAAAAAATTATTTCCTAAACATTGATGCAACTCCATCTAATTCCTATGTGAATTTATGTACATGTGCATGCAGTCTCATTTCTGTGGTAAGACCATTTTAAAAGTTGCCTTTTATTTTCATCTTATACACATAATTGTTATAATGCAGAGAACACATCAATTCATCAAATTGATGCAAGTATATTGCATAAGGTAACACAAGTTCCAATGGAGGAATCAGACAAGACTAGGAATACTAGATGTCAAAAATTACTTATTAATAGTGACTTGCCTACTAGGAGAGTATGGAAGAAACAAATTAGGAAAGTCAGTAATGAAGCCAATACCAATCAACAAATATTTAGGCAAGGCAAGTGTCACTATTTGTTCTTCATTTTTATTCTTTGAAACATATAGCCTCTACAAATCTAAACTTCAATCTAACTTGTCATAATTTATGTAATCATAGGTGGAAAGAACGTTGATAATCCTATAATTGACCTTAGCAATACCTATTCACCAGTTTGCACAGGTACATATAGTGGATTAGTTAGTTTTATATTTTATAGTATATAGTTACGATATTCTACATTAAATATAGTAAAAAGGTTTTTTTTACTCAAGTTTATATTCATGCCAGTTGATGGAAAGCATTACAAAGATATAGAAATTAGTTTGGACTTTCATGAAGAAGATATCTAACCTCATCCATTCTCAAGTGATGAGGAGGAAGAGACTAGTATATTGGCAAATTGCAATATAAACCAACTCAATAGTCTATTAGTTTCAGATATTATATTATAATATAATATGGTAACTAAGCCTGAATTTATGTAGTAGAAGAGTCATCAGAGATATCAAATCAGATCAGTCACTGTGCTCATCACTCAATGGATGTAGGAGGTTCTAACATAGGACAAATTGAAGGTAACATTTTTTCAAGCAAAAATAAATGTTTGGCTTGGGTTATACTAATTATATATGTAATTGTAAGAAAAACTAACTATATTTCCTGTAATTCTTAGCAGTTTACCTAGATGAATGAGATCTCATATATACATGCAAATATTGTCATGCTACATTCTGGTATAATGAAAGACCTAAAAAGGATAACAAGAAGAGAGTCCCCAATTCATTTCATATGTGTTGCTTGCATGGTAAGGTTGAGTTGCCAAGCATGAAGACACCTCCGCCTCTTCTGCAAAAACTATTCCTTGATAAGAAAAATTCAGATTCAAAAAATTTCTATGAAAATATCAGGCAATACAACATGTTCTCTTTCACATCTATGGGAGGGAAGATAGATCATTCAAAGAATTCTGGTGGTAGTCCATACTGTTTTGCACTATCAAGTAAGAACTATCATAGCATAGGAAGTTTAATACCTCCTGAAGGTGCACGGCCAGTATACTCTCAATTGTACATTTATGACACAGAGAATGAAGTAAGGAACATAATTGATGCAGTAAGGTAATTCAATCAATTTCTTTTCCTATGACATGAATATGTAAGTAAATCTATCAGATATGTCATAACTTTTTGATCTTTCATATTTGACAGCAAACATCAGAAAGAATCAACAATTGATGCAAGGATTGTAGCAGGGATCAAGGAAATGTTGGATGAACTAAATCCATTTATGAAAATTTATCATTTTGCATCAGAACAATTAAAATACCAGAGATGTAATGATATGAAGTTATGCATTATCAGTACAAGACAACATGATGGTCGAACTTATACTATACCAACCGCTTCAAAAGTTGCAGCACTAATTCTTGGTGACATAGACATGTCTTTTAATGTGAGAGACATAATAGCCTGAGAGAAATCAGGCTCCCCCCAACGGATTCATGAATTGCATGCTTCTTATTTACCACTTCAATATCCCATTTTATTCCCTTTTGGGGAAGATGGTTACAAGGATGACATTCAGCATAGACAATCTACTCTTAGTACTACTAAGAAAAGAAAGAGGCTCAGCATGAGAGAATTTTTTTCCTATAGGTTAATGTATAGAGAGAATGAGATTTCTATGTTACTTTATGCCTCTAGGTTGCTTCAACAATTCGTGGTTGACGGATACATAATGATTGAAGCTCAAAGATTAATTTGGATTCGAACCCACCAGAAAGAACTTAGAGCTGATCTATACCAAGGTCTTTCTGAGGCAGTAATTAGAGGTGAAACAAATGCTACCTCAACTGGAAAAAAGGATCATTCTGCCATCTTGATGCTACTGAATTTTAAATGAGCACCGTAAGTGTACGGGCCGTGGAAATAGTATAGTAGCAAATCAAGGTCATCCCACAGAGATTCAATTAAACTAATGATTAGGAATTAAATTTCTCATGTTCATTTAAGTTGAGCAAATCAAGAAAGAAAATAATTTGAAAATCAATTTAAACAAAAGCAAAAGTCCTAAGTTTAATATTTTGAGAGAGCTCAATGGAGGAAAACAACCTAGAGTGGCTAATCCCTTTTTCAAAGTTAGAGCATGTATTTACCCAATTAAATGCACTTAATGTTAATTTGTTAATCTAGAGTTTAAATGGATATAAGTATCTTCCAATTACTAATACCCCTCTCTCAAGTTAAAATTGTTATTCCTAACTAATTTACTCAAGAGGCAATAAATGTCCAATTTCACTCTAATATGAGTATATGGGTCCAATAGGTATATTCCTATCCTATTGGCAAATTAGAATAAATTCTAATCCCACATTACTTAATCCTATGGTCCAATTAAGATCCCTCTTCCAAGGCTAATCTAAATTCCCCAATTCATATTTAGTGGTGATCAAGCACTAAATAGATAAACAATCCAAGATTAAGTAAACAAAATTAATAAAAAGCACAATTAATTGGTTCACACATGCTCAAATCCTCAAATTAGTTCATAGCTACTCTAGGTTTAAACAGATTAGCCACAAATATTCATAATCAATTCCATTACAGCCGCTGGCACAATGAATTCAGAATCCAATTCCATGTAAAAAGGAAAACCAAACTGTGTTAATTAACCACACAAAATCAGCTACAGTGTCATTAACATGCAAAATCAGCTACAGTGATATTTAAAATCAGATTCATGGAGGCAAGAGAAACAGAAATAATCACTGTAATACATCTCAGCTTGTCGCCTGCTTCCTCCGTTCCTTCCTCTCTGTTTTCATCGCAAAAGAGAGTCCTCAACTGAAACTGCTCAAATGGTGATGTTCTCTCTCCCTCACTCACGTCCTAGCGTTCAACGCTACTTCATCGTGTTTTCCTCTGAACTTGCAGCTCCTCTTTCACTTCAACGATGGTCAAGATTCTCAACAATAGCCACTGCCTCCTCTTCTTCTGCAGAATCTTAAGTTGCTCTCCAGAATCAGTGGTTGCTCCTCTGGTTATACGCTCTCAAGGTCTGCTGGTTCAAGATGAATAGAAGTTCATCATGAGCTGCCTTCCACCAAAAATCAACAACAGTCCAGCTTCTCTCAGACCGCCACCTCAGCTGCTCTAGTATTCAGCCATTCTGCCGATAAGAATAACGCTGAAATCACTCTCTCTAATGGATGTCTCTAGCTCTATCTTGCAAGACCAGCTATGATGCTCCTTTACAAAATGTCGGCTACCTCTGGTTCTCAAGGTTGAGAACGATCAAACAGCTACCACAGTGCCAGCCGACCCAGCTCTCAGCTTGCTTCGATTCCTAGCTGCCATTGTTATCAAGCTCGCCCCCAACAAAGAAGAAGAAACAGGGAACTGTGACGGCACACCGAAATTCCTTCCGTCATCACTCCGGTCGCCGTCAATGTTTGAAGAAGAAGACTACCTCCCACTGTCCAACTACGGCTGCCGTCCAACTCCCTACTCTCCAGAATAATGCTGCGGCCGCTCCCCCTCTGCTTTTTTTTTCGCTGCTCCCCCCTTTCTTTCGTTTTCTGTACAGACCTAAAGAGATCCCTTGGTCAAAACGTGCGTTTTGACTAAGGGACTAAAATGAACTTATTTGAAACTTTAGAGGAGGGACTAAAATGAAATATTTTGAAATGTCTTGGGGCTCAATCAGAATTTTCTGAAAATTCAAGATCTTTTCTATAATTGTTCCTTTTTCAGAAAAGTGAATCCTTACTATTATTAGCCTAAATTAAATTATTTCTATTTTAGATTAAAAACTATAATATTTAAAATAAAATCCCCAAATGAATCACTAATTTCATTTGCTCCCATAATCTCATAAAATCTCATAGAAATCCTTCAAAACTTGCTTAGATAACTCTCCAAATATCTCTAAAATATTCTTTAATTGTATTAAAAATGGAGAGTTATCACACCCCCACACTTGCATCAAATCTTGTCCTCAAGATTTTACAAATATAAAACAACCAAAGAAACTCATGGAAGCAAGGCTTTATAGCAAGTAATATAAAATTGGAATTAATTCAAAATTTCAAGAGTAATGCTTTATTAGAACTCTTTTCCATCTTCTAAAAATGCAAGTAGCAAGGCAATTAATTTGACAAAGATAAATCACAATAAAATGCCCCTCATAAGGTATGTGTTTTCACTCATCTCTCAAGATAATAAATGGCTTGTATTTCACTCAATTCCACCTATTGCAACCCATCTACCATAGGCTTGTTTATTATCTCAATCTCCACTATATTATCCTATTGCACACTCAAATCAAAAGGACTTTTCCAATGGTTGTAATGAGTAAGGTAAGATAATGAAATGAAAATGGTCAAATGATATGGAAGAATACTTTAATTAGTGCTACGCAATTCAATGACATCCATGAAAAATGAAAGACTATTCACTTAAAGAAAGCAAACTCACTTATACTATACACAACATTTATTCATTAATCTTCACAATTTTTTTTTTCTATTCATTTTTTTCTATTCATTTTTTTTTCATTCTATTTTTATACACCTTTCTTTTCAATTTTTTTCACTTTTTCTCTTTTCTTCTTTTTTTCTTCTTGTTTTTTTTTCAAAGTATCCACACCAACTCATCATATAACATAGGCTTCCTAATCCTTTCATTCTTGTTCTAAAATTGCTTACTTAGCACTTGCTAAAGTGGCAAATGGATGGAAAGGGAAAAATATAAAAATTGCATTTATCAAACAAAGGGCTATTTACTCAATGCAATTTTCTTTTAAAAACAAGTTGAGGCTCAAATAAGGTAAAGCAAATGATTTTCATATGATAAGGATGGTCATTTGGCCTAACTAGCTATGAAATGAATGCCTAAATCATCTTTGTGTATGCATAAGGATTTAAAGCTTCAAAAGAGATTCAAAACAAGTTCTAGAGATGAAATCACAATAAGTGTACTCCCTCTTGAAAGAAATGAATATTTAGGCTCAAATTTCTTACCGGCATTTGACATCCTAAAGTCACTTACCTAAGCCAAATCACTTGCCTATTTACTAACATTTCAAGAAGATAAAACCGAATTCTAATAAAACTCAATCCTTTTAAATTCAAATCAACCCAACTTTTCCAATGTGCACAAGTAAAATCCAAGCTTCCATGAAAAACAAAATTTTTGTTCAAAATTTGTCAAAATTTTTCTATTTATGTGCAAAATCAATGAAATTTATCAAACTTGAGGACAAGTTATACAAAATCAATGGTATCTCTCACCCCCACACTTAAATGTCACATTGTCCTCAATGTGAACAAGTAACACTAAGTAATGGAAATAAAAAAATCACCATATCCAAGTGTAAGGATAGCCAAAGTTCCAAAGATTTCAAATGTTCACCAATTAAGCACAATTCACAAATGTCACCACTCAACTCAATAGTCACAACAAATATCAATCACATGCAAAACTAGACTATCACCAGCACTCATATCCCAGAACATGTTATTAACAATCAACTCGAACAAAACAAAGAAAAGTAGAAGAATACTCCCCTCTCAATCCTTGTCTTGTGCTTTTGAATGCTCTATCTTGTGGCTATCAAAGTGGAATGCATCATCAGGGGCTACCAAAAGTCCTACAAAATCAAAACAACACATCAAACAACACCTTGGGTTGCCTCCCAAGAAGCGCTAAGTTTAAAGTCTTCAGCCAGACTATATGAGAAACTCATGGAGGTTGTGCCAAGTGATAAACCATTGCTTGTTGATCCACCTCACCACCATGATAGTGCTTTAGTCTTTGCCCATTCACCTTAAAGCAATTTCCTGTGCTCTCATTTCTAACTTCAATTGCACCCTTTGATGACAAGGAAACCACTCGAAATGGACCAGACCATCTAGATCAAAGCTTCCCAGGAAACAACTTGAGTTTTGAATTGAAGACAAGAACCAATTGCCCAGGATCAAAATTGCGCTTCAAGATATGCTTGTCATGCCATTTCTTTGTCCTTTCTTTATAAAATCTTGAGCTCTCATATGCTTGAAATCGCAATTCTTCCAACTCATTCAGCTGCAACAGCCTTTTAGCTCCAGCTTCGTTGTGATCCATATTCAACTTCTTGATTACCCACCATGCTTTATACTCCAATTCAAGTGGCAAATGACAAGCTTTCCCAAAAACCAACCGATAAGGTGACATGCCAATTGGAGTACGAAAAGCTGTTCTATAAGCCCAAAAGCATCATCAAGTTTATCAGACCAATCTTTTCTTGTAGGGCCTACAGTTTTCTCCAGGATCCTCTTAATCTCCCTGTTAGCCAACTCACATAAGCCATTAGTTTGAGGATGATATGCAAGTGACATTCGGTGGTGCACTCCATATTTTACCAATAGAGCCTTAAAATTCTTACTGTTGAAATGAGTGCCCTCATCAGTAATGATCGCTCTAGGAGTGCCAAATCTTGTGAAGATATACTTCTTCAAGAAGCGAATTACTGTATTGGCGTCATTAGCTTGGCAAGCAATAGCTTCAGCCCATTTGCTCACATACTCCACCGCAACAAGAATATATTGGTTTCCTCTTGAAGATGGAAAAGGACCCATGAAATCCATCCCCCAAACATCAAATAGCTCTACCTCTAAGATCCCAGATTGAGGCATCTCATGTCTCTTGGAAATGTTACCTGTTCTTTGACATCTATCACACTTGGAAACAAAATGGTGAGCATCCTTAAATAAAGAAGGCCAATAAAAACTAGAATCAAGCACTTTAGATGCAGTTCTTTGCCCCCCATAATGTCCCCCATATACAGATGCATGACATTCAGTTAAAATTGCCTCTTATTCAACCTCAGGCACACATTTCCTAATAATCAAATCAGCACATCTCTTGAAAAGAAATGGTTCTTCCCATATATAGTAGGCAACATCATGCAAAAATTTCTTTCTTTGATAGAAAGTCAAATCAGGAGGTAACACATCACATGCCAGATAATTCACAATATCAGCATACCAAGGCAAATCATAACTGCTAATAGCAAATAACTGTTCATCAGGGAAATATTCATTAACCATTAAATCATTCACACAATCAGAAGAGTTCACAATCCTAGATAAATGATCAGCAACTTGATTTTCAGTTCCTTTCCTATCAACTATATGCACATCAAATTCCTGTAACAATAAAACCGATCTAATCAATCTAGGTTTGGACTCTTTCTTCCCTAATAGATATTTGATAGCAGCATGATCAGTGTGAACTAAAATCTTAACACCCATCAAGTAGACTCTAAACTTTTCAAAAGCAAACACTATAGCAAGCATTTCTTTTTCAGTAGTAGAGTAATTTACCTGAGCTGCAACTAGTGTCTTACTGCATAGTAGATGGGATGGAAGATCTTAGCATGCCTTTGCCCCAACATAGCTCCAACAGCATAGTCACTCGCATCACACATCACTTCAAAAGGTAGTGACCAATCAGGAGCAATAATAATAGGAGCTGAAATCAATCGACTCTTCAATTCTTCAAAAGCCTTCATGCACTCCTCATTGAAGTGGAAAGGAGTATCTTTCTCAAGTAATTGTGAAAGAGGCTTTGAAATCTTTGAAAAATCTTTAATAAATCGACGATAGAATCCAGCATGCCCCAAGAAACTTCTCACAGCTTTGACATTAGAAGGAGGAGGAAGTTGCTCAATCACAGAAGTCTTTGCTCGATCAACCTCTAAGCCCTTTGTAGAAACCTTATGCCCAAGGACTATCCCTTCAGTCACCATGAAATGACACTTTTCCCAATTGAGAACCAAATTCATCTCTTCACATCTCCTTAACACCTTATCCAGATGTATCAAACATTCTTCAAATAATTCACCAAAGACCAAAAAGTCATCCATGAAGACTTCCATTATCTCTTCTATCATATCAGAGAATATGCTCATCATACATCTTTGGAAAGTAGCAGGGGCGTTACACAAACCAAATGGCATTCTTCTGAAGGCAAAGGTACCATAAGGACATGTGAACGTTGTCTTTTCTTGATCTTCAGGAGCAACAACAATTTGGTTATAACCTGAGTACCCATCCAAGAAGCAAAAGAATTCCTTACCAGCTAATCGATCTAACATCTGATCGATGAAAGGAAGTGGGAAATGATCCTTCCTTGTTGCTTCATTCAAATTTCTATAATCCATACACACTCTCCAACCTGTAACTGTACGAGTGGGGATGAGCTCATCATACTCATTAGCAATAACTGTCATTCCTCCTTTCTTAGGAACACATTGTACTGGACTAACCCAGGTGCTATCTGAAATAGGGTAAATGATTCCAGCATCCAACCATTTAATCACTTCTTTCTTGACTACATCCTTCATCATAGGATTCAATCTTCTCTGATTCTGAATAGACTTCTTGTGATCATCTTCCAAAAGTATCTTATGCATCACAATTGAAGGACTTATACCTTTGATGTCGGCAATTGTCCAACCCAAAGCCCTTTTGTGATCCCGAAGAACTTTCAATAACCTTTCTCTTTGGTCTTCAGATAAAGAAGAAGATATGATAATAGGAAGTGTCTCAGATTCACCCAAATAAGCATATCGAAGATGTGATGGTAAGGGCTTAAGCTCAAGAATTGGTGCTTCTTCAATAGAAGGCTTCAAAGAAGTTTGCCTTGATTCTATCTCTAACAACTCAAATTGCTTTGATTGATTACTATAAGGAGAAGAAGTCTTAAGTAACCTCTTTCATTCAACTAAATTCCCTTCTTCAACATCATAAATTCCAAATAACACAGCTTCCAAAGGGTCTTTTATAACATAAGATTCTAAAGTCTCTTGAATCACATCATCTAGTATATCAACCCTGAAGCAATTAGTTGTGTCCCTAGGATACTTCAATGCCTTGTTCATATTGAAAATAACTTCTTCATCATTCACTCTCAACTTGATCTCCCCTTTTTCAATATCAATCAAAGTTTGAGCTGTAGCAAGAAAAGGCCTTCCTACAATGAGTGGAAGAGTGCTATCTTCATCACAATCTAACACAATGAAGTCAGCTGGAAAAATAAACTTATCAACTTTAACCAACACATCTTCAATAATACCCTTTGGATAAGCTAAACTTCGATCAGCTAACTAAAGTGTCACAGAGGTTGGATGAGCTTCACCAAGTTGCAATTTCCGAAACACAGATAATGGCATCAAATTGACACTTGAGCCTAGATCACATAAAGCTCCACCTTGAAATTTTTCTCCAATTATGCAAGGTATAGAAAAACTACTAGGATCTTTCTGTTTAAGAGGCAACTTGTTGAGAATAATAGCACTACATTCTTCAGTGAGGGGTACTGTTTCATAATCACCAAATCTTCTTTTCTTACTCAACATCTCTTTAAGAAACTTCACATATTGAGGCATTTGCTCTAAAGCTTCAAGTAAAGGGAGATTGATGTGTAATTGCTTGAAGATCCCTAAAAACTTCTTGTACTGCTCATCTAAAGCTTTCTTTTGGAATCTTTAAGGAAATGACAAAGGTGGTACCCATTTAAGATTTTCATTGGTAGGCTTCTTCTTCACTTCACCCTTTGTAGACTCACTATCAACTTTTGTCTTTTGAACAAACTCTTCATCATTCTTTATAATGATTGTAGGAGTCTTGTGGCCATTAGAAGCTGAAGGTTTCTTCACTGTTTGTGAAATCTCAGGTAACTCTTTACCACTTCTCAAAACAAGAGCTTTACATTCCTCTTTTCCATTGCTACGAGGATTAGTCACAGTATTACTTGGTAATTCCCTTTGCTGTAATGCATTCACAGCAGTTGCAAGTTGCCCCACTTGAACCTCAAGATTCTTGATGGATTAACTCAATATTGTATTAGTAGCAGCTTGATCTTGAGTACTCTTCAATTGAAAACTCATAAGCTGAGACGTCATTGCTTCAAGATTAGTTTTGGACTCTTGAATAGGCTTAAGTTCCTTTTCCATGTGATAGAAACCAGGAGGTGTCATTGGCTTTGAATTAGAAGTAGATGCTTCATTAAGAGTTGCACCATGTTTCCAAGAGAGATTGGGATTTTTACGCCATCCAGAGTTGTAGGTATTGGAATATGGATTAATCTGATTGTTGTTATGGTAATTTCCTACATAATTTACTGACTCAATCTGTTGAGACATAAGGCATTGTCCCATAGCATGTCCATCTCCATAATAATCACAAGGAGCATGAATAGCATTAACCCCCATGTGTCCACTTTTGGATAGGCGTACTTGAGCTTCTAGATGATCAAATCTCTTATTGAGAGCATTTAACATTCCCACCAATTGTGATGAAGTGTCATCATTAACCCTCTCAGTTGACTTCACTGATCTTCTTTCATTGTTGTTTTGAATAAAATCAGCTGATAAGTCATCTAAGCAACTCCAAACATAATTCACCGGTTGCTTTGTAATTCCTCCATTAGTGACAGCATTCAATTCTGATCTAGATTCAGGAGTCAACCGGGTACAGAAGATTTGAAGTAAGACCCACTTCTCAAAATTATGGCCAGGACTCTGCCTAACAAGCAACTTGAATCTCTCCCAAGCTTCATATAAGTGTTCCCCAAACTGTTGGCAAAAATTAGTAAGAGCAGCTCTTGCATCGACCATCTTGTTATGTGGAAAGAAACGAGATCTGAACTTATCTTCCAACACGGCCCAAGAAGTGACACTGCCTTCTTCTAAATTGTTGAGCCACTATTTAGCTTTTCCTTGTAGAGAATAAGGAAAAAGCCTAAGGCGGATCACATCATTAGGAACTCCATTTTGCTTGAATGAGTCACAAACATCCAGAAATTGAATCAAGTGCCGATTTGGGTCTTCTAAATCATTCCCGTCATATTGACCATGTAACTCAAGCATCTTCAGCATAGTCTGCTTGATCTCAAAATTATTAGCTTGGAATTCAGGCACTCTGATTCCTGATTGATACCCATGAGATTGTCTTCCTAAAAAATCATTGACACCCAAACGGTCATTCTCATCCTCAGCCATCACTGTAGTATCAGTTTTTACACCCTTCCTTGCTCAAGTATGAGGTCTTGTAGCTTCCAAAAGTTCTTGGATGTTCCTTGTTTTCTGTGGTGTCTTTATAACTTTGGATCTGCGGGGCATATACTAAAGTACCTGGAAAGCTAAACAAATCTCAAGAGTATCACACTAATACAAAGACTAACAAAACAAAATAAAAAAAATGCTCAAGCTGAAATTACTAAAGGAATTCTAATTCTAATCACAAATTTCCTTGAATCCCCGGCAACGGCGCCAAAAACTTGATGCTACTGAATTTTAAATGAGCACCGCAAGTGTACGGGCCGTGGAAATAGTATAGTAGCAAATCAAGGTCATCCCACAGAGATTCAATTAAACTAATGATTAGGCATTAAATTTCCCATGTTCATTTAAGTTGAGCAAATCAAGAAAGAAAATAATTTGAAAATCAATTTAAACAAAAGCAAAAGTCCTAAGTTTAATATTTTGAGAGAGCTCAATGGAGGAAAACAACCTAGAGTGGCTAATCCCTTTTTCAAAGTTAGAGCATGTATTTACCCAATTAAATGCACTTAATGTTAATTTGTTAATCTAGAGTTTAAATGGATATAAGTATCTTCCAATTACTAATACCCCTCTCTCAAGTTAAAATTGTTATTCCTAACTAATTTACTCAAGAGGCAATAAATGTCCAATTTCACTCTAATATGAGTATATGGGTCCAATAGGTATATTCCTATCCTATTGGCAAATTAGAATAAATTCTAATCCCACATTACTTAATCCTATGGTCCAATTAAGATCCCTCTTCCAAGGCTAATCTAAATTCCCCAATTCATATTTAGTGGTGATCAAGCACTAAATAGATAAACAATCCAAGATTAAGTAAACAAAATTAATAAAAAGCACAATTAATTGGTTCACACATGCTCAAATCCTCAAATTAGTTCATAGCTACTCTAGGTTTAAACAGATTAGCCACAAATATTCATAATCAATTCCATTACAGCCGCTGGCACAATGAATTTAGAATCCAATTCCATGTAAAAAGGAAAACCAAACTGTGTTAATTAACCACACAAAATCAGCTACAGTGTCATTAACATGCAAAATCAGCTACAGTGATATTTAAAATCAGATTCATGGAGGCAAGAGAAACAGAAATAATCACTGCAATACATCTCAGAAATAATCGGCTACCTCTGGTTCTCAAGGTTGAGAACGATCAAACAGCTACCACAGTGCCAGCCGACCCAGCTCTCAGCTTGCTTCGATTCCCAGCCGCCATTGTTATCAAGCTCGCCCCCAACAAAGAAGAAGAAACAGGGAACTGTGACGGCATACCGAAATTCCTTCCGTCATCACTCCGGTCGCCGTCAATGTTTGAAGAAGAAGACTACCTCCCACTGTCCAACTACGGCTGCCGTCCAACTCCCTACTCTCCAGAATAATGCTGCGGCCGCTCCCCCTCTGCTTTTTTTTTTGCTGCTCCCCCCTTTCTTTCGTTTTCTGTACAGACCTAAAGAGATCCCTTGGTCAAAACGTGCGTTTTGACCAAGGGACTAAAATGAAATTATTTGAAACTTTAGAGGAGGGACTAAAATGAAATATTTTGAAATGTCTTGGGGCTCAATCAGAATTTTCTGAAAATACAAGATCTTTTCTATAATTGTTCCTTTTTTCAAAAAAGTGAATCCTTACTATTATTAGCCTAAATTAAATTATTTCTATTTTAGATTAAAAACTATAATATTTAAAATAAAATCCCCAAATGATTCACTAATTTCATTTGCTCCTATAATCTCATAAAATCTCATAGAAATCCTTCAAAACTTGCTTAGATAACTCTCCAAATATCTCTAAAATATTCTTAAATTGTATTAAAAATGGAGAGTTATCACATCTACATTTATGGGAGGATCTAGATATATGCTTCAAAATTATCAAGATGCCATGGCTATATGTCGTTGGGCAGGTTATCCAGATATTTTCTTAACTTTCACATGTAATCCAGCATGGCCAGAAATTACAAGGTATTGTAATGATCGTTCAATACATCCTTCAGATAGGCCTAAAATACTTTCAAGGATTTTCAAATTGAAGTTGCAATCACTAATGAAGGTTTTAAAAGAGAAGAAGATATTTGGAACTATACGTGCAGGTATGCCTTTACTTTCTGCATATATGTTCTAAAGTACATCTTACCTATATAATTTTAAGTTAATGTTTACTCCTGTTTATGTTGTGCAGAGGTGTACACCATTAAGTTCCAAAAGCGAGGGTTACCGCATGCACACATACTCCTCTTCCTTGAGAAAGGTGATAAAATTTTAACTGCTGAATCCATAGATAAAGTGATCACTACAGAAATTCCAGATAGAGAAAAATCACCTATGTTGTATGAATTAGTCAAAAAATTCATGATTCACGGTCCATGTGGAAAGGCTAATCCTAAGTCACCATGCATGAAGGAAAACAAATGTACAAAGCATTTCCCGAAGAAATTCAATGACAATACCATTATAGATGACAAAGGTTATCCTACATACCGAAGAAGGGACGATGGTAGAATTATAGAAGTAAAAGGCATTCCATTGGACAACCGTTTTGTTGTCCCATACAATCCTTTCTTACTATCCATGTTTCAAGCTCATATAAATGTTGAGAAATGCAATCAGTCTACTGCTATCAAGTACTTATTCAAGTACATCAGTAAAGGAAATGACAGAGTTGTTGCAGGAATATTTGATAAAGATGCGAACGGAAATAGTGATGGAATAGTTGATGAAATTAAGCAATACTATAACTTCAGATACATATCTGCTTGTGAAGCTGTGTGGCGAATATTTAGGTTTAAGGTACACCACAAATTTCCCTCTGTTGAAAGATTAAGCTTCCACCTCCCAAACCAACAGTATGTCATCTACTCAAATACCGATGACGTTTTAGATGTATTGAATAACCCCAGAGTATGTGAGTCACAATTCTTATCTTGGATGAAAATAAATAATGAAGATGATTTTGTTGCTACCCTTACATACTCAGAGTTTCCACAACATTATGTGTACTTAAGAAGCGAGCGACGATGGAAAAGAAGGAAAAAAGGATTTGCTGTAGGTAGGATTTCAAATGCCACCCCAAGCTCTGGAGAATTGTACTACCTTCGTATTTTGCTCACTAAAGTAAAAGGACCAAGGTCATTTGATGAGATTAAGACTGTTGAGGGGATCATATATGAAACATTCAAAGCTGCATGTGATGCTTTGGGTTTATTAGATGATGATAAAGAGTATATCAATGCCATCCAAGAAGCATCTACTTGGGCATCAGGCACATCATTGAGGAAACTATTTGTAACAATGCTTTTGTGCAATTGCTTGCAACATCCTGAGTCAATATGGAACTAGTACACCAAGATTCTTTTCGAGGATTTATTATATATTCCTCATGATGATCCTAATAATTCATGTAAGTCATTACTTGTATATATATAAATAATTGAGGTCTTCAATTAGTTCTTCTATTTAACTTTCCTTGACTAATTGAGTTCTTTGTGTAGGTTTTTCTGTAACTGATCATGACAAAGAACAAGCTTCTTTGAAAGAAATTGATTTATTGCTTAAAGACAATGGGAAAAGCATTCATGACTATCCATGCCTTCCGATCCCTTCAGAAGTGGAGACTATTGATGTGTCAAATAATATGATTCTTCAAGAATTGAATTATGACCGGATATCTCTACAAGCTGAAGCTATAGGAATGACAAGTTCTCTTACTGATGAGCAAAAAAATATATTTGACCAAGTTATGATCTCCTTAAACTCAACATCTGGAGGATTCTTCTTTGTCCATAGATTTGGAGGTACAGGTAAAACTTTCTTGTGGAATGCATTGACTTGTACATTGCGTGCTAGAGAAGATATTGTATTGACAATTGCATCTAGTGGCATTGCGGCAACATTACTTCCTTCTGGTAGGATAGCTCATTCACGCTTTGCAATTCCAATACACATAAATGAGTATTCACTGTGCTCAATTAGGCAGAACTCAGAACTTGCAAACTTGATTATTAGCACAAAGTTAGTCATATGGAATGAAGCTCCTATGGTATAAAGGTATTGTGTTGAAGCATTTGATCGTTCTTTAAAGGATATTATGCATTCTAACTTACCATTTGGTGGGAAATGCATTCTTATGGGTGGAGACTTTCTTCAAATACTTTCAGTAATACCAAAAGGTACAAGAGCTACAATTGTTAATGCATCTATTAGCTCTTAATATCTATGGGATTATTGTACCATCTTCCATCTGACAAAAAATATGAGATTGTCTACTGGATCTTCAAATACTAACATTAGCCAGTTAGAATGGTTTAGTAAATGGCTGTTAGATGTAGGTGATGGGAAGTTGGGTGAATTACATGATGGTGTGGATCATATCAATATTCCAGACCAATTCCTATTGCCTGAATCTCAAAATCCCATAGAGTTAATTGTGTCATCTACTTACACTGATCTGGTAGATAACCTATCAAACAATGATTATTTCAATAACAGAGCAATTCTAGCACCCACCATAGAAACTGTGACCAAAATTAATGAGTACATGTGTTCATTGTTGCTTGGTGATGCCCATGAATATCTAAGTTATGACTCTATGTGTAAGTCTACAGATGATAGTGATAGCTTTGACAATCTATACACAAATGAGTTCTTGAATACTATTAACAGCTCTGGTTTGCCCCCTCACAAGCTGACATTGAAAGTTAGAGCTCATGTCATGCTCTTAAGGAATATAGACCAAGCTTCAGGATTATGTAATGGTACTTGGCTACGTATATCTAAGCTTGGCAAGAATGTCATTAAAGCGACTACATTGAATGGTTCAAACCCAAATCAGAAGGTGCTAATCCATAGGATGGACATGAACCCTTCAGAGAGTAAATGGCCATTTCATATGAGAAGGAGGCAATTCCTGATAAATTTGAGTTTTGCAATGACTATTAACAAAAGCCAAGGGTGTAACGGCACGGCGTCTCCCGTCTCCCAGTCGGGGTCCCTAGGGTCCCTAGCAGTGCCAGATTGAGTCACCCTACCTCACTGAGGTCTTTTCCCAGCCAGGAATTGTCCCCTCCCCATGGGAATTTAATACGCCTCCCCAGGGCTCGAAGGCTCAACCTCGGGGTAAGTACGAGCCTTAAGAGCAACCTGGTAACCACTTGCGCCGCGACAATTCCTGGCTGGGAAAAGACCTCAGTGAGGTGGGGTGACTCAGTCCGGCACCGCTAGTGACCCTAGGGACCCCGAGTGGGAGACGGGAGACACCGTGCCGTTATAAAGGGCAATCACTTCGTCATGTGGGAGTCTATCTTTCAAAGCCTGTGTTCACACATGGGCAACTATATGTTGCACTATCCAGGGTCAGAAGTATGGATGGGTTGAAATTATATGTCCCAACCAATCCAGATGGCACTAATAGAACAACCATAAATGTTGTCTACAAGGAGGTTTATAGGAATTTGTAAGCTTGATTGATCATGGATAGATTCATTATTGAACTAATCATGTTTGTGGAAGGCATGATCTTCAATTGTAGTTGTTGCTTGATTTTTAGTTTTCTTTGTGTGTCTTTATGTTTGCAGTATGAACGTCTACTGTATTAAATCTCAAGTTTGATATCCATTTAGTATATTGGTTGGCTTAATAGGTCATGACGATTTGAATGCATTATTGTGGAAAATATTATCTCCGTTTACTATAAATGATGGTTAGGCATGTGTGTAATTCATTTTATGGCGTTTTGTTAATAAAATACTCCCCGCGCAACGCGCGGGGGAGTTAATGCTAGCTGTTAAAAAAAACAGACTTAAGAAAAGGCTTTGGCTTAGCCTTTTTACTAATAGGCTAGGCCTTACCAGGTCCCAAACAAATTAGGCCTGACCAGCCTAGACAATAGACAAAATGAGCGACTGCGAGGTCGGGAGGAGCATATTTATTTATTTGGGGATAATGGGTCATTGTACCTTTATTATTAGTTTTTTTTAACAGAGTTATTTGCGGCTGTAATTTACATGTTTGTTAGGGATGGAAACTGATCAAGTTAATAAGAATGCCCTGTATTATAGAAAATTTGGGACTTGGATTCTCTCCGCTGCCATCTTTTGCTTTAAACAGTATCGTTTTATGTGTGGGACGATTGTAAAGGTTATCACTAATTTTAAAAAGAAAAATACATATGGGCAAGTGCTTGGAGCTGGACCCACCACATGACATCAACAAGTGAACAAATATGTCCATCTTTCCTTCCTAAATTTTTTTTTCCCACTTTTTTTTGGGTTTCCGATGTAATTTTCTTCCTAAATTTCTAAAATAAGTATAAATTATAAAGAAGATGCTTCATATATTGCGGTAAAAAAAAAGTTCTTTTATTTGTTAGGATTGGAAATTATATGAATAATTGTGTTGTTGGTAATTCAATATTATTTAAAATTTGGTATTAAAATCATTTGAATAGTATATTTTTAAAAAATTATTAATTAAATTAAAATTAAAATTGAAATAATTTTAATAAAATGGGAGGTTCTGAAACACTATATAACATACAAATCTCTTACGAAGTAAAAGCAATTTACATCCCTTTAACAATTGCTTAAGTTCGATTATTTCATAAATTTTATATTCATTTCTATTACTCTCCTTGTTCTTAATATATGATATATTTGGGGTGATGATCTTGACCTTAAATATAAGACTTATTTTTTATATTTATTAATCTTTTTTCTAATTTTGCCTCTATTGATACTTTCTTAACAATAATTAAAGAAAAAGGGGAATGAGGAATTAAAGAAAATAACTATGATGTTTTATAAATTATACCTCATATTAATTAACATAACCAATTTTTTTAATATAATTAAATTAAGTAAATATGTCTTATATTAAGAATCGGAGTAGTATGAACTAAATTATTTCTATTTTTTAGAAATTATTTTATTATTTATAGAAATGATAGATATTCAATCCGTCCCAAGCATACCCATTATATGAAACATATTAGTCCGTCCGTCCCATTCCCATACCCATTATATGAAATTGAGTTTAAAAATTTCAGAATACATTTTTTTTAAACTCAATTTTAGGTATTGTTAAACACTGTAAAATGTTTGCGGGTAAGAAAATACATTCTAAAATTTAAACTCAATTTCATGGAATGTTCATGGGACAGACTAATATATTTCATATAATGGGTATGGGACAGATTGATTATATATCATTTCTATAAATAATGAAACAGTTTCTGAAAAAAAATAGAAATAATTTAGTTCATATTACTCCAGTCCTTAATATAAGACAAATTTACTTAATTTGATTATATTAAATAATTTAATTATATTAATTAATATGATATATAATTTCTAAAACACCATAGTCACATTCTTTAATTCCTCATTCCATTTTCTCTTTGATTATTGTTAATAAAGTATTAATAGGGGTAAATTAAAAAAAAGATTGATAAATATGAAAATTATGTCTTATATTTAAGATCAAGATCATCACCCTAAATATATCATATATTAAGAACAAGGAGAGTAATAGAAATGAATATAAAATTTATGAAATAATCGAACTTAAGCAATTGTTAAAAGGGATGTAAATTGCTTTTACTTTGTAAGAAATTTGCATGTTACAGTGTTTCAGAACCTCTCATATTATTAAAATTATTTCAATTTCGTTGGCAAAAAATTATTTCAATTTTGATTGTAATTTAATTAATAATTTTTTTAAAAAATACTATTCAAATTATTTTAATACCAAATTTTAAATAAATATTGAATTACAAACAACCCCATTGTTTATATAATTTCCAATCCTAACAAATAAAAGAACCTTTTTTTTTTACCGCAATATATGTAGCATCTTCTTTATAATTTATACTTGTTTTAGAAATTTAGGAAGGAAATTACATCGGAAACCAAAAAAAAGGGGGGAAAAAGATATTAAGGAAAGATGGACACATTTGTTCACTTGTTGATGTCATGCGGTGGGCCCAGCTCCAAGCACTTGCCTATATGTATTTTGCTTTTTAAAATAAGTGATAACCGCTACAATCATCCCACATAAAATGATACCATTTGAAGCAAAGGATGGCAACGGATAGTAAGAGGCAGCGGAGAGAATCTAAGTCCGAAAATCTGTATGTGTTTTGGCCTGTAACTTGTCATAAGTTTTTTTGTCAGCATGAGCTAGGGCTATTCATAGGCTTGGCCTAAGGCTTACTAAAAGGCCTCCATTTTTTCATACAAAAAATGCCTACATTTTTTTTTATGAAACCTACATTTTAAAAGATTTATATTAAAAGAGATAACTATTTTAAATGGACTAGAAAAAAAATTCACAAAGTTTTGCATCACAATGTAATAATGGATTAGGAAGTTAATTTTCCTTTTGTTTTTTTTACTCAAATTAGGAGTTAAATTTCATATATAACTTCAGTAATTAAGGTAAATAATATGTAACTATTTATTTTTCATTTTTAAGTAGAGTAATTAATTTTTATTTTTATTTTTACAAGTACTTAATAGGCCCAAACTGGCCTAACAGGCTTAAAAGGCCTATTAGTAAGCCTTGACCTGAATTGTTAAGAAAAACAGGCTTAAGAAAAGGCCTTGGCTTAGCCTTTTTTACTAACAGGCTAGGCCTTACCAGGTCCTAAACAGATTAGGCCTGACCAGCCTAGACCATTGACAATCTGACCTATTTCCACCTCTAATATTCATTTCCCTACCTTATCTTCTAGCAAAAATGTTCCCCTAAGCTATCCTAGTTTCCCAACTTTAATTAGTATATTAATATAAAACATAAATATATATAGAAATGTACATATGTGTGTGTCTATATTATATATTTTTATTATTCTTAAGATATAATTTTACCAATGAAGCTTTTTGTCATACGTCCGGTTTTGAATATAAGTACCAAATAATTAAATTATGCAATTTAAAAAATTAGTTAAAATTAGTTGAAGATAATAAATATGTAAAAAATTATAACTTATTTTCTGAAAAAACCTCGGGCCGGTCCTAAAGGGCTAGCCCTGACAAACTCGAGGTTAAAAGGGATGAGCCTAGAAAGCCAGCTATCTAAAATTTGACCATTTTTAAGCTTGATCCTTGAACATGAAGGCCCAGGTCCAACCTGCATGCTTTAAAAACATTTTTAGTTCTTTTCTATTTTAAAATATATAAAAGTAAGAAAATAAATTTTATAGAAATTTTAAGTCAAATTATAAATATTAGCAAAATAAACTATTCAAATTTATAAAACTAAACTACATCAAATAATTGTCAGCAACATTGATGTTAATAAACTATTTCTCTAATTTTAAAAGAACTATAAAACTAATAAATAAGACAAATCATATAAAAACTAAAGAAATATTAAAAAAAACGAAACAACTTATCTTCATTTTATACAAGAAACAAAAAGAACTTTTATGACTAGTAATTACCACACAATATTTGAAAAAGAATTAACTTGTACACATTCTAAAATCTGATTCAAAGATTGGGATGAGAGGGATGGAAAATGATAAGAAGCAAAACTTTGACATATTCACTTTAAACTTCTCATGAATTCATAATCAATTTCCCCTATCTTACTACTTAAGCATAAACCTCTCTAGATTTTTTTCCCTCTTACTTCTTGCCAAATTCCCAAATTTTTGAACCACATAAGTGGCAATGATAATATTAATAAGTAAGTCATCAAGTAGATATCAATAATAAAATAATTAAAATATTTATCTTCTAATCCAACATCAATAAATAATATGTTATTGAAAAAAAAATATTGCAAGTTTAAACGGGCAGGCCCTCGATCCTAAATGATCGGCCCTTTTATTGCAAGTTTAAAATGGTTGGCCCTTTTAATCCAAATTCCCTTTTACAACTCATAAAATGTAAGCCCGGCCCTTGACTTGAAATTGTTTAAAAGGGACGGCCTGTTTTGATGACAACTTTACCTATTTATGAAGAGGGTAAATGGGAGAGAGAATAAGTGGAAAAAGATATGAGAAATAATAAGTGGAAAAAAAATATATGAGATAGGCATATAATTAATTAGGGGTAAAATAAAAAAAAAGTATTAAATGATGAGACAAAACCAAAATGTATCTTATATAAAAAAACCACACCCCTTCACAACTTAGGTAAAATATTTTGAACAAGAGGGAGTACAAAACTAAATACAATCTTTTAAAAATGATGCAATTCTAATAATTATATTAATAATTTTAGCATACATGCAAGTGTGCAACCTCACAGTATGAATGGCTAATAAGGAGATCGACAATAATGAAAGCCAACATTCAATAGTCATTAACCAATTACGTTTTAGAAATACAAAGATATTATTGATATTTTAGAAATATAATATATACTGCCCAAATTCCTTTGAAATTAGAAGATATATTTTTTGCAATATAGGGTTGCATTATGCAAAAGTTTTCATTAAAATGTGTCTTAACAAAATTATAACATATGAAGGTAAGAAAAAGCAAAATTATAATATACAAAAGGATTAAGAAGCAATGATATTTTCCTAAAAATGCACCTAACACCAAATATTTTTTTGAGGGAAAAAGTAACTATAAACTTTTAAAAATGGAGTAAAAGTAACTATGACAGTTAAATCTAACCAACTCCATTAGTTTTATGGTGGGACCCACACTACTATTGTGAAAATACTAAAATGCCTAAACTAAGAAAAAACCCACCTCTCAACCTCAGAATCTTCAATCTATGTGAGCCAAGGATAGAGAGCACCGACAAAGGCATCCTCCATTGACATTGGTGGCGGAATCAAACACACGAAGGCTAAACAACATCTTTGTTAATTTCACCTTTAAAGAATGAGAGTCCATTTGGTTCAATTCCATTACATGTCTACAATTGTTATCATGATTGCACTAACAAGAGAATAGTGTTTGGTTACTCTTTCGTATGGTAATAGAGTTTATAATGGTAATTTTTAACAAAAAATTAGTAAATCCCATTCATATCTCTCCCTCTATGAATACTCTTTAGAGTCTCATTACATGGTTTAAAAACTCCAATCTAACATTTAATCTCATTTGTCTTTTCTCACTTGTTTCATTTAACCCGCCACGTTACACCACTACCTCCTTTCCCACCACCATTGTTGCCGCCACCCCCCACCGGCAGCTCCACTATTATCGTTGTTGCCACCATGATAACCACCACCACCCCTAACTTCTCCACCTCCTTCGTCGTCGCCACCACCTCCACTGTTACCACCATTGCTATGACAGTCTTCGCCACCGCTACTACCACTTCCTTCACTGTTGTCATTCTCACCACCAACCATTGCCCACTATCGCCACCACTAGCTCCTCCTCCTCCTTCGTTGCCATCGCCATGACAGCTGCTACCGCCACTACTTTCTCCGTCACTGTTGTCACTGTCACCACCTGTCATTGTCACTGCCACAAGTTAACTATTTTTCTACAAATATTATATTAATGGTAAAATATACTTTATGTGATATATTAATTTTAAATAATTATTAAAAAATAATTGATTACACCTTAGTTAAAAATCATACCAAATACTAACTCTGTAATTAATATTATATTACATTACCATTATATCATATTGCACTGCTGTATGAAATAACAAATTCTTACCCGATTTCTCTGGGTTAATTGACTTTGATGGAGTTGGTTCAACCTAATGAAAATTTTCTTTTCGCCCACACTCTCTCACCTGCGTCTTCAAACAAAAAAAAACGAGGCTTTATTTCATGTTAAAAAAAAATTTAATTAGTGTCTTTGTGAAATATGACTGAGAGGGAGTTCTCAATTCTCATACTAATAATGATCAGGGCCGGCCACTTGTAAATATATAGCCCAAAATTTCTACCAGACTGATTGATTTAAGCTAGATAAACTTCCTGATTTACACTGCCAAATTACTACAAAACCCTCAGTATTATACATGTACGTTAACATGAACATCTTAGCACGTCAAACCTTCGCCTACGATGTTACTGGGTGTTGTTGGCCATTGTCATTGCGAAGCTCTGTTTTATGTTTAAACAATATGCGAAACTGACAATATTCCTGGAAATGATTTGAAAGTATTACAAGTTTTTCTTTATATCATCAAAACTAGAAATAAGTGAAAGATCTTTAGCCATATGGGGCTACGTCGTTAGGTGACAAGAATGAGTTAGGACATCGGTAGCGGTGAAGGTTTTGACATTTCTTATGTAATCTAAATCCTATATTTTTTAAGCTTATTTTTTTATTCATGACTCTTGAAGTTACTGTTTCTTTTCTCTTTCATTTTGTTTACTGGTAATAATTTGTGATTTTCTCTAAAATATGGTCAATCATTACATTTCCTTGATAGGTGATTTCTTAGAGCCCATTCAGATCAAATAATGGGTTGGAAAGGAATAGAAAATATTTTGTCATAAAATGGGTTAACAGATTTTTTCAGTATGATGAAAATGAAATAGGAAAATTAGCTTTATGACAATTTTGCACTTGATTTATCATTATAGTTATTAATGAAATATATAAGAATAAGTATTAAATTTTATTTAATTATTGTTATTATAAATGAAAAAGGTAATTCCTATCCTGCATAAACTTAATAAATCAATAATAATAATAATTTAATAATGATAATTTTAATTATCATCAGTAATCAAATCTCTCTTAGAATTTTAGGTGAAAAAAAAAGCTCACTTGGATTCACTCTTCTATTATTATTATTATTATTATTTTCCAATAATATTATAAATTAATAACTCCCTCCTCCAAAATCGCACCACCTCTGCTCATTCCCACCCCAAAATCGCACTGCCATTGCTCATGCCCGCCCTCAAAATTGCAAATTGCCGACGTAACAAAAATAGAGAGCTTCCTCACCACCATCGTCCTTATATCACCACCTTCACCATTGACTCACCACCTTCCTCTCCACCATCACCTTCCAACCTCCATTCCTCCACCTTCACCGTCGATCTGGCCGACTTGGAATTAATATAGAAAGAGCTGAGAGCGAGGGAGATGAGAGAAGAGACCATCATCTCACTCTCACTGCTGGGAATAACGGACCAAAGAAGGAGGAACTGGATACCATACCACCGCTGTCAGAACCCACGTTGGGGCAATTCAGTAATTTCACAAGATTTTCCCGAGGAAGATCGCATTTTCCTTAGCTTCAGGCTGGAAAATATTTTCCATCAAATAGCGAATCAAACCAGCGCCAGGGAAAATTGAAATTTCTATTTCTCTCCTGTAATTTTCAACGAACCAAATGGGCACTTAAGGATGCTTGCCAGTTGCCCCAGGTTCTATCTCTTGAGTGACTGGTTTGGTTGTATACATGATGCGGTGATTACACTTTTACGTACCAATAGTAATAGTAATGTTTGGTGCTTTAAACTGTAGAATTTTTGTGTTTAAGTTAGGTGTTCTAAAGTGAAAGCTATATTTATTTTGGTTATATCCATCCTTACTAATCTTTAACACCTGAAGCTGAAAGTTATACATAAGAGATATGAGGAACTTCTTTATTGGTATAACATGCTGTGAGGCCCCATTTTTCTATATATTAACATTTGTCGATGTAACTTTAACATGCATTTTTCAGTCTGATCCCTTTTTTAAAAAAATTAAAAAATATATATATTGGTTAAATGCGTCTCATAATTATTGGCATCTAATCAAGTCACTGGACTCATTTCGCCAGGATGCCATTATTTTTAATTAATAATTATTTAGTTAATCAAACCCTTGCAAGGTCAACTAAATTAACACGTACTGTGCTTCGTTTAATTAAACTTATCCAAAAATAGTGCTTGTAATTTGTAAAGAAGAAGAGCATATAAAAAAGCATAGATGTGCGAATAATATACATAGAAAACTTCATCCAATAAACCAAGTCTGATACAAAATCCCACGCATGCATAATAAATAAACGAAAAAATTGCTGAAAAATATCTATTTGAGAAACTTTTTGCTTCAAAAGACTTGAATCAACAATGCAGAAGGGTATATTTCTCTGCTGATCAGGATGAAGAGCATTTAAAATATTGCTCTTTTAGTGGCAACATTAGAAGTGGATGATAAATAATATTGACAAGTCAGTCTTTGAAGTCACTCCACTTGTAATTTTTAATTTTTAAATATGGAAGTTGAAGTAGCATAAGGCTTTCCACATAATCCAAAATCCCAAGACTATAGCGACATATTGGGAAAAAAAGTTCAATTCATCGGTAGTGAGATTGCGCAAAACAACTTTTCCTTTATAATTCTTCGCTTCACCTAACACTAAGCAAACAATTTCATTTCTCCAAATAATCTTAGGCCAAATGATAAAACGGTATGGATTAGGTCTGCTTGTATATACTTTAGTCCAACTCCATCTCTCTCGGGATGGATCTGCACACCCCTCCGACACCCACAAATCAATCACATATTCAGAATTTTCAAGCTGTGTGCCAAAAAATATAGCTAGTTTGTTCTCATAATTAGCAAGCGTATTGTAACATCCATAGGCGGGAGCCATAGGAGGAAATGGTATCAATGTGAACACTTCCGTTGCTATATCAAATGAAACTATCAGATCAGGCCAAAATTTTTTGTGCCCTTCCACATCTTCCTTATGTCCAATCCAAAAGATAGCTCCATTACAAGGGAAAGCCCTGCAACTGAAATCATGCACACCCTCTAAGTTCCCGACTTCAACTTTTCTCCATACCCCCTTCTTTAACGAATAAACTTCCCCTTGGACAACAGAACATCTAGAGAAAAAAAGTTTAACAATCTTGTAATCATTAACGATTGGGCTGAACCCAAATCCTACAGAAAAACACTCATACTCATAATGGTTAAGAGATGTTGGCACTTGCCTGACCACTCTAATAGCTGGATTCCACAACCAAAGGGAATCTTGAGATTTACTGCGGAGGTCCATACAGAGCAAGCCATTACTGGAATAGACCCATTCCGGCATTAAGGGATCAATAATATGTGTTCTGAAATTCAAAAACTTGCATCTCACGATTGAGCAAACACAAGTGCCAAGGATTACCTTCAGAGATAATATTATCACAAATAAGTAAAGGGTTTTGCAGAGTGCAATGGTGGAGGTGTTCTGCAATGAAGGATGGGGTTCTGAACAGATTCTTCCAATCTTTACAAACACACTGAAATCGGATTAGGGATTTTACCGAAAGTCGTACAAGAATATTTGTGATGATGTCTTGGGGAAGATCTGGTGTGCCGTTCTCCATTATTATCGGCTCCAATGAGGAGCGGAGGGATGAAGTAGAGACTGAGACTGAGACGGTGATCGAGGAAGCCAACCACGAGTGAGAGTGTGAGAGCGAGAGACAGAAACCGCCAAGACTGACGCTAACTGAGCGACGGCGGGACTGGCCGGGGTGAGCAAATTAAATCTATAGATATTTGCCTAAAAAAATTATATATATAGATATACTATCTATAGATTTTGAATTATATTAGATTAAATATTGAGATACTTTATATCTGTTTAATTTATGTTATATATTTTTCTGTTAAATCTAATCTAAAGGACAAAAAGTAATCTTTTTATAAAATATCTCGTGCGATGCAACAATCTCAACTGCAAATTAAATAGATTGTTCATCGTTAGATTAGCATATCAAAAAACAGTTAGGAAGTCGTTAGAAACTATCTCGCCCATATTTCTATTTATTTTTTACATATTTAATCAGATACATTTCAATTTATTTTTAGGGTTACTTTTGATATATTTATTTAATATATATTATTTTATACCATGGAATTATATCTCATTTGAATATATTTTAATTGTTAAATTTACTTTTGATATATTCATTTTGAATAAAATATTGTGATCTGTACTTATTTTTGGTACATTTTTTTAAAAGATAATTTTATAATTAGGAAAACTACTATAACTAGGGAGGTTATGGATAGTGCGATTGTGATGACCACATATATCGGAAGCTATGAGATTTATTTAAGATTCAGTATTCATATTTTTTTTTATTTAAGATTAAGTATTCATATGTTTTGATTAGACTAAATATCTTATATAAGATTCTTATTTGATATTTAGAAAATTTTAATATATTTTTATATTCAGGAGAACTGCTATAGCTAGGGAGGTTATGGATGGTGCAATAGTGACCTCATATATCAGGAGTCATCAGTTTTATTTGAGATCCAGTATTCATATTTTTTATTTAAGATTGAGTATTCATATTTTTTTAATTAGACTAAATATCTTATATAATATTTTTATTTGATATTTAGAAAATTTTAAGAATATATATAGGTAAAATAAAGAGAAAATAAAAATTCTAAATAAAAGGGTTAGGATTATATAGATAATAGATATATATAATATATATTAATTTAAACATTTTGAATCTAAGATGTAGAAGTGCCTGCATGTTGCAAGGAGGGCTGCTTGAACCACTGTTTTTATATTGTATTTAAGATTAAAGATTCAATATTCATATTTTTTTATTAGACTAAATATCTAATATAAGATTTTTATTTGGTATTTAGAAAAATTTAATATATATATATATATAAGGAGAAAAGAAAAACTCTAAGTAAAGGGGTTAGGATTATATAGATAATAGATAATATATTAACATAGACGTTTTAAATTTGAGAGGTAGAAGTGCTTACATGTCACAGGGAGTGCTACTCAAATATATGCTTTATTTTATATAGTAAAGATATGTTCATATATGTTTTATTTTGTAGATATATAATAAAAAAATTTGGTAAATTTTATTATTGACCAGCCAAACCGAAATATTTTTATTACATTGGTTAATCAGTTTTGGTTTCATGTATAAAATTAGCTCTACTCGAATTTTTTGTTAATTTGGGGTGTGTTTGGAAACAACTTCTAAGAATAGCTTATGAAGAAAAAGTGAAAAAAATGATTTTTGAGAATAGATTATGAGAAAAAAGTGATTTTGATAAAATGAGAGTGTTTGGATATTATGATCAGAATAGCTTTTTTTCATGGTCAAATTACTGAAAAGGACATTAACTTTTGTGATAATTACATATAAAGGATAATATTATATTTTATATATTATATAGTAGTAAATTTCATAATAAATACAAAAAATTGCATAAAATTATCTAAAAAATTTATAATATGTATGTATGTATGTATGTATGTATGTATGTATTATAATAAATTGTAAAAAATAATTTATAATAATTAGATATAAAATATTAGATTATATTTTAGGTATTATTTAATATAAAATTGAACAATAAATACCAAAAACTCTTTAAATTTGTCTGAAAAAATTATAAATTGTGAAAAAAAATTAATTGTACATACATATATAGAAATATATATATATATTAATAAATTGTACATTGAAAGTTCATAATTCAATAGTTAACATCGAAAAATAATATAAGGAGCCGCTCTTTCAATGCAGTTAATACAATCTTTTTTTGCCTTTCTCCTTTAAATTGTATTTCTTTTACTCACAAGTGATATATTAGTCATAACAACATGTCTAGAAACCTCAAATTTATCATGAAACAAATACATTAACATTTAATAGTTTATCAATAATTCAAAACATCAAAATAGATTATGAGAAGAATATATTATGGGAAAAAAGCTGCTAGTCATTTTCTTAAAACTACACCGTTTTGGTGTTGTTTTAAGGAGCTGAACTTGTTTTTTTGTCTAAAAAAAATATTATCTAATATTTTGAAATATTTTCTTGGACGTATGTAGTATCAAAAAATATTTTTTAAGTAACATGCAGTATTCTAAAATATTTTTTAGTGCTTTTAACTCTTTAAGATATTTTTTCAGTTGTACTCAATATGTTTGCAGACTGATTGCAATTTTACCCTTAATTTATTTTTTCAGCTTCAAAAATTACTTTAAAATATTAGGTGCTCCTGAAAAAATATTTTAGAGTGGATGACAGTAGGTACAACTAAAAAAATACTTTAAAGTAATTTTTAGAGCTAAAAAAATAAATTAAGGGTAAAATTGCAATCAGTCTGCAAACACACTGGGTATAACTGAAAAAATATTTTAAAGGATTAAAAGCACTAAAAATTATTTTAGAATATTATATACTACTTAAAAAATATTTTTAGACATTTTTTAAAACCAAAAAAGCATGGTTTTGGATAAAAAGCAACAAAAAGAAGCTTTTCCCAAAACCATGGTTTTGGAATAAAACCATGGTTTCCTAAAAATGTGAGTGTTTGGCTAATTTTTCTTCAAACCATGGTTTTGAGGATTTGCCAAACACACACTTGGTTTTTTCTAAAAACTGAACCAAAAAACCAAATGTTCACCCTTAGGGGAGGAGTGCTTGTCTGAATTAGGGGTAAACATTTCCATAAGTGACATTGGTTAAAAGTGACATTGGTCAATTGTGAAATCGTGATTTTTATTTGAATAAAATTTTTCACAAGTGACTTTAAAAATTGTAATTATGATAGGATTTTATTTATTAAAAGCACTTATTAATGTATAATTACCACACAAAAAAAGGTAATAATTTTATAAATTTATATATTTTAATAATTACTTTTAATAATAAATATTATAAAATATAGTTTAAGAAACCACATGAATATTAAAATATTATTTTCATTTTATAATTATTATAATAAATCATTTAAGAATGTATGTGAAGTACAATTATAAATATTAAATAAAATTAATTTATATTAAATAAGGAATGAATCTATTAGCAATTTAGAAATATAAGTACGGAAAGAAAATGTTTGATCAAAATTATAAATAATAAATAATATATAAATAGAATATTAAATTAAAAAATATGATAGCTAATTATTTTGTATGGATTGTACAATCAAGTTTATTGATAATTAGATGTTATCAATATTTAACTATACTATCAATAAATCTGATGGTTGATATTTCTTTGATGAAGTTGTTTAATGTTTTCATGATTATATTTGATAACAATGATAATTAAATATTTTTCAACAATTATTAGATATTTAATAATTATTATTAAATATGATTTAATAATTGACATGGACAATTAAATATAATTTATAATTTATAATTTTTCTTATTTAAAAAAATTTGAAATTTCATGTTTAGTAATGAGCAAAACAATATTTAAAATAATATTATTTGAACTACTTTAGTTGAGAACTAATAGGTAAGATATGAGAAAAGAATTTTTGAGAAGGAATTAGAGGGGTAAATTTAAGAAATTCTAGTTGTGAAAGTTTTGTAAGGATTTTATAATTACGTTTGGTTAAGCACCGGGAGCTCAAAAAAACCTGATTGAACCCAAAAATGTACTTATAACTTCCATTTGTCTTGTTTAGATAATTTTTACAAAATTCCCATTAACCCAATGAATTGTGATTTTACCCTTCAATCAGGCTTATCTCAACTCCCACCGTTTAACCAAACTGGCACTTAACCAAACCCCCACTAGGAGGAGGATTTGGGGATATGTGGATCCCCTCACAATTTTTTTTTATCATTTTCTTTTCAAAATCTCATCTTCAATCTAAGATAAAAATAAATAAATAAATGATTTAGTAGGCACACCCATAAACCTCAAACAAGCAATGAATGATAATATAAAAAAAAGATTCAAATTTAATATTTTAAAAAATATTATTATAGTATTTTATAAACTAATTTTTTTAAAAAAATTTACTTGTATTACAGTAATAAACTGTGTAGATAAAATTTAACCATTTAAAATTATTTATTTATATTCAAAATAATAATTTTATAAAATATAAAATATGAAACATACATTAGTTAATCTGACAGTGGATATAAGTTTTTGAGAAGAAAAGAAGAAAGAAAATAAATGAGAGACTTATTGTATTGTAGCTTTATTATATTATAATATTACCTATTAGACCTAAATAAATATATATAACAATAGTATCACTTAAGCATTTCAATTTCCGGTTTCAAACCTAGGAAGTCCCTGAAAATAAGAAATTATCTTATCCTATTACAATTTGTATTTTTCCTTTTTTATTTAATATTTTTATTTTTTTTTGAATTTTAAATGGTTAATTTAAATTTATAAAAGGTACTAATTATGAAATTAAATTTTTAAAAGACTGGATTAAAATCAAAATTAAAATTATTCAATTATGTATTTCATTTTTAGGACCGAATAATTATTGTTGCTTTTTTTTAAAATGAAAAATCAATATTATTATTCCATAAGATAAAATGATACTCTCTCATATCCTTGATATAAGACATATTTATCTAATTTAACTAGATTAAAGAAGTTAATTAATATGACATGTATATTGTTAAGAGAGCATCAATAGAGATAAATTAAAAAATATATTGATAAATATAAAAATTATGTCTTATATTTAAGGTAAAAATTAAGTTCTCAAATTTATTTCATATTAAGGTAGGAAAGGGTAATACGTAAAAAGGGCTTCAACAACAACCCCTCAAAAGGAGTGGTGTTGGAGCCAATGAATTGCAAAACACACAAACAAAGCAACAAATATTAATGAAAATAATTAACAACAACCACCACAAAACCGACCGATTTCCCTGCTCATCATTTTGATGAGCAAGGAAAGTTTATATGATCTGGTCTGTCCATATTTAAATTTTTTTAATTGATGATTTTTAAATAAAAATATCATTTTTTTAAAAAATGTTAGTTAAAAGATTATCTTTATTTTAAATTCTCTATCCATTAAAATAATTTTTAAAAAAAATTAAAAAAAATAAATAAATCTAGACGACCCCAGATAGGAGTAGTTCTTCTTCCTCATCCTTTAGATAAGCAGGGGAGCTAGTTTCCCACAAAACCATAACATGAAAACAACAATAGCCATTAAGCTTCAAGATCCAATACGAAGACAACCCCCAAGCAGCAACCGCAGCAAGCCATCCATGCATGATCACCCCTAGGAAAAAGAAGACCATCATGAGCAACAGAAATCGAGCAAGAAAACCAAAGCTGCCGTCTTTAAAACATACCTCTATGAGCCAAAGCCCTACGAACAATGTAATATCCCAAATTTTGGGACTAGAGGCATAAGATTAAGTCTGGATTAAGTGGACTGCTAAGCCCCGGTTTAGCAAATGTCCCTATGAGGTATGTTTTAATTCCCCAAAATTCTTTTGTATCCTTGGATATTTAAAAGGAATTATATTAGTGAGCTAAAGAGCTCGGGGAATAACAAAACGAAGTGATTGAAAGTCACACATAATATAATAAAGTGGAACACAAAGTAATTTTGCCACCGGTGAAATTCCCGATGTGGCAGTGGTGATTGTGTGACCTTTTTTGATGGGTAAATGATGGTAAAAAGTTATGAAACTTTCCATAATGAAATTAGACTTACCAAGGTTTAATTTGATAGGTCATATAAGTCATTTGGAGTTGTACACAAAGAGAAATGAATTTTTGAAGTTAGCCCAGCGAAATTAATTATTTTCTGAGGCAGCATTCAAAGATTAAAATTTTGGAAAGCGTGAGCTTCCAATTGGACAAATTTTATATTTTTCCTTAAAACTCGACTCAATAAGGGTCTCCACTAGTACAAAATCATGGATTTAGACCTACTTTTTACACCTGACGAAACAGGTCACATGTAGAAAGTGTGACCGGTGGCATTTTAGTAAATAAATTATGATTTTAGGACTTTCTACACGTGTTGAATTGACAACACGTGTAGAAAAGTCCACTTAAAAATTTTTTCCATTAAAAAAATGAAATTAATTTAATTCCAAAAATATTTAATTTACTTAAACAAAAAAAATATAACGAAGAAGAATTTAATTTTTTTTTAAATAAATTCAAGTTTTCTACACCGGTTGAATTAAAACCGGTGTAGAAAGTCATCTAAATCTACACCGGTTAAATTAGAACCGGTGTAGAATAAGCATTTAATTTTTTAATATAAAATAAGTCAGCATATTCTACACCGGTTGTAAAATAACCGGTGTAGAATATGTTACTTTCTACACCGGTTCAAATACAACCGGTGTAGAAAATATTTTCTACACCGGTTGTATTTGAACCGGTGTAGAAAGTTGGTTTCTACACCGGTTGCAAAAAAACCGGTGTAGAAACTCACTTTCTACACCGGTTGTGTTTTGAACCGGTGTAGAAAGTGAGTTTCTACACCGGTTATTTTACAACCGGTGTAGTATCCCCGTAAATTTAACCCTGCGCGCTACTATCTCATCATTTTCTTTTGCGCCAGTTAGCTCCAATTCCTCCCTCCCTCTCACGCTCATCTGCCAACCCATTACCCACACTCTGCCGCGAGAGTTCAGGCTAATCTCTCCGTCGCCGCCGTCAGTGTCTGTGTTCTGTATTGCCGTCGTCAGCGTCTGTGTTCTGTATCGCCGCCGTAAGCATTTTCCTAACCTTAAAATGACGCTAGATATACTCTGAATTTGTAGCCTTCTGAGTTAGTGTTGCTTTGTGAGTCTGAGCTTTCTTTTCCTCTCCATCTCCAGTCTCTATTCAGATTTTGGAGATCCGACTTCTGACGGTTCGTTGCTGTTTCCCATTTCAGAATTTTCAGCCAGGTGATCCTCGTTTTGTGGCTTGTAATTTTTTTTCGTCAAATCTTTTCCCGTAAAATCTCTGGTTTCTATACTGATATGAAGAAGATTGGAACGCTAGGCTTGAGTGCATTTTCTGTACTGATAGTCTGATATGAAGAAAAATCAAACTTTAAGGATCAAGCCATTTTATGTTGCATTTGTATAGTATATCAAATCTCTGGCCTATGTTGAAATCTCTGCCTTTTTTGAAGTATAGTTGCTTAGATTGTTTTGTTATGCTGTTATAGTCTATATATATATATGTATAGGGACAGAGGTAGGTATATTATTAGTATCAGTTGATCTCATATGTGATGGGATAAAAAGAATAGCAGACAAAAGCTAAGGAGCAACCTTCGAGACTGTTTTTTTAATAAACAGGCATAATGCCACTATATTATTCAACTCAACATGTTTTCTGGGATAAAAATATAGCTTCGGGCTCTTCAATTAATCTTTAATTTGTTCAAAACTTGAAACAAAAACACTCAACCCCAAACTCTTTTTCTTGTTCTTCCCAAAATCTCTTATTAAAGGCAGATCCAGCTAGCTTTAGAGATTCTCATTTACCCACTGCAAGTACTCCCCAATAAAAACAATTACATATTACATTTGTTTAATTACAAATACTTATACTACATTCCTTTGATTCGAATATGTATTTATATACTACTATATATCCTCTTAAAAAGAAGGCTCAAAAGGATATATCCCTAAAATTCCCTCCATGGCCCCCAGAATTATATTGTTGTTGTTGTTATGTTATTATACACACACACACGGGATGGATGGATCATGTGAAGTCTGATTAAGAGTTAACATCAACAAACTGATATATCTGAATCTGACTCATCACTTTATCTTCTCATCATTCATGGTTGGATTCTGAAAAAAAAAAATTGGATTTTGGTTAAGTTTGATGACTTGCTTGCTGGTTGGACACAAACACACAAGTGGTTTCACTCTGCATGTGCTTTGCTTCCTTTTTGACTAGATTATATTTCTTACTCCAACACAACCTATTAATCGAATTACTTGTAGCCTTCCTCCTTTGCTTTTCTATTCCCACACGTGTTGTAGCTAATAGACACCAACCTCTTGATTTTGGTTAAGTTTGATGACTTGCTTGCTGGTTGGACACAAACACACAAGTGGTTTCACTTGGCATGTGCTTTGCTTCCTCTTTTATTTATTCGAACTAGAGAGACCCTTGTGTTCTTATCTCTGTAATTTTATTCCTCCTTCATTCCATGTCTTTCAATAGTCCTCCTATAATTTGAACACAAAATTTTAAACAAATTCATTTTGTGTTGAAGTTTATTTGCACATATGGATCGTAGCTGGATCTATGCTAGACGAACTAGTGATGAGTACGATAATGGGGTGAAGAATTTTTTGAAATTTTCTATAAGAAATGCTGGTGGTGATAAATCTGGGAAGTTTTATTGTCCTTGTGTAAATTGCTTAAATTTGAGGCGACTATGTGTCGGAGAAATAAGAGAGCATTTGATTTGTGATGGGTTCTTGAAGAGTTATACACGATGGGTATGGCATGGTGAATTAGTAGAAGAGCTTAGTGCATCTAAAGAGGTGGAAGTTGATGTGGACATGGATGATCGACTAGAGGACATGATTCGTGATATTGGCGAAGAGGCCTTTAAGCGATCACATGAGTATGATAACTTGTCTAGTCATACAGAAAAGCCTTTATACCCAGGATGTACAAAATTCAAGTTGTTGTCAGCTGTGGTGAGATTGGTCCACTTGAAAGCAAGGAATGGGTGGAGTGACAAGAGTTTTACAGAATTGCTTGAGTTGTTGACAGATATGCTTCCAGAATGTAATGAATTACCCAACCGTTACTATGAGGCAAAGAAAATGTTGTGTCCCTTGGGTCTGCAGTACAAAAAGATACATGCCTGTCCTAACGATTGTATATTATATAGAGAAGAGTTCGAAGGGGAGCATAAGTGTCCAAAATGTGGTGCTTCATGGTACAAATTAAAAGGGAATTGTGATACAGACTTTGTCGAGACTACTAAAGGCCCTCCTGCGAAGGTGTTATGGTATCTTCCAGTGAAACCAAGGTTCAAGCGATTATTTGCTAATATGAATGATGCAAAGAACTTAAGGTGGCATGCAGATGAGAGAATATCGGATAGGAAGCTTCGCCATCCAGCCGATTCTCCTCAATGGAAGAAAATTGATGAGATGTTTCCTGAGTTTGGAAATGAGCCAAGAAACCTCAGGCTTGGGATATCTTCTGATGGCATGAATCCTTATGGAAGTCTTAGCAGTACTCATAGTTCATGGCCTGTTCTGTTAGTGATTTACAACTTGTCTCCTCGTCTGTGCATGAAACGTAAGTATATTATGTTGTCTATGGTGATTTCGGGTCCAAAGCAGCCAGGAAATGACATTGATGTTTACCTAGCCCCTTTGATCGAAGACTTGAAAGAGTTGTGGGAGATAGGTATGGATGTGTTTGACGCGAATCGAAAAGAGGTGTTCAATATGCGTGCCATGATCTTCTGTACCATAAACGACTTCCCTGCATATGGAAACCTATCTGGGTATAGTGTTAAGGGACACAAAGCATGCCCAATTTGTGAAGCAGGCACATGCCACCATCAACTTAAGCATGGAAAGAAGACAGTCTACCTTGGCCACTGGAGATTTCTCAGACAAAATCACCCTTATCGTAGATTAAAGAAAGCTTTTTATGGCCATCAAGAGTATAGAGATGCTCCAGTGCCATTGACTGGAGAGCAAGTTTATCAACGGGTGAAAGACATCAATGTTATCTTTGGAAAGACGCAGAAGAGTGCAGCTGATAAAAATATATGAAAAAAGAAGTCCATATTTTTTGATCTTCCATATTGGCAAAGTCTTGATGTGCGGCACTGTATTGATGTGATGCATGTCGAGAAAAATGTGTGTGATAGTATTATTGGGACACTTCTCAATATAAAGGGCAAGACAAAGGACGGTGTCAATGCAAGATTAGACTTGATTGAAATGGGAATACGAGATGAGTTACATCCACAGCCACAATGTCAGCGGACTTATCTACCTCCAGCCTCTCATACCTTGTCGAAGCTTGAGAGAAGAAGCTTTTGTGATTGTTTACATGGTGTCAAAGTGCCTCAATGGTATTCTTCAAATGTTAAAAAGCTTGTGTCGATGAAAGATTTGAAATTAGTGGGCTTAAAATCTCATGATTGCCACATCTTGATGCAACAACTACTTCCCGTGGCTATTCGGGGCATATTGCCAGATGATTTGAGACATACTATAACTAGACTGTGCTTCTTCTTCCATGCCATCTGCAACAAAGTGATTGACCCCGATGAATTAGATGAACTAGAAAAGGATGCTGCTATTATCTTGTGCCAGCTTGAGATGCTCTTCCTTCCTTCATTTTTTGATATCATGACACATCTAATTGTTCATTTAGTTAGAGAGATCAGGTTGTGCGGCCCTGTTTATCTACGATGGATGTACCCAGTTGAGAGATACATGAAAATTCTTAAAGGGTATGTGAAGAATCCATACAGGCCTGAAGCTTCCATGGTTGAAAGATATATTGCCGAAGAAGCTATTGAGTTTTGTTCCGACTACTTGTCAAACGAAGAAGCTATTGGGCTCCCTAAATCTCGTCATGAGGATAGATTATTAGGTAAGGGTACACGTGGGGTAACAGTGAAAACTAATATCGATCATGATGCAGTGTTACAAGCACACTTATACATTTTGAATAACACCGATGAAGTTCAAGATTATATATTTATGCACAAAGAAATTATAAGGGCACAACATGGTCGCATGACTGAGCAAAGGTTATTGCTTGAGCATAACAAGACTTTCCCACAATGGTTCAAAAAACAAGTAGCCAATGATAATAGTGTTTCTAAAACTATAAAATGGTTGGCACTGGGTCCTAACTTTAATGTCATATGTTGGAGTGGATATGATGTCAATGGGTATTCCTTCTATACGAAATCCCTGGATGACAAGAGTACTGTTCAAAACAGTGGAGTTATGGTTGTGGCTGAATCCATGCATTTTTCCAGTTCAAAAGACAAAAAGCCAAAGTTAGCAGCTATGCCTTATTTTGGGGTTATTGAAGATATTTGGGAGGTTGACTATACTAAATTTAGAGTCCCAATATTCAAATGCAAGTGGATTGATAATAACTGTGTTGAAGTGGATAAGTATGGATTTACATTAGTTGATCTTAATAAATTAAAGTACAGTGAGGAGCCCTTTATTTTAGCAGCCCACGCAAAACAAGTGTTTTATGTAATTGATCCAACAAATAAAAGTCGCTCCGTTGTTCTCCAAGGAAAAACTGTAGTACACAGTGATGATAATAAGGAATTAAATTCTGATGTTTCTGAGACTCCATGTTTCTTGTCAGGGTTGCCTGAATTAAATGAAGATGAAGTAGATGACATACATGCCATAAGAACTGACCACCATGAAGGGATATGGGAGAATATATTTGCTCCTATTTGACGGACTTTAATCAAAAGTTAGTAATCGTATTTCGTTGATTATGTATCTTGGATTTTCAATTACTTACCTTATTTCATTGTCAAACAGGAACATGGAGAGGGATTCCCCCAATATTGATGATACTCATTCTGGGAAAAGAAAGGGTAGGCGTGGCACGACCCTGAAAGAATTGACCAAGAGTCGCGCGGATGACCAGAAAATACCAATTGAATTTGATAGGCAATGGAGACCAATCGGGCCTACCAAGAGCAAGTTTATTAGCTTTGTTGCCCTCCAAGCACGTAGCAAGCCTAGCATAACAATTAAGGATTGGAATCAAGTGGATGAATCTGTCAAGGATCAGATTTGGAACACTATAGCGGTACAATACTATACACCTATTAACTTTTGTAACTATTACATTTATTCATGTTACTAACTAATATAATGACTTCACAGCTTACTTACGACGTTCCTCCCAGTCAAGTCTTAAAGGATAAATTGTTATCATATTGCGCAGAGCGTTGGACGGCCTTCAAGACCTCGCTAACTAAAAGATTTGTGCATGTCGAGGTAGCAGAGGGTAAGAATCCTCCTAATCCTTGTGCGGAGTATACATTTCTTGATGAAGCTACATGGAAAGAATTTTACAGGATGAGGACTACACCAGAAGCCTTGGTTAGTTTTTATTCACTTTAATTAGTTACTTACTTTATTCTCATTTAATTTTATCGATTAATGATTTGTTGGTTTCTTATTAAAAGATAAAAAGGGATAAAGCTATAGCGAGTGGTAGAAAGAATGATTGCCCCCACAGATTGTCTCGTGGGGGTTATGACAAGCTCGAAGAAGAAATGATGAAGGAGAAACAGAAGAGGCGACAAGAAGAGGCTCAGTTGGATCCATCTACCATTACATCTCCACCATCTCCAATATCGCGTGAAGAAAAGTGGAGGGCCGCACGTCGAAGAAAGACTGGAGAGTATATGAGCGAGAAGGCACGCGTGATTGGTGAAAGAATTGTAAGTAATTTAACGTCAATCCTTATTATTTTCTTTGTTGTATAGTTACATTTTTAATTATGTTTGTTATTTATATACTATAGGATCAACTTCAACTAGAACGTGCTCAGGGAGCCTTCATTCCACGGGGAAGGGATGATGTCTTGACGGTTGCCACGGGGACTCCAGACCATGGTGGTCGTGTTAGGGGCGTTGGTCGAGGAGTAGGCATAAGAGACTACTTTGGATCAAATACACGTTATGCCACCACGGGAATGGTCACTAAGCAAGAGATGGAATTGATGCTAGAGAATGAAAGGAAGCAGATGCAAGTGATTTTAGAGAATGAAAGGAAGCAAACGGCCGCCCAGATGTTACAATTAAAGGAAGAAATGATGAGCATCCTAAGCTCACGACAAGACACAACTATCCATCCGACTCATTCTCCTGCAGTTCAAAGTACAAATGGGAGTTGTGTTCTTGGCCGTATATCAGAGGATTCTGGAGTCCAAAAAGACAGTGAACCTTGTGAATTATATTTGGAGGACCCTGATAGACGCTTAGTAGCACTTGGCGCAATACACAACTTGGGGCCAACCGTCCACCACGAGCGAATGCAAGATGACGAAGTGAGAGTGGTGATTGGAGAGGCAAAAATTCCAGATGCCCCTGTTCCATTTCCGAATGATGAGGTGAAGATTGTGGGTCAAGCCCTCAAAACTTTCCTTCGGTGGCCAAAGAGACTAGTCCGAGTAGTTCCTGCTGCAGTTCGCACTGAAGTATGAAATTATTTGTCTTCTTGATATGTTTCAATTTTTTCATATTGTTAATTTATAACTTGCAATTATTACTAACTCTATAAATTTTTGTTTATTTAGCAAATTACCCCATCCAATGAAGTGGTTCCACAATGCCATCCCCAACCGCAGACCCAAAACCAGGAGAAACCGCTTCAACGTCTGTGTATGCTGGCGTTTGACGGATCCTTCTCAACTGAAGTATTGACGATGGATCCAGACGTTGTGGGTAAGAGGGACATGTTTGTGCATATCGAGCAGGAGGATATAGCTAGGATTTTAACGAAGGATCAGATTACCATACCGCACGTTCACTTGTTTATGATGTGGGTATATTTTTAATAATATTACTAAGTATTCAACTTTTGATTCTGACATGCATGCTTTAACTATTGTAGGTACCTCCATCACCTTTATACCTTATCAGGGAATGGTGGCAAGTTTGGATTCCTTTGCCCGATTCACATCCAGAAAAAAGGGAACACTTCCACCATAAGAGAGTCATACCTTCGGCAGAGGCTCTGTGAAGATGGAAAAGAGTGCTACCTAGCGCCATATGTTAACGAGTAAGAAAAAGTTTGTAATTGATACCTTGTTTTTGTACATATATATAATTCATACCTCTTTTTGCAGCACTCATTAGCAATTAGTGGTTCTATGCCCAGAGCAGAATGTCGTTGTTCTTTTATGTTCATTACATTATAATCCGGGAAAGGATTTGAAGAAAACGATGGACACGTAAGTATACTTTGACAATGACTTTTTATTTGCAATATGTAAGTTTTTTAGATAATGTACCCTATTTTATATATTTTTCTACAGGGCAATGGAAATGTATCAAAGAGTGGTTAAGAAAAAGCATACACACCAGCTTAGGGAGACTATCTGGTTACAACCAAAGGTAAATAGTTTCAATCTATCCTTCTATGAATATAGTTATCTTGTTCACATATATATATATATTTAATATAATAAAATGCATGTTCTTCTATAGTGCCGTCGTCAAAAGGGGAATAAGGCTTGTGGATATTATGTGATGAGGCACATGTTAAACATCATCCTCTTGGGTAGTACAGAATTTACAGAAGAGGTAATTGTATTTAATTATAGTTTTTTTATTAAGTTCATTTCGTTGTTATTAAATTGATGCATATGATTTTTTATTTTCAAATCTGTAGATGTTTGA
This sequence comes from Albizia julibrissin, assembly GCA_037074505.1. Taxonomy (NCBI): domain Eukaryota; kingdom Viridiplantae; phylum Streptophyta; class Magnoliopsida; order Fabales; family Fabaceae; genus Albizia; species Albizia julibrissin. The sequence continues at coordinate 19,333,871 of CM073486.1, read as the reverse complement.
CATTACGGATGCATTTTCTGAAGAGGACATTGATGATGTTCGCACACGTTGGGCAACTTATTTTTTAGAGATCACAAAATTGTGAGTGTAATGTTAAACATGTAAAGTTAATAACTACTATTTGGTATTAGACATGTTGAATTGTATTATCACTACTTGGTATTGAGTTTGACTTTAATTGTACAATTTCATTGTAAAAATGAAGCCAAGTTTATGTATCTTCATAACCCTACCATGAGTATTTTGGATGGAATTTGATATTTCACATACATTAGTTTCGTTGTAAATTGTTTTTTAAAAAAAATTATTTTTTTTTTCAAAAATGAGTTTCTACACCTGATGTAAGAGGTCAAGTGTAGAAAGTCTGGACTTTCTACACGTGACCTCTAAAGTCAGGTGTAGAAAGGCTGAAATGGGGACTTTCTACACCTGATATAAGAGGTCACGTGTAGAAAGTCTCCATTTTTCAGACTTTCTACACCTGATGTAAGAGGTCACGTGTAGAAAGTCTGGACTTTCTACACGTGACCTCTAAAGTCAGGTGTAGAAAGTCTTCCGTTTCAGACTTTCTACACCTGATATAAGAGGTCACGTGTAGAAAGTATGACTTTCTACACGTGACAAACGACACATGTAGAAAGTCTGGATTTTCTACACCTACTGTTTCTACACGTGTTTTATGTCAGGTGTAAAAAGTCATTTCCGTCACATGTAAAAAGTCTTTTCTGCACTAGTGCTCATATCCTTTAGAATCACTCCAATTGGACATTTGTACAATTAGATATGAATTTTCGAAGTTAATGAAAAATCTGCAGAATTTGGTATTTTATGCGAAAATTTATTATTTGGGCCAATGATCAATATCTTCAATTCTACGGTTTCGGATTTTCATTTGGAGGTGTTTGGTGCCATCTCCCTTGCCGGAGTATTGACGGAATTCCGAACCGTTTGTGGAAACGGGTAAAGGTAAGCGTAAGCTTCCTTTTTAATCGATTGATTTGTCATTTGGATGAGTATAGAGGAAGTTGGGTACTATTCATTGATAGTTTAAAATGGTATTTTAAATGGATAAATCATTTCTAATGAGTGTTTAAATAGCTAATCACTTGATTAGGAGTAGCAAGGAAGTGATTAGGTAAGAGAAAACAAGAAAATAACATATTGCACCTAAGAATATGATTTTCTGCCCTGTTTTGACATAGATAAGGAGTAAGAATTTGATGATTTTGATGCTTCCATTGGCTTTAGGAGGAAAAATTGTGTAGGTATGTAAGTGTTCATGATTTTTGGATGCTTGTATATGAATTGAGAATTTTTGGAAATTGATGAATAAATGTTGTGTAATTCGTTGTCTGGAAGCAGTGTTGTTGTGCGCGTGTTTTCAATGGGCAAACCTTGTCTGAAAATTCTGAAACTTTCCAGATAAAAATTAGACACAAATAAATTTAATTTAATAGGTCATAATTCTCAATTGGATTTTTGTACTAGAAGTTCTACATTTTTGAAGTTAGGTCATGCAAAACTGGAATTTTCTGGAATAGTATGTTTTTGCGTTATGTTTCAGGGACCAAAACTTATCCAAAAATCCTCAAAATTTTCAGAATTAAATTAGAGACATATAGCTTTAATATGATGGGTATTTTATAATTTTTAGACAAGTATATTGGGAGATATGCATTTTTGAATGGCTGCCCTGTTTTCTGGAAGAACATCTGAAACAGTTGGTGTTTGGAAACATTCTGGGAATGGTGTAGTAGTGGCGTTTAAAATCTAGTATTTTTATATAAAACTAAACTTAAAGGGCTTAAAATAGAGCTTTGAAACACTTCAATTAGAGTTCTATAGAATTAATTATGATTTTCCAAAGTTTGGTCAAAATGCTGGTAGTTTGATTACCATGTGAATTTGAGTAAGAAATTGGCCAAATGTAATTGATTAGAACTCCAAGGGTAAAAGTAAGCCTTTGAGGCTAATGTAGCCATTGGACATTCACCCTTCATGGCTCTAATGATGTCATTCTTATCTAGGGTCATGAAGTGTTAAAGAAGAAGCAATGGTTGGCGGATCAAGGGACAATAAGAGAAGGACATAAAGTTCGAGAGGTAGTGAACTTACCTTTTCTGCATGTATGTGATATGTATGTCTTGCATTGATTATGTGACTGCTTTGCCTATTTGTGTGGAACATGTATGATTGGTTGAAGCTCTGTTATATTTGTGCAATGACCATATGTATATCATAACATCGAGCATGCAACATGTCATTATGTTGGCATGAAATAGTGTAGGCAAGTATGTCATGCATTCATATATATCTAGCATGCATAGTGGTAATGTTTGCTACTGAGATTCTCTCGAATCTCACTCCTCCCAACCAACCATTCAGACAGGTGAGCATTGGAAACGTGCTGAGATCAGAAAAGAGGTATGCACGAAGAGGAATGTTACTGGTTGTTTGAAGGCCTTTTAGTTATTAAGGTCTGTAAATATTATGTAAACCCCTGGTGGGAAAATTTTGTATTGTAATCAAGCAATATTGTATTAATATTATCAGTATATTCATGCTATTCCTGTGTACCCACTGAACTACGCATTGCTACTCTGAGTAAGATCAGTAATAAGGGATATATGAGGCGGGTCTTTACAAACAACAATACCACAAAGGATAGAGAAGGAGCAATTGGGCATACCCATATGCAAGAGAAACTGTATCGCCATGCATGACGAACTGGGAGAACAAGAAGCACGGCAAGAGGAGTCATGATCATGGACCAAAGCAACTTATTGAACGAACGCACGAGAAGCCTGATTAAAAAACCACTAAACAATAAACATAAAAATCTAAACCATAAATTGAAAATCCAAAAAAGCATAGGATTATGAAATAAAAGAATGGGGTTTACATTAGTCAAGATACCCAAGTTAGGCTTCAAACACCCAGTCCAACACCCCAAAATCAGTGACTCCAAGTAGAAAGAACAAGGAGACTAGATTAGAACAGAAAAAACCATAAGCCATAGCCTACATAAGGATCAAAGAAAGGAAGAAATAGGGGGATGAAAAGGGCTAGGGCATATATTTTTTCTTTTAATGTGAGTGGAGATTGGAAAGGCAGTAGGAGGTGAACAAAGATTTATTTTTTTATTTATTTTTTATTTTTTTTAATGTTGGGAAGGATTGAAAGGCGGTGGGAGGTGGAAGAGGGGGAAACAATAAAGGACTGACATACCAAGAGGAGGGCTGAGAAAGCATCATACGACGCCGGAAAGCGCTAAGAAAGCGATAAAATAATTATTGCTGCTTATGATGTGCTTATTGTCGATATTGTTGTTGAACAATAACGAAGAAGAGTCACTGATCACGCACAACAGTGACAAACGTGGACAAATCGTTGCTGTCGTTACGGATAAAGGACTATATTCGCCGTCACCAATGGAGGACCACTGTCGTCGTTGACATGGAGGATCATCAATTTTGGTGGAAGTGAGTGACATACTTGATTCCACTTCCACTACTCTCCTTCCAATCCCTTACTACAAAATGGAGCATTTGGCCCGTTTGGTTGGAAAATTTGTAGGGAAGAGAAGGGAGGAAAGGGAATAGAAAAGAAAGAAATGGAAATTTTTTTACCATTGACATGTTTGGTAGCCGACCACAAGAATGAAAAATAGTTTGATCAGAAAATTTATATTTAGTAGGTTGAAAATGATGATGAGATAAGTTAAGAAAATATTCAAATGACAGTATTACCTTTAACGAGTATTTATTAATTTAGTTTATCTTCTAATTTAAAGATAAAAATATTTTAAATTTCAATTATTCATACTAATTTATAAAAAATTCAAATGAATAAGAAAATACATACATAGGTATAATGGAAGATGAACATGAAGTTTTGCAAAGAAATAGGTCCTTGTGTTGAATCATATGGCAACAACCGGGTCATGGATCATGACAATAGCGGTGTTGGTGATTTTAGCTTTTAGACTTGAAACAAGGGCCTCAGGCTCTTTATGCATGCCATCTTTAAATAACTCAATTTCAAGTATTCCTAGTATTTGATGGACAATTATATTGCAGAAGCAGAAGGAAAACCAAATGTCTTACTACAAATGATGGATATGCTATCAAGGAGAGTCATTACAATTTTTTAAATGGAGAAACATCTCAGCAAAAGTTTCCTTTGGTTTGCCATGTTTCAAAGCATTGGATCACCCCATCTCCTTTCTTCAAACACTCAACAAAGGAGCAACAATAAGTGTTTTGCCTGAAAAGACAGTTCCTTCCTCTAGAAGGAGCGTCATCTGGATCTATAAATATATATGGTTTATTAGGATATCAACATTCTTCTTAGTCATTTTAATTTTAATGGTATTTTAACATTCCTTTTTTTAAAAAAAAATTTTGCCAATGGTATTTTAGCATTCAACAACTTATAAAGTAGGCTTTTTCTATTGGACATTTGATGTAAAAGCTTTTAGTTATTAATGCATTTGACTTTTATTTTAAAAAACCGATTGTGGAGTTGATTAAGAAACTCTAGAACTGAAAATGTGTTCTTGTAGTAATCATGGTTGCAGCAACATGGCGGTGACCACTTTTTACTGGAGGTATTTAGTGTAAGACATCAGTATAAATAATAAGAACATACCAGAGATAGTATTTGGTGCAATAATACATCAACCATTAGGGTTTTTGTGAGCATGGTTGGGATGACATAAATATGGTTATGCAGAATAAATCTGGTACCATATTTTTGCAAGGCCCAGTCTTAGATATCACCCCCTATAAATAAAACCACCAAAACAAAAATTTTATCTTTAAATATAAAAAAAAAAATTCGATACCTAAATTTGGATTTTGGCATTTCAAAACCCTTCACTTACGTTCAACTTTCATTTTTACCTGTATAGGTATATTCTAATCTTCAAACCATATTTAAAAATTCTTAATGAGGCCAATTGGTCTGATTAAATTTTTTTAAATAAGTGAAGTTAAATTTGAATTTTGGCCTTTTAACTGGATTTAATTGAAAATTTTCCTAAATTTCAGTCAACATAGTTTAAACTTGATAAGTAATTATTCAAAAAATTATTTTACAAAGCATTAAATCTAGACGGCTCAAATTTTAATCTAGCTATTGTGACAAGAGATGGTGGGAATCCAAATCCGATGCAGAAAATTAGGATAATTAGAACTATGAAATTATATGCTATTCAATATAGAATAACGGAAGCATTAAATGTTTTTTCAAATTAAAATAAATTTTGTCTTTTACTATCATCATCATAAACGAAATTGAGGATAACACGATAGATTAATTTCAAATCTTAGTGCTAACTAACATATAACAAGTTAACAACGAGGTAGTGTCAGTACCTAGTGTGGCACAGCACTTGGACTCCTTCTGAGCCCTGAAACTCCCATTCCTCTTTTTAATGGCCCACATGCTTCTTTAATATATGCGATCTATAACAGCCCTTCAACTAAGCATTCACTAAACCCTACTTGAAGCTACGTTCTTTAACTCTGTTTTTCTTCTTCATAATGCCTTGGTTAATAAATCAGTCAACTGAGAATTCATAGATGCATAGTCGTCCATTTGGTTCGATGCATTGCATTATGATTACCAATAATCTTAATGCAATGTGCTCTTCCAAACGTTTGGTTGGCACATTTAGGACGTAAAGGTGACTGCGAGATGAATTAGGATTACTTTACATGAGGTGATAAGGATTATACTTTTTATATAAAGAATGAGGATTACAACATGTGGTAATAAGCAAAAAGACATCATTTATCCTTGCCTTCTCCGCGTCATCTTCCTCCACATGGTAGGAAGCGCCAAGATCTCTCGCTCATCCTCAAAATCTTCCCCCAGCTTCCACTTCTGGCCTTTACTTTCAGGGAGGCTCTGATCTTAGTGCTTTGAAAGTGATATCAAAGAGGGGTCTCTCAGAGAGTGTGTGTATGCAGAAAATGGATTCTGAGAGACAAAGGATGACTAACAGGGGCTCTCTCTTTGATCTTTGTTCTGGATAATTCACTGTTCTTTAGCTCTTCCTTCATTTTTTTTAGGAAACAACTTCCAAAATTTTGAATTAACATTATGCCATCTTGAGAGAAGAGCCCCTCACAATTTTCCTCAGAAATCAGGCAAATCCCAGAATTCAGCCGCTGCCCTTCCTTCCATGCATTGTTCCATTTGATTTACTAATGTTGGAGATTGAGTCTCTCATACAAAGATAACTCACAACAACAGAAAAATATATATACACACACAACAGAAAAATACACACACACACACATACCGATAATTAACCTGAGGTCAGTGACATGGGCTAATATGTGAGTGGATTCATTTCCACCAAAAAATAATTTACTAAAATAGAATAATTACTTAACTTAATGTCAGAGTGGATCAACGCCGTTCAATACGTATAAAACCAGTGGCAGATTAAGTATTCCCAAATAATCCACAAAGTAGCAACTAAATTATATAAAACTAAGCAACTACAAGTCTACAAATTATAAAAAGTCAAAAATGGCAAGAAACATATGGCATTAAATATTAGCATTTTTCAAATATGGATGTTTTCAAGTAGTACCAGGCTTTCCACATAATCCAAAATCTCAAGATATAGCTACATTGTGGGATATCAAACAAGTTGAATTCATCAGTAGTGAGATTGCACAAAACAACTTTTCCTTCGTAATTCTCCTCCTCATCTTCGATTTGGTATTCAGGCAATGCTTCAACTAAGCAAACAATTTCATTTCTCCATATAATCTCTGGACAAATGATAAAGCAGTATGGATTGGGTCTGCTAGTATGTGCCTGTTTGGATTAGCGATAGAAACTAATTTTCTAACGTGATTTATAGTATACGAGGTAAGTTTGTGAGAGAAATTTTATCTCAACTTGCATGAACGTGTTTTTCCACCGTTTTCTCAAACATGCCCATATTTCGCCCAACTCCACTCACCCTGGATGGATCTGTACACTCCTCTAACACCTCAAAATCAATCACATATGATTTAGAATTTTCAGTGACAATGGGAAAAAATAAAGCTAGCTTGTTCTCAAAGCTAGCAAGTGTATTTTAACATCCATGGCCAGAAGTCATAGTAGGAAATAGCATCGATGTGAATACTTCCCTTGCTATATCAAATGAAACTATCAAGTCAAGACGACTTTTGTTGTGCCCCTCCACGTCTTCCTTTTGTCCAATTGAAAAGATAGCTCCATTACAAGGGAAGTGCCACAACCGAGACCATATATACCCGCTAAGTTCCGGACTTCAACTTTTCTCCATAACCCCGTCCTTAATGAATAAACTTCCGCTTGAACAACAAAATATCCAGGAAGAAAAAATTTCACAATCCTGTAACAATTAATGGTTGGGCTGAATCGAAATCCTAGTTTCACTTGTAGTACTCTCTATTTTCTGTGCGTTATGGAAGTACTGATGACTAACCAACTGAATGTACGCTAGACCGGTGTCAAACCCCTTAATTTTCTGATATTCGCTATATAATCAATGCGTAGTTCAGATGGCATACATAAATAGTGAAACTATACAGATAATAAGTACTTACTGATATTACAGAAAATCCTCATATAGGTTGAAAATATATACAGAGTACAAAAGGAATAAATTCCACAACTAAAGATAATCAGATGTAACTCCTGGCTAAGACCGGACCTTCAATCGCCAGTAATTACGGTTTTGCCCTTAGAGCTGCTGTCCTTTGCTGAAATATTTTTAGATGTTGAAAAAGGGTGAGATTCGAATGAATCTCAGTAGTAATATACAATCAGTCATATAAAATGCGATAAATAAATATGCAATGCACCATGATATGTAAAATGCTAACTCATGTTGTATGCATACTGTCCAAGGCCAAACGATTGTTTGCAACCCCGGCTAAACTCGTGTCCATGGTCAAACGATATGTTTAGACCCTGGCTTATTCGCGTGTTGTGTCACAGGCACTGTCATGTTATAGAAAATGATATACACAACATATAAATAATCACATAGTATATGAGAGAAAGAATTACTACCTGAGTCCTTTTTCAGTCCAACTGTTTATCCAAAACTTTTTCTTCGGCTCGGGCTTTTACTAGTTCCTATAAATTAAAATTAACAAGTAATTGGTTATTACTTGTATTACTACTATCTTTAATCATATTCTTCTGATTATCTCAGTTTCAGTGGCTTATACACTATATAACTTTGCATAGTGCAATTTTACTATTCTTCAGCAAATTGACAGATTTTTCAGTTAACTTTGAAAAATCATAACTAATTCTAGAAAAATCGAAATTGACTGGGTCCAAAGCCTACATGAAGCTATTGAAATATATTTTCATGGAAAAAGATCAAAATCTATCAAGTTTTACCATATTACTCCCAGAATTTCCCGAAATACCCCTATTCCAGATTAGTCTCTAGAAACATAGCATGACTTTGAAAATCTATATCTCCTAATATACTTGTCCAAAAATTATGTTCTACCCGTCAAATTAAAGCTATGAATGTCTACTTTATATCCAGAAAGTTTCATAATTTTTGGTTAAGGTTTGTTTTTCCAAACTTTCGACACAACCAATCTGTTTTCTAGAAACATAGTTTGAGAGAAACTGACTTCAAAAATTCATATCTCTTAGTATACTAATTCAATTAACACAAACTATATATAAAATTAAATCTAAGACTATGTAATTAAATTATGGAAATTTTCATGGCCATTGGGAAATATTACATATTTCAAAAACACCACGAAATCAACTACTAGAATCTGGATGTCCAGGATTGCACCTGTTTCTAAACCCATCTTTCAAAAATCATAACTTCGTCTACAGATATCAAAATGATGCATTCTACCACTAATTTTAAATCTTGTTATGTCTACTATCTCCCTGTAAAGTTTCATAAATAATGGATGTGATTTGGTTGGTCATAAAGCCACACGAAACTGACTGACTCTGATAAACGTCAGTTTTGACAGTCTAACTTTAAAAATTAATAACTTATTTGTTTGGATACCAAATTGAGCTCTTCTTGATTCTATTTCATACTAAACATCCTAAAATTTCCATATAGAAAAGAACCAGATGAAAACTCCATTTGTAGCCTCCGTTTGAGCTTCTGAAAGTTTCCGATAAAAACTCTGTTTTCCGGCGACCAAAACAGAGTTGATAAAACTCACATTCAACCATGATTTTGGACTCCAATCTCAAATATTTTGACTCTACATACTCCTAAACATGTTCCTTGAGTTTGGGGATGTGTTTACAGAATAAAAGGAATTGAAAATCTCATGCAAAACGGATACAAAATTGTTGGTTTTGAAACTGATCGGTAACAACAATTTTTTCGGCGAATTTTCTTACTTCCAGCCACCCAAACCAGCAGAAAACAGCCTCTAATCTAATGGAAATTGTTAGAAATATGTGAAGAGAACTTACCTATATCAGATTATAGGCTTGCATATAGGATTTGAAGCTTCTTCTTCCTTCCTCTCTCCCTCTCTATTTTTTTGCTGTGTTTTCTCTTCTCTTTGTTTGCTGAACTTGTTGCATGAATGAAGAGGTGAGAGATGTTTTATTAATCTTGGGGGCTGAACGTGTGTGCTTGTGTGCTGTACGTATGTGTGATGTATATGCTGGTCAAATGAGAAGAGAATGTGTGTGTGTGTGTTGTACCAATGAGAGAAAAGAAGAGAGATTAGGTAAGTGTGTGTGTGGTGCAAGTGCGTTTCTTTTGTCAAAGAGGAGGCTGTACGTGTGCTTCTCATGAATGAAAAAGTGTGGGTGTGTGTGTTATAATGTCGGTAGTTTTTTTTAATACTTATATGTATATTTTTATCCTATTAATTACACACACTAGGTCCTAATTTTTCCCTTTGTCAAATTTAAGTTTCCTTAAATTTTGTAGGTTCCAAAATTGAGCTTACTATCTAGTTTCCATAAATTAATCATTGCATTAAATTTTGGGATGTTACAACAGGGATGATGATGAATCAAAATCAGGAGGCTTTGCCCTGGTAGGAAAACTGGTGGCATCACGACCTGTCAATAGAACCACCCTTAGGAAAGCAATTGAACGAAGTTGGAATGTGAAAGGGAAACTTGAGATAAGCTTCTCAGAGGATAATGTATCCACGTTTAACTTTGGATTAAAACATGAATATGAAAGAGTCCTTCGAGATGGCCCGTGGACTGTTGAAGGTTCCTTATTAAATCTCCGCCCATGGTCCCCTCTATTAATAGTTAAAGAAGTCTTGACCACCCAGTGCATTTACTGGGTGGAAGTCCATAACCTCCCACCCCGGGTAATGAAAAAGAAAGACATAATAAAGATAGGGAGTGTTATGGGTGAAGTTATTTGTTTTGAGGATCCCAAGATTGATGACTTGCTTTTCAGGAACTTTTTGCGCATCCGAGTAGAGGTGGATCTATCTAAACCACTTATGGCTGGATAATGGATTCCTCGGCCAGAACTTGACAAAGTGTGGGTCACTTTCCTCTATGAAAGACTTTAAAGTTTCTGTTACAACTTTGGTCATGTTGGACATGATCATCGAGTCTGTAAAAGAGAAAGAATTATGTCAGGGTTTGACTCTTCATTGCCGATGTATATGGCAGAGATGCGATTTAATCGGTTAAAGGTTGTTTCGGTGATGGTGATGATTCATGAAGGAGGATGACTATCAGTCCAGATGGACTCGGCGTGTAAAGCTACGTCGTCGAGACGGAGCGTAGAGGAACTGCAGTCTGACATGGGACAGAGTAACCGCCCGACAGTTGGAAGTGCGGTTAAGGAGGATCATGGAAGTAAGGTAGTTGGGATCCAGTTTCCATGCTCGGCCCAACAATAGGCAGGGGCGCTCGTCGGATGCAACACACCGTTTCATTAAAAAGAATGATCTTGGTCGTTCATCCGATTTTAATCTCAACCGTTCATTTGTTTTTTTTTCCTATTACAACATTTATATCAGCATATATCCTAACTAGGTCCATCGATCGTTGCTTCTCCACCTGAACAAGCTTGGTGCCAACTTTTGGAGGGAAAGGAAAAGGCTTTTTGACTTAAGCTTCATGGCATTGAAGATTGGATGAAGGCATCGACTGAAGGAAATTTCAGACTGAAGAAGACTGAAGAAAAAGGTTATTCTTAGTTTTTTCCCCTCCTTCTAGTTAAGAAAATAGCCATATGCCAAAGATTTCAACAGATATATATATATATATATATATATATATATATATATATATATATATATATAGTGTGATGGGAGAGAGAGATCAGAATGCCGAAGTCTGTGGTGTGTGTGTATAAATATATATAAACTAAAACACCTAATTATCAAAAATTGTGAAAATAATAATATTATGAGGATAGTAATAATTTTCAATGGAAACATTAGAACAAATAGATAAAATGACCATCAGATTCTTTATTTACTATTAAGGCAGGTTTTATGTGGATTTAGTTATTTATTTATTTTTTCAAATAATGTATATAATAAAAATATACCACTCAACTCCTTTATTGTTTAAGTAAGTTGTAGGTAGAGCCGGTAAAACCCCGCATCAACCCGCGATGCGACCCACACTTTTACGGGCTGGCAAAATGCCAACCCTAACCCGCAGTGTACAGGTTGCGAGCCAGCCCGCGGGCCTGCATTTAAAAAAATAAAATTTATATTTTTTTAAAACGGCCGAAAATATGATATACATATATGTGAGTTATTAAATTTATCTTCCTAGCAACAACTATTCCCCTTATAAACATTTAAAAATATAATTCATAATTCAAGAGATAAAGTTAGTAAATCTATTAAAGTTTATACATAAAAAACATAAAATCATCCTCAAACAACCAATATATAATAATTTTGTTTAAAGAAGAAGTAAAAAGGTTAAGATTTTTTCTATTTGGATTGAGAGGTACCAAAATGGGAAGGGACAAATTATAGGTTTTGTAAAATTATTATATATATATATAAAAAATTTTACAGGCCAACCCGTGGGCTGGCCCGCATCAACCCGCGGGCCACGCGTTGCGGGCCTGTGCAGCCCACATTTTTACGGTTGGGATTTTCCCAACCCTAACCCTGTCCTAAACCGCGGGCTCACGGGTTGAGCCCGCGGGTTGAGCCCGTATTACCGGCTCTAGTTGTAGGTCAGATTTTGCTAGCAAAAAAGTTGTAAGTTATATTTATATTTTTGTTTGAAGAGTGGTATTTGAAAAATATTCATGTTTTTCTATATTTGGAATTAATATAAAAAGTGGAAATTCTTGTTTAACATTTTATTATCATGATATATTTTTTTGTAAGATAATATTTTTAACATTATAATATTTTTATTGTTTATAGGTACTAGAAGATGGAAGATGAAGTTAAACTCGAAATAGAAAAAGAGTTTGAAAACTTGGATGAAGCATGGAAATTCTGAAATGAGTATGGAAAGAAAATGAGGTTTGGAGTTAGAAAATATAATGGAACAAAGAGTAAAAAAGATGGTTCCATTATTACATATAAATATGTATGTTGTAAAGAGGGTGTTCAGAAAAGAGATAAAAGAGAGACAACATCTTCTAGATATCGGATAGAGACACGAACCAAGTATGAAGCGCAAATGATTGTATCTCGTGTTGGTGAAACTCAAAAGTTCAAATTCACCAAGTTTAATGAAGAACATAATCACCTTCTTCATACAAAAGAAACAAAGCACTTGTTACCGTCATAGAGAAACTTAACAGAAGCGCAAGATCGTGAAATAGATCTTGCAGATGAATCTGGGCTTGAACTCAAGGAAGCTTTTGACTTGATGAGTATATATGCTGGGGGTCAAGAAAATCTTGGTTATACCATGGTGGATGCCAGGAACTACTTGATGAGAAAAAGGTGAAGACATATAAAGTTTGGGGAGGTGGGGTGTCTACTTGAATATTTTCAAAAATAAATTGCTAAGAATCCTTCATTTTATCACAAATACCAATTGGACATGGAACAACATATCACCAATGTGTTTTGGGTGGATGCTCGTATGCTACAAGATTATGCACATTTTGGTGAGGTTGTATTAATGGACACAACATATAATACAAATAAGAATCATAGACCCCTAGCACTCTTTTCTGGTTTAAAGCATCATACAAGTGTGGTAATTTTTGGAGCAGCTTTGTTATATGATGAGACTATTGAGTCTTTCAAGTGGCTACTAGAAACCTTCTTAGATGTTCACACAAAAAACAAGCCTCAGACTGTGTTTACTGACCAGGATCAGGCTATGGCAAGAGCATTAAAAGAAGTGCTTCTTAATACAAGACATTGTTTGTGCACTTGGCATTTGTTGCAAAATAGCATTAAACACCTTGGGAACTTGATGAGAGATGGCTCACACTTTCTGACTGACTTCAAAAAATGCATGTTTGACTATGTTCAAGTAGATAAGTTTAAAGAAGCATGGGGTGAATTATTATCTTCTTATAATGTTCATGAAAATGGGTGGTTGAAATCTACTTATAACATTAAGAAGAAATGGGCCAAGTGCTATATGATGGATATTTTTACATTAGGTATGAGAAGCACACAGATTAATGAAAGTGTGAATGCTGAGGTGAAAAGATGTACAAAGCCAAAATTAGACATTAATCGATTCTTCATGAGGTTTGAAAAAGTTGTAGAAAAGAAGCGATACAAGGAAGTGCAACTTGAGTATGAATCTCGACAAAAGACACTGAGGATGGTCAATCAAAGTGCACCTATACTGTGTCAACTTGTGAAATCTTATACTCCCACTACCTTTGATATGTTCCAAGAACAATGGGACGTTCAATTCTCTGTAGTTAATTGAACGTGATGAGAAAGAACAATTGTTTACATATATAACCCATATGATAGGTAAAAGGGGAGAATGGAAAATTGAGTTTAACCTTGATACACATGAAATTTGTTGTAGTTGTCAGAAATTTGAGATCACAGGGATATTGTGTTGCCATGCATTGAAAGTATACGAGTCCAAAGATGTAAGAGTTATGCCTGAGCAATATATTCTCAAACGATGGACCAAGGAAGCAAGAAATGCGGTTGTACATGATGTCAAAGGAAATGAGATACAAGTTGATCCTAGACTTGACATAACAAGAAGATACAGGCAACTAGTGACTAAAATGGTAAGACTAGCAACAAAGGCCACCAATACTCCTGAGAGATTTACTCGTGTTCTTGGCTATGTAAATGAGTTAGACAATGAGATTCCTAATGATGATGAAAATGGTACTTCTGAATCAGTCATAAAGCCACAAAATATGCCAAAGGGATTCAAAAAAAGAGAAGGAAAATCAAGAAAGATTCATTGGAAAGGTTGGGAAGAGAAAAATCGACAAATAAGAAGAAACGTTGCATCAAAGGTATTTAATTTTAATTTATATGTAAGGAACAAAATAAACTATTACTTATTTACTATTTGTGTTAATTTTTTGTAGGACTCTCAAGAGGCTTCATCATCTAAGAAGCCATGTAAGAAAAAAAGAAGAGGCACCATTACAAGAAAAAAAGAGAAGAAGGGTTGATGAAGTGAAAGATTTACAAGTTTCAGCAGTTTTATACTTAGAAGCTCTAACACAACCTACACAAACACAAGATTCAACATCTTCATTCTCAGTGGCTCCATCACAACATATTTTTCCACCCTCTACATCACAACCATTGTCATTTACAAGCTTATTGATGGTATGAATCAATAAATTAATTACAACTAAGTGTTATGCATAGTTATTATACTTTGCTATTGTTGCAACTAATATTTGCAATTGTAGGCACAAGGTAGTGAAGTTCCATCACTTGAAGCCATAGATCTCATGGCAAACTACACATAAGGTAATGAATAGGAAAAATTGGATGCACATAATTTTCAAAAAAAAAATAGATTTTACTGCTTTCAACAATATCATACAATTTGCTTTTGATATACATAATCAATCTCTTTACATTCCAATCAGTTATAGACTTTACAAGTTACAATATTAACTAAATACATAATTTCCCATCATACATGACAGTAAAATGCATACAATAAAATGCATATTGGAATCTTTTTAAAGAATAGGGACAACATTGCACAAGACAACTTTTGAATTATGGCTTTTGGGGACAACATAGACTATATGTTTTGCTTTTATCTGCTTCACTTCCATGGGTAGTTTTTAACTTTTTGCACAACACTTCATTGGACAGTTTTTGACTTTCTACACAACTCAAAGTAAAGATTTTTTTAGGATGGTGCTTGCTTTACTTCAATCATCTACCTGGAACATGTGTGAAAATTAATATTAAGCAAATCAATTCTCATCCTTCATTATATAACTTTTGGTCAATTTCTAGCAAGTGATGTAAAATCACAATGTCCTTTATTTAGGAACTTTAAAGCAATGCATGTCAAACTATGCAATTTAGTGTAATACCAACATCTAATGAGATTAAGTGTTTCTTATGTCTATAATATTTTTAGCAAGTGATGTATATCAAATTATATAATTTAGACTTGTCTTTTTGAACTCTGGGAGTCTATGGTAGTCCTGAAAGTTACCAATATATTTGAAGTGGTTTACTCTTTCAGATGTACAAATGGAGGCATTAGCTACTATGGGAAACTGAAGTAGTAAAAAATGTTGCTATCACATAGTAAAAATATGCTATCAACATATAAGGCATAGTACTAACAAAAAAAAAGATGTATAGTGAAAATCTAACACACAAAACCCTCCTCTTCTTACCAGGTAATCATTGATCCCAAGCCTAACATTAATTACAAATACACCATCAACCAAACCATCAGTCATCTCTAGTCATTTGTTTTGATTTTGGACATAATAATGAATATGCCATTCACCAAGCAACTAACAGATATAGAGGCAAAGATATTACACTAAAACAAAAATTAAAACAGGGAGAGCTTATAAGGATTGAATATTCCAGGTTTAAAAAGGCATTGCATCATGATAAAATTATGAAGAGATAAACACAACTAATTCCAAACACCTCAACTGATAATAGACACCAAAACCTCAAGCCAATAAAATAATGAACCTAAAAATTTCAAGATAAACTCATCAGCATTTAGAAAGATAAGGACACATAGTTAGAAACATAAACTAAAAACAGAGTGAAAATAATCTGGGACATTTGGGAATTAAACCTCCAAACCCATCACACACAAAAAGAATCTTAAAACTGAAGGTAATATAATCATATTACATGCTCTCGCAGAAGCTGGGAAAATATGGATCATAAGTACTAACCTCTCTCACATTCTGTTCTTTAGTAAAGGGAACATTTACGTATTGGGAATTACAACTTTTAGAATAACATGGATAAAATCCTTATTTTGATTTCTTTTTTAGTTCTGTAAAATAAAAAAAATGCATAGAAGGATTTTTAGCTAACAGCAATACAGAAACATCAAAATACAACAATCATAACCTTATAGTTTGAGGCTAATTTTTGTGTTCATTGGTCTAGTTGAAAATCAAACACCTACACAAAAACCATCTTTCTGGTTAGTTAACGATGACTTAATATAATTTATCATTGCCCTCAAATGTAAACTATGGTATTGATTTGTTGCATTTTCTAAAAAAGTTATTGATCTTATTTTTGTGCCTTCAGTAAATACCAGTTTTTCAATAAAATCAAACTATCGGTCTCGAATTGTTTAGTATTTCAATATCACTTCACGTATGGGTAGTATAAACCATCAGAGTCAACATAGCAATCCTTTTTAGAATAACATGGATAAAATCATTATTTTGATTTCTTTTTTGGTTATGTAAAATAAAAAAGCGCATAGCAGCAATATTCTAAATTGAATCTGAATAGAAAAGTTAAAGATTAAATCCTTACCCATCAAAAGAGATATATGCAAATCTTTTAATTACAGTCGAACCAGATTCACTATGTCGCTGACCTCTGCCTCCATACACCGTCGTGTTCAACACAGTTGGGTCTGAAGATCGACAGGGAAGCAATTTTGTAGAAGAAATTAGGCATTCTACACAGTTAGGATATATGCTGTCATGTTGATATGAATGCTATAATAGGAAAAAAATAAACAGTTGAGATTAAAATCGAATGAACGGCCAAGATTATTCTTTTTAATGAAACTGTACATTGCATTCGACGAGTGTCCCCTGCCTATTGTTTCTGAGGGTCCCTCAGCAAATGGTCTCCTAAACTCTACTATTTGGCTAGATAATAATAAGGAAGAGGATGAAGTTTCAAGCCCAATAAAACAAATGGACGAGCCTTGTGTACCTACTACTAAAAAACCCAGCCCACTCATCACTTATAATCCATCAAACCATCCAACACACCCTCTAGTAAACAACTCACCACTCATACCTCCCTTGCCTTGCCTCCCTACAAACTTAATCGAATATGCTAGAAAACCCTTTTTCCCCTTACCCACCTCCTGCATCTCCCACTACCCCATATATAGTTGAACTCCCTGATGATAGTGATGAATCTAACACCCTTAACTAAAACATTCTAAACTCCGTCTTCCCTATTATCCCTTACGAACGAGCTGTGGTTACAAATTGGAACAATCTAAAATGCGAGTTGGATTATGCTGAGGATCAATATGTTGCCAAGAGTCTCAATCAACATCCCTAACCCAGAACCATGTCTACCAAAACGAGCTAACCTATCGCCACTTGAGAAAGGAAAACATGTCCTTGCATTTGAAAAGAAAAAGAAGAGGAGGTATGAGAATCGTAATCGAAGCTTTTTACTATTGCTAAAATTTCCTCTCTTAATCCTAAGGACCTACCTGGACATGAAGTGAGTCAAAGTCTTGCTATTTCCGAGAAAAGGCACGGTGAACCCTCTCTAGTATCCTTGATGGAGACTAAAGTTCAAATGAACAAGATTGAGAAGAACTGAAGGAGACTACGTTACTATAATCACTTTTATGTTGAACCAGCTAGGACAGGAGGAGGTTTATCTATGTGATGGAATGAGGGATTAAACATTAAGATACTACAGGAAGACAAAAACCTTATACATGTTCAAATCATTTCTGGGATGGATCCATTGGTAGGATTTTTTACTCTGGTTTATGGTCTACCCAAAGAGCAGCATCATAGAGGTTGGTGGTAGAGACTCAAAGGACTAAATCCTGGTCCAAATACACCATGGCTTGTCTTGGGTAATTTCAACGAGCTTCTCTATAACTTTGAGAAAGATGGTGGATGGACACGTTCTTTGAGATCCTTTGGATCTTTCCAGGATTTCATAGATACTTGTGACATAATGGATTTAGGTTATAAAGGGCTTGGCTTCACTTAGTCAAATAATCGCCTTGAGGAAGACAACATCATAGAGAGGCTTGACAGAGCGGTTTGTAATGGATCATAGCGAGATTTATGTCCCAATGCCCAAGTAAGTAACTTAGAGCCTCTTAGTTCTAATCACTCCCCCCTTATCCTCATTCCTAATTACGTTGGTCTTGGTTGTGACAAAGTTTTTCGCTTTGAAATGAATTGGATTAAACACTGTGAGTATGCATCTATTATTCAAAACAATTGGTCTGCTTTAAACTCTAAACATGATGATGTTGTGTAAACATGTGTCTGATTTGAATAAAGTTAGATCTATCCTGATTAAATAGAGCAAGAAGGCATTTCCTAACAACCAAAAGTTGCTAGCTCAGTTAATGTCTGAATTTAAACTCTGTTATGAGGGTGTGTGGGATAGAGAAAGTACCGAGAAGACTAAGTAATTGCTTCCCAAATTGAGGATGTATGGACTCATGAGGAAGTGTTTTAGTTTCAACACTCTAAGATAAATTGGCTCTTTTGGGGTGTTGATAACATGAAATTCTTTCATACAATTGTTGACCAACACAAAAGAAGAAATAAAATTGTAAGACTAAAAAAGAGATGATGGTGTTTGGATTGATGACCCCTCAAGACATCAGTTCATGTTTTTCCTTCTTTTATAATACTCTCTTTGCCTATTATGCGGAGTGAAATTTTGACGATGTGTTATCCTTTGTCCCATTCCTGATTTTTGTTGAGGAAAATAACCTTTTGCTAGCAAGTATCACTAATGCAAAAGTTAAAAGCGCGGTTTCTGATTTGGAGTGCTAAAAGCTCCAGGTCTAAACGGCTTTACAGGGACTTTCTACTAGCAACCCTGGGACACAATTGACCCACAAACATATTAATTGGTGCGCCACTAGTTTAACCAAGAATCTGGACTTGATAGGGTTAATAACATTGATTTAATTTTGTTCCCCAAGATCGATTCTCTTGAAAATGTGAATCACTTCTGCCTAATTAGTCTATGTAATTTTAGCTATAAGGTGTTTTCTAAAATCCTTAGCAATAGAATGAGGGGTATAATGCCAAAGATCATCACAGAGTAACAACAAGCTTTTGTACCAAGTAGATTAATCCAAGACAAAATTCTTTTGATTCATGAAGCTTTCCACTACTTAAAAAATAAAACTGGAACTCAGTTTAAAGTAGCCATCAAATTGGATATGAATAAAGTATATGATAGGGTTGAATAGGAATTTTTGGAAGCAATTTTACTTAAATTGAATTTCCACCCAAAATGGGTTCGACTTCTTATGCAGTGTCTATCCTCTATACAATTTAACCTAAGTATAAGGAAGGAAAATAGATGTCCTCTCACCCTAATATGGCCTCCGCTAAGGAAACCCCTTATCGCCCTACTTATTTATTTTGGTGGCGGATGTCTTATCATGAATGGTTACTGAACATATGCTACATGGGGATTTAATTGGTGTCAAATTAGCTCTATCGTGCCCCATTTTATCCCATTGCCTTTTTGCAGATGACTCTATTTTTTTTGCTACACGCTAGTAGGGTGAATTATACTATTTTTAAAAGCATAATGGAGGAATACTGCACAGCTTCTGGCCAACGCATAAATTTATCAAAATCCTGCACTTTTGTATCTCAAAATGCACCAAAATCTATTTCTACAATGGTGAGTAAAGTCTTGAACATCCCATATACTAATTCGGTAGATAACTATCTTGGTCAACCGATTTTATGGGGAAGGTCAAAGGTAGAAGCCCTTGCTTTGGTGTGAGATAAACTAAGGAAAAAGATATTTGGCTGGAACAAAACATTCTTATCACATGTTGGACGGGAAGTACTCGTTAAATCCATTGCTAATGTCATGCCCACATATTTAATGGCTTGCTTCTTGTATCCTAAGAAGACATGTCATGAATTGGAAGCATTATCTCAAACTTTCGGTGGGGCGAATCTGAGCATAAAAGGAAAATACACTAGAAATTCTAGAAAAAATGACTCAGAAGAAAAGTGGGGTGGATTAGGCTTTAAAGATTATCATAATTACAATTTAGCACTTTTGGGGAAATAGTGTTGGAGATTGATGATTGAACCTGATGCATACTAGACGTGTACATCAAAAGGGATATATTATCCCAAATGTTCTTTTTTAAATTAAAAAAAAGGATGCAAAGCTTCTTGGGCATGGTATAGCCTATTAGAAGGTTGAAATATTTTCAAAAATCACTCTTATTATAGGCTGGGTGATAGCAAAAGTATTAACAATAATCCTTGGCTTCCTTCTCATCAAGATTTCCAACTAACTGTGATACATATCCCACCAAAACAAAAGGAGCTACAAGTATCTGACCTTGTAGTACAAAGGCAATAGCAGCAATCACGACTCTCATTACCACCTCATCTCCTCCAGGGCATAATAAATGTTAAGATCCCTTTCATGAATTTCCAAGACCATATGCTTTGGACAGACAGTCCTAATGGTTAATATACGATGAAAGAAGGGTACCAATGGCTCCAAAACCACCCACCTCCTACTACACAGCCTGCTGCTACTACTTCCTCCTCATACCAACCAGATCCTTGGAAGTTTATTTTGAACTAGAAAGTCCAACCTAAAATAAAACACTTTCTATGAAAAGTGTGCTCCGAAGCTTTACTAACAAAGGAGGCCTTATTGAAGTGCAAATGCATTAACTCCCCATTACGCTCAATCTGTGGTCAATCCCCAAAAACTATGGAGCATTGTCTTTTTTTGTGTGATAGTATGATAGGGTTAAAAAAACGTGGTTTGCCTTCCCCTTGCTTTACATGTCTAAATTAAATATCTTCAGTTTTGAAAAATGGCCTACAGATATAATGAATGCCCTTAAAACTGATGAGTTCATCCAAGCTAGTGTAGCATACATTTGTTTGTATATGTGGAAAGCTCGATGTTGTGCAGTGTTTGACAATAAGTTGTTTGATTATGATTGGAATTTACAAAATGACAGTTTATCTATAACTAAATTTTAGAGGATGGGGAATTCATTTCTTGAATCTACCTCTTCACCACCTCCTAAAAATGTGCCCCAGTTATGGTCTGCTCCCTGTGCTAATACTTTTAAACTAAATGTTGATAGCTCTTATGTTACATCTTCAGGAAAAAGTGGCTAGGGCTTTGTGGTACGTGACTCATAAGGGGAGGTGTTTGATCTCTTATGTTAAGCTGGTGAAGCAAGTCTGCTTTTTATAGTGAAGCTGAGACGTTACACTCTAATGTTTTCAAATGCAAAGATCGTGCATTTGGGTAGCTGTAGGTGGAATCTGATTGTTTACCACTAGTACAGGATGTCATGGGAAAAACTTCTTGTCCAGATTGGAAAGTAAACTTCTATGTTTATGATTTGAGTCATTTCTTTCAATCTAGTGGGGATTTTCATTTAGTCTACGTTTTTAGATCTTGTAATTTTGCTACTGATTAGCTAGCTAAAGCAAGTTATAAGGGATGCGGCCTCTATGATAGGACAAGTGTCCCCCATCCCCTCTTTCTACCTTTCAAAAGACAAAGATGGTTGTAAGCTAGGCATTGGTTGAACCTTGCATTGAATTTCAATGAAAGCTTTTTGTCCCAAAAAAAATAGAGCAAGCCGACCATGAGTAAGAGATAGAGAGACGGTGGCTTGGGCAAGACTAGTGGCAACTAAGCTAGAGTAGGACTGTGAGGACTATTTAGGTTGGGGGTGTAAGCCACAGAGAGAGAGAAGTTGTCTCTCAATTACATTCATAAGTCATGTATGCAATAGGGATATTTATATTATTAGGTTTCCTACCTAACACTACCTAATATCTACTATCAACTACTATTAATTGCATTTATATTTCCTAACAATCCTCCTCAAGTTAGAGTGTAGATGTTAATTAAGCCCAATTTGTTACAAAGATAATTAACACGAGTCCCGTTTAAGGCCTTAGTTAGAAGATCTTCTGATTGGTCACTAGACCACACATGTAATATATAAATAAAGTTCTCCTTGATCTTATCACGTACAAAGTGACAGTCGATCTCAATATGTTCTGTACATTCATGAAACACAGAATTAGAGTCTATATGTAGAGCAGCTTTATTATCACACTATAGCTTTGCACGCAACAACATGGCAAGACCAACTTTCATTAATTGGTGAAGCTACACAATTTCTTACATAGACTGAGCCATGGCTCTATATTCAGCTTCCGCACTAGAACGAGAATTTACATCATGCTTCTTGCTCCTCTAAGACACTAAATTTTGACCCACAAACACGAAATATCCTGTGATATATCTCCTAGTAGCCTTTGACCTTACATGATCTGCATCACAAAAGTATTTAATCTCTGTGTAGCTATGATTCGTATAGAGTATACCATGATCAGGTCCAAAGCTTTATTGGAAATTGTGCCCTAGAGGCCAATCAATATACTTTGAATATTGTTATTTAATGAATTTCTCCATTTTATTGTCATATTATTTGCATATTTAATGTGATAACTTTATCCTTGGATAAATCATAAAGATTGTCCTAAATGTCCTTGATCTATCATCTATGCGGGAGCAACGATAAAATAAGACCAGTATGACTCTGATAAGGTATGGAGATACGAATCAAAGTCTTAGGCACTTGTAAGAGTATAAGGTGTTGGACTGA
This sequence comes from Albizia julibrissin, assembly GCA_037074505.1. Classification (NCBI taxonomy): domain Eukaryota; kingdom Viridiplantae; phylum Streptophyta; class Magnoliopsida; order Fabales; family Fabaceae; genus Albizia; species Albizia julibrissin. Next base: position 19,310,843 of record CM073486.1, on the reverse strand, counting down.
CCCGCTATGAGAAAAGTGAATGGATTAAGTCAAGCTTATCTCATGTATAACAACGTCACTATAACCTTTGATTTGAGATCATCATGGATTCTTACATGAGAGTCGCTAAGCTTTGACCTAGTGAAAATTCACCTTTGACCAGGTGATGATAAAGGCTATAATCGGGATTGGCGGTTTTCATGCAAAGGAATGTGAATGGTCAAGATGGAATTTGTCTCTCACATTAGTAGAGAGATATTACTGAGCCCCTCGATGAGTGAGTCTGATAAATGTATGGTCATACTACGATGGAAAGGAGTTTCCATTTCTATTGTCAAACTACTCAAGAATCGGGAAAGTAATAGTCAGGAATAGGAGGATGACATTATCCATACCTCATCCTTGGCCGAAATATCATATGACAAAAGAGACGTGGCATGGTTGTATGATAGGTTGAATTGTATTATCGATCCTCATATGAATTGAATAGTCGTAATGTCTTGCTAGAGGCCGCTTGCAACTTATAGGTTAATACAATTATTGGCCTATTACCAACTTTATATGGGTGTACAGGGTCGCACACAAGAATAGCCTAACACGAGCTATAATGTCCAGATTTATTAAATCTAAGATGTGTCTAAGATTCGATGAATACAATGTTTAATCTAGGATAGATGAATTCTATATATATCTTTGTACGTATGTGCGCGCGCGCGTGTATGAGATATATATATATATATATATATATATATATATATATATATATATATATTATTAATATTATGTAGTTTTAGTTTCAAATTTAATTTTATTTGATAAAATTAAATTTAATAACTAACATAAAGATATAGTATCTCAGATTTAATTTATAAAGATAAATTAAATCTATTTCCATTGGCTCTTTATTTAGATTAAATAAATAGGTTAAATTAAAACTGTTGGACATATTTAATTAAACCAAATTTATTTAATTAGCTCATAAAATAATTAAATGTTAATTGATATAATATAGATTTCAAAATTAATTAAGATTAATTTTGAAGATCCAACATAGCCCTCATTAGTTATAAAAATGAAAGGTTAGAGAACTCTAGAGCAGAAGAGAAATAGAGAGCCACAAGAAAATCCTAGAGAAATATTGGAGGCGCTAGCACGCTGATCGTGTTGGAATCATATTCATGTGGATACTGGTAGAAGAAACTGATATGAGGTGTTAGCTCCTAGATATTAAAAAGGAGAAAAAATTTAAGGTATAATTCTAACTACTCGATTTAAATGACATTGATAGATCCATAATTGAGATTGGTAAGCTTTTACAATTTTAAATTCTTTTGTTGTGCCTCCCAATCCCAACAAACTTCTCATTGTGCAATAGTCAACTTTGTCAAAAATTGGCTAAGCACACTAACTAGAAATGTCACATCAGAGTGAGTCACCTTGAGATAGTTCAATTTTCTAATCAGTCTATGGTATCTCTCAGGATACGCAAATGGTTTGATTTTCTCTAGATCAACCCTTCTCCTCACATCCTCAGGTCGCTCGTCAAACGGTACGCTATCATCAATATCTAAAAAAAGGATTAAGAATCATGGAAAAGCTACTTGGTGCTACTTCAAGTTTCCCAGTTTCTTTTAGCATATCAAGAATATATTTTCTCTATGTCAAGAGAATGTCTTTCTTGCTTCTCATAACCTTAATCCCAAGAAAGTGCTTTAACGGACTTAAATCCTTCATTTAGAAATGAAAATTAAGAAAGGCCTTGAGTGATAAGATTCCCAAAGTATTGTTACCCGTAATAACAATGTCATCAATATATACTACTAAGAGAATTGTGTATATATTTTTCCACTAATAAAACACAAAATGATCACACTTACTCTGATTCAAACCAAACTTCTTAACGACAGAGTTAAACCTGTCAAGCCAAGCATGAAGGTTCTGCTTCAAACTATATAAAGAATTCTGAAGGTGACATACCTTCCTATGCCCCTTGAGCAACAAAACCAGGTAATTTCTCCATGTAAACTTTTTCAAGAAGATCACCATTCAATAAAGCATTTTCAATATCCAACTGATGGAGATCTCAACTATAAGTGGCTACCATAAAAATGAAGAGGCAAACAAAGGATAGTTTTTCCATAGGGGATAAGGTTTCTAAATAGTTAATATTGTAGGTCTAAGCATATCTCTTGACAACTAGGCGAGCTTTCAAATGCTCTAGAGTGCCATCAGCTTTCATTTTAACCATGAACACCTATTTGTACCTAATAGCCTACTTTCTAGGATGTAAATCAACGAGAGTCTACATACTAGCCTTATCAAGGATCATCATTGTTAGATTCCATGTTTTGATGATAACAAATCATGTTTTGGAAGCTCATGGAATAATTAGCAGCAAAGCAATCCATTCTGGTGATCTGTGCAAGATCACTCGAGTGATTTATTTAATCACTCGAGTGATTTTGTTAATCACTCGAGTGATATTCAAGATCACTCGAGTGATCGCTGAAATCACTCGAGTGATTGCGGAAAATTACAGATCACTCGAGTGATATGGGAAATCACTCGAGTGATCCGCAATTTCACTTCCAGTGATCGCGAAATCACTGCAAGAAAAATTCACTGTTTTGAAAATCACTTCCAGTGATTCTGAATCACTCGAGTGATCCGCCAAATCACTTCCAGTGATTGTTAATCACTCGAGTGATCAGGCTAATCACTTCCAGTGATTTTGTTTTCACTTCAAGAAATTCCCACGGTTTTGCTATTCACTTCCAGTGATTCTCATTCACTCGAGTGATGCGCCAAATCACTTCCAGTGATTAGGATTTCACTTCAAGAAAAATCTACTGTTTTACAAATCACTTCCAGTGAAGCTGAGATAACTCGAGTCATCCGCCAAAATTCTCAAATCACTTCCAGTGATCCTCAATCACTCGAGTGATGTTGGATTTTCGCTGAATCACTTCCAGTGAATTGGAAATCACTGCAAGAAGATTTCACTGTTCACCAAATCACTTCCAGTGATCATAAATCACTCGAGTGATATTTGCAAAGTTACAAATCACTTCCAGTGAATTGAAAATCACTCCAAGAAGAAATCACTGTTTACAAAATCACTTCCAGTGATCCCAAATTCACTCGAGTGAAATATGAAATTTTCAATATCACTTCCAGTGAACCAGCAATCACTCTCAGAAGTTTTCAAAGTTTTCAAAATCACTTCCAATGACACTTCCAGTGATTTTACATCTTCTCATATAATGATTTATTCAAATATACATCTTCCTACATTGACTTTGATTCATTTGCTTTTAACTTCATCAACGACAATTGATTTTGCTAGTGAAACTCAATTATTACTGATTTATCCAAATAGCTTTCAAAATCATATGATATATCATTTTGACACTTAGTTGCGAAAATAGGATCACTCTCTATGGTTTCACTGTCTCTTTTACAAAACACCTCCAGTGATCCATATTAATTTGCTGAGATACAAATATTGCTTAACGGTTATATTCATAAGTGTTACAGCTGTACTCCACCATCACGCACTTGACTTGTAACTGAACACTCCACTCAAACGACAACTATTCATGGTAGCAGCAGAAATTCAAAAGTAACGGAAGACAAATGCTGTTACATTTGTCAGAAGCATCTTTGAATTAACGGGCATATTTACAACGGCATACAAAGGCTACACTATATATGCCCAGCCATTTGAAAAATACAAGAATGAAGAAATACGCCTGAACTTTCCACAAGTGATATCTTCTCAAAAAGGCTTTAACACTTCATCTGTACTTCAGTTTTTATCTACATACTCTGAAAGAGAGATTGTCAGTCATACTAAATCATTCTCAATTGTATTAACTTAAGGTTGAGGAACCTTAAGTAGGGATTTGAAATTACCTTGTGTAAGGGGGAGCGAGTGTCTGGAGGAACTTGCTGTGTGTACTGAGGTGCCAAGAACCCACTAAATCTTGGAAGATAGTGAAAGGCTCAGAAGGACTTCTGAGGACTGGACGTAGGTCAAGTGATTGAGACCGAACCAGTATAAATCTCTGTGTGGACTTTGGTGATATCTCTTCTTTCATTAACTGTGCTTTAAGCTTTATATATATTGAATTTAAATTTGCCAGTTATTTTCTAATCACCCAATTCACCCCCCTCTTGGGTGAAAAGCTTGCTCTAACATTTGGTATCAGAGCACAGGTCTTCTATTTCAGGCTTAACAACCTTAGAAGGATCCGATGGCAAGCATGGGTGAAGCAATCCTTCCTGACGGAGCTTCTATCACTAGACCACCTGGTTTCAATGGTGAACACTTTTCCTTCTGGAAAGCTAAGTTCCGTGTGTTCGTAATAGCTACAGAATACGGACTATGGGATATGATTGAGACTGGGAACTACGTACCTACAAAGACTGAAGAATCTCGAAAAGTTCCTAAATCACCAGCAGAATTCGATGACAATGACAAAAGACTAGTGACTCTCAACAGCAAAGCAATTCTAATGATTCAGAGTGCACTAAGTCAAAAAGAATACTTCAGAATCTGTACGCTTCAGACTGCTAAAGAAATGTGGCAAGCGCTTAAAGTAGCTCATGAAGGAACATCTGGAATTAAAGAAAATCGCATCAATACTCTAACTACAGAGTTTGATTTGCTTCGTATGAAAGAAGGTGAGTCAATAGCTGAATTTGAACTTAGATATACTCACATTGTTAATCAACTTGCAGCACTTGGAAAATTCTATGATCAGAATGTCCAAGTAAGAAAAATTCTAAACATACTCTCCAAAGAATGGGAAGCGAAAGTCACAGCAATAGAGGAGGCCAAAGGAGAATCAATGCAATCTGTGGCTTCTCTGTTTGGAAGTCTTTCAGAATATGAAAGCAAGCTAAAATTCAAACGAGAATTGGAAGAAGTTGGCGACAGGAGGAGGAAAGGTCTTGCACTAAGTGCAACAAAAACGAAGACAGAAAACCAAGAAGAAGAAGAAGAGATCGATGATGATGAAATGGGCCTAATGATCAGAAGATTCAAGAAATTCTATAAAGGCCAAGGATTCAGAAATCTTCAAAGAGGTGGAACAAGTGGCAGAAGAGACTCCAAGGAAATCATCTGCTATGAATGTGGTAAACCGGGACATATCAAATCAGAATGCCCTGAGCTATTACAGAAAATTAAAGAGAAGAGAAACTTCAAATCCTTCAACCGGAAGAAGGCATTCGTTTCAGCAATATGGGGAGATAGTTCCTCAGAAGAAGAAAGCGATGATGAGGAGACAGCCAATATATGTCTGGTTGCTCAAAAAGAAACAGACGAGGAGGTAATGAATTCTGATCCTACGTACGATGAATTACAAAATGAATATGATGCTTTACATTCTGAATTCATCAAAATAGTTAATACCTTGATTACTTGCAAAAAGAGAAACAAAATTCTTGAAGAAGAAATTAAAAACCCTTTGGATAGAGATTGCGAAAAGTGTTTGTCCCTTGAAAAGAAAAATATTGATCTTACCAAAACTCTTGAGAAGTTTACAAAAGGCAGTGAAATGCTAAATGTCATTTTAAAAGCACAACGTCATGTGAATGATAAATCTGGTATAGGATATGATCCGAACCTAGACAAAAGAAAGGGTAAGAAGAAAACAGGAAGCAAATCCTATCTAAGTTATTTCACACGTTCTGTTCACACATCTAATCCTTTTGCTTACTGTAATTACTGCAATAGAAAAGGACATTACACTTCTTCATGTTTTCATAAAAAGAAAGAAATTATAGGAACCTATAAATGGATACCTAAGAAGAAACATGAACTAGAAGTTATCTGTACTAACCCAAAAGGACCCAAAAGGATATGGGTACCTAAAACTTAATTATCCTTAACTGCAGGTTTGTCTCAGAACATCCAAATCAAACAAATGGTATATAGATAGCGGATGTTCAAGACACATGACTGGGGATCCTGAGAACTTCACCACATTAGTACCTAAGGAAGGTGGGAAGGTGAAATTTGGAGGAAATCAAACTGGAAGGATAGCAGGACTTGGAGAAGTCAAAGACAAAATCAAAGACGTATATTATGTTGAAGGCTTATGTCACAATCTACTAAGTGTAAGTCAAAGCACGGATAAAGACAACTGGGTGATATTTGATTCAGAAGAATGTCTGATAGTCAGCAAGAAGGATCTACAAATTAAAAAGAAAAAGTTGAAAACCAAACTCAAAGCAAAAAGGGAAGGTAATTGCTATACCCTTGACATGAATGAAAATATTTCTGAAAATTGTCTTCTAAGTACCACTGATGAGAGTTGGCTTTGGCATAAGCGACTTGCCCATGTTAATATGCATCAATTGCAAAAGCTACTCAAAAAGGGTTTGGTAATTGGGCTACCTAATGTCAATTTCAAAAATGATTTAGTCTGTGATGCTTGTCAAAGAGGTAAGCAAACTAAAACTTCCTTTAAATCAAAAACTGAAATTACCACTAATAGACCACTTCAACTATTGCATATGGATCTGATTGGTCCAGCAAGAGTTAAGAGTCTCGGTGGAAACTTGTACACGTTTGTTATTGTTGATGATTTCTCTAGATTTACCTGGAATATATTTCTATCATCCAAAGATGAAACTTTTTACAAATTTATTACCTTTGCCAAGAAAGTGCAAAATGAGAAAGGTATGTCAATTGCAGGAATCAGGACAGATCATGGTGGAGAATTTGATAATCAAGCATTTGCAGAATACTGTGATACAAATGGCATTGATCACAATTTTTCAGCACCAAGAACTCCACAACAAAATGGTGTAGTAGAAAGAAAGAATAGAGTTCTTACAGACATGACTAGAGCAATGCTCAACGAAAATAACGTGTCTCAAGTCTTCTGGGCAGATGCAATGAGCACTGCATGCTACATCTCAAATAGAGCATATGTCAGAACCAAACTTGGAAAAACACCATATGAACTTTACAAGGGACGGAAACCAAACCTTGCTCATGTACACATATTTGGCTGTAAGTGCTTTATTCATAACAACAGTAAGGATAATCTTGGAAAATTTGATTCTAAGGCTGATGAGGGACTTTTCCTAGGATATTCAAATCATAGTAAAGCATTTAGAGTTTTTAATAAACGAACATGTGTTGTAGAAGAATCAATTCATGTTGTATTCGATGAATATGTATCCTTTAGTAAAGACTTTGATGATGAGATATCTAGAAACCAACCTCCCATTAACTCTTCACATCTTGAAGATGACGATTGTGAAAAAGAAGTTGAACTGAGTAATTCAGATCAACCTCGTGCCTGGAAATATGTCAAGAGTCATCATCTAGATCAAGTAATAGGTGGAGTTAATGAAGGTGTCAAAACTAGAAACAAGGTTTTAAACGAAGTAAGTTTTTCTGCATTCATTTCTCAATTAGAACCTTCTAACATTGAAGAAGCCCTATCAGATAATGATTGGGTGTTAGCAATGCAAGAAGAGTTAAACCAATTTGACAGAAATCAAGTTTGGGATTTGGTGCCCCGGCCTAAAGACCACTCGGTTATTGGCACTAAATGGGTATTCAAGAACAAACTTGATGAATCCGCAGCTATTACAAGAAACAAGGCAAGATTGGTTGCCAAAGGCTATAATCAGGAAGAAGGAATTGATTATGAGGAAACATATGCTCCAGTAGCAAGATTGGAAGCCATACGAGTACTCTTAGCCTTTGCTTGCATCAAAGGATTTAAACTATTTCAAATGGATGTGAAAAGTGCTTTCTTAAATGGATACATCAAGGAGGAAGTTTATGTGAAACAACCTCTAGGCTTTGAAGATGTATCCAAACCAAATCATGTTTTCAGACTCAAAAAGGCATTATATGGTTTGAAACAAGCACCTAGAGCCTGGTACGAAAGATTAAGCAAATTTCTCATCGAATTTGGTTTTACTCGAGGAAAAGTCGATACAACATTATTTATAAAACAAAAACTAAGTGATATTTTGGTAGTTCAGATTTATGTTGATGATATTATATTCGGAGCTACTAATGATTCCTTGTGTAAAGAGTTCTCTGAGATAATGCAGGGAGAATTTGAAATGTCACTGATGGGGGAATTGACTTTCTTTCTGGGTTTGCAAATTAAACAAAGAAAGAATGGAATATTCATATCACAAACCAAATATCTTCAAGAATTGCTTAAGAGGTTTGGATTGGATGAAGCTAATGGAACAGATACACCTATGAGCTCAACCGTACTAATGGATGCTGATGAAAAAGGAGTCAATTTCAACATAACTCAATATCGAGGAATGATAGGATCATTACTCTATCTCACAGCCAGCAGACCTGATATTCAGTTCAGTGTTGGTCTATGCGCAAGATTTCAGTCATGCCCCAAAGTGTCACATGCTGAATTAGTGAAACGAATTTTCAGATATCTGGCAGGCACAAAAGAGTTGGGTATATGGTATCCCAAGAGAGGTAATGAATATTTAGTTACCTATTCTGACTCTGATCATGGTGGCTATAAAACAGATAGGAAGAGCACAAGTGGACAATGTCAATTTCTTGGAGGCGCAGTCGTTTCTTGGTTCAGCAAGAAACAAACTACAGTATCTTTGTCTTCAACAGAAGCAGAATACATAGCAGCCTCAAGTTGTTGTGCACAAGTACTATGGCTAAAACAACAACTTCAGGATCTTGGCATATACCTTAAAGAAATTCCTATTTACTGTGACAACACCAGTACAATAAGCTTGGCGAAAAATCCTGTACAACATTCAAGGACCAAGCATATTGATGTGAGACATCACTTCATTAGAGATCATATTCAGAAAAGAGATGTCAAGGTGTTATTCATTCCTACACATTTGCAATTAGCTGATATTTTCACCAAACCTCTTGCCCGAGAACAATTCATGCATATACGAAGGGAATTGGGAATGGTAAATCCCAATGAATTGTAAGTTGTTTTTAATTTGTATAAATGTTGATTTCATTTTATTTTGATGATCCCATTACTAACTTAAACATCGGAGTATCTACAAAGTTGTTTTGCAGGATGCTCTGTAATATCCTCAAGTAACAGGGACAAACAGAGAAGGAAGACAATGGAGTAAGTGAAAAGTGAAACACTGCAATCACAGGTAAAATTAGATAATTAAATTGATAAATTTGTCACTGGTAAGTCACATGAGTATTTCAATTATTAATTTAGGAGTTACAGCATGATATCAGATTTTGTGAAGTGTTTTTGTACTTCACTCGAGTGATTTTTATATTTCACTCGAGTGAAAACCAAAATCACTCGAGTAAATGTTAAAAATCACTCGAGTGAATGTTAAAAACTCTGATATATCAGTTCCTCTCTCTCTCGCGACTGCTCACCTCCTACCGTCACCTCCATTCGCTGAAAACGCTTGAACCCAGTAACCGCAACCCTCTTTACTACTCTTAACCGACAAATCCCCTCAAAAGCCAGCCCATTTTAGTTTAAATCCTTCCTCCGACAGTTTCGTCTCTCATTTCCGACAGTCTCGTCATTTCACAGTTCACTCCCGACTGTCCCCATTTCACTTTTCTCTCGCCTTTTGCTTCCGACAGCCTACCCAGCGTCAAATTTCTGTCTAGCCGTCGTCAAAACCTTCGCCTCCACTAAGTGTCGGTACCCATGGCAAGAACAAAAAGGCCCGGGCAATCTCCACCACCTCCACCTCCGTCTAAGAGGGCGAAAGCCCCCTCTGAACCAGAACCCATTCAACCCAAACCAAGACCCAAGGGGATTCGGATTGAGGAACCCACGGGAATGGCTACCCGTTCGCATACTAGCGTGAAAGGGAAAGGGAAAGAAAAATCAGATGTCCAGTGAGAAGCAGATGTCCAAGAATCAACTTTGCAAAGAAAAATCACACGGGCAGCGAATATCTTGGCAGCTTCTGTGCCTCAGAAGTCACGGTATGCAAGTCAAGCCACTGGTAGTTGACAGTCTGGCTCCCTGGCTGAAGACCCTACTGAACTCCTTGAACCACCTTCTGGGTTTAACACTGGTAATCTCAGTATCTTGAACTCCATTGTGTTTGCCTCACACTTTGCCAAAAGAACCTTCTGTCCTGTTGTGTGGGTTGACTTGGAGGAACTAAAACAGAAATTTCATATTGATCTAACCCCATATTTGAAACAATATGAACCTTGGCTGAGATTGAGAATGTCATACAATCCTTTGGTTGTCAAATATTTTTATTGTAACATGAAGACTGCTGATGTAAAGGATGACCAAGGAAACATCATTGCTGAGAGAATTGAAACAAGTATTAGAGATCAGAAAATTCTTCTGTCTGGGGATCTTATCAACACCTATCTAGGCATAGAGGATGCTCCCATGAGGCCTCCACGTGTCTTCAATATTCATGAACTAGTTGATATCTTTAGACCAGGACAGCCTGGTGTGCCTTTACCCAATTCTCCAGCCTCTCTTACCAACAACCAGAGAGCCTTATTCTACATTTACTCCCGCAGCATGGTTAACAAAGCAAAAAAATTTCACTCATATCACGGGGAAGGATCTTCAGATGATGGCTTCTCTTATGACAAGGGAAAGAAGAAACGTGGGGGAACTCATTTTTCAAGAGATGAAGAGGTTCAGATTTCACTCTTCCAAGTCTACTACTATTCCCTATCCTCAGCTTGTGTCCTACATTCTTTCCATACACAACATTTGGCATTTGACACCTGACGGAGATATTGTGAGGATTCCCAAGTTTGGGAAAATTCACCTCACTAGGATGGGAATTACCATTCCTGCTGGAGCATCATCACAGCCTCAGAGACATCATTCACCTCCTCCTGAGGCCAGCCAGAGAGAACCCCAGAGGATGGACCCTTCACCCTCTAAGATGGATGAGGCACAGTCATCTAGAGCAGTCTCCCATGGTCCTTCTTTTACTCAGGCTGCTATTCAGACGTATATCCAGGAGGCCATTCAGTCTGCAGTCACTCAGTTGAAGAACTCTAATGCTCAACTGATTGATCAAGTCAATAATCAAGTGACAATCTTAGTGGCAGCAGTGGATCATAATTCCAATCTCCTTTTTGAGCGTCTGACTGAGCAGTCACAGAGAATTCAGAGGATTGAGGATGGTCTCAGGACTCACCTTCATATCCCCTTCCCTGACTTACCACCTGCCTCCTCACAACCTCCTCCATCAGATTCTTCAGTTCCAGAGATTTCACTTTCTGATCCTCCCATCATTCCTCCCATTATTCCTTCAGACACTCCTCCAGCACCTCCCACAATCTTTATCTCTGATCCTATTTCTGCTGGTGATATTCCACACACTGACTCCATTCTCCAGACTCCATCATCTTCTTCACATCATACTGCTTCTAGTTCTCATACTGAGGAAATTATAGCTGAGGAAGCCACCACAGAGGTCATAGGACCTACTCACTCCACTTCCACCACTCCTCTTGAGCCATCTCCTACCACATTTTCCTTCCAATCTCCTCCACAACTTTCCATTATTCCATATGTTCCACCTACCTCTTTCTTTGCATCTGCATCCACTCAAGCCTCTACACCATCTACCTCTCCTTTAGATGATGTCAAAAAGGGGGAGAAGAGCTGATATGATATATATGATATATTTTCTTTTGATGCATATGTGTTCTAGTTTATAATTCCAAGTTATGTATTTTAGTTTCCCAAGAACTTGTCATTGTGTAGCTTATGTAATCTGAACTGACTCTAATCTAATGAAAATATGAGTTTATGATATGATCTCATGAAATTTTTAATACATCTGTGTTTATGATTGCAGTAGCCAACATGATCTCATGGAAATCCTAGTGTATTGCAGCCGCCAAAATGATTTCAAAAAAAAATCACTTCTTATGTGCATTTTCTGTTTACAATGGTTTTTGAACTTTGAACTTACATCTTTTACTTTCCTAAGGTCAAAAACTCTTAATCTTTTAAACAAACTCATCTTAGCAATTGCAAATCAAAATTATTACAAAAGTTCTCAAAAAGATCAAGTAAAGTGTATTAGAAAATCAAAATCTTAAACTTGATCATATGATATGTTTTGTCATCATCAAAAAGGGGGAGAATGTTAGATTCCATGTTTTGATGATAACAAATCATGTTTTGGAAGCTCATGGAATAATTAGCAGCAAAGCAATCCATTCTGGTGATCTGTGCAAGATCACTCAAGTGATTTATTTAATCACTCGAGTGATTATGGATCACTCGAGTGATTTTGTTAATCACTCGAGTGATATTCAAGATCACTCGAGTGATCGCTGAAATCACTCGAGTGATTAACAAAATCACTCGAGTGATTGCGGAAAATTACAGATCACTCGAGTGATATGGGAAATCACTCGAGTGATCCGCAATTTCACTTCCAGTGATCGCGAAATCACTGCAAGAAAAATTCACTGTTTTGAAAATCACTTCCAGTGATTCTGAATCACTCGAGTGATCCGCCAAATCACTTCCAGTGATTGTTAATCACTCGAGTGATCAGGCTAATCACTTCCAGTGATTTTGTTTTCACTTCAAGAAATTCCCACGGTTTTGCTATTCACTTCCAGTGATTCTCATTCACTCGAGTGATGCGCCAAATCACTTCCAGTGATTAGGATTTCACTTCAAGAAAAATCTACTGTTTTACAAATCACTTCCAGTGAAGCTGAGATAACTCGAGTCATCCGCCAAAATTCTCAAATCACTTCCAGTGATCCTCAATCACTCGAGTGATGTTGGATTTTTGCTGAATCACTTCCAGTGAATTGGAAATCACTGCAAGAAGATTTCACTGTTCACCAAATCACTTCCAGTGATCATAAATCACTCGAGTGATATTTGTAAAGTTACAAATCACTTCCAGTGAATTGAAAATCACTCCAAGAAGAAATCACTGTTTACAAAATCACTTCCAGTGATCCCAAATTCACTCGAGTGAAATATGAAATTTTCAATATCACTTCCAGTGAACCAGCAATCACTCTCAGAAGTTTTCAAAGTTTTCAAAATCACTTCCAATGACACTTCCAGTGATTTTACATCTTCTCATATAATGATTTGTTCAAATATACATCTTCCTACATTGACTTTGATTCATTTGCTTTTAACTTCATCAACGACAATTGATTTTGCTAGTGAAACTCAATTATTACTGATTTATCCAAATAGCTTTCAAAATCATATGATATATCATTTTGACACTTAGTTGCGAAAATAGGATCACTCTCTATGGTTTCACTGTCTCTTTTACAAAACACCTCCAGTGATCCATATTAATTTGCTGAGATACAAATATTGCTTAACGGTTATATTCATAAGTGTGTTACAGCTGTACTCCACCATCACGCACTTGACTTGTAACTGAACACTCCACTCAAACGACAACTATTCATGGTAGCAGCAGAAATTCAAAAGTAACGGAAGACAAATGCTGTTACATTTGTCAGAAGCATCTTTGAATTAATGGGCATATTTACAACGGCATACAAAGGCTACACTATATATGCCCAGCCATTTGAAAAATACAAGAACGAAGAAATACGCCTGAACTTTCCACAAGTGATATCTTCTCAAAAAGGCTTTAACACTTCATCTGTACTTCAGTTTTTATCTACATACTCTGAAAGAGAGATTGTCAGTCATACTAAATCATTCTCAATTGTATTAACTTAAGGTTGAGGAACCTTAAGTAGGGATTTGAAATTACCTTGTGTAAGGGGGAGCGAGTGTCTGGAGGAACTTGCTGTGTGTACTGAGGTGCCAAGAACCCACTGAATCTTGGAAGATAGTGAAAGGCTCAGAAGGACTTCTGAGGACTGGACGTAGGTCAAGTGATTGAGACCGAACCAGTATAAATCTCTGTGTGGACTTTGGTGATATCTCTTCTTTCATTAACTGTGCTTTAAGCTTTATATATATTGAATTTAAATTTTCCAGTTATTTTCTAATCACCCAATTCACCCCCCCTCTTGGGTGAAAAGCTTGCTCTAACAATCATTTCTTCTTTCATTATAGCACGCTAACCGAAAAAGGTTAAGGCTTAGTGGAGAGTAGTGGGAACAATGATAGAATCTAAGGATGCTATAAAGGAATAGGATGGAAGAGAGAGGTAATTATAAGAAATAAAGAAGAAATAGGATAGGTACAAGTACTTTTACCTTTGCATATGACAATGAGCAGGTTATCATAAGTGTTAAAAGCATCATGAGTATCAAAAGTATTAAGAGTATCAGAACTTTTAGGAGTATCAGGCACTATTTCTAGTTCAGAGGTAAGAGCAGGGTGAACTGATTCTAGATCAGACACTGAAGTAGGCACTGGTGGGCCATGAACATGATCAACTACATTATTTTCCCTAGGATGTTTCTGATAAACATTATCAATAGTTGGTTTATTAGGTGTCAGAATAAACGCTTGCACTGGTGGTAACTGAACATACCTTTAGCTATGTCAGGAGATATAGATGGAGTAGAGGCAGAGAAGAACAGAGTTGACTCATGGAAGGTGACATCTATAAACACAAGAAAATGATGAAGAGTAGGAGAATAGCACCGATAACCCTTCTAAACTATAGAATACCCAAGCAAGATATACTTGAGAGACTTAGGATCAAGTTTTGTAACCATGGGAGGAACATCTTGAACAAAACAAATACAACCAAAGATTTTGGATCAATAGGAACAAGGGGTTGGATGGAAATAAAGTTGTGTACGGAGTGTCACCATTAAGGATAGGAGAAGGCATACAATCAATAAGAAAACACGCAGTAGACACAACATCAGCTGAACAAGGCTTAGGGACATTCATTTGAAATATTACAGCTCGAGTGACTTCTAATAAGTACCGGTTCTTACGTTCTACAACACCATTTTGAGCTAGTGTATCTGGACAGGAGGACTGATGAAGCATGTCATGTTGTAGCATATAGTTTTAAAATTTGGTAGAGAAATATTCTTTAGTATTGACACTTCTTAAGGTTTTTACAAATACACCAAACTGAGTTTGAAATTTAGCATAAAAGTTGCAAAAATGATAGAACGACTCATAACAATTTTTCATTAAATAGAGCCAGGTTGTATGAGAAAAATCATCAACAAAAGTAATAATGTACTTAAAACTAGGTTTTGACTCAACAGGATATAGACCATAAACATCATAATGGACTAAATTAAAGGGAAACATAGCTCGTTTATTAACCCGAGGTGCCAAGTGAACACAATGATGTTTAACAAACTGACATGACTCACAGTCTATGGATGACAAATGAGGGAACTGAGGATACATCCTCTTTAAAGAGGATAAGTACACTTGACCCAAACGACAATGAATGTTAAAAGGAGGCGAACCACCAAAGCAAGTAATAGAATATGGTACCTGATCATCAAGGAAGTAATAGCCACCAGTTCATAACCCTTGCCAATAACTTGCTTCGTAATGAGATCCTGAATCAAACAATGATCAGGAAAGAGTGTGATAAAACAGTTTAATTGTCGAGTAAGCTTGCTAAAAGAAAAAAAATTAAATGCAAGGTCAGGGACATTAAGGATAGGGGATAAGGCATAAAGAGAGTAGGCTTGATAGTGTCAGATCCAAGAACACATGAATAAGAACCATTGGCAATGGTTATTGTTAACATCATGAAATTCCTGTCAAAGTGGCATATTTACCTTTAGTTTTGCATACATTTTGGATAAATTCATAGATAATTGATGATAAATGTGCAAAGCTAATGTGCCCAGGGGTATTGATGATAAAAAGGTGTAAATTCTCTGTTTAAGCCCCATAATTGTATTAAAATTATATCAACACTATTTTTATAGATTTCATTGTGTTGATAGGTTAATATTGGAGCCACAAAGAAGTCATTGGAGGCACCAAAGGATGATCAAGAAGTGGGAATGGAGCTAAGGAAGTCAAAGCACCATGGAAGAATAAGAAAAGGGTAAAGAAGGCCAAAAAGCTTCTTATGGAAGCTTGGGCACGGCCAAGATCATCAGGGGAGTTTGGCCGCAGCCAACCAATCTTTGGCCATGGCCAAAGAAGTTCCAGAAACTTTTTGGCCGCGGCCAACATTCTTTAGCCACCGCCAAAATCCTTCCAGAAAGTTTTTGGCTGCAACCAACATTCTTTGGCCGCGGCCAAACAACCTCCAGAGATATTTTGGCCACGGCCAATGCCCGAAAATAGAAAAAATATGTTTTGATGATAGAACGGATTCTAGGGCCTATAAATATGAAATTAATACATCATAGCCTCATTCTGGACCTGGGAGGCACTGTGGAGATATGCTCTGCTAGGGCTTGGAGCTTGGAGGTGGAGATCGGGCTAGATATTGAAAATTTAAAGAGATTTGAGCTTCTCCTCTTGGTTTTTCCTCTCCTTCTGCTGTCTTTCCCTTTTGTTCTGCTTTATAACTGATGTATGCCATGTTTCTTCTGGGTTTTATGAACATGTATAGCTATAGTTTTATTGTTTGGATTGTTTTGAACCCTTATATGGATTAAGTACTCATTTCCCCTTTATATTTATGTTGAATGGTTGGTTTGTATTGATTTTACTCTGTTCTTAATACTCCTTGTTGGTTGGCCACCAATGCGGCTGTTGGGTTCACTTGGTTGACACCTGAGAGGGTTAGATTGAGTGTAGAACTTGAGTTTAATCGTATGGGAACTTGAAATCCAAGGGTTGGATGGATGGTTTTGTTGATAAGGTAGAGATATACTCATTGATCTCACATAGACACATAGGTTCTGTAATGTAGGTTGGGCTTAATTCTTTAGTTGTGCAACAGGGAAAGTTAACCTTGCGAGTTCAAGATGATCAAGTATCTTTCAACATTTTTAAGGCTTTATCCTTTCTAAATGAAGGTGATTCCTATTACAGAGTAGATACATTGACCAGCTGCATAAAAGACGTGGTAAACGAAATCTGCATGAATCAACCATTAGAAATGGGAATGATAGATGTATCAAAATCTACTAATCCTGAAGTCTTGGAGCAGATTAGGTACCTTGATGCAAATTCCCCAATTTTTATCAAGAAACCATTTGAAGATTTGGGAGAGAGGCCAAGTAAGCTGGTGCCATCAGTTGAAAATCCACCAGAACTAGAGTTGAAAACATTACCATCCCACTTAAAGTATGCTTATCTGGGAGAAAATTCAACATTACCAGTGATTGTCTATGCAGCTCTTACTCCAGAAAAAGAAGAAAAGTTATTAAGAGTTCTAAGGGAGTATAAAACAGTATTTGGATGGTCGATAGCTGATATAAGAGGAATCAGTCCTTCCATTTGTATGCATAAGATCTTAATGGAAGATAATTACAAGCCATCAGTTGAGCACCAGAGAAGACTTAATCCGAATATGAAGGAGGTGGTAAGAAAAGAAGTAATAAAGTGGCTGGATGCTGGTATAATTTACCCAATCTCTGATAGTCAATGGGTAAGTCCAGTTCAAGTTGTGCCAAAGAAGGGTGGAATGACAGTGGTGCCTAATGAGAAAAATGAACTGATTCCACAACGAACGGTGACAGGATGGAGAGTGTGTATTGACTACAGAAAGCTCAACAAAGCCACTAGAAAAGACCACTTCCCGCTGCCATTTATAGACCAGATGCTTGACAGACTAGCTGGGAAAGCCTACTATTATTTACTAGATGGGTACACATGATATAATCAAATTACAATTGCACCTGAGGATCAAGAGAAAATAACTTTTACATGTACATATGGCACATTTGCTTTCAGAAAAATGCCATTTGGTCTATTTAATGCACCAGCAACATTTCAAAGGAGTATGATGGCAATCTTCTCAGATATGGTAGAGAAATTCATTGAGGTATTTATGGATGATTTCTCAATCTTTGGAGAATCATATGATCACTGTCTTGAAAACCTAGAAAAAGTCTTACAACGCTGTGTGGAGACAAATCTGGTTCTAAATTGGGAGAAATGTCATTTCATGGTGAAAGAAGGAATTGTGCTGGGTCACAAGGCATCTAATCAAGGCATTGAAGTGGATCGAGCCAAGATTGAAACAATTGAAAAGCTACCACTCCCTCCTCAATAAAGGACATTCGGAGCTTCTTAGGACATGCGGGTTTCTATAGAAGATTCATCAAGGACTTATCAAAAATCATAAAACAACTTTGTATGCTGTTAGAGAAAAATGTTACCTTTGTGTTTAATGAGGAATGTTTATCAGCCTTCAAAACTCTAAAAAGAGCCTTGACGTCTGCACCAGTTTTCATAGCTCCAGATTGGAATCTTCCATTTGAAATGATGTGTGATGCAAGTGATTATGCAGTCGGAGCTGTTTTAGGCCAAATAAGAGGCAAGGTTTTTCATGCCATTTATTATGCTAGCAGGACACTCTCAGACGCACAGCTGAATTATGCAACAACAGAAAAGGAGCTGTTAGCAGTAGTATTTGCATTTGACAAATTCAGAGCCTACTTGATCAAGTTAAAGGTCATTGTCTGGACGGACCATTCAGCAATCAAATACTTGATCGAGAAGAAAGATGCTAAGCCAAGATTGATCAGATGGGTACTTTTGTTACAAGAATTTGACTTGGAAATCAAAGATAAAAAAGGGACCGAGAATCTCATTGCAGATCATCTTTCTCGGTTAGAGCCATCTGAACAAAAGAGAGAATCACCAATCCAGGAGAATTTCCCGGATGAGCAACTCTTTGCCATACAATCACAATTCACCCCATGGTATGCTGATTTTGTAAATTATTTGGCAAGCGGAGTAATGCCTTATGAACTTTCTAAAGTGCAAAAGAAGAAGTTTTTAGTTGATGTAATGCATTATTTTTTGGAAAATCCTTTCTTATATAAACAATGCCCAGATCGAATTATCAGGCGATGTGTTCCTGAGGAAGAAATGGCCAGCATCTTAAATCACTGCCATTCATCCCCATATGGTGGTCATTTTGGAGTAAATAGAAAAGCTACTAAAATCCTTTAGTCTGGGTTTTACTGGCCTATGATAAGTAAAATATTTGCATATTCATTTTCCCTTATATGATGATTTTGTGGACTATATTTGAGCTGAATGTAATCAATTTGGGTGTAATTAATAAATAAATAATGATTTTCTTGCAGCCATGGATAGTACCAGATTAAAAGAATTAAAGAAGGCATTTAAGGAAAAGTTACTATTCATATGACTATTCACTGTACACTGTTCATGCGGTACTGTTCACTGTGAACTGTAGCAGCTTCACTGTAGCAGACGGTGTGGTTGGTTACTGTAGCGGACGGTGTGGTCGGTTCATTGTAGCAGTGCGGTTCCTGTAGCGGACGGTGCACTGTAGCAGTCCGAAAATGAAGCCTATAAATAGAGCTTCTTGGCACCCTAAAAGGGAGGGGAAGAAGGAGGAAGGAAGAGAGAGAGAGAGAGTTTCTATTTTAGAGAGAGAGTTGTTATTTTTAGAATTTATTTCTTGTATTTTTTTTACTTCTTGCATGCCTCCTACATGGATGGTTTTACCTCCTATATGGGAGGCCTAGGTAGTCCTCCTTTATGGATGGTATAGGTTGCCACCTACATGGATGGTTTTACCTCCTATATGGTAGGCTAGATTTTCCATTTTCATGCATCTTGTAGTAGTATTTTTATGTTTTTGTAATTAATTTTTATGCAATATTTATGATGTTTAGAATATATTTTGGTTTTGTTTTTAATTTTATCATGAGCTAAATTTTCCTTTTCCTAGGGTGATGACGTAGCTTACTAATGACGGATTGAATCTTAACTTATTAAATCTAGTTTTAATTTTTCCTTCATGATTGAGTTTTAATTATTACTCTTAATGCTTACAATTGATTGGCCACCTTTTGGATGATTTTAATATGCATGTTGAGACCGGAAGGAGATACATGTGTGTGGATCCTATAATTAAAACCATAATTTGCATATGAAATAGGAATATATTCATATGGGTTGTGTAGTCTTAATTGAGTTCCATAAATCTTAATGCATGATTGATTGCTTAAATTCATATAGTGTTAGATATGATTAGTTTTGATGATGACAAATATAGATGTCAAATGTTAAGCATAAGAAGCTTGCATAGTATAATTTTCCATTACATTGACTAACTATTTGATGTTGCATATATTGTAGATTAGTCAAGCAATGGAAGAAAGAAATTGAGGAATAAGGAACTTGCAAGAATTAATGAAAAATATGAAGATTCAAGTTTTTATGGGTACTGTAGCAGTGGGTACTGTAGCAATACGGTTACTGTAGCAATTGGCACTGTTTGGCACTGTTTGGAACTGTAGCAGAGTGATTTTTAACAAATCACTCGAGTGATTTGAGGAATCACTCGAGTGATTCATTAAAAAACGAAATCACTCGAGTGATTCAGCAAATCACTCGAGTGATATGCAGCATTTCAGAGTCTGTGCTTCGTCCAGCTGAGCGAGGTCTGGTTATTTGATCATATCTCTCACAATACAACTCCAAATCAGACGAAACCAATTGCATATGAAACTAGACTCCCAATGCGTAATTTTGACACCAGAAACAACATCAAAGGAGCTCATATGTGGTAGATATCAGTGTTCTAATTTGACCTTCATGTCAGCGTCACTTTCTGGAACAGTATTAGTATTTTCGCTATAACTCTCAAACCACGGATCCTATTGAGCTGAAACCGGTGCCATATGAAATTAGACTTCCAGGGCTTTCGATTGATATATAATACAGCATTTTTGGAGTCATATTCGAAGAGTTATGACATCTGGAAGTTGACCTATGTTTACTGAAGAACTGGAAACGAATCACTCGAGTGATTTCAGCATTCACTCGAGTGATATGCCATTTCACTGGAAGTGATCGTAAAATCACTGCAAGAAAAATTCACTGTTTCAGATTTCACTTCCAGTGATCTCCAAATCACTCGAGTGATATCTCAAAATTTCTAAATCACTTCCAGTGATCTCCAAATCACTCGAGTGATATCTCAAAATTTCCAAATCACTTCCAGTGATCTCCAAATCACTTCCAGTGATATCTCAATTTTTCCATTTCACTTCCAGTGATCTTCAAATCACTCGAGTGATATTTCAACTTTGCCAAATCACTTCCAGTGATCTCCAAATCACTCGAGTGATATCTCAAATTTTCCAAATCACTTCCAGTGATCCTGAATCACTCGAGTGATGCGACAAATCACTTCCAGTGATTGAGAATTCACTTCAAGAAAAATACACTGTTTTGAAAATCACTTCCAGTGAATTCCAAATCACTCGAGTGATGCGCCAAGTTTTCCAAATCACTTCCAGTGATCTTGAATCACTCGAGTGAAGCTTGTAAAGTTGCAAATCACTTCCAGTGGATTCAAAATCACTGCAAGAATATTTCACTGTTTACCAAATCACTTCCAGTGATCTTGAATCACTCGAGTGATATTTGAAAAGTTGCAAATCACTTCCAGTGAATTGGAAATCACTCCAAGAAGAAATCACTATTTACAAAATCACTTCCAGTGATCCCAAATTCACTCGAGTGAAATATGAAAATTCCAATATCACTTCCAGTGAACCAGCAATCACTGTCAGAAGCATTCAACGTTTTCAAAATCACTTCCAATGACATTATATTCACTTCCAGTGATATTGCATTTTCTCATATAATGATTTATTGTTCCAGTATGCACTTTCCTACATACACTATGATCCATTTGCTATTACCTTCATAGAACTGATTTTGCTAGTGAAATTCTATTATTACTGATTTCTCCAAATTGCTATCAAAATCATAATCCGAATGGGTTCATATGTTATGCAATCTTTATGTTTTCACTTGCTATCATTCTTAGACATTGCTTAATACTTATTTCAAGTGTGAAATAGGGACTCAAGCGTTTGGGTTAAAACTTCAAGTCTGGAGGTGACTCACGGCAAGCATCATCACTTGAAGTGACGCAACCCAGAAAGCGGAAATCCTGTCTTTGGTCAATGATCCAACATATTTATGATTAACACTTCATTGTATTGATATTTGATGTATTGTTACAGAAAGAACAATGAAGAGACCATAGAGAGAGGAAAAACCACTTCGCCGAAGAAGTCGAGCGTCCACTGATAACGGCTAGTTTTTCTGAAGTGGAAATCTGTCAGAGCACGATCAACGGGAAAATATTTAAATACACTCAACGGCCGTGCAAAGCAATGGGACTCCAACAGAAAATGAAGTAGTGACTGTCTAAGCATCAGATGGGATTATAACAGAAGAATATCCGAATGGGCTCAACGGTCAAATGAATCAATAGACTCTAACGGATATCTTCCACAACTCAGCTATAAATAGAAGAGGATTCAAACACAGAAAAGAAGGCAATACACTGAGAACATGAACATGCTGATATTATAAGTCTTCTACCTCCGACCACTCTTTGCTCTACTTCATCTTCTATATTATGTATATTTGAGAGAGTGAATATTTGTATTGTACTTCAGTGAGGATTTATCTACTCTTTGAGAGAGTCTGTAAACACACCATCTATACTTCTGTATTGAACTCAAGGTAGAGGGACCTTGAGAGGGTTGATTACCTTACAGTGGAAGTTGTAGAGTGAATCGCCAGTAAGAGTTTCTGCCCATAAGACTTACAAGGTGCAAGCAGTAGAGAACGTTGCTGCTCGTAAGACTTACAGTGGTGTAAGCAGGAGAGAACGTTGCTGCTCATAAGACTTGCACGGGTAAGCAGGAGAGAAAGGTCTTTGGGATTGCTTTGCTCGACTTGCTGTAAGAAGGAGTAAACCTTACAGTGTGTAAGGGGGAGTAACTGTTGTGAATGTGTAAAGGCTTTTCTTGTGCCCGGTTAAACAAGAAGATAGTGGATTGGAAATCTCAGGAGAAGCCTGGGGACTGGACGTAGGTCATCGTGGATTGGACCGAACCAGGATAAATCACAGTTTGCATATTCTCTTCCCTAAGCTTTTACATTTCCAGCATATATGATTTACATATCAGCTTATGTTTCTATACTTCAGCATGTATTGATTTGATAAGTTGTGAAAAGATTTTAAAAGATCATACCTTCTTATCACACACCCAATTCACCCCCCCTCTTGGGTGTCAGCCAGTTCTAACATTTGGTATCAAAGCTGGACTCTTGTTTAAAGGACTTAACCGTCTCAAGAGTTATCAATGGCTGATCTTGGGTGTTGCTCTCTTTCGGAAGGCTTTGATTATACTATCCCACCTCTTTTGAAAGATATTGATTTTTGGTTCTGGAAAGCTAGAATGACAAGTTTTATAAAAGCATTTGATTATGATATGTGGAATGTTTTTACAAATGCTTTTGATCATAAACCTAGAAAGGATTGGACAGACAAAGAAAAGAAAATGTTTTCATTGAATATTAGAGCAATGCAGTTTCTGTATAATGCCATGACCGAAAATGATTTTGAGAAAATTAGATTTTGCTCTAATGCTAAAGATATCTGGGATACTCTTGATTCCATATATACTTCTAACAAGTGTGTTGAAGTTGAAAGTGTTGACAGTTCATGTGAAACTATAATCTGTGCCTCTATTGTTCATGAACAATTGGAAGCTAATAATGACAAAGGAGAAATCATAGAACACTTCCATACTGTCAACACGGATAGACTAGAAGAAGAGGACTCCCAAAAAGAGCTCATTATAGACAGACATGAAAAATCAATCTCTGAAGCTCAAGATGAACTTAAGGTAAAAGGTTTCAACTCTTCTAGTGATTCTTGCAAAACAGATTTTCAAGGTTTGCATAAAATTATTTTCCAACCAATTATTGATTCTGTTGAGAAAAGTAAAAATATTTTCAAACATGCTGGAAATTCATTTGTGAAGAAAGAATGTAGGCAAACTGAATATTTGAGATTGTCATCCCTCAAACAACACAATACTTGCATAATATCTCAAAATGCATATATTTATACAATTTGCAATTATTGTGGTAAATCGGGTCATATTTCTCACACATGCCATGTTAGAAGAAATCCTAATGTGAGAAATAAATATGTTTGGGTTCCGAAAGGACATATAAAGCCTAATACTAACAATCAAGGACCCAAGTATATGTGGGTACCAAAATGTCCATCTAGTACCTTGTGTATGCAGGATGATCACAAAAGAAATGGACATAAGGATACAGAGAAAATGAAGAAGACGCCAAGAGGTTCTCATGTACCAACAAAGAAGTGTGCATCATCACAAAAGAGAACTCTCAGAGCATCCATTGCTAGAACTACAAAGTATAATCACGGAAAGAAGCAATGGAGAAAAGGCATATGTTCTACCTCAAGAATGAACTATCATAAAGTGCCATTCAACTATCTTGAGCAGAACAAGAAAAGGAAAATCTCTCAGGTATCAAACATAAGACTTTTGAAGTCTATATCTTTTGAGAGAGCTTTGCAGACACCCTTAGAAACACATATGAATGATCAACATAACTGAAAGAGACAGTGGGTAAGCAAAGCCAATCCTCCAAGTGCTTAAAGTAAAGGTATACAATGATAAAACCTCCTATATTGTTATCTTTAATATTTATTGAGGTTTATACACGTTACCTTAGGAATGAGCATTGCAAACTATCTTAGAAATATGTTTTCAAATCATTTGAAAAACTCATCTTGTAAACTTATTTACAAAGGGATTGCAATGTTCAATAGTTTAGTTCTTTATGCATACACGCATGTTTCAAAACTCTTCTTATGCATAAAGTCATCAATTTATTATATTCAATTGTTATGATTTAATTATATTCATAAAGTATGTGAATTTTGTTATGATTCCTATGAGCTAACCATATGTGGATCCAAGTAAAACTGGATACCTTAGGAAGAAAAAGGGTTATACGGTTTTGTAGGAAGAAGAAAGGAATGTCATGCTCTCGGTCAATAAAACAAGGATGAATAGAGCATACATGAATTTTGAAGAGAACATGCAGTAAAGCTTGAATCAAATGCATGGGTTACTCAAGTGATTATGGAGGACTTGAGTACAAAGAAACAAGAAATTGGAAATTAACTTGGGTGTCTACAAGTTATACTCAAGCCAGGTACGATGTATCAGTATGTAAGACTTTCTGCAGAATTTGAGTGTCATGACCATTATTTTCAAAACTCCTAGAAGCACTCGTTCTTTCCAACTCCTCTTGAGTGATAAATATCTGTTCATTACTGCATATCATTAGCAATCAATCATTTGTGTTTTTCAAAATGTTTCAGATTTCTAAATAGACTGAAAGTGAAATTGTGCATAATCCTTCTATTCATCTGAGTTTGAAATGCACAATTTAAGAATACATTTTGATTCATATTGTCTTTATAAAAGTAAATACACATGATTTGAAAATTATTCATATCACATTTGCATTCAAATCATTTTCAAAAATTGGAAGTTAATATTTTTGTATACTGATTGTCAAAAATGCTTCAAACCTATTCACCAAGGGATTTCCCAATCATTGGCATATTGATCATTGATCTTCAATATGCTATCCAAAGCTTGAACTTCTTAATCCTTATTTTCTAATGAGTTAGATCTTATCTATATGAGTTTCAAGTATTTTACCTATAGAATAATTCAATATGTGAAAGTATTGTTGGTTAAGTTATTCCAAGTATTCATTAATGCATCAACCATTACAGTGGAATAACATACTCGGATGATATTTTGGAACTATAATCATTTGGACTAATGAATATGTGTTTTATCATCTATACATCATTATACTCATCTTGTTACTCAAATGCATCAACATTTATTTTCATCTATTTTTGAGTAACTAGAGCCTTGTACTCAAAATCTTGCCATAAATGATCATATATATTTTGACACAATTCTAAGAGGCAAGATTATCACTTGATCAGTAACAAAGTCATTATGCTTATATATGTGTATCTAGTTAAGCCCCTTTTGGCTAATTCATTTTCCATATGACTTTTGCTCTTCAAAATTGTCCAACATGTTTATTCTGAAGAGCAACATGTTATCTTAGTTGAAATTCTAAAGTGAAGCTTTATGACACAGTTTATATCTATTGACTTCCACTATTTTTAGCAAGAGCATTGATATTTAACAAACTGTATAAATATACATTCAAAATCTTAACATCATAATGCATATTCATGATTTGGAAAGACATTCGAGATTTTGAAACAGATTGCATATCTCATTATCATTTATGGAAAATATTCTCGATTTATCATTCCATAAAAGTTGATCATTATAAATAGATTCACTACTCTCTTGATCCGACTTATATGAATTGCTTGACAATCTTATCAATGACATATTCTCTATATAAAGTGTGTTTATAAATTGTCATTGATCTTTGAAAATTATCACTCTTGGTATCACTTGATCGTTATAATTTATGATTCAATGATTTGAATTTACTGAGTAAAATTATATTTTGGTCTGTATTGGTTCATGATACTCTTTGCTGAAATATCATATGATGCACTTGTATAAGAGCATAAGAGTTATTCTATAGAACCAAGAGGAGTTGGGTACCAAAGTATCTAAAGAGTGATATTGAAGAAATACGGGTGGATCAAGCAAACGGAGCAGATACATCTATGAAACGCTTGATTACATTGCTTGATATTGTCATCAAAGAAGCATATTGTGACATCACTTAATCAGGGAATCATATTCAAAAGAAAGATGTCAAAGTGATATTAATTCTGATTCATCTTCAAGTAGCAGATACCTTTACAAATCCTTGCGAAAGATCAATTGGGAATGATTAATCCCAATAAGTTGAGAGAATATTTGTTGCTTATAATGTCTCTATATTTATTCATGTGCTTGATGATTACTGTACTAACTTAAGAATCAAGGTATGAATAAATTTGTACTCAAATAGAAGATGTTATCACTTGAGTGATAATGATGCTACAGGTAGGTAACTCAAGTGTTCTCAGTCAAGCACTCGAATGAGGTAAGTGATTAGAGTAAGTTGTGAAGTAACGCTGGACATTAGTGATTTTCTGTAACTTCACTCGAGTGAATTGTTGCTATCACTCGAGTGATACAGGTTCAGAAGGAAATCACTCGAGTGAATGACAAAATCACTCGAGTGAATCTCTGGAATGAAAGAGAAAATCTCAGATTATATCAGTTATTTTTCTATTGACCGTTTATTTTCAAAATTATCATCATCTTCCTACTGATAAAAATCTCTGAAATTCTCTTAAATTCAGTATTCCTTCTTATGCAAACTATCAACTTTATTTCCTCATAATTAATTTCAAACACTTCCCTATTATTCATGCATCATTTTCAAAATGGGACTAAATATTCAAAATTTCATGCTTTATATCTCTCCACAGTTTCTTCAATGGTTCTTCAAATCCATGAGAATTCTTATTTGAACTCCTCATATTTCTTAAAGCCATGCACTCATTAAGGGGGAGCTTCACATTCACATATGTTTTATATCTTAAAAGCTTATCTCCTTTATTTGACAAAATCATTTTAGTATACTCATTTTCATTTACCCTCAATTGATTAGTTTTGATGATGAGATACTTATCCATTTTCTTTTCAATGATCTCAATTTGCATATACTTTATAGAAAGGAAATTTTTGATACTTGATTGCACTAACCATTCTTCTTGTAAGAATGCTTTTTAGTCATAGCAGGAGAATTTGCTTTATGCAAGATCATTCCTCAGTATGCTACGAGAAGAATATATCAATCTTGAGGACATATGCTTTGATGATCAATCAAGAGAAATATATTGCCTGCAACATTCAAAGCCCTATACCAATACAATAGAGCATTAGCCATATCTGATAAAAATATCGAACAGAAGCTCAAGAGCATCCTGGAGACATCCTCATAATAGTACAACGAAAGTGTGATGGAATGGACTTCATGGATCTATCATCAACTTGCCCAATCCAACTGAGCATTTCTAAAACTCATCTCTTTATATTTTGAGAACATTATGCATTTTTTTCCCAATATGCCTTGATCATGAAAACATCTTTAAATGTGCATATTTTGAAAAATGTGAAAACTATTTTTGTACCATATTCAAATATCATTACTTTTAAAAAGGGGAGAGAAAATTGTTTATTTTGATTAATGGAGAAAATGATATTTCAAATGTATTTTCATAAATACTTCTCCAAGCAACCTTCTTCTTTATACTTCAAACATTTTGCTAATGTCAAATAGGGGGAGAGAAATGGAAAAATATGTTGCACTCAATTTGTCTATTCACATTCAAGCATATTTTTCTTGAAGGATTTGCCATCATCAAAAAGGGGGAGAATGTTAGATATGATTAGTTTTGATGATGACAAATATAGATGTCAAATGTTAAGCATAAGAAGCTTGCATAGTATAATTTTCCATTACATTGACTAACTATTTGATGTTGCATATATTGTAGATTAGTCAAGCAATGGAAGAAAGAAATTGAGGAATAAGGAACTTGCAAGAATTAATGAAAAATATGAAGATTCAAGTTTTTATGGGTACTGTAGCAGTGGGTACTGTAGCAATACGGTTACTGTAGCAATTGGCACTGTTTGGCACTGTTTGGAACTGTAGCAGAGTGATTTTTAACAAATCACTCGAGTGATTTGAGGAATCACTCGAGTGATTCATTAAAAAACGAAATCACTCGAGTGATTCAGCAAATCACTCGAGTGATATGCAGCATTTCAGAGTCTGTGCTTCGTCCAGCTGAGCGAGGTCTGGTTATTTGATCATATCTCTCACAATACAACTCCAAATCAGACGAAACCAATTGCATATGAAACTAGACTCCCAATGCGTAATTTTGACACCAGAAACAACATCAAAGGAGCTCATATGTGGTAGATATCAGTGTTCTAATTTGACCTTCATGTCAGCGTCACTTTCTGGAACAGTATTAGTATTTTCGCTATAACTCTCAAACCACGGATCCTATTGAGCTGAAACCGGTGCCATATGAAATTAGACTTCCAGGGCTTTCGATTGATATATAATACAGCATTTTTGGAGTCATATTCGAAGAGTTATGACATCTGGAAGTTGACCTATGTTTACTGAAGAACTGGAAACGAATCACTCGAGTGATTTCAGCATTCACTCGAGTGATATGCCATTTCACTGGAAGTGATCGTAAAATCACTGCAAGAAAAATTCACTGTTTCAGATTTCACTTCCAGTGATCTCCAAATCACTCGAGTGATATCTCAAAATTTCTAAATCACTTCCAGTGATCTCCAAATCACTCGAGTGATATCTCAAAATTTCCAAATCACTTCCAGTGATCTCCAAATCACTTCCAGTGATATCTCAATTTTTCCATTTCACTTCCAGTGATCTTCAAATCACTCGAGTGATATTTCAACTTTGCCAAATCACTTCCAGTGATCTCCAAATCACTTCCAGTGATCTCCAAATCACTCGAGTGATATCTCAAATTTTCCAAATCACTTCCAGTGATCCTGAATCACTCGAGTGATGCGACAAATCACTTCCAGTGATTGAGAATTCACTTCAAGAAAAATACACTGTTTTGAAAATCACTTCCAGTGAATTCCAAATCACTCGAGTGATGCGCCAAGTTTTCCAAATCACTTCCAGTGATCTTGAATCACTCGAGTGAAGCTTGTAAAGTTGCAAATCACTTCCAGTGGATTCAAAATCACTGCAAGAATATTTCACTGTTTACCAAATCACTTCCAGTGATCTTGAATCACTCGAGTGATATTTGAAAAGTTGCAAATCACTTCCAGTGAATTGGAAATCACTCCAAGAAGAAATCACTATTTACAAAATCACTTCCAGTGATCCCAAATTCACTCGAGTGAAATATGAAAATTCCAATATCACTTCCAGTGAACCAGCAATCACTGTCAGAAGCATTCAACGTTTTCAAAATCACTTCCAATGACATTATATTCACTTCCAGTGATATTGCATTTTCTCATATAATGATTTATTGTTCCAGTATGCACTTTCCTACATACACTATGATCCATTTGCTATTACCTTCATAGAACTGATTTTGCTAGTGAAATTCTATTATTACTGATTTCTCCAAATTGCTATCAAAATCATAATCCGAATGGGTTCATATGTTATGCAATCTTTATGTTTTCACTTGCTATCATTCTTAGACATTGCTTAATACTTATTTCAAGTGTGAAATAGGGACTCAAGCGTTTGGGTTAAAACTTCAAGTCTGGAGGTGACTCACGGCAAGCATCATCACTTGAAGTGACGCAACCCAGAAAGCGGAAATCCTGTCTTTGGTCAATGATCCAACATATTTATGATTAACACTTCATTGTATTGATATTTGATGTATTGTTACAGAAAGAACAATGAAGAGACCATAGAGAGAGGAAAAACCACTTCGCCGAAGAAGTCGAGCGTCCACTGATAACGGCTAGTTTTTCTGAAGTGGAAATCTGTCAGAGCACGATCAACGGGAAAATATTTAAATACACTCAACGGCCGTGCAAAGCAATGGGACTCCAACAGAAAATGAAGTAGTGACTGTCTAAGCATCAGATGGGATTATAACAGAAGAATATCCGAATGGGCTCAACGGTCAAATGAATCAACAGACTCTAACGGATATCTTCCACAACTCAGCTATAAATAGAAGAGGATTCAAACACAGAAAAGAAGGCAATACACTGAGAACATGAACATGCTGATATTATAAGTCTTCTACCTCCGACCACTCTTTGCTCTACTTCATCTTCTATATTATGTATATTTGAGAGAGTGAATATTTGTATTGTACTTCAGTGAGGATTTATCTACTCTTTGAGAGAGTCTGTAAACACACCATCTATACTTCTGTATTGAACTCAAGGTAGAGGGACCTTGAGAGGGTTGATTACCTTACAGTGGAAGTTGTAGAGTGAATCGCCAGTAAGAGTTTCTGCCCATAAGACTTACAAGGTGCAAGCAGTAGAGAACGTTGCTGCTCGTAAGACTTACAGTGGTGTAAGCAGGAGAGAACGTTGCTGCTCATAAGACTTGCACGGGTAAGCAGGAGAGAAAGGTCTTTGGGATTGCTTTGCTCGACTTGCTGTAAGAAGGAGTAAAACTTACAGTGTGTAAGGGGGAGTAACTGTTGTGAATGTGTAAAGGCTTTTCTTGTGCCCGGTTAAACAAGAAGATAGTGGATTGGAAATCTCAGGAGAAGCCTGGGGACTGGACGTAGGTCATCGTGGATTGGACCAAACCAGGATAAATCACAGTTTGCATATTCTCTTCCCTAAGCTTTTACATTTCCAGCATATATGATTTACATATCAGCTTATGTTTCTATACTTCAGCATGTATTGATTTGATAAGTTGTGAAAAGATTTTAAAAGATCATACATTCTTATCACACACCCAATTCACCCCCCCCCTCTTGGGTGTCAGCCAGTTCTAACATATAGGAATATATTGGGTTAGCAATTAATTATAGAATTACTTGACCTTGGAAGAGGCTAGTAATTAAAATAGGGAAACTCGACTATCAATCATGTGGAATAAATTGGACTAGAATAGATAAGTGATTCAATCCGGAATTTATTAAGTGAAATCTAATCCCTAGGGCTTTTTCTCATATTTGTCTTTATATCACTTGTATTCATATTTCATCCTTTCTATCTTGCAATCTCAATCACAACTAATCAACCGACTAAATAGAATTAAAATTACCAATTTTGGTACTTAGTGATCAATCCTCGTGGGAACGATACTCTACTCACTTCTTTATTACTTGATTACGACAGTGTACACTTGCACTTCTAAATACACCATCCTAAATTCGTAACAAGTTTTTGGCGCCGTTGCCGGGGATTGTCATTAATATCAATACCAAGTAATTTTAATACTAATTTGGTCTTCATATTATTATTTTTTTGTCTTTTGTTTCTTTTCAGGTTTTTGCTTAGTATATGACCAGATCGAAGAAGACTGAATTACAACCTTGTGATTCTGAGATCGAGAGAACTTGTCGAAGAAATCGGAGAGTTCGAAAGCAGTCTACTTCAATCAATTCAATGGCAAATCCGGAAGGAGAAGCAGCAGATACCAAAACACTCTGTGATTATGCAACACCAACAGTCATGGAGACAACTTCTGGAATCAGAAAACCACCAGTAGCAGCCAACAATTTTGAAATCAAGCCTGCAATTATCCAGATGGTGCAAGCCAATCAGTTCGGTGGTTTATCAACAGAAGATCCCAACACACATATAGCCAGCTTCCTAGAAATATGCGACACATTCAAGCATAATGGTGTTACTGATAATGCCATTAGACTTAGACTTTTCCCTTTCTCACTCAGGGATAAGGCTAAGAGCTGGTTACATTCTCTACCAGTGGGAAGCATAACTACATGGGATGCCTTGGCAAAGAAATTTTTGGCGAAATACTTTCCATCAGGAAAAACTGCAAAACTGAGGAATGAAATTACCTCATTTTCCCAGCATGAACTAGAAAGCCTTTATGAAGCCTGGGAAAGATATAAGGAGTTGCTAAGGAGATGTCCTCATCATGGGTTACCAGATTGGTGGACACTGCAAACATTCTACAATGGGATGACACATACCACCAGAATTCTTGTAGATGCTGCAGCTGGAGGATCTTTAATGGGAAAAAATCTTGATGATGCCTATAATTTACTTGAGGAGATGGCAGCAAATGCATATCAATGGCCTTCTGAACGTCATAATTCAAAGAAGGTACTTGGAGTGCATGAGCTGGATATCCTTACAACTTTATCTTCTCAAGTTACATCTATATCCAAGCAAGTGAGCTCATTGACTAGTCAAGCAAATGCAATCAGTACTCCTCATGAAACCTGTGACCGATATGGAGGACCTCATATGAGTACACAAAGTCAATATGGACAGTCATCTATACCTTCTCAGTCGGAGCAAGCCCATTAT
This sequence comes from Albizia julibrissin, assembly GCA_037074505.1. NCBI lineage: Eukaryota > Viridiplantae > Streptophyta > Magnoliopsida > Fabales > Fabaceae > Albizia > Albizia julibrissin. Next base: position 19,277,908 of record CM073486.1, on the reverse strand, counting down.
ATCGAAAATCAAAGAAATGACCCATTCTCAAACACTTATAATCCAGGTTGGTGGAATCATCCAAACTTTGGCTGGAGGAATAATCAAAATGTGTTCAAGCCGCAAGGGAACTACCAGCAACAAGCTCTTCAACCACTAAATCCACCACAACAAAAAGTGAATGTAGAAGATGCACTGGCTCAACTAACCATGAATACATCTCAATTCATGGCTAGGACTGATGCAACACTTAAAAGCCAGGAAGCCTCGATAAAGAACTTGGAGATCCAAATGGGCCAAATTGCAAATATGCTGAATTCCAGACAACCAAGTACTCTTCCAAGTGACACTGAAAAAAAACCAAGAGAGCATTGAAGGCTATTGCATTAAGGAGTGGGAAAGAATTGAAAGATCCTGTATTTCTACATAAGAATGATAGAGAAAAGAAAGAAAGTGAACCAGAAAAGAAGGAGGAAGCACAGAAACCTCAAGAAGATGATGTGGTACCAGGAAGAATCAGCTTTCCAGATAACCCTCCTCCATATGTACCACCAGTTCCATACCCTCAGAGACTTGTGAAGGCAAAGCTAGAAAAGCAGTTTAAAAAGTTTCTGGAGGTTTTCAAAAAGTTACATATCAACATCCCTTTTGCAGACGCTCTTGCCCAAATGCCCAGTTATGCAAAATTCATGAAGGACATTCTCTCAAATAAGCGTAAGCTGGAGGAATTCGAGACAGTTGCACTTACTGAGGAGTGCAGTGCCATTCTGCAAAAGAAACTACCACCAAAGCTGAAAGATCCAGGAAGCTTTTGCATACCTTGCACCATAGGTCAATGTAACTTTGAAAAAGCACTTTGTGACCTGGGAGCAAGTGTAAATCTCATGCCCTTATCTGTCTACAGAAAACTTGGTCTTGGAGACGTGAAGCCTACCACAGTTTCACTACTTCTTGCTGATCGATCAATTAAACATCCAAGGGGTGTCTTAGAAGATGTTCTGGTGAAGGTGGACAAACTCATATTTCCAGCTGATTTCATCATACTCGACATGGAAGAAGACCAAGAAATTCCTATCATTCTTGGGAGGCCATTCTTAGCAACTGGGAGAACTTTAATAGATGTGCAACAGGGAAAGTTGACTTTACGAGCTCAAGATGACCAAGTATCTTTTAACATTTTTAAGGCTTGGTCATGTCCAAATGAAGGTGACACCTGTTACAGAGTAGAAACAATGACCAGCTGCACAAAAGACGTGGTGAATAAAAGCTGCATGGATCAACCACTTGCAATGGGAATAGTTGATGTTTCAAAATCAACTAATCCTGAAGTGCACAAAGAATATTGGGCAATAAAAGCCTTAAATTCTGACTTAAAGGCAGCTGGTAAGAAGAGACTTCTCCAACTCAATGAGCTTGAAAAATCCAGACAAGTTCATAAGAATGCAAAGTTATACAAGGAGAAGACAAAAATGTGGCAAGATAAAAGAATTTTGAGGAGAGAGTTCACGCCAGGACAAAAAGTTCTGATATGCAACTCAAGGTTAAAGCTATTTCTGGGAAAGTTGAGATCAAGGTGGTCAGGACCTTTTACTGTGGTTCAAACATGGCCATATGGAGCAGTGGAGATTCAAGATGGTGATCGAAAATTCAAAGTAAACGAGCAAAGGCTGAAAGAGTATAATGACGGTGCACTCAACACTTTGAAAACTGTCATCACTTTGGAGGAAACAACAGGTAAGTCCTAATATTTTTTTAAAAAAAAAATAAAAAAAATAAAAAAATAAAAAAAATATTATTGGTTTGGTCTTTGTCTAGCTAAAGACGTTAAAGAAGGGCGGCTATTTGGGAGGCAACCCAAAACTTCTTTTCCTTAATCTTTCATTTTTCTTTCTTACTTACTGAAGCACACAAAACTGCATCTTTAAATTTTAGTCTCATCATGGAGGAAATTATTGTAAAGCTTAAGAACAGGTTCCCTACTCTTCCCAAAGATGTGCTTAGGAAGATCTATAGCTGTCGACTTGAACGAATGAAGACATTCAATCGTTTGGGCCTTCCTGAGGATGTCCGCTGGATTATTGAAGCTAAGGTACGTTTAATAGGTGAGATTCATGATTTATTTATTAAACCTATGCCAGGTATGGGAAGAAGCTCTTACTCCAAAAAGAGAAGAGCTAAAAGAATGAAGGTTTGTCCTAAATGTGCAAGGTGGAATTGTGATCAGCGTTGTAGGAGCAAAGGTATGGTTTCTATAAATCGAGAAGATAAAATCCAATTTATAAAGGATGGACTGAGTAAGGAGTCATTGGATGATATCATTCAGACTCTTGAGACGCATCCTAGTGGTGATGTTCATCATGTTCTTCTTGATTTATTAGATATATTCAACAAAGAAAAAGAGCGCTACCGTCTTGGGAATCTGACGTTAAAAGACCCTGTTTGCCAGTTTATAAGAAAACTGGATGGGAAGCAAATCCTCGATTCATAGAAAGCGTTTAAGCCGTTACTGGACGTAAAACCAGAGGAAGATGTGAGCCACAATCACAACTATTGTACATAATCTTGCTTTTGTCAATCTGTCTTATCTTTTTCAGTAACTTTTGACTTTCTTTACTCACTTTACTTAATTTCTGCGCACAGTGGCCCACTGGTCATTCGTGTCAGAAATGTTTTTCAAATTTTTTTGAAAAATGTGTGATTTGCATGATTTTGTTGTCGCTGTTTTTGTAATATAAATATGTAATCTTCCATTTGTAAAAAAACACAAAATGTCTGAGAGAAAAAAAGAGAGGAGTGGTATCACTCTAAAATGCAGTTTTAAATCTATATGCATTTTTGGTGAAACTGACTTGGGAAAGGATAGAGAGTTTATACCTGCAGCACAGGAACTGGGAAGTGCGCTAGCCGCTAGGAAAATCAACTTTGTCTACGGGAGAGGTCTCGAGGGCTTGAAGTTAAGTATGGCTATTCCTGCAACCATTCATGGTAGCAAGGGTTTGTGTGTAAGGATAAAGAAGTTAGAACATCAATTCTTCTTCTTAGGCCAAGAGTTAGAGGTTTCAAGTCTGCCTGAACGAATGGGACGTATGTTTTACCGTGCTGATGCTTTTATCGCTCTACCCGGTGGTTTTGAAACGTTGGATGGGATCTCTAGCATTGCTTATTGGGCTAAACTGAACTTTCATAAAAAACCATTAGGATTGTTAAATGTTAATGGTTTTTACGATAACCTGTTGTCTTTTCTTGATCATGCTGTGGAAACAGGATTCATACCCCAAGCGACTCGTCATTCCATCATTTCTGCACCAACTGCTGATCAACTACTAGATAAACTGCAAACCTATGAACCTCAACCAGATCTATTAGTAAAAGAAAAAGGTGGGCAATCTTCAGACAGCAGTCAGAAGCAGAATCCAGATACCACTCTCCGGTTGTAACTTTCTTTTATCTTATGGTTTTACTCTCAGCATTTTGGTTTAATTTATTGTGTGTTTAGGTTGTTCAAAAAAAAAAACTTTCTTTAATCTTTAGAAGACATTGAGGACAATGTCTGATTTAGGTTGGGGGAGGATTACAAAAAAAAAGAAAAAAGCATAGTTTCTCCATTAGATAGTTAGTTAGTAAAACCATTAGATGCATAGGGTATGCATAGATGGCAGAGTAAAGAGTTATTCTTAACTCTTGAGACGCATCTTATTAGTTGTAATTTTTTTTTTGTTATTTCATCTTTTAAAAAAAATTATTATTTAAGTTCTTTTCAATGATTTTAAGAAGTATATAAGTTTGAAGCATGGATCAATTGAGTTTAGAGATTTTATAGCATGTTGAATAACTGATTGTTGAATTTGGTGATGAATTTTAAGATTGAATAAGCTGAATTTGAAAGTCCCTAACAGTGAGCTTTTGAGCCTATATGATCAATAGTGATTATCTTTCTTGTGTGTGATATTCACCTATTAAGTTGTCACTCTAGAACTTGCCTTAAATCTAGTTGAAATTACATGTCACATGCACATTCAAAAATGATAAAGGCATTCATTTTGTTTAGCCAGAGCCAAATAGCCAACCTTACAATTATACCATTGATAAGCCCCTTTGAGCCTAATTGATTATTTATTCTTAACCCATTAATATGTGTTTTAATGATTTATCAAGTGCTTTCACTGAATTCGAAAGATTAACAGAGCATTTGAAATTTTTGTGAAATGGGCTTTTGACAAGTGTGGGGGTCTATATATCATCAACTACAAAAGTGCAGAAGTTGTTTAAAAAAAAGAGAAAAAAAAAAGAAAAAAAAAGAAGAAAAAGAAAAAGAAAAAAAAATGTAAATTATGGTTTGTTGGGATGAGATAAGCCAGGTTTATTCATAAGATGACCCATTTTTCAATTGTTCTATTTACTTAGTAAAAATAGCCCTTCATATCACTTTTTACATTCCTTTCACCTTAACCCCATTACAACCTTTAATAAGTCCTTTTGATTTGAACTATGCATGTCAATCAGGTAGTGGAGATTGAGATTTTTGGCAAGCTTATGGTAGTGCAATTTTTTCAGGTGAATTTGAGCGAAACACATACCTTAAAACACTAGAGAGATTGAGAGAATGAGCGACAATTATGAATTCGGTTCATTTATTTTCAAATGAAGTTACCAGTTTATACTTTTATTGATTCAAGAATACTATGATCTCTTTATTCTTTAATTGTGCCCTTGTTTATGACTTGACACTTCTGATTTTGTTGGAAGCACTTATTAGTTACTCTTTCTTGTCCGAGGACGTCCAAGAGCTAAGTGTGGGGGAATTTGATAAGTAAAATATTTGCATATTCATTTTCCCTTATATGATGATTTTGTGGACTATATTTAAGCTGAATGTAATCAATTTGGGTGTAATTAATAAATAAATAATGATTTTCTTGCAGCCATGGATAGTATCGGATTAAAAGAATTAAAGAAGGCATTTAAGGGGAAGTACTATTCATGCGATACTATTCACTATACACTGTTCATGCGGTACTGTGCACTGTGCACTGTAGCAGGGGTACTGTAGCAGACGGTGTGGTCGGGTACTGTAGCAGTTTTACTGTAGCGGACGGTGTGGTCGGTTCACTGTAGCAGTGCGGTTCCTGTAGCGGACGGTGCACTGTAGCAAATTCACTGTAGCAAATCACTGTAGCAGTCCGAAAATGAAGCCTATAAATAGAGCTTCTTGGCACCCTAAAAGGGAGGGGAAGAAGAAGGAAGGAAGAGAGAGAGAGAGAGTTTCTATTTTAGAGAGAGAGTTGTTATTTTTAGAATTTATTTCTTGTATTTTTTTTACTTCTTGCATGCCTCCTACATGGATGGTTTTACCTCCTATATGGGAGGCCTAGGTAGTCCTCCTTTATGGATGGTATAGGTTGCCACCTACATGGATGGTTTTACCTCCTATATGGTAGGCTAGATTTTCCATTTTCATGCATCTTGTAGTAGTATTTTTATGTTTTTGTAATTAATTTTTATGCAATATTTATGATGTTTAGAATATATTTTGGTTTTGTTTTTAATTTTATCATGAGCTAAATTTTCCTTTTCCTAGGGTGATGACGTAGCTTACTAATGACGGATTGACTCTTAACTTATTAAATCTAGTTTTAATTTTTCCTTCATGATTGAGTTTTAATTATTGCTCTTAATGCTTACAATTGATTGGCCACCTTTTGGATGATTTTAATATGCATGTTGAGACCGGAAGGAGATACATGTGTGTGGATCCTATAATTAAAACCATAATTTGCATATGAAATAGGAATATATTCATATGGGTTGTGTAGTCTTAATTGAGTTCCATAAATCTTAATGCATGATTGATTGCTTAAATTCATATAGGAATATATTGGGTTAGCAATTAATTATAGAATTACTTGACCTTGGAAGAGGCTAGTAATTAAAATAGGGAAACTCGACTATCAATCATGTGGAATAAATTGGACTAGAATAGATAAGTGATTCAATCCGGAATTTATTAAGTGAAATCTAATCCCTAGGGCTTTTTCTCATATTTGTCTTGATATCACTTGTATTCATATTTCATCATTTCTATCTTGCAATCTCAATCACAACTAATCAACCGACTAAATAGAATTAAAATTACCAATTTTGGTACTTAGTGATCAATCCTCGTGGGAACGATACTCTACTCACTTCTATATTACTTGATTACGACAGTGTACACTTGCACTTCTAAATACACCATCCTACACTCGTAACAGAGAGAGAGGATTTTAGAGAGAAAAGCTCTTGAATGACAAATGTTTGAATTGCTTTCTATGGTTTACAAGGGAGGAGGGTACCCCTATTTATAGCCTAGCACTTCCTTAATAGACGGTCAAGATCGAATACATCCAATTATCGAGAATGGTTCTCCAAAACATTCTCCCATAATATCTAGATATGTACAACTACGCTTATATCATCGTGTTCTAGAATTATGTACATAATTCTACCAATATCTACACAACTCATTACTCATGCAAAGTGTCTTGCATACCGAATATCTAGTGTTCCTTGTAGTGCGTGGCACTCTCCCCCACCTAATCCGGTGACGTCCTCGTCACTGACTCATTTCTATACTGATATAGGTAGTCTTCGAATTGCCAAAGATCCTCTTGAGTTTCACACGTGGCGTCACTCTCTGGCAATCCCTTCCATTTGATCAAGTATTGGGTACTCAGTGGTACCCCTTGTCTTCGCATTACTCGATCAGCTAGCACCTCTTCTACCTCTTTATCAAAGGACTTTGTCATGGTGGGAGGTACTCTCGTTGAGATGGCTAGAACCGAATCATCCACATCCTTATGAAATGGCTTCAACATGCTAACATGGAAGACGGGATGAATCTTCAAGTTTGGGGGTAGGTCCAGCTTGTAAGAAACCTTTCCTACCCTTCCCACAATCTTATATGGGCCTTCATACTTGCAAATGAGGCCCTTGTGCACCTTGCGGAACACTTTAAATTGTTGAGGAAGAAGCTTTACCATAACCATGTCTCCTGCTTGGTATTCTGAGGGTCACCTCTTCTTATCTGCGAACTTCTTCATTCTTTTGGCCTTCTTAACAAGGAAAGATCTTGTTACCTCAGCTTGTTCTTGCCAAGACTTGGCCATGTGGTAAGCTCCTGGACTATTGCCCTTATATGTAGTAGCAAGGGTATAAGGAGTTAAGGGTTGTTGTCCCATCACCACTTCAAAGGGACTTTTCCTTGTGGCCTCACTCTTTTGTAAGTTGTAAGAGAATTGAGCCACATCAAGGAGCTTAGCCTAATCCTTCTGGTTGGCACTAACAAAGTGTCGTAGATAGCATTCCAATAAAGCATTCACCCTTTCTGTTTGCCCCATCAGTTTGTGGGTGAAAGCTTGTAGAGAAGTGTAGCTCCGTACCCATGAGCTTGAATAATTCGGTCCATAGTTTCCCAGTAAAACGGGGCTCCCTATCACTGATGATTTTTTTGGTATCCCCCAGTATTTCACCACATTCTTGAAAAACAGTCTGGCTGCTTCCTCTATAGTACAATCTATAGGTGCAGGTATGAAGGTTGCATATTTTGAAAACCAATCTACCACCACCATGATAGATCCATGCCCCTCAGATTTTGGTAGAGCTTAGATGAAATCCATGGAAACACTCTCCCATGGTTGTCCTAGTATAGGTAGAGGCTCCAACAATCCTCCAGGTTGTTTATTAACTATTTTATCTTGTTGACATACAAGACACGTCTTCACATAAAGCTCCACTTCGTCCCTCATTTGCAGCCAGTAGTAGGCTGCTTCCAATAAAGCAAGTATGTGCCTTTGCCCTGGATGACCAGCCCACTTAGAGTCATGACACTCCTTAATAAGCTTTTTTCGTAGGTTCTCCCATTTTGGGATAAAGACTCATCTCCTACTGGTATAGAGAAGGTCGTCCTCTAACCAAAACTGCTTAGTTTTCCCCTCCTTGGCCATCTCTACCAGTTGTCGTGCTATAGGACCATGGTTCATGCCCTCAATGATTGTTGTTGTCAAGTTGCCCTTAGCTTGACTTATTGTGGCCAACTCCGCTTTTCGGCTTAATGCATCTGCCACTACATTAGCCGTGCTGGGTTTGTACTCCATCACATAGTCAAACTCAGCTAGGAAGTCTTGCCAACGAGCTTGTTTCGGTGTTAGCTTTTTATGAGACTGAAAGTAGCTGGTAGCCACATTGTCGGTCTTGATCATGAACTTTGACCCCAACAAATAATGCCTCCAAGTGCGTAAGCAATGCACTACAGTTGTCATCTCCTTCGCCTGAACCGTATAACGCCGCTCGGCCTCATTGAGCTTACGGCTCTCAAATGCAATTGGATGCCTCTCTTGCATTAGTACCCTTCTAATAGCAAAGTCTGAAGCATCCGTGTGGACTTCGAAGGTCTTGGAAAAATCCGGGAGAGCCAATACGAGTTCCTCCATTACCACAGCCTTCAGGCTTTCAAAGGCATCATGACACTCCTTCGTCCACTCCCATGGCTTGTTTTTCTTCAACAATTCTGTTAAAGGGGCTGCCCTAGTAGAGTAGCCCTTGATAAACCGCCGATAGTAATTCACCAACCCAAGGAAAGATCGCAACTCAAACACTCAGGTGGGTGGCTCCCAATACTTGATAGCTTGAACTTTCTTCTCATCCATCATAAGGGTCCCCTAGCAAATTATATGCCTAAGGAAATGCGCATTTCCCTTAGCAAAAGAACATTTCTCCCTTTTGACATATAACTCATTCTTCTATAAGATGTTGAACACGGTCTGTAAGTATTCTACATGGGCTTCTAAGGTGTCACTGTAAATAACTATGTCATCCAAGTAGACTATTATGAACCGATCCAGGAAAGGATGGAAGATTTGATTTACAAAATGTTGCCGGTGCATTGGTTAGACCAAAAGGCATAACCAACCACTCAAAGGACCCATACCTTGTCATGCAAGCCGTCTTGGGTTCGTCTCCCGTGGCTATGTGAATTTGATGATATCCTGACCTCAAGTCTAGCTTGGAAAAGTATTTTACTTTACCAAGCTGATCGAACAAATCTGCTATTAAAGGAATAAGATATTTATTTTTAATAGTTACCTTATTAAGAGCCTGATAGTTGATGCAAAGTCGCAATGACTCGTCTTGCTTACGTTGAAACAAAACAGGTGCCCCATAAGGTGCTTTGAATGGTCGTATGTGCCTAGCATCAAGCAACTCTTTTAGTTGTTTCCTGAGTTCCTCCAACTCAGGTGGCGCCATTCGATAGGGTGCCATGGAAGGCGGACGTGCTCCTGGCTCCAATTCAATTTTATGATCCACCTCTCATCTAGGTAGCAACCTCTTAGGGAGCTCGGGTGATATGATATCCTTGTTCTCCTTCAAAACATCTTGGATGGTAGGGGGAAGATCCTGACTATCCTCTTTGTCAAGGTCCACCTCCTTTAAAGCTGTAAGATAAGTGACTTCCCCTCTTCTAAACCCCTTATCTACTTGCATCAGTGACAAGTAAGCAACCTGATCATTATTCGTACCAGGAACCGTGCAAGCAATCCCCTTTTCCAGGATACACATAGAGTCATAACATGGCATGAGGAATGCTTTTACCTTACTCAAAAAGTCCATACCAAATACCACATCAAAATCATTCATAGGGCCTACTAATAGATCTATGGTTCCCTTCCACGTGCCAAGGCATAGCTTTACTTCATTGGCTACACCTTTAAGGGGTTTGGCATGAGCATTGACAGTCTTCATCAATCCTTCTCGTGGTTGAGTGAAAGAGAGGCCGATCTGCTGAGCCTCTTCTGGAGTAATGAAGTTGTAGGTTACGCCGGTGTCCACCATTACCTTTACTGGTTTCCCATTCAATGTCACCTTGACATACATAAGTCCTTTGCTTCTGGGCACAGGTTTTGCCTTTAAAGCATTCAAGACTCTGAGCGATCCTATTTGTGAGCTAGGACCTTCCTCGCTGGATCCATCTTGTCCTTCCACAATGGCTGACAATGTACCAAGCTTGGGACAATCCATCATGCGATGAGTCCCTTTGCACACATAACAACTTATCACATGATTTTTATTCTTCTTCTCCTCATATTAGTTCCTATGGAAGGATTTACCGGCTCCTCCCTGGGCGGTCCCCAAACTTTTTTCTCCCCTACCTTTTCCTTAATTAGGTTTGGAAGACTTAGGTTTAGAAGACTCACCTTTCTCTCCTTTTTGATATTCCATTAGGCTCTCGGCAATGGCAATAGCTTCATCTACATTTGTCAGACCACACCTTTGGAGCTCATATTTGGCCCAGTTCTGAAGACCGTTTACGAAGTAGAACAAGGTTTCCTCACTAGAGAGATTAGGAATCTGTAATATGAGAGTAGTGATGTCCCAGACATAGTCGGTAATCGTGGTCTTGTGCTTGAGTTCTCTCAACTTCTTTTGAGCCTCGTAAACCACGTTCTCAGGATAGAATTGTTTCTTCAACTCCTATTTGAAATCTTCCCATGTTGTGATGGTGCAAAGGCCCTTTTATATGTCGGCATGCTTCCTATGCCACCATAACATAGCATTATCAGTAAGGAATAAGGAAGCAATACGTACCTTGATGGAGTCACTACCCTAGTTCAAGCTCTCGGCATATCTCTCCATCTGCCATAAGAAGTTCTCAACCTCCTTGGCATCACGAACACCTTTAAAGTCCTTCAGCTTAAGGAGGTCTAACCTTACCTCCCTTACTCCACCGGCACCGTCTGCCAATGAAATCTTAGCTTGCCTCTCTAAAGAAGTCTTAAGAAAGTTAAGCTGCCCCTACATGGCGGTAATGGCATCCATTACAGTTGCTTCAAGTCGTATCATAGACTCAGCTTGTTCCTCCTCGACATTGAGGTGCAAATCAAGGTCCGACCTCAAATTATCCAGTTGGTCTAAGGTGTGGGTTTCAAGTGTTTCAAAGTCACTCTCCACCTTGTCTACCTTAATGACCACCCCTTATAAGGCTTCCTCTAGAGCTGAAACCTTTATAGTCAAGGATGTAATGTCCTCAGCCTGGCAGGACTTACTCGTGCCTCGAGTTTTCTTTGATTAATGAGGAGGTTGGGTTTCGCTACCCCTCTCTTCCCCAGAAACAACGATGCCCTCAGTTGTGCCTGACATTCTTGCCTACAAAATGGCTCCCACGAACCACGTCCAAAGCTTCGAACTAAAGCTCTGATACCACGTTGTCACGGACTCAGAACTCCCTTCCTTGTACCATACCGGCCTTAGCTTGATCACACCTCCTGATCTTGGCTAAGTCAGTTGAACCCTCAGGGAGTAGGCAAAGAACTCAAAGACTCCAAGAGAACTTCTAGAGAGAGAAAGAGGATTTTAGAGAGAAAAGCTCTTGAATGACAAATGTTTGAATTGCTTTCTATGGTTTACAAGGGAGGAGGGTACCCCTATTTATAGCCTAGCACTTCCTTAATAGACGGTCAAGATCGAATACATCCAATGGTCGAGAATGGTTCTCCAAAACATTCTCCCATAATATCTAGATATTTACAACTACGCTTATGTCATCGCTTATATCATCGTGTTCTAGAATTATGTACATAATTCTACCAATATCTACACAACTCATTACTCATGCAAAGTGTCTTGTATACCGAATATCTAGCGTTCCTTACAGTGGGTGACAGTAAGCTTCCTTTTGAACCGATTGGTTTGTTGTTTGGATGAATTTTTTTAAAGGGTGGGTACTGTTCATATCTTATTTAAAGGGTGTTTTCAATGGCTAAACGATATCCAACGAATATCTAAATAGCTAATCATTTGATTAGAAGTAGAATGGAAGTGATTAAGCCAAAGAAAACAAGAAACCAACAAACTCTTCCCGATAACTCTAATTTTCTGTTATGTGAGTGACGTAGTGATGGACTGAGAATTTGATAATTTTGATGCTTCTATTGGCTTTAGGAGGAAAAATTTTGTAGGTATGCAAGTGTTCATGATTTTTGGATGCTTGTATAAGAATTTGGAAATTTAGGAAGTTTGTATATGCATGTTGATAATCTACCCTGTCTTGAACAGTCATGTTGTGCGTGGTGTTTCATAGGGTAAACCTTGTCCAAAAATTCTGAAACTTTCAAGAATTAAATTATAGACATAGAGATTTAATTTGATAGGTAATTTTTAATTTTTGGACAAGTATGCTAGGAGATATGAATTTTTGAAGTTCTGCCTGTTTTCTGGAAAGAAACCTGAAACAATATGGTTGGGTGAAATTTAGGGAATATTTTGGTTGTGGTGGCCAAATTTTAGTATTTTTATGTGAAATTATATTCAAATAGATTTACATAGGAATTGGAACCACTCAATGTGGATTTTTCTATAATTAATGGTGAATTTTCAAAGTTAATCGTGTTAACTGAAATTCTGAAACAGAGATTAGGAAGAAGAAATTCCATGTTAAAGTGTTCACATATAGCTAATGGCTATATTTTCCTTTAAAAGTGACCTAAAGAGGGTTGAATAGCATTGAATCATGGCTCTAATAATGTGATTGGTTATATAGGGCCATAAAGTGACAAAGAATAGGCAATGGTTGGAAGACCAAGATACAAGAAGAGGATATAAAATCCCAAAAGGTAGTAAACTTTCCTAACTTGCATGACTTGATTTGTATGCTTGTGTATTGATGTGTTAATTGTTTTGATGAATTGTATGAAGTATATGTGAATGAGTTAAGCTTTGTCTCTGTTTATACTATGGCCATGAGTATGTTATATGAAACATTGGGCATGCATATATGTCATTATGTTGGCATGAATTAATGTAAGCAAGCATGTCATGCACAAATTATTTCTTGTATGCAACGATTAGTATTGTTTGCTACTGAGATTCCTCGAATCTCACCCTCCCCAACTAACCATTTAGACAGGTGAGCACTGGAAGTGTGCTGAGAACAGACAAGAGGGATGCACGAAGAGGAATGTTGCTGGTTGTCTGAAGACTTTTTAGTTATTTTAAGGTCTGTAAATATTGTTTAAGCCCCTGTGGGGGTAAATTTTGTATTATAATCAAGCAATATTGTATTAATATTATCAGTATATTCATGCTATTTATGTGTGCCCACTGAACTGCATATTGCTACTCTGAGTAAGGTAAATAATAAGGGGTATATAAGGCGGGATCTTTACAACAAGCATCAAATTAGAATTTTAAAGTTTTGACACTTTTACCATTTTTTCCTTTAATTAAAAAAATAAAAAAAGCCCCCTTGCCGGAACACCACCGTCGGCAGGCAGGTGGCTGGCTGGGACCCTCCGGCAGGGCTTCACCGGCCGGAGCTTGTTTAGGGGGAGGGGTTCTTAAAAAAAAGAGTGGTTGAAAGGGTTAGGGGTAGGCTCGAACCCACCCCGATAACAAAGGGACCTGGTGGCCTGGTGGCCACCAGAGCTCCTTTGATATATATATATATATATATGTATATATGTATATATGTATGTATAATATAAATGAAGGCATAATGGCTTTTACAAAATCAATAATGAAAATAACAAAACCTGTAATGGTTTTGACAAAATAGATAATGGAAATAATAACTAGCGCATGACCTCATCACCAAATGCGTGAAAGTCTTGGCCCAGATGGGGTTCTGACAAATTCACTAATGGAAATTACTAAATCCATAATGGTTTTATCAGAGCCCCCGTCTAAGACAACACTTTTACACGTTTGTATATCTATTTTGTTAAAACCATTACAGGTTTAGTAATTCCCATTAGTGAATTTGTTAGAACCCCCTCTAGGCCAAGACTTTCACGCATTTGGTGAGGAGGTCATGTTTTAGTTGTCATTATCATTATCCGTTTTATCTAAACCATTATAAGTTTTGTCATTTCTATTACTGAATTTGCCAAATATATGAAGACTTTCACACATTTGGTGAGCAATGTGTATCATTTTGTCAAAACCGTTATGGGTTTAATTATTCCTATTATCTGTGTTGTCAAAACCATTACGAGTTTTGTCATTTTCATTACTGAATTTTTCAAATGTGTAAAGATTTTCACACATTTGGTGAGCAATGTATATCATTTTGTCAAAATCATTATAAGTTTGGTCATTTCTATTAGTGAATTGGTCAAAGCCTCCCTATGGGCCAATATTTTCACACATTTGATGAGAAGGTCATGCTTTAGCTATCATTTCCATTATCCTTTTTGTTAAAAATATTACGGATTTTGTTATTTTCATTACTGATTTTATTAAAACCATTATGCCTTCATATATATAGTAATGTGTATATATTTCAAAAGAGTTTTGGTGGCTTGGTGGCCAGCAGGCCCTTTTGTTATGAGGGTGAGGTGGGTTCGAACCTACCCTTAACCCCTTCAGCCACTTTTTTTAAAAAAAACCCAAAAAAGCTCCGGTCAATGGAGCCCCGGCCGTCGGAGGGTCCTAGCCGACCGACCGCCTGCCGGTGGTGGTGCTCTGGCAAAGGGGCTTTTTTATTTTTTATTTTTTTAATTGAAAGGAAAAATGGTAAAAATTCCGAAACTTTAAAATTTCAATTTAATACTTGTCACCTTTAAGTTATTTTAAAGTGTTAATAAACTTTTTGGGGTTTTGCAAGTTTATTTGGTATTTATATGAAATTTTCCCAAAGGTTTTTACCTCTCCCAATAAATACACTTCCCCGAATTCGAACTTACAAATATTTTATTAAATACACATTAAATAAAAGTATATTACCTCTAATCCTTAAAATCTATTTTGCAAGCTATAACTTAGCTATGATGTCATGATGACATAGGTTTCTATTGCTTTACTAGGAAACGTCCATGAGATGCGTTTAATGCTTATGTTTTGGGTTTTGACCAAGCTTGTGCCAAAAAGCTCTATGCATGTGGATGATTCTATTGGGGGCTTTTAAGTTTCTCGGTAGCCACTTAGAAGTCCATCTTGTAGTGCTACAACTTTTTGGCGTTGGGAATTCTTTTAATTTCTGGTTGTTGTTTGCTTGTTTTGTGTATGGTGTGCTTTGTTTTTAATTGTTAGTTTGTCTTGGAAATTTTATGTCTAATTTTGGGGATTTGGAAGTTTGTCAAGTTGCCCTCTTTGGATTTAGTCTCCTCTACTGGTCTAGCTGCCTCAACACTTTATTTGAGCTTCTTTTCTATTCTATTTTTATTACCTTGTGTGACATTTCAACTCCGACAGGAGCCCTTTTCAAAGAATTTCTTGTCGATTCATTATGTTGGCTCGAGGATTCAACTAATCTTTCAATCTCTGGTTGTTAAATCTAGAATAGAGCTCGAATTTAGTTCTATGTTGCCCTCTTTCATCTCCAAGCTGGATGTTGTTGTTGTTGTTATCGTTGTTGTTAGTTGTTGTTATCGTTGTTGTTGTTGTTGTTATTTTTTACTTCTTGTTGTATGCAGTTGACTGGGCCTATGATCTATCTAGTAATTATTGGTTTAGTTCCCAGATGCTCCAGTAGATGTCAACCTTTTTATGCAACTCATTTTATTCTTTTAATAAATTGTCTTATTTAAAAACACAAGGCAACAAATGGGTCATGGGGTCATGAGAATAGTGGTGTTAGTAAACACTTTTTACTTGAGGTATTTGGTGCAAGACATTAAACTAAAATAATAAAAATAATAAGAACATAACAGAGATGGCATTTGTTGCAATAATACATCAACCATTAGGGTTCTGGTAGGCAGGATGACACAAATCTTGTTATGCAGAATAAATTTGGTACTATATTTTTGCAAGATCAGGTATTCGGCATCACTCCATAAATGAAATCCCAAAAAAAAAATATTATCTTCAGATATCAAAGCAAAAACATAAAACAAATAAACATACGAACTAAAAATAAAGGGCAAATCCCAATTAAGTCTCACTAAAATAATCAAAACATTACATTTATATTCAATTCTGTTTTTTTTAACAACACAGGGCATTCTAATCTCATAACCACATTTGAAAATTTCTAGCAAGACTAATTGGCTTGATTATGAATTTATTAAAAGTGTAGATTTGATTTAATTAGAATTTTCCCTAAATCCCCAACATTACAACTGAAATATTTCTAGAAACATGTCCCTTCCCCTAGGCAACTCAAATTCACCTCAGGTGGGGCAGACGTAGGGCGAACTCGGCTGCACAGCATTTGGACTCCTTGGGGGCTCCATGCCTCTCTTATTTATTTATTTTTTTTGCCAGCCCATGCCTCTTTTTAATGGCCCACACGCTTCTTTAACATATGCTATCAATAACAACCCCTCAACTACGCATTCATTAATAAATCAGTCCGCCGAGATTGAGAATTTATAAATTCACAGTCCCCAATTTGGTTCGATGCATTTGGGTTAGTGGCTTTTTGCATGGTAGCTTTATTATATTATACTATTATCATTATAATATTATCGAAGGCTAAAAAAAATAATTATAATTTTATCCATTAAAGTTTAAACACGCATATATATTAAGGGTGAAAAAAAAAAAAAACACACACACACACAGATATATATATATATATATATATATATATATATATATATATATATATATTATAATATTATCACTTAAACTTAAATATATTATATATGTATTTCACTTTTAGGTTTTAAATATAGCTTAGTCCTCAAACTAAGAAATTATTATATCCAGTCATAAATATAAGCATAGTTGACTTTTTTTCTTTAGAAATATTAAGAAAGCTAAATTAGTTATTTAATCATATCATATGTTATGTATGATTAAATTATATATCATTTTATAAGTCATATAAATTAGTTTAGAGAAAAAAAATTATAAATATAAATACTTTAAAGAAATTTAATTAGCTTCGTTAATCTCCCAAAAAAGTTAAATAGGTCTTATATTTAGAACCAGAGAGAGCAACTTATCCTATTACATTTTTTATTTCCCATTTTTTCTTTAATATTTAGCTAAAGTATACTTTTAGTCTTTTAAGTTTTACATGAAATATATTTTTAGTCCCTTAACTTTATAAAGGTCGTATATTTATAACACTATTAATGTTATTAATGGAAAACATTGACGCAGTAAACTCAAGTAATGACTGTGCAGCTAACAAATCATTTTTAATTTTTAATTTTTTAATATAAAATATTTATATTATTAAACTAAAATAAATCAATAAACCGTTGTAAATAAAATCAAAGCTTTGCTATTTCGATTGTTAAACTACTATATTTAGATTATCAAACTAAATTTTTTTAATACAATCGCGGTTTTAATATTGACTACTTCAAGAGGCTTTTAGATATTTTTCAATTTATACATATTTTAAATATAAGATTAATAGCATTTAATTACACAATCATTATTCATCACTTGAATTTGTTGTATTAACATTTTCCATCAATAACATTAACGGTGTTAGACGATATTAAAATTATAGGACCAAAAATATATTTTATAAAATTATGGGACCAAAAGTATACCTTATGTAAACTTAAAGGACTAAAAATATACTTTAGCCTTAATATTTTCATTTATAATTTTTTTATCTATCTCAACCTGGTTTGTTTTAAGAGGGTGAGCATAATTTTTATTTTATTTTATTTTAATCTTTACTTTACATATAGTCACCGTAGAATTATAAGAGTGGTGAATGAATGATATATTTAATAATCTAGTTGTTGATAACTTGATCTAAAAATCTAGTTGTAAAGTTAATTCATCCGAATGTGTATAATATTCTACAATAATGTCATCGTATGGTTGTAGAAAAAATAATGTACTGTTATTTAATCATTTTAATGCATTTTGATCGTTTATAAAAAAAATCATAATTGTTATGAAAATATGGATAATCTGAGAGAGAAGAGAGAAATTCTAGAGAGATAAATTAGAGAGAGGTTTCCATTCAATTCTCTGTACATAATTCTCAGCCCAAGACCCCTATTTATAGGCAAAAAAACGTGTATGCTACAGTACTGCCACAGTAAATACGTGTATGCTATAGTGCCACAGTAACTCCAATTAGCGATGAACAGTACTGCTACAGTAATGAACAGTGACTTCAATCATTGATGAACAGTATCGTCTGATCTTATAGACCTAGCTAACTGAGAGAGTAAATCGATCTGGATGTAAGTTAATGGACATCCACATAATTAATATTCATAACATTCTCCCTTAGATGTCCATTATGAATGTGCCTCATTAAAAACTTTAACTAGGAAAAATCCAGTGGGATAAAAATCTAGCCAAAGAAAAGAGTACATCATTCATTGATACACTATTTAGTGCTGCCTCATTAAAAATATTTCTAGGAAATCCCAGTGGGACAAAACCTAGATAAGGGAAAAAGAGTACAACATGTATTGACTCTCCCTCTTGACAACATTAATTGATATCTCCAAGTCTCCGAAGGCCAATGTCATAGACAAGCTTTTCAAAAATTCTACCAGGAAGTGACTTGGTGAATAAATCTGCTAGATTTTCATTTGAACAGATTTGTTGAACATCTATTTCACCATCTTTTTGAAGATCATGAGTAAAGAATAATTTTGGTGAAATATGTTTCGTTCTATTTCCCTTGATATAGCCTTCTTTAAGTTGGGTAATGCATGCAGTATTATCCTCATATAAAACTGTTGGTGCCATTTTTCCTAAAGATAAATGACAAGTTATTCGTATATGATGTATTACTAACCTCAACCATACACATTCTCTACTTGCTTCATGCATTGCTAGAATTTCTGTATGGTTGGATGATGTGGCTGATATAGTTTGTTTCATAGAACGCCATGAAATAGTTGTACCTCCACATGTAAACAGATAGCTCGTTTGTGATTTGTCATCGTGTAGATCAGACAAAAATCCAGCATCTGCATATCCTACCAGTTCATGCTTCGATTCATTTGAGTAATATAACCCAATGTCCATGGTGCCTCTGAGGTAACGAAAAATGTGTTTTACTCCATTTCAATGCCTTCGTGTTGATGAAGAACTATGTCTTGCTAATAAATTAACAGCAAAGAATATATCAGGACGTGTGTAATTAGTAAGATACATTAGTGCTCCGGTAGCACTGAAGTATGGTACTTCTGGACCAAGTAGTTCTTCATCACCTTCTTCGCTGATTACTCATGGTCAAAATGGATCTTTATCTAGATGCAGAGACCTTACAATCATTGGAGTACATAACGGATGAGATTTATCCATATAAAATCGCTTTAGGACCTTCCTTGTATAAGTTTCTTGATACATAAAAATCCCATTTTTGAGGTACTCGATCTGTAATCCAAGACATAATTTTGTTCTTCCCAAGTCTTTCATTTCAAATTCTTTCTTCAAACAATTAATTTCCTTTTGGAGCTCTTCAGAAATTCCAATAATGTTGATATCATCAATATAAACAGCAATTATAGCAAATTCACTATTAGATCTTTTTATAAAAATGCATGGGCATATTAGATCATTTTTATATCTTTCTTTCAACAAATATTCATTAAGACGATTATACCACATGCGCCCTGATTGCTTCAGGTCATACATGGATTTATTTAATTTAATTGAGTATTGTTCTCAAGAATTTGAATTAGATGCTTCTGGCACCTTAAGTCCTTCAAAGACTTTCATATAAATATCATTGTCAAGTGACACATATAAATAGGCAGTCACGACATCCATTAGATGCAAATCAAGCCCTTCTTTTACTGCTAGGCTAATTAAATAACGAAAAGTAGTCGCATCACCTACTGGTGAATATGTTTCTTCAAAATCAATGCCGGGTCTTTGTGTAAAGCCTTGGGATACAAGACATGCCTTATATCTTGTTATTTCACCCTTTTCATTTCTCTTTCTTACAAAAACCTATTTACATCAAACTGGTTTTACATCTTTAGGTGTAAGGACTACATGTCCTAATACTTTTCGTTTTCCTAATGATTTTAATTCTACATTAATGGCATCTTTCCATAGGGGCCAATCTTTTCTTTGTTGGCACTCGCTAATGGATTTTGGCTCATTATCCTCATAATTATTCATGACATCATTTGCTATATAATAAGCAAAGATGTCGTCAACGTTGACTTCATTTCAATCACATCGGATTCCATTCATAACATAATTTATTGAGATCTCATTATTTTTACATATATCAGGTACATGAGTCTCTTCTGGGACTATAACATTCTCTTCTGGAGATATCTCTACTGGAGATAATATCTCTTCAAGAGATGGCTTTTCTAGAGCTATTAAATTTTCTTGATTATCCTCAATTTGACCATCTATATTCTTTGCTCTTTTTCTTTTTTGAGGATTTCTATCTTTGGAACTGATGGGTCTGCCACGCTTTAGGCATGCTTTAGATTCATTCATAGTAGATTGTCCTTCAGGGACATCAATTTTAACAGGAGCATTAGCAGCTAAGACATGTGACTTTGTCACTTTCTTAGGGTCAATAAATGCTTATGGCATTTGATTAGCTAAATTTTGTAAATGAATTATCTTTTGAACTTCCAGTTCACATTGATTTGTATGAGGATCAAAATGAGCCAATGATAATTCATTCCAGCTAATTTCCTTACCGAGTTGTTTATTCTCTCCCCTTAATGTTGGGAAAAGTGATTCATCAAAATGACAATCGGTAAATCGTGCCGTAAATAAATTTCGCGTAGATGGTTCTAAATATTTTATGATTGAAGAAGATTCATACCCAACATATATTCGCATCCTTCTTTGAGGACCCATTTTAGTGCGTTGTGGTGGTGCTACTGGCACATATACCGCACACCCAAAAGTCTTTATATGATAAATATTAGGTTCCTGACCAAAAACTATTTGTAAGGGTGAAACATTTAGGTAACTAGTTGGTCTAATGTGAATTAACATTGCTGCATGCAAAATGGCATGGCCCCAAGCAAAAATTAGGAGATTAGATTTCATAAGTAAAGGTCTTGCAATCAGTTGCAACCTTTTAACCAATGATTCTGCAAGTCCATTTTGCGTATGAACATGAGCTACATGATGTTCAACATCAATTCCAAGAGACATACAATATTCATTAAAAGCTTTTGAAGTAAATTCACCAGCATTATCAAAACTTATTTTCTTGATAGGATAATCAGGGTAATGTGATCTTAATCTAATCAATTGAGCAAGTAATCTCGCAAACGCCAGGTTGCGAGAAGATAATAGACACACATGTGACCATTTAGTTGATGCATCAATTAAAACCATATAGTACCTAGATGGTCCACATGGTGGGTGTATTGACCCACAAATATCTCCCTGTATCCGTTCTAAAAATGTGAGAAACTCACTTTCTACTTTGCTTGGTGAGGGGCGAATAATTAATTTTCCCTTGGAATATGCAGCACATGAGAAATCATGGGATTGTGGTATTTGTTTACACTTCAGGTGTCCACATGAATTCTCAATTATTTGTTGCATCATAATTAAACCGGAATGGCCTAACCGATCATGCCAAACGCATGTGTTTCAATTGTGTTTATAAATGTATAATATAAGCCAGAAGAAAAAACAGCACAACTTTCTAATATGCATTTTCTACCAACAACTATTTTTGTGATAACAAGATATTCTTTATTATTCTTAGTTGTTATTTCTATATAATATCCATTTCTGCTGATATCTTTGAAACTAACAAGTTTCTTTCAGACTTGGTAGAATAAATTGCATTATCAATACATAATTTTGTTCCTTCAGGTAACAAAATATTAGCTCTTCCGGAGCCTTCGATCAAATTTATACTACCAGATATAATCTGAACATTAGCTTTTTGCATCACCAAGGAAGAAAAATATTTATCATTTCTGAGTATGGTGTTGGTTGTTATGCTATCAACGAGAAATAAATCTTCAGGATTAATGCTAGTAAGATTCATGCTTCATTAAAAGAAATATAAAAACATAATTAAGATAAATACATTTGATAAAAGTAACATAAAAGTTCAAATAGATAAATAATTATGCTAAGAAATCAACAACATCTAAATAAGTAAAATTCATATCCCCATGCTCATAATTCTCAGCTTGATCCACATGATTTACTTCAGTTGTTGATCATTTACCATTATTTTTTATTGATTCTTGGTAAAGTTCAACTATGTGTCTTGGTGTATGACAGGTACGAGACCAATGACCCTTACCACCACAACGATAATATGGATTTTCTGTATTTTTATTTTGCCCACTATTTTCCCTTTTGTGGTTCTTATTATTATTTCCCCACTTCTTGTAGGAATTTGAACCATCACAACCTCGACCACGACCACGGATGTAGCCGTGTCCACGTCCACGGCCACAAACAGATTCATTGGTTACTACATTCACTTCTGGGAATGGAGTCGAGCCAGTTGGACGGGATTTATGGTTTTTTAATAAAAGCTCATTATTTTGTTCAACTACAAGGAAGCATGAAATTAATTATGTATATTTCTTGAATCCTTTTTCTCGGTATTGCTACTGCAGGAGTAAATTTGATGCATGAAATGTGGAGAATGTTTTTTGAAGCATATCATTATCAGTGACATTTTCTCTACATAATTTTATTTGAGAAGTTATTTTGAACATGGCCGAGTTATATTCACTTACAAATTTAAAATCTTGCAACCTCAAATGTATCTAGTCATAACGAGTTTTTGGGAGGATAACCATATTCATGTGATCATACCTATCTTTCAGATTGTTCCAAAGAACAAGTGAATCTTTCACTATTAAATATTTAATTTTTAAACTCTCATGTAAATGGTGGCATAGAAAAATCATTGGTTTGGCATTTTCCTGATTGGATGACTGATTCCCTTCTTTTATTGTGTCTTATAGACCATGGGCATTTAGGTGTATTTCCGAATCCAGCATCCAAGATAAATAGTTTTTTCCAATAATATCCAAAGCCACAAATTCAAGTTTTACAAGATTTGACATGGTTCACACTATTTAAAGAAATAAACGAGAATAATTAAAATATGAAATGTAAAAATGCAATAACATATAAAGACAATAAATAAATTAATAAGGCAAGGTAAGAAAATTAAAAATTTTGGCTTCGGGCCATTCAGTTCTTATGGCTACAGGCCAATTAATCTCATGATGAGAAATTAAATATATATGACATTTGGTCATTGATCTTCAGGATAAATAAAAGTTGTACATAGTTTCTGGCTGTGATATTTATGGCTTCTAGTCATATAATAAGGAATCATATAGATATGACTTCTAGCCATATAATAGGAGATCATAGGGATATAGCTTCTAGCCATATCATAAAAATCCAAATAATATGACTTCTGGTCATATAATTTCAAGAATTGGATGTGGATAACTTATGGCCATAATCATAATAATAATATAAATGAACTTGTAAATGATATATATAAGATATAAAAAAAATAGCGATCTATAATCTTAGCTATGGAACCCGATGTTCATAAGAATCGATAAAGATATATTTCTTAATTCCATATAGTAGCTCAGATTGTCCCAGATCTATGAAATAAAAACATTATAAAACAAAGTATAAATTATCAAAGAAACTATAAGAAGATCATACTTTTGGCAGAGCTTCGTGCTGATAACGTGTTATGAAAATATAGATAATCTGAGAGAGAAGAGAGAAATTCTAGAGAGATAAACTAGATAGAGGTTCTCATTCAATTCTCTGTACATAATTCTCAGCTCAAGACCCCTATTTATAGGCAAAAAAACGCGTATGCTACAGTACTGCCACAGTAAATACGCGTATGCTACAGTGCTACAGTAACTCCAATCAGCGATGAACAGTAATGAACAGTGACTTCAATCATTGATGAACAGTACCGTATGATCTTATAGACCTAGCTAACTGAGAGAGTAAATCGATCTGAATGTAAGTTAATGGACATCCACATAATTAATTTTCATAACAATAATGTGATTCATATAGCACACTTTACTTAATGAAATAAGACCTGTTGTTTCTATCGTTGTACGAGCACTTCTTATCACCTTGTTGTCCAACATGACCATAAGAGGAATCAGAGAGGAAATATTCAATCAATTACTCTAATAACCATTTTATCCCAATCTCAGCAAATTCCAATGGCGAGTTCTTTAGAACTCTCTTTCTGCACTATATATGTCTTGTTAGTCACATTATCTCAAGAACTTGAACCAACAATGCAGGAGGGTACATTTTCTCTCCTGGAGGATGAAGAGCATTTAAAACTTTGCCCTTTGAGAGGCAATATTGGAAGTGGATGATGAATGATATTGACATGTCAGTTTTTGAAGTCACTCCACTTGTAATTTGCTGAATAAGGCTGTTTCCCTTGTTTTTCCCCTCTCTTTCTTCTGAAGTGACAGTATATTGTGTGTTGTTCCTGTGTGTTTTTTTGGCTTCCAAATACCACTATGCATGCTTCATGAGCAAGAAATATGAATGTGCAACTACACTATCAAAGGCCACACCAAACTTCCTATTTTTTGGTTTACTGTCAACATTTTGGGCTCACACACTTCAAGTCATAAATGATAAAGGCATAACCATCAGGCGGAGTAGCAGTAGCCGAAATGGTTCTGATTTTGACTTTCATGCCGTTCTCAAAGTTATGTGCACCACTAATTATACGTCAAATCTATGGTTCATTTATTTTAAAAAAAAAAACCCTAGGAGCTAGGTTATGAACATTAAACACAACTAAAAAAGGAAAATAAAAGTCGGGGTTCTGGAGCTCCTCCTTCAACTTTTCAAGAAAAAACTTCCAAAATTTGGAATCAAACATTAAGCTATCATGAGAGAAGGGCCACATACCCCACAATTTTCCTTAGAAGGCCCCAATCAGGCAAATCCCACAATTCAGCTGCTAGCCTTCCTTCCATGCGTTGTCCCTCTAGATTTACTAATATTGGAAATGGAGCCATTGATACAAAGACTCGGAACAACGGAAAAAATACACACACACACATACCAACAACCAACTCAACTCGAGGTTAGTGATATGGACTAATATGTGTGTGGTTTCATTTCCCAAAAAAACAAAAAATTACTTAAATAGAGTAAATACTTAATGTAAGCGTAAATCAACGCCCTTCAATATATATAAAACCAGTGGCAGATTGGCTTGTCCCAAATAATCCACAAACTAGCGATTGAATTACATAAAACTAAGCAACTAGAATTTATAAAAGGTCAAATATGGCAAGAAACATTTGGTATTAAATATTAGCATTTTTCAAACATGGATGTTGTCAATTAGCACAAGGCTTTCCACATAATCCAAAATCCCATGACTATAGCTACATATTGGGATATCAAAAAAGTTGAATTCATCAGTAATGAGATTGCACAAAACAACCTTTCCTTCATAATCCTCCTCTTCACCTTCGATTTGGTATTCAGGTAATGCTTCCACTAAGCAAACAATTTCATTTCTCCAAATAATCTCTGGACAAATGATGAAGCGGTATGGATTGGGTCTGCTAGTATATATTTTAGCCCATCTCCATCTCTCCTTGGATGAATCTGCACACTCCTCCAACACCCACAAATCGATCACATATGATTCAGAATTTTCAATCCCAGTGGGAAAAAATATAGCTAGTTTGTTCTCATAGCAAGCAAGCGTATTGTAACATCCTTGGCAAGAAGTCATAGTAGGAAATGGTGTCAATGTGAACACTTCCTTTGCTATATCAAATGAAACAATCAAATCAAGATGACTTTTGTTGTGCCCCTCCACATCTTTTTGTCCAATCCAAAAGATAACTCCATTACAAGGGAAAGCTCCGCAACTAAGACCATATATACCCTCTAAGTTCCCAACTTCAACTTTTCTCCATAACCCTGTCCTTAAGGAATAAACTTCCCCTTGAACAACGAAACATCCAGACAAAAAAAGTTTAACAATCTTGTAATCATTAATGATTGGGCTGAACCCAAATCCTACGGAAAAACACTCATACTCATAATTGTTAAGAGATTTTGGCACTAGTCTAACCACTCTAATAGCTGGATTCCATAGCCAAAGGGAATCTTGAGATTTACCGCCGAGGTCCACACAGAGCAAGCCATTACTGGAATAGACCCACCCCGGCATTAAGGGATCAATAATATGTGTGTTCTGAAATTCATGGATTTGCATCTCACGATTGAGCAAATATAACTGCCAAGGATTACCTTCAGAGATAATACTATTGACAATAAGTAAAGGGTTTTGCCGAGTGGAATGGTGGAGGTGTTCGGCAATGAAGGATGGGGTTCTGAACAGATTCTTCCAATCTTTACAAACACATTGAAATCGGATTATGGATTTTACCGGAAGTCGTACCAGAATGCTCGTGATGATTTCTTGGGGAAAAATTGGCGTGTCGTCCTCCATTATTGCCTGCTCCAATGAGTAGCGGACGGATGAAGTAGAGACTAAGGAAGAGACGGTGATCGGTGATGAAGGGAAAATATAGAGGAAGCCGAACACGAGTGAGCCTGTGAGAGCGAGAGATAGAGAGACGGCGGCTCTGCGACTCTGGGGCACCCGAGCGATAGCGAGACGGGGGTTGGGAGGAGCATTTGGGTATACTCCTATATTATAGCTTTTTTTTTTGGGGCCCACTATAGCTCTATTTCATGATACTATTTATATTATAATTATTTGTTTGATAAAAAAAATACTTATATTATAATTTTTATACTATTTTTTAATATACTATTTTTTTAATACTATTTATATTAATTACTTTGATATTATTTTATATTAGGGTTAACATACAAATTTACCAATGAAGTTTTACCGAAGGAGTGCCTGGCACAATTATATTTTGTTTGGTGCAAAAATATCAACGAATAATTGAAAATGATGTAAATTTACCAAACCCGTTAAATTTGACCTAACGACGTTAAATTATAAGAGAATAAAACCCCTAATGCCGTTAGATCAAATTTAACGACATTGGTAAATTTGCACCCTTATTAATTGTTTGTTGGTATTTTTGCACCCAACAAAACATAATTGTGTCAGGCACACCTTCGATAAAACTTCATTGGTAAATTTACACATTAACCCTTTATATTATTATAACACTAGCCTAGGGAAAAAAATAGTTATAATAGGAGTATTATCTATTAAACAACACCCACAGGCACATATTATAATATTATCACTTAAACTTAAATTTATTATATATAAATTTCACTTTTAGGTCTTACACGTTGGGGGATTGGCTACAATCTTTTACTCTTACCATTCTCTTCTCATCATCTTCACCTCATCTTAACCTTTAAATTAAAATCTGAACGGTTCAGATTTTATGTTTATAAAAATATTTAAAAATATTAAATTTTAGTTATGATAATTTAAACATGTAATAAAAAATATTTAAAAATAATATTTTTATGTAATATTAAATCTGAACCGCTTAGATTTCAATCTAAAGACTGAGATAAATAATAGAGGGGACGAGGATGGGAAACGAATGGTAAAAATAGAGGACCTTATCCAATCCCTCCTTGCAAATAAATAAGTTATTTTATCCTATTACGTTTTTTGTATTATTTTTTTTGCTTTAATTTTTTCATTATTGAATTTTAAACGGTTAATTTAAACTTATAAATAGGTAAAATATTGGACTAAAATTTAAATTATGCAATTATGTATTTTTTCATTTTTAGGATCGAATGATTATTGTTACTTATGTGCTTATGGTCGATGCAAGGATGGTCGTTGTTGAACAATATTAGCTATGTTTGGCTAAGCGATTAGAAGATTTATAAGTGTTTATACACGTAAATCGAGACAACACTTATTCACATACTTATATCGTATATCACAAATTACGATTGAAAAACTACTTTTAAATACTCCAATCACTATTTCAACTGACACAATAAAAAAGAGGACAATAAAAAAGAGGAGTTATTGGTTACAAATAATAGTGACAAACTTGGAATGGTTGTTGCTCCGGTTACCGACGGAGGACTATATTTGCCGTTACCCGTGGGGGATTGTCGTCACCATTAACATGGAGGATCATTGCTAATGTTGTGGTTATCGTGTAGAGAAGGAGAGAGAGTAGAAGGACAAGGGGGGAATAGAGACCATCAAACATGGAGTGAGGCAAGAAACCCGCTTCCATCAATTGTGATTCAAGTGAGTACCATAAAAAAAATTGACTTACATTACTGTGGTGGCGTACTCGAACCTTGATTTCACTTCAATAGTCACTTTTCTCCTTCTAAGTCATAGCTATCAAATTGAGCATTAATTTGACGTTAATTATGATAGAGAAAATGACTGAATGAGTGTATATTTCCACTGTTTTGGAACCCGGACTGGACCGGCCGGTCCGGTCCGGGAACCGGCGACTAAATAAGTTTTGATAAGTTTTAATAAGTTTTGATAAGATTTTCATAAATTTCAGTTTAAAAATCAACACTTGCTACAATAACAAGGTATTAATTCTCACTTTTGATAAAATCTTGTTAAAACTTTATATGAACTTGTGAAACTCTAATCATAAGTGAAAATCAATACCTTAGCATTGTAACTAGTGGTGAATTTTGAAGTGGAAATTATGAAAATTTTATCAAAACTTATTAAAACCTTATCTAAACTTATGAAACCCTAATCAAAAGTAAAAATCAATACCTTGCTATTGTAATAAATGGTGATTTTAAATTAGAATTTGAGAAAATTTTATCATAACTTGTTAAAACCTTATGTAAACTTGCAAAACCTTTATCAAAAGTGAGAATCAATACCTTGCCATTATAACAAATGGTGATTTTTGAATTGAAATCTATATAAATCTTATTAGAACTTGCTAAAACCTAATCTAAACTTGTTAAACCCTTGTCAAAAAAAGATAAATTAGACTGTCACATATTTATAATATTATGAATATTTAGAACACCTTTTTTTCTTTTAACATTTTTTAAGTTCTTTTTATGAGACTTTCCCAATTTTTTTACACAAATTTATCGAGACATATCAATAATAAGTCAATTTCAAAGGCTTAGTGCCGGTTTGGTTCACGAAACTAGAGATAATGTAATGGAATGTAAACTAATATAATAAAATATAATGTAATGATGATTACATAATTTATTTGGTTCGTCATCTGGGAAAGATAATGCATATGTATAAAAATGTTTATTTGGATTACATCGAACATGAAAATATATGAAAATAATATAGTAAGAGACAAAATTACTCATGTCTACACATATAAAAATGTACACATTAGATTCATGATAATTTTTTTCATTCAGTACAATATACAAGTTGGATTCATAATAATTTTTTAATATTTAATGATAGAAATATTATATAATTATAGGTTGGATTCATGTTAATTTTTTAACATTTAATGATGAGCGTATTATTTAATGAGATGTTTTAACACTTTTTTAGTGGTTGGACATAATTTTTTTTTTATTTTTTTAAAAAAATATTTCTTAAATTTTTATATTATTAAATATTTTTTAATATTTAATAATAATAATAAAATTATTTAATATTTAATAACATTTATACGTCAACACTTTACCAATTTAAAAATCTTTTGACCTAGGTATACATGGTAGCTGTGCTTGAAATTAAGCATTAAACTCGACACGAACCACACCACGAGGAATTAAATCTCCACTACAACTGAGAGGAAAGGGGAAAAAGCCGATCAGGAAAGGGAGAAATCGAGAGGAAGGAAGGCTACGACGAGGGACAAGGTAGGATCGGATAAGAAGGTTGATAGCTTCGGGTTCGACATCGACTACAGGGGGTTGCAGACGAAGGGTTTTCCTGATGCGGAAGCCCTATCATGAGCAAGATTATGAAGGTCTGATTCAGTATTGCCATTACAACTTGAGAAGGAATATGAGAATTAAGAGGTGCAACAAATTTGGAATCTTGGGGAGCAGAAAAGGGACGGTTTGCAGATGCATCATTTTGTGGCTACTGAGAGGCCAGAAGAGCATTCTCGGTGTAGAGCTCAAAAAAATGTTGAATGCCAAACTTGTAAGGTTGAGCCTCGCTGCTTGGATTCGATTTCTTGGAAGAAGAGCTAGGTTTCTTCCTTGGAGGCATGTAGGCAAGTCACTGGGTAGATATCAAAAGTTTTTACCCAATCAATATCCAAAGCAAAACCAAAACATCAGATTATTTGGCACAAATTGCATACAAGAAAGAAACAAATAAATTAAGGAAGTGTTGATTCTAATTGAACAAGCACATCAAATTACAAAAAGAAATAACAAGTCAAGACTAAAATAGAAGAATCAGAAGAAGGGAGCAACTCAGAAAAGAATTTTTTACACAGAAGGTAACCCATTCGATGATTCTTTCACCGCACTACCTTTCTTGAACTCCATCGGCGATGACATGTCCAATCTCGCCTCTGATTTGCATTCGCTCACTCCACTTCTCTAAGTTCGTCTCGCATCTTCGTTTCACTCGTCTCTATTTCTCTTTGGACGAAAATGTAACCCTAGGTTCTTTCATTTAATCACAATTTTATTTCTCCAATTTCTTTTTCATTCATCTCATATCTATGTTTGTTTGGAATAGCGATTGAAGCCTTCAAAAACAACTTTTTAATTATGATTTACGATATACGAAGTAAAATGAGATGAGTTTTTTTTTCAACTTACATAAAAATCACTTACGTGGTGATGTAAGTATTCGGTGAAGTTTTCATTTATATTATATGATTCTTGCTTACCTAGATGTTATTTACCTTACCCTATCACCACTTGTTTATTTTAGTTGTATATTGTTTATCCACATCATGCTCCAACTCACAATTTTTAGTCACTAATAGTCTGTTTGGTTCGATTACATGAGAGATGATTACATGTAATCTTGATATAATAGCGCGATTACAGCGTTTGGTTAAGCTTATGTAATGTAAAGGTGATTACATTTTGTAACTCTAATTACATCATTTGATGTAATGATGTAATCAGGATTACAATGTTAGGACTAATGAATGAGGTTGTAGACATCCTGTAATCCAGTGAAAATGATACTATTACCATTATAATTTTAATTACCATCATTAAATATTAAAAAATTAATAATATAAAAATTTAAGAAATATTCCCCCATTCAAAAATTAAAAAAAATTATATTTCATCATTAAAAAAATATTAAAATATTTTATTAAATAATATTCCCATCATTAAATATTAAAAAATTAACATGAATCTAATCTATGCACTGTATAATATTTTCACCATTAAATATTAAAAAATTACTATGAACCCAATGTGTATACTACATGGAATGAAAAAATTATCATGAACCTAATGTATGTATTATCATATGTGTAAAAATGGGTAATTTTGTTACTTGCTATATTATTCCCATATATTCTTATGTTCGATGTAATCCAACCAAACGTTTTTATATATATGCATCATTTTTCCCCGACGATGAATCAAATAAATTATGTAATCATTATTATATTACATTCTATTATATTGCATTATATTACTTTCAATTATTTCTAATTCCCTGAACAAAACATGCACTAACGGAATATATAACTTTTGCTCTATTTTTTAACCACATAGTCACTTTTACCCTTAAAAAAAATATAATGCTGGATGCATTTTTTGACAAAAACACATATATTTTTACATCTTAACCCTTAAATAAAATTATATCAAGATTCTAACTCCAACCAAACATATTTTTAACGTCCATTTCTATTTCCATCCTTAAAATCCAATTTCCAAATTCCATTTCACCGTCCCAAACAGGTCTCACCGTCAGCGGAGCGCAGAGGGTGAGAGAGGGAAAATGAAGTTTAACGTGAAGGCTTGGAGCGGCGGCGCGCGTGCCGGAGTACTGGAGATCGGAAGCTGTCCGAATCCTATAGAGACGCCTGCTCTTCTCTTATCTACTCGTAAAGGCCTCCCTCACTTTATATCCCCTGACCTTCTTTCTTCTCTCCCTTCTCCTGATTGTCGTCTCCTTCAAGTTTCTCCTCTCCACTTGTAAGCACTTCGCCCAATCTCATTCATTCTTCTGATTAAATTTGTTACTAAAAGTATGCCTCCTGCATTATCTCGCTGAATATATACTTTGGTATAGTGGAAGATGAACATGAAGTTATGTAAAGAAATAGGTCCTTGTGTTGAATCACAAGGCATATCTATAAGGGATCTAATTTTGTATTTATTATTAAAAATAAGTCACTACTGTAATGTTGCTTGTTTCCAACTTGTGATAGCATCGTTTTGTTTTAAATATATTTGGGGCCTTGAGTTTTGGTGGTTTTGGTGATTGTTTGATCGTGCTTTATTGACTTGAGCTGATCATGGGTAGGGTCTTGGGTTTGCAGTGGTGTTGGGGTGTGTTACAAAGGGCTAGCTATCATGCTATGGTCAAGGTGGAGTTGATTGAGAAAATCTAGAACTGAAAATGCGTTTTGGTAATAATAATCATGGTTGCAGCAACATGGAGGTAACGACTTTTTGCTGGTGGTATTTGTTGCAAGGCATCAATATAAATAAAAATGGTGCTCGGGAAATTTCATTCCTGTAAAAAGTTAAAGATTGCTATAGTACCTTAATGATTTGAGTTGAGTGACCTATGCCAAATGTGCTTTTGCAGTTTGGAAGGACTTCCTACAAAGAATATATCAAAAATAGGGGGGCTCCATCGAATGCTTAGTTTGCATGAATATGGGATTGCAGCTGTAGTTAGAGATTCTATTAGTTGTCTTCCTGAGGCTATTGGAAGTACCAAACTTGGGGCATCTTTTGAAACCCCTTGTGGTCGTCTCTTGGTAAAATCAATATATACTTGCTGGATGAATTGACTAGTTCATTGTTTTTGTTTTAAATAATGGTGAATCTGATGAAGGTTATTAATTTTGACAGATTAAACCCAAAGATTATATGGAAATGATTTCACACATGAGGCCAAACATATGGGTTGCTTTGGCTGATGAAGTACCTGCTTGGGCGACGGATAAAAGGAACAAAACCTCAGTAGATCGAACTATCAGATGGCTTGATGACTGCCTTGCATTGAATCCGGTAAAGGAAAACGCATGATTACGTGATATATTGTTATTCTTCTCTCTGTTTGAATGGAATGAAGTTCCTCATAATTTATTATTATTGTTTGTCTCAAGCTGGTTGAAAGGATTTCCTTTTTCATATTATCATTTTTTGCTATCATTTTAACATTATTACTTGAATGCCCACAATCAAGACCCTTGATACAAAGTGCGGGAAAGAAGACAAAGGGTTGAATCTGGGACCAGATTATTGAGCTTTTCAAATCTAAGGGGATGGATAGCTCCCCTGCCCGAACACCCACTATAAAACTATGCTCCCTACCACTTTTTTTGGTTAAACTAGTTTGGGTCCAATGCATTGCATGGAGTTTGAGAAATGAACCGCATTTTTTGTGGCTTAGGAATAGTGCTATTTGTTAGAGTTTTTTATTTATTTTATATATAGATATATAGATTTGTGGGCTAAATCAATTGCAAGTCATGCTCTTACTCTCGTTCTCACTCTCACTTTTTCATCATAAGTGGAAAGGAAAAATGTTGCAAGGAATTCTTCATTGATTGACTTAAGGCTTACCATTCAGCCTTGCAGCATAAAGATGGGTTTTTTAATGTCATCTAGTCAGCTTTGTTTTGACATTGGTCATTGATAAATTTGTTTATTTTAATATATTCACTTTGTGACTAAGCACTATGGTATCAATATGATAGATTTAAACTGGACATGCATTTATCTTTCAAAATTCAGGCAGGTGGATGTGCCTTTGGCACCATTGTTGGAGGTCCAAATTTGGAAGAACGAAAGCGTTGTGCGGAGGAGGTAGCCAAGCGAAATGTATCAGGTTCTTCCCTTTTTTTGAAAAGACATCTAACTAAATTAATGTTTTACATTAATTATGTTATTTACCGCTTGAATTTCATAGGTAGTGAAAAATTATGCAAATATGCTGGAACTTACCATTAAGTAATTATTGGATAAATGGTTTTCACCATTTCTATCTATTTACTGCTTGAGTTTCGTAGGTAGTGAAAAATTATGCAAATATGGTGATATTTGCTTCTGAGTAATTATTACACGCCATTTATTCCTTTTTAGCCTAGATTATGGTAGATGCAGCTCATACTTTGGATATGGGACAAATTGGTCTACTCTGGCATGTCTATATAAATTCTGCATCTTTCTTTTTTCCTTGTCTTCCATTGTTTCTCAGCCAGAGTAAAGTGATCAGACACCACTAGTCCTCTGATGTGTTACTATGAAGTGTTACTTCTTAGAGACTTGTATTTTATTAGTAAAAGCTTAGTAAACTAATACATTTTTCCTCTTACAACGTTGGCCCCTTCTAAACTAATATTTTCATCTTTTGGCATGTGTTTCTGTTTGGAGTGGAAGAAAAAGTTTTTGAGTGTATAACTAAATATCTTTATTTCCTCTTATCACTAGTCACATAATCCTCTTTCCTTCTGTTGTCTCCCAACCTTAACTGAATACAGTCTTGGTAACTGTTTTCAGAGACAATGTTTTCTCTCATATATTATTCTAATGATCATAGCTTACAATATATATAGGCTCAAATGGAGAGCCTTCATAAAGAGAGGAATTAAGAGGAATTATGGAGAGGATTACAATCATAATAACTTAAGGCTATAATCAAGGGATATGATAGGATAGCGGGAATCAAGGGATCCTAATTTTATTTCCTAATATTCTAACACTCCCCCTCAAGCTGAAGAATATATGTCAATCATTCCCAGCTTGCATCGGAATTCTTCAAATTTGGCTCTACCCAGAGGTTTAGTCATTACATCTGCAATTTGATCTTCAGATCGTATGTAGGTCAAAGTCATAATGCCCGCTTCCACTTTCTCTTTAATAAAGTGCCTGTCTATTTCAACATGCTTTGTTCGATCATGATGGACAGTGTTTCTCGTCATCTCAATGCTGGATTGGTTGTCACACCAGACTTGCATTGGGCCATCATATGAAATTCCCAATTCTTTTAATAACCTGATAATCCAGAGTCCTTCACATGTTCCATCATTCACAGCTCTTAATTCTGCTTCTGCACTGCTTTTTGACACTACAGTTTACTTCTTACTTCGCCATGTTATCAAATTTCCCCATACATATGTGCAATATCCTGATATTGACCTTCTAGTTTCCCTATCTCTTGCATGGTCTGCATCAGTGTAGATTTCTAAGTTTTTGGCCGTGCCTTTCTTGAAGAAGATTCCTCTCCCTGGATTGAATTTTAGATAACTCAGGATTCTATATACAGCTGTCATATGCTCTACCTGTGGTTGGTGCATGAACTGACTTACTGTTCCAACTGCATAGCTGATATCTGGACGTGTGTGGGTTAGGTATATCAGCTTCCCCACAAGGCGCCTATATTGTTCTGAGTCAATTGGGACACCATGCTCTTTAATCTCGAGATGACACCCTTCTTCCATCGGTGTTCCTTCGGGTTCTGCCCCTAACATTCCAGTCTCATGTAACAGGTCTAGAGTATACTTCCGTTGTGACACATTGATACCCTTCTTAGTTCTTGCCACTTCCATACCCAAGAAATATCTCATTTGACCAAGATCCTTAACCTGGAATTCAGTAGACAAATCCCTCTTTAGTTGGGTAATAGAGTCTTCATCATTTCCAGTAATGACTATATCATCTACGTAGACGATTAGGATAGTAACTCTTCCATCGTTATGTTTGACAAACAACGTGTCGTCTGCTTGCCCTTAGTTGTACCCTAGTTTCCTTATTGCTTTGTTGAACCGGCCAAACCATGCCCTTGGGGATTGCTTTAGTCCATACAATGACTTGTTAAGTTTGCAGACTGTGCCGTTAGGAGCTAGGACCCCATATGGAACCTCCATATAGACCTCTTCCTCCAAGTCACCATTTAAAAATGCATTCTTTATGTCTAGTTGATATAGTGGTCAATCCAAGTTAGCTGCAATTGATAAGAGTACTTGGATTGTATTGAATTTGGCTACTGGGGCAAAGGTCTCCTGATAATCAATTCCATAGGTCTGTGTATATCCTTTTGCGACTAGTCTTGCTTTATACTTGTTGATGCTACCATCAGGATTGAACTTTGGGGTAAAGATCCACTTACATCCCACAGTCTTCTTTCCTGGAGGGCAAGATACGACTTCCCATGTTTTGTTTTCCTCAAGGGCTTTTAACTCTTCTTCCGCAGCCTGTTTCCACTTTGGATCAGTCATAGCTTGTTGGAAGGTGTTTGGGATTTCAATTTGTGCACTGTTTACAACAAAGCTCTGCATCTTGGTAGATAGATTACCATATGAAACAAATCGTTGAATTGGATGCTGAGTGCAAGACCTTACCCCTTTTCTCAGTGCAATAGGCCAGCCCATCTCTTCAGGATCTATCCTCGAGTTAGATTCATGGTCGTTCCTTTGAGTGGGATTGACGTTTCTTTCTACCTCCTGATATTGTTGCTTAGTACCTCCTTCTGATCCATCTTCTACATCCATCCCAGTCACAATTTCAACATGTGTTTCCAACTCATTTGGGTGGGTATTAGGAGATGTAGAAGATAAAGAATCGGGTGGTGGCAAGGTATTATTGGTATCAAGAAAGTTAGGCAATGCATCATAAGTTTCTGGGTTAGCATCGGTGGCTTTGGAAGTTTCTAGGGTATCATGTAGAGTATTGGAATTTGGTTCATGTGAGATTAGCCATTCAATATCTGAGTACTCCCCCTGAATGGGTAATTTCGGATAGTAGTCATCTTCCTCATAGAATACTGTATCTTTGGAGATATACAGCTTCTTTGAAGTTGGACAATAACATTTGTACCCTTTTTGTGTGGAGGAGTATCCCAAGAAGATGCATTTTTGAGAACGAGCATCAAACTTACTTCCATTGGGATTATGGACAAAGGCAACACACCCGAACACTTTTTGAGGTAGTGGGTTTATAAGAGGGCAATTGGGAAAGGTGGTGAGAAGTGTTTGGACAGGAGTGGTATACTTGAGGACTTTAGAGGGCATTCTGTTGATGAGATAGGCCGCAGTTAGTACTGCATCTCCCCAGAAGGTCGTGGGCACATTTCTTTCCATCAGAGAGTTCTAGTTACCTCCAGTAGATGGCGGTTCTTTCGTTCCGCGACCCCATTTTGCTGAGGTGTGTAGGGACAGGAGGTTTGATGGTGAATTCCTTGCTGATCAAGAAATTCTTTAAATGTACTACTTAGGTATTCCCTACCATTGTCACTTCGGAGGACTTGGATGGAGGATTGAAACTGATTCTTTACATAGGTGTGAAAGCGTTGGAAAATTTGAGCCACTTCAGATTTTTCTTTCATCAAGTAAACCCATGTGGTTCTGGTGTGATCATCAATGAATGTAACAAACCATTTCTCATTTGTCTGGGTTTTTGTTCTTGCTGGCCCCCATATGTCACTATGGATTAGTTGGAATGGAGTAGTGGGTAGGTAGGACTGTTTTGGATAGGTGGATCGTGTTTGTTTAGTCAATTGGCAAGTTTCACAATGAAAAGGAACAGTCTTTATTAAATAAGTTTGGAAACACATGTCTCATATAATCAAAACTAGGATGTCCTGAGCGACAATGCCATAAAAGTACATCTTTGTCGTGAGAGCTTGAGCTAATTAGACTTTGTTGTGCACTCCACATCGCTTTATTCTCCTTGTCCGATCTCTCTAGGTAGAAAAGTCCATCCCACTCTTTAGAAGTCCCAATCATCCGTCCCGAGTTTAAATCCTGAAACAGACACACATCATCATCAAATATCACACGGCATACATGTCCTTTCGTTAACTTACTCACAGATATTAGATTGCAGGTAAGTGCTGGAACAAATAGAACATTGTGAAGTCGTAGTGAATTAGATAGTGTGATTGTGCCAATTCCTTCGACTTTGGTGAACACCCCATTAGCAACTTTGACTCGAAGGGTCTCAGAACACAGTTTGAGAGTTGTAAATAAGGTTCGATTACCAGTCATATGATCTGTGGCTCCTGAATCGACTATCCATGTATCATCGCTAGTCCGTATAGTATTGAGGGCTACAATAGAATTACCTGATTGGACCAAGTTAACACTAGGCAAGGAGTTGGACTTATTTTGTTTCTCAAGTAGTCGACGAAGCATCTGCAGTTCCTCCCCACTTAATGGAGTATCTTCAACTTTCTGTTCAGTTGAGGTAAGATGTCGCTGTGGTTTGCTAGATGATGGCTTGCCATGTAGTTTCCAACATTCGTCCTTGATGTGACCCTTTTTCTTACAATAATTGCACCACTTGTTTTTCCGTTCCTCTTGTGGTCCTCGTACTGCTAGGGCTGAGCTCTCAATCGGATTTGGGCTGTTTCGGTTTAGGAGTTTCCTGCTTTCTTCAAACTGCATATGATTGACGACATCAAAGAGGTGTGGTAGGGGTTTGATCCCTATGATTCTGCCCCGTATCTCCTCAAATGAATCATTAAGGCCAAGGAGAAAATCATAGACTCTCCCTTCTTCCACTATCTTATATAATTGTGCATCTTCCACATTTTTCCATGGTTGTACTTCAAACAAGTCTTGTTGTTGCCAGAGTTTTACCAGCGCATTATAGTACTCGATTACTGTCAGATTGCCTTGTCTCATATCTCGAAGTTGTCGCTTCAAATGAATCAAGGCAGCAGTATTATCCAGAGAGGAATAGGTTCTTTTGGCTGCATCCCAAATTTCTTTTGCAGTGTTTGCCAGGAGATAGCCTTCACTAATATCAACAGTCATGGAGTTACAAAGCCACGTCATAACTTGGTTGTTTTCAGCAAACTACGTATCAAAGTTTGGATCATCTAGGGCTGGTTGTGGTGCTGCCCCATTAATGTACTTCTCCTTCCTTTTTCCACGGATATACCTCAATACACTTTGGGACCATTGTAGGTAATTCCTTCCATTAAACCTATGGTTAATAACCATACTTTGAGGTTTTGGAAGTTCTAATGGCGTTAAGGTACTGATGATAGTGGATGAAGATGAGTTGCTGTTTGAAGAAGTCATGATGGAATTTGTACCGGACATAAGTGCAGCGGGATGTATTCCGGTTTTAGACACATTTGTAGGGACAGAACCGAACAAAGGAGGGAATTATAAGGGATTCATGTTTCTGGACAACCGGCCGCCGGAAAACACTGTAGATGACGGCGCGTGGGGTTCACGCGCCGGTGCTGTGGTGGCGCGTGGCGGTCACGCGCCGCTCCGATCACGCTGGGCTTCCTGGGATCCACCGATTGGCGCCTTCCGGTTCTTCCGGTGCCGGCGGTGTGCACCCACTCGCCGCCGTTCACGAGATCTGGGTGTGCATGGACCCTGCGTTCACTCTCTCTCTTTGCCGTGTTTTCATTGTGCCTCACCGGAATGTCTCTGCCGTTTTTCCACCAGGCTCTGATACCATGTATTCAGAGACAATGTTAATGGAGAGCCCTCATAAAGAGAGGAATTAAGAGGAATTATTGAGAGGATTACAATCATAATAACTTAAGGCTATAATCAAGGGATATGATAGGATAGCGGGAATCAAGGGATCCTAATTTTATTTCCTAATATTCTAACAGTAACAAACTGGAAATGTGAAGTTGTACTTAATTACTTATATTACCTCCAGAGTTTCTATACTGACTGAGTGACTGTTGCTTATCTTACAGTTGAAGTGGGAATTTTCTTGAGTTATAGTCACACATTTCAGTTTTAGAATAATTATCCACATATATTGTTGCGGACAACTCAAAAATGGAGCTGTAATAATTTATGCAGGTTATTGGATTGGGGGCTTTGGGCTTGGAGAGAGCATTGATGAACGACCTCCTCTTCTTACTGCCATCATGGTA
Source organism: Albizia julibrissin (assembly GCA_037074505.1). NCBI lineage: Eukaryota > Viridiplantae > Streptophyta > Magnoliopsida > Fabales > Fabaceae > Albizia > Albizia julibrissin. The sequence continues at coordinate 19,238,052 of CM073486.1, read as the reverse complement.
AGATGCTGTGTTCTGAATTGGGACCTAAAGCCTAATCTACATTAGTTCAGTTGTAACATTGAGGAGCACCAATCTATCGCCCGCTGTATGTCAGTACTCTATGAAATATATGAGAAGAACGTATTTTTCTCTCAAATTATCCACAGAACCTAATTCAACTAGGGCCTCAGCTTTTGTTTCCTTAATGATCATGAATTGGCTCCATTGGGAATTATTGTATCCATTGAGAATGTGAATGCTAATAATTACTGGTGATAAGTCAAAGACTGCTTGGTCAGTGCACTGTCTTTATAGAGTTTCCTCTGTTCTGCGACATCATTTCATTGGTTGTCTCCACCTTGTCTTCATCACTTAGTAGCAATCGTTAATTATACGGAGTGGTTTGAGCTAGTAGGCATTGTTTCTGAACAAATGAAATAGAAAGAAGTGGCCAGGGCTTTGGCTCTAGAAACGCTTAAGTTATTGATGGGCTTCTTTCTCTCAAACAAAACTTTAGTGCCCTGTAAATTCATGGGGAGGTGTTTTCTTATTAATTTTCTTTAAGCAAAATCACATGCACACGCACACGGGCCAATTTTTTGGTAAAACTCGAGCATGTTTTCTTTGAATAGCATGAAATAGAACATGACGACTTTATTCTCAGGATATCCTGCCAGATGATAAGCCACGCATGGTCTCTGGGCTTGGACTTCCAGGTACCTTGTTTAATATGGCTATTTTTTGGGTTCATTGGCATTAATCTTTGATGCAAAATGTCATATATAGTTGGTGTTATGAACTACCTACTGGATTTTGCACTTTAAGCGGCATGCTCATATAAGAATGAGGGAGACATGATATTAATTCAGTTGATAGTTAACCTAGGATTGGGTAGTAAATATGATCATCATTTTATTCATCCTTTTCTTATCCATATACATAATCTTTGTTCTTTAAAATGTTTATTAAAAAAATCCTTACAAATTTGATTTTTCCTTAATTCAGCCAGAATGAATAGAAATTTATTACATTTACATAACAAAGTAATTTTAACTTTACAGAGGAGGTCTTGCAAGGAATAGCCACCGGAATCGATCTTTTTGACTCAACGTAAGTTGCTAAGACTACTTAAATTTATATTTTTACTGACAACAACCTGATCCTTACAGTATTATGATCTATCCTGAAATTTGAGTAGTTAATAAGATGATTTGCAGGTACGTATATTCCCTGACACTTGGAGGATATGCGCTTACCTTTCTACTGGACAAACACAGGAATCATTATAATATGCAGCTGAGTCAAATAGGAAGTGACTCCACCAAAATTAATTTGAGAGCTACTGTTTATAGGTAACATGATAAATTGTTCAACATTTTTGTTTTTTATTTTATGTTTTAGTATGCTAATACTGGTATGGGGTTGAAATTTTAATCAGTAGGTAATGTAAGGTGGCACTAAACTTGAGGTCAATGCACAATATTATTTGGTTATACTTATCAATAAATCTAGATCTTTAGGAACCCTAATGGAATTTGTGAATTTTAGTGGCTGAAAGACTAGCGTTATTTGGACAGTTTTGGTGTACTATTTTATTGATTAAAACAGATATAATGTATTTGATGATGAGCTTTTAATATTTTTTTCAAGAGATAAAGACTATTTGCTCAACTCTCCTCAGGGCTGATTTTAGTGGTTTTCTTTACACATATCCAAACCACATTAACCAGTTTTCTACAATTTTCTCCTTGATAGATGCATGGAAACTTTCTTTCATATACAATTAATTTCTTCTTGTTTTCTAATTGGTATGACCATGCATCTTAACTTCTTCAACGAAAAACGTTTACCACCTGTATAGCTTTGCTGGCCTTATAATAGTTTGATAAGCTTTCCTTTTAGCTTAGTGGATTTACTGTGGTCATAAACAACTCATGATGCCTTTTCTTATTTCAACCACCCAGTCCTATGACTATGCATAATGTTTTCATCCATTTCACTATCATTTTGTGATATTGATTCCGAAGACCTAAATTTTGACAATTGTGGTATTTATTGATAGTATTTTGTTTGTACCAACTCTGGTCTATAAGAGAATAGTTTTGTTTCTTAACTATTGAGCTAATTTGTGTTATTAAACTAACTAATCCTGTGTAGACGACCCCACTTAAAAGGATATGGTTTTGTTGTTATTATTGAGCTAGCTTGTGTTGTTAACTTGTAAGCTATTGGACTGACATTGGAACTAAATTCCACTTTAAACTCATCTTAAGTGATGGAAATGTTGTAATTATAGCTATTGTCTTTTTAACTTTTTTTTTCTGTCTTTTCATGCAGGAAAGATTTGTCTCCCATTGTAGAAAATTGCACCTGCTATACATGCAAGAACCATACCAAAGCATACATCAATCACCTACTCAACGTTCACGAGATGCTGGCACAAATCCTACTAGAAATGTATGAATATCTTTGCTCAAATTGTATTGTTATTAGCTGTGTCACAATAAATCTGTTCTGCAACATGCATGTTATTGCTGGTTATAATGGTGTTAATAAATTTATTTTATTATATTGGAATTTTGCAGCCACAATACACACCACTATTTGATGTTCTTTCGTCTAATAAGGGAAACGATCAAAGACGGAAGCTTCGAACAATTTCGACAAACATTCATCGAGAGCAGGCGCGACCACTTGAAAGGGGAAGCTGTTCCTGCTTAGAGCATCCAAATTTTGCAAAGATTTTAGCTTTAGGGTTTACGTTTAAAGTTAAACTAGCAAGGATCCCATGCATTATTTGGAGATACAGAGTTTAAGAAATGAGTTGTGTTGTATTATATAGATTTGATGTGCTTTTATAGACCCAAAACGGCAACACTGTATATTATATGGCTACATCATAAGTTCTCTCATTTTTTTCTTCTCTCTTTGGCATAAGAAACGTTATTATGTACCATCTCTGGTGCGGAAGGATGCAAGTTTTTGGTAGAGCTGGGAATGCATCGCCCGAGGGACAGACGGTTAACCTGCAGTACGGGTTAGCGGCCAGCCCACGGACTCCTTTTTTTTTTTTTTTAAACAAACAATTCTTATTTTCTTAAGATAGCCAAAAGTCTGAGCCTCTAGGCACACATATATATTAGTCAACAAATTTGTTTTCTTAATATCAATCATTCCACTTATAAAAATTAAAAAATATAATCTATAATTTAAGAAATAAAGTTGTTAAATTTGTTAAAGCTTACAACTAAAAAATATTAAATCATCAAGCAATCAAGATATAATAATTTGGCTTAAAGGAGAAAGGAGGATGAGATTTTTTCTCTTTGGGATTGAGAGGTAAAGTATGAGACTTGTATGTTTTATGACACTATCATATGTTTAAAAAAAAAAATTGTGCTCGCCAGCCTGTTGGGTGGCTCGTATCAGCCCACGGGTTGGACAGGTCCATACTTTTTTGGGTTGGGATTTTCCCAAGCCTAACCCTATCCACCTAACCTGTGGGCTCGCAGGGTGAACCCATATTACTAGTTCTAGTTTTTGGATAAGCACAAGTCTACTTATAAGATATCTAAAGTTTTAACAATCATTTTTGTTCACATATTATATTAATATATTAATTATCTCACTCATCCTCTTTCCCTTACATAAGGATATTTTAAAAATAGAATATAAGTTTTTCAAGATTAATAAATTCAGACCAACGACTAAACTGATCAAGGTACTAGGTTAAGAATCATTGGATCAAATCGAAGTTAAATTGAAGCTAACCTGAGGCTAGACCGATGAGGAAATAAAGATTTTAAGATTATTTATATGAAATTCTAAATAATTTTTTTAAAAAAAATGAATTAGTTTAACTTTTTTAATTTTAAAAAGGTCGAACCGGTCCAACCTGCTAGACTAAACTGATTGGCCAGTGTCCGGCCCAAACCAGCCAATCCCATCAAGTTCTTATAGCACTGATTTTTTTTTTTACATATTTATTTTCTTTAATTGATTAACCATTTTTTTTATTTTAGCAAATCGGTTATTTATATATATTGAAGGAAGTACTTTGCTTGAACGCGTCAATTATTTCATCATATACATCCATGGTACTCAAAAACTTTTTTGTTCTTAGTTGTATGGTATAAAAATGTGAAGGCCTCATTTATTTCTTTTTCTTTTTGTTGCATTTGAAGAAAATTAGAGTGAGTTTTATATGAAATTTAGTTTGGGTACTTGAGTAGGACTATTTACGGATTAAAATGCACTTCATCTCCATGGTTTAAATCAAAAGGCACTTCGTATATCCAGAAGCATTCGCAATATAATTGAATGATTAAACATCATCAAATCTTGTATTAGAAAAATGACATTATTTATAATTTAGAAATATAGTGTCTCGAAGTATTTTTTAAATTTTAAATTATTTTTATTTTAAAGAAACATAATTTACAGGACTATATATTATCCATGCATTTTAAAAAATTTCATTTATTTTTTTTAAAGCTTATAATGGGTCTGGTCATATGGGTTGGATTAATTCAGATTTCTGCAACAATTTTTCTAGTTCAGGATGAAGTACAATCTCTCAAATGGGTGAAGCTACAATTGACCGATTCACGTCTTTTTGCATATCTTGTTTGAGACTGCTACATTGAGTAATCCATTTTGTTTCATCATTTGGTGCATCTTTGAACCACATTTATAATGTCATTGCATCTAAGAAGAATTTGCTTAATCATCTCTTTGTCTATTCTAATTTCAAGATATAATCAATTTTTGTGGTTTATTTCTTTGCTTCGCAAGTATCTTCTCTTCACTTGAAAATTACTACAAATAGCTATTCCATCACAAACATCTTAAAGAAACATCATTGAAATGTTTCTGGTCTATGTCTCTTTTGGATGCTCACAAGAAGAAACAATTGATTATATCTTCATTCATTGTCCCTTTGCAAGAGCTCACTGGTTTAGTTGCCCTTCACTTGGTTTGCCTGTCAGTAACTTCATCAGCTTTGCACAATGGATAAAAATTGTTCTGCCTCAACTTTACAAGGATGGTGAAGTGAAATTACTTCAGAGTATAATAATTCTTGTAAATATTTTTGGCGCAAGACAAATATTGCTCTTCATGAAGGGAAGCTTGCTTCAATTAATGTTGCTATGAATGAGATAGCTGGTTTGGTCTCTTTTTCCAAACTTGCTTTTGATAATGCCTCAGTTCAAGAACCTTCACTTCCTTCTTCTCCTAATATTGTTGAATCAGAGCAGAATTTTAATAACATATGGGCAATTATCCGTACTGTCAAGCCATAAATTGTTACAATGATACTCCCATTTAAAGATTCTTATGGCAAAGGAAAGTGACTGTTTCATCTTACTTTTACCTGTAATGTCTAAGATCAACTTTTCTTTAAATGCATCGTTCTTCACTATCACAACCAGTGACAAGTTGGATATTGTTTGCATTCAAAAACAATTCATTCATCTTGGGATATCAAAATTGACAAGCTGGATATTGTTTGCATTCAAAAACAATTCATTCATCTTGAAATCTCAAAGTCTGCTCGGCCATAAATTATTAGTTAAGATATCATTTATTTACTATGATTGTTTTCCTCTATTTTAGTTTCTTCCAATAATTTTAGTTTTTTTTCCTGCACTTATGTAATCTTTCTCTCTTTTTCTTTATTTGCATATGTTGTACTTTGAATACTTTTATTTTTAATATATCATTTTGTTTTTTATTAAAAAACTCTTCCTATAAATCTGGTATACTAATAATTTATCATTCCCTTAACTGAGTTATATCACCTTATGCAATCTCTGTTTTTTTTAATAGGGTTAAAGTGTAAAAATACATATGTAATTATTTTTAAAGTACACCCAACACCAAATATTTTTTAGGGAGAAAAAAGTTAACTTAAACTTATAAGGTACAAAAGTCACATATGTCCGTTATAAGCAAAACATTGACCGTGAGTGGAAATCTTTGACATGTCACAATCTTCCTTGTCCTTATTAAACAACATTTTGACATGAGCAGGGAGCTGTATGAAGTTCATCCACTTCCCCTGAAGTTCAAAACTTAGCTTGGCTAAACCATCAGTGCAAGCATTTGCATTTCATCGAATGTGTCTTATACGCACCTCCCACCTTCGCTTGAAGTAGTTTTTTTCCCTAAATGAACAAAGTGCTGTTTGGGAAACCCTCAAAATATGGTTTCAGAAGTATTTTTTTCTGCAAGACGAGGTAAAACTTCTTTTACATAATTATCTTATAAATCATAAAAGCACTTCTGAAAAGTTAAAATAAAAGACACAAACATAGTTTCTCTTACACTTTGTTGCATTTTCTAGAGAGAACTAGCTCATAACTGCTTTATTTGAAACCTGGGCATAGTGGGTAGAGATGAGAGAGAAGTAAGAGAGAGAAAGAGGGGAGAGAGACTTATGTACCACTTTGATCCTATTTATAAGTTTATTTTCAACAAAAAATTTCTTGTACTCCCCCGTGCGTTACATGGGGTGATTATTCTAATGGAAATGCTTTATTCTAAATACTATAAAATTCTCATATTTCAGTTAAAGTATCACATAGTTTTAATAATGAATACATAGTCATAATATATGTCTAATGCATAAATAATACAATAATAGTAGTCATACTATCACTAACTCACATTTTGAAACTTTTTGGTACACAACATTTCTTGTGGTCCTCTTCTCTATCCTATCATTATCACCAACCACTATCTTCAAGCCTTCTATTGTTTTAACTCTAAACGATACAACATATAACTGGCCATGTGTGAAGACGGGCTTGCAAAGATACAATCCAACATGTCGTAGAGATTCCAATTGACTCTTGTTGATAGTCATAGCAAATGAAAGAGTTATTAGGAATTGTCTCCGTTGCATGCGGAATGGCCATCAACTTTCTGCAGGATTCATATCATTCTATGAATGAGGACCTTTTGATTTGGATGTGACCCATTCAAAGTGATTGCCTCAATAACAGTCTTCCTCAACTAAGTTATGTGGAGGTGGGTTCCGTTGCATAATCCTAAAGATTGATCGATATTTCTCAGTAGCATAATTGGTGCTCTAACTTTAAGAATTAGCTTATGTGGAGGCAAACCAGAGCTGTTGATTGTGTTAAGGAACTCAGTGGTGTACAAATTTTCAAAACCATCACTATCTTCATCGGACTTACAAACGAAGTCACAACTGTTGAATTCATGGGCATTACCTGGCAAAAGGGAACACAAATGGTCATTGATACGATTCACCATTTCTATTGTTGGCGCCAATATTGCCCTGTAATTGAAATATGAATTTGAATATAAATTGTGTAAGATATTAGGATATGTTAATTCAATAATGGCTTTAATTGGATATTTACAATCTGATATCAACAATTCAACAGGGATTTCAATTTCAGCAATGCCATCTTGTGAGTTTCCTCATTTATCATCACCAACATCTAATAACCATTGTGAGAATGATGACAACTTTGCATTGCCAGTGGTTGATGCTGAAGAAGTCAATCACATATTTTTTGTGAGCTGAACAATAGTGTAATAATACTATAAGTGTGAATAATTAATACAGGCATTTACAATGGTTCCTCTTGTTCCTTTCGGAATGACTGGTAGTAATATCTGATGGAAATCACCTCCCATAACTACACACTTCCCTTCGTAGGGCCTATCACAATGCATGATATCCCTTAGAGAGATGTCAAATTCCTCAACACAAAAACATTGAACCATTGGAGCCTCGTCCTAAATAATTAACTTTGTGCATTGTATGAGATTTGCTAAAGGGGAATTTTGCTGTATGGACAGAAAAATGACTCAGTAATTTGAATTGGAATTGCAAACTGGGAATGTGCCATCCTAACAGATGGTAGTAAAGTTGCTGCAATTCTACTAGAAGTAACAGTAAGCATAATATCTCCAGTTGCTCTAAGGGTTGAAGACAATGCATTCCATAAGAATGTCTTTCCAGTGCCACCATATCTATAAACAAAGAAGAAACCCCCATGCTCCTTTTTCAAAGATGCGATAATCATATCAAAAATCTGTTTATGCTCAACATTTAAGGATCTTATTGCAAGTTCATTTGCCTCAAGACTTAAATCATTTCTATCATAACTCAACTCTTATAGAATTAGGTGATTTGAAACATCAACTGCATTAATGTCCTCAGGTAATGGCATATGAGGGAAGTTAGTCATACTCTTTCCATTCTTGCACAACAATGAATCTATCTCCTGTAATGCTATTTACTCCTTATCAAATGAAGATATAGTAACACCTGCATGTTAGAACAACAAAATAAGAAAATGACATAGTAAAAACATGCATGTTTAATAATATATCAAGTATTAATAAACGTTTAAAAGCTTCTGAGGTCTGTTTCCAAACACACTCAGGATGATGTAGAGATGAATATAGGATTATACTTATAAAAAGTTTTCTGAGAGAAGTGCCAGATGCCCATAATTATGCTTCTTTTATGGCCGTAATAAATTTTCTATCATCATCCAATAGGCTACGTGAAAAACATGCATCTTTAAAGGTACCATGGACAATGCCATCAACAGTTTTAATACCATCAAATGAATGTGAACCCCTAACTTATGTGAGTAAAACATGTAAATAATATAATTCGCGTGAGGAAAGGGATACGTAGGTAATCCTACCAACTGAATTTCCTTTTTGTCTATGTTTCCATTCTCGTTTACTCCTGTCATAGACATAATGTTTAGGAAACTCAATATAAGTTAAGGTCCTTGAAAAGTCATCATCATCATCATCATTTTTTTCATCCAAGAAAGGAATTGAGATTCACAAACCCTTGGCTTATCCAATAGCTCTAACACATCATTTGTATTTCCATATATGTCATACTGTTGGTTTAGTAGATGGAAACTCAATCTTTCAATAGAAGGACTCCTATGATGAATATGAAACCCAAAGACACACCATGCTACTTCACATGCAGGCATGTATCTATAATTATAATACTGTTGTATTTCATCTACCACTAACTGGCCATCATGATTATTATTCCCATAAAAAATTATAGCTACCACTCTGTCATTACCTTTACTAATATATTTGAGTAGATACTTAATAGCGGTAGAATAGTTGCATTTCTCAACATTTATGTGTGCATGAAATATCTTCAACAATTGTGGATTGTATGGAAAAACGTACCTATTGTCCAATAGGACACCCTTAACCTCAATTATTCTTCCATTATCCCTTCGTCTATATGTGGGATAGCCATCGTCATCAATTGACGTAATGTTGTTGCATTTTTTTGGGAAGTACTTGCTACACTTCTGATCTTTCATATAAGGAGACTTCAGGTTGCTTGTACCACATGGTCCATAAAGCATATACTTCTTTACCAAATTATACAAAAGAGGTTCCTTAATCTTATCTGGTATTTCAACACAAATGGCCTTGTCAATTGATTCCGGATTATGTGTCTTGTCTTTTGGATCAAGGAATATTATGATGTAAGCATGTGGAAGTCCCCTCTTCTGAAACTCAATGGTATATATTTTTGTAAAACAAAATTGTAAAGACATATTAGAAATAGTATATTATGAGATAATTAGTGAACTTAACCAAATATATCTAGATGTATTAATAGCTAAATTAATGTAGAGTAAACATCCTAACCTACCTAAATAGTTCCAAGAAAAAATTTCTCCTTCAATATCTTCATCAAGCAATCTAACTTTAGCTTAAATATCCTAGACAGGATATCTGGATGATCAGAAGGATTCAACAAATATTTTTCACAAAATTTCTCAATTTCAGGCCAAGCAGGATTGCAAGTAAAGGTTAAGAAAAGATCAGGATATCCTTCTGATTTACATATTGACATGGCATCCTGATAGTTCTGTATCATATATCTTGCTCCACCTATGACTGATGATGGGAGAACAATCCGCTTGCCTATAGATGCAGCATTCCTTTCTCCCTTATGAATGCATCAAATAATCCTTGGTATAAATCAACTCTAAGTTCTTTCTGATGTGTTCTAACCCAAAGTAATCTCTATGACTCAATCATTGTGTAACCATCCACTATGAACTGCTGTAAAGGTCTAGAAGCATGTAAAAGAGTTGACCTTTCATTAAGTTTTCTCATAAGCCTGTAACTGAAGAATTCTCTTGCATGCTAAGTTTTTTTTAGTCTTGGTTACACTAAGTGTTTCTTCTCTATGTTCAATATCATCTCTTAACCATCTTCTCCAAATGGAAAAAGAATTGGATACTGCAATGGAAGGTATGATGCATGCAATTCATTTATCCTCTTTGTTTTTCTAGAGTGTTTTTTAACAATGATGTCTTGCACATTATATGACATATCTATATCACCAACAACTAATGCTGCAACTTCGAAAGCAATCGGCATGTTATAAATTCTTCCATCAATTTGTCTTGTCCCCAACAAATACAATTTCAATGGCGTTCGATTTTGACTATGAATCATTGATGATGCAAGAAGATATTGTTTAATAAATGGATTTACCTTGTCCAATTGCTGCTTTATTTGATCCACTATTGTTGAATCAATTGAAGATTGTGTTTGGAATTTGCTGCAAACAACAAAATATTTATTTGGAGATATTAAAGAAGCTAATTAAACAATGTTAAACTATTTATATTTATCATTTTTTCTCTAAATTATTTTGCCTAATATATAAACTTATATATAATCTAATGATACAAAATATATGATATGATTAAGTAACTTATTTTACTTCTTTAATCTCTTCAAAATAAAGGTTAACTGTGTTTTATATTTAGGATCAGAAGGAGTAATAAATAATAATATCAACACAAGACAAATAAAAATAACTTTAGCAAAAGTGCGCTCTTGGATCAATCTGTTAACTTCACATAAAGTTTCATTTTCATCCGTTAATTTTCAAAAATATCTTTTAACAGTATATATATGCACGCACGCACAGTGTTGCACAGGTAATTATGCTTGTAGAACAATTTTATGCTAAATGGTTTGATTTTGCTGGAAATAAATCCTTGTGCCAATACATTACATTAATCTTAATTAAGGTATACATATGTAGATTGGGACAACAAATACAATATTAATAGTCCTACTATTACTAATTAACATTTCTAAAGGCTTCTCGATACACAATATTACTAATTAATGTATACTGGTTTTTTTTAAAATGCAACAAATTTGATATAAGAATATACGCTAATTTTTGTACGGGCTAATTTAGTAGAGAATAAAAAAAAGTATAATCTCTTCTTAAGTTGCTAATTTACTAATTAGTAATGAGAGTTACATGAGGGTAATGCAAATATTGATTCCAAACTATTTATGGACAAATTAATTAATAAGTTTAAGCTTCATACTAATATATCAAGATAGAGTCATATCCATTAAGAAAATATAAATCTAGAAAATTCTTAAGCTCATAATAATTAATGTAATTGTTTTTCAACATAGAAGGAACGGGTAAAAGACACAAAATTCAATAGAGAAGAAAAATAAATATATAGGTCTTGGGAGAATATGATGATGCAGGTACAGGTTGTTGGATATGAAAATAGTGGTTCTTATGCATGGCAATAGCTTAATTCAAATTGTACAATGAAGAGCAGTATAGTCCTTTCATAAAAATCACAAATTGAAATTAAGTGCCCGAGAACTTGGTCATTATTAGCCATTATTATGGAAGTAATCATTGCCTGTGAAGTTTCAATGATGCATGTCCCATTTTTAACTACTTTACCTATATTGATGAAGAAGTCTTTATAGTGAAATTTCTACTTTTGACAATTTTACATATAACGTGTGGATCAGAATATGAAGGATAAGTCTTTATAGCCATTAAATCCATCCATTTCTTTATATAAGTTCATTTTTATTAGGACAATTTTTTTTATATGTCCTTTAAGAATTGTATGACATTAGTACTTTTAAAAAAATTAGAGAAGTAAAGTTATAACCTTTTAAATGATTTTTCACACTATTTTATCTTAATTTTTGTTTAAAAAAAAATTTAACCCCAATTTTTTAATGTTTTAAATTGATTGTCATTAAAATTTTCACCCCCTTATCACCTTCATTTTCCTTGTTTTTCTCATATTAAAGAGGTCCAAAGATTTATATAAATAATTGTAGCAAAACAAAAAAGATTTATATAAAGTGTATGGTTTGTGCTTTCTCAAAAAGATTTATATAAAGAATTCTTGTTAGTGCAAGTCATGTTTGTTGACTTTTGTGTATAAGTAGTAATCAAGTGTATGATATGTGCTTTCTTAAATGATGATGAGAGAAGTGATGTTCACGTGATGGCAAAGAGACTTGAGTAAGGAGGTATTCTTAGTTTGACTACTTTATTGAGAGCTACTATTTTGAATTGCAAGAAAAATTATTCACAAAATCCATGCTATTTTTAAACTTAATGAAGATACTTTGTCTTGCTTAGCTAAAATCTTTACTTGGTGTGATGAAAGATGTCACTTAATATGTCATTTGTATCTTACCAACAATCAATTCATGCCGCTATTTGTCAAAAGATGCATGTATAATTAAATCAAGCACCGATCGCTCTTTTTAACCAAGTGGATTTATAAGAAAATTAAAAGCAAAAGCACTTGCCTTTTTTTTTCTCCCCTATCATTTCTCTCGTCTTGTGTAAAAAGAATCTGCACCATTTGCGAAGTAGTTTATTGTTGGGCAACAAACATATATAGAATGTTGTGTAAATCGTTACTCCCTCATCTCCTGTTTATAAAAGATTAATAACCAAATTATACAGTTTAAAAAAGCAGTTAAAGTTATTAAAAAAATAATAAATATTTCTAAAATAAACTTTATTTTTCAAATATGTCCTTATTTATGAGAGGCAAGCAAGAGAGAGAAATGATGTAAATGTGAGTATCAACAATATTTTAATTAATACTACACATATAATTAATGAAGGGTAAAAATGGAAAAACTGATTAAATATTTAGACAACTCTTGTCGGGTTCTTATAAAAAGGACCATGCTTAAAACTTATATACTTCTTAAAATCATGAAGGAGATAAACAAAACGTGTAAAGGAAGTCAAAAGTTCATCAATGTAGGAAAGAGAGAGATGAGATTTTGATGTGATTGGAAAGAGAGATAGAGAGAGAAAGAGAGAGACGAGATTTGGATGTGTAATGTGAAGAGCATGGATGGGAACAACAGATAAAGGGTCTTGGCAGTATGTGGACGCACCGAAAGCATATTTGTCTGCGACATCTAGCCAATTTCAAATCATGAAAGCTTACATCATGACGTGTATGAGTGTAAATGCCATGTTTTGTGGCTTTAGGATCATCCCCATGCCTTCATCATGAGGAGTCCCACTCTCCTTCTCTTTTCCATCTTTACTTTCGTTTCAGTCAAAAAGCTTCATCATCATTGCTTTCTAAGACCCTTCTGTTTCATCACTTGATTTCACATTTAAGCCACTTCACATTTCACGTGTTTATTTTTAATTTCAAAATTTGTTAGCTTTAAAAAAATTCACAATTAAAATAAAAAATTACACCATCTTTTATTCCAGCGCACCTTTTAGAAATTTATTTAAATGATGAATTGATTGATTAAATATATCATTTTAATTAAAATGTTAACTTTAACAATACAAAAGAAAACATGAAACACCAGTACTGTATATAATTTTCCCTTGGAAGCAAAAGAATTTATGCTAATTTTTGTATACGCTAATTTAGTAGAGAATAGAAAAAAGTATAATGTCTTCTTTCATTACTAATTTACTAATTAGTAATGAAAGTTATCTATGCAATTTTGGAATAATTTTAAGAGATTTTTTATTATAAGATCAAATTAATTTGGTCGTGGGTAATTATTAGAAGTAATGAGAGTTATCTCTGAAACTGTTTCATGCACGAACCACATAATTGCTTTTGACCAATAAAAATAGGCACATGATTATCTCTATTGTTTCTTGCCGAGAAAAGATATATAGGGACCATTAAAAAAAGTGAATGACATTGAAGAAATCCTAGTTCATTTTAAAAAATGTTTAACATATTTAATTATAATTTGTCTTTTCTACTGCATAAGAAAGGAAACAACTTTTACTTTTAACTTTATGACTACACCAATGTTAAAATGCCAATTTCACCAACTTTTGCTTTTGTTTAATTTCAATGCAGTTTGTGTATGTATATTGTAGGGTCCATTCCCCCACATCAATCTTTCAATTTCTTCCCACCTAAACTATGACTACAATTTCCATTACAATCTACTATTTCCTTGTCTCCATGTGAAAGTTCGCAATATGTACGTTTGCTTTTTCCCTTCTTTTAATGTGTTTTCTTAGCCTCTCTTTTATTTGTCAAGTTAATGATATAATTATAATTTAGAGATAAGTATGAATTTGATAATAATTTTAGGGATAAAAAGAAAAGAGAAATCTGATTAAAATATGTTTTTTTAAAAGTATTAATTATTATTAAATATGGATTATTTATTTAAAAATAATAATAAAATAATATTATTAAAAAAATATTTAAAAAGAGAGTTAAAAGTGGCGCTTAACAAAAGGGAGATGGGGGCACCTCCCCCTCTTTCTAAAGAAGCAAAAAAAAAAAGTGGTAGGTGGTTTGGAGCCACCTACCACGTAATGATAAGGGAGAGGTAATGAAATAGTGTTAGAAAAGTTAATATAGATTAATCTAGCTTTCCCATAATAATACATGTTTTAAAAGAAATGGATAATTTTATGTAAAATATCAATATAAATTAGTATTTTTTAACATTACAATTACCACTTGTTAAAGTTTGATTCAATTTTCTTTTGATTCCTTATAATAATGCATGTGAATTTAATACTATATAAATAGAAATAACTTTTTGGGTGGCTCAAGACTATGCTCTCAACGTGTTTTAGGTTTTATTTTTTAATTTTAATATGAGATGAGATGAAGTGGAGCTGTTAATAAATTTGAAAATCAACTTTTCCAAAAGAAGATAATTTAAGATTTTGAAGAGATCATTAGCATGAATAAGGGTCATATGAAGAAATTAATTTAATCATAATATTTTAGCATAATATTTTTTATGAGCATCAGGGTAAGTTGGATGTCCAAATCATATGGCATCATACAAAAGAAAAAAATTATAGGTCGTCCTCAACTTTTAAGAAAGGATAACAATGAATTAGTTGTAAGGCATATCATTACATAATTTATCCTAAATAATGATAATTAAAAAAAAAGTGACAAGTGAGCGTCCTCGTGGGTTGCATTCGATATAGTCAATCTTGGTGAGATTAACATGTGCATAAAAAAGAACATAATAATTTAGCTTTTGAATTTTGAAAATGAAACTAAATTTTTTGAACTTGAATTTTGAGAAGTAAGATTGTGGAGGCATGGTAGGGTGAAAATTTGAATTTGAATTTAGAGATGACAATGTGGTTCCCTTCAATTTTAGTGTGATTCAAATTCAATTTCAAGATTGAGAGTTTGCAACAATGTAGATGCAGACTCAAATGTTAACAATAGGACAAAAGAATAAGGAAGTAATGTCTTGTTTCTTTTTAAAAAGAGGGCTTTTTCCCTATTTGCTTTAATGCTTTGACCTTGGTCTTCATCTTCTTTCTTATTGGGTAGATAATGGGAACATGGAGTCTTGCTGCATTAAGAAGTTAAACAAAATGTGTAAAGAAAGTCAATAGGTACTAAAAAGATAAGACAGATTAGACAAAACATGATAATGTACATTATTTATGATTATGATTTATAGTAGTTGTGATTATGACTCACATCTTCCTCCAGTTTTACGTCCAGTAACGCCTTAAACGCTTTATATGAATTGAGGTATGCTTCCCAGCACAGTTTTCTTATAAACTGGCAAACATGGTCTTTTAATGTTAGATTCCCAAGACAGTAGCGCTCTTTTTCTTTGGTAAATAAGTTCATTAAATCAAGAAGAATATCATTAACATCACCATTAGGATGAGTCTCAAGAGTCTGAATAATATCATCCAATGAATCCTTACTCAGTTTATCCTTTATGAATTGAATTTTATCTTCTCGATTTTTAGATACCATAACTTTACTTTGACAACACTTATCATATATCCACCTTGCACAATTATGACAAACCTTCATTCATTTAGCTCTTCTCTTTTTGGAGTAAGAACTTTTTCCCATTTCTGGCATAGGTTTAATAAATGACTCATGAATCTCACCTGCTAAACGTACCTTAACTTCAATGATCTAGCGTACATCCTCTGGAAGGCTCAAACGCTTGAATGCATTCATTCATTCAAGTCGATAGCTATAGATCTTCCTGAGAACATCTTTGGAAAGAGTGTTGAACCTGTTTTTAAGCTTCGCAAGAGATTGCTCAATGAAAATGATGAAAACTAAAATTTTTAACAGTATGAACAAAAAGAATGGAGGTGATAAGGAGAAGATGCTGAAGGTGGTGATCAGATGGTAATGATGCACATGAAGAGAGAGAGAGAGAGAGAGAATATGTTGTGTTGAACGAATATGTTGGTTAGAGAGAATGGGTTCCATGAAGATGTTTTTTTATATGTATAGAATAGTGATCGGCATGGTAGAACAGTGATTGACTTATGAACAATATGAATAGTACTTATAAACAGTGTTTAGGGGAAGAGTTATTATATTGATATTGATTTTGGTCCTTATTATAAGTCCAATTTCAGAATAATAAATGCATTTGTTACATTTTTACCCTTATTAACTGTAATAAACAAAAGGAATTTATTTATGTTGGCTTTTGAAACCAATCATAGATAATGATAAAATTGAAAATTAAACATATAATTAATGAGTTAACTAACTTTTCTTGGTACATGAGAGTTGGTTAATTTAGGCTTACAAATAGGAGCCGAGTGGCACTACTATATTTGCATTTAATTCAATTTCTATTCAAGGATTCATCCCCCCTCTCTATCTTGGAGTGTTTTGGTGGAGGAAGGAGAAATGATTTTATGTGGAAGAAACAGAAGGAGGTTTCGCCATTAATGAGGTTTAGGAGATTAGAAAGGCAAAGCTTCTAGTCCCTTCCAAGTCTCTCTATGGCTTACAAGACTAATAATGAAACAAGTAGTGATATGGAACCACTCCTAGTCCCACCACCTCCACTTCACCATCGCCATCAAATTCATCAAGACTGCCGAATCTCTTTCAGAACTATGCAATCTTCTTCCTCCTCCTCCTCTATCCCCGGCCACGCCAATTTTCTGTGTGTTTTTTTATTACTTTCTTTACTTCTTATCTTTGCTCTCTTTTTTTCTTTTTAATTGTGTTGTGCATGTTAATGGCATCAACAAAAGCAAGAATCACATTGGATAAGGAAAAAATTAAAAAAATAGTCTCTTAAAATCTTAAAATTGTCAAAAAGTCTAGTGAGATCTTTATAATAAATTTCAATTTCGCTAATAAGTCTATAAGAGTGTCATTGATAAGTCCAGGGACGCGTCATTAACAACTCCAAGGGTGTGTCATTGATAAGTTTATGAGTGTCTATTGATAAATCTATGATTGTTGTAAATTTTGAGATTTTAAAGAATTTTTGTTTTTATTTTTTTCTCTTATCTAGACCTATAATTTTTCCATTTTTCTTAGAGCCCGTTTGTCATTGCGGTGAGAGAGGAAAAAGCCCAGCTCACAATGATTTAAGTCTAGTGGAGAAAAATGGACCGTTTGGGATTACAGTAGTCTCAGATGGGCTTATTTAAAAAAATGACTTATGATAGAAGTCACTTTTTTCAGCTTCTGGCGTGACTTTTTTCAGCTTCTGGAGAAAAATGTTAGGGATAGGTGATCCAATAAGCAATGTACTATTAAATATACATTTGTATGCATTCTAATTTATCCATTAGAATTAGGGGTGTTCATTTGGTCCCGGTCCCGGCCGTCCGGTCCCGTTCCCGGTAAGATAAGATTAAAAAATCCCGGTCATACCGGGACCTGGAGTTGGCGGGACCGGGAGTGGAAGATACCAGGACCGGGATGGGATCCGGTCAAAGCTTCGAGAATCTCGGTTCCTGTCCCGGTATCTTATATATGTATATTTTTTTGTAATTGGGCTGAATTTCACTGTGCAATACCCAGCCCAATTTATGATTAACCATTAACCAACTGGCTCCAACTGTCCAAGCCTTACCCGGTTGCCCCTATCCCTACCGAAAGTCTGAAACCTCTCGCCCTCTCTCAGTCTCTCTCAGTCTCGCCTAGTCGCCTCTCGGTTCTCAGTCTCGCCTCGCCTCTCGGTTTCTCAGTCTCAGTCTCGCCTCTCAGTCTCTCATCAGTCTCTCAAGTCTCGACGCTGTGCTGCTAGAATCTCTCAGTATGGTGAAGTGCCGATCTCCATTCTCTTGGCGCCATACTCCCCTTCTCAGTTCTCGGCTTCTCCGATTTTGGCTTCTCGATAATTCCCTCTCCACTCACCGTCTCATCTTGCGTCACCATCATTGGTATTATTTTATCTTCTCAGTTTCGTTTTTGTAGTAAAGAAACAATTTCTTGCCTAAACTACAGTCCGCATTTGTTTTGGTAGGTGTTTTTTTAGCTTCCTTGTGCTCGCCTGAGTCGCCTCTCATCCATATTCCTGCAGCGGCTTTCTCGATCTCGGCAGTTGGCAGTTGGCATACTGGAGTCTGGAAGGTATTACTGTATTAGCCATAAGCCCATAACTCATATTTAACTTATCAAGAAATCTGTATTTCTGATTTTTAATTTATTATCCAAGTACACTTGAAATTGTAGATTATAGATTATGTTGCAAACATTTGAAGGTCATCTAATAATTTAACTTATCAGCAACATTATACTACAATTGTTGATAAAGTAGTTGTTAAATTTTTTAAAAGCACCATCTAAATTTTTTAGCCGTCTATAATTTTACCGATTGTTGTGATGGTACATTATTGCTTATCAAAGTTGTTCCTATTGCTATAAGTCCTTAAGTTCTGCTTTAATCTAAATGGGTGTTCCTATTACATATCAGCATATGTGTGTTCTTACATCACTCAGCAAATGTGTGTTCCTATTGCTTATGAAAGTTGTGATGGTACATTTTTGTTTATCAAAGTTGTAAGTGCTTAAGTTATGCTTATGTGTGTTCCTACATCACTCAACAAATGTGTGTTTTCTATTACTGTATAGTGCTTAAGTTCTGCTTTAATTAAGTTCTTCTTAAGTCCAGAAACATGGCAACTACACCTGCCAATGAAGGAACCATCCAAGCAACTCTAACTAATGAAGAAGTAAGGGAAAGAGAAGTAACTAATGAAGAAGATTCAGAGGGAGATGAAAGACCAGTGAAAAGGAAAAAATCAAATGTTTGGGACTATTATGAAAAGGTGCAAATAGACAACACTACAGGAGAGCACAAAGCCAAGTATAAGTACCGCCCAATACAAATTCTTTGCCATCATACTAAACAAGGGACAACTGGATTGTGGAGACATTTCAAGACTTGTAAACATAATCCAAACAAAGCAAAAAAGGAGAACCAATCTTTGTTTACAAGCTCTTTGATAGGGTCTTCTAGTACTGTAACTTCTCATTTTTTTAGTCAAGAGCGATGTAGACGATGTGTTGCAAAATATATTATATTGGAGGAGAGACCTTTTTGAACTGTGGAAAGTTTTGGTTTTAGAGCAATGATGAGTGATGTAGAACCCCTCTTTAAGGTTCCCTCACGATCGATAGTTACTCGAGATTGCTACAAGTTGTATCTTGAAGAGGCAGAGAAATTGAGAAAGTATTTTGAGACTTCAAAAGTTTGAGTATCCTTTACTACAGATACTTGGACTTCTAGTCAAAATGCCAATTATATGTGCTTGACTGCACATTGGATTGATGAGAGTTGGAAATTCCAAAAGCGTAGATTGAATTTTTGTGTTGTTGAAAACCACAAGGGTGAAACAATTGCAGATGAAATTGAGAAATGCTTGTTGTCTTGGTCCATTGATAAGGTGTTTACTTTCATCGTTGATAATGCTACTTCTAACGATAGTGCATTATCAAGGTTGAAGTCCATTTTCAAGCATTGGAATGGTTTAGCATGTGATGGTGACTTTATGCATTTGAGGTGTTGTGCACACATATTGAATTTAATTGTTTCTGATGGTCTCAAGGAATTACATGAGTCAATTGAAGCCATTCGGAGTGCCGTTAAATATGTAAGATCTTATCCTTCAAGGTTTCAAAGGTTCAAGGAACTTGTGGAAAAAATGAGAGTTCAATCAAAGGGTTTACTAAGCATGGATTGTCCAACTAGGTGGAATTTAACTTACATAATGTTAGATAGTGCCAATCAATTCAGCAGCGTGTTTGAGAGGATGATGGAGTCAGATGAGGACTACAAAAAACACTTCTTTGATAAAGGTTTAATTGGTCCTCCTACAGTTGAGTCATTTATACAAGCTAGTGAGTTTACTAAGTTTTTGAAATTGTTTTACAATGTCACTTTGAAACTTTCGGGATCACTTTACGTTACGTCAAATTTGGCCTTCAAACAAGTGTCAAATCTTGCATCAGTTCTCAATAAAGCTTCATCTAATCCTGGTTCTCCTTTGTATGGGATGGCTAAGTGTATGAAGATCAAATATGATAAATATTAGGGCCACTTTGAAAACTTCAATCCATTATTCTTGGTTGTAGTGGTGCTTGACCCTAGGTACAAAATGAAGTTTTTGAAGTATGCTTTTGATGATATGTATCCTGATGATCTGGATAAGCATGTAGACATGTTACAAAAAGTCTCAAATGTACTTCATCGTTTGTTTGATCATTATTCAAGTATTCTTAACACATCTGAGAGTATTATTCATAGTTTGGATCAAGCAGAAACTGAAAGTGTTTGCAGCACTATAACAAATATTGAGCAAGATGCTTTTGATGTTGATATGGAAGAGACTGAAGCAAAGAGAAGATTCAGGGCCGATAATCAGACTAAGATTCAAGCAGATAAGTATGCAAAGTTGGACAAGTATCTTCAATTTGAGTTAGCTGAAGGTCGTGATCCTGATTTTCTTATTCTAGATTGGTGGAAAATTAATTGTGGCAAGTTCAAAGTTCTTTCCATGATGGCACGTGATGTGTTGGCCGTGCCTGTTTCAATGGTTTCTTCAGAATCAACTTTTAACACAGGGGGCTGTGTTATTGATTCATATAGAAGTTCATTGTCACCTAGGATGGTTAAAGCACTTATTTGTGCACAAAATTGGCTCTCTCTATCCACATCCATCCCAACCGGACTTGAATCACTTGATATTGACAACTTTAATGATAATGAGGAAGTACTAGCAGCTTTAATCGGTAATATCATAATCTGTTTTATTTAATTCACTTTCCTTCTTTAATTTGTTAATAATAGTTATTCATTTCTTTCAATTTTTTCTTTTCAATTTTACAGTTGAAGAGTAAGGATTGAAGAGCAAGGATTAAAGCATGAATTGTGGTTTGTAATGATGTTGTATTGTCTTCTTTAATTTTTGGAATTTAGACTAAACCTTTGTATTTTGTAAGGTTGTAAACAACTTGTTAAATTTGGTGTGCTATGCATATGGTGGAATTGATTAATTGGCTTTTCAAATGGGTGCAATGCAGATTGCAAATTCCATGGATGATCATGCAGATGTTTGTGTAAGAGTTGATAAAGAAGTTTTTCGCTGCCATCAAGGGAAAGATGAGGCATCTGTTGATTTCCTTTCTTGTCTTGAAGAACGTGATTTGAGCAAAGTATATGTGAGTCATGAAGAGCAAGGATTAAAGCATGAATTGTGGTTTGTAATGATGTTGTATTGTCTTCTTTAATGATGGTGGACTGTAAAACATGAATTATAGTGTGCTGGTGGTGCTGAATTAATGAATTTTGATGTTTGGATCAAAGGAAAAAAACACAGTATGTATTGCTTTGGAAAACCAGGAATCTCGGTTTTGATCCCGGGAAAGTCTCGGTCATACCGAGACAGTCCCTACCTAAAACCGGGACCGAGACCGGGATCAAGTGATCCCGGTCCCGGTCCAATATTTGAACACCCCTAATTAGAATATATTTAATTAAGTACTTTAGAGTTTTTTTAAATTTTTTTAATAATAACTTAATTTTTTCATCAAATTTAAATTTAAATTTTTTATCTTCAATTATTACAATATATACAAACTAATATATATATGTAGTATTCAATAAGATTCATGTCATTTTAAGTCATTTTCCATCTAAAAGAGCTTTTCAAACGCTAATCCAAACATGTTCAATGTTAGAAAAAAAGTCACTTATGCCACTGCCAATTCAAATACAAATCACATTTACAATCTGACTTTTATCTTATCTGACTTTTCCAAAAGTTAGATTGAAAAAAAACTACTTCTCCACCGCTAATCCAAGCATGCACTTATTGAATGAATAGAAACATATAGCCAGTCCAGTATTTATGCATAGAATAGGCTCAACTAGCTGAACACTTAAACATAAACTAACTACACTTAATAAGAACCCAAACTGCTAACAACTCTGACATATATTGTTATGAATTTATTTTACAACTAAACATTCATTACAAGAACCTTTTTTTTTTTGCTAGCAAATGATCCTTTCATAAATGTAAATATGGTCCAGAAAACATTACATCCAAAAACTACACAAGATAGAAAAATACAACTAGAAAAAGTCTTAAGTCTATTTCCAACAGTCTTCTCAGCTGAGAAGGGGGATAAACAGCCTAATCATACAGGCATAATCCTCCAATTGAAGCTTTAGCTACCCAGTCGGCCACTAAATTCGCTTTTCTGGAAACCCAATTACAAGAATGGTTTCGAATTAATTTCTTTGATTCTTAAATATTGTCAAGGATATTAACGCGCCTTTAATCATTTGGAGTAGAGTCACTGTTAATACAATTAACCAACAAAAGGTTGTCTGACTCAAAACATACATCTTCAAGATGGTTATTATAGGCAAAACTGATGGCATCCAAAACTGCTAAAGCCTTGGCCATAAAGACCGAGTTTGCTTTGAAAATTCTAGCAGCCCCATCCAACAACCACCTATTAGTGTCTCACACCACAAAAGCAATAGCATCCTTATTCTTGCTTGAAGAAAATGCACAATCAGTATTGATTTTAAGGGAATTACCAGTCGGCTTTCTCTAAGCTTCTTTAGCTCTCCCCGTTCTTTGCACTTCCATATCAAATTCTTCCTTTTTACCAAGCCAACTTTGAGATTGCCATAATTCCTAAAGGGCCTTTCCTGGTCAAGTAAAGTTAAAAATAGGATCAGTAGATACATTCTCGAAAATAAAAGCATTTCTAGCTTTCCAGATTTGCCACAAAATTATAGCAAAATAAGCCTTTCGCTAATAATCAAAATATGATCTTCTTAAGCACGCCCTCACCTACTACCCCATATTCAGAATTTCAAGATCATTGGGTCTAAAAGAAAAGGTGCTCCCAAACCAAATAGCCTTCGCCCTATCACACATACAGAATAAATGCTCCAGTGTCTCACTATGCTTATGGCAAACTAAACAAAGGTCCACCACACAACATCTTCTCTTACATAAGTTCTGAAAGGTAGGTAACGCATTAGCCATAATTCTCGACATGAAATTTCTAATCTTGTATGTCACTTTGGGCTTCCAAATTTCCTTCCAAATGCAACTCTAAACATTGCTAGAGGATGAAGGTATATTTTCAGTTCTTCTAAGAATATCACCTCTAGCTACCATGTAACCCTCTTTAACTGAGTTCACACTACTCTTCCCTCCTATCCAGACCCATCTATCCTTCTGATTCCTAGGAGCTACTATTATGTTGTAAATAGTCTCCTTTTCCTTTTCTGTAATCCATCCCTCAATAGCCATCAAATTCCATCCCCCCTCATACATTATATCGGTCACCTTCAGGTTTTTTAAAGAGTCATGAGGACAAGGGGATACATACACAAACTTGGTTCTCCAAAATCTTTCATCCCTCAAGTATGCTAGACCATAACCATGAAGCTCTCCTCCCTTTTCTAGCATCTAGAAAACAACCCCTAGGAAAATAAATTGCCTTCAACACTCTAGCCCAAACTTGATTAGGGTATTTCAATATCCTCCAACCCACTTTCGCAAGTAAAGCTAAGTTAAAGGCTTCAAAGTCCTTGAACCCTAAACCCCCTTCCCTTTTTGGTCTCTTCATTCTATCCATTGCTACCCAATAAATCTTCCTTTTGTCCCCCTCACTCCTCCACCAGAATTTTGATACAATCCTATCCAACTGTTGCAACACATTCTTTAGATACAAGAAACAAGACATGGATTACACCGGCAAAGAATTGGCAACCGACTTAATAAGGACTTCCCTACCTACCTCTGACAAGAAATTCTTTCTCCAACCCTGGACCCTTTTCTCTTTCCGATCAATCACAAAATTTAAAGCTTGAGACTTTGATATACCCTAAATAATAGGCAAGCCTAAGTAATTCCCTAGTACCTCTATTGCATGGACTTGAAAGATTTGAACGATCTCCTCCTATGTAATCTGTGGAGTATTTTGTGAAAAATATAGACAAGATTTACTAAAGTTAATAGCCTGTCTAGAGGAGGCATAATAGAGATCGATTAAATCTTTCAAGTTCCTGCAATAATTCAAATTAGCATGAAGGAAGAAAATATAATCATCCGCAAAGAAACTATGGGATATCTCAGGACCCCCTCTTCCTATAGATACCCCCCTCAATTTACCTAGCCTTTTATCATTTTCAATCATCCTTGAAAGAACATTGTTAATAATAATGAACAGATAAGGAGATAACGGATCCCCCTGCCTCAAACCCCTCTGGGGAGATACTTCAACCATTCTTTTTCCCAACAACATAACAGAAAAATGGACCGAATTCAGGCACCACAAAGTTTTATCCACCTACTCACATGCAAAACTCATTTTCAATAAAGTAGCACACAGAAAATCCCACTCAATCCTATCATATGCTTTATTCATATCTAACTTCAAAGCTACCTCGCTAGTTCCTTTCCTCTTCAACTTCATATAATGGAAAATCTCATGCACCACAACAAATATTATCATGTATTAATCTACCCGGAACAAATGTTCTTTGACTTTCATCAATGATTTTTTCCAATAGAGGTTTTAGCCTATTAGCCACCACTTTAGAAAATACTTTATAAATAAAGTTACAAAGACTTATAGGCCTACAATCACTAACCAACTTAGGGCAATCCACTTTTGGAATCATCACCAGATCAGTAACATTTATGTCAGCCAGAGAATAGCCACTGCTAAAAAACTTAGATATGAGAGTACATACCTTATTACCAATGATGTCCCAAGCTCTTTGATAAAATATTCTCGTGACACCATCTAATCTTGGAGCTTTCTACCCTCCCATCTGAAAAACTGCCTTTCTGACTTCTTCCTCATTTATCTCTCTCATGAGGCTATTGTTCTCTTCCTCTGTAATCACTAGGTCCAAATAATTCAGAACCTGCGAGAAATCCCGATCCCTTGCCGAGGTGAACAAATTAGAGAAAAAATTGGCAAAATGATTCCCTATGTCATGCTCTTCTTCCAACTAGTTACCATCTCTATCCTTAACTTTGCTGATCCTATTTCCGCTTCGTCTTTGGATGGTTGTCATGTGAAAAAATCTAGAACTTTTGTCTCCACATTTCAACCACTCTATCCTTGCCTTTTGAGCCTAATACAACTCTTCCTGATCTAATAACTCATTAAGCCTTTTCTTCAACTCCACTACTTCCTTTGCAATTTCCTCACTCCAATATGAACTTAGACAGGTTTGAACCCTCTGCACTAAAGAATATATTAAATGATGACTATTCTTGCATCAAATCTAAACAAAGGAGGAGTTTTTGATTCCACATATTCATATTAGACCAAAATAGGACAATGATAAGAACCAATGGCCTCTAAAACCTTCCCCTGTCCTTTCTAAAATTTAAGTCTCCAGGCTGCATTTGAAATCCCTCTATCTAGTCTTTTCATTATGAATTCATCCATCCTTCTATTATTCATCCAAGTAAATTTACTCCTCTTGAACTCTACTTCCATAAGCTCATAGTTCAACATAAACCTACGAAAACGATCTAAATCCCTTTGTGAATTCATTCTACCTCCTTCTTTGTTAGCAGAATATAGTAATTCGTTAAAATCCCCAAAAATGAGCCATGGCACACAGTTCCCTAGATTTAACCTCTCAATTTCAATCCACCACAGCATCTTAAGACTAGTTTCCACCGGTCCATAAACTAGCATAATGTTCCCTAAATCCCCACCATTAAGACTCATACCTTCTAAATGAATTATATGCTTACTAACTATACCCACTATAGCATCCACGCCCTTATTCCACCATACTGCTAACCCCCCTGATCTACCGATAGGATCACAATATATCCCATAATCAAATTTCAATTTTTTTCCTAATTTTCTCAATTTTTGCTTGCTTCATTTTTGTTTCCAATAGAAAAACTAACTGAGGTTTGTACTTACCGCATTGGAACTTTAGATTATGAACTATCAAGGTAGTTTCTAGACCTTGACAATTCCACCCCATGCAAATCATGGCTCCTAGGTGGCTACTTCAGGCCAGCCACTATACCCCTCTAGTTCTTCGACAATCTCAATTCCATAAACCAAATCCGCCTCCCTGTCATACTTGAATGCATCTCTACTCACCACCAGTTGAATATCTGAGCTCGAATTATTAAACAAGACCCTCTTCGTTTCCTTCCTTAACCGACTAGTTTCCCTCGATCCATCACCCATACGGAAACAGAGATCCCTTTTGTAATTGTAATTAAATTTACTGGACCCATTTGTCCTTGTAATAACCTATAACTCAGCAACTGCTTTTTCTCGCTCACACGCGCTTCTTGGGGATTCCTGTGAGTGGTCCTTCCTTCTTTTTTCCTTTGGAGATTGTTCTTCTTCGTTAAATTTTATTTTAAGGAGAACTCTCGAATGCTCTGAGCTTAATCTCCAATCTCCCTGTTTTGGAACAGAATAATAGCTCCCGACTCATAGGCCCCTTCATCATCTTCATCCACTAATTCCACCCAATACTTACTCTGGGTTTTGAATAGTTTTTCTCTTCGGGCCCTCAATAAACTATTGATGCCATATGTTTCATTAAGGCCCCATCCCAAGTTGCGTATGGTGGGCTCCTCGCCTTTATTCATCGAAATCCAACACTGGCCTAACACCTTTACTTGATCCATGTGAACCTCGTGTTCTCAATCTTTGACTTCCCCTCTCGAGACTCCTTTTCCATTCTTTTCATCCACTTGATTTGACTGCTGACCCTTCGCCTCACGTGACCCCTTCACTATACTCCCCTCATTCCTACTCTTGCACTTCGGCCTATTCCCTTCGTACCAACATTTATTATCCTTCCCTTCCCCATGTACCAAACACATCTCTAACTTTTTCCCCTGACTCCCGCTTCCTTTCATCGTTGCCGGTAGCCAGAATCCCTGTGTACAGAGTCACGTGTCGTAGCCCTTCAAGTGCCCATTCACCATAAACTCCACTGCCTCCTCCTCACACCCTTTACTTTCATGGCCAAGCTTCCCACAATTATAGCAGAACAGTACACGATTTTCATATTTAACCTGAATCTATATATCATCAAGATTCTCGTCCAACCATGGAGTAGAGAAACCCAGCACCAAAGGTCTATCTATATCAATCTCTACCCTTGCCTATCCAAAACTTCTATTCATGAACCTTTTCTCCTCAAGGTCCTCCACCTCCATGAGCCTCCTTACCAGGCTCGCCATGAACTCAATGTTGGTGACAAGTCTTCCTTTCGGTGGAATGTTATGGAACTGGGCCCAAAAATCACGTGTGTTTGTTTGAATTTCCTTATCACTCATAAATGGTTTACGCTTTTGAAGACTAAGCATATAATTCTTTACTACCTAAGGATTTTCCTTTAGAATCCTATCCGCTTCATTCTCGATTTTGAAAGTAAAGGTGAATAAATTAAACCCAATCATTTTCACGTCCCATTCCCCCTCCACTCTCCATGCAGCTGAAATAGAATCTCTAACAGTGCCAATTCCCACTCTAGTTTTCGAAACAACCTTCCCAATCAACTTGAAGCCTTCTTATACCCCTTCACTGTTACTCTTCCATTTGAGCTTAACATTCGGCTTTCCTCTCTCCATCTCCGTCCGCTACTCTCTATTCAACCGTGTAGAAACTTATCTTTGTGGCATCAAAATCCCAGCACTAAGGCCGAATACACCAGTATGGTGAAGGAAAAAGGGAGAAACCCTATCACAACTCTTACTTATAGAAAAATAATCCATTACAATAACCTAGTTATTACTATATGTGCTCTTTGAGTTTAAAGAAACGTCTAGCCACGTATACTTAATATGTGTTGATGGCATCCATACTCTGAACTGCCACGTACCCTCAATTCAAAGGAGGAATAATACATAGACACCAACTAGCAACATTTTTCAAAAGTAACAGCAGTTATCTAATGTTAACGGACTTATATGACTTTTGCCTCTTGATAAGTTTACGGTGATTTTTACATATTAAGTACACTTTGAAAATAATTACATATGTATTTTTATATTTTAATCCTTTTTAATATATTATTTTATATATTGAACATTTTTAAAAAAAAACTCACATTTCTCGCTCTTGGATTGGGTAACAAATTAAAAGCATTTTTCCTTAATAGACACATTTTTCATATTTTGTTCCCCATTTTTTTCATGAAAATTTGTTAAATATTATACATAAAAAATAATCAAATATTTTTTTTAAAAAAAATCAATTAATCACTTAATTAAATTTAAAGTTAATGTCCATACTCTTTTGTTTTTCGCTTTTTGTGCTCATGTTAAAAAATTTAAAAAGAAATACGAAGTATATTGGTATTTTCAATTCATTTACTTTGTTCCTGGTTAAAAATGAATCAGTTAATTAAATTATGGGAAAATTTCAGGAAAATACATTTAAAAAAAAGATAAATTGGTATAAAATTTCAAAACATAACTGAAGTAGGAACCTGAGATGTTCAATTTTGATCAAATGACCAAATTACCCTTAGTTCAGTTGTGAAACATGAAAGTGAAACCATTACTGTAAAATCTAATGTTGTTAATATAGATACAGATGTTATTATTGACCCTTAAAACTTGTGTCTTCAAAATTATCTTTGGTTTTTAGGATATAAAGTTGTGAAACATGAAAGTAAAGTTGTTAATATAAAATATAAGCTTGATTCACGTAAATCGAGACAAAACTCCTCCACATATTTACTTCGTAGACCGTAAAAGCTACCTTGTATACCGTAAATCACGATTGAAAAACACTTTTGGAGGTTCCAATCGCTATTCCAAACACCTTAATAATATTGTTAATATAAACACAGATGTTGTTATTAACTCCTGAAACTTGTACCTTCAAAATTATCCCTAATTTTTGGAAGTTGTAAAATATGAAAGTAAAGTCGTTAATCTAAAATCTGATGTTATTAATATAGATACAGATGTTGTTATTAACTCCTAAAACTTGTGAACTGAACTAATGATATTTTAGTCATTTGGTTAGAATTGAAAATCATATATTCCTACTTCAATTCTGACTTCAGTTTTGATAAATTTGCAATACCAATTTATCTTTTTTTTAATGGTATTTTTCTAAAATTATGGTATTAACTAAAGTTAATGTCCATACACTTTTGTTTTCCGATTTTTGTGCTCATGTTAAAAAATTTAAAAAGAAATATGGAGTAGATTAATATTTTCAATCCATTTACTTTGATTCTGGTTAAAAATGAATGGAAAAATTACACTCAAGTCCAAAGGAAGGCAAAATACGAAGAAATGGTCCTAGGAAATGCCCAAATTATGGTCAAGTCCCATGGGACTATTTTGTAATAAATTGTAGTTGGAAAAAGTTTGAAATGCCCCTATTAGATGAACAGAGAGAGGGATGGAAAAATGCTATCAAATTCAGAAGGGAATAGCTCTGGTATTGGCCTAAAAAACAGAATGAAGATCATCAGTCAAGGTTGAAAAGTAAGGTATGGAATTAGTGCCAACACCTCTCTTATGTTCATTATTCCATTTTGATTCATGTTTTTGTTGAGTGGGTAAACAGATTTTTAGGTTTTCTTGGTTCCACTTCATTTTGGGCGAAACATATTTTTAGGTTTTCTTAGTTCATCTTCATTTGATTTATGCAATGAATATGCTTTAGTTATGGTTTTAATGTGTTTGGGTATGATTTAGTATGCTCTATTTTCGCTATCAGTATGCTCTAATTTCAGGTTCGTTATGCTATGTTTCTGCAATAAAAGGGGTAAGGAATGAAGATGAAGGTGAAGTGTTTGTGGTTACATAATATGGTGTGCGAAGG
The DNA here is from genome assembly GCA_037074505.1 of Albizia julibrissin. NCBI lineage: Eukaryota > Viridiplantae > Streptophyta > Magnoliopsida > Fabales > Fabaceae > Albizia > Albizia julibrissin. Next base: position 19,207,621 of record CM073486.1, on the reverse strand, counting down.
AAAAAAAGGTGTTGTTAATAGAGGCAGCGATAGTTGTCAATGTGTGTGCTGAACTTGTTAATGACAATTATAGGTAATAGTTAAATGTTTTATCTTTGTTTTGGTGGAAAAAAAAGGGAAAAAGTTGTCATCTTTTGTGAGTATTGTCCTCTATTATACTTGTAAACTATAAAGGCAGACCTAGGTAAATGCAATGGATATGTTTTGGTTGTGGTTTCAATATGTTTGGGTATGATTTAATATGCTCTGTTTTTGCTGTGAGTATGCTCTATTTTTGGGTGTATTGTGCTGTGTTTTTTTGCAAAAGAAGGGGTAAGGAATGAAGATGGGGGTGAAATGTTTGTTTTGGTATGCAGAGGAAAAATGTGTTGTTAATAGGGGTAGTGATAGTTGTCAATGTGTATGCTGAACTTGTTAATGACAACTACAGGTGATAGTTAAATGTTTTACTTGTGGTGCAATGATCTTTGGCAAGGGTTTGAAAAGTTTGCTATGTTTTTTTGGTATTTTAAGTTGTTTTTACTCATTAAAAGTGAGAGGTAATGAACATGGTGTGAAAGTTGTGTGGTTGGGAAGTCCTGATGTATGAAGTCAGAATGTCTTGTTAATAGGTGCAGTGATAGTTGTTGATGTAGGTGGTAAACTTGTTAATGACAACTGTATTGTGCAGGTAGACAACTGTGATGGCTAGCATATATGGCAAGAATCTACTATGTTTCTTTCATATAGAGGGAATGTTTGTAGTTAGTAGAGATGGTGATATAACATATGTTGGGAGAAGGGTCAGATCAAGAACCATTATGGAAGAGACAAGTTATGAAGAGTTTAAAACAATGATATCCTCCAGAAGGAGAAACAGAAGGGGAAGGGGAAAGAGAATAAGTTGCAGAATTTTATGGGATTGTAATGATCACGTACACACATTGTATTTGTGCTAACTTTTTGGTAATGATTCTTTTAGTTATAATAAAGTTCACACTTCTTGAGATCTTTGTTGTAATTAATTATGAAGTGCAGAGTCATCGTCATGACTTAACATTAGTGCTAAAATCATATAATGCACATATCATGCTCTTTCTTCTATATTGTTTTAGTCCAGTGACAACTGCATCAAACTGTGATGAAAAGTCAATGGGTGCCCATTGACAAGTTGGGAACCAACCATTGATAAGTTATTAGGCTTCCATTGACAGCTGCAGACCCCTCCATTGACAAGTCAAAGAGCATCCATTCACAAGTCATTATCCCTGCATTGACAATTCAATGAGCCTTGATTGACAAGTCGTTATGCTTCTATTGACGAGTTATAGAACCTATATTGACAAGTCATTATCCCTACATTGACATGTTAATGAGCTTCCATTGACAAGTCATGGAGCCTATATTAACAAGTCAATGTGCATTTACTGACAACTTTATGTCCATACATTAACAACTGAATTTACATTAAATTACAAATTTTCAAAAATGAAAGTGGAATCCAAATAAGTAAACATAATTGCATATATATATATTAACAACTGCACGGCTGTCGATTGACAAATTAATGGGCGTCCACTGACAACTTTATGTCCATACATTGACAACTGAATTTACATCAGATTAAAAATTTTCATAAATGAAAGTGGGATATAAAACCATAGTATATCCAACCTTCATTTACATATGAAAATGCATGTACAAGGTACTAACAACAAATTCACAGACCGTCCCCTATAAAAAGTGGTCTGGATTTCTATCTAATGAGATTTACAAAAAATGTTATGATATGCACTTTCCAAAAATAAAAGAACTCAAGCCAGCATAATTGATTAAATGTTCGATTGCTTCATCATCTAGCATGTCCACAAATGTTGTTCTATAAAACATCAATGTGAACTTCATAAGAAGTCTGCCACTCTCTTTTTCCAAAATAGAGGATATCATTATTTTAAACTCTTCATAACTTGTCCCTTCCATAATGGTTTGTGATCTTACCCTTCTCCAAACATATGTTATATCACCATCTCCACTAACTACAAACATTCCCTCTATATGAAAGAAACATAGTAGATTCTTGCCATATATGCTAGCCATCACAGTTGTCTACCTGCACAATACAGTTGTCATTAATAAGTTTACCACCTACATGAACAACTATCACTGCACCTATTAACAAGACATTCTGACTTCATACATCAGGACTTCCCAACCACACAACTTTCACACCATGTTCATTACCTCTCACTTTTAATGAGTAAAAACAGCTTAAAATACCAAAAAACATAGCAAACTTTTCAAACCCTTGCCAAAGATCATTGCACCACAAGTAAAACATTTAACTATCACCTGTAGTTGTCATTAACTAGTTCAGCATACACATTGACAACTATCACTACCCCTATTAACAACACCTTTTTCCTCTGCATACCAAAACAAACATTTCACCCCCATCTTCATTCCTTACCCCTTCTTTTGCAAAAAAACACAGCACAATACACCCAAAAACAAAGCATACTCACAGCAAAAACAGAGCATATTAAATCATACCCAAACATATTGAAACCACAACCAAAACATATCCATTGCATTTACCTAGGTCTGCCTTTATAGTTTACAAGTATAATAGAGGACAATACTCACAAAAGATGACAACTTTTTCCCTTTTTTTCCACCAAAACAAAGATAAAACATTTAACTATTACCTATAGTTGTCATTAACAAGTTCAGCACACACATTGACAACTATCGTTGCCTCTATTAACAACACATTTTTTTCTTTCGCACACCATGTTATGTAACCACAAACATTTCACCTTCATCTTCATTCCTTACCCCTTCTATTGCAGAAACATAGCATAACGAACCTGAAATTACAGCATACTGACAGCGAAAATAGAGCATACTAAACCATACCCAAACACATTGAAACCACAACCAAAGCATATTCATTGCATAAATCAAATGAAGATGAACTAAGAAAACCTAAAAATATGTTTTCACCCAAAATGAAGATGAACCAATAAAACTTAAAAATCTGTTTACCCACTCAATAGAAACATGAATCAAATGGAATAATGAACATAAGAGAGGTGTTGGCACCATTTCCATACCTTACTCTCCAACCTTGACTGATGATCTTCGTTCTGTTTTTTACGCCAATACTAGAGCTATTCCCTTCTGAATTTGATAGCATTTTTCCATCCCTCTATCTATTGATCTGACAGGGGCATTTCAGACTTTTGCCAACTGCAATTTATTATAAAATAGTCTCATGGGACTTGATAGTAATTTAGGCATTTCCTGAGATCATTTCTTCGTATTTTGTCTTTCCTAGGACTTGAGTGTAATTTTCTCAAAATGAATAAGTTAAAACGTATTAATCTTTAATCCACATGGTGGTTTCCGGCAAAAGAAAATCCACATGTTGGGCTGCGGAGCTCCAAAAGAAAATCAATAACTGAAGAACACAAGAAATCACTATTGCAGTTGCTCGGGTTTCCGTAGCTTCCGTGTCTTCTTCTCTATAGGTTGAAGTGTTTGAGCAAAGTAGGCATTTCGTAAGATATGGAAGACATAGAGGATCTGTTAATTGGAAGCGGGGACGGATCTCCGCCGGGCTTTCGGTTGCCGGTAACCACCGTCGGAGTGAAGCCAAAGAGGAATAAGAACAAGCGTAATCTCAGTCACAAGCTTTCTCAAATCCATGACTCTAATTCTGCTAGCTCTTTCTCCCCAAAAATCCCCGGCACTCAGGTCCATTCTCACTGAATCTCTCTCCTTCCTCCTCCTTGAAAGTTCTTGACTAAGTTTGTCTGTTTTGATGCTGCAGACCATATTTATAAAGACCTTCGGATGTTCCCATAACCAGGTAATACTCAATTTGCAAGACTCTTTTCTTGAGCGGACGTTAAGTTTACGGGCTAACCACTTCACAGAAAATTAATTAATTTATGTTGGTTTACTGAAAAATTTTCAATGCTCTTGAGGATAGTTGGATGTAGTTTCTGGAGCATACCCTTTTTAAGTTCATAGCTTAGTGTGAATGGGTGGGGTTGATTATGTGGACAGTTTAGCTATGATTTTTTTGTTCCGCTCATATGTGAGTCTTTTTCCATTTTAAACTGCTGGTTTTAAAGGGAGAGTAATTTGTTAAATTTGATGCTTCAATAATTTGGTAGGAAGGGAACTTTTAACGAGATGGGTGAATTGATGTTTACTAAGGAGTTGTTTGAAACGATGTCACATCACATTCTTTGTCATCCATAGTATTGAGATTCCCAAGTTTAGTTTGGGGTTTGAAAGTTACCATAGAAATTATTTTACTGTTATTTTATATATAAGCTAATGAAGGTTGCAGATGGCAGAATCTTTAACAATATGTGTCAGTGTGCGAATTGGCATTTAGCTTCACTGATCATAAAAACTGAGTAACTAGACATTAAGATTTATAGTGTTATACAATAAGGTTGTATATTGATAATCACAGGGTATGTTCTGGTTTTCAAAGTTGAGAGGGTATTTGCGGATGGTTCAAAGTTGAATAGGGGTATTTTCATTTCTCCCATTTTTGTTGGTCTTAACTTTAAATTTATAATCACAGATTTGTGCATTTAGTTAAGGGAAAATTGCTGAGCAGCTAAGCATAGGCAAAACAAAAAGTGACCTAACTTTTTTCATTTTTAATTCATGCTAAATAGGGAATTTTAAGGTCATTGAATGAGTCTAAATTTCATATGAACAGGTTTTTATTTTTTCAACATGGTGACAAAGGAAATTTCATTTCTAGTTGAACCGCACAAAATATTGTGGAATTCATTGTACTATCATTTTTTTAATTATTAATCCTTGTTTCTCAATAGAGCTATTGCCTTATTGAGTTAGACTGAAAAGTGTTTATTAGATAATATCAAAAATGAAGAGTGCTCAGTCAGTCCCATCTATATTAAAACCACAACACCTCCTACCTAAGTTCAACTCTGATTTAGGAACTGATTATGCTTCTTGAGAAACTTTTTATTTATTGTATGAACTTTTGAGGGTGAGTATTGTACCCCGTGTTTTAACTGTTCTCAATCAATAATTTTCATGTACTGTTTTGACAGAGTGATAGTGAATATATGGCTGGTCAGCTTTTAGCTTTTGGTTATACCTTGACTGACAATCCTGAGGAAGCAGACCTATGGCTGATAAACACGTAAGGCTTTTAGCTTTCTCATTCTGTTTCTGTGTTAGCTTTCTTTAGTTTTTGAACATTAATTATTTTGAGGCTGTGAATTGTGATACTAAATTTTATTTTAGTTCGTGGCTTAAGTTTGATACTTCCCATATTTCTATTCCAAAGTTTCTGAATTTCACCTTGAGGTAAACAGTAGATTAATTAATGAAGTTATTGATAGCCTTTAGTAGTTTAGTGTGCTCTGAATTGAATGGTCTTCCAATCTTTTGTGTGATTCTTGAGCATGGAAGGAGGTCCAACATCTAAGGACCATCAGCTGATCCTAATGAAAATAACAATAATATGAATGTATTATCTAGGAGGAAAAAAATATTTGTGTGTGTATATATATGAGAAAGAAAATCATGTACATAGGATGCAGGTGCACTGTGAAATCTCCGAGTCAATCTGCAATGGATACCATAATAGCGAAGGGGAAAGGTTCAAATAAACCTCTAGTGGTAGCTGGGTGTGTTCCACAAGGAAGCCGAGGTTTGAAAGAGCTAGAAGGTATCAGCATTGTCGGTGTCCAGCAAATTGATCGTGTGGTTGAAGTTGTGGAGGAAACACTAAAGGGTCATGAGGTGAGGCTTTTGACCCGTAAGACGTTGCCAGCACTTGACCTTCCAAAGGTGAGTGAACTGCTTGCATGATTGCTGTCCATTTTCTTCCCTGCGCCAACAGTTTGCACTTTCTTGTAGTTTGGAAGTTCTTTTATGTACACACATAACAATGAAGTTTTTCTGCTTACCTGGGGAAAGAATATAATACTTTACCTTTGGCAACAGGTGAGGAAGAACAAGTTTGTTGAGATTCTTCCTATTAATGTTGGATGTTTAGGTGCTTGTACTTATTGCAAGACAAAACATGCTCGGGGTCACCTGGGGAGTTACTCCATTGATGGCCTTGTAAGTACTGACATTTAGAAGAAGCTAGAATGTATTGTGTCATTTTGAGTTCGCTGTTATATGTTTGAACTTTCTCTACTATAGGTAGGGCGAGTAAGATCAGTCATAGCTGATGGAGTCAGAGAAATATGGCTGAGCAGTGAAGATACTGGAGCATATGGTAATTTCTAACAGTGTTCAAAGTCCTTTTATTTCAGTCACTGCTTCAGGATATTTATGAATGTGATCTTTAAGAGTTTCCTTCAGACTTGATACATGCACAATTCTCATCTGGATATTTTCTTTCCAGTGTGATAATATTCATTTTGTTTTATGGAAAATATTTTCACAGGCCGTGACATTGGTGTCAATCTTCCCGCTTTATTAAATGCCCTCATAAAAGAACTTCCACCTGATGCAAGCACAATGCTTCGCATTGGAATGACCAATCCACCTTTTATCCTAGAACACTTAAAAGACATTGCAGAAATTTTGAGGCATCCGTGTGTGTACTCTTTTCTGCATGTACCAGTTCAGTCTGGAAGTGACATTATCTTGACTGTAAGTTATGCAAATTGTGTATAAGATTCTGTAGATTGGAATGTTAAAGATTTATTTCTATATATTTATTTATATGCTGATTATAGCCGGTCCCAAGCCCGAGTAAAGGAGGAGGGTTGTGTTAGGCCCCGACAGCCAACGTAAAACCTTGTCGAATCTCTTATGAATTTATTTATATGCTGACTACTCTGAATGCTGTAGGCAATGAATCGAGAATATACTGTAAGTGAGTTCAGGACTGTTGTAGATACATTGACTGAGCTTGTGCCAGGGATGCAGATTGCCACTGATATAATATGTGGATTTCCTGGTTAGTTAATGGTTGCTCTTATCAAGTATTTGTTCTGTGCATTCTTTTCCTGATATGTTCAATTGTACATGCAATAAACAGCGGAATTAAAATAACGCCCAAGTAGCAGATGCTCTAAATTTGGTTCATTTTGTTTGAAATCTGAAAGGACCTGATTCTGCCACTGTTTTTATAGCTGAAATATGGCTTCCTCTGTGTAACCGGATGTGGGAGTAAGCTATGCAAGTAATTGTAGAGATATAAACAAAAAAAATGAAAAAAAGAGAACATACCCAACTCCTTTTGTTTCTGGCTAATGAGGTAATTTTTAGTTCTGATATAGAAATTTCACAGCATTACCTTGCTACCTTTCCCTCTGATAAGTAACACACGGTTGTTGCCTTCTCTCTCCTCTCATGTACTACACAACATAGCTAACTGCGGATAGACCTCCGTTTTACCCTTTTTCTGCCACCTCATACATAATGCCTTTTGAGCTTCATATCTTGTTTTCATCACACAGGCCTTTCCCCATTTAGTATATACTTCTGGGCCTTACATTTCCTTCCTCACAAAAACACTGCCTCCACACCACTAGGTCAACATAAAAATCAATAGTCGGTCCCCCCCCCCCAACACCAACCACCACCGTCATTATGAATGAAATGAAAATATAATTGTAAAAGTGAAATGTAATTGAGCTTTATCGTTTGACTTTCTTTTCATCATCATCAAATGAAAAAACATAATTGAAATTGTGTAAAATAAACAAGTTTTAGTAATTCTTTGGGAGGACTTGTTGTCCTTGGTTTTCTCATTTTTTTTCCTTCTTCACACCGGTTAGTATATCAATACGCGCGCACGTGTGTGTCTTTCTTTATATATATAAGCACTTCAAGCAAACATTTATTTCTTGGATTTCTCCAGGTGAAACTGATGAAGATTTTGCTCAAACTGTTAGCCTAATTGAAGAGTACAAATTCCCTCAAGTCCATATTTCACAATTTTATCCCCGACCAGGTATGTCATCAATGGTGCCTGTGTTTTCCGTTTCATGTTTGGTTAGCACAATTACTGAAATCTGTGAGGCCTGGAATCCCAACATATTATTTAACCTAATGTCTGTGTGATGTACTCTAGGAGTTGAGACAAACAGTCATCTTTTCTTGTGTTTGTGATTGGTATGGCTGAGAATAGATTATATGCTTATTGTAATGAACAATGGGCTTACATATGGACCATTTCTACTGTATTATGGTCAAGTGTTTAGGAGTAACAAGGAGCAAAATGTTCTTTGTCTGTGTGCTGTGTTGACAGGATTTACCAGGCCGTGCAAAATGTTCTTGTTTTCATGCCCTCTCATTTAGTTAGATGTCCGTTGTGCTTGTGAGTTGTTCTGAGATTAAAGAGAATGGAAATGGGCAGGGATGAATTGATGATAGGAAATTGGCTATTTGACTATGCGAGAGATATATGCAATGCACTCATAAACAACTCAGATAGATTTAGCATATGATTTTTTTTTTCTTTTTTTACATTTTTAAATATACAAAGACACATGAATCTCCCTAGGATTGAAAACTAAAATGAAGAATTTATGGGGAAAGGGATAATTGCGTAAATGAATATGTTCAACTTGTAGATCAGGTTCTAAGCAAATGCTGTGATGGAAGCCTCTGTATGTCTCCTATAATGATTATAGTTTATTCTTCCCTGAACCTTCACTTAAGCAAATTTTCCTGTTTCTGTTTTATAAAAAGAAGGAAGAGATCATAATTCTGAGGATTTTGTGTGATGTCTGGTTGATAAATCCATTGCATGATGTTCTTTATGCCTCCTAGAATTCCTATAGGAGAAAAAGGAAAGTTTATATTTTGCAGTTGATGTTGGGTTTCATAACCAAAGCTTCAACTTCCTCCAAATTCCAAGATGGTAGTAGGGGTGGTTTTTACTGTCAGCTGGTGGGTCAATCTACATGTTGCCCCGACAGCTACTAGGAGTCTGAGAATGGTAACTCGAAGTAGGTTTCTTGGTTTTGGGGTGTAGTTCAAATACCCATATAAGCTCCACAATATGTTTGTTATCATGCCACTATGGTTCCACCTGTCCCTTTTTGTCTGCGCAAAACTATGCATTTGTCTTCAATGATTTTGAAGCCAAAATCTGCTTCAAAGCGCACCTTGTTCCTTCCCCTTTGAGGGACTTAAAATCTGCATTTCTCATCAACAAGGGCTATTTTATGACCAAGGTTGCAGTGTCTATTTACCCTTTCATTATGATACTCCACCCAAGTGTGTGCACCATTATCCATGAGTCAGAAATTCAAGGGAAAGGGCATGGCAGGATTGATCAAAACCTGAGCAAAATAAAACTAATACCTTTTGTGCTGATTGCCACTGCTTGTTCAAAAACATCACCTGTAAATTTCTCTAGTATTTCTGCCATTGCATCTGTATGATATTTGAGGTAGGCTGGAACAGTATCTTCTCACGACAAAAAATGCAGGAATGGAAAAGATAATATTTGGACTTGCTTCAGATAAACTTAAAGGACGTAATTCCTTGAAAATGCTTAGAAATTTGAAGTATATGAGAAGTCCCAGGGTTTTTTAATTCTCCCCACGGGGGTATACTTCAAATTGAAATGAATAGACGTCTGCCCATTGGAGGACAAGTAGGCAGAGATTACAAAAAAGGGGTCAGTAATAATGTCTAAAGGAGTGGATGGCAATGCTGAGGAAATGGATGGAGGAGAGAGGAGGCTGACAAGATCAAAGAAAAATCTTCCCTTTAGGATAGAAGTAGTTTGTTCTCTTACTAACAAGGCTCGTGAATTCAGGAGTTCAACCTTTCCCTAGCATTTTAACCAGATAGATTTGTGTTGGTGCTATTAAATAAGGTGTCAATTACAATTTTGTGTAGAATAGGAGGCATATTGCAATTTAAAGCAAAGAACAGGGTGAGCCAACACAATGATCATAATTATATTCTTGTTATTCTGCATTAGCTAATGGTTTTACTTGAATGTGTTAAAAAATCAAGTTAGCCCTTGTAGTTAGTAATTGAATGTGTTGTTCATCTACCTGACTTGAATATTTTATAAAATTTACTCCAAGTCCCTTGCCAAAACAATGACATTATCAATAAAAATGAACAGGGACTCCTGCTTCGAGGATGAAAAAAGTTCCAAGTAATGTGGTGAAGAAAAGAAGTCGTGAACTGACAAATGTTTTTGAAGCCTTCACACCATATAATGGAATGGAAGGCAAAGTCGAAAGAATTTGGATTACAGATGTTGCATCCGATGGAATTCACTTGGTAAGGCATTAAAGTAGCGCTTCGTTAATTACCTTTTTTTCCTGATTTGATGATTGTTTCACAAATGTGTTGTTTGTTGCAATAAATATATATAGTTATCACATGATTTGATCCCTATAAGCAGCTATTTATTCAAATGACAAAATGATCATAATTGTTGGTAGCTTAGGATAAAATGGGAATAGATTTTGGGTTTCCACGGAAGAATAAAAGTTCCCTAAGTAGTCTAGTGATACCTAACTTGAAAAATAGGATTTTCTGTCTTCTTCTCCCTTTATGGAACCAACTTTCATGCATGACCTTGCAGATCATTAAATTTGAATTCTTTGAATCACCCATTTGTTGCACTTGTAACAGTTGTATATTGCTTGTCCATTTCTTGACTGTATATATATCATCTAACTCAATTATTTTCGAATGCCCTAGGTTGGTCATACCAAAGGATATATACAGGTTCTTGTAGCTGCCCCAGATTCTTTACTGGGAACTTCAGCTATGGTTAAGATAACAGCTGTTGGGAGGTGGTCTGTTTTTGGGGAAGTGATTGAGACACTCAACCACACAAATGATAACACAGCTTCAAATAAGAAAACTTCTCATCATGATGAGTCTTCTCTCTGCAATAACTCGTCGGAGACTGGTACATGCTTCGAAAAGACAGAGTCTTGTGCATGTGGAAATGACATCTGCTGTAGTCAAAGTACGTTCAAGGAAACTGATGTTTCAAGAGACACCATGTTGCTACAGAATCATGAGCGCCAAAGTTTAATTGGTTGGATTCTGCAGAAGCAGAAGCATCTGCGTGGCAAAAGGGAAGAGAGTGAACTTGCCTCACAATCAATTGAAAAGCAACGGACCCGTGAAATCACAAGAGAATGGGATTTTGTTGATAAGGCTCTTTTAGGTGGAATATTTATCAGCCTCTTACCTATCATTGCTCTTGTAGTAGCTCGAGTTATTTGGTCTTGGTAAAAAGTTATCAAATTTTAACTCCCCATTTTTTTCCCCCGAAAGGGTTTTAACTTCCCTGTATTGGTGGTAGAAAATTTTGACATCCACAAAAATTTCTGCTAGATTTTCATTGTAGCCTTTTTAAGTTATTATGTGAGATGTCGCTGCTAACGTTGATTAGCTTTTACAATAGAATAGTTGTATGTTATGATTATTAACATACAATAGGGATTCAACGAGACAAAATGTTGAGACTTTAGATTCACTCATTCTTCACTTGTTTCAATGGTTCATCAACATATACGACTACAAATTGATTGTGACTTTCAATTCAAGCAGCTCATTTATCTTCTTCTAATGTGCCTGTAATGTTACAAACCACTTTAACCAATTTTGATGAGCTACAAGATGATTTGAAGGGCTTGGGGCTTTTAATATGTTTTTCTTAATTTCTCAACCTCCAAAATGTATTTTTCCTCTTTTATTTTGACTATTGTATTATACATAAATGAGTAATATTTTGAATTGTTTACAATTTTAAAAGAAAATAAAGCAAAATTGTACAATTTGAGAGTATTCCTGTTAGGCCCCAAACCTATAATTGAATCACCATCGTTGGCAAAGTAATAAAAAAAACAAGAGTTTTGCTTTAAAATAGCTATAATTGAGCTTTATGCTTTACAAAGCCTTTTGTATAACATTCAAAAAATAATATATTCTAAATATGCTAAAAATAAGATAAAATAACTAAATCCTAGTGAAAGATTATAAATTAAAAATTTCACATATTGACAATCTTTTTTTTTTATTTCAAGTATATGGATTATTCAATTGGAATTCACATCTTCCGGTAAGGATTCACGCTAAAATGTTGAATTTTCTAAAGTGGAAATCGTTAAAAATAGTAGTAAATGCCATTATTAAAATGGTAAATACTTTTATAAATGTTGTCATTGAGTAAAATATTATATTCATTTTTGTAAAAATTGACAAGTGTAATTAATTTTCCACTCTTCAAATGGGAAACTTGTTAAAAGTAATAGTAGTAAATGTTGTTATTCAAATGGTAAATACATTTGTAAATATTGTCATTTGCATTAAAGTGTAATCAATGATTAAAACATTACATTCTTACTTGTAAGAATTGACAATTAATGTCAATTTCCCACCCTCTCACCCATGTAGTTGAGTTTCTCCAAATGTAGAACTTATTAAAAGTAGTGGTAAATGTTGTTATTAAAATGATAAATGCTTTTACAAATTTTATCATTCACATTATAAGTGTAGTTAGTGAGTAAAATATTACATTCTTATTTGTATCATATATGATTATGCATTTTATTAACAAAGATGTCACCAAACCTCTTGGGAACCAAGGTGGAGTGAGATTAAATCCCACATGCACCATTTTGACTCCAAATAAGAAAAAAATTATTGGCTCAAAAACAGTCACTGAAGTCGAAGCTCTAACTATCAATAGGCAGTGGTGCTCTGGGGAGGGTGGCTTTTCTATGTTAGACTCTCTCCAATCTATCATTTTATATATTCATATGACCTTTCTTGAATTTTGGAATTCATGTGGCAATATTTTGGGATTTTCCCTATTAATTATATATGTGTGTGGACAATGAAGAAGCGACGCCCTTGTGTATTTGGATTAGCTTTTGGAGAATAATTTTTACAATTTATGAGGTAAATATGTAAGAAGAGTTTTATCTTGGCTTATAGAAAAATGTTTCTGAAAGGTTTTAAAATTACTCAAACACTCATACCACAATACGCTCAATTTGATTTGCGAGCCCCCTCTCCGACGCTAGTTACTTCCCTTCTTCAATCGGCTTATTGTCGCACCATTCAGCGCCTTCTTCTTCTTCTTCAAGGCTTGAAGTTTGTCTCATCTATGTCTCTCAGTCGCTCGTCATATCTGTCCCCTTCTCCGTCACTACGGTACCTCGTAAGTTGATGCTTGAAAATCCTTCTCCATCGTTGTCACTTTTGTGTTCTGTCGCCTTCTCTTTTTGAATGGTTCTTTTGTATAATATTAGAGACATCCAAGTGTATTTGCATTGTATCATTCAAAAATGTTAGTTTATGGAGCATAATATTATACTCTTCTGACCTTGATTATTTCTCATGCATGTATGCAATCAAACTGAATGTTTTTCTAAGCCTATGACCAACCTTTTTTTCTTTTTCACACTTATGTTGCTACATGGTTCTATCGTGAGTTCAATCATGTATTTTAGAATATTCTTACATGTGCAAAAGCTTTTGCACAGTGATCTCAAAATTTTATCTTGAGTCAGATTCAAATTGGAGTAATGAAGCTGTGTTAATTAGTCTAATATTCTATATGTTTTTTTATTTTAAATTTTCAATGTCAATTTTACTACTGAAATTTTGCACTTTGTTTATTCCACAGCCTGGTTTTATGAAATATGAGTTTAATATCTCAAAATGTTGGCCGCAAAAATGAGGTCAAGAAGACCAAAAGAGGGGAGACCGATGAACTTTCATATCTGGAAGAGGTCGAAGGTGTAAAAGAATCTGAGATTGATATGTTGAAAATGAATGTTAGAATCCCATAAAATAAGGGATGTGTTCCCATAATATAAGGGATGTGTTTCCATATAATAAGGGATATGTTAGGAAGCATGACTTGTATATATAAGCTTGTACATATGTGTGTCATTTAAGGAATTCAATTCATTTCATTTCCTTCTCTTTGATTACATGGTATCAAAGCCTTAAGGTTCTTTGAAAATTTTCCAGATTCCGGCGAGCCTTTGAATTTTTTGGCAACGAATTTCCAGTTTCCAGTGAAGATTTTCCAGATTCCGGCGAGAAATTTACAGTTTCCGGCGACATTACCCAGTTTTCCGACGATGAAGATTTTCCAGATTCCGGTGAGAAATTTCCAGTTTCAGGCGACTACCTCCAATTTCTGTTTCCGGCGGTGTTACCCACTTTTTCCGGTGGAGGTACTGTTTCTGCACTGTTTAGTACTATTTCGGGACTATTTTGGTTGTTCATCGTTTCAACTTTTTCCAGAAGAGTACTGTTCCGGTACTGTTCGACTTCCCAATATTTGTTTCCAGTTTCCGACTGCGTACTATTCTGAACTGCTCCTTGGGTGCTGTTCATCGGGACTATTTTTCACTGTTCATCGGCACTGTTTCGACTGTTCATCGGTACTATTTGGCACTGTTCATCGGGTACAATTTTGCACTATTCATTTGGTACTGTTTGGCACTGTTCACCGGTACTGTTTGACACTGTTCGTCATGGTACGGTTAGTGGTTTCTGCTTTATTTCTTGAATCTTACTTTTTGTTTGAGGGTGTTTACCTTTAGTGGTTGCTGTTATATTTGGTTAGAGGATCTAGAAGCCCTCGTTTGCTCTATTTGTGGTATTCTTTTGGAATTTGTGATACTTCAGGATTTTTATTGCCATTGTTTGTTAAGTTTCTATGGCTGAATCTAAGACTCCTGACTTATTGCCTATGTCTGCTAAGATTACCTTCTCCTTATTGAACTGGACAAATTATAATGATTGGAGCACCACTGTTAAGATATATATTATGGGTATTGAGAAAGAGGGACATTTAACTAATGACCCCCCCACTGACAAAGAACAACTGGTGACTTGGAAAGGGCTGATGCTAGGATCTTGTTTCATATTAGAAATTCTATTGAACCTCACATCTTGTCTTCCGTCAGTCACTATACTACTGTTAAGGAAATAATGAATTATCTGGAATTTATGTTCTCTGGTAAAGGGAGCCTTACTTGAGTTCACGAAGTTTGAAAAGGTTTTTATCGTTCTCAACAGCAGAGCCGTCCATTAAAAGAATTCTTTTTGGACTATAAGAGGTTGTATGAGGAAATGAAAGTCCTCATGTCTCCACAGGCTGACCTTGAAACTCGTATTAAGAATATGGAACTACAGGCTAGTATTGGTTTTCTCGAAGCTCTTGATCCATCCTTTGAGACCATTCGCTCTCAGATTCTGTTAAGTCAAGAACTTCCCTCTCTTGACGATGTGTTTGCACAAGTCCTTCGTGCTAATGGTGTGTCTCGTCTTTCTGTGGATCCCCTTCCGAGTGCTATGGCTGGCCGAGGTCCTTTTGATAGTAAGACTTATAGCTCTCAGAAATTTTAGAAGAAAGAGATATAGATCTCAGAAATTGACACTAGAATTCTTGCATTAATCCAAAACAGGCTCACCTATACCATAACTCTGATTGAAGTGAAACTTGTTTCATATGAAACTATACTCTAAATGTAGTTTATGAACATTTATTTCATGCTCAAAAAGTTCTAGATGGAAGAGATATGAACTTGTAAATTTGGTGCTCGAAATCAACACTGTGTTCCTGACTAGACATTACGGATTTGATCATAACTTTTGAAATACAATGTATTTGGGATTGATTTTAGTTGCTATGAAAATTAGAATTAAAGAGATTTATGGGGATATTCATTTACCAAATTTGGAGCTACATTTAAAGAGCTATGTCTACTGGAAGTTTATTTCTATGCCAAACTATCTTTATTCTGAAAAAGAAAAAGGGCGCTGGAGTAATATGGGAATCACTCGAGTGATGGACACACTTGCAAGTAATTTGAGAGTGATGTGATCTTCTAATGAAGATCACTCCAGTTATTTAAGAAATCACTCGAGTGATCCATGATCACTTGCAATGATTTATGAAATCACTCGAGTGATATGAAAGTGCTGAAATATCTTAAGTAAAGATCACTCAAGTAATCACTTAAGCACTCAAGTGATTGTTCATCAGTAGTTTTGAATCAGTGTCTTGGATTTTTTTGATATTCTTTCAAACTCATTTAAACCTTGATTATATTACTTATAATCATTCCTAATCAAGTGTATATGAAGATCATAGATGATTAAACCTGGATTAGAGCTCAATGACCAAAAAGTAACTTCGTGTCATAAACTTCAACGGCTACTTCCAACGGACTTCTAACGGTCATATTCTCAACAGGAAGAAGAAAAATCTCAACGGCCAAATACTCTTCATCATCTATAAATAAAAGGACACTCAAAGTTGAAGAGAGAGAACAACCATGCCAAAATGCTAAAACCATGAATCACCTACCTCAACCCGAATACTCTCTGTTTCTTAGTATTTACATAATTTACTTTAGAGAGAGACATTATTTGTATTATACTTCAGTCTTTATCTTGTTTACTTTTGAGAGATAAGATTGATTATAATCCATCATCATCAAGATTGTATCCTTACAGTGTGTAAGGGGGAGTAACTTAGTAAAAGATTTGTAAAAGGCTTCACAACTGCCTGGTTAAACTTGTGGGATTGTAGAGGCTTCTCTTATACCTGGATTAAACAAGAATATAGTAGATTGAAAATCTCAAGTAGAGCTTGGAGACTGGATGTAGGTCATCAAGGATTAGCCCGAACTAGTATAAATCACAGTTCGCATATTCTCTTCTCTTATCTCTTATATTTCCAACGTAATTGATTTGTTTAATTGATTGTGGTTTATGGGTAATTATTTTCATACTTATTATTTTCACTAAGATGCAAAAATATTTTTAAAAATTCTAAGTTTTTATCTTACACCTAATTTACCTCTATCTTAGGTGTCAGCCAATTCTAATAGGGTTAATAAGAGGACAAGTTGGAAAGGTGCCAAGGAGTTTTTGGATAAGGGTGGCATAGTTAAGGACATTAGAAGGCATTTGGTTGATAAGGTAGGTGGAAGTTAGGATTGCATCACCCTAGAAGACTATGGGCACATTTTGTTTCATTAATAAAGTTCTGGTTACCTCCAATAAGTGGCGGTTTTTCCACTCAACAATCCCATTTTGCTGAGATGTGTATGAACAAGATGTTTGGTGATGAATTCCTTTCTTATTAAGAAACTCCTTAAACATGCCACTCAAGTATTCCCTAGCATTGTCACTTCGTAGGACCTTAATGGAAGTTTGAAATTGATCTTTCACAAAAGTATAGAACACTTGGAAAACTTGGGCTACCTTAAATTTTTCTTTCATTACTTAAACTCACATGATTTTGGTGTGATTATCTATGAAAGTAACAAACCATTTGGTATTTGTCAAGGTTTTTGTTCTTATAGGACCCCAAATGTCACTATGGATTAGTTAGAAAGGAGTGGAGGGTGTATAGGGCTATTTTGGATATGAGGATCGTGTTTGTTTATCAAATTAACAAGTTTTACAATGAAAACGGGTGGAATTTTTATTGAAAAAACTTGTAAACACATGTTTCACATAATCAAAACTAGGATGGCCTAAGTGACAATTCCATAAAAGTACATCTTTGTCTTGAGAACTTGAGCTAATCAATGCCTTCCAGGCATTCCAAGTATCTTTATTGTTCAACTCTGATCTTTCTAAGTAGAAAAGTCCATCCCAATCTCTAAAAGTCCCAATTGTCTTTTCCAAGTTTAAATCCTAAAAGAGACACACAAAATCATTAAAGATTACTTGGCATATTCTCCTTTTAGTTAATTTGCTCATAGAGATTAGATTACAAGTAAGTACAAGTATAAACAGAACATTGTGAACTCTTAAAGAATTAGATAGCATGACTGTGCCAATTCCTTCTACTTTGGTGAACACACTATTAGTAACCTTGACTCAGAGATGTTCAGGACACAATTTAAAGGTTGTAAACAATGTTCGGTTACTAGTCATGTGATCTGTAGCTCCTGAGTCAACAATCTATGTATCTTCACTAGTCCATATAGCATTGAGGGCTATAATGGAATCACTTGAATATACTACATTGACAATGGACATAGAGTTTGACTTGTTTTATTTCTTAAGTATTCTGCGAAGCATCTATAATTCCTCTTGGCTTAGGGAATCAACATCTCAACTTTCCGCTCAATTGTAGTGGGATAGCTTTGGAAGTGTTGTTTTCCTGTTGATGGCTTGCCATGCAATTTCTAACATTCCTTTTTAGTATGGCCTTTCTTCTTGCAATAATTGCATTATTTTTCTTTTCATCTTGTGGTCCTTTTACTGTAAGGGATAAACTCTCAGTGTGATATTTGTTAGAATTAACTGACACCTAAGAGGGGGTAAATTGGGTGTACGATAAAAATAAAAAATTTCAAATCCTTTTCGCATTTGATTAAATCATTACATATGGAAGTAAACAATTATACAAATCATATATGCTGGAAATGTAAAAGCTAAAGGAAGAGAATATGCAAACTGTGATTTATCCTGGTTTGGTCTAATTCACGATAATCTACGTCCAGTCCCCAGGCTCATCCTGAGATTTTCAATCCACTACATCCCTTAGGTTTAACTGGTACTTGAGAACCATTACAATTCCACAAGTTTAGCTTGGCACTTTGTGAAGCTTGTTAAAAATCCCTTACAGAGTTACTCCTCCTTACACACTATAAGGTTACAGCTGAATTACTCCCCTTTACAGAAAGTCTTACAAACAGAACAATTTCGAAGATCTTTCTCTTCTATTAAATTGTGTAAGTCTTACGAGCAACAACGTTCTCTTTGACTTACACCCCTATAAGTCTTATGAACAGCAATGTTCTCTACCGCTTGCACCTTGTAAGTCTTGTGAGTAGAAAGTCTTACAAGAAATTCTCTCAACTTCTCTGTAAGAAAATCAACCCTCTCAAGGTACCTTTACCTTGAGACCAATTCAGAAATATAATTGAGAATAGTTACAGACTCTCTCTCATAGTCTCATAGAGTGGGTATGATAATTACTAAAGTACAATATAAATGATTACACTCTCAAAGATACATGATATAGAACACAGAGAAGAACAGAGAGTGTTTAAGACAGATGACTTATGATATCAGCATGTTTGTGTAGTTGGGTTCTCATGTCATCCTTTCTTTATTGAATGCTTCCAAATATATAGCTGAGTTAAGATATCCGTTGGTGGCATTTCAATATGTATATTAGAGGCACACTGATTGTTTTCCATGTTTGAAAAAACTAGCCATTGTCAGTGGATGTTACGCTCCGTAAAGCTTCTCTTTCTTCTTATTACATGATCTCTTCATTGTTTCCATGAAAATATACTTAGAATACTAATACAATGAAGGGTTAATCATATAGATAACAAATCAACAAACAACAGATGTTTATCATGCAATCTAAACTTCATCATTTGAGTGATCAAGGGCCATCACTCGAGTAATCACTTCTAAAAACTGGCAGAGAGTTCTAAGTCCACATCACTGGAGTGATCAAGGGCCACCACTCGAGTGGTCACTTAAGTGATCCCTTCTAATTTCTATCAGAGAGTACATCTGAGTAAAATGACTCTTTGCATAGTGAAACACTTGAGTGCTCACTCAAGTGATCTATTGATCATCACTCGAGTGATTACTCGATTGATCCAGTGAAAAACTTGGCAGAGAGTCTTTCCTGATTTTCTCAAGAAAACTTACATCATCACTCGAGTGGTCACTCGAGTGATCCATTTCAATATTTGGCATAGTGATCACTCGAGTGATCCCTTTCAATATTTGGCATAGATCTTAGATGGAATTTATGAATTTATCACTCAAATGGTCACTCGAGTAATACCTTCCAAAACTTGGCAGAGAGTATTTGAGGCTTTTTCAACTGTAGTCACTCGAGTAATCTTAAATCATCACTCAATTGATTACTGGAGTGATATACTCATTTTAATTTCAAATATGGAAAATGACCTATCATTGATAAGCTCTTGTCGTCTTCATTCCAATGCAAAAAGAATCAGCTCCAAACTCATTGTATTATGTAAGTTATGCTCCAAAGAGTGTAGATAGTGTATGTACTTTTTAGCATCAAATTCTAGAAGTCATACTACTTTAAATATAACTCCAAATTTGATATATGATATAACTATAGAAATATATTTAAGTCTAGTTTCATATGCCACTGGTTTCAACTTATTTAGACGTGTAGTTTGGGAGATATGTTCAAAATACTAAACCTATTTTGGAATACAACGGTGATTTGAATGTCAACTTCCAAAACTTATACCTCCTTCATCTAAGATCCTTTGATGTTAATTTTGGTGTCAATTTGACACATTGGGAGTCTAGTTTCATATTCCACTAGTTTCACCTTAATCGAAAATATAGTTGGAGAGATATGTCCAAAATACCAAACCTTTGTCATGCTGACTGAAAACAGAGGGCAACAGAGAATGCATCACTCGAGTGATCTTGGGTCATCACTCGAGTGATTACCCTTAAAATGTGGCAGTGGTGCATCACTTGAGTGATCACCTTTGGAGGTGCTATAACTTCTGTATAAGTCATTTTAGCTTCATACTGACCCATTCCAACATCCAGTATCACTTCTAAGAGCTTGAATCTTGATATTTCCATTAATTATTACAAGTTCTTATTTCTTCAATCTCTTTTTTCTTAATTTTCCTCTTGATGATCATTCTCCATAACCCAATTAGATAGCTTCTTTATTTTCTTGATGTTCATTTATTTTTTTGACTAATCTACAAAATATTTCACATTAGATATAGTAGTTAGTTAATGTAGGAGATAAATATGTTATACAAACTTTTTCCTCATCTATATTTGACATCATTAAAACTAATCATATCTAACAATAACTGTTTTGATTCAAGAGTTTTTTGCTTTCTTCAAACTACACATGGTTGACTACATCAAACAGATGTGGTAAGGGTTTTAAACCTATAATTTTGCCCCTTATCTCCTTAAAAGAATAATTGAGTTTGGGGAGAAAATCATGGATTCTCCCTTCTTCCACTATCTTCCTATAAAATTGAGCATCCTCGACGGTCTTCCATGGGTACACCTCAAACAGGTTCTGTTGTTGCTAGAGTTTCAATAATTCATTATAATAATCAGTTACCAATATATTACATTGTCTTAAATCTCAGAGTTGCTGCTTTAAATGGATCAAGACAGCGGTGTTATCAAGAGAGGAGTAGGTCCATTTGGCTATATCCCATATCTCTTTTACTATGTTTGCTAGAAGATACCCTTTACTAATGTCAATGGTCATAAAATTGCATAACCAATTCATGACTTGGTTTTTTTTTGCAAACTATATGTCAAAACTTGGATCGTCAAGGGCTAGTTGAGGGGCTGCACCATTGATATATTTCTCCTTTCTCTTTCCACAAATGTATCTCAGTACACTTTGGGACCACTGTAAATAGTTTTTCCCATTAAGCTTATGGTTAATCACTAAAATCTGATTTTTTAAGAATTCTTGTACCATTTTTGTAGTCTTTTGTGATACACTAGTTCTGGTGGAAGATGAAGTGAATGACCTCTAAATTTGAGAATTTTTACCGGATATAAGGGTTATTGGATTTGCTCTTAAGGTGGTTTTTTTTAAGGAACATATCCAAACATAGGTGGACACTAACTTAGATTCATGTTAGGACAGAAAAATAGGCCTTTTCAATAAGTCACATACCACCACTGGCAGAACACTTCACCGGTGCATAATGCTCATGCACTACTCAGAATGAGGCTTGACTTCAAGGAATCACCGATTGGTAGTCTTTAAACCTTTTGGGTGGGCGGTGTTCACCACACTCACTCCAACAGACACCCTAGTCGAACCTATGATCTCTCCCCCCCCCTCACTTTCTATCTCTCATGTTCTAGGTTTAGACTAAACCCAACATCTCTGATACCTTGAAGAAATTAGAGAATACTCATTCTCTCTATATTATTTGATGCCTCTTCAAATGAGAAGGGTTACATTATATAGGCTCATACAGAGCAATTAGAGGAGGGGAAATGAAATTAAAATCAAGGAGTTATTACCATAATCAGTATCACAATTAAGAGCTACAAATCAGGGCAATAAATGGAAATACAAAATCAATCAATCAAGGAAAGAATTAAGGGATTCTGATTCTAACAGGTTTAATAGAAGACCCTTTTTGTACTACAATGGGGATGCAATGTAATGTTTATTACCATTAGCATGTTTGGTTTGTTATTGACAAGTGGGAGAAATTACTTTTTTTATGTTTAATTGGAAATACAAAAAATCTTAAAATGTGCCTTATACAAAATGACTCTCCATCCCCAGCTATCTTTTTCTTCAGTCAAAACACCCAAAATTAGTGTTAATATGCAAAACCCATAACAAAATCAACAAATGAAAAAATCTTGAACAAATTTTGAGTAGAAAAATCACACATTAACAAATTGAAATAGGGAAAAATAATCTGTCATATGTATTTTTATCAAACCAATACTTTCTTACACATACAACAACCTAACTCTATATTTCAACTTTCTAGAAAAAATAAATATAGAGGGAAACATTTAATATTCTTCATAAAAGTAACGAATATATAAGAAAATCGACTTGGAATACCTTTTGGAAAATGCTGCCCATTATATTATTATGCTATATCTTTGGAAAATTTGTAGTAATGGATTTAGTTTTTTTTTTTTGGAATTGTTAGCTAATCTTGATAATTTGTGATGAAGGAATTGGTTTCTTAACACTGTTTGTTGAAGTCTTAGTTTTTAAATAGAATATTATATTATATTTTGTTAAACAAAATCCTTAAAAAATTGATTGGAAAAAAGGCCACTTGAATGTTAATTATGAATCGGTTGAAAATGTAAAGACACTTGAATGTTAACTATGAAATGGTAAATGTCAATGTGAATTAAGTGCATTTTATTCTCAAATGTATACCTTTCATATTCTTGCAAAAAAAAAACACTTGGATGTTAATTATAAATAAGTTGGAAACTGAATAGCCACTTGAATGCTAATTATAAGTTTATAGGATAATGAAAAGTCACTTGATTTTTAATTGTGGGAAAGATTGTTAGGGAGAAAAAAACGCAACTAGAATGTTAATTATGAATCCTTTGAAAAATGAAAAGATAGTTGAATATTAACTAAAAAATGGTATAAGTCAATGTGAAGCAAGTTCATTTTATCCTCAATTATACACCTTTCACTTGCCTACAAAAAAAAAGGACACTTGAATATTAATTATGAATTGGTTAGAAAATGAAAAAGTCACTTGATTTCAAATTGTGGCAAAGATTGGTTGGAAGAAAAAAAAGTCATTTGAATGTTAATTATGAAGAATTAAGGAAGCATTCAACTTTTCCCCTATTAACATGATTTTGCGGGATAAACAGGTATGTCATAATTAATTTAATTAATATTATAGTAGGAAAATTCTTGTATAATCTGTGCAATTTATATTTGGTTCACAGGCAAGCCATAATTCCACTCATTTTACTTTCACTCATAAAAATATTACAATACAATATACAAGTGTTCTTCATGATATTTTCAACAACATTGACTATCGAAATGACACCTAGGCCATTATTATTGCATGTGCTTTGAGAAAGTTTGCTTATTTCAAGAAGGCCCCACTGTATGCTCCTTGAGGGTTTGGCATGATTCTGGGGGGAGAAGCAGGTATGTCAAGTATAAGTTTTCCTTATATGTGTAACATTTTCTATGATAACTTAAGAAACACATGTAAGGAACCAAGATCAATAGTTTTGATGCACAAAGGAAAGTAAGAGAACATTTCATGTAAGAGATCAAGGAAGGTGGAGTCTACCATTTTAAAAATTCGGAAGTATTTGACAACATTGACCAATATAAAGTAACTCCATGCTCTTAGAAGTTTGGATGCCATAATAGAACATATTTCCCATATTTAGGTTCCCTAATTCCTTAAAAACATATAACAGATTACACAATAAATGATGAAGAACTAATTAGATAAGAGCATTCAAAATTCTTATTTTAATGACCCCAATTCCTATTGCCAAATTTTAAGCGAATCCCTTCTATGTCAATTGACTCATACTCACCTATGGTTTTCTCAAGAAAGAAAAAAGTTGTCTTCATAAAATTTCACCTTCATATGTAAGGGGTCATGTGTAAGGTCCTCTCCTTAATTCCATAATATTAAATATTATCTCTCAAAGACTAATCATAATAGAGATAAAATCGCACAACTATTAAATATTATAATATCCAATCTATGATACGATAATACAAAGTATGTAGTCAAAGCAGAGTTTATAGGATGTAGGCCCTATGAGTGGCAATATACATCAATTCAACACATAATAAACAACAAGAGGCCATAGAGATATATCTATGCCTCAGGAGCTCCTCTCGACATTCCAGCATGGAAACTATCACCTGAAAAATTTTAAATCGACGGGGTGAGACAAAAGCCTCAGTAACCATCTTTCCAACTCATTACACATGCTGACATGTATTCATGAGGTGCCAAGTGGAACAGTTTATATAATAAAATATTAAAAATCTAATATCATTGTTTTGTACAAATCTCATATCAGAAATTATAATATTATATCTCAAATCTCATATCAAAATTCCCAAGTGCCTCCCATCAATCCAACCGAACCGCCTTATTTCCGCCGATTAGACCCATGGGCTAAGTTAATATCCATGTTACTGGCCACTCAAAGAGCTTTCCAGTCACATGATGAGGATTGGCCAAAATCCACAGAGCATGTTTCCGGACCATGGGTCTTTCCCCTCATTGAACTAGTGGGGTGTCGTAGCCCCTCATTGAACTGGTGGGGCAGTCCCTCATTGAACTGGTGGGACAATAGAAAGCCAACCATCGTGCACTAATGGAGGCTATACCACATGGTAAAAATAACTTTCCCCATCTCAACCCAAACCAAACAACCCAATATGTATCAATAAATAGCTCAATAGGAATTTTCTCAAGATTTCCATACACATATGAGGATATTCAAAATATACAAATACATCTTATAATTTAAATCACAAGGTTCCACAAAGCAAGTATATAACAAAATACTCATCAATATTATTCATTGAAATAATCTATAATATCCATATATGATTTTCAATCTCAAAATCATTTTACAAAATACTCAAACACACACCAACACACATAATAAGTGGAAAGTGGTTACCTCTCGCCAAAGCTAATTATTATCACACTGTTCCAATTCCAAGAGCTCAAACACACGCCAAAATCAATCTATCACAATCAATTTACTACCCGTTAATAATTTTCTAAAAAGTCAAAATTATAACTTATTTACAAATTCTAAAAATAATATCCTATAAAAACTGAAAATAATAATTTAGGGTTTAAATTATAAAATGATAGTTTAGTCCTTCGAATTTCATAAATGACAGTTTAGTCCTCCTAATTTCATAAATGGCAATTTAGTCCTCTGAATTTCCTAAATGACAGTTTAGTCCTCTGAATTTCATAAATGACAGTTTAGTCCTTCATATTTTAAAACTATACCAACTAAAATTTCAACAATATCTCCATTAACCCAAATAAATTATTTAATCTAAATTTAATCGGTTTAAAAGTCCAAAATAATATTATTTATAAGTTGATTATATAGAAAATTCATTATAAAATCTTATATAAACCAAATAACAAAAATAAATCGATTAAAATTAACTATTAGTTATCAACTATATTCTTATAGTCATATACTGACAAAACTCAAACTTGTCCAAAATTCTAATCCTAAAATATTCTCTAATCAGTACAAAATTAATATCATAAGAAAGAGAAAATTATTTAGAAAATATTTCATAAAAGAAGTTTTATAATTAGAAGAGATTTTGAGTACCTTATTGATCTCCAAAAAAATGAAAATACTCCTATCAGAGCCTTGACGGTCACCTTACTACACAACACTTCACGCAGAATTTGCGTGAAGTGTGTGTGAGGATGGGAAGTATTTATAATACCTCCCCTGCCTAACTAAAAATTTTTTATTATTTTTTATTAAATGTGTGACACCTTATGGTGCCACAACTCTCTTTTCAAAAGTGGGGACGCCGCCCCCCACGTTTATATATATATATATATATATATATATATATATATATATATATATATTATTTTTATAATATAATATATAATATAATAATATTATATTATATTATAAAATAATATATATTTTTTTATTAAAAAAACATTTATTTATTTTTTTCATAAAAATTACCTACTAAAAATGATAATTTTCTCTAAATTATAATTATATCCTAAAAATAAAAATGAGGATGTTACATCATGCGATCATCTAAGTTTTTAAACATGAAGTAGCATATGACATTGCATGTACAAGAGATACATTAAATATAGATAATAATTTGATGTCATGCTAATTTAGTTATGCATAATGTTCTACATAAGAGAGAGAATGAAAACCATTCAACCAACGAACATTATGTTGATAAATTTAATTTTTGTTCCTCAAGAAAACAAATAATGACATGCAATGCATGAATAAGCCAATGAGTGACTACCAATAAGAAGAGAGGTGATAGATATTAAAGAACCACAAGAAAGAAGGGGTAGAATCTATAAACAAATGAGAAGGATGATTCACGAACCCCTTTAATTAAAATCATTTACTTATTAATCTTAAATTATCAAATTAATATTTTGAATATGCCATAAACAATAAACATTGTTCTGGGAAAAAAATATCTAGTTATATTAACAAAGAGACTATCAAACCTCTTAGGAACTAAGGTAGGGTGAGATCAAATCCCACCTTCACTACCTTGGCCCTAAATAAAAAAAATTATTGGCCCAATAAATAGTTGTCGGTGCCAAAGCTTCAGCTGCTAGTTGGCAATAGTGTTATTCTCTCTCTCTATCTCTCTGTTTTTTTTTGTTAAAAAAATTGAGAGGCAATTTTTTGAAAACACTAACATTTTAAAATTACAGATTGCTACCCTCTCCCCAGTTTGTACTTTTATATATTCACATTCCCTTTCTTGAGTTTTGGAATTCACAGGGCATTTTTTTAAGATTTTCCCTATTAACTATAAAATGTGGGGGTAGGGAACAATGCAGAAGCGACACCGTTTAGTCACTCCTTAAAACCCCCCTCTCAATGTGTTCAATTTGATTTGCGAGTCCTAGCCATAAGCTCAGCAAGCTCGACGCCTCCTCCGTAAAACCCCCATGATTCATCTTCTTTATTGGCTTATGGTGGTCACACCATTCCATGTCTCCTTCATCTTCAAATTCTCTTCTCCAAGGCTTGAAGCTCGTTTCGTCTCTGTTTCTCAATCGCTCATTGCTTTTGTTCCCTTCTCTATGACTACAGCACCATATAAGTTTATGCTTAAAAATGTAACGCCTCAAACCAAACAACAAAAATACTTAACATATTGTCAATAAGGGTGTTCAACATCTAAATCATCAAAATATAAAATCAATTCAAACAAAACCCACATCACAGTGTTAAATCAAGTTCTCAAAATATTTCAGCAAAACAAAATAAAATACAGAAGTTTAGGGTCATGACAAATAACAATAACATAACATATTCTCTAGGAGCATAAGAGAGCCTTCAAGGCTCATTCCATAGGTGTCTTCCCCTTGCTCCTTACTAGAACAATAACTTGAAAAATGTTAATGTAAGGAATGAGATTCCATGTCTCAATAACTACTGAAAATTTCTACTGTATATAAGCAAACCACATATGATAAAAAGGATCTGATTATGTATATATTTGTATGTACCAAAATCCTCATACAAGACAATTACTAATTTAATCATCATTATGTCAATATGTAATTTCGTCACAACAATATATATTTTATACAATATGTAAGATGCAACTTCCCTTATGTCACCATCCATCCTTATATTGCTGACTGGAGCTATAGGCTTAAACGTAGTCCAACAGAAATCCATCCATTTGACTGGATGGTCCCAAGCTCACCAATTCTTAAGATACACCCAGCCAAAGGTATTGAGCTTAAGTTTAGACTATGGCTCCCCTCCTTAAAATAACACAACTAAGGAGGTGTCACATGTCCCACAGCTCCAATGCAATCCCAGTTAAAGGAAAACATGGAAGAAGGGGCCCTGACAAATGTTATCCACTGTGCATCGAGTGATGGCCTACCACATAGTAAAAGATCTCAACATACAAATTCCTCCTTACTTCAACCCATTATAAATGCAACCATTATGACAGTTATTTTCAATAACCAATAATATAATTAAAAGAAAAGGTACAATAAATCATGCTGTCATTCGTAGAAAAATATCATTACATATTCAAACATGTTAAACAAATAAATAATAACCCAACAATACATTAATTATAATTAAATTATTAAATATATAGGTGAATAAAATGAGTTATAGAAAACTTTACTTGTAACATTACTTATTTGAGAATTTACAATGCATACACATATACATATAATTCAGTCAATTTTTCTTTTAAATAAAAAAATTCATTCACAATCACACACAATTCACAAGTATAAGGAAGAATATTTAAAGTTACCTCTACTCCCTAACTCAAAAGTAAGCACACAATAGTTACTGCAAAGCTCTTAATAAGAGTATACAAATCACACACATAAATATTTATTAATATACTAGTTAAAACTATTATAAAACTACTCTAAAACATGAGTATAATTTTAAAGCTACCCTCTAAAAATCTGACTTAGTTATCCAGATCAAGATATTTCTTATTAAAATTTTACATTAGCTGAAGGTAGAAATTATTTATGCCTACCATAAAATAGATAAGATAGGGCTCAGTGTTGCATATTATAAATATATACACAAGACGCAACAGAGGGGGGGGATATATGACACTAGACAAAAGGGTACTATTATATTTATGAAGAAAAAAGGAAAAAGTGACAGCATGTGGCAAAAAGAAGAAAGAGTCAAGGACATATTATTAATTCTTTTAATATTAACTGTGAGTACGTAAAAAAAAAGAAAAAAAATATGGGACATAGAAAAATATATTATTGAACAGTTTTACACACACATACTAAAAAATGAATGTCAAAAATAGATGCACCCACAAATAAAATAAAACAAAACCCAAGAGGCAAGTGGGATTTTCAAAGATAACTTTCATATATGCACACTAATTTGGATAGAAAGAGGGTTGTTTTTTTAAAATAAAATAAAAAAATAGATACATGTGCGTCTATCCACACACCATTAAAATGAAGGAAAGGAAAGGGAGTTAGAAAAATGCATTATTTGGGCACTCATAAACACAGTACGATGAGTGAAGGTATGGATCAAGAAGCCTAATTTAAATTCTCCTTTTACTGAAGCAATGTCATAGTTTCGGGTGAGAAAAAGTGAAGACAAGACACGAGTTTGAAACATGAAAGAAAAGAAAGAAGAGACCACAAAAAAATTAAGAGGAACAGTGGAGAAGCACGAACAAGTAGAGCCTGAGAGCATATGTGTGGTGTGGCACCTAGGGATATTTAATAAGTGGGGTAATAGGGTATTTATAGGAGGGATATTAGGGTTAGGGCTGGCTCCTATTAAAATAATATTTCTTTCCCAAAAAAAATAAAATAATAATTATACTAGCATTTTGACATCATTTTTTTGTTTTATTTTATTTATTCCCATAATATGATATTTTTTTTGAATAATTATTTTAAGAAGATATTTCATTTTATTATTATCATTATCATTATCATCTTTAAAATAAATATTTAGAACTTGATGTTTCGCTTAAATTATTAATTGATTTTATACTATTTGCTTAAATAAAATCTAGATTACAACTAACCATAATCCCTAAAGATCAAGGATGTTACAGAAAATCCTTCTTTGTCGCCTTCACTTCTGTTCCCTTCTCTTTTTGAATGGTTCTATTGCATAATATATGAGACATCTAAGTATATTTGCATTGTATCATTCAATAATGTTAGTTTACATAGCATAACATGACACTCCTCTGACCTTAATTATTTTCATTTGCTTATGAACATTGTACCGGTGCTCTGGTTGTAATTAAGTTAGCAGAAATGTAAGCAATTTCAATTTTGGTCAATGTATCGATACATACTCTTTGGAAGTTCTATTTTACTCATGTCTCCTATATCGCCCATGCCAAAATTTGGCTTTTTTTCCTTATTTTTTTGAACCCTGATTTAAATAACTTATTAACTTTATTTGAGGAAGAGATTCAACTGTTACTAAGACCATCTCTGCCGAAAGAATGGAAAGGAAGTAGCGTTTGTAGTCTTAAATAGGTTGTAGTGCTTCGTCTCTTAGTCATGTGTTGTATTTTTCATGGCCAAATGAAGGATCTTGAGTTCCTTCTCATTCATTTATATTGGTCCTTGTATCTTTGTACCATATTGTGTCTGCATGTATTCTGAATAATCTTATTTTTCAGTTATTGAACATTTTCATTTTACCAAGTTTAATGTTAGTTAGATTAGTCAACATTTATATTTTTCCTTAACTATCATTAAATTTAATTATGCATCTGCTTAATTTTACATTTGTGTTTGCTAGTTTTAAGAATAAAGATATAGGACTAAATATGCTTAAGTCTCTTTTGTCCTAGGTATATATGTGTGAAGGCTGAAGGGGCTTAAATGAAGATAATTTTTGGAAAGCCTATTTGAGAAAACCTAATCTCTCTTTCAAAAGCTGCAAAAATCCTCTCAAAGTTTATCTCTATTGAGAATGGTGCTTCACTTGTCATCAACGCATATCTCTATAGGGTCTCTAGTTCATTCAATGAACTAAATCAGCTCTATAAGGAGCTCAAATTACCATGTTCTGATCGGAAACACAAAAGGAGTAGATCAAAGACATATGATGACAAAGAGAATATTGAGGATAACTACATTGATTTAGCTGTGCATCAGTTTGGCAGTAAAAATCCCAGTGAGGATTTAGAAAAATCATCTCAAACAATTTTCAAATTCAACCAAGAACTTGATGAAGCCACTGAATATGATGCAGGAACTGAGGGTGGGAGTGAGAAGCTTAAGAAGAAGAAAAAGAAGTACAACATTAAGCTCTAGGAACAAGGAGATCATGGAGTTAAAATTGAAGAGGTGGAAGCTGATCATAAGCTGTTACTAACTGAGGTGGGAAATGAAAACAAAGAAAATCCAACTCATGGCGGTCTGGATTTTAGTCAAGAACCCGTTGAGAGGGAGAAGCGTAAGAAGAAAAAAAGACAAGAAGATGATTATAGCAAGCATGTGGTTGTTGAAGTTAAAGTTAAAGAGGGGCCAGATTAGGGAAATGTAGGTGATGACAAGAAGGGATTGGAAAGAAACATAAAAAGGAGAAGAAGAAAAAGAAAGACAAGGATATTATGAATAACTTCTCTGAAAAAGCGAGTATGGTTATCAAACCAAAAGATGAGATTGCAAGTAGAAAAGATGACCGGAAAGAGATAATCGGTAATGGCGTCAAGAACAGAAATGGAGGCTCAATTGATCTAAAGGAATTATCAAATAAAAAGAAAAAGAGACACATGGCAGGAAGCGACGATAAAATAAATATTGATGAGGTAAACAAGGTTCTTAAAAAAAGGAAGAACGAAGATGTGGAAGGGAGAGATGATGATGATAAATCTGGGGAACCAACTAAGGAAAAAATTAAGAAAAAGCATGGGGGAGATGATTAGCTTTGTATGGGTTATAGC
The DNA here is from genome assembly GCA_037074505.1 of Albizia julibrissin. Classification (NCBI taxonomy): domain Eukaryota; kingdom Viridiplantae; phylum Streptophyta; class Magnoliopsida; order Fabales; family Fabaceae; genus Albizia; species Albizia julibrissin. Next base: position 19,175,919 of record CM073486.1, on the reverse strand, counting down.
ATTTCATTTGGATGTTGTTTGTTTCATCTCACTAAAAAATTAAGGAGGGATTTGTGTTAGATTAACTTAATTATGGCATTTCTTCTTAAAGCCATCATTAACATCAGAAGAATTTTTGTTAGTTTTGTGTAGCTACAGCATACCTATTAATTTTTATCACACAAATTATGAACAAGCCCACACATGCTATTAGGGGCTATGGGGGATTTTTAAGGAATGAATTTGGGTTTACAATTATTATGACTTAGCATATGTAGAATATGCCATTTTCCACTGTTCCTTGTAATATGATCATATTCTCCGGTAATGAAGAGTTCCGAATCTATATTCCATTTTCCATTGTTTCTTGTAATTCGCTCATATTTCCTAGTAATGAAGAGTTCTGAATCTATATCTTTTGGTATGGGATAAATAGATTTTTCTTTTTTCTTCTTTTTTTCTAGAGTGAGAGGAGATTTTTAGATTTCAAGCTAATGACAATTTTCCTTTTACTTGAACAAGATTTTAGAGTAAACTTCTTGTGTAAGTCAAAATGCATGGAAGAATAAAGTCAATAAACAAAGAATGCTCATTTGAATGTAAGAATATCTCAAAAGTTAATAGAAACCTTTGTTGCGGTAGAATGTAAAGGTGTCTCACCATAATAAGTTTTGCTTAAAATGAAACAATTTTTCCTTGAAATAAAAAAAAAAGAAAAGAGAAAATCAATTTCTCTCTAAGAGCGCAATTTAAGGTCAAAGTTAACCGACAGGAAGATCCGAAGGTAGTAGAGGAACTTTTTGATTGCAAGGATCAATAAGGTTGAAATTTGCAGAATCTTTGTTTGGCTTGAAGTTTCAAAAATGTTAGCCAACAACAAAGAGGTTAAAGACATGCAAATGGAGAAACGACTTTCAGTGTCTAATATACTGGTGTCCTGCATTATAAGCTCCACGCTAGTGTTGAAGGGAAGTACAACCAACATTGTCCTATTGCTTATCATGGTGTTGTTTGGTGGGGTGGCTATATAGTTGAATGGATGCAAGGGGCTGGTAGGAAAGATAGGGGAGTAAACTCAATAGGATTGCCCAAAGTAGGGGGTTTGAAGAAGACTAGTGGTTGGGAGTTTAGAAGATACATTATTGACTGAAGTTGCAAATATTATTCTATTGGGTCCTTGACATATTTGATTGTGTTGACATGGTTTTGTACCAAATGTTAAGAATTTGTTAGGAGGAACAGAAGATATAGAGCTTATAATCATACCAGAAGAAAGGTTGCCAATAGCTAATATCCCCGATTCCATGCAATGTGCTAGAATCAGATCTAACTCCTCATGCTGGCAAGTAAAGAAATGACATAAAGGGAGGTCCTAATTGAATGAACTGAGGTTGAGTAAAAGCCATTCACTTGAGAACAATTCTACGATTAGAACTCAATTCGGGATTGGCATCTTAGGATACTAAGAACCTACTGTATAGTACATTCAAAAGTATTCATACCAATTCTGAGTCGATTGTTTGACGCTTGGGGAAGGGACACCGTGCTCAACTCTTAAAGCCAATCCTTTTTCCAAGGCTACATATCTAGTGTTTGTCTAAGTTATTAGGAACATTGGTAGGAAACTGAGCATTTGCAAGGCTTCAAAGTTTATTAGTGATATCAGTTCCCCATGAAGTGTTATCAAGGGTGGGGAGGATTGGTTTAAGGAGTGGAAGCTTCTTCAAATGAAGAGATTTTGATAGGAATTTATGTTCTAGCATATCGAAAATAATTTACTTATCAAAAGTATCAAGGCATGTCACATATATGGTCTGGCAGTCATAAGAAATGTGGCTTTGGGGTAGTAGGATTTGGTTTTAAGAAGAACATTATTTGTGGTTTGTCCTAGGGTAATGGGGATGGTTTTTGTCTTAAACAATTTAACATATACTGCATCTACTTCAAAACTGGTGAGGGAGTGATTCCTTATAGGGTTTAACGAAAGGACATGGAATACCATGCTTGGGAAGAATAATGACAGGACCATAGATAGTTTATCTTAATAATGAGATGGGAGTATGCCGAAAAAATGGTGCCTCTACAGCACAATGTGTAATTGTAGATATAACTTTGTACAATTTGTATAAAACCCTGTGTCACTAGTCCATTTGTCAAGTTTAAATTGGTTCTCAAGATACCCAAATATATAATTAAACTATGAAGTTATCGTCTTAAATCACTATAGATATCTAGAACCATTTCTGGCCTAAATATTTGTGTCTATTTCTTTAGATATTGGTTCTCTCTTCACCTCTCAATCCCTTAAGATCAACCACAAATTTGATTAAATGGTAACTAATCATAAAATAAACATGAAGAATAAGAAAAATAGACATAAGCCCTAAATCCAAAAAAATTCAAAAACAAAATAATAGAATCTAACTTCCTTGTTAAGTTACATCCCTACTTAACTTAGGAATTTAGAGACATAGAGTTATAAAGATAATAAATATCGTTTTATAATCTCCAAACATGATAGAGAAGAGGATAAGAAATTAAAGAGATTAAATAATTGAGAAGAGTAATAAACTCATAATTTAGAAGAGAAATGACATTATTAGTAACTAATGATGGGAGTCTAGCTTGATAAATATTTGGATTAATTTTGTATAAATAAAATCAAAATTAACCAAATTAGATTATAAATTATATGTAGTGGAAATGGTTACAAATAAAATTCTTTTTATTTTTATATTGTAAATGAATAAATTTTGTTCCATTATTTTATGACAAAGTCGTTAGGCTTTAGTGACCATTGAGAAAGTCATTGAATAAATAATAAAATTAAATTAAAAATGATGAGAATAACAATAAAATGTGGCACTTGTTAAATACCTACAGTAAAACAAACGTCGGCTTGGAAGAGGCGAAAGTCAGTCAAGTCGAAAGTAGAAGTTAACAGTTCTCAATTCCAATGGGGGAAGACCCGCAAAAGCTGAAGAAGATAGCGGCGGCGGCGTACGACTACGAGAACGATCCGAGATGGGCCGATTACTGGTCGAACGTTCTCGTCCCTTCCCATATGGCGTCGAACTCCGATGTTATCAGTCACTACAAGCGCAAGTTCTACCAACGCTACATTGTCTCTGCTCTCTTCTTATAACTTGTTCTTTGATTTCTTATAACTTGTTCTTTGATTTTTAGTCATTTCCGCTTTGATCAAAGAATAAATGATTGGTTGGTTGGTTGGTTGTTGTTGTTGTGTATGTGTATTTTTTATTCTCTGAAAGTAATGAATCTTACTCCCAAGTTTATATGGTTCTTTGTTTCTTGATTGGTTTGTATTTTCTTCGTAATTCTCAACGAGAGCCCTTGTATGATATGTCTAATTTTGGCTGTTTTATTTGCAATATCTGCAGTTCTGCTTCTGTAGTTATTATTTTAGATTGGGATATTTCCCCCCCCCCCCCTGTTTTATGGCGCATGTTTTAACGAGTTTGGCCTTTGGACTTCAAATCTTCGAGGTTTAAGATTCAATAGGAATGGGACTTTTTTAGTGTGCACAGTTTTTGTTTATTTCTTTCGTTTGTCTGACCTGAATCCAATTGCTTTTATGCTTAAAGGATTATTTCCTTCATCATATGTTTCGTTGAATTATAACTTGATCTATGGAGATGAATCGTTTGATTTTTTCTTTTCAATTTTTTGTTTAAAAAATAAACTTCCATTTCTTCATCCTTTCATCAGAAATATTGTGAATAAATTTGCCTTATTAAACCGGTGGTGATTATTTTTACAGCCAACCTCTTAATTAATTTAAATGGAGATGAATCGTTTGATTTTTTCTTTTCAATTTTTTGTTCAAGAAATAAACTTCCATTTCTTCATCCTTTCATCAGAAATATTGTGAATAAACTTGCCTTATTAAACCGGTGGTGATTATTTTTACAGCCAACCTCTTAATTAATTTAATTTTCCTGCATTTTGAATTTTAGTAACTTAATTTGCTCATGTGCCATAGAATTAAACTACTTGTTTTTTCGGTTGCTAATAATTTGAGAAGTGATTGCTTTTTTGAGGCAAACTTTTTATCTCAAATTTCAAGTTTTGATCAATTTTGCTTCTATTGATCCTTTAATCAGTCTAGACACTGATCTTCTAGTCCAGGATTTATAATGGCGGAGAATTTGTTTTGTTCCATATTTGCTAATTTCTTTTGCTGCCTCTCATTTACTGTTTCTACAAAATAGCAAATTGTTCTACAGAATATTGATGTAATGTTTTGAGCTGGCTACAGATTTACAAGATTTCAAATTTTTCTGTATCTTTACTATCCAATTAGAACCAATCAAGTGCATTATTTTACTTTTACTTAAATGCTCCTGATTCTATGATATTAAACAGGATCCTGATCTGATAGTTGAACCGATGTCTACTAGCAGTTCATCCCAGTCAACACCACCATCGGCTACATCATCATCCCCATCAAGAAATGGCCAAGCTTATACACAAAACTCGGGTGAATTTATCTTTCTGCACTTTTACCATAATTGCAGAAGAATTTGCAAGGAAAGTGATAAAAAAAGAAGCGATTCTATGAAGCCTAGCTTAGCTTGATAGTTGTTTTCTTTTTGGCCTTCCTTGGTGCCAGCTTAACTTTTCTGTTTATATTGAATGTACAAAAAAACTTCTATGCTGCAGGAACAGGATCGACAAATAGAACTTCAAGAACATCGGCAACTGCAGGTTCCAATCCAACTCCTTTGCGTTGGGAGCGGAAGACAATTCATTTTTCTGTCAATGCCTGGGTAAAGTCTTTTGACCTACACACTTCACTTATAAATTCATTTGTGTTAATTAGTTATAATTTTCCATGCATATGAACATTCTAATGATCATGTTTAAGTAAATGTTTTCTTCATTTACTTTGTTTCTGAATGTTTGGTTGAATATTTGTTTTAACAAACTTTTGATTGAAGATGTTGTTTATGTCAATTGATGACATTGTGGATTAGAATTTTTATTTATTTTTGGAATTTCAGATTTCCATAGTGTTCCCTGTGGACAGAGAAGAAATGCTATATTTAGGAATGACATTTAAAAGAAATCAGTACATAAGTTATTCTATATGTTAGGTAATCAAAAAAACATTGTTGTTCGTCATGTTCTAGGGCTGTGTGATCAATGTAGCTGACCTAATTGATAAGGCTTTGTTGTTGTCATGTTTTAGGGCTTTGTCCAAATAGTTTGAGTTTACAGTCTTCAAGACATTGGCTGGATGTAACTGCTGATGGGCCTCAATCCAGCCATGTAGCCAAAATAGATAGTAGGAGACATGGAGTGAAAGAAGGAGAGAGAAGTGGGACTGATGGTTCAACCAAATAAATTATAAAAAAGCACAAAATCGTAAGACCAAAAGAAGAGAGAAATGATGAAAAGATAGGAGGGACCAGTTAAAATGTAGTTAACAGGGTATAAATGAAACTCTGAGAAAGGAGAGTAAAGGGGAGTATTGAATCCGGTTTGGGAGAGAGAGCCAAACTCATGAAAGTTGACACTTGTATGTTCCTCTTTATCTCTTTGTTCTTGATGTATATCAGTTTTTGTGACTTTAGTTGCTGTGATTTGTGTGAATCTTGTGTTGCTTGATTTGTTGGGAGTAATAAGTTTGGAAGTCTGTAACTATTTTATCAAGTGATTATGTCATTTTCTCCTTACCAACAGGATTTGTATTCTGAGCTTGTCTTTGTGTTATTAGCTATGGAAATCCCTGTATCAGGAATTTCTCATATTCCTGTCATAGATCTTCTGTTTGGTGCTATCTTGTTTGTTTGTGTGTGTGTTGACAGGAGGTTCCTATTAGTTTACCTAATATATCAGAACTTTGTTAGCTAATTTGTCCCAGACATTCTCTGTCTCATGTGATTAGCACCATTAGCATCAATGTTATGACTTGACAGATTAGAAAGGCAGCTTGTGCTTTGTATGTTGACGCAATTTATTCCTACTTCTTTCTGAAGTTGGTTGGAGAGTGGCTATAAATGTGTTGATTGATTATTGATGACGATCATTATCATTCTTCTCATACAAAATTAAGTATTCTGGTACAAAATATCATGGTGCACCAATGGCCATTTCTGGATATCCAAATCCTTTTCTTTGGCCTGCAAATAGCTTCACAACAAACCCCCCCCCCCTTCCCCCCCAAAACACACACACACACACACACACACAAAATCTCATGAATAAAAGATAACTGGGAATAAATTGTTCCATCCATCATTTGCTCCGTGGACCTATGTCTTTTATGCTATTAAAGATTTAATGAAAAATGATAAAAAAACTTGATGCCATGAAAATTATCTTATTCATTTAGAAAAACTGTGTACATATAGGCGCAGTAATCCTAGTATCTTATCTCCTAGTAGGATTTTGTCAAGATTACAGAAATAATAAGGATATAGTTAAATCAGAAATATATCTAAAAAAAATCTAGCAGCACAAGTACTAAGAAGAGATATATAAAACAGTAGCAACAACAAAGCCTTATCCCACTAGGTAGAGTCAGTTACATAGATTACATGGCACCATTGTGTTTTATCAAATATAAAGCTGAAGCACACAAATAAAAATTAGGGCAAACTGTTTTCACCAACAGGAACAAAAAAAATAGTTTTATCCTTGCTGCCAATCTGTTTACTCATCTGGATTGTCAACCTTGATGCCTTTCCGTAATCTCTTCACTTAGGTGTTCGTAATTGCTATGCTTGCTGTCATTCCGCTGGTACCAAGGAGTATTTCACAAAGAGCTTATCGACTTGCTTTTTTGGGCACTGTATGCTCTTCTCTATTCTCCTTGTACTTGCAGTATGGGGTAGGTTCTCTTTTCTGATCTATAGTTATATTATTTCATTAATGTTTACATGTCTGACTGTTTTTACTACTTTTTGTGCTATTGCAGAAACCTAGAGCATGGAATTTGCAAGCCTTGCAAATATACCTCCAGTCAATAGTTGGAACAAAGGATTTTATATACTTAATATACTCTATATCATTTGTTACTTCACATCTCTGCCTTAAATGTGAGTGGCCATTGATTCATGGATTTTTGTTTGTTACTTGGCATATTTTTTTATGTCATCAATACTTTCATTTTTCATGTCACTTTGTTGTCTTGACCTTTTTTAATTTCTTTTCAAATTTTTGTTGTAGTTGCTTTGATCCCCATACTATGTCGGGCACTGGAGCATATTGCCAAGTTCCTCAGACGTAATTTTAGTCGATCCACTCTGTACAGGTGAAATTTAATATACTTCGATTATGTAAATATTTGTTGTTTTGGTCTCATGAACTAGCACGACTTTGTTTTTGAACTAGCATGACTTTCTTTACTAATTATTTGTGTAATTGAGTTGCGAGAACAGGATGTATTGTAGAGTTAGAGACTAGCGACTTGACTTGCCCCATACTTTATATATCATATAAGTTTTTTAACGTGTTTTATATTTTTTAAACAGAAAAGTTGTGTACATATAATTTTTTTTAATCCTGTTAAAATAGTGTTGACTTTAAAGTTCAAGCAATTATCTGTTAAAAAAAATTTGTCATTTGAAAATAAACAATATGTGGTAGTGAATTCAGGTACAGTAACTATGCTCTCTTGAAATATTCATAATCAAGATTTAAGAAAATAAATAGATAATGAAGGTCAAAAAAGAAAATAAATAGATAATGGGTTGTTCCAAACCTTCAAGAAACCATCCATAATTACTGAACCTTTTTACATAAAATATTCAAGCTAAAATTTAAACCACAACAAGAAGATAAAATTGATGTTTTCAGGTTTCAAACAATGACCTCCAGCAATCAACATAATTGGCTTTTTGTTCTTTCCAAATCTTATTAGTAGTATGTAATAAAAATGTCATTGCTAGAAGGTAGAAATTTGTTCTCATCAAGCATAAGGCTTCTCACGTCTCATCCATTCTTTCATTGGTAAAGCGTTAGGCCTCAGAATTTTAATTATTTGCCCTACCACTTCTGCTTTAGGGATTATCTGTTGTCCTTATTATTGGTTTCTCTCTCTTTCAGCTTCAGTTTTTTTTTTTTTTTCAGTTTTTGGTTCATGTAATTCTAAATCTGTAGTTGTATACATGCTATGCGTCTATTTCTAAATTTGCCAGAAACTTTCCTGAATCTAAAATGATTTCTAATTATTGAATTGGGAGATAGATCTAAATCTGAACTGTACTTTACAGTTATTTTTATGGAAAACAATTATAGACATCTGATTTAACAATTATCATATAACTGAATTTGGCTAATACAAAATAACATTCTAAACATTATCCTTCCATCAATTTGTTTTTCATTGATTTTGAATTCAGCATCCCCCCCCCCCCCCCACAAAAAAAAAATCTCAGATATTTGTAGAATCAGTCATATACCAATAGAGTGTAGAAACATCATTGGAGGGAAAACGTAAATAGTGTGACAGAGGGATCTTAGTTAATTATTAAATATTATTTCATAGGTAGGTCACATTTTAAAACAGAAATTGTTTGCTCTAAAGATTTGTAGGAGATTTTTGTTGGGGTGTGGAGGAATATGGTTGCATGTGTTGTCTAGCCATGTTAATGGTATTTCTTGGTTCTAGTATATAACAGGTCCTTAGTCCCAGCCTCGCTTTTTTCTCACAACATTGATGTTTCTACTCTTTCCTTTGTGGACTTTGTATATGATTGCAAATTTTCCTGCTTTCCCATATTTAATCCAATATAATTGCTATATATGGAAGTTAGCAATAACTAATATCTGTTTTTATCTTTTTGAATAGGAAATATATGGAAGAAGCTTGTGTTTGGGTGGAATCAAATACAACTACCCTTAATATCCTGACGTCACATGCTGAGATTGGACTTGGCTTCCTTCTGATCATATCTCTGCTATCGTCTGTTTCATCTTTTCCTACCATTTTATCCTTATTTTTCCCTTTGTGCAGACTCCTTTGTATTGACCATTGAGGATAATGAGTGCTTTATTTACTTTCTTATACTCTTGAACTGTACAGGTGGCAGCGCAGCATACTACAAACTTTCATGTACTGGCAGGTTTGTTTCATTTCTTCTCACTATGATTTCCTGTTCAAGTAGTTTTCATATTGAATTGCCTTTTGTCTATGTGATGTGTGGATTCATCAATGGAAAAGGTAGCTGTTTTGTGATTAATTTGATGATATCTTTGTGAAAAAAAAATCTTGAACTGAGCAGTATTTTAGACATGAATACATATACATATATTTGGGCCTGTTGGGTTTATCAAGAAAGAGGTAAGAGTGAAAAAATGTATGTAATGTTAGCATTCTATTTTGAGCCCTTAGTTTACACTTTTGGTTTCCCAGATTTTGTCATGATTTTCCAAATTTCTCTAGGAAGTAATGCTTTGCAAAATATTCTCGCTTGGCCTAAAATTCGTTTTACAGGTTTTGAAGCTCATGTATCAAGCTCCTGTTACTGCTCCGTACCATCAAAGTGTTTGGGCTAAAATCGGGAGGACTGTGACCCCATTAATCCACCGCCATGCTCCGGCATTGAATACTCCTTTATCAGCAGTCCAAAGATGGTGGTTCAGGTAGAAGACGCTTGGGAAGACACACAGGCCATTTGAAATGTTACTTGTTCTCATCTTCAAATAGAAGGGACTCCTTATCAATGACTTTGTAGCCAGTAGAACTGAAGCTTTGATAATGATCTATTGATGGAGATTTTAATTTTGTGAGTAGTGTGTCTACTCTTCAAAAGCGTAGCTTTTTAGGATGGCATCTTCCAAATAGTTAACTCAATGCATTTGACGCCAAGGTGATGTAAATGCATAATAATAGATTGTTATTGATGAAAAATCTGATTTGGATTTATATATGTTGCCGAGAACCTTTATAACAATATTTTTGTTGTCTAAATGCTTTTTAAAGTTCACATTGAAAGCAGAGTACTTGCTCTGTAATTGTTGATGCCCCTGCCTTTCATAAATTTGAATTGACCAAGTACATAGATAAGTTTCAAATTGATTATCTGAGTATGAACTATGAATTCTATTTAGTGTGGCAAAAAGATTTTTCCTCCTCTTAATTTTGTTCTCTGCAAACTCTTGTTTTCTCTTTTTTGGCAATATATTAGTATTATTGTAGAAACCACTAAAACCGATTTTGATGAAACCAGTGACTAACTATTTAAATCAAAAACTGAGTTTGATGGTTTTTGGGCCTGTTTGGGAACTCGGTGAAAAAGTAACTTTTTTTTTAATGGGGCTTTTACAGAAGCCCTTTTGAAAAAAAGTCATATTATAAATGTGATTTATGTTTGGATTGACGGTGGAGAAGTGACTTTTTTTTTTTTAAGTATAACCTGTTTGGATTAGTTTTTGAAAAGCCTGTTTGGATGAAAAATGACTGAAAATGGTATGAACATTGTTGAATATTACATATATATTATTTGTGTACATATTGTTATAATTGATGTTAAAAAATGTAAATAAAATTTTTAAAATTGAAATTTTTTTAATAATTATTGAAAAACAAGAAAAATACACTAAAGCACTTAATTTAAAAAAGGATAAATATATATTTCAATCAGAATGTCATACATGAATTAGATCATAATTTGATCATCTACCCCTACTCCTAGCAAGTTCATCTCTGATCATGTCACGAACATGATTCATGTGTGTTGAAGATAATCTACGAATAGTTGATGTAGATGCTACATCAACCGGATCGTTATTACCTTTAATACTTGCATTTCCTCTTTCAGCTTGTTGAAAATCCCTATCTGTGGGGGAATTTCTACGGATAAAATGCATTTAATGATGCAACGGTCAGATTTGATAAGGGGAAAAGAGCTTCTACAGGCACAAAAGCATGGTTTGAGAGCTTCTGAATAAAAGAGCTTTTACATAAGAAGCCAATTACTTTTAAATGAGATTCCAAACACTTGTTTTCAATACAAATGGGCTTTTATATTTCTAATGGGCTTTTTAGAGGTGGAAATGTGATTCCAAACAGGTCCTTTAACGTAAAATTATAAGCGAGGTTTAAAGAAAAAACAAATAAAAAGTGAAACTTCATCTAGAATTGAACAAGAAATCTGTTAGAATACACACGGAGATAACTGTGACACTTTGGGCATCATCATTCAAATAACGGGAATTCAAAATGATGACTTTCTGAGTTTTAATCATAAGGCGGATGCTTCTATCCTCTTGGGAAAAGAAAAAACAAAGGAAAAAGGGAATAAAAGAGAAAAGAAAAGATACAGCAATGTCCAGTATAAGCTAGAGCATTCACAATATCATCAGAGGCCTTCAAAACCCTGCTTATATTGCTTCCAAAATGTGCTTCTAGTTCAGAATTCACCATGCTATTACAGACTTCTTCACCCTCATTTTCTATCAGTGAGCTGTCTTTAAATTAATGATAAGCCATTAATCCTATGGTTGGGAAAAAAATTTCTGTTATACCTCCAGATCCCTTTTGTGCATGGGCATCATACGCTTGATACAATATTCTATATAATTTATTTCATTCCCCAAATGTACAATCAGTAGAATTCCACACACATATGAAGTTGCTGCTATTCGTCCATGTGATTCCCATGAATATAATATAATCAAGCCAAGTAAGAAGTTAGATGACAAATTAAACCTGAGATGTCTTCAACCACAACCTCCCTCTGTCCCTCCTTCCATTGGAAGCAATTTCCTCAGAAGCAACATTCCAGTTATAGCCATCCCTATGTGCATTTAACTATTGGCATCCAAAAAACAAGCGCGCACAGATCACATTGGAAAATACGGCAATTGAACAGAGAAACCAACAAAAACAAGAAAATCTTACGCGGTGGTCCATTCTCTTCAATAGATCAGAAAAAGAAGAAAAAAAATTTGAGGAACTTGTCAGACAACCAAGTGACCATCCCACACAGCGGATGCTGCCTGGAAACGATCCTCTGCGGTCAAGAGGAGCCATCGAGATGGGTCAACTTGACCAATAATCACGCTCTGATCACCTGGTCATGAGTCATCAACCAAGTTTTGGTTCTTGTCTCCTTGAAACTCAAGGACACAGTTGTACGAGCCTATAGAACAGATCCTGTTCAAGTAAGGTCGTGCCCTGACGACTGTGTTCCGAAGCTTATATATTTTTGTTTTGATTTCGTTATAGTCGATGTGGGAGTTTAGGTTAGGGTCCGTTAATTTCTACTTTCACGGCTACTGTCTACAGAGGCTTGATATAAGCGGCATTTTATTTCATTGCATATCATTCTCCCGTTCCCTACTTGGTGCCGGTATTTGGAAATCTCGCTCACGAGCGATTTCAGACCGATCTTGGATTTGGAATCAGTGATTTTCTGGTCCTGTAACTCTATCGCTACTTCCGACGAAGTGAAAAGATGGATGATAGGAAGAGGAAAGGCTACGCGTGGGCAATATCTGCTGGATTTTGTGCTGCTATGGCGGCCATTTCTGCAAAGCTCTCCATTTTGCAGGTTTCTTTTTAGTATTATTTTTATTCATCATATGTTTATTAATTTGCGCAAGCCTTTGCGACAATGTATTGCCATTTTCTTATAGAACAGCTGTCTTCTTTGGGATGCCTGGATTGAGGGGATTTTGAGAAAGGATAAGGAAGTGAAACATTAGTTTTTGCATTTTCTAGGTGTAGTTTCATAGTAACCAAAATAGGATGGAGTGTACATCATGATAAATTAGAATTGGGTAAGAGACACACACACACAGATTTGCATTTAGTCAGTTTTATGTAACGTAGTGGCTTGAATTTTTAGCATATGTATGTGTTGTTCTTCTCTCTTTGCTTCTTAGTGATTTCAATATATATATCTCTCACATACATATCTGTTATATTTTCATCATAGCCTTTTCGTATTTCTCTTTTCTCCTCCCTTGTTGGTAACTGTGATTCATAATAACCGTATTCTTAACAGTTTCTTAGGTATGGGCTGGTTGTAGTATTCAATGTGGTGATGTGGGCTTGCTATGTCAATAGTCTCAAGGCTCTATCTTCTCTGCAAGCAACCGTGACAAACTTTGCTACCAATTTCATCTCTTCTGGTTTAGCTGGATTCTTTTTGTTTCAGGAGGCAGTATCATATCAGGTATATTCTCGTTGATCATGTTCCCTGTTCTGGAAAATTTTAGATACATCTTTTCTACTTCATATTTTGCAAACTTCTTTGGATAACAATATACATCTTTTTTGAATGAGAAGGAATTACATATATTGGGAAGGATTCCAATCTAATCCCACATAGTTAGCTACCAGTCAAGCCAAAGTTACGGACACTAAATGATTTCATCTGACAAAAACAAAATAATAAACCAGACCAATGAGAAGACAACTTACTGATTATTATTTTAAGAGAAATCATGATCTGTGTTGCTCCTTCACAAGTGGGGAACATCTTGGAGCTAACAATTTCAATATTTTTCATTCATGGTATTTTATTTTCATTTTTGTCCAATTGTCTTCGTCCCCTTACTTTATAGCAAAGGGCTTGATTTTAGTTATTATCTCTGCAATTTTTTGTGATGTAGAGATCTAGACTTTTGCAAGCTATTGATCACTTTTTTTACACTAATCATCAACGTATGGATTTTACACTAAACTCCGAAGGATATAACCCATATGCTTTGATACAATGATGAATTTCTGACTATTTGAACTTCTGAATTCAAATTTTATAGAATGAAAAGGAATTACATGTATAGGGAAGGAAAGAAGACAAAACTCCAATCTACTCTTTAAAAAATTAGCCAATATTTTAGCATTAGTAATGGATTCATAATGATTATGTCTGACTTGACAACATAATAGAATAGACTAATAGTTAAATGACAAAAAGTAATATCTGGCTATTTTTCTGCTTATGTTTCTTCCAGTGTTGTTTCTGAATATTATGTGGATTTTGGAGGGAAAAGTTGTGCCTTTTCATTTCATGTATTCAAATTTCTTGATTTAAGCACATCTGATGCAGAATACTGGTTGGCAGTGGGTTGCAGGTGCCTTACTTATTATGATCGGTGTAGTCATTCTAAGCAAGTCAGGTATTGAGAAGGTCAGAACTGACTAGATTTTATGATTTAGTGAGATTCTTCCTCGCTTGACATTATCTGACAAGACATATAGCATCTCATTGGAAGTCAGTGTCATAAAACAATATGAAATATGAAGACAAGTCTGTTTATATCGCCTTCATGACAGAATCAGATTGCCTGAATTCCAGTTTCTTGAACAAACCATAAGACAAGATTTTGATTCACGTTGTCTGTGAAGATCAATGTGATTGGAGAAGCCAACCATGTGGATCATTTATAGAGGATGCAGCGTATTGTAAAATTCGAGTGGGGGATAAAGTGTTTCAAAAGCCCCATCACGTTTAGCCTCTTATCTTCGCATTACTTTTAATTCCCAAAATTAACTCACGTTCAGCCACTTATCAAAACAGACAAGAAAAAAACACCATAAGCTCCTTCTCTTCATGGCTTCATGCTGGGTTTTCTCAAGAATATCATCAGTTGATTCGTGCTACCCATAGAATTTTTCTAGAAAGAGTTTGTTGAATCCTGAGAGATATAAATCTCTTAGTGGATGATGAAGTATATCCTTTAGGATAGTGAACTCGTTCACGTGTTAGTTTCCTCTGTTATCAACAATGTGAAGGTAGTGCAATAAGTCCAATGAGAAGTAAAAGTAAAGAAAAATGGGTTACACCTGCATTTGGTTTTAGTGTGTGTTTGGAAATTCTTCAAACCATGGTTTGCGCAAATCGAGATAAAACTACTCTCACAAATTTACTTCGTAAGTCGTAAAAGCTATTCTCAAAAGCTAATCCAAACACACACTTACAATGCTTGATAGGCAATTTGATCAATCTACTCGTGGGATCTATTGGATGGAATGGATGGGTTTGTTGCAGTTGAAGCCTTCATTCAAGAAAAACTGAAAAAGTCATGGAGAGAAAGATCCAACCTAATTGTTCTGGCCAATGACCTTATGGCTTCAGTATAGAAATTCTCTTCTAAGTTGAAGGTCTTAAGTCCAGTCCTACTTGTAGCCTCGAGTAGTTTGTGAATGTCCCTCTGCTACCAGATGTGAGAGTGAAAGCAGGGAAAGATCACTTTTGCAAGTCACTTTCTCATATATACAATAATAACAAGTCTTATCCGATTAGGTGAGATTAATTATGTGAATGGCATGTCGCCAATTTATTTCTCATGTATAGACATATAAAATAAGGTAAAAATCTTATCAATTCAATATAAAAAAATACAAATCGTATCAATTCTGTTAGAAGGAAAATAACATGAAAAAAACAATCACAATGTCAACTAGTAGGTAATATGGTTAACTACTTGAAGTATTGAATGAAAAATTGAACCAGACCAGCCGGTTCAACCGGTTCAATCGGTGACTGGTCGGTGGTCCGGTCCAATTGGTGAGTTAAACCGGTGAACCGGTTAAAACCGGTGGTTCGAACGGTCAACCGGTTTTTACCTTCTTTTTAATTATATTTTTTTATTCTTCTAACTACTATTTCACGCTATTTTGAGGGAAAAATAAAAGTTTGAAAACCAAGATGAAGAGAAAAATTGGTAAAGAAAGAAAAAATGTAAAAAAAAAAAAGATTTTGAGGGGATATAATAATTAATTAATTATAGGAAATGAGATATCATTACATAAATATAGGCACCATAACTAATACTAATAGATTTTAAGCATTTTTTGTCTAAAGATCTTTATTTTTATCTATAAAAATTTAAAAATATATTAATATATATATTTCTACTAATAAATTGTAATATTTTAATATGACTGGTCTGACCATCGGTCCGACCCCGGTTGAACCACTGATCCTTAAACTTGTCCTGTAACCGATTCATTACATGATCCAATTTTTTGTTCCTTGACTTGAAGAACCCCATCACTCAGAATTTACAAACAAAACACTGGAATTGAACACCTTTAAATCCAGCTGCTTTTGCGAGGTTGAAAAAATCTTAATGGGTTCGAAGTCTTCCACCAGCAGCACCTTGAGCCATCATGAACACATCAATTTGGAAGTCGCACTTTGCAGAAGCAGAGGCCTGAGGCATATCCGATATCAATTGTGTTTGTAATAGCGATTGGAGTCTTCAAAAGCAGCTTTTCAATCGTGATTTACGGTATACGAGGTAAGTATGTGAGAGGAGTGTTATTTCGACTTACGTGCATGAACACTTATAAGTCATTTGAACGCTGAAACAAACACATGCATTCATTGATTCCATTGCAATCACCTTCCCATCTTCTGGAATGGACTTGCAGCAATTCTTCAATAGCTTCAAGCACTTTTTGTCATTCTAGTCATGAAGAATCCACTGCAATATTATGTGTACACCTTTAGAGTTTTTTAATTAATATAAAAAGAATAATAGCAGCAAAAAACACTTGCTCTCACATGAGATGATGGCGGGCTTTACGTTTTGTTTAACTATAAATAATGCTTACTCACTTCAAATTCCACCAGTCTAATAAGCAAGTATTTCTTAACTTTAAAAGTGGGCTGGTTCTCAAGGCTCCTACCAGGTATAATTTGAGGAAAGGTAAATATACACAGTTTTACTCCTCAAGTAAAGGAACTGTTTTTAAAATTTAAACCTTAATTTTTAAGTCACATGACAACAACTTTACTGTTATTCCAAGACTCATCTCAAATATTTCTTAAGTTAGAAAATGAAATATTTAGTTCGAACAAATAAATATAACATTTTAAAATGTTAAATGTTGTTAATCGTTAAAGATGAAGTGTGATGTACTATGAAATATGAAGTTTTGCTGCTTTTTGGGAAAAATAAAATTAGTTTTGTTACCCTCATGAAAATGGCATCCCCCAGGGCTATAGCTTCAAACATATCTCCTGCCACGTGTTGAACACCTATAACATTAATTGCAAATTAAAATAATTAATTATTAGTTAATCATAGTATTGGTCCTTCACAATCTACTATCTCTAATCTTGAATACAAGGGAATTTTGAAATAGTTGTTTTGATTCAAATGATAAGAGATAAAGACTCATGTCTAATACATTGAGTACATTATTTCAATTATGCCCAAACATTAAATTAGGGGCATTTGTGAAAAAAGTTAAAATTTAAGAAAAAAGCTACTTTTCTTAATCTTGGCGTGGTAGTTATTTTATTTGTTTCTTATACTCAAAATCAAATGCTATTAGTTTATGGTGAGGAGTTTGACCAACAAATTTTGCCTTGTATATTAATATTTTTTTAAAAAAAAAGTATACATTCAATCTTTTAAAGTTATAGTAAATTTTAGTCTGATCTCTTAAATTGAAACGTGTATTTTTAGTATTTTAATATTAATATTGTTAATCTTGTTAACGAAAAATGCTGATTTAAAAAGTTTAAGGAGAAAAGATAGAAAAAGAATTTTGAAATTGCTCAAGTTATGTATTTTCCAAAAAGTGAATTGTGAATTGCTTATCAAGTTTCCTTATTCCTTTATTAACTTTTGGTTACAAACTTGATTTTAAATTTTGTAATTTTAAAGTTTTTTTTCTATCATTTTCCCAAAATTTAAATGATGACTCTATAATTAAATTTTGAATAGTAATATTTAATTTAAAATTGTGTTGAGTTGTATTCAACACCCTAAAATATTTTTTAAATAGTACCCATTATACTAAGGTAATTTGTATAGATTTAGAAAAATTAATTAAGTTAATTATTGTAAAAAAATGTATGTTGGTTTTTCTAAAGTACACATTTATTAATAATTTCTATTGAAAACTACTCACTTAATGGATAACCCCTTTAATATGTGTAATCAATGGAGAGAGTTTAGTATAAAAATGATATAAATTTGACTTAAAAAAAAGTGAATCGAGGTCTTATATTTAAAATATAAGCAAATTCTTTTACTAATTCTTACATTTGGAATAGAAACTACTCCTTCCAATCTTTAATATATGACATATTTTGGGAGCTAATATTGGTCATAAATATAAGACAATTTTCATATTTATTAATTTTTTCCTAATTTACCCTTATTGATGTTCCCTCAACAATAATTAAGGAGGAGAGGGAATTAAAGAAAATAATTAGGATATTTTAGAAAATATATATCATATTAACTAACTTCTTTAATCTAATCAAATTAGGTAAATATATTTTATATTAAACACAGAAGTGAGTATTCATATAAAGGGAAAAATTAAAAAGAAAAGAAAATGATGATACCTGGATAGGAAGGGGCGTGATTAATAACATGAGGCAAATCAAAATTGATGGCCTTAAGATTAGGATATTTGGAAGTGATGAAGCTGAGGGTAAGTCCAAGGCCACCTCCAACATCCACAAGAGAATTCAGACGCTCAAAGCCTTTGTAACATTCTAGAACCTTCATTAAGTGTTTGGATTAGTTTATGAAAATTCCATAAATGCTTATAAATCGTGATTTACGGAATACGAAGTAACTTTTACAGTATATGAAGTAGCTTTTACGATCTACGAAGTAAATATGTGGAGGAGATTTATCTCGATTTACGTAAATCGGGCTTATATAATAAACCCGATTTATATAAATCATCCCAAACACAGCAACTTTGATGAATCGACGCTGTGTTGAATATTTGATTCAACTCTGAGCCCATTCCTATGTATTCAAACTTTGCTCTTCCTCCGTCACCCCTCTCAAAAGCTGTTCCTCCTTTTACAATTGCTTCTTTCAAATGGAAGTTAAATTGGATCAAGGATTAATTATATTTTAATTATTATATATTTATATAATGTTATTTTACTTTAATTATTATGTCATCAGCCGATCGATCCAATCAATTTGACTGTTTGAATCATGATCCACTAATCTTTTCGGCTTAACATAACATTGCTTTTAATTTTAATTTGACTGTTGTGAAAAACAAATTATCCTTTTGTATTAATTTGTAAATTACAAATTCTAAAATAATCCCAACTTAATTGCTTATATTTCTTTAGAGTGATTTTTTTTCCTTTTGAAATTATGTGCGCGACTATAAGGACTATGAACATATCATTTATTTAATGTCATCTCTTATATATATATATATATATATAGTTTTCCGCACTCACTTACTACAAACTATATCATACTAAACTTAAGTAGGTCATTTGTCTTAATATTATTTAATTCGTTTGTTAATCATATTTTGGAAATACACATCGACCTTATATATCGTGAGTTATCATCAAATTGTTATTTGTGATATCGTTGGTTTGAAAAAAAAAATCCCCCTAACATTTTCCCACATATACATGCACATCTGAACCATAATATTAAAAATTAAAAAAAAAAGTCACATTTGACAGCTAGCCATATTTGACTCCATTTCCATTGGTTTAATTGGATTTTCAATATATTTAATAATTATTAATTAAAATAAAAGTCACATTTGACAGCTAGCCATATACATGCACTTCTGTTTGCAACAAGCCCTCAATTGTTATCTCGTCCTCACTGAACAGATTTGGCTGTTTCTCTTTTCTTCCTCAGATTTTTACGTTCTCTTCCCTATTTTTTTCCTCCTCTTCTTCAAAGTTGTGTTCTCTCTCATTTCTCCGACACAATAATAGGTTCTAAAAATACACTATGCAAACATAACAATTTTCATCCCCTTCTCAATCCATAAAAATGATTTATAATATATACCATGCAAACGTAAGCTTACTTATTAAATAAAAGCCCCTTTTCTATTTATAGTGAACAGAATGGTTTCCTCTTTCTTTTCTCTTGCCCTTCACCAACATCTACTGAACCTATGCTTTTTTATGGGTTGAAAAGGGAATGAAAATGGTTTGGTTAACTGTTAAAACATATGGAAATATGCATTCGGTAGGTTGCGTGCTGTTGTGTTACTGCTGCACTTCTCATTGAAAATATTTCAGCTGATGTGAATTTCGTAAATCATATATCTCATATTTACATTATTCAATTTCTTCATTAACTTTTTTTCAATACTAGGTTATCGGACTCATTTTTCCCTTTGTTGTTCCTGATGTTGTGCATTTTGGGATATTTTAACTGTTTCCTCACTATTAAGATTAATTAAGTCATGTTTAGTAATAAACAAGGGTATAATTTTCATCTAAAAAAGCAAAACATTGGCATATATAGTAAAGGACAACAAAACCCAAATAAGCGGCATGTCTGCTATTAAATATCTGCATTCTAGATAATTCTAAATAACTTCAAATAGTATAGGCATACAAGTTCTAAAACATTAGAGATTCCATTTCACCAAAAGTTGTTCAACAATGTAAATCCGCAACCTAATAACTTGGACCTGTTATCAAGATTCTTCAATGTAGTTGTTGCCAACTGATACAAGGCTTTCCACATAATTGTAAACACTATGAATAGAGTCACGATGGGGAATAACAGACCTCTTTACTTCATTAGTAGTGAGATTCATCATATATAGAACACTTATTCTTCCTTTATCATCATGCTCTTCATAATCAGGTTTGCAAACAATTTCATTCTTCCAAATAGTCTTTGAATCTAACGTACATGAAAGGGGGCTGCTAGTATATCTTTTAGTCCAGCTCCATGTCTCCCCAGATGCACATGTACCCTCATCTAACACCCACAAATCAATCATATAAGGTATTTCATAATCATCTTCCCAAATGTCACAAAGCATGGCAAGTTTGTCTTCATAAACAGTAAGCTTTTCATAAGCTTTATAGTCTAATTCGGGCCATGGTATCACTGTAAACACTTCCTTTGCTACGTTAAATGAAACTACCACATCAACCACATCTTCAGCCTCATCGATATGATCTTCATCCTCCTGGAAATCAATATTGCCTTCACCCTCCTTCTTTTCAACAACTAGCTTTACCCCAGACCAAAATATGGCTCCATTAGCCGTGACAGTTTCAGAATGAAGTCTCACCCATTTCAAGTTCCCAATATCTATTGCCTTCCATGTCCCCCTATTTAACGAAAACACTTCTACCTGAGTAACCACATCATAAAACTCAGCAGAAGCTCTTACTATCTTGTAATCATTAACAATCGGACTGAACCCAAATCCTGTCACGCAGTCATCACAGTAAGAAAAGTCAGTTCTTGTCCTAGGAACATGTCTGACTGCTGTAGTCGCAGGATTCCACAACGAAATCGAATGAGGAGATTCGTTAAACTGATGGATTTCAAGACAAAGGAGGCCATTGCAGGAACCAACGATACTAGCATGCCCTAATGAATAGTTTGAAGGCGAATTCTGAACTCCGCGGACTTGCAGCCCGCAATCCAGCAGATTCAAGCGCGAGCGAAAAGGAATATTAAGTCCATTACATTCAAAAAGAAGAGAAGGGTTTTGATGAGTAGACTGTTGAAGGTGGTCCGCGATGAAAGATGGATTTTGTATGAGATTTTTCCAATCTTTACACACACATTGAAATCGGATTAGGGACTTTACCGGAAGTCGTTTGAGAATGTTTCTGATGATTTCCTGAGGAAGATAGAACATGTCGCTGTCCGTTCCCGTCTGCTTCACGATGCTCGGCTTGAACGAATTCCCCATAAGCCAGCCCCTGCAATCCAAAGATGGTCTTTTTTGGGTCACACAGTCGAAAGGGGATAGTAGGATTACTGGTTTATGGCGCTCCCATTTCATTATTATTATTGCACCATGTCCAAAACTTTGGTTTGGGCTCCAACCAAAACCTTGGCTAAATATTAATTCAAAAATATAAACGATTATATTACAGAGAAAATTAATATTTTTTTGATAAAACAGACAATTAATATTTTTTTTCTTATAGTTTTGAGCCAATTGTACTTCAGTTTCTAAGCTTTGTCGCGATGCAATTTAATATTCTTAGCTTTGAATTAATTATAATCTAATTCTTAAACTTTAACTTTTTATAACTTATTCTTTATAATTTTTTTTTAGGCCTAGGGTATCCATTGCCAATAATGGTGATTAATCCTCTCACACCGTAAACTTCTTGAAGGGATTTTAGTGTTGGCCACATGACCCTTTCTATACATATCACCAGATATTGAACCCCTAACTACCCAGCTAAGTGCCAACTTTAATATTTATACTTTAATCATGTAAAACTTTAGTCCCCATTTTTGGGGGGAAAAATTAGTCCTATATTTTAAAGAACAAAATGATATATTTCATAAGATTTAAAAAAATAGTTTTATATTTTAAAAAATAAAATGATATATTTCATAAGATTTTCCTTTGTTATTTGGGTACATTAACACCTAGAGTTTAAAATGGTCAGAATTATAGAGATTGGGTTGTATGGGTTCCAAATTTAATAACTGAATTACAATAGAACAAAATTATAGAGATCAAAAGATTAATTTTGTTAAAATCTACTGACACCCAAAGGGAGTGAATTGGGTGTAAGATAAAAATTTAAGAATTTTGAAAAAAAATTCGCATCTTAATTAAAGCAATAAGTATGAAAAATAATGAATTATAAATCTATAGTTAGTTATTCAAATCATATATACTGTAAATATAAAAGCTTAGGGAAGAGAATATGTAAATTTTGATTTGTCCTAGTTTGGTCCAATGCATGATGACATACGTCCAGTTCTCAAGCTCTTCCTGTGATTTCAATCCACTATCTCTCTCAAGTTTAATCTAGTACTTGAAAACCACTACAATTTCAAAAATTTAATCTAAGCGCTTATGAAGCTTTTACAATTCTCGCATTGAGATAAGAACTTCCCATTACACACTGTAAGGATACAATCTGTTTTCCACTCCAGATCCTTCAATCTTAAGTAACTCTCACAAAGATATAATGATTACAATGAAAGCATACTTCTCTCTATATGAAATAGATGATTATTAACATTGAAATACATGGTGGGAGTATGATTATAAAGCTTCAATTAGGTAAGATTCAAAATAACAACATATCAACGTTGTAGACATAAGCTCTCATTTTAGGCTTTGAATACTATTCTATTTATAGTTGATGAAGACTGATGACCTTTGAGCTTTTCTTCTTCCCATTGAGACTTACAAAATATGGCCATTGAAATAGCCATTGGAAGCTTCTCACACAAAAATGCTTTTTCTAATTTGTGTGATAATCCTTATTTGATTACCTGAAAAATACTTAAGCACTAATACAAAGAAGAGTTAGAGTGCTTAGAAACAAGAAGAATAAATTACACAATTATTCCAATAATTTTTAGAAGTTTTTAAAGTGATGCTCTATTTTTTGGAATACATTACTTAAGTGATCTTCCCTTAAAAGATTCATAACATCACATATCACTGGATGGATCACTCGAGTGCTATGCTATTGATCTATAAATGGCATCACTTGAGTGATTTAAAATAGATCACTTGATGTATCACTCAAATGCTCTGTTAGTGATCATATAATGGGATCACTCGAGTGATTTTATACATAGAAAAATTTTCGTAGTGAGATCACTTTCCAGATCACTATAGTGTTGTACTAGTGATGAGACTTTTTATCCAAATAATGCAAATGACCTATCATTAGAAAACTCATGAAGTCTACGTTTCATGGCAACTAGAATCGATCTCAAAGACATTGTATTCCAAAAGTTATGATCCAATTTGCAACATATTGTTTAAAACACAATATTGATTTTGAGTACCAAATTTCAAAGTTCATATCTCTTTCATTTGAAACTCTTTTAGCATAAACTATATGCCTATAAACCCTATGAAAAGTCCAGTTTCATATAAAATAAGTTTCAGCTTAATCGAAGTTGTGGTATAAAAGATATGTTTAAATTACTAAACCTGTTTTGGAATACAACGTTGATTTTGAGTGTTGTCTTCCAAAACTAATATCTCTTTTATCTGAACTTCTTTAAATATTGATATTTGTGTCTCATATGAAATCTAGTTTTATATGAAATAAGTTTTAACTCAATCGGACTTGTCGTATAGGAGATATGTCCAAATTACTAAACCTGTTTTGAAATAAAGTGTTGATTTTGAATGTCACCTTCCAAAACTCATATATCTTTCATCTGAACTCCATGATCTTGATCTTGGTGTCTATATGTTGTGTTTAAAGTCTAGCTTCATATAAAATAAGTTTTATTTCAATCAAATGTGTGGTTTAAGAGATATACTTAAAATACCAAATCTCTGTCATACTAAATGAAAACAGAGTACAACAGAGCAGTCATCACTATAATACTACTCGAGCGATGCTGCCAATTGTAACACCCTTATTTTATTTTTAGGATATAATTATAATTTGGATATAATTATTTATAAAAAATGAATTTAGTAGATAATTTTTTGGGATAAAAAAAAAGAGGATTTGGTTAAAATATGTGTGTGTGTGTGTGTGTGTAGGGAGGAGGTTATATAAACTCCCACCACCTTCTTCACTTTGTCATTGAGACAAAGTGATATTTTTAGATGAGAAGAGCCGTAAAGTCTCACTTTTTACAATTTTAGAGATCAATAAGGTATTTAAAATCACTTCTAATCACATAACTTCCTTTATAAAAAATGTTCTAAATAATTTTCTCTTTCTTATAATAATAATTTCGTGTTGATTAGAGAATATTTTAGGATTAGGATTTTGGGCAAGTGTGAGTTTGTCAATATATAACTATATGAATGCAGAGAATGATTAATAGTTAATTTTAATCAATTTATTTTTGTTATTTAGTTGGTTTCATATTTTATAATAAATTTTCTATATAATCATGCTATAAATAATTCTATATTAGACTTTTTAACTGATCAAATTTGGGTTAAATGATTTATTTGGATTTTTGGGGGTATTCTTGAAATTTTAATAGGTTTAGATTTTTTTTAAGATGAAGATTTATAATTTAGTTATTTTATATCCTAAACTTCAAATTGGGGATTTTATGTAAGGGGATGAAATTAACAATAATCAATGACTTGAATAGCTTATTTGAATTAAGAAAATATTTAAATTAATAATTGAGATTTTAGTGTGAAATTGGAATTTTTGGGAGAATTCAAAAATTTAAAATTATAAAATTAATTTTTTTAATAACTCAAAGAGTTTTATTAATGTATAATAAATTGATAGTTGTAAATTAATTTTTGGCATGTATTTGAGCTCTTGGATTAGGAGCTTGTGGTTATAATTTACTTTGGCGAGAAGTAACCATTTTCCACTTGTTATGTGTGTTATTATGTTGTTTGTGAGTATTTTGTAAAATGTTTATGAGATTGAAAATGAAATGTTGATATTTATTAAATATTTCAATGAATAAAGATTTATTGTAATCGAAAAAGTTATCATAATATTAAAAAGTATTTTGATATAAACTGGCTTTGTGGAACCTTATGATTTGAATATCCTTATATAAATGTGAAAATTTGGAGAAATTCCTGTTGATCTATTTATTGAAAATTATTATGCTGAATGGTTTGAGATGAGATGGAGAAAATTATTTTACCATGTGGTATAGTCTCAATTGGTGTACGATGGTTGGTTTTCTATTGTCCCACCAATTCAATGAGGGATTGTCCCACCAGTTCAATGAGGAGCTGTGACGCCCTACTAGTTCAATGAGGGGAAAGACCCATGATCCAAGCACGTACTCTGTAGATTTTGGCTGATCCTCATCATGTGATCGGAGATTTTTTTAAGTGGTTAGTGACATAGATAGTAACTTAGCCCATAGATCTAGTCAACGGAAATAAGGCAGTTCCATTGAATTGATGAGAGGCACTTAGGAATTGTGATATAAGATTTGATATATAGTAATTGTGATATATAATTTCTGATATAAGATTTGTGTATAAAACTATGATATTGAATTTTTGTCAATTATATCTCTAATACTTTGTTATACAAACTATTCTACTTAGCATCTTATGAACACATGTTAGCATGTGTAATAAGTTTGATAGCTGGTTATTGAGGCTTTTGTCTCACCCCGTTAATTTAATATTTTTCAGGTGATAGTTCCCATGCTGAGACTTCAGGAGAAACTCCTGAGGCATAGATATATTTCTATATATCTGTATAGCCTCTTGTAGTTTATTATATATTGAATTGATGTATATTGTCACTCATAAAACCCACATTCTGTAAACTCTGATTTAACTGCATAATTTTGATTATCGTACTATGATTTACATATTATATAGAGCTAGATGACTTTAATTTTAAAATGGGAAATTTTTTACAATCATGGTAGAATATTTAATAGATTGTGAAATTTTAACTCTATCATGATTAGTATTTGAAAGTATAGTTAATATTATGAAATGAAGGGAAAGATTTTACACCAATGATGAGGAAAATCACTCAAATGGTCACTTAGTGATTATCTCTACAGGTGCCACTCAAGTAATCACTTGAATGAAGTTGGTATAATTTTCATATAAGTCATTTTAGCTTCAAATTAACTCATTTCAACATCCATTTGATCATAGAGACCTCCACTATCTCATCTAATAACTTGAATCTTTGATATTCCCACTAAATCTTGCAAGTTCTTTTTTCTTCGATCTCTTTTCCTTTTTCGTATTAATTTCTATAATCCTTTTTTATAACTCCTTGTTTTTCTTAACTATTATCTTTAATCTCTTTCTTCTTCTCTTCTTCCTTTTAATCATTCTCCATAATCTAGCTCAATAACTTCTTTATTTCCTTAGAGACTTCTCCTCATAGTTTATAACTTTAATCTTCAATATCTTCTTAATATTTTTCTTTATCATTCACTATAATCCAACTTGATATCTTCTTTCTTTGCTTGACTAATCTACAAGATATTTCACATTAAATATTGTAGTTAGTCAATGTAAGATATAGATACATTATACAAACTTTTTACTCTTAATATTTGACATGATCAAAATTAATCATATCTAACAAATTTTCCCTATATTATATATTAAGTTCCAAGTTCCGACACTAAAATTTTTTTTTTGTTCTTCTGATTAAGTCCAAACAAGATTGTAAGCTTTAGTTTAACTTTAGGAGATTTTTATTTTTTAATTTACCGTTACTAATTAAAACATTTATAGCAAAATTGTATGGCAAATAAATTTTAAAAAGTAAATTTCGAGGCATATTCCTTAATTTTAGAATTCCGTTAGATGAAATCATCAATATAATATACTTGCCAACCATTGCTAAGGCCATTATGGACACATGTTTCTATTATAAATTTCCTTGTCCCAATTAATATTGCAGGGCTCTATACTGTCAAGGATGTTGTAAATCACTTATCACAAGTGTATCACCGAATGTTGCAACAACAGATGTTTTTTGGAAGTTCTTATGGACGTTAAAACTTCTATATAAACAATTGCTCTTTATTTGAAAGTTTTTACATGATATTGTGCCCTTTAATGACGTTTTAAATCGACATCATCTCCCATCTCACACTCTTTGCTTATTTTGATGTGTCATTGAAGAATCCTTGAAGCATCTTTTCATTTCCAATCCTTTTACAAGAAGCTTATGTTTTGGATGTCTTAATGTTAAATTGCCCAACTTTACCTTTCCTAAATTTAAGAGTGGGTTACAGGACATTTTATTGACCTTGATGAATTATGGTCACACTCATTTGGTGAATCATGTGATTTGTCTCTTGAATTTCATTTACAGAAAGCTAAATCTAACCTTACATTAAGGAAAAAGAAATAGTCCAATGGCACTTATTAAAAAAATTCAACAAGCAATAAGTTTCACCAGTTTGGCCTTCTCTACTTCTAATACACTGGTTCATCCTTGCTTTTTAAAGAATACAGTAGAGTCTTGTCTACTAATAAATGATGATCGTTAGGATATTATATTCCACAAGTATTAAAAAACTTGGGATTGCCATGGAATTATATGTCATCAGGGTTCTCCCATTAAGGAGTTTATATAGTAGAGTCAGGCCACTCTAGGAATGAATTTTCATTCTAAGTGTCTTTGTGCTCCTCTATTCTAGTTGCAACAAACAGATTGCAAGTCATCTATTGTGTTAGGAAATGTTTCATTTATATTCCTAATGACTTATTTTTTGGACTTAGTATCACTTGGCAGGTAATCTTGACGCTAATCTTTGATTTTTCGAATGTTACTATTAGGACCCTTTCTAAGTTATTTATTTCAATTTTATTAGTAGTAATTTATGTTCCATATCTATTTATAATTTGTAGACTCTGTTATTTCATTTAATATCATTTTGTCTTTTTATAAAAAAAATCCATTAAGTTTATAAAATGTATTCCCGACCCTTTAATAATAATAATAATAATAATAATAATAATACTATTAGTCTCATTAATGAAAAATGGGAAAATCCCACAAAAAAAACTTGAAAAATAGAAAATGATAAGGAGATGTTCTCAATATTTACAATGCCATAGCAGTCTGAGGACCTTAGTTATCTTATTTGAAATCATATTGAAATGACAAAAATGGCACTCTCTCTGCGTCTCTCTCTCTCAGGCATCCTTATCGAATCTCTCCCCCCCTCCCCCTGCTACTTCTCTCTCTCCTTCCATAGGAGCTTGCTTCAACAAGTTGACTTTCTTCCCTCTTCATATCCTCCTCCTAATCCTACCTCTAAGCAAGAAGTTAATTTTCTTGTCTCAACAAATCTACTTCTTGCTGCGGCCTCTAATCCTCTATGGCCACCATGAATGTTCACATTCAATCGTCAAGCTTTTGATATTTTAGTTATGTAACTGAGTGAGTTGGATTTCTTCCCCACTTCTATTATTATAGAAGAAGGCTGATGATGGTTAAACTTATTATTCTTCCTTGAATTCCCTTTCCCGCCTTTGTAAATGTACAAGAACCCTCTCTTTTGCTGGTTAGCCATTTTTGACAGAGTCTCTCTACACCCCCTTTCACTTCTTCTATGCAGCTTGTGTAATTGTGGTGTTACTAGTGTAGATGCCTAATTTCTAAACTTTAAAAGATATTCCTGAGTTCTTAATACATTTTACCAATTTGAAATTTGAAATTCACAACGTGCAGTTACATTTTCAACACTTGAGAAAAATTAGAAAAATGCATGTTTTCTATATATACCTAATTCCTAAATTTTAAAAGATATTATCAAGTTCTCAATACATTTTACCAAATTTCAGTTTGAAATTTACAACTCGCAGTGTCATATTTAACACACTTATGAAAATGAGAAAAAGGCAAGTTTTTTATAGATGCCAAATTCCTAAACTTTAAAAGATATTACCAGATCCTTGATACATTTTACCAATTGGAAAAAAATCAAGTTTTTTATAGATGCCTAATAAAATATGATAAATTCTTTAACAAAAGTAATTTAAACCTTATTTAAATTTATAAAACCTTTATCAAAACTGAAAATCAATACTTACCATTATAACAAGTGGTAATTTTTGAATTAGAATTTATAAAAATTTTATTAGAATTAGTTAAAACCTTACCTGACGTTGTAAAATTTTTATAAGAGGTGAGAATTAATACCATACCATATAACATATAACAAGTAGTAAATTTTAAATTAAAATTTATTAAAATTTTATTAAAATTTGTTAAAATTTTATATCAACTTGTGAATATCTAAATCAATATCTTACAAACTATTGTAGCAAATGATGATTTTTGAATTGGAATTTATAAAAATCTTGTTATAACCTTATATCCCTAATGACAATTGGGAATCAACACCTAATTCTATCTCTCACCTTCTGATGATGCCTCGTTCTTCTTCTCGTCTGCAATTGAATTGTCGTCGCCAAAACTAAAACTATTGTTGTCACTGCCTCTGCTATTGGAAAGCTCGCAACCATTCTGACTTCCAATCTCAAGAAGCTTGTGTGTTTTCTGATAATTTGAAAGAGGAGAATGGAGCTTGAAAGTACCCAATGCGTTGCAATGCATAACCTATGATCACAAAAATCTCAAATACAAAAGGACAAAGCACAAGAAAAATCAATTATACAAGAAATCCTCCAGAGTTAAGATCAATTTGTTTCCAGGATACAGGTTTTGCGACTGTGGAAAAAAATCCACTGCCAAAATTGATAACCGAGCTCATTCATCATTGCTTGATGGGTGCCACGTGTCCTGTAAAAACCAGAAGGAACGGCGGCGAGGAACCCAACTCGTAGATCCGATCGCTCTTCACAGGTTGTGTTGATCAGATCTCCACTTGAGCTTTCTCCGATCTCGCCTTCCCTTGAACTCCGCCTTTCGTCGCCTTTCTAATTCTGGATAACTCTCTCCTTCAAACCTTGTTTTAGGGTCAGACTATGAGCAATCGCCGTCGTTAGTGTTTGCCATCACTGGAGAACGCATTGCCGGATCTAGAGGAGAAGAGGACCGGGGGGGGGGAGAGAGAGAGAGAGAGGATCTGACACGAGAGAAAGAGAGAAGGAAAGGCTTAATAAGTGAAAAATATTTTTGTCATATTCATTTAATTTAAAAAAATAAATTAGATAGATTAGGTAATAACACTTTTATAATATTACGAATATTTTAAATATCTTTTTGTCTTCTCTTATTTTTAAAATTCTTTTATGTGTCTTTTTCCCATAAAAAATACTGGCTCTACGAATGTAAATAATGACTTTTAAATGCTAACGTATCAATCGCTTTCCTTGGACACTATTAGGAGTTGAATGGGACTACTGTGTGTTCATAGTTGCGTAAAATGATAGCGGGCTGTGTTTTGCCTTGTGTAATGGATATTCAGGCGACGTGAACAATGATGATAGTTCTTTTTTGCCTGCTATGATAGTTCTTGTTTGGTTTATTCTCAATGGTGAAAGAAATTACCAGAACTTGAATAAAAAAAAAAGTTATGAATCAAAATTTGAAGAAAAAGACTCTGATAACTTTACCTAAGCGCTACTACATGACTGGAAACAAAATACAATATCATACTTCAGGAATATTATTGATATGAAACTGACTAAAACGAAGAGCAAAAAAGAGCTTATTGTGGAAAATTTACTTCAATATTATCATTTATAATATTGTATTACATATACGAATTACATATCTTTTTATTCACATAGGAAACTAAAATAGACATTGGACTTTCGGTGGCTATTGTTTTTAGATGCACTAACACGGCACAGCTTGTTACACACCTTTTAGAGCTTAGAAGTGCACAGAACAAACCTTTTTTTTTTCTTGGGAGGATGGGAATTGCTGTGTTTCTCTGGACATTATTCAGATTTGACATTATTCTAGTCCAAAACTGATTCAAGGGGATTTGCAGATCAAAAACAACAAGTTTAAAAAGCAATTACAACAAAGTATATTGATCATTACAAACACAGAAGAATAAATTCATCAAATGACACCATCTACATTTTCAAGGAAGAGCATAAGATAACATAGAATTTGCATGGTGAAATCCAAACAGAAAACTCTAAACAAATACTGATTCTAATTCACCAATGATCCAAGGAACACACATAAGCTCCTAGTAGGAAAACTGCTTACACAAATCAATTTAATTCATTCCTCAACTATAAATGAAATAAAATGCAAACAAACTCAAATTTGCTTCGCTTATTTCTGTCCCCGCTCAAACGATACAGCACCAACACATTACACGGACAAGTCCCAAACCATCCTTACAAAAGCAGGCAACAATTAATTACACACACTCACACTTCAGTGTGTTTTCTTTCTGAAAAAAACAAAACAACTTGATGCGGTAGAACTGTAGAAGTCTAATAAAACTACTTCCACTCACGACTAAATCAGTTTCAATAAATCAATGACAAAGCATTAAAATTGCCACACAAATAACTAAATTTCAAGAATTTCCAATCCCATCCACAAGTTAGGGGGAGTGGACAAGCAGACATATATGAATGACTGAACAAAACTTGAACAAATTGTGACATCTTAATGAAACCAAGAACATAAAGCTAACAATGCCCATTTCCAATGAAGGTTCCTGATAATGAACAGTGTTTTAATGAATTAATGAATGAGGAACAGTAAAAGGGAATCTGAGTTTCGTGGAATATTTGACTGAAAGGGTTGGGTGTGGTGTAGTAAAACAGAAGGGGAATATAAGAATACTCTGTTTTAAAGAGGTAGTAAGTATCTCACTCACTCTTTAATAACAGCCCAAGAGGATCTCCACAAGTCTAGTAAACTCTCTAAAAATCTCATGCTTTATTGCTCAGCCGAGAAGCCAATTTATTGGAGTAGGTTTACAAAAAGATAAATTTAAATAACCAATATCCCTAGATTTTATTAACTAAATCCTACTTGTGGATATTCCACTTATTATCTAAAATATCTAGAAAGATAAGATAGTAAATCTAAAATATCTAAAAATAATAATAAAGATAAGATAGTAAAGATAATAAAAATAATAGAAATAATAAAGAATAAAGAGAATAATTCCTAATTAATCCTAAAGCGTTTATTTTTCCTAGAGTAAATCAACTTGTAGCGATCTGGGTTGCTATCATGTCTCCCCCCTTGGAAAGACGACTTGCCCTTAAGGCGAAAATGAGGGAATTGTGCGGCGACCAGTTCGTACTCTTCCCAAGTAGCTTCTTCGACGGGGCAGTTTGCCCATGTGAGGAGGATGTCTAACCGCCCATCCGGGATCCAACGATGCTGCAACACCTTGGAAGGGGTGAGGATGAGCTCCAAATCAGCGGAGACCGATAGTAAAGGTGGAGGAGTGGCGGCCTGCTGACCATAAGCAAGGTGTAGTAAGGAAACATGAAAGACCAGGTGGATTTTAGCAGTTGCGGTTTGATGAAATTCAAGACTTTGGAGGCAAACCTGAAATATGGCATTAGGTGGTTCGCCTTGCAGCTTGTATTTCTTCCCATCAACCCAGAAAATCATAAACATATCGTTCCAATTTGCCTGTACCATGTTGAGAGAAGATAACCATTTAATTCCTAGCACCAAGTCTGATCCGGCTAATGAGAAGGGGTAGAAATCCTGTTTAACTGTGAGTCCTAATATGTGAACCTCTAAATCCTTGCAAATTTGATTACAACGGATAATACAACCATCCCCAATTTATACACCAAATGAAGGTATTGTGCTGGTAAGGAGTCCAAGTTCTTGTAACAATGTGGTGGAGATAAAATTATGAGTGGACCCACTGTCTACAAGCAATAGGACTTGCTGAGAGTTTAGAATGCCTTTTAATTTCATAGTGGAAGCTGAAGGAGTGCCCAAGATTGCATTAAAGGCAACCTCAGTTGTCTCTGTATCGTCATGCTCAGTATCTGCCAGCGATGCGAGAGGTTCTGTAATTGGTTCACTGTCATCATCAAGCTCGAGTAAGGAGAACGAAGCGCTGCATCGATGACCAGGACGGAAAGGAGCTGCACAGCGGTAACACAGCCCCTTATTGCGGCATCGCTCGCGTTCTAACTCTACAACCGGCAATCGATCAGAGTATGGAAGGACCGACAAGGAAGCAGAGCCTGATGCCGAGTATTTCCCAGTCGTGGCAGATGATGTAGTGAGGCTTCGATGGTCCCGTGAGGAGTACGTGTCGCAGTAATCATGAGATTGTGAATTGGCAACTCGGTTCGATGAAGGTCAAGGACCGGATTTGTATCCACGGGTGAGGCTAAGCTGTTTCTCGAATTCAAGGGCGAGGCTTGCGGCCCTGTACACGCTTCGTGGTTTGTGAATCCGTACGTCAGAACGAAGCTCTTCCTTAATGCCGTTCATGAAGACGCCGAGAAGACAATGTTCCGGCTACTTTGTGACAAGGGCGACTCGTTGTGCCCATTCCTTCCTATATTCCTGTACTGTACCAGTTTGTCAAATGTTACAGGGATGCTCGTCTAGGTTGAGATACTCTGGCGGCCCGTAGTGTTCTTACATAGCCTTGACCAAGTCTTCCCAATATAGAATAGCCCTTTGCGAACTGAGCCATGAGAATAAGTTCAGTGCATCTCCCTTCAAATACATAGCAGCCACGTCTACCTTATCATCGTTAGGGGTGCCGTAGTAATGGAAGAACTTCTCGACCTTAAGAACCCAGCCTCACGGGTCGCCTCCTTCAAACTTGGGGAAATCGATTCTTGCATATGGGGTCCAAAAGCAGCATCAGAAGGACTCGGAATCATCATCGCTATCATCTGTTGCTTGCGTCGAGCGTCCTCTGTTTCAGTGCGAGCGAGCCGACTTGGCTTCGAGAGCATTAACCTTGTCCCGTAACTCCTCTATCGCATTGAGTCGTGCCACGATCATGGCGAGGGGGTCGGATGAAGACGAGAATGGGTTTTCAGTATGAGGTTGATCGGCGCGGTACGAGCGTGTTTGGACCATGATGGATCGGTTGAGGGCTCTGTGCCAAATGATGATGAACAGTGTTTTAATGAATTAATGAATGAGGAACAGTAAAAGGGAATCTGAGTTTCATGGAATATTTGACTGAAAGGGATGGGTGTAGTGCAGTAAAACAGAAGGGAAATATAAAAATACTCTATTTTAAAGAGGTAGCAAGTATCTCACCTACTCTATAATAACAGCCCAAGAGGATCTCCACAAGTTTAGTAAACTCTCTAAAAATCTCATGCTTTATTGCTCAGGCAAGAAGCCAATTTATAGGAGTAGGTTTACAAAAAGATAATTTAAATAACCAATATCCCTAGATTTTATTAACTAAATTCTACTTGTGGAGATAAGATAGTAAATCTAAAATATCTAAAATAACTAGATAACCCCATCAATTATGCCTACAGAAAATGAATATGGAAAGAGCAGAGTAAACAAAGAAAATTGAAAGAAAGAGGTTTTAATTGAAAGCAACGAGAGGGAGGGAAGCATTGATTACTCCTGACCTCTCAATCTCATACAATATAATAAAACCAGGGGATAATTTTCACCTAAAAAAGCAGAACATTGGCATAGTAAAGGACAACAAAACCAAAATAAAAGGCATGTCTGCTATTAAATATCTGCATTCTGGATAATTCCAAATAACAGCAAATAGTATAGGTATACGTATATAAGTTCTAAAACATTAGAGATTCCATTTCACCAAAAGTTGTTCAACAATGTAAATCCGCAACCTAATAACTTGGACCTGTTATCAAGATTCTTCAATGTAGTTGTTGCCAACTGATACAAGGCTTTCCACATAATTGTAAATACTATGAATAGAGTCACGATGGGGAATAACAGACCTCTTTACTTCACTAGTAGTGAGATTCATCATATATAGAACACTTATTCTTCCTTTATCATCATGCTCTTCATAATCAGGTTTGCAAACAATTTCATTCCTCCAAATAGTCATTGAATCTAACGAACATGAAAAAGGGCTGCTAGTATATTTTTTAGTCCAGCTCCATGTCTCCCCAGATGCACATGTACCCTCATCTAACACCCACAAATCAATCATAAAAGGTATTTCACAATCATATTCCCAAATGTCGCAAAGTATGGCAAGTTTGTTCTCATAAACAGTAAGCTTTTCATCAGCATTACAGTCTAATTTGGGCCTTGGTATCACTGTAAACACTTCCTTTGCTATGTCAAATGAAACTATCACATCAACCTCATGTTCAGCCTCCTTGTCACCAACTAGCTTTACCCCAGACCAAAATATGGCTCCATTGGCCGTGATAGTTTCAGACTTAAGTCTCACCCGTTTCAAGTTCCCAATATCTATTGCCTTCCATGTCCCCCTATTTAACGAAAACACTTCCCCCCGAGTAACCACATCATAAAAATCAGCATAAGTGCTTACTATCTTGTAATCATTAACAATCGGACTGAACCCAAATCCTGTCTCGTAGTCACCAAAGTCAGAAAAGTCAGTTCTTGTCCTAGGAACATGTCTGACTGCTGTAGTCGCAGGATTCCACAATGAAAGCGAATGAGGTGATTGGTTACTCCGATGGATTTCAAGACAAAGGAGGCCATTGCAGGAACCCACGATACTTGCATTCCATAAGGAATTGTTCGAAGGTGAATTCTGAACTCCACGGACTTGCAGCCCGCAATCCAGCAGATTCAGGCACCAGCTCAAAGGCATATTAATTCCATAACATTTCAAAAGAAGAGAAGGATTTTGATGAGTAGACTGTTGAAGGTGGTCCGCGATGAAAGATGGATTTTGTATGAGATTTTTCCAATCTTTACACACACAATGAAATCGGATGAGAGATTTTACCGGAAGTCGTTTGAGAATGTTTCTGATGATTTCGTGAGGAAGAAAGAGCACGTCGCTATCCATTGCCGTCTGCTTCATGATGCTTGGCTTCAACTAATTTCTCACAAGAAAGCCCGAGCAATCAACGAAGGCATTAGGGATTTCACTTCAGATTCCTTCTGGTCACAAAGTTGAGGAAGATAGTCGGATCGCTGGGTTATGTACTCCCATTTTATTTGACCAAACCAAGTCCAAAACCTTTGGACCGAAGGCTTTGGTTTGGGCCACGAACCAAATTATTAAGTATATATTAATTCAAAATATAAATGATTACTACTTTGTCCCCAAAAAACTAAATGATAACCACTCTCTACTTAGATGCAAGTCATCTGTACGGAAAAAATTTGGTTTAACGTATAAAAGTCTGCTTGGAAACACGGTGAAGGGGAGGAACCTGTGTTTAGGCCAAAAAACCATGGTGATCCCTCGTAGACATATTTGGGAATACGTTATCTGTCATTGTACTTCTTGCATCACTGTCATGTCTGCCCAAAACCAATATTTTGAGCTTTTGACTTAAACTCATCATAGGCTTCTCATTCATCGCAAATCAGAAGACCGTTGGAGTAGCAATTATTTCTCTCCTTCCTCTCGTCAGTTGGCAACATTCTCTGTGATCTATAGTTATCGTTTGAGGCCGCTCTTCCCTTGGTGTCCATTGCACTCTCGTTGTTCTGTTTTACTAGTTCAGGTTTCTATTCCAAGGAAAAAGAAGAAGCTTTGGTCAAATTAGGATTTGACTAGGGACTTAATTGTAAAATTCATAAGTTCTAGATTAGGGATTACATTGCAAATTGTTGAAATATTTGTAGGGTATAACTATAATTTTTGGAACATATGGGTCCTTTTCTGTGATTTCTCATGTTCCCTTTCTTCATATACTTATAATTTTCATAAATTCTAGGACCTTTTCTGTAATTTTATCCAATCTTTAAAATATTTATTCTTTTCTCCAAAATCTCCAATTTAATATTAAGTATCTACAATGCAAGATTAAGCATAAAGTAGCATTAAAAGTTCAAGAGATCATTTATATGAATAATTAACAAATTTTAATAATAATTGAACTTTATGTATTTGATCAAATTTTAATTTTACTTGTTCACTTCAATTATCACAATATATACAAACTATATATATATATAATATTTAATAAGGTTCATGTCATTTTCAGTCATTTTTCATCTAAACAGGCTTTTCAAACGCTAATTCAAACAGATTCAAGGTTAGCAAAAAAGCCATTTCCTGTCACCGCCAACCCAAACACAGATCACATTTACAATTTGACTTTTGTAAAAGTCATATTAAAAAAAAACTACTTCTACATCACTAATTTAAACAGGCACTAAGTCATTTGTAGGGTAATTATTGATTTTCTTAATAACGATTGGAGCCTTCAAAAGCATTTTTTTAATCATAATTTACAGTATACGAGGTAAGGATATAAGAGGAGTTTTATCTCGATTTATGTTAAAATTGCTTATAAGTTGAAAATAAGCTATCCGAAACAAGCTTATACTACCTTCGAATTGAAGTGAAAATTAATTCTAAACTTGAGGTATGGAAACAGACTTTGAAATTGAAGGGCTTTCATTTGAGTAGGAGAAAAAATGAATATATGCATTGCAATTATGTTAAGAGATAAGGTCCAAATGAAGTAGAGGTTAAATTGAGGGGGCAAGTTGTAACATCCTTATTTTTATTTTTAAGATATAATTATAATTTAAAAAAAATTATCATTTTTAATAGGTAATTTTTTTTAAAAAAAATAATAATAAATAAAAAATAATTAAAAAAATATTATTTTATAATATAATATTATTAAAAAAATATAATATAATATTATTATATAATATATTATATTATATTATTAAAATAATAATATATATATATAAAACGCCGCCCCCACTTTTGAAAAGAGAATTGTGGCACCGTACATATAATATAAAAATGAAAAAATAAAATAAAATAATAAAAAAAAGGGTAGGTAGGAGGGGTAATTATAAATACCCCATTCCTTACACACACTTCACGCAAATTCTGCGTGAAGTGTTGTGTAATAAGGTGACGGGAAAGCTCTGATAGGAGTATTTTCATTTCTTCGGGGATCAATAAGGTACTCAAAATCTCTTCTAATTATAAAACTTCTTTTATGAAATATTTTCTAAATAATTTTCTCTTTCTTATGATATTAATTTTATACTGATTAGAGAATATTTTAGGATTATAATTTTGGACAAGTTTGAGTTTTGTCAGTATATGACTATAAGAATATAGTTGATAACTAATAGTTAATTTTAATCGGTTTATTTTTGTTATTTAGTTGATATAAGATTTTATAATGAATTTTCTATATAACCAACTTATAAATAATGTTATTTTGGACTTTTAAACCGATTAAATTTAGATTAAATAATTTATTTGGGTTAAAATGGAGATATTATTGAAATTTTAGTTGGTATAGTTTAAAATCTGAAGGACTAAACTGTCATTTATGAAATTCATAGGACTAAAATGTCATTTAGGAAATTCGGAGGACTAAACTGTCATTTAGGAAATTAGGAGGACTAAACTGTCATTTATGAAATTCGAAGGACTAAACTGTCATTTTATAATTTAAACCCTAAATTATTATTTTTAGTTTTTATAGGATATTATTATTAGAATTTGTAAATAAGTTATAATTTTGAATTTTTAGAAAATTATTAACGGGTAGTAAATTGATTGTGATAGATTGATTTTGGCGTGTGTTTGAGCTCTTGGATTTGGAAGAGTGTGATAATAATTAGCTTTGGCGAGAGGTAACCACTTTCCACTTATTATGTGTGTTGGTGTGTGTTTGTGAGTATTTGTAAAATGATTATGGGATTGAAAATTATATATGGATATCATAGATTATTTCAATGAGTAATATTGAGGAGTATTTTGTTATACACTTGCTTTGTGGAACCATGTGATTTAAATTATAAGATGTATTTGTATATTTTGAATATCATCATATGTGTATGGAAATCTTGAGAAAATTCCTATTGAGCTATTTATTGATACATATTGGGTTGTTTGGTTTGGGTTGAGATGGAGAAAGTTATTTTTACCACGTGGTATAGCCTCCATTGGTGCACGATGGTTGGCTTTATATTGTCCCACCAGTTCAATGAGGGACTGTCCCACTAGTTCAATGAGGGACTGCGACACCCCACTAGTTCAATGAGGGGAAAGACCCATGGTCTGGAAACATGCTCTGTGGATTTTGGTCAATCCTCATCATGTGACCGGAGAGCTCTTTGAGTGGCCAGTAACATGGATATTAACTTAGCCTATGGGTCTAGTCGGCGGAAATAAGGCGGTTCGGTTGGATTGATGGGAGGCACATGGGAATTGTGATTTGAGATTTGAGATATAATATTATAATTTCTGATATGAGATTTGTGTATAAACAATGATATTATATTTTTAATATTTTATTATATAAAATGTTCCACTTGGCATCTCATGAATACATGTCAGCATATGTAATGAGTTGGAAAGCTGGTTACTGAGGCTTTTGTCTCACCCCGTTGATTTAACATTTTTCAGGTGATAGTTTCCGTGCTGGAATGTCGGGAGGAGCTCCTGAGGCATAGATATATCTCTATGGCCTCTTGTGGTTTATTATGTATTGAATTTATGTATATTGCCACTCATAAGGCCTTCATCTTATAAACTCTGCTTTGACTACATACTTTGTATTATCGTATCATAGATTGGATATTATAATATTTAATAGTTGTGCGATTTTATCTCTATTATGATTAGTCTTTGAGAGATAATATTTAATATTATGGAATTAAGGAGAGGATCTTACACAAGTCGTTCCGCAAGTGATAAAATTTAAATACTTGAGATCAATTATACCTAGTGTATTGAAACCCAGATCAAAAACCGATGAACCGGTCGGTAAATCGATCCGGTCCAGTCATCAACCCC
This sequence comes from Albizia julibrissin, assembly GCA_037074505.1. NCBI lineage: Eukaryota > Viridiplantae > Streptophyta > Magnoliopsida > Fabales > Fabaceae > Albizia > Albizia julibrissin. The sequence goes on along the minus strand of CM073486.1, from coordinate 19,135,761 downwards.
GTCAACTATTTTTCTTTTTTTTAAATCAAGTTTTTATATTTTTCTTTAAAATTTCATATTAATAATCCTAAAATTTTTAATTTCTCATCGGTTTGGTCATGAGTTAGCTTCAGTTTGACTCCGATCTGATCAACTAACCATTGACCCAATACCCCAACCAATTCAGTGGCCGGACCGGGTTTAATTACCTTGATTATACCATAAGATGGTGAAATTGATGGAAATGTTAATCACAAAATTCAAGCTAGATAGTATAAATGGAGAAAAGCTATTGTAGTTATTTGTGATCAGAAAATATTCAATAAGGTAAAAGGGAAATTCTATCACACTGCTATAAAACCAACAATGCAATATGGTAGTGACTATTAGGCTTTAAATGGATAACATGAACATAAAATGGGGGTAATCGAGATGAGGATGTTGAGATTGATGTATGGTCATAGAAGAAAAGACAATATTTGTAATACTCAACTACGCAAACTAGTTGGAATGGCTTCTATTGAAGGAAAAATGGTAGAACGTCATTTGAGGTGGTTTAGATATATTCAACAAAGGCTACTGAGTGCTCCGGTAAGGAGGGTTTATCAAGCAGTATGAAGTTCTATAAAATGAGATCGAGGAAGGCTGAAGCGAACGCTTAATGAGGTTATAGAGATATATCTTTTGATTAAAATATATGTAAAGATATGGTTTTCAACATAACACAATGATGTAGTACGATCCATGTAGCTGACTCCACCTAGTGGGAATAAAGACTTTGTTGTTGGTGTCATTGTATAAGTATCACCAACCCTTTAATTAATGTAATATATATAATTAATGAGGGGCATAAATGAAAAAAAACTCATTAAATGGTGAGAGAACTCTTGTCAAACTCTTATAAAAAGAACTAAGTCAATTCAAATTTTAGGCTCTTATAAAAAAGACTGGAGGGAGTATATTACAAAGAAAATTAATGTTTTTGTCCTTATAGTTTTGAGTCTAAGTTTCTATATTTTATATGGATACAATTTAATCCCTATAATTATAAGTCAGTTGCAACTCTATTATCCCTATAATTATAAGTCAGTTGCAACTCAATTTTTAAACTTTAACTCGTTACAATTTATTCTTGTAATTTAATTTAATCATTAGAAACTTTAGCCCTTATGTTTTTTAAAAAATAATATATTTCATAAAACTTTAGGGTCTATAATTTTAAATGTTTAAAATTATAAAGACTGACTTGCACCGCCTCAAAGTTTAATGACTGAATTACAACCCAACTAAAATTATAGAAATCAAAATATTAATTTTCCCTATATTTTACATATTAAGTTCCAACACTAAAAAAAATTACTAGTATTTGTTATACTGATTAAGTCCAAACAAGAATCCCAGTTTTATATTAACTATTTTTTAATTTATCATTACGTATCAAAACATGTATAGTAAAATTTTGAACTTGTTAAATTCTCCCTTTCTCGAATTATTAAACTTTCCGAATTTTAAAAATAAATTTTAAGTAAATTAATAATTGTCAAATTTAAAAGTGACCAACATTTTGAAACAATACCAAAATTCCAAGGATCATCATTTTGAAAGAGATGATTATTTACTACTTTAAGCATATTGTAATATCACAAATTTTGTTCACCAAAATTCTATATACATTTGTTATATTAAATGGAATAAAATGGTGAATTTTGTTATACTTGAGATGGCACAAGAAATAATGATGAGGATGATTAAATTAAAAGACCCATTTTTGTTTTCTTAATGGGACTACATGATTTATGCTTGCATAAGCAAGACATATGCAACAATTCACTTCCCTTTTACTTCAATATGTCGTCTAAGATAAGAGTAAGAAGGGAAGAGAGAGAATACAACCTAAAACATTCATAAGTGTTTAGCCAGAAATATTGACCAAGATGCCAAGGAAAGAGAATAAACCAATTGTAAGTATCATCCTTTTCATTTTGGATGGTTAGGCAAGGAGGAAGAGGAGATAAGTTAATCAATAATCAATTCCTCACTTTTGCTCCATGTGAAGTGTACAAGACAAAGAAGGAAAGAAAAGAGAGCTTAATAAATTCTCATATTCATCTTTTTATTCAAGATAGGAAAAAAGCATATCAAGAGAAAAGGAGGCCCACCTTTAGTCAAATATTTTGGCTAAGTGTTCAATAAGGATAAATATCTAGTTCACACACATACATGTTTCCTCCTTCAAGTAAATACATATAAAGATTAGATCAATATCGTCTTCCTCATTAAGTCAACAAAATCAGCTATATTATAGGGAGAGTGATAAAAGTTTCATTTATTCAATTCTCTTATCCTTTATTCATTCCAAAAGTCGGACAAGGAACTAGTGAAAGAAAGAGAATTTGATTGAAACATTTCATCATCTTTTGGCTCAACAAGGACGATTAGCACAAGGGAAGAAGTGAGAGTGTGATATCACAATGTCTTCATCACTTTTTTTTCAAACATTTCGGCTAGCAAAAGAGGAGATGAATATAAAATTGCCATATGCATTTTTTCTCTTTTTCCTTAAGTGCTTTTGTCCAAGATAAATTGAGGGAGCTAAAGTGAATTAAATAAGATACTATCTCACTCTCACACACACAAAGAAAGTCGGCCAACGTGAAGAAAGGAAAGAGAAACAGAAACTTGAGAACAAAGTCTAAGGTAAGGGTTTCTAATTGGATTTTCATCTTCTAGATCACCTCTTTAGCTTAAACACTCTTCATAAACATTTTTCCTCTTGGTGAGAGCTTCATTTCTATGGTTTTAGAATTTCAAGAGGAGGTGTTTTGAGTCTTCTAGCAAGAGTCAAAGTTAGAGAATCAAAGTAAGAGCTTAAGTAAGAGCAAGAGGTGAGTTTAAGCTTTGATTTGAACCAAATATTATGTTGTTTGGTTGAACTTTATGAATTTTATTGGCTGTTTAATGGTGTTATGATCAAATAAATGATGTTATATGATGTTTAAAGAGTATATAAAACTTGTATGATGATTAAATTGGAAAATTGGCGATTGTTGGATTATGCTGTCATTACTGGTTAGAACAGGGCATGTATAAGGAATGAGAATTTTGTAAATTTGATGTCACCAATAGATTCTACACAAAAAATTGTGTAGGTATACATATGTTTATGATTTTTAGATGTCAGTATACAAATCTAGAAATTTATTAAGTTGTAAGTGCATGTTATTTGGTTGCCTTCTGTGAGGCAGTTATGTTGTGAAATATATTTCGCTAGCCAAACTTAATCCAAAAATTATGAAACTTCTCAGAATTAAATTAGAAATATAGAGATTTAATTTGACAGGTAGTTTTTAATTTTTGGACGAGTAGATTGGGAGATATGTATTTTTGAAGTTGTGCCATGTTTCTGATAGTGAATCTGGGAGTAGTACGGTTTGGAAAATTTTTTGGGAATGACCTGGTTACAATGGTAAAACCAAATTATTTTTCCTCAAATATAAACTTACAAAGCTTCATGTATGCTTTGGAATCAGTCAAATTAGAGTTTTATAAAATTAATTATGAATTTCTAAAGTTGACTGAAAAATCTGTCAGTTTCTAGAAACAGTGAAATTGCACTGTGCATAATTGTACTATATAGAAACTGCTGTAACTACATTGGATAACCCACAGAATATGATTTAAAAGTAGTAATATTACAAGTAATAATTAGTTACTTATTAACTTTAATTTATAGGAATTGATAATAACCGAGCTAGGATAAAAGTATTGGACTGACAGTAGAACTGAAAAATGATTCAGGTAGTAACTTCTTTCTTATATATACTTTGTGATTACTAAATATTTGTATATGTCATTCTATGTAATATGAGCTAAGTGTCATGGACATGCCTATTAGCCTAGTTGTGGTCAGGAACCCAAAAGGGGCACTTAGTTAAGCCAAGGTGCTATATCATTTGGCATTGGACAAGTGTACACACAGTTTTCTATCATTTTACATGACATGACATGGCATTGCATATTTATTTTTCACATTTTATATGTTTGAAAGCATATTACTACTGAGATTCGCTAGAATTCTCATTCTTTTTTTTTCAAAACAAAAACTTTACAGCTGAGGCAGGTGGCTCGAAAGGCAAAACAGTGGCTACTGGTGATTAGAGTTCTGGGAATTTTGTAGCTGCCATAGTTGTTTATACATGTAATTTTAGCTACTTTTAAATGCTCGGTACATTTGTATATATTTAACAAACCCTATGGGAATTCTCCTGTATTGTAAATAAGTACTCTTTATCAGTATATTTCCGTTGTTTCTGTATGCCTTATGGAATTCTATGCTATTTACTCTGCACATATCGAAATGTTAAGGGGTTTGACACATATACTTGGAACTGTAAATGGCAAAGGATGAGGTGAAAAAATATGCTTGCAATAAATAAAAGGCTAATATATATGTATAATCCTTTCACTTTGTTTGGTGTGTGGGCTTGAGTTCAAATGGGTTGGAATTGAAATTAGGAGTGAAACTGTGATTGAGATTTTAAAATCATGCTTGATAAGAAGTAATATTTGATAAGAAAAATTTTATTAATTTTATTTTGTAATCTAAGATAAATTATAAAAGTATAATAATACCCTTCTCAGCCATCACCATCATATGACTCTCTTGCTGCTTGTGTTTGTCGTCAAAAGCTTGCTGAAAAGATGACCCGTATTATAAAATTGTCTATGGTATAATACCTTTCGATGTCCTTTATGCATAAATACTTTTCAAAAGAGAACAATCACCTTTGGTCTGGGTCTCAAACCATAACCTTAAGTAAATATTATTAATTCAAAATGTAAATAATTATACACCCTGTCTAAGTCTAAGTGTTCTTAATATAAGATATATTTAAAGGATTGATTTTAATCTTAAATATAAAAAATTATTTTTATATTTGTCAACTTTTTTAATTTACTCGTATTAATACTCTCACAACAATAATCAAAGAGCATAGCGAATGAGGAAATTAAGAAAGATCAATTGGATGTTTTAAAAAATACATATCATATTAATTAATATAACTAACTTCCTTAATCTAATCAAATTAAGTAAATATGTCTTGTAGTAAGGACCAAAGGGTGTATATTATAGAGAAAAATAAAGTTTTTGTTCTTAGTTTTGAGTTCTTTGTACTCAATTTCTAAATTTTATCTAATGCAATTTAATCAATACAATTTTAACCAAGGTTATTAATTTCAAACCGACATTTAAACTGGTGTAAGGTAGTAGGTTAAGGATTAGTGGGTCAACTTGGAGTCAACCTGGACCCAGACAAATGAGGAATAAAAAAATAAAAAATAATTTAAATTCTCATTATAATATCATACTATCCAAAATCAATTCAATACTTTAGATTATTAACAAAACAATCGTATACCTTTCCAACATTCTTTACAAGTTCTTTAACATATTGATATCTAATATCAATTGATCATCTAATGACACTATAATCTATAATAATAAATATTTTTCCTAGCAAATTATCAAAATAGATAGATGATAACAAAATATTCCTACATATAATCCTTTAATCATTAAACAAATAGTCGTTAACACAAAAATTATCATTAATTTTGACTAATATTGCCATCTACCCCTATAAAAAAATATTATTATTTTTTAAAAAAGCAATCAGGTTAATCTAGCAACTTGCTAGGGTTAACTGAGCTGCTCAATTTAGGACAAGATCACTTGGGTTGCATAGAATTCAGGGTTAGGGACTTGGCCAGACTGATTTTATGGCTGAGTCACTTGCTTTTGGGCTAACTCAGCCAGTCCGGTCCAAGTTTAACAACCCTCATTTTAAATTATTTATAAATCAATTTTTAAACTTTGACTTATTATAATTTAATCCTTATAATTTAACAATTTAAAATGTTAGTTCTTATATTAAAAAAAATAAAACAACGTATTTCATAAAACTTAAGGCCTAAAATTTTAAATTGTTAAAATTATAAAGACTAAAGTTGAAAGGACTAAAAAGTTTAATAAATGAATTACAACCGAAACGAAATTATAAAGATCAATTATTAATTTTTCTTATGCTTTTATATATATGTGTGTGTTGAGTTCCAGCACTAAAAAAATTATTTGATCTACTAATTAAGTCAAAACAACAATTCAATTTTTAGTTTAATTTTAGGAGATTTTTATTTTTAAATTTACCCGTTACTTATCAAAACATTTATTGCAAAATTTTGAGGCAAATAAAATTTAAATTCTCCATTTCTTGAAATTATTAAACTTCTTGAATTTCAAATTTAAATTATAAATAAATTAATATTTTTTGAATTTAAAGTCTCCAACATTTTGAAACAAAACCAAAATTCCAATGATCGTCATTTTCAAAGAGAAGGTTTTTTACTACTTGAAGCATATATTTGGAACTGTAAATTGCAAAGGATGAAAGGGAAAAATTTGTTCACAGTAAATAAAAGACTAATACTTATGTCTTTTTTTCCGCCTAAACTAATACATAAGTCTAATTCTCTAAGTTTACACCAACTTTCAGTTTAATCTTTTATATTTATGAAATGCATTTTCAGTTTTTTAATATTTAATTAAAGGTAAAAGTGCACCTAGCGCTCTAAAAAAATTTTGAAAGTGCAATAATACTCTAAAAAATTTATAGGTGCAATTTTACCCCCAATAAAATAAAAATGGAGCAATTCAACACTGAGACTAATAGAATGAACACATACGTTTGCCTCATGACGTCCTAATAAATACTCTTCTCCCATTTTCAATTTACTTTGTTCTCTTGTTGTCATGGGGCAAACATCTGTTTTATGTTCTGTTAATCTTAGATCTGAATCGCTCTATTTTTATTATATTGGGGAAATTTGCACCCATATTTAGGGTGTTGGTTGTATCTCTAAAAAATTTTCAAAATGCTAGATACACCTTTACCCTTTAATTAAACAATAGACTGATTTTATGTGTTCCAACATGAGTAAATTGAATGTCTTAACCCATTAATATTTATTGAATTTAAAAGTGATCAACATTAAGAAACAATACCAAAATTCCAAGGATCTTCACTTTGAAAGAGAAGGTTATTTACTACTTTTTTGGATTAATTCATTGATATCCGGTGTTACTAGCAACCGACTAATCTGGCTTGCGGGAATGTAGGCCTACCATGGGGAAAACTTAAACCATATATTTGGAACAAAAAATATGTTTTTAATATATAAAATGCTAATATATATGTTTAATCTTTTAAGTTTATATCAAGTTTATGTTTAATATTTTTTAAGTTTATAAATTGTTTTACTAATCCTTTCATATTAATACTACTACTCTTATTAATTAAAAAAAATACAGGCTCTGTGAATGTAAATAATGACTATGTAATTAAAAGATAACATATTAATCTTTAATCTAAAATTTGAATATTATAGAATATTTAAAATAAAGTCTAATGAATTGCTTAATTACTCATTGTTCGAAAATTAAAATATTATATTAAAGGATTAAATTTTAAACATATGTTTATCATCATTTAATTGTAGAGTTACCCTTCAAACTTATTGGGTCCATATTTTTTTCATAGGTTAAGGTGTAAAAATACACATGAGTTTTTCTAAAAATGCACCAAACACTAAATATTTTTTTAGAGATAAAAGTAACTATGTAGTTACAAAATAGATGTAAAAGTCACATTTTCCGTTGGTGGTAAAGGACTTTGCCATTACCTCCTTCTTCAACCTCTCTCTCTCTCTCTCTCTCTATGTGTGTGTGTATGTGCGCGCGCGCGCTTTTGTCTCTTCACATATACTTACCTCATTCCTCTTCCTTCCCCTCCCATATTTAGGTATCCTCGATCTTTATTTCATTTCAGTCCAACATCTCCAACCCCACCAGATATTAGACTTGACCCAATTCCAATTAAAAAATAGTGAATTCATCCTCAAAACAAAAGCAATCTCTGCTACATAAGAAGTGGTTCGGTGTTATTACTATGAAGCCTCACCAACAACTTGAATAAAGCTCAGGGCTTTCAGGTCACCGTGAGCCATTCGAGTCAAAAAAAGATGTCCAATTAATAAACGCATGCCATCGGTGGCCACAATTCAGAACAAAGTGACAAGGAAGAAGCATGAGCTCTGTGTTTGTACCATGGTGTGGAACTAAGCCTCTACTCCTAAAGAATGGGTCATGTACCATTCATGGCTGGGGGTAGAATATGGTTCATCTACGATGATATAGCAACGATAACATTGAAAACTTAATCTCAGAACTCGACCTTGGAGGTTACAATGTTAGTAGAACAACATGGCCATGTATTAAAACCTAAGAAGATGGCTTTTCTCATTGCGTGTTTAGATCAAAGCAAGAATGTAACTGATTGGCTTCTTCAACGTTGACGAGTTCTTCTACCTCAAAAATAGAGGTTGTAGCAAACGCCACCACTAGAACGTGCTCAAGTCACTGGTCTCCAATTTGTCCTCCTCCTCAACGTCGTCAAAAATTGCAGAGATAAGAATAGAAGGCCATAACTTCAGACCTTAAGGATTAACCTCGCATCCTAAATGAGGGTGACAATACACAACTAGATATGAATCTATGTGATTCATCATTTTGAGTTGAAGGAAGGGAAGTGGTCAGTGCAGGTAAAGGAAGAAGGAGTGATAAACAATACAAAAAAATAGCGAATTAATGATGGAATATCTGTCCCTAATCCCTCACAAATTTCATCACTAAAATTAGCTACGGAATTTAGAGACGGAATTTTTCTGTCACTAAATTTGTGACGGATTAGCAACGGAATTACATTCCGTCACTAAATTCATTCACTAATTTCCGTCACTAAAAATTAGCGATGGAATTTTTCCGTCACTAAATTAGCGATGGATTAGCGACAGAATTATATTCCATCGCTAAATTCCGTCACTAATTTCTGTCACTAAATATTAGTGATGGAATTTAGAGACATAATTTTTCCATCACTAAATTAGAGACGGAATTACAGACTGAATTTTCATCGCTAATTTCCATCTCTGATAGCTAAATGTTTTAATAATTCGTTTTTTTTCTAAAATTATAATTTTTTAAATAATTCAAATTTTAAATTATTTTAAAATTATAATATAATATTAAAATAAATAATTAAAAATTATTAATTCATATTTATTTTTGAAATTAAAATTATAATATAATATATTTAATTTTTTAATAATATATATATACAAATAAAATGAAAATTTTATAAATACAAAAAAAAAGATAAAATATAAAAATAAATAAATAAAAAATATATTAATAATAAAAATTTACATAGAATATTTACATAAAATAAAATAAGAAAACTAAATTAAAATATTCAATAATATACTAAATTTTGTATTTCTATTTTTGTTTGCAAGCGAAATATGTGTGCGTGTGTGTGTATACATACATACATACATATATAGACACGCGCGCGCGTATGTGTGAATGTGTGTGTGTGTGTCTATATATACATGATTTTGCATTTAACTTTCACAGGTTCTTCTTAGCTCAACTGATAAAGGCATTAGCATACACGTGAGAGGTCATGGCTTCGAATCTTAACTTGGTCACAAAATGCAACCAATTTGTGACTTGAACGTATGGCGCGCGGTAGAGGGTGACACATGGCGGCTGACTTGAACACATGGCGCACAGTAGAGGGTGACACATGGCGAGGTGGCGGTGGCTAACTGGTACATGTGGCAGCCACCAGCGAGGGACATGTGGAGGCTCGTGTTGTAGACATGTGGAAATTTAAATTATTTATAAAAAAATATTTAGCGACGGATTAGGAATAGAAAATTCCGTCTCTAATTAGGGACGGAGTCAATTCCGTCTCTAATTAGACAGGCAATTTAGCCACGGAATTTTCCGTCGCTAATTAGAGACGGAATTTTCGTTGCTAAATTCTGTCTCTAATTAGCGACAGAATTCAAAATTCCATCGATAATCAATTAGTAACAGTTTTTTTATTAACGGAACTAATTCCGTCGCTAATCCGTCGCTAATTTTCATCGCTAAGTTGATTAGTGATGAAAATTTCATTGCTAAATTCTATCACTATTTTTTTGTAGTGAAACTATTATAAGTATCAAGTGTGGAAGGGAGAGGAATGAGGCAGTTATATGTGTGGCAAGGGAGGGAGGGAGGTAACTGCTAAACTAACTGTGTCTTCTACCACTAACAGAAAATGTGACTTTTACACATATTTTGTAACCACATAGTTACTTTTGCTCCTCAAAAAAAATTTAATATCAGGCGCATTTTTAAAAAAGCTCATGTGTATTTTTCACCTTAACCATTTTTTCATTGATAAAATAAACATTGTTAACATTAAGTCACTAAAAATATACTCTATAACCTTAACATATATATAAAATGTTTGCAACCAAACCATACATAACATCACTTAACCTTAGCATGGCGGGCAGCGACGTCACTAACATAGTTTACCACTATATGATAAATTGTTCTTATTAACAAAGTAAAGGCATGTGGGTCATTATTGATTGAAGAAATTTGGAGCATAGGTCCCATAATTATGGTGGATTGTTCCATTCAAACTGCCTCATTTGAAGTGGCCTACAAACTTCAACACATGAGCATAAGTATCCATTAATGTTTGATCAACCGGTGAACAATATTTTCTTTTAGTTCATGTTGTCTTAAGCGAGCAAGCGCGCGCGTTATATCATTCCCATACGCATAAGCATTTGGTGGTTTATAAATTAGGCTTTAAGATATAATGTTATTGTACAGCTTGATTGGTTTATTGATAATAATTGAAAGTATAGTTCTAGACATTGCTAAGGCCAAGTAGGACCATGATTTTCCCGGGCAACAAATTTTTTTTTACTGTTGCAAAGTTTATTGCAATATAAAGTGTAATAATAATGCATGGGGATTTTGAGCAGTTACTTTGATTGTAATTACAATTACAAAACTCATCGGAATGCCAAGATTTATAATTTAAACATTATTTAAGACATTAATATTGAATTTTATATAATTAATACATCCGGATTCTGTTCAAAAACCTCTGAATAAGATCCAAGATATATACCGGATTCATTTTCTTAAAATAATTGTAAATACTGAAGATGACGATGGTAGATCGCGGAATATCTTCGAAATTTATAATTTTAACCCCTAAACTATATCCACTTGATTACACATTAAATGGGCGTCCATTAATTAGTAATTTTAATACAAATGATTAAAGAGATTTATTTATATAAAAAAAGGCCAATTCTAAATAAATCCCATGTAAATTTATAAAACTCCAAAAAATCTGTTAATACATATATCAAATTGGGATTTTAAAGTATTGGTGATTTTATCATTATGCCTCTCTCTCTCTCTCTCTCTTTGTTTTTTTTTTTTGAAAACAAAGAAAAGGTGCCCTTATCGGCCGAGTGTTGAGTGAACTCCAGTCATCGAACCTCTGGCGTCAGGACCTGTTTTTTTGGGGGTTGGGTGTAAATTTTTTTTTTTTAAAAAAAATGGATGCAAGGGGCAAGGGGTGATATGAAACCCGCCCCACCACCATTTTAGCCACCAAACCCCTTTAATATATATGTATAATATAAATAAAAGTATAATGACTTTAACAAAGTAAGTAATAGAAATGACAAAATGCGTAATGATATTGATTAGAGGCATAATTGCATTAACTAAATGAATGATGATATTAACTAAAGATGTAACGATATTCAATAAATGAGTAATGATATTCATTTAAGACGTAAATAGATTAACTTAAGGCAAAATGCTTTGAGCAAAAACTTAGTAGTCCGGCCCATACTTATTCCTAATAATAGTATTGACTAAACAAGCAATGAAATTAACTAAAGACGTAATGACAATGACTAAATGAGTAATGATATTGACTAAATGAATATCAAGATTAACTAAAAGTGTAATGACACTAATTTAATAAGTAATAATATTGACTAAAGGCGTAATGACATTAAAGAATAGAATAAATTAATCAATATAATTTAGGGAGAATGACAAAAAAATACCATTTAAACTTCAAAATCCCGCTAACAAATTCGTTAATGAGATTAACAAGAATGATAATGCAATTAATAAATCATTTTATTGTTAAATCGCCTATTTGAGATTTTGAAGTTTAAATGGTATTTTTTTAGAATTCTCCCTATAATTTATCATCATCATCATTATCATCATGCATTGACGTAATTAATAAGGCCAAAATAATTGTATAAATTAATCTGGAGTTGAAGAATAGCATCATCATCATCTCTATACAATATATAGTTAGAATTAGTTTAATAATATATGTTGTTTAACTGTAACTAAAAATATGATACACATCTTATCAAAGGATAATTTAATTTACAGGGTAAAAATATAAAAATTAAATAATAAATTAAATTGTAAGATAACAAATTATCAAAAACCGGGATCATGATTTCAAGATAATCCCGATTCCTGTCCCATTATGTCCCAATCCCACATGGGGAGATTCTGAGGAAAAAAAATGTTTGGAATTGGTCTGGGATAATTAGAATCGGGATATTTTGAACATCCCTAATTTTGATGATGGGACTGTTGGAGGTGGTCGACAATGAAAGAGTGATTTTGTAGGAGATTTTTCCAAAGTTACGCACCCATTGAAATTGGATTAGGGATTTTACCATAGGTTGTTTGCAACATTTAGAAAATCAGACTAGACCGGATAGTCCAACCGTCAGCTGGAGCTAGGGATAGCTCGTTTTCAAGGTAAAAACCGTTTTGTGAGATAGGCCATTTTAAACGAAGATTAGGCCAAGTTCCGGCTAATTAATAAACAATAATCGGATGGTCTGTGAAGCCCAAAAGTATTTTGAAGAAGAAGATGAAGACGATCGGATAGGGAAAAATTGAAAGAGGAGAAAAGTGTATAAATGGAAGCAACCTAACAATAATAATAAGAAGATGATAAGATCAAACCTGAGTTCCACATAAGAAAGATTAAAAAGCAATAGGATCTGTTGTTTTGATTTTCACGCCATGCAAAAGAAGAAAGAGACGTCGAACGAACCGCAAAACTAGTAAAAAAAGAAGGAATTGAAGATGAAGAGGAAAAATGTTTTAATGTAGAAGAAGCATTTAATTACCTAAGGGAATATAAAGTTCCATCAGATATTGGCAAAACAAAATCCATCGGATAAAAAGTTGACCTGTTAAGTTTCTTCAGTTCCCAAGAAATGTTAAGTTTCTTCTTCTTAGGTCTGCTAAATGTCACCTCGTCCCACGTGAAAATGCTTTTCACTCAACATTATAAATAATAAAGATTTTTTTAAAAAAAAAAACCTATACCTTCCTGCTAGACAATCTATTCAAATTTCAAATGATAAAAAATAGTTTCATGTAAATTTTTTTTTAAAATAATTTTCTTAATACAATTACATGATAATACACATATAAGTTTATGCAATAATTATATTACATTTTTTAATGTTCCACCCTTATTGTTATAGGAGTATTTGTTATATTTAAATTATTATATATGTATTTAATATTATGTCACTGGTTCAACTGAATAACCTAACTAATCTAATTATTTGAACTATGACTCATTAACCTTTCTAACTTAACCTTTCTAACTTAACCTTTGATGGAACTTTTAAAACATTGATGGTTTGAAAAAATTTCTAATAATTTCAGGAGGTAGATAGAGCACGTCGCTATTCCTTCTCGTTTGCTTTGTCAGGCTTGGCTCGAACGATTTCTAATAAGAAAGCCCTTCGATGCCATTTAGTGATTTCAGATTACAATTGTTGAACTAAGATAGCCGTTTCGTTGTTTAACACAAATATCTTCTACGGTATTAAAGCAGCAATTTAGTCCAGCTGACGTAAACTTTTTCTAATTTTTTAAGTTAAAATATGTTTTTAGTCTTTTAAATTAACGTGAAGTATATTTTTGATTTCTTAATTTTAAAAAATATATTTTAAGTCCTATAATTCTAACATCGTTAATATTGTTAATGTAAAATGCTGATGCAACAAACTCAAGCGATGACTATATAATTAAATACTATTAATATTAAATTTAAAATATACGTAAATTGAAAAATATCTAAATATATAATGGAACAGTCAATATTCAAAACCTTGATTATATTAAAAAATGTTTTAGTTTAATAATATAAATATATTAATTTAATATTCTAAATAACAAAGCCTTGATTTCATTTATAGTAATTTGTCAGTTTATTTTAGTTTAATAATCTAAATGTATTATATTAAGAAATTAAAATTTAAATATATTTTGTTAGCTGCACAATCATCATTTAAATTTATTGCGTCAATATTTTCTATTAACAACATTCACGGTGTTAAAAATATAGGACCAAAAGTATACTTTATAAAGTTAAAGAACCGCAAATATACCCCACGTAAAATTTAAAGGATTAAAAGTATATTTTAGTATATTTTTTTATTAATATATTTTGAGTTAAAAGATGATGACTCACAATGGTCACTCATCCAAACATCCCTTACATGGTAACAACTTGTGTGGCTTCGTTGCGTGGTATTATCTATATATCTATATTTCTATAATATTGTTATTTATTTTTAAATGAAAAACATCATTTGATAAAAAATTGCAGAAGAGTCACATTGCCATTCACACTCATGAGATCCTTTTGCTATTGCACATTAGAAATACAAAAAAGGTCCTATTTTACAGTGAAGATTGGAAGCAATATGATGAATATATAGCAGTACAGCCGTTGTGTGCGTCCACAAGTACAACACACATATGGTGTCATATCATGTATCTGATATAGATTTTTTTAAAGTATCAGTGAATTATAGATTGAGAGAATTCTAAAAAAATATCATTTAAACTTTAAAATCTTAAATAGGTGATTAAACAATAAAATGATTTGTTAATTGCATTATCATTCTTGTTAATCCCATTACCGAACTTATTAACGGGATTTTGAAGTTTAAATGGTATTTTTTTGACATTCTCCCTTATAGATTTTACATCTTTTTGCTAGGTGTTTTAAAAAAATGTGTTTCCCTTTAGTTTTTTGGTTTCAATATAAGGCTTTGAGCATATACCAGGCATCTGGACACGAGAGCAGGTGGAAGCATGGAAACCCATTGTGGATGCTGTTCAAATACAGGTATTCTTTAACTAAATTTTATGGAGAACTATGATAATGGATCTAAATCTTAGAACTTTTATTAAGAAATCTCTCAGATTAAAATTATTTGTAAAAACCAAAGGATCAAATTGGACAAAGGACGGAATACCCTTAGTTTATTACCAAGGTTATACAAACATTTCTGGCATTTTTTTTTTAAATTACTGCAAGGTTATAGGAACGTTAGCATCAGGGCTTAGGAAATTAACCACAAAGTTTGAGTTTGTTATTGGAAAAATGGTTAAAAAATACTTTTTAAGCAAATTAATTGCTAAATGGTATTAATGTGCAAGCAAGCATCCATCATGTGCAATCAGCATCCACATGTGTAAAAAGCATCCCTGCGAAAGTGCAAACACCATCCCTTGTGTGTAAAATATCATCCTTCGTGTGCAACATATCATCCGCCCGTGTACAACATACCACCCACCGTGTGCAATAGTAGCAATGAGCAATTAATTTACTTGCAAGGTTTTTTTTAGCAATTCTCCCTTTGTTATTTGCCAACTATACAAGGTTACTTGTATGATATAAATAATTTACTCCCTCCAATTCCAAATGTAGGAGTTTGTTAAATAATTTACATAGATTAGGAAAATTTCGTAAGTTAGTTATTTATAAAAAAATGTGTGTTGGTTTTCTTAAAATGTCTCATCTCTTAATTGTTTACATTAGAGTATTATTAACATAACTTGTATAATCTCTCTGGTTCTTGATATAAGACTTAATTTTGGAGTTGATCTTAGTCTTAAATATAAGACCTATTTCTTATATTTGTCATTTTTTTTCTCAATTTGCTTCTATTGATATTCTCTCAACCATAATAAAGTAAGAGAGAAGTGGGGAGAATTAAGTAAGATGATGAGTGTGTTTTAGAAAAAAAAAATGTCATATTAACTAAATTAACTAACATTCTTAATTTAATCAAATTAGGTAAATATGTTTTATATTAAGGATCGAAGAGAATATTATATAAAAATCTAACTATAAAGGTAGTTTGGTAAAATAATAAAGATGGGAAACAAAGGAGTTTGAATTCTTACATTTAGGATCAAAACGAACTCTCTAACTAACTCCTACATTTAGGACTAGACAAAGTACTATTAAATTTTAAAGATGTTATCATAATATTTAATAAAGTTATCACAAGATCATGGAGAAGTTGCTGCTTGGATTGAGGCATTACATTCAAACCCTGGTGGTTAGTTACCTAAATCCTGGTGTTAAATTTCTTATTAGTTTGTGCCATTTTTATTAAACATGATGATAACGTTTTTAATATAGTTTGGTTCTAACTTACAACATGGAGGTAAAATTCCCATCATTTTGAAACAACTCATTCAATACATTGTATTCAATCACTTCAACTATGGAAAAAGGCATAATCTTCCAAAAACTTATAGTTATTGTTCTGTCTTGTGCATTACATGGGAGAAAGATGCTTAAGTTTTATGCATATGTCTGGAATGTATCCCCATCTTACCTACATTGTTATATGAAAAAGGTTACCAGCCAAATGGACAAGCTCCAATATCTAGTACAGACAAGGGAATGACTGACCATGCACGATTTACACCACCTAGAAGGCTGATAACAGATGAAATTCCTCAAATTGACAATGATTTCCGAGTTGCAGCCAGAAATGCTATGGAAGCTGGTAACTATACTAACTATAAAATGTTTTGAGAAGTCAGTCTATTTCCTCCATAATCAATGTAAGTCAGACTATTCCTCCAGTATGAGGCCCAACGTAACTTAAATTTGGTTCAGTCGATAGTACATTTTGGATACAAGATGGTTTGTCACCTAAAAATAAAGTATAAATAATTTCTACTTCTAAGGCAGGGCACGTGAGGATTTTTCACAATTTGATTTTTACAAAACTATATTATTTCTTGTTTTAATACATTGATTGTAGTTATAAACAACAAGCTTAAATACAATTTTGGTTTTTCTTGTTTGATTGAAGGTTCAATTTAGTAATTCCCATTGCAAACTAGCAATGTTGCTCCTATTTTGATTACATGTTGCCACTTTGCCACATCTTTTGCCAAGATTTAGCTTCAAACTTAATAATTTGTGACCTTAGACACAAAAAATGAGTGTAAGTTTACTGTCAGCAGCACACTGCTGAGTTTGGCATCTATTTTCTTGTGAACAATTTGACAAAACAATAACTTTTTTCACTTTTAAAACAGGGCAACCTTGCCTGCTTTTGAACTAAGGATAACCAGTTTGAATTTTTTAGAGGAGCTAACAAGTTTATATGTGCAAACCTAATCCTGCAGGCACCATACGGTGGTAAAAATGTAACTTGAATCTGACATGAGAATTTAACTTGATGCAAGTTTAGTATGATTATAACTGTTTAATTATAGGGTTTGATGGTGTTGAGATCCATGGCGCCTATGGTTATCTTCTTGAGCAATTTTTGAAAGATCAAGTCAATGATCGAACAGATGAATTTGGTGGATCACTAGAGAACCGTTGTCGGTTTCCTTTGGAAGTTGTTGAAGCAGTTGCTGACGAGATAGGACCAGATCGAGTGGGAATTAGGCTGTCACCTTTTACAGATTCTGAGGAATGCGTGGACTCCAATCCAAAAGAGCTTGCCTTATACATAGCAACTGCTCTAAACAAATATGGCATTCTATACTTGCACATGGTAGCGCCAAAACGGGAGAATGATAAAGAAAAAGCTGAGGGCCCTGATTGTCTCGTGCCCATAAGAAAGGCCTTTAATGGCACTTTCATTACTGCTGGAGGGTATCAACGTGACGATGGGAACAAAGCAATTGCTGAGAACAAAGCAAATCTTGTGGCATATGGTCGATGGTTTTTGTCGAATCCAGATTTGCCGAAGAGATTTGAGATGGATGCTCCTCTCAATAAGTATGAAAAAGAGACGTTTTATACTCCGGATCCAGTTATTGGTTATACTGACTACCCATTTCTTGAAGACAATTCTTAATATATTTGTTATATTTAAACAATTGAACCACATTTAGACCATGCAGTGTCTTACCAGTTCAATAATCGATCTGGTTTTTAATACTTTAATAGCCACGCATTGTCTGCTCCATTTGGGTTATTATTTTATTAGTTGGACAGCTAAGGTACTTCTACTTCCAATTGAATGTGCCTTTAGCCAACAAACCCATGCTAATTCCAATCCGTGTAAGATTTATCGTAGCCTGCGCTAGTTACATGGAAAGGGGATTCAAGGGAAAGGGAAATGTAAGAAAGAAGTGTTATGATATTTAGTTCATGGTGGTAAAGTGGCTTTTATTGGAAAGGGAGCTTCTCATGTATTCATGAAAGGAAGTGTTTTCTCATTGCCATTCTCATTCATTTTTTCAATTTTAATTTTGTCCCATGTTACCCCATAGTTCAAAATTAGGATACAATACTATCCTGTGTATGTCGTCATTCCTTTACCTTCTATCAACATATATAATTAAAGCCTCTCATTTACTAATTCATTTAGTCCAAGTCAACAACTGTCTTAACAATCTAGAAGTCTATATAGTTGGCATAACAGCTACAACTGAGTTTGCCTGGATGATTGTATTCTGCCTGAACAGAGAAGCCAACAGAATTAAATATAAATAATTAATAATTAATTGGGTCAATCCTTTTCTCGTTTCAGAATTGAAAAAAATCAAAAAAATATTTGGGGAACTTGTCAGACAACCAAGTGACCATCCCATTCAGCAAAGCCGCCTGGGAACGATCCTCTGCGGCCAAGAGGAGCCATCGACATGGGTCAACTTGGCCAATAATCACGCTCTGATCACCTGGTCATGAGTCATCAACCAAGCTTTGGTTCTTGTCTCCTTGAAACTCAAGGACACAGTTGTACGAGCCTATAGAACAGATCCTGTTCAAGTAAGGTCGTGCCCTGTTGATTGAGTTCCCCAGCTTATATATTTCTATCTTGGTTGTGTTATAGAAGATGTGGGACTTCTCGGTCCGTCAGCCCATAAAGGCCACCTGGGTCCGTTAAGCCATTTTCACCTTGTATTGTCTTCTTTATTCACTACAGAATTCTGAAACCAAACGACTTTTATTAAATTGACGTGCGTAAATTCCAGCGACAGAACCACGAACAATTATCAAATGCATTTCTGATCGCTTTTAATTCTAGTGTTATTGGGTCGGGTTTGGTTTAAATGAAATCTGATATGGGCTGTGATGGTGAGATGGCATTGTGGCATGTGGCTTTTGAATCCCACCTTAGCCTGATGTTGGGTACTTTTATCACCTGTGAGGCGAACCATGTTAATGATTTAAAACTAGAAGGATTGAATTGAAAGTTTCAAAACTAGAACGACTTGGGCGACAACCAGTAAAATAATAAGAATCAAATAATTAAATAAAGTTGAGACACACATTCATGGTGACCACATTCATGGATTGTCACCATGAAAAAATAATACAATGATAAACATATCGAGATTTTCGTGTTTCCTTAATATTTTTATGTTTATCTCCATGCATAAAAATTAAAAATAGGTAGGCACCGGACGGTGCTAACAACACCATTCCTATTGTGTTTGAAATTAAATTGAAGATGACAAACATTTGAGGGCAATACATTATTCTATCAAAATCTCTGTCCTCTGTACAAACAAGGTTGCACCTACGCAACATACAAAATATTTTTCTCATCAACTTGCATTTTCTTTTTTTCTTTTTTCCCACCCCTCTTCCTCTATCATCTATTCATAATATTAAGAAAAGATTTACAAGTCCATGCATCTGAACAAATCCTCCAAGTACTCGAAGCATTTTGTAAAGAACAAAACTCAATCTAAAAATAACTGAATAGTACTACAATACAAACAAACAAACAAGCAAACAAACAGAGGCCACTGATTTCTATTTGCTATGTGTTTCCACTGTTAAGTCCAGAATCATAAAATCCTGATTTAAGCATCTCTTTTTATTTCTCCTCAAAGTCAACGTCAATAATATCAGGGTCTGATTTAGAAGAGGAGGTTCTTCTTCCATCCTTTGAAAAGGAATCCCCTTTGGGTTGCCACACAATGTTGCCACAGCTTGTACATCGGATCATTTGGTTCTTGTAGCCGGCAAATTGCATTTTGCAAGCTGGACAAGTTCCCTGCACAATTGGAGATGTAGCAAACGCTTGAGGCACATTTTCAGGAGACTTCAGAGTTTAGCCACTCAACTGAGTCACATGAGCTAGTTTGTTACTGTTGTGCTCCTAAATTTTGTGCTTGTTTTAAGAACTTATTTTCATACCCGATTGTCAGACCCCTTTCATCTCTTATAAGCAAATTAAAATATCAGAATGCCTTGGGGGGGGGGGGGACAAAGAAGTAAAATAAAGTTGAAATCAATTTTTGTCAATGATTAACGCTAAGCAAGAATATTCAGAATGCTTTCAAGTGCAAGGTACATTGTAGACCCAATCAACTTTCTCAAATACCTTGATAGTTAGGTTGTTAGCCAGTGTACCAATGAGAATAGGTCCAGCAAAGGGAAGAACCCAAGTTGCAATCACCAAAAACCGGAAAAGCCAGCCAGATATAGCAAACCAGATGAAGAAAATTGTCTGTAAAAACAATTTGCACATAAACAATAGCATGGTTGCATTATCAAAAGGAAAATGAAAAATTATATGAAGTTTATATCCATACACACAACAAGATATCATATTCAAGTAATTTTTCTATCGTGGAAATGGATCAACAGTTAAATATTTCATCGCCGGCAAAGGAATCTAATGCTGAAAAGTTCCATAAATCAGAGGAGAAACCCCCAAAAAAAATTAAAAAATGTACACAACTGTGGAAATTTATGGAGAAAATGTATTTCTTATATTTGAGTAGTAAAATACACCCAAATATATACACAGGGGGGAAAGAAAAGAGAACAAAAGCTAATAAATGCTACAATATCTAAGAGAATATTTACAATAAAACAAATATATTCCCATAAAAACAAAAACAAAAATGAAAGCAAAATGAATTAAAAATGTAACAAAGTTGCTTGATCCCTACGTATATCAAGCATAAACTGTACTAAATGGCAGCCACCAGAGAGACCCTATCCCATATAACACCAAAGATCACTGAAGCCTTGAATATAAATGTCTTTTGACCTAAACTATATACCCCAGACCCCAGCAAAAATTGCAACTAAACCTTGATCTATTTTTTCTGCTCAAATCCTATAAGAAGCAAATCAAAAGGGAATTCTTCCAAATTTGTAAAACATACGTCAAGCCATGCTAAAACAAATAATTCTAGGAGAAGGTGGAGACCCATGAAGCATAGATACTTCTAAAGTATCAATGATTAGGACCCACATACACAAAAAATTAAGATTAGAGTGACATCACCAAGTAGAAGTTTGGTGCCTTGACCTTCTTCTACTTACAGCACATATAATAATATAGGGCAGCACTCCAAACCAGACAGCGGGATTGCAATGCCAAACTTCTATGGATGATTTTCTCCTCAATTTTTCCCACTAGTTCTTGCATATTTGATGGCAGGTTTTGGCAGGAATATTTGGGAAATAGGTATGTTTAAGGAAAAAACAAATTAGTACAATAAGGCTAATTTATAACACTTTAGCAATATCAACCCCAGGGTTATGCAGACAATTCGGCATGAGCTATTCATATTAGGCACATAACCTATCAGAGTATTTCATTGATCAGAATATTGCCTTCACATGAGGAAGGAGATAGAATATACATACTGGAAGAATGCGGGATACAATGAATAATGACACACAAATCATTGCTCTGAAAAAAGCAATTAAGACAGCAGTGAAAGAAAAAATAACATGTGACAGGTAAAGGGCATTGGTTCCCAATAGCTAGAAGAGCAATAAAGATCCAGATATGGTGAACCTAAATCAAGAACTAGACCAAAAGATTTCAATGATGGAACATGAACACAAGATGAGGGAACCAATGAGGGAAAAACAAATGAGGGAACATGAACACAGATAAAGGGCATTGATTCTCTTTAAGTAAAGTAGCCACTGTAATTGCACTAGATCAGGGAAGAACAAATGAGGGAACATGAACACAAGATAGTGACAGACACAACAACCATTTTTTCTGCAAGAAATACACTTTTTGATGCCAAAAAAAATTTCATTTATCTACCTACAAGAAACATCCCAACCAACAAAAGATTAAACTAGACGAAACAGAATGAAATATTATATTACCTTCCCTATCCTTTCAGGGGCTGAAAAAAAGGAACATGCAGCAAAAAATACTACATAGGAAGGTATGCGATGCATTTTTTTCTTACTAACTATCACGCAATACACTGCTAGCGCCATAATATGATTAGTTTTTTGCAGTACTAAACAATGAGAAACATGTGACATTTCGATGATGACAGCAGAAGCACATTACGGCAAACCTACCAAAAAACCATAATTATAAAACATATACCAAGAAGATGAAGATGGGATATTTTCAAATGATTGAGATTAAAGAGCTACTACGATAAAACAGCAGACTATGAAAACACAAGACCACGCTATATAACAAGCAATGCTGGAGTCAAGACAGAAGCACTACTAATATGACAAGAGTCATAAAATATGAGCAAATAATAATATAAAGCATACTTACTGCAGAGCTCCTTCCAATTGGACTATCCAGAAAATTGTTGAGCTGCGTCCTGTACTGCAAATATAACCAAACGAAACCATAATTGCTCAGAACGCAAAAAACCATTGAAACGGAGGGAAAAAATAAAAATCTCAAGAGACTAAAACTTCATCAATCTCAATGTTCCCTAAACCAGGAAAGAAACAAAGTAAAAAACTTTATGAACCAAATTTCACTTTCTCTAATACTATCTTTAAGCCGTAGGTAATGGCAAAGATGAAATTGTAGGACCAGGATGAATTATAAAGATGGAAGTGACGGATGACAACGATGCTTTTGGTGGTCATAGTGACAATTTTCTCCAACAAGAGGGCAATAATTAGATATAAAAGTCTTCTTTCTAGCATCCTTTTAGGACATATTGACATAATCACCTGTAAACATTCTAATTGAGAGATTATTTACAACTTAAGCTAGACTTATGGTTGGTCATCAAAGTCTTAGTTGCAGAATTCAAAATCAAGTGACAAATGTAATATTTCCTCTAATTGAAGTTAAATTTACACTCTTGGGTATGTTTTATCTATCTATTATGATAGAACTGCAATTATCACACACTCTATAAGGCAGAAACGTGAGGCCAGAGTGGGAGTTAAAGCAGAAGAATGAGTGAAGATGTGGCTGACCAAAGTGAGGGATAATGCACCACGTGGGTCAAGTGGCTGGAAGTGCATGATTTCCTAATTTTTAGCAGTCAGTACTACCTTCTACATTTTCTATTTTAGTTGGTGGATAGGAGGATTTGTGTAAATAGCAGGCTTAAGATTCGTAGAAGGCCAATATGTTGAATATCAATGTAAGTAATCCATTTTACCCGGGTTATTTGTGTTCAAGATCAGGGTTAGTACTTGATAGCAAATTCACTATGTACCACTCAAATTATCCTTTCTTTTTCATTTGGACAAGTTGGACACGTTTTTGCTTCTAAACTCCTATAATCGAAAGCTTCTTGACACCATATGTTGTTTCAGAAGCGTAGAAGACAATTCGGAAAAGAATAAATAGACAGTAACAAAATCAAATAGTCGCTCCGCAAATTAAAAGGGCAACCGACCCTCGGCCAGTTTCTGCTGAAATCCATGGTGAAAGCACGCCATCTCATTCCAATCTCAAATTCACGATCAATCTCACGAGCCCGATCAACGGCGGACCTCGTAGCTTGACTTAGCCGCCGCGATACCTCGTAGCGACGGTCTATCCGCTCAGCAGTCTTCTTTGCTTCAAAAAGTAGCTGCTCGAAGCCATCATTGGCACTGCGCCAAGCATCCTTCCATGCATCACCAGAAGCCATGCGCTGAGCAAAGTTATCAAAATCGCTCCGACGGAAGGCTTGGACGGAAACCGTGGTCCGAACCGATACTGAGCGCCGATGAAGCTTTAATGGTCGAATAGGTTGCCATGGAAGTGTGGCGGTGGCCATGGCAGCACCTTCAGCTAGAATGGTCGTAGAGGAAGATTGAAGCGAATCCCTGAGTACTGAGTAGGATCACAAGCAAAGAAATAACCAGGACGCCGATCGGCAGAGTTCTGGAAAGGAAAGCGTTTAGGCGCAGATAACAGAGGCTCTGTTTGGAAATGAAAGTTATAAATCCAAGGCGTAGAGAGTGCCACGTCATTTTTGTGTGGGACGAGCCGACGTTGGCCCGTTTTGCCTCAAAACGACATAAAGTACAGAATAAGAATGAATACCAAACGACACGTAGTTGGAGATGAGTGGGGAATAGGAATCAAGGGTTTTCTCGCGACTGCGATAGGGCGATATGGCCTTTCTATTTTCAATGGGAAAATCTCAAGTATTAAGAATCAGAAAAAAATATTAAGAAAAATCTATATAGATTTTTCTATAAAATTTTTTTTAAAGATATCAGTGATATAAATTTTAAATATGAATTTATCTTATTAATATAGATGAGTTTATCAATGGCTACCTATAACTTGTCACTATAGTCCTTAATGAAAAATTGTTTTAGCTAACATAGATAGATTTGTTAATAATTATTTTATGACTTGTTAATATAGTCACATACACTCATTAATAAGGCAAATTCGTATTTGGAATATATATCACTAAGATCCCAAAAACTTTTTTTTATAAATGAATCTACACTGGATTTTTTTAATATATTTTTTTTACCCTTAGAGTTGAATGAGATTTTTTTTTTCTTTTTTTTTAAGAGTAGAAAAGCAAGCAAAGCTTGTGAATTAAGAAAATCTAGACAACACTACTTGTTCATGTAGCATGTGCCCACGTTCCACCATGAAGATGTCCACGCACTCAATAGGGGAAGGTCCCTAATTCAACATATTCTTGATTACTTACTTGAGCCGAGCCATTATGCGTAAATAGTCAACATATGGGAGTCCTTCTCTATAGGAGTGAGAAATATCTAAGGGGCTGTTTGTGATAGTTTTTTTGAATCGGGCTTATCATATAAGCCCGATTCACGTAAATCGAGATAAATCTCATTCACATATTTATCTCGTAGACCGTAAAAGCACCTCGTAGATCGTAAAAGTTACCTCGTAGACCGTAAAAGTTACCTCGTAGACCGTAAATTACAACTCATAAGCACTTATAAAATTTTCATAAGCTATTTCAAACAGCCTCTGTCTCAATTTGAGAAGACAAGGGACCTAAGGTTCAAGGTGTCCTCATACAATGGGTGCTCTATCCCACAATCCACAAATAATAAATGGACAGCCTCTATAAAATCATTAAAGAGTCTACTCTTGTCAAAATCCAATTGTTTATAAAGCTGTAGGCCATTGTAAATGGCATGAATTTTCACAGCAGTTGAGGGATTGTACAATAACTTTTATTGAATTTCATGTATCTAGTTATCTTAATGATCTTGGATAACAACTCCACATGACACATGGCCTCTACTATCAAGAGACCCATCAGGATGTTGCCATTTCACAACATCTCTATGGCCTTTCTCTAAAACATGTCAGCATCAAGACCATTCATGTGTTGGGAGAAAGGTTATTAAATCGAGACTGATTATTGAACCAACTGGAGTACTGGATCAAAGGTCAATGGGACATATCAGAGTCAAATCGGAGCTAACTCGAGACCAAACCAATAAAAAAATGAAGATTTCAAACTTATTAATATAAAATTATAAAAAAATTGATCTTCTTAAAAAATAGTAATAATAAAAGAGGACCGGTTCACTACCCCGGACTGGACCGATTTCTTAACCAGTTCACGGTCCGATCTGTGATTAATAACAATGGTTGGGAGTATGTAATCATTTTTCTCATCCCCCCGGGAATCTCGTCACCCAGCCTTTAGATCAAAAAAATAAATTGTTTTAATTTTTTTTATAAAACTGTTATTATAATACTTTATAGATTAATTTTTTTATTTTTGTTTATATTGTAATTATGAATTGTATAGACCATGTTTTAACAGTTTAAATTTATTTTTTTAATATTTTTACAAAATATTAAATCTAAACAATTGTTTTTTCATCTGAAAATAAAAATGGGATTCTGCAAAGAAAATTAAAAAAAAAAAGATTTTAAAAGAATCCAAACCCTTTGTGTGAAGTAAAACACTCCAATTGGGAACACGTTTCGCAATACGCATATGATGATGCGCTTTATTCGTTGATTCATTGCAAAAGTGGGAATCCTCTTATGTTTTAGTTTGGGAAAAATATGCTCGAAAATATGCAAATTCCAATTCAAGAAATCGAAGATGGCTTAATTTTGATGAAGCTATTGGGAACTGATTTGAGGTTATAAAATCAAATTACCTACCTGTACTTCATTTGAAATCTAAAAAGTGAAGGGGGAAAATGATATTAATAGGTTAACACAATAATATTTTAAAATATCAAATGACAATAACAAGTAAAGCAATTAGCACTAATGTATAAAAAATTACTCTCTTTGATTTTTAATATATGACACTTTAACTAATTTACGCATATCAAAAAGTGATAGTTATCTCATTTAATACACCCTAAATTGAAGTATTTTTTTTTCATTTTTAGCCTCATTAAATAATGTAAAGCCTATGTGTTATATTTTAGAGAGAGATGATATAATGAGTTAATAAAATTGGGAAATAAGTATTAATTATAGGGATAAAACTAAAAAAAGAGCATCAATTATTCTGTAATTAAGTCCTTATATTTTATATCATGTCTTTTTTCTAGAAGCGTCCTATATTATGGATAGGACAAGGTAGTTTTTCTTTTGAAGAAATAAACGTCAATTACATACAGAGTCACTACTACAAAAAACATATTATGCGGCGTTTATTTTAAAGAATACTATGGCACTTGGAAAGCGGTATAACTTTTAGCGCCATTAAGAACAGCTATGACGCTTCCTGAACTTATGGAAACTCCATAACTTGTTTTCTATATTTTTTTTATTTAAATAGCTTCCTATGGCGCTTCCCCTTTTTAAATAAAAAAAATATTAAAAAAAAGCGCCATAGCTGTTCTATGGCGCTCCCATAGGAAAATGTCTTATAGCGCTTTTTTTTGGAAACGCCATAAAAGGTTTATTTTTTAAAGTAATTTTTCATAATTATTTTATTTTCCTGTTGGAAACCTCCACTTACAATCCAAAATTCACAGTAATTTACAATACAATCCACAACAAAATGAAATAACACAATAAAATAAAATAACACAGCACGTATACTTTGCAATATTACGTCTTCATCTATCAAGAATAAAAGAACTCCAGCATTTAAATTGTTTGAACTTAAACCATACACATTACTTCTACGGAGGATTAAATTAAGTATTATTATATTTGTAAGCTCAAAAATTAAAATAACCTACAATGTGTAGGAAGTTTAAGAAAATAGAATTGAAACTTTAAATAAATACCTAAAAAAAATTATGAGCACACATATAAGATTTATAACATATTTTAACTAAAAAAAAACGTGGACCAAATGTTGAAAAAAAACACTTACATGCTAGAGAGCTTCTAAAGGAGGCTAAGACAAGAAAAAAACATGTGGGAGAGGAAATTTTGTACTGCAACGAAAGTGGCGACCAAATATTAAAGAAATGTGTACGAGGAGCATACAAAAAAAGCTAAAAATAGAAAGATCAATGAAGCTTCTACTTACTGCCGTCAAAAAATGAGGAAGTGGGAACAATAGATAAGGAAATGTGATAATGGACTAATAAAGTGGGTGACTAATAGAGTTTTTGGAAATGGAGGAACTTGATAGAACACAAGAAGATGAAAATGAAGATGAAAATAGCAAGCTGTGAAAAGTATATAGCACCTTATATGGTGCTTTAAATAGAAGCGTCATATAAGGAGGGAGGAGCTATGACGCTTTGTGTCAAAGGGTCATAGCTTCCCAAAATTAAAAAAATAAAATTAAAAATTGAAAAGTATATAGCACCTTATATAGCGTTTTATAAGCTATAGTGCTTTGTGTCAAAGTGCCATAGTTTCCCAATTTTAAACCCAAAAAAAAAAAAATTGAAATGCCTTGGATTGGAAGGCGCTTTAATATTTGCATGGCCTTAGCGAGCCAATGTCACAATGTGGTCTAGTGAAGCACCTTCCAAAATCCTATATATTTAATTTTTTTAAAGTGACTAAATTATTTTTTTTAAAAAAAGTAAAGGAAGCAATGACGCTTGTATTACAAATACCAAAGCTTCCCTTAGTTTGACCACTTCTTTTTTTTTTAAATGAAAGGGAAGCAATGGCCTTTTTTTTTTTTTTTTACATATTTGGGTGGAAGGCGCTTCCCAGACAAGCGCCTTTCAAGGCCATATTAGTACAAGTCTTTGGAAGGCGCTTACCTGGAACGTGTTATACAAGTTATTTTTTTTTAAAAAAAAATGTCAACCATGACGCTTGCTTGGTGCTTTATTTTATTTAAAAAAAAAAAGCCTTGTGTGACGCTTGTTTAGGCAAGTGCCACAGAAACTTAACATTAGTTATAGTGCTTATAGTAGTAAGTGTCACAGCTTCTAAATACTTTTTTTTTTTAAAAAAAGTATCTATTTGTGGCACTTCTTTAAAAAAGGGCAACAAGAGGGACACCACTAAATCCATCTTTTATAGCAGTTAGTTCACATTAGGTGCACATAGAATCTATGAGCACCTAATGCTAATCTTTCAAACGACATCGCAGAGACGGACTGGCCGACTCTCCCGTCTGTCCCATTCCCACACTCTCATTTCCTCTCTTCGATCCTCACCCTACTTTAGCACTCAACACTGTGATCCTTGGCTCTCATTTTCTCTTCTTAAGCTGTTGGGTCTCTCAATTTTTATATTTTAAATTAAACATTTATATAATTAAGAAAATAAACGTTGCAATTAATTGTCTGATCAAGCAATTTTTTAATTAAAACAAAATATTTAAATGTATTAAATAAAAAAATAAAATGTTAAGTAGCATACAACACTTTAAAATATTTTTCTACTATCACTCTTGACATAAACTGATTTTTTATACATCTAATACTTTAGAGTTTTTTTCCACTAATGCACAGTGTTCTAAAATGTAAAATGTTTTTCAAAAGCAACGAACACTTTAAATTTATAATATTAAGTGATACCGAAAAAATAATTTAGAGTGCTAGGAAAATCAAAAATTATTTTGAAATATTAGGTGCTTTGAAAAAATATTTTAGGATATTGGATTGAAACTAAAAAATTCTCTTGATCCAACTACATTTAATTGTTTATATGTTTCTTAGAATTATAGGTAATCAAATCATATTGTTTGGATTTTTTTCCTCAAATATTTAGGAGGCCTAGTTTTAGTTTACATATATTTTTAAAATGCATATATGGTATACATCATAATTTTTTAAAAAATACTTCTAGGTGTTAGATTATATAAAAAATAATTTATGACAATGAGTGTTATTAGAAAAATATTTTAAGGCATTGCATGCTACTTAACACTTTTTTTTTATTCAATACATTTAAATATTTTATTTTAATGATTAAATTGCTTGATCAAACAATTGATTGCAACGCTTATTTTTTTAAATTATACGGATGTTTAAAATTAAAAAAAAATTTGAGACCCAACCGCCCAAGAAGAGAAGAAAATGAGAGATGGGATCACAGTGTTGCGTGCTAAAGTGGGGTGGAGACTGGAGAGAGGAATTGGTGGTGTGGGCGGGGGACAAACGTGGCAATGGGCAGTGCGTCTCTATGATGTCGTTTGAAAGATTATCATTAGGTGCTCATAATCTATGAGCACCTAATGCGGACTTTACATAGATACACTAACAAGAGCCTCAGTTTGCACAAGATCTAATCCTAGGGGGTTCGGAGAAATAAAAAATGCAGTTACTGCTAATTTTATTAAAAGCAATTATGTAATGTTACAAAAAAAAACTTAATTATGTTATGAATATAATATTTATGGATAATTATATCCTCATTATTTTCTATTCTCTCACCATTTCCTATTCTCATCCATTAATTCCTATAATTATGGAATAAAATTAATTATAGATTAGAGAGTTATGCCTATAAATAGAAGGCATATGTTATGTATTTGAAACAACACTGAAGAGTGAATGAGAGTTTCTCTTTCTTGCTTTCTACTGTTATCATCTTTCCTTTTATTTTATAACATATTATCAGCACAAAAATTCTAACGAAGGCATACTTCTCTCTAGTTATTTTAACGATTTCCTCTACCTCCTTTTTACCGATTGTTTTAAACATCGGGGTTTTATGACTTAAATTGAATATTGTTATTGTTTTCTATCTTATTTTAATCTCCTTTACGAGTTCTTTTATATTATTAATATTTTTATTTTAGTATGGTCATAAGCCATACAACTCTATTTTCTTATTCTGAAATTATATGGCCAGAAGTTATATTACTTTTAATTTTTTATTCTAACCAAAAATCATATCGCTTTAATTTCCTATTTTAAAATTATATGACTATAAGTCATATTGTTCTAATTTTCTATTATGAAATTATATGGTCAAAAGCCATATCGCTTTAATTTTCTATTATAAAATTATATGACCAAAAGTCATATCGCTTTAATTTTTCATTCTGAGATTATATGACTCGAAGTCATATCGCTTTAATTTCCCATTATGAAATTATATGGCCAGAAGTCATATTGCTTTAATTTTCTATTCTTAAATTATATGACCAAAAGTCATGTCGCTTGAATTCTAAAATTATATGACCAGAAATCATATCGTTTTAATTTTTTATTCTAAAATTATATGACCAGAAGTCATATCGCTTTAATTTTCTTTTCTGAAATTATATAATCAGAAGTCATATTGCTTTGATTTCCTATTATATGGCCAAAAGCCATATTCCTTTTTTGATATTATATGACTAGAAGCCATATTACTTTGATTTCTTATTATATGACTAGAAGCCATATTTATTTTATTCCTATTTTGATATTATATGGCCATAAATCATGTACTTTTTTCTCACTTACAATATGGCCAGAAGCCATATTCATTTGATTCCTTATTATAAGGCCAAAAACCATATACTTTTTCATCTTCTATCTTATTATATGACCATCAACCATATAATTTTATTTATCCTAAAGATGAAGATAAAAAGAAAAAAACTATATAATTTTATTTATCCTGAAGATAAAAGGTAGGAAGCCATATAATTCTAATTTTTCATCTTGAGATTAATTGACCTAAAAACATGAGTACTAAATGGCATGAAGCCATAAAGTAAAGTTTTAATTTTATTGTAATATTTACTTTATGAATTATTTCTTATCCTTATGTATTTCCTATTATTATTGTTTGTATTATTATATTGTGTTTTTACTTTTTATATTTTAAGGATTTTCTTTTATTGCATTAGTCTGAACTATGTTAAACCTTACAAAATTTGAATTTGAGGCTCTTGTCATTACTACAAAGAAGTATTTATCTTGTCTAATCCATGAATTTTCTACGCCACCATTTGCATGAAAGTCTCAAAACTAAATATATATGACCATAAAAAACCCATTTGTTCTTTGTAAAAAATTAAAAGAAAGGTATGGTCACCTGTAACATCCTTATTTTTATTTTACTATATAATTATACTTTGGTATAATTATACTTTTGAGATAAGTATAAATTTAATATAAAGTTTTTGAAAAAAAAAGAAATTAAAATTTAATTAATAAAATAATAATATAATAAAAATAATATTATATTATAAAATAATATAATAATAAATTTCTCTACAGTGAGTTTGTGGGCGAGTTTGTGCCCTAAACTCCAAAATATTTTGAGGGAGTTTGTGTCCTAAACTCCGATATGTCTTGTAAGAGTTTGTGGGTGGATGTTGTGCCCTAAGCTCCGAAAATATATTAAAAAAATAAAAAAATCACTGATTTTATATAATTGTATTGGATAATACTTGTTGTGAGAAAGTGTCGTTATATCACCAGAAGATGGTTATCATTCCAAATGCTCCTTATGAATGGATACATCAAATTTGCTCTTAAAGTAGCAATATCGTAAATGAGGTTTAAAAAATATGCTGAATTAATTTCTTACCTCCATTTAGCCAAACAAAACAATGAGGTTTTGTTGAAAAATCATAAATCTCGTCCAATTGGCTTGACTCTATTCCCAAAAGTGAATGTAATAATGAATGAATCTAATTGTGGGCATGGATGTGGATGTAGTCGTGGCTACAACCATAAGTGTAGTCGTGGTCATAATCATAATGGTTCAAATTCTGACTCAAAATGGGGAAATATTGAAATAAATTATGTTGATAAAGCTAATAATTCTAAATATGGTAACATGGATACTTCTCATTTATATGATGTTGGTTTCTTAAAATAAATTATCTTCATCTATTTAAACTACTATAATTTAGTGTGTTTAAAGTTGCTACTATCATGTGTATTTCTCTTTTTAATTATATTTCTTTTTATTTTCATATTTCATTAAATGAAAAATGAAACTTATTGACATTAATCTTGAAGATTCATGTCTCATTGATAGTGAACAATCTACACCATACTAAAAAAATGCTAAATATTTTTCTTCCTTAGTATGCAAGAAACCAATGTTCAGACTACATCCAAAACTATAAATCTGATTGAAGGCTCGAGAATACCTAATATTCTGTTACCAAAAATGAACAAAATTATATATTGATAATGCACTCTATTCTATCAAGTCTAAAAGAAACTCATTAGGTTTCAAGGATATTCGTAGAAATTGACATCATATAGAAACAACAACTGAAAATAATTAGGAATATCTTCATATCATGAATTTAGTTTCTAGTAGAAAATGCATAATAGAAAGTTTTCCTGTTTTTTCTTCTACCTTGTACTATACATTTATAAGCATAATTGAAACACACACTACTATAAATCAAAAGTTTACCAATGTAAACCAGAAGTTTGCCAATGTAAATCAGAAGTTTACTAGTGCATTTAATATTTGGCATGACCGGTTAGGCCATTATATGTCATTCATTATACCAAAAATAATTAGGAATTCATGTGGTCATACCTTGAAGTGTAAACAAATATCACAATCCCATGATTTCTCATATGTTGCATGTTCTAAAGGAAAGTTGGTTATTTGGCCCTCACCAAGTAAAATTGAAAGTGAGTCTCTCACATTTCTAGAACGGTTACATAGAGATATTTATGGGCCAATATACCCACCATGCGGGCCATTTTGGTACGGTATGATTTTAATTGATGTATCAACAACATGGTCACATGTTTGCTTATTATTTTCTTGCAACTTGGCGTTTGTGAGATTGTTTGCTTAATTGATTAGATTAAAAGCACAGTACCCTGATTATCCTATTAAGAAAATATGTCTTGATCGTGATGATGAATTTATTAGATATGAATTTTAATGATGTCAAATATAGATACTAAATATTAAGGACAAAAAGTTTACATAATGTATTTATCATATACATTGACTAAATACTATGTTTAATGTGAAATATATTTTGTAGATTAGTCAAGCAAATAATAAGAAGATATTGAAGAATGAAATTATCAAATATAGGGAAATGAAGTCAAGAAAAGAAATAAGTGATTGGATTGATGAGAATGATCAAGAGAAAGAAAAAGAGAATAAATTAAAGAAGAAGAACTTACAAAATATAATGTGAATATCAAGTTTCAAGTTCTTAGATTTGGGATTGGAGGTTGTTATGCTAAATTAGAAGTTGGAATGGCTTAATTAGATGTTAAATTGTCTTATATCGAGGTCATATCAACTTCACTCAAGTGATACTTCATTATCACTTGAGTTACACCTCCAGAAGAGTGATTTCTACATGTTTCACTCAAGTTAAGGAAGCTCCACTCGAGTAATTATCCAATTTCAGCATACTTTGTTCAGCTCTATTTTCATTCAGCATGACATAGGCTCGGTAATTTGATTATATCTCTCTAACCAAAAATCCAATTGAGCTGAAACTTATTTCATATAAAACTAGATCTCAAATGTGACACACAAACACCAAGATCAAGTTCAACAGAGTTCAGATGAAAAGGGTATTAGTTTTGGAAGTTGGCACTGGAATTTCTCACATTATTCCAAAACAGGTTCAATAATTTGGACATACCTCCTACACCAAAACTTTGAATGAGGTATGATAAGTAAAATATATGCATATTTATTTTCCCTTATATGAAGCATTTTTGGATGACATTTGAGCTTAATGTAATGAATTTGGGTGTAATTGATAAATAAATAATGATTTGACATAAAATAGAATTCATTGGAAAATACTAAATTTTGACCCTGTTTCATTTTTTAGGCATTATTCGGAGCTCTAGACGTCGAATTGGGAAGTTCTTTATATGAATAAAAAGCTGAGAAAATTCCTACAACTTTTATGTTGAGGCAAAAACTCAGTTCTGTCCTTAAGAGCTCCGAATTTGGCTTAGAAGTTGAGCACGTGATTTTGTCCATGTCTGACCTTTGTCCACTAATTTGACCATAACTAGAGCTACAAATGTTGAAATGAGGAGCTCTTATATGAGTTTTCAAGCTAAGATCCAGATCTACAACTTTCATGAGGATAACAAAGTAAGATTCCAATGTTTTAATTGCCAAACGTTAGTTGTAATCAAGGAGTAAAGTGGTCACAAAGTCAATATTGGTGGCTTAGAGTCAAGATTCTTACCAAACATGTGGAAATTCTTACATCCAATTCATCTATAAATAGAGGAGTGGAAGGCACAAGGGAGGACCATCTTAGAGTTTAATTTCATGCATTTTTGTTATTCTTGCATACCTCTTACATGGAAGGTTTAGGTAGCCCTCCTTTATGGATGGTATATGTTGCTTCCTACATGGAAGGTTTTACCTACTATATGGAAGGCTAGATTTTTCTATTTTCACGCATCTTGTAGTTGTACCTTTATGTTTTAGAATTTAATGATCATGTTTTCTGCAATATTTATGAAGTTTTCAATTTATTTTGGTTTTGTTTTTAATTTTATCATGAGTTAAATTTTATTTTTCCTAGGGTGATGACGTAGCTTACTAATGATGGATTGAATCTTAACTTATTAAATCTAGTTTTAATTTTTCTTTCATGATTGAATTTTAATTATTGCTCTTAATGCTTTCAATTGATTCGCCACCTTTTGGATGATTTCAACATGCATGTTTAGACCGGAAGGAGATACATGTGTGTGGATCGTATAATTAAAACCATAATTTGCATATGAAATAGGAATATATTCATATGGGTTGTGTAGTCTTAATTGAGTTCCATAAATCTTAATGCATGATTGATTGCTTAAATTCATATAGGAATATATTAGGTTAGCAATTAATTATAGAATTACTTAACCTTGGAAGAGGCTAGTAATTAAAATAGGGAAACTCGACTATCAATCATGTAGAATAAATTAAGCTAGAATAGATAAGTGATTCAATCCGGAGTTTGCTAAGTGAAATCTAATCCCTAGGGCCTTTTTATTATATTTGTCTTTACAACAATTGCATTTTCATTTAATCATTTTTATCTTGCAATCTCAACCACCAACTAATCGATCTGCTAAATAGTATTAAAATTATCAATTTTGGTACTTAGTGATCAATCCTCGTGGGAACGATACTCTACTCACCTCTATATTATTTGTTTACGACAGTGTACACTTACACTTCTAAATACACCATCCTACACTAGTAACAAGTTTTTGGCGTCGTTGCCGGGGATTGTTGTCATTAATATCAATACCAAGTAATGTTAATACTAATTTGGTCTTTACATTACATTTGTCTTCTTTTTGGTGTCTTGTGTTTATTTTCAGGCTTTTGCTTAGTGCATGACAAGATCGAAGAAGACTGAATTACAACCTATGATTCAGAGATCGAAAGAACTTGCCGAAGAAATCGGAGAATTCAAAAGCAGTCTACTCCAATTAATTCGATGGCAAATCCGGAGGGAGAAACAACATATACCAAAACACTCCGTGACTATGCAACACCAACAGTCATGGAGACAACTTCTGGAATTTGAAAACCACTAGTAGCAGCTAATAATTTTGAACTCAAGCCTGCAATTATCTAGATGATGCAAGCAATTCAGTTCGGTGGTTTACCAACAGAAGATCCCAACACACATATAGCCAGCTTCCTAGAAATTTGTGACACATTCAAGCATAATAGTGTTACTGATGACACCATTAGACTTAGACTTTTCCCTTTCTCACTCAGGGATAAGGCTAAGAGCTAGCTATACTCTCTACCAGTGGGAAGCATAACTACATGGGATGCCTTGGTGCAGAAATTTTTGGCACAATACTTTCCTTCAAGAAAAATAGCTAAATTGAGGAATGAAATTACCTCATTTAGTCAACAATAATTTGAGAGCCTCTATGAAGCATGGGAAATATACAAGGAGTTGCTAAGAAAATGTCCTCATCATGGGTTACCAGATTGGTGGCAATTGCACTCATTCTATAACGGGATGACGCATACAACCAAAATTCTTGTAGATGTTGTAGCTGGAGGATCTTTTATGGGAAAGAGTCTAGAAGATGCTTACAATATTCTTGAGGAGATGGCAGTCAATGCATACCAATGACCTTCTGAACGTCATGTTTCAAAGAAAGTGGTTGGAGTGTACGAGCTGGATATCCTTACAACTTTGTCTTCTCAAGTTGCATCTATATCCAAGCAAGTGAACTCATTGACAAGTCAAAAAAATGCAATCAGCACTCCTCATGAAACCTGTGATCGATATGGAGAACCTCATGTGAGCACGTAATGTCAAGAAGGACACCCATCCGTGCCTTCTCAGTCTGAGCAAGCTCATTATATCAAAAATCAAAGAAATGATCCATTCTCAAATACTTACAATCTAAATTGGCAGAATCATCCAAACTTTAGTTGGAAAAATAATCAAAATGTGTTCAAGCCACAAGGGAACTACCAGCAATAAGCTCTTCAACCACCAAATTCGCCACAGAGAAAATGAATATAGAAGATGTATTGGCTCAACTAACCATGAATACATCTCAATTCATGGCTAGGACTGATGCAACACTCAGAAGCCACAAAGCCTCAATAAAGAACTTGGAGATCTAAATGGGCTAAATTGCAAATATGCTGAATTCCAGACAATCAGGTACTCTTCCAAGTGATACTAAAAGAAACCCAAAAGAGCATGTGAATGCCATTTCATTAAGAAGTGAGAAAGAATTAAAAGATCTTGTAATTCAACAGAAGAAAGATGAAAAAAAAGAAAGAAAGTGAAGAAGAATAGAAGAAGGAAACACATAATCCTCAAGAGGATGATGTGGTACCAGGAAGAATAAGCTTTCCAGATAACCCTCCTTCATATGTACCACTAGTTCCATATCCTCAGAGACTTGTAAAGGCAAAGCTAGACAAGCAGTTTAAAAAGTTTCTGGAGGTTTTTGAAAAAGCTACATATCAACATTCTTTTGCATATGCTCTTGCTCAAATGCCCAGCTATACAAAATTCATGAAGGATATTCTTTCAAATAAGCGTAAACTAGAGGAATTCGAGACAGTTGCACTTACTGAGGAGTACATTGCCATTTTGCAAAAGAAACTACTACCAAAGCTGAAAGATCCAGGAAGCTTTTGCATACCTTGCACCATAGGTCAATGTAACTTTGAAAGAGCACTTTGTGACCTGGAAGTAAGTGTAGAAATATCATGCCTTTATTTGTCTATGGAAAACTCGGTCTAGGAGAGGTGAAGCCTACCACTGTTTTATTACTTCTAGCTGATCGATCAATAAAACATCCGAGGGGTGTCTTAGAAGATGTTCTAGTGAAGGTGGACAAACTCATATTCCTAGTTGATTTCATTATACTTGACATAGAAGAAGACCAAGAAATTCCTATCATTCTTAGGAGGCGATTCCTAGCAACTTGGAGAACTTTAACAGATGTGCAACAGGGAAAGTTGAATTTACAAGCTCAAGATGACCAAGTATCTTTTAACATTTTTGAGGCTTGGTCATTTCCAAATGAAGGTGACACCTGTTACAGAGTAGATACAATGACCAGTTGCACAAAAGATGTGGTAAACAAAAGCTGCATGGATCAACCACTCGCAAATGGGAATAGTAGATGTTTCAAAATCAACTAATCCTGAAGTTCACAAAGAATATTAGGCAATAAAAATCTTAAATTCTGACTTAAAGGCGGCTGGTAAGAAGAGACTTCTCCAACTCAATGAGCTTGGAGAATCCAAACAAAAAGCTTAAAAGAATACAAAGTTATACAAGAAGAAGACAAAAATGTGGCATGACAGAAAAATTTTGAGGAGAGAGTTCACACCGGGACAGAAAGTGTTGTTGTATAACTTAAGGCTAAAGCTCTTTCCAGGAAAGCTGAGATCAAAGTGGTCAGGACCTTTTATTGTGGTTCAAGTATGGCCATATGGAGCAGTGGAGACTCAAGATGGTGATCAAAATTTTAAAGTGAACAAGCAAAGGCTGAAGGAGTATAATGATGGTAACTCAACACTTTGAAAACTATCACCACATTCGAGGAACCAATAGGTAAATTCTAAACTTCAAAAAAAAATAAAAAAATAAAAAATAAATTATTGATTTAGTCTTTGTCTAGCTAAAGATGTTAAAGAAGGGCGGCTATTTGGGAGGCAGTCCAAAATTTCTTTTCATAGTCTTTCATTTTTATTTCCTACTCATTAGAGCACTCTACATTGCATCCTTAAATTTTAGTCCTTATCATTGTCATGGAATAATTTCTTTCAAATCTCAAGAACATGTTTTCTACTCTTCTCAAAGATGTGCTCAGGAAGATCTATGGCTGTTGACTTGAGAGAATGAAAAATTTTAAGCGTTTAGGCTTTCTTGAGGATGTTCGTTGGATCATCGAAGCTAAGGTACATTTAATAGGTGAGATTCATGAATCATTTATTAAACTTATGACAGGAATGGGAAGAAGCTCTTATTCCAAAAAGAGAAGAGCTAAAAGAATGCAGGTCTGTTCTAGATGTGCAAGGTGGAATTGTGATTAGCGCTGTCGAAGCAAAGGTATGGTTTCGATAAATTGAGAAGATAAAATTCAATTTATAAAGGATGGATTGAGTAAGGAGTCATTGGATGATATCATTCAGATTGTTGAGACGCATCCTAGTGGTGATGTTCATCGTATTCTTCTCGATTTATTTGATATATTCAACAAAGAAAAAGAGCGCTATCGTCTTGGGAATCTGACGTAAAAGACCCTATTTTCCAATTATAAGAAAACTGGATGGAAAGCAAATCCTCGATTCATAAAAGCGTTCAAGCTATTACTGGACATAAAACTAGAGGAAGGTGTGAGCCATAATCACAACTACTGTACATAATCATGCTTTTGTCTAATCTATCTTGTATTTTCAGTAACTTTTTGACTTTCTTTACTCACTTTACTTAATTTCTTCATGCAATGGCCCACTGGCCATTTATGTCAGTAATTCTTTTCAAATTTTTTTGAAAAATGTACGATTTGCATGATTTTGTTATCGTTGTATTAGTAGTATAAATATGTATTTTTCTACTTGTAAAAACACAAAATGTCTGAGGGAAAAATAAAAATGAGTGATATCACCCTAAATTGTAGATTTAAATCTATCTGCATTTTTGGTGAAACTGACTCAGAAAGGATGGAGAGTTTATACCTGCAGCACAGGAATTGGGACGTGCACTAGCTGCTAGGAGGATCAATTTTGTCTACGGGGGAGGTATTTAGGGCCTAAGAGAAAGTATGGCTATTGCTGCAACTATTAATGGTAGCAAATATTTATGCGTAAGGGTGAAGGAGTTAGAAAATCACATCTTCTCTTTAGGGTAAGGGTTAAGAGTTAGAGGTTTCAAGTCTACGTGAACGAATGGGATGTATGTTCTACCATGCTGATGCTTTTATTTCTCTACTCGGTGGTTTTGAAACGTTGGATGGGATCTCGAGCGTTGCATATTGGGCTAAACTTAACTTTCACAAAAAGCCATTAGGATTGTTAAATGTTAATGATTTTTATGATAATCTGTTGTCTTTTCTTGATCATGCTGTGGAAACAGGATTCATACCCCAAGCGACTCGTCATTCCATCATTTCTGTGCCAACTGCTGATCAACTACAAACATATGAACCTCAACCAGATCTGTTAGTCGAGCATATGGGTGGGCAATCTTCAGACAGCAGTCAGAAGCAGAATCCAGATACCACTCTCCAGTTGTAACTTTCCTTTATCTTATGGTTTTATTCTTAGCATTTTGGTTTAATTTATTATGTGTTTGGATAAAAAAAAAGTTCTCTAATCTCTTAATGACATTGAGGACAATGTTTGAATTAGGTTGGAGGAGAAAAAAAGAGAGCATAATTTCTCCATTAGATAGTTAGTTACTAAAACTATTAGATGCATGTGGTGTGAAAAGATGACAGAGTAAAGAGTTATTCTTAACTCTTGAGACGCATCTTATTAGTTGCATTTTTTCTTTCTTCCTGTTTCATCTAAAAAAAAGAGAGGTCCGATTTTTTTTAAAAAAATTTTGTATGAGTTTTTTTCAATGATTTTAAGAAGTATATAAGTTTGAAGCATGGAGCAATTGAGTTTAGAGATTTTATAGCATGATTGAACAACTGATTGTTGGATTTGGTGATGAATTTTGAGATTGAATGAGCTGAATTTTAAAGTACCTAACCGTGAGCTTTTGAGCCTATAATGATTATCTTTCTTGTGTGTGATATTCACCTATTGAGTTGTTACTCTAGAACTTGCTTTACATCTGGTTGAAATTACATGTCACATGCACATTAAAAAAATGATAAAGGCATTCATTTTCTTTAGCCAGAGTCAAAAAGCCAACCTTGCAATTATATCATTTATAAACCCCTTTGAGCTTGATTGATTATTTCTTTATTCTCAACCCATTAATGTGTTTTAATGATATATCAAGTGCTTTTACTTTGTTCAAAAGATTAACAGAGCATTTGAAATCTTTGTGAAATGATCTTTTGATAAGTGTGGGGGTGTGTACATTATCAACTGTAGAATTGCAGAAGTTAAAAAAAATAGAGAAAAAAAGAAAAAAAAGAGAGAAAAAAGGATATTTAGTATTTGAATAAAAATTATGGGATGAGATGAGTCTATTCATAAGATGACTCATTTTTCAATTGCTCTATTTATTTCTTAGATGTAATCCTTCATATTACTATTTACATTTCTTTTACCCTAGCCCCATTACAACCTTCAATAAGACCTTTTGATTTGAATTATGCATTTGAATTCGGTAGTGGAAATTGAGATTTTTAGCAAGCTTATGGTAGTGCAACTTTTTTAGGTGAATTTGAGCGAAACACTTACCCTTAAACACTTGAGAGATTGAGAGAACGAGTCACAATTATGAATTTGGTTTATTCATTTTCAAATGAAGTTACCAGTTTATACTTTTGTTGATTCAAGAATACTATGATTTATTTATTCTTTAATTATGTCATTGTTTATAACTTGACACTTCTGATTTTGTAGAAGCACTTATTAGTCAATCCTTCTTGTCCGAAGACGTCTAAGAACTAAGTATGGGGGAATTTGATAAGTAAAATATCTACACATTTATTTTCTCTTATATGAAGCATTTTTGGATGATATTTGAGCTTAATATAATGAATTTGGGTATAATTGATAAATAAATAATGATTTGACATAAAATAAAATTAATTGGAAAATACTAAATTTTGACCATATTTCAGTTTTTAGGCAATATCTGGAGCTCTAGACATTGAATTGAGAAGTTCTTTATATGGATAGAAATATAAGAAAAATTCCTACAACTTTTATGTTGAGGCAAAAACCCAATTCTGTCCTTAAGAGCTCCGAATTTTGCTTAGAAGTTGAGCATGTGATTTTGTTCAGGTTTGACCTTTGTCTACTAATTTGACTATAAATGGAGCTAAAAATGTTAAAATGAGGATATCTCATGTGTTTTCAAGCTAAGATCCAGATCTACAACTTTTATGAAGACAAAAAAGTGAGATTCCAATGTTTTGATTGCCAAACATTAGCTGAAATAAATGAGTAAGGTGGTCATAAAGTCAATATTGGTGGGTTAGTCAAGATTCTTACCTAACATGTGGAAATTCTTACACCCAATTCATCTATAAATAGAGGAGTGGAAGGCACAAGGGAGGAACATCTTAGAGTTTAATTTCATGCATGTTTGTTGTTCTTGTATACCTCCTACATGGAAGATTTAGGTGGCCCTCCTTTATGGATGATATAGGTTGCCTCCTACATGGAAGGTTTTACCTACTATATGGAAGGCTAGATTTTTCTATTTCCACGCATCTTGTAGTTGTATCTTTATGTTTTAGAATTTAATAATCATGTTTTCTGCAATATTTATGAAGTTTTCAATTTATTTTGGTTTTGTTTTTAATTTCATCATGAGCTAAATTTTCTTTTTCCTAGGGTGATGACGTAGCTTACTAATGACGGATTAAATCTAGTTTTAATTTTTCCTACATGATTGAATTTTAATTATTATTCTTAATGCTTTCAATTGATTAGCCACCTTTTGGATGATTTCAATATGCATGTTTAGACCGGAAGGAGATACATGTGTGTGGATCGTATAATTAAAACCATAATTTGCATATGAAATAGGAATATATTCATATGGGTTGTGTAGTCTTAATTGAGTTCCATAAATCTTCATGCATGATTGATTTTTTAAATTCATATATGAATATATTGGGTTAGCAATTAATTATAGAATTACTTGACCTTAGAAGAGACTAGTAATTAAAATAGGGAAACTCGACTATCAATCATGTGGAATAAATTGGACCAGAATAGATAAGTGATTCAATCCGGAGTTTGCTAAGTGAAATCTAATCTCTAGGGCCTTTTTATTATATTTGTCTTTACAACAATTGCATTTTCATTTAACCATTTTTATCTTACAATCTCAACCACCAACTAATCGATCAGCTAAATAGTATTAAAATTATCAATTTTAGTACTTAGTGATCAATCATCGTGGAAACGATACTCTACTCACCTCTATATTACTTGTTTACGATAGTGTACACTTGCACTTCTAAATACACCATCCTACACTCGTAACAAGGTGAAACTTGTGTATGAAACGACACTTAAAATGAATTATGCAGAAGCTATGATCAAGCCTAAAGAGGCTTAGACAAAAGAGATATAGACCTTGTAATTTGACACTCGATGTTCTCTTAATGTTTCTAAGATGTTCCAGAACAACAGTCATTATTCGCATCATAATTTTTGGAAAACAATGAGTTTTGGACTGAAACTTATTACATACATAACTATACTCAAGATGTGTTTCAATGACATAGAGATCACAGTCAACAAAGGTCAGATGGTAGAGATATGAATTTCAGAATTGGATGAACATATAAAGATGCCTCTCCAGACCATCTGCTATGAACTTGATCATAACTTTTAGAATATAACGAATTTGGGAATTGGTTCTTATTGCATTGGAAAAAAGACTTAAAGAGAGTTTTGGAGATAGGTCACTTGCGAAATTTGGAGTTACATTCAAAGAGTTATACTTAATGGAAGTTGACCTCAGTGCCAATCTATCTATGTTCTGAAAAGGAAATGAGTACTTGAGTGATAGTGGATGCACTCGAGTAATGAAACTTCACTTCTAGAATTTCAGCAAGTCACTCGATGATGATTTGATTAAGTTAAGAGTTCAAATATAAAATTACTCGAGTGATGGGGTAAGCATATTACACCTTATATTTACACTCGTTCTGATGAGTTTTATGCAACGAATTCGAACCACTACGAGATATTTCTTTTATAACGCCTTTTCAAATCCCAACCTGAAAACAGGATTCGAACCTACAGTTGAGTGGGTTTTTCTGAAAATTTCAAAATCTTTGCGGAAGTGTATTCTAGTGGTTCGCAACTTTGTTATTACTCATCAATTCTTATATTTTCCCTTTAATTCAATTAGGGTGATTCCCTGCTCAAACTTAGTTCATTCATTTATATACACAACTGTGTAGCCATACAAGGCTACCAAAGTATTTAAATCTAATAAATATACAGTACTGGA
Source organism: Albizia julibrissin (assembly GCA_037074505.1). Classification (NCBI taxonomy): domain Eukaryota; kingdom Viridiplantae; phylum Streptophyta; class Magnoliopsida; order Fabales; family Fabaceae; genus Albizia; species Albizia julibrissin. Next base: position 19,091,354 of record CM073486.1, on the reverse strand, counting down.
TCCTTAAATCTTCGGTCCACCATCACATTCTCTTCTTGTGCAACTTCTTGCATTCCATCTGTGTCCACCTGTCTAAATGGTTGGTTGGGGAGGGTGAGATTTGGGGGAATCTTAATAGTAAACAGTTCTAACCATTGCATACAAGAAATGCTTTGTGGATGACATGCTTCCTAACATAAACTCATGTCAATATAATGACGTATATGCATGCTTAATGTTTAACATATTACACTAATGGCCATAGTATAACAAAACAGAGCTTCACTCATTCAAATATACTTTATACAATTCATCAAAGTAATTAACACATCAATACACAAGCACACATATCAAGTTATACAAGTTAGGAAAGTTTACTACCTCTTGAACTTATGTTCTCTTCTTGTCCCATTTTCTTCCAACCATTGAAGCTTCTTGGAATTTCTTCGATGCTTCTTCTTTCTTGGCTTCTCATGGCCTTAGATAAATATCACATTATTAGTTCCATGAAAAGTAAATGCCCAAAGGGCTACATTAGCCCTAAAGGATTACTTTCACCTTTGGAATTCATACTAATTACATTTAGCCCTTTTTTTTCTCAAATTCGCATGATAGCCAAAAGTTACCAGTATTTTGACTAAACTTTAAAAATTCATAATTAATTCTATAGAACTCTAATTGGGGTGGTTCAAAGTCTTATATGAATCTATTTAAGTCCTCTTTATAGAAAAATATCAATCACTGCCAGATTTATGCAAAAAAGTTTAGAAATCCTCAATCAACCAAACTGTTCCAGAATGTATTACAGATTCAGTGCCTAACTTTAACAAATCATTACTTATAATCTACTAACCCAAATGGAACATATTGTTGGGATTCGTACACCCAGTGGAAGAAATTAACCGTTTAAAATTTTCGAATCCTGAACACGGATCTATCAATGGCGTTTAAACTGAGTAGTCAGAATCGTGCCTTTACGTTTTGCGTCTTGTTCGATCTTTAGGAGCCAACTGCATGAATCAGCTTCCTCTACTGGTATCCATACGAACAAGACCCCAACACTGACAGCGTGCTAACGCCTCTAATGCCTCTTTCTAGGGTTTTCTTTTCTTGCGGCTCTCTAATCACTTCTCATCCATATGGTTCTCTAACCCTACGTTTTATAACTATTTTGGGCTGTATTAAATATTCAAAATTAATCTTAATTAATTTTGAAATTTGAATTGGATTAAATGAATTTTGATTTAATTAAATCTGTCCAACAGATTTAATCTAATCTATTTATTTAATCCGAATAAAGAGCCAACTGATTTAATTTCTCTTTATAAATTAAATCTGAGATACGATATCTCTATTAGTTTTAATTATTTAATTTATCAAATAAATTAAATATAAAACTAACACTACATAATAATATTATTATCTATATATAATAATAATATTATTTTCAAATTAATATATATATATATATATATATATATATATATATATATATATATATATATATAATGATATAAAATTCGTCATTCCTAGATTAAATATTGTATTCATTGAATCTTAGACACATCTGAGATTCAATGAATTTGGACATTATAGCTCATGTTGAGCTATTTTTGTGTGCGACCCTGTAGGCCTACATGAAGTTGGCAGTGGGCGAATAACTGTACTAGCCTACAAGTCGTAAGCGGCCTTTAGCAAGACATTACGACTACCCAATTCACATCAGGATCGTTAATACGATGCAACCTGTCATATAACAATGTCACGTCTATTTTTTCATACTATATTTTGGTCAAGAATGAGGTATGTATAGTGTCATCCTTCTGTTTCTGACCATTACTTTTCTGATTCCTAAGTAGTCTTATAATAGAAACGGAAACTCATTTCCATCACAATATGACCATACGTTTCTCAGACTTACTTACGAGGGGCCCAATAATATCTCTCTACTAATGTGAGGGACAAATTCCATCTTGACCATTCACATTCCTCTACATGGAAACCCCTAAGCCCGATTGTAGCCTTTATCATCACCTGGTTAAAAGTGACTTTTGCTAGGTTAAAACTTAGCAACTCTCATGCAGAAATCTATGATGATCTTAGGTCAGAGGGTATTGTAATGCGGCTATATATGAGATAAGCTTATGACTTAATCTATGCAGCTTTCTCATAGTGAGTCGGTCCAACACATTTTACTCCTATAAGTGCCTAAGACTTTGATTCGTATCTCCATACCTCATCAAAGTCATACTGGTCTTATTTCATCTTTGCTCCCGTATATATAATCGACCAGGGACATTTAGGACAATCTTTATGACACATCCAAAGATACAGTTATCATAATAAACATGCAAATGATATGATAACAAAATTGGAGAAATTCTTTAAATAACAATAATGTTTAAAGTACAATGATTGGCTCCTAAGGCCCATTTTTCAACACATATTATATATCAAATTAAAGATTAATGTGTCTACTATTATTTTGAAAAGTTTCATGATTTTTGGACAATGTTTGATCATCCAAAACCTCATCACAAAAACCTGACCATAATCTGGCAGTGTTCACCTTAGTAACATTGACTTCTAATTTTAGGGTTTTCAATCCAACCCTTTTAAAATCACAATCATACCATATTCTCACACAAATTTGCCCAAAGAATTCATTAGAAACCTCAAATTTTAGAAAAATCACACTCTTTATCCATGCCCTGTTCTAACCGAAATATTAGGGTTTCAAAACAACAATTCACCAATTCACAGTTTATTCACTATACTAGGTTCATATGCTTCCCATACCTCATATAACCACATGTATATGAGTAAAGCATGATGAAACCCTAAATATCCTTAAAAAAATGAAATTAGGGCTGTAAGAAGGTTCCCACAAAACTCAACTAAACAACACAACATATAGCTCAAAATAAAAGCTATAGCTCACCTCTTTCACTTTCTAAGGTTTGTTCTTGATTTCTTCAACTTTGATATTTTGTATATAGCACAAAACACCTTCTTTCAAGAATCTAAAATCATATAAATGAAGCTCTTAGTGAGAGGAACAATTGAAGACCTTAAGAGCAAGAAAGGTGATTATCAAGGTAAAAATTAAGATTGAAGACTCACCTTACTTCTTGAACTTCAAGACTCTTTCTTTTTCCTTTTCTTTTTCTCTCATTTTCTCTCTTATTTTTGTGTTTTTGACCAACTTAATGAATGAAAGAGAGTGGAAGTTTGATTTAATAATCACTCCTTGGCCACTTGCAAAATACTTAGCCGAAATTCACTTAAGGAAGAGAGAGAAAAGATGATGCCAACTTGTGATATTTTCTTGAAAAGCTATCTAGTTAATTAACCAAAGGAGGCTTGGTTAATTGGTATGATCTTTATCACTTCTCTTTCCTCATCCTTGACCGAATTAGATCTTCAAAAAGGGGTGGAATTGTTGACCAATTCTCTCTTCTTGCTACATTTATGTCTAGCCACAATTTTTGACTTTTCAACTTATTTTACTTGACTCAAATTGCTTCATCTTTTGCTTAATTGTGACCAAGCATTTTATTTTCCCTCTTCCTCTCACCTTTTTGGATGTCCTATGCCTAAGAAAAAGGGAAAATATGGGCTTTTAATTTTTATTATCCGAATGACTATTTTGCCCATATATTTTTCCCATTTTCGCACATATACTTAAATCTCTCAAAATTTTCTTTAATCTTTAACAATTCATAACTAATTGCACAGATGTCCAATTAGGATAATTTCAAAGGTTATATGACCCTAATTAGTCTAGTTTCAGGAAAAAATATAGTCATTACACTTCTAGATGCATATCAATACAATATCTCACTTTATTGATCACTACCCTAGAATTCACCAATTTTTCCATGCCAAACTTTAAAAATGTAGAAATTTTAACATACACATCCAAATAAAATAAATGACATATCAAATTAAATCTTGACGTGTCTAATTTTAGACTGAAAATTTTCATAATTTTTGGGCATCATTTTCCTATTTAAAAACATCATGCAAAATGAATGTCCCGCACAGAACACACACTAGCAGCATAATTCCAATTTTTTCTCATGCATTCCTGGGACTCTTGCTAAACCGGGACTTAGTAGTCTACTTGATTCAGGATTATCCTCAAGCATCTAATCCCAAAATTCTGGATATTACAAAGCACTCGAGTAATATGCATCACTTGTAAGTCGCCTGTAAGTCACTTGTACTTGATCTAAGAGTTAGTGATCTTCTAATGAAGATCACTCAAGTGATTCAGGAAATCACTCGAGTGTTTCTTGATCACTTGCAAGACACGTACAAGTGATCTGAAGATACTCGAGTGATTCTTGATCACTTGCATAACACTTGCAAGTGATTTGAAAATCATTCGAGTGATAAGAGATCACTCAAGTGATATCAAGTCATACTTTACTAATATTAGTCACAGTTTTTAATCACCGTCTTCGATTTTTTTGATATTCTTTTAAACTCTTGTAAATCTTAATTATCTTGTTCCTAACCATTCTTAATTATTTCTAATAAAGTTCGCATGAGGATTATAGGTGATTAAACTTGGATTAAAGTTCAACAGTCAAAAAACAACTGTATGTCAGAAGTTTTAACAGCTGCTTCCAATGAACATCTAATGGTCATATTGTAAGATGCTTAACGGGAAAAATGTGCTCAACAATCAAATGCTCTTCATCAACTATAAAATAAGAGGCATTCAAAATGAACAACGCGAGAGCCTATGCCTACAATGTTGATATGATAATATGTTGATACTTCGAATCTTACCCGACTGAAGCTCTATAATCATACTCCTACCATGTACTTCAATGTTAATAGTCATCTACTTCATATAGAGAGAAGTATGCTTTCATTATAATCATTCTATATTGGTGAGAGTTACTCAAGATTGGGGGATCTTAAGTGGGAAACAGATTATATCTTTATAGTACGTAAAGGGGATTTATGTTCACAATGCGAGAATTGTAAAGGCTTCACAAGTGTCGGATCAAACTTGTGGGATTGTAGTGTTTCTTAAGTACCCGTTTAAACTTTAGGGAGATAGTGGATTAAAATCTCAGAATGAGCTTAGAGATTGGACGTAGGTCATCATGGATTAGGCTGAACTAGGGTAAATCACATTTTATATCTTCTCTTCCCTAACCTTTTATATTTCTAGCATATATGGTTTGAATAACTGAATATGGATTTATAATTCATTACTTTCATACTTATTGCTTTCATTAAGAGTGAAAAGTTTTTCAAAGTTCTTAAACTTTTATCTTACATCCAATTCATCCCTCTTGGGTGTCAACTGGTTCTAACAAAATTTACTTCACAAACTTTAAATGAATATTGAATGTCCCTTGGAATTGATGTTGAATGTCATGTAGCTCATGTTCATATGCAAAATGGATTTGCAAAATCTTTGGTTAAACGGTTGCAATTAATCGTAAGATGTTTGTTAGATATGATTAGTTTTAATGATGTAAAATATAGATATCAAACATTAAAAGTAAAAATATTACATAATGTATTTATCTTTTACATTGACTGACTATTATATTTAATAATACATATCTTGTAGATTAGTCAAGCAAAGAAAGAAGATGTTAAGGTCAACTATAAAGAATGGTCAAGATGAAGAATAAAAAGATTGAAAAAAAGAAAAACTTTCATCATATCATAAAAAGAAGCTATTGAATTGGAGTATTAACCATATTCATTCAGTTGAGACACCACTTGAAAAGCCAGTACTTCAAACCCCTTCCACATCTCAGAGGCTATTCTTGAGCCTTCTATTAAGCACACTTCAGAGCCTACCATTGAGCCAGCCACATTTCACTCCTATGAACCTGATTCATCATAGTTGCGTTGCGAAAGTGTGATGAACACAACATCATAAATCTAACACAACAAGAAAAGAAGGCAACAAACTTCATGGAGCAATACATCAGCTTGCTGTCGAATATAAATGAGCATTTCTAAACCCTTCCTCTTTATATTTTGAGAATAGTTTGCATATCTTTGATTTCAATTTTCCTTGATTATGAAAGTTTTCTTGAAAACCTTTCTAAATTGTTTCAAATTTATTTTCATGAAAACCATTTTTTATTTGCATCACATTAAAAATAAAAATAATTTCAAATAAAGGGAGAGAAAATTGTTTTCTTGACACATTCATTTTGATTAATTGAGAGAAATACATTTCTAAGTTGATTTCATATTTGCTTCTCCTCAAGTATTTCTTCTTTATATTTCAAACTTTTTGTTGATGTCAAATAAGGGGAGAGAAATGCAAAAAAATATGTTGCACTTAATTTGCTTTTATCACTCATACATATTTTTCATAAGGGATTTTTCATCATAAAAAAGGAGGAGAATGTTAGATATGATTATTTTTGATGATGTCAAATATAGATGCCAAATATTAAGTATAAAAAGTTTGCATAATGTATTTATCTTCTACATTGACCAACTATTATATTTAATGATGCATATATTGTAAATTAGTCAAGTAAAGAAAGAAGATGTCAACTATGAAGAATGATCAAGATAAAGAATAAAAAGATTGAAGAAAGAAGAAATTTCATCATATCATAAAAAGAAGCTATTGAGTTGGAGTATTGAGAATGATCAAGAGAAAGAAGAAAGAGGAAGATTGAAGATAATAGTTAAGAAAAACAAGGAGATATCAAAAAGGATTGTGGAAATTAATCAAGAATAAGGAGAAGAGATTGAAGAAATAAGAACTAGCAAGATCTAATGGGAATATCAAAGATTCAAGCTCTTAGATGAGATACTGGAGGTCTCTATGGTCAAATGGAGGTTAGAATGGGTCAATTCGAAGCTAAAATGACTTATATGGAAGTTATACCAACTTCACTCCAATAATCACTCGAGTGGCACCTCCAGAGATGATCACTCGAGTGACCACTCAAGTGATTTTCTTTATCACTGGTAGCATCACTCGAGTGGCATCTCCAGAGATGATCACTTGAGTGAGCACTCGAGTGATGACCACTTTGTTGTTCTCTGTTTTCGTTTAGTATGATAGAGGTTTAGTAATTTGGTTATATCTCTCAAACCATAAATCTGATTGAGTTGAAACTTATTTCATATGAAATTAGACTTCAAATGAGACACATAGACACCAAGATCAAGTTCAAAGGAGTTCAGATGAAAGATATGAGTTTTGAAAAATGACATTCAAAATCAACTTTGTATTCCAGAACATGTTCAATAATTTGGTTATATCTTTTAAACCACAAATCCAATTGAGGTGAAACTTTTTTCATATGAAACTAGACTCATAATTTGATTTATATACATCAATTTTATGCTCAAATATTATCATATGAAAGAGATATGAAATTTCTAAGTTAGTACTTGAAAGCCACACTGTGTTACAAACTAAACATTACATATTAGATCATAACTTTTGGAATACAATATATTTGAAATCAATTCTAGTTGCAGTGAAAAGTAGACTTAAAGAGCTTTCTTTGGATGAGTTACTTTTTAAATTTAGAGTTATATTCAAAGATTTATGCCTTATGGAAGTTGATGCTCGAAATTCAAACATTGTTCAGACTAGCAGTCACTATTTAGATCATAACTTTCATAATACAATGAATTTAGAGATGATTCTTTTTGTATTGGAATATAGACTGCAAGAGCTTTCTGATGATAGATCATTTGCTAAATTTGGATTTAAAATGAGTTCTTCACTAGTAAATATCACTCCAACAATGTGAAAGTGATGCACATCACTTCCAGTTGCACTTCTAGTAATGTATTGTTCACTTTAAAGGTCAATATGGTAATCATTAGAGTTATGATCACTAGCACATCACTCGAGTGATCCATCCAGTACTCTGTGAAGATCACTTGAGTGATAGATCCCAAAAAATAGAGCACGTAACTTCTAAAAATCATTGGAATGTTGTGTAACTTGCTCTTCTTACTTCTAATCACTCTAACACTTCATTATACATATGCTTAAGTATTTTCTAGGTGATCAAATAAGGATTAACGCATAAATTGGAAAAAGCAATTTTATGTCAGAAGCTTCCAACGGCTATTTCAACAGTCATATTTATTAAGCCTTAACAGAAAGAAGAAAAGCTCAATGGTCATCAATCTTCATTAACTATAAATAGAAGAGCATTCAAAGCATAAGAGAAGAGCGCACACTAGTGCAAAATAGGCTTTTTAGACCGCATCATTTAGACCGGTTATTGCGGAAAAGGTCTAAAAGAAAGGCGGAGTGGCAATTCAGTAATTAAAATCAATTTTTTAGACCGGTTGTTTAAACAACGGTCTAAAAAAACCTTATTTAGACCGGTTATATAAACAAATGGTCTCAAAAAGAAATTAAGACCAGTTGTTTAAACAACCTGTCTTAAAAGTCAATAATTTAAGACCGGTTATTTAAACAATCGGTCTGAAAAACAAAATTATTAAAATGAATAAATAAATCATGTTATTATTAAGACCGGTTGTTTAAATAACCGGTCTTAAAATATTTTTTAAGACCGGTTATTGTCTAATATTCAAACCTAGTCGGCCGCGAAAGTTAATTTCATCAGCACGTTTCATTTCCTTCCCACTCTGCTTCCACTGCTGCGAACTGCTCAAGTCCAGGAATGTAGGTGATATTCCGCCTTATTCTCCTGCCACCCTTCCAGTCGCCACCACCCCTTCCACCTTCTTTTCTATATTCTGTTGTCGGCGTTTAAAAATACTCCCTCCTTCTCCGTTTGTACGTGCTCGTTGCTGCGAAGAAGTCCGCCGTGAGTACCATCGTGATGGGCGGCTGACCTTCTTATTTATCCAGCCTTTATCTCCCTCCGGCGTATTTTCCAGCCACTGCTACCCCTCTCCTCCTGTGCCTCAAGCCACGGTCCAAGTTACTTCAAACAGGTAATGTCCCCTGTCTCAATCCTTCGTATAAATAGAAATTATGTATTCACTGTCTATCCAAGAATAATCTCTACTATAATTGAACTAGAAATTAACATAGAAATGAAGAAAAAAATGACATTTACTCTGATGGAAATTAATTGGTGAAGCTTAATTAACGGTGGCCTGAACTGGTATGATTTGATTATTTGAGGATTAGGGTACTGATAATTGCTAGTTTTCATAGTCTTTGGATTGCTTAAGTTATTGTGTCAAATTTCCTGGCATGTATGCTCATGAATGGCTGATTAGAAAATTGTTACATAATATTCAGTTAGTTTTGAAACTAAATTTGAGAGGTGATTTAAGGTTTAGACTAAAGCAATTCTTGTGTATGTGGTCTAATTTAAGTCCTGAAATTGCTAGTGTATATTGATACATTTTCCATATTACTTGAAGAAAATGGAACAGACTGCAATTATATCTTATGCGGAATTCTAATGAAGAATTCTGTTAAACTAGATAAATTGATGAGTGTAACATTTTCATACTCTCATCATACTCCTTCCTTTTCCAGGGCAGTTAATATACAGAAGAGAAGAAAAAAAAAGGTGTTAAAATATATAGATCGTAGTTGGATAAACGCTAAACGGACTAGTGTTGAATATGATAATGGGGTGAGGGATTTTTTGGAATTTTCTAGAAGAAATTCTGGTAATGATGATAGTGGGGTGTTCTATTGTCCTTGTGTAGAATGTCTGAATGAGAAGCGACTTAGTGCTGCAGATATATATACACATTTAATTTGTGAAGGATTTTGTAAGAGTTATACAGTATGGGTATGGCATGGTGAAGAAATAGAAATTCCAAGCGCAACTCAACAAAGCCACCTTTGATGATAATGACACGGTTCTGAATGATCGGATAGAGGATATTATTCGTGATGTTGGAGAAGAGGCTTTTGAGCAATCATATGCATATGGTAATATGTGCAGTGATGTTGAGAAGCCGCTGTACCCGGGGTGCACAAAATATCAATTGTTGAAAGCTGTATTGAAATTGGTAAGCTTGAAAGCACGGCATGGATGGAGCGACAAGAGTTTTTCAGAAGCACTTGAGGCCTTCAAGGATATGCTTCCAGATGATAATGTGCTGCCTTGCCAATACTATGATGCGAAGAAAATACTGTGTCCACTAGGGATGAAGTATAAAAAGATCCATGCATGCCCTAATGATTGTATATTGTACAGAAAAAAGCATACAGAGAAAGAGCAGTGTCCGATATATGAAACCCCCAGATACAAATCAAATAAGGCCCCTGTAAAAGTGTTGTGGTATCTTCCTATCATACTGAGGTTCAAACGATTGTTTGCTAATGAAATTGATGCCAAAAATTTGAGATGACATACGGATGAGAGGATTTTCGATGGAAAGCTTTGACATCCAGTTGATTCTTCTCAGTGGAAGAAAATTGATCAGTTGTTTCCTGACTTCGGCAAAGAGCCTAGGAATCTTAGGCTCGGGCTTAGCACGGATGGCATGAATCCTTACGGTAGACTAAGCAGTATACATAGTTTATGGCCTGTTCTATTGGTAATTTACAACTTATCTCCTTTGTTATGTATGAAATGAAAGTACATCATGTTGTCTATGTTGATTTTGGGACCAAAACAACCCGAAAATGACATAGATGTTTACTTAGAACCCCTGATCGAAGACTTGAAAGAGTTGTGGGACGAAAGTGTCGACGTTTTTGACGCGAACAAGAAGGAGATGTTTAAAATGTGAGCCTTGATCTTTTGTACTATAAACAACTTCCCTGCTTATGGAAACTTGTCAGGATATAGCGTTAAAGGCCACAAAGCTTGTCTTATTTGTGAAGAAGGCACATGCTACCATCAACTTCAACATGGAATAAAGAATGTTTATCTTGGTCATAGGAGATTCCTTAGACAGGGCCATCCATATCGCAGATTAAAGAAGTCCTTTTTTGGTGGCCAAGAGTTTGAAGATGCTCTAGAGGCTTTGACTGGGGAGAAAGTGTATGAAAATGTCAAAAATATCAATGTCGTCTTCGGTAAGACTTCAAAGAGTCGAAATGAAAAAAATATATGGAAAAAGAGGTCTATTTTCTTTAACCTTCCATATTGGCAGAATCTTGATGTCAGACACTGTATTGATTTCATGCATGTGGAGAAAAATGTGTGTGATAGTATTGTTGGGACACTACTCAACATACAAGGAAGTTCTAAGGATGACGTTAAGGCAAGATTAGATTTGCAAGAAATGGGAATACGGGCAGACTTACATCCGAGGCCACATGGTAAGAGAAATTTTTGTCCTCCAGCTTCTCATACTTTGTCCAAGGATGAGAAATGAAGTTTTTGTGAGTGTTTACATGGCATCAAAGTTCTCTCAGGGTATTCTTCAAAGTTTAAGAAGCTTGTGTCTATGAAAGACTTGAAGTTAGTAGGGTTGAAGTCTCATGATTATCATGTCTTGATGCAACAACTACTCCCAGTGGCTATTCGAGACATCACCAAATATGATCTTCAACACATATTGACCAGACTTTGTTTCTTCTTCAATGCGATTTGTAGTAAAGTCATTGAGACGGAAAGGTTGGATGAATTGGAAGATGAAGGTTACCTGATCTTGTGCCAACTTGAGAAGCTTTTTGTTCCTTCCTTTTTTGACATCATGGTATATCTAGTTGTTCATCTAGTGAGGGAGATAAAATTGTGTGGGCCTATCTATTTTCGATGGATGTACCCAATTGAAAGAACTATGAAATCCTAAAAGGATATGTGAAGAACCCTAACCGGCCTGAAGCTTCTATTGTTCAGAAATATGTTTCTGAAGAAGCCATGGAATTCTGTCAACATTATTTGGCAAATGTAGGACATATCGGCCTTCCTAAACGACATGATGAAGAAGGGGGTAGGCGCGGGGCTACCGTCAAGAGTGTGGATCCTGATGAATTACAACAAGTCCACTTGTACATTTTGAATAATGTTGATGCAGTTCAAGATTATATAAATGCTCATAAAGAAATTGTACGGAAAGCGAACAGTCGATTGACTGAACAAAGGTTAATTAGGGAGCATACCAGGACCTTTTGCACGGGCGAGTGTGCACAACCTAGGATCAACTGTTCACCACCTCGAGATGATAGATGATCAGGTTAGGGTGTCAGTTGAGGAGGTTATTATCGCAGACACACCTGTCCTTATCCCTTCTGAGGAGTTCAAGATTGTGGCCGATGTCTTGGGTACCTTCATATCATGGCCGAAGAACCTTGTTTCTGTTGGAGCTGGGGATTCCCTGATCAAAGCCCCAAGTCCAGCTCCCTTCCCTAGTGAAGTTTCACAGCCTCCACCACTGAATGTGATGCAGCAAGTGATTCTGATGGCATTTGATACATATTTCCCGACTAAAAATTGGCCTATGGATTCAGTTGTTGGACCGTCAGGGGCGACATGCTATCTTGAGAGGGATGATTTAATGTCCATGGTCACTCCTAGACAAAATCTTACGATTGTGATTATCCAGCTTTTTTTTATGTAAGTATCTTCTTCAAATGGAAGTAAATATCTTAAAAATTACGCTGTGTAACCTTAATTTGTGTGCTTCCATTTTTGTAGGTAGATGAATCGCAGGTTGGTTTCCTTTGGGCAGAGCGCTAAATTTGGATTCATGTGCCCAGCTCATGCCACGGAGAAAGGGACCACTTCTGCTATCAGACATAGATATTTATCACAGAGGCTCAGTGAAACAGAAACTGACTGTTTCTTGGTTCCTTATGTGCATGGGTAAGAAACATCAAATTTAAATTCCAAAACATCATATATAATGCTTTATATTTGCTTAACATTCATCTATTTTTTTAAGGGATCATTGGCAATTGGTTATTCTGTGTAAGGCTAGTTACACAGTGATCCTCCTCTGCTCCCTCCACTTCAAACCGGGGAATGACTTAAAAAAGACCATGAACTCGTAAGTTTTCTTGCTTTATTACCTTTTGTGTGCAAAGTTTGTGTGCAGAATAAGTAATCTTTTTGATTTTGATCATAGGGCTATGCGGACTTTCCTACACGCTAAGTGTGGTAGGCATGTTCGTGACTTAAAAGACCCTACATGGATCACGCCAAAGGTTAGTACATATTTGTTTTCTTTAAGATGTGTTTCATAAGCTATGCTTGCTTTGATGATATCATGTTCTTTTTCAGACCCGTAGGTAACCACCGAGCTCCAACTTATGTGGTCTTTATATGTTGAGGCAAATTTATAATATTATCAGCCTAGGCACGACTGACTTTACCAAGGAGGTAATAAATGTATATTTCAAATATTTTGTATTACTTTATTATTTTTAAGTTAGTAAGTTAATGTTTTGTTTGGCTTCGGTGTTACACATACAGATGTTTGATCTTGCTGATCCCTTTCCTGAAGAAGATATTGATTTCATTCGCAATTGTTGTGCTGAATTCATTTATGAGCTTTTACAAGATTAGTAAGTTTTTGAATCCGATCCTATGTTGTTCTAATAATACTTATGGTTTTCATATATATCTAACTTAGTTTATATCTCTGTTCAGGACAAATTCTTGGATATTGGTGATACTAGTTGGCTGTTGATTCAAGCATGTGATCACTATTGTAAATTTTCCTCCACTTTTTTCATTTCTCTGTAAAGCTTAGGAATTTTTTCCTTATAATGAGAAATATTTCTTTTCCTCCTTCTCTTTATAAGCTTTGGGATTGCAAGTTCACACAATGTCGCAATTTTCCTGCTATCATTGTTTAATTGTGGTGTTGTGGTTCAAAACGCCTGATAATTATAAATTGTTAATATTGTATTGTTTCTAAGAATTGAATAAGTTAATCATGTGTTATTGGTAGTCATTAGAATTGAATGTGTTTGTTTTGAATGATTTTTTTCATAATGTTCATTCTGTGATTGTTGAGAGTCGAGGATTGTAAGGGCCAAGTGATTTTCCCTTGAACAGACTGACATTTATAGGTTCATACCGATTACGATAACTAAGGTCATATTTAACAAAAGAGGGAAAGGGGAACTAATAAGAATTTTAGGCTTCATGATTCTATATTTGGAGTAAGTTTGCATTATGAGAAATACCAATTGTTTCTGGAAATAAAAATGTTGTTGTCACTGCTTTTGATTGTCAATATATATATATATATATATATATATATATATATATATATATATATATATATATATGCATGTGTATGTAATGTGGCACAGGGGGGATTGTTGTTGAATATGGCTTACTGGCCTGGGTAAGATTGAAACAAATAAAACAGAAAAAAAACACAATTTTTAGACCGGTTCTAACTATAACCGGTCTTAAATATAAATTTAAGACCGGTTATTAAGAGAACCGGTCTTAAAAGATTAAACTTTAAGACCGGTTCTAAATTTAACCGGTCTTAAATCGATATTTAAGACCGGTTATTAATAGAACCGGTCTTAAAGAAGTAAACTTTTAAGACCGGTTCTCTTAATAACCGGTCTTAAATTCATATTTAAGACCGGTTAAATTTAGAACCGGTCTTAAAGTCCCATTTTTTTATACTGAAATTTTCCTACTTGTTCCGTTAGTTAAACTTTAAGACCGGTTTTTGTAGAACCGGTCTTAAAATATCATATATTTTAGACCGGTTTTTTAACAGGTCTAAAAAGTTAAATACTTTTTAGACCAGCTGTATCAAGACCTGATCCAGAACCGGTCTAAAATGTCTTTTTTAACCGGTCTTAAAAGTAATTTTTGTACCGGTGGCAATAACACCAAAATGCTAAAATCATGAATCATCAACTTTAACTTGAATACTCTTTATTGTTTTCTAGATTTGATATCATTTACCTTAGAGAGAGAGATTACTTGTATTGTATTGTAGTGATTATCTTATTCACTTATGAGAGAGAAGATTGATTGTAATCCTTTATAACAAAGATTGTATCTTTACGGTGTGTAAGGGGGAGTAACTCGTGAGAGATTTGTAAAAGGCTTCACAAATACATGGCTAAACTTGTGAGATTGTAGAGGCTTCTCTTATGCTCAGATTAAACAAGAAGATAGTGGATTAAAAATCTCAAGTGGAGCTTGGGAACTGGACGTAGGTCATCGTGGATTAGACCGAATCAGGATAAATCATGATTTGCATATTCTCTTCCCTAAACTCTTATACTTTCAGCTTATATGATTTGAATAACCGACTATGGATTTATGATTCATTACTTACATATTTATTACTTTCACTAAGATGCGAAAAGATTTTTAAAATTTTATTTTACACCCAATTCAACTTCCCTCTTGAGTGTTAGTCGGTTCCAACAACGTTTACTTATAAGATCTAATATCTCAATTTTTACATGGCCATTTTGCGTGTGGTAATGTTAATATGCATTAAGCGAAAAAGCTAATTACATGTTTCCCCCTTACAAATGGTTTTTGGTTCAAAAACCTAATATTTCCCATTTAAGAATTTTTTGGTGTGAAATATATGTGCCAGTAGTACCACCACAACATACCAAAATGGGTACTCAAAGAAGGATGAGAATATATATTGGGTATGAATCTCCTTCAATAATAAAATATCTAGAACCATCAATAGGAGATTTGCTTACGACTAGATTTGCCAATTGTCATTTTGATGAATCAGTGTTCCTAACATTAAGGAGAGAAAATAAGCAGTTGAATAAAGAGATTAGCTGGAATGAATCATCATTGGCTCATTTTGATCATTGAAAAAAACAATGTGAATTAGAGGTTTAAAAGATAATTCATTTACATAATTTAGCTAATCAAATGCCATAAACATTTACTGACCCAAAGAGAGTGAAAAAATCACATGTCCCAGCTGCTAATGCTCCTATTACAATTGATGTCCTTGAAGAACAAAATATTATGAATGAATTTAAAACACGCCTGAAGTGTGGCAGGCATATCAGTTCCAAAGATAAAAATCCTCGAAAGAGAAAAGGAGCAAAGAATATTATGGATGGTCAAGTCAAGGATAATCAAGAAAAGTTAGTAGATCCAGAAGAGCCATCTTTTAAAGAATTATTATCTCCATAAGAGAATGTAGTAGTTCCAAAAGAGACTCAGGTACCTAAAATGTATGAAAATAATGAGATCTCAATAAATTATATTATGGATGGAATCCAATGGGATTGAAATGAAGTCAACGCTGATGACATCTTTGCTTTGCTTGTAATATAGCATATGATGTAATGAATGATAATGAGGCTCATAAGCTAAAATCTATTAGCGAGTACCAATAAAGAGAGGATTGGCTCCTATATAAAAATGTCACTAATGCAAAATTAATATCATTGGTAAAACAAAAAAGTTTTTACACCCATAGTCCTTACACCTAAAGATGGAAAGCCAGTTGGCTACAAATGAGTTTTTGTATAAAAACGAAATGAAAATGGTGAAATTACCAAATATAAGGCATGTCTTGTTGTCCAAGGATTTACCCAGAGACTCAGTATCGATTTTGAAGAAACATATTAACCAATAGTGGATGCAACTACTTTTCGTTATTTGATTGGCCTAGCAGTAAATGAAGGGTTTGATCTGCATCTAATCGATGTCGTGACTGCCTATTTGTATGGCTCACTTGACAATGATATTTTTATAAAAGACCCTAAAAGACTCAAAGTGCTAGAAGCACACAAATCAAGTTCTCGAGAATAAAACTAAATTAAGTTAAATAAGTCCCTGTATAGCCTAAAGCAATTAAGGCGCATGTGATATAATCATCTCGGTGAATATTTTTTGAAAGAATGATACAAAAATGATCCAATATCCTATGCATCTTTATGAAAAGATTTGGAATTGAGTTTGCTATAATTGTTGTTTATGTTGATGATATCAACATTATTGGAACTCTTAAAGAGCTTTAAAAGACAATTAATTGCTTGAAGAAAGAATTTGAAATGAAGGACCTAGAAAGAACAAAATTCTGTCTTTGATTACAAATTGAATACTTGAAAAATGAGATCTTTATATAGCAAGAAGCTTACATAATAAAGGTCATAAAGCGTTTTTACATGGTTAAGTCACATCCATTATATACCCTAATGGTTGTAAGGTCTTTGCAGGCAGATAAAGATTCATTTAGATCTCGAGTAATGAGCGAAGAAGGTGATGGAGAACTACTTGGTTCAGAAATACCATACCTTAGTGTAATTATAGCACTAATGTATCTTGCTAATCACACTCGATTCGACATATCATTTGCTGTGAACTTATTAGCAAGATATGATTTTTCATCAACACGTAGACATTTGAATGGAATTAAATACATTCTTCGTTATCTTAGAGGTACAATGGATATGGGTTTATTTTACTTAAATGTACCCTAGCATGAATTTGTTGGCTATGCAAATGTTAGATTTTTGTCTGATCCACATGATGGTAAATCACAAACAGGGTATTTATTCATAAGTAGTAGCACAACTATTTCATGAAGATATATGAAACAAACTATATCAGCCACATTATCTAATCATGCATAAATTTTTACAATGCATGAAGCAAGTTGAGAATGTATATGGTTAATATCAACAATACTTCACATAAGAAAAACTTCTGGTTTATCTCCTAGTAAAATGCCCCCAACAATCCTATATCAGGATAATATTACATGTATTGCCCAACTAAAGGAAGGGTACATCAAGGATGATAGAATGAAGCATATTTCATCAAAATTCTTTTTCACTCGTGACATTAAAAAAGGGTGGTGAAATTGATATACAACAAATCCATTCCAGTGAAAATCTAACATATTTATTTACTAAGTCACTTCCTAGTACAATCTTTGAAAAACTTGTTCATCACATCGAACTTTGTAAGCTCAAAGATATCAACTGATGTTGTCAAGAAAAGAAGTTGATACACACTGTACTCTTTTCCCCTTATCTATGGTTTTTTCCTATTGGGTTTTCCTAATAAGGTTTTTAATGAGACAACTCTATAAAGTGTATCAATAAACAATGTACTCTTTTTCTTCTACTAAGTTTTTGTCCTACTAGGTTTTTTTTAGTTGAATTTTTCTAATCATGCACATATTTAGTCATGACATCCAAACGAGAGTGTTATGAATATAATATTTGTGGATGTCCATATCCTCCATTATTGTTTCCTATTCTTATCCATTAATTCTTATGATTATGGAATCACATTAATTATAAATTAAAGAGTTGTACCTATAAATAAAAAGAATATGTTATGTATTTAAAACATTACGGAATAGTTAATGAGAATTTAAAATGGATAATTTAGGGATTAAGCAATTAATACTTAAAATATGCAAGTTAATACTTAAAATATGTTTTTTCCCTTTACAAGACACAAATTTTATCACATATTTGTCTTAAAAATTGTTTAAATACATTTAAAATAAATTTATTTGTGCTTTACCGGACAAAGTTCATTCATAGGATCATTTGGAATTCCAATATTTCCGTGTCCTTGTATGTGTTTCTTTTTAATATTTTTATTTAATTATTTGATTTAACCAATTTTAAACGTCTTTAAAGTCAAAGCTGTTATTGTCCGAAAAATGTTAGCCCGATAGAGTGCCTGTTTGGAAACTCAGCAGAGAAGTAGTTTTTTTTTAAATGGAGCTTTTGCAGAAGTCCGATTGAAAAAAAGTCAGATTGTAGATGTGATTTGTGTTTGGATTGGCGGTGGGAGAAGCGACTTTTTTTTAAAAGTTGAACCTGTTTGGATTAGCGTTTGAAAAGCCCGTTTAGATGAGAAATGACTGAAAAGGGTATGAAAGTTGTTGAATACTACATATATATTATTTGTGTTAATATTGTTATAATTGATGTTAAAAAATGTGAATAAATTTTTTTAAAATAAAAAAGTGCAATAATTATTGAAAAAGAAGAAAAATACACTAAAACACTTAATTTTAAAATAAAAGATAATTATATATTTCAATCATAATGTCATACATGCAGTGGAATTTAATTGGATGACCTACCCCTAACAGCCCTAACAAGTTCGTCCCTGATCATGGCACGAACATGATTCATGTGTGTTGAAGATAATCTGCGAATAGTTGATGTGGATACTACTTCAACTGGATCATTATTACCTTGAGCACTCACATTTTCTCTTTCAGCTTGCTGAAAATCCATATCTGTTTGGGAATTTCTACGGATAAGATTGTGTATAGCCATTGTTGCACAAACAATGCGAACTTGTGTTTCAAAGCTATATGATTTCATTTCTCCCAAGAGCTGAAACCTATTCTTCCATACTCCAAATGTCCTTTCGATAGTGGTCCTCAAGCTTGAGTGATAATAATTGAACATTTCATTTTCACTTGTAAATCCGTCTTGTCGCCTGAAGTCTGGAATGTGATAACGTTCACGTCTATACGGACCAAGATATCCAATTGGTGTTGGATAGCCAGCATCCACTAAATAATATTTTCCTAAAAATACACAATTTTGATATGAGTTGTAAAATTGTAGTGAATGTGACAAAAAAACACATAATAAAGGTGCAAGTCTTGAAGAGATACCTTCAGGTGTGTGGGGGAAATTCATAGACGGAGTAGAGATAGCAGTTTGGAAGACACGGGCATCATGTGCGGTCCCCTCCCACCCTGCCAACACAAAAGTGAAGCACATATCCCAATCACATACGGCCATAATATTCTGTGTCGGATATCCTTTTCTGCCGATATATTTGTCTTGCTCAAATTGGCTGACCACACACTTGATATGAGTTCCATCAATTGCTCCTATTGCATCCTTGAAAAATGGGTAATATCGTCGATCGTTGGCGATTTTTGGCTGACATTCACGGAACTAGGGATCAAGTGGTTTGATTATTTCTCCCGATAGGTTCACACAAGCATGTAAAACCATGTGGAAGATCATGTGGACAGTTTCTCCAGAATGTTGAAATCGTTCTTGTAATATTCTATTTCCTTGTGAATGTCCAACTGTGTATAGAAATATGGCTACCATTTCTTCTATTCCAATGTACCTGCTCCTCCGTAACCCATGTTCTACCAATTTGGAGCATAAGAGATGGAAGATATGCTTTTCCACTCGAAAATTCTCAGGGCAAACTCTATCATGGCCTTGCAGAACCTCTTGCACCCACTGCGCACCTGTTTGCTTACTATTCTGCGTGGTTCTTTGTAAATATAAGGCGTAACATATTGAGCCATCAAGGCAGCCACGTGCTCATCTTCGGTCATCTCTTCCTCTATAAGGGATATGAGGTGGGACCTTCTATCTACATGACACGATCGTACTTCCCTCGTTCCGTCAGAAATATTCTCACGACTAGAACTTGCCATGAACGATGTAACCTGTGTGAGTAGCATGATTATATGAAATCAAATATAATTATACCACAAGGAAAATTGAAAATAAACTTCATATAGCATTAGTAACATTAAGGGAAAAAAACGTCAAATTCAAAATGGATTAGCGGTATGTTTTAATTATACATAACAAAGTGCTAAAAATTGACATAAGATAGAGTTCAGCGAGTAGGGGGTTTCTGAAGGTCAAGGCTATTGTAAGCATGTTCACGCAACCACTCTAACAAGAGTTCTTTATCCTCTCTCATCCCCACATACATGTCGCGAGCAACTTGATGCATCATCATATTACAACAGCGGCGACAAAAGTCCCTGTCATTGGCAACTTCTGGAATGCTTCTTAATTCTTTTACGACGTCACTCAGTTGGAGATCATTGCTGACGATCTTCTTTAATGCATCTGCTTTGATAGCAGATGCGTCAGCTATTCTACTAACCGCATCTGCTATTTGCTTCGAGTTTGCTGTTTTTGTCTTCTTTGATTTACCCGACCCTTCAGCCCTTTTTCTCTTCCCACTGATTCCTGAACCACTAGGTGGAGTGTTTGTCGTCAACGTAATTCTTTCGAAATCTTGCGACACTCCTATACTAGGTCCAGTACTAGGAGGTTCAAGATCTTCCTCACTATCTCCTGAACCTTCTTCTAGGTCCATTGTGGGTCGATAAACGTCGTCGTCGTCATCAGCTAGTGACACTCGCTGTGTTGAAGGAGGTGTGAACATTCTACTACCCGATGCTATCACATCCTTAAATAAGATGTCTAATTCCCTCACGAACATTAGCCCTTTGTATCTATACTTCGCGTAGTCCGGATTCTCCTGAATCCATAAAATTTACAAAAATTAATGATTTATAATAATAACAATAACAACAACAAAAATAACAACAATAACAATGTTAATGTTAACCTTTATTTTCTTTTCCCACCATCCATCATCTGCAATCACCGTATTCTTTGTAGGGTCATACGATATACCAGTCTCTTTTGAGAACAACTTGTCCCACACCTTCCACTCTTTCTTCAAGCTATCTAACCGATTTTTCAATTGTTTCTTGTCATATGACTTTCCTGTTTTTTCATTAAATGACGACCAAATGTTCTTCCACCCATCCTTCGTGAATGCAGATCCTAGACGTTCTTTCTTGTATGTTTGCTCAATGCAAAGGTCAATGAAAATAGCAGTAGATCCTACATCCCACGAAGCTTTACCTTTTTCCTTGTTCATGTTTCTATGACAACAATTTTCCATTAAAAAAAACAAATGGGCCAGGTGAAAATTATAATAACAATTCAATATGATACATAACATTTATTAATATATGAATATTTGCTAATTAAACAACTGGAAATAGCCATATATGAATCAATCATGTCTTAAGTTTATGACACTACATAAAATTAAAATTAAATCTATAATGGAGACCATATAAAAATTAATCATTTTAACCTATTCTTTCCATAAAAATAGTTTTCTTTTTTCACATAGAAAATGTAACCCATACAATCTTTCTGAAAAGAAAAATCCATTTATCTTGTAACATAGAAAACCTTGAATAATTAACAGTATACAAATGTTGACAAGTGGGACCAAAGAAGATCATCCCAACCCAAAAACACAAAATATCTAGTAACAGCTCACACTGTACAAACCGTAGATGATTCAACTGGAAGATTGAGACATATTGTGTAAAGAAATAAAGCCAGAAAGAGAAATAAAGAAGAAAGAGAAGCAAATTAAAGGTTTTGCTTATTCATATATATAAACGAACTGCTATAATAGACATGCTTCAAATTACATATTATCATGCAAGCTGATCTCCATTTAAAGACAACCTTCCACCTCATGCCCAAGTGTTAATGAAAATGACACATTGTGGGCTACATGTTTTAGACCTCTTCTTTGTCTGTCTTTGTGATTCTTCAAACTGATCCATAATGTCCTTTACTCTCTAATTCTCTTACTCATAATCTATGTTTAACAAAGTAGTCACAATAGTCCATTGGAATTACTATTATCTTCCTTCGGTACTCTCATGTCAATGAATCTATCTCTTTGGTTTGGTCACTAAAAGCTAGGGTTACATAATGGACAGACTATATCAGACCAAAGCTCAATCCGAAGTCTGGTTTGTTTTCATAGATAGAATGAGTTTTGCAGTCAGTGACCTAGTCTGGTGCAGTGGATAATTAACGATGGAATTTTTTATTGATAATTTCTGATAAAAAATTTACTGTCTATACTTTCTAACGGAATAGAAATTCTATCAGTAAATCGATTTGCTACAAAATATAGTAAGGAACCCGATGCTGTCACTAATCCATTGCTATAATTTCAAAGACTTGTTCAGCTATTTCTAGGGACCCACATTTACAGTATATATCCACCAAGCATTGTGAATGAACAGCTTCAAGGCAGTGTCAAATTCACCAACCATTCTCACATATGAATCAATTAGTACATTCCAAGTAAATATGATGCGAAGAAGGAGGAAGATACACACAGTCTTCTCTTATGTTTCAGATTAGGCACTTATAATGTAATGAAAGATACACATTGTTTACCTGGAAGCAATGGCAGATCTTGGCTGGAAGACAAAGAACAGAACAGAGCAGAGGAAGCCTCGGACAAGCAGATCCGGCCATCGCACCAGCTCTGGCCGCCACACTAACCGACGGCTACTGACAACCAACAGATCGGCCCAACAAATTGCAAGGAGAAGCTGTTCCACCAACAATGGAGGCTGTAGTGCTTACCGGAAAGACAAAGCCAGCTTCTGAAGGGGGACCCACAGCCGTCGCCGCCGACTTCTCCGGTGCTGTGTTAGGAAGAAGCCGCTGTGCTAGGAAGGAGAGACCAAACGGTAATAAATAAAACCAGAGATAGACCAGATAACGACAGACGAGAGAGAGCTGAGGCGAGAGAGAGTTGAGGGTGGAATTAATAGGGTAAGAATGGATAATAATTGTTCCAACGGTCGACTGTGAAGCTCAGTGGGAAAAAAGTAAGAAAAAGGAGCTTATGAGATAACTTCCTTTTTTTTAAGAAGCTCATCTGAAGCCCAAGTGATTCTAAACAGGGTTAGCTTTTTTAAATGGGCTTTTGGGCTCACACTGAGCTTTTTTTCAACTGGCTGGGTTTCCAAACAGACCCAGAATTATAAGTAATCAATTTTAAAACTATAATCCGTTCCCAAGTTGGTACGATTTTCGGGCCTGAATCAAGTTGGTCAGTGGTAACCACTATTTGATTCTTATCTATATTAGTAATTAGTAATTAAATTTTTTCGTTTACACTTTAATAATTATTTTTTAACATAATCAATCTTACATCGTATTTGGTTTTGATTTTCAACCTTTAAATAGAGAAAACCTTTAATTAGTCGTTTTCTGGTTCAACGTTACGTCACTACGTAAAAATAAATAATACAAAATTAAAAAAGAAAAAAACCCAACAGAAAAAAGTATTTAACAAGCCGAGGCGCAATCCGTAACTCCTCCTAACCTGGCGTAGCGCGTATAGCTTGCTCGTGGATGTCAACTCTATCGTCATCATCAGTGGAAATGGCGACGAAGCTTATGCAAGCGATTCAGTACGATAGCTATGGTGGTGGCCCCGCCGGTTTGAAGGTAATTTTTCTTCTTCTGTGTTGTTGACTTATAATTCTTCCACATTCTAATTAGTTTTTTTTCTTGAAAGTTTTCATTGAATCGCAAATTGGTTTTGTGTAAATAAATCAAGGAGGAGGGGGAGGTGTACAGAACTTATGAAACCTGATAATTAGGTTAGCGATTGTAATTTTTTCTTGATCAACTAAAAGAAATCAAAGAATTGTAATTTTCTTGGTCGAGTCTTTGTTGGACTATTTCAGTGGAAATAAATAATAAGGCAAGTTGCTGAGTGTCTGTGCCGGCAATTCGTATTTTGTTCCCAATAACACCTGCGAATAATTTCAACTCGGTATCAAAGGTTTATTATTAATTACGGAAATTTTATTTTTGCGGTCGCCCTTTCTTCCAACTTATTAAATTTAACCACAGGATTTGGTAGGACTGTGCTTTATTTTAGGGGTTGGGTCAGATGTTTAATTAAAATCATTCTTTGGCCTTCATTTGGGGTCCGTAATACTCTAATCTAGAGTCAATAATTCCGAATACTAGGTGGTTGTCAATATATGTATACATATATTATTGGCGCTTCATCTTACATCTCAAGTTTTGGTCTGAAGCTGTCGTTGACAATTTAATTCTCTCCCTCTTTCTCTCTGTCTGTTTTTTTTTTTGGGTGCATTTGAGATTGTTTTAAAATATTGCTATGCTTATTATATATTTGAAAGCAGCATGTTGAGATTCCAGTTCCCACTCCAAATAAAAACGAGGTTTTGCTGAAAGTGGAAGCAACTAGTCTGAACCCTGTTGATTGGAAGATTCAAAAGGGCATGATACGGCCTTTGTTACCTCGAAAGTTTCCCTATATCCCTGGTAAGTTGAATTTTTATGTTGTATTTGGAGAGGGTTTTGAGCATTCTTTGTAGTATTGCAGATTTGCTTTGTCGTTAGCTCTCAAAATTAGTGATCAAGTTATGTTGTTTGATTTTACCGTTTGTGATTTCATCAACATATTTTTTTTTTTGCCAGTTGTGTTATTCTCTTCGTGTATATGTACACATATTCCTTGCACATCTTTATCGTCATGTTCTCAAATTTATTGAACTCAGGCAGACTTCGCTTCCCTTATTTGAATTCAACATGTAACCAGTCAATTTACAATTACTGAAAATTTATGCACTCGGTACTTTATTAGAGTCAAAATCTCTCCAAAAACGCCAAAAGTGGAATCTGTTGTTTAATTTGGAAAATCTAATTGGTTTTACTAGTTTGCTGACCAAGTTTATTTTAGTGCTGGAGGATGTTGTCTGAATGATTTTTTTTTTCTGTTTCTGTTTTTTTTTTATGGCCATCTTACTAAAACAATAGGTTTAGCTTGATCAGATGGTCGGAGGGAAAGAGAGCAGAAGTTTAGAAGCAGAAGATTATTATAGGCATAACACACATCTTGCTTTATTGTGTCAAAACTGCTCATGCAGAGCCATAAGTAAATAACTTTCTTGAAGACCCTAGCATTAATATGTAACACCTCTTTAACTGAACTTAGAGTGCTAAATAAAATACCTCAGGATGACTGCGTAGCCCACAATTCTAAACAGGTTTTGTTGGCTGCATCATGCTACTTACTTTGTGTGTTTATTTGCTTTTTTAATTATGGGTTTTATCTGTCAGTTACTTTGTTCGGCGTGTTCCTCTAAAATTATGAGATTCATTGTACTTCTGATTTTTTTTTTTGGTTGGAAACAGGTACTGATATAGCTGGAGAGATAGTAGGGGTTGGACCACAAGTCAAAGATTTCAAAGTTGGTGACAAAGTTGTTGCTAAACTCTCTCATGATGTAATCTTCTCTCTAACTCTGTTCTTCTTCGTTCATTCCTTTTTTTTTTCCGGGTGCCAGATATCTATCTAACTCCTTTGATATTCTGATTGTTGTGGGACAATTGTGAGCTTGAGTAGAGTAGATATTTGATTTGGTGACTGAAATGAAAAATGTGTAGCCAGATGGGAGAAAAGAAAAAATCAGTTGTATGCAGATTGCATCATATGTTTAGTTTTCCAACTCCTTATATTTTTATCTGTAAACCAAGAAACCTAAGTGTAATAATTGTGTTTTATACCCACCGTTCTTAGTCCCTTTAATGTAGGTGTACTGTGTGTTTATTTTATTTGCTACCTAGAAAACCCTGTGATGATGCTACATGATTGTTTACATCAGTTTACATTTTAATAACGTATTACTCATGTTGAATGACAGCGCGGAGGTGGGCTAGCTGAGTTTGCTGTGGCTACTGAGAGCTTGACAACTTCGAGACCACCTGAAGTCTCAGCTGCTGAGGCTGCAGCATTGCCTGTGGCTGGGCTCACGGCTTATCAGGCCCTCACTGAAGTTGCCGGAGTCAAGCTTGATGGAACTGGTGACCAAAAGAACATCTTAGTAACTGCTGCCTCTGGCGGCGTGGGTCACTATGCAGTTCAGCTCGCAAAGCTGGGGAAAACTTTCGTAACAGCCACTTGTGGGGCCCGCAACATTGACTTTGTCAAGAGCCTAGGTGCTGATGAGGTTCTTGACTATAAGACTCCAGAAGGAGCTGCATTGAAGAGTCCATCTGGTCGTAAATACGATGCAGTGATACATTGCACGACCGGAATACCATGGTCGACTTTTGAGCCTCAATTGAGCGATCATGGCAAGGTAATAGATTTTACGCCAGGCATGAGCTCAATGGCGACTTTCGCTCTGAAGAAACTCACATTCTGCAAGAAGCAGCTGGTGCCGTTCTTGGTGACAGTCAAGAAAGAGAAGCTGAGTTATCTGGTTCAGTTGGTGAAAGATGGGAGGCTTAAAACTATTATCGACTCTCGTTTTCCTTTGAGTAAAGCTGAAGATGCATGGGCTAAGAGCATCGATGGCCATGCTACCGGAAAAATCGTTGTGGAGCCATAGGCAAATTTTCTTGGAACTGCTGGATCTTGTGTTTCTGTAAGAGGTTTGTGTGTATCCTACCATACATATATGCGTGTGCAGAAGAACAGTAAATAATTATATGTTGCATTTTTTCCATGAAATGAAGATCTTAACCTATCATAGAGACCGATGGTTAAGCTTCAAACCTGTGTTGTCGTCTGAACTTTTGTTCTGTAAATTATGATATTGATGTGTAAGTTGTCCTGATCACCCTCTCTTGTCTTTTGTTGCTTTTGGTAAGAAGGGTTAGATCCATTTTGCACAGATAGGAGGACGGATTCATAAAGCGTGAATGGTTATATAGAGGAACATAGATAGGAGAGGGCGGGGAAAGGTTAATTTATTTTTTTATCTATTAAAAAAAATAATTTGTGTCCGTCGACAGTCATGGCAAGTGCAAATTTCAATTTTTAATGTAATATTGGGTTATATCTGCATATAATTGAGTCAAAGCATGTAAGAATAAGGCTTGCGATTGCATGTTGAAATCAATTATGAAATGATTTTTTTTTCGTGAAAAATCAATTATGAACTTAAAACTATGATTATTTCGTAGATTACCAAACATTCTTATGAAGGCTAAAATCAATTATGAAATTAAAAAATTATGAAATTGAAGAGGTGATTATAATAAATTATGAGATAATCATAATTTTGATGGGAGCGTTTGATAACTTATGAGATAATCATGATTTTTTGTTCATAATTATTTTTGGCATGCATGGACGTGTTCGGTTTTGGAATAAATTTATTTTTTAAGAAAAATCTTGATTTTGATTCTTATAATTAAGTATTACCCTTCAATTGTTTCATGATGTACAATTATGTAGATTAATTTTTTTTTTTTGTGTTAATATAATTGTAGCTCTTTGATAAATTTTATTAGTTGGAAGCATATATGAAAAAAGGGGTGTAACACAGTGTTTGTTACATGTGAATGACAACAATAATTCCTTCCGTTCTTAATCTAAATATATATTTAGAAAATTGGTCTTAATCTTAAATATAAAATATTTTTTAATATTTGTCAATCTTTTCTTAATTTATACTAATTGATACTCTTTCAATTATAATTAAAAAAAAGGGAAGAAATGGAAGAATTAAAGAAGACGATTAAGATGTTTTAGAAAATATATATCATAATAACTAATTTAACTAACTTTGTGAATCAATTCTATTTAAATTATGTAAATATATTTTATATTAATGATAAGAGAATATAGCCCATCTTCTCTTTAAATCCAAATTACATGTCTCATAATATACATACGATTAAGCATGGTTTTTCATACAATCGTGGAAGCTTATTATATCCTAATCATGCTAATTCAAGCAAGAATAGACACTGAAATGTTTAAAAACTATAATCCGGTACATTACCTTTAATTAGTTATATTCCAACTATTTATTCTTATCTACATTAGTAATTAATATTGAATTTTTTGTTAGGAAAGCAAGAAAAATATATAAGATCGAGATGTGGAACATAGAGGAGATAAGAGAAAATTGGAGGAGAAATGAGAAGTGATTCTTATTCACTTTTATTATCTCAAATGTATGCATATTTCCTTTACTTATAAAGATCCCAACATTGAAAGTTGAAGACTAACCCAAGAAGAAAATTACAATATTTATCATATTTTTCACTTTTTTGAACATTTCTTTAATGTTATGGATATCTACCCATAATTAAGAAATAAGAACACAAAAGTTACAGAAAATGATTTACTGAAATTTTTTTAAGAAATATAATTTTTTAAAAGAACTAATTGAGTATTTTGTTTGTGCATTCAAAGGTTCTAATTGGGTATTTAGTTGTTTCCAATATTTCTTCTTCTTTTTTTCCTGCTCAATTGACAATATTTCTAATTATTATGTTGGATGTACTCTAATAACTCAGGAAAAAAATTAGAAGATAAAAGAAGGGTCAATCGCTTTGGGTTTAAAAAAAAAGGACAACAATCATAAAAAATTTTTTTTTGAACAAGTGATATGGATAAAAATAGAAGGAATACACTAAAATTTGTCATTACATTATACTAGTTTGTTTTGAGGCTTTTTAATAATTATATTTTTTACCTCGTAATGATTTTTAAGGAAAAAATGATAAAAGCGTGGGTCCCTATGATTGAGATGGAGGGAAGAGGGTAGGGTAGAATTTGCCGTTATGCTCTGTATGGTACCATGGAAGTAAAGGTATGGACGAGGAATTGATGATGGAAGTCTAATTTTATTAGACTGGTCAGGGCCTAAAAGGGCCAGTCTTATATGGCTCGGAGAAAGAAAAATTGCTGTTTTTCAAAGCCCGACCGGAAAGCATCAGGGTCAGGGCCAGAAGTCATTTTCACAAAATTTAATTATACGTCTACATATCTCGTGTAATAAAATAAATACAGTTATTAATTCATAATCAAAGGTAAAAAATATTGTGAACAAGTAATTCATAGTCTCATACAAAGCATAAGAAGACAAAAAGTTAAACACTATAAGCAACATGATTATGAAAATTATCGTTTTCATTTTCTTCGCTACTATCATCAATTTCAAGGAATTTTGATTGTACTTCACTTTAAGTAGTAGACTTTGTTTAAGAGGTAAAAATATCAAGAATTAGTAAATTACCATCATATGTAAATTTAACAATTTTTAAGGTTCTTAGGGAGGAGTCAGCAAGGGCATGAGTAGGAAGAGCAGTAAAATTAAAACAAAAAACAAAGCTAAAGGGCCTAACGGACCGACCCTACAAGGCCTTCGGCCCTCTAGGGCTAGCCCTTTTAGGCCCGACTTCCTTTTGAAGCTCCATTTTTCAAACATGGCCCGTGATTTAAAAAGAACTTAAAAAGGTCAGCTCGACAGGTTCGGCCTAATTTCTCGGCTCTAATATTTGGTACAATTGAATCCACTTCTATATGGAAGTGAGTTCCATAAAAAACGATGGAACTCACTTCCAACCTATAACCCATGGAAGTCTGGATACTTCCATGGAACTCAAGATTTGGGCCTTCTTGCCCCTGGCAACTAGTGGTGGCAAGGATGGCAGAGGGGGTGAGGATGATAGCATGGCAACAGCGGCGACGACAATTGCATTCAGAGGCAATGATGATTTGCGACTTCTTCACCAGAATCATGATGACGACTTCTCTCCCTCTTTGATGTGCGACTTTGTTCCCTCTTCGACTTCTTCTCCTGTCGATCAACAACCCTCTATCGATGACGGCCCTCAACCGTTACTAGCAACAACCCTTTGTCTTCTTCAACAACTGTTGTCACCACCTCCCTCTTTAATTTGTCTTCTTCATCTTTCTTAAATTCCTTAAATGCTTGTCTTTTTCTTCAATCTCTTTCGCCACCAGCTCGAGTTCGAACCTCCATCTTCCCAGATCTACAATGACCACCAGGAACAACAAGAAGTTCTATCTTCCTTCCAATTATTTTTTCTTTGATTTTGATTTCTCTCTGGTTCTTGTTCATCAAAGAGCAAGAGACGCCAGCTTCGAATCTGAGAAGCATTGGTGCTCTCATCTTCATCTCCCTCTCATTCCGTCACGGCAGCTTCAATTTTGATTATTTTTCCTTCGATTGTGATTTTTCTCTAGCTTTTGTATTTGTTGATGGATGATATTTGAATTTGGATTTGATTTGCATATTATTTAGATTGATGATTGAATATGGATGAATTGTTTCCCAGTTGATGATTTATTGCCGATAGTGGTCAATTTCAGGTGAAACATGGGTCATCAATGGTGAGTTGGTGACTATGATCTCTAGGTGGAAGAGTTTTTTTTCGGAGGGTATTTTGGTATTTTCATATGAAAAATATATATTTCGATTAAAAATTATATCTCATTTCCGCTGTCATACCAAACACACTTTTAAACCTAGCTTCCATCTACATTTTCACTTCCAGTTCCACTTCTAATTTTACTTCCAATTCTTTAAAAACTTTTCCATTTTATTAAATGGGATTAGAGGTGGGAATCAGGGCCCACCCTTGACGGGCCAGGGCCTGGGGAAAGAAAAATTGTTGTTTTTCAAAGCCCGGCCCGAAAGCATCAGGACCAGGGCCAGAAGTCATTTTCACAAAATTTAACTATACGTCTACACACCTCATGCAATAAAATAAATACAATTATTAATTTATAATCAAATGTAAAAAATATTGTGTAGAAGTAATTCATAGTCTCATACAAAGCATAAGAAGGCAAAAAACTAAACACTTTAAGCAACATGATTATGAAAACTATCGTTTTCATCTTCTTCGCTACTATCATCAATTTTAAGGAATTTTGATTGTACTTCACTTTAAGTAGTAGACTCTGTTTAAGGGGTAAAAATATCAAGAATTAGTAAATTACCATCATATGTAAATTTAACAATTTTTAAGGTTCTTAGGGAGGAGGCAGCAAGGGCATGAGTGGGAAGAGTAGTAAAATTAAAACAAAAAACAAAGCTAAATGGCCTAACGGGCCGGCCCTACAAGGCCTTCGGCCCTCTAGGGCTAGCCCTTTTAGGCCTGACTTCCTTTTGAAGCTCCATTTTTCAAACTCGGCCCGTAATTTAAAAGAGTCAGCCCGACGGGCTCGGCCTGATTTCTCAACTCTAAATGGGACATTGGGGTACAAAAATTGAAGGCTCATTAAGGCAATTTAATGCTTTTAAATTTATATTTCTCATCATAAAACTTAGGTCCATTTATTTATATAAAATTTTTCAATCAAATCTTGCCAATATAAGCAAATGGAGAATTGGAACGCCTAATTATCTTCAGTCATCCTTCAATTTTAGCGGCTCTCTAGTAAATATTGAATTGTCTGCATCATTTTTCAATTTCCACGGCTCTCTCTTTCTTGTTTCAGCTAAAATTACAAATATGTACCAAACATTTTCTTCAAATCCGACACCTTTATTAAAAGAAATAAAGGTTCACAATTCCACCTACCATCTCAAAGGCAACAAGCAGAACTACAAACTAGTGATTTGGTTCTTAATATAATATCTAATTAACTAATTTAAATAGATTAAGGATGTTTAGTTAAGTTTTTTTTTATACATGGAAAAGAAACTAATACATATCTCTAAACGTTGCTGTCAATATGCAGATTAACTAGCTCATCAGGACCTATCAAGATCAAACCTGGGCTATTATTTAAAGCCCTATTAGACAGAAGGCCTGCCATTACATTGCTCTCCCTCGCTAAAAATCGTAGTATCACCATCCAACTACGCTTCATCATATTTTTCACTTCCATAATAAGAGACCAGTCGTCGTATAGATCATAAATATCTCCATGGATCAGCTTTAAAGCTGCTACTGTCACTGCTAAGGCAATCATTCCGGTGGCCTTCATCCCAGGCTCGTCTCAAACCAAGAAGACAACCCTATAATTCTGTTGTCAGTGAGTCGCCCTTATCCAAAACGATGGCAAAAGCCCTCTATTACCAAACCTCGTTCATCCTTAATAATTCCACCACAAGCAACTTTTCGATGGACATGAGAAAAACTAAGGCACCGTCCACTTGCACTACAATATATGAAAGATTCCATGTTCACATCTGCAGGCAAATCAAACGTTCCTTGGTTGATTAGTATGTTGACATCATGGAGCTTCTTGTAGGCGTTGTTTGTACTACCCTCGATTGACAAACGCTCTTGCATAAGTTTGGTCCAGGCCAATGCTGGCTCGAGAGTACACCCACCCATTCCGATCCCTGCATATTAAGTATTAACCAACAAATGATAAAGGGAAAATTACACTGAGGTCCTAAGTTAGGAAAAATACTATTAAAAGGTTCTTTAAAATCTCCAATTAACAGTTAAGTAATGTGAGACTTTTTGGTAATATAATTGAAATGTCAAAAGACCCAAGTACCCTTAGTGTCAATTGTCTCACCTATCAATAGCTGCCCATGAACTTGTTAATAGACACCCATAAATTTATCAATAGAACCATTAACAAGTCTATAGACAAAATCCATGGGTGATTATTAACAAGTTCATGCGCCTGGGTTGATAGGTGAGACAGCTGACACTAATGATAGTTGGGTCTTTTGAAATTTCAATTATATTACTCAAAAGTCCTATAGGACTTACTTGCAAATTAAAAATTTTAAAGGACCTTTTAATAATATTTTTCCTAACTTGGGAGCTCATTGTAATCTTCCCAAATCCTTCCACCGTCCCTCTCCGGGTCCAAAATTATGTCTCATATTAAGCAGCAATTATTCAGAAGTAAAGCCTGAGAAGAACCTGCTATATATGCTGTTTTGTATGGATAGTTGATGCCCAAAAGTTCCAAACTACTTCACATCACAGTCTCTAATAGCATGAAAGCCATCTTCCATGCACGATTTGCAACGATCACACAAACTAGTAGGATGAAGGTTCGCCCGGCACTTCATTACTTTGATGATGAGTCTTTCATGCATCATAAGCCACACGAAGATTTTACATCGTTGCGGGACCTTCAGTTTCCAAATATCCCTCCATGGACTAGCAAGAGTAGATCCGGTAATATGGTCGGCTGAGCCCGTTAGCCCTATAAAATAAATAAGTTCGGGCCTAAAAATCCGAGCCCGTTTATTATTTAGGCTAAACGGGTCCGGCCCGTTTAACTATTTAATTTTTTTTTATATTTTTCAAATAAGTTAGATCTCAGTGTTTTCAGTTCTAAGTGATGTTGTGTTTAACAACTTTCTCATTTTTTTTAGGGTTAAGGTGCAAAAATAGCAATGAACCATTTCTCAAAGTGCATCCAACACAATTAACTATTTTAGGGTGTAAAAATAAACATTATGAATTTTTAGGGTGCAAAAGTAGATATTATGAATTTTTTTTGGAGCAAAAATAGCAATTTTTACACACCAAAATAGATAATAAATTATTATTTTTGCTAAAAAAAATTCATAATGACTACTTTTGCACCCTAAAAATTTATAATGTCTATTTTGGACCCTAAAATAGTTAGTTGTGTTGGGTAGTTCTTTGCTAAATTTGCACCTTAACCCTTTTTTTTATTTGTCACTTTTTTTTTATATTATATTTATTTATTTTACTATTATTAAATTTAAAAAAAATGTGTTTATATGTTTTTGTGATGTAAGTAGATGAAAAAAAATGAAAGTAAGAATGAAATTGATTTTCTAGCACAAATGTATAAAAGAAAATAAATGTGATATGAGTAGATAATAGAGAAAGGGAGTGAAAATTAAAAAAAAAAGTAATTTTTTTTTTAAAAAAGACAGGCTTGGGCTGAAAAATGTCTAAACGGGCTAAACAGGCCCAAGCCGGTTTAGCCCAACGAGTTCGGGCTGGCCCATTTTATTAGCACTAAGCAAGAGGATCATGTGTTTGAGTGAGCTGAGAGCGTGATAAGCTGAGCAAACTGAGAAAATACGGGTCTTTTCCCATTTACATTTCACTCTTGCATGCCCATTAATATCTTGAACTAACTGTATCCCTTGTTCCAATTATGTTTTACACCACTCCAGGTATTTGATCTCGTCTTTAATGGGTTAATACAAGGGAGAAGATCATTTCCACAACCACAGTTCCCTCTAATGACACGAACCCACAATGAATCTATCATTAATCAAGCCCTAATTAACTATGCTTCATCATGATAGCACGGTTTTGCTAGCTGCTGGATGTGCTTCGCTTCATGCTAAGGCCTCCCAATTGTTTTCTTTTACACTCTGTATGCCATGAAATCATGTGCATCTTTCTTCGATTATCACTAGAACCCAAAAGAAAATCGAGATTTCTAAAAGTTTCCTAACCATTTTTATTAATTGCCTCCCTTCTCTTAGGGTTGAGTAAATATGAATAGTGTTCACTAAAGAAAAAATGGATAAAAATGTTATAGGTTTTACATTTATAATCAATATCAACTCTATAATCAGGCTCTTGGTCAAAGATCAGAAAGGAGCATGATAGATTGTCTCAAACACCAGGAACATTTTTTCTAAAAAATTAGATGTTTACAACATTGTGCCCGAATAGCATTTTGGTCTCTATATATTTAAGAATGCTAACTTAAAACTAAATCCTTATGAAATTATATGAATAAAAAACCATAATTTAAAAATATAAAGACAAAAATTAAAATTCGATTAATTTGTTAGGATAAATAATAATATTAACTCTTTTGATGAAAAAAAAAATAGTTGCAAATCAAATAGATAGTGACGACAAATTATAGCAAAAGAAGCAAGTTGACTTGCTACCTAAAATTGCACTGAAGAGAACACATGGGTTGAAAATTATAGGTCCTCAACTCCTCATGCACTACATGCAGGGGTCTAAGAACCCCATTGTTGTAGTTTTTTTTCTACATAATTTCTGTTGCAAAAAAGGAAAAAAAAAAAGAGAAAAAAGAGGAGTGAAAGTACTGCAGAATACTTATATCAATTGTCGGTAACTGTTTTAAATTAACCAATAGTCACAATTCGAGATTTGAGAATGTAATAGAATTAGATGATAAGGGCGTAGTCTAGAAAAATGGTCATGTCATGTCTTAAATCCGGATTAGTTTAGGTTCATAGAGTTTCTTGTAACAAAGGACTGATCTGAAACATTGGATGTGTATACCAAAAAAAAAAGAAAAAAAAAGAAAAAGATGAAAAATGAAAAAAATTAACTCCTTATGATCTACATGTATAAACATAAGGTTTCAGTTGTCTAGCCACAATCATAATAAAATAAAAAAGCATATACAACAGCTCCTCAACTAAAGCCACAACCACAATTATCTTGCAATCTTTAATATTTTGGAAACTGCTAATGTTTTAGTTTTCGAATATTTATACCAAGTGGACCATCAACACAACAAAGAGATAAACAGAGTGGAATAACGAAGTTTGAGTGAAATAGAGAACAAACTGAAGTTAAAACAGAGTGGGTACATATCCGTGATTGTAGCTGAAGCAATGAAGAAAGAAAGGGCCGCCAAAATTGAAGTATGATAGGAAAAAATCAATATTTTAATAGTAGTATTAGATTTTTTTTAAAAAAAAGTAATTAAAATTTTACAAATCTCGTCCATAAATATCACTAACATTTCTAAAAATATAAATTTAATAAGCCGAGAGGCGATACCCACGACACGAGGCTCCTAACCCGGCGGAGATGGCGGCGAAGCTCATGCAAGCGATTCAGTACGACAGCTACGGCGGTGGCCCCGCCGGTCTGAAGGTGATTTTTCTTCTCCTGTGCCTTTAACTAACCTTATATGTTTTTCAGTTTTTTTTTTATTGTTGAATCGTTAAACTTAAGAAGGTTTTCTGTAAATAAATCATGAAGGAGGAGGAGATACACTCATGAAACCTGACAATCACCTTGAGGAATTGTAATTTTTCTTGATTACCAAAAAAAAAAAAAAGAAGAAGAGGAAGAAGAATTGGAGTTTTCTTGGTGGAGTCTTTGTTGAACTAGTTCAATTCAGTGTAATAAAATAATAGGGAAAGGCGCTGCGTGTCTGTGCAAGCAAATTATTATTATTTTTAATAATATCGGTGAAGAATTTCAATTTTTTTTTTGTCATAAAATGATCAATAATATTATAGGATTAAGTATCGAAGAATATTATAGTTAAGAATTTCAACTTAGTATCAAAGCTTTATTAATAATTAAGAAGGGACCAAGTAGTTCGGAATTCGATTTATGCGGCTGCCTGTTCTTCCAACTAAATTAGTTTTAAGCACATGATCTGATAGGACTGTGCTTTATTTCCGCTTCTGGTCCAAGTAAAAGAGTTAATACAATTGTTATTGTTGGTTTTGATCGAATTTTTGTTTTGGTTCTTATAGTTTTAAATCATGATTTTTGATCCCTATATATTAACAAGAACTTGCTCTGAGTTCAACACTCATTAAAAGTTTGGGGATCAGAACCAAAACTTGTAGCTAACGGCTTAGAATAAATCCTCATAAATAGAGGGACTAAAAACCACAATTTTAAAGGACCATAACCAAAATTTGATTGTTGTTAGCACCAACAACGGTATTAACCCTGAATAAAATCATTATTTGGGAGCCTTAATGCTCAAATCTAGAGTCCATGATTCCAAACACTATGTGATTGTCAATATATATAATTGGGTATTCCTACTCAAGTTTTGGTATGAAGCAGCCCTTGACCATAATTCTCTCTTTCTTTGTTGTTTCTGTGCATTTGAGCTTACTTTAAAAGATTGCTATGCTTATTTTATATTTGTAAGCAGCATGTTGAGATTCCAGTTCCCACCCCAAATAAAAATGAGGTTTTGCTGAAAGTGGAAGCAACTAGTCTGAACCCTTTTGATTGGAAGATTCAAAAGGGCGTAGCACGGCCTCTGTTACCACGAAAGTTTCCCTATATACCTGGTAAATTGTATTTTTCTTCTTGTATTTTGAGAAGGATTTGAGCATTCTTTGTAATTTCACTGGTTTATTTTGTACTCAGCTCTCAGAATATGATCCAGTTATATCTTCCAATTTTGTTATGTCTCTCCCTGTGTGTGTTGTTTATTGTCAAGAAACTCTTGCCAAATATAAAGGAATTGAATTATATTATTCAAACTATGGGGCAAACAAGTATTAAGAAAGGACTTCTTTGAATTCATAACAATGGGAATCATTTTGTCTCCAAGTCATGTCCTTGCAGTGTCTTAGTGGAGTAAAATAATTCAATCTCTTGTCTAACTTGTTGAATTCATCATCACACCTGAAAAATTGATGTCTTTTTGCTTTATTGTTATAAAACTGAAAACCCTATTAATATATGAACACCTCTATGACTAGACTTGTAATATTACATAAAATAACTCAGGATGACTGCATACTTAATTATTAAATAGGTTTTACTGCCTGCATCATACTTACTCTACTTTGGATGTTTATTTGTTTTGTTAATTGTGGGTTTTATCTATTGGTCTTTTTGTTCAGCTTGATCCTATAAAATTATGGGATACATGATAATCTGAATTAATTTTCTTTGTTGGAAACAGGCACTGATATAGCAGGAGAGATAGTAGAGGTTGGACCACAAGTCAAAGATTTCAAAGTTGGTGACAAAGTTGTTGCATTTCATCCTCACGATGTAATCTTCTCTCTAACTTGTTTGGTATTTTGGTAGTTGTGGTATACTTTAGTCATAACTAATTTGTAAAGATTAAGAAAATTAATTAAGTTGTTTGTTAGAAATATGTGTTGGTTTCTAAAATACCTCTTTAATCTTTTGCATAAGAAACTACTCCCTCATGGAAACCCCCTTTAGAAGGACAATCAATAGGGATAATTTGGAAAACAAATTATAAATTTGGGAGACAGTGGTTAGTGGGGTTACATTTAGTACCAAAACAAACCCTCTACTATTCAAGACCGAAGGGGTATAACTGGTTGCTTGATTAGATATTTGACTGATGGCATATAAAGGAGAAAACTGTGTTTCAGATGGAGAAAAATAAGGGGGGGGATCAACTGATTGCAATATATGTTCAGTTTTTCAAATAAAACCACCTGAGGTGGATTCATGCCTTATACTTTAAACCAAGGAAGCCAAATGTAGTAATTGTGTTTTATATCCACCATTATTATGTGCTCATCCATTCATCTTAGTCCTTTGAATGGAGTTGTATTGTGTTTATTTATTTGCAATCTAGAAAACTCTGATGATGCTACCTGATTTTTACAAGCTGTGCCAGGACACTCTAATTGTATATAATTCAATTTTTTTACAACTGTTGTTCATGTTGAATGGACAGCGTGGAGGTGGGCTAGCTGAGTTTGCTGTGGCTTCTGAGAACTTAACAGTTCCGAGACCACCTGAAGTCTCAGCGGCTGAAGCTGCAGCCTTAACTCTGGCTGGTCTAACGGCTCATCAGCCGCTCACTGAAATTGCCGGAGTCAAGCTTGATGGAACTGGTGAACAAAAGAACATCTTAGTAACTGCAGCCTCAGGTGGCGTTGGTCACCTTGCAGTACAGCTCGCAAAGCTAGGGAACACTTTTGTAACAGCCACTTGTGGGGCCCGCAACATCGACTTCATCAAGAGCCTAGGTGCTGACGAGGTTCTTGACTATAAGACTCCAGAAGGAGCTGCTTTAAAGAGTCCATCTGGTCGAAAATATGATGCAGTGATACATTGTGCGACTGGGATACCATGGTCTACTTTCGAGCCTCAATTGAGTGATCATGGGAAGGTGATAGACTTGACACCGGGCCTGCGCTCATTTGCGACTTCCGCTCTGAAGAAGCTCACATTCTCTAAGAAGCAGCTGGTGCCGTTCTTTGCAACGCCTAAGAAAGAGAACCTGAGTTATCTGCTTCTGTTGGTTAAAGATGGAAGGCTTAAAATTGTTATTGACTCTCGTTTTCCTTTGAGTCAAGTTGAAGGTGCTTGGGCTAAGAGCATGGATGGCCATGCTACTGGAAAAATCATCGTGGAGCCATAGACAAAATTACTTGGAACTGCTGGATCCTGTGTTTCTGTAAGAGGTTTGTGTTTCTTCCCGTGCGCACAGACATACATATGCACACGCACACGCACACGCACACGCACACGCACACGCACACGCATATACATATATATGTAGAAAAACAGTGAATAACAATATGGTGTATATTTGGGTTGAAATAAAGAGCTTGACATATCAGAGAGTGATGGTTGTATGATTTAGACACTACTCCCTTTTAAACTTATGTTGTCATGTAAATTACTACTTCTCATCTTTATATTAAAGAGCTGATCCCCTAATTTTAGTGAATTAAGGAAGTTGGCGATGATAGTTATTTGTAATAAATATATGTTGGTTTTCTTAAAATATCTTTTTTCATCATGACTACTATTGAATAAAAACTCCTTAATATGCCTTAATATGTGCAAGGGTTAATATAATCTTTGGTCCCTCAAGTTTATCCTTATTTTGGTTTTGGTTCATTAAGTTCTATTTCCTTTAAGACATTGGTCCCTATAACTTAATAAAAACCTGAATCATTTTACTCTTACAGGGACTAAAACTTATAGTATAAAACTTGAATAACCAAAGATGGTATTAACCCCTATGTGTAATAAATAGGAATATGTTGGGGGGAATTATAATTTTGGGAGTCAAAGTAAATTGTGGTATTATATTTAAAAGTAAATATAATCCCCAATTAGTTGTTATATTAAAGATCAGATATAGCATTTTTGATGTAAAAGATAAATATATGCACAAGTGGAAAGTAATACAAGCAGCTCTTTGTTTAGTAAGATGTACATAAAGAATGAACTTGTCATGTGCCGTGTGCACCCACTGTCTTCTCTTTTGATGCTTTTGGAAGCAAGGTTTAAATCCAGATTGATTAGAGAAGATGGATTCATAAAGCCTGGAGAATTGTTTGTATAGAGGAAAATGGATGGAAAAAGAAGGGGGGAAATGTACTTAATCTAGTTTTGTAAATTTTTAAGTATAATTCTTTTATTCCTTTTCTGCTCCCATGCTTTCCAACTTCAAATTTATACCAGAAAAAAAAATCAGATTTAAATTTCATAGAATGTAAATTAAAATTTATCATTATTTTCTTTCTGTATAATATGAATAGGATTTACAAATAATAAGCGTTTACTCTTCACACATTGCGCGAGATGAATATAATTCAATGATGATGGTAAAATTGAAAGAATATCCATAACCTTCCTCTACTTAAAGAAAAATCCATGGTTATTAGAATTAAACCGGACCAGACCAGCCAGTTCGACCACGAAACCGATGAACCGGTCACCTAATCAGTCCGGGTTGACCGGTTGATCAATTCTTTTTTTTTCCTTTCAAAATTTCATGATTTCAAAAATTCATATATGATTTTACATACTTTCAAAAATTACAAATTAGAATTTTATTGAATGTTTGAAATGTTTGTTTTCTAATGCAAAAAGAATCATTAAAAAAATGTTATCATTTGATCTTCACAAATTCCAAAACTATTCCAAAAAACATTATCATTTAAGTTTACTTCCTGACCGGTCTAGTTCCAGGTTAATAACCTTGGAAAAATCACATAAAAAAGTAATAAAGTGAAAGATAGAAATAAATTACATATCCCCAAATTGAAGACTATGCAGCGAGAAGAGAATATGATTACTTAATCAGTGAATTATAATAAATTGTATATATTTAATTATGATAAATCGAGTATTATAAGTTTTTAAGAATAAAGTAGATGATTGATAATATGATTTCATATGTTCAACAAAAAATTTTGTTTGAATTTCTTATAAGAATTACCTGAATTCTTTCAGTCAATTAAATTATACTTAATAATACTTTTGAAACCGGATTGGACATCGAAACAAAAAAACCAGTAATTCTCAGTTCTCACTTCTCATGGTCATGTTGGTTAGACCTTTTTACATAATATTTAAATAAAAATATATTATATATATAATGGTATAAATATAAGAAATGAATATGAAAAGGACATATTAGTATTAAACTTCATTTATATATTTGTGTGTAAGGGTAAGCAAATTTTAAGTGAGTTTAGATCATACAAACTTATTGAGGTTATGATAAGTCTTATTAATATTTGTAAAATACCTATGAAAGTAAAAACAGATCTGTCATTAATAAAATTCTCACATCGCTAACAGAATTCAAACCTACACTTTTATGAAGTACTAATGGTGACATTATTATCAACCAAACCAATCCTAGTTTTTTTTTTTTGTTGTTGCCAAACCAAACCAATCTTAGTTAATTGAAAGAAATGATATATTATAAGCTATATATGTATACTTAAATTAAATGGTTACACTTGGTGTTTGGTTTAATTTTGATTTTAATGGTTAATTTGTTTAATCATAAGAACACGGCATTTCTTTCCAATCCAAGTGGACAACCATGGGGGATCTCTAGACACAACTTTGTAGCCAGCTTTTGAATACAAATTGCGAGCACCCCAATCATCTTCGTGAGCTCTAAGGGCAAGATAGTTAAATCCCCACATCACTGATAGCACATCGCAAGCCTTCAACAAAGCAGTTGCCACCTTCCTCCTTCTGTTTCACCAACATCACAATTAATCATCATCCCCTTCTTTAATTAATGAAGTTTAATAATAAAACTTCAATAATTGAAAATGAAAATTATGTAATAATTGAAGATGCTTGTTTGTCATAAAATTTGTAAAAATTTGAGCCGTGAAATACTCTTTTGACCCTTAAAAGCAAAATTACACTCAAAATTACTTTATGATGATAAATGTTATTGGTAAAATATCTTAGAGTGTTGAATGCAATTGAACCAAATATAAAATTCATCCCAAACTTCACAATTTTTTATTTATTTTATAAGCAACCTAATTAGTAGGATTTCTTTTTTCTTTATACCTAATTTAGTTAGATTTTTTTAAAGTGATTTTTGGACCGGTTGAAAATAGTGATTGAAGAGTAAGTTGCCTAACTGGGATCGTATTAGAGTAAATCGATCATGATTAAATAATATAATTAAATTAAAATATTCATGTATTACCATGAATGTAACAAAAGTAATAAAATTTAGATAAAAGAGACATTAATCTTCAAGTAAATGA
Source organism: Albizia julibrissin (assembly GCA_037074505.1). Classification (NCBI taxonomy): domain Eukaryota; kingdom Viridiplantae; phylum Streptophyta; class Magnoliopsida; order Fabales; family Fabaceae; genus Albizia; species Albizia julibrissin. The sequence continues at coordinate 19,048,949 of CM073486.1, read as the reverse complement.
AACATTCAACCCAAAACCACATGCTATAATATAACAAAGCATAGTTACTAAAACACAAATGTGATATGCTGCTATTTTTTTAAAACTCAAAATGATGTCATTTCAGAAAATTTACGAAATTATACAAAATTCAACTCATCTAAATCCATTGGGTTGATCTTGAGCCAATTAGCTCACAATTTAATTGGTTGGCCGGACCGGCCAAATGAACGGGTCACCGGTCCAACTGCCTTGTTTGATCCTAATTTCAATACTATTGCTCTCCATCCCCACATCATAAATCAATGTGGAGGGCTATAATATGATTCATAATTTAGAGACCACAAGGGGAAAAAAATAAAAATTTGGTGAGAAGATTAGAGTTAAGTTGATGATCACCTGAAATTAGAGGAGACAGCTATTCCAGAGATGTAAAGATACTCTGGCGCTTGAGGAGGAAGATGTTGAAGCACATTCTCATCCCTCAAGGCTGTCACATCTACAACTCCCACTATTTGTTTTGATGAACTGTTTGTGTCTGCCTCAGCCACCAAACATGCATACCTATATTATTGTTATATTATTATGAACAAAATTTGTGTCAAACTACATCAATATTTGATTAAAAAAGTTCTCTAAAAAAATCTGATCCATTTTTAATCCACATTTTTTTTGGGGGGGGGTTTGAATTTTTATGCTTTTTATTAAAGATTTAAACTAAAAAACATTTAATGTTGGTGGCAATTAAAGAGCTGAATGTCTACTTATGTCATACATACTCAAATACTAACATAACTCAGATATTATAGTACAATAAGTAAGTTTAACTAATGTCTTTAAAATAGATATTAGTGCAAAATAACAATTCTACCATGGGACTTTTACACAAGTTGTTAATGAGAAGGTGCGTGTTCGGGTTAGCGGTGAAGAAATAATTTTTTTTTAATGTGGCTTTTGCAGAAGTCAGCTTGAAAAAAAAAATCAGATTGTAAATATGATTTGTATTTGGATTGACAGTGGGAGAAGTGACTTTTTTTAAACCTTGAACTTGTTTGAATTAGCGTTTGAAAAACCTGTTTAGATGAAAAATGACTAAAAATGACATGAACCTTGTTGAATATTTCATATATATTGTTTGTATATATATTGTTATAATTGATGTTAAAAATGTAAATAAAATTTTTTAAAATAAAAAAAGTTCAATAATTATTTTAATCTATTTCCATATACATATACGCAGCATTATGGTATCTAACTTTAATAGGAATAATAAAACTTGTAATGATACTCAAGTCAGGGGAGGGAGGGGGGGGAGAAGAAAATTGAAGTTTATCTAACTGTAACTCATTGTTTACCGAATGAATTTGGCGTTTATTTAATATAAAACACACACACATACAGACCGACGGGATACATGAAACAACATAAAAATCTCTAATTGCTCAACACTCCGTGATTTGCAATTCAGAAGCCGTAGAAAAGCTATTGCAGGCAGCTTATTGTAAAAGCTACTTTCAACCCAAAAGCCCAAGGGATAAAAATGTATTCCAAACGGTATGATGGATGCTAACTGGGCTTTTAATGTTTAAATGAGCTTTTTTTCATCTTCTAAGGGTTTGTTTGGAATCTATCTGGGGTCAAAAAAAGTCCATTTGGGACCTATAAACTCATTTGGGTAAAAGTTTAATGTTTGGAAACCCATTAAATGTTAATAGGCTTTAGCTTAAAAAGTAGTTTTTTTTCAAAAGCTACCACATATAGCTTTTGGTCCCAACTTCTCATCACTTTTTATAATTTGCATTACTTTTTATTTTAGGAAAAATGATATTAAAAAGATAAGTATTAAGTATGAAATATTTTTTGTTAAAAATGAGTTACAAACATGAGAGTTTTAGTTGCAATAGAGACTTATATTTGTAACTTATGATCTGGAAAAAATTTTTGGGATGTAACTGTAGTTAAATTTAACTTTTAGGAATTAAATGTATTTTTTTTTCTTCTGTTTTTTTTAAGAAAAAAATTATCCTTATCTTCATCACACATGAATCATGTTCGTGACATGATCATAGACGAACTTGTTAGGGGTAGACGAACTTGATAGGGTAAATGATCCAATTATGATTTACTTAATGTATAAGATTCTGATTGAAATATATATGTATCCTTTTTAAATTAAGTACTTCGGTATATTTATTTTTTTCAATAATTATTTTAATTTTTTATTTTAAAAAATTTTATTTATATTTTTAACATCAATTATAATAATATATATACAAACAATATATACTTAATATTTAATAAGGTTCATACCCTTTTCAGTCATTTCTTATTCAAATGGGCTTTTCAAACGCTAATCCAAACAGGTTCCTTAAAAAAAAGTCACTTCTCCTACCGCCAATCCAAACACAAATCACATTTATAACCTGACTTTTTTTCAAATGGGCTTTTATAAAAACTCTATTAAAAAAAAGTCACTTCTCTACTGAATTTGCAAACATGCACTAATATGCTTCCAAACAGACTAAAAATGTGATTCATGGCATTTTTATAAATAAAATGTGAGCCGCTTGAATTTTGACAAATACAGAGGTACAGAAATTGTACCTTCTACATCAATTCCATCAACAATCAAGGTCAAAAGTGAAGAGTTCTTTTGGTTGTTTTTAACATTTTCTAGACTGATTGATTTGATCAAGGGTTTTATCTTTAAAAGTTTAGAGTATAAAACAATTTTCATTTTTTTTAATAAGTGTATTTATTATGATTTAAACTTATATTCTCTTTTATATAAGGATGAGGATGCTTACCTCTTCATTCAACATTTTCCACACTAGTTGAGAACAACCGGCATAGAAAAGTCTTTCTCACTTAAACTAGTGTAGAAACTCCAATATTTTTTATACCAACTATATTTACATCAGTTACAAAACTGGTATAGAATTTTTTTTTTTAACCACTGTAATTAATATATATATATATATATTTTTTTTTTTTTGCATTAGTAAAACCATTTTTTGAACTGTATTATGGATTAAAGGATTAAGGGGCAATTTTGCCCACAAATTTTCATCAAAAGACAATTTTATCCTAAAAAATTTTAAAAAGGGAGTAATTTTTCCCTAACCATTATCTCAATTAATTTTGATCGTTAGTTGACAAAATATGCTAAGCTGACAATCCATATGTTATCTACATCATTTTTGTTAAGGTATAAATTTATCCTGAAAATTTTAAATCTAAATTTGAAAAAAATAAAGTAGATGATACATGGATTTTTGGGGCAAATTTGCATCTTAACAAAATAACATGGATGATATATAAACTGCCAGCTCAGCATATTTGGTTAACTGATATAATAGTCAGGGCAAAATTGCTCCATTTTAAAAACTTTTTGCCCCTCAAAAAACTTTCAAGACAAAATTACCCCACCATCCTATATTGAAATTTATTTATCAACTGTGGTTAATATGTCATCAAACTGGTCGTAATTAAGTTGAAGTTGACCCACTAAAATTAGTTATAGCATATCGTCTAATATAGCTAGCACTGCAAAACTAATGTCTATCAGGTTTTAGAATGGTATAAATTTTGAAAATAATGCCGATGAAGCTGTTTGCTTGCTTCAAGCCATTATTCGTAACAACACTTTCTAAATTCTAAGTATGTTGAAAAAGGTTTTAATCTTCAATTTTTAGTTCCAAAAAAACAAAGAAAGAATCAACCCATCAGAGTTGTGGATTCATAAATGAATCAGATTTTTTATAATATGTTATGTGTAACCTTTCAAGAAGGAAAATATTCAAATTTACCTATCACGAGGAGAGTTATTCAACTTGTAAAGGAGGCCGGCAAGCACTTCTGCCTATGTGCATTACAACGGGAAAAAAGACAAGTTAGAAAAAAAAAATTGCATTTCATAAAATAATATATTAATAATAATACGACGTTATTCATTGAAGTTAGAATGAATATATTTTATATTCAATCTTATACAATAAAATTTAACCTTATCTCATTTGATAGAATTATCAACATAAATCATGTAGCTTTATGTAGCCCACTCAACCTAGTATAATAATGCAGGTTGATGTTACCCAATATAAAATATATTTTAATTTAAATTTATATTAGACTAAAATTAATCTAAAGTATATTTTTTGTCTTTTAATTTTATAAAATATATTTTTCATCATATAATCCTAACATCTTTAATGTTGTTACAGAAAACGCTGATGCAACAAATTTAAGTAATGACAGTATAAATTTAAATGATGACTATATAATTAAATGTTATTAATTTAAAATTTAAAATATATATAAATTGAAAAATATTTAAAAACATAATGAAGCCGTCAATATCAAAAGCTCATTTTTATTAAAAAAATTAGCTTAATAATCTAAATATATTATATTTAAAATTAAAACTTAAATATGCTGCATCAGTTGTACAGTTATCACCTGAATTTACTCCGTTAACATTTTCCGTTAGCAGCATTAACTATGTTAGGAATATATGATAAAAAAATATACTTTATAAAATTAAAGGACCAAAAGTATACCACATGTAAAACTTAAAAAAAGAAAAGTATATTGGTAAAAAAGGATTAAAAGAATACTTTAACCTTTATATTAAATTGTATTAGTTTGTTAAAATTTTTATACTTTACAGTTTTACACCAATAATAATAATAATAATAATATTGTTTAATTCAAAAATATTTGTAATATTATTATTTATTAAATAATGGTAAATGTGTGAATGATTGAATCTGGTAAAATTGTAAAATGGAGACAAAGTTATCATTTACTTAAAAAAGAAGAAAAAAGACAGGGTATATGTAAAATTTGAAAATAAAAGAGAAATATAATCAATAATGTGAATTTTCGGTTAAAAAAAACTTCAACAATTCAACTAATTAATTAACAACCAAATAAGTAAATATTGACCCAGGAAAAATACCCTGAGAATGAAAATATGCTACCATGTTAAAGGTAGATAACTAATTTAAAATAAGAGAAAACCATTTACAGGCACCCATACTTGTGATCAATTTTTAATTTGCTAGCTGTGTATTTTTCTCCCATAATTAAATATTTTAATTCTATTTTACTAATACCATTAACTCCGGTACAGCTTACCTTGCTAACAGAACAAAATTTTAAAGAGAAAATCATGCAAGTACTAAATTTTTAAAAATTAGATGAAAATATAAGTACGGCAAGTAAATTTTCCCTTTAAAACTATTTTTAAAAAATAAATTAATTATTTATATATCTGCTCTATATAAAAAAGGAGGTGAGGGGTGTATGTGAGCAAGAAGCTGTTATTTGAACCTGAAAGAACTGGAATATTATATTTGGCATCAAAATAAACACATCAAATAGCTCCAGAAGAGAAGAGTAGTTTGGCTAAACCATTTTTGAAGATTGAAATTGAAATTCAATATAACATCGAAGTTGAAGACAAGAAGAGCGATCAGTGTAATTTGAACCTGAAAGAACTGGAAGAAGAGAGGATTGAAGAGCGAAACAGGGACATGAAAAGCTTCAGCCTGAACATTCGCAGCATTCCTGATTTCCTCATCCTTCTCCACAAGTCTCCTCACTCTCCACCCATTCTCACACACCAGACACTCTCTCTCTTCCTCACTCACACTCCTAATTCTCCTTCTCTCTCCTTCCTCTTCTTCTTCATTTAGCTTCTCCATCTGCAATTCCACAGAAACCACCCTCGATGAGGTCGAACACCAACTACTGCCACTAAAACGGTGTCGATTCCTCCTCGCATTGTAATACCCTGCGTTTCGAACGCTACCGGTAATGGAGGATTCTGAGCAGAAGAATAGTTTCAGTGAAGAAGAAGAAGTGGGGTTGGTAGCGAGCAAATGAGCCATAAAATGAGTGAGGTGTTAAAAAATAAAAAATAAAAAATTAAGGCTAATTTAGCAAAATGAGTTAACGTTGAGTGAGCAAACGAGTTTGGGTGTGTGTGGGGCTTTTTGGTGGTGGTGTGGGATTCGTGTTTGATGGAGGCCGTGAGTTTTGGATATGGAAGGGCCACGTGGAATAAGGTGAGCCAAGGGCAGCATGTATGGGACTTTCATGGAAGATATATATTACATAGCATGTTTGTCTAGGTTAGGTTTGATTTATTTTATAAGTCTGATTTATGTAAATTGAGATAAATATCTTTCATATATTTACCTCGTAAACTGTAAAAGTTACTTCGTATTCCGTGAATCACAATTTATAAGTACTTAAGAAGCTTCCACAAGCTAATCTAAATGAGTTTGGATAGTCTTCATAAGTGTTTTTCAATCGTGATTTATGAAATATAAGGTAGCTTTTACAGTCTACAATTTAGCTTTTACGATCTACAAAATAAATATGTGGAGAACATTTATTTTAATTTATGTAAATCGAGTTTATACATAAGCCCGATTCAAAACAAACAAACCTATACTTTCGAATATGAACGACAAAGCGTCTTGGGCCTAAGGTATCTGAATATCAGCAAGCATTAACTATTCCGCGCATCGCGTGATGAGCTCGTTTAGATTAGTTTATGGAAGTTCTATAAGTGCTTATAAATTGTGATTCACGGAATACGAAGTAACTTTTACGGTCTACGAGATAAATATGTGGAGGAGATTTGTCTCGATTTACGTGAATCGAGCTTATGATTCATAAATGCTCATCCAAACAGCCTAATATGTATTAATTATTACAAGCATTTTTTCTTATGTAAAGCGTAGGATGAATATAATTAAATGATTTTAAAATTAAAAGAAATTAAATTTATTAAACACAAAAAAGGTAACTTATATTACCACACTTATTACATCTCTCAAAACAAAATCATTCGGATGATACTGCACAATAAAAACCTATAGGTATAAGGACCAATTCCAGAACCACATATGCTACCTTGAAGGAAACTCATCTGGAATGAGGGATGAGGGTGGATTTAGTAGTCTTTATCAAAACATCACCAACTACTTCCCTCCATCAAACCAAACAGACCTTAAAAGATTAAAAAATTGCAACATAACTATAAAATGCAACCAAATGCTCAAAACTACAAGTAAAACACTTTAGCACTTTAGGGAATAATTTTTTTTTTTTTTACATATTTACCTTATACAATGTAAAATCTCAGTTAAAATAAGATAATCCAAACAACAATGCAAAATCTCAGTTACAATAAGATGATCCAAACATTCATGGATTCAATGATGAATGACATATATACATGTCATGCAATTAATTAGTGACATATAGTTCCCAAAAGTATTATGCAAATCACTATTAAAAATCAAAAACTTGTTTGATCAGTAATTTTTAATCAAGTGTTCTGCAAGCAAAACAATAAGTGGAATATGTTTTTTAAAATAAAAAACTCAGAACAGCTTTTACATTCTTTTTTTCTCAGCTCATATCTATGTCATCTCTCAGTCCTCTGGCTCTCCATTCATTGTCGCTAACTCTCCGTTTTGTCTCACGCATTCTCTTAGCTCTCCAAGTTGATTATAAGAACAATTGGTCTAAAAAAAAGTTTTAATCAAGGGTTTAGTCTGGGAATTCATCAGCAAATTGTACGAGTTGGTCTATGAGAGTAATCATACCAAAATGTGTATCACTTAACTTCACATATCAAACCCTCACTGCCATAAGCTTATTTCTCTTCTCAAGTTTCACTACTCACGCAAAATGCAATGCATAGATGAAGGGCTAGTTTGGAATCTTATTGGGGAGGGGGAAAAGCTCATTTAGAGGGTAAAAACTTATTTGACATCTGCGGATACGTTTGTGAACACATTAGCTTTCACTGGACTTTTAGAAAAAAAGCTACTTTTTTTAGAAGCTCATTGAAATAGTTTCTTGCTTTTTTTCACTAGGTTTAGAAAAAAAAAGCCACTTCTCCTACTGACAATCCAAACACAAATCACATTAACAATATGAATTTTTTTCTATTTAGCTTCTACAAAAGCCACATTAAAAAAAAAACCATTTTTTCACTGTGTTCCCAAACAGGCACTAAGTTGTATGAAAATGAAAACCATTTCATCAAACATATAGAACGAAAGAAATAAATCACATGGATCGAATTTTTAATTTCTTTTTCTATTTTTGTCTATGAATCTGTACATTTACTCTTTCTTAATTTTTTTTTTCCATTTCCAAACTTCTTCACTTCATATTTTCTTGCAAGGTACTGAAAACCAGATTGATCAATGAACTGATTGAGGCAGCAGTTTAAGAGTCAGTGGGTCAGACTGTAATCAACTCTAGGCCAATTTGAGGATAATTAAAATAATTTAATTTAATTAAAATGTGCAAAATATTTATATTTTAATTATAAAAAATAAAATTTAATATTTTTTTATTAAATACTATGTAGAATGTTTCTTACTTGCCTATTTTTTAGTAAAAATATTCTTCTTAAATAAAAAAATTTAAAGCATTAAATATAAAATATTAAAATATAGTTATAAAAGAGATAGCATGAATGAGTCTTTAACATTAAAAATTAAAATTAAAAAATAAATAACTAAATAATATCTAAAGATACCTAACTTTGTATTAGATAAATAAAACATCCCATAGTATTTTATCCGGCGCCAAAGATTAATATAACATTTATGAGTTTTTCAATTCAAAATGATTTGCCTGATCCATCCAAAAATTCAAAATGGCTTGAGAGTTGGGATGTGAGAAGCCAAGTTCAAAAATAAAAATGTGCTTCACACGGTAGAATATATCCCTCTCATTTGTTGCCACAAACTTCAGTCCTGAATGACAGAAATACAATGAAACAGTTGATAGTCACACAATTGCAATACTTTCAATACACAAAAGGACGACCTGGTCCATCTCATGACTATAGAGGCCTCACATCCTTTTTACCCATCCAAGCCATCATGAATATATAGGGAAGTCTTACCACAAATCTGGAAACCAAGAGCCATGGAATACCAATTTCAATATTACAGAATAATAAAAGACAAATATTTGAACCAAGCTCTAAGCCGGAACAATAGAACTCGGATTGAAATATAGTTCCTCCCATATTGTGACCAATTAAGCTAACACAGACATTGAGCTGCACTTAAGAAGTTAACCCAAACTCATAACACACTATGGGAGACTATACTAAAGACCACTACCTAGCTTTGACCAGTTACTACAACTAATTAAAACGTAACTTTATTATAAGCCACTCGCTTCAACCTAAGACAGATATTATATTAACATATTGGACATTTGAAAAAGCTAACCTGCTATCGCCTATGGGTCTATTGGGAAACACAGTACACAAGGAAAAAAGCCCAATAGGACTTCAGAAGCCCAGTTGCCATATGAAAGATGCGTTTGGGATCACGGTATATTGCATTGGGCTTTGCTTAAAAAAGCCGCTTCTTAGAGAAGCTGGCTGAAGGTGCTTCTGGAGGAGTTAGAAGCTGCTTTCGGACAGAATTGAGCGGGATGCAGTCAGCAAATTAAAGCTAGGCGTTGAGACCTCGAAAAAATAGATAAAAGCTAAAAGTAAACATTTAAAATTTTACAAATAATGATGGAAAAAAAGGCAAATGAGATGCAACTGACTTTTTTTTTAAAACTCATCTATTTACATTTTACAAGCCCAGAGAGATGTGACTAATATGTATTGCTACCTTATTATTTTAAATAGTATAATGCATAAAATAAATAAAAATATATATACAAAATATTTTAAATAGTACTTAACATTTTTTTACTTCAATTATCACAATATATACAAATAATGTATGTATTCAATAAGGTTCATGTCCTTTTAAGTCATTTTTTATCTAAACGGATTTTTCAAACACTAATTCAAACAAGTTCAAGGTTAGAAAAAAAACAATTTCTGCCACCGCCAATCCAAACACAAATCACATTTACAATATTATTTTTTTCTATATGACTTTTGCAAAAGTCAGATTAGAAAAAAAGCTACTTATTCACCGCTAATCTAAACATGCACTAAAGACAGAGGGATTAGTCAGGTGAATGATTCGACTAAAGCAGCTCTTAGTTTTTTTTTTTTGGAATAAAACTGGATATCATTGTCTCTAATAGAGACCTAGATCAAGAGTCATCAAATCCACCAAGTAGCCATCAGTTTAAGTCCTATCGAATTGAGCCCCAAAACTTTCCAGTACATCTGGAAAAAAAAATTAAGACATACAGTGTGTTGTGTGCTATTTATCACAGAAACATGATTAAATCATTTGACAATGGAGCAGTGAACTTTAAAACAAATAAGCAATGGTAACATATCTGTTAAGACAACCCATAACATACCAGATAAGTCATTTACACTATATTTATCTGAACCTACAAGCCTAAATGGATTACTCAGTGACATGATGCAATGTAGCCACAATAGCCAAAATCTACCTGCTCATGTTAACAAAGACCCAAACATTTCAGAAAGTCTGAAATAAAATTATGATACAAGGGAGTCATGTCAGAAATCCTAAAAAATAAGGGACTGGACTAAAGAAGTTTTACACAGTGCATAACTCATAAACCAATGGTTTTATTAGTGACAAAAAGGAAAACCATTAAGCCATACATAAAACATGACATAAGACAATAGCATCATACAACTTCCACCCTCCAGGACAAAAGATTGCGATTATATCCTCCGTATCATAGCAACATTGGAAGCGATGAAGAGTGAATAGTTAAAGGACCCTTCCACGAATCCACATTCCCTGCTCATCCCTAAATAAAAGGGGTTTTTTTTAATTTTTTTTAGAAAAAAATACTCCATACACTAAAAATTAATTAAACCAAAAATATCTAGAAACTATTTTAGATATTGGGTATTACTGTAAAATCTTTCAGGATACTAGTATTGCAGGAAAAATATTTCCGAATGTAGGATTATAAATTAATTAATTTGAGATATTGGATGTCAAAAACATTTCAGGGTGCAACATACAATTTAATCCAAATAAATAAGAATGCATAAAAAATTTAAAAAAAATTGTCCCTCACCCAAATTAGGGGATGAGCATGCCCTGCTCATAAATACAATGAGTAGGGCATATGGAACCTCTTTCCACACAGACAAAAGGTCACAACAAAGACAAAATAAAACCAAATGATTATCATGACATATTCGCACCAAATATTGACCTGTGGATATAAAGCAATGAAAATTAAAAACCATATAGTTGATTACTCATACAATGTGCCTTCAACAATGAGAACTTTGAATTGTTTATAACCATTCAATGATTGATGAAAGAATTGCCATGGACTTGGAATCCCCGACTTGACATTAATTTAGTTATAAGATTTACTATCTAAATCAATAAATTAGTATTAGTTATATGGAATAAAAAATTGAATTTTGTATAGATCTTGTTTTGAAGGATGACCTATTATTGGTAAGAGCTGAAGTCATAAAGGCTAAATGAGTATCTGATTCAAAAGATTGTTTGCCCAATGTAGATCTTAAATCCTTCTTGGCACAATGGAATTTTCTTTTGGTAAGAACCAATGTGTAAAATGAATTTTCAGTCCAATACTTAAAGGAAAATTATCTACAGTGGGTGGTGTGGAGGAAGTATAAACTTGTTAAAACTTCATTTGCAATCATTCATATACTGTGAATTCTTTATACAATGGCAGCGTGGTTCAGCCACCCACAACAAAATCAATCTTATAAATACACCTAATCCTGGGAAACAAATGCATTTCCATTCCACATCCAGCCAAAATGGTATATAAGTCTTATAATTAATTCGCCATTCATTTCCATCAGCAAGTTAGTCTTATACATACAAACATCTATATATCTTCCAAAACAACAAAGAGCCTAATTGTGCCAATTCAGTATGGTCACCCTACAGCCACTGCAAAAAAAAAACTACATTGACAAAAAAAAACTAAATATCCCAAGTGGCTAATACCCTCCGCAATCAACCTCTCCTTTAACACGGCAAGCAAGACAACATGAGTTTGACGTCGAAGAGTGTCATCAAGCCTTCTGTGGGGTCTCACCATTTATTGAAGTTAGTATAGAGTCAAGGAAAAATAGAGAAGAATGGTAGAGTATTGAGAGTGAAACGAATGAAATGATGCGCGGTTGATAAATGCACATCGTGGATTTAACATATATGTCTTTAATAAAGCTCGACCATATCAATGCAATAAATGAGAAGAATATAAGGAAAAAATGCAAGAAAAATAGGTTAAAAACACATCTCAAAAACCTGAATGCCCTCTGAAGAATCTAACCCATGAACATCAAACATTCCAAAAGATTTGAGGAAGAAAAAGCCTACTAAAATGGAGAGAAATTAGAGATTTGAAGCCAAAGGATGTGTTTGAGGGGATCTGAAAAGGAAAAAATGTAATTCATATCATGTTTGAATTTCAAATAGAGAGAAGTTTTGAATTTCAAAATTTGAAAATTGAAAAGAATGGAGGGAAATAAAAGTAAGTTGTCCAAAGCCATATGCTGAAGCAATCGGCGGTATAGGAAGAATATAGAGCCTTACCTCTCTTCTCCAGATAAAGATGCGGATCCAGGCAATGAGTAAAGGACGAGAACGTAGGGGTAACGACTAAGGAATAGAGAGAATGAATGAGTTGAGTTAGGGTTATAAATAGAAAGGCATGATAGAAGTACCTATCAAGGTAATAATTTCTCTTCAATACTCGCTTTACTAAGAACCACCTCCAAAAGCTTCCTTCTTTCTTTAAATAACTGGCTGCAAAAAAGAAAATTTGCTTCAATTCTTCATTTCGTAAAAGTCAAGGCAACAAAGGGAGGGAAAGAACAATGTTGCTCAGCCCAGACTTAGGAACACGACAGAGAGAGGTTTTGGGCTCATCACACATTCTTAATAGACATATCAATAGAGGAAGAAGTAAAGCTTAAAAAGCCCTGAAGCCATGAGCCAACACATACACACACGTACACACGCACGCACGCACAGTTGGAGTAGTGACGATGGAACATGGGAAGAAGAAGAGAAGAAATTAAAGCTTGGTCTTACACATACCTCAGTGACAGAATAATAGCACACACACCATCGGTGGTAAAGACAGAGGATGATGGGAACTTTATATTTTTGCTGTTAGAAAACATTTAAACTTCAATTAGTAATTGATTCTATTGCCCAGTAACATATAAGGAGATTGGGAGGGAAAACAACATATGCCATCTTCATAAAATTACATTCACTATAACCAAATATAGAATCAGCTTTTGAAATTTGAAGAAATCTACCGCCCGATTGCTGTTTGATTATTAAGTTAATTTTTCTTCAACTTGCTCAGCAATATTGGTGGAAATCTACCGCCCGTATATTCCTTGGCTTCTTAGCAGCATCCCCGCTATATTCTTTTGTCTTCTGAGCACCACTTCCTATGTATTCCCTGGTCTTCTGAGCGGCATTGCCGGCGTATTTCTTTGTCTTCTGAGCAGCATCCGTAGTGTATTCCTTGGCCTTGTGAGCAGTGTCGTCGGTGGAATCTCTAGTCTTGTGAGTAGTGTCAGCGGCGTCATCAGAAAATTTGTGAGCGGGATCATCATGTTTGAAGCCAAGGCCTCCACAGATTTCATCTTTAGCTCACTCAGTCCATGACTCAGTGGCTTCTTTTCCCTCTTTAGCTATCTCAGCCGCCTTCTTCCCGCTTTTTTATGGAGGATAAATAGATGAAAAGGTTGGGAGTTTGAGAAAGAAAACTAAAAAGGGAGAGAGAGAGAATGAACATTACAAAAACAAAGAGAGAGGAAGAGAAGCAAGGAGGCAATGCCTCGAGAGGAAAAGAGTGAAAAATAAATGAGAGAGATCCACTTTTTGTGAAGGGAGGTAGACAGAAGTTGGAAAGAAAAAGGAAGGGAAATGGTTTCATAATGGAAGAGAGAGAAGGAAAGATGAAAAGATAGGCTGAGAATTTTAAAATTTAAACTCAAATCTACCTGTCAAAAGAAAAACACAAGCCCCAATAAAAAAAAGTCAGAGCTTGGAGCCAAAAACAAAATAGAATAAAGGCATGCAGCCCATGTGAGTTGTTACTGTTCATATGAACAGTAAAATGAGAGAGAAGCCATCTAAGAATATGGCTTAGCTGGCTAACTAGTCATACATATTTATTATATTAAAGGGATTCTGTGTGTGATTGGAATTAGCTTTTGAGAATAGCTTTTACGATTTACGAAGTAAGTATATGAGAGGAGTTTTATCTCGATTTGCGTAAACCATGGTTTAGAAGCCTCACAAACACACACACTATATATTTTACCGTTAAAACATTGATTTCTATTAACACTGTTCAAAAGTGGGGATTGGTTGATTGGATGGTTCAACTACAAAGAGGTAGCCCCTTGTAACGTGTGCTCATATTTGATGTCCAACAATATGAGTGTTTGGAATAGCGATTAAAACCTTCAAAAGTATTTTTCAATCGTGATTTACGATATACGAGATAAGTATGTGAGCGGAGTTTTGTCTCAACTTACATAAAAAACACTTATAAAATAATTGGACGCTAATCCAAACATTATCTTTGCTGTACAGGGAAAAAAGGTATTGGTTTGGCCAAAATTAATAGAAGTTTGAAGAATTGGAAAATCAAAATTGGTGAGATGCTGATGTTTCCAAAATCTAGGGGGAGATTTTTTAAAGAGTTAATATTATTTTTTATCTTTGAAATTTGTCTTCATTTTGATTTTAGTTTCTAAAACTTGAAACTCTTGGTTTTAGTCCCTGACGTTTGCTCTGTCTAAAAGCATCAGTCCCTATAATTTGAAAATGACTTGGAGCTGGGTTAACAATGTTAAATATGCCTACGTGTCGCAAACATCGCTAAGTTTATTCTGATTGGGTGAGCTGAGGTGGCAAAATAAGCGTGTTATCTCATGCTGACATGGACAAGTGAGAAAAGAATAAAAATAAGGGAAAATCACTGTAAAGTACCAAAGACCATAAAAAATTATGAAAAAGTTCCAAATCAAATTTCCTTATTAAAAAAGCCCTTAGGGTTTGCATTGTGATTAATTTAAAATATGAAATTAATTTATTACCCCCATTGAATAAAAAAGGAAATGAACAACATATGCATTTTTTGACAAGTGATTATGTTTATTTTGACAATTGGATTAGCTATTTTAACAAATTCATTTTCCTCCTAGAGAAGTTTTGAAATTTCAAAATTTAATGTCTCTATTTTGACAAGTGTATATGTCTTTTTTGACAAGTGCTTATGTCTATTTTGTCAACTGGATGAGCTATTTTGACAAAGTCATTTTCCTCCCCGAACAAGTTTTAAAATTTCAGAACTACATGTGCTAATTTTGACAAGTGCATATCCCTTTTTGGACAATTATTTATGCATATTTTGACAACTGCATGAGCTATTTTGACAAGTTCATTTTCCTTCCTGAAAAAATATTTACTTATGCATATTTTGACAACTGTATGAGCTATTTTGACAAGATCATTTTTCTTTCCTGAAAAATATTGAAATTTAAGAACTTACTATCCACACTTTGACAATCACATATGCCTTTTTTGACAAGTGCTTATGTCTATTTTGACAAGTTCATTTTTCTCCTTGAAGAAGTTTTGACATTTTACAAATTAATGTCCCTACTTTGACAAGTGCATATGCCTTTTTTTAACAAGTGCTTATGCCTATTTTAACAACTAGATAAGCTATTTTGAGAAGTTCATTTTCCTCTCAGGAGAAGTTTTGAAATTTCAAAATTGGCGCATTTAGTTCGAAAATTTCAAAACTTCTTCAGGAAGAAAAATGAACTTGTCAAAATTGCTCATCCAGGTGTTAAAATAAGTATAAACACTTGTCAAAATAGAGACATTAAGTTCTGAAATTTCAAAACTTCTCCAGGGAAGAAAATGAACTTGTCAAAATAGCTTATTTAGTCAACAAAATAAGTATAAGCACTTGTCAAGAAAGGCATATGCACTTGTCAACGTAGGAATAGTAAGTTCTGAAATTTCAATACTTATTCAGGAAGGAAAATGAACTTGTCAAAATAGCTCATGCAGTTGTCAAAATTGGCATAAGCAATTGTCTAAAAAGGGATATGCACTTGTCAAAATTGTCACATATAGTTCTGAAATTTCTATTTAATAAGCCTATGTTAACACTAACAAAGAAATTAAGCAAGTGTAGTAAATCTTGTATGACTATACTGCTTGATCTTGCAAGAGTCTTCTTGTAAATGTTAATATGCTTCCTCGGTGCCCATAGATGGAGAGTTGCTTCATCAGAAAAGAACAAAGTAAAAGAAGAGTCTGTTCGATGTAACCTTTTCTATTTGAATTGCTAGATAGGTTGGCTTTGGAAACTCACCAAGAGATGACCAAACAGAATTCTGCCATGCTTAATCTGATGCAAAATAATAGTCCACCTATTCAAGTTGAAGTAGAACTGAGAGTTAATGATTAACAAGTGTTCACCACATGGATTGATCTCTATAGTTGATGCAAATGCTGGATTGTAAAAAGAAAGCAAAGACTTGATCTCTTGCGCACTAAATATGGATTTGGCCTTTTTCTTTCATGTAACACAAGGTTGCGATTCATCTAGATGAGATTAATCAAAAGGATGATGACATGGAAGAGGTGGTAAGGACCATCATTATGCAATTGGGTTAGAGTATTTTTCAACCAAAGTTGGAAGGTAGGAAGTTCAAAAACATCTAGTTTAATAGAGAAACATTCAAACCAAACTACATTCATGAATGGGTATGTACAAAACAAATGAAGTAAGAATTCTTTATCCCGACAACCAAATAAACATTGACCATTGACATTTAAATGATGTTGTTGAAGAATATCACATGATGACAAAGCATTTTGCAATAATTGCTAGATCAAAAGAAGATATTTAACTGATATGGAAATGGACCACAATAATTATTTTGGTTACTACCTCAACAAATTGTTTGTCAGTGAATGAGTTATAATTTTAATGAATATAGGTGATAATTTTACAAAATTAGTAATTAATTAATTGATAGTATTAATTAAGTGATTACTTGCACATTTTAAAATTACAACAACAAAAAATACACGCACAATGTAGTTATAGTATTTCAAACTCCACTTAACATTATTTGAAGGGAGAATGACATATAAGGACTCCCAAAATATGCATATGACAAACAAAGATGGTGAAATGACCCAATTTGTCTGTAGTCTTTAATGAATTTTCTGGCATAATTTTTTTTTTTGCGAATGACAATGTTACCCATAGTTTTCATTTAAAAAATAAATACCACAACCGCTCAACCAGATGGCTATCATTGAATCATTGGAAAAGGAGAAGTGGGGGAGTGGTTTTGTTCTAAGGTTTTTCTCTCTCTTAGAACTCATGCCACAGTACTACATCCTAGATAGGAGAACTCTGTTGTCAGAAAGAACCACCAGACATGCGTCCGAAGGAAGGTACACCATGGATAGTAACCAAGAAGTCAAAAAAAGAGACTAAGGAAGACGTTATCATGTATGATAAGATAGAGGATGCAAATGGTTGTTTTGACCAAGTTTCTAAAAGGGAGGAGAAGCTCCCAGAAAATAAAAATCAACAATAGTACTCATATAAAGACTCATTGTTGGGGCTCAAAGGGAAAGAGTTTAATAGAATTACACACAGTAGTTTGGTCATGGAGGAAGACCCACTCCTCTCGGATCTCTTGGAGCAGAGGTGAGAATCACCAAAGCCTTTAGAGAAAATTAAAAAGATGATGGACATGTATTCAGTTATCCCTTTGACTTTAGAGGAATTCAATGAAGATTGTCGACCATGGAACAATACCTCATTGTAACAGTGCTAAGGGCAATGTTTAACCTTTTTCGACTAAAGGAACGTTTGAGCATATTATGGTGATTTAGTGATTTCGAACTCATAGATCTCCCAAATAGTTACTATGTGGTTCATTTCAATGAAGATGAGAACTGAGGAAATAAGTACAAATAAGCCTTATTTGAGGGCCCTTTAGCAGTGGCTCAACATACTCTCCTTGTGTAGCTATGGCCATCTTATTTTGAACCATTCTAGAATCTACTTGGTAGAATTGCTATATGGGTAAGGATTTTGAATATCCCACTTCATTGCTACTTAAAGAAATCCATGTGGCGATTAGGAAATATGATAGGCAAGACACCAAAGGTGGACTTGTATATGATAGCCAATATGGATTATAATAGAGTCAAGGTGGGGAGAGGGAGATTCACATGCATTTGTGTGGAGTGAGTCATAAAAAATAAAATAGTCCCAAGAATTATCTATTTAACTGCTTATTCAATATAGAGTATGAGGGATTAGGGCTTATCCACTTTGCTTGTGGCAAATATGGCTATAGGAGGGAAGCTTGACCTCAGGTCACCGGTCAGAATACACCGACCACCTTCCCATAAAGAAAATAAGATAAAGCTATAGTAGTTTCTGGAAAATAAATTGCCAGCAGAAGGACAGACTTTCAAACCTTGGATGTTTATGAATAACTCATTATAGGCATAGAGCTCGAGGCCTGAAAATAGCAGAGCTAAGTATGCTGGAAGTAGTTATAAGGCCAAAACTAAGAAGAAAGGTCAAGCCAGTACCTCTCTTTTGAAATGTGTGGTCATCATAGACTTAGAAGAAGAGGCAGAAAAGATAATTGATATGACGTCTGCAGTAGAGGGAAGGAAAACCATACCTACAGAGACAGGAAAAACTCTAGTCATTCACCAAGAAAAGTAGGGTCCTCAAAAGAAAAAGGCGATGGCTCATAGTCCTAAGGGAAAGTCAAGGCAAGGTGAAAGTCATAAGGCTAGGGTTTTTAAAGTTGGGGCAGTTAAAGAAAATTTAAAGTACAATTCGCTAGGTTTAAAGGCCAAGACTCAAGGAGTAGGCCCTAATGAGTTTGATGAGGAAGGAAAAATTCAAGAAGTTTAGCTAAAAAGTAGGCTAAAAAATTCAAGGCAGAGAACCTATGTTGTGGTAGCTGGAGATATACATGCACTTGAGCCTAATATTATTGATACCCCTAATGAACCTACGAATACCTTGATGATATGTAATCCAACTAGGCCTAAAGTTAAAGGAAATAATCTACATCATTTGAGCTCACAAGAATTGGCAAATAGTTCAGTATCTAATCCCTCCAATGCAATAACAGTAGCAATAAGAAAGATAAAGAAAGAACAATGAGGGTCGAATAGCAAGAATTTGGTATTGGGTAATGCTACCTCAGATGATCGAAGACTAATGTTGATTGCAGAAACCAAACCACCAAACCCGTAAGTTTATTCAATAGTCTTTGATTTTTTTATCATTATTTTTATGATTATTTCCTTATGGAATTGTAGTGGGGTAGGTAGTAAATCTTTCCCATAAAATTTTAAATATTTTGTTAAAAAAAAGTATAATATCAATGTGATAGGATTATTGAGATAAGAATCATTAAGGAAAGAGCTAAGAAACTAGTTCATCAATTGGGATTCAATAACTGGATAAGAGTTGAGGCTACACGATTTACAGGAGGGATTTGGCTTCTATGGAATGATTAGGAGGTTTCAGGGGAGTATGTTTATTCTACCACTCAATTGTTGCATTGTAAAATAACTGATAAGTTGTCGGGAGAGATTGTAACCTCTCCTTTTGTTTATAGGGATACTACCATGGTCAAAAGACATATCTTGATAAGTAGTATCTAGTATTTGAGAGAATTAGCTGATACTACTCAAGAAGCATGGCTGCTTCTTGGTGATTTCAATTCCATTCTTTCTCCTGAAGATAAAATAGGGCAGATCCTCCAATTAATCAAGTATGTCTTCTTTTTACAATTGTATTAATGCTTGTGACTTGCTAGAAGTTCAAATAATGGGGGACCATTACACGTGGGAAAGGGAAGGAATTAGAGAGAGGTTGGATTGGCTCTTTAGAAACTTTAATTGGGAGGTTTCCCACCCTCACTTCAAAGCCTTTCATCAACTAAAGTTTAAATCTGACCGTGGGTTTATTGTAGTTTCTAAGGGTAATGAAGATAAAATAAATGATATTTCATAATATTTCAACTACCAGGCTTCTTGGTGTCTTGAGCCCGATTTTTCTAAACTTGTGAGAAACTCTTGGGAGGGGAAACAATGGCTGGAAGGTAAAAAAGTCTTTGAAGATGGAATATAAATGTTGTGGGTAATAAAGAGAGATTATAAGAAGATGCATCAATAAGGCAGGAATGAAAAGTTCAATTGTTCCAATAATGGGTTGTTTAGATTGTAAAAGACTCTTTGGCAGGAATATAACAAACTAAGTAATCAAGAGGAACTTCTCTGGTATCTCAAAAGTCTTACTTAAATGGCCAGTGAAGCATTGCAAGATGGGGGTGGAAATTAGGTAACAAATCATGAGGCTTTAAGGGGTATGTCTCAGGAACTCTATCATCGGTTGTATTCTAGAGACCTGAATGTCCTTCTTACTTCAAATTGGCCAGTGAATTTTCCTCCCTTAGATAGAATTCAAATTAAGTTTATTCAAAAGGGTCTCACTGATGTTCAGATAAAAAATGTAGCTTTTGAGATAGGAGCATTTAAAGCTCCAAGACCGAATAGGTTACAAGCTTACTTCTTCCAAACCCAATGGGCTTCTGTGGGTTCTAAAATCATTTAATTGTTACATTATCTATTTAGGAATCTCGCAAGTTTATAGGAGATCAATTAGACAAATCCTATTCTGATTCCTAAGGTTGATCATCCTACTAACCTTACGAAGTTTAGACCTATCTATTTATGTAATGTCTGCTTTAAGATCTTGAGTAAAGTTATAGCTAACAGACTAAGGAGAGTCATGGATTATATGGTGATGCAAAAGTATTACAGTTTTATTAGTGGCTACTAAAGTTGCAATAACATCATTATTGCACAAGAAGCGATCCACACGATGAGAACTAAATGAAAAGGAGAGAGCTATGTGGCTATCAAAGTAGATATGGAAAAAGGCATATGATGATTGAACCATATTTTTATATGATTTTTCATAATTAAATTGAGATTTTTAATGCATTTCCTGGGACATTATTGCATGATTAAACACTAATTTTAGTTAAAAACATTTATATTGAACTAATTGTAATTAGGGGCAAAATGATCATAATTTTGTAATTATTCATGCAAATGATTTCTTAGACTTTTGATGCTATCTTGTACTTAATATTGCATTACAGGTTCTTAAAAAAGAAAATTAGAGATTTTGGAGGGTCATAATTAATATTTTGAAGACTGTGGAAAATTACAGAAAAGGCTACAAAATTTCTGAAAATTATAACTTTGTGAAGAAAAAGGGTCAAAAAACATTACAGAAAAGTACTCAAAAGTTTTAAAAATTATAGTTATGCCCTATAAACATTTCAAAAATTTGCACTTAAGTCTCTCCAGAAACATTTTGAATCTTCCCACTTTAATCCCTAGTCAAAACTTATGTTTTGACTAGGGCTAGGTCATGTTTGACCTTCTCTTTTCTCCTTCTTTAGCTGGCAATAGAGACATGATATAGAGTACAAGAGGATTATGCCACGAGAAGTTTTGGGAGACCAGAGCTTCATTGAGAGCTTGAGAGGAAAGGGAAAGAGACGGAGAGCTACCACTACTGTCAAGGACCTCTCCATTACTGTACTTCCGCTGCCCGACTTGGTTTTAGTGAGAAACAAAGCTCAAAATTTCCATAGTACCTTGACTGAGATGACATAGAGGCATCATGGAGTTTCTTCAAGGAACTAGAGTTCATAGATTAGCCTTCGCCTTCCTTCTCTCCTACCCTCACCGTCGAAAATCAAATAGGAAGCTTTAGTCCGAATAGAAAAGGAGAGATAGAATCAATGATCCACCTTTACCACCAACTCTGCTTTCTCTCTCTACTACTAGAATCAATGCTCTACCTTTACCACCGACTCTTCTTATGTGATTCTGTCGAATTTTTCTATATTTCCGACAAGCTTGGAGTTTCCCGGTGACATATTCAGATTCTAGCAAGAATTTTTTAGATTCTTATGAGTTTTCTGAGTTTTTCAACATTATTTGTTCCATCGACTTCTATCTCTCTTAGCTTGTAACCGACAGACTCCTCTTCTTTCCTCTGTTCTCATACCACCGTCAACCATGTCCTCTGTTCCTCCTTTGCCAAAAAAATTTCCAACTCTTGCAAATGTAGATATTATTGTCTATCATCCATACCAGCTACCACCATTGATTCCATTCCTCTTACTATCGAAGATCACTACCACTACCACCAGCCTTATCTCAGACCATCATCATCACTGCCTTCCAAGTTCTCCTTTTCTTCCTTACCATCACAAATTCCTTCCACTTTTTTCCTTCACTGCCATAAACCATCACAGACACCACCATATTTATCTTCACCATTTCAGATTCATCCTTCAACCTCTTTTTTTCCTTTCATGTCATAATAGTCCCTTGCTTCTTCATTTGAACTGACATAATCTATTCACTCCTCCTTATTTGTTGGGTCTTTCAACTTCGATAGGATTCAGGTGTTTAGATCAAGTTGTGGTTGCAATTGAGCTTATGTGTAGCTAAATATTTTAAGTTTTGGTGGCAGAGAAGGTGACTAAAGCTTCAATGTGCTTCAATGAGGAGTTTTTCTTAGTTCCTTTATAAATTTTCTACTGTTATTGTAATTCCTAGCTTTATTCTAAGGTAGTTTCAGTAGGATTTTGTTGTGAGTATTTGGACTCCATATTGTTGAACCAATATTGCTTATATTGTATTTGGATTGGAATTATTGTGATTGGTTGATTTATGGTTATGTATTTACTATTAATTCAATAAGATTATGCTTACTATGTGATTACTAGTTTGTGTAATTGATTTGGACTAATTTGAGTGACGTAATTGTGCATTCATATTAGAGGAAACAATTGCATTAATTCAATCCATTTCACGCATGAAGTGATTCTTCAATAATACTTCTAACAAATAGTTATGAATGCAATCGTAGGAGTAGCTATTGATTAGGAGTGTTAGATCTAATGTGATTACTTGAGATTTTTAATTCAGACTTGATGGATTTCAAACTCTTATTTAATTTAGTGAGCAAGGATAGCTATTGAATAAATTTCTCAAGAGAATTATCTTCATTCATTATTTGAAAAGACTAAAAATAGTAGTTTTAAGGATTTTCATTAAGTTTTTCACTTTCCTATTTTCAACAAAACAAAAAACCAATTTTCCTCTTTCTTTCATTACATTTGCATGGCATTTAAATTATGTAGGAATCAATAAAAGGTTCCTCGACAAGAGAGAATGATCATAGGTTTGCTTATACATAATCCTTGATTAATTTTTTATTGTGGACCCTTAGGCTAACCTACAAAAACGTCCTAATAAATCATTTAGTTTAAGGTTGCTTGAGATTTACTCTAGACAATTTGGGTTTGAGCAATGAATTTTTACATCTTATCATGAGTTGTGTTAATATGGCATTGATAAGTGTCTTGGAATGGCTTACTCTCAAATCCTTTTCTTCCCATTATGGGTGTCAGGCCAGCTGACCCACTTAGTATGTACCTTTTCGTACTTTCAATGGAATGACTTGAACAAATTATTAATCATGACGTCGAGAAAGGTATATGGAAGCCTACGAGGATTAGCGTACGAGGCCCAAAAATTTCTCATCCTTTCTTTGCATATGACTTGGTACTATTCAGCGAGGCATTACAAGATCAGGTAGAGGAAATCAGGGATGTTTTACAGTTCTTCTGCGGGGTTTCATTACATAAGATTAGTCTCCAAAAAACAAAAAAATGTATCTCTCAAAACGTCTATGCAAGCAGGGCAAATTTGTTTAGTCAGAAGCTAGGCATTAATCTTACTGCTGACCTGGGAAAACATTTAGGTGTCCTACTATTGCATAAGAGGCTGATAAAGGTCAACTTTGCCCCTCTCCTTTAGAAAGTTCATAAGAAGTTGCCCAGTTGGAAGGGAATGTTTTTTAGTAAGGCAGGGAGAACAATTCTTATCAAATAAATATTATCAACCTTACCTTATTATCAAATGCAAACACTCCTTCTTCTAAATTTTTTTTCCAAGAATTATAGAAGCTTAGTTAGGATTTCTTTTGGAACCAAACTCTTGATATGAGGAAAATGCATGACATTGCATGGGACAATATCAAGGAAAACAAAAAACAAGGTGGTCTGGGTATAAAGGATATGTACTCCCAAAATGTAGCTTTTTATTATGAAGTTATGTTGGGGACTAATTACATACTTGAATGCTCTACAGGTCCAATGTCTTAAATGCAAATATGATTATGGTGAGGGGGAATATCTAAGGGTGTTCAAAAAGCAAAACCAGTCAGCCTCTTGGAAGGGGATTACACTAATATGGGAAACTTTTATTGAAAATGTGGGGAGGAAACTTTGTAATTGGAGAGAGTGATGGTCCCCTCTTAAGCGACCTCTTCTAGATTATGTAGACAAAAACTTAGACCACCTCCAACCTAAAGTGATAGTTAATCAGTTTGTGACAAGTTATGGTACATAGGGTATGGCAAAGTGGGGTGAGTTTCTAAGAAGTTAGGTTCTTCAGAAAATTCAGCTTATGCAACCTCCATGCCAACAGGGTGAGGACATATTCTATTACAGAGATTCCTCATATGGTAATTTCATTGTGAAATCAACCTATTGATTGGTTTACAATTATCCTGGCCACTTACTTAGATTTGTGTGGTAAAAGATTTGGCGATAAGAGATCCTAAAAAGGGAAGAATACTTTATATGGCAGGTGTTTCATGAGAGAATTCCCACAAACTCACTTAGAGCAAAACATGTGTCATTAAACAGTAGTAAGTGTCCTTTTAAGTATAATAGTGAGCAATCCATCATTTTTGCTTGAGAGATTGTGTGAGTGCAAGAAGAGTGTGGTTATCTATTACTAACCCCTTATACAATTTTGTGTTTTTTAGTGATGACCAATAGGTATGGTTAAGGTGGAACTTAGACAATGACCCTGGTTCAAGGTCATTATCAAGGTGGCTTTAGAGTAGGGTCTTTAGACTAGTGTGCTGGATCCTCTAAAAGAATCGATGCAAGCAAGTCCTTGAAGGTGCTATTGACTCCCTAATAATGCTTACACAAATATGCATCTTTCAACTACTAGAGGGAGTGAAGAACAGACAGTTCAAACACTAAGTTTTTTAAGACACCGAACAGAGAACATAGCAAATGGCAACTACCTCCTACCGGATTAGTTCAGGTCGATATGGATGGGTTCATGATTCATCAAGGACAGGAAACTTGTGGAGGAGTGATCAGGAATGATCAAGGGGCCTAAGTGATGTGGTTTTAAAAGAAGTTAGGGTATACCTCCTCAATTAATGTGGAGCCCTTAGCTATTTACGAAGGTTTAAATGTTTGCAAGTCTATGAGTATATTGAAGGTTAAGCTTTATATCGACTCAATGGAAGCTATCCATTTATTACTTGGTGACTGTGGATCTTTTCATCCGTTGAGATAAGAAATTACTAATATTATATCCCTTATTACCTCTTTTGGGGATCTAGAGATTATTCACTCATTCAGTGAAGCACTAGGTTATGCACATTATCTTGCAAGATCTGCCCATGGAATCAATATAACTGAGTCGTTATTACAAAACCCTCTCGCCGAGTGCTCAAAGCTGCTAAAAAGAGACTTAGTGGATACTATACCACAATTTGCGGCTTGATCTGCTGAGGCGGTACCATACAACCCTTAGCTTGCCTTGATATTAAAAAAAAAGTAGTAGTGATTTGAAATTGATTAACTACATTAGAAATAACAATTTTAGTTATTTGAAATGACGAAAAAAATAACTTCCACTATGAAAAATATCATTTTGAAATTTTAAGTGTCAATGGTGGTCTATAGATAAATCACTATTTCACTTTAATAAATAACAATTGTTTCCCCCCACCTCCTCATGCTATGTTTCTAATCAATCTCTCCCTTGATAATAAATAATCAAATCAAGCTTCCCCTTCTTCAGAGCTTTCTCTCAAGGCCCATTTGGTACAATGAAATTTGAGAAGGGAAAGGAATTTAAGGGAAGGAAAGGGAATATTTTGAAGGGTGAGGGAAGATGGGTCAAAGGAAGATAGGTTGCTTGGTAGGAAGAAAAATGAGGATTGGTAGTTAAAAAAGAAATAAGAAATACCTATTTTACCATTAAGAGTAATTTATTAAAAATAAAAAGGAAAAATGTTAATTTTTGTTAAGTGAAGGAAAATAAAAGTTGCAGTCATAAATAATATGCTTAAAAAAATTTTTAAAAAATAATAAATTAGAATAAAAGATTATGTTTTGTTGAGCTTCTACAATATGACCGTTGGATGTCGTTAAGCTCTAATGCAAGTTTAATAACCTATAATCCTCATGTAAACTTGATTAGTGATGATTAATGGTAGGAACAAGATAATCATGATTTAAATAAATTTGAAAGAATATGAAACTAGAAATATGAGACTTCAAAAATATGATCTCAGCGAGATCAAAGATCACTGGGATCACTCGAGTGATATCACGAGATCACTTGAATGATCTCAAAGATTACTCGAGTGATTTTATCTTTGAACTCCATTATCAAGTGAATTGCTCAAATCTGGAAGTGAACCTTTGATATCCATAATACAAGGTGCAAACTAATCATATCTAACAATCATAACCACACAAATTTCTCTAAAATCTTCTCATATCAAATTCGAATTTTTCGCATTTATTTCACGACAAAACAAAAATAATCCCTTATTTTTTGAATGGTAAAATAGGGGAACTAGATGAGGTCGCTGCCTATATCTTGGCCCATGAGAAGTTTTGCTAATGAGTAGTGAGTAAAGCCACAGCATCAACGACGAATCTTTCACCAAAACACCCACAACTTCTACTCTATCAAGATGAACAGTGTTGGCTTCAAGCACTTTCAGATGATTTTAAGGAAGTAAGAGATAAATGTTTTATGAGGGTAAATATGTCTTAAAGCTTCACGGTTCATAGAAAAAATTTGCGATCCCACTAATTTTGGTGGGATCTTATCTTCCCATCTTTTAAGGGAAGATTGGTGGGCCTGGGAACTTGAGTTCTTGAGAAGATTTAATGCAAATAACATACCAAATAAGGGAAGATACTCATCTTCCCTTTCTTTCCCACCTCTTTCGCGTACCAAACATGCTCTTAGTCAAATCTCAAATCTTGTGAATCCTCTCTCAAAAGAAGCAAATACTAGATTTCATATTCAAATCTTCTCAAAATTTCTATCTCATTTTTCTCTCAAATCTTATTTTCACTCTTAAATAAATTATGGATGATTTAAATTTAATATTTTATAAAAATATTATTATAATGTTAATAAAAATAAATAAATAATTTAAAAGTATTAAATTTTAATTTGTTCTAACTCAATTTACAATAGACTATCATTTAAATATTTGTATAAATTAAAATTTCTCTATTTTTTTGTTGTTGTGAACTATGCGGATTAAATTTTAAAATTTAAAATTTATTTATTTAGTTTTATATAACATAATAATAATAATTTATAAAATATTAATCTAAAATATTAATTTTTTTATTTAAAGATGGAGATCAATGAGATTTTATGAAGAAAATGGGAGCCAAGAATTACGAAAGCATGTGGAATCTGAGATATCAGGGTGAAGAATTGGAAAATCAGAATGGGCAAGATATCTAAAACACTATACCTATATGCCTTTGTTTCCAAAATCTGGGAGAGATTTTTTAAATCATGTGTAATATGATGATTTATCAACAAAAATTTATGTCAAAAGGTTCATATGAACTGTGGTAAAAATATATAAACCATTTTACAAAACTAATTTTTTTTCCTACTTATGAAACCATTTTGTTACAAGTTCTTATATTATTGAGTATCGCTTCTCTCCATTCCCTTCCCCTTCCTTTCCTCTCCATTACTCAAAACACTGTCGTTTTGGGTAAAAAAAAAAGGGAAGGGTTAGGTCCTTTTTCAAAAAAAATAATAATAAATATATATATATATATATATATATATATATATATATATATATATATATATATATTTATAGCACCTGAAGTATTTTTTAGTGACACCTAGTATTTTAAAATAATTTTTTATATACTGACCACCCTCAAATATTTTTTTAATAGTAACTACTGTCTAACAAATGACATTCTAAGGTATTTTTTTAGTAATACCCAATATCATAAATTAATTTTTAACTCACTCAGCACCTTAAATAATTTTTCAGTAGTAACTACTGTCTAGCAAACTGCACTCTAAAGTATTTTTTTTAGTAACATCCAGTATCATAAATTAATTTTTAACTCATTTAGCACCTTAAATAATTTTTTTAATAATACTCAGTATCCTAAATTTTTTGTGTGTGCATCTAATCCCCTGAAATATTTTTTTGTCAACACTCTGTATCTTAAATTTAGACTGTTTGTTGTAATTAGAAAAATATTTTACCATGTTGAATACAGAAAACATTATTTTAAAATACTTGGTGTCACTAAAAAATACTTCAAGTTATATATATATATATATTGAAAAAGGCCTAACCCCTCCTTTTTTTTAACCCAAAACGGCAATGTTTTGGGTAATGAAAAGAAAAGGGAGGGGAAGGGAATAGAGAGAAGCTGGACTCTATATTATTATGTCATTCTCCTCATTGCCTTTAAGCCCACAATATATATTCATGATATCATTTTTACAATTCTTAATTTTCTTTGTGAATTAAGTTTACTGATAGCTTATATAAAAACAGTTTTTAAAATATAAAACTGATTTTTAGTGTCTTTTTAATTTTAATAGTTTAAAAATTTATAGGATAATTAATGAAAAAAAATCATATTAATTTTTATTTTTTTTTGTAATGGCTATCCCATAAAGGTCATCATATCCAAGTATATTTTTGAGCTCAAATTGGTTTAGTTCTCTCGGAGGCCTTTTTTACCCTCATATAAACTCGAATTCAAACTTCTAGTGTAAGAAACTAAAATTTGAGAAAAAATAAAACCTATATAATAACACCATTTTTTAATTAATTTATATGATTATTTGTCACAATCTTAAAGCACCACATGTAAAGTTTGAATGAGATCATTGATTTTATCTATAAAAACACATACTCAGTATAATAAGAGCTCAAGGCCCTCCTGTCTGAATTTTGATAGATTGAAAAGGAGATTAGAATTAGAAGTGAAATTGAGACCAATGTTTTAATATTAGTTTGGTAAAAAATAATATTTAGATGCAATACTTGTATTAATTTAATGTTATAATCGGTAGTAAATTAAGAAAATACTACAAGAAAAATAGTATGTTGAAGCTTATATTAGATTAGTTTGATACTAGGCAATTTGTGATGCCCAGTGCAAATCTAGCCATACCATAAATAAAAGAAGTTAAAGCTATAGTGAGGACACTACAAACCTGAGCTCGTTGTAACTATTTTAGGTTGAATCAAATGAAGGAAGTGGTCGTCAAGAAAGGAAGTCACGAGATCACAATTTTGGAAGGGTATAACCCT
Source organism: Albizia julibrissin (assembly GCA_037074505.1). Lineage (NCBI taxonomy): Eukaryota > Viridiplantae > Streptophyta > Magnoliopsida > Fabales > Fabaceae > Albizia > Albizia julibrissin. Next base: position 19,019,393 of record CM073486.1, on the reverse strand, counting down.
TATTGGTGAGCTTTGAGCCATCGACGATAATGATTGTAGCAAGAAGACGTGCAACATAGATGACAACTCTGATTGTTACCAGAGGAAATAAGATAAAGATGTCATTGCAAGCGTAAAGCTTTGAAAGGAGCATTTTTTTGTCTCAAATTTAACAAGAAGAGAAGAATTCAAGCTAAAAAAAGTAACTTATAAAAAGTTAAGACTAGAAAAAGAAAAGAAGAAACTTAATTTTTGTGTGTTGATTGTGTATTGTTGTTTTCCTGCTGTTAGGCTAGATTAATTTCTGTGTTTCAATTGATGGTTTATTGTATTGTTGTTTATTTTTGTGTTGTTTATGAAAGTGGGTGGAAATCGATAGTGGTACCCCTATTTTTTTTTAAAAAAAATGTTGCAGATATTTAATGGTTATAAGCTAGAAACCATAATATATTTCCAAAATAACTAAAAGTTTCTTACAATAACCATAATATATGTAATAATGGAGCAAAACATTACGGGTGTTGTATTTGAACCATTATAAAGTTAGACTTTCACCTCTATATACACATATATATGCTTCTTCATTTTATTCATTAGCACACTTGTCTTAGGTTAAATGTAAACCCTAAACCTACCAACCTCAAAACCTCACTCCTCCGATTGTCTTTTCCAATTGTCGATAGTCATTTTCAGTCGAACCACACCATCGACATAGCCTTCTCTGTGCTTTTTAGCAATAGCTGTGTGAGTTGTTGCGCAAGCCCTAACACACATTTTTGTTCATTACCACACTTGTCTGAAGGTTTATTATAGCCAACCAACCTTGAAACCTCACTTCTCTTGTTGAATTTTCTAGCATTCGTCAGTCATTTTTAGTAGAGGCACACAATCCAAAGCATTCACCGTACTTATTAGCAATAGGTGCATAGAGTTGCTTTTCTTGCCCTAACTCGTGTTTTTATTCTTCAGCCTTAGCCAAGTTGCATTTCTTTGCGTGGTCCATTCTAATCATATAGAGTATGATTTCTCTTCTCTATTCTGCATTCTCTATTATTATTCACTTTGTGTTTTGTAGCTAGGTTTTGATCTTAGTCTTGATCATATTTTTTTATAAAAAATCAATTGCTTTGATCGAAGGTTCCTCCCTTATTACATGAAGTTGTTAAAGCTTCCACAATGTTAAGTATGTGGCAAATAACCTCAAGCGGCATACGGTTGTTACATGCCACATGTATAACTTACAGGAGAATATCAAGCCGTCTATTTTGGAATCCAACTGCACCAACAACCTGCATTGGGTTTAACCCTTTTCATGGAATCCTTGCAGTAGTCTTGAACCATAAAGACATCTCACAACAGCAATTATGATACCCCATTCAATCTTAAATATAAAATTCAGTTGGTTTTTTTTATCGAGAAATTAAAGAAGTTAATTAAATTATTTTAAAATATTTATATTTTTTTTGCAAAATATTTTGTTTGACTTATAAATCGATATATAATTTAAAATCATACACTACATATGATATAATTAAGTAATTTATTAATGTCTTTAAAAATGTCAACTAGATCTTATATTTAGGATTTGAGGTAGTATACTGCTCTAATAAAGGAAAAGTGGAGGCATTTCCATCAAAATAAAATATTAATAGTAGTTAAGATACATACCCAATGTTTAAAATAAGGGGTGACTAATGTGATAAACAGCAACTAATAATCAAGCCGTGTAGGACATTTTGAAAAATCAAATAATTATCCATACATGCAATTAGAGAAAGCTAGAACAATTTTGATAAAAATATTAGCGAAACCAAAGCCTATTTTTGCACAAATGGACATTCAAAACATAACCCACAATCCATACTACCAGAGAAACAAAAAAGTAAACACATGGTGGGCAATAAGCATTAACTATGGACATGCCCAACACACCTTGTTTATATATATATATATATATATATATATATATATATATATATATATATATATATATATATATATTTTGTGATTAAAGGTAAATTCATATACCTATAGTGTCTCGATAAAAAAAACATACCTATAGTATATAGTCGATACTACCTCCAAATTTGAAAGCAATATATTTTGGTAATGATAAGAATAGGTTGCAATAACATAAAAACCACACATAATTATGTCCTTACCTATGGTGAGAAGATTGATGGGGCTGAGCTGAGTCCAATTTATTATTTGTTTTTTGATAGTACATGGTAAAATACAAAACTCCTCAGGGACTATCCTCCTGAATCAAACAGTAGTCTTGACCTCTTTTAATCCGTAAGTAATAAGCTCCTAATAACTTCAAGAGGTGATTCGATTATATGGATATCCATTGTCATTCTCCACGCTTCCTTTGCCATGACGTCTGCAACTGTGTTAACATCTCGAGCATACCATAACATTTCTACTTCCCAGTGACAATTCAACAACGTGCGAACCTCGTCCATAAGGTGAAAATCAGGGTGTTCCTGAGACACCGTGGCTTGAATAAGCTCCATGACTTCCTTACAATCACACTCAACAAAGATTTGTTTGTACCCTCTATCCCATGCAAGTTTAAGTCCCTACAATACACCCTAAGCTTCAGCGGAGACCACTGTCCCTTGCCCAATCTAGTACATAAACCCCTAAAAGAACTCCCCATTATGATCTCGCAATACAACATCACAAGTGCATATCCCAGAGTTGTCATTCCTAGATCCATCAATATTGATCTTTACCCAACCAGGTGGTAGTGGTTTCCAATGAGGACTGCTCCCCTCCTCATTTTTATTTTGGAACAGGTTCGTATTACCCCATGCTAAGTAGGCATAAGCATGGGCTAAAATAGCCTTACTACTTTAAGTAATGTCATTTAAACAACGATCATTTTGAGCCAACCAAATATGCCGGCATATGACCGTGAACCAAAGACGAAACTCAAATCCCTGAATGATGTCTTTTTGTCCTAGACACCACGCAAGCCGGTCATTCCTATCCCATATGTGAAAGAACATATCACGCCATCCCAACGATAAGAAACCATTCTAGAATTCAAAAATGAAATGGAACCGTAGCAGGTTTGTCATTAGGCAGCCATGAAAGCATGGCCACAAGAAAGTATGGTACCTTTGTGGGACCTTCATTTTCCTGACACATCTCCACCGATATCTAGCATGAAGCCTTGGGGTACCCACTAAGTGATTATAAGCAGAACTGATGGAGAAATTTCCCTCAGAAGACCATCTCCATGCTGGGAAATCCTACCCATTTAGCTGATGAATGTTAACGCGTCTGATAGCTACACATACACGTCTTGGTAGTAGGTGCTCAAACCTGCTTATATCCCACTGTTTAGAGGAAGTGATGCAATCAGCTACTCTCCATTCAGTAATGTTTGTAAACAATGGTTGGGTAACCAGACTCTCTAGCTTATCCAAGTGTGGCACCCACACATCCTTCCAGAAATAAATATTCTAGCCATTGGTGACTCTCCATGTTATACTATCTGTAACCTTCTCCAAGCTATTACGGATACCCTTCCACGTATTAGGCTCATATCGACGCTTCTCAACTTTAGGGATAATATCATTGCCAGCTTTGTACTTCTCTCAGAGGAACCTGAGCTAGAGCGAATCTCATCTATTAATCATACCCCATCCCAACTTCATCATGAATGCCTGGTTCTGGTAGCGAGCCTTCCTAAGTCTCAGGCCACCATCCCCCTTACTTGCACACACCAAATCCCAAGAGACTAGATGAGGTTTTCTGCTGGCTGAGCTACTTCCCCAGAGGAAGTTACAACATTGTTTGTCAATTTACTCACAATTACCCAAAGGAAGAAGCACTGTATGCATAGCATAAAATGGCATAGCTAACATTACAGAAGACAAAAGAGTATGCTTGGCCACCATCGATAACATGTTGGATTTCCAATTAGCCAGGTGAGTATCCATCTTATTCATGAGAAAGTTATACATTGCCTTTGAGCTCTGTTCATGTAATATAGGCATTCCCAGATATTTACCTAGATTCAACGTCGGAATAAAGTTCAAAAATTCGTTGATTTCATTACACTTGTTATAATTCACATTCATTGAGAAGTAAATTCTTGACTTTCCAATGTTCACTTTTGGCTTGAAATATGACAAAAGTCATCCAGGATGGCCTTCACAACCCCCGCTTGATCTAAATTTGCCTCTGCAAACAAAATGAGATCATCAGCAAAAAATATATGAGAGACAGGAGCACCTCGTTTGGAGAGCCTAAACTGTTTCCAGTCCCTATCTTCTATTGTCATCTAGATGAGATGCCTTAATCTTTCCATCATGATAACAAATAGTTATGGCGATATAGGATCACCCTGTTGAATCCCACGGGAAGTGCAAAACATATTAGTAGCCTCATTATTCCAAAACAGCTGTATTTGAGGTGTCGTCATACAAGCCTGAATAACTTTAAGAATATAGTCAGGGATCTTAAGTTCTCTTAATTAGGCGATGATAAAACTCCACCTGACACGATCATATACCTTCTCCAAATCTATCTTTATAGCCATGAAACCCTTTTTCCTCTTTAATGACTTCATAGAGTGGATGATCTCCTGTACTATAATGATATTGTTTGAGCTTTGACACCCTTTTCACAAAACTGCATTGGTTTAGGGCTATTACTAAAGGCATGACGACCTTGAGTCTATTTGATATAACTTTCATAACTATCTTGTACACAACATTGCACAGACTTATAGGACGAAAATCTTGAAACGTCTCTGGATGTTCCACTTTCGGTATAAGAACTATTTGAGTTATATTGATTTTTCGTATAAGCATTAGCTCATTGAAAACTCTTTTAACTAAATCAAGCATTGATGTTCCCACCGTCACTTATTGACTCTAGTAAAATAGAGGATTGAAGTCGTCTGGCCCTGGCATTTTCAGCGGCCCCATATCAAACAAAGCATGTTTAATATCTTTATCTTCAACCGATCTTCCCAGGGTATGCAGATTCACATCATCAATCTCAGGATAAGTACCTCCAAATACCAAGGACCCAATATATATATGGTTCTCTGTATACAAATTTTCAAAAAAGACTAGCTTCCCATTCTCATAATTTCTATTGCATCATATGTCTACTCCCCAGATTCGAGCTTCAAGGCCTCTATCTTGTTCCTTCTCCATCTCTTATTAGCCACTGAGTGGAAGTATTTGATATTTCAATCACCATCTACATACTAGATAGCCCAAGAGTATTGCAGCCACATGACTTCTTCCCGTGCCAAGAGCTTTTCAAGCTTACTCCATATCTCCCTTTGTAACTTATCTAAGTGCTCCAAGATACCAACTGAAGTCATCCTTACATTAATCCCGTCTAATCGTCAATATAAGTTGTCTTTCATATAGAAAATGTTACCGAAAACTTCCTTATTCCATAACCTCAAGGCCTTAGTAAACTGTTTTACAGATCCGTACCAGTCGTCTTTCACCCCCCAGTGTACCTGTACAAAATTCTTGAAATCATCATGCATAACCCAGGGGGAAAATCTAAAAGGTCTTCATTTCTTTGCAGCAAAAACATGAGAATCGGTATCAACCATCACTGGAAAATGATTTTATTTATATTTTAGCAAGTGTGTCACTGTGGCGTTAGGTTATTTTGTAAACTAACATTTATTCACCAGAGCTCTGTCTATTCTGCTCTAGCTAGTGAAATTGCCCCATGTAAATTAAGGTCTACTAAAACCCATATCGAGAAGCTCGCTACCCAATAGTTAATTCCGAATAGCTTCTCAATACCAGAATTTTCCCTGCAATTCTGACTCTAGCATTATTCAGGACATAAAATATCATTGAAATCTCCAATCACAATCCAGCCTCCAACAACCAATTGTTGAATACCTTCAAGTGTAGGCTACAATCGGTGTCTATTAACCATATTTGGGTGCCTATACACCACAGTAAGTGACCACTCATCACTTTTGCCTTTATTCACTATTCCATGAATAAATTAATTACCTGACTCAATCACGGAGAAATTTATCGTAGAATCCCAAAACAACCATATACCTTTGCTAAAGCCCCGTGCTTCTACCACATGCATATGCGTCTATCCCAACCTCCTTGCAATGAGCTTAACTTTCATTCCTACCTGTCTAGATTCTAACAGGGCAAAGAAATTAACACCATGTTTGGCGAAGATATCATTAAATAACTTGCGAAAAGAGGCACTATTGGCACCCCGGGTATTCCAAATCATAATAATCATTAAAAATTATTAAAATTTAATAAAACAAAGCAAAAGAACACAACCAAATTGAGCATTATTGAGACATATGTCCCTGCTACTCGTCCCTAATACCATGCATCGCCACATCATCAACATCTCCAAGAGAAGTCATTCGAGTTGCAAAAGTCTCTCCTCCATCCGCACCTAGATTAAGAGGGTTAGATACTCGTAGGTTGATAGTGGGAGAATTGGGCTCTGTGACATTATTTTTAATTACTAACCCCACATCTGCATTAGAATTACTTGACGGCCCAGCTCCTTGAGATACGATGTGAGGATTCAACATATAAGAGTTGACTTTTGTCTTTGTTTGCTGTATTTTCGAACCCCTATTCAAAAGTCCTTAGGATGTTCCCTTCTCAATCCCTTTCTTCTTAGTTTCCTGGGTCCCACGTGGTTTATTCAACTTATTTAAATACCCAACGCTATTCAAAGTATCATAATTCTTCTCTTTTATCCCTACATTTAAAATATCCGATCCACTATCCACCTTTGATTTCCCCTTTGATTCTCGCAATCTCTCTCCTTGCTTTGAACTGACATGAATCTTCCCCTGATATACCCTATCACCATAATCCCCATCATTGATTCCCATATTTTCAGCATTAAGTGCCTTGAAACGTGATCCTCCTCCTATATTCCGAGAATGTACATCATGCCTAGATTCACGCCCATAATTACATTACTTGCGTTCGAAATCCGTTGCCCCTTTCTCCGATGTGGCACCACCATCCATTCTCCATACATTTCGGCGTCGGTCTCAGAGCATATCGGTGATTGTGTTGCATCTATAGGGATTGACTAGTTCACCATGCATGACAACTTTGATGTGTTTGTCGATTGATTATTAGGACAACACTCCATGTCGTGGCCATACCGTTCACATGAAAAACAAATCAAGTGCAAACCCTCATAATCAATCTTCTTCTCTTTTCTATTAATCATCAAGGACGGGAGCAAATGTGCATTCAAATCAACCTCAACACATATACAGGAAAATTGGCCTTTAGTTTGCCAAAGGGTGTTTGTATCCACTTTCAGAACCCTGTCCAATTTGGTTACCTACCACATATAAAATACTCTTGTCATAGAAATCTACTGGGAATTCTTATCTATGTTACTATTTTGGAGACCTCACCAGCGTCAGGATCGAACTCTGACTTCTTAGGTCGCACGCTAGGTAATGATCTATGTATAACCAAGGGTCACCCGTTAACGCGAAGTCATAGTCCTCCTCATTGCTCATACGTACCATAAAATATTCGGAATCTATCTCGATAGTTTTGACCTCCCCTTTACGTCCCTACAATTGTTGCAGTTTGCGGCCCAATTGATCTTCACGTACCATCCTGCCAAGGAGTCTAACGAACATCGATGTTGCCTATTTTCGTGCTAGCCTCTTTCTAAACTCCGAAGATACAATAATGTTTGGTTCCTTTTGTGTCATGTCCACCTCAATCCTTGACTTCCATCCGTCCCCTCTCCACCATTCCTCTTCTTCATCTGAAACATACTTTAATGTTTGATCCTCAACGCATGCATCTTTATATGACCATTTAGTCACCTCCAGTATGGTGGTTTCCTCTCGAATAGTCCAATTTATTATTTATAAGCCTTGAATAACTCTAGTCTTGATATTTTATAATTTTTTCCTCCATTTTTGGGTTGTGGATATTTTTTGGGGAACCATGGAAATTGTTTTTCTAAAACATGTGAATCCCAATTTAGACCATGAAATGGTTTAATTACTTGGAATGAATAATGCCAACAAAAGCAATGGCAGGCAGAGACTACTGATTTTATTGAGGATACCTAAGTCATTTCACATGGATCTTAATTTCAAAACATTACTAAAAAATTTAGTGATTTTAATGAAAGGTTAAGGTGTAAATTTACCCTCAAAGTATTTGTTGATGAACAATATTGACCTGAAAGTTTTTTCAGGTTCAATGTCATTCTAGAAGTTTCAAAATGTAGCAATTTTACCTTATACTGTTAAAAAACTAACGTTAATTGTTAAAAAATTGACGTTAACTCTTAACTTCTTAATAATAAAAGGGTAACATTGCTCTGTTTTAATACTTTTGGGGCAATTTGAACCTAAAATTTTTTTAGAACAACATTTCTCAACAACGAAAGCTTTCGGGACAAATTTGTACTTTAGCCCTTTTAATGAATATTTGGGGTTATTAATGATGTCAAAGGAAGAACCAAAAAAGAAAAAGAAAAATGTATTTTTATTTCTTTAAGTTATACATGAGTTATATTTTTTGTACTTTAACTTTATAAATTATACTTTTGGTCTTATATTTTTAACATCGTTAATATTACTAATAGAACATATTGACGTAACAAATTCAAGTAATGACTGTGTAAATTTAAGTGATAGTTGTATAATTAAATACTATTAATCTTACTAGCATAGGAGTCATTGTGTTGGAAGTGATAGCCACAAACTTTGAATTGGATAACGGACGACAATATTAAAAAAATTATTAATCTTAAATTTAAAATATGTGTAAATTAAAAAATATTTAAAAACCTAATTAAGTAGCCAATACCAAAACCTCGATTGCATTTAAAAAAATGCAGTTTAATAATTTAAATAACAAAATTTTGATTTCATTTGCACTAATTTGTCAGTTTGTTTTATTTTAATAATCTAAATATATTATATTAAGAAATTTAAACTTAAATATGTTTTATCAGGTGTATAATTAGATACTATTAATCTTACTAGCATATGAGTCATTGTGTTGGAAGTGATAGCCACAAACTTTAAATTGGATAACGGACGACAATATTAAAAAAATTATTAATCTTAAATTTAAAATATATGTAAATTAAAAAAATATTTAAAAACCTAATTAAGTAGCGAATACCAAAACCTCGACTGCATTTAAAAAAAATGTAGTTTAATAATTTAAATAACAAAATTTTGATTTCATTTGCATAATTTGTCAGTTTGTTTTATTTTAATAATCTAAATATATTATATTAAGAAATTTAAACTTAAATATGTTTTATCAGATATATAATTATCATTTGAGTTTGTTACGTGAATGTTTTCCGTTAACAATAATAATATTAGAAATATAAGATTAAAAATATATTTTATAAAATTAAATATCAAAACATACACTTACATAAAAATTAAAGGATTAAAATTACGATCTTTATTTTTTCATTCTTCCTTTGACATTATTCTTTTGGGCGGGTTTCCAGCAGAGGCCTTCTTCTCCCCACCGGGAACACTGAACTGAACTGAACAAGCCAATAACCATGGAATCGCAAGCCAGTGATGAACCCTTGCCAATGGACGTTGAAGAGCCGCTTCCTAAAGAGCCTCCTAAAATTCACCGCCTCGACCAGTCTGTCGTTAATCGGATCGCCGCCGGTGAGGTCATCCAGCGCCCTGTCTCCGCTGTCAAGGAGCTTATCGAGAACAGCATCGACGCGAACTCTTCTTCCATAAGCGTCACCATTAAGGACGGAGGCCTCAAACTCATTCAAGTCTCCGATGATGGCCATGGAATTCGAGTCCGTTGTTTAACCCCTTTTCTTTTTTTACCTGATTTTGGGATAATCAAACTCTTTGAACCAGCAATCTTTACTCGGTTTCTATGCCTAAATAGGAATATGTTTTTTAAACTTAACTGTTCTTTTGAGTCATTTTTTTTGTGATTACTTTTGCAATGTGTTTCTGTAGCATGAGGACCTGGGCATATTGTGTGAGAGGCATACAACTTCAAAGTTGTCTGCATTTGAGGATTTACGGTCCATTAAATCAATGGGATTTAGGGGAGAGGCTTTGGCAAGCATGACATATGTTGGCCATGTTTCAGTCACTACCATAACCAAAGGGCAATTGCATGGTTACAGGTGAACGACATTTTAATATCAAGATATAGATAAGACCAATGTAGAAAAATCCCGAGTATTATGTTTTGCACTGGTTTGTGATTTGAAGATGTTAAGAGTTTTGCTGCCATAATCAGTCTATTGTGATTTTAATATCTTTTCTACTATGGCGATCTAACCGAAGTATACGAGTTTTTGTTGACTTGTGCTGAATTTTTGGTTCAGGGTATCATATAGAGATGGAGTTATGGAGCATGAACCAAAGGCATGCGCTGCTGTAAAAGGAACCCAGATAATGGTATGAACAAGCCTTTTTGCTGTGCTGGCATGAAAGAAAAACAAGTATTTTTGCTGAAATAGTGCATAGTTTCTATTTTGCTTGGAATCATATATAGAATTTAACTGAAGACATTACTGAACAGAAAAAAATGTTGAATACAAAGGTAAATCTGATTAAACATCTAGAATTTTGTGTTTTTATTTTCAATGTATTATAGCTGCATACAATATATGTAGGTATATACAAATATTTTGCTATTTACGAGTCTTTTTGCAGTTTTTCTTTTCACCTAGATTTTTTAAAACATTTTTTCACTAGAATTGTTGTTGTTGTTTTTTTTTTTTAAAATGAAACAACAATTTGTTGATGATATGAGTGATCACTACAAAAAGGTACAAAAACAAAGGACAAGAGGTTCTCCCCAAGCAAGAGAATAGACAAAAAGAAAACAAGCTAGGCTCTTGAATTGACATGAGCTGTCCAATCCCTTTGAAAACCCAATAGGGACTTCATGTAAACAAAATATCTTTCATATAACTTCTTTAACCTTGAGACTTTACGCTGTTTCTGACACTTTATGTTAACTATGTTTGGGTCTGTTTGTTTGCTACACAAGACAATCTATGATCAGATGATCGGATAAAGTCTCATGGGATAAGGTTTAATATTAGATAATACAATTATTTGTTTAGTGATGCATGTCATAACACTAAATAAGATGAAAACTATTTTGATAAGAATATACTTTTAAAAGAATATATCTATATAAATTTTGTTATGTTATCTATCCCTCCCTAGACACCACCTGGTAGGAGCCTTGTATACTGGGCCACCCTTTATTGCTTAAGGAAATAATAGTCCTTCCATCATTCCAAAACAAGAAAAGCAAAATTAAAACATAGGCCAGATTGAGTAGTGGTCTTACTTGATTTTGCATTAAGTTTGATTTTTAAAGATAGGTTCTCAGGTTTAGGGTTTATAATTTTCCAATTTTTTGAATATATTGCATTACTTTACAAGTAAAGTATGCCATATGGGTTCCTTGGAGAATTTATTGTATGGAGGAATTTAGATGGCTAATTCAGATCAAACCACTCTTGTTTCCTCCATTTAATTTTTTGTCTTCAACAATGCCTATGAATCCTGGTACATCTTCTCCCATTTGAATTTACAGTTGAATGAAGTCATGTAATAGAAGAAGATCGGCAAATTGGCCTGAGCCTATCCTTGCCTTTGCGTTAATGCCCCCATTTCTTGTGTTATCCTTTACTTGCTAATTGCTTAGTCTTACACATTATTGGCTTTATTCTTCTCCATGTAACTATATTTTCTTCAGAAAATATACTCTGAATATGCAGTTGGACTTATTTTTCTGTGAGTTGAAATTCTTGTCATTTTGTTTTAAGGTTGAGAACTTATTCTATAATATGGCTGCAAGGAGGAAGACATTACAAAATTCTGCAGATGACTATTCAAAGATTGTAGACTTGATTAGCCGTTTTGCCATACATCACATTAATGTTGGTTTCTCTTGTAGAAAGGTCGGTGTCTTGAGTGGTAAATCTGCTCTTCGCATTCTTTCGTCTCATATTATGTTCTTGATACTAATTTTCTTTGTACAATTTGCCTCTTGTTCCACTCAGCATGGAGCTATGAGAGCTGATGTTCACAAAGTTGCTACATCATCAAGGCTTGATGCCATTGGATCTGTTTATGGTGTTTCAGTTGCTCGCAATTTGATGGAAATTGAAGTTTCAGATGATGATTCGTCTAGTTCACCTTTTGAGATGCACGGTTTTATCTCTAATGCAGACTATGCTGCCAAGAAGATCACAATGGTTCTTTTCATCAATGGTATGTGTGATTAATATGCAATTATATATTTAGCTTGCTCAGTGTCTTTTGCTCTTAGAAAAACACTTTAATATTGTAGAAATTCATGGTTTTACTTTCATTTGAACTTGAACAAAAGCAGTCAACTGTATATGGGAAAGGCAGCAGAAAACCTTACGGCTCAAATCCCAACAAAAGATAATGATAAGCCTTAAAGCTTACCATAAAATATTTGAAGACTCCTTTTATCTGGAACTCCTTTTTTAAGAAATATTCTGCCCGCCCAAAGAAAAGCAGAATTGTCCTCACCAAAAGTGTAGGAAAAATGGAATGGACATCAAGTAGAACGTATTGTTAAAATTTGACAGGATGTATTATTGCCACCCGACCTTTGTCTTTACTATTGTTGTGACCAGAGACATCTATACCTTTTACGTTTGGTTTACTACACGCAGACTCAACCCCCCAAATGCACATGCCCAAAACCTTTCTTTTCTTATCTTTTTTTTCTTTTTCTTTTTTCTTTTTTCTTTTTTTTTGGGGAGGGGGGGGGGTGTGGGGGGGCGTAATAGAAGCAGCTAATTTCTCAACCTTCAAGACTTCCCTAAATTCTTTATCTGATAGCATTCCTTTAGTCTTGGAACAAACTTTCTTGACATGCTAGATTGGTTTTGGGATGCAGGATATATTGCTAGACATTGTGCTGTTTTACTCTTATTAGGTGGTTTTTTCATGGCACTATCAAAGATGTGTATTTCATTGATATACAGAGAGATTGGACTGAGAGCTCTCTGTTTTCCCCCCAAAAGTTATTCCATGCTTAAAAAGGATATCTTATCATTCACTTTGGAAATCTATTTTCTTTTATCTTCAGCTTCATTTTGTCAAAAAAAAAAAAATAAGTATATAGGTTCTCATGAAAATTTGTGTGTGCCTCAGATCGATTGGTTGAGTGTTCTGCATTGAAGAGAGCAATTGAAGTTGTTTATTCAGCGACATTGCCCAAAGCTTCTAAACCATTTGTATACATGACAATTGTAGTACCTCCTGAGAATGTTGATGTAAATGTGCATCCAACAAAGAGAGAGGTAAATAGTACAGGCCTAATTAAAATATGCATGTCAGCATCTCTTTATAAATTATTTTCTGACCATAATTATTATTTGAAGAAAATTGATTAGAAAGAGTTGGAGAATTTGTATTCTTTTTGAATAAATGTTTTGTGAGTGTTGGTGTGGCCTGTATTTATAGGCCTAAATAAGAACAAGTTTCCAAGAAAGTCCCTAGCACTGAAACGAATGCACAGCAACTTCCTTCAGAAGTCTTTTTAACTGCATACCTTCACGAGTCATAGCTCTATATTTGACCTTAGCCTGTTTGAAGTTATGATTGACTGCTTCTTACTCTTTGCTAGTAAGTAGTAACTGCGTTATCCCAAAAGTAGACATGATAACCTAAGTTTGATCCTCTATCAATGGGAGATCTAACCCAACCAGCATTTAGAAACACACACCTCTATGCATCTTTTGGTACTTTTCTTGGGAATCAACCTTTTTTTTGGTGTCATTTTTTAATATCAAGAATTTGATTTATTGCTTCAACATGCTATTCAGTAGGGTAATTCACGAACTAGCTTGGGATACTCAATGCAAAGCTAGCATCCTGTTGAGTATTGAAAAATGTATTAATTTTCCTGCTAATCTTTGATGCACCACTTTATCAGCTTAGCAAGAATCTTCCCTCATTATTTTATTCAAGGGATCCATAGGTGTATTTGCAAGGCTACACTTGAGCATACTGATTTCTATTTATGAGTTGATGGTGTATTTTCTCTTACATATAAAGATTCTTTGGATGGATTGAGCTACTTCCATACTTAGAAAGTAATTTAAGGCTCCTAAGTATTTAATCTCAAACTACTTGGGGTCTGTTTGGTTCATTTCGGTGTGGGAGCATGGGAATGGTAGTCCAGATCCCATTGCTTGTGCGTGTGTGTGTGTTTGGTTGGGCTTTTGCTTGGTAAAGACTAAAGAGGATTAGCATAGCAATCCTGATTGAACATATTTTTTGGCAAACCCTATTCATAGGAAGGAACCCATGAATGATGATTACGACCCTTCAAAATTGCTTCTTTGTGCTGTTCGTCAAATTTAGAAGCTTAAGCTCTGGAAGGAACGAATTAAATGGATGATGCTGCAATAATGAAGTACTTCCTTCAAGTTCTAACTTCAGATTTGGAAAGAAGTTGAAATCTGGTGTCTCATTCAGATACTCAGAGTCACAGAGGTTCAAACTCCTCAAAGTCGTAAGCATATTTGAATAGGACATGAAACGATTAACACTAATCCAATGACAAATGAGATTAATTTGAATAAAGAATTGACTTTCATTTTGTTTGGTTGCGATTGATTGGAATGAAATGTTTAGACACAAAATATATCAAAGCAAAAAGGGCGAACTGATATTGTTGCTGGAATTTCAACATTCCATGGAGAGCCAATTGATGGAAATGAAGGTGGCTTGACATGCCTAAGTCTTATGTTGAGTAGTATGATATTCTTTATGAAGTACCTAAGTGAGTTGATTCTTCCACCTAAATAGCTAGTTTTTGGGGAGGGTTTCCTACCTCGCTTGGGTGACTATCAATTGGTGTCAAAGCTCACTATTGACAACTTTGGATAGTGTCATGTCAAGTTTTGATTGACGAGGAAGTAGAGTGAATTGTCACCTTATGAAGCGTCGTATTTGCTGAGTTCAGCTGTTTGGACCTTGGCTTTCCAAGGATGGCTAATTGAGAGTGTTGATAGCCTGCTCTTCAGAGTGTTTCCCATCTCACTTGGGCACCTATCAAAAGCTTCTATGAGAGGGCCTCATGGACTTAGGCTTCTGAAGGGACCCGTAATGTAAAGTTCTACATTAAGTAAAAATGTATGCCTTCGGTGGCACTCAAGCTTTGAAGATCTCTTGCTTACCAAGCAAATCTTCTGGAATAGGCTGGCCTCTTAGCTCAAGGTGTAATTGGAATTGTTATAATAATTGATTAGGTCCCTATTAACTTAAGCTCGTGATTTAGTTGATTAGGTCTCCATTATTATTTTATTTTAGGGGTGAGACACTAGGAGCAGTCTTTGCCAATAGCAAAGAATAAGCTCCTTTGAGTACTGAAGGAAAAAGTAGACCCTTTTCAGCTAAGTTTACTCTTTACATAAAGATTGGGAATCAAACCTCTCAACCTCTTATTTAAGGGATGAAAGCCCCTACCAATCACGTCAATTTAAATTGGTAACTTCATGGCCTTTCTTTATTGCTAGAATATTTTACATGTAGCTCTTTGAATGTATTTTCAATATTTAATGAGATTTGCAACATTGCATTTGTAAGTTCTTTGTTATCAAATACAATTTTTTTGGGCATACAGGTAAGCCTTTTAAACCAGGAAGTTATCATTGAGAAGATACAAACATTGGTTGAATCAAGATTGAGAAACTCAAATGATGCACGAACATTTCAAGAAGAGGTATGTCTTAGGGCACAGAACTCCAGATTTGAGACACTTCTTGGAATATCAGTAATATCCGCTTCTTTTGAGCATGATGAGTGGTAATTGCTTCTTTGAACTGTGTGGAAATAGATTCATGCAAATATCTATACCTTTTACCATTTTCTAGTGATGTGTTTTCAGTAATGTTTCAAGTGGGAGGCTTTTAATCGTGTTTACCTGGGCTGGCTTACTGGGATTGGCATCTTAATAATTTGCTAGAGATTATTTTATGCCAAAATTTTCAAGTATTATTCATTTGCTATTCCTTTTTCATCTTTTTAAATTTACAAAGAGGCTTGATAATTTTCGTGGAGCATTCTCTCCACCAATGCTCGTTTGGAAAAAAAGATTCACATAGGAGTGTAGGATCAACTGCAGTTCATTCTATTTGGTACTGCTTTATTTCATAAAAGATTTGGGGCTAGCTTATATTTCTTTTATTATAGAAGTGAAGCTTGAAGTTTTGAAAATTGTGACTTGAAATAACTTTGACCAGGATCTAAATCTTAGATTCTGCATCATTTTTTAAGAGTTTAATTTTATTATTGTACTTTTTGTTGCTAAATTTTTTCTTCCAATTCTTCAATTATGAGTGCAGCTTTTTATTTGTTTCGTCTTGTTTTACCCTATTAATGCTGTTTATGTTGTACCTTTGTAATATTGGAAAGATAAAGGGAGGGAAAGAGAGGGAAAAGATGGGGAAACGAGAGAGAAGAATGGGCGAAACACAGAGAGAGGGAGAACTAAGCCATGCAATTCATTCACAACAGAGTCTGTCTGCCCATACAATTGTGTATATGTATCTACACATAGGCTTAGGGACTCCAACAGCTAATACCTCTATAACTACTTATTCTGTTTCACTAACTAACTACCGGACAAGTTATTCTGTTATTATTTTTATTACATATCAGTTTAACTCATGAAATTGGATTTTATTCTCTCTTGTGACAGACTGCTGAACCATCCTCTTTGTGTTATGTGAGACCATGCAAGGAGGCTAACCTGAGCCCCTTGGTGATAGGTATTTCAGAATTTCTTTTCCTTATTGGGTTGCATGTCTTTTGTTTGAGTTAGTTCCTGAACATTCGTCATTAAGCATATGATATTTGTTTATTAATCACAGGTTCAAAAGCACAGAAAATTCCAGTACATAAAATGGTTAGAACAGATTCATTGAATCCTTCTGGAAGATTGCATGCTTACATGGAAACCCAACCAAGTGGACATCTTGACAAGAGTGCTAGCTTGACTGCTGTGAGGTGATTTTTATTTGCTTCCTGTACTTTTTTCCGCTTATCAAGATAATCCAAACTTGTCAAATTAATTTATTTTTACAGTATCATTGAAGCCTTTTGTTCAGTGTTGAAAATCCTATATATATATTGGGTTTTATCGGTTACAAGAAACAACTTTGGTTAATATTCTGATCTTGTTGGTTCCTTTATTTACTCAAATGTGTTAAATGTTAATTTTTAAATTACTGATTTGTACATTCACCTCTCACCATCGATAAGACAAGCATTTGGTGGCCTTGTACTCTGAAATTCTTCTCAGCATTAAAGCCTACTATGCCCAAACGATCACATATGTTGGTGTTTAGCTTGAAAAAAAATATTTCACTGGTTAACATAAGAAAACTATATGTTGGAGTATAGTATGAGAAAAACCATACTTAAGTGCTAATCATGAGAATACCCAAGACCAAGACTCTCAGCAAATTTAGGTGAGGAAGATGAAGTGTAAATTTTCAGATTATTGATAGTTTGTATCTCCTTGATTTAAATGGATAAGGCCTTACATAAATTGGGATTAAGGCATTCATAATAAATAATACCATACATAATGATAATCTCTACTAAATCAGCTACTGCAATATTAACTAATAAACAAACGTAAATGGAGAGATACAAGGATATAAAAACCAGAAAATCATTAAAAAAGAATTTGAGGGTTCAAGAGCTCACCCGCAAGCTGGTTTGTATATGTTGAACATCCCCACCTTGGAAGTGGATTATTTGAATTTAACTCTATATATATCCCTAGTTAAGATGTCAACGACTTAACTTTGGGTTGGACTATGGGTCAGTTCAATGGCACCAGCTTCTGACTTTCTTCTATTTTTCCCCCTGATGAAGTGGTGATCAATGTCAAATTCTGTGTGGTTATGATGCACCCACTAATAGGGGCTATGTTGTCTAAAAGAATCCTTATGGGTCCTTGTACATTGTTTCTGTATTGACCAAGAAGTCTTTTTCACTAGGCTCCATCACAAACACCTTTTGCAGTGTCCTTAAACTCTGTTTCAGCAGTGCCCTTGGTTTGTTGTTGTTGTTTTTTTTTTTTTGGCCTCTCTTCTGTAGGTTATAAGGTTACGACGCATGAATGTGCAATAAACTAAGGTAGATCTTCAATGACCGCTTGAGCACCCAATCCGTATCTATGTAAATCTGAAGACTCCTAGTTGCCACCTTTTTGAAACACATTGTTGCTAGGGATCATTTTCAAATATCAAAGAATTCTGTAAATTGGTTCCAAATGTTCATGATTTTACTTGTTCATAAATTAGCTCATCTCTCTCACTAGAAAGTTGACATCAAATCTAGCAGATGAGGTGAATTTTGATCCAACACTCTACCACTTTTCTGTGATCATTTCAAAATTTGTAATTAGTTTGTATGCTATATTTGGATGCTAGAATTATGTAGTCTTTAGATAATTCTTTAACAGATTAAATCGTTTGAAGTGCTTTGTTCTTAAGTAAATGAGTTGCAGTATCTCTTGTCAGGTCCTCAGTTAGACAAAGAAGGCACCCAAATGATTCTTCAGTTAACATCAGTGCTCATAAGCTTCTTGATGAGATCAATAGCAACTGTCACTCTGGTATTAATCTTTTATGACTGTCTCTTATGATTTCTTCTCACAAGGTTCACTAATATTATAATCATTCTTTAAAGGTTTGCTTGATATTGTAAGGCACTGCACATATATTGGAATGGCAGATGATGTTTTTGCATTGGTTCAACATAACACTCATCTCTATCTTGCCAATGTAGTTAACCTGAGGTAGATATTTTGCTGTTTCTGGTCTAAGAAGTCATCAATGCTGCACGTTCTACAATTTTTTTGTTTATAACTTCTGTATTAATACATTTTCAGCAAAGAGCTTATGTATCAGCAAGTTTTGAGCCGGCTTGACCATTTCAATGCTATACAACTAAGTGATCCAGCCCCCTTGAAAGACTTGATTATGCTGGCACTGAAGGAAGATGATTTAGATTCAGAATCCACTGAGAATGATGACTTGAACAAGAAAATTGCTGAAGTAATTTCCCTGCTTTTGAATTATGCTTATATTATGAATGTTATACATTGCTTCTTCCGTTATGATACTATGACCATGTTGCTTAATTTATTGTGCTAAGCTATTTATAGCAAGAACCTATTCCTTTTCCTCTCTCTCGCTCCCCTCTTCCTCCTTCCACATATGAAGAATAACACCACTTCGTTCTGTCTTGTGTTTTTTTTTTAATGGAAAAAGTGTATTTTTTGTTGATGAGAAGAGAGAATAGAAAAAGACACAGAAGTAGAGAACAAAAAATCCTGTTTGAACGAAAGAAAAAGCAAAGGAAAAAAAAAAAAAGGAATATGAACTTAACAGGGCTTTCTTTGGAAGCTAGGAGTTTATGGGCTTATAGTCACAAACCTTATCAGATAAGCAAAGCCCACTAAATCAGTGAAACATTAGCTAAATAACAATGAACCTGATTAGCTAACAGATATATATATATATATTCAAATTATATATTTAGTAGAAAAAATAATAGATTGTGTGAAAAATATGGTCAATGTTGCAACAATGAATTTTCTTTGAAACTTTGTAGCAGATGTTGCAGAAAAACAGATGATTAGGTATATAGCATTTCAGAGTTGAGAGTAATACTTCGATCTAAATTTTATTGAAGAAATGCATAGATATGTAAGGGAGGAATGGAGACAAATCTCCTAATCAATCTCAAACGATCAATGTGGAATAAAGTGTATGTTAGTTCTGTTTCCAGCCTTTTGCTTTTTTCTTCCTAGTTCCACTATGGATTGATGTGTCTATCTGGTCGATGGACTCCATATATTGACCCATATTCTGAATGAAATAATTTTTCCATTTTAAGATTTCCTTTTTGAAGTCTTTCTCAAGAAATGAGTGATGGCATATCTACTTTTGTCAAAAGAATTTGTTTAATTGTTGTTGTAATCCAGAAGTTGTTCTATAAGCTTGAGATTCAATCTTCATTGTTTTGGTTTCCCAACTTAAGGTGTCTTCAACAAATCATCATTATTGTTTTGCTTCTTCAATTTTTATGAATACTCAAGTGGTATTGCTTTCTAAAATTTTAAACTTCCTAACATATATGAACTGATTGATATGATTTACCAAAAATAAGTCGGCTTCCTTGAGAAGTGGCCGCATGTTGCCTTTCAGTTCCTGTAGTATTGACTCTTGTCTAGTGAGTACATGTGGCTTTTTAGATGCAACTTTGCTTGCTCGCTTCACTGCGTATTGTCCTTGAATTCTGCTGATTTCAAAATGTGGTTTAGTTCATGTAATCTTATTTTGTGCATCATTGTGTGAGAATATTGTAATAATCTACGCATAAATATCTCATAAATTGCTGTTTGATAGCTTTCTTTCTCATAGTTTGGGCATGCATTTGTTTTACTCTCTCCAGATGAACACAGATCTACTGAAACAGAAAGCTGACATACTGGAGTATCATTTCTGCATTCATATTGACGAACTTGGAAATTTATCTAGACTTCCTGTGATACTGGATCAGTATACTCCTGATATGGATCGCATCCCAGAATTTGCGCTTAGTTTGGGAAATGATGTTAGTGCTGCTTTACGTTACTCATGCTCTTCTGATCTGTTGGTTAACACCTAAGCTTTGATTTCTATTTCTGATTTGTATGTCTGGCTCATCAGTAACTAAGTAACATGGACACTTAACACCAGTTCAGGGCATGATGCAGACATGTATTTTGTAGCACGACCTTGAACTGTCTGTTTCATAGATCAATCATTACATTGTCAGCTATACTGTTATGCCTTAGTTTAGTTAATACACTAAAGATGGAAGTCACTTAGTTTATCATATCTGTGCAATAAATTGATAGTTGTGTTCATTTTGATTAGGCTTTCCTAACAAAAGAAACATCTCTTCCCTATTTCTCTTCCTCTCCCCTCCCCAGCCAGCCATTCTATGTTTAAAGGATGGAGTTTGAGGACCTAGTCGTGGAAAGAGGGAAAGTAATGAATGTGCTCATATAAGTTCTTGTGGGAACCATCATTGAGAGGAGATTGGAAGGATGGAACTCAAGCTTTTTTTGGGGGGGGGGGGGAATCCATATCCATGTTGGCTGTAAAATAGTCATGAGTGCTGGATATTGTTCTTTTTTTTTTATGCTTTCCTTTTTGAAATATTGTAGAATGTAATTTCCTTTTGTTGATAAGCAGGTTGATTGGGGTGTTGAAAAGAATTGCATACAAACAATTGCAGCAGCTCTAGGTAATTTCTATGCAATGCATCCACCCATGTTGCCCAACCCTTCTGGTGATGGACGGCGGTTTTACAAGAAGAGAAAATTAAGTTGTGCTGAGAAAAACTCTTGCAACACAACTGGTATGGATTGTATGGCTACAATTTGGGTTCAAAATATTGTTACTTTGGAGATTAGTTGTAAATTCCTGAAGCTAGTTGACATGGATGCTGCTGGATTTGTTAATTAGCATTATCAATGTGGGAGTCAAGGCTAATTTTTATTTTTCTTTGTTTGGACTTTTGTTCTCCATATCTTTGATAACCATCGATTTTTTCAGTTTCTTATTTTGGTTGAACTTCTAAACCACCATTCCTTTACAGTTTACCTTCTATTTTCATTTTTGGTGCCTGTATGACTGTACCATAGATTTAGCCAGTAGATGCCATAGAGTTAGGGGTTCAAAATTGTTAAACTTGATCTTTGAGTAAGCTTAACAAATATCTTTCAGACACTTAAGGTAGAAGAGAAGGAGTTCTTTCTTTATGGTGCTCAGCTATGGTATTATTTATTTATATTGGGAATACCAGTTCTATTTCCTTAGAAAGAGGGATTAGTTGGCTTAATTGTGTTATTATGAGGCGTAAAGTAGCAACAAAGGAAATAAGAGAAGAAAATAAAACTCCTGCGTTTTGACGTCAGGTTCTCCCACTCCTTTCCAAGAAAATTGTATAAATTCCTATCACTATCCTCCTTCGGTCATAATATCACAAACGGCTGCTCTCTTATTTACCTAAATGAACTCCAAGATAGTTTGTTGTTTCTAGCTAGTTTCTCGTTATAATCCTTTCTTATTTAGTCAACAACAACAATAAAGTCTTTATCCCACTAGGTGGGGTCGGCTATATGGATTGCACGACGCTATTGTGTTTTATCGAAAATCATATATTTAGATATATTATTAATCAAAAGGTCCCTCTTTATGACCTCATTGAGCGTTCGTTTCAGCCTTCCTCGACCTTGTTTAACAGGACTTCATGCTGCTTGATCAACCCTTCTCATTGGAGCACTTAATGGCCTTCATTGAACATGTCTATGTATTTTCTTCAATAGAGGCCACTCCAACTCGTTTGCGTATATGAGTATTATGAATCTTGTCTTTTCTTGTATGACCACACATGCATCTCAACATTATCATCTCAGCTACCCCCATTTTATGTTCATGTTGTCGCTTTAAAGCCCCACACTCACTTCCATATAGCATTGCTGGTCTTATAGCAGTGCGATAGAACTTTCCTTTTACCTTATTGGTATTTTACAATCACAAATAACTCCAGTAGCTTTTTTCCATTTATACCATCCAGCTTGAATTTTGTGATTGACATTTTCATCAATTTCACCATCTTGTTGTATAATTGATCACAAATATTTAAATTTTGTCACTTGTGGAATGACTTACCCCCCAAATTTAACTTCCACTTCCCTTCGACCTTGTCTTTTATCAAAATTGCAATACATATATTCAATTTTGCTCCTACTAAGACAAAAGCCCCTCAATTCCAAAGTCCGTCTCCATATCTCAAATTTAGGATTAATTTCTTCCCTGGATTCAACCAACAGAATTATATCATCTGTAAAAAGCATGCTTTTAGAGATCTCCTCTTTTATAGGCTCAGTTAGAATATCTACCACTAGGTTGAATAAATAACGACTTAAAGTTGATTCCTGATATAGGCCAATCCTTATAGGAAAGTCCTTTGTAACACGTCAAAGCATTCTAATATTGGTTGTAACCCCCTCATACATGTCCTGAATGGCTTTGATATATGTAACCCGTGCCCCCTTCTTTTCCAAGCCTTTCCAAAGTACATCTCTTGGTACCCGGACATACGCTTTTTCCAAATCAATGAAGACCATATGTAAATCTCTTCCTTTGCTCCTATTATTTTCCATTAGCCCCTTTAATAAATAAATCGCTTCTATTGTAGACCTTCCTGGCATGAATTCAAATTGGTTTTCAACAATATCAGTCTCTAACCTCAACCTATGTTCAATCACTTTTTCCCACAATTTCATTGTATGACTTATTAGCTTAATTCCTTTGTAGTTTGCACAATCTGGATGTTCCCTTTATTCTTATAAATAGGGATCAAAGTATTTTTTCTCCACTCATCTGGCATTTTATTGGTTTGTAAATTAAATAATTTTTTGAGCCACGACACATCCTCTTCACCCAAATATTTTGAAACTTCAATAGGAATACCATCCGGTCTGACAGCTTTACCATTTTCCATTTTCTTAAAAGCTTCCATAACCTCGTCAATTTGAATCCTACGATAAAATGACAAATTGAGATCACCTTCTCGAGTTGTCAAATCTTCCCAGTCACAATGCGACCCTCCCCCACCATCATTGAAGAGCTTATAAAAGTAGGCTTCCTACTTATCCTTAATATCTCCATGAGTAACCAAAACTTTGCTTTCTTCGTCTTTTATACACCTCACTTGGTCCAAGTCTCTTAATTTTCTTTCCTTATTCTTTGCGATCTTCTAAATCTTACGTTCTCCTGCCTTTGTCCCTAATTCCTCATAAAACTCTTCATATGCTTTATTGCGAGCTTCACTCATTGCCTTTTTAGCCAAACGATACATTTCCCAATTTTCAACATTATTACACAAGTGTATAGCTTTAAAACAATCTTTCTTTTGCTTGGTTTTCTCTTGTACAGTCTCATCCCACCACTAAGTCTCCTTATCTTATCGACCAAAACCTTTTGATTCTCTCAGAGTTGCTTTAACAACCTTATGGACCTTTTTAGACATATTTTCCCACATGATATTAGCATTTCTCTGTAACTCCCACTCCCCCTCCCCCTCCTCAAGAGAGTTCTCTTAAAAATCTCCTGTTTCTCCCCCTTCAATTGCCACCACCTGACCCTTGGGTTTAAAACTTGCCGGCGCTTTTGTTTTACATACTTAATATTTACATCAAGGACCAAAACCCTATGTTGTGCTGTCATGCCATCCCCAGGGATCACTTTGCAATTAGTACAAAGTCTTCTATCAGAATTCCTTACCAAAAAGAAGTTTTGCAATTAGTACAAAGTCTTCTATCAGAATTCCTTACCAAAAAGAAGTCAATCTGTGTCCTGGAGGCTCCACTCTTGTATGTTATTAAATGCTCCTCTTGCTTCTTAAAGCAAGTGTTGATCATCTTGGGGTTATATGCAAAGGAGAAATCAATAATAGATTGACCTTCATTATTGAGCATCCCAAATTCAAAACCACCATGAGCCCTTGCATGACGTCTTGCCTCCTTACCAACATGTCCATTAAGATCTCTAATAAAAATCTTTTCAGTTAGTGGAATACTTTAAATTAGCCCATCCATATCTTCCCAGAATTTTTTCTTAAGATGTGCTTCTGCCCCTACTTGAGGTGCATACGCATTGATAAAGTTTATAGTATCCTTCCTAACGATCATTCTTAAGGAAATAATTCTATCCTCAACCCTCTTAACTTCCACCACATTCTTCCTCTATTCCTTGTCATCGATGATACCAACACCATTCCTTCCATTAACCTTTCCTATGTACCAGAGCTTAAAGCCATTAATTTCCCGAGACCTTTCTCCTGACCATTTAATTTCCTGGATACACAGGATATTTATCTTTCGATCATTCATTACTTCCACCACCTCCCAAGATTTGTCGTTCAGAGTCCCAGTGTTCCAAGTGCCAAATCTGATCTTACTCTCATGAACTAGCTTCTTTAGCCGCCTCCATTCAGAAGAGAGTGGTAGCCTTTGCTCATTTAACACTACATTCGGGAAACGATGTAGCGGCTCTCGCTCACTTCTCACTGTACTCGAGCCATACAGCGCGTTACTTACAGGCAACAACCTAGCATTAGCTCAATTTCTTCGTTGATCCATGTTTATAAAAGATTCAATAGGATTTTACATTTGCTATCAGGGCCTAACCTTGCTTATTTAGTCAACTCACCCTAAATTCTCATTATGGACAGGCGCTTTTGTTTAACAAATAGGCATTGCCCAATTTAGTATTTTTCCTTATGCTTCTCATATAAACCTTGTTGATTCTGGGTTCATTAATTCCCTCCCCATGGAGTCTTTCCTTGTCCTTATGCTGAAACTGGGCAATTGCACTTTCACTACTTCCTTATCCTCCAATCTACTGTGACATTGAGGCAGACCAAGCCCACTTGATAAGCACTTCTTGCTGTCCCTAGGTCATAGTTCACTTTTCTGTTGTTTCAGGCTGCACCTGCTGCTCCATTTCCTCAGGACAGGAAACGGGAATGGATTGTGTTGGGACGGGAGATACAGAATTTTTAAGTTGTTAAACCTGGGACGCCTGATGCATGCATGCTGTGCTAGGCAGTTTCAGCTTATAGGCTACCTCCACAAACCTTCCCACTATCTTCTGCGAACCTGATAGAACCAGTTTGTTCTGTTACATGTAATCTGTAACTGTTATTTTGATTGTAATTTCTGTATCAGTGTGTATGAGGGATAAGGATTTGGCTTAAATTATCATTTCCCTTATAATCTGATTTAGTTATGAAGTAATAATTGTCAATCTCAGGTTATTCCCAATCTCTTGTTGTCTAGTCCTGGTTTTAGTCTTATTATCAGCTTTAAATAAGGTTATTCCCAATCTCTTGTTGTCTAGTCCTGGTTTTAGTCTTATTATCAGCTTTAAATAATACAACAGTGTTCTAGAATTCCATTAAATTCAATAATTATGCTTTGGATGACCTGCTCAAGCAACCACAAACTATGTGACTGTAACGGAGACGTCAAATTTTCCCTCAAAAGTTTTCTTTGGGCTGTTATAGAGCCAAATGCAAGTACGGATGGTTCAGTTTCTTGAATTGAAGCAATGGGCGCTCCTAGGAGGCACTCTCAATATAATTAGATGATAAAATATGGAATTTGTTCTTTCCTAATTTGGATGAAATACTGTGCTAGGTTATAGTGACTTCCTATTTTATTTCTTTCTTGTGAAAGACGATAGTGACATCTAACCTCGGTGAATTATACGTTCAGGGAGTGATGAGATATTGGAGAACGATGTTGATCATGAACTGCTATCTGAGGCAGAGCTTGCCTGGTCCCAGCGTGAATGGTCAATACAACATGTGCTGTTTCCATCTTTGAGACTCTTCTTCAAACCACCTGCTTCTATGGCTACTAATGGAACATTTGTTCAGGTAATTATATATTTGTAATGTGAACCTTTAGTATTTTTTATATGATGATATCACTATATGAATTCATAATTATTCATTCAAATCTCTTCGCTCTGATGGTTACATATGACAAAATCCTTTCTGATTTTCTGCTTATGTATTTTGGCCATTCCATATATTTTACTGAAGAAATTCACAAAAGGGTACGTGCACTAAACACTAGTCATTTTGGTAAATGGAGTGATTTATTCTTTCAAAAATAATTTTATGGATAAAAAGTTATCAATATCCTCCAACTTAAAAAGAATTATTAAAGAGATACAAATTGTCGAATAATGATTACAAAGGCATAATGGACAATGCAAAGTAAGGAAGGAAAGGGAATACCAGATGAAACCTTATAGTAGTGTTTTGCATTAGTTTTTTGAACGAATTATGGAATAGGGGGCGAAATCAACCTTGCTAGCCCTTTAATATCTGCTAGAATTAACCTAGCTGCTACTGACTATTTACTGCATAAATACGCTTTGCATCCCAAAGTAACAATTACAATTATGTGTCATTTTTTTATTCATTTGCCTAATTATTTATATCTTAGACCTTGGATGGAGTCTTACTATATAAATATCTTTATAATCAATATCAGAATTCTATGATCAAGACCCCAAGTTAGGACTTGCACCTTTGTTTCCTAAGCAAATTAAGCTCTTGCACATAGTAGGCCTATACTTAACCCATCGCTGTAGACTAAAATAATTTGGCTTGTTAATGTCCATGTCATAAATTGATCTTGGATCTTCACCTACCATCTTAAGCGGTTGGGATGGAATGGTTCTTTATGTGATTAAAGGGGTCCTCTCGAACTTGTGTTTCTGGAATTTGCTACATATGTAGCCTTGTTCTTCTACCTATTGGTTTTTAACTAATAGCTAATAATTATAGGTTGCTACTCTAGTGAAGTTGGGATAGATTCGGAATCATAGAAAGATTATAGGTGTCTCTTAATTTCAATTTTTTATTTTTTTTTTTAAATTGTCGTTCCTTTTCCAGGTTGCTTCTTTAGAGAAGCTGTACAAGGTTTTTGAAAGATGCTGAGATCTGCTTCTTTAGATAAGTTGCATTCTGGGGTTCTGGTTCTTCATTTTAGGCTGTTTCAAGGAATTACTCAGCCCGATGATGTTGAATCACGTTGTGTCTCTTGTAAAAATATTTCTGATATATATATATAAGCAACAATATCAAATCATCAATGGAGATATTTTTGTTTGGAAGATGATCATTGATGAGCCACAGCTTAGTATGGCCTGTGAGCTGCAGATCAAAGGAGTTAGCCTTTGTTACTCACATGTAGATGTAAAAATGCTGGAAGAGCTTTTTTTATTTTCTTTCCCCCTTTTTTTGCAGAACTAAAAAAGGGATTTATGTATCAATTTTTGGGATTCTGTAATACCTCCTAAGTCATATTATGAGCAAGGATGTGATTGATACTTACTAAGCTAGAGAAAATATGAAATGAGTTACTTATCATCTTCACAATCAGGAAAGGGGTATGTGCGTATTGTATGGGAGATGAGCTACGTCATTAATGGCTCATAATGACAAGATAATCCCACATCGGAATAATATTTGATCTTATACTAATGATACAGATCATAATATTTACAGTAATACAAGATTAATACAATCTTTGATCCCTCAAATTTGTTTTTAGTTTAGTTTTGGTCCCTAAATTTCAAATCATAAGGTTTTAGTCTTTCAAATTTCATTTTACTTAATAGAATCGTCTCTATAATTTAATAAAAACATGGACTATTTTGTTTCTTGAAGGACTTAAATCTATGATTTGAATCATGAGGAACCAAACCCAAAATGAAGACAAATTTAAGGAATTAAAGATTATACTAATCTATATAAGGGTAATACAATATTTTTACAATACTCAAGGGTGTGGGTGTGGAAGGAAGGTTCGCCATAGAGGTTTGCCTCCTGTGCGGGTTTGAATTTGGCCACCAATATGAATGACTTTATTAGGAGCTAGGGTTTGAATTTGGCCACCAATATGAATGACTTTATTAGGAGCTATTATGTAAGAATGTCTCTATAAATGCTTATTGCATTGTGAGACTGACTTTATCTCATTTGAATCCTGAATTGGGGGAAAAAAACAACACTGCTCTTGGGCATATTTGGGACATGGATGTTGTCATTATGCTTTAGGACTCATAAGTTAGCTCCTTTCTTGCCTTGTTTCATTTTTATCGTCTTTGAGAAATGTCTCCAATTTTGATTTACTAGCAGCTGATATCTTTTGGGATTTAAGGGCAGACTTGATCCCTCGCTTTCCGTATTCATGTGTTCAATTATTTAATGAATGAATGAGAGAATTAATGCTGTTGTTTTGTTCCCTTGAGACATTTCTCCACTTAGCATCTCCATCAAGTGATTGATAATTCACACTAGTGTGCTATTAGAAGTTGGTTGTTAAATCAACTTTAAGAAATGGATTTTTGTCAAACTGAAAAACAAACATACCCTAATAATATTTGATATTAAATACCATAAATTTTATGGAAAATTTTATATAAATATCATTTGAACTTACAAAACCCCAAAAAATATGTTAACATATGAAAATGACACATAGGTTCTTAGGAAGGAATATAGGATTTTGAAATGTTATGCTTTTATCCAAATGCCCCTCACATTTTATTTTTACTAAAGGTAAGGTCCCTTCGCCGGCCACTGCCTCCCACCAGAGTCCCGTTTGATAGAGCTTGGTGGGTTAAAGTTGTCAATCTTTATACTCAAATAATTAATCACATCACTTAAGTTGTCATCAAAACTCTGGCTGCTGGTGTTGGAGCTCCAGCTACCAGCCCACCAGCGGGGTGGGGTGAGAGGCGGAGGTCTGGTGCGGGTGGTCGGGTAAGGGGGTTTGCCTTTTTTTTTTAAAAAAAAAAAAGCAAAGCAAAAAGTGAGGGGCATTTTGGTAAAATGACAACATTTCAAAATTTCAAATTCCTCCATAAGGATCTATGTGTCCTTCCTATGTGTTAACGAACTTTTTAGAGTTTTTCAGGTTCAAATGGTATTTAAATAAAAAATTTTCCTAAATTTTAATGCCTCTATGAGTTAAATCTAGTTTGGTAGAACTAGGAGTTTTGACGGCCGAAAGAAAAATATAGAGCCATATATGATGCGTCGTCATATATAAAAACTGACTCTTGGTGGAGGGCCTGGAGGCATAGAATACCAGCTGGATTATTAAGATACTCGAATTTTTTTCACGCTTCAATTTTTTATCAATAGAAAAAACTGCTCCTCTAATTCTTACCACAACATCAATATATTTTCTCAGGGTCTAAATATAAGATCTAGTTGATTTTTTTTAGAGACATTAAAAAAATTAAAAAAATTATTTAATCATATCATATGTCATGTGTAATTAAATTATATATTAGTTTACAAATAAGATAAATTAGTTTGGAGAAAAAAAATATAAATAATTAAAATTAATTTAATTAGCTTCATTAATCTTCGCAAAAAAGTCAATAAAGTTTTATATTTAGGATAGGAGGAGGTAGTATCTATTTTGAAAAGATTAAGAAAGTTAAATAAATTATTTGATTATAACATATACGACCTGATCTCTATATAAGTTAAAAAAATTAGTTTGAAGAAAAATGATAAATATAAAAGATAAAATGAAAAAATGTGTTATATTTAATATTAAAATTTAATTTTAAACTAAGTCCTATATTTTAGACGAGTTATTTTAAAGGACAAAATTTACAGTTGTACATTTATGCTAATTTATCTATTTGCCATTTGGATAACACATCGCATTATATTGTCTTAACAGGGGGAAAAACAAGAAGAAGAAGAAAACCTTGAATATTTAGGTGGATGCATTTTCCTAGTACATATGAGGAAAATGGAGGAAAAGGGGGGGGTGAATGATTAATTTAAAAGAAATGAAGAGGTAGGATCATAAAATTTTAGTAAAGATGATATGTAAGATAAAATAGCAATAAAAATTAATTAAAAGCTTTCAACCCACTTTTCCAACTTTTAAAAATCGAGTTTATTAACATTTTTCTTCTCCTCCCCTCCTCTCCATTTCTCTTGTATCAAAGACGCTTATAGAGTTGAAGTTTGATAAGATAATACACACAAACATGTCAATTAAGAAAATGATGCAAATATACACAAAGATTCTAAAATAATGTAAAATGCCATAGTAGGTAAGTCAATCAATGTTGATTGTTTAACAAACAGTCTCCATACACATTGTACAACCTTTTTGGTTAAATCAGTTATGTCTATCCCTGCAAGGTCTTCTACAAGACACAATAGCTACACAACCCTCTCCTTTTCTTTAGTTCTTCACCATCGATGAATATTACCACAGAATTTGAATCATTGATTTTCGTGATGATGGACGAGTCATTCTCAACCTCCTCTTCATTTCCTTCCAGCACATAACTAATTTATAACAACAATGCCCCTAATTCTTAGCTCATTAGCTTTGAAGCAAAACCACCAACGGCAAATAAACCAAAGAAAGGGACAATGGATGAGGCGGTTGAGGGAGAGGTAGCTTCTACATCGAGGCAATGAAGCAATTGTGTCATGTAAAAGACCCTATAGCAGCAAACAAGGCCATTGTAAGAGAAAACATTATGTGACGTGTGTGGAGATTTTTTGTTAAACGGTTAATATTGGTTGACTTAATGGTCATGATATTTTTGCACAAGTTTGAAAACTTCATGTGTATTTTTGCATTATTTTCTAGATTGTCATATTTGCTAAACAATCAACGTTAGTTGATTTAAGGGAAATGACTTTTTTACACTACTTTAAAAACTCGAACTTTTATACTAAAAAAAGAGTTTATGTGCTTATGACGGCATGCTTCGTGATCATATTTGCACCTTAACCTCCTTGACAGGTATTGTATGACCTATTTATATCAAAATTTAAACAAAATGTGTCTTTATATAATTTCCGTCTTAACTAGTGTATTTGTAATATTATATTTTTAACATTACACACACATATTCAACTCAATATATTAATAAATCACATCACTTAATACAACTCATCAATTCTTATTTGGCTTTTAGCAACGTTTAAAATACATTGCGTTAAGTAAACCTGAAAGGGCAACTAATTAATTACAGTTAAGAGGCATTGATAAAATACTCAATTTTCATCTTTTTCAATACATTTTTTAATATTTTTAGTACTAAAAAGAATTGAAGATATCCGTTGTATAAGGTTACTTTCCCGACATAGGACTCATGACCATGACAACCCTTCATTTAGCCTACTGTCGGTCAGAATTCTCTGCATTATTGTATTGTAAACGGTAAAAGTCATTGAGAATAACACTCCAAAAACTAGTAGTTAGGATTGGAAACTTGGTTTCCTACTAAACATTTTGTTTAGTAGAGAGAGCTAATTAGATATTAGATGGTCCAGATTTAAGTTTTTAATAAAATGATGATTTTTTAAATAAAAAAAAGCATTCTTAAAAAAAATTTATAGTTAAGAGATTATCTTTATTTTAAATTTTATACTCATTAAAATAATTTATTTAACAAAATATAAATTTTTAATCTGGACTGCCATATCAAATCTAGACAGTTTAAATCTGACTAATTCTCCATACTAAGCACTTTGTTTATCAAACCGTGTTGGGGAGCTGAAGCCTTATAAAACATTTACTTCTTCAATGTTGTCTTTTCATAGTGAAAAACAGGACAGTGTGCTAAATTCCAATTTCAAATGTCTCTTGCTG
Source organism: Albizia julibrissin (assembly GCA_037074505.1). Taxonomy (NCBI): domain Eukaryota; kingdom Viridiplantae; phylum Streptophyta; class Magnoliopsida; order Fabales; family Fabaceae; genus Albizia; species Albizia julibrissin. The sequence goes on along the minus strand of CM073486.1, from coordinate 18,987,060 downwards.
AACGTGGTTGGAAAAAATAAAGTGTGTGACATTCGCCATATAGAGTGTATATATGTATAGGGAGAATTACATTCAGATCTGTCCAAAAAAGAAAAAGAAAAAATGACTCCATTGGTAATTCCAGGGCGTGAATTAATAAGTCTAAAACACGATGGACAACTCTATAAGATTAATTTTTCATTTTTTTCTATATTAAGACATGAATGTAATTCTCCTCTCATATGTGTGCGCACGCACATTTTTATGGCTGAATGTAATTCTCTCATATATATATATATATATATATATATATATATATTCTCACACACGCACATATGAGAATCTCACAACTAGATTCACGGGTGAGCTTGAATTCAATAAAAAAATGGCCCCAAACTGCACACAGAAATCAAGCAGCACATCAAAAATATACAACGACGAAGAAGAAAGCTTCAGCTACGCCATGCAGGTGGTGATGTCCAGTGTTCTGCCAATGGCGTTGCAAACGACAATAGAACTCGGCGTTTTGGAGGTCATAGCAAAAGCTGGAGGAGGCGCCAAGCTCTCTGCAAACGACATTGCGTTGCAGCTTCCGATGATGGAGAACCCGGACGCACCCAAAATGCTGGATCGGCTTCTCGGACTCCTCGCGACTCACTCTCTGCTTCGTTGCTCTGATGAGGAAGAAGAAGAAGAAGAAGAGGGGATTAAATATGGTGCGCGCGGCCACAGAGTAAGACTGTACAGCCTCGCGCCTGCTTCCAAGTTCTTTGTTGCTGATGATGATCATGCTACGTCGCTTGGGCCTCTTCTGGCTATGGTTCAGCATAAGACCTATTTGGAAAGCTGGTGATCTCTCAAACAATTTAAAAATTAAAAACTATTTTTTTTATTTGATTATGTCCTATTTTTTATCTGAAAAATGGTCTTTTTGATCGTTAAATTTTTAGTGCTGCCTAGTAAAAGGATGTGAACATGCTGCTTAAATTTTTTTTTTCCTTCTCACTTTCTTTACAAAATTGAGGCTTATTAATTCCTCATTCCCCTAATAAATCTGCAATATCATCCTTAGTTGTATAATTTTTCTTCAAATTATATAATTGATCTTTTTATAAAAGAATGAAGGATCAAATTAAAATTGACTGTTTTTGAAAAAATTCTCACTGCAAAATTTATGGCCAAAAAGTGCCTAATATTTGTTTAAGAATTCAGGTATAAATTATCTTTTGCAGATGTTTGTATAAAAAAAAAAAAAGAAGAAAAGAAATCTTTAACGGATGTAACTCTTTTTTTTAGCTATATGCAACTTATCTTCAATTATACACAAATATCTTGCACATAATTGAAGATATATCATATAGCTAAAGAACAATTGCACCTATCTAAGGAATATGGGTCTTTAGGTACATTTTGGTAGTAAATTTTGTAATTGGTGAATTTTTTGGCAATTTCCTCATTTAAATTTAGTGTGAAATTTTTTTAAAAAATTGGAGAAAAGATTTTAAGAAAATTGTCCATAGATACCTATTTGAAGAATTAATTGCTTAATGAAATCTAATATATTTTCACACAGAAAATACGGAAGCAGATCCTCTCATCATCTCTCTTTCTCATCACCCCTCATGAATTCATTTAGACCGTTGATTAAGAAAATGAGAGAAAAATCAAAATAATATTGTGACATTTTAAATTGATTGGACGGATATGATTTAGAGATTATAAAAAAAGGATGATGAGAGAAACCTGACCCCAAAAAATACCAATACAATGATGCTTAGGAGGTTTTTGTGCACAAAAAAAAAAAATACTGCAATTGAATCCAAATAACGTTGAGCATTGAATTCTCCAAAAGTATATTTGCGGGCTATTTATTTTCCCAAGATTCTTATAATTAAAAATTTATAAATTTTAAAAGTCTTCAATTCATATGATATGTGTATGGGTGATGAACTTTAGTGGTGGCTATAGGTTTCATTTAAAAGAAGCAATTGTAAAAGGAGGAACAGCCTTTGAGAGGGGTCATGGAGGAAAAGCAAAGTTTGAATACATAGGAATGAACTCACAGATTAATCAAATATTCAACACAGCATCGATTCATCAAAGTTGCATAGTGATGAAGAAGGTTCTAGAATGTTACAAAGGCTTTGAGCATCTGAATTCTCTTGTGGATGTTGGAGGTGGCCTTGGACTTACCCTCAGCTTCATCACTTCTAAATATCCTAATCTTAAGGCCATCAATTTTGATTTGCCTCATGTTATTAATCACGCCCCTTCCTATCCAGGTATCATCATTTTCTTTTCTTTTTAATTTTTCCCTTTATATGAATACTCACTTCGGTGTTTAATATAAAATATATTTATCTAATTTGATTAGATTAAGGAAGTTAGTTAATATGATATATATTTTCTAAAATATCCTAATTATCTTCTTTAATTCCCTCTCCTCCTTAATTATTGTTGAGAGAACATCAATAAGGGTAAATTAGGAAAAAATTAACAAATATGAAAATTGTCTTATATTTATAACCAAGATTAGCTCCTAAAATATGTCATATATTAAAGATTGGAGGGAGTAGTTTCTACTCCAAATGTAAGAATTAGTAGAAGAATTTGCTTATATTTTAAATATAAGACCTCCATTCACTTTTCTTTTAATCAAATTTATATCATTTTTATACTAAACTCTCTTTATTGATTACACATATTAAGGGGGTTATTTATTAAGTGAGTAATTTTCAATGGAAATGATTAATAAATGTGTACTTTAAGAAAACCAATATACATTTTTTATAATAATTAACTTAACTAATTTTCTAAATCTATACAAATTACCTAGTATAATGGGTGTTATTGAAAAAATATTTTAGGGTGTTAAATACAACTCAACACAATTTAAATTAAATATTACTATTCAAAATTTAATTATAGAGTCATCATTTAAATTATGGGAAAATGACAGAAAAAGAACTTTGAAATTACAAAATCCTAAATCAGGTTTATTACTAAAAGTTGATAAGGAAATGATAAAACTTGATAAGCAATTCATAATTCATTTTTTGGAAAATACCTGATTTAAAATTTTGCAATTTCAAAATTCTTTTTCTGTCTTTTTTCCTTAAACTTTTTAAGTCATAATTTTTTGTTATTGAGATTGACAGTATTAATATTAAAATACTAAAAATACATGTTTTAACTTACGAGATTATACTAAAATTTACTGTAAATTTAAAGGATCAAATGTATACTTTTTTTAAAAATATCAATATACAAGGAAAATTTTGTTGGTAAAACTCCTCACCATAAACTCATTGTTTGAAAAACTGGACCAGACCGGCTAGTTCAGACCAAAAAACGATGAATCGGTCGGTGATCCGGTCCAGAGAGCTGAAGAAAACCGGAATCGGATCGAACCGGTCTAACCTAGTCAAACCGGGGTGACTCGGTTTGCCCTTTTTTTTTTGAATTTTTTATATTCCAAACAATGTTGTTTTGGCCTTTTGTTTTTAAGAAAAAATTATTTTTTCTAAATTTTTTTGATTTGTAAGGAACTTTAAAAGGATTGTGGAATAGTTTTGGCATTAGTTGGAGAAAAATCTTTATGTACTTAATGATATTTTTGTGGATATTAGGTTTATGAGGTTATATTTGACTATTTGTTGGGGGGGAAAAAACTCTCATGTAGTTTTTTAAATGGTATGCATTAATATTTAAATTATATATATTTTTTTAATTGACCCCGGTCTAACCCCCAAGTTGACCCTAATCTGAACCACTGACCCTTAACTCAATATCTCAACCGGTTCATTATCCGGTCCGATTTTCAATACCTTACATAAACTAATAGTATTTGGTTTTGAATATAAGAAACAAATAAAATAACTACCACGCCAAGATTAAGAAAAGTAGGATTTTTCTTGAATTGCCATGAATTGAAACTTTTTTCACAAATGCCACTAATTTAATGTTTGGGCATAATTGAAATAATGTACTCAATGTATTAGACATGAGTCTTTATCTCTTATCATTTGAATTATTACAAAAATTCTCTTATATTCAAGATTAGAGATAGTAGATTGTGAAGGACCAATACTATGATTAACTAATAATTAATTACTATAATTTGCAATTAATGTTATAGGTGTTCAACACGTGGCAGGAGATATGTTTGAGGCTATACCCAAGGGGGATGCCATGTTCATGAAGGTAAAAAAACATCACACTTCATCTTTTTCGATTAACAACTTTTGACATTTTAAAATGTTATATTTATTTGTTTATAATGGGATAAATCATAATCCAACTAAATATTTCATTTTCTAAGATAAGAAATATTTGAGAGGGTAAGCCTCGAAACAACGATAAGGTTGCTGTCATGTGACTTGGAGATCAATGTTCAAATTTTTGAAACCGCATCTCTACTTCCGAAGTAAAGTTATGTACATCTATTCTTTCCCAAATACTATTTGGTAGGAGCCTTATACACCAAACCACTTTTTGAGTTAAGAAATACTTGCTTATTAGGCTGGTGAAATTTGAAGTGAGCAAGCATTATTCATAGTTAAACAAAACGTAGAGCCCTTCATCATCTCATGTGAGAGCAAGTGTTTTTTGCTGCTATTATTCTTTTTATATTAATTAAAAAAACTCTAAAGGTGTACACATAATATTGCAGTGGATTCTTCATGACTGGAATGACAAAAAGTGCTTGAAGCTATTGAAGAATTGCTGCAAGTCCATTCCAGAAGATGGGAAGGTGATTGCAATGGAATCAGTGATATCTGATATGCCTCAGGCCTCTGCTTCTGCAAAGTGCAACTTCCAAATTGATGTGTTCATGATGGCTCAAGGTGCTGCTGGTGGAAGACTTCGAACCCATCAAGATTTTTTCAACCTTGCAAAAGCTGCTGGATTTAAGGATGTTCAATTCCAGTGTTTTGTTCGTAATTTCTGGGTCATGGAGTTCTTAAAGTAGTTAACTATATTACCTACTAGTTGACATTGCAATTGTTTTCAAGTTTTTTCTTTATGATAGAATTGATATACATGAGAAATAAATTGGTAATATGTGATTCATTTAACCAACCCCACCTAACAGGATATAATTTGTTATTATTGTATATATGGGAAATAAATCTAAGCTGAGTGGCTTGCAAAAATTATCTTCCTCAAAAACTACTTCAAATTACAAGCAAGACTGGACCTAAGCCCTCTCACTTAGAAGAGAATTTTTATGACACTAAGTCATAAGGCCATTGGCCGGAACAATTAGGTTAGATCTTTCTCTCAATGACCTTTTCAGTTTTTCTTGAATGAAGGCTTCAACTGCAACAAACGCAACCATACCATCCAATAGATCTCACGAGAAGATTGATCAAATTGCTTATCAAGCATTGTAAAACCAAATGCAGATGTGACCCATTTTTCTTTACTTTTACTTCTCATTGGACTTATTGCACTACCTTCACATTGTTGATAACAGAGGAAGCTAACACGTGAACGAGTTCACCATCCTAAAGGATATACTTCATCATCTACGAAGAGATTTATATCTCTCAGGATTCAACAAACTCTTCCTATAAAAATTCTATGGGTAGCACGAATCAACTGATGATATTCTTGAGAAAACCCAGCATGAAGCCATGAAGAAAAGGAGCTTATGGTGTTTTTTTCTCGTCTGTTATGATAAGTGGCTGAACGTGAGTTAATTTTGGGAATTAAAAGTAATGGAAAGATGAGAGGCTAAACGTGATGGGGCTTTTGAAACACTTTATCCCCCACTCAAATTTTACAATATGCTGCATCCTCTATAAATGATCCACATGGTTGGCTTCTCCAATCGCATTGATCTTCAAAGACAATGTGAATCAAAATCTTGTCTTATGATTTGTTCAAGAAACTGGAATTCAGGCAATCTGATTCTGTCATGAAGGCGATATAAACAGACTTGTCTTCATATTTCATATTGTTTTATGACATAAACTTCCAATGAGATGCTATACATCTTATCAGATAATGTCAAGCGAGGAAGAATTGCACTGAATCATAAAGTCTAGTCAGTTCTGACCTTCTCAATACCTGACTTGCTTAGAATGACTACACCAATCACAATAAGTAAGGCACCTGCAACCCACTGCCAACCAGTATTTTGCATCAGATGTGCTTAAATCAAGAAATTTGAATACATGAAATGAAAAGGCACAACTTCTCCCTCCAAAATCCACATAAAATTCAGAAACATAAGCAGAAAAATAGCCAGATATTACTTTTTGTCATTTAACTATTAGTCTATTCTATTATGTTGTCAAGTCAGACATAATCATTATGAATCTATTACTAATGCTAAAATATTGGCTGATTTTTTAAAGAGTAGATTTGAGTTTTGTCTTCTTTCCTTCCCTATTGATAGGATCCTCCTCTAAACCAGAGAATAATGAAACTGAAAACATAAATAAACAGGAGGGAGGGGAACAACTTTCGATTGATAATATAGTTATATGGAACAACACATTACATTCAGAGATGCAACACTATTCTGCTGCATATACAGACACGCCAATGGAACTAACACACGGAGGATAATGAATACAAAACACAATGGAATAGAGATTATAAGACACCTAGACAACAATAAACACAAATACACATAAACTCTTGAACACAGGCTGCCAATCTTTTGAGAGGAATGGCACTCTCCACCCCAAAGGGCCAAGCCACAATTCAAATTTCTTCTCTCCCTTCCTCTGGATCAGTATGAGAATTTAAAGACCCCAAAAGTGACTCACAAAGCCCCCTTCTCATAGGCTTAGACCATAGCAACCCTATAGCCACCCTACTCCTCTATTTCTTTCTCCTCATTAGCAAATCATAGTCATGACCAACAAAAAGTTCCCCTTTCCATTATCATGTATCCTCCTAGGTATTGAAAAGTGGTCCTAACAGCTATACATGTAATTCCTTTTCATTCTATAAAATTTGAATTCAGAAGTTCAAATAGTCAGAAATTCATCATTGTATCAAAGCATATGGGTTATATCCTTCGGAGGTTAGTGTAAAATCCATACGTTGATGATTAGTGTAAAAAAAAGTGATCAATGGCTTGCAAGAGTCTAGATCTCTACATCACAAAAAATTGCAGAAATAATAACTAAAATCAAGACCTTTGCTATAAAGAAAGGGGACGAAGACAATGGGACAAAAATGAAAATAAAATTCCATGAATGAAAAATATTGAAATTGTTAGCTCCAAGATGTTCCCCACTTGTGAAGGAGCAGTACAGATCATGATTTCTCTTAAAATAATAATCAGTAAGTTGTCTTCTCATTGGTCTGGTTTATTATTTTGTTTTTGTCATATGAAAGTGTCCGTAACTTTTGCTTGACTGGTAGCTAACTATGTGGGATTAGATTGGAATCCTTCCCAATATATGTAATTCCTTCTCATTCAAAAAGGATGTATATTGTTATCCAAGTAAGTTTTCAAAATATGAAGTAGAAAAGATGTATCTAAAATTTTCCAGAACAGGGAACATGATCAACGAGAATATACCGTATATGATACTGCTTCCTGAAACAAAAAGAATCCAGCTAAACCAGAAGAGATGAAATTGGTTGCAAAGTTTGTCACGGTTGCTTGCAGAGAAGATAGAGCCTTGAGACTATTGATATAGCAAGCCCACATCACCACATTGAATACTACAACCAGCCCATACCTAAGAAACTGTTAAGAATACGGTTATTATGAATCACAGTTACCAACAAGGGAGGAGAAAAAGAGATACGAAAAGGCTATGATGAAAATATAACAGATATGTATGTGAGAATATATATATTGAAATCACTAAGTAAGAAAAGCAAAGAGAGAAGAACAACACATACATATGCTAAAAATTCAAGCTACTACGTTACATAAAACTGACTAAATGCAAATTTGTGTGCGTGTGTGTGTCTCTTTGAGTGTCTTTGACCCAATTCTAATTTATCATGATGTACCCTCCATCTTATTTTGCTTACTATGAAACTAAACCTAGAAAATGCAAAAACTAATGTTTCACTTCCTTATCGTTTCTCAAAATCTCCTCAATCCAGGCATCCCAAAGAAGACAGCTGTTCTATAAGAAAATGGCAATATATTGTCGCAAAGGCTTTCGCAAATTAATAAACATATGATAAATAAAAATAATACTAAAAAGAAACCTGCAAAATGGAGAGCTTTGCAGAAATGGCCGCCATAGCAGCACAAAATCCAGCAGATATTGCCCACGCGTAGCCTTTCCTCTTTCTATCGTCCATCTTTTCACTTCGTCGGAGGCAGCGATAGAGTTACAGGACCAGAAAATCACTAATTCCAAATCCAAGATCGGTCTGAAATCGCTCGTGATCGAGATTTCCAAATACCGGCACCAAGTAGGGAACGGGAGAATGATATGCAATGAAATAAAATGCCGCTTATATCAAGCCTCTGTAGACAGTAGCCGTGAAAGTAGGAATCGGACCCTAACCTAAACTCCCACATCGACTATAACGAAATCAAAACAAAAATATATAAGCTTCGGAACACAGTCATTAGGGCACGACCTTACTTGAACAGGATCTGTTCTATAGGCTCGTACAACTGTGTCCTTGAGTTTCAAGGAGACAAGAACCAAAACTTGGTTGATGACTCATGACCAGGTGATCAGAGCGTGATTATTGGCGAAGTTGACCCATGTCGATGGCTCCTCTTGGCCGCAGAGGATCGTTCCCAGGCAGCTCTGCTGTGTGGGATGGTCACTTGGTTGTCTGGCAAGTTCCCAATTCTTTTTTTTCTCTTTTTCTGATCTATTGAAGAGAATGGACCACCGGGTAAGATTTTCTTGTTATTGTTGGTTTCTCTGTTCAATTGCAGTACTTTCCAATGTGATCTGTGCGCGCTTGTTTTTTGGATGCCAATAGTTAAATGTGGTTGCACCAAGGGATGGTTATAACTGGAATGTTGCTTCTGAGGAAATTGCTTCCAATGGAGGGTGGGACAGAGGGAGGTTGTGGATGAACACATCTCAGGTTTAATTTGTCATCTAACTTCTTACTTGGCTTGATTATATTATATTCATGGGAATCACATGGACGAATAGCAGCAACTTCATATGTGTGTGGAATTCTACTGATTGTGCATTTGGGGAATGAAATAAATTATATAGAATATTGTATCAAGAGTATGATGCCCATGCACAAAAGGGATCTGGAGGTAGAACAGAAATTTTTTTCCCAACCATGGGATTAATGGCTTATCATTAATTTAAAGACAGCTCACTGATAGAAAATGAGGGTGAAGAAGTCTGTAATAGCATGGTGAATTCTGAACTAGAAGCACATTTTGGAAGCAATATAAGCAGGGTTTTGAAGGCCTCTATGATGAGTCTGTAATAGATTGTGAATGCAGCTCATGGTTATTCGGTTGTCTAACAAGCTCCTCCGAATAATTTTTTTTTTTAAATTCTGAAACGAGAAAAGGATTAGAGCCAATTAATTATTAATTATTAATTATTTATGTTTAATTATGTTGGCTTCTCTGTTCAATAGGCTCCGATGAGCGATAGTGGCTAGAAAGAACTAGAAGGGTGCTTCACTTGAAGGCAGAATATAATCATCCAGGCAAACTTAGTTCTAGCTGCTATGCCAACTGTGTAGAGGACGTGCAGCGGACAGACGCTGCAAAGGATGCAAGCGAGGTCCGGGATTAATGGCTTATCAATTGTTTGATGATAAAGCATATAAGATATTTATTTTTAGTATATAATTATAATTAAAAAATAATTATTTATAAAAAATAAATTTAGTAAGTAATTTTTAAAATAAAAAGAAAATAGGAATTTAATTAAAATATGCTTAAAATTATAAAAATAAATTATTAAAAAATAAATTATTAAAAAAAACATACAGCACCACCAACTAAAAGGTAAAGGGATAGTGGCATCTTTGGGTGCCCAATATAAAAAAAAATTAAATTAATTAATTAATTAAGATAGAAGGTGTATTATAGATACCTTTCTCCATACTCACTTCACGCAAGTGATTTGTATTAAGTGTTGTGCGGAAGGGTGGACGGCGAGATATTGGTAGGAGTATTTTTAGATCTTTACAAATCAATAAGGTACTTAAAATCATTTCTAATCATAAAAATTCCTTCATGAAAAATATTCTAAATAATTTTCTCTTTTTTGTGATAGTAATTTCTTGCTGATTAGAGAATATTTTAGGATTATAATTTTGGGGCAAGTTTAAGTTTTATCAATATATGACTATAGGAATGTAGAGAATAATTAATAATAAATTTTAATCAATTTAATTTTATTATTAAAATTGGTATAAGATTTTATTATTAATTTTCTATATAATTAATCTATAAATAATTCTATTTTAGACTTTTTAACCGATTAAATTTGGACAAATAATTTATTTGGATTATTAGAAGTATTATTATAGTTTTAGTCGGTTTAAATATTTTATTAAAGTGAAGATTTATAATTTAGTTATTTTTAAAATTTGGGGATTTTATATAAAGAAATGAAATTGATAATAATCAATGAATTAAATGGGTTATTTGAGTTAAAAACAATATTTGAATTAATAATTAGGATTTTAATGTGAAATTAGAATTTTTGGGAGTAATTAATTCAAAACTTTAAAATTATAGAATTAAGTTAAGTAAGTTAATTTTCTAATAATTCAAAGAGTTATTAATGTATAATAAATTGATTTGTTATAGATTGATTCTTAGCATGTATTTGAGATCTTGGATTAAGAGCTTATGGTTATAATTTGTTTTGGCGAGAGATAACCACTTTTCACTTGTTATGTGTATTAGTATGTGTTTGTGAGTATTTTGTAATATGACTATGAGATTGAAAATTTTATGTTGATATTTATTAGATATTTCAATAAGTAAAGATTTATTGTGATTGAGAAAGTTATCATGATATTGAGGGGTATTTTGATATAAACTCATCTTGTGGAACCTTATGATTTGAATTGTAGTATGTATGTATGTATGAACTAAGAATTGAGACATTATGTCAAATATATATGTAGATGATTTGAATATCCTTATATGAATGTGAAAAACAGGGGAAAATCCTATTGAACTAATTATTGATAATTATTATAATGATTGGTTTGGGATGAGATTGAGTAAATTATTTTACCACGTGGTATAACCTCAATTGTGCACAATGGTTAACTTTCTATTGTCCCATTAATTTAATGAGGGACTGTCCTACTGGTTCAACAAAAGACTGCCCCACTGGTTCAATGAGGGGCTGCGATACCCCATTAGTTCAATGAGAGGAAAAGACATATGGTGTGTGCATGTGCTCTGAGGAATTGGTCAATCTTCATCACATGACTAGAGAGCTTTTTGAAGTGACTGGTGACATGGATAGTAGCTTAGCCCATGGGTCTAGTCGGCGAAAATAAGGCGGTTTGGTTGGATTGATGGAAGGCAACTTGAGAATTGTGATAATGATTCCTAATATTGAATTTGTAAAATGAAATTGTGATATGGAACTTGTGATATGAAGCTGTGATATAGAAATTATGATAAAAATTCCTGATATGGAATTTGTGAAATAAAATTGTAATTGTGATACAGAATTCCTTATATGAAGTTTGTGAATTATATTGCTAATACTTTGTTATATAAATTGTTCCACTTAGCACCTCATGAGCAAATATCAGTATGTGTAATGAGTTGGACAATTAGTTACTGAGACTTTTGTCTCACCTTGTCGATTTAACATTTTTCAGGTAGTAGTTTTGTTGCTAGTCAGTTGAGGAAGGCACTGAAGGTTTGATTATTATGATAATCTTTGTAAAGCCTCCTTTTTATTTATGTGGTGAATTGTTGTATATTGCCACTATAGGGCTCATGCTATATGCTCTAATATAGTATTATGATTTGAATTATACTGTTTTCCATCATGGATAAGCAACTCAAGTTGCTATTGAGAATATTGTTGTTTAAGTATTTTGATAATTAAGTTTGATATTAGGTATGTGATTGAATGATTATGATTTAAATCTAGATAAGTCCAAGGCCCAAGTATGTTGATTAATTATAGTTTGATTTATAAAGCAATAAGATGAGTTTTATTAATCATGATGAATTTTATTAACCATAGTAGAGTTTTCACATGGTCAATTGAACTCTTTTTCTATTATGGTTAACTTTTGAAAGATAAGTTGTAATCTTTTCTACTATGGTAAACCTTCGGGATTAAGTTTTCCCTTTTGGCAATAGTTTTGTTCATTTTCAAAAGATTTGATTAAGTATATAGAGAATTGAGTTTTAAGGAAAGAATTTTACAAAGCACACTGATATAGATGAGGATGAAGCTTGCGAAGTCTGAGCATGGTTGAATTCTGAAATAGGACCTTCTTTTGAAAGCGATAAGCATAGTTTTGAAGGCCTCTGCTTTGAGATTGTGAATGGTCTTGATATATTGGACAGTGTTGTATCTTTTCTTTCTTTGATTTTTTCCCCTTTTCTTTCTAGGGGACAGTATTGTATCCTAAATGCAAAACTATACACTGATTTAATACAAAATGAAAATTGGAAAGAAGTAAGAATGATAGCATGTTCTTGTTCGTGTGGAAGCTACTGTTTGACGTGCCGGAAGTATCACCCAACACAGAATAAAAATGAGGAAACATGTTCACATAAACACATATAGAGGCTCTATTTTTTAATATAATCACTTTGGTAGAGGATAGTATTGTATCCAAATTTTGAACTATGGGTGACATGGGACAAAATTAAAATTGAAAAAATGAATGAGAACGGCAATGAGAAAACACTTTCTTTCTTAAATACATGAGAAGCTCCTTTTCCAATAAAAACCACCTTACCACCATGAACTAAATATCATAACACTTCTTTCTTACATTTCCCTTTCCCTTGAATCCCCTTTCCATGTAACAAGAGCAGGCTACCGATAAATCTTACACGGATTGGAATTAGCATGGGTTTGTTGGCTAAAGGCACATTCAATTGGAAGTAGAAGTACCTTAGCTGTCCAACTAATAAAATAATAACCCAAATGGAGCAGACAATGCGTGGCTATTAAAAGTATATAACAAATATATTAAGAATTGTCTTCAAGAAATGGGTAGTCAGTATAACCAATAACTGGATCCGGAGTATAAAACGTCTCTTTTTCATACTTATTGAGGGGAGCATCCATCTCAAATCTCTTCGGCAAATCTGGATTCGACAAAAACCATCGACCATATGCCACAAGATCTGCTTTGTTCTCAACAATTGCTTTGTTCCCATCGTCACGTTGATACCCTCCAGCAGTAATGAAAGTGCCATTAAAGGCCTTTCTTATGGGCACAAGACAATCAGGGCCCTCATCTTTTTCTTTATCATTCTCCCGTTTTGGCGCTGCCATGTGTAAGTATAGAATGCCATATTTGTTTAGAGAAGTTGCCATGTATAAGGCAAGCTCTTTTGGATTGGAGTCCACGCATTCCTCAGAATCTGTAAAAGGTGACAGCCTAATTCCCACTCGATCTGGTCCTATCTCGTCAGCAACTGCTTCAACAACTTCCAAAGGAAACCGACAACGGTTCTCTAGTGATCCACCATATTCATCTGTTCGATCATTGACTTGATCTTTCAAAAATTGGTCAAGAAGATAACCATAGGCGCCATGGATCTCAACACCATCAAACCCTACAATTAAATAGTTATAATCATATTAAACTTGCATCAAGTTAAATTCTCAAGTGAGATTCAAGTTACATTTTTACCACCGTATGGTGCCTGCAGGATTAGGTTTGCACATATAAACTTGTTAGCTCCTGTAAGTTCGTAAAAAATTCAAACTGGTTATTCTTAGTTCAAAAGCAGGCAAGGTTGCCCTGTTTTAAAAGTGAAAAAAGTTATCGTTTTGTCAAATTGTTCACAAGAAAATAGATGTCAAACTCAGCAGTGTGCTGCTGACAGTAAACTTACACTCATTTTTTGTGTCTAAGGTCACAAATTATCAAGTTTGAAGCTAAATCTTGGCAAAAGATGTGGCAAAGTGGCAACATGTAATCATTTCACAAAATAGGAGCAACATTGCTAGTTTGGGAATTACTAAATTGAACCTTCAATCAAACAAGAAAAACCAAAATTGTATTTAAGCTTGTTGTATATAACTACAATCAATGTATTAAAACAAAAAATAATATAGTTTTGTAAAAATCAAATTGTGAAAAATCCTCACGTGCCCTGCCATAGAAGTAGAAATTATTTATACTTTATTTTTAGGTGACAAATCATCTTGTATCCAAAATGTACTATTGACTGAACCAAATTTTAGTTACGTTGGACCTCATACTGGAGGAATAGTCTGACTTACATTGATTATGGAGGAAATAGACTGACTTCTCAAAACATTTTATAGTTAGTAGAGTTACCAGCTTCCATGGCATTTCTGGCTGCAACTCGGAAATCATTGACAATTTGAGGAATTTCATCTGTTCTCAGCCTTCTAGGTGGTGTAAATCGTGCATGGTCAGTCATTCCCTTGTCTGTACTAGATATTGGAGCTTGTCCATTTGGCTGGTAACCTTTTTCATATAACAATGTATGTAAGATGGGGATACATTCCAGACATATGCATAAAACTTAAGTATCTTCCTCCCATATAATGCGCAAGACAGAACCATAACTAAAAGTTTTTGGAAGATTATGCCTTTTTCCATAGTTGAAGTGATTAACTGCAATGTATTGAATGAGTTGCTTCAAAATGATGGGAATTTTACCTCCATGTTGTAAGTTAGAACCAAACTATATTAAAAACGTTATCATCATGTTTAATAAAAATGGAACAAACTAATAAGAAATTTAACACCAGGATTTAGGTAATTAACCACCAGGTTTTGAATGTAATGCCTCAATCCAAGCAGCAACTTCTCCATGATCTTGTGATAACTTTATTAAATATTATGATAACATCTTTAAAATTTAATAGTACTTCCTCTAGTCCTAAACATAGGAGTTAGTTAGAGAGTTCGATTTTTTTTCCCTAAATGTAAGAATTCAAACTCCTTTGCTTCCCATCTTTATTATTTTACCAAACTACCCCTATAGTTAGATTTTTATATAATACTCCCTCTGGTTCTTAACATAAAACCTATTTACCTAATTTGATTAGATTAAGGAGGTTAGTTAATTTAGTTAATATGACATATTTTTTCTAAAACACCCTCATCCATCATCTTACTTAATTCCCTCCACCTCTTTCTTACTTGATTATGGTTGAGGGAACATCAATAGAGGTAAATTGAGAAAAGATTGACAAATATGGGAAATAGATCTTATATTTAAGACCAAGATCAACTCCAAAATTAAGTATTATATCAAGGATCAGAAAAATTATACAAGTTATGTTAATAATACACCAATGTAAGCAATTAAGCATGGAAAAAAAAACCGGACCGGACCGGCCGGTGATCCGGTCTGGTTTAGGGCAAAAACCGGCGAACCGGTTCGAACCGGTCAGAACCGGTAAAACCGGTCAAAACCGGTGGTTTAACCGGTTTGCCTTTTTTTTTTTTTAATAAAATACATTTTTTTATTCTTCTATCTACTATTAGGCATTATTTTTTAGGGAAAAATGAAAGTTTGAAGACCAAGATGAAGAGAAAAGTAAGTAAAAAAAGAATAAATCTAAAAAAAATGATTTTGAGAGGATATAATAATTAATTAATTATAGGAAAGGAGATGTCATTATATAAATATAGGCATCATAACTAATACTAATATATTTTAAGCATTTTTTACCTAAAGATCTTTACCATTAATAAATTATAATATTTTAATATGACCGGTTTGACCATCGGTTCAACCCCGGTTGAACCATTAACCCTTAAACCAGTGCTGTGACCGGTTCATTGACCGGTCCGGTTTTTTGTTCCTTGCAATTAAGAGATGGGGCATTTTAAGAAAACCAACACACATTTTTTTACAAATAACTAACTTACCAAATTTTCCTGATCTATGTAAATTATTTAACAAACTCCTACATTTGGAATTAGAGGGAGTAAATTATTTATATCATACAAGTAACCTTGTATATCTGGCGAATAACACGCTCAAACTTTGTGGTTAATTTCCTAAGCCCTAATGCTAACGTTCCTATAACTTTGCAGTAATTTTTTTTTAAAAAAATGCCAGAAATGTTTGTATAACCTTGGTAATAAACTAAGGGTATTCCATCCTTTGTCCAATTTGATCCTTTGGTTTTTACAAATAATTTTAATCTGAGAGATTTCTTAATAAAAGTTCTAAGATTTAGATCCATTATTATAGTTCTCCATAAAATTTAGTTAAAGAATACCTGTATTTGAAACCCTTCCAACATGCCAAATCTGACAAAAGAATATACCACCTTTAGCATGAACAGCATCCACAATGGGTTTCCATGCTTCCACCTGCTCTTGTGTCCAGATGCCTGGTGTATGCTCAAAGCTTTACATTGAAACCAAAAAACCAAAGGGAAACACATTTTTTTAAAACACCTAGCAAAAAGATGTAAAATCTATAATTCACTGATACTTTAAAAAATCTATATCAGATGCATGTATGACACCATATGTGTGTTGTACTTGTGGACGCACACAACAGCTGTACTTCTATATATTCATCCATATGCTTCAAATCTTCACTGTAAAATAGGACCTTTTGTATTTTTAATGTGCAATAGCAAAAGGATCTCATGGGTGTAAATGGCAATGTGATGCTTCAGCAATTTTTTTATCAAATGATGTTTTTCATTTAAAAATAAATAACAATTTTTTTTGGTGATAAACAATAAATATTTTATTTGTAAATTGTCATGGACATTTATCCGTGCATATAGCATATAGCTTGTTTGAACATTTATCATATAACTTTTAGAATATGCAAATGCAATACTTAGTTTTAATTTTTGATGAGCAGATATGTTGATTATGTATATCAATAGTTATACAAATGTGTATGCATCTCAATACTCATATTCTAAAATTTCAAATTCTATCATATCTTAGATATCATACTATATTCCACAACAACAAAACTTTATTCCACTAGGTGGAGCCGGCTGTATGGATCGTAGAATATCATTATGTTCTATCAAAAACAGATCTTTTGATATATTATTAACTAAAAGATGTTGCTCCATCTTTATATATCATACTATATCATGTCCAATATGTATATGTGAGTTGATGCAACAGAGGATAAGATTAACATGAAAATAATGAAAAAGTAATTACCCTTGAGCGGTGTCAGAAACACCAGTAGCTTCAGCTATCAGAAGGCCACCCTTGGTAGTTCGTTGAGAGTAAAATAAGATAACATGAGGCTGAGGAACATGGTTGTAACATCTCTGTCTAGTCAGTGGTGCCAAAACAACTCTGTATGTAGTTGATGCATGTGACTTTCATAGCACACAGGCAAATAAGATGTATGCACAAACAGATAAAAATTATCAACACCTTGCTATCCTATTTCTTGAATTCAGATTTCCTAACCTTCTTTAAGAAAAATAATTTGTTTTGGGCAAATTCTTGTTTCCTATTCCTTCTAGATGGTTTAAATTTCTTCTTTTATTCAAATGAAAAATGAATCCCCACAGATGTTGACCTTTCAGATTTACTGGATGGTAAATTTCCCATCTTCCCAACGGAAGCTATTTCTCAAGGCATATTTCCATGAGAAAGTTGATTTCTTTAAAAAATTGTTCTGTTGAGGTAAATTTTATGAGGAAAACCGTGAAAATTTGTTTTGGTAAAGAGAATGGTCATTGTCACACTAAAAAAGAAGCAATCCATACATGGGAAAACGATAGTCGTTTTAAGTACACACTGATCATTCAGTAAATTTAGATAGTCTACATTTATTTAGAACATTTTTTATCTTTAATAAAAGAAACCATTCAAATCAACTGAACAATACTCAAAATAAGTTATTTTTCAACTTAAACAAAGAAAATCCAAATTGCTATAAATAGACGTAAATCCTAAAAAAAAAAAAAGCAACCCGCCAATTTAGAGATTATGGGTTGGGTTAGCTAAATATCAACCCTTATTGATATGAGTCTTTATGGCCCAAACTCGTATGGCCCCAACCTGCAGTGAGCCAACCCGAAACCGCTCATATTATCAACTCTAGTTATTGACTTATATTCAATCATATTATTTAATTTTATATATTTTAATAAAAGAAACCATTCAAATCAACTGAACAATACTCAAAATAAGTTACTTTTCACCTTAAACAAAGAAAATCCAAGTTGCTATAAATAGACGTAAATCCAAAACAAAAAAAAAACGCAACAGTGATACCAAATCTCAAAATTTGAAAACCTATGTATGATCCAAATCAATTCTCAGCTGGGACTTTCCACAAACATCTTATCCGCATGGATTTTAAAGCAGAGAAATAGAAGAAACTGGTTAGAAGTTGTGAGTACCTATGGGATAGATTGAATTTGCCCATCTTGTAAGGTGTGAGCAGAGGAATAACAGAAGCTTTACCAGCCATTTCTGCACGAAACGACCAGTATCGTTCGCATCTAACTGCTTCTGTTTCTGACCATATGAAAGCAAATCAACTCACGGCTCCACTTGGTTCAAATAAAACTGAGATTCTCATATTAAATTTGAACACACGACGAGTCTAGATTCAGTGCGAGGAGGGAGTCCTCGCACGCCACCCATTACGACGTCGTTTCTCTATTCTCCATCGATCTTAGTCTCCTAACAGGTCAACGGATCTGAACTATCCATGGAACCATTCTCTTCATTGTTTGATCATAACATTAACGCAAGAGATTGCAGTTAGAAAATAGAAGCAGATTTCACGATAACTTCCAAATGGAGTTAGAGGCATGAAGAACCGGGAAAAAGATATGTTTAAATCCAGTGGACTTGCTCCTCGAAGCCTCGAATACGACGACGTTTTGTCTCCACACCCATGCGAAGCGAGGAGTAGTGCCACACACTGGATCCAGACACATGCACGGCCTGGCCACTTACCAAGAGAATCATTGGATCGTGCCGCTGACGCAGAGGATTGCATTTGCATACGACGGACCGATCGGCATATTGCCGTATAAAATTGATGCGTCCGATTATAAGCCGTCATGGTTTCGTGGGCGACTCGAATCGGTAGGGGGAAAAATTGTTAGGAGTGATTTTAAATAATAGATTATAAATGTAATAAAATCTATATAAAAAGGTTATTTGAATAAAATAATAGTATTCGTATATTATTATTAGAATATTTTTTTATGTTTAAATTACTGAAAAAGGTATTGACTTTTGTGATAGTTGTATATAAATAATAATATTTTATGTTAAATATTTTTGAAATTTTATAATAAATAAAATAAATAAATAAATTTATCTATAAAATTAAAATTATAATATTAATCAATTATATACCATGAAAAAAAGATCACACACACACATTGTATAGATAAAATCATTTACAAATAGTAATTATCTAAAATAATATCTTTAGATTAAAATAAGTAATTTATTCTATAGTAAATGTTTGATAGCTAAAAAATGGAACCTTAAATAGATAAGAGTGATGTTTTTGTAATAAAATTTAAAATTTAACTAAGGTCTTTATAAACATAGTTTTTTTTTTCTTAATACAAATTTGTATCCATATCATTTAACTATAAAACAGTCTACTACAAAACACCAAACACTATTGTTCACGGTAGAGATACAATTATATTTCACTGATTCTAAATAATAAAGTACATCAAAATAGGGAAACAATACATGACTAATGCTCTTGTATATAATAAATGATTTGATCTTTTATAGAATCACGAAGAGAAGCCATGTGAGATGAAGATACTATTGATGAAGGTATTGTTGAAGATTCAAGTACATCATTGTCGTTATCATCACAGAAAATACCCTCTTGTTCATGGTGTTGGAAGTCAGGATCAGAAATAAATGTTCTTCTTATCAAATTGTATATAGTCATTATAGTACAAACAATTTTAACATGTGTTCGAAAGTTGTAACTATGCATTCTCTATATGATTTCAAACTTGTTCTTTCAAACCCCAAAAGTTCTTTCTATTGTGCACCTAAGACTTGAATGCAAGTAATTGAAGGTCTCATTGTCATTTTCAAGCCTAAATGATCTTTGAAGCTTAGGGAAGATGGTAACATTCACATCTGTATAGATCAAGATAGCCAATCAGTGTTGGATAGCTAGCATCCACCAAATAATATTCATATGTATGAAATATGTGATTAATATCAATACATGTGTTTATAATTAACAACAATTAAATTGTAGAAATTATAAGCATACCTTTAGATGGATAGGGAAAATTCATCGAAGGAGTTGTGAGGGCATGATCAAATGAGTATAAAAGAGTAGCAAAAACATTTGTGAAATCAGGACCGAGTCCCGGATTAAGAAATTTTGGAAAAATATTCACAATTCCCCAAATCTATCTCAGGATTTGAACCTGGGATTGAAAGGGGTTTTTGGGAGTAAAAAAAAATTTCTTAAACAATTTCACAAACATTCACCATCTCACTAAGTCTCACTAGTTTCTTTTTTCATTTTATCAGAGTATGTGAGCGATTATCTACTTAGTTTTCACGTTTCATACCTTAGTTAAGTTTTGTTAGCGATCGACAGCAAAATAAAGCTAAAGTGTTCATTTACTAGTCTATCGGCATTATCAGTTTCACTATCGTAGTACTGTTAATGTTACATGCTATTCATATTATATACAAATCCAAAATACAAGAAAGAGACAACCAACGAAAGACTAAAGTCTTTCACGTTCCCAGTCTCTAGTAGTCCGTATTTACCTTTGTCTTACCCCTTGAGTTCTCTCCCTGTACTGTAGATGGTTTATGAAAAAGAGTGAGATTCAAAAGAATCTCAGTAGTAACGTAATGCCAATCATGCATATATATATATATATATATATATATATATATATATATACATATATATATATATATCATCACAAAGCATGCTATACAGACATCATACAACAGAACTATCACAACAACATTTAGTGCATCACATGCAGTTCATAATAAACATCTATAGTGTTAGGCATGTTAAAGGCCCCGAGGGATACCCACGCAATAGGCCCTAGGATCCACTCGTGCATTATAGAACGTTATTGGCCCGAGCGTCCACCCGCGCAATAGGCCCCGGGCGACCACTCCGCATAACCAGAATGTGTTAGACATCTCGTAATGAATCCACATAGCATACCATGCATGATATAATATATGAGAGACAAGTTACTGCCTGGTTGTTTTCCTTGAGTAATTTCTAACCGTTGGTTTGAGCTCGGGCAAGTTCTAGTTCCTATCAAAATTGGAGTTACAAGTAGCTGGTTATTGCTTGCACTATTACTGTCTTTAATTCTAATTATGTTGGTTATCTAAAGCAGTTATAATAGTTTTTGCATAATAGAATTTTGTACAGTACAATTTCATTGTTTTCCAGAAATTGGCAGATTTTTGGGTCAAATTTGAAAATTCATAACTAATTCTAGAAATATACAATTTGACTGATTTCAAATCCAAAAAAAATATATTTCCTTGTAAAATTGAGTAAAAAGAGTTGGGTTTGCTTACTGTGCTCATATAATTTCTTGTGAATTTTTAAACATTACTATTCCCGATACAATCCAGAAAACATAACATAACTTCAAAAATTCACCATTAATTCTAGGAAACTCCGAATTGAGTGGTTCTAAATTATATGTAAAGATATTTCATTCTAGTTTCATATAAAAATACTAAATTACAGTTATCACAACCAAAAAATTCCCAGAATTTTGTCAAACTCAACTTATAAAAATCACATTCCAGAAACAGGGCAGAAGTTCACAAATTTATATCTAAATCCAAAAAAATCTAATTGAGATGGTTCTAAGTCATAATTGACCTTTGTTAAGTATATTTTCAAGGAAAAATATATCCATTAGCTATGTATACACAAATTAGTACATTATTTTAACTTTCTACACATTGTCCAAAAACTTCCAGTTTTACATGACCTAACTTCAAAAACGTAAAACTTCTAGCACACAAATCCAATTGAGCATTATGACCTATCAAATTAAATTTCTTTGTGTCTAATTTTCAAATGGAAAGTTTCAGAATTTTCAGACAAGGTTTGTTCCTTAAATTATCATGCACAGTAATAAGGCTCTAGTCAGCCATATTAATCTCGTGAACAAGCTTTCTTCTTAAATTCCCAAATTTATATACAAGCATCCAAAAATCATAAACACTTGTGTACCTATAAAATTTTTCATTCTAAAGCTAATAAAAATATCAAAATGATCAAATTCCATCAGCTTCATCATGAAACAGTACAGACAAAAAATTGACATTCTCAGAAAAAGTTCGTTATTTTCTCATTTTCTGTTGCTTAATCACTTCATTGCTACTTCTAACCAAATGATTAGCTATTTAAACACTCATTAAATATGATTAGAGTGCATTTGAGCAGAATGACCTCTTAGGGTTTTCATCATCCAAACTTCACAAATCACCAAATCCAAGCCAAAGAATAACAAGAATAACAACAACAAAAGTGTAAGAAGCAAGTTTTTGAAGTTTACCTTTGATTCTTGAGGTTTCTCTCTCTAAAACATTTTTTCCTCTCTATCCTTTCTTGTAACTTCAGCCTTGAATCTATGAAATTAATAGAGGAGAAGAGATTAGAGAGTGATTAGGAAGAAAGAATCACAAGATTTTGCAAATTTTACCTTAGATCTTGGAAAAACCTAGCCTTCTTGTGCTCCTCCTTTCCTCACATCTTCAGCTCTCCCTTTTCCCTTTTCTTATCAGTTTAGCACGGGAATGAAGAATGATGAAATGAAGGAGATGATGTCTTAATGAATCAACAAAATGGCTTTACACATGGCAAAACTCTATTGGTCCATGTGTTTTTTTTTCTATTATTCAAATAATGTCATTTCTCTTTTCTTTTCTCTTTAATCAGCCAAATTTCTTGAGAAATAGGAGGGAAAATATTTCTTTGAACTCCTAATGTCATCTTGCAATTTGTTGACCAAAGTTCTATATCTTTGTTTTTCGACTTCTTTTCCAAGCTTTAATCTTTTTTTTTGTAATAATATTTCAAAATGGACTTTATAATTACAAAGTAGCCATTTCCTCTTTTTAATTCCCATTTACCTAAAATTATTGGGCATATTGAAGAAAATATTTATTTTCTTATTTCATGGAAAAATTACCATTTTGCCCCTACGTTTTATGATTTACCGAAATAAATCATTTCTTGCTTCTTTCCTTTCTCCTTTTTTTGACCGAATTCAAAACAATATATTTGGGCTAATATTTTTTTCATTTTATGCTCAAATTTTGGTTACAATATTAGGCCTTTTAGTGGACATTTATTTCTTCTTTATGTCTCAACTTGGCCAAATTATGTGTAACCGGCGATTAGGATTTTCCTGTAAATTTATACACATCTCATATCACCAATTTATTTCACTAAATATCACAAATATATACAAAGAATATTAGTTGTAAAAATGGAGTATTACACAAGCATCATGTTCAGTACCTTCTTATCCCGCCAATACAATAGTAAAACACTTGTCTCAATCACAAAATGCCATTACATTTTGCGATGTAAATCTTTTTCTTCCAATATATTTTTCTTTTTCTCTTGCTTTGACAATGCATGGAATGTGTGTGTCATCAATTGCTCTAAAAACATTTTTTAGAAAAGGCCAGTATCGATTATTGAGGCATATCTTTGAGTGAATGTTCTTAAATTTTAGATCTTGTAGTTTGATGTTGGACATTGTAAGACTACAACATGCCTTTAAGACAGCATGAAGAGCCCTGTGAATTTTTCTCTCAAGCTTTGAAATCTTTTTTATTGCAACCTACTCCCTACCGCATGTTCAATAGTGTTCAAAAAAATTGCAACCATTCATGTATGCCTATTTTTCTAGTTTCCCCCAAACCACGTCGTTACAATTCAAAGCAAAGTTGATGAAACACATGAAGTTCCATTCTAAACATTTCATAACAATGAATAAAATTGCCCCTAAAACATCATTCACCTATGCAGCACTTGTATAATCACCTGGTGTGTCACGGTTCTTTACATAAAAATAGCCTAGAATATGCACCAACATAAGCCACAACTTTTTGAACCCTTTTTGACTGCTACTTCCCATGCTCTGCAATAATTTTAAATTTGTTGTTCATACTTACTTTTTCCTATGGAAATATACATTAAATTTAGAAATTGTAATGTCAACAATTAAACAGTCAAAATAAGCATACACATATAAGGATGGTAAAGTAATATCATAAAAGTGAGAAAGAAGTGAGTCATGTCTAATTGGAAAACATAATTAATAATAGAAAGGAAAGTATAGTAGTTATGCCCTAAATAGTAACATCATCCCTAATAGAAATAAAGACAAATATAATAAACATGCCCTAAATATTAACATCATTCCTAAATAGTATTTCATTAATAGTAACATCATTTCTAGTACAATTTATTTATCTCCATAACATTCATGCCTCAGAAACACCATAAGTTTCTCCCTCATATCCTTCATAGCTACATACATTTTCCTTGCAGGTGGGTGGTTTATAAGGAGGTGTACACATCATGCATAAAATTCATTATCAGAGACAACTTCATGAACTTGATTAAAGTGACTCATAACTCCCGCTATTGATATCTCATAAGCAAGTGCTTTTGTTGCAATCCTATTGGCCCATGCTTCTGCTACCATCCTATCAGCATGTGCACGTTTTGCATTAATGTCATTTGTATCAACTATCCTATTGAGGGTATCTGCTATTTTTGTCAGGGAAGGCCCTTTCTTTTTCATGGCATCACCCCCTCCTCCTCACCCCCAATAAGCCAATAGTTCTGTAACTACTAGTTGTTTTATCTCCACCACTGGTTCCCTTCCCTTTCTCATTATTGCCTCTACTACTATTGTTATTGAAAGTGACTAAATTAAACTCCCCACTTAAGCCAATTGTTGACCATAAGACTTCATTACTATCTCTAGAACCTTCTTGCATATCATATTCAGGCATGCCATCAGTTGGGAGTGTCATGGATGATGGTGTCCAATGATGTGTTCCTGTGGCCACCACAGTTGAAAACAATTATGTTAATTCTTCTGAGAATTGAATTCCTTTATTTCTAAATTTTTTATAACTCGAAACTTCCTATACATTCAGCACCAAATATATTACATAATATATAAAAGCAAGATAATGGGAAATAAATATGTAAGCTCACATAAGTTAATTACTTACAGCTATTTTCTTCTCCCATGAATCATTATCGGCAATATTAGTGCTCTTATCATTATCCCATCTAACGCCTGTCTTATGAAGAAAACTATCCCATATCTGCCAATCCTTTAGTAGAGAATCATATTTGTTTTTAAACAAGTCCTTCTTATAAGCTCTCTCAGTCTTTACAATAAAGCCATATGAAATATCTTTCCATCTATTCTTTGTGAAACTAGTATATTTCCTTATTCCTTTTTTAACTTATTCTATGCACAAGTCAATGAACACTTTTGTTTTATTTATATCCTAAGAAGCTTTCACTTTTTCCTTACTCATTATGCTGGTAGCTTGTCTGTTCTTAGAATAAGTGATTTGAAACAAATGGTAGAGTTAAATTTTTCATAAGTGAGTTTTTCCCCTACTCATCTTCCATATATTCAAAATCTAGTACTCATTTTTTTTAATTTGTTTAGTAGTTATCACTAAGAAGATCAGATTTTGAATCATACCACATTAAAATATCAAAAAATCTAAGCTCACTAAAACACATAGCACAAAGGAAGAGCACAAACCACACAACACAGAGCAAAAACCAAGACAAAGGAGCAATGACCACGGAGCACAGAGCATTGACCAATGACAGGCAAGGATAACAAAGCAAATAGCAAGGACCATAAACCATAGAGTGAGAATAGCTTTCCTTTAACAGTAACTTCTCCAATCTTTAACCTGAGCACAGACCACAAAGCACACAATCGTCGTTTTCCAACCCAAGTAACACATCATCGGCATGATTTCTTTATCAAGCTAACCTCACTACCAACAGCAACTTCTCTTATCTGCAACCAGATGAGTTATGAAATAGGGAGGAGGAGAGAGAGATTTCATTTTTTGAATGCATTTAAAAGATCTAGTAAGAGACTCACTAGCAGCTACTTGTATTGTCCACCTTCTCCGATTATCAAGAAACCACTACCAGCGACCAACTTCTTCAGATAGGTCGAAGATAAGCTAAGAGTTTTGAAAGTTAAATGCGGACAGTAGCCACGACCAGCCACCGACACCATCCACTACTAGCCACTGAGACTTTAGAAGATAGGCGAGAGACTCATCAGTAGCAACTGGCACCATCCACCTTCTCCGATCATCGACAAACCACCACCAGCCACCAGCTTCTCCAAATCAGTCAAAGATAAGCTAAAAGTTTTAAAAGACAAATGGGGATAGTAGCTACCACCAGCCACCAGCACCGTCCACCACCAGCCACTAAGAATTTACAAGATCCTCAAGAGACTCACCAATAGCCATTGGCACTGTCTACCCTCTCTAGCTGATAAACCACCACTAGCCACCACCTTCTATTGGATCGGCCGAAGATAAGCGAGCACTTTTGAAAAAGAGAAATGGAGATAGTAGCTGACGGCTGGAAAAGGAGAAAAAAGACGGCTTCAGATTCCCTCAGAAGCTAGTTTCTCAGTGGCTCTTAGAATCTTTAAATCCTATCTATCCATTCTATCCGAACGTTTACAAAGAGACATGTCATTCAATTCCATAATCCCTGAAGCCTTCCTGAAAACGCTCTCAGATTTCCGTGAAGTTTCAACTGTAATATCCCAAATTTTAGGATAAAAAGCTTGAGATTAAGCCTGGATCAAGTGAACTGCTAAGCCCCGGTTTAGCAAATGTCCCTATAAGGCATGTTTAAATTTCCTAAAATTTTTGTATATCCTTGGGGGGTATTAAAGAGCTCGGGGAATAACAAAATAAGGTGATTGGAAGTCACACACAACATACTGAAGTGGAAAATAAAGTATTGTTGCTATTGGTGAAATTCCTGATGTGACAGTCGTGATTGTGTGGCAGATCTAAAGGGAAAAATGATGTCCAAAAATTATGAAATTTTTTAAAATGAAAGTAGACTTATCAAGATTTAATTTGATAGGTCATATGATTCATTTGGAGTTATACACAAAGAGAAATGAATTTCTAAAGTTAGCCCAGCGAAATTAACTATTTTCTGGGGCAGATTCAAAGATTAAAATTATGAGAAGAGTGAGCTTCAAATTAGCCAAATATTATATTTTTTCTCAAAAATAGATTCAATTATGGTCGTATAGCCTTTAGAACCACCCCAATTAGACATTTGTACAATTAGATATGAATTTTTAAAATTTAATGAAAATTCTGTCAGATTAAGCATTATGTGCGAAAATCAATTATTTGGGTTAATCAGGAGCTGGCAGGTGGCAAAGTAATTTAACACCTCATTTATACATTAAATCATCATCTTCATCATCCATTTTTCATGCAGGAAAAAAACCAAAAGAGAGAGAGAGAGATCTGAACGAAAATGGAAGGAAATGAGAAAGAAATTTCAAGACGCCGAAACACTGTTGAATCGGCGTCTTCTCTCAAAGTGCCCTTTAGAAAAATTCTTCTACTCATTGAAAGCTTTATTTCTACATTTTAGGATTTTTCTTTGGTAGAGTATTGCTGGAATTCCGAACCATTTGCTAAAATGAGTAGAGGTAAGCGTAAGCTTTCTTTTTAACCGATTGGTTTGTCAATTTGATGAGTATAGAGGAAGTTGGGTACTGTTTATGGCTGGTTTTAAAGGATTTTTTTTAATGGCTAAATGATGTCCAACGGATGTCTAAAAAGATAATCATTTGATTAGAAGTAGAAAGGAAGAGATTAAGCTAAAGAAAACAAGAAACCGACAAACTCTTCCTGAGAACTTTGAATTTTATGTTCTGGCTATTTTATGGGGAAGGAGTGGAAATTTGATGATTTTGATACTTCCATTCACTTTAGGAAGAAAAATTTTATAGGTATACAAGTGTTCATGAATTTTAGATGCTTGTATATGAATTTGGCAAATTATGAAGTATGTGTGTGCATATTGCTTAATCTGCCTTATGTGGCAGTAAGTGTTGGGTGTGATGTTTGAAGGTCTAAAACTTGTCCAAAAATTAAATATTTTTCATGATTAAAGTAGATATATGGATATTTAATTTAATAGGTAGTTTGTAATTTTTGGATAAATATAGTAGGAGATGTGAATTGTTGAATATATGCCTTGTTTTCTGGAAAGAATTTGAAACTATGATGTTGTGCGAAATGTTTCATAGGGAAAAACTTATCCAAAAATTCTGAAACTTTTTAGAATTAAATTAGAGACATGGATCTTTAATTCGACAGGTATTTTGTAATTTTTGGACAATTTTTCTAAAAGATGTGATTTTTTAAAGTTATGCTCTGCTGCTAGAAGAACATCTGAAACAGTTGGTGTTTGAAAAACTTTTAGGAATGTTGTGGTAGTGACGTTTAAAATCTAGTATTTTTATATGAAACTAGACTGAATTATATTTGTATAAAATTTTGAACCACCTCAATTGGAGTTCTATAGAATTAATTGTAAATTTTCAAAATTTGGTGAAAAATCTGTCAGCTTTATGTCTTATGCAAAATTTAAGACTTAATGGCACAAATGTAATTGGTATGAACTCCAAGGGTGAAAGTAAGCCTTTAGGGCTAATGTGAGCCATTGGGCATTTACTTTTCATGGCTCTAATAATGTTATCACTTACCTAGGGCCATGAAGTGACAAAGAAGAAATAATGGTTCGCGGATCAAGGGACAAGAAGAGAAGGACATAAAGTCCGAGAGGTAGTGAACTTACATTTTCTGCATGTATGTGATATGTATATCTTGCATTGATTATGTGACTGCTTTTCCTATTTGTGTGGAAAATATATGATTGGTTGAAGCTCTGTTATATTTGTGCAATGGCCATATGTATATCATAACATCAAGCATGCATCATGTCATTATGTTGGCATGAAATAGTATAGGCAAGACTGTCATGTATTCATATATATCTAGCATGCATAGTGGTAATGTTTGCTACTGAGATTCTCTTGAATCTCACTCCTCCCAACCAACAATAGTGACAGGTGGAGATGCATGAAGATGCATGGAGGAGATATGAAGTTGAAGTGAAGCTTGAAACACAAGGCGCTAGCTTGTATTTAGTTGTATTTATTGGGTGATTGTATTTATAAGAAGTGATACATGTATATGTGTATGTATGAGAATATATGAATGAATGTGTTTAGCAGAGAACGACTTTAATGGATAGCTCTTAGTTTATTTTATGTAATCATTGCACACCCTGATATGTGGTAACTAAGAGCCGATGAGGTAACAGTGACGTAGTGAATCTTGTGGTAATGATTATGAAGTTTGCTACCCTTTTGAACAACCCTCTCGACCTTAGGTTCAAATCCTGAGTTAAGAGTGGAATATTGTGAAAGATTTTAGATGTTGGGTAGTCCGAGTTCAAATCCTGATTCCGCAATGGATTTCTCTAGTCACTTATACTCATTTGAGGCTATGAAAATAAGGTATTACAATTTTCAAAAACCTCATACTCTTTTTTGTGCTTTCTACGTGCAGAATGAATGAAGAAGAAGGTGGAGAATTGATTAAATGGGTGGCTACTAGGTTCTCGTTAAGGCGCTACTTACCCCCAGGTAGTGGCCTCGAGACTTGGGGAGGCCCCTTCGGGGATAGAGAATTTGGGGAATTCCCAAAGCTTTCCGTACTCTTAGGCCAGGTTGTGGGAAGTGTGTGTCGGAATGCACTTAGGCTAGGTTGCGAGGTGTAGGTGCCCGTTACATAAAAAGCGGTGCAAGTGGTTACCAGGTTCTCTTTAAGGCGCTACTTACCCCCAGGTAGTGGCCTTGAAACTTGGGGAGGCCTCTTCGGGGATAGGGAATTTGGGAAATTCCCGAAGATTGCCGCACTCTCAAGCTAGGTTGCAGGGAGTATGTGCCAGACTGCACACAGGCCAGGTTGCGGGGTGTAGGTGTCCGTTACATGAAAAGTGGTGCAAGTATTTACCAGGTTCTCGTTAAGGAGCTACTTACCCCCAGGTAATGGCCTCGAGACCTGGGGAGGCCCCTTCTGGGATAGGGAATTTGGGGAATTCCCAAAGCTTACTGCACTCTCAAGCTAGGTTGCAGGGAGTGTGTGCCGAACTGCACCCGGGCCAGGTTGCGGGGTGTAGGTGTCCGTTACATAAAAAGGCACCTTTTTACGTAAAAAGGCACCTTTTTACGTAAAAAGGTATAGGTATCTGTGTTACAACTCTTTGTAAAAAGGTGCCTTTTTACGTAAAAAGGCACCTTTTTACATAAAAAGGTATAGGTATCTGTGTTACAACTCTTTGTCTATATCTTCACCCTTCTTTTTCATCCATTTCTGCCTCTAAGCTACATTTATTCTTATTATCCTTCCCCCCTTCCATGTAATTACTTTGGAGTTTTTGTTCTGAATTTCCTGGTTGAACTAAATTGACTTAGGATGATAAGGATCATAAGGTTGAAGTTTGTTTCTGTTCTGAATTTCTTAGTTTCTACTCGTACAACTTTTGGAAGTTTCTTTTATGTTAAGATGAGCATTTGGCCAAAAAAAAGTCATCAGATAATCAAAAGCTGCTGGTTTTAGTTTATATCTGGGTAAAAGGAGGCCTTCCAGTCTTGTTTATATCTCCTCTATATTTGATGGTATTAGTAGTCCCATAGTTTCTCTGTTCTTGACCCATAAGTGAGTTTTCTTGGATGTAGTAAAAGGAGGCCTTTGAATGTTTAACTCTTGATTAGTTTTTTTTCCTTGGAGTGAATGACTCATTAACCTGGACTTAGTTTCAATGCTAAGCATTGTGCTTAGCTCTCCTAACTCATCAGATCTTGGTCATCATATCTAATTTGGACGGTCTAGATTTGAGCTTTTAAAAGTCTATATTTTTAATAAAAATTATTTTAATGGGTATATAATCTATTAATTACTATTCTTTCAAAATATGATTTTTTTATTTGAAAAATCATCATTTAAAAAAAACTCAGATCTGGATCATTCAAAATAAAATTTGAACAACCTAGATTTAATGAGTTGGGAGAGCTAAGTGTTACGAGTGTAGGATGGTGTATTTAGAAGTGCAAGTGTACACTGTCGTAATCAAGTAATATAGAAGTGAGTAGAGTATCGTTCCCACGAGGATTGATCACTAAGTACCAAAATTGGTAATTTTAATTCTATTTAGTCGGTTGATTAGTTGTGATTGAGATTACAAGATAGAAATGATGAAATATGAATACAAGTGATATAAAGACAAATATGAGAAAAAGCCCTAGGGATTAGATTTCACTTAATAAATTCCGGATTGAATCACTTATATACTCTAGTCCTATTTATTCCACATGATTGATAGTCGAGTTTCCCTATTTTAATTACTAGCCTCTTCCAAGGTCAAGTAATTCTATAATTAATTGCTAACCCAATATATTTCTATATGAATTTAAGCAATCAATCATGCATTAAGATTTATGGAACTCAATTAAGACTACACAACCCATATGAATATATTCCTATTTCATATGCAAATTATGGTTTTAATTATATGATCCACACACATGTATCTCCTTCCGGTCTCAACATGCATATTAAAATCATCCAAAAGGTGGCCAATCAATTGTAAGCATTAAGAGCAATAATTAAAACTCAATCATGAAGGAAAAATTAAAACTATATTTAATAAGTTAAGACTCAATCCGTCATTAGTAAGCTACGTCATCACCCTAGGAAAAGGAAAATTTAGCTCATGATAAAATTAAAAACAAAACCAAAATATATTACAAACATCATAAATATTGCATAAAAATTAATTACAAAAACATAAAAATACAACTACAAGATGCATGAAAATGGAAAATCTAGCCTACCATATAGGAGGTAAAACCATCCATGTAGGTGGCAACCTATACCATCCATAAAGGAGGACTACCTAGGCCTTCCATATAGGAGGTAAAACCATCCATGTAGGAGGCATGCAAGAAGTAAAAAAAAAATGCAAGAAATAAATTCTAAAAATAACAACTCTCTCTCTCTCTTCCTTTCTCTTCCTTCCTCTTCATTTTAGGGTGCTAAGAAGCTCTATTTATAGGCTTCATTTTCGGAATGCTACAGTGATTTTGCTACAGTGAACCCGCACTGCTACAGTGAACCGACCACCAACTTGCTACAGTGCACCGACTGCTACAGTGACCCCACCACACCGTCCGCTACAGTGAAACTGCTACAGTGAACATTACCCGCATGAACAGTGCACAGTGAATAGTCTGCATGAATAGTGCACGGTGAATAGTACCACATGAATAGTAATTTCTCTTAAATGCCTTCTTTAATTCTTTTTAATCCGGTACTATCCATGGCTGCAAGAAAATCATTATTTATTTATTAATTACACCCAAATTAATTACATTCAGCTCAAATATAGTCCACAAAATTATCATATAAATGAAAATGAATATGCAAATATTTTACTTATCAAATTCCCCCACACTTAGCTCTTGGACGTCTTCGGACAAGAAAGAGTAACTAATAAGTGCTTCCAACAAAATCAGAAGTGTCAAGTCATAAACAAGGACACAATTAAAGAATAAAGAGATCATAGTATTCTTGAATCAACAAAATTATAAACTGGTAACTTCATTTGAAAATAAATGAACCGAATTCATAATTGTGGCTCATTCTCTCAATCTCTCAAGTGTTTTAGGGTAAGTGTTTCGCTCAAATTCACCTGAAAAAATTGCACTACCATAAGCTTGCCAAAAATCTCAATCCCTACTACCTAATTCACATGCATAATTCAAATCAAAAGGACTTATTAAAGGTTGTAATGGGGTTAAAGTAAAAGGAATGTAAAAAGTGATATGAATGGCTATATTTACTAAGTAAATAGAGCAATTGAAAAATGGGTCATCTTATGAATAAACCTGGCCTATCTCATCCCAACAACCCATAATTTACATTTTTTTTTCTTTTTCTTTTTTTTTCTACTTTTTTTTACAACTTCTGCACTTTTATGGTTGATGATATATAGACCCCCACACTTGTCAAAAGCCCATTTTACAGAAATTTCAAATGCTCTGTTAATCTTTCGAATTAAGTAAAAGCACTTGATAAATCATTAAAACACATATTAATGGGTTGAGAATAAAGAAATAATCAATTAGGCTCAAATGGGCTTATCAATGGTATAATTGCAAGGTTGGCTATTTGGCTCTGGCTAAACAAAATGAATGCCTTTATCATTTTTGAATGTGCATGTGACATGTAATTTCAACTAGATTTAAAGCAAGTTCTAGAGTGACAACTTAATAGGTGAATATCACACACAAGAAAGATAATCACTATTGATCATATAGGCTCAAAAGCTCACGGTTAGGGACTTTCAAATTCAGCTCATTCAATCTCAAAATTCATCACCAAATTCAACAATCAGTTATTCAATCATGCTATAAAATCTCTAAACTCAATTGATCCATGCTTCAAACTTATATACTTCTTAAAATCATTGAAAAACACTCAATTTTTTTTTATTTTAGATGAAACAGAAAGAAAGAAAAAAAAATTACAACTAATAAGATGCGTCTCAAGAGTTAAGAATAACTCTTTACTCTGCCATCTTTTCACACCCCATGCATCTAATGGTTTTACTACTAACTATCTAATGTAGAAATCATGCAATTTTTTTTATAATCCTCCCCCAACCTAAATTAGACATTGTCCTCAATGTCTTCTAAAGATTAAAGAATATTTTTTTTTGAAAACATAAACAAACAATAAAGTAAACCAAAATGCTAAGAGTAAAACCATTAAGATTAAGGAAAGTTTACAACCGGAGAGTGGTATCTGGATTCTGCTTCTGACTGCTATCTGAAGATTGCCCACCTTTTTCTTTTACTAATAGATCTGGTTGAGGTTCATAGGTTTGCAGTTTATCTAGTAGTTGATCAGCAGTTGGTGCAGAAATGATGGAATGACGAGTCGCTTGGGGTATGAATCCTGTTTCCACAGCATGATCAAGAAAAGACAACAGGTTATCATAAAAACCATTAACATTTAACAATCCTAATGGTTTTTTATGAAAGTTTAGTTTAGCCCAATATGCAATGCTAGAGATCCCATCCAACGTTTCAAAACCACCGGGTAGAGCGATAAAAGCATCAGCACGGTAAAACATACGTCCCATTCGTTCAGGCAGACTTGAAACCTCTAACTCTTGGCCTAAGAAGAAGAAGTGATGTTCTAACTCCTTTATCCTTACACACAAACCCTTGCTACCATTAATGGTTGCAGGAATAGCCATACTTAACTTCAGGCCCTTGAGACCTCTCCCATAGACAAAGTTGATTTTCCTATCGGCTAGTGCACTTCCCAGTTCCTGTGCTGCAGGTATAAACTCTCCATCCTTTCCTGAGTCAGTTTCACCAAAAATGCATATAGATTTAAAACTGCATTTTAGAGTGATACCACTCCTCTCTTTTTCTCTCACAGACATTTTGTATTTTTTACAAATGGAAGATTACATATTTATATTACAAAAACAACGACAACAAAATCATGCAAATCACACATTTTTCAAAAAAATTTGAAAAAAAATTTCTGACACGAATGACCAGTGGGCCACTGTGCCAAGAAATTAAGTAAAGTGAGTAAAGAAAGTCAAAAGTTACTGAAAAAGATAAGACAGATTGACAAAAGCAAGATTATGTACAGTAGTTGTGATTGTGGCTCACATCTTCCTCTGGTTTTACGTCCAGTAACGGCTTAAACGCTTTCTATGAATCGAGGATTTGCTTCCCATCCAGTTTTCTTATAAACTGGCAAACAAGGTCTTTTAACGTCAGATTCCCAAGACGGTAGCGCTCTTTTTCTTTGTTGAATATATCTAATAAATCAAGAAGAACATGATGAACATCGCCACTAGGATGCGTCTCAAGAGTCTGAATGATATCATCCAATGACTCCTTACTCAGTCTATCCTTTATAAATTGGATTTTATCTTCTCGATTTATAGAAACCATACCTTTGCTCCTACAGCGCTGATCACAATTCCACCTTGCACATTTAGGACAAAACTTCATTCTTTTAGCTCTTCTCTTTTTGGAGTAAGAGCTTCTTCCCATACCTGGCATAGGTTTAATAAATGAATCATGAATCTCACCTATTAAACGTACCTTAGCTTCAATGATCCAGCAGACATCCTCAGGAAGGCCCAAACGCTTAAATGTCTTCATTCTTTCAAGTCGACAGCTATAGATCTTCCTAAGCACATCTTTGGGAAGAGTAGGGAACCTGTTCTTAAGCTTTACAATAATTTCCTCCATGATGAGACTAAAATTTAAAGATGCAGTTTTGTGTGCTTCAGTAAGTAAGAAAGAAAAATGAAAGATTAAGGAAAAGAAGTTTTGGGTTGCCTCCCAAATAGCCACCCTTCTTTAACGTCTTTAGCTAGACAAAGACCAAACCAATAATTTTTTTTATTTTTTATTTTTTTATTTTATTTTTTTTAAAAAAAATTAGGACTTACCTGTTGTTTCCTCCAAAGTGATGACATTTTTCAAAGTGTTGAGTGCACCGTCAATATATTCTTTCAGCCTTTGCTCATTTACTTTGAATTTTCGATCACCATCTTGAATCTCCACTGCTCCATATGGCCATGTTTGAGCCACAGTAAAAGGTCCTGACCACCTTGATCTCAACTTTCCCGGAAAGAGCCTTAGCCTTGAGTTGCATATCAGAACTTTTTGTCCCAGCGTGAACTCTCTCCTCAAAATTCTTTTATTCTGCCACATTTTTGTCTTCTCCTTGTATAACTTTGCATTCTTATGAGCTTGTTGTCTGGATTCTTCAAGCTCATTGAGTTGGAGAAGTCTCTTTTTACTAGCTGCCTTTGAGTCAAAATTGAAAGCTTTTATTCCCCAATATTCTTTGTGCACTTTAGGATTAGTTTATTTTGAAACATCAACTATTCCCATTGCAATTGGTTGATCCATGCAGCTTTTATTCACCACGTCTTTTGTGCATCTGGTTAATGTATCTACTCTGTAACAGGTGTCACCTTCATTTGGACATGACCAAGCCTTAAAAATATTAAAAGATACTTGGTCATTTTGAGCTCGTAAAGTCAACTTTCCCTGTTGCATATCTATTAAAGTTCTCCCAATTGCTAGGAATGGCCTCCCAAAAATGATAGGAATTTCTTGGTCTTCTTCCATGTCATGATGAAATCAGCTGGAAATATGAGTTTGTCCACCTTCACCAGAACATCTTCTAAGACACCCCTTGGATGTTTAATTGATCGATCAGCAAGAAGTAGTGAAACTGTGGTAGGCTTCACCTCTCCAAGACCAAGTTTTCTGTAGACAGATAAGGGCATGATATTTACACTTGCTCCCAGGTCACAAAGTGCTCTTTCAAAGTTACATTGACCTATGGTGCAAGGTATGCAAAAGCTTCCTGGATCTTTCAGCTTTGGTGATAGTTTCTTTTGTAGAATGGCACTGCACTCCTCAGTAAGTGCAACTGTCTCAAATTCCTCCAGCTTACACTTATTTGAGAGAATGTCCTTCATGAATTTTTCATAACTTGACATTTGGGCAAGAGCGTTTGCAAAAGGGATGTTGATATGTAACTTTTTGAAAACCTCCAGAAACTTTTTAAACTGCTTGTCTAGCTTTGCCTTCATAAGTCTCTAAGGGTATGGAACTGGTGGTACATATGGAGGAGGGTTATCTGGAAAGCTGATTCTTCCTGGTACCACATCATCTTCTTGAGGTTTTTGTGCTTCCTCCTTCTTTTCTTGTTCACTTTCTTTCTTTTCTCCGTCATTCTTATGTAGAATTACAGGATCTTTCAATTCTTTCCCACTCCTTAATGCAATAGCCTTCACATGCTCTATTGGGTTTTTCTCAGTGTCACTTGGAAGAGTACCTGGTTGTCTGGAATTCAGCATATTTGTAATTTGGCCCATTTGGATCTCCAAGTTCTTTATTGAGGCTTCGTGGCTTCTGAGTGTTGCATCAGTCCTAGCCATGAATTGAGATGTATTCATGGTTAGAAGAGCTAGTGCATCTTCCACATTCACTTTTTGTTGTGGTGGATTTGGTGGTTGAAGAGCTTGTTGCTGGTAGTTCCCTTGCGGTTTGAACACATTTTGATTATTCCTCCAGCCAAAGTTTGGATGATTCCGCCAACCTAGATTATAAGTGTTTGAGAATGGGTCATTTCTTTGATTTTCGATATAATGAGCTTGCTCCAACTGAGAAGGTATGGATGACTGTCCATCTTGACTTTATGTACTCATATGAGGTCCTCCATATCGGTCACAGGTTTCATGAGGAGTACTGATTGCATTTGCTTGACTAGTCAATAAGCTCACTTACTTGGATATAGATGCAACTTGAGAAGATAAAGTTGTAAGGATATCCAGCTCGTGCACTCCAAGTACCTTCTTTGAATTATGACGTTCAGAAGGCCATTGATATGCATTTGCTGCCATCTCCTCAAGTAAATTGTAGGCATCATCTAGATTTTTTTCCATTAAAGATCCTCCAGCTGCAGCATCTACAAGAATTCTGGTGGTATGCGTCATCCCATTGTAGAATGTTTGCAGTGTCCACCAATCTGGTAACCCATGATGGGGACATCTCCTTAGCAACTCCTTGTATCTTTCCCAGGCTTCATAAAGGCTTTCTAGTTCATGCTGGGAAAATGAGGTAATTTCATTCCTCAATTTTGCAGTTTTTCCTGACGGAAAGTATTTCGCTAAAAATTTCTGTGCCAAGGCATCCCATGTAGTTATGCTTCCCACTGGTAGAGAATGTAACCAGCTTTTAGCCTTATCCCTGAGTGAGAAAGGGAAAAGTCTAAGTCTAATGGCATCATCAGTAACACCATTATGCTTGAATGTGTCGCATATTTCTAGGAAGCTGGCTATATGTGTGTTGGGATCTTCTGTTGATAAACCACCAAACTGATTAGCTTGCACCATCTGGATAATTGCAGGCTTGATTTCAAAATTGTTGGCTGCTACTAGTGGTTTTCTGATTCTAGAAGTTGTCTCCATGACTGTTGGTGTTGCATAATCACGGAGTGTTTTGGTATCTGCTACTTCTCCTTCCGGATTTGCCATTGAATTGATTGAAGTAGACTGCTTTCGAACTCTCCGATTTCTTCGACAAGTTCTCTTGATCTCAGAATCACAAGGTTGTAATTCAGTCTTCTTCGATCTGGTCATATACTAAGCAAAAACCTGAAAAGAAACAAAATACACAAAAAATGTAATATGAAGACCAAATTAGTATTAAAATTACTTGGTATTGATATTAATGACAATCCCCGGCAACGGCGCCAAAAACTTGTTACGAGTGTATGATGGTGTATTTAAAAGTGCAAGTGTACACTGTCGTAATCAAGTAATATAGAAGTGAGTAGAGTATCGTTCCCACGAGGATTGATCACTAAGTACCAAAATTGGTAATTTTAATTCTATTTAGTCGGTTGATTAGTTGTGATTGAGATTACAAGATAGAAATGATGAAATATGAATACAAGTGATATAAAGACAAATATGAGAAAAAGCCCTAGGGATTAGATTTCACTTAATAAATTCCGGATTGAATCACTTATCTACTCTAGTCCTATTTATTCCACATGATTGATAGTCGAGTTTCCCTATTTTAATTACTAGCCTCTTCCAAGGTCAAGTAATTCTATAATTAATTGCTAACCCAATATATTCCTATATGAATTTAAGCAATCAATCATGCATTAAGATTTATGGAACTCAATTAAGACTACACAACCCATATGAATATATTCCTATTTCATATGCAAATTATGGTTTTAATTATATGATCCACACACATGTATCTCCTTCCGGTCTCAACATGCATATTAAAATCATCCAAAAGGTGGCCAATCAATTGTAAGCATTAAGAGCAATAATTAAAACTCAATCATGAAGGAAAAATTAAAACTATATTTAATAAGTTAAGACTCAATCCGTCATTAGTAAGCTACGTCATCACCCTAGGAAAAGGAAAATTTAGCTCATGATAAAATTAAAAACAAAACCAAAATATATTACAAACATCATAAATATTGCATAAAAATTAATTACAAAAACATAAAAATACAACTACAAGATGCATGAAAATGGAAAATCTAGCCTACCATATAGGAGGTAAAACCATCCATGTAGGTGGCAACCTATACCATCCATAAAGGAGGACTACCTAGGCCTTCCATATATGAGGTAAAACCATCCATGTAGGAGGCATGCAAGAAGTAAAAAAAATGCAAGAAATAAATTCTAAAAATAACAACTCTCTCTCTCTCTTCCTTTCTCTTCCTTCCTCTTCATTTTAGGGTGCTAAGAAGCTCTATTTATAGGTTTCATTTTCGGACTGCTACAGTGATTTTGTTACAGTGAACCGACCACCAACTTGCTACAGTGCACCGACTGCTACAGGAACCGCACTGCTACAGTGAACCGACCACACCGTCCGCTACAGTGAAACTGCTACAGTGAATAGTCCGCATGAACAGTGCATGGTGAATAGTGCCACATGAATAGTAATTTTCCCTTAAATGCCTTCTTTAATTCTTTTTAATCCGGTGCTATCCATGGCTACAAGAAAATTATTATTTATTTATTAATTACACCCAAATTAATTACATTCAGCTCAAATATAGTCCACAAAATCATCATATAAGTGAAAATGAATATGCAAATATTTTACTTATCACTAAGCACATTGTTTAGTACTGAAACCAAGTCTCATTAACCACCAGTTTAATTAATTATTTCATGGACAAGACTTGGGGTATGGTTTACTAGGTTTCCCTAATAATCTCTTTAGTGAAAGTTATCACATGTATACACCATCACAGAATTATCCTCAGCCTACTGATTTAATTAGGAACATTTGAGATTTGAGTTTTTGTAGATAAAAAATATCCTCTTCCTACCTCCTAAGCTAAAATTGTAAATTGTGTGTATTTATGGGAGCTCCTTTTTTGCGTCACCCAAGGGATGGAATTTTGACGGAAAAGTGATTCATGAAGGTTCATATGTGATTTTTACAAGCTTCTTTATGTGTTCCTTTGTTTACAAGCTTCTTTATGTGTTCCTTTGTGAGTCATTGGATGAATTGGATAGTTAGCATATAAACATTCGAAGAGATTTTGAGAAAGTGGCCGTTGAGAGTATCTGCTCCAGAAAAAAGACAAAGAAAGAGGAAAGAGATTGGCAAAATTATTGCATCATTATGGCTCAACAACAACAACAAAAGTGAAAAAATCAACTTCTCCAAAACCATAGTTTTGAAGAAAAAAGTGGTTCATGAGTTTTTTAAGGGTCTGTTTGGGAAAGCGTTAAGGTGGCAAAAAAGCCTAGTTGACTATCCCAAATACCCAGTTGTCTTCCTTAGCATATGTTTGGGAATACGGTTTGTTCCACTGGGCTTAATGAAAAAAACGATATTCTTATAGAAGTTGATCTTCGATGGTTCTTTACGACGGGTGAAGCTGCTTCTATGTGAGACCATTTGTAGCATTTGTGTGGGTGTATGAGTGTTATTTAATGCTACAAAAATCAACCAATCAAGATTCATCATTATCATTTACTTTTTTTTTTCAAACAAAAGCACCCCCTGCTGCTTCGTGATTCACAAGTTCCATAAGTGTTTATTTTATTCATTTTTATTGCTTATATTTTTTTTTAATCATAAACCTTAATAATGTCATAAGTCAGATTAATTTTTATTTCACTCAAAATTCATATATCCAAAGAATTCCATGTTGAAACACTTATATATTAAATACCATAACTTTTGTATGCCAACAAAGTTAAATTCATATAATTACAATATAAAATTTTTAAAATTTTATAATTATAATAATAATTGACCTTTTTTATTTTATAAAATTTTATTTATATTTTTTCACTTTAATTATCATAATATATGAAAATTATATATATATATATATTCATATTTAATAAGATTCATGTCATTTTCAGTAATTTTCCATCTAAACAGACTTTTTAAACACTAATCCAAACAGGTTAAAGTTAGGAAAAAAAACACTTCCGTCACTATCAATCCAAACACAAATCATATTTACAATTTGACTTTTACAAAAGTTAAATTGCAAAAAAAGCTACTTCTCTACCGCTAATCCAAACAGGCACTAAAATATTTGGATAATTTTTTCCAAAATCATAGTTTTGCATCTAGAAGCACTTTTTTTTAAAGAAAAAAAAAATCCAAACACTCCCTAAAGTCATAAAGGGAGGAAGATCATAAGCAATAACATTTCTAGCTGGAGTTACCATTACTTTGATAAAGGAAATATTTTTCAAAATAGACTGAGATTGGAATTTTGGTTTTGTTTCAAAATATTGGTCACTTTAAATTCATTAAATTGGGAGTATTATTTACTTCAAATTATTTTTTGAAAACAAGTTCAATAATTCAAGAAAGGAAGAATTTAATTTTATTTGTCTCAAAAGTTCATAATAAATATTTTGACAATAAATAACTTTAAATTAAAATTAAATAAATATCCCTTGAGTTAAACTAGAGCAAATATATATAATCATGAAAGCTTGAACTCTTGTTTGGACCCTTTTTTTTTTTTTACCATGATTGTTTGGACTTAATTATTAAAGCAAATATATTTTGTAGTTGGAACCATACGTACATATACATATTATCTCGAGTTAAACTATATAATCATTAAAGCTTGAACTCTTGTTTGGACTTTTTTTTTTTTTTTACCATGATTGTTTGGATTTAATTATTAAAGCAAATATATTTTTTAGTTGGAACCCCACACACACACATACATATATAAGCGCAGACCACGCGATGCGCGGGTAGTCATTGGAGAAGCAATTCTATATGGTTATGGCCTCATTGGCTTATATTCAATCATATTATTTAATTTTATATATTTCATTAAAAAACGCTAGATGGGAGTAAACTTATAAACTGGGGTAACACTACAAAAAAATAATGAATTAGTGACGGAATTTCCGTCACTAATCAATTTAGAGACGGAAATTAGTGACGGATTAGAGACGGAACAATATTAGCGACGGAATTTGTTCCGTCACTAAAAAGGCCGTTACTAATTGATTAGAGACGGAATTTTGCATTCCGTCGCTAATTAGAGACGGAATTTAGGGACGGAATTTTTCCGTCTCTAATTAGCGACGGAATTAACTAATTAGAGATTAGACTGTTCCCTGGGATTGGCTTTGGGCCTTTCCTGCGCAGCTTAGGTGGAGGGCGAAGAAGGCCTCCTTCCGGGGGGGCCCGAGCCATCAGTTCCGTCTCTAATTAGAGACGGAATTTTCCTTCTCTAATCCGTCACTAATTATTTTTTTATATATAATTTAAATTGCCACATGTCTACAACACGAGCCTCCATATGTTCCTCACCGGCGGCCGCCACGTGTACCAATCAGCCACCGCCACGTGTCCCCCTCCACCGTGCGCCACGTGTCACCCTCCACCTCGCGCCAAGTGTCCCCTCTACCTTGCGCCACGTGTCACAAGTCACAAATTGGTTGCATTTTGTGACCAAGTTAGGATTCGAAGCCATGACCTCTCACGCTCGTGCTAGTGCCTTTGCCAGTTGAGCTAAGAAGAACCTGTGAAAATTAAATGCAAAATCATATATATATATATATATATATATATATATATATAAACATAGACACACACATTCACACATACGTACGTACATACATACATACATACATACATATATACATACATACATACATAATATATATATATATATATATATATATATATATATATATATATATATATATATATATATCACTTGCAAACTAAAATAGAAATACATAATTTTATATATTATTGAATATTTTAATTTAGTTTTCTTATTTTATTTTATGTAAATATTCTACCTAAATTTTTATTATTAATATCTTTTTTTATTTATTTTATTTTATATTTTATCTTTTTGTTTGTATTTATAAAATTTTCATTTTATTTGTTTATAATATATTATTAAAAATTAAAATATATTATATTATAATTTTAATTTCAAAAATAAATATGAATTAATAATTTTTATTTATTTATTTTAATATTATATTATTAATTTAAAATAATTTAAAATTTAAATTATTTTAAAAATTATAATTTTGAAAAAAAATCGAATTATTAAAAAATTTAACTATTAGAGACGGAATTAGCGACGGAAATTCCGTCGCTAATTAGAGACAGAAAAATTCCGTCTCTAAATTCCGTCGCTAATTTTTAGTGACGGAATTTAGCAACGGAATGTAATTCCTTCGCTAATCCGTCTCTAATTAGCAACGGAAAAATTCCGTCTCTAAATTCCGTCGCTAATATTTAGAGACGGAATTTAGTGACGGAAATTCCGTCGCTAATTAGAGACGGAAAAATTCCGTCTCTAAATTCCGTCACTAATTTTTAGTGATGGAAATTAGTGACGGAATTTAGCGACGGAATGTAATTTCGTCGCTAATCCGTCTTTAATTTAGAGACGGAAAAATTCCGTCTCTAAATTCCGTCGCTAATTTTAGTGACGGAATTTGTGAGGGATTAGGGACGGATTAGTGACAGAATAAAATTCCGTCGCTAATCCTGTATTTTTTTGTAGTGTAATGTGAAGGATGTTAACAAGATAATTCAAATTCTAAACTTAAAATATTGAAAATATAATAAGTTCAAATCTCAAATCTACAATAATTAAAACAAAATTTTTAACAAATTTGAAAAATTTATGTTTTTATATAAGATAACTCCCCTAGAAATAGTTGCATAAATGGTAAAATTGGGATAATGGGTAAGAAGTTAAAGGATACATGAATTGACCCTAGTCTTAAACCATCGTTTTCTTAATTTGTCCGAATGTTTATCAAATAAAAGGTTGCCCACATGTTCTCCCATTGCCTTTCGTTTTTGAGGGTCTGTGTGATATGAAAGATTTGAAAAGGAAATGAGGAGAAATAACATTTTTTTAAGTTAGATTTTAAAAATTGGAGAAATAAGTTACAAGATTTTGATAAAGAGAAGATGCAAAATAAAATAATAATAATAATTAATTTAAAATCTTTAATCCTACTTTTTCAATTTTTTTAAATCAAATTTAAAAACACTTTCTCTCCCCTCCTCTCCTACCAAACAAGAAGGAGGGAGGGCGTGGAAAATAATGCCAAAGAGGATATTAGTTGAGGATGTCAATGGCTAAAATAAAGATCGAGGTCAATATATTTTAGTATCATTTTTATTACTTAAAAACTGATTTTTTTTCTTATTATTTGATTTCTTTTTTTTTTTGGCCAATCCTTTTTATTAAATTTCTAATTAATTTTTTC
The DNA here is from genome assembly GCA_037074505.1 of Albizia julibrissin. Taxonomy (NCBI): domain Eukaryota; kingdom Viridiplantae; phylum Streptophyta; class Magnoliopsida; order Fabales; family Fabaceae; genus Albizia; species Albizia julibrissin. The sequence goes on along the minus strand of CM073486.1, from coordinate 18,942,452 downwards.
TGTCACATTGTCTCGTTTCTATTTTCATAAAAATCATAATCCAATTGATCAAAGGTAGGGTGTGATCATAAATTGGTTCAAAGCATATAAAAAAATCTATTTTTAAAAATCAGTGAAAAGCTGATAAAAAAATTAGCCTTTTAATATATATTAATATAATTACAAAACAAAACATCTTAATATTTTAATATATTATCTAAGGAGATTAACATATCTTTGTCTATATAAAGGTTAATACTTAATATTATGTATTAAATATATTATTTTAGAAGATATTTTAGGATATTAGCATATATTCTATAAAAATTCGGATATTATGATATTACACTAATATATTAATCTAAATCTTTTAAATAATTCAAAGCAATTAATAGATTCTTAATAATAATATCACGTAAAGAAATTATACCACATATTCTGGGGGTGTGAAGTATGCACGATTCAATTGATCAACTATGGAGTGTCATCGTAAAATAGTTCAACTTTATCAAGGTAAAAGTTAATTTAATAGGTTAAATACATTATTTTGAGAGATATTATGATATTAAATTAATATATTAATTTAAGTAATTTAAATAATTCAAGGTAATTATAGATTTGTTATGCAAATGAGGAACGTATAAGAGATTGAAGGTGATAGAGATGGAGAAAATAAGAGAAAATAGGAGGAGAAATATGGAGAAAGTAAGATATGCTGGAAACATAATAAACCATTCAGTTCCAAATATAAATATTCTTAATAAAACAAAGTATGTAATTAAGATGATCATATTGAAGAGACATGTATTCCATAAGATGACCAAGATATAACTAATAATTGCAAAGATTTTAAAATATGTTTAGGTACCTGAAAATAATAAAGAGGTCTTAATAAGTTTTGTCATAGGAAAAATGGAATTGAAAAGATAAGTTTGTCGACAACTGGTTTGATGATATCATGTGATCAAGTACGTGAGGATCTTATACATAAATCTATAGATAGAAAAAATAGATATTAGCCAAAAAGAGAAAATACACAATGAAATATGATTATGTTCCTTCAAAATGTGGAAATTATGGACATGTAGTCCAATTATTTGAAACATAAAATTATTTGTGATATATCAATATTAATGTGAAAATAAAGATTTTCGCAAAGGAATAGTGATAATTATTATAAGCTATATTAATTTGTGGCGGATGCAATAATTTTGTGTATCTTATTAGTGAAATTTATATGAGAATTGAAGGATCCAAAATACCAAGCATGACCAAGAAAAACCTTCAATATATAAGATGTTATGAAGATTAAAATAATTTGAGTATATATAATTGATTCATAAAAAATATATTGGAAATGAATAATTTCACACCTTACTTGATTGTATATTGAGTTATTGAGTGCTTCATTGATTTCAAAATTACAAAGTTTTGGTATGATAATTTTGCCTACAAAAATATATTGAATTTAACTGGAGTTCTCATACCTGATAATATTTACATATCTTATTGATGTTTTATGTTATAATTAAGTTCCTGCAAGTATGTAAGTGGAGTAAAAATTATGTTAATTATTATTGGGGGTAGTAGAAATGATATTGTATTTCAAAGAAGTAAACTTGATATTATCACCATATCAGGGAAGTATATATAATGTTGTACTCTTTTCTTTAATTAAAGTTTTGTCCCATAAGGTTTTTCTAATAAGGTTTTTAACAAGATAACTTTATTAATAAGTATTGTGTATTCTTTTTCCTTCATTAGATTTTTGTCCCAATGGGTTTTTCCTAATAAGGTTTTAATGAGGCACAATATTTGTTTATAGATATCTAAAGAGAAGCATTATAAACATTATAATTTTATGTAGATGTCCATAACATCCAAGAATGAGGGCTTTGATATTTCATCTCATATTGAATGGCACAAAGCCATATAATCCTAAATTAAAGTTATATATTATTTATTACTATAACCTCCAATTATTCCATGATGTACAATAATATAGATTAATTCTCTGACTTATAATATTGTATCTCTTGGAATTGTTGAAGACTTATAAATAGAGGCTTGATGTAAAGATTTGGATGTTCATGGAAAAACTTAAGATGAATGAGAATTGCCCCATATTTCTCCTCCTATTTTCTCTTATCTTCTCCATCTCTATCACCTTCAATCTCTTATATGTTCCTCATTTTCATAACACATTAATGAGAATTGTCCCATATTTCAACTCCTATTTTCTCTTATCTTCTCCATCTCTATCACCTTCAATCTCTTATATGTTCCTCATTTTCCTAACAAGAAGTTTTTAATAACAAGTATTTATTGATTAATGAATCTAAACAAAATCTCCTAAGATGTATTATATTTCTTGGGCAAGAAAATATAATTTTAAATTATGATAACTCTTTAATTTATGGAGATAAAATAAAATTCAATTATCAAGGAATATAAAAATAACATGGTGTTATCTAATAGAATTAACGATATTACTTAAAACCAAAACGGAGTTTAACAATGTTATTACGAATATTATTATAGTAATATAGACATAGATATCGAAAATACCACGTAACGAAGTCACACAAAGTTGTTACCATATGTATTGGGAGTGATAATCTTTTAACTCAAAAATATATAAATAAAAAAATAAACCGGGTGAAAAAGCTTACGTCAGCTGGACTGCATTGCTGCATTTATACTGTAGAAGAAATTTTTGTTAAACAACGATCCGACTATCTTATTTCGACAATTGTAATCTGAAATCGCTAAGTGGCATCATTGTTTGAAGGGCTTTCTTCTGAGAAATCGTTTGAGCCGAGCCTGATGGAGCAAATGATAAGGAATAACGACGTGCTCTATCTACCTCCTGAAATCATCTGAACCATTCTCAAAGACTTCTAGTAAAATCCCTAATCCGACTTCAATGTGCGGGTAAACCTTGGAAAAATCTCATACAAAATTCATCTTTTATTGCCGACCACCTCTAACAGCCCCATTAGGGTGTTCAAAGGATCCGATCCCGGACATTTTATTCCCATAATCCTGTTTTATCCGCTATCCGGATAGAAACCGAGGTCACCTTTGAGATCCTGGTCCTCTTTTTTCTAATTTTTTATCTCACAATTTAATTTATCTTTTTTTCTGTATTTTTTACCTTATAAATTAAATTATCATTTGAAAAAATATGTATTACATTTTTAGTTGGAGTTAAACATTATATATTGTGATATTAATCCTAACTATATACTGTATAGAAATAATAATGAATATAATGATAGATGATGATGATTATCAAACCCCTTAACATTTCGATATGAGCAGAGTAAATAGCATGGAGTGCCATAGTGCATACAGAAACAGTAGAAACATACTGATAAGGAGTACTTGTTTACAATACAGGAGAATTCTCATAGGGTTGATAAATATATACAAATATACAGAGTATTCAAAAGTAACCGAAATTACATGTGTAAATAACTATAGCAGCTATAAAATTCCCAGAACTCTAATCATCGGTAGCCACTATTTTGCCTTTCAAGCCGCCTGCTTCAGCTATAAAGTTTTTGTTTTAACAAAGAATGAGATTCGAGCGAATCTCAGTAGTAACATGTTTTCAAACATATAAAATGTGAAAAATAAATATGCAATGACATGCCATGTAAGATGATAAAAAACTATGTGTACACTTGTCCAAGGCCAAATGACATGTTTGCACCCTGGCTTAACTAGGCGCCCCTGTTGGGTCCCTGACCACAACTAGGAAAATAAGCATGTTCAAGACACTTAGCTCATGTTACAGAGAATGACATATACAAATATTTAATAATCACATAGTATATATAAGAAAGAAGTTACTACCTGAACCCTTTTTCAATTCCACTATCAGTCCAATACTTTTGTCCCGGCTCGGGCTATTATCAATTCCTATAAATTAAAGTTAACAAGTAACTGATTATTACTTGTACTATTACTACTTTTAAATCATATTATGTGGGTTATCCAATGTAGTTACAGTAGTTTCTGTATAGTATAATTATGCACAGTGCAATTTTACTATTTCCAGAAACTGATAGATTTTTCAGTTAACTTTGGAAATTCATACTTAATTCTATAAAACTCCAATTTGACTGATTTCAAAGCCTAAATGAAGCTTTGTAAGTTTATATTTAAGGAAAAATAATTAAGTTTGACCATTGTAACTAGGTTATTCCCAGAAAATTCGCCAAAGCGTACTATTCCCAGATTCACTATCAGAAACAGGGCATAACTTCAAAAATACATATCTCCCAATCAACTTGTCCAACAATTACAAATTACCTATCAAATTAAAGCTCTATATCTCTAAGAAGGTCTAGCCAAAATTCACATTGAAAGGTAATTGTGTTAACCAAAGTCTTGTGTCTTCTTGTACAAAAATAGGTATGAAATTATTTATTCCATTCACACTTTTTGCTTATTCCTAGCTGCAAGACTTGGCAAAAAGAAAGGGAATTTGTTGCATATGTCTTGCTTATGCAAGCATAAATCATGTAGTCCAAATTAAAAAAAAACATAAGTCTTTTATTTTAATCATCCTCATCATTATTTCTACTTTATATGAGCAAATATTGGCTTTTCATTTTGTTTTCCAAATTTATCTTCAAGATCAAGTAGCACTTGACTCTTTGCAATATTATTTCTTGTTCTATCTCTAGTGTACACAAATTCATCATTTTATTCCATTTAATATAACAAATGTACATGGAATTTTGGTGAACAAAATTTGGGATATTATGAAACGACCCTTTCTCACAAACAACAATTATCCAATACAGTTATACAAAATCAGTAATAATTTTTTTTTTCAATACATATCAAAGTTCAATCCAATACATATTAGAGTTCAGGACACAAACTCGCCCACAAACTCTTTCACAACATATCAGAGTTTAGGGCACAAACTCACTACAGATAAATTTATTATTCTGATCTCACATCACAACTAACCCATGGGTCATAAAATGATTTCCAACATAGATATCCAAACAGTAAATATGGCATTTTAAAAACATGTGGCCCTGTAATGACAATATAGAAATTAATACAACACCAATACCAAAAGAGGCCTATAAGATTCTCAACGTCTATGCCTCTGGTTGCTTCCCTTGGCCTCTATCCAGATTGGAGGTCTCGCTTGAAAAATTATTTATAATGACGGGATGAGACATAAAGTCTCAGTAACCAAAATCAATTTACAAAATATGCAGGGAAAGATTGTAAGTCAGAGAAGCAGGTTTAACTGACATAATAATAATAATAATAATAATAATAATAATAATAATATTCTCATAATTCAAAACTTAACATGATATAATTAATGAATAAAATCATCCCCACTCATCCATCATGCTCCTCCTTATCTCCTCTGGACTGGTACAGCCTATCAGTGCTAGTATACCCGGCCAAAGGTTAGCTAGTCACATCAAGAATAATGCCCCCTCCCATGCCACTACCAATATACCGTAACAGGGAGGTGTCCGCCCAAACACTCAGCTCCAAAATCCGGGCCAGGATTGAGAGAGCCGATGGGCACACAATTCACCATATCTCTTTCACACAACCCAACATATCCCGTAATATAAAAATAATAAATTAATACAGCTTTCGAAAACAATTATGAGAATTCTAAATTCTTATACAACATTCCATCTCAAACAACATATACATCATAACAATAACAATAACAATAACAATTTAATAATAATTTCCACTTATATATGTAAATTGGAAAATACACTGCTTCACTGAAATAAATCCATATTCAGACATAAATATAATCTTGCAAAACACATACAAGTAATATAGATAAAAGTAAGGTTTATAAAACACCTTACAGTCCAAAACAAGCATATAAAATAAATTAACCCTGGTTACCTCAGCTCCAAGCTTAACCTTAGTTGAATAATAAAACACGCGCAATCACCGATTACAAGATGATTCTACATTATCAATGTAGATACCAATTAACCACAAATAACAATAAAATAATTAATTTACATAATTTAACGCCTACAACCAAATTTTCTCTACAACTACTATCCTCAATTATTCCTATTTTCTTAAAAATCCTTAATCATAAATCATTCCTCATAAACCCAAATCACTCAACAAAAATCCTTGATCACAAATGATTCCTAAAAATCCTTAAATAACCTTTAATATACCTATAATTACAAAATCCCTCATATCAACTTTCTGAATAGTTAAATCTCATTCTCATAACTTATATGGGTATAATCCAATTATTAAACAACTCCTCAAATATCCACATAATTAAAATCGTATCAAATTCTAATTCAAATATTAAGTCCTAATTTATATTTTTCACATAGCTCAAATCTAACAAAAATAAACTGATTAAAACCTCAATAATACCTCCAATAATCCAAATAAATTATTTAAACAAATTTTGATCTTTAAAAACACCCTATAGAGATTAATTTATATCCTATTTATAAAAGAAATTAATTATAAAAGCACATGAAAACTAAATAATAAATCTAAACCGGTTAAAATTAACTATTAATTATTCTCTACATTTCTACAGTCTTATATTGACAGTACTCAAAACTTTCCTAAAATCATATCCCCAAAATATTCTCTAACTAGCATAAAATCACTATCATAGGAAAGAGAAAATTATTTAGAACATATTTTATAAAAGAAACTATGTGATTAGAAGAGGGTTTGAGTACTTTATTGATCCCCGAAGAACCAAAAATACCCTTATCAGGATCTCACCCTCTCTTCTCTTCACGAACACTTCACCTGCGTGAAGTGTTTAGCTGAGGGGGTATTTATAATACCCCCTCCCCTTCCTCTTCATGCTTTGGCGCCATCAGGCGCCAAAGCATATAATAATGTTTTTTGTTGGTAGGCTATTCAACGCCTACCAACTTTGAATTTTTTTTAATATTATATTATTTTATAATATAATAATATATTATTATATAATTAATATTTAATTAATATTATATTATTTTTTTTATTCCTCTTTTTTTTGATAAGGATGTCACATATTACAATGATGAATATAATAATAATAATAATAAATGTTATTCTTCTACTCTAGATTAATTTATGTAATTATTATTACGTTATTAATTTTTAAATGATCACTTTAAATAATAGAATATGAAAATTTTTAAAAATATAATAATATTTTTTAATTTTATTTTTTAAAAAAATAACCCAGGATTTTCCGGTCTCGTCCCAGTACCACTGGGACCAGGATTTTCTATTCTGAAGTTTGAACACCCCTAATCAAAATCATTCTCTTTATTTGGGAGGTAATGTAAACATTAATCCTTATTTCTCCTACTTGCATCTACTGGATTATATATTGCAAGTCACCGGAATTCAGAAAACACATTTGATCGATGCTAAGATTGTTGGTTCTTGTAATGCCCTCCTTTGTTTTGAAATCTATCATTTTGATCATCCTCTTTATTCGCTTACATTGTGGAATCCTTCAACTGCAGCAATCATACATATCACAACGGATTTTTTTAACTATTTTGATTAAAGCATCACATGATTTGGTTTCAATCCAATTCTTAATGATTACAAGATAGTAAGAAATGGTGTTGATTTTGATCGTGCAGTTAATTGGGCGAAAGTGTATTCATTAAGTAGCAGGACATGGAGGGTAATAGATATTGAGAACTTATACGGAGTGAAACTTAATTCTCAAAATGTCACGGTTAATGAAGCCATATTTTGGTCTGGGGTAAAGCTAGGTGAAGTGGTTGAGGTTGACGACGATATTGAGGTAACAGTTTTATTTTATATAGCAAAGAAGTGTTCAAAGTGATACCAAGGCCCAATTTAGACTATTGATACCTTTGGATAGCCTCTATAAGTATTTTTTAACCGTGATTTACGGAATATGAGGTAGCTTTTATTATCTATGAGGTCACTTTTACGATCTACAAAGTAAATATGTGGAGGAGTTTTTTCTCGATTTACGTGAATCGGACTTATATATAAATATAAACCCAATCAAACAAGCCTTATAATGTTGCGTGAGTGGTTGGATGGAACCAAAAAAATGCTTCTAAAATGAAACCATGGTTTTGAAAAATGACACCCAAACACTAATAAAAAAAAGGAAGAATCCCTTTTTTGACTCAAAACCATAGTTTTGGTGTTTAAAACCATGGTTTTAGGATAAGCTATTTTTTATCCCTTCTTTTACTGTTGTGCTTGTAACAATTGTGTCCCTGGTTTCTCTTTCCCCTGTCCTTTTTCTCGTTGCTTTTTTCTCAGTGTCTTCTCTTCTCATTTCCCATCTCACCTTCGTTCTCTTCCAGATCTGAAGACGGTGGTTGATTTTGGTCGATCCCTTATCACTTTGATCTTTCCCTTTTCTCTTTCCTTTTTCTTGTCTTCATTTCCCGTCTTCCTGTTACTTCCAGTGGTAGCCTTCATTTTGGCCTATCCGAAGAAGGTGGCTTGTGGTGGAGGTTAATCGACAAGCGGAAGGGGTGAACTGTGCGGTGGTTAAGTTGTCGATAGCCATTCCTCTATCCTGTCACCATTGCTCTTTCTTATCCGACTATGGACAAAGAATCTTATCCGTTGATCCAGTAAAGATTAAAGCTTGTTAGTGATCTGATAAGGTAGAGTGTCACAGCTGGAAATTGTGTAATGCTTTAATCAACTGGAATCTCTCTCCTCTCTTCCCCATTTCAAAAGTTCTCTTGTTGCAGATCAAAGAAGGTGTTGGTGGTAGTGAGGTTCGGTTACACAAATCTCACCGGTGATTTCCTATAGGTATGTATTTGTGGTCTGTGGTGTTTGGTGGGTAGCTCTGTTATTCGACTAGTAAGCGTTGATGGAAAGCTATTCTTGCTCTCTGGTGTGAGGTGCTCTGGTTTTGGTGCTTGGTATGTGCTTACTGAGGTTGTCACACTTTTCTTGTCTCCTTCTTTTGTTGATGATTAATTTTGTGAATCAACCTCTGTATAGTATATTATATCCTGATTAGAGTTGAGATTATTTATGGATGGCAATAGAATTTTCACAGTATGATGTGTTTCAAATGTGTCACTGTATAATTAGATGTTGTGATTGTACTTTGTTAATATGGTTTTTGTTGGTAATTGTAACTTTATTTTATTTGATGAATGATTCAATGGAGATTTTACAATTTAAATGGAGGAATGAAGAAAAATATTTGTATTTGGACCCTCTGGTCTGTGGTGCTTGGTATTTGGTCTGTAATCCCTATCATTGTTATATGGTCTATGCTCTTGCTTTGTGTATAGTTTGTGTTTTGCTTATGTTGTTGGTGATAAATACTAAAGACATGAAAAATAAATATGGTACTGCATTTATTTTGTATGGAAGATGAGTAAGCGAAAAATGCATTCATTTATGTCATTTGTTTCGAGTAACTTAATTCTGGGAACATGCAAGCTAGCAGCATAATGAGTAAGGATAAGGTTAAAGCTTCTTGGGATATAAAAAGCATAAAAGTTTTCATTGACTTGTACCTAGAACAAGTTTAAAAAGGAACAAGGAAAAGGACTAGCTTCACCAAGAATGGGTGGAAAGATATTTCGGAAGGCTTTACTGTAAAGATAGTTGAAGCGTACGAAAATGGCCAGTTTAAAAATAAATACAACGCCCTTCGAAAAGACTGTCAACTGTGGGATAGGTTATATGAAACAGGCATCAGATGGGATAATGACAAGAACACTATTGTTGCCGATGATGATTGGTAGGAGAAGAAAACAACAGTTAGTAATTAATTAATGTGAGCGTACTTAATGATTTCCTCTTAATGTGCTTTCATATAATATGTAATAACTTTGGTAGTGAATGTATATGAAGTTCTAAGTTATGACAAATTCAGAAAGAAAGGACTCCAATTGCAAGAAGAATTAACCTAATTGTTTTCAAGTGTGGTGGCCACAGGAACACATTATTAGCCACCTTCATCAATGTCACTCCCTACTGAAGCCATCCCTGAATATGATATGCAAGAAGGTTCAGGAGATAGTGATGAAGTGTTAGGGTTAACCACTAGGTTGAGTGGGGAGTGAATTCATTAAGTTTCATGAACAATAGTAGAGGTAGTGGAGGGAACAATGACAAAGGGAAGGGAACCAGTGGTGGAGACAAAACAAGTAGCGGTGATAGAACAACTAGCTCATTAGGGGTAAGGAAGAGGGGTGCTGCAATGAAAAAGAAAGGGCATGCCTTAACAAAAATAGCCGAAGCCCTAAGTAGGATAACTTATGCAAATGACCTTAATGCAAAACCTACACGTGCCGATATGATTACAGCATAAGCACGGGCTGATAGGATTACAGTAGAGGCATGTGCCAAAAGGACGGTTACAGAAGCACATGCTTATGAGATATCAATGGTGGGAGTCATTAGTCACCTTAATCAAATTCCTGAAGTTGTCTATGATAATGACTTTTATGCACGATGTATCCATCTCCTTATTAGAGCCAGGAAAACGGGCCGAGTCCATCGAGCAGCCCCTTTTAGACTCTAAATTTACAAGGGCTGGGCTTAAGATTTTAGCCTCAAAACTGAAAAGCGAGTCTAAAAGGGCCTGCCCCGTAGGGCCGTTCCTTATATATATTTTTTATTTTTTAAAATTATTTTTATGATAATAATATTATTGATTTTTATGTTTTATTGATAATGTTGCAAATATTTAATTGTTATTATCTTTTTGATAATTAAATTTCATAAGAATATCTTATATTAAGAATTCAAAAAATTAAAAATTTATAAAAGATATTTATTATTTTATAAGAAAAACACATTAGATATTTCTTATTTACTCCAAAGTTTCACATATGATGGTAATTTACTAATTTATTTGTATTTTATATTTGTTATAGAGTTATTTATCATTATGGTTTATTATTTGTTATAGATAAAGATTATGGATGTATTCATGATGTTAGAAAATAAATTATTGATATTTTTACCCCTCAAGCAAACCCTACTACTCAAAGTGAAGCACAATTGAATTTCCTTGAAATTGATGATAGTGGCGAAGAAGATGAAAATGATAGTCATCATACTCATATTATTTAGAGTATTTAGCTTCTTATCATCTTATACTTTGTACAAGACTATGAGTTATTTGTGGATATTATTTTTTATCTTTGATTATGAATTAGTAACTGTATTTATTTTATTGCATTAGACGTGTAGTTAAATCTTGTGAAAATAATTTCCGGCCCTGTGGGCCGACCCTGGCCTTTATGCTCTCTGGTCGGGCTTTAAAAAAGAGAAATTTTTCTTACCTTGAGCCCTGTAGGGCCAGCTCTGGCCCTGCAAGGGTCATCCCTGTAGGCGGGGCCAATCCTGATTCCCAGCTCTACTCCTTTTGAATCTCCCACCTACAAGGGAAATGTATGTAGCAGTGAAGGATATAAGGAAAAACTTCTGATGTTTCTTAAGTATAAATGTTATAGAAATAAATGAAATGTATTAAGCATGATATTGCTATATAGGGCATGACTTGTAAAATCATTTTCTTAACACTGTAAAATCCTATTATTATAACTCAATTCTCCAAAAGTCTACCATGGTAGAAAAGATTACAACTCATCTTTTAAAAAAATTAACCATATAGAAAAAGAGTTCAACTAACCGTTTGAAAACTCTACCATGATTTATAAAATTTACCATGGAAAATAAAACAATTTTTCCTTGCTGAATAGTATCTCATCAGATATTAAAATATTCTTATTAGATCAAATTGTGGATCCACAAGTTTAGAACACATCATAAGCCATACAGGCCTTCTAACATCATCAGAAGCAATTAAAAATATATAGTTAATATATCAAGTTCTCAGAAATAGATCAGAATATGCAAAATGAGCCCTAATGTGGCATTATACAACAATCCAACATATATTAAAAAGATGGAAGCACTATTTTTTATAGAAGTAGCTTAAGCTTCCGGAGTCTTCTCTGATGGACCCGCACGACAACTATCACCTGGAAAATGTTAAATCAACGGGGTGAGACAAAAGCCTCAGTAACCAGCAATCCATCTCATCGGACATACAAGTATGTGCCTGTGAGGTGCCAAGTGGGACAGTTATAAAAGTATAACGTTATTAAAATATCACTTGTTCATACGAATAATTTCATAATAATTCACAATATCATATTCTCATTCTCATATTTACCAAATAAGTGTACAAGAGTCAATACAAAATAATTTATTTTCTTTCCTCCCTTATTTCCTCTGATTGAATCCATAGGCTAGTACTCACCCATATGACTGGTAGCTAACTCAACAAGCTCACCAATGAAGTGATATGGATCGGCCAAAATCCACAAAGCACAAGACCGGACCATGGTTTCCCCCTCTAAATACATTAGTGGGGTGTCATAGCCCTATGGAATACAAATGGGCCAAAGGACTAACCAGTGTACACCTGAACGTCCACCACCTTATTTCCTCTTTTGTACAAGAATTCACCCCCTTATTTCCTCTTTGAGTAACCTCCCATTAATTCCACATCCACCATCCCCTCTCTTATCCATATTATGTGATTATGACATGTCATTATCATTTCATAATTATCAAAAAGGATTTTTCCAATCTCATAAATAAATACCAACTCATATAATATAATATTGCTAGTCATTTTCTCAATGAAAATAAGTCCCACAAGACAATTTCATTAACAACATATTTTCCAAAACCACATCACATATCAATAGCCAAATTTATAAATATGTATAATTAAAATCACTCACAAACATCATACAAGCATGCACAACAAGAGGAAAGTGGTTACCTCTCGCCAAAGCTATTTATTACCACACTGCTCCTAATCCAAGAGCTCAAATAAACGCCAAAATCAATCTACCACAATCAATTTACTACCCATTAATAACTCTCCAAAATTCCACATAATCAAAATTATAACTTATATACAAATTTTAATAATAATATATAATATATTATAAAAACTGAAAATAAAAGTTTGGGGTTTAAATTTTAGAAATGACCGTTTAATCCTTTAAATATCAAAAATGATAGTTTAGTCCTCCAATTTCATAAATGACAGTTTAGTCCTCTGAATTTCACAAATGACAGTTTAGTCCTTAAAATTTCAAAACTAAACCAATTAAAATTTCAGTAATACCTTCATTAATTCAAATAAATTTTTTAACCCACATTTAATCGGTTAAAAAGTCCTATATATAATTATTTATAGACTAATTGTATAGAAAATTCGTTATAAAATCTTATACCAACTAAATAAGAAAAATAAATCAATTAAAATTAACTATTAATTATTCTCTACATTTTTATAGCTTATACTAACAAAACTCAAGCTCTTCCAAAATGCTAATCTTAAAATATTTCTCTAATCAGTACAATATTATCCTTATTAGAAAGAGAAAAATACATGGAATAATTTTCATGAAAGAAATTTGCTGAAAAGAATTTACTTTAGCTATCTAAATAATCTTATAAGATAAATAACTTACCTCATAAAACCTTAAATAAGCTACTTGTTCTCTTCTCGTTCTCTCCCTCTTACTCTCGTTCTTCTCTCTCACAAAACCGCACAAGAGACCACACCTCTTATGCGGTTTTAAAGGAAAGGAAGGGGGACGATTACTCCCCCTTCATATATATATATATATATATATATATATATATATATATATTATATGCATGCAACACGAGTTGCATGCATATATAATATAATATAATATAATATTATAATAATAATTTAATTAATTTTTTTTACATGACTGCTATATTTGCCTTTATTGTATGAATTATGTTTCCACAGGACATCACGGTGGTTGTTTCTTAATGTCATGTTATTGCTTTACCATTGAATGTTATGTGTGTGCATATAATGACTATATAATTGTTGTCATTACCATTTATAAATTTAATGTATATGTCCATAGGAAAAAGCAGGTATGGACACCATATTGAAAATTATTTCAGAGCATAGGAAGCGGAGGTCATAAAGAGTCCGAAAAGTGGTGCACTTGTTGGTGCATATGCTTGGCTATTCTTATGCCGTAATTTTTTTGGTTATTATGACATGTTAGAATGAAACTGCATGTCTTTCATGAACTTTGCTTTGAAGTGCAACAACATGGTTTGAGGGAAATTAGAAATATGGGTATACATGAAACGATTGCAATTTTTTTGAACACCGTTGGACATGTGGCATCGAATAGGTTGCAACAAGAAAGATTTCAGTGCTCCGGAGAGACAATTCATAGGGCTCTACATGTTGTCTTAAAGGCATGTTGTAGTCTTGTAATGTCCAACATCAAATCATAGGATTCTAAATTTGAGAACATTCACTCAAAGATATGCCTTAGCAATAGATACTGGCCTTTTTATTAAAAATACTATTGGAGCAATTGATGACACACATTCCATGTAAGGTCAAAGTAAGGGAGAAAACAAAAGATATTTGAAAAAAAGGATTTGCATCGCAAAGATATTTGATCATGCCGTGACAACTTCGTCAATGAATTTTCCACAACCTAATGGTATACTTATAATTGCTACAATTTAATTATTATTAACTATAAAGACATGTATTGACATTAAGCCTATTATTTCAGACATATAAATATTATTTGGTGGATGCTGGCTATCCAACCCTGACTGAAACCTTGGTCTATATAGATGCGAGCGTTACCATCTCCCTTTTAGAGGTCATCTAGGTTTAAAAATGATAATGAGACCTTCAATTACTTGCATTCAAGTCTTAGGTGCACAATAGAAATAACATTTGGGGTTTAGAATAACAAATTTGAAATCTTACAGAGAATGCATAGCTATAGCTTTCCAACATAGGTTAAATTTTTTGTGCAACGATGGCTATACAAAATTTCATTAGAAGAGCATCTATTTCTGATCTTGACTTCCAACGCCATGAACAAGATGACATTTTGTGTGATGATGATGGCAATGATGCTCTACAATCTTCAACAGTACCTTCATCAATTGCATCTTCATTTGACATGGCTTCGCTTCGTGATTCTATAAGAGACCAAATAATTTATTATATGCAAGATCATTAGTCATGTATTGTTTCCATATTTTGATGTACTCTATTATTAACAATCAGTGAAGTGTAATTGTATCCCTATTTTAATATACTCTATTATTGACAATTAGTGAAATGTAAGTGTATCCCTACCATAAACTTTGTGTTTGTTGTTTCGTAGTACATTATTTTAGATACTTACTATTTATAAATGATTTTTCATCACATAATTTATTAACACACACACACATATATTACATAAATGACTAATGCTATAATTTTAAATTTTTCAGACAAATTTATGACATTTTTTGTATTTATTATGAAATTTAATATTAAATAATATATAAAATATAATCTTATCCTTTATATTTAATTATCACAAAAGCTAATGTCCTTTTTAATAATTTTACAATGACAAAAGTGATTCTGATCACAATATCCAAACACACTCTTTTTATCAAAATCATTTTTTTTTCCATAATCTATTCTCTAAAATCGCTTTTATCACTTTTTTTGCAGAAGCTATTTTCCAAAAGCTAATTCAAACACACTTGATGAAAAGCTTACTATTTATGAGAACAAACTTGCTATACTTAGTGCCATTAGGGATAATGTCACAACACCTGATTTGATTCAATTGTGGGTGTTAGGTGAGGGTGCATGTACATCTGGGGAGACATGGAGCTGGACTAGCTAAAAGATATACTAGCAGCCCCCTTTCTTGCATGTTAATTAATTAGGTTCCATGACTATTTGGAGGAATGAAATTGCGTACCGACTTGATTCTAAGGAGAATAATGAAAAAGAAAGAAGAGATGTTCTATGTCTGATGAATCTCACTACTAAGTAAAGAGGTATGTTATTCCCTATAGTGGCTCTGTTCTTAATATCTACAATTATGTGGAAAGCCTTGTATCAGTTGGCAACAACTACTTAGAAGAATCTTGATCCTAGATCGAAATTATTCCATTGCAGATTTACATTGTTGAACTACTTTTGGTGAAATGGAAGCTCCGATTTTTTTAGATCATTCTATACATATATTATTTGATGTTATTTAGAGTTATGTATAATGAAATATGCAGATATTTAACTGCAAAGGTGCCTTTCATTTGGGACTTGTCCTTTAATAAGCCAATGGTCTGTTTTTGAGGTGAAAAATATACCACTCATTTATTATATTGTATGAGATTGAGAGGCCAGGAAAGCAATTAATGCTTTTTACCTCTCGTTACTTTAAATTAAAACCTCTTTCTTTGTCATTTTCTTTGTTTACTCTGCACCTTCCATATTATTATTATTTTTTTTGGCAGCCATAAGTGATGGGGTTATCCAGTTATGGTTTTGGGTTTCTTGCTTGATGTTGTTACTTGAAATATTCATAATTGATAGGAGTTTATCTATAGTTCTTCTAATTGTTTAACCTGCATTCAATATTTTTTATTTCTTCTGTTTGATATTTTAAATTTCTACATTTTCTAAAGGTGGGACCTTCCAATGGAAGCAGGCATTTGGATGAGTGTTCAAAAAGCTTATAAGTGTTTATATGCATGTAAGTCAAGACAACAATTCTCTCATATATACCTCGTATACCGTAAATCACGATTGAAAACCTACTTTTGAAGACTTCAATCATTATTCCAAATGAGCATATTGTTAGCTTTATCTCTTGGGTTTAATTAAGATATCACAATTTTTGCTTTGAAGTTCTGTTCAGTCATTCACATGTGTTCAGTAGAAGTAGTTTATTAGACCTTTCCACCATGTCAAGTTGTTTAGTTTTCTTTTAAAAAGAATATATATTAATTGCTGGTGTACGGATGATCTGGGACTTGTCCATGGAACATATTGGTGCTAAATCGTCTATGTTTTATATCATTTGAGAGGGGGCCAAATTAAGCAAAATTTGAGTTTGCTTCCATTTTATTTCATTTGTAGTTGAGAAAACAATTATTTTGTGTAAGCAGTTTTCCACTTTACTAGGACCTGGTGTGTGTTCTTTGGATCATTGATTAGTTAGAATCAATATTTGTTTAATTTAGAGTCTTCTGTTTAGATTTTGCCATACAAATTCTTTGTTATCTTATACTATTCTCAGTCATCATTAGAAAAACCCTAAGCATGACTGGAAGAAGGTTGGGATTAAGTATGTTGGGTTCCATTGTTATTTTTATTTGGCATGTTCTTGGGAAAGAAAAATATTAATTCATGAGTTATTAGTTCATTACTTCATTTATTTTTGTTGAACATAATATATTTATTTAAAAATATGAACTTTTTTAATAGATTTTTAGAGTTTCATAATTAACATTGAAAAACCCCAAATTTTGCCATGGTTACACTTTCGGCTAATTATATACACTAATGAGTTATGAAGTAATCTCATACAGAAAGTGGCAACGCTTGTTTTTATTTTTTGAATAGGAGTAAATGCTATAAACCATTGCAAAACAGAAAATATTACATCATATCATAGCCAAAATAGAAAATTAGTTAAATTACTAATAAGTTGTTGGTTGAGATGATAAACACCCTCACTTCCATTAAGAGGAGAACACAAATTCAAAAGGGAAAACTCGTTATCAAATAAAAAAAATAGTTGAATTAGCTATTTATAAAAAAATTTGTGTTATTTTTTTTAAATAACTCTCTTTAATCATTTGTATTGAAATTACTCACTAATGGACCCCCATTTAATGTGTAATCAAGTGGATAGTTTAGGGGTCCAAATTATAAATTTGGAAGATATTCCGCGATCTACCATTGTGGCATTGTCATGTTCAGTATTTATAATTATTTTAAGAAAATAAATCTGGTACATATCTTGGATCTTATTCAGAGTTTTTTGAACAGAATCAGGATGTATTAGTTATATCAAAATTTAATATTAATGTCTTAAATAATGTTTAAATTATAAATCTTGCCATTCCTGATGAGTTTTGCAATATTAATTGTAATTACAGTCAAAGTAATTGCTAAAAATCCCCATGCACTATAACACATTATATTGCAATAAACTTTGCAACAATACAAATAATTTGTTGCCCGGGAACATCATTGTCCTACTTGGTCTTACGCTTTGCTTTCTAGAACTACTTTCAATTATTATTAATAAACCAATCAAGCTGTATAATAACATTATATCTTAAAAGCCTAATTTATAAACCACAAAATGCATACGCGTATGGGAATGATATAACACACGCGCACACACTTTTACTACATGAACCAAAAGAAAATATTGTTCACTGATTGATCAAACATTAATGGGTTCTTATGCTCATGTGTTGAAAGTTTGTAGGCCACTTCAAATGAGGCACTTTGAATGGAACAATCCACCATAATTATGGAACCTATTCTCCAAAGTTCTTCAATCAATAATAACCCATATGCCTTTACTTCGTTTATAAGAACAATTAATTATCACATAGTGGTAAACTATGTTAGTGACATTGCTACTTGTCATGCTTAGCTTACATAAGATCTCAGATTTAATTTGAGTTTGGCTTTGATATGTTTATGTTTCCTTTCACTTCATCATATTATTCAAACTCTATATGATAATGAAAGAGGGCATGGGATAACCACAGATCGTCAAGCTCTTCGCAAATGCAATTAAACTGGAAAATGGAAATAATGTGTGTTTATGCTTGCTTATATATGTTAAGGTTATTTATGGTTTGGTTGCAAACATTTTATATACATGTTAAGGTTATAGAGTATATTTTTAGTTATTTAATGTCAACAATGTTTATTTCATCAATTGAAAAAATATTGACCCAATGAATTTGAAGGGTAAGTCTACAATTAAATGATGATAAACATATGTTTAAAATTTAATCCTTTAATATAATATTTTAATTTTTGAACAATGAGTTGCCTTGTTGAAAGTTTAAATTAATCAATTCATCAGACTTTATTTTAAATATTTTCTAATATACAAATTTTAGATTAAAGATTAATATGTTAACATTTAATTACATACTCATCATTTACATTCACAAAGCCCGTATTTTTTGTATTAAGGAGACTAATAATATTAATATTAAAGGATTAATAAAATATTTTATAAACTTAAAAGTATTAAAAAAATTTGATATAAACTTAAAAGATTAAACATATATATTAGCATTTTATATATTGCAAACATATTTTTTTCAACTAATCCTTTACCATTTACAGTTCCAAATATATGCTTTAAGTTCCCCCCATTGTGGACCTACATCCTCGTGAGCCATACTAGTTAATTGCTAATAACTCCGGATACCGGTGGATTAATACAAAAAAAGTAGTAAATACCCTTCTCTTTCAAAACAAAGATCCTTGGAATTTTGGTATTGTTTCGTAATATTGATCACTTTTAAATTCAATAAATATTGATGGGTTAAGACATTAATCTACTCACGCTGGAACAAAGAAAATCAGTTGTTTAATTAAAGAGTAAAGGTGCACCCAATACTTTAAAAAAAATTTGAAGGTGTAACCAGCACCCTAAAAAATTTAGGGGTGCAATTTTCGTCCCTTCCAATATAATAAAAATGGAGCAATTCAACTTTGAGGCTAATAGAACAGAAACTGGATGTTTGTCCTATGACAACAAGATAACAAAGTAAATTGAAAATGGGAGAAGAGTATTTAATAGGATGTCATGAGGTAAACGTCCACGTTCATTTTGTTAATCTCATTATTAAATTGCTCCATTTTTATTATATATATTGGGGGTAAAATTGCACTCATGAATTTTTTAGGATGCTAATTGTTATACCTTTAAAAAATTTTTAAAGTGCCAAGTGCACTTTTACCATTAATTAAATTCACAGTTGTCAAATTAAAAGAAACATGGTTTGCATTGCATGCTTACAAATGAAAATCTGCTCCAAATTTCTTCAATCAATCATCACCCACATGCTTTTACTTTGTTAATAAGAACAAGTTATTAGTCTCACGGGGGGGAAAAAGTTATTAGTTACTGGCAAACTGTCCTAGTGACATTGCCACCAATTATACTTGGATAAAATTTTAAACTCAGAGTTTTGCATTGATATGTTTGTGTTTCCTTTTATTTACTTCATATTATTCAAACTCTATGACACTGAAAGAGGGCATGGGCAAACCACAAACCCTCAAGCTCTCCTCAAATGCAAATAAATTGTGATTCGGCTTGCTTATATATGTTAAGCTTATGTATATATGATTTGGTTGCAGACATTTTAATTTATATATGATAAGGTTATAAAATATATTTTTAGTGATTTAATGTTAACAATGCTGGTTTCATCAATTTAAAATATTGACACAATAAATTTAAACAATGACACTACAATTAAATGATGATAAAAAATTTTAATATAATATTTTTATTTTTGAAGGATTAGTTGCCGATGTCAAAAGTTTAAACAAGACGATTCATTAGGTCCTAATTTGAATATTTTTGAACGTACAAATTTTTGATTAAATATTAACATATTGGTATTTAATTACAAAATCATCATTTATATTCGCATAGCTAGTATTTTTTGTTAATGAGACTAGGAATGAAAATATATTTGATAAATGTAAAAGATTAAACTAGAACTTGATGTAAATTTAGAGGAATAGACATAAGAATTAGTTTAGGTAACAAAAAAAAGGCATATTTATTAGTCTTTTATTTACTGTGAACAAACTTTTCCCTGTTATCCTTTGCAATTTACAGTTCCAAATATATGGTTTAAGACGTAAATAATCTTCTCTTTCAAAATGAAGATCATTGGAATTTTGGTTTTGTTTCAAAATGTTGGTCACTTTAAATTCAACAAATATTAATTTATTTATTATTTAATTTTGAAATTCAACAAGTCTAATAATTAGAGAAAGGGATAATTTAAAACTTATTTGCCTCAAAATTTTTCAATAAATGTTTTGATAAGTAAAGTAAATTTACAACTGCAAAATAATAATAATAATAATAATAATAACAACAACAACGGTAAATTTAAAATTAAAAATAAAAATATCTTAAAATTAAACTAGAGATTGAATTATCGTTATATTTTATTTGCCTCAAAATTTTTCAATAAATGTTTTGATAAGTAACGGTAAATTTAAAATTAGAAATAAAAATCTCCTAAAATTAAAATAAACATTGAATTATTGTTTTGACTAAATTAGTAGAACAGATAATTATTTTAGTGCTGAAATATATATATATATATATATATATATATATATATATATATATATATATATATATATAAACATAAGGAAAATTAATGTTTTAATCTTTATAATTTTATTTCGGTTTTAATTCATTTATTAAACTTTGAGTCCTTGTAACTTGGTCTTTATACTTTTAACAATTTAAAATTCTAGACCTTAAATTTTATAAAATACATTATTTTATTTTTTAAAATATAAGAACTAAAGTTTTAAATGGTTAAATTATAACACGTTAAAGTTTAAGAACCAAATTACAAATAAGTTAAAACTAAGGTCATCAAATCTGAATCGAGCTAACCGGGTTAGCCTGAAAATCAATGACTCGGGCATGAAACTGGTCCAGGCAAGTCCTTGACCTGAAATTTTGTGCAACCTATATGACCCGATCCCAACCCGTGCAACCTAAGATCAACAAAGGCAAGTTCATGGGTTGACTCAATTGCCTTTTTTAAAAAATTAATATTTTTTATGGGGGTAGATGACAATATTCATCAAAATTAATTATAATTTTTGTACTAGCGACTATTATTTTAATTATTAAAATATTGTATGTAGGAATATTTTGTTATCATCTCTCTATTTTGATAATTTGTTAGGAAAAATATTTATGATTATTGATTATAATGTCATTAGATGATCGACTGATACTAAATGTCAATATGTTAAAAAGCTTGTAAAGAATGTTGGAAAGGTATATGATTATTTTGTTAGTGATTTAATGCATTGAATTTATTTTGGATAGTATGTACTATGATAAGAATTTAAATTATTTTTTAATTTTTTATTTCTTACCTGTTTAGCCTTGGGTTGACTTCGAGTTGACCCACTAACCATTAACTCACTATCTGAACTGGTTTAGATGTCGGTTCGGGTTTAATAACCTTGGTTTAAACTATATGGATTAAATTACATCATAATAAAGTTTTGAAATTGAGTTACAATTAACTTAAAACTAAGAACAAAAACATTAATTTTCTCTATAATATACTTCCTGCGGTCTTTACTATAAGATATATTTACTTAATTTGATTAGATTAAGAAAGTTAGTTAAGTTAGTTAATATGACATCTATTTTCTAAAACATCCTAATTATCTTTCTTAATTTCCTTCTTGATTATTATTGAGAGGCTATTAACAAGGGTAAATTGGGAAAATGTTGATAAATATAAAAATTATATTTTATATTTATGATCAAAATCAACCATCTAAATATATCATATATTTAATACAGCAGGGCAGGGTGTATAATTATTTACATTTTGAATTACTAATATTTACTTAAGGTTTTGGTTCGAGGCTAGAGGTGGGAATCAGGGCCGGCCCGACCCTACAGGGTTGGCCCCGGCCCGTCTAAAAGGGTCGGCTCTACAGGGCTTGGGGAAAGAAAAATTACTGTTTTTCAAAGCCCGGCCCGAGAGCATCAAGGCCGCAGGGCTAAAAGCCATTTTCATAATATTTAACTATACATCTACACACCTTATACAATAAAATAAATACAGTTACTAATTCATAATCAAAGGTAAAAAAATATTGTTTACAAGTAACTCAGTCTCATTCAAAGCATAAGAAGGCAAAAAGCTAAACACTCTAAGTAACAAGATTATGACAACTATCGTTTTCATCTTCTTCATTACTATAATCAATTTTAAGGAATTTTGATTATACTTCACTTTAAGTAGTAGACTCTGCTTAATGGGTAAAAATATCAAGAATTAGTAAATTATCATCATATGTAAATTTAACAATTGTAAGGTTCTTAGAGAGGAGTCAGTAAGGGTATCAGTAGGAGGGGCAATGAAATTAAAATAAAAAATAAAGCTAAAGGGCTTAACAGGTCGCTCTCGGCCCTGCAGGGCCAGCCTTACAGGGCCCTCGGTTCTATAGGGCTGACCATTTTAGACCCGACTCCCTTTTAAAGCTTCATTTTTTAAGTCCAATGATTTAAAAATACTTAAAAATGAGATTTAACCTGATTTCCTGATTCTATTGGTGGCTCAAACCAAATGCCATTGTTCTCTTTGAAAAGTATTTATGCATAAAGTACATCGAAAGGCGTTATCTTCCCAGCAAGCTTTGGACGACAATCACAGGTAGCAAGAGAGTCAAACGATGGTGATGGGGTAGAAGGGTATTATTATACTTTTTATAATTTATTTTAAATTATAAAATAAAATTAATAAAAGTTTTGTCATCAAATATCACTTCCTATCAAACATGGTTTTAAAACCTTAATCCTAATCTCACTCTCAATTTCAATCTCAATCCACAGAACTCAAGCCCATGCATCAAACAAAGTGAAAGGATTATACATATATATTAGCCTTTTATTTATTGCAAACATATTTTTTCACCTCATCCTTTGCCATTTACAGTTTCAAATATATGCTTTAAGTAGTAAATAATCTTCTCTTTCAAAATGATGATCCTTAGAATTTTGGTATTGTTTCAAATTGTTGGTCACTTTTAAATTTAATAAACTATTAATTTACTTAAATTTGTTTTTAACATTCAACAAGTTTAATAATTCGAGAAAGGGAGAATTTAACAAGTCCAAAATTTTACTATAAATGTTTTGATAAGTAAAGATAATTAAAAAAATAGTTAATTAAAACTGGGATTCTTGTTTGGACTTAATCAGTATAACAAATACTGGTAATTATTTTTAGTGTTGGAACTTAATATATAAAATATAGAAAAAATTAATATTTTGATTTCTATAATTTTGGTTAGATTGTAATTTAGTTATTAAACTTTGAAGTAGTGTAAGTCAGTCTTTATAATTTTAAACATTTAAAATTCTAGACCCTAAAGTTTTATAAAATATATAATTTTTTAAAAAACATAAGGACTAAAGTTTCTAATGATTAAATTAAATTATAAGGATTAAATTGTAATGAGTAAAGTTTAAGAATTGGGTTTAAACTAAGTTATAATTATAGTGATTAGATTGTATGGATATAAAATATAAAAACTTAGACTCAAAATTATAAGGACAAAAATATTAATTTTCTTTATAATATAATATATCATTTTGTACCTAAATGTAAGTCACTTATACCCATTATGGCATATCAATGAATTCATTAAATTTCAACATTTTTTCTTATTAAATTTTTTGTCTCCTCTACTTTACAAATGATTTTTATACTCTTTTTTTTTCTCATAAAAATTAAATAGAGATAAAATTAAAAAAATTAATAATTACACCACAAATCACTTATACGTTAAATCCAACTTTTTCCATACGGATGACATGCATTTAAGTAGAGAGTGGTTATCATTTATTCCTTGGGGTACAAAGTGGTAATCATTTATATTTTGAATTAATATATACTTAAGGTTTCGGTTCGTGGCCCAGACCAAAGCATTTGGTCCAAAGGTTTTGGACTTGGTTTACAGTGTGTTCGGATGGAAGTTCCAAATCATGGTTTGAGCTTTAAACATCAAAACACTACAAATTCAGCAATAATCCTAGTCAGGAGCAAGTTTGAGCCATTTAAAGTTTTGAATAATCTGCTCGTGAGCTGTGGCTGAAGCATCTCATCACTTTTTTTTGTTCACCGTTGAAAGTAATTATTACACAGATTTGTCTCTCTCCTCTGCCCAGAGAACTGTTCATTATTCCCTTTCCTTTGTCCATTTGCGTCTTGGCCGATTCTTATTCTGCAGTTCTCGTCTTCCCTCTTTCTCAGGAAAATCTCCAATCTCCGCCTCTCCTCCATCTGACGCTCAGATCAGAAGCCAAAACTCCAGCTCTCGTGTTGTTGCCTTTCTCGTCTTTCCCTTGGGCAAGGTCAGATCAGAAGCCATTTGCCTTTAGCTCCGCCGGGTCCAGCTCTTGTGTCAAGGTTCGTCTCTTCTCTATCTCAAGCTCAGATCGGAACCCAAAACTGAAGCTCTGGTCTTGTTCCGTTTCTCTTCTTTCCCTTGAGCAAGGTTTGATCAGAACCCAGAAGCCGTGAGGTCCACCGGCGAAGCTCAGATCAGAACCGTTGAAGCTGTCAGCGCCGTCTGTGTTCGGGATCTCCTCTTCTCCATCGCCAAGCTCAGAGCAAGATTAATAAAATGGCAGTAGAAAACCCAGCGATCCGACTATCTTCTTTCAACTTTTGTCCCCAGGAGTAATCTGAAATGAAATCCCTAATGGCTTTGTTGATTGCAAGGGCTTTCTTCTGAGAAATTAGTTCGAGCCAAGCATCATGAAGCAGATGGCAATGGATAGCGACGTGCTCTTTCTTCCTCACGAAATCGTCAGAAACATTCTCAAACGACTTCCGGTAAAATCTCTCATCCGATTTCAATGTGTGTGTAAAGATTGGAAAAATCTCGTACAAAATCCATCTTTCATCGCGGAACATCTTCAACAGTCTACTCATCAAAACCCTTCTCTTCTTTTGGAATGTAATGGAATTCATATTCCTTTGCACTGGCGCTTGAGTCTGCTGGATTGCGGGCTGCAAGTCCGTAGAGTTCAGAATTCGCCTTCGAACACTTCCTTAAGGAATGCTAGTATCGTGGGTTCCTGCAATGGCCTCCTTTGTCTTGAAATCCATCAGTTTAACCAATTTCCTCATTCGCTTTCAGTGTGGAATCCTGCGACTACAGCAGTCAGACATGTTCCTAGGACAAGAACTGACTTTTCTGACTTTGATGACTGCGTGACAGGATTTGGGTTCAGTCCAATTGTTAATGATTACAAGATAGTAAGAACTTATGCTGAGTTTTATGATGTGGTTGCTCAGGTGGAAGTGTTTTCGTTAAATAGGGGGACATGGAAGGCAATAGATATTGGGAACTTGAAAGGGGTGAGAGTTCATTCTGAAACTGTCACGGCTAATGGAGCCATATTTTGGTTTGGGGTAAAGCTAGTTGGTGAAAAGATGGAGGGTGAAGACAATATTGATTTCCAGGAGGATGAAGATTTTATTGAGGAGGCTGAAGATCAGGTGGATGTGATAGTTTCATTTGACGTAGCAAAGGAAGTGTTTACAGTGATACCATGGCCCGAATTAGACTATAATGCTGATGAAAAGCTTACTGTTTATGAGAACAAACTTGCCATACTTTGTGACATTTGGGAAGATGATGATGAAGTACCTTATATGATTGATTTGTGGGTGTTAGATCAGGGTACATGTGCATCTGGGGAGACATGGAGCTGGACTAAAAGATATACTAGCAGCCCCCTTTCATGTACGTTAGATTCAATGACTATTTGGAGGAATGAAATTGTTTGCAAACCTGATTCTGAAGAGCATGATGATAAAGGAAGAAGAAACGTTCTATATACAATGAATCTCACTACTAATGAAGTAAAGAGGTCTGTAATTCCCTATCGTGACTCTATTCTTAGTATTTATAATTATTTGGAAAGCCTTGTATCAGTTGGCAACAACTACATTGACGAATCTCGATAATAGGTCCATGTTACTACGTTGCAGATTTACATTGTTGAAGAACATTTGGTGAAATGGAATCTCTAATGTGTTAGAACTTATATACCTGTATTATTTGCTGTTATTTAGAATTATCCAGAATGTAGATATTTAATAGCAGACATGCCCTTATTTGGGTTTTGTTGTCCTTTACTATGCCAATGTTCTGCTTTTTTAGGTGAAAATTATACCCCGGTTTATTATATTGTATGAGGTTGAGAGGTCAGGAGTAATCAATGCTTCCCTCCCTCTCGTTGCTTTAAATTAAAACCTCTTTCTTTCAATTTTCTTTGTTTACTTTGCTCTTTGCATAGTCATTTTCTGTAGGCATAATTGATGGGGTTATCTAGTTATGGTTTTGGGTTTCTTGCTTGACATATCCACAATCAATGGGAGTTATCTAATTCTTCTATCTGTTTACATTGCACTCAATTTTGGTTTTCTTCTATTTTGGATTAATGAATGCATTTTGCTTTTTTTTTCTTGCTCGAGTTTAAGTTTTGCTCCTCTTCCATTACCTTTTGATATTATAAACTTGTTCATTTTGGGTAGTGGGACCTTCCATTGGAAATGGGCATTGTTAGCTTTATATGCTAGATTTCATTAAGATGTTACAATTTGTTTTAAGTTTTGTTCAGTCATTCATATATGTCTGCTCGCCCACTCCCCCTAACTTGTGGGTGGGATTGGAAATTCTTGAAATTTAGTTATTTGTTTGGCAATTTAATGCTTTGTCATTGATTTATTGAAACTGATTTAGTCTTCAGTGGAAGTAGTTTTGTTAGACTTCTACAGTTCTACTGCATCAAGTTGTTTTGTTTTTTGTAATAAGAAAACACACATACACGTATGTGTGTGTAATTAATTGCTGCCTGCTGGTGTAAGGATGGTTTGGGACTTGTCCATGTAATGTATTGGTGTTGTATCGTTTGAGAGGGGACAGACATGAGCGAATCAAATTTGAGTTTGTTTGCACTTTCATTTATAGTTGAGGAATGAATTAAATTGATTTGTGTAAGCAGTTTTCCTACTAGGAGCTGATGTGTGTTCTTTGGATCATTGGTGAGTTAGAATCAGTATTTGTTTAGAGTTTTCTGTTTAGATTTTTCCATGCAAATTCTGTGTTATCTTATGCTCGTCCTTGAAAATATAGATGCTGTGATTTGATGAATTTATTCTTGTGTGTTTGTAATGATCAATATACTTTGTTGTAATTGCTTTTTAAACTTATTGTTTTTGAGCTGCAAGTCCCCTTGAATCAGTTTTGGACTGGACAAGAAAACTAGATTCATATTTGTCAAATCAGAATAATGTCCAGAGAGAGAGAGCAATCCCCATCCTTCCAAGGAAAAAAAAATTGTTCTGTGCACTTCTAAGCTCTAAAAGGTGTGTAACAAGCTGTGCCGTGTTAGTGCATCTAAAAACAATAGCCACCGAAAGTCCAATGTCTATTTTATTTTCCTGTGTGAATAAAAAGATGTGTAATTCGAATATGTAACGCAATATATATAAATGATAATATTGAAATGAATAAAAGGTACAAGTAATTATTTTTCCACAATAAGCTCTTTTCAAATGTTCAATTTGCTATTCGTTTCTGTTTCATATCAATAATACACAAGAGAAAAGACGCACAGGAGAATTGCCACTGCATTTGTCAGAGAGGCAATAGAAGGGACAGGATTATATTCCTCAAGTATGATATTGTATTTTGTTTCCAGTCATGTGGTAGCGCTCAGGTAAAGTTATCAGTGTTTTTTCCTTCTTCAAATATTGATTCATAATTTTTTTTCCAAGTTCTGGTAATTTCTTTCACCCTTGGGAATAAGCCAACACTTCGTGCTAGTTTGGTATAGGGGGAGGGGAGGGAAAGTGGGCGAAGGGAAAAAATTTTTAAGTTAAATTTAAAAACATGAGAGAAGTGGAGTATAAAGTTTTTAATTAAATTTTTTTACTTTTTTGTCTTATATATTTTTTATATTAAAATTTTCTAACTCCATTTATTTAATTTTTTTTAAATCTAACTTATAAAAATTTTTCCAACCTTATACCAAATAAGCTCTTGAAGTTACGGCAACCAAATAAAAACTATCATAGCAGGCCCACAACAACAAAAAAAAAAAGAGCCATAATCATCATTCACCTCCCTGAATATCCATTACACAAGGCAAAACACAGCCGCTGTCATTTTTCACAACTTCGAACACACAGGTGTCAAAGGAAAGTGATTGATACGTTAGCATTTAAAAGTCATTATTTTCATTCATAGAGCCAGTATTTTTCATTAATGAGGCTAATAGTAGTATCATCATTATTAAAGGGCCGGAAATATATTTTATAAACTTAATGGATTTTTTTTTTTATAAAAAGATAAAAATGATATTAAATGAAATAACAAAGTCCATAGATTACAAATAGATACGGAACATAAATTACTACCGATGAAATTGAAATAAACAACTTAGAAAGGGTCCTAATAGTAACATTCAAAAATCTAAGATTTCCTGCCAAGTGATATTAAGCCCCAAAAATAAGTCATTAGGAATATGAATGAAACGTTTCTTAAAACAATAGAGGACCAGTTAATGCTAGCAATTTGTTTGTTGCAACTCAGAATTTCAAACCCAGAATAGAGTAGTATGAAGACACTTAGAATGAAAAGTTGTTCTTGGAGTGGCCTGACTCTGCCATGGAAACTCCTTAATGGGAGAATCCTAGTGGCAAATAATTCCATGACAATAGTGTTTCCTAAGTTTTTTATATTTATGGAATATAATATCCTAACCATAATCATTTATTAGTAGAGAAGACTCTGCTGTATTCTTTAAAATGCTAGGACAAATTGGTGTATTAGAAATTGGGAAGGCTATCTTGGCCAATCTAATTGCTTGTTGAATTTTCTTAATAAGTGACATTGGACTATTTCTTTTTCCTTGATGTAAGGCTAGATTTCGCTTTCTCCAAATGAAATTCAAGAGACAAATCACATGATTCACCAAGTGAGAGTTTAACCATCATTCATCAAAGTCAACAACGTGTCCTGTAACTAGCTCTTAAATTCAGAAAAGATAAATTTGGGCAATGTAATATTAAGACATTCAAACCATAATCTTATTATAAAAGGACTGAAAATGAAAAGATGCTCCAATAACACATCCAAATAAGCAAAGAGTGTGAGAGGAGATGATGCCGATTTAAAATGTTATTAGAGGGCACAATATCTTGTAAAAAGCTTCCAAATAAAGAGCAATTTTACATAGAAGTTTTAACTTCCATAAGAACTTTCAAAAAACATATGTTATTGCAATATTCTGTGAATGCATTTGTGATAAGTGATTTTTTTTTTACCTGATTTGTGACAAGTGATTTACACCATCTTTGACAATATAGACCCCCTGCAATATTAATTTGGACAAAGAAATTTATAATAGAAACATGCGTCTCTATAATGGCCTTATTAATGGTTGGCAAGTATAGGAATTGAAGTAATTATATTGATGGTTTCATCTAACAGAATTTTAAGATTAAGGAACATGCCTCAAAATTTACTTCAAATTTATTTTTTAAATTCAACAGTTTTAATAATTCGAGAAAGGGAGAATTTAAAATTTATTTGGCACATAATTTAAATGTTTTGATAAGTAACGGTAAAT
Organism: Albizia julibrissin; assembly: GCA_037074505.1. Classification (NCBI taxonomy): domain Eukaryota; kingdom Viridiplantae; phylum Streptophyta; class Magnoliopsida; order Fabales; family Fabaceae; genus Albizia; species Albizia julibrissin. The sequence continues at coordinate 18,912,114 of CM073486.1, read as the reverse complement.
TAAAAAAAAATAAAAATCTCCTAAAATTAAACTAAAGCTTGAATTCTTGTTTGGGCTTAATTAGTAGAACAAATATATATATATATATATATATATATATATATATATATATATATATTAAGTGTTGGAACTTGGAAATCAATATATAATATAGGAAAAATTAACCTTTTGATCTTTTTAATTTTGTTTCTATTATAATTTAATTATTAAATTTAGAATTAGTGTAACCCAATCTTTATAATTCTAGCCATTTTAAACTCTAGGCCTTAATGTATCCAAATTCTAAAAGAAAATCTTATGAAATACTCTATATCATTTTGTACCAACAAGTTGTTGGTTTTGGTGATAAAAGACTTCACTCGTATAGAAAAAAATACACCTTTAAATTCTAAGAAACATATTTTTTTATATAGATTAAATTGTATCAAGATAAACCTTAGAAACTGAGTTATAACCCCTCAATATGACAAAAATATTAATTTTTTTTATAATATAATCTTTTATATTTTTAAATTAATATTTACCCAAAGTTTTGGTTGGGGGTCAAACCAAAGGTTTTGAAAATGATTTGTGTTTGAAATCTTTTAAACCATAATTTATATAAATCGGGATAAAATTTCTACTCATTACATAAAAAACTATTTTCAAAACAAGTTAATCCAGATTCAAAGTAAAAAATAATGAAATGTGAGTGCCCTTTCGACTTTGTGACCCAAAAAATACCTCCTCCTTTTGATTGCAAGGATTTCTTCTGAGGAATTCGTTCGAGCCGAGCATCGTGAAGCAGACGGGAATGGACAGCGACGAGTTCTATCTTCCTCAGGAAATCATCAGAAACATTCTCAAACAACTTCCGGTAAAGTCCCTAATCCGATTTCAATGTGTGTGTAAAGATTGGAAAAATCTCATACAAAATCCATCTTTCATCGCGGACCACCTTCAACAGTCTACTCATCAAAACCCTTCTCTTCTTTTTGAATGTAATGGACTTAATATTCCTTTTCGCTCGCGCTTGAATCTGCTGGGTTGCGGGCTGCAAGTCCGCGGAGTTCAGAATTCGCCTTCAAACTATTCATTAGGGAATGCTAGTATCGTTGGTTCCTGCAATGGCCTCCTTTGTCTTGAAATCCATCAGTTTAACCAATCTCCTCATTCGATTTCGTTGTGGAATCCTGCGACTACAGCAGTCAGACATGTTCCTAGGACAAGAACTGACTTTTCTTACTTTGATGACTGCGTGGCAGGATTTGGGTTCAGTCCGATTGTTAATGATTACAAGATAGTAAGAGCTTATGCTGAGTTTTATGATGTGGTTACTCAGGTGGAAGTGTTTTCGTTAAATAGGGGGACATGGAAGGCAATAGATATTGGGAACCTGAAATGGGTGAGACTTCATTCTGAAACTGTCACGGCTAATGGAGCCATATTTTGGTCTGGGGTAAAGCTAGTTGTTGAAAAGAAGGAGGGTGAAGGCAATATTGATTTCCAGGAGGATGAAGATTATATCGATGAGGCTGAAGATCAGGTCGATGTGGTAGTTTCATTTGACGTAGCAAAGGAAGTGTTTACAGTGATACCATGGCCCGAATTAGACTATAATGCTTATGAAAAGCTTACTGTTTATGAGAACAAACTTGCCATACTTTGTGACATTTGGGAAGATGATTATGGAATACCTTATATGATTGATTTGTGGGTGTTAGATCAGGGTACATGTGCATCTGGGGAGACATGGAGCTGGACTAAAAGATATACTAGCAGCCCCCTTTCATGTACGTTAGATTCAATGACTATTTGGAGGAATGAAATTGTTTGCAAACCTGATTCTGAAGAGCATGATGATAAAGGAAGAAGAAACATTCTATATATGATGAATCTCACTACTAATGAAGTAAAGAGGTCTGTTATTCCCTATGGTGACTCTATTCTTAGTATTTACAATTATGTGGAAAGCCTTGTATCAGTTGGCAACAACTACATTGAGGAATCTTGATAATAGGTCCAAGTTATTACGTTGCAGATTTACATTGTTGAACAACTTTTGGTGAAATGGAATCTCTAATGTTTTAGAACTTATATACCTATACTATTTGATGTTATTTAGAGTTATCCAGAATGCAGATATTTAATAGCAGACATGCCTCTTATTTGGGTTTTGTTGTCCTTTACTATGCCAATGTTCTGCTTTTTTAGGTGAAAATTATACCCCGGTTTATTATATTGTATGAGATTGAGAGGTCAGGAGTAATCAATGCTTCCCTCCCTCTCGTTGCTTTAAATTAAAACCTCTTTCTTTCAATTTTCTTTGTTAATCTGCTCTTTCCATATTCATTTTCTGTAGGCATAATTGATGGGGTTATCTAGTTATGGTTTTGGGTTTCTTGCTTGACGATATTGCTTGACATATCCACAATCAATGGGAGTTATCTAATTCTTCTATCTGTTTACATTGCACTCAATTTTGGTTTTCTTCTATTTTGGATTAATGAATGCATTTTCCTTTTTTTCTTTGCTCGAGTTCAAGTTTTCCTCCTCTTCCATTACCTTTTGATATTATAAACTTGTTCATTTTGGGTAGTGGAACCTTCCATTGGAAATGGGCATTGTTAGCTTTATATGCTAGATTTCATTAAGATGTCACAATTTGTTCAAGTTTTGTGCAGTCATTCATACATGTCTGCTTGCCCACTGCCCCTAAATTGTGGATGGGGATTGGAAATTCTTGAAATTGTTATGAATATTAATTATGTGGATGTCCATTAGCTCATATCCAGGCCAACTTGCTCTTCCGGTCAATATGATAGGTAAGATTAAATATCACTGTGCATTACTGTAGCAATTCACTATGTGGCACTGTAGCATCAGGATTCTACTATTCATCACTGTAGCACACGGAGAAGTTTACTGTAGCATCACGGAAAAGTACTGTAGCAAGTTACTGTAGCACTGAAAAATTTCTATAAATAGGGGTCCTGGGTTATGTATTTTAATGTACAAGTGAATGAGAATATCTCTCTAATTTATCTCTCTAGAATTTCTCTCTTCTACTCTCTTATTATCAACATTTTTATAACACGTTATCAGCACGAAGCTCTGCCAAAGGTATGATATTCTTATAATTTCTTTGATAATTTATACTTTATTTTATAATATCTTTATTTCATAGATCTGGGATAGTCTGAGCCATTATATGGAATTAAGAAATATATCTTTACCGATTGTTGTGAACATCGGGTTCCATGGCTAGGATTGGAGATCACTATTATTGTTATATCTGATATATATCATTTACAAGTTTATTTATATTATTATTATTACTATGACCAGAAGCCATCCACATCCAATTTCTGAAATCATATGACCAGAAGTCATATTATTTGAATTTTTATTATATGGCCAGAAGCTATATCCCTATGATCTCCTATTATATGGCCAGAAGCCATATCTATATGATTCCTTATTATATGACTAGAAGCCATATATATCACAGCCAGAAGCTATGTATAACTTTTATTTATCCTGAAGATAAAAAGTCAGATGCTATATATATTTAATTTCTCATCATAAGATTAATTAGCTTGAAACCATAATACAAATTAGTCTAAAGCCATGAGACTATTTGGCCTGAAGCCATAAGAACTAAATGGCCCGAAGCCATAAAGTTTTAATTTTTGTTACAATATCTTACTTTATGAATTATTTATTGTCTTTATGAATTTCCTGTTACTATATTGCATTTTTATATTTTATATTTTATGAATGCCCCTTTTTATTACATTATTCTGAATTAAGTTAAATTTTGTAATATATAAATTTATGACTCTTGTTATTACCAAAAAGGAACTATTTATCTTAAATGCCTGATCCATAATTTTTCTACACCACCATTTGCATAAAGGCCTCAAAATTCAATATTTGGCCATGAAAGACCCACTTGTTCTTTGGAACAATTTAAAATAAATGTATGATCACCAGAAGATGGTCATCCTTCCAAAAGCTTGTATAAATAGATACATCCAATTTGCTCCTGCGGTAGCAATATTGTGAAAAAAAAGGTTTAAGAAATATGTTAAATTAATTTCTTGCATCCTTGTGGCTGAACAAAATAATGAGCTTTTATTAAAAAAAAAAGCATGAATCCCGTCCAATAGGCTTAACTCCATTCCCAGAAGCGAATGTAGTAATAAATGAATTTATTTGTGGCCGTGGACGTGGCTATAGCCGTAAACATGACAATGGTCGAAATCATGGTGGTTCAAATTCCTACCAGAAGTAGGGAAAATGTTGATAAGAATCATAAAAGCGAAAATAGTAGGAAAATAAAAATGTTGTAAATCCATGTTATTGTTGTGATGGTAAGGGTTATTAGTCTCATACCTGTTATATACCAAGACACTTAGTTGAACTTTACTAAGAATCAATAAAAATAATGGTAAATGATCAACAACTGAAGTAAATAATGTAGATTAGGCTAAGAATTCTGAGTATAAAATATGGATATTACTTATTTGGATGTTGCTGATCTTTATCTATTTGAACTTTTATCAAATATATTTATCTTAATTATGTTTTTATGTTTTCTTTAATGAAGAATGAATCATACTGGCATCAATCCTGAAGATTTATGTCTCATTGATAGCGCAACAACCAACACCATACTCAGAAATGATAAATATTTTTCTTCCTTGGTGATGCAAAAAGCTAATGTTCAGACTATATCTGGTAGTATAAATTTGATCGAAGGCTCCGGAAGAGCTAATATTTTGTTACCGGAAGGAACAAAATTATGTATTGATAATGCAATTTATTCTACCAAGTCTGGAAGAAACTTATTAAGTTTCAAGGATATCCGCAGAAATGGATATCATATAGAAACAACAACTAAAAGTAATGAAGAATATCTTGTTGTTACAAAAATAGTTGCTGGTAGAAAATGCATATTAGAAAAGTGTCCTGCTTTTTCTTCTGGCTTATATTATACATTTATAAACACAATTGAAACACATGTTATTGAGAACCGGAAGTTCACTAATACAGACCAGAAATCTATTAATGTAAACCAGAAGTTTACTAATGAATTTAATGTTTGGCATGACCGGTTAGGCCATCCTGGTTCAATTATGATGCGACAAATAATTGAGAATTCATGTGGACATACCCTGAAGTGTAAACAAATACCACAATCCCATGATTTCTCATGTACTGCATGTTCCAAGGGAAAATTAATTATTCGCCCCTCACCAAGCAAAGTAGAAAGTGAGTCTCTCACATTTCTAGAACGGATACAGGGAGATATTTGTGGGCCAATACACCCATCATGTGGACCATTTAGATATTATATGGTTTTAATTGATGCATCAACTAAATGGTCACATGTGTGTTTATTATCTTCTCGCAACCTGGCGTTTGCGAGATTACTTGCTCAATTAATTAGATTAAGAGCATATTACCCTGATTATCCTATCAAGAAAATACGTCTTGATAATGCTGGTGAATTTACTTCAAAAGCTTTTAATGAATATTGTATGTCCCTTGGAATTGATGTTGAACATCCTGTAGCTCATGTTCATACATAAAATGGACTTGCAGAATCATTGATTAAAAGGTTGCAACTAATTGCAAGACCTTTACTTATGAAATCTAATCTCCCAATTTCTGCTTGGGGCCATGCCATTTTGCATGCATCAATGTTAATTCGTATCAGACCAACAAGTTACTTAAAGATTTCCCCCTTACAAATGGTTTTTGGTCAGGAACCTAATATTTCCCATATAAGAACTTTTGGGTGTGCGGTATATGTGCCAGTAGCACCACCACAACGCACTAAAATGGGTCCTCAAAGAAGGATGGGAATATATGTTGGGTATGAATCTCCTTCAATCATAAAATATTTAGAACCATCTACGGGAGACTTATTTACTGCACGATTTGCCGATTGTCATTTTGATGAATCACTTTTCCCAACATTAAGGGGAGAGAATAAGCATATGGGTAAGGAAATTAGCTGGAATGAATTATCATTGGCTCATTTTGATCCTCGTACAAATCAATGTGAACTGGAAGTTCAAAAGATAATTCATTTACAGAATTTAGCTAATCAAATGCCAGAAGCATTTACTGACCCTAAGAAAGTGACAAAGTCACATATCCCAGCTGCTAATGCTCCTGTTAAAATTGATGTCCCTGAAGGACAATCTACTATGAATGAATCTAAAGCACACCTGAAGCGTGGCAGACCCATCGGTTCCAAAGATAGAAATCCTCGAAAAAGAAAAGGAGCAAAGAATATAAATGGTCAAATTGAGGATAATCAAGAAAATTTAATAGCTCCAGAAGAGCCATCTCCTGAAGAGTTATTATCTTCAATAGAGATATCTCCAGAAGAGAATGTTGTAGTCCCAGAAGAGACCCAGGTACCTGATATATGTGAAAATAATGAGATCTCAATAAATTATGTTATGAATGGAATCCGATGGGATCGAAATGAAGTCAACGTTGACGACATTTTTGCTTATCATATAGCAAAAGATGTAATGAATAATATTGAGGATCATGAGCCAAAATCCATTAGCGAGTGCCAACAAAGAAAAGATTGGTTCCTATGGAAAGATGCCATTAATGCAGAATTGAAATCATTGGAAAAACGAAAAGTGTTAGGACCTGTAGTCCTTACACCTGAAGATGTAAAACCAGTTGGATGCAAATGGGTTTTTGTACGAAAGAGAAATGAAAATGGTGAAATAATAAGATATAAGGCACGTCTTGTAGCCCAAGGCTTTACACAAAGACCTGGCATTGATTTTGAAGAAACGTATTCACCTGTAGTGGATGCGACTACTTTTCGTTATTTAATTAGCCTAGCCGTAAAAGAAGGGCTTGATCTGCATCTAATGGATGTCGTGACTGCCTATTTATATGGGTCACTTGACAATGAAATTTATATGAAAGTCCCTGAAGGACTTAAGGTGCCAGAAGCATCTAATTCAAGTTTTCGAGAACAATATTCAATTAAGTTAAATAAATCCCTGTATGGCCTGAAGCAATCAGGGCGTATGTGGTATAATCGTCTTAAAGAATATCTGTTGAAAGAAGGATTCAAAAATGATCCAATATGCCCATGCATTTTTATAAAAGGATCTAATAGTGAATTTGCTATAATTACTGTTTATGTTGATGATATCAACATTATTAGAACTCCTGAAGAGCTCCAAAAGGCAATTCATTGTTTGAAGAAAGAATTTGAGATGAAGAATTTGGGAAGAACAAAATTCTGTCTTGGACTACAGATTGAGTATCTCAAAAATGGGATCTTTGTATATCAAGAAACTTATATAAAAAAGGTTCTAAAGAGATTTTACATGGATAAATCTCATCCATTGTGCACACCAATGATTGTAAGGTCTCTAAAGCCAGATAAAGATCCATTCCGACCGCGAGTAATCAGCGAAGAAGGTGATGAAGAACTACTTGGTCCAGAAGTACCATATCTTAGTGCTGTTGGAGCACTAATGTATCTTGCTAATCATACACGTCCTGATATATCCTTTGCTGTTAATTTATTAGCAAGATTTAATTCTTCACCAACACGAAGGCATTGGAATGGAATAAAACATATTTTTCGTTATCTAAGAGGCACTATGGATATGGGGTTATACTACTCAAACGTATCTAAGCATGAACTGGTAGGTTATGCAGATGCTGGATTTTTATCAGATCCACATGATGGTAAATCACAAACAAGCTATCTGTTCACATGTGGAGGTACAACTATTTCATGGCGATCAATGAAACAGACTATATCAGCCACATCATCAAACCATGCAGAAATTCTAGAAATACATGAAGCAAGTCGAGAATGTGTGTGGTTGAGATCAGTAATACATCATATACGAATAAATTGTTATTTATCTTTAGGCAAAATGGCACCAACAGTTCTATATGAAGATAATACTGCATGCATTACTCAACTTAAAGAAGGCTATATCAAGGGAGACAGAACGAAGCATATTTCACCAAAATTCTTCTTTACTCGTGACCTTCAAAAGGATGGTGAAATAGATGTCCAGCAAATTTGTTCAAGTGAAAATCTAGCAGATTTATTCACAAAGTCACTTCCAGGTACAATCTTTGAAAATCTTGTCTATGACATTGGCCTTCGGAAATTTAGAGATATCAACTGATGTTGTCAAGAGGGGGAGTCGATACACGCTGTACTCTTTTTCCCTTATCTAGGTTTTGTCCCACTGGGTTTTCCTAGAAAGGTTTTTAATGAGGCAGCACTGAACAGTGTATCAATGAATGATGTACTCTTTTCTTTGGCTAGGTTTTTATCCCATTGGGTTTTTCCTAGTTAAAGTTTTTAATGAGGCACATTCATAATAGACATCCAAGGGGGAGTGTTATGAATATTAATTATGTGGATGTCCATTAGCTCATATCCAGGCCAACCTGCTCTTCCGGTCAATATGATATGTAAGATTAAATATCACTGTGCATTACTGTAGCAATTCACTGTGTGACACTGTAGCATCAGGATTCTACTATTCATTACTGTAGCACACGGAGAAGGTTACTGTAGCATCACGAGAATCACTGTAGCAGCACGGAAAAGTACTGTAGCAAGTTACTGTAGCACTGAAAAATTTCTATAAATAGGGGTCCTGGGTTATGTATTTTGATGTACAAGTGAATGAGAATATCTCTCTAATTTATCTCTCTAGAATTTCTTTCTTCTACTCTCTTATTATCAACATTTTTATAACAGAAATTTAGTTTTTTGTGTGGCAATTTTAATGCTGTGTCATTGATTTATTGAAACTGATTTAGTCTTCAGTGGAAGTAGTTTTATTAGACTTCTACAGTTCTACTGCATCAAGTTGTTTTGTTTTTTATAAACTTAATGGATTTTTTTTAATAAAAAGACAAAATGATATTAAATGAAATAACAAAGTCTACAGATTGTAAATAGACTTGAAACATAAATTAGTGCCGATAAAATTGAAATAAACAATTTAGAAAGGGTCCTAACAGTAACATTCGAAAAATCAAAGATTAGTGTTAAGATTTCCTATCAAGTGATATCAAGTCCCAAAAATAAGTCATTAGGAATATGAATGAAGCATTTCTTGACATAATAGATGACCAGCTAATACTTGCAATCTGTTTGTTGCAACTCAGAATTTCAAACCTAGAATACAGCATTACACAGGCACTTGGAATGAAAAGTTGCTCCTGGAGTGGCTTGACTTTACCATAGAAACTCCTTAATGGGAGAACCCTAGTGGCAAATAATTCCATGACAATAGTGTTTCTCAAGTTTTTTATACTTGTGGAATATAATATCCTGACCATCATCATTTATTAGTAGTCAAGACTCTACTGTATTCTTTAAAAAGATAGGACGAACTGGTGTATTAGAAGTAGAGATGATATTGGACTATTTCTTTTTCCTTGGTGTAAGGCTAGATTTCGCTTTCCCTAAATGAAATTCGAGAGACAAATCACATGATTCACCAAGTGAGAGTATAACCATCATTTATCAAAGTTAACAAAGTGTCATGCTCTTAAATTCAGAAAAAATAAATTTGGGCAATTTAATATTAAGGCATCCAAACCATAAGCTTATTGTAAAAGGACTGGAAATGAATAGATGCTCTAATATCACATCCAAATAAGCAAAGATGTGAGAGGGGAGATGATGCTGATTTAAAATGTCATTAAAGGATACAATATATTGTAAAAAGCTTCCAAATAAAGAGCAATTGTTTATATAAAAGTTTTAACCTCCATAAGAACTTTCAAAAAACATATGTTATTTCGGTGAATGCATTTGTGAGAAGTGATTTACACCATCCTTGACAATATAGACCCCTGCAATATTAATTTGACTGGGAAATTTATAATAGAAACATGCATGTCTATAATGGCCTTAGCAATAGTTGGCAAGTATAGGAATTGAAGTAATTATGTTGATGATTTCATCTAACAGAAGTCTAAGATTAAGGAACATGCCTCAAAATTTACTTCAAATTTATTTTTGAAATTCAACAGTTTCAATAATTCGAGAAAGGGAGAATTTAAAATTTATTTGCCACGCAATTTAGCGATAAATGTTTTGATAAGTAACAGTAAATTACAAAATAAAAATCTCCTAAAGTTAAACTAAAGCTTGAATTCTTGTTTGGACTTGGTTAGTAGAACAAAAAAAAAAAAAATATATATATATATATATATATATATATATATATATATATATATATATATATATTGTGTTGGAACTTGGAACTCAATATATAATATAGGGAAAAATTTACCTTTTGATCTCTCTAATTTTGTTTCTATTGAAATTTAGTTATTAAATTTGGAACCTGGGTAACCCAATCTCTATATTTTAAGCTCTTGGCCTTAATGTATCCAAATTCTAACAACAAATTATTGATTGAGGTGGTAAGGGGTTTCACCCACATAAATAGGAGAATATAAGTTTGAATCCTGAGAATGACACTTGTTGGAAGATTGTCAACCTTGTGTAGAGATCTATAAAAAAAAATTACATCATTTTGTTTATTAAAATATAGGACTAATGTTTTTTTTTTAAAATCTTATGAAATATATCATTTGTTTTTTTTTAAATATAGGACTGATGTTTTTTTTTTGTGGTCAAACAAAATTCCAAGTGTAAATTGCCTACAATATGGGGATAAAAACACCAAGTTTTTTCATTCGTCGGCACTGATCAGAAATAAAAGAAGCCAAATTGAGGCCTTAAAAAATGACCAGGGGTAGTGGATAACCGACCAGGATCAACTGAAACAGATGACACTTGATTTCTTCATAGATCTCTACACAAAAGGTATAGAGATGGAACCCACCCAAAGCTGGCCGATCTAATTTAATATGTTTAGTGAGAGTTAGCTTTTGGATAAACAAAAAGAAGTAAAAATGTGGAGATAAAGAATGCAACATTTGACATGGGGGACTTTAAAGAGCCTGGCTTGGAAAGAATACAGCATTTGAAATGAGGGCTTTTAAAGAGCCTGGCCATGATGGCATCCAACCTCATTTTTCTAGACTCAATGGGATATTGTAGGGTGCAAAATCTATGACTTGGTGCAGAATCTATTCAGGAATCTGGAGGGAATAGAAAGCATATATCAAACCCACATCTACTTGATTCCTAAGGTTGACAATCCATCAAGTATCAAGGATTTCAGGCAATTTCATTATGCAATGTTAGCTTCAAAATACTCAGTAAAGTGTTGACCAATTGATTGAAGAAGGTCATGGATTACTTAATTCACCCTACCCAATGCAGTTTTATAGCAGGTTGGAATATTTATGACAACATAATTCTAGCTTAGGAAGCCATCCACACTATGCGTAACAAGAAAGGAAATAAGGGTTATGTGGCCATTAAGGTTGACATGGAGAAGGCCTATGATTGATTAGATTGGAGCTTCCTATAATTTAATCTTCATAGTTTGGGGTTAAATAACTGTTTTGTGCACTTGATTATGAGATGTATAATGTCGTGTCCATGAAAGTATGCTGGAATGGTTCTTTATCAGAGACATTCAGACCCACATGAGAGATTAGGCAAGGTGGCCCTTTAAGCCCCCTACCTTTTTGTAATTTGCAAGGAAAGGTTAAGCCAAATGATCAATAAAGAGGTTCAAGCGGGCAGTTGGAAGCCTCTAAAATTCAGCAGTATGGGTCCAAACTTGTTCCATTTATTCTCTGTAGATGATCTAATCTTGTTTAGTGAATTTTCGGTGGATCAAATGAGAAAAATCAAAAAGGTCAAGCAGTTTTTTTGTAAAGTTTCAGGGCACAGAATTAGCTTGTCAAAATCGAGAGTCTTTGTGTCGCCAAATGTTCATTTCAACCGTGCTAGTGAACTAAGCGACCTCTTAGGGGTTAATCTCATAGCAGACTTGAAAAGGTATTTGGGAGTGCCGCTCTTACACAAAAGAGTAGTTAAGTTAACTTGTGCCTAGGGGTGGAAACAGGCCAGGCCAGGCCAGGCTTCTGCCTTAACAGACCAGGCCTGTTTTGTGACATAGCTTAAGCCTGGCCTGTGGCTTATTAAAGGCCTTTTTTTGGGGCCTAAGTCTGGCTTGTACACAGGCTTGCCCTGCCCTATGGCCTGAAAATAAGAGGCCAACATAGGGTAGTTCTTGGAAATGGATCTATTCAATAAGAGGCCATAAGAATATCCAATTAGCAGCAAGAGATTCTCATAAGCATTGACATAATGTATCCATGGACTAATAACACAAACTAATCTATGCAATGACAATCTGGGAATTACAGCATAGCCTATTCTGCTGGCAGCTAATCTCCAGATGAAAGCAAAACACAGTCTGTGCAATCTTCCTCATTCAATCCAACCTGCAATCTAATGCCATTCAATATGTAAGAGCTCTCATTCATTAGAAGAAAAATTGCATTGAGAAGACCTTTGGTAAGACATTTATCATCCAGAAACTTAGACCTTGCATTAAATTCCTCTAATTCCCAAAAAAAAACCAGCACATTATTTAAGATAGAGAATTGAACCTATCTTGTTCATATAATTTGTAATGGCATAAAACCAACTAAGACCAACTTGTTCATATAATCTCCTAAATGCCTGCAACACATATCACTGGCATGATATTCAAGCGCACATAAACACACATTTACATTTAACAATTATAAACTTTGAATAAGATCATAATACAAAAATTCCTCCCAAGATTCATCATTATATTCAAGGTTTTAACAACAACTCTTTTTGGACATGTCAATGCCAGATTACATATGACGATCTGTAGGAGGTATTGTGTTTGGTTTAAATTGAATAAGAGAGTAGTATGCCTATGAATGATGCTCTAATATGGGACTTTTTAGAAATCCATAAAGATTTTCTGAGCTCAACTTCAACTTGTACAACTACTTTAAAGCACTCATATTAAGATCATGAAATTATCCCATGTTTGAAACTATGAACGATCAGGAAAGAAGACATACTTCAACATCTGTGACCACAGTTCCATCTGAGAGAATGGCATGAATTCTTCCCATAACCTAAAAGAGAGATAACCATATTGTAATAGTATCCCTCCAAATCAAAGAAATTCCAGTAATCTAGAATACTAAATATTCAACGTGCATTAACAATGAGAACATTTTCTCACAAGGTAAACATCTCCAAATAACCACATCATATAAATTTTGTAGAATAAAAAAGAGAAAGATCTAACTGACTTCCCTTTGAGAAACGTGGAGCTATATGGCATTTCCAGATCACCATATATAGAATCAAAAAGTAATTTTCATAACCCACTAAATAAACAGTAAAAGCTCACCCCAAAGAAAGAAAGACCAGTGAAGAACATAACATCATGATTCATACCATTCTTATTGAAGACATAAGCAATTATATTGCAAGAAAATTTGCTTTCAACAGGTAAAACATAGGGAATCCAAACTCACAGTTTCATAGTTGAGGTCTTGATTCTCTTGCGGAGAGTAGTCATCTGAACTTATATCGGACATTATGAGAAAGCTATTTTCTTCCAGAAACATAGCAGCATACTAGCAAATAACAAAGAAACAAACCAAAAGAGTAAATAGAAAGGAAGAGCATCAAATCGAAACAATAAATAGACATAGCACGAGATCTGGAGATAAACGAAAGAAGAGAAGAAATAGAAAATCGAAAGAGAAGAGTGAACTTGGGACGACTACGGAGAAAGTAGGTGACGGTGAATCTCAGAGAAAGGACATCTGCTAGGTGACAGTGACGCGTTAGGGCTTAGGTTCAATTGTTAAAGAATCAAGGGCTCAAGGCGAAGAAATGAAGAGAATCAAGGGCGATGAAGAAAGAAGGGAGACTGGGTGAGATTGTGCCGAAGTGATTGAGCTGGGTGGTGAGAGTGGGAGTTAGGGTTCGAGGCTAAGTAGTGACTGAGACCATTGAGAGTGAGATGAAAGAAGATAATGGGTTAGTGAGAGTGTGTTGGGTTTCGATCAAAGAGTGGGTGTTGGACTGTTGGGTGAGTTTGGGCGGCCCACCATTTTTTTTATAAATATTAACAGGCCGACCTGTTAAGCCTAAAAGGCTTATTAATAGGCCTGGGCCTGACCTTTTATTCTGACAGGTCAGGCTTGATTAGGCCAGAAACAGGTTAGGCCACAGGCCCCTAACAAGCCGCCTGGCCTGTTTCTACCCTTACATGTACCCCTCTAGTTGTAAAAGTTCGACATAAATTGTCAAGCTGGAAAAGACGGCTACTAAACATAGCAGGTAAATAAGTACTCATCAAATTGGTGCTTACTACTATTCCTTCTTACCAAATATAGTCAATGTTAATTCCAAAGGGGGTCCTTGCTGATATTGAAAAACTTAGTCAAAGTTTCTTTTGGAACCTATAGGCTGAAGGAAAAAAACTCCATCTTATAGCTTGGGACACAATTAAAAGGGATAAGGAAAATGGAGAACTGGGGTTTAAAGACCTTGTTAGTCAAAATGAGGCTTTTATTATGAAATTATGTTGGAGCTTGATTACCAAGCCATGGATTTTGTAGGTTAACTTTCTGCTTACTAAATATGGTTTCTTGGAGGGAAAAATTCCAAAGGTGGAAAAAAGAAGGAACCATTTTGAGGTTTAGAAGGCAATAACGTCAGTTTGGGATGCATTTCGTAAAGGGGTAGGAAGTCAGATAAAAAATGGAGAATCTACGAATGTGTAGTGGGACCTATGGCTATCTTTTGACTGCCCACTTATCCAATATGTGGATAAGAATCTCCAATTCTTAGATCTGAAAGCTAAAGTCAACTCTTTTGTTAAGCCTAGTGGTGAGCGGGATGTAGGGAAATGGAGATCCTTCTTTCCATGCTGGGTAGTAGATAGAATTATACAAGTGAATCCCCTATTTGGCACAAGTGAAGATTTGATTCCTTGGAAAAAAATATGATGATGGCGCATTCAGTGTAAAATCTGCATACCAATGGATAATCGAGTTTACAGACCAAGCCACGGAGCCATTATGGAAGAGCATTTGGAGATGGTAGATTCCAGAGAAATTTAAATACTTCATGTGGCAAGTGTTTCATGAGAAACTTCCTACAAACTCACTCAGGGCAAAATGTAGCCTTAGTAATAATAATGAGTGTCCTTTTAAGTGTAATTGTGAGGAGTCTATAATACATATTCTAAGAAATTGTGAGCTTGCAAACAGTGTTTGGTCTATCATAATTAATCCAATTTATTACTTTGCTTTTTGTGTGGCAACTTGCAGGAACGGTTATAGTGGAATGCAAAACATTCCCCAAGAAGCAGAAGAACAACAGATGGCCCTGGAAACGCATCTTCGGGCTGGTTTGTTGATCCTTATGGAAAAATTGCTGCAGGAAAGCACTCGAGGGAACAAGTAATTGTAGTAATAACATTATACACTGATGCTTCCACCTCTTACATGGAGAGATAGCGGATGGAAGAAACAAACACATGATTTTTTAGATTCCGGCATGAGTTGAAGCAAGATAGGTTGCACCTACAGAGGGCTATGTTAGATTAGACTTAGATGGTTCACTTAATGCACATAAATAGCATGTGGAGGTATATTAAGAGATAGTGCTGGAGCTTGGATTGGCGGGTTTCAATGTAAGTTGGGGATGCTACACTCTTTGATATCATCAGAAATACAGGCAACAAAAGGATTACAGATGTGCAAGTTGAAGGGATTGAAGCAGGTGAAATTATTCTTGGATTCTCTAACAACCATTCAACTTTTAATGATGGATAATGGTTCCACACACCTATTAGCTGCAGATATTATTGAAATTAGGCACTTGATTCATTCGAATTAGGATTTAGAAATTACGCATGCACATAGGGAAAGCTTACTATGTGCTGATTTTTTGTCAAAGGTGGCTCAAGATTAGAGTCGGTAAAATACGCCAACCCACGGGTTGTGGGTTGGTCAGCACCAACCCACGGGCGGGACTATATGGGCCCGCGCGGCCCACACTTTTACAGGCCGAAAAAATGCCAACCCTAACCCGTAGTGTGCGGGTTGCAGACCAGCCACGGGCCATCATTTTTTTTTAAAAAAATTATTTTTTATTTTTTAAGAAGGCTAAAAATACGAGATACATATATGTGAATTATTAAATTTATTTTCCTTACATCAGTCATTCCTCTTATAAAATTTTAAAAATATAATCCACAATTCAAGATATAAAGTTATTAAATCTGTCAAAGTTTATACATAAAAACATAAAATAATCCTCAAATAATCAAGATATAATAATTTTGTTTAAAAAATAAAGGAAGAGGCTAAGATTTTTTTTATTTGGATTGGGAAGTACCAATATGGGAGTTGACAACTTATAGATTTTTTGAAATTAAAAAAAAAAAAAGCGGGCCAGCCCGCGGGCCTGTGCGGCCCACATTTTTACAGGTGAGACTTTTTCAACCCTAATCCTATCTCAACCAGCGGGCTCACGGGTTGAACCTGCGAATTGAGCCCGTATTACCAACTCTACTCAAGATTCGAATAATGAGATGTCACTATTACATTATCCTCCAGCTTTTTATTCGAATAAAATGTTAGTCGATTTAGGCTAAGATTTATGATTATAGTCACTGTTTTGTAATGTTAATTTAGTGTATCTTAATACTCAAGTGATATGCTTGTCATTGTAATTCAAAAAAAAAGGGCTAAAGTTTTGCATGATTAAATTATGAAGATTAAATTGCAATGAGCCAAAGTTTAAAAATTGAATTATAACTAATTCAAAATTATGCAGATTAAATTGTATCGAGATAAAACTTAAAAATTGAGTTACAACTGGCTCAATAAAGCAAAAATATTAATTTTTTCTATAATATAATCATTTATATTTTTGAATTAATATTTACTCAAGGTTTCAGTTTGGGGCCAAACCACAAGTTTTGAACATGGTCCAGTAAAACTAATGGTGTGTTTGGAAAACCACCAAACTGTGGTTTGAAACCACGGTTTCTGTAAATCGAGACAAAACTCTTCTCATATACTTACCTCGTAAATCATAAAAACTATTCTCAAAAACTAATCCAAACACACACTAAGAATAATCAAATGGGAGTGCCATAAACTAGCGATCTGACTGTCCCCCTTCGACTTTGTGACCCAAAAAAGACCATCTTCTTTGGATTGCAAGGGCTTTCTTCTGAGGAATTCGTTCGAGCCGAGCATCCTGAATCAGATGGGAATGGACAGCGACGTGTTCTATCTTCCTCAGGAAATCATGAGAAACATTCTCAAACGACTTCCGGTAAAGTTCCTAATCAAATTTCAATGTGTTTGTAAAGATTGGAAAAATTTCATACAAAATCCATCTTTCATCACGGACCACCTTCAACAGTCTACTCATCAAAACCCTTCTCTTCTTTTGGAATGTAATGACCTTAATATTCCTTTGCGCTAGCGCTTGAATCTGCTGAATTGCGGGCTGCAAGTCTGCGAAGTTCAGAATTCGCCTTTAAACTATTCATTAGGGGATGCTAGTATCGTTGGTTCCTGCAATGCCCTCATTTGTCTCAAAATCCATCAGTTTAACCAATCTCCTAGTTCACTTTCATTTTGGAATCTTGCGACGACAGCAGTCAGACATGTTCCTAGGACAAGAACTGACTTTTCTTACTTTGATGACTATGTGACAGGATTTGGGTTCAGTCTGATGGTTAATGATTACAAGATAGTAAGAACTTATGCTGAGTTTTATGATGTGATTACTCAAGTGGAAGAGTTTTCGTTAAATAGGGGGACATGGAAGGCAATAGATATCGGGAACTTGAAAGGGGTGAGACTTAATTCTAAAACTGTCACGGCTAATAAAGCCATATTTTGGTGTGGGGTAAAGCTAGTTAGTGAAAGAAGGAGGGTGAAGACAATATGGAGTACCAGGAGGATAAAGATTATATGGAGGAGGCTAAATATGAGGTTGATGTGATAGTTTCATTTGACATAGCAAAGGAAGTGTTTACAGTGATACCAAGGCCCAAGTTGGACTATGATGTATATAAAAATCTTACTATTTATGAGAACAAACTTACCATATTTTGTGACATTTGGGAAAATGATGAAAGACCTTATTTGATTGATTTTTTGGTGCTAGATGAGGGTACATGTGCATCTGGGTAGACATGGAGCTGGACTAAAAGATGGAGCGAGATTAAAAGATGTACTAGCAGTCCCCTTTCATGTTTTTTAGATTCAATGACTATTTGGAGGAATAAAATTGTCTACAAACCTAATTCTGAAGAGTATGATCATAACGGAGGAAGAAAAGTTTTATGTACTATGAATCTCTATACTAATGAAGTGAAGAGGTTTGTTATTCCCTATCTTGACTCTATTCGTAGTATGTACAATTATGTAGAAAGCCTGGTATCAGTTGGCAACAACTACATTGAAGAATCTTGATCCTAGATCCAAATTATTACATTGTAGATTTAACATTGTTGAAGAACATTTGGTGAAATGGAATCTCTAATATTTTAGTACATTTTATACCTATATTATTTGATGTTATTAATGCAGATATTTAACAATAGACGCGGCTCTTATTTGGGTTTTGTTTTCCTTTACTATGCCAATGGTATGCTTTTTTAGGTGGAAAATATACCAACGGTTTATTATATTGTATGAGATTGATAGGTCAGAAAATTAATTAATGTGCCCCCTCCCTCTCATTGCATTAAATTAAAACCTCTCTTTCAATTTTCTTTGGTTACCTTGCTCTTTCCAAATTCATCTTCGGCAGGCATAAGTGCTGGGATTATATGGTTATGGCTTTAGGTTTCTTGCTTGATGTTGTTACTTGACATATCCACAATCAATGGGAGTTATCTAGTTCTTATATTTGTTTACCTTTCACTCTCTATTTTTGCTTTCTTCTATTTTGGACTAACGAATGCATTTTCCCATTTTTTTCTTTAGTTGGGTTCAAGTCTTGCCTATGATATTGCGGAAGTATGCGTTGTTAGCTTCATCTTCTAGATTTCATTAGGATGTCACAATTTGTTTTTGAGTTTTGTTCATTCATTCATATATGTTTGCGCTTCCACGCCCCCAAACTTGTAGATGGGATTGGGAATTTTTGAAATTTAGTTATTTGTATGGGCATTTTCATGCCATGACAGTGATTTATTGAAACTGCTTTAGTTTTCAGTGGAAGTAGTTTATTAGACCTTCTACAATGTCAAATTGCATGATTTTCTTTGAAAAACGTGCGCGCGCGCGTAATTATAATTGCTGATGTGCGAATGTTTTGGGACTTGTCCATGGAACATATTGGTGTTATATTGAAATATCATTTGAGAGAGGTGACAAAAGCAAAGCAAATTTGAATTTGTTGCCAATTTTTTTCATTTGTAGTTGAGAAATGAATTAAATTGATTTTTGTAAGCAATTTTCCATCTTATTAAGAGCTGGTCTGTTCTCTTTGGATCATTGTTTGAAATAGAATATGGAAACAGAGTGTCGGCTAGTGTGAATGGAAAACGTCGGCAAGCGTCGGTAAGTTTCAGCTGAAGGGTTAGTAGACGGCAGAGGAGTTGGTGGCAGTGTTTGTTGACTATTACATTATTTAATGAGTTTTTTTCTCTTTCCTTGAGTAGTATAAATAGGTGTACCAATGTTATTGTAAATATATGAGTTTGAATAAACATTTGAGTTTGGTTCCTATATCATTTTGGTATCAGAGCTTGGTTCCAGAAGGTTAGAGAGCGAGAGAGTGAGGAGTGTGTGAGAAACAAAAACGTTGAGAAAACGGTGGTGTTGGAATTGCACCTTCGGAGCATTTTTTTTAAAGAAACCGACCTCACCATCGTGTTCAGAAGGCCGAAAAACCTCAAGAAAGTACCGGACATCCTAAAATATGGCCTCCACGAGCATCGCCGGAAAGTTACCGGAATAGTGCTCACGATCGTCGGAATAGTCACCGGAATCTAGAGGTTGAAGATGATAACGTCATTCGCCACGTCATCTTGACCTGTCTAGTCAGTGACAGATCAGCCAACCGTTAACTGCCACGTGTCAGGACCTGCCACGTCATCAAGTCCAGTCAGCTAAACTTTTCAAAATTACAATTTTGCCTTAGAATTTTGGTTACAATTACAATTTTTGACCCAAATTTTTCAGAAATTGTGTGTTTGGCCCAAAAGTTTACAAAATTACATTTTTGTCCCAAACCTTTCCAACATTACAATTTGACCCCCAAATTTTTTTGCCAAAATTACATTTTTACCTTTCCTTCCCAAAAACACTAATCATATCCCTATATCTTTCCGCCCTATACCTAATAATTGTGTACTTTAAGCCATAACCTTACAAATATAGCCCCAAAATGCCTCCAAGACGCAGGAACATGCATGAGATTGAGATGGAAGAAATGAGACAATAGCTACAGGAGCTGGAAGCTACTGTAGAAATGCAGCAAGCTTTGTTAAAAACTAGCAGAGAACCCCCAGAAGGCGATTTGGATAGCAGTAGTTTGTCATCCACTGATTATCATTGCCGTCCTCGACAACCATCATTCCACCCTAATGACATTAAGGTGGATGTGCCTGAATTTGAAGGAAGGCTCCAGCCAGAAGAATTCATTGATTGGCTTCAAACTGTTGAACGAGTTTTTGAATACAAGGAGATTCCTGATGAGCAGAAGGTTAAAATTGTCGCCATCAAGCTGAAGAAACATGCGTCCATATGGTGGGAAAATCTCAAGAAACGGCGTGAAAGAGAAGGAAAAGGCAAAAGGTAACTGTAAGTTTCTCCCTGAAAATTATTATCAAGATAAACTTTCTTCAATTACATAATCTCAGCCAAAAGGTTATGTCTGTGGAAGAATATACCAGGGAATTTAAAAAGCTCATGATGAAGTGCGATATCCAAGAGAAAGAGGAGCATACAATAGCCCGTTATCTTGGAGGGTTGAATGCCAATATTGCCCATCCAGTGCAGCTCCAACAATACTGGACGCTAGACGATGTCATCCGTATCGAGAGGCAATTACCCAAAAGGTTTCCGTATCAACCATCTTCCTCAACCAGAATTCCTTTTGATGGATGTAAGGCAAATGTGAATTAGCCTAGCTCTTCAAGCAAGCCTCCACCAAAGACCTCCAAGGTGTTAGAACTGGCTGACACCTAAGAGGGGGGTGAATTGGGTATGTGATAAGAAAGTATGATCTTTTAAAATCTTTTCGCAACTTATCAAATCAATACATGCGGAAGTATAGAAACATAAGCATATATGTAAATCATATATGCTGGAAATGTAAAAGCATAGAGAAGAGAATATGCAATCTGTGATTTATCCTGGTTCGGTCCAATCCATGATGACCTACGTCCAGTCCCCAGGCTCCTCCTGAGATTTCCAATCTACTATCTTCTTGTTTAACCGGGCACAAGAAAAGCCGCTACAAATCTATTACACATTCACTTCCCCTTACACACTGTAAAGTTTACACCTTCTTACAGCAAGTCGAGCAAAGCAATCCGAAGACCTTTCTCTCCTGCTTACCCGTGCAAGTCTTATGGGCAGCAACGTTCTCTCTTGCTTACACCACTGTAAGTCTTACGAGCAGCAACGTTTTCTACTGCTTGCACCTTGTAAGTCTTATGATCAGAAAGTCTTACTGGCGATTCTCTCTACAACTTTCCCGTAAGGTAATCAGCCCTCTCAAGGTCCCTCTACCTTGAGATCAATACAGAAGTATAGATGGTGTGTTTACAGACTCTCTCACAGAGTAGATAAATCCTTACTGAAGTACAATACAAAATATTCTCACTCTCTCAAATATACATAATATAGAAGACGAAGTAGAGCAAAGAGTGGTCGGAGGCTGAAGACTTAGGATATCAGCATGTTCATGTTCTCATCGTATTATCCGTTCTTCTGTGTTTGAATCCTCTCCTATTTATAACTGAGTTGTAGAAGATGACCGTTGTAAACATCCATCCGTTAGAGTTTGTTGATTCATTTGACACTTGAGCCCATTCGGATATTTTTCTGTTGTAATCCCATCTGATGCTTATACAGACACTACTTCATTTTCGGTTGGAGTCCCATTGCTTTGCACGGTCGTTGAGTGTATTAAAATATTTTCTCGTTGATCGTGCTCTGACATATGCTTCAGCGTTTCTTACAGTTTGCCCATTGGTCTGACAGATGCTTCAGCGTTAGGCAGTTTGTTGAATATTGCTAGTGCCCATGATTAGTTGTCGCTGAATATTGATCCGTGTATGCCATGTGATTGGTAGTGCATAACACTTGTAAATCCACTCAGAGAAATAGCTGTTAAAAAACATCACTCGGGTGATTACAGTCTTCACTGGGAGTGATTTCAGAAAATGGAAGAATTACTGGAAGTGATTTTGATTTCAATGGGGGTGATTTTGATAAATCACTTGACTGTATAAGCATTTCGTTGGTAGTGATCTTGATTTCCGGATGTGATTCTGATTTGCTGCTATTGGAACTGATTCTGTCACAATGGAGAGTATACTGAGTGATCACCGAAAGTTGTGTATCAAAATACCCATATCACTCAAACGAATCTGATCTGACTTGAAGGTATTCAGTTCACTGTAATGACTTGGATATCACTGGAAGTGCTACTGAAAGATTAGCATATCATTGACTAGATAACACTTGATTGGAAGTGATCTGAGACTGGAAGTGAAACTGAGAAAATGGAATATCAGTTCATTGGAAGTAATCTGATGCATATTGGTATTCTCTGGAAATGATAAGTTAAGGCACTAAAGGTGATCTGAGGAATTTTAATATTCACTGGAAGTGATTCAGCATTTACTGGAAGTGATTTGAGAAAGAGTGAAATTCACTGGAAGTGATCTACGAAAACAACATAATCACTCGAGTGATTTTGGTATCACTGGAAGTGATTTTGCAAACAGTGAATTTTTCTTGCAGTGATTTCAGGCGCACTGGAAGTGATTTGGCAAAGTTGAGATATCACTCAAGTGATTTGGTAGAAATCACAAATCACTCGAGTGATTCAGGATCACTGGAAGTGAAATCTGGAATAGTGAAAAATTCCTACAGTGATTCTGGCACCACTGGAAGTGATTTTTCATATCACTCGAGTGAATTCTAGAATCACTCGAGTGATCTGTTCTTCAGATCACTTTTACTTTGTTGTTGCGTTTTCAGTTTTTCAGCAAACAGATGTAAACTTCCAGATATCATAACTCTTCGAATATGGCTCCAAAATTTCTGTATTATATATTAATGAAAAGCTCTTGAAGTCTAGTTTCATATGGCATCGGTTTCAGCTCAATAGGATCAATGGTTTGAGAGTTATAGCCAAAATACCAAACCTGTTCTAGAAAGTGATGCTGATGTGAAGGCCAGATTCGAACACTTATATATCCTTCATCTGAGCTCCTTTTATGTTGCTTCTGGTGTCCAAATGACGCATTGTGAGTCTATATTCATATGAAACTGGTTTGGTCTCAATATGAGTTGTATTTAGAGAGATATGATCAAATAACCAGACCTTACTCAGCTGGACGAACAACAGAGTATGAAACGCTGAACATCACTCGAGTGAATTAGTGAATCACTCGAGTGATTTTTAGTTTTTCCAGAATAGAATCACTCGAGTGATTCTGAAAATCACTCAAGTGATTATTAAATCACTCGATGCTATAGTTCCAAACAGTGCCAAATAGTTCCAAACAATGCTAATTGCTACAGTGACTTCTGAATTCCCTTATGATCAGTATTTCTTCTGGGAGCTTGAATCTTGATATTCCTATTAGTTTCTTGAAGCTCTTCTTTCTCCAATCTCTTTGACTAATCTATAAAATATTAAATATAGTAGTTAGTCAATATAAGAGATAAGTATATTATGCAAACTTTTGCTCTCATAATATTTAATATCTATATTTGTCATCATCAAAACTAATCACATCTAACACAAGGAGTTCAAATCTAAACCAATTAAATGCTTCAAATGCCAAGGGTTCGGTCATATTGCTTCAGAGTGTCCTAACCGCAAAGTTGTTACCATTATTGAAGGGGAAGCTTCTACAGTATCTGAAGAAGAAGAGGAGCCCCTACTTGCCAGAGAACCAGTGTTTGATAAAGAACCAATTTTTGATGAAAAGGTTACTCTTGCTGATCACGGTGAAATACTTGTGATTAGAAGAAGCCTTCATACAGCAATAGTAAAAGAAGAGCCTTGGCTACGTCACAACATCTTTCATACTCGTTGCACTGCTTAAGGTAAAGTCTGTGATGTTATCATTGACAACAGAAGTTGTGAAAATATAGTCTCTCACTATATGGTAGAAAAGTTACAACTGCCAACTGACAACCATCCGTATCCTTATAAGCTCCAACAGCTTAACAAAGGAAGTGAGGTAAAAGTTTCTAAATGATGCTTTGTTACATTTTCTATTGGAAAAAAGTATCACGATGAAGTTTGGTGTAATGTTGTTCCTATGGATGCCTATCATCTTCTACTGGGGAGGCCTTGGCAATATGATCGACGTGCTATGTATAATGGTCATGCCAACACATATTCCTATCAGAAGAATGGTGCAAAGATTCAGCTCACACCCTTACCACCAGATGAACACAACAAAGGCAAAACTGCGTCCAAACTGTTGGTGTCTCTAGTCGAGAAGTCCCAATTAAAGGTAACCAAATTTGAAGGCCAAGTCATAGGTCTTGTTCTATAGCTCGAGGCAAATAACGGAACTTCTATTCCACCAGAGGTTCAACCGTTGTTAGCTGAGTTTCCTAATGTGATTCCGGATGACATTCCACCGGGATTGCCACCCATGCGAGACATTCAACATGCGATGGATTTCATTCTAGGAGCAGTAATTCCTAATAAGCCAGATTACAGAATGAGTCCCCAAGAACATGTTGAAGTTCAACGTCAAGTTGAAGAATTGCTGAAGAAGGGATTGATCCGTGAAAGTGTCAGCCCTTGTGCCGTGCCTGTACTCTTAGTACCCAAGAAGGATGGAAGCTGGAGAATGTGCATAGATTGTCGTGCAGCCAACAAGATCATAATTAAGTATCGGTTTCCGATACCTAGGCTCGATAACATACTTGACCAATTATATGGCTCCACAATTTTTTCTAAGATTGATCTTTGTAGTAGATACCATCAAATCCGAATTCGTCCTGGAGATGAATGGAAGACCGCTTTCAAAACCAGAGATGGGTTGTATGAATAGAATGTGATGCCATTTGGATTATCAAATGCTCCTGGTACATTTATGCGTCTGATGAACCAGGTCCTTCGCACTTTCATTGGCAAATTTGTTGTTGTTTACTTTGATGACATTCTTATCTACAACAAGAGCTTAGCAGAGCACTTAGAGCACTTACGACAAGTGATGCAAGCTCTTCGTGAGGAGAAACTTTATGCTAATTTGAAGAAGTGTACTTTCTTGACAAGTGAAGTCATTTTTCTGGGTTATATTATCACTGCAGAAGGTATACGGGTTGATCCAAGCAAAATTGAAGCCATTAAAAGTGGGCCAATTTCGCAATCTATCCAAGAAGTCATAAGTTTCTATGGATTAGCTTCCTTCTATAGGAGGTTCATTCGAAATTTTAGTTCCATTGCCGCACCCCTTACGGATTGTATCAAGGGAGACAAGTTCCAATGGACAGAGAAGGCTCAGAAAAGTTTTGAAGAACTGAAGAAACGCTTGACAGAAACTCTTGTGTTAGCACTTCCTAATTTTGACCAACTGTTTGAGGTCAGTTGTGATGCTTCTAACACCAGAATTGGTGCTGTTCTAAGTCAAGAAGACCATCCAATTGCTTTCTTCAATAAGAAGCTTAATGATGCTAATCTCAAATATTCTACCTATGACAAAGAATTCTATGCTATTGTCCGAGCTTTGCAACATTGGAGCCACTATTTGTTACATAAGGAGTTTATGAAAGTGTCCCTTTGAAGTTGTTTATGGCACTCGATCCCTCAATCCATTAGACTTGATTTCTTTACCGGACAAGCAGTATTACAGTGTAGATGCAGACCAAAGGGCCAAAGAAATCAAGAAACTACATGAACAGGTTCGTGATAGGATTTAGAAGCAGAATTTAAAACTCAAGGCATAACGGGACAAGCATCGCAGGCAGCAAGTCTTTAATGTGGGAGATTTGGTCTGGATACATTTACGAAAAGAACGGTTTCCAAAGCAACCAAATGCCAAGTTGTCTCCTCGAGCTGATGGTCCATTCAAAATTGTGTAGAAAATTAACAAAAATGCTTACAAAGTAGAATTGCCTAGTGCTTACGGTGTTTCGCCACTTTCCATGTTGCGGATCTATCTCCGTATCTTGATGATGATGTTGATTCTAACTTGAGGACGAGTCTTGTCCAACCCCGGGAGAATGAAACAGAATATGAAAACAGAGTGTCGGCTAGTGTGAATAGAAAACGTCGGCAAGTTTCAACTGAAGGGTTAGTGGACGGCAAAGGAGTTGGTGACAGTGTTTGTTGACTATTACATTATTTAATGAGTTTTTTTTCTCTTTCCTTGAGTAGTATAAATAGGTGTACCAATGTTATTGTAAATATCTGAGTTTGAATAAATATTTGAGTTTGGTTCATATACCATTGTTGAATTAGAATCAGTATTTGTTTAGAGTTTTCTGTTTAGATTTTGCTGTACAAATCACTTTTATCTTGTGCAGTTTATGCTATTCCTTGAAAATATTGATGCTGTTATTTGATGAAAATATGGGACACATTTCAGCAGATGAAGCATGAGGCTTTCATTTTTCATTTTTTCTTGGCATGTCAATATTTGGTAAGTCAAATCAGTATAAATTTATAGCAAGTCTTATCATAAGGCAACTGATGCAAAGTATGTACATATAGTTTTGGTCAGAAAAATATTCATTCATGAGTTTATAGTTCAATTTTTGTTGTTCAACATGATATATTTATAGAAGAATATGAATTCTTTTAGTAGATTTTAAGGGTTTCATAATTAACATTGAAAACTCCAAATTCTGTCATGGTTATGTCCCTGGCTAATTATATGTACTTATGAAATAATTTCATGTAGAGATTTGCAAAAGTTTTAAAGACTTTCTTTGTTCCTTAATGTAAGTTTAGAAACATATAATTTGGAAAGATTAAGAAAATTAGGGAAGTTAGTTATTTGTAAAAAAAAAGTGTGTTTGATTCTCTAAAACAGTATCTTTTATAATTTATATTGAAACTACTTATAATTAATTTCTACTTTTAGGACCGGAAAGATTATACTATTATCATATATTTATGGCAGCTTGAATATAAACGTTATTGTTGCCCCTTTTGGCAGAAGGAAATTGGGATGAGAGAAGTGGAACTGGACAAATAAGAGGTAGTTAGATTTTGTTTTTAAAAACTGTTTTTTTTAAATAATAAAACAATAAAACCTGTTTGGTAAATTGTTTTCAATTTTTTTTTTAAAAAAAACAAAAATTTGTTTTCAAAAACTTCAAAATAAAAATAGTTTTTAGTTGTTTTCTGGTTTTTATTTTCCTGTTTTTTATTTTTTGAGGCAATCAGTTATCTACTATTGGCACTACACTACCAGTGGCGACTACCACCACGTCACAACCAATGACTACATTGTCACACCACTTCAAAAACCGATTTTTCAAAACAATATCCAAACAGATTTTTTTTAAAAAAATTTTAGAATTTATTTCTAAAAACTGTTTTATAAAACTGTTTCTGAGAATAAAAAATAAATAATAGAATCAAATAAGCTCTAAGTTGTTTGATAAATAACCCTTCATTTTAGGATGATTATGAGTTTCTCCTTTTTTTTTCCACTTCAAGAGAAGAAGTTCAGTTTTTTTTAACCATACACACTGGAAAAAAAAAGGGGGGGGGGGGAATAAAATAACGCAGGGGTGTTACTCTACAAGTGCAAATGTAGCAAATTTGGGCAATTACTTGTCTTTTTAACGTATAAATAAAGATTGTAAATTTGGTTTCATTGATGTATTATTTTCTTGATGATAATGTTTAATGCACTTGTTTTGTTTTAGTTTTTATATTAATTTTTATTCAATGAGACATAGCAGTGTTTCATGATTTAGTTGTCCTTATGAACTTTTGATTACATTGCCAGGAATAATTGCTGCACTTATAAGTTATTCTATGTGACGTAAATAAAATCATGCACTTATTCTTGTGTGTTTGTATTGATCAATTTACTTTGCCGTAATTTCTTTTTAAACTTTTTGTTTTTGAGCTGCAAGTTCCCTTTAATCTATTTTGGACTGGACAAATTGTTTTGTTCATTTCTAAGCTTTAGTAGGTGCGTAACAAGCTATGCAGTGTTGATGCATCTTAGAAAAAAGCTACCGAAAGTGCAATGTCTATTAGGTAGGAGATGAACATGGCGTTGCCTAAAAAGAGGAGAGGCCAATTTTAAGATTTGAATAAATGACCTCAATCATATAATAACAACCTTTTTCTAACATTATTAAATTTGGACTTGACATTGATCTAATTAGGGTATTGAATCAAAGATCAGTAGGTTAAATCAGAGTTAATTTTAGAGCCAAACCAGTGAGGAAGTGAAAATTCTGAGGTTATTAATATAAAATTTTAAAGAAAATAAAAAAATTGAATTAAATTATGTTTTTCAAATAAAAAATATCAAATTGGTTAAAGTGATTATGTGGCTGGAGCAGATCAATTATGTGACTAGTTCGTTGGTTTCTGGTTTAAACTGACCGCTCAGGTGCAGTTTGGTTTTAATAACCTTACCTTCTTTTTAGAATTAGATCTGGAAACTACGCATCACTAACAGAGTAATAATTACAACGAATAATTCAACTATCTATCCTCCTTCATCAGATGTGGCAACAACTTGTACTGTTACTTGAAGGCCCAACCTCTTGAGCAGTGGCTTGGGAAATAAAAATCCAATGAGCAAAGATGAAACTTTCTCTCAATGCATTTGTTTCAACTTTATTACAGAAGCTTATAGTAACATTTGTTGCCTGAGAGAAGGATCTGGTACGGTATATCCCTTCACACTCAATTTCTTCTGCAATAAACATTTGAATTAAACACAAAAATCCAAAAACGAAACCCAAAAAAAAAAAAAAGAACAGAAAAATGGAAACAATACTGCCAGTGAAAAGTGATAAAAAAAGAAAGATTTAATAAAATATGTATGTGATCCTCAAAGGATCTCGCAGTTTGGAAAATACACTTGACTCAACTGAACAAATTCATTTCTGCATTATTATTTATCTACTTTTATTGCTTTTTCATTAAAGGCACAAGTCTCTGTTTTCTTTTTTTGATTAAAATTTTTATTCAGACTTTTAATTTCATTCTGATCTATATATAGTGCGACACATTAGGATGCATATAAACAACCATCGTTCAAGACTATTTTAGCAGCTCTGCATTAATAGTAAAACATAAAATGCTAGTTTTCAAATGCAGCAATGCACTATTGACTTGTTCAAAAAAATCTTTTCACAAATCATTACCTAAAATCAACACATATTCGTTTAACATTCAGCATTCTAAAATCAATTGAGAAGAACGCCTCTTTTAGATAAGAAGTAAATACCGTGACATTTTGTTTCAGTAGGTAACAATTGAATAACTTCTGTGACCTTATGAGGAAAAAAAAAAGCATGAAAGGAAGGTAATTCTCTTCTATTTAATAGAGAAATATAAATTGAGCATAATGTTTCTATAGACTATGAGGCCTCACATGTTCAAAATTCTTCTTCAAATCTTTCCAAAGGTAATCTCAGTTTGAGCCAGAGGAAAGTCAGAAAAGAGAAGCTTCTATCAATAATCAAATCTGTTAAAGTCATAATCTAAATTAGTGTAGCTAATATTTGTACAGCCGTATATAGCTTATACTTGTATACGTGTTGTATTATCATTGGTTCTCACTAATTGTATTTTATACAATCATTATTATAAATGAGGAGGAATGCTGAGCACTATTCATTGCTTGTGACTCAGCAGTATTCGTTTTATTGCCTTTTGTCTTTCTTGTCTCATTGTTTTTACCCTAATTTTGTCTTGGCATCAGAGCCAATGATTTCTACCTCTAAATCGTCCGCTGCTTAAGGCTATTCTCTCTTTAACCCTTCTGCCTAGAGCACTACAGTCAAATTAGACCAGAGTAACTATCTTATTTGGGGATCCATCGTTTTGCCTTTGATTGAAGGCACGGCTACTATTCTTGCTTGACTCATCCCTGATGATGCAGGGAAGACCAAATCAAATCCAGAATGAGTCCTGGTACGTTGTCGATCGCATTCTTGTGGGTTGGTTGCGCAACACCATAACCCCTGAAGTGAGTGCTCAACTTCTTACTATCACAGAGCCGAAGATTTGTGGATTGGAGCTAAAAATTTGACTTGTGCTTCCAATAAAGCTCGAGTGATGATGTACAAGATGGAGCTTCACAGTACTCGCAAAAACAATATGAAGATGGAGTATCTGACCAGAATGAAGAACGTCGCATATCAACTTGCTCTTGTTGGTGCTCCGGTGGACACTGAAGATTTGATTCTTCATACTCTGAATGGCCTTGATGCCAATTATAATGCTATTGTGGTGAAATTGCAGGATAAGCTTGACCTAACTTGGATTGAAGCTCAAGCTTCGCTGTTGGCGTTGGAGAGAAGACTTGAGCAACTTAATCAATTCTCGAACCTCACTATTCAATCAACGACTAATCTTGCTCAAAAAGAAGAAACCCATTTATATGATGGCTGACACTCAAATGACTCTGTTTTTGGTCATAGTAACTGGCGTAATTCTCGTGGAACTTATGGAGGTCGATCACGTGGCCGATCATTCTACACTTATTGTGAGAGGCATGGTCATACTGCTACTCAATGTCACCAACGTTTACCGGAGACCTATCGATCTCACAATTTTGGTCGTTCCCCAGAGGGCTATTACCCACAAGCTTTCTATGCAAGTCTCTATTCAGTTAATGATCCAACATAGTATATAAACAGTAGAGCCAACTATCACGTTACTCCTCATTTTGATCAGCTTGAGCATGTTGCACTAATAGGTAAAAATTCTCATCTCTTTACTTGTACTGATGAAAAAGGGCAAATAACAGGCATAGGTTCTACAACCATTCCATGTTTTGAAAGCAAGCTTCTTCTTAAGAATGTCTTACTTGTACCCACTGCAACTAAGAGTTTAATGAGTTGAATAGGCTGATTGAAGATAATTAAGTTTCTGTTGATTTTACTAATCATGGATGTAATGTGAAGGACAAAGAGACGGGTCGGTTGCTGTTGCAAGGAACACCTAGGGAAGGAATATACCCCATGACAAGTAAAATTCTACCACAAATTAATAGTGCTCAGTTTGCTTCTAGAACTAAAGATGAGTTTGTTCATTGGCATTACACATTAGGTCATCCTAGTTACAAAGTTTTGAAACAAATCATGAATAAGTGTAATATGAAATTTCCAATTAATGAAAAATATGTTTGTGAGGCATGTCAATTTGGGAAATCTAAACTATTACAGTTTTCTAATTCTATTTCTCATGCTTTTGCTTGGAATTAATACACACTGATTTATGGGGTCCTTCCCCTGTCTCCTCATCAAATGGTCATAAATATTACATTCATTTTTTTGATGATTTTAGTCGTTATACATGGTTATATCCATTACGACATAAAGGAGAAGAAATTTCAGCTTTTAAAGTTTTCAAAGCTTTAGTTGAGAATCAATTAAATTCCAAAATTAAGGTTATACAGTGTGATAATGGTTCAAAGTATAAGCCTTTTATACATGTTGCTCAAGAAGTAGGCATTAATATGCGTTTTACTTGTCCTTATACTTCTCCACAAAACGGCAGGGCAGAAAGAAAACATCGACACATTGTTGAGATGGGTTTAACTCAACTTGCACAGGCTAAAATGCCTTTAATGTACTGGGTTGATGCTTTTCAAGCAGCTGTTTATTTGATTAATAGGTTACCTATATCAGTTCTTAAAGGGTCAACACCTTTGTTTCAATTGTTCAAATCTAAATCAGAGTATAAATCTCTACAACCTTTTGGTTGTGCTTGTTATCCTTGCTTGAAGCCATACAATAAGCATAAATTTCATTTTCACAGCTAAAGATGTGTCTATCTTGGATTGACTCCACAACAAAATGGGTACAAATGCTTGAGTATCACAGCGAAAATCTTCATTTCTCGTCATGTAATCTTTGACTCTGCTTCTTTTCCTTTTGAAATAGGATTTCTCAATAAGAGAGCAGTGGGATCCGAGACTGAACATATAATGCCTATTATTGTTCAGCAACTAGTAGCTCAACAAGAAGTAAGTACAGAAGCAAATACAGAATCCAGTCCTGAAATGAACAATTTTGTCACCTCTTCAGCTTCTTCAGCAGTAGATGCATCATCTCTGTCTCCTAGTTCCAGCGTTGTTAGTCCATCTATTACAAATAGTCTAGCTCCTCAAACCAGTGACACCTCTTCACAGCATGCTTTACTGAACCCAATACCAAAAACCCAGTTCCAGCGTTGTTAGATCAATCCCATCTCATCATATGATGATAAGAGCTAAGGATGGAATTTTCAAACCACACTACCCTTTTGTTGGACTGATGCAATCCGAAAGTCCAACTATGATATCTCAATCTGTAGAATCAAAGTCAGCTCAAGAAGCACTTGAATCTCCTCAATGGCATCGTGCAATGTGTGATGAGTTTGATGCCTTACAAAGAAACAAAACATGGGAATTAGTTCCTTGTATAGGGCAGAAGCTAGTTGATTGTCGTTGGATCTACAAAACTAAATTTAAGACTAATGGGAGCATCGTGAAACATAAAGCTCGTTTGGTAGCCAAAGGTTTTCAGCAAACTACTAGGATAGACTATAGTGAAACTTTCAGCCCTATGGTGAAACCAACAACCATTTGAGTGGTGCTCACTATAGCAGCAAGTTTTAATTGGGAATTCGTCAATTAGATGTGAATAATGCATTTTTTAATGGCTTCTTGCGAGAAAATGTTTTTATGAAAAAACCTGAAGGTTTTACTGATTCCAAACATCCTAACTATGTTTGTAGACTTATGAAAGCAATATATGGACTAAAACAAGCCCCTAGGGCTTGGTTTGAGCCTTTGAGAATTACTTTGCTGCAGTAGGGTTTTAAGAATGCTAAGAGTGATGTCTCTCTGTTTATACTTAGAACAAAGACTTTGATTTGCTTTGTTTTGATCTATGTTGATGACATTCTTGTGACC
This sequence comes from Albizia julibrissin, assembly GCA_037074505.1. NCBI lineage: Eukaryota > Viridiplantae > Streptophyta > Magnoliopsida > Fabales > Fabaceae > Albizia > Albizia julibrissin. The sequence continues at coordinate 18,878,812 of CM073486.1, read as the reverse complement.
GGTAACAACTCAAGCTATATGAAGGCTTTTGTACAACAGGTGAATGCCTTATTTTCATTAAAAGACTTAGGACCTCTTTATTATTTTCTTGGTCTTGAAATTTAGAGACTTTTTTGGAATTTATCTTAGTTAAGCCAAGTACACACTTGATTTACTCAAGAAGTTTGATATGTTCGATTGTGCCCCTGTACCTACACCAATGATAACAGGAAGAAATTATTCTACTGAAGATGGTGAATTGATGACAAATCATATAGCCTATAGAAAAATTATTGGCTCACTTCAATACTTGGTTACCATATGGCCAGATATTACTTACTTAGTCAATAAATTGAGTCAATTACTGTCTCAACTAAGAAATACTCACTTCCAAGCAGTCAAGTGTATCTTGAGATATCTAAAGGGACATACCATCTTAGTTTACATCTTAAAGCCTTTGATAAACTACAACTAACAACCTACATTGATGCAAATTGGGCAATAGATGTTGATGACATAAAATTGATGGCTGGGTACTGTTTATATCTTGGTGAGACTCTTGTGTCTTGGTCCTTGATGTGATATTATAATTTGGATATATTTCAAATGTTAGTTGTGTTAGTTAATTAGGTGAGCGGTATTAACCATTAGTGGCACTAGTCATTTAGAAGCGACATTAGCCAAACACGGCCTTAATCGTGCCTAATTGACTAAAATACCCTTGATTAGTAATAGGTAATAGTGTTAGGTCTGCTGATATTACCATTAGTTATTAGCATTGTTTACTTCCATACACACACACACACACATATATATATATATATATATATATATATATATATATATATATATATGGCAACCCCCACTGTACAGATTATGATTTTGGCAAATTAGTGAAACCGTATCATTCAATTTTCCTCTGATTCTCCCTACTCCTCTTTATTCTGTTCCTCTACTCTTCCCTATTCTTCTCTAATCCTTCTGATATATCCTAATTCTACCATAAACATTGAAATTACAAACCTACATCAGTGGTATCAGAGTCTTCCGTTCTTGGCCTTGGTTATCAGTCCTTCATGCCGGTATTATATGGTAGAGACAAGGTCTCAAGAAAATTCAAGATGAACAAAAGAAAGGTTTCAATTGATTGAACACGAATTGGGATCTATCAGCACGTTACAGGTCTCATATGAATCACTGCATGAATTTGTTCAAGGTCACCGTGACGAACTGCAAATCGTTTAATGTGGGATGCAAGAAAGCCAACGTGTAATTCAAGACAACTAACGAGGGATGCAAGAAAATCTCAACACCCTAACGTAAGAGTTACGGACGCTAGCAGGGACGGTTTAAAGAATTATGCAGACCTTGGCCATCGGAGTACCAGAAATGCAAGAAAGAGGAGGAAACAGCCGACATCAATACCAACGGCCCATACAATTTACCAAAATAGAATTTTTGAAGTACACAGGGCAAGATATGGATACCTGGATTGAGAAGGTTAAACGATACTTCGTCATTAATAAAACTCCCAAGGCGTCCATGCATCTCAATGATGACCGGTTCCAATGGCACCGAGTAGTCAAGAAACGTTGGTGACATCCTCTGACATTGGCGCCGTATGCAGTGCTGTTACAAGACACTTTTGGGCAACCATATGAGACGACCATGACTGACTTCATGCATTTGTGACAAATAGGGACAGTGGCTGATTTCAACAACAAATTCGATTAGCTTTTGGCGAAACTGGACTTGGCTGAGGAATACCTTGTTGACACATATGTGGGAGCATTGAAGGATGAGATCGCATACTCTATTCAGCTGTTTAACCTAAGAATGTTGCAAGAGGCACGACGGATCGCGCGAACCCAAGAGATAGCAGCGATTGGTATCAGATAGTGGTGGGGATAAATCACAGAGCTGGGCATGGCAAGTTCAGGTTCAAGATTCGTATCAGATATGTCAAATGCCACCAAGAACTCTTCTTTTGATAATGGGTACTCGAGAAAAGACCGTGTTGACCCCTCAATCTAACAATAACCACGATAATGACATTTCTGGTAGTAGTATGACACATGCGTCAGGTTTTAATCTCAGAAATGTAACCAAACTTATGTAAGCAGAGCACCGAGCGAACAACCTATGTTTCTTCTACCATGGGAAATTTTCCAGGGATCATAAGTGTCCCTAGAGGCAGAAGATGCAACTCCACTTAGTCTTGCTGGATGATAAGGAATTCCTGGACCATGAAGAAGCTTCTGAGATGGCTGGTATTGAACCTAAGGTTGAAGCAGAGCACTTAGGCATTTCTTTGCACACTATGAATGAGAGAGATAATGCTGAAACTATGAGAGTTTTGGGTATTGCTGGGAAACATCAAGTGCAGATTCTCATTGACAGCGGGAGCACTCATGATTTCTTGAATTTAGATACAGCCCTTAGGCTTAGGTGGCAAGCGCATGAGACACCTTCTATAGGTGTGGAGGTTGTAGGAGGAGGTAAGCTGAAGGTTCATGGGGTCTAGCATGGATTTCGATAGAAGATGCAAGGTTTGGACTTCATCTTTGATTTTCGAATAATTGAGCTACATACGTATGATATAGTGTTGGGTTTGCAATGGCTCAAGAGTATAAAGAATGTTTTTTGAGATTTTGAGTCATTGTCCATGTACTTCTGGAAGGATGGGTAGAAAGTAAGGTTGCACGCTAATGTCCCTCATTCCTTAAGAATTATGGCACCAAAGAGGGTGGAAACAAGCTACCTTAAGGAGGAGCAGTTATTTCTCATGCAATTGGTTGAAGTGAAAGGGGATAAGATGTGTTGTTTTGCCATTAATAATACTTTTTTTGAGTTACCAGCAGAGATAAGGGGGTTCTAGGAGATTTTCAAGGCATATTCGGGGAGCCAAAAGGGCTATCGCCATTTTGACTTGGGCACAACTACCTTATTGTGCTAGAGGAGGGCACAAACCCTATCTCCTTGAAGCCATACAGATACCCAGCTGCATAGAAGGATGTTATTGAGAAGTTAGTTGTTGAGTTGTTGGAGGCTGGTGTGGTGTAAGAGAGTTGTTCTCCATTTTCAACTCCTATAGTGCTTGTGAAGAAGAAGGATGACTCTTGGCGAATGTATGTGAATTATCGTGAATTGAACAAGAAAACGGTAAAAAATTAGTACCCTATTCCATTAGTTGAAGACCTATTTGATGAGTTGAGCAAGGCAAGATGGTTTATGAAGCTTGATTTAAGGGCTGGGTATCATCAAATCTAGATGGTACCTGAAGACGCTTACAAGACGGCTTTCAAAACGCATTTAGGACATTATAAGTGGCTAGTAATGCCCTTTAGGCTTACTAATACACCGTCAACGTTTCAGGGAGCTATGAATGATATCTTTCGTTCCTTTCTTAGAAAACTTATTCTAGTTTTCTTCGATGTTATACAGATTTATAGCCCTACTCTTGCAGATCACCAAGAGCACTTGAGGGTTGCCTTGGAAACTTTGCAGCAATATTATTACTTCATCAAGGAAAGTAAGTATACTTTCACTGTTGCAAGTATGGAGTATTTGGGACATATTTTGGGCAAGGGAGTGGTAGCAACAAACCCCAAGAAGATACAAGCTATTGTAGATTGGCCTCAACCTACTACCATGAAGCAATTAAAGGCATTTTTGGGGTTGGCTGATCACTACCGGCGTTTATCAAAAGTTACGGGATAATTGCAAGGCCATTGACTCTTTTATTGAGGAAGAATGCATTTGAGTGGTCTGAATCTGCAAGTGAAGCCTTCAACCATCTTAAACAAGCCTTGGTTTCAGCTTTGATACTTGTTCTTCCTAATTTTACTAAACAGTTTGTGGTAGAATCTGATGCGTGTGGAGTAGGCATAGGGGTTGTTTTGATGCAATAAGGGCAGCCTCTTGCATTTTTCAGCAAGGGTTTCTCTTTAAGGCACTAAGGGTTATCAGTTTATGAGAAAGAATTGATGGCAATAGTGATGGTTGTGCTTCATTGGCATCAGTACTTTGAAAGAGGTAAATTCATCATTCGTACTGACTAACGAAGCTTGAAATTTCTATTGAGTCAACAACTCAAAACAAGATTTCAAATGTTTTGGGTAGCTAAGCTTGCTAGTTTTGACTATGACATTGTGTACAAGAAGGGAGTGAATAATTCTCTCGCCTTCCTAAGCAGTAACTAATGCAAATACTACTACACCAGAATTGTTGCAGCAAGTATATGATAGTTGGCAAGCGGATGAATTTACCGATTCTTTACTTGAGAAAGTGTAGCAACATGAAGGTGTATGAAGCCATTTTACTTGGGATGGTTCTCTTTTAAGAAGGAAAGGTAAGTTGGTTGTAGGCAAGGTAGAAGCTCTTAGATTGCATATTCTTAAATGGCTTCATGCAAGTCCTCAAGGAGGCCATTCGGGAATCCAAGCTACTTATCAATGAATTAAGAGTCTCTTTTGGTGGAAGTAGCATCATGGGTTACTCTTTATTCGTTTCAGCAACAATATCCTAATTTTGTGGTTCCTAATCCTTGAGGTCAAGGATGTTTAAAGCGGGGGTATTGATGTGATATTGTAATTTGGATATATTTCAAATGTTAGTTGTGGTAGTTAATTGGGTGAGCGGGATTAACAATTAGTGGCACTAAACGTTCAGAAGCGGCATTAGCCAACATGGCTTAACCATACCTAATTGACTAAAATACCTCTGATTAGTAATAGGTAATAGTGTTAGGTCTGTTAGTTTTGATATTACCGTTAGTTATTATTATTGCTTACTGCCTATATATATATGGCATCCCCCACTGTACAGATTATGATTTTGGCACATTAGTGAAACCGTGTCATTCAGTTTTCCTCTAATTCTCCTTACTCCTCTTTGCTCTGTTCATCTACTCTTCCCTATTCTTCTCTAATCCTTTTGATTTCTCCTCATTCTACCCTAATTCCCTAATCCATAAACATTGAAATTACAAACCTGCATCAGTCCTCAAGGAAACAACCCTCAAGGAAACAACACGTTGTTTCCAAATCCAGTACTGAATCTGAATACCAGTCATTAGCAGATGGAACCTCTGAGGTAAAATGGCTAAATTCTCTATTATTTGAGCTGGAATTATTTCTAAGGCAGCCAACTATTTTTTGGTGTGATAATTTGAGTGCAAAAGCGTTGGCCTGTAATCTTGTTCAACATGCAAGAAGCAAACATATTTAGATTGATGTGCATTTTATAACGGATCAAGTTTTTTCAGGTTATATTGACATTAGATATATTCCTTCCTCCTATCAAATTGCAGACTGCTTGACTAAGCTGTTGACTTACACTCGTTTTACAAAATTTCGAGACAAACTCGGGTTACATATCACACCCTCTTATTTGAGAGGGAATGTTATGTCATAATCCAAATTAGTGTAGTTAATATTTGTACAGCTGTATATAGCTCATACTTATGTATGTGTTGTATTATGATTGGTTCTCACTATTTGTATTCTGTACACTCATTATTATAAATGAGGAGGAAGGCTGAGCACTATTTATTGCTTGTGACTCAGCAGTATTCGTTTTATTGCTTTTTGTCTTATCTCATTGCTTTTACTCTAGTTTTGTCTTAGAGTGTGTTTGGAAACAAAAAAAAAAAGCATTTTTCTTACTAAACCATGGTTTCACTAAAAATTTGCCAAACACTCACATTTTTTAGATAATCTATTTTCACTCCCAAACCATGGTTTCACTCCCTAAAACCATGGTTTGCAACAATCCACATTTTTTAGCTTTTCCCTCTTTCTCTCTCTTTTTTTGTGGGTCCCACACTTGATTAGTGACACTTGATTAGATAATTTTTTTTTCAAGAGATTTGAAAAAATAATTAAATTATTTTAGAATATTTATATTTTAATTTTTATATTTCAGAATATTTATATTTTAAGGATACATGTTATGATATGATTAAAAAAATTATTTTAGCTTCTTTAATCTTTTAAAAAAAATTAACTCTATCTTATATTTAAGATAGAAGGAGTACTTATTTAAATATAAAATATAGTATTATTTTAATTATACAATATATATATATATATATATATATATATATATATGATCTTCTTTTTATTGTTAGATAATTGATTAATTTTATAATTTTTAATTTTTCAGAATTTTATGTCATTTTTTACAGTTATTATGAAATTTATTATTAAATAATATATAAAATATAATCTTATCATTTATATGTAATTATCACAAAAGTTAATGTCCTTTTCAGTAATTTGACCATGAAAAAAGCTATTCTGATCATAATATCCAAACACTCTCATTTTATCAAAATCACTTTTTTCTCATAATCTATTCTCCATAATCTATTCTCAAAAATCACTTTTTTTCACTTTTTCTTCATAAGCTATTCTAATAAGCTGTTTCCAAACACACCCTTAATCTAATGCTCAAACTGAAATAACTTCTCATATACACTCCTTTAATGAATTACAACTTCAACCACTAATACAATACAATGAAGATATAAATTTTGATATCTTTAAACATTTTATCACTAATTTAAGAGAATTTGCTCAGAATCATTACCGTTTCAAGAACATTCCTCTCCTGTTACCTCTTCTCGCAGCCCACCAGAATTCCAATCAGGGATGAAAGCCCAAAAAAATCACCCTCCGACTACCGTAGACCATCCTGCTTTGATCGCAGGCGGCCAATCGCCGCTCCGCTTTCGCCATCGTGATTTCGGCCGAATAACCCCGCTGAGGTGTTTTCGATCAATGTGGCAAAACGGCAAACACAGTTTCTGGTGGTAAAAAGGTGAAAAACTAAACCCAATATTGGACGGACAGGATTATTTTGTGATTAACGACTCAGATCCCTTCTTAACCAAACGGTGCGTTTCTGCGATCAACTTGCTGAGCTCACTATAAGCGATGAGCCCCTACTATCTACTTCCGACTACTGTAATCTGAAAGCCCTAATAATGGCTTCCTTTGATTGCAAGGGCTTTCCTCTAAGAAATCCGTTCGAGCCGAGCATCATGAAGCAGACGCGAATGGATAGAGACATGCTGTATCTTCCAGAAGAAATCATCAGAAACATTCTCAATCGACTTCCGGTAAAATCCCTAATCCGATTTCAATGTGTGTGTAAACGTTGGAAAAATCTCATACGAAATCCATCTTTAATCGCGGACCACCTTCAACAATCCACTCATCAAAACTCTTCTCTTCTTTTTGAAAGTTTTTCGAATCAAGTTACTTTGCGTTCGTTGGATTGTGGTTTACAAGTTCGTGAAGTTCAGAATACACCTTTGATCGATTCCTTAGGCGGTGCTAGTGTGCTTGATTCCTGCAATGGACTACTTCTTGTTGAAATCGATCAGGATAAACGTCCTCTTGCATTGTGGAATCCTGCGATTAAGGCTGTGAGACGTGTTCCTAGAAACAGAACTGAAATTGACATTTGGCATGATTGCGTGACAGGATTTGGGTAGTCCAATTGTTAATGATTACAAGATAGTAAGAACTTATGCTAAAGTTGATGATACCGTTGATAGAGTATACGTGTTTTCGCTAAGTAGAGGGTCATGGAAGGGAATAGATGTTGGGAAATTAAAGGGAGTGAACCTTGATTTTGAAAGTGTGACGGCTAATGGGGCCATATTTTGGTATGGGGTAAAGCTAGGTACATGGGGGGAGGGTGAAGTTGAAGAGGATGATGATGATGTGGAGGAGGGTGAATATGCTGTTGAGATGATAGTTTCATTTGACATAGCAAAGGAAGTGTTTACATTGATACCAAGGCCCAATTTAGAGTATAATGCAGAAGAAAAGCTTACTGTTTATGAAAACAAACTTGCCATACTTTGTGACATTTGGGAAGACGATGAAAAAACTGGTTTGATTGATTTGTGGGTGTTAGATGAGGATACATGTGTACCTGGGGAGACATGGAGATGGACTAAAAGATATACTAGCAGCCCCTTTTCATGCAGGTTAGATTCAAGGACTATTTGGAGGAATGAAATTGTCTGCAGAGCTAAAAGGCTGTTTGGAATAGCTTATGAAAATTTTATAAGTGTTTATGAATTGTAATTTACGGTCTACGAGGTAACTTTTATGGTCTACGAGGTAGTTTTTACGGTCTACGAGGTGCTTTTATGGTCTACGAAGTGCTTTCACGGTCTACGAGATAAATATGTGGAGGAGATTTATCTCGATTTACGTGAATCGGGCTTATATGATAAGCCCGATTCAAAAAAACTATCACAAACAGCCCCTAAGTATACAGAGGAAACTGAAAATGGAAAAAATGTTGCTGTTCTACATCTGATGAATCTTTCTACTAACGAAGCAAAGAGGCTTGTTATTCCCTTTTGTTGTCCTTTTAATGATATGTACAATTATGCAGAAAGCCTTGTCTCATTTGGCAACAACTAAATTGAAGAATCTTGATCCTAATCCAAACTGTCACATCGTAGATCTACATTCCTGAACTACTTTTGGTGGAATGGAATCTCTAATATTTTAGATCACTCTATACCTATATTATTTGATGTTATCTAGAGTTTTCTAGAATGATGAAGTTATATATTTAACAGCTGATGTGCCTATTATTTGGAACTTGTTGTCCTTGAATATGCCTGTATTTTTGTTGAAAAATATACCATTGATTTATTATATTGTATGAGATTGAGAGTCCATGAAAGTAACATTTTTCTCTGTCGTTACCTTAAATTAAAACCCCTTTCTTTTCAATTTTATGTGTGTACTTTACTCCTTTCCATATCCATCTTCTGTAGCCATAAGTGATGTGGTTATCTAGTTATGGTTTTGGGGTTTCTTGCTTGATGATATTACTCAAAATATCCACATTTGATGGGAGTTAGCGAGTTCTTCTATTTGTTAACCCAGTTTTTTTTTTTCTTTTTTAATTTTTTGCTTCCTTCTTTTTTGGACAAATGAATGCTTTTTCATTTTTGCATTACCTTTTGATGTTTTAAACTTGTGCATTTTTAGAAATGGAACCTTCCATTCGAAGTGGGCATTATTAAAATGATCTTGTTAGACTTCATTAAGATGTCACAATTTGTTTTGAAGTTTTGTTATGTTTAAGCGCCGAACGGCTTAGCCTATAGATGGTATTGGAAAATTTTTGTGTGGCCATTTTTATACCATGTCATTGAAACTGCTTTAGTCTTTAATGAAAGTACCTTATTAGACCTTTCTACCTTATCAAATTGTTTTCTTTAAAAAAACAGATATATATACATGTATTATATTGTTGGTGTATGGATGATCTGGGATCTGTCCATGTGACATGTTGGTATTATATCGTCTGTTTTAGCTTACATCTTTGGCTGCTTGAATGTAAATGTTGTCACTTGTTATGATAAACATTGGATGATTGTGAAATTTAAATGTGAGCTCCTTTGGCTTTCAATGGATGAAAGGTGGGAAAACTTCTTTAGCTTTCTTCTTACTTAGAATCGATATTTTTGAAAGCCAAAATACATCAATAAAAACTTGAAATAAGAATTTCTCTTATAAATTCATGTTAGATCTCTAAGCTTGATGGTAATCACACATCAGGTTTACTTTCATATGACTGATAATATCATATCAATCACTTCTATAATGACGTTCTTTTATTTGTGATTTCTATGGACTCCGACCAAAATTATTTGTAAATTGCAACACAAAGATGTATTTTTTTCAAGTATTTTTTTAATATGCTTGCTGAATCATGTATTGTAAATAACGAATTAGAAACTTAAGATCTATTTTGGGGCTTGGACCCTTGCAAAATTCATGAAATTGAACAATAGATTGATTCCTAGTAGGAAAGATGAAATTGTGATAATTTGAAAAGAATAATATAAAGTGTCGAAATTTAAAGCCATGTTTGTACCTTGTAAGGATAGTTGTTGAAAAATGGTGTCATATGATGAGATTTATAATTATAATTGGTGTGGTCTTTAATTACAAGTTGGATCTAATTGGATCAGCGATTTAGAAGAGTAACATCTTTGCTTTATATCCAAAATCAAATAAATTTTTAAAACCCTTCCCTCTAATTAGCATATGCCAACAAAATGTTCTGATTACAAATTACTAAAATATGAAATGAATATCTATCATTCTATCGACCAACAATAATTAGAAAAGTTAGGGAATAATTTTGGGATTAAGGTGGATTTAACACCCTAAGCTATTTTTTTTTAAATGCATCCAATACCTTAACATATTTTGTTGATGTATTTAGCACTCTAATCTAAGTTTTTTTTTTAGTGCAACAAGCACTCTAAAATAATTTTTGCGCTTCTCCAAATGAATTAGATGAATCTTACATTAATTATAGAAGGTACTAGTTTAATGCCATCACATAGAATTTGTGGCGGCAATTCCTTGTTTGGACAAGATATTGGGGTTGCCAATCATTCAATCAATCAACTTTATATACGAAATCATGGAATACCCAATTAAAAACTTGTTTAACTAAAAATAGGTAAGTTAATCACATCAATTGTAATTATTTAGACTATAAATGATGTGACAAATTATGATATAACTTTTTTTTTTCATTTAATATGTATATCTTTGTTAATGCAACATAGGATAAGATTAACAATTAACAATTTCATATTCTAAAATTATCAACACCTTGCTATCCTATTTCTTGAATTCAGTTTTTTCTAACATTTTTTATAAGAAAAATAATCCAATTCCCACCTACTCTGCCCGTGGGCCATAGCTTTAACAACTTCCAAAGGAGACCGATACTGATTCTCTACCGATCCACCATAATTATTTGTTCCATCATTGAGATGATCTTTCATAAGTTGGTCAACAAGGTAACCATGAATCTCAACCCCATCAAACCCTATAATTGCAAATTGCATTAATCAGTTATTAACGCCAAGCATTCGCAAATGGAAATATATAATGCTAGTACCCCCACAAGTGTGTCACATCATTTGTAAGCTTGGTCTTAAGCCTTTTTTGAGACATGTGCCTGAGTCTTCAAAAAATCTAATAAGACTAAAATTTTTTCAAAGGCCAATGTAAATAAAATATAGGTCTTTGAACATGCTTAAAGTCTATGCTTCTAAATCCATATATAATAAACACCTATATTATGTCTTAAAAATTTAGGATCCATTCTCACTAGTAATATAAGATTTTGATAAGGGGAAAAAGAAGAATTGGTGGCAACAATGGTTTGAATAAGTAAGAATGAGAAAAAAAACCAATCATATATTGATTAAGGAGATACATTTTGTAAAATCAACTGAGTAATTAAAACAAGTTACATGTAAATCTATATTTTACCTCTTTTGCTTTTCTTGCAAAATTTGAGACAAACTCTTCCTATTAGAATTATTATATTTCATTTGGGTATAATGAAAATAAAATTACTCCAACTATTATGCTTTAGCAAATGACACAAATCAAGGGAGAGTGGGTAGAGCGGGTAGACTAGTATTGTCATCTTGAGCGATTGAAGAGGAATAGATGTGATTGGATGATAAATAAAAGGTTGAGCTCATGGGTGAATGATAAGATATGAAACTTAGGGTTAAGACTTGTAATTTTATATATAATTATATACTTAATTTATATTAAATTATATATAATAATTCAAGTTTTTTAGAAAACTAAATAAGTTGTAGGTTTAGGCTTCACTAAAATAGACTTAGCAATAAGCTTTAGCCTAAGAGTGACATATATACTAAGTAGGCTTCATCAAAATAGGCAAGACAATGTGTGTGTGTGTATTTTTTAAGAAAACCCAATAAGGCAAGTCTTTGAACAAATTTTAATACCTTTGGTCAACAAATTTTGTAATGAGAATTTTTCAGCAATTTTTTTGTAAATTTGTTTGCCTCAAAACTGTGCGTTAATTATTATTATGTTGATAAGCAACGATAACTTAAAAATAAAAATAAAAATTAGTACAACATCCAGTCCTTAGTATAAAAAACAGTTGACTAATTTAGATAGATTAAGAATATTAAATAAATTATTTTAAAATATTTATAATTATCTTTTTCTTCAAACTAATTTGCCTCAAATGATACAAATAAGTACTTTATAATTCTTTTTCTTTTTGCTACACTGGGTATCCACCGAAGCGAGCTCAATAACTAATCCCTCGGATACTATCAAGTCCAAGATGAGAGCGACCCTCCCAAATAGATTTTCTCCATACACATTGTCCCAAGAATCGAATCTAAGATTAGAATGCTTAAGATAACACAAATATCTTACCACTTGCGCCAACTCACATTAGTAGAGTGAATCCTTGTTTGGACTTAATTATATTATTAGAACAAATAAAATTTTTTTTGTACGAATCCAATATATATAACAAATAATCAATTTGTGATTAACGACTCAGATCCCTTCTTAACCAAACGGGGCGTTTCTGCGATCAACTTGCTGTGCTCACTATAAGCGATGAGCCCCTACTATCTACTTCCGACTACTGTAATCTGAAAGCCCTAATAATGGCTTCCTTTGATTGCAAGGGTTTTCCTCTGAGAAATCAGTTCGTGCCGAGCATCATGAGGCGGACGGGAATGGACAGCGACGTGCTATATCTTCCTGAAGAAATCGTCAATGACATTCTCAAATGACTTCTGGTGATATCCCTAATTCGATTTCAATGTGTGTGTGAACATTGGAAAAATCTCATTAACAATCCATCTTTCATCGCGGACCACCTTCAACAATCTAGTCATCAAAACCCTTGTCTTTTTCTCCGATGCGTTCTTGAGTGTAATCCTCTGCGCTGGAGCTTTCGTATGCTGGATTGTGGTTTGCGACCGCGGGAAATTCCGAAAGCGCCTTTGATCGATTTATTTAAGAGAATTAGGACCGCAGGTTCCAGCAATGGCCTGCTTTGTGTTGAAATCTAAGAGCATGACAAATCTCATACTTCGCTTTCATTGTGGAATCCTTCGACTACGGCGGTTAGACATGTTCTTAGAAACATATCCTGGAATATGCATTGAAGTTTTCAAAAATAACTTTTCAATCGTGATTTACGGAATATGAGATAAATATGTGAGAGAAGGGTTGTTCCGACTTATATGCATAAGCACTTATAAGATAAGCCACCGCTGAAAAACTGATTGTTTTGACTCGTTGGGTACATGCATGACAGGATTTAGGTTCAGTCCAATTGTTAATGATTACAAGATAGTAAGAATTTATGATAAGCTCTTTGGCGCGCTTACTCGGGTGGAAGTCTTTTCTCTAAGCAGAGGGTCATGGAAAGGAATAGATATTGGGAACTTAAAGGGAGTGAAACTTGAATCTGAATCTGTCACGGATAATGGAACTATATTTTGGTTTGGGATAAAGCTAATTGATGAGAAGGTTGGTGAAGATGATGTCCAGGTGGTAGTTTCATTTGACATAGCTAAGGAAATGTTTACAGTGATGCCGAGTATTAAGGGGAGACATTCAAATAAAAAGCTTAGTGTTTATGAGAACAAGCTTGCTGCACTTTGTGACATTTGGGAAATTGCTGAAGAAAAATCTAATTGGACCAGGTTTGATTTGTGGCTGTTTGATGAGGGTATACGGAGCTGGACTAAAAGATCTACTAACAAACCCCTTTGCACCTCAGATTCAAGGATTATTTGGAGAAATGAAACTGTCTGTGAACCTGCTTATGATAATGATAAAGATAAAAGAAGCAGTGCTATGTATATGATGAATCTCTACTATCGAATTAAGGGTTCCCTATTGTGGCTTTTATTATAATGTTTACGAATATGTGGAAAGCCTTGTATCAGTAGGCAATAACTGCATTAAAGAATCTTGTTCTTGAATCCAAATTATTGCATTGTGGAAGTACTTTTGGTGCAATGGAATCTCTATTATTTTATATTATTCTATACCTTTAATGTTATTTAGAGTTATCTAGACAAAAAATATATTCTTGGTTTAGTAATATTGTATGAGATTTAGTGGCCGGAAAAGTAGTAATGCCATTCTTTTTCCCTCTCTATTTGCTTTAAGTTAAAGCCCCTTTCTTTGCAATTGTTCATAAAAAATTTTCACATTCACCCTTTATTCATTAACACCTTCTCTCATCCTCCATTAATACATTCACTCCCCATCCATACCATATTCATCCACGGGACTCATAGTCTACCTACCATCTATAGTTAATCTCCACCTCTATCCATTATTTCAAACTTCCGTGAGTTGTTTAGCGCGTGGAGAAAGGATGATGTTCATGGCAGCTTGAGTTATTTGGGAGGTAATTTGGGAGGAGTATGGAAGAAGCTAGGTGTAGGATCCTGATTTTTATCTTAGAATTTAATTTAATTACAATTAAGAAATAATTAATCATGATAAATAGATATATCATGTAATTATTGAAATAAACAGGGTTTTTTTAAAATATTATTTATGGTGGTAAAAGAAATTAGTGAATAAAAAAAGTAAAATAATAATAATAAATAAATAAAATAATAAAAATTAAAATTAAAATTAAAATTAAAAACATATAGTATGTGTAATTATGAGTGGGTAACCCTTTAATTGTCACCCGGAGGGGTTTTAGTATATATTCCCTTCAACATTTCACTATGGAAGGAGGGAGGCGGGAGGCAATAAGTGGGAAATGGATACCATTTTTAATTTTTTTAAGATCAATAACGTACTTAAAATTATTTCTAATATCAAAATTTTTTTAATAAAAAATGTTTTAAATAGTTTTTTCTTTTTTATAATAGTAATTTTGTGTTTATTAGATAATATTTTAGGGTTAGGATTTAGGGGAAGTTTTGAGTTTTGTTAATAGATAACTATAGAAATGTAGAGGATGATTAATAATTAATTTTAATTGGTTGACTTTTATTATTTAGTTTCCATACAATTTTATAATGAATTTTCTATATAATTAACCTATAAATAATTTCATATTAAACTTTTTAACAGATTAAATTTAGGTTAAATGATTTATTTGTATTATTGGAGGTATTCTTAAAGTTTTAATCGGTTTAGATTTTTTATTAAAGTGAAGATTTAAAATTTAGCTATTTTATACCCTAAACTTAAAATTGGGGATTTTATGTAATAGAATAAAAATTGATGATAATCAATGGCTTAAATGAATTGTTGGGTTAAGAAAAATATTTGATGTAATATTAAAATACATAGTTGGAATTTTAGTGTGAAATTACAATTTTTGAGTAATTAGTTCAAAACATTAAATTTATATAATTGAGTTAATTGTTCAATTGACTCAAGGTTCTTAATGTGTAATAAATTGATTGTTGTATATTAATTAGGGCGTGTATTTGAGCTCTTGGATTAGGAGTGTTGTGGTAATAATTTGCTCTGATAAGAGGTAATCACTTTCCACTTATTACATATGTTGGTATGTTGTTTTGTGAGTATTTTGTGAAATGATTATGAGAATGAAAATGGTATATTGATATACTTTGAATTATTTATTTAGATTGAGAAAGTTATCATAAGATTAATAAGTATTTTGATAGAGATTGACATGTGTAACCTTATGATTTGAATTGTGATATATATGTATATATATAAGAGATCAGATGAGCATTAAGATACTATGTCATATATATGAAGATGATTTGAATATGATTGTATCAATGTGGAAATTCTGGGAAATTCCTATTGAACTATTTGTTGATAATTATTATAATGATTGGATTGGGATGAGGTAGAGTAATTTGTTTTACCACATAGTATAGCCTCCATTATGCACGATGCTTGACTTTTTATTGTCTTACTTATTCAATGAGGGACTGTTTCACCGTTTCAATGAGGGGTTGCGACACCTCTCTAATTTAATGAGGGGGGAAAACTCATGGTCTAGGCACGTACTATGTGGATTTTGGTTAATCTTCATCATGTGATCAGAGAACTTTTTGAGTAATAAGTGACATGGATAGTAACTTAGCCCATGAATTTAATCGGCAGCAATAAGACGGTTTGAGAATTGTAATATGAGGAATGTTATATAGAAATTGTGATATAGAATTCTTGATATGGAATTTGTGATACGAAACTTGTGATATTGAATTTTGTCAAGTATATCTCTAATACTTTATACCAACTGTTCCAATTGGCATCTCATGAGCATATATCAACATGTGTAATGAGTTGAATAGCTAGTTATTGAGACTTTTGTCTCATTCCATCGATTTAATATTTTTCAATTGATAGTCCTGTGCTGGGATGACGGGGAGAGATCATGAGGCATAAATATCTCTCTATCTATCTGTATAGTCTTTGGTTTATTATGTGATGAATTGATATATATTACCACTCATAAGGCTCATATTTTGTAAACTCTAATTTAACTGTATACTTTTGATTAAATTGTCACTGGCTGGTGTACTGGTAGAAGGCCTAAGGCCTTTAGGATTGCATGTGAACCAATGTGGATCCACAAACTAATATTTTAGAAACTTTTGATTATCATACTATAATTTAGATATTATGCAGAATTGGATTTTTGATCTTGGACTTTTAGTGAATGTTATATTTTAAGTTTTGAGAAACTGAAGATCCAAACATTATTCATGTTTTCTTGAAATATTTAGATCTTTTTTTTTCCTATCATGAATAATTTTAATTTGAAGTGGAAAACTCTTTATAATCATAGTGAAATCTTAAATTGTTTATTAAACTTTAGTTCTACCATGATTAGTGTTTGAAGGATAAGTTCATGCTGTGAAATTGAGGAAATGATTTTACACTAGGGTCTAGGAGCTTGCATTTAAAGACCACAAGGGAGTGTCTTTCCTTTTATCGATTTGTTTCAAGACTTTGATATTATTTAGTTTTAGATAGTTTTGAGTTGTATTAATTGAGAACAATCTAATTTTAGATTGTAGACATATCATTTTTAGATTAGATTGATATTTTGGATTGATTTGTGTTTAATATAATTATTAGAATTTTTATTTGCAAACTTTTGATTGTCAATTGAGTTACTAATTGTGTTTTCATTATTAGTCCAATTGTCAATTTAGTTTATTCTCTTGATTGTTTAATTGAGTTGGTTAATTGTCTATTTATTTAATTACATAATTGTAAACATGATTTCTAAAATTAAGTTGATATTAATTGATATTAGTTTTAATGGATTCAATTAGCTAGCACTTATTTTATTATGAGTTTTCTGGTCGATTAAATATTATTGAACTTCAGAATTTCTCATGTTTCAATTAGGTGATTAATTCTATTAAATGCAATCTTTTATCATTTTCCCTTAGTCTAATTAATTAATTTGGGCTAAGAAAACTAACTCCATATAAATCCTACATTGTTCCCTTTAGTGTACCTGAAGTAAACATTTTTTAACTTTTCTTGTTTCATTTTCTTAGCTATTAATTGATTTCTTTTCCTTAAGATTTTAATTCCTCTTTTCATACTCTCAAAAAAAAAAAAAATTGCGTTTACACTCACTTAGGTTAGTTTAATTATCATATAGATTTTAGGGTCATTTAATTTACATATTGCGTTTAGGTAGTAGTGTTTTGCATTTTAGTTTAGGTTCATTCTATTTCATTTTTTATCACCTAAATTCAATTCTAAAGAAAGGCTCACAAATTGCTCTTTAGAAGAATGAAATAAATTACCACTATATTATATTAGTTAGTCCTAATTTAATTAATTACTTTAGCGACAAAAGCAACAGCAAGAACCCAAGTCTTTGAGCCATACAACTCTTTTTTAATTGTGTGAAATATATCTTCACCTATATATATCTTCTGTTTTTCATATATTTAAACTTAGTTACAGATGCTAAGGATAAATTGCACAAGTCTTTGAACAAATTTTAATACCTTTGGCCATTAAATTTTGCAGCGAGGATCTTTAAGCAATTTTTTGTAAATTTGTTCGCCCTAAAATTGTGCGATAAATATTATGTTGATAAGCAACGGTAAGTTCAAAAAAAAAAAAAAAATACTACCTGTGGTCTTTAGTATAAGAATCAATGGTCTAATTTTGGGGATTAAAAAAATAAAATAAATTACTTTAAATTATTTATAATTATCTTTTTTTTTAAAATTAATTTGTCTCTAATAATACATATAAGTATGTCAGAGGGATCATGTAACAAATATTATAACTAAGTAATTTATTTAATTTTTTTTTAATTTTTTAAAATTAATTAACTGACTCTTACATTAATAATATTACCTTGAAGTTAAGCTTGAATTTTTGTTTGGACTTTGTTTTTGTGCCAAAATTTTGTTAAAAAACAACTTTTTTTTCCCAAACCCAATATATATAACATATAGTCATGTGCCCGAAACAAAAGTTGTAGGATTGGTTCAGTAAAATCGAATGGAACTACAATAAATTAGCGACCCAACTCGTATTAGGACGAAGGTGATGCTTCGTTGATTGCAAGGGTTTTCCTCATGCCGAGCGTCATGAGGCGGACGAGAACGGACAACGACGTGCCATATGTTCCTGAAGAAATCGTCAAAGACATTCTCAAACGACTTCCGGTAAAATCCCTAATTCGATTTCAAAGTGTGTGTAAACATTGGAAAAATCTCGTTAAAAATCCATCTTTCATCACGGACCACCTTCAACAATCTAGTCTTCAAAACCCTTGTCTTCTTCTCCATTGCGTTGATGATTATAAAACTCTCCGCTCGTGCTTTCGTATGCTGGATTGCGGTTTGCAACTCCGTGAACTTCCGAAAGCACCTTTAATCGAATCATTATGGAATGGTTTTTTCGTCGGTTCCTGCAATGGCTTGTTTTGTGTTGAAGGCGATGTGTTGAAATATCCTCCTGGGCCGCTTTTATTGTGGAATCCTGCAACTACAGAAGTTAGACATGTTCCTCTAACAACAAATGATTGTTTTAAATTATTTGATGAATGCGTGTCAGCATTCGGGTTCAGCGCAATTGTTAATGATTACAAGATAGTAAGAATTTATGCGAAGACTTGTGACGGGGTGGATGGAGGGGAAGTGTTTTCATTAAGTAAAGGGTCATGGGAGGGAATAGATACTGGGAACTTGAAGGGAGTGAAACTTATTTCTGAAACTGTCTCGACAAATGGAGCCATATTTTGGTTTGGGTTTAAGCTATGTCGTGATAGGGTGATAATTTCCTTTGACATAGCTAAGGAAATGTTTACAGTGATGCCATGGCCCGATCTTGGCGATCATAATTTAGATGAAAAGCTTACTGTTTATGAGAACAAACTTGCCATACTTTGTGACGTTTGGAATTACGATGCTGAAAAACCTCATTCACTTGATTTGTGGGTGCTAGATGAGGGTACATGTGCATCCGGAGAGACAAGGAGCTGGACTAAACGATCTACAAGCAACCCCTTCTCACACATGTTAGGTTCAAGGATTATTTGGAGAGATGAAATTGTCTTCCAATCTGTCCATGATAAGGGAAGAAATGTTTTGTATCTCATGAATCTCACTACTAACGAAGAAAAGAGGTTTGATGTTCCCTATGGTGGTCCTATTTATGATATTTTCAATTATGTAGAAAGCCTTGTATCAGTTGGCGACAACCACTAATGAAGGAAAAAGGTTCTATATTTAATGTTACTTAGAGTTTTCTAGAAGAAAAATATATGCCTTGTTTATTATATTGTATGAGATTGAGAGCCTAGAAAAGCTATAATGCTTTTTCTTTGTTTCATGAAAACCCCTTACTTTTCAATTTTCCATATTTATCCTCTGCAGCCATATATGATGTGGATATCCAGTTATGGTTTTGTGGTTTCTTGCTTGATGATGTTACTCAAAATATCTACAACTGCTGGGAGTTATCTAGTTCTTCTATTTGTTTATCCTGCGTTTTATATTTTTTTCCTTTCTTCTTTGTTGGACTAAATAATGCATTGCCTTGTGATATTTTAAACTTGTACATTCTTAGAAGTGTAACCTAGCTTCCATTCGAAGTAGATATTGTTAGGTTTATATGTTAGATTTCAATTTCATTAAGATGTCACAATTTTCTTTGAAGTTTTGTTGAGTCATTCATATATATATATCTGCGCACCTACGCTCCCAAACTTGTGGTGGGATTGGAAGTTTTTGAAATCTAGTTATATTTTTTGGCCATTTCAATACTATTCATTGATTTATTGAAATTGCTTCAGTCTTCAGTTGAAGTGGTTTATTAGACCATTCTACCATATATATCAAGTTTTTTAATTTTCTTTTAAAAACAAGTGTAAGCGTTTGTGTGTGTTATAATTGCTGGAGTAAGAATGATCTATAGGATTTGTTGTAACACCTTAATTTCTAAAACCTTTAGATTAATTTAAATATATAATGATTTCAAACCTGAGACCAAAACAATTTAAATTCCCAATTTAAGACAGAGTTTAATCTTATATTTGTATAGAATTTTCAAAAAAAATTTAAAATAAATATGTATGGTCTAAATTTTAGTTTGTAAATTCATTATCTTTATCAGTTTAAAAATCTTTTATTTAAAATACAGGGCATTTTCTATCTATAGTTCGCATCGTGATGGTTAACTTATGGGTTTCTGGATACCAGTACGTTATCGAAAGTCTAGTGTACGGATTACAACGTATACAGTCTGCATCGCGAGTACTAGTACTCCTATCGCTACTACAACTACTTATAAATATTTTACAGTCATCCAAAATAAAATGATAACCAACAGTCCATAATTTATTTGCCTCTTCTTCGTCCGTCTATATTACCTTCTTGCCCTTAGAGCTGGACACCTTTGCTGTATATCATTTGTTGAAAAAGGGGTGAGATTCAAAAGAATCTCAGTAGTACACAGATCACTCATATAATATGCAAATACTAAGCATGTAAAACAAATCATCAAACATCACAACTTACAGAAATGCAGCACATAAAAGGGCCTAACCAGTCCCTTATCACAGACTCACAGCGCTTGAGATTCACAATCTGGCTGCCCAGGGCCTCTGCCCCATACAAGGTACAGTCACGGGCTTTCTGTCTCAAACCTACCTGGCTTAAGACGCCCCCGGGTAACTCCCGGTGTAACTTGTACTTACGGGTCTTACCGCCTATGGACTATCTGTCCCGCACATATATACAGATGATATGGTACACATACATGGAATCACATATGATATAAGAGATAAAGTACTACCTGACAGTCTTTCCAAATTTGGTTCATGTTCTCAGTCTCTTAGGCGTCCCGGGCAAATGTCAAATCCTATAATTTATAATTTACGGACGGACGAATTATTACTTATTCCAAAATAATTTAAGACACCTTGGTAGGTTATCATTATAGCTAATACCTTAATTCCAATAGGTATTTAATGGACTCATACCAATCTAAGTATTTAATTTGACCCTTAGAGTCCCAATTATTTCAAAAATACCCTTACTTTTTAATTTTTTTCACTATAACTCAATTCTGTCAGAATTTTCAATAATCTTTGAAAATTCATATCTTGGCCTAGAAATATCCAATTAAGGTGGTTCTAAATTCTATGTGTCACTTATGAAGTATATTTTAATATAAAAATACTTTTAATTACCACCTATCCATGAATAATTCCCAGTTTTAAATTTTTTTCGCACTGCCAGAAAATCTTTCCAGTTTCAGTAGCTTAACTTCTAAAATTCATAACTAAATATATAGAACTCCAAATGGGATGGTTAAAAATCTTATATGATCATATTTAAATATATTTTCAGGGCAAAATATTACCATTCATAAATTATAGCTACAAAATTCCCAGAATTTCGTCAAACCTCGTCTGTACCATAAAACGTTCCAGATTCATCATCTAACTTTAAAAATTCATATCTCACTATTTATAAACCCAAATGATACATATTATATATCAAATTAAATCTTAATATGTCTAATTTCCTTCTGGAAAATTTCATAATTTTCTGACCAGGTTTGGTTACCGAAATTTATTTTACAACCAATATGATTTCAGAGAAACTAACCGAACAACAACTCTTCTTATTTTCTAAAAATTCTAGACTTATATATAATCATCCAAAAATCATAATCTCATGTATTCCCATATAATTTTTCGTATAGAATTCATTGGAAACCTCAAATTTATCAAATTCTCATTCTTTCCTTATGTACTATTTTGCCTAAAACAAAACCTCACAAGACAACAATTCATTATACTAGGTTCTTATGCTTCCCAAATTACCCAAAAATAATCTCAAATCAACTAGAAAGAGTTAAGAATATGGGAAGGAAACTCACCTATATTAGGATATGGAGTTGTATGTAGAATTTGTAATCACTTCTTCCTTCCTCTGGTAGCACCGATCACTCTTACGTATCTCTCTTTTTCTATTATGTGTCTCTTGCTCTCTCTCTTTTTCACTCACTCTCTCTTTTCTTTCTTTTTTGGATTTTGGCTGAAGAGAATGAGAAGTGTGTGTGTGTGCTTCCGTGTGATTAAGAGAGTGAGAGAGAGGGTGTGTTTTTTTTTTAATTAAAAATGTGTATGTGTGTGCCATGTGGGTAGTGTGTGTGTTATTTAATTATATGATTGTGTGTGTGTGTATTGCGTGTGATGTGTGAGAAGAGGGTGTGTGTTTTAATTATTATTATATATATAGGTATATTTTTATCCTATTAATTACACACACTAGGTCTTTATTTTTCCCTTTGTTTAATTTAAGATTCCTTAAATTTCATAGCTTCCATAATTTGGCTTACTATCTAACTCCCATAAATTAATCCTTAGCCTTTGAATAAATTTTGGGATGTTACACTTGTCCATGTAACATATTGGTGTTATATCGTCATGATTTTATATCGTTTGTAAAAGGGGGCAAAAATAAGTGTAGCTAATTTGAGTTTGTTGCCATTTCATTTCATTTCATTTCATTTGTAGTAGAGAAATGAATTAAATTGATTTGTGAAAGTAGTTTTCCACCTTACTAGGAGCAGGTGCGTGCTTTTTGGATCATTGGTGAATTAGAATCAATATTTATTTGGAGTTTTCTGTTTATATTTTGCAATACAAATACTCTGTTATTTTGTTTTGTGCTCTTCTCGTTCACACATAGAAGAACCCTTAAGCATGATTGGGTGTAGGTTGGGATGAAAATCCATTAACTTATTGACTTACCCTTGAAAATATAGATGCTGATTTAACATTTATCATATAATATTTAGAATATTCAATACTTATTTTTACTTTTTGATAAGTTGATTATATATATAAATAATTATACAGATGTGTATGCTTCCCTGTACTCATATTCTAAAATTTCAAATTTCATGATATCTTGGATATCATACTATAATATGTCTGATATGTGTGTGTGTGTTGATGCAACATAGGATAAGATTTACATCAAAATAATGAAAATGTGCAAATTGAGTTATCAGAAGTAGAAACCCAAGTAGCTTAAGTTATCAGAAGACCACCCCGAGTAGTTCGTTGAGAGTAACATATGGAACACCTTATGCTATCCTATTTCTTGAATTCAGACGTCTTATTAAGAAAAATAATATATTTTGGGCAAACTCTGGTAGTATATTATTCCTTCTAGATGGTTTAAATTTCTTAACCATTTTGTAGAACGTATACTTTTTCTCAATTTTTAATTAAGAACATGTATTTTTTTTTATTAGATCCTTCAATTTTGCTCTGGACAGGAGCTAATGGTACTAATAAAGCAAAAGTTAAAGAGTCAAAGAAAAAAAATGGTACATGTACCAAATTAAAAATTGAGGGAAAGTATATATATGTACATATAAAATGGTTTTTCATTTTTCTAATGAAAAACGACTCAATTTTTCTAATGAAAATTGCATCAACTGGGTTGATGTCAAGTCCCTTAACAATTCGATATTCACAAAGTATTAAGCGTATAGTTCATAGGCATACAGAAATAGCAGAAATATACTTATAATAAGTGCTTGTTTACATTACAGAAAATCTCATAGGATTGGAAAAATATATACAAAGTCCAAAAAAAATAAAATTCATAATTAAAGATAACTAACTGCAGTCTCACTTGAATCGGACATTAGTCGTCAGTAATTACAGTTTTGCCCTTATAGCCGCTACCTTATGCTGGAATGTTTTAAATGTTGAAAACGAGTGAGATTCGAATGAATCTCAGTAGTAACATACAGTCTGACATATAAAATGAGAAAATAAATATGCAATGTCATGTCATGTAAGATGATCGAAACTATGTGTACACTTGCCCAAGGTCAAACAATATGTTTGCACCTTGATCTACTCGACGCCCCTATTGAGTCCCTAACTACAACTTGGCAAATTAGTGTGTCCAAGACACTAGCTCATATTATAGAAAATGACATATTCAACATATAAATAATTAAATAATACATGCAAGAAATAGTTACTACCTGACTCCTTTCTCAAGTCCCTTGACTATCCTCAATTTTGGTTCCAGCTTGAGCTATTTCCAGTTCCTATAAAATTCAAGTTACAAGTAACTGGTTATTACTTGTATTATTACTTCCTTTAATTAAATTCTATTGATTATTTCAGTTTCAGTGGCTTCTACACAATATAATTTTGCATAGTGCAATTTCACTATTTTTCAACAAATTGATAGATTTTTCAGTTAATTTTTAAAAATCATAATTAATTCTTGAAAAATATAATTTGACTAGTTTCAAAGCCTAAATGAAGCTCTTTCAATGTATTTTCATAGAAAAATATCTACGTATTGTAAGTTCAACCATATTGCTCCTAGAAATTCATGAAACGCTACTATTCCATATTACACTCCAGAAACAGAGTACAACTTTGAAAATCCATATCTCCTAATGTACTCGTCCAAAAATTATGATCCACATATCAAATTAAAACTCTGAATTGTTACTTTAAATCTAGAAAGTTTCATAATTTTTTGTGAAGGTTTGGTTTTCCAAAATCTCATGACAACCAATTTGAATTCCAAAAACATAGTTTGGCAGCAATTAAATTCAAAAATTAATCTCTCTAAGTATACTGATCAAAATATCACAAATTTTGTATCAAATTAAAGCTTATCATATGCACTTATATTCTGGAAAGTTTCATGGCCGTTGGACAATATTACATTACTCAAAAATACCACATTACCAACTGTCAGAATTTGGACTTCCAAGATTTTCCCCTATTTCTGGACCTATTTTTCAAAAATCATAACTCCCTCTCTATATATCAAAATGAAGCATTCTATGACTCATTTTAAAGCTTGATATGTCTAATATCTCCTTGTAAAATTTCATAAATATTGGATATGATTTTATTATTCAAAATGCTACACAAAACTGACTTACTCTTAAAAATGTCAGTTTTGATAGTCTGACTTCAAAACTCAATAACTAATTTATTTTCACTCTAAATTGTGCTCTTCTTGATTCTATTGACTACTACACATCCTAAAATTTACATACCAAAAAGAACTAGACAAAAACTTCATCTATAGCCTTTGTTTAAGCTTCTGCAGCTTTCCAACAGAAACTTTATTTTCCGGCGAGCAAAATAAAGTTGAGAAAACTAAAATGTAGCCATGTTTTTGCACTCTAATTTCAAAGATTTCGACTCTACATACTCCTACACATGTTCCTTGTGTTTGGGGACGTGTTTACAGAAGCAAAGAGACCAAAAATCCCGCATAAAATTGACACACAATTACTAGTTTTGGTGACAGAAACTTTCTAGTGAATTTTATCACTTCTAGCAGCAAAACAACCTAGAAAACCACTGAAATCCTATGGAAATCCAAGATAAAAGTAGACGAGACTTACCTAAACACGTTCATGATATTATGTGTGAGATTTGAAACTTCCTTATTCCTCTTTTTCAGTGTCTACTTCCTCTGGTTCAAATCTCTCACTCACGTCTCTCTCTTTCTCTATTTTGTTTCTTTGTTTTATTTTTCTGTTTCTTCAACTTCTGGTTGCAAATGAAGAACTGAAGGAGTTGAAAGGTTGAATAAGTAAAGAGTGCATTTGATGGTGTTAGGTTCGGTGGTTTCTAAATGGCAAGAGCATGGGTGTTTGTCTAAAGGAGGATATATATGTGTGAGTATGTGTATGGGACTTGTATTTGCTAATAATGGAAGACAATTATATCAAAGATGGGGTTGTACGTGTGCTGCCAAGTGTGGATGTGTCTCTCTTAGTGTCGGTAAGTTTATATATATATATATATATATATATATATATATATATATCCTATTAATTACACACATTAGGCCACAATTTTTTCCTTTATCTAATTAAAATTTCCTTAAATTTTGTAAATTTTATAATTTGGCTTACTATTTAATTCCTATAAATTAATCCTTTTATTAAATTTTGGATGTTACCGTTGACCTTTTAGATTAATGGGAAATCCAATTTAACATGCACTAAAGAACATAAAACCGATTCCCAACAAAATCCCATAAAAGGCAACCCAATCGAATTAATTATTATTAGGATTTATATCTGATGATTCCCAACAAAATCCCATAAAAGGCAACCCAATCGAATTAATTATTATTAGGATTTATATCTGATGATTCCCATCATAATCCCATAAAAAGCAGACTTCCGGTAATATTAGGATTTAAAAATGATTCCCATCATAATCCCAAAAGGCGACTGCATAAAAAAGTAAAAAAAAAGAAGACCCAATTAAATTAATCAACACTAGGATTTAAAAATAATTCTCATCATAATCCCATAAAAGGCGACTTTAATTAATATTAGGATTTAAAACTGATAACGACGTCTGCATAAAAAAGGGGCCCAATTAAATTAATTAGTATTAGGTTTTTAAGACGCTGCCTTTAAAGATGGACCAGCTTCAGCTTAAATATAAGAGGATTTAGAATGGAGCGGCTTCATGTTAAAAATATTAGGGTTTTAAAATTAAAAATGGATTATGAATTTATAACATTAACAAATAGGATACAAGACCTGATTTAACTTATAGATAATCGGATCTTAAAATTTAAAAAGGAATATGAAGTTAGACTAACAACAACAACTTTAAATATTGAAAAAAAAATAACGTGAGCAAAACCCAATTAATCGATCCAATTATTTTTCTTATACAATAATCCATTCAATCATTGAAAACCCTTAATAAAGTCAGAGCTAAAACAACGGACCTCATACAGTTTTCAAATATCATGTTTTTTAATTATGTACGAATTTTACGATTTTGGACTAATAAAAAACTCAAAGAATCTTTATGAATATTAAGACATCCCAAACCAACCCAATTCAATTCATTCACCAATTTCATTAAAAAATTGGACAAAGATTAGAGTTACAGATTGGGTGTAAAAGTCGGCAGCCACACATAGCCTGCCACATTTGGTAACCCTTATGACAAGCATTTGACGAGACATAATATGTCAAATCAATGACGGTACAGACACGTGGGTTATCATTGCACGTGTTCTAAGAAAGGTCATGGACGGAAAAAAGTACCTCATCATATGATGCTTGAAAAGTGGGCATGATCTGGTGGACGAATATATATGTCAATCATGAAGTCCCTCTGCTTATGCACTAACTAACTTCTATGATGTGACTTAGATAAGTTTAAGAAAAAACGTACTAAACTACAATTGAAGGTTTTGTCACTTTAAAGCGATTGAGTGAGCATCACAAAATGAAGCTTTCAAGAGGGTGAGGTTCATGACTTTCTAAACTTTGAGGTTCTAGACGATAAATATAAAGTAATTCTATATTCGTGGAGGATTCAATTTCAAAACACGATATTATTTGAGAATCTGATTTGTAAATTCCAATAGAGGCATTCAACTTTGTTTCTATGAAAAATATTGCAGATTACACGGCACATAATGAAAAACTAATTAGTTAATGCTTGTCAGTAAGATATTCTTAGCAATATACATCTCTAGAAGGTATTGGACATGTTAGTTCTTTGTACTCTCTATTATTAGTATGTTTGGATAGTTTTTATAAATATTTTTTAATTATGATTTATGAAATATGAAGTAACTTTTACAGTCTATGAGGTAGTTTTTACAGTTTACGAAGTAATTTTTACGATCTATGAAATAAATATGTGGAGGATATTTATCTCGATTTACATAAGCCCGATTCAAATCAAAAAGGTAAAAAAAGCTGTGTTTATTTGGAGAACAGAATGGCGTCGGTGAATTCCATGAGGACCATTGTCCTTTCTTTTCTTTGGCTGAATCTGCTAATCCGTTATCAACCATTTATTAACAATCAAATAATTTTGGCACATATATGCAGATATAATATGAATTTGGATTTGCTAAATGTTATTATGTTATCATTAGATCGCAAATGTGATGTTACGTACAAAAGTGAACTCTGGAAATTGGGCACCGCACTGCCCCAACACCAAGTCAGAAACTATTACTCTATTGTCTCAAAAGTGCGTCAGCGACAAAGTGAGCCACATGTTTAGGAAAACTTCGCTCTTCATTTTTCTGCAATGCTCACTTATCCCATACAAGTTTCTCTCCATCTTCTTATCCATCTTTATCTAACTCATTACTTCTTTGAGTTTCAGGAAAATTTGAAATTGAAAATTTATTTATTTAAGGGTGAGGCATTTAAAAAAACAAAAATAATGTGTGCATTGATTATGAAAGTAACAGCAAGTAATTAATACTAAGTTATAATACCATTATTTCTTTATTAATGTACAAATTTAAGGAAACAAAATGAAACCAAATGCCTTAAATGAAATTGTAACACCTTAATTTCTAAAGCCTTTAGATTAATTTAAATATATAATAGTTTCAAACCTGAGACCAAAACAATTTAAATTCTCAATTTAAGACAGTTTAATCTTATATTTGTATAGGATTTTCAAAAAAAATTTTTAAAATAAAATATGTATGGTCTAAATTTTAGTTTGTAAATTCATTATCTTTAGCAATTTAAAAATATTTTATTTAAAATACATGGCATTTTCTATCTATAGTTCGCATCGTGATGGTTAACTTATTGGTTTCTGGATACCAATACGTTATCGAAAGTCTAGTGTACGGATTACAACGTATACAGTCTGCATCGCGAGTACTAGTACTACCATCGCTACTACTACTACTACTACTACTTATAAATATTTTACAGTCATCCAAAATAAAATGATAACCAACAGTCCATAATTTATTTGCCTCTTCTTCGTCCGTCTATATTACCTTCTTCCCCTTAGAGCTGGACGCCTTTGCTGTATATCATTTGTTGAAAAAGGGGTGAGATTCAAAAGAATCTCAGTAGTACACAGATCACTCATATAATATGCAAATACTAAGCATGTAAAACAAATCATCAAACAGCACAACTTACAGAAATGCAGCACATAAAAGGGCCTAACCGGTCCCTTATCTCATACTCACAGCGCTTGAGATTCACAATCTGGCTGCCCAGGGCCACTGCCCCATACAAGGTACAGTCACGGGCTTTCTGCCTCAAACCTACCTGGCTTAAGACGCCCCCGGGTAACTCCCGGTGTAACTTGTACTTACGGGTCTTACCGCCTATGGACTATCTGTCCCACACATATACAGATGATATGGTACACATACATGGCATCACATATGATATAAGAGATAAGGTACTACCTGACAGTCTTTCCAAATTTGGTTCCTGTTCTCAGTCTCTTAGGCGTCCTGGGCAAATGTCAAATCCTATAATTTATAATTTACGGACGGACGAATTATTACTTATTCCAAAATAATTTAAGACACTTTGGTAGGTTATCATTATAGCTAATACCTTAAATCCAATAGATATTTAATGGACTCATACCAACTCTAAGTATTTAATTTGACCCTTAGAGTCCCAATTATTTCAAAAATACCCTTACTTTTTATTTTTGCACTATTACTCAATTCTGACAGAATTTTCAATAAGCTTTGAAAATTCATATCTTGGCCTAGAAATACCCAATTAAGATGGTTCCAAATTCTATGTGTCACTTATAAAGTATATTTTAATATAAAAATACGTTTAACTATCACCTATTCATGAATAATTCCCAGTTTTAAATTTGTCTCGCACTGCCAGAAAATCTTTCTAGTTTCAATAGCTTAAATTCTAAAATTCATAACTAAATATATAGAACTCCAAATGGGATGGTTCAAAATCCTATATGATCCTATTTAAGTACATTTTCAGGGAAAAATATTACCATTTATAAATTATAGCCAAAACATTTCCATAATTTCGTCAAACCTCGTCTGTACCATAAAACGTTCCAGATTCATCATCTAACTTTAAAAATTCATATCTCACTATTTATAAACCCAAATGATACATATTATATATCAAATTAAAGCTTAAGATGTCTAATTTCCTTCTGGAAACTTTCATAATTTGCGGACTAGGTTTGGTTACCGAAATTTATTTTACAACCAATATGATTTCAGAGAAACTAACCGAACAACAACTCCTCTTATTTTCTAAAAATTCTAGACTTATATATAATCATCCAAAAATCAAAACCACATGTATTCCCACATAATTTTTCGTGTAGAATTGATTGGAAACCTCAAATTTGACAAATTTTCATTCCTTCTTCATGCACTATTTTTCCCAAAACAAAACCTCACAAGACAACAATTCATTATACTAGGTTCTTATGCTTCCCAAATTACCCAAGAATAGCCTCAAATTAACTACAAAAATTTAAGAATATGCAAAGGGAACTCACCTATATTATGATATGGAATTGTATGTGGAATTTGTAGTCTCTTCTTCCTTCCTCCAATGACATCTATCACTCTTATGTCTCTCTCTTTCACTCACTCACTCTTTTCTCTATTTTTCTGTTTCACAAATTCTTCCATGCGTCTTGGCAAAGCTTAGAATGCAGAAGAAATGTGTGAATGAAAGAAAAAAGTGAGTGGGACTAAATGGAATAAAGATATGTGAAGTGTGTGCCATGTGGTTAAGGGTGACATTTTTTTAATGGATGTGTGTGTGTATACGTGAGACTTGGGAGAAGCATGGAAAGAGTGTTTTTTTTTTAGTAATTAAAAATGTGTATGTGTGTTTTGTTTTAATATAATATATATAGGTATATTTTTATCCTATTAATTATACACACTAGGTCTTTATTTTTCCCTTTGTCTAATTTAAGATTCCTTATATTTCATAGGTTTCATAATTTGGTTTACTATCTAACTCCCATAAATTAATCCTTAGCCTTTGAATAAATTTTGGGATGTTACAGAAATAAACTGAAACCTAGTTTCATTTAATTGGAATTGAAATTTGATTGGCATGCTTATTTGCATAAATAAGAAACCATGCGTAAATACTAAATTTTTGCTGACTGCCGACTAATATAGACACTAAATCAAAACAAATCTTCCGAATAATACCATACAGGACACCTCTTGTCGGGCACAGGAATATGGAGATATAACTATATTATTGTGTATATTGTTAATTGGGGTAAAGTTGAAAAGCTATTGACTTTACGGTTAATGAAATTTAAGATTTTTATGAGTTGTGAAATATATCAAAAGTGTCTTATAAATAAAAGAAAAAGAGTAATTTCTAATTAATAAAAATAATATTATTTAATAAATGAAATAATTCCTTATATTTATGACAACATAAATACATATAATTAGAGAGGGTATTCAATAATAATAGAAAATGCAATAATAATTAATTAGAGCGATGATAATTACTTTGCTTTATTGGTTACACCTTAGGAATGGAAGGAGATTAATGGTTTCTTTAAATTGAGCACCATTTCATCACCAATAAGGCAATAACCGTTAAGGGTGGTAAATCAGTATGAAAATATTCCATTATTTCCTTCACTTTTATAACACCTTTGAAATTGTAATTGTTTAATGTTGCAAAATGATAATGGAGCACAAGAGAATTCAAATGACAAGGATGTCACAATCACTACAAAAAAAAAATCAATATTAATAATAGAAATTCCATCGTTAATATATTTAGCAATGAAAATTCCGTCACTAAAAGATTAACGATAGAATAGTGACGAAAATCGTCCATCTCAAGAAAGGACGTTACTAATTCATTTAGCAACGGAAAAAAAGTTTTGTCTTTAACTAACGACAGAATTGGTGACGAAAATTCCGTCGCTAATTAGCGACGAATTTGCTGTCACTAATTATGTTACTATTTAGAGACAAAATTTTCATGACTAATTAGTGACGAAATTTCCATCACTAATTTCGTCACAAATTAATGCGTCGCTAATATAGCTACGGATTAAAGATAGAATTTTCGTAACTAATTCTATTA
The DNA here is from genome assembly GCA_037074505.1 of Albizia julibrissin. Taxonomy (NCBI): domain Eukaryota; kingdom Viridiplantae; phylum Streptophyta; class Magnoliopsida; order Fabales; family Fabaceae; genus Albizia; species Albizia julibrissin. The sequence continues at coordinate 18,846,569 of CM073486.1, read as the reverse complement.
CAAATTAGTGATAGAAATTCCATCACTAATTCATTGCTATTTTTTTTAGTTATTTGATATTTTATATTATTTTAAATTCCCGTTGGTAATGCCTATTTCTGTGGCTTTTTTTTCTTTTTTTGCTATTATTAAGTCAACCCTAATAATGGTAAAAGAATTAAAAGTGGTAATAAATGGATGGTAAATAAAAACAAATTCAAACAAAATTATAAAATGATAATAAGTTAACAACTACAAAAACAACAAAAATACTCAAATGAAAATATATATGTGCAAAAGGCGCAACAAAATGTTCTAATTTCAACAACATAATATTCTGTTTTGGAGTGTTTTCCCATTTTATGTAATGAATGTCGTGATTTACATAAGTGTTCTAGTCCTTGTGATTGCAGATAAAAGAATGGAAGTAGCCTTCAGGGATGACACAATTTGTATAATACATCAGAAGAGTGTGAGGAAGATTATCCCAACCCTATACGTAAAACTCCAGAAACGATCTTCTCAGGACAACCCAATCAGAACCTGAGCACATAATAGCGAGATTAAAACAATATATCAAACTTCAATATGTGAGAAACAAGCAAACAAAAACTAACAACATATGCAAAACCTACTTTGCACAACAAATGCTAACAGAGCCATATTACAGCACTTATGAATATTAAAGATTCCCTAAAATCATCTCTAAAATCATCAAACATTCTCATTTAGCATGAAACATCAATGATTACAGCACTTATGAATATAAATCAGCATCTTGAAATTGATTTTAACTTAGCAACTAGCATATATTCCATCTTTCCCTATTTTGAAATTATTTCCAGCTTCAAGCTACAATATGAGAGAGACTAGTTCGATTAAAAACATCTTCCTTACTTACTATACAAGATTTTGATAAAATAAACGATGCCAATGATGCCAGCATACATAACTTTTGCACATATGCACTGCTAACCAAGATTTTTTCCCTACCTCGTTCATTTTCTCTTGGACATGTATTGTAATTACCAAATGCCGATATTCTAAACATGTTCAGGGACCATTGCAACTTCTAATAGTTGTATAACTAATGAAAGAAAAAGCATTTAATATCAATGAATAATAAACCAGATAACAATGTTAGTAGAGCACCAAGGTTCTCAGCCAAATCACATAAGTTAACCAGAAATCTTACAGAAACATATAAATTATCCGTACTACCAACTGAATTAAGAAATGAGGACAGCAACAATACATAAATCAGCAAGAAAAACAAGTGTGTTGCTTCAATGAATCTGCACTAATTCCAAATGCATGGTAGCAGTCAATCTTCCAAAAATGCATATGAAGCTTACCACTCTAATGCAGCAACAGATGCAAACAAGGCAGAATTCAGATTTGTGAGATATAACTAATGTAAAACCAGATTGATCACAGTAAAATGCAGTCAATTAATGACAACATTCACACTTCAAATGCAAGTAATGTGCAACACGTGCTTCTAGAACATAAGTGCTGAAGTGATAACAAGCGAATGAGATTCAAAAGGCCAAGTACAGTAGCCTAAAACATGCATATACAGAGGGAAATCTTATCAAATAGACTTCCCAATGCCTTTCAAAAGCACATTGAAAAGCACAACTCAAGTCCAGTATAACAACTCTTAATCAAACATAACCTTGAAGCAATGAGTGAGTTGAACGCAACAATAAGTTCAAATTACATCATCTTGCTATATCAACAAAGCGTTGACCCTACATAAGTTCATAAAATTATACCAACCTTATGCCATTCTAGTAAATGGAAGGAAACCAGTATCAATACCAAGCCAAGCCATTCTATAGGAAGACACAACGAAGCCAATATACCTCTTAACACATTTAAGCAAGGTTATCAAACCCAGACCGGTCATTGAATCGGTCGGGGTACTAGGTCAAGGGTCAGTGGGTCAGACCGGAGTCAAACAGGAGCTAAACCAGGGCCAAACCGGTGAGAAATTAAAAATTTTAGGCTTATTAGTATGAAATTCTAAAGGAAAAATTAAAAAAAATTAAAATTTATTTTTAAATAAAAAAATTGACCCGGACCGGACCGGTTTACCGGCCGGTCCGGGTTTGATAACCCCGCATTTAAGACAACATAGTGGAAGCAATGAGTTGTACTATTTTGCAGTTAGCTGCAAGTGCCTCTTTTTGACAAACATACCCAGAAAACGTGAAGAATCCCGCATCCCAAAGAGGAAAGTCCCATTGTGGACAAGTGATATAATATGTATGATTATATAAGCACAGTGACAGCAATGACTAAATTTGAATGATGCATTTCAAAAATCGAATGCAAAATATATATTAACTAAAAGTCATCAAATAATCATATGAATGGCAATACTGCTAGTACCGTTGTTCAAACGTTTTTTTCAAAAAAAAAAATTCCAACTAAATCACAACCTTCAAGAACACCCAAAAGCGTTGTTGGCAAGAAGGCAAGCTGGGAACACAAAAAGATAAGAAATGCCTCTGCTGCTGTCGCTTTCCATTTGCAAGGGAAACAAACTCTGTAAAAGACATGCGCTAGTTAATACAAGTCTTTTGATCAGGGAAAAAAAATAGTAAGTACAGGTCTGATATAATAGTATGAATATTTAAAATGGATAAAAAGCTACACATTTCCCAAATATTGATTGATTTTGACATGTATAGTAGAGGTGTTTGGTAACTTATGAGATAGCCATGGTTTTGAGTTTATAATTGATTTTGACATGTACAGGATTTTTTTTTTTTTTTGGTTTCACAATTGATTTTGGCGTGTATAAGGGAATTGAAATATTTTTTTAAAAAAAACATAGTTTTGACTCTTATAATGTTTGAATTGACTTTATAATCAATTATATATATGGAAAAAACAAAGTTTTGTTAAAAATGATCCAAATATCCTTCTCAATGCCAAAATCTATTTTTCAAGCTAAAACTTTGGCTTAGCCATAATCTATTCAAAGGAGTTTATGATAATTAATTATCATGAGGAAGTTTGAAAATCAACTTTATAAATGATAATTAAAAAAAACAATTTTATAAATCATCTTTATCCAAAATCTATTCTTTTTGGCACTAATTAATCTAAATAGACACTTACTTGGTGAAGGAAAACAAAATATAGAAACAATTGAAAATTGAAATACCTTGACTGGTAACATGAGGAAAATACTTGAAACGATGTCGAAGAATAACATTCTCAACTTTTCCTCCTATGGCTTCTACTACCTTGATCGCAAGGTCAGTGATAGTTGGTCCTTTAATGTCACCAGAGTTGCCATATGACCACAGGAAGAATATGTCAGTGTCAGCATAAAATTTCTGCAACGCTACTGGATTCCTAATTGTGCTTGGATCTTCCATAAACTCAGTAAACTAATAAAAACCACCATATCCTCCAGCCCTTTAACCTTCAAAATTGCAGTGAAGTAGTCATTTTTCTCTACTTTGCTTAACAAATCCCTTTCTAGATCACTCACTTCCATCACTTACGTTCCATGCTCTGTTCACAACACTTGATCATTAGGCATCTGTTGGGACAAAACCACAAAAAACCTTGTGTAAAAACACTCACTAGCAATAAATTTACGTAACTATGCAAGCTGAAGGTGGCGTGTCAAACCCCTTAATATTCTGATATTCGCTATATAATAAATACGTAGTTCAGATGGCATACAGAAATAGTGAAACTATACTGATAATAAGTACTTACTGATATTACAGAAAATCCTCATACAGGTTGAAAAATATATACAGAGTACAAAAGAAAAAAAATTCCACAACTAAAGATAATCATATATAACTCCTGGCTAGGACCGGACCTTAATTACCGGTAATTACAGTTTTGCCCTTAGAGCCGTTACCTTCTACTGAAATATTTTTATATGTTGAAAAAGGGTGAGATTCAAATGAATCTCAGTAGTAATATACAATCAGTCATATAAAATGAGATAAATAAATATGCAATGCACCATGATATGTAAAATGCTAACTCGTGTTGTATGCATACTGTCCAAGGCCAAACGACTGTTTGCAACCCCGGCTAAACTCGTGTCCATGGTCAAACGATATGTTGAGACCCTGGCTTATTCGCGTGTTGTGCCACAGGCACTGTCATGTTACAAAAAATGGAATACACAACATATAAATAATCATATAGTGCATGAAAGAAGGAATTACTACCTGGATCATTTTTCAGTCCAACTGTTTATCCAAAACTTTTTCTCCGGCTCGGGCTATTACAAATCCTATAAATTAAAATTAACAAGTAATAGTTATTACTTGTATTACTACTATCTTTAATCATATTCTGCTGATTATCTCAGTTTCAGTGGCTTATACACTATATAATTTTGCATAGTGCAATTTTACTATTCTTAAGCAAATTAGCAGATTTTTCAGTTAACTTTAAAAAATCATAACTAATTCTAGAAAAATCGAAATTGACTGGGTTCAAAGCCTACATGAAGCTATTGAAATATATTTGGATGAAAAAATATCAAAATCTACCCAGTTTTACCATATTACTCCCAGAATTTTCTGAAATACCCCTATTCCAGATTAGTCTCCAGAAACATAGCATGATTTTGAAAATCTATATCTCCTAATATACTTGTCCAAAAATTATTTTCTACCCATAAAATTAAAGCTATGGATGTCTACTTTAAATCTGAAAAGTTTCATAATTTTTTGTCAATGTTTGATTTTCAAAACGTTCGACACAAACAAACTGCTTTCCAGAAACACAGTTTGAGAGCAACTGACTTCAAAAATTCATATCTCTTAGTATACTAATCCAATTAACACAAAATATATATAAAATTAAATCTAATACTATGTAATTCAATTATAGAAATTTTCATGGTCATTAGGAAATATTACATAATTCAAAAATACCACGAAATCAACTACTAGAATCTGGATGTTCAGGATTGCACTTGTTTCTAAACCCATCTTTCAAAAATCATAACTTCCTCTACAGATATCCAAATAATGCATTCTATCACTCCTTTTAAATCTTGTTATGTCTACTATCTCCCTGTAAATTTTAGTAAATAATGGATGTGATTTGGTTGGTCATAAAGCCACACGAAACTGAATGACTCTGATAAACGTCAGTTTTGACAGTCTAACTTCAAAAATTAATAACTTATTTGTTTTGACACCAAATTGAGCTCTTCTTAATTCTATTTCATACTACACATCCTAAAATTTCCATATCAAAAAGAACCAGATGAAAAATCCATCTGTAGCCTCCGTTTGAGCTTCTAAAAGTTTCCGATAAAAACTCTGTTTTCCGGTGACCAAAATAGAGTTGATAAAACTCACACACAACCATGATTTTGGACTTCAATCTCAAAGATTTTGACTCTACATACTCCTAAACATGTTCCTTGGATTTTGGGATGTGATTACAAAAGAAAAGGAATCGAAAATCTCATGCCAAACAGACACAAAATTGCTGGTTTTGAAACTGATCGGTAACAACAATTTTTCCAGTGAATTTTCTTACTTCCAGCCACCCAAACCAGCAGAAAACAGCCTCTAATCTAATGGAAATTGTTAGAAATATGTGAAGAGAACTTACCTATATCAGATTATAGGCTTGCATGTAGGATTTGAAGCTTCTTCTTCCTTGCTCCTTTTCAACTCTTTCACTCACGTATTTCTTCTTCTATTCTGTTTTTTTTTCAAAGCTCTCTCTCTTTGCAGCTGAACGTAAATGAGAGTTGGAGGAGTTTGATAAGATTGTATTTAATGAAAGTGTGAGTGTGTTGTCCAAATGAGAAGAAAAGATGAGGAGTACGTGTTGTGTGTGTTGGCCGAATAGAAGAGGGAAATGATAATGGTGTAGGTGTGAGTATGTGTGTGGTACATGTGTTTGTTGTGTTGTGCAAATGAGAAGGCTGTACGTGTTGTGTGTTGTCAAGTGTGGGTGTGTGTGTTTTTATACACATATAGATATATTTTTATCCTATTAATTACACACACTAAGTCCTAATTTTTCCCTTTGTCAAATTTAAGTTTCCTTAAATTTTGTAGGTTCCAAAATTGAGCTTACTATTTAATTTCCATAAATTAATCCTTACATTAAATTTTGAGATGTTACATGGGGATCTATAAGTTCTTCCATATTTTAATGGAAAGTTTCCTGAGATTATGATCTTGTCAAACTCCATTGTTTACTTCATCAAAATTCTTGACATTAACAGTGACACCTTCAGAATTCTTTTAAGGAGGCTGTACATAGAAGGCCCAAAATTATATTCCACCAAAGAATCTAGCCAACCATCTCCAACAGATACTTCTAATGGTGTTAAGATACCCATCAAGTGATACACTTCAAACCAAGCTTTAAGCCGAAAATCATGGTGTTGCGGCCTTACAAATCAGGTAAGTGTAATTGAAAAAAATCCTTCTAATACTCGTTAGCAAACTACACTAAGCATGAGTAAAAGGTAGTACATCACATGCAAAATAGTTTAATAAGGTACCATAATTCAATTAATCACATATTAATAGGAAACAAACATCCCAGTGAATACTTTAAAACATCATGGGATTTCCTTTGAACCAATAAATGTAAAATCAACATTATAGATAACATAAACTCTCAGTAAACAACCAAAATGTAGAGCAATCTTCTCTAAACTCTTAATGAACAACCAAAAAGTCTAGCAGTCTTCTCATTTAAGGACTTGGCTTGCATCCGCTGCAGGTGCTTTGCTTAAAACTGCACCGTTTTGGTGCAGTTTTGAGTAGAGGATGAGGCTGAAATTTTTTTTTATAACTAAAAAAAATGATATCCAGTATTTTAAAATATTTTTCTGAACATATCTAGTATTTTAAAAAAATTTTAAATAGCATACAGTAGCCTAAAATAATTTTTACTGTTTTTAACCCCTTAAAATATTTTTTTTCAGTTGGACACAGCGTGTTAATAGACTGATTGCAATTTTACCTTTATGAATTTTTTCAACTCCAAAAATTACTTTAAAATATTTTTGGTGCTTTAAACCTTTTAAAATATTTTTCAGTTATACCTAGTGTCTTAGGAGACTGACTAGAATTTTACTATTAATGTATTTTTCTTAGTAGTAACAAGCACCCAAATTTTAATATACTAGTTTATTAATTTCCATCCACTCTAAAATATTTTTTCAGTAGCACCTAATATTTTAAAGTAATTTTTAGAGTTGAAAAAATACATTAAGGGTAAAATTGCAACAGTCTGCTAATACACTGCTAAGACACTGGATGCAATAGAAAAATATTTTAAGGGGTTAAAAACAATAAAAAATTATTTTAGGCTACTGTATACTACTTAAAAAATATTTTAAAATACTAGATATGTTCAGAAAACTATTTTAAAATACTTGATATCATTTTTCTTAGACATAAAAAAAAGTCCAGCCTCATCCTCTACTTAAAACTGCACCAAAACGGTGCAGTTTTAAGCAAAGCACATGCAGCGGACAAGCTTGCAGTGGATGCAAGCCAAGTCCGGGAAGGTTCGGATCTAGGAGCTAAATATTTTGGCAGAACATTTGGAGCTAAATTCAAAATATTTGAGGTTAATATTTGACAAAATACTTTTAAAAAAATAGAATAGAGATTTAACATCCTAACTCTTCATTTCTCAAATATTTAAGAGTGAGGTACTACTAATGTTAATGTCATGCTGTCAAAGTAAATCATTGAGAGTTGGAAAAATATGTTGATCCTATTCTTTATTTTCATGTTATTAGAACAATTATGGAGAATAATATTTTTAGAACAAGTTTTGAAAATACTATCTTCTGTCCTTAATATAGGATATAACATCCCAAAAATTTAATGAAATGATTAATTTATGGAAAATAAATAGTAAGCTCAATTTTGGAACCTACAAAATTTAAGGAAACTTAAATTTGACAAAGGGAAAAATTAGGACCTAGTGTGTGTAATTAATAGGATAAAAATATACCTATATGTATATATAAAACTTACCAACACACACTAACAATTAATAAATCACTCTCCTCTTCGTTTGGCACACTTGGAGATTTCATGGACGCACACGTATATTTCACTAAACAACATTCACCTACATATGAGACAAATATACATAAGCAGGTGGCATTTCTTCTTTGGATGCTTGCAACGTGTTCTACATATACATTACCAACTCCTCACTTCTCTTCTCTCATTTGTACAACACACACACATACTTGCCATTTATTTTAAAACACTTAATCACATCTCCATTCACTTCATCTTCATCTCATCATTCGAAAAAGCTGCTGGAGAAAACAGAAGAAACAGAAAAAGAAACAGAAACAGAAACAGAGAGCACAAAACAGAAAAGAGAGAGAGAGAGAGAGATGAAGGAAGAAGAAACTCCAAATCTCACACACAACATCATAAACATATTTAGGTAAGTTTATTCTACTTTAACCTTAGATTTCCATTGGATTTGTGGCTGTTTTCTGGGTTGTTTTTCTGCTGGAAGTGATGAAGTTCACCGAAAATGTTTCTGTCATCAATCAGTTTTAAAACCAGCAATTTTGTGTCCGTTTTGTATGAGATTTTAGATTCCTTTTCTTCTGTAAACATGTCCCCAAACCCAAGGAACATGTTTAGGAGTATGTTGAGTCAAAATCTTTGAGATTGGAGTCCAAAATCATGGCTACATGTGAGTTTTATCAACTCTGTTTTAGTCTCCGGAAAAAAGAGTTTCTACCGGACAATTTTAGAAGCTCAAACGGAGGCTATAGATGAATTTTTCATCTGATTCTTTTTTATATGAAAATTTTAGGATGTGTAGTATGAAATAGAATCAAGAAGAGCTCAATTTAGAGTCAAAATGAATGCGTTATGGATTTTTGAAGTTAAACTACCAAAACTGACGTTTTTCAGAGTCAGTCAGTTTCGTGTAGCATTATGATCAATCAAATTATATCCAATATTTATGAACATTTACAGGGAGGTAGTAGACGTCCGAAGCTTTAAAATGAGTGGTCAAATGCATCATTTGGATATCTGTAGAGAGAGTTATGATTTTTGAAATCTGAGTTTACAAACAGGTGTAATCCTGGAAGTCCAGATTTTGGCCGTCGGTTTCATCATGTTTTTGAGCAATGTAATCTTTTCCAATAGATATGAAACTTTCCAGAATTAAATTTCATATTCTAAGATTTAATTTGATATATAGTGTGTGTTATTTGGATTAGTATGTTGAGAGATATGAATTTTTGAAATTAGTTGCTTTCAAAATGGATTTCTGGAAAACAGATTGGTTTTGTCGAAAGTTTGGAAAATCAAACCTTGACCACAAATTATGAAAATTTCCAGATATAAAGTAGACATGCAGAGATTTAATTTTATGTATAGAACATAATTTTTGGACAAGTACATTAGGAGATATAAATTTTCAAAGTTTTACTCTATTTCTGGAGAGTAATCTAGAATAGGGGTATTTTGGAAAATTCTGGGAGTAATATGGTGAAACTGGGTAGATTTTGATATTTTTCCATGAAAAAATATTTCAAGAGCTTCATGTAGGCTTTGGACCCAGTCAATTTCGATTTGTCTAGAATTAGTTATGATTTTTCAAAGTTGACTGAAAAATCTGCTAATTTTCTAAAAAATAGAAAAATTGCACTATGCAAAAATTGTATTGTGTAGAAGCCACTGAAACTAAGATAACCAGCATAATATGATTAAAGGAAGTAGTAATACAAGTAATAATAAATTACTTGTTAATTTTAATTTATAGGATTTGTAATAGCCCGAGCCGGAGAAAAAGTTTTGGATAAACAGTTGGACTGAAAAGGGACCCAAGTAGTAACTCTTTCTCTCATATACTATGTGATTATTTATATGTTGTGTATGCCATTTTCTATAACATGACAGTGCCTGGAGCACAACACGCGAATAAGCCAGGGTCTAAACATGTCGTTTGACCATGGACACGAGTTAAGCCAGGGATCCAAACATGTCGTTTGGCCTTGGACAGTATGCATATAACACGAGTTAGCATTTTACATATCATGGTGCATTGCATATTTATTTATTGCATTTTATATGACTAATTGTATGTTACTACTGAGATTCATTCGAATCTCACCCTTTTTCAATATATAAAAATATTCCAGCAGATGTCAGCGGCTCTAAGGGCAAAACCGTAATTATTGGCGGATGGAGGTCTGGTCATAGTCAGGTGTTACAACTGGTTATCTTTAGTTGTAGAATTTATTTCTTTTGGATTTGTTTATATTTTTCAAACCATATGAGGATTTTCTGTAATATAAATAAGTACTTAATATCAGTATATATCCGCTTTTTCTGTATGCCATCTGAACTACACATTTATTATTCAGCAAATATCAAAATATTAAGGGGTTTGACATAGGACATATTTAGAAAGTTTATTTTGGTTGTAAATATAAGATATATTTTTTTTTATTTATCAATATTTTTCTAATTTACCCCTATTAATGCTCTCTCAGTAATAATCAAGAATGAGAGGGAATGAGAGAACTAAAGAAAATGACTATGGTATTTTAGAAAATATATGTATATTAATTAACTTAACTAACTTTATTAATCTAGTTAAATTAGATAAATATATATCTTTTATTAAGGACAGATGGAGTAAAAAATTTAAAAAGTCTACTTGAATTATTATTTTGAAAATCGTATCTAAAATGATAAAGTGAGAGGGGCAATAACACAATTAATTAACAATACTTCTTCTAGTATAGAATATAAGTCACTTTTTAGAAGCATTTATTTGTTCATAATATAAGTTGCTTTCTATAAGAATTAATATTATCCTAATTAGTTTTAGGGAAAATGGTTGAAAAATACATTCTAAGCAAATTAATTGATAAATGGTACCAATGTGCAAGCAAGCATCTGTCATATGCAATCATCTTCCACGTGTGCAAAGAACATCCCTCCAAAAGTGTAAACATCATTCATCGTGTGCAAAATATCATCCTTCGTGTGCAACATATCATCCGCCTGTGTGCAATAGTAGCAATTAGCAATTAATTTGCTTGCAAGGTATTTTTTACCAATTCTCCCTTAGTTTTACCAATCATATGTCAAAAATATACTAATCACTGTTTAAATGTAATTCCTCATATAGTTTACTCTCTTTCAAAACCTTATTTAATAGGGTAAAGTTAAAAATCTAATTTAAAATAAATTTAATGAATTAATTGTTTTTCATTGATTCTAATTACGTGGTTGAAAGTGAGTTATATTTTAAACTATAGTAGCCGACATCCAAAGCACTGGCTTAAGAATATTTTACAAAAAAGGTGGCAAAGGGGAGTGCTAACCCATAACCCTTGGCTCACTGAAAAGTTTGTGACCATCAATACATCAAACCCATTTAGTTAAATTGTGCAAACTCTTTATATGTAAGTGTAATAAACGAAGTTTCCTAATTTACATCATAATTCTCTTATATGTTATTAATTTCCTTATCCTTACTTGTTAACTCATTAATTGTAGTTATTTTTCTACTTATATTCACTGCCAACATTTTTGGGAATCTAAAAAATGTTAGTTATTGATTTGCATATATGTTATTAATTGTTAGTTCGCTTATATTTATTTGTTAATTTTCTAATTGTTGTTGTTCTTATGCCTATATTCACTGTTGAAATTTAGGAAATCTGGAAAATTGGAATCGTCTCTCGTTTTTCAGATTTCTAAAATTTTACCCGTGAGTATATGCATAAGAATAACTATAATTAGTAAATTAATAAGTATAAATAACGAAATTAATTAACAACAACACATAAGGGAATAAGGAAATTATGATGTAAATTAGGAAACCTATTTTATTACATATATAAATTTTTGTACAATATAAATAAATGGGTTTGATGGCTTGCTTGGTAGTCACAAACCTTTTGGTGAGCCAAAGGGTAATGGGCTCTAATGCCCCTCCAACCTTCTTTATAAAATATTCTCTCATGGCTGACAACGATTCTCCGAGGCTGTCTATTAGAGCTTTGGCATCCCACCACCTTGCTGCGATATTTGAATTTTTTTTTTTTGTAAAAAATAAAGCAATGGAATTCTGAGCATTTTAATTAATATCCACAAAAATTTAATTTCACTTTTATCAAAATTCAATGTTATGACCAAGTAAATCAAATCTTAATATATCATGTATGTATGTATGTATGTATGTATGTATGTATGTATGTATACTGTTGATTATTGCTTGTGGCTAACTTCAAGTTCTCAATATGTATATACGACAGTCTAGGTACTTCATATGATAAGTCGAAATCCGGTCTTACCTCATTTTTGAGTATGATATGGTCTTTTATAATTTGTTTGTAGGATGTTATCAAACATAATCTTATATGATCATTCTATAACATGGTCAAACGACTTTAATAAGAGATTATATGTTATAAACCAATTCTTTTGAATCAATTTTCATTTTGATTTCATTTAATTACTTGATCATTCAAATTTCAAATTCCCTTCAACACTAGCTTGATTAAAGACCATAAATGGAGGTGTATGCCTATACATCCATGTTACGATCAGTAATTTCAATCATATGTTATTTTGTCAATATATTGATGTTTATAAAATAATTATTTATTAATTTATTAATTGTACAGAAGAACTATAAGAAAAAAAATTATATTTTCTATATATTAGACTATACTTATATTTTGAAATAGCTAGACAAGCTGCAAGATTGAACTTTTAACTTTTAAATTACAAGATTGAATTTATACCGTAAATCAAATAAGTATTTAATTGTACATTTATATTATATACGTAATAGTATTTATTTAAGTGTATTTTTTTTTTTGAAATTGTAGAATGCATTATTGCAATTTGTTATAAATTTTATATTTTATAAATAAAATCCCGTGCTTTGCATACAACTCAAGAAACAAGTTGTGATTTTTATACTTTGTAAATTCTATCATGAGTTATTATGAATTTTAACTTTTATATATTAGTGTTCTTTGTTTAATTTTTATTTATGAATTTATGGTTTCTATCGTGTCTTATTCTATCAACATATTCTTCATTATACAATTATTCTTTCTTCATTTATTATGTTAATTTTTAAAAGAGAGTAGTTCATATATTATTTTATTGTTTGTTTAGCTAATAATACAAAATCACATGATGATACCATTTTTACAATATACGAATGCATTTTCTAAAAATTCATCTCCATGATATCTCAACAAGATTTACATAATATATTATTATTTATTCTTGAAATTTCAAATTTTCAAATTAGCGACGGAATTAGTGATGGAATAGAGACGGAAAAGATTTACCAACAGAAACTAGAGACAGAATAAATTCCGTCACTAATTTCCGTCATAAACCCAGCATAAGTTATCCCAAAATTAGTGATGGCATTTGTGACGGAATTGTCATGGAATAGTTGTAATATCCCAAATTTTGGGACTGGAGGCATAAGATTAAGCCTGGATTAAGCGGACTGCTAGACCCCGGTTTAGCAAATGTCCCTATGAGGTATGTTTAAATTCTCCAAAATTCCTTTATATCCTTGAATATTAAAAGAAATTATATTGGTAAGCTAAAGAGCTTGGGGAATAACAAAACGAAGTGATTGGAAGTCACACATAATTTAGTAAAGTGGAACACAAAGTAATTTTGCCACCGGTGAAATTTTCGGTGTGGCAGCGGTTATTGTGTGACATGTTTTGATAGGTAAATGATGGTTAAAAATTATGAAAATTTCTATAATGAAATTAGACTTATCAAGATTCAATTTGATAGGTCATATAAGTCATTTGAAGTTATACACAAAGAGAAATGAATTTTTGAAATTAGCCCAGCGAAATTAATTATTTTCTGGGACAGCATTCAAAGATTAAAATTCTGGGAAGATTGAGCTTCCAATTGGCCAAAGGTTATATTTTTCTTTAAAAATAGACTCAATAAGGGTCGCATAGCCTTTGGAATCACTCCAATCGGATATTTTTACAATTAGATATGAATTTTCAAAGTTAATGAAAATTCTGCAGAATTTGGTATTTTGTGCGAAAATTCATTATTTGGGCCAATAAGATTGTGACACGTGGCAGATGAGAAAACTGATTATTTAACCATTAATCCATCCTCTTCTTCGCCATTTCTCACGGAAAAAGAACCAGAAAGAGAGAGAAAATAGAGAGATGGAAATGGAGAAAGAAGAGAGAGGAAATCGTTTCCTCCGAAACACTGCCGAAACGGCATCCTCTCTCAAAGTACCCTTCAGGAAACTTCCTCTACTCATCGAGATCTTCATTCCTATGGTTTCGGATTTTCATTTGGAGGTGGTTGGCGCCATCTCACCGGCCGGGGTGTTGCCGGAATTCCAAACCGTTTGTGGAAACGAGTAGAGGTAAGCGTAAGCTTCCTTTTTAACCGATTGGTTTGTCGTTTGGATAAGTATAGAGGAAGTTGGGTACTATTCATGCTAATTTAAATTAGTATTTTGAATGGCTAAATGATGTTCAATAGATGTATAAATAGCTAATCACTTGATTAGGAGTAGTAAGGAAGTGATTAGGTAAGAGAAATCGAAGAAACAACAAACTCTTTCTGAGAATCCAATTTCCTTATGTTTCTTCCATGTATTGTTTCGTGTTGGAGAAGTTAGAATTTGATTATTTTGATGCTTCCATTGGATTTAGGAGGCAAAATTGTGTGGGTATACAAGTGTTCATGAATTTTGGATACTTGTACATGAATTTAGAAGTTTTAGAAGTTAAAGGGTAAATGTTATGTATTCCGTTTTCTGGAGGCAGTGTTATGGTGACGTATTTTTGAGTGGTCAAATGTTATCCAATGACCATGAAACTCTCCAGTTTGAAAGTAGACACATATAAATTTAATTGGATAGGTCATAATGATCAATTGGATTTTTTTGTATTTAGATATGAATTTGTGAATGTCTGCCCTATTTTTTAGAAGAACATCTGAAACAATCGGTGTTTGGAAAATTTCTGGGAATGGTGTAGTAGTGGCATTTAAAATCGAGTATTTTTATGTAAAACTAAACTTAAATGGATTCAAATAGAGCTTTTAAACACCTCAATTGGAGTTCTATAGAATTAATTATGATTTTTCAAAGTTTGGTCAAAAATACTGGTAGATTGAGTACCATGCGAATTTAAGTAAGAAATTGGCCAAATATAATTGGAACGAACTCCAAGGGTGAAAGTAAGCCTATAGGGCTAATGTGGGCCATTGGGTATTCACTTTTCATGGCTCTAATAATGTCATTACTTATCTAGGGCCATAAAGTGACAAAGAAGAAACTATGGTTGGAAGATCGAAGTACAAGAGGAGGAGACAAAGTCCAAAAGGTAGTAAACTTACTTACTTGTATGTATGCGATGTTTATGCTGTGTATTGATTTGCTGTATTGCCTTGATTGATTATGTGAAGCATGTATGAATAAATGAAGCTCTGTTTCTATTTTTACTATGGCCATAAGTATGTTGTACGAAACATTGAGCATGCAGAATATCATTATGTGAACATGAGCCTATGTAAGGCAAGCATATCATGCACTAGCATTCATCTTACATGCATTGTCTGTATGTTTGCTACTGAGATTCTCTCGAATCTCACCCTCCCCCACAAACCATATAGGTATATGAACAGGAAAGAAGAGAATGCTTGAAGATGATTCAGAAGGAAAGAAGACGAAGAATTGAAGACCGAATTATGTATAGAATACTGTGTGTATCATTATTTACGCACAGAGAATATTTGGTTGTAAGAATACTGGAGAATTTGAATTAAGCTGTAATCGGGATCACTGAGAAGAAGATTTAACTCTGATATTCAGTAAGAATAAGTCGTGAATAAGTAATTACCCCTAAGAAAAGTAAGAACGAATGCTTCCGTGTAGGTAATTAAGGGGTATGTAAGACGGGTGTTATAATAGTGATGGAATTTGTCAAGGAATTTAGAGACGAATAAGCAACGGAATGTTGTCCATCGCTAAACCGTCCCTAAAATCATTTAGCAACGGAAAAATTTTATTGCTAATTTTTGTCCCTAATTCCTTCTCTAATTCCATCTCTAAAATTAGTGATAGAATTTAGAGACATAATTGGAGATGAACATTAGCGACTGAATGTTGTTCGTCGCTAAACCATCCCTAAATTCATTTAGCGATGGAAAAATTCTGTCTCTAATTTCCGTCGTTGATCCGTCTCTAAATCTGTCTCTAAAATTAGTGACGGATTATAGACGAAATAGCGACATAATTTTTTCCATCTCTAATTCCCTATCTTTTTGTAATGAATGGATGATACTCATGGATTACTATAAACATTTGTGAGGGCCAATAGTGTGGCACATTATGATGGTATAAGAAGAAGCTAAAGAGGCCTTATGCTTCTAATACTTGCTTAACTCATCGGAATGTTTGTTGTACCATTTTTCAAATCACCCCCATAAAAACTAAGCAAACTCTTATTTGGCAAGGATGATATGCAATAAAAGTGTGATGTAAAAGCATAGCTTTGTGTAAAATATGTAGGTAACCACAATTGAAGGTTCTCTTACTCATAAGTGATTGAGGGAACGTCACATGAGGGAGATCCAGGAGGGTGAGGTTTATCACTTTCAAAACTTCGAGGAGCTTGACAATAATGACAACTATAAAGTGTATCCACACTCATGGAGGATAGATTCCACAACGTGACATTTTTCCATGAATCCGATTTGCAAATTCCTACAAACACATTCAACTTTGTCCTCATTTAAAATATTAGAGATTATACAATAGAGAATGAAGAACTAATTAGTTAGGGCTACTTGTAAAATCCTCTTCCTAAAACTCAATTCTCCATACTCTTAATCAATCTTTTGAAAATGAACAATATATTATTGCATAAAAGTAAAAATTTAATCCTGAAAATTTATCATGGTAGAAAAGATTACAGCTTATCTTTTAAAAGCTAACCATGGTAGAAAAAGAGTTCAACTAACCATTTGAAAACTCTACCATGGCAATAAAGGATTTAAATTCCTACAAATATCTACCTATGATTGAAAAGAATAGATTAGTCATTGAAAAATTTATCATTGATAATAAAACTCTTCTCATTGCTTTGCAAATCAAACCATAATTAATCAACATCCTTGGGCTTTGGACTTCTCTAAGTCCATAACATAATTCTTCAACCACATGCCCAATATCAAACTCAATTATCAAAATACTTAAACAACAATTTTCTTAAATATCAACTTGAGTAGCTTATCCATGATAGAAAACAATATAATCCAAATCATAATGTTATATCAGAACATGCAGCATGAGCCCTACAGTGACAATACACAACAATTCACCCCACAAATAACAAGGAGGAGGCTTTACAAAGATTATCACAATAATCAAGCCTTTAGAGCCGTCCCCATTTGACTAGTAGCAGAATTATTACCTAAAAAATGTTAAGTCGATAAGGTGAGACAAAAGCCTCAATAACAAGCTATCTAACTCATTACACATGCTAATATGTGCTTATGAGGTACCAAGTGGAACAATTTATATAATAAAGTATGAGTAATATAATTCACAAACTTCATATCATGAATTATGTATCAAAATTTTTATATCACAATTTCATTTCACAAATTCAAAATCAGGAATTTTTAACATAATTTATATATCTCAATTTCATATCACAATTTTATTTCACAAATTCCATATTAGGAATCATTATCACAATTCGTAAGTTGCCTCCTATCAATCCAACTGAACCACCTTATTTCTGCCGACTAGACCTATAGGCTAAGTTACTATCTATGTTACCAGTAACTCAAAAAGTACTATGGTCATGTAATGAGAATTAGCCAATTCCTCAAAGCACATGCTCAGACCATGGGTCTTTTCCCCTTATTGAACTAGTGGGGGTGTCACAACCCCTTATTAAACCAGTAGATCAGTCCCTCATTGAACCGATGAGAAATGTTAGATTTTATGTTTTGATGATAACAAATCTTGATTAAGATAATCCTGGAATTGATTAAAACAAGTGCACTAGCAAAGGAAGCGAGAAAAGTGATCTGAGTAAAATCACTCGAGTGATTTCAATAATCACTCGAGTGATTAGGTAGATCACGATAATTAAAAATCACTCGAATGATATGCTAAAGTAAGAAGATCACTCAAGTAATCCATGAAATCACTCGAGTAATTATGCTGATATCCCAGATCACTCCTAATATTCACCATTTCACTTTCAGTGTTTTTGCACATCACTCCTAGTGATCTTAAAATCACTCAAGTGATATTTCACTTTGTCAAAATCACTTCCAGTGAATTCAGGATCACTTCCAGTGAAATTTCAAATTCTCAAAATCACTTCCAGTGGAGTTCAAATAACTGCTAGTGAATTCCTAAATACACAAAATCACTTCCATTGATTTGTAATTCACTTGAGTGATATCCTTTGTTTCTAATATCACTTCCAGTAAAATGAAAATAAATTCCAGTGAATTTCCTACTTTATCAAATCACTTCAGTGCAAAACGAAAACACTTCTAATGGTCTTCATACTTTTAAAAATCACTTCAAGTGGATTCAAAATCACTTCCAGTGAATCAAAATAACTTCCAAACTAAGATCACTGCAAGTGCAAAATTGTTTCATAAAAACCACTTCTAGTGAAATCAAGATCACTTCTAGTGATTCTTTAGTTTCCAGAAATCACTGCCAGTGAAGATAGGTTTCACTCGAGTGAAATGCTATTTTCTGTAAATTACTTCCAGTGAATTGGAAGATCACTCAAGTGATGTTTAATTATGCTTTGTGAATTTCTAACGGCTATTTTTCTAAGTGAATTACAGATATTACGCATTACCTATCACATGGCAGACATCAGAACAATATTCAATAGAGAATCACATGTCACAGTAAGTAACTGTCCGATTCATTTGATAAAATCAACCAAATTCGCAACGGGCAGATATTTGAATGCTACAATGGCTCTCAATGCAAGCTCTATATAAACCGAAGCATTCAACTAAAAGAAATACACACAGATTACACACAAACTTACATCCACTCAAATACTCTTTGTACTATGTTTCTTATCACTTCTTTCATTGTTCTTCAGCGATTATATACTTACTCTGTGAGAGAGATTCGAATCATAAAACCTGTTATTTCTCGATGAGATAGCTTAAGGGTTGTGGAACCTTAAGCTAGGATTCAGAATTACCTTGTATAAGGGGGAGCGAGTGTCCAGTGAGGAACTTGCATTGTACTATGGTGCCAAGAACCCACTAAATCTTGGAAGTTATAGTGAAAGGCTCAGAAGGATTTCAGAGGACTAGACGTAGGTCAAAGTGGTTGTGACCAAACTAGTATAAATACTCTTTGTGCACTATGATGACTTCTTTCCTTACTCTCAACTATATATTTAAGATTGCTGAATTTTTATTAAGTGACTAATTATTTTATAATCACCCAATTCATCCCCCCTCTTGAGTGATAAACTTGCACTAACAGAAAAGTCCCTTACTGAACTAGTGGGGCAATAGAAAGCCAACCATCATGCACAATGGAGGTCATACCACGTGGTAAAATAATTTACTCCATCGTCTCATCCCAAACCAATCATCATAATAATCACCAATAAATAGCTTAACGAGAATTTCTCCAGATTTCCACATTTATATAAGGATATTCAAATAATAAGGTTCCACAAGCCCAGTTTATATCAAAGTACTCCTTAATATCATGATAACTTTCTCAATTACAATAAATCTTTACCCAACGAAATATCTAATAAATATCAACATATCATTTTAAATCTCATAAACATTTTATAAAATACTCACAAACAACATACTAATACACATAACAATTAAAAAGTGGTTACCTCTAGCTAAAACAAATTATAACCACAAATCTGCTAATCCAAGAGCTCAAATACGCGTCAAAAATCAATCTACAACAATCAATTTATTATACATTAATAACTCTTTGAGTTAGTAGAAAAATTAATTTACTTAACTTAGTTCTATAATTTTAAAGTTTTGAATTAATTACTCCCAAAAATTTCAATTTTACACTAAAAATCCTAATTATTAATTCAAATATTTTTCTTAACTCAAATGGCACATTTAGGTCATTGATTGTTATTAATTTCATTTCTTTATATAAAATCCCCAAAATTTAAAAATCGATAAATTATAAATCTTCATTTTAATAAAATATTTAAACCGATTAAAACTATAATAATACTTCCAATAATCAAAATAAATAATTTATCCCAAATTTAATCAGTTAAAAAGTCCAATATAGAATTATTTATAGATTGATTATATAAAAAAATTATTGTAAAATCTTATACCAGTCGAATAATAAAAGTAAACTAATTAAAATGCACTATTAATCATTCTCTACATCCCTATAGTCATATACTGATAAAACTTAAACTTGCCCAAAATTCTAATCTTAAAATATTCTCTAATCAGTAAGAAATTACTCTCATAAGAAAGAGAAAATTATTTATAACATTTTTCATGAAGGAGGTTTTGTGATTAGAAGTGATTTTGAGTACCTTATTAATACCCAAAAATATAAAAATACTACTATCATAATCTCACCATACACCCTTCTGCACAACACTTCATGCAAATTACTTGCGTGAAGTGAGTATGGAGAGTGGATATTTATAATACCCCTCCACCTTAATTAATCATTATTTTTTTATTAAACAGGCGCCACTAATTTCTTCATTAGGTGGGTGGCCTTTCAGCGCCACCCACCCTTCTTATTTTTTTTATTATACATACATACATATAAGTATTTAGGGGGGGTGCGCGCGCGCGCGCGCACGCGGGGCTCGCATATATATACATATATATAATTTTTTTAATTTAATGTAATTTTTTTTCATATTTTTACCATATTACCCTTTTCTTTTTATTTCAAAAATTATACTACTAAATTTATTTTTTAAAATAATTATATACAAATTATAATTATATCCTAGAAATAAAATAAGAATGTTACACTATTTAGTAAGATATTTTGTATAATTTATATCTCTAAAAGGTAATTGTCTTTTTTTTTTTTGCACTATTGAGTTTAAAATTATAGCTTAACCAATTTTTAGATGTCATAGGGTTCATTCAAGCTTTTAGAGATTTGAAAGATCAACAAAGAGAATCTTAGACTTTTAAACGACTGAGTCTCACTCTTGTAAAGAATGAGTAATGTCTCACTGTTGTTAAATTAATTGCAAGAGAAGAGACCCTTGATCATTCAAAATTCATGGAGGTAAATATCATTTTATGGGCAGCTTATTGCCATATGATGGATGTGTTGGAAATTCTGTTCTAGGGACTAATAATTATACTTTGAACATTGTTATTTAATGAATTTCTCTATTTTTTTATTATATTATTTTAATGTTTATTGTGATAACTCTATCCTTGAATAAATCATAAAGATTGTCCTAAATGTTCCTGGTCGGTCATCTATGCGGGAGCAAAGATGAAATAAGACCAGAATGACTTTGATAACGTATCACTACTACAAATAAATATAGATGTGGCACTTATTTTAATATTATTTGTGGCATTTGACAAGCGCCACACATTCTAACGCCACTAAAAGAAACTGTGGTATTATCCACAAGCGCCACAGTATGTATATTTTTTTTATTTAAATACCACCAAAGTGCGCTTCTTCAAGCAAGTGCCACCCTAGACCTTTTCCAAAAAAAATTTTTTTTTAAATACATATTTTTTAATTTTTTAAAAAATGGTTTAGAGTGGCGCTTTCTTGAGGAAAAATCATCCTAGACCCTTTTTTTAAAAAAATTATTTATATATATATTTTTTCAAAAATTTATTTTTTAATTTTTTTAAAAAGGGTCTATGGTAGTGCTTTCTCAAGGAAGCGCCACCCTAGACCCTTTTTAAAAAATTATTTTTTAAATATTTTTAACAAAATTATTTATAAAAAAATTAAATTTCTTTTTTAAATTTCTTTTAAATTTTTTTAAAAAAAATGGTCTAGGGTGGTGCTTCCTAGAGGAAGTGCCACAGGAAGTATTAGACCATTTTTTTTAAAAAAAATAATTTTTTTCATATTTTTATTTTAAAACCTTATAATTATAATTAATAACATACTTTAAACACATTTTCATATCTCTACAACAAAATGAAGAAAAAAAACCACAATAAAAAAAATCGAAAATGATATAAAATAACAAATAAATAATTAACAAAATCACTACCAAGTAAAATACAAGTATTAAAAATAAATAATTATTTTATTTATGCAATTCATCAATGTTAACATTTACTACAATAGTAAAAAATTATAACTAATACATATCTTCACAGGCAACCTATATATAATAACATTTAATTTTATCTTATTTACTTTTCGGTATATAAAAATAAGAATAATTTTTTCAGATTTCATAATAAATTAAATAAAGATATTGAGCAAATTAAACTATTAACTACTAATAAAATTATATTTGTATGCTCAAAAATAAAAATAAAACTTACAGTATAGATAAATCTTGAATAGAGTGAGCTGAAAACTCAAACACAGCACCTGAAAAAAAAATTAATAACGGAAAAAGAGAAAGACAAGGATGCATAGATGTTTAAAAAAAGGTGGTTAGCAAGACAATGTGTTGTATGTAACTTCAAAATATTAAAAAAAAAGAAAAAAATTAGTAGGTACAACTTATAGGACAAAATGAAACTATCAGGAGGATGAAATGAGACTAAGAGGGAGATAGAGTGAGGTTAGTTTAGTTTAAGATATGGGACAAAAGAAATGAGGAAGGAGTGCCGCGAAAATAAAAAGAAGAGGAGGAAAAAAATGTGAGAAGTGATAGAACAAGGAAATTAGGGAAGTGTAGAAAAACTAGGGACGATGATGAGTGACAAAAAAAGAAGAAGGAGAAAATGTGGGAACTAAAAATATAAGGACGATTACACGTGTTGGATAAAGAATGGAGACTAAGAGGATAAAGGTGATGGAAGCAGATTGCGGGAGAAAGAAATGTTTGATTTTTTTGTTAAAAAAATAATACTTTGGGTGGCGCTTACTAGGCTAAGGTCCACACAAAGTACGTAACAGCTGCAATACTTCCTTGAACAAGCACCACAGCTGCTGCTTCAATTTAAAAAAAAAACACTTTAGGTGGCATTTCCTCAAGGAAGCGCCACCTAAGGTCACATAGAAGCTGTGGCGTTTCCTTGAGGAAGTGTCACCTAAAGTGTTTTTTTTAAAAAAAATTAAAAAAAATCTGGAAGAAGCTATGGCACTTCTTTAAAAAAGTGCCATAAAAGGTGCGCCACTAATTCCTATTTTTGTAGTAGTGTATGGAGATACGAATCAAAGTCTTAGGCACTTGTAAGAGTACAATATGCTAGACCGACTCGCTATAAGAAAGCTACATGGATTAAGTCATAAGTTTAACTCATGTATAACCTCGTCACAATGCCTTTTGACCTGAGATCATCATGGATTCCAACACGAGAGTCGCCAAGCTTTGATTTAGTCAAAATTCACCTTTGACCGGGTGATGATAAAGGCTACAATTGGACTTTGTGGTTTTTATGCAGAGAAATGTGAATAGTCAAGATGAAATTTATCCCTCGCATTAGTAGAGAGATATTATTGGGTTCCTCAATGAGTGAGTCTGATAAATGTATGACCATACTACAATGGAAAAGAGTTTCCAATTCTATAGTCAGACTACTCAGGAATTGAGAAAGTAATGGTCAGGAACAAGAGGATGACATTATCTATACCTCATCCTTAGTCAAAATATCGTGTGACAAAAGGGATGTGACATAGTTGCATGACAGTTGCATCGTATTAATGATCCTCATATAAATTAGGTGGTCGTAATTTCTTGCTAGAGGCCACTTGCGACTTATAGGCTAGTGCAGTTATTGGCCCACTGCCAACTAAGTATAGGCTTACAAGGTCATACACAAGAATAGCCTAACATAAGCTATAATGTATAGATTCATTAAATCTAAAACGTGTCTAAGATTCAATGAATAGAATGTTTAATATAATGTTGACGAATTTTATATATATGATATAAAATTCAAAAATGGAAAATAATATATATATATATATATATATATATATATATATATATATATATATATATATATAATGTAGTGTTAGTTTTGGATTTAATTTTATTTGATAAAATTAAATTTAATAACTAACATAGAGATATAGTATCTCAAATTTAATTTATAAAGATAAATTAAATCTATTTTCATTGGCTCTTTATTCGGATTAAATGAATAGGTTAAAATAAAACTGTTGGACAAATTTAATTAAACTGAATTTATTTAATTAACTCATAAAAACAATTAAATGTTAATTGATATAATATGGAT
Source organism: Albizia julibrissin (assembly GCA_037074505.1). Taxonomy (NCBI): domain Eukaryota; kingdom Viridiplantae; phylum Streptophyta; class Magnoliopsida; order Fabales; family Fabaceae; genus Albizia; species Albizia julibrissin. The sequence continues at coordinate 18,822,141 of CM073486.1, read as the reverse complement.
TTCAAAATTAAATAAGATTAATTTTTGAAGATCCAATATAGCCCTTATTAGTTATAAAACTGAAGAAGCTAGATAATCCTAGCACGGATTAGAAAGAGTAAGCCGCAAGAAAAACCTTAGAGAGACATTGGAAGCGCTAGCACGCTGACCGTATTGGAGTCATATTCGTGTGGATACTGGTAGAGGGAGATGATATGAGCTGGTAGCTCCTTGAGATCAAAAAAGGAAAAAACACAAAGGTACAATTCTAACTACTCGATTTAAACATCGATTGATAGATCCACAATTAAGATTGGTAAATTTTTACAATTTTAAATTCTTCCGTTGTGCCTCTCAATCCCAATAAGATGTGCTTTAGCGTAACCACAACTATACATATATGATATAAAGAACGAAAAACCAAACCAAATTGTCGTCATCAAGTCAGTACAAAATATAAAAATCCCAAAAACAATGCCAACTATTCACGTAATTAATAAATATAGAAATACTTCTATAATATCGTATCTTGAAGTTTACACCACACAATATACACCTATTTGTACATCGCATAGGGTGAAGCCCCTAATTCTTACACTAAAATGAAGCAATATCCCTACATGGAAAAATGATACTCCCTCTGATCCTTTTTATAAGCAACTTTTATCGTTATTGCGCAAAACGAATTAATAGTTAAGATTAGTTAAAAACAATAAATGTGTAAAAAAATATCATATTTCTTCCAAATATACCCATATTTATGAAAAGAGCATAGGAAAGAGAATGAGTAACAAATATGAAAAAGTGTGAATATAAAATATGAGAGAGAATGTGTAATAAATGAGTAAATAGAAAAAAAATTTGTGGTGAGTGAGGGATAATTAGTGGTAGAAAATGAAAAAGTAGTTTAAATTTTGAGACACAAGTAGAAAATTGCTTATAAAAAAGACCAATCTCAAGAGAGAGAAAGTTGATTATAAAAATGACTCGAGGGAGTAGTAATTTTAAGGGTTAACATTACTGATATAAAAAATTTATTGCTAATAATGGACTACCATAAATATTGTATACATATAAATGTTGACCCAAACTTCTCACTATTATCCCAAATAAACTACTCTCTCCTATCTTGTCATCTATTGTCCCCATATCAATAATTGTTTTCTGGGTCACGTAATTTCACAAGAAGGAGTCTCTGTGGATCCTAGGAAGGTGGAGGAAATACTAAACTGGAAGAGGCCAGAAACTATAATAAAGATACACAGTTTTATAGGTCTTGCTGATTATTACTGGAGATTTATTAAAAATTTCTCCAGAATTGCCATGGCGTTGACGAAGCTCATAAGAAAGAATTAGACATATGTGTATGATGCCAAATGTGAGAGGAGCTTCACGGAGTTGAAAGAGAGGTTGACATCCGCACCAGTACTAATTATCCTATATCCTAGTAAGCCCTATGTGGTTTACAGTGATGCAAGTAAGCAGGGATTGTGATGTGTCCTTATGCAGCAGGGCAGAGTGGTGGTGTATGCCTCTCGGTAGCTGAAGCCTCACGGGAAGAACCACCCAACTCATGATTTGGAGCTTGAGGCAATCGTGTTTGCATTAAAAATATGACGACATTACATATATGGTAGTACTGTGATCACAAGAGCCTCAAGTTTTTACACGATAAAAAAGAATTGAACATGCACTACTACAGAAAAGGGATTTAACGTCACAATTAGGCGTCCCTTCTTTAAAAAGGGAAGTAAAAAGTGTACGCGGTGGCATTTATGTAAATAAAGAGAGACTTATTAACCTTTATGCGTCCCTTATTGAAGAAGGGACGCCTAAAGGAGACATTAGGCGTCCCTTCTTTGAGAAGGGACGCCTAAAGGGTGCATGCCAGCCACGTGGCTGGCATGCACCCCACATTAGGCGTCCCTTCTTGAGAAGGGACGCCTAATGTAGGGACATTAGGCGTCCCTTCTCTATGAAGGGACGCCTATTTATATGTTTAGGCGTCCCTTCTTACAGAAGGGACGCCTAAACATCATTTCCCTCCACATTTTCATCATTTCCCTCCATTCCTTTCGTCACTCTACTTCCTCCCTCTCTGATAAAAAACACTTAGCCTCCTTCCACCGAATATCCCTTCCACCGCTCAATCCCTCTTTCTTCATTTTCTCTCATCTCCTCCTTCTATCATCTCACTTCAATACTCACCCCCTGTATCTTTCTCTTCCGCCGCCTTACTAACTTGTTCCAGCGAGCTGATCAGCTGAGAAGTATTACGGTACAGTTCGATCTCTTCTTTCTTTTTTTCCAACTAGCTAATCAGCTATCCCCACCAGTGAAAGCCTCATATTCCTTGATCTTTTCATTGTTTGCAGCATCGGAGCTCCCTCTCTCACGGTGGCTAGCGCGCCTCCTCCCTCCCAACCTCTTCATCATCACGCCATTTTAATTTCTTCCAACCTGTAAGCTTTTTTTTTTATTTTGATTTATTTTATTTCACTTTAGTTAATGTCATGATCGACAGTTTAATTTAAAATAGTAGTTTTGCTAGAAACTATAAGCCACTCATATATGCCATAAGTACATATGTATGCTAGATTCCATAAGTACATATGGGAGTTTTGCTAGTTAACTAATTTTATTAGATTAAATAAGTATATAATTTATTTAATTATATAAAACATGTGTAGGAAGCTCTGAGTGCTATAGAACTTTTATTGGTTTGAAATAATGCATGTATAGAACTTTTAATATATTAGGTAGGTGCATAGAACTTTTAACTTGACTAATTTAAACATATTAGTTCTCTAAAGAAAAATTGATATTTTAAATTGTTGATATTGTCCTTAATTGCCTAAGTTACTTTATTTATTTATTTTTTGTTTGAATTAAGGTGAAATGGTTTGTTATTACAATTGTGGGATATTACACTTAATGGGAAATGATCCCGAAATGTTTTTTGAAAAAAGTGATAAAAGGCAATCTCATAGTTAACAATTGTTATAAACTTGAGTGTTATTGGGAATGGTTTAGGTGGTAAAACAATGGATCATAGTTGGATGAATGCTTTGAGAACTAGTGAAGAATATGAGAATGGGGTGGAAGAGTTTATTGAATTTGCTAGAAGGAATGCTCCAACTAAAAATGGGAAGTATTTTTGTCCTTGTGTGAATTGTTTAAACGAGAGTCGACGAGATGTTGATGATATAAGGGATCACCTACTTTGTGATGGAATAAATCTTCGATACACAAGGTGGATATGGCATGGTGAGGAAGTAATTACTGATTGTCCGTCGCACAAGAAGGAAGGAGTGGATGTTATGGAACAAGATAGAATGGAGAAAATGATTCACGATGCCGAGGTTGAATCCTTCGCCCAGGCACATGAATTTGACAGCTTGCGGAGTGATACGGGGACACCATTATACCCTGGGAGTAAGTACACACGACTGACGGGAACATTGCATTTGGTGAACTTAAAGGCAACTTGTGGATGGACCGATAGTAGTTTTACATTACTATTGGAATTATTGTGTGATATATTTCTAGAAGATAATGTACTTCCAAATCGTATGTATAAGGCAAAGAAAATCTTGTCTACGATGGGTATGGAGTACAAAAAGATACATGCTTGCCCTAATGACTGTGTATTGTATAGAAAGGAGTATGCAGGTCTTAGTGAGTGTCCTAACTGTAAAACATCACGATATAAAGTGAAGAAAGATGGTGGTTGTAGAGAAGGGACAACAAGTAAACGGCAACCTTCGAAGGTGTTATGGTATCTTCCAATAATTCCACGGTTTAAGCGTTTGTTTGCTACCGCAACAAAAGTAAAGAAGTTGAGATGGCATTCTGATGAGAGAATTTGTGACGGAACATATCTTCGGCACCCGGCCGACTCTCTACAGTGGAAAAAGATAGATGAAATGTTCCCTCAATTTGGCAGCGAGCCGAGAAACCTTCGGCTTGGACTTTGTACAGATGGAATAAATCCGTATGGAACTCTTACTAGTATACATAGTTCGTGGCCAGTTCTCCTTGTAATATACAACTTACCTCCCTGGTTATGTATGAAGCGCAAGTACGTTATGCTTTCTATGATGATCTCTGGACCAAAACAGCCAGGGAATGACATCGATGTGTATTTGGCTCCTTTGATTGAGGACTTGAAGAAGTTATGGGAGGAAGGTGTGGATGTGTTCGATGCTTATAAGAAAGAGTCTTTCAAGTTGCGTGCAATGATTTTTACCACGATAAACGACTTCCCCGTATACGGAAATTTGTCAGGGTATAGTGTGAAGGGTCATAAAGCATGCCCAATCTGTGAAGGAGACACACACTTTCGACAACTTAAGCATTGCAAAAAAACAGTGTACCTTGGCCACAGGAGGTTTCTTCCTCGATTCCACCCATATCGTAGGCTGAGAAAGCGTTTTGATGGCTTACCAGAACATGGAGTTGCACCAAGGGCCTTAACCGGGGAGGAAGTTTATAGTCGGGTAGAACGTGTCAATGTGACCTTTGGTAAAAATCAAAGGACTAAGGGTGAGAAGAATATATGGAAGAAGAGGTCAATTTTATTTGATCTTCCGTATTGGCATTGTCTTGATGTAAGACACAGTATTGATGTGATGCATGTGGAGAAAAATGTGTGTGACAGCCTTGTAAGTACGCTTTTGCACATCCCAGGTAAGACCAAAGATGGAATGAGCGCGAGACTTGACCTTGTTGATATGGGAATAAGAGATCGGTTGCATCCACAACTAAGAGATGATGGTAGGAGGGCATATATGGAGCCAGCTGCGCATACGCTATCAAAAGCGGAGAAAAGAAGTTTGTGTGGGTGTCTGCATGAAATTAAGGTCCCACAGGGCTACTCTTCTAATGTTAGCAGGTGTGTGTCAATGGACGATTTGAAGTTAGTGGGAATGAAGTCCCATGACTATCACGTGTTAATGCAACAATTGTTACCGGTAGCCATTAGAGGCATTATGAAAGAAGAAGTGCGAACTACTATAACCAGATTGTGTGTTTTCTTTAATGCTATCTGTAACAAAGTCATCGACACTGAGAAGTTGGATGGACTAGAAAATGAGGGTTATACAATTCTGTCCCAACTAGAGATGCATTTTCCTCCATCATTTTTTGATATAATGGTGCATTTAGTAGTTCATTTAGTAAGGGAGGTAAGGCTTTGCGGTCCAGTTTATTTAAGGTGGATGTACCCTTTTGAGCGATACATGAAGATCTTAAAAGGATATTCTAAAAATCCTTATCGACCTGAAGCCTCAATAGTTGAGCGATATGTAGTTGAAGAGGCTATGGACTTTTGTAAAGATTATCTATCTGGTAAAAAGGAACAGTCTCGGCATGAAGAGGGGAGAAGTAAGGGAACACGAGGACTAAAAGTGAAGACTGCGGAGCGTGAAGAGGTGTTGCAAGCACACTTGTATATCTTGAATAATATGGAAGAAGTTCAGTCATACATAGATGAGCACAAAAAGACTTTGAAGAACTTGAATCCAAAGAAGAGTGACATGTAAATAGCTATTGAGCAAAACAAGACATTTGTTCAGTGGTTTGAGGAGAAGGTTTCGCATGAGATCGGTGTGTCCGACACAATCAACTGGCTAGCCTGGGGGCCTTCATTTCAGGTTGTTACTTGGACTGGTTATGACATAAATGGGTATTCATTCTACACAAAAGAGCAAGATGACAGAAGTACCATGCAAAATAGTGGGGTGATGGTTGAAGCTGAAGCTATGCACTTTTCCAGTTCGAAAGACAAAAACCCCATATGTGCATCAATGACTTATTATGGAGTTATAGAAGAAATATGGGAGATGACCTACAACAAGTTCAAAGTTGGTTTGTTCAAATGTAAGTGGGTTAGCAATGCTGCTGTGGTAATAGATCCACAATTTAGATTTGTCTCAGTCGATCTTCGAAGAGTTGGTTATAGAGATGAGCCCTTCATTCTAGCCAGCCAGGCGAAGCAAGTGTTTTATGTCACAGATCCTGCAAATAAAAATATGTCCATTGTACTTCAAAGCAAAAAACAAAAGTATGGTGATCCAACCTTCAACCTTGACGACACACCACCTTTGACAACAAATCCACCTATAGGAAGTGAGGTCGAGTTAGTAGATGATGAAGATTATTCTGCAAGAAATGATCATTGTGAAGGAATATGGGAAACAATATGAAGTAAGACCTTTAACTATATAAAACTGTATTATGTCATATGTGCTTTTTTCCCTTAATGTAGTTTATACAGATACCTGCAATCTACTTACCTCTCTGACATGATTCTTACCTCTCTGACAATGATTTTTTTTGTCTAGGAATATGTCAAGTTCCAGTGACTCAGGGAGCGACAGCGAGCAGCATAATGGAAGGCAAGAAGAGCCACCCGCTCCGAGAAGAACAAGAGGTGCCACGAAGATGGCTGTATTGGCGAAGCGCCACTACAATGAACAGGAGAGGGTTCACATAGAGTTTGATGCCAACATGAATCCAATGGGTCCTGAGGAAGACCACTTCATTAGTTATCTTGGTTTTTTGGGTCGAAGCAAAGTCCGAATCATCTATGATAGTTGGAGGCAGGTTCCCAAAAAGACGAAAGCCATGATATGGCAACAGATTTTGGTACATAACTTTCGATACATTTTATGTATTTAGACCTTTCTTCCTATTCAAGTTTAATTGTCTCCGTTTTTGCAGCAAACGTTCGATGTTCCTGACACCACAGACATGTACAACCATTGGATGGGAGAGGTTCGTTTGCGCTGGAAGGATTTTAAAAATAAGCTCTCCAGGAAGTACCTTAGAGGTGACAAGAGTCATCTTGATCCTTGTCAGGAATATTCATATCTATCTCCAGAGGACTGGAGGTTGTTTGTAGCTAAACGACAAGCTCCTGAATTTTTGGTAAATTTTCTGTCTTCAGTATGAAAATTTATAATTTCAATATAGTTAATGCACTAATGACTTGTTTTTCCCTTTTTCCCTTAAACAGGAATTAAGTGCGGCGAACACACAGAGGCAAGAAGCAAATCAGTACCAGCATTGCATGTCTCGGGGTGGCTACAGGAAGCTGGAGCGGATGATGATGGCAGAAGAGCTGGAAAAAATGAAGGACGCTGCGAAATCGGATCCTTCCGTTGTTGTGCAAGAGCCAGCTCCTCCTCCACGTCACAAAAAATGGAAAGCAGGGAGGATTAAGGGTGGGAAATATATAAATCCTACTATTGCTGAGGTTGCCTCGAGGATTGTAAGTAGTAATAGCATAAGTAATTAATTGTAAAATTCTTCACATTTCTAGCATTTAAATGGGTATTCATAACGAATTGTATGCTACAGGACGAACTCGAAGAGCAGAGTAGCCAAGGTTCGTTCACTCCAAGTGGACGGATGGACATATTGGCCACGGCGATTGGGAAGGCTGAATACCCAGGCCGTGTTAGAGGGGAGCCAAGGGGAGTTGGTATTTCGAAGTATTTTGGTAAAGCCTCGTTATATTCTTCACAAGCTGAACCCAGTCAAGAGTTTGTGGATAAGCTTCGCGATCAAATCCGAGAGGAGCTCCGAGATGAGCTAATGACACAACTACGTGGTGAAATGAAATCGTGGTTTGATTTTCATCACATAGAGGCTACTAGGGTTAGAAACGAGGAATCCCCGGCCTTCCCCAGCACTAAAGGAAGTCACAACCCGCCGGACGAATCCCTTGTACAGCCTTCCCACACTCCGCAACTCGTTGCCGAGGCTTTCCACAATCCAGAACCCCTTGTCCAGCCTTCCCATACTCCAGAACTTGTTGCTGCTCCTTTCCATAGTCTTGTCCAGCCTTCCCATAGTACAGAACCCTGTGGCCAGCCTTCTCACATAACAGAACCACTGGGCCAGCCTTCTGCCACTCCGGAGTCGGGTGAATCGTGTATCCTTTATTTGGACACCACAGACATGATTCGTGTTGTAGCCGATGCTCTCGTTTACACAAAAGCTACCACCCACCATCATAATCAAATTCCACAGTATTTACGTAGGGTGACAGTGACACGTGTTCATGAGGGGGAAGAAGGTGCAGCCATCCCTATCCCTGACGTTGAGATTGCCACGCTGGGTCAGGCAATTGGAGGTTTCATCCTTTGGCCTCAATATCTTATTGGCACGTTGGGAACCCCACCAATGGTAGGAATTATATTCATATCACTTGACATTTATTGGCATCATTGTAATATAATTGGTTTTGTTTTCTATGCTTATAGGAGGAGCAACATGCGAAAAAATGGCCCTTTTTAGCACGGCTCCAACAGATGTACAAAGGTATTCCCCAAGTCAACTTCAATATGCCTCCAGGGATTGTGGGTACAGAATTGTCGTATCCCTACACGATCGACAATAAAGATCTTAAGGAGTTTATGCATTTGGAGGAGATAGATGCAGGATGGGTCAAACTTGGCATTTGGTTAGTGTTTCTTTTCTAAGTTCAAGATTTCATAAGTTCAATAATTCATTGGTCATTTTATTTCTATTTTAGGTCCTTCTACCACATGTGCATTGATATGCAAAGATCAAATTTATACGGATTCTTGTGTCCGGCAAATACGACATCAGATAAAAATGATGTCGCACAAAGGACGCATTATGTGGGCTTCACAATGGCAGCGACCAAATTGCGATGTTATCTAGCGCCAATTGTTCAAGGGTATGTAGTAAAAAAATTTTATTTTTGGATGTTTGAGAAATAATTTTCTTCTAATCTAAACTTCATTTTAATCTGTGTATTGTTTTAGTTACCATTGGAGCTTGTGTGTTGTTTGCCCACGCCTCAATGAAATCTATTGGTTTGATTCCTTGACAAAAAAGCCAGACAAAGACACAAAATCAGTCTTCAACACGTTAGTTATTTCTTTTTTATTAATTAAAGAAATGCTTGATTTCAATAAATTGTTAATGTTTTACATTTTAATGGTTCTAACTTAAAATGTTTTACATTTTAATGGTAGCGCGACCCAAACATATAGAATGCTTGGCGGGTCACGTGAGGGTAGAGTTGTTCGCAAGCCAAAGTGGTTCTATCCCAAAGTATGTGGTTTCAATATAATTTAAGTTATTTTATTTACGGTTGTTTTATAAATGATGTATGTTATTGATTTTAACCAATTGCTTTTGATTTATAGTGCCCTCAACAACCAGGTGGTACTGAATGTGGCTATTATGTTCTACTTTACATGTATAATATCATTCAAAGTGGCTTTACAAATGATTTTCAACAGGTAATCAAATGATAATATTTTGGTTGTATTTTAATTGAATTGCTAAACAATTCTTTAATTTCATTGATTTCGTATATATAATCATATTTTCTAATTTGTAGATCTTTGATAATGATGCTGCTTACTTATATGAAGACATTAATTTGATCAGAGACTTGTTGGCTGGGAGGATTCTTCAACACATTGATTTGTAGAAGTTTATCGTTTCCTGTACATTTACTTATTAGTAGTTGTTTATTATATTAGTGGACAACATTTCTGTCAACAATGTAGTGCATAATGTTTCATTAGAGGTGGATGTTGTGTTTTGTTAATTATAAACTGCGTGCTGTATGTTTCCTTTTTGTGTATACGTTTTTGTTTGCTTTCAAAATGATATGGCCAGAAACAATAAAAATGGTTCTGAAAAAAAAACACTTTAGGCGTCCCTTTTGGCCAAAGGGACGCCTAAAGTCCTTACTTTAGGCGTCCCTTTTGGTCAAAGGGACGCCTAAAGTCCCTAATTTTTAAATAAAAAAATTCTAAACGGGGACTTTAGGCGTCCCTTTTGACCAAAGGGACGCCTAAACTCATTACTTTAGGCGTCCCTTTTGGTCAAAGGGACGCCTAAACCCAGCCCTTTAGGCGTCTTTTTACAAAGGACGTCTAAACTCCAAATTTACTACGTCGCTGGCATACGCGTCCCCTCATAAAAGGACGTTAAAAGTCCCATATAAGGGACGTTAAAAGTGTTTTTTCTAGTAGTGATGAGACAGCGTCACTGGATGGAGTTGCTAAAGGATTATAATCTAGAGATTAAATATCATCTAGGGAAGGAAAATTTTGTTGTTGATGCCTTGAGTAGAAAGACGTTGTGCGTGGCAGTCATGATAGTCTGAGAATAGAAATTGTTAGAGGAATTTAGGGATCTGAACTTGACAAATCAAGTATTCCTGAATGCATACAAACTGAATGAAGTACTCCTAGCTAATTTCAATGTCATCCTGGAGAAAAGTGATCTGAGAACAGAAATGGAAGAAGCTCAGATGAAGGATGAACAGGCCCAGTTTATCTGAGGGATGACTGAAAAAGGTGAAACCCAGGATTATGATCTTTCACCAGGTAGATTAGTCAGATACAAGCAGCGAATATATGTACCACCAAAGGCTAATTTGAGGCAGAAAATCTTGGATGAGGCGCACAAGAGTCATTAAGATGTATCACAATTTGAAGTCCATATATTGGTGACCAGGGCTAAAAAGCAACGTGACCAAGTTAGTGGCTTGATGTCTCACTTGTCAGAAGGTGAAGATTGAACATCAGAGACCACTAAGACTTCTATAGAGTCAAGAAATTCCAGAATGAAAGTGGGAAAGTGTCACCATGGATTTTGTGGTAGGTTTACATATAATTAGAAACTATGACATAATTTAGGTAATTGTCTATCGTTTCACCAAGATGGTAAATTTCATACCCATCAATGCCAGATATTCCCTAGAGAAGTTAGTGAAAATATATATATGAGAGATAATCAGACTCCATGGTACATCGAAAAGCATTATCTCCGATCGAAATCCCAGATTCACATCAAGATTTTGGAAAGCTTTACATAAAGCTCTGAATACGAAGCTGAAATTCACTACGACCTATCATCCACATACGGATGGACAGTTAGAAAGAACCATATAGATGTGAAAGATATGTTAAGAGTGTGTGTATTGGATTTCAAGGGAAGCTGGGATCATTTCCCTCCACTTGCTGAATTCACTTACAACAATAGCTATCATATGAGTATTCAAATGGCTCCTTATGAAGTACCGTATGGAAGGAAGTGTCAGTCACCTCTTTGCTGGACAAAACTATCTGAGAGAAAGTTATATAGGCTAGACCTAGTTGATCAAACCTCAAAGCAAATCAAGACTATCAAAAAGAGGCTCCCAGCAGCACAAAGTAGACAGAAAAGCTATGCTGACAAAAAGAGAAGACCTTTAGAATTTGAAGTAGGGGATAATGTATTTTTAAAGGTATCTCCTGTTACTGGAATCAGTAAAGCAATTAAAAGAAAGAAGTTGAGCCCTCGCTACATAGGTCCATTTGAAATTCTTGCAAGAATTGGACCAGTGGCACATCAAATAGCCCTGCCCCTAAGCTTAAGCAGATTGCATGATGTCTTTCATGTCTCACAGTTGAAGAAGTACCAGCCAAATCCTGAACATATTATGGAATATGAAGATGTGGATATGTGAGATGATATCACTTATGAGGCTAAGCCATAACAAATCATTGACAGATAAGAAAGGAGGCTTATACATCATAGCATACCATTTGTGAAGGTGATCTGGAAGGGATTATCTCCAAGAGAGGAAACTGGGAACTTGAAGAGGACCTGAAGAAATGTTACCCATAATTTATATATCAAGAAGTGTAGCAAATTTCAGGGACAAAATTTATTGTACGGGGGGATAATTATAATATCCCAAAATTTAGTAAAACGTTGAATTTTCCAAAAAGGAAATTTAAATGGTGTTAGAGGTTGATCTTGGGAATTAAAAGCCTATTTTTCCAAAAATTTAAGGAATCTTAAGTTAGACAAAGGGGAAAATTAGGGCCTAGTGTGTGTAGTTAATAGGATAAAAATATATCTATATGTATATTAAAAAACACTCAACAACTCCCATTCAAATGTCCCTATAATTCTAAAACACACTCAACAACTCACCATTCAAATGTCTCTATAATTCTAAAACACAATCAACCCCTCACCATTATCTTGTCCCATAGCCAACCTAACTCCACAATTATCTATTAATCAATCACTCCCTCACCTCTCCAATTAATCAATACGTCCAGCAGCTGAAAGATAAGAGAGAGAGAAATTGAAATATAAAAAAAATATAGAGAAAGAGAAAGAGAAGGTGATAGTTGGAAGAACAAAGGAATAGGAAATAGAGGTAAGAATTCTCAAGTTATTTGCACCCTTAAGACTCCATTTTTAGTTCAAAGTGCCTTCATAAACATTGTTTCTCTCATCAAGAGAAATATTTCTATGATTTTAGTTTCTTGAGAGGAGGTTTTTGGAGCAATCTAGGTGGTGTGGAAGTTGGAGAAGTCAAGTTAGGGTGATAGCAAAATCAAGAGGTAAGCATAAGCTTTGATTTGAAATAAGTATTTTAGATTTTGACTAAGTTTTTATAGAGATGCTATGCTACCCTATTTTTATAAAAAGATAATCTTAAGAGTTAAATGATGTAAGCACATGAAAAATGATTATAAAAGAGGTTTAAGTATAGTAGGAAATAAATCTAGCAAATTTTATGAAAGGAAGTTTCCCTCTAATATATTTCAGCCTTAGCTGGTTCATAGAGAAGAAATTGGTTATTGTCAAATTTGAGGTTAAATATGGGTTCTACACAAAATGTTGTTTGGGAATACATGTGGCTATGATTTTTGGATGATTGTGTACAAGTCTGGAATTCTTAGAAATTAAGAGGAGATGTTGTTTTGTTAGTTTCTCTTGAATCAGTTTTGTTGTAAAATGAATTTCGTTACCCAAACCTAGTTCAAAATTCATTAAACTTTCTAGAATTAAAATATACATGATAATATTTGAATTGATATATAATATGTGTTATTTGGGTATGTAAAGTATGAGATATGAATTTTCGAAGTTAGATGTTGAATTTAGAACGTTTTCTGGCACATATGGGATTTGACAAAATTATGGAAATTTTGTGGCTGTAATTTCTAGATGGTAATATTTTTTCCTGCAAATATACTTAAAGAGTGTCACATAAGATTTTTGAACCATCCCATTTGTAGTTTTAAAGATTTAGTTATGAATTTTAGAATTCAGACTATTAAAGTTGGAAAGATTTTCTAGCAGTATGGGAAAACCTTAAAACTGGGAATAATTCATGGATAAGTGGTAGCGAAACATACTTTTATCTTAAAATAGACTTAATAAGTGACACATAGAATTTAGAATCACCTTAATTGGATATTCCTAGGTTAATATATGAATTTTCAAATATTATTGAAAATTCTGCTAGATTTGGTTAGTAGGGCAGAAATAAAAAGTAAGGGTATTTTTGTAATTGGAACTCTAAGGGTCAAGTTAAATACTTAGAATTGGTATGATCCCGTTAAATACCCATTAGACATAATGTATTAACTATAATGATAACCTACAAAAGTGTCTTGAATTACCAAATATTTAGAACAAGTAAAAATTCGTCCGTCCATGAATAATAAATTATAGGATTTAACATTTGCCCGAGACGCCCAAGAGACTGAGAATAGGAACAAAATTTGGAAAGACCGTCAGGTAGTACCTTATTTTTTATATCATATGTGCTGCTATGTATGTGAACCATATCATCTGTATATATGTTGGACAAATAGTCCATAGGCGGTAAAACCCATAAGTACAAGTTGCACCGGATGTTACCCGAGGGCGTCTTGAGCTAGGAAGACTTGAGATAAAAAGCCCGTGATTGCATCTTATATGGGGCAGAGGCCATGGGTAGCCAGACTATGATTTCAAGCGCTGTGAGTCTGTGATAAGGGACTGATTAGACCCTTTTATTTGTTGTATTCCTGTAAGTTGTACTGTTTGATGATTTTTTTTACATGCTTAGTATTTTACATATTATATGATTGATTTGTGTATTAGTGATATTCTTTTGAATCTCACCCATTTTTCAATAAATTATATACATCAAAGGCATCCAGCTTTAAGGGCAAGAAGGTAAAACGGACTGATGAAGAAAATGCAGATTAATTATGGACTGTTTGATTATCATTTTATTTTGAATGATTGTAAAATATTTATAATTAGTAGAAGTAGCGGTGGTAGTATTAGTACCCACGACAAAGATCATACAAGTTGTAATCAGTACGCTAGATTTTTGGTAACACGTTAGTATCCAAAAGTGATAATTGAACTAGAATCGGGTAACCAACCACCAAAAGCCTATAAGTTAACCACCACTATGCTGGCTATTGATAGAGAATGCTCTGCATTTTAAATAAATGATTTTAAAACTGATGAGGATAATGAATTTACAAACTAGAATGAGACCACACATATTTATTCTAAAAAGTTTTTGAAAACCCCTACACAAATACAAGATTGAACCCTATCTTAAAGTTGAGACTTTAAAATTGTTATGGTATCAAGTTTAAAATCATTATACATTCAAACTCATTTAAAGGCTTTGAAAATTAAGGTGTTACAGTCAACCTCCTTGGTAGGGTACGGAATATGAAGTTAATGCCATCACTTGGATGGCTCCAAAGAATTTTGTGAAAGATAAGAGGTACAAATACTAATATAAATCTAATTATAAATTTAGGGAAAATTGTTGAAAATCCCTCATTGTAAATTTATTGTCAAAAGATATCTAAGAGTTCATAAGGAATAAGAGCTTTCCAACATTAGAAAGGAAATATGTCAGATTGAAGCCGATATATTCAAGCCCCGACCACCTAAACATGAGTGAAGCCTCTAGCTCTTCTGAACCTATTCATCTTTCATATGCTTTTTCCCTTGATAGAATACCTTCTTCCCTTCATCGTACTCTTTCCAGAAAGATAAATAACCTTGTTGAGTTCACCCACCTCCTAGAGGATGCCCACATTAACTCAATAGAATTACCCTTAGTTAGTCCATACTCTTTTTATCACCGATAAAGATCTGTAACCAAATTTATCTCCAATATTATTAGTATATCTTCTCGCTTGTAAAATAAATATTTCAAATGTCTTCCTTAAACCAGTGTGGTTTACCTACTACCACTGCAGAATAATATGTAACTCTAGAAATCCCACAACAACCTTTGATTAACCATTACCTTAACCAAGGCTTTACCTACCTTCACATTGGTGTAATTCGTCTTATTCTGACTCTTCATGGATAAAAAGGTATCTCTACTATAGCCAGGGTAGCTCTCCTTGATACTACCTACAAATCATACCAAAATGCTTTGATTGGTGCTCTTTTTACCACTCTCAATAATGATAGTGTTATCATGACCATTGTCCCTGATTTTAATATCAAGCTTTCTGATAGAGCAGCCTCTTAACAGCTAAAATTTCATATTCAAATCATTAGTCCAGATTAAGATCCAGATGCTACAATGGCTATCCTCTATTACCATATCATTTTACAGAGTCCAGAACCACTCCCTAGACTTCTATTTCCCCAACTCCACCAATGATGCTTTCTATATATACATAGATAGGAATCATGGCTCAACTATCATCAATATCCCTAAACAAAGTCTGATAGAGGAACTTTTGCACAGATAATTCCTCTTGAATAGATAAACAACTATGAAAAAGAATTTCATTCAACTGTAGTATATGTCCATAATATTGCCTCGCCTTTCCAACAAAGGATGCCTGATGGAATAGTCAAATATATTTTTCAATAACTATGAACTGAAGGATCATTCCCACCTAGTAGAATGATTGCTACAATCTCTCCTATTTATAAAAGTGATGAATGACCTCCAGTAGATCGATGTACAAAAGAAGGAAAACTAGTTTTTCTCTCCCATGTTAATGGACATTTCATCTGGGACTTAGACTACCGTATGTGTGAACTAGATTGTGACTTCCAGTACCCTAACTTCTTGGATGTATCAGATGATGAAGAAATGATAGATTTTAGCTCTAAAAGAAATCACAAGAAGAAAAACAAAGGGTCCTCCTATTATTATCTTGATCATCGAAGACATGAAAAAGGTGATTAGGCCCCTAAGCTAAAAGTTAGTAGGCCAGTTCCAACAATCCCAACTAAAGAGTTGACCATTTAGGATCTACTCAAAGAGTTAGGACACGGTGACCTAGCCACCAATGTCTTTCAACAAACAAAACTACACTTTCTGCTCCAACAACTTCATTAACACCAAGTGCTCGCCCAATCCCATGTATTGCCATGGTACAACCCATATCTTATAAAGAAGAATTTCCAGCTCTTCAAACCAAGATGAATGAAAACACAAGGGTCACCAAAAGGTCCTATATTCCAGCAACAAAGGTTACCCCGCAAGGAAATTATAAGTCAGTCGCACCAGCTAAGGAAGTACTAAATCGACAGACAAAAAATGCTGTAAACCAGAACAAGGTCTTGCACCATATCGATAAAAAACTTGACCATCTTACTGGTGAGACTGAAAGATTTACCATCCAAGTAGATGCAATGACAAAGGAGATCAAGAGTCTACATAAAAGGCTTTACCCATGCCCAACAACTAGATGAAGACTTGAGGAGATATATTGACCAAAAATATTATGGCCCTGAATTTCAAAAGAAGGTCTTCCTTTTGGATTTCTAGCTGTATATCTTCAATTATGTACAAATATTTTTTGTTTTGCACATAGTTGGAATTAGTTACACTAGCTGAAGATAAATTGTGCACAGATCTTTGAACAAATTTCATTGCCTTTGGTTAATACATTTTGCAACTAGGATTTTTAAGCAATTTTTCCTAAATTTTCTCCCACAAAGTTGTGAGATAAATATTAATATATTATATTTTTAATATAAGAGCTAGTTGACTAATGTGACTAAATTAAGAAAACTAGTTATATTAGTTATTTGTAATAATTATATGTTGGTCTTCCTAAAATACCATATTTTACCATGACTATCCTGGATGGAATCTCCTTGATGTGTGTAATCAAAAGAGAAACTTTAGAAAAAATTATAAATTTAAGAGATAAGGTGAATTGAGTTCTTATATTTATAATCAAATCAAATCCCCAACCCGCTCTTATATTTAGGATCATAGGTAGTATGTTGATAAGCAATGGAAAATATAAAAAATAAATATATCCTAAATTAAAGTTAAGCTTGAATTCTTGTTTGGACTTACTTATTAGAACAAATAGTTTTTTTTAACCCTATATATAGATATACCATATAATCATTTATATTTTGAACGAATATTTTTTGCTAAGCATAGATATTTTCTTATTGGAGATAATCTTATTCGAGGTACTATCGGACACTAAATTTAGACACTTCTTTTAACAGAGATTCAAACCTTAGTTTGTTATATTGTGAGAGATTAGTTTTTTTCCATTAGATCTACCCTCATTAGTATTTTGAATGAATATTTACTTAGGGCTCTGCAAAAAAAAACAAAAAACAGAAGAATATTTACTTAAGACTTTGTTTTGGTTCGTGGGCCCGAAACAAAAGATTTAGACATGGTTCAGTAAAATGGAATGGAAGTACGAAAAATTAGCCCGCCCAACTCTTCTTTGGACGATGGTAGTCTTAAATAAGCTTTCATGATACTTATTTATTTGCCTGAAAGCTTCCATAATACTTAATACTAATATTTTGTAGGCGAACCGGATGTCGAACTAGAAAGGGAGATGAGTCACAGTTCAAACGATTGGAACTAAAAATAATATAATATATATATATATAATAATATAAATATAAAAAATAAATACTTATAATGGAATATAATAATTATAGATATAACAAATAGTCAAAATAGAATATAATACTTATATATATCCTTAAAAACTAAAAATGACAAAAAAATTACTTATAGCTATAGCCTAGTTAAGATTCTTTTGTGACACTCAGGATTTTCCTGATTACTTTTTATTAAACCTTTATTAATTTTTTGGTAAAAATAAAAAAATAAAAAATTTTCACCACAAAAATAAATCTTAACTAATGTGATCCCAATTTTTCAGATTTTAGCATTGATGTTTACAATATTTGAAGCAAATATTTTTTTCTGTGCATATTTGGTATGCGCTCCAAACTTTTCTTTCTTTTGTTTTTCCCAAAGCAAACTTTTCTCTTTTCTTTCCCTATCGTCATTATTATGCATTAAATGAAATCATTATTATTGGCGGAAAGATCGAAATCATGTATTATTCTAAGACTGGTTCTCTCCACGAATCACGTATTGTTCCAAAACTGATTTTAAGGCATTTTTGTTTTAAACACTAGTGATTAATTAGTTATATACTATTTATCATACATCCCCTGATTCTCTCCACGAAATCACGTATTATTCTAAAATAGATATAATAGAGATGTAAGCATAAGATATATTTTTAAAATGTAAAGATATAATAAAATCTGTAAAAAAATTGAAATTTTTTAAAAAAGAATAAAAACTTATGTAAAAAAACAATTAAATTAAAATTAAAAAGTATAATAAAATCCGTAAAAAACTGAATTTGTTAAAAAAAATAAGAGAGACAACAATAAAACCTATAAAAGTGAAATTAAATTAAAATTGGAAGATATAATAAAATCTTTCAATTTATTTATTTTTTAAAAAAATATAGATAACAAAATTTATTAGAAAAACGTGTTATATCTTTAAATTTGAGTAAAATATTTTAACCACCCATCTATTTTTCCTTGTTTTAAAAACATGCATTTAAATCCAACCCATTAACTCTGTTAAGTTTATTTACTAATTTAACCGTAATACTAAATTCCAAATTTTAATTTACTTGTAAATGGCATAAAATTTTAAAAATTCTAGTAAGTCTTTTAAATGTTTGTAAATTTGAATCACTTATACAATTTATCAAATCTATATAGTTGATCATGTTTGATAGAAAAAATGTGTTTGATATATATTTTTAGTCAAACTAAAAATAAAAATGCATTTTAATAAAGGGAAAATTCTAAATAAATACCAAATAAACTTGCAAAACCCTAAAATGTCTATTAACATTTCAAAAAGACTTTAAGGTACCAAGTACCAAAGTAGAATTTTAAAGTTTTGACACTTTTACCATTTTGCCCTTCACTTAAAAAAATATCCCTTACCGGAGCACCACCACCGCCAGCCGCCGCCGCCACCGTGCCGCCGCCTTCGGCCAGGACCCTCCGGCGGCTGGAGATCCGGCTGCCAGCCTGGTGGGACCTACTGGCCGGAGGTTTTTTGGGGGAAAGGAGGGTTTTTTTTTTGTAAAAAGTGAATGAAGTGCAAGGGGTGGGGTTCGAACCCACCCCACCCCAATACCAAAGAGGCCTGGTGGCCACTAGGCCACCAGACTTTTTTGACATGTGGGTGCATTAATATATATATGTATAATATAAATGAAGACATGCTTTAACAAAAACAGCAATGGAAATAACAAAACTCGTAATGGGTTTAACAAAAACAATAATGGAAATAACAACTAGCGCATGACCTCCTCACCAAATGCGTGAAAGTATTTTTCCAGATGGGGGATCTCACCAATTCACTAATAGCAATGATTAAACCCATGACGGTTTTTACAAAATGATATACATTGCTCACCTCTTCACATATTTGACAAATTCAGTAATGGAAATAACAAAATTCATAATGGTTTTCACAAAACGGATAATGAGAATAACTAAACACATAATGGTTTTGACAAAATGACATACGTTGCTCATATTTTCATACATTTGACAAATTTATTAATGAGAATTATTAAAACTATAATGGTTTTCACAAAATTTATACTAGTTGTCATTTCCATTATTGAATTTGTCAAATGTGTGAAGATGTGAGTAATGCATATCATTTTGTGAAAACCATTACGGTTTTAGTAATTCTCATTAGTAAATTTGTCAAATATGTGAAGATATGAGCAACGCATGTCATTTTGTCAAAACCATTATGTGTTTAGTTATTCCCATTATCCGTTTTGTGAAAATTATTATGAATTTTGTTATTTCCATTACTGAATTTGTCAAATGTGTGAAGAGGTGACCAATGTATATCATTTTGTAAAAACCGTCATGGGTTTAATCATTGCTATTAGTGAATTGATGAGATTCCCCATCTGGAAAAATACTTTCACGCATTTGGTGAGGAGGTCATGCGCTAGTTGCTATTTCCATTATCGTTTTTGTTAAACCCATTACGAGTTTTGTTATTTCCATTGCTGTTTTTGTTAAAGCATGTCTTCATTTATATTATACATATATATATTAATGCACCCACATGTCAAAAAAGTCTGGTGGCCTAGTGGCCACCATGCCTCTTTGGTATTGGGGTGGGGTGGGTTTGAACCCCACCCCTTGCACTTTATCCACTTTTTACAAAAAAAAACCCTCCTCTCCCCCAAAAAACTTCCGGCCAGTGGGTCCCACCAGGCTGGCAGCCGGAGCTCCAGCCGCCGGAGGGTCCTGGCCGACAGCAGCGGTGGCGGTGGCGGCGGCACGGCGGTGGTGGTGCTCCGGTAAGGGATATTTTTTTTAAGTGAAGGGCAAAATGGTAAAAGTGTCAAAACTTTAAAATTCCACTTTGGTACTTGGTACCTTGAAGTCTTTTTGAAATGTTAATAGACATTTTAGGGTTTTGCAAGTTTATTTGGTAGTTATTTAGAATTTTCCCTTTAATAAATATGATGAAAAATTAAAATTACAAATTTTATAATATCAATTAATAAGATTTTAGTATATTAGAAATTTAAAAAATCTATTAGAATTAAAATTTGGTGGTATAAATTTTTTTTCCATATATATACACACATTTTTAAATAATTATAATGTTAGAAGTGAGCATTTAAACAAAATTCTAAAAGTCAAATTTAACCGTAAACTAACTATTTTAGGAAATAAAAATAGAATCTCGAAATATATAGCAAATAAAAATAGAATCTCGAAATATATAGCAGGTTTATATAATATATATATTTTAATTTTAAGAAAGGTCTACATGAGTTTTTAAAATAGAGGAGAGGTTTGTATAATGAAGATAAAATAAAATAGAGTGGTTAAAATATTTTACTCTTAAAATTTTAAAGATATAATAAAATTGGTAAAAAAAAAACTGAATGTTAACAAACCTGAAATAGCTAATAACAAACCAGAAATAGCCAATCGCGATAAACTAGCAGCAACAAACCAGAAATAGCTAATCGCGATAAACTAGCGACCCAGCTACCTAACTATTTTAATCTGAAATCGCTAATGGGTTCGTTTGACTGCAAGGGCTTTCCTCTGGGAAACCTGTTCGAGCTGAGCATCATAAAGCGGAAGGCAATGGATAGCGACGTGCTACCTCTTCCTCCTGATATCATCAAAGACATTCTCAAACGACTTCCGGTAAAATCCCTAATCCGATTTCAATCTGTGTGTAAAGAATGGAAAAATCTCATGAAAAATCCATCTTTCATCGCCGACCACCTTCAACAGTCTAGTCATCAAATCCCTTCTCTTCTTTTTGAATGTAATCATCAACCTTGGCGTTGTTGCTTTCGTTTGTTGGATTCCGAGTTGCAAGTCCGTAAAGTTCATTCGATCCCTCGCTTGAAGAGTGCTAGGATCGTGGGTTCCTGTAATGGCCTGCTTTGTGTTGAAATCAATCAGCTTATTCCTTCTTTGCTTTCAATATGGAATCCTGCAACTTCAGCTATCAGAGATCTTCCTCAAGGCCTATTCGATGACCTTTTACCATGCGAGACAGGATTTGGATTTAGTCCAATTAATGATTACAAGATAGTAAGAATTTATGCTCCTTATGATGATGAGATTTCTCGAGCGGAAGTGTTTTCGTTGAATACAGGTTCATGGAAGGGAATGTATATTGAGAACTTAAAGAAAGTTTCATTTAATTCTAATTCTAACCATGTGACGGCTAATGGAGCCATATTTTGGCTTGGGACAAAGCGTGTTAAGGCTAAGAGACGATTCCTATTTCTTGACCATGATGGTGAAGATTATGTGGTAAACCGAGTTGTTGAGTTTGAGGATGATTTTGCTGAAGATCAAGTCATCAAGGTGGTAGTTTCATTTGACATAGTTAAGGAAGTGTTTACATTGATACCAATGCCCAACTTAGAGGATGATAGGGATGCAATGCTTACTGCTTATGATAACAAACTTGCCATAATTTCTGACATTCTGGTTAACGGTTCACCTGATTTGGTTGATTTGTGGGTGTTTGATGAGGGTGCATGTGAATCTGGGACGACATGGAGACGGATTAAAAGATATACTAGTAATATCTCGATAGATTTGGCAACTATTTGGAGCAATGCTATTGTTTGCAAACCATCTCTTTATAAAGAGCAGATTGAAGAAGGAAGAAATGTTCTGTATTTGATGAATCTCACTAGTAATGAATTTAAGAGGTTTGTTATTCCTCATTGTGGCCATGTTAATAGGATTTACAATCACGTGGAAAGTATTGTATCAGTTTGGCCGTGGAATGGTTCCTTCTATTATGATGTTGAGAGGAAGTTCCCTCTCATTAATTTTGGGCTATAAAATAAAATTTTCTATTCAATTTTCCTTGTTTACTATGCTCCCTCCGTTTTCATCTTCTGCCCCCAATAGGTGATGGGATTGTCCAGTTATGGTCTTGGGTTCTATTTCTTGATGATCTTACTCGAAATATCCACAATTAATGGGAGTTATCTAGCTCTTCTATCAGCTTACCCTGCATTTTATTTTATTTTATTTTTTGCTCCCTTCGGTTTTGGACTAATGAGTACTTTTTATTTTTATTTTTTCATTACCTTTTGATATTTCAAACTTGTACACTTTTATAAGTGGAACCTTCCATTGGAAGTGGGCATTGTAGACTTTATCGATCTCTTGGATTTCATTAAAATGTCACAATTTGCTTTGATTAATGATTCATATATTTCTGAGCGCCCACGCCCCAAAAAACTTGTAAACTTGTGGATGAGATTAGAAATATTTGAAATTTAGTTGTTTATGTGGGCATTTTCATGCTATGTCATTCATTTATTGAAACTGGTTTAGGCTTTACTCTTTTCTGGAAATTGTTTATCAGTAGTGTAGTGGGAATCGTATGGTCCTAGGCATGCCTTCGCCTTGTATTATGTCATTAATAGCCTAATAGGTAACTCAAATAACTATATATTTAGAGCACGTTTTATCGTAAGTCAATTGATGTAAATTGTAAAGTGTCCATCTAGTCGGGGAATGAGAAATACTGATTCATGATTCATGAATTCATTCCCTTTTGTTGAAGCAGAGTAGCAGATGACGCCTTCCCTCCTTTCCTCTCGAGAGGGCTCTATTCAAAAAATGAGGGAGAAAATCATCCCTCAAGCTACGTGGCTTTAGCGCTGTGGGATTGGTAACTAATAAAACAAATTAAAACAAAATAAAAACACTAACTTTTTAAAATTAAGAAAAATTATTAACTAATTTTATCAATGGAATATATTTAATTAATTTTTTTTTGGTTTTTTAGAAGATTTTCCTAATAATACATTAAATATTTTTTATTTTTACATTTTAAATTTTAATAATTCTCTAAATGTTGTGAAATTATGTTTGTGTAATATATACATGTCTAAACTTATGTCTTTTTCAATCATTTTAAATATAAGAGAAAATCTCAATTAAATCCAATTGAAATGCTAAAATTCATATTCATACCTACACTTTCAATAAATTCTTAATTAGGACAAGATGAACAATTAGGGTTGTAAATTTACATCAATACCCTTAGCCTATTTCCTGTCTTCTCTCCATCAAGAATTCCTCTTTCTTCTCCATCCCCCTCTCTCTAATCATCGAACACCTCCTGTCATCTCAAAGAAAGAAAAAATTGAGACCTGTAGATGCTGCACAAGAAGCTAAACATCATCCTCTTGAAATGATGAGTGTTTATGAGTTGTAAATGAATGAAATGATGCTATCAGAAAACTGAAAAGAGAGATTTATTATATTGAAGTCTGGAGAAGGAGGTGAAGCTATCAATATCAGCTAGCTGATTTAGTAATATAAGCAAAAAAAGAAGAAAAACAATGTTAAAGATATGAATCCAAAAAAAGAAGGTTTCGATTTTTGTTTTTTGCTTTTTTTTGTTTTTTGTGGGAAAATGATAGAGATGAAATTGATGAAAGGTTTCAGTGTTTCGATCTTTTTCACATGAGTTGATATGTAAGCTGACTTCGGTTCTTCTCTATTCTACGCCCTTAAAATCAAACACTGGGATATCTTTTTTTTTTTCCTGAAAGAATTACAAGAGGATGATGTTCAGCTTCTTGTGCAGTGTCTAAAGGTTTCGAATTTTTATTCTTTGAGATCGTTGGAGGTGTTTGATGATTAGAGAGAGCGGATGTGAGAAGAAAGAGGAATTCCTGATTGAGAGGACAAAATAAATAGGTTAAAGGTATTGATGAAATTTACAAACCTCATTACTCATATTGTTCTAATTAAGAATTTGTTGAAAGTATGGGTCTGAATGTGAATTTTGGCATTTCAACTAGATTTAATTAGGATTTTTTCTAAATATAAACCTATCTTTTAATTAAATCATCTAAATTAGTTTTAATTTATTAAGCTAACTTTTTTATAAAAAAAAACTCATCTAAGAATAAATCACATTACACCAACGGACTATTACTTGACATTCAATTGTTTTTATTTTTTATTTTTCCCAACAACTCCACATTCAATTTGCAAAACTTAATAAGAAGTGAGTTTTATTAATGCTAATTCAAACAAGCCTTCAATAGATATCAAGGTTCAAAAAACTTGTGGATGATATTAGAAATATTTGAAATTTAGTTACTTATGTGGGCATTTTCATGCCCATTGGTTTCTGCACGGTGTTTATTTTTTAAGAGATTAAATATCATTTAGGTGAGGAGATCGATGCAAATTTTCAAGCCTTTGCCGTATGTGTTGGATTGCTAATTTTTGTTAGGTGGTGCTTTGTTGTGGTTTTTAGAATTGCCAATAGAGTTTCAGAAATTGGAGTGTAACATCCCAAAAATTTAATGTAAGGATTAAATTATGGAAAATAGATAGTAAGCCAATTTATGGAACCTACAAAATTTAAGGAAACTTAAATTTGACAAAGGGAAAAATTAGGACCTAGTGTGTGTAATTAATAGGATAAAAATATACCTATATGTGTATAAAAACACACACACCCACACTTGACAGCACACAACACATACTCCTTATCTTTTCTTTCATTTGGCCAACACATAGTACAGCACACAAGCACACGTACAACCCATAACTTCATGCTATCAACACAACACACTTGCACCACACACACACTTACACCTACATCCTCCTTTACGTACAGCACACACATACACGTCCATCACCTCATTAACCAACAAATAAAACACTCTCTTATATCTTCATTCTTGCAACACATGAGCTGAAAAACAAGCACAGAAAAACACAGCAGAAACAAAACAGAAAACAGAGAAAACTGAGAAAGAGAAAGAGAGAAACGAAGGAAGAACAAGCTCCAAATCTCACACACAACATCATAAACGTGTTTAGGTAAGTTTCTTCTACTTTAACCTTGGATTTCCATTGGATTTGTGGTTGTTTTCTGGGTTGTTTTGCTGCTGGAATCAAGAGAAGTCACCAAAAACGTCTAGTTACCGTTCAGTTTCAAAACCAACAAGTTTGTGTCCGTTTTGCATGAGATTTTCGATTCCTTTTCTTCTGTAATCACGTCCCAAAACTCAAGGAACATATTTAGGAGTATGTAGAGTCAAAATCTTTGAGATTAGAGTCCAAAAATCATGGTTGCATGTGAGTTTTATCAACTCTGTTTTGGTCGTCGGAAAACAGAGGTTATATCAGAAACTTTCAGAAGCTCAAACGGAGGCTACAGATGGAGTTTTCATCTGGTTCTTTTTGATATGGAAATTTTAGGATGTGTAGTATGAAATAGAATCAAGAAGAGCTCAATTTGGTGTCAAAACGAACAAGTTATCAATTTTTGAAGTTTGACTGTCCAAAACTGATGTTCATCAGAGTCAGTCAGTTTCGTATAGCTTTTTGACCACCCAAATCACATCCATTATTTACACAACTTTACAGGGAGATATTAGACATAACAAGCTTTAAAATGAGTGGTAGAATGCATCATTTGTATATCTGTAGAGAGAGTTATGATTTTTGAAAGATGGATTTAGAAACAGGTGTAATCCTGAACGTCCAGACTCTAGTAGTTGATTTCGTGGTATTTTTGAATTATGTAATCTTTTCTAATGGCCATGAAAATTTCCATAATTGAAGTACATAATCTTATCTTTAATTTGGTATATATTTTGTGTTAATTGGATTAGTATACTAAGAGATATGAATTTTTGAAGTCAGTTGCTCTCAAACTGTGTTTCTGGAAAACAGTTTGTTTGTATCGAACATTTGGAACATCAAACCTTGCCCAAAAATTATGAACCTTTCCAGATTTAAAGTAGACATCCATAGCTTTAATTTGACGGGTAGAACATAATTTCTGAACAAGTATATTAGGAGATATAGATTTTCAAAGTCATGCTATGTTTCTGGAGACTAATCTGGAATAGGGGTGTTTTGGGAAATTCTGGGAGTAATATGGTAAATCTGGATAGATTTTGATATTTTTCCATGAAAATATATTTCAATAGCTTCATTTAGGCTTTGGACCCAGTCAATTTCTATTTTTCTAGAATTAGTTATGATTTTTCAAAGTTAACTGAAAAATCTGCCAATTTGTTGAAGAATAGTAAAATTACACTATGCAAATTATATAGTGTATAAACCACTGAAACTGAGATAATCAGCAGATTTTGATTAAAGATAATAGTAATATAAGTAATAACCAATTACTTGTTAATTTTAATTCATAGGAACTGGTAAAAGCCCGAGCCGAAGAAAAAGTTTTGGATAAACAGTTGGACTGGAAAAGGACCCAGGTAGTAATTCTTTCTTTCATGCACTATGTGATTATTTATATGTTATGTATTCCATTTTCTGTAACATGACAGTGCCTGTGGCACAACACGCGAATAAGCCAGGGTCTAAACATATCGTTTGACCATGGACACGAGTTTAGCCGGGGTTGCAAACAGTCGTTTGGCCTTGGACAGTATGCATACAACATGAGTTAGCATTTTACATATCATGGTGCATTGCATATTTATTTATCGCATTTTATATGACTGATTGTATATTACTACTGAGATTCATTCGAATCTCACCCTTTTTCAACATCTAAAAATATTCCAGCAAAGGACAGCGGCTCTAAGGGAAAAACCGTAATTACTGGCAGATGAAGGTCCAGTCATAGTCGGGAATTACAACTGGTTATCTTTAGTTTGTGGAATTTATTTCTTTTGTACTCTGTATGTATTTTTCAACCTAGATGAGGATTTTCTGTATTATCAGAAGTACTTATTATCAGTATAGTTTCACTATTTCTGTTTGCCATCTGAACGACACATTTATTATATAGCGAATATCATAATATTAAGAGGTTTGACAATTTTGGTATCAAAGCAGTGGTTCTGGCCACAGTGTGCGCAGTTCTGGCAACAGAATAGTATACTGATATGTTTGATTATACAGTGACATGAACAACGAAGTGAATTACTTCGGCTGGTTCACAGTCAAGCCTTAGAGAAATAGTAAATACCTAGAGGGTAGTATAAGGATGACCTGGATCCGTTGGGTAAGGCCAGAGTTTGGGCCTTAACCTAGACTAGAATCACCAATAGGCTGACTAGTGTCAGACAGATAAGCTACAGAAAACTTGGTGGATCTCACAGAGCAAATCACATTGTATGAGTCCGAGTGCATGTATCGGCACTGATATGCAATCCCTACACAATACTTTAATGCCCGAAGGCAGTAAACATGACTTTTAAGATAAGGGCAGACACGGGGTACCGGTGGTCGGAAGCATTTCGAGCTGGTATACTTATTTTGCACAAGTACACAAAAGTTAAGCGTGCTCAACCCAGGAAAATATCGAGATGGGTGACCCCCTGGGAAGTTACATGAACATGTTATGTAACGTAAAAAAGTAAGAACATGTTATACAGTAGCTCAGAGGCTGTATATTGTTACACATTTTCCCTATCTATTGTAAACCTTTGTTATATGTTATTACAGGAGTACTTGTCTACCCAATATGTTGTGAAATAACCGATATACCCTTATGTTATAACGAAATAGAATATTAGAGTGGCACAGTAGAAGCATAGTGAACCTATTCACAATTCTTGAAAATTGCGAGGTTGTCAGTTGCACCAGTGATTATCATCCCACATTACAATATGACCTGTGAGGTCGACAGTGACACAACACATGTGGTATACCGTATGACTATGTGGTCTTAATAATGCAGCAATAAGGCAGCCTTATCAGAGCATGTTATTCAACCCCATGATCAGAATGCACCCCTGACATGGCCAGATGAGAGTTCTAGTTGCACTGGTGAAAAGCACAAGTAACCCTATGGTCGGGAGGCGGTGCATAAAACATGCGGCTGAGGCGGTGTGGCCAACAATGTTACATCATGCGTGATGTACAGTGATATTACCCATGTAAACCTATGTGGTTTGCAGGAACATGACCAGTATGGTATACAGTGACACCACTTATGTAGCTTATAGTCACACAATCTGTATGAGTTTTGATGACCCATCTAAATAGAGATAGGGATGAGCCCTAGAGCAGTAGGGCATAATGGTGGTAAATACCTGTCAAACAGTACGATGTTAACAATTCTAGAATCAACTACCCCACTCATGTTGTAAAGCTAGCAACAATTAATTTTATTTGAGAGTATGAGACAATTACAGATAGGTTGATACCTGCTCTAGAACATTTATATGGTAAGTAAAGATACCACGATGTGACAAATAGGGATAAAGCAATCATTTTGGTCCGGAACAAAATCATTGCCTTAATCCTGAATAATGCACACCGTACGGGAAGTAACGGTCAAATAGTCCTTTGACCCTGAACCCCGAGCAGATGGACATATTTCTAGACAGAGCTGGTTATAGACAAACAAGAGTAAAGACAGACATAGAAATAGTAAGCCTAGCGTACACAATTGTATTGGGCAGTAATATCAAAATATTTAGAGTTGTGAAAACAGAACGACATAAGTCGTAAGGCTAAATATATCTGGCAGAGTCCCAATAAGGTAATGAGACTTAGAATCATTAGCGGACTATATGTATTGAGATAATAAAACTTGTTGAACTTGTATTCCTCAGTTTAGCAAATTGATAAGCAATCAGAGTATGCAAAACAGAAAACAAAGGCAATAAGACCCAAGGTACATGTTTGCATGGGGCAGTATCCCTGGGCAGTAAGATCCAACAAGCACTTTTTGCTATATAGAACAGTGACGAACAAGTTGAATAGTAAGCAACTCCATGCCAAGTTGAGCAAATGTAGGTTGTGGTTATCGGAAGTTAAATTTATGAGCTATATGATCTCACAGCAAGGAGTCTCAGTAGATTCAAACAAGGTAGAAGCAGTATCGAACTGGAAGAGGCCAGAAACAGTATTTGAGATACACAATTTTTCTGGATCTTACAGGTTATTACAGGCGATTTATACAAAATTTTTCTAGAATAGCTTTGTCATTGACAAAGTTAACACGAAAAACTCAACCTTTTGTGTGGGACAACAGTTGTGAGAAGAGCTTCACAGAGCTGAAACAGAAATTAACAACAGTACCAGTGTTAACAATCCCAGATCCACAGTTGACCTTTGTTGTCTACACAGATGCCTGTGGGCATGGATTGGGATGTATTTTGATGCAACAAGGCCGAGTAGTGGCATACGCATCTCGTCAGCTGAAGCCTCACAAACAAAAATATCCTACACATGATCTTGAGTTAGCGGCAATTGCATTTGCACTAAAAATCTGGAGACACTATCTCTATGGGGTGACTGTAGAGTTGTACTGTGACCACAAGAGCTTAAAGTATTTATACGATCAGAAAGAGCTCAATATGTGGCAACGCAGGTGGATGGAGTTACTTAAAGACTATAATCTAGAGATCAAGTATCATCCAGGCAAGGCTAATGTAGTAGCAGATGCATTGAGCCGTAAAACAATACAGGTAGCAGCCCTTATGATTCATGAGCAAAGGCTGATTGAAGATTTTAGGGATCTTAATCTGTCTAACCAGATCATGATTAACAGCAGTAATGTCAGTCAGACAGAGAATTATCTAAGAGCAATTATAAAAGAAGCTCAGATACAGGATAAACACGTACAGTCTATTAGAGACAGAATTACAAACAGAGAAACTCAGGAACATGACTTGTCATCAAGTGGGTTAGTCAGATACAAGAAGCGAATATATGTTCCACCACAATTTGATTTGAAACGACAAATCCTAGAAGAGGCACACATGAGTAAATATACTTTACATCCAAGAGCAACTAAGATGTACCACAATTTGAAATCCACATATTGGTGGCCAGGTATGAAAAAGGATGTAACAAGGTTTGTTGCTTGTTGCCTTACATGTCAGAAAGTCAAAGCTGAGCACCAACGACCTTCAGGACTACTACAAAACCCTGCAATTCCTGAGTGGAAATGGGAGAGCATCACTATGGATTTTGTGACAGGACTACCAAAAGTCTAAAACCATGTTGCCATCTGGGTGATTGTAAATCGATTCACGAAGACAGCTCATTTCTCCCAATTAGCATTCACTATTCTTCCGATAAATTTGCAGGCATTTATATTAAGGAGATAGTACGTTTACATGGTACGCCAAAGAACATCATATCTGACAGAGATCCTCGGTTCACTTCTAAATTTTGGAAGGCGGTACACAAGGCTTTGGGTACTAAGCTCCGATTCAGTATGGCCTATCATCCTCAGACAGACGGACAAACTGAGAGAACAATTCAGACATTAGAAGATATGCTCAGAGCATGCGTGATTAATTTCAAAGGTAGTTGGGACCAATTCCTTCCTTTGGCGGAATTCGCATACAATAACAGCTATTATTCGAGCATTCAAATGGCTCCCTATCAAGCGTTGTATGGAAGGAAGTGCCAATCACCCTTATGCTGGGCAGAGTTATCCGAGAGGCAGATGTACGGCCCAGATATTGTTGATCAAACAACAGAGCAAATAAAGTTGATTAAGCAGAGGTTACTAGCTGCACAAAGTCGACAGAAGAGCTATGCTGACAAAAGGCGAAAACCTCTTGAGTTTCAAGTTGGAGACCACGTATTTATGAAGGTTTCGCCTACTATTGGCATTCGTAGGGCGTTAAAGGTGAAAAAGCTTAGCCCAAGATACATCAGTCCTTTCGAGATCTTGTCTAAGATTGAGCCAGTAGCGTATCAAATAGCTTTACCCCAAGTTTGAGTAGACTACATGATGTCTTCCACGTCTCACAGCTGAAGAAATATCAACCTGATCCAGAACATGTGATTGAATATGAAGAGGTTGACATGCGAGATGATTTGACGTATGAGCTCACACCAGACCGAATTATTGATCGACAGGAGAAACAATTAAGACATAGGAGTATTCCATTCATCAAAGTGGTATGGAAGAGGTTACCTCCCAGAGAAGCAACTTGGGAAGCTGAAGAAGACATGAAGAGACGATACCCATAATTTATGTCTTCATATATGTAACAAATTTCGAGGACGAAATTAATTTTACGGGGGGAGAATTGTAACATCCCAAAAATTTAATGTAAGGATTAAATTATGGAAAATAGATAGTAAGCCAATTTATGGAACCTACAAAATTTAAGGAAACTTAAATTTGACAAAGGGAAAAATTAGGACCTAGTGTGTGTAATTAATAGGATAAAAATATACCTATATGTGTATAAAAACACACACACCCACACTTGACAGCACACAACACATACTCCTTATCTTTTCTTTCATTTGGCCAACACATAGTACAGCACACAAGCACACGTACAACCCATAACTTCATGCTATCAACACAACACACTTGCACCACACACACACTTACACCTACATCCTCCTTTACGTACAGCACACACATACACGTCCATCACCTCATTAACCAACAAATAAAACACTCTCTTATATCTTCATTCTTGCAACACATGAGCTGAAAAACAAGCACAGAAAAACACAGCAGAAACAAAACAGAAAACAGAGAAAACTGAGAAAGAGAAAGAGAGAAACGAAGGAAGAACAAGCTCCAAATCTCACACACAACATCATAAACGTGTTTAGGTAAGTTTCTTCTACTTTAACCTTGGATTTCCATTGGATTTGTGGTTGTTTTCTGGGTTGTTTTGCTGCTGGAATCAAGAGAAGTCACCAAAAACGTCTAGTTACCGTTCAGTTTCAAAACCAACAAGTTTGTGTCCGTTTTGCATGAGATTTTCGATTCCTTTTCTTCTGTAATCACGTCCCAAAACTCAAGGAACATATTTAGGAGTATGTAGAGTCAAAATCTTTGAGATTAGAGTCCAAAAATCATGGTTGCATGTGAGTTTTATCAACTCTGTTTTGGTCGTCGGAAAACAGAGGTTATATCAGAAACTTTCAGAAGCTCAAACGGAGGCTACAGATGGAGTTTTCATCTGGTTCTTTTTGATATGGAAATTTTAGGATGTGTAGTATGAAATAGAATCAAGAAGAGCTCAATTTGGTGTCAAAACGAACAAGTTATCAATTTTTGAAGTTTGACTGTCCAAAACTGATGTTCATCAGAGTCAGTCAGTTTCGTATAGCTTTTTGACCACCCAAATCACATCCATTATTTACACAACTTTACAGGGAGATATTAGACATAACAAGCTTTAAAATGAGTGGTAGAATGCATCATTTGTATATCTGTAGAGAGAGTTATGATTTTTGAAAGATGGATTTAGAAACAGGTGTAATCCTGAACGTCCAGACTCTAGTAGTTGATTTCGTGGTATTTTTGAATTATGTAATCTTTTCTAATGGCCATGAAAATTTCCATAATTGAAGTACATAATCTTATCTTTAATTTGGTATATATTTTGTGTTAATTGGATTAGTATACTAAGAGATATGAATTTTTGAAGTCAGTTGCTCTCAAACTGTGTTTCTGGAAAACAGTTTGTTTGTATCGAACATTTGGAACATCAAACCTTGCCCAAAAATTATGAACCTTTCCAGATTTAAAGTAGACATCCATAGCTTTAATTTGACGGGTAGAACATAATTTCTGAACAAGTATATTAGGAGATATAGATTTTCAAAGTCATGCTATGTTTCTGGAGACTAATCTGGAATAGGGGTGTTTTGGGAAATTCTGGGAGTAATATGGTAAATCTGGATAGATTTTGATATTTTTCCATGAAAATATATTTCAATAGCTTCATTTAGGCTTTGGACCCAGTCAATTTCTATTTTTCTAGAATTAGTTATGATTTTTCAAAGTTAACTGAAAAATCTGCCAATTTGTTGAAGAATAGTAAAATTACACTATGCAAATTATATAGTGTATAAACCACTGAAACTGAGATAATCAGCAGATTTTGATTAAAGATAATAGTAATATAAGTAATAACCAATTACTTGTTAATTTTAATTCATAGGAACTGGTAAAAGCCCGAGCCGAAGAAAAAGTTTTGGATAAACAGTTGGACTGGAAAAGGACCCAGGTAGTAATTCTTTCTTTCATGCACTATGTGATTATTTATATGTTATGTATTCCATTTTCTGTAACATGACAGTGCCTGTGGCACAACACGCGAATAAGCCAGGGTCTAAACATATCGTTTGACCATGGACACGAGTTTAGCCGGGGTTGCAAACAGTCGTTTGGCCTTGGACAGTATGCATACAACATGAGTTAGCATTTTACATATCATGGTGCATTGCATATTTATTTATCGCATTTTATATGACTGATTGTATATTACTACTGAGATTCATTCGAATCTCACCCTTTTTCAACATCTAAAAATATTCCAGCAAAGGACAGCGGCTCTAAGGGAAAAACCGTAATTACTGGCAGATGAAGGTCCAGTCATAGTCGGGAATTACAACTGGTTATCTTTAGTTTGTGGAATTTATTTCTTTTGTACTCTGTATGTATTTTTCAACCTAGATGAGGATTTTCTGTATTATCAGAAGTACTTATTATCAGTATAGTTTCACTATTTCTGTTTGCCATCTGAACGACACATTTATTATATAGCGAATATCATAATATTAAGAGGTTTGACAATTTTGGTATCAAAGCAGTGGTTCTGGCCACAGTGTGCGCAGTTCTGGCAACAGAATAGTATACTGATATGTTTGATTATACAGTGACATGAACAACGAAGTGAATTACTTCGGCTGGTTCACAGTCAAGCCTTAGAGAAATAGTAAATACCTAGAGGGTAGTATAAGGATGACCTGGATCCGTTGGGTAAGGCCAGAGTTTGGGCCTTAACCTAGACTAGAATCACCAATAGGCTGACTAGTGTCAGACAGATAAGCTACAGAAAACTTGGTGGATCTCACAGAGCAAATCACATTGTATGAGTCCGAGTGCATGTATCGGCACTGATATGCAATCCCTACACAATACTTTAATGCCCGAAGGCAGTAAACATGACTTTTAAGATAAGGGCAGACACGGGGTACCGGTGGTCGGAAGCATTTCGAGCTGGTATACTTATTTTGCACAAGTACACAAAAGTTAAGCGTGCTCAACCCAGGAAAATATCGAGATGGGTGACCCCCTGGGAAGTTACATGAACATGTTATGTAACGTAAAAAAGTAAGAACATGTTATACAGTAGCTCAGAGGCTGTATATTGTTACACATTTTCCCTATCTATTGTAAACCTTTGTTATATGTTATTACAGGAGTACTTGTCTACCCAATATGTTGTGAAATAACCGATATACCCTTATGTTATAACGAAATAGAATATTAGAGTGGCACAGTAGAAGCATAGTGAACCTATTCACAATTCTTGAAAATTGCGAGGTTGTCAGTTGCACCAGTGATTATCATCCCACATTACAATATGACCTGTGAGGTCGACAGTGACACAACACATGTGGTATACCGTATGACTATGTGGTCTTAATAATGCAGCAATAAGGCAGCCTTATCAGAGCATGTTATTCAACCCCATGATCAGAATGCACCCCTGACATGGCCAGATGAGAGTTCTAGTTGCACTGGTGAAAAGCACAAGTAACCCTATGGTCGGGAGGCGGTGCATAAAACATGCGGCTGAGGCGGTGTGGCCAACAATGTTACATCATGCGTGATGTACAGTGATATTACCCATGTAAACCTATGTGGTTTGCAGGAACATGACCAGTATGGTATACAGTGACACCACTTATGTAGCTTATAGTCACACAATCTGTATGAGTTTTGATGACCCATCTAAATAGAGATAGGGATGAGCCCTAGAGCAGTAGGGCATAATGGTGGTAAATACCTGTCAAACAGTACGATGTTAACAATTCTAGAATCAACTACCCCACTCATGTTGTAAAGCTAGCAACAATTAATTTTATTTGAGAGTATGAGACAATTACAGATAGGTTGATACCTGCTCTAGAACATTTATATGGTAAGTAAAGATACCACGATGTGACAAATAGGGATAAAGCAATCATTTTGGTCCGGAACAAAATCATTGCCTTAATCCTGAATAATGCACACCGTACGGGAAGTAACGGTCAAATAGTCCTTTGACCCTGAACCCCGAGCAGATGGACATATTTCTAGACAGAGCTGGTTATAGACAAACAAGAGTAAAGACAGACATAGAAATAGTAAGCCTAGCGTACACAATTGTATTGGGCAGTAATATCAAAATATTTAGAGTTGTGAAAACAGAACGACATAAGTCGTAAGGCTAAATATATCTGGCAGAGTCCCAATAAGGTAATGAGACTTAGAATCATTAGCGGACTATATGTATTGAGATAATAAAACTTGTTGAACTTGTATTCCTCAGTTTAGCAAATTGATAAGCAATCAGAGTATGCAAAACAGAAAACAAAGGCAATAAGACCCAAGGTACATGTTTGCATGGGGCAGTATCCCTGGGCAGTAAGATCCAACAAGCACTTTTTGCTATATAGAACAGTGACGAACAAGTTGAATAGTAAGCAACTCCATGCCAAGTTGAGCAAATGTAGGTTGTGGTTATCGGAAGTTAAATTTATGAGCTATATGATCTCACAGCAAGGAGTCTCAGTAGATTCAAACAAGGTAGAAGCAGTATCGAACTGGAAGAGGCCAGAAACAGTATTTGAGATACACAATTTTTCTGGATCTTACAGGTTATTACAGGCGATTTATACAAAATTTTTCTAGAATAGCTTTGTCATTGACAAAGTTAACACGAAAAACTCAACCTTTTGTGTGGGACAACAGTTGTGAGAAGAGCTTCACAGAGCTGAAACAGAAATTAACAACAGTACCAGTGTTAACAATCCCAGATCCACAGTTGACCTTTGTTGTCTACACAGATGCCTGTGGGCATGGATTGGGATGTATTTTGATGCAACAAGGCCGAGTAGTGGCATACGCATCTCGTCAGCTGAAGCCTCACAAACAAAAATATCCTACACATGATCTTGAGTTAGCGGCAATTGCATTTGCACTAAAAATCTGGAGACACTATCTCTATGGGGTGACTGTAGAGTTGTACTGTGACCACAAGAGCTTAAAGTATTTATACGATCAGAAAGAGCTCAATATGTGGCAACGCAGGTGGATGGAGTTACTTAAAGACTATAATCTAGAGATCAAGTATCATCCAGGCAAGGCTAATGTAGTAGCAGATGCATTGAGCCGTAAAACAATACAGGTAGCAGCCCTTATGATTCATGAGCAAAGGCTGATTGAAGATTTTAGGGATCTTAATCTGTCTAACCAGATCATGATTAACAGCAGTAATGTCAGTCAGACAGAGAATTATCTAAGAGCAATTATAAAAGAAGCTCAGATACAGGATAAACACGTACAGTCTATTAGAGACAGAATTACAAACAGAGAAACTCAGGAACATGACTTGTCATCAAGTGGGTTAGTCAGATACAAGAAGCGAATATATGTTCCACCACAATTTGATTTGAAACGACAAATCCTAGAAGAGGCACACATGAGTAAATATACTTTACATCCAAGAGCAACTAAGATGTACCACAATTTGAAATCCACATATTGGTGGCCAGGTATGAAAAAGGATGTAACAAGGTTTGTTGCTTGTTGCCTTACATGTCAGAAAGTCAAAGCTGAGCACCAACGACCTTCAGGACTACTACAAAACCCTGCAATTCCTGAGTGGAAATGGGAGAGCATCACTATGGATTTTGTGACAGGACTACCAAAAGTCTAAAACCATGTTGCCATCTGGGTGATTGTAAATCGATTCACGAAGACAGCTCATTTCTCCCAATTAGCATTCACTATTCTTCCGATAAATTTGCAGGCATTTATATTAAGGAGATAGTACGTTTACATGGTACGCCAAAGAACATCATATCTGACAGAGATCCTCGGTTCACTTCTAAATTTTGGAAGGCGGTACACAAGGCTTTGGGTACTAAGCTCCGATTCAGTATGGCCTATCATCCTCAGACAGACGGACAAACTGAGAGAACAATTCAGACATTAGAAGATATGCTCAGAGCATGCGTGATTAATTTCAAAGGTAGTTGGGACCAATTCCTTCCTTTGGCGGAATTCGCATACAATAACAGCTATTATTCGAGCATTCAAATGGCTCCCTATCAAGCGTTGTATGGAAGGAAGTGCCAATCACCCTTATGCTGGGCAGAGTTATCCGAGAGGCAGATGTACGGCCCAGATATTGTTGATCAAACAACAGAGCAAATAAAGTTGATTAAGCAGAGGTTACTAGCTGCACAAAGTCGACAGAAGAGCTATGCTGACAAAAGGCGAAAACCTCTTGAGTTTCAAGTTGGAGACCACGTATTTATGAAGGTTTCGCCTACTATTGGCATTCGTAGGGCGTTAAAGGTGAAAAAGCTTAGCCCAAGATACATCAGTCCTTTCGAGATCTTGTCTAAGATTGAGCCAGTAGCGTATCAAATAGCTTTACCCCAAGTTTGAGTAGACTACATGATGTCTTCCACGTCTCACAGCTGAAGAAATATCAACCTGATCCAGAACATGTGATTGAATATGAAGAGGTTGACATGCGAGATGATTTGACGTATGAGCTCACACCAGACCGAATTATTGATCGACAGGAGAAACAATTAAGACATAGGAGTATTCCATTCATCAAAGTGGTATGGAAGAGGTTACCTCCCAGAGAAGCAACTTGGGAAGCTGAAGAAGACATGAAGAGACGATACCCATAATTTATGTCTTCATATATGTAACAAATTTCGAGGACGAAATTAATTTTACGGGGGGAGAATTGTAACATCCCAAAAATTTAATGTAAGGATTAAATTATGGAAAATAGATAGTAAGCCAATTTATGGAACCTACAAAATTTAAGGAAACTTAAATTTGACAAAGGGAAAAATTAGGACCTAGTGTGTGTAATTAATAGGATAAAAATATACCTATATGTGTATAAAAACACACACACCCACACTTGACAGCACACAACACATACTCCTTATCTTTTCTTTCATTTGGCCAACACATAGTACAGCACACAAGCACACGTACAACCCATAACTTCATGCTATCAACACAACACACTTGCACCACACACACACTTACACCTACATCCTCCTTTACGTACAGCACACACATACACGTCCATCACCTCATTAACCAACAAATAAAACACTCTCTTATATCTTCATTCTTGCAACACATGAGCTGAAAAACAAGCACAGAAAAACACAGCAGAAACAAAACAGAAAACAGAGAAAACTGAGAAAGAGAAAGAGAGAAACGAAGGAAGAACAAGCTCCAAATCTCACACACAACATCATAAACGTGTTTAGGTAAGTTTCTTCTACTTTAACCTTGGATTTCCATTGGATTTGTGGTTGTTTTCTGGGTTGTTTTGCTGCTGGAATCAAGAGAAGTCACCAAAAACGTCTAGTTACCGTTCAGTTTCAAAACCAACAAGTTTGTGTCCGTTTTGCATGAGATTTTCGATTCCTTTTCTTCTGTAATCACGTCCCAAAACTCAAGGAACATATTTAGGAGTATGTAGAGTCAAAATCTTTGAGATTAGAGTCCAAAAATCATGGTTGCATGTGAGTTTTATCAACTCTGTTTTGGTCGTCGGAAAACAGAGGTTATATCAGAAACTTTCAGAAGCTCAAACGGAGGCTACAGATGGAGTTTTCATCTGGTTCTTTTTGATATGGAAATTTTAGGATGTGTAGTATGAAATAGAATCAAGAAGAGCTCAATTTGGTGTCAAAACGAACAAGTTATCAATTTTTGAAGTTTGACTGTCCAAAACTGATGTTCATCAGAGTCAGTCAGTTTCGTATAGCTTTTTGACCACCCAAATCACATCCATTATTTACACAACTTTACAGGGAGATATTAGACATAACAAGCTTTAAAATGAGTGGTAGAATGCATCATTTGTATATCTGTAGAGAGAGTTATGATTTTTGAAAGATGGATTTAGAAACAGGTGTAATCCTGAACGTCCAGACTCTAGTAGTTGATTTCGTGGTATTTTTGAATTATGTAATCTTTTCTAATGGCCATGAAAATTTCCATAATTGAAGTACATAATCTTATCTTTAATTTGGTATATATTTTGTGTTAATTGGATTAGTATACTAAGAGATATGAATTTTTGAAGTCAGTTGCTCTCAAACTGTGTTTCTGGAAAACAGTTTGTTTGTATCGAACATTTGGAACATCAAACCTTGCCCAAAAATTATGAACCTTTCCAGATTTAAAGTAGACATCCATAGCTTTAATTTGACGGGTAGAACATAATTTCTGAACAAGTATATTAGGAGATATAGATTTTCAAAGTCATGCTATGTTTCTGGAGACTAATCTGGAATAGGGGTGTTTTGGGAAATTCTGGGAGTAATATGGTAAATCTGGATAGATTTTGATATTTTTCCATGAAAATATATTTCAATAGCTTCATTTAGGCTTTGGACCCAGTCAATTTCTATTTTTCTAGAATTAGTTATGATTTTTCAAAGTTAACTGAAAAATCTGCCAATTTGTTGAAGAATAGTAAAATTACACTATGCAAATTATATAGTGTATAAACCACTGAAACTGAGATAATCAGCAGATTTTGATTAAAGATAATAGTAATATAAGTAATAACCAATTACTTGTTAATTTTAATTCATAGGAACTGGTAAAAGCCCGAGCCGAAGAAAAAGTTTTGGATAAACAGTTGGACTGGAAAAGGACCCAGGTAGTAATTCTTTCTTTCATGCACTATGTGATTATTTATATGTTATGTATTCCATTTTCTGTAACATGACAGTGCCTGTGGCACAACACGCGAATAAGCCAGGGTCTAAACATATCGTTTGACCATGGACACGAGTTTAGCCGGGGTTGCAAACAGTCGTTTGGCCTTGGACAGTATGCATACAACATGAGTTAGCATTTTACATATCATGGTGCATTGCATATTTATTTATCGCATTTTATATGACTGATTGTATATTACTACTGAGATTCATTCGAATCTCACCCTTTTTCAACATCTAAAAATATTCCAGCAAAGGACAGCGGCTCTAAGGGAAAAACCGTAATTACTGGCAGATGAAGGTCCAGTCATAGTCGGGAATTACAACTGGTTATCTTTAGTTTGTGGAATTTATTTCTTTTGTACTCTGTATGTATTTTTCAACCTAGATGAGGATTTTCTGTATTATCAGAAGTACTTATTATCAGTATAGTTTCACTATTTCTGTTTGCCATCTGAACGACACATTTATTATATAGCGAATATCATAATATTAAGAGGTTTGACATGGAGCATGAGGGAGAAGAAGCATTTTCATTTCTTTAGGTGTTGTGGTCCAAATCGTTTCTTAGTATTAATTAAAAACCCCTTTAATTATTTAGCTGGCAAAGCTTTTGTTTCCATTTAAGAGTTAACATTAAACTTCGGGATTGATTTTTCTTGTATGAAGAGCTCTTTTTCGTCTATAGAATCAGAATGTCCCAACAACCCATCTTTTATCTTTCTTTCTTTTTTCTTTTTTCCTTTTCACTTCAAGTGATCTGGTTGCTTTCCTTATATATATATATATATATATATTCCTATGTGTTTTGAACTGGTCATTTCGGTTCCCAAATGTTGCCATTGTGTCAAATGAAAGACCCTTTATTATTTGCCCGTGAAGCCTAGATTGGTCACATATGGCTAAATGACACTACCAAAGCTCAAGCATGGCAATTGAAAAACAATATAGAGCATTCCCCAATTGAATCTGACACCTTGTTATGATGCACCTTTACTTATGAAGACTATTTTGGAACATTAAGTAACTCCTTGAAAATAATAACTGCAATAATCTATACATACTTCGGTTGAGTCATCAAAATATTAGTGTTACAGTTGTTGAAAGTAAGTTTGCCCCTTTCTTCGGATGCCTTTGTATCACATGACCAGAAAACCGGTCAATTAGGCCTCAGTCCGGTCCGATCAAGCTTTTAAACAGAGGAAGAGTCAACCCGGTGAAAACCGGGTTGACTCGTGGAAATTGACCTAAACTCGGCCAACCTGCCGAGTTGGGCGGGTTGGCCGAGTTAGAATTTAAAAAAAAAAATTGCTCCAAAATTAGCGCCTCAATCTGATTCTTTGAACTTTGTTTTGTTCCTTCCTTCTCCTGCATTCAACTGCAAGCCGTAGGCATCTAGGTTTTACCCGCAGCAGCTCAATCACTCTGATCTTCACTTCCCACTGTGACTGGTCTACGCCGATCTTGTATACCCAGAAAAATTGGTTGAAGCTGAACACCCTTGATTGGTCGCCGAAAACCAAATTGAGAACCGGCGATGGCAAGCCTCCAGTGTGACTGGTCGACGGTGAGCTTTCTTGTTTTCTCCTTCACAATGGGTGCCAATATTGTTACTTGTTTCTTGGTTGGACTTGGAATTGCTGTGAACCTGAGAACCCTTGATTGTTGTAAATTGCTTCTGTTACAATTTATGCCATTTTCCTGAGCAAGCAGTAAAGTATGTTGAAGTCAGAACTCCTAATTTTTTTTTTGGGTCTTTAATTCTAGTCATAACTCATTAGGGTATCACCTACCAATTGATGATCCAATTTTCATTATTTTTCCTTGGTTTACTTATCTTTCATTGAGGCATGCGAATTTCCTAGACTTTAACATTTATATTCGTTGAAATAGGAAAAGAAATATGACAATTAAATTTTGTTGATGTGAATGATGACTTATGAATTATGAATGATAATTATTTTGTTGTTGTCAATTAAATTGTAATATTTTAATATGGCTAGTTCGACTCCGGTTGAACCATTGACCCTTGAACCTGTGGCGGAACCGATTTATTGCTCGGTCTAATTTTTTGTTCATTACTTTAAACTTTATTAGGAAGAGTGTCAAGGGTTATCAATCTATTTTCTAAAACATTAATCACTTGTCTAGTTGGCTCTTTACTTTAGGTATATTCGGATTGACCATAATTTTTGTGACTTCAAAAAACGTTGGTAATCTAACCATGTGCTACCAATAGGAGCCAAAACTTATGTTATGTAATAAAATGAAAAAACTATGACATTTTAGTATTGTTGGCATTTTACTACCTTTATTTTTATTTATCTTTCCAAACATTATAAGCGTCACGATCAGTGGTTTCATTTCATTAATGTTTTTGTTGAATGTGTTGGTAGCACAATTTCCAAATAACACCACATTGATTGCAGTATCACTATT
The DNA here is from genome assembly GCA_037074505.1 of Albizia julibrissin. Taxonomy (NCBI): domain Eukaryota; kingdom Viridiplantae; phylum Streptophyta; class Magnoliopsida; order Fabales; family Fabaceae; genus Albizia; species Albizia julibrissin. The sequence goes on along the minus strand of CM073486.1, from coordinate 18,779,331 downwards.
CATTACACATGTTAGATACGAAGAACCATTATGGCTTTGAAATAGATTTGAATGCATATAGACGTAAAATATGGTATTTTAAAACACAACTTTGATAAGATAAAGAAAAGTGACTTGTAAGTCCTCCAAAAGGCTTGCTTGGAATACAATAGTGCACAAACATTTAATTAAATGTATTCCATAGATAAAAATAATTAATAAATTTTCTCAATTAAAAAATCAGTGCTTTTATTTTATTTAAGTTTGTTTTATTTTATTTCTTTGTTTTTTAAGTTTCCATTCCCAAAGTGATAGAACCACGTAGCTTGAGGGATGCCTCCCTCATTTTTTGTATAGAGCCCTATTGAGAGGAAATGAGGAGGGACGTCGTCTGCTTCAACAAAAATGAATGAATTGATAACTCATGAATTAATATTTCTCATTCCCAAACTAGATGGATACTTAACAGTATACACTAATTGATGACATCCCAAGTAGAAGTAAATTTGAACCCATGGTAAAAGTTTAGATGAAATGGATTCCAAGGCCTAATAAAGTTGGGTTATGCCTCTTGACCAAGATTATTAAACACAGGCCAAGTTCAACCCAGACACCGGTGAATTGATCAGACAACCGGTTCGGCCACATAACCGGTTTAAATTTTTTTTTATTTAAAAAAATAATTTTTAATTTTTTTCAGAATTTCATATTAATAACTTTAAAATTTTCACTTTCTCATTCGTTTAACTTCAGGTTAACTCTTTAATTTGACTCCGATTTGACTCTACTGATCCGGATTTAATAACCTTGCTTTGGACTCAAAGAACAGTTAAAGAGATAATTAAATAACTCAAATACTAGAAAGGTCTAATAAACAATTTCCACTAAGGAAAAAACTAGGTTCAATAAATCAATGACATAGCATGAAAATGCAACATAAATATCTAAATTTTATATTTCCAATCTCATCCACAAGTTGTTCAGGGCGAGGGTGCGCAGACATATATGAATGATTAAACAAAACTTCAAAGCAAATTGTGGCATCTTAATGAAATCTAAGATATAAAGTTAACAATAACCACTTCCCTATGTAAGGTTCCCCCAATAAAAATGTTCAAGTTTGAAATATCAAAAGGTAATGCCCATTAAAAAAAACGCACGCATTAGTCCAAAATAGAACGAAGCATGAAAAAAAACCATAAAATGCAGGGTAAACAGATAAAGGAGCTAGATAACTCCCATTAACTGTGGATACTTAAAGTAATATCATCAAGCAAGAGACCCCAAGACCATAACTGGACAATCCCATCACTTATAGGGGGCAGAAGATGAATATGGAAGGAGCATAGTATACAAGGAAAATTAAATAGAAAGAAGTTTTATTTTAAAGCCAACAAATATGGCAACCTCCTCTCAATCTCATAAATAGAAGAAACCATTCCAAGCTAAGGCCAAACTGATACAAGACTTTCCACGTGATTGTAAATTCTATAAATATGGCCAAGATAGGGAATAAGAAACTTCTTAAATTCATTAGTAGTAAGATTCATCAAATATAGAACATTTCTTCCTTCTTCAACATACTCAGTATACTCTGTATAAAGAAATGGTTTGCAAACAATTGTATTGCCCCAAATAGTTGTCAGATCCTTCAAGATACTACTAGTATATCTTTTAATCCGCCTCCATGTGGCCCCAGATGCACATGTACCCTCATCAAACACCCACAAATCAACCTCATGTGAATCCTTAACCCAAATGTGAGAAAGTATGGCAAGTTTGTTATCATAAACATTAAGCAATACATCTCTATCATCTTCTAAGTCCGGCATTGGTATCAATGTAAACACTTCCTTAGCTATGTCAAACGAAACTACCACCTTGACTTCATCTTCACCATAATCATCATGAACAACTAGGTTTGCCTCATCATCTCCACCATCATCCTCATCACCTAGCTTTGCCACAAGCCAAAATATGGCTCCATTAGCAGTCACATGGGTAGAATTAGAATTAGGTACTAAAACTTCCTTCAAGTTCTCAATATCCATTCCCTTCCATGAACCTCTATTCAACGAAAACACTTCCGCTCGAAAAACCGCATGATCATCATAATAATAAATTCTTACTATCTTGTAATCCTTAACAATTGAACTAAACCCAAATCCTGTCACGCAGCATGAAAAACGGTCATCAAGTATGCCTCGAGGAAGATCTCTGATTGCTGAAGTTGCAGGATTCCATAATGAAAGCAAAGGAGAACCGATACGCTTATCGATTTTGACACAAAGCAGGCCATTACAGGAACCCACGATCCTAGCACCCTTCAAGCGAGGGATTGAATGAACTTTACGGACTTCCAACCCACAATCCCGCAAATGCAAGCAACAGGGCCAAGGTATATAATTACATTGAAAAAGAAGAGAAGAGGGATTTGATGACTAGACTGTTGAAGGTGGTCGGCGATGAAAGATGGATTTTTCATGAGATTTTTCCAATCTTTACAGACACATTGAAATCGATTAGGGTTTTTACCGGAAGTCGTTCGAGAATCTTTCTGATGATTTCAGGAGGAAGATAGAACACTTCGCTGTCCATTGCCTTCGGCTTCACGATGCTCGGCTTTAACGGATTTCTCAGAGGAAAGCCCTTGCAATCAAACGAAGCGATTGGCGATTTCAGATTAAAATAGCGGAGGGAAAGAAGATAGTTAGGTCGCTAGTTTATCGCCATCAGCGATTTCTCTCTGATTTTTTCTAAGCAAATTCAGTTTTTCTTACCAACTTTATTATATCTTTAATGAAATTTTAAAGATATAAGTATATAGGTAGATAACAATCACGTTTATGCTAATACCCATAGTGGCCCATTTGAACGATGCCCTCATTGGGCAAAGATATATAAGTATATAACCGGTGCGTTTTTCTCATAAATTTTGTTATCTCTTTGATTTAAAAAAAAATCAATTTTTTGAAAATTTTATTATATCTTTAATTTTTAATTTAATTCCATTTTTATAGATTTTTTCATCTCTGTTTTTTTTTTTTGACAAATTTAGTTTTTTTTTTCAATTTTATTATAATTATAATTTAATATTTTTTTTATAGATTCTGTTATCTCCCTGCTTCTTGTTTTGAACAAATTCAATTTTTTTACAGAATTTACGATGTCTTTAAATTTAAATTTAAAAGGTACAACTCATGCTTATATCTTTAGAAAAATGATATAAAAAGAACTTAAAAAATTGTAAAATTTCAAATTAGATATTTCCCATAAAATCAGTTGTGAGTTGCTTATCAAGTGTAGTTATTACTTTATCAATTTTAAGTAACAAACCTGATTTATGATGATTTTTCAATTTCTAAATTATGTTTATGTCATTTTCCCTATACCTTTTTTATATCTTTAAATTTATTATATCAAGTAAATTTTAATATCTTTGCTTAATATAATCTCTTTATTTACACATCAATAATCTCTTGATTTAAATTTTTAATGTTAATGAAGAGAGAATATTGTTTAAGATTTTTGAGATTACTTATATTGAATTCTCTCTTTATTTTGAATGAAACTGAAATACTTTTGAAATTTCAATGTAAAATAAATGGAGGGAGGAGATGAATTTAGATACTTATCATTTTATCCAGGCCCAAAAAAAAAATTAAAAAATGAAAATAATTAAAAATAAAAAAAAATATGTTTAATCCTTAAACATTTAATTTGGAAATATATACTCTGAAAAAAAAAACAAATGACATTGATGGTAATTGAATTGTAATATTGAAGTTTGGAAAACGATCATCGTCATTAATAGTAATTGTGTTGCAATTGGGATTTGTAATAAATGGCAACAAAAGTAAATTTTAAAATAATTTATCTCATTGATGTAGATTAGCATCCAAATTAAGAAATGTGGGAGGGGTCATTAAGGTAAAAAGGAAAAAATAAAAATAAAAAAATCTTCCTGACTTATGATGATTAATTAACTCTCAAGTTAGGAATTTTATTTTTAGTATTTATGAAGAAGGGAAAAATATAAATTAAAAAAATCTCTTATTTATACTGATATATTTAAATTAGGAAATCTTATTAGAAAAAGGAATATAAAAGTTACGAAAAGAAAATAAAAAAATTAAAAAAAATCTCTTTCATTGATGGTGATTATGAAGTTTCAGTTAAAAAATTAAAAAATATTAAAAAAAAGATATGCATTGATGAGGAAAACCTAGGTGATGTTAGGGATGAAAATAGGTCATCTCTTTAATAATATAATACCAAATAAAAATTAAAATTCATCATCGTGCTTGGTACGAAAAAGTTTAGGTGAGATGGCCGATTTTGGGGGCTCAACAACGCTAAGGTATGTGCGATTCCTGCTGTACTGTTAACAAGCAATCTTCTATCTATCTACTTTCCATATTGAAAAAGCAAAGTGACGGGAGAAAAGTTTCAAATCTCCCGTAAGTTGCAAATCTCCGTTAGAGGTCTCTAGCTTTAAGCATTGTTAATGTAGTAAGTATACTTTGCTTGCACCAAACGGATGTGTACTCCTTAATTGGTAGATGCCTTTGACATAATTTTGTGCGTATTTGCTCCATTTAATTAAAACAAATTGTAACCCCCATATTTATTCGCTCCATTTATTAAAAACAATTTGTAACCCACAAATTTATTTACCTCCCCATCTTTTTATTCATTTGGATCCATTCAAAAGTAATTCAACCCTCTATATACTTAGATTTATCCTTAGAACTTCTCCATGAAACCCCCTAAATACTTCGGGTCTGTTTGGTTTGAGGGTAGGGAGGGATTTCGCTCCCTTCCCCTTGATTGGTAAGACTAAGAGCCTGTTTGGAATTGTTTTTGAGCCATAAAAAAGCTGCTTTTTTTTAGTAAAAGCCCAGTGGACCCATGAAATTAGTATTTGGAATTTCGTTGGCTTTTGCTGTGCTTTTTTTTTTTTTGTCTACCGTAGTGTTTGAAATAAGCCCAAATTTCCAGCTTCTCCCGCAGTGCGTGCGTGAAAGTCTCGATGTTCATTTATTTCTCTCGCCTAATTCTCTGCTCTCTCAAGGTCAACAGCTCCTTCCTCCTCCTCCCCGTTCGACTCGTTGCTCCCTGCTCGGTGCCCTCTTGTGACGGTGTGACGGTGGTCTCTATTTCTGAATCACCGGTGACAACTCTGGGGCTGTACATGGCCGGTCGTCGCTGATGGGTTTCAGCGGCTTGCTCTCTGTGAGTGCTTCTTCGCCCAGCTATTGTTTGTGCAACTGGCAAATACTCGTTTTCCTCCTTGCATGTCGGTTGTTTTAGTCATGTGAGGGTGAATATGGCCGAATTGTTTCAAGTGTCGGCGGCGGCGACGTGGTGGTTGTCCGATCTGCGTCTTCTTCGCGTTTAAACCATCGGTATCTGTCGGGGTTGGGGTGCGTTGGCAAGATCCGTGGTTGGGTGATCTAATCTGTTGTCACCGAATATTTGTCGGGTCGTTGGAACAGTTGGGAGTCGCTGGAATAGTTGTGTTCAGGTAAGTTTGGTTTTTTTCATTTTCGGTGCTTTTCGTGTCCAACTAGCGTGCGTTTTTTCCTCCCATGTCTGTAGTGATATCAGTGAAGAATGTGTGTACTCTGTTTTGACATTCTTATCTTAAACTTTGTTCATGTTGTTCTATTCGTTATTGCACTTGCCTTCCCTCGTTAAAATCTAACTTGAAGTCTTGTATAGGTTGCACTCTGTGTATGGGTGTTTTTTTTTTCAGCTTGTGTACTCACTGTTTAGTCATAAAAATGGAGCATACTTTCAAATGTCTTAAATTGATATACATGTCCATTTTGTAGCAAAACATTTTGGATGATTCTATTCTCTGCAAACACATTTCTTCACGCTTTCTGTTGAAGCTGGAGACTGTAGAGTATAGATTAGAATGTAATAGTTATTTTAGTTTGATTAAGAGTGATTAAAGGTATGCGCTCACCATTAATCTATCTGGGACTGGATGTCCTGATGAATAGAAGTTAGAAAGCTTCTTCTCTGCATAACTAGGCATAAAGAAAATGGTTAATAATAAATAGCTGATCTCTAGTTTGAGAGAATTGAAAAGATGATTGATGAAACTGATTTAAATAGATTGACAAGATTTAATAGATGAAGATGGATCAACTGATCCAACAATTTTAGCATCTCTGTAGCTTATTTTATGTAGACATCAAAAGTATTCAAGAATCACGCGTAGATAGTTCCATAATGCAACATAACAACTAGCAAGTGCTAATATTTATAGTTTACTTTCTTAGTTTTATTGTAAATTTCTTGTTTCTTTGCTAGAGGATTTTGGATATTGAATATGCATTAGTAGCAATGAAGGCATCCTTGTTTTAGGTGGCATCTCAACGTACTTGCTTGTGTTTGCATGTAAAGTTCATTTTTTATGGCCCAAAAAGAGGCTTGGAAAGCTAGTGACGAATTCTGAATCACCAACAAGTGTTGAGAGGAAAGGTTTTAGACTCTTTGGGGTTCAAATCAACTGAAGCAGGCCTTTTTATATATTATGATATATATTATCATAAAGTTAGGGTTAGTAGTCTGTTTAGATAATCTAATCTTATATATATGAGTGCCTCATACTTGGAATTTTTTTTATATGGGGTTTAGCATTTAAGTGTTATTATTATGATCAGAGCATATATATATTGATAAATATTGATAAACTCTCTCAAGAGTAAAGTAGTTGATAAGATGTAATTATGGCTTATGCTTAGTTATATTTGCTTGTTGATATTTTAATGATTGAATTAAATATATGAAAGAAAGAAAGAAAAGTCTGTTTCCTGATCAAGCTGTGAAAGTTGAAAGATGAATAAACTGCTTCAGAGTGACCAAGAATGGAGAGGATGACCCATGAATAGCACACAACATTTTTCCTCTGTAGCTTTTTAATTCTATGCAAAGCAAGTGTGTTTGTTATTTAAGACTTTGTAATGTTTATCTTTTTATTAATATCATTTGCCTTTTTATTGAAAAAAAAAACACGAGATCAATTATAGTGTTCATTTAAAAATAAAAAACGAAAATAGTCAAAGAAAAAGATGTCACAGATTTTTTTTTTTTTTTTGAAAAAACGTTTGCATTATAAGTATATGATGATCATAATAGACGCTGGCTATCCGACACCAATCGGATATCGTCAGCATTATCACATTCCAGATTTTAGGCGACACCATGGATACACAACTCTGAACGAAATGTTCAACTATTATCATTCAAGCTTGAGGACCACTATCGAAAGGACGTCTGGAGTATGGAAGAATAGATTTCAGCTCTTGGAGGAAATGAAGTCATTTGGCTTTGAAACATAAGTCCACATTGTTTGTGCAACAATGGCTATCCATAATCTTATTCGTAGAAATTCCCAAACAGATGTGGATTTTCAACAAGCTGAAACACAGAATGGATTTATTGAAGATCATAATGATCTAGTTGATATAGCATCCACATCAACTATCCATAGATTATCTTCAACACACATGAATGATGTTTGTGACAGGATCATAAACCAATTGGTTGGAAGTAGATAATCTTATTATGATACACTTCATGTATGCCATTCATATTGAAATATATATGTCTCGTTTTTTTAATTAAGTATTTCAGTGTATTTTTCTTGTCCTTCAATAATAATTGAATTTTTTTTAATTTATAAAATTTTATTTAAATTTTTCACATCAATTATAACAATTTATGTGTGGTGTGTAATATTCAATAAGGTTTATGCCATTTTCAGTCATTTTTCACTCAAACGGGCTTTTCAAACACTAAGCCAAACAAATTCAAGATTAGAAAAAAGCCACTTCTGTCACTACTAATCCAAACACAAATCACATTTACAATCTCACTTTTTTTCAAACTCACTTCTTTAAAAGTCAGATTGAAAAAAAAGTTACTTTTTCACCGCTCATCCAAACATACACTAAATATTTAGGATGGGGAAAATTTTTTGAAATTTCCCCCTTCCTTCCCTCATAATCCTCCCCCTCTAAACTTGGGGGATTTGGAAAGGAGGGGTAATATTTTGCCTCACAATAACCATTTTACTCATGAAGGATTTTTGTTATCCCATTTGTTATCCCCTTCCACTTTTTTTTTAAATTTTTTTATTGTGTACATATATATTATAATTATAATATTTTACTTATTTTTGTATATATATGGTAGGTAAGACCATGGAATATAATTTTGGATATTTATTAGTATAATTATAGTTATATTTATTCAATTTTTATAATTGTTAAATTATAATTTTATATTTATAATATATTTTATTGAACATTATACAAAATTTTAAAAAAATTAAATAAAAGGGTTACAATTGTTCAAATTAAAATATTTTCCCTTCCTTCCCCTCCCAAATCAAATAAAGTAACATTAAAATCCCTCCCCCTCCCTTTTACTCTCATCAATCCAAATGAGGTAATATAAACACCCCTCCCCTCCCCTCCCCTCCATCTAACCAAATAAACCCTTAGATTCATCCTTTGAACTTTCCCAACTCAGTTTCTTACACCTTTTGGACGCCCTAGGTACACCAGCGGCCTCCCATGAATAATAAGCTATTCAATGATAATTATTTAAAATTAGGTTAAATTATATAAAACTCCCCTAAACTTTGGGTCATGTTGCATATAACCTCTTTGGTATTCCAAAGTTTTAATTTAACCCCATCTAACATTTCATTTTTAACTATTAACCCCCTACTATTAATTGATCATTATCTTTTTAACAAAAATTACCACATCAGATTTGAGATGACATGTAACATTCTATATGGCATCATGTATAAATTACTAATTTCATAAAAATTCCTAAGCTTTGAACAGTTACAGATAACCCCCCAAAATTTGATTAGTTAGGAATAGCCCATTGACATTTCAAAAATTAAATCTAACTCTCTTGAAATTTTAATTTATAAATTAAACCACATGCCATAACTTTTTATCATTTTAATAATTTATTAAGATTTTTACTATCTCTTGTCAATTAAAATAGTTCTTGTGTATGGAAAAAACTAGAATAATAATATGTATAAAAATAAACATTGAACCTCTTATTAAAAAAAACATGCATTAGTAATAAAAAAATTAATGAAGGAAAAAACTATCATCTAACATAAATATAATATTTAAATTATCATTACTCGATCATTCCAATAATATATTTAAGTTAGATAATGATATTTTTATACTATTAATGTTCAATTATCCCAATAAAATTAGTAAATGTTATACAAATGATGACATTTTTATTTTTATATTTTTTTAAATATTATTTTTTTTATTTTTTTTCATATAATAAAAAGTATTTTAATTGAAAAATGATAATGAAAAACTTAATAAGTTTATTAAAATGATAAAAGCAACAACATGAGGTTTCCAATTATAAATCAAAATTTTAAAGGAGTTAAATTTAAATTTTGAAAGTCAAGGGAGTTATTTGCAGCTGATCAAAATTTAAGAGGATTTTATGAAACTAGTAATTTACACAGGATGCTATATATATCAAAACCTAACGTGGCAATTTCTATTAAAAAGATAATGGTCACTTAACAATAGGGGGTTAATAGTTAAAAAATGAAATGTTAGAGGGTTAAATTTAAATTTTGAAAGGTCAGGGGGTTATATGCAACTTGTTATGTCCCACATTAGCTAGGGAGAGGAATGAAAGACGCCTTGTCAAGGTTTAGAACCTCCCCCTCTCGATGCATTTTAAAGCCGTCAAGTGTGACAAGGACCCTAAAGCGGACAATATCGAAAGCGAGGTGCTGAGATGTTACAATTGGTATCAGAACTTGGTTTGATTCAATATGGGCCTAAAGGTGGGTAGAATATTATGTCCCACATCAACTGGAAAGGGGAACGAAAGACACCTTATAAGGGTCTATATACCTTCCCCCATAATGTATTTTAAAATCGTTAAGGGTGACGAAGACCCCAAAGTGGATAATATCGAGAGCGAGGCACTAAGAAGTTACATTATGTCCCACATTGGTTGGGGAGAGAAATGAAAGATGTCTTATAAAGGTCTGGATACCTCCTCTTTTTGAAAGGGGTGACAGGAACCCTAAGTAGACAATATCAAGAGTGAGTATTAGTGCAAGCTTATTACCCAAGAGGGAAGGTAAATTGGGCAATTACAAAATAATTGGACACTTAATAAAAATTCAGTAATTTTAAACAGATAGTTGAGAGTAAGGAGAGAAATCACCGAAGTGTACACTGGGAGTTTATACTGGTTCAATTACAAGTACTTTGACATACATCTAGCCCTCAGAAATCCTTCTAAGCTTTTCACTATAACTTCTAAGATTTAGTAGATTCTTGGCATCTCAGTATAACACAAACTCGTTCCCGGACACTTGCTCCCCCTTACATAAGGTAATCTCAAATTCCAACTTAAGGTTCCACAATCTTAAGTTATCTCAATAGAAGATATTGTGTTTATAGACAAATCTCTCTCACAGAGTAAATATGTAATCACTGAAGTATATAGAATGAATATCAAAAAATAATACACTAAGAGTATGTTGATCAATGCATTTAGTGTGTTGTCTATGTTCTTTATTATTCCTTCATTGAATGCTTCTATATTTATAGCTGAGTTGATATAACTGTTGGTAGCAATTCAACATGTCCATTAGAGTGGCATAGCTTCATTTGATCGTTTATCATCATTTGAAAAACTAGCTGTTGGATGTTACGCTCCTTACACCCCTTAATTTGATTTCTCTTACTCTTACATGATTTCTTCATTGTTTCCCTGAAAATATACTTTAGAGTACTAATACAATGAAGGGTTAATAATATAGATAACAAATCAGTAACAATAGATAATTATCATGTAATCTAAACTTCATCACTTGAGTGATCAAGGGTCATCACTCTAGTGATTCCTTCTAAAAACTGGTAGAGAGTTCATAAGCCTTTTCAAAACACATCACTTGAGTGATCTCTTCTAACTTTTTGGCAGAGAGTTTTGATTGGATGAAATACTCAATACATAGTGCATCACTCAAGTAAACTATGTCCATCACTTGAGTGGTCCATTGAAAAATCTAACAAAGAGTTTTACCTGTTCAAACTTACCTCATTACTCGAGTGATCCTTTCTAAAATCTGGTATAGGGCTTCCTGATAGCATTTCTGACTCCATCACTCGAGTGGTCACTTGAGTGATTCATGCTATCACTCAAGTGATGCTTTACTGAACATGGAAAAAGTTTCCTCTTTTGTGTTATATTATTTATCATTGCTTTACACACTTAAACATAATTATCAGATCATTCAAAAATCATTTGTTCAAGATGAAATCTTTCTTATCCTCTTTTGTTATCATCAAAACATAGGATCTAACATTCTTCCCTTTTTTGATGATAACAAAACAGCTTGGTTTTTGAATTTTTTATATCTTAAAGTGATTTTGTTAATAAATTCAAATGCCTTGATTCAAATCATTTCAAGAAATCCCTTTTACTTGAAAAATCAATTTTGTAATGATATAAAGGAATTACTTTGCACAAAATTAACTGTTGACAACAAAGGTGTTAGAAACTAATCATAATTACACAATTTTGACATGAATTGCATAACTTAACTATAATTGTGTCAAATAAACATGAAATATCCAAAATAACATAAAGTGCATGAAGTAACATAAGATGTTCTCAAAGACCCCGTATACCTATATGAACCCTAATGTACATCTATACTTTGTCAGCCATCACAAAATCAATCCCAAAGTCTTCTTCCCCTTTTTAACATCATTAGAAATGGTATATCAGTCTAAAAAGGCAAAGCTGGATCTGAAAGGATGAGTTGTAAAGATAGGTAAGGCTCGAAGGGGTGATGAACTAGTATCCTGAGTGCCTGGGGTGTGGAAAATGTAGGAGATAATTGAGGCTTGAAAGGTTGATTAGTAGTATCTAGAGATCATCAGGAGGGTTGTGAGGTGGTAATGGTGGTGAGGTCTAGGAATTGACTACTACTGTCTTAGTATGAGCAGATGAGTGATGTGAGTGATTATCGGAGGAATGGTATGAGTAGTGAGATAATGACTGAGGAAAGGGCTCAATGCCTGTAGGTGAGACAATAGGAGTAGGTACTGGCTCATCCAAAGTAATGTGTATCTACTTTGAGGTGGATAGGTCAGTCATAGAAAATAGAATGTTGTCCAGAGTAGTTTGGGGTCCAACAAGAGGAGGTATAGGTGTAGGAATAGGTGTAGAGATAGGAATAAGAGCAGAGGTAGAAGGAATTGATGAACTAGAGGTCGAGGTAACCTAAATGAAGGTGTCCACCTTCTCGTGTAATGATCTCAGGAGGTTCCCAATCTCTTGCATAGCACTTGTCTGAGCCTGTTGTTGTGCCATCATTGCCTTATTGTGTTGAGTCATATATTCCACTAGCTAACCCATCTTGAAATTCATATGAGTAATGAGTTCAAGGTTAGTGTTGGCAATGTCTACATGAAATTCGTCAAGTACCTCCTTCATATAAGTCTTGACAGTGGAGCCGATAAAGGATAGTGCAGATGTAAAGGCAGGCGTAGAGGACTGAGTATCATCTAATTTACTTGCCTTAGTCTTTGTCTTCTACTTCTTTTTTGACATAGACTCCTGGGGAGACTTCAATGGTAAATCAATCCCTAACTTCCTAATCTGATTCCTCCCAATAAATAGTAGTCTCTCAATGGGTTCATTGGGTTCTAGGTACTAGATTTTGTTTTTCTTTAGGAATAGGGATATGAGTTAAGGGAAAGGCATAGGAGTGGTCTAGGTCCCCAAATATTTATGTCTCTTAATCTTAGCAAAAATATATTCTCACAAATTTCTTTCTTCCTGGAGAAGTATAAAGGCCATATTTCTAAAATATCTCTCGATGAAGTGCATAAAATTATTATACTTATTTACCAAATACCAAGAGAAAATATACCAAAAGACCCTGTGCATATCACACATATCACTTAGATTAAAGATTAGGGTCATACTTTCTTATTTAGCCTTAAAACATAAAAAATTTGGTTTAAATCAAGATTTGGTTGGATGTCATCTGGGGGATCATCTATACATAACCAAGTGTTGATTTTCGAGGGATAGATAATAATGGTTTGCCCTCTCACTTTGGTGGTCATTTCTTCCTCAACCGACTACCTCACAGGATCATTAATATATTCTAGATTGTAATAAAAGTTTTTGACCACTTTAGTGCAATAAGAAAGTTTCACAGATAGCCAGGGCATATAGGAATTTAGATAAGGGCTTAAATCAAACTTCAACACCTCTTTAAGCATAGGAAGATCTATGTAAAACATCTTACACACCTTTCTTCTTGTGAATTCTACTTTAAACTTAGGTGTATGTTCGAGCTTGTTCTTGTTAAACCCTTTAGGAGGCTTGGTGATCGCTTCTTCCTTTTCCCCAATTCTCTCCTCCAATAGAGATCTAGGTGCTTTGGAGGGTCCTTGCCTCCCTCCTTGAGTTTGGCAAGCCTCATCAATGATACTTGCAATTACCTTAGCAAGTTTAGCATCATATTTGGGCATCTTTGATCATTTCCCAGTGAATGTAGGAGTGTTAAATGAACTAGGAGAGGGAGAAGAGGACATAGTGGCCTCCTTGCTTGTTCCCTGAGGAGACTCTTTTTTTGATCTAGCCCTCGTCACCATAGGCTCTTAAATCACTATTCCGTATACTTTAGATTTAGGCTCCGACGGATTTTTCTTTTAAACTTTCGGTTGAGAAATTGGCTTGGATAATGAAATTTTTTGTTTCTTGGGAGGAGGAGATGGAAGAGACACATAAGATGATAGAGTATTGGCTTGGGGTACTTTAGTTCTTACCATTCTGAAGATAGAAGCAGAAATCAGAACTTTCTCAAGATATGGCTCTGACGGTTGGGAGTCTAGGGCTGAGGATTTGAGGAATTTTAGGAGGTTTATGAAGCTGAATATTGATGGGTTTTGACAAAAATCAGGTAGGTAAGAAGGTATGAAAAGATTAGGGTAAAGGTTTTAGAGTGTCACTAGAAGTAATTGTGTGAAGTATGATAGAGTTCCGACAGATATATGCCCTAGCCCGATATCACTTGAGTGATCTTAACTACTTGAGTTATCAAGCATGACAGATGCAAAAGTTTAAAATTAAAGTGCATACCTGACATAAATAATATTGTAATTATCCATGAATATCCCCTTAGTGATTTGTAGGCACTAAATAGCATATTTATGTTAAGACTTGATTTTCATTCTACCCAGATGATCACTCGAGTGGTCACTCAAATGATTTAGAGACATCACTTGAGTAGCACTCAAGTGATCCATATTTTCAACTACTAATCGTTCATATTCTTCCATTTAGCCATTATCTTTCAAATTTATTTGAATTTATTGCTCCTTAACTGCTCTACCAAGCCATCACTCTAGCGGTTACTCAAGTGATATAGCTATCACTCCCAGTTATTACTCGAGTAAGTTCTCCATCACTAGAAGTTGTCACTTGAGTGATTGTTCCCTCTGTTTATCCTTGTTTCCTTATCACATAACAGAGTATCAAGATCCTAAAAACAAATTTCTAGATACTCCGATACTTAAGTCACTTATCATCAAAACATAATCAAACAATAATATCTAACATTTATCAACATTTAACAATTTACATTTGATTGTGATTTACCATCCCCAATTCTATGTGTATAAACAAAAATTGATCTTTGTCAAGGGGTTTTGTGAATATATCGGCTAACTGCAAGTATGTTGGAATGAATAACACATTAACATCTTTCTTTTGGATATGATCTCTAATGAAATGATGTCTCATATTAATATACTTGTTTCTTGAATGTTGTACAAGATTTTTCACCTAGCTTATTGTGCTGGTGTTGTCATAGTAGATAGGAATTTCTTTGAGGTAGATGCCTATATCCTGTAATTATTGTTTCAACCATAATACATGTGTACAGCAACTTGAAGTTGCTATATATTCAGTTTTTGTTAAGGATAATGAAACAATGGTTTATTTCTTGTTAAACCACGAAAAAACTTCACCTCTAAGGAATTAGCATTAGCCACTAGTACTCTTTCTGTTTATTTTTTGCCACCATGATCGGAATCTGAGTATGCAACTAGATACTCATTACCACCTTTAGGGTACAATATACCCAATTCTTTCATGTCTACAAGATATCTAAATATTCTTTTTACCGCTTTAGCATGTGATTCTTTAGGATACGATTGATATCTTGCACATAGGCCAACATTGAATTGGATATTGGGTTCGCTGGCTGTGAGATAGAGTAATGATCTGATCATCCCTTGATACTTGGTTATATTAAAATCAACTCCTTCCTCATCAGCATCCATAAGAGCTTTTGAACACATTGGAGTATCTGCTTCATTGGCTTTATACATTCCATACTTTTTGAGAAGTTCTTTAAGATATTTAGTTAGAGATATGAATATTTCATTCTCTCTTTGTTTGATTTGTAAGCTCATAAAGAAGTTAACTCTTCTATCATAGACATCTCAAACTCTCCTTGCTTTGTATTAGAAAATTCCTTGCACAAAAGATCATTAGTAGCACCAACTATAATATCATCAATATAAATTTGAACTACTAGAATATTTTTTGTTTTCATTTTATAAATAATGTTGTAACAACTTTTCCTCGTGTAAAACCTTGTTCAATGAGAAATTTACTTAATTTTTTATACTATATACTCTAAGAGCTTATTTCAAACTGTATAAAGATTTTCTTAGTTTGAAAACATGATTTGGTTTTGAAACATATTCAAATCCTGGAGGTTATTCAATATAAACTTCCTCCATAATGTATCCATTTAAAAATGCACTTTTCACATCCATGTGATAGAGTTTGAATCCCTTGATACATGCAAATGCTAAGAGTACTCATATTGCTTCCAATCTTGCTACTGGAGCATACATTTCCTCATAATCGATACTTTCTTCTTGATTATAGCATTTGGCTACCAATCTTGCCTTATTTCTGACAATAGCTATGGATTCATCAAGTTTGTTCTTGAATACCCATTTAGTACCAATGACCAAATGATCTTTAGGCCGAGGTACCAAATCCTAAACTATATTTCTTTCAAACTAATTAAGGTCTTCTTACATTGCTAAAACCCAATCATTATCTGTTAGGGCTTCATCAATGTTAGAAGGTTCTAATTTAGAAATAAATACAGAGAAACTAACTTCATTTAAAACATTGTTTCTTGTTTTGACACCTTCTTTAACTTCTCCTATGACTTGTTAAAGATGATGACTCTTATTATATTTCTAGGCTCTGGATTGTCCTAGTTGATGTGGCTCAACTTCTTTTTTCGTTTTATCAACCTCAAGACTGGAAGAAAGATTAGGAGAAGGCTGAGTAATTTGATGATTATTAGCTTATTTATTGCTCATCGTCAATGTCTTTGCCTAAGGATTCAAATTCATTGAATACAACATGAATTGATTCTTCAACTACACATGTTTGTTTATTAAGAACTCTATATTCTTTACTTTGATTCGAATAGCCTAGGAAAATTCCTTCATCTGCTTTAGAATCAAATTTTCCAAGATTTTCTTTATCGTTATTATGAATGAAACACTTACAACCGAATATATGTAGATCTGCAAGATTTGGCTTCTATCCATTATAGAGTTCATATGGTGTCTTTCCAAGTTTGGTTATAACATACGCTCTATTTGAAATGTAGCAAGCTGTGCTCATAACGTCTTCCTAGAAAACTTGAGACACGTTCTTTTCATTCAGCATTGCTCTAGCCATCCCTGGCTTAACCCTGAGCCCTTATTGGGTCTCAAGCCAAAACTAGGCTAATGTGCATGTCCAAGACACTATGCTCATGTTATAGAGGATGACATACTCAAACATATAATGATCACATAGTATATGCAAGAAAAAGTTACTACCTGAGTCCTTTTCAAATTTTCCTACCTGACTTAAGCTTTTGTTCCGACTTGGGCTAATTTCAGTTCCTATAAAAATCAGAGTTACAAGTCACTAGTTATTACTTGCACTATTACTGCCTTTAAAGAAAATTTTTCTAGTTATCTATTGCAATTATAACAATTTCTACACAATACAACTCTGCACAGTGCAGTTTCACTGTTTCCAGAAACTGGCAGATTTTTCAGTCAACTTTAGAAATTCATAACTAATTCTATAAATTCAATAACATCACTGCCACACAGGAGGCGATCAAACAACATTGCATTTGAAATTCAATAAATTCTAGATTTGTATACCAATATCTAAAAATCTTGAACACATGTATATCTACACAACTTTCCCTTCTAAATCTAATAGAACCATAAAAATTACAAAATTATATATCCACCCTTTGGTTCTGCTACTGGTTGAAAGTTAGGGTTCTTAGGAGGGGAATGTGTTTTATTGATTTCTTTTACTTTATCACTTCCTTACTACTTCTAATCACATGA
Source organism: Albizia julibrissin (assembly GCA_037074505.1). Taxonomy (NCBI): domain Eukaryota; kingdom Viridiplantae; phylum Streptophyta; class Magnoliopsida; order Fabales; family Fabaceae; genus Albizia; species Albizia julibrissin. Next base: position 18,761,842 of record CM073486.1, on the reverse strand, counting down.
TTAACTACTTAAACACTAAGTGAATATGATTAGAGGAAATTTTTGCAGTATTTACCCTTAAGGTATCTACAAAACAAGGCAAAACCAAGGCAAAATCCAAAACAACAACAACAACAACATATTGTACAAAAGGATCAAGTTTATGAGATTACCTCTTGGATTCTCAAATTTCTCTCTCTTCAATGCCTTCTTCCCTCTCTCTCTTCTCTCTTTTTTTGGCTTGCTATCCATAGATTTCAAGAAGGAAAAGAGATTAAAGGAAGTTTCAAGGTGATTAGAAGACAAAATCATTAAGATTACAAGCTTTTACCTTGAGTTCTTGCTTCTTGAAACCCTAAAACCCTTCTTGTGCTCTTGAACTTTTTCAAACTCTCCTCTTTCTCTTTTAGTTTCAGCTGGCCGAAATGAAGGAGTAAGAGAATAGATATGTTGTCTTGAAGTATCACCTTTTTGCTAATGTCATAATATGGATTAATGAAAATTTCATGTGCAAATTTTCCTTGGCTCATCTTTTTTCTTCTCTTGAATTATCATAGCCACAAAAATTATTTCTCTTCCTTTCCTCTATATTTGACTGAACATGTAAGAGAAAAAGGGAATATTGATTTGCTTCTTGCATTTGCATAAGACTTATTCCAAGTAATTAATTAATGTCATCTTACTTTTTGACTTTTTATTTTTCCCTTAATTTCACTTAGTACAAATACTTCAACATGTGATTATTAATTACCAAGTAGCCATTTTCCCTTTTTATTTCCCTCATGGCCAAATTTATTGAGAAAAATATTTTCTTCTTGTTTTATGGAAAATTATCATTTTACCATTACATTTTATGATTTATTAAAATAAATTATTTCTTGGCCCTTTTCACTTGTTTTGGCCAAATTTTAACACCCATATTAGGCCATTATTTGTGTCATTTATGCTCTAATTTAGATTACAATGTTAGGCCCTTAAGTGGACATTAGTTGCTCCTTTGTGTCATAACTTAGCCAAGTTATGTGTAACAAGCAATTGGAATGTTTCTGATAATTGATGTACACCACAATGTACCACTTTATTCCATTAAATGTATTAATTACATACAAGGAATATTGATGACTAAAAATGAGGTGTTATAAAGAGTAAGTTCGTAGTCGTTTTTAAGTACTTTAAGATATTCTTGATAGCAGTCTAATGACCCTCACTATGATCTTGTTGATATCTATTGGTCATACTTAAGGCAAATGAGACATCCGATTAAATACATAACATGGCATACATGATGGATCTAATAGCCGAACCATATGGAATCTTGCTCATGTGATCTCGTTGCTCAAGTGTACTAGGATATAAATCCTTGCTAAGATGGATGCCATGCGACATGGGTATGTAACCCCTTTTTGAATCCTGCATATTGAACCTATGTAGTATCTTGTCTATGTATGTACTTTGACTTAGACCTATTAGTCTCTTGGATCTATCTCTATATATTCTAATCCCTAAGATGTAGGTAGCTTCAGATAAGTCTTTCATCAAGAAAGACTTTCCTAACTAAAACTGGACACACTGCAAGTTAGGAATATCATTCCCAATAAGTAAGATGTCATCTACATAAAGTATTAGAAATACAATTGTGCTCTTACTAATATTCTTGTAAACACAAGGTTCAGCGATAGTTTGTATGAATCCAAACTATAACTATTTCATCAAAATGATGATTTCAACTTCGAGATGCTTGGTTCAATCCATAAATGGATCTTTGAAGCTTGCACACTTTACTAAAGTCCTCTAAATGCACAAGCCTTCAGGTTGTGTCATGTACACATCCTCAAGCATCTTTTTATTAAGGAAAGATGTTTTGTCGTCCATTTGCTATATTTCATAGTCATAATATATTGCAATGGCAAGAAGGATTCTGATTGATTTGGCCATTGCAGCTGGGGAAAAAGTTTCATCATAGTATACACCATGAGTTTAATTGAATCAATTTGCAACCAGTCGTGTCTTGAAGACATTTACTTTGTCATCCATGTCATTTTTCTCCTTAAAAACTCACTTGCACTCAATAGTTTTTTCAACTCCAGGCAGATTAATTAAGGTCTATACCTGATTGTCGTATATAGATTGCATTTCAAACTTCATGGTATTTAGCCATTTCTTGGAGTTTAGTCCCACTATAGCTTCTCGATAGGTGGTTGGCTTATTTTTCTAGAAGAGCAATACATCATGACTTTCAGTAGTCAGAAATCCATATCTCTTGTTACTTAAGAAAGCTCAACAACTTGTTGTGTGTCTTTTCTGTTTTTCATCTGTGATTTTGTGCTACCTTGTGATTCTCGAACTTCTTTGAGATGTACCTTACTCCCACTAGTTCTTTTAGATATAAACTCTCTTTCTAGGAACATACCGTTTCTAATAACAAACATTTTGTTATCGATGGAATTGTAGACAATGTATCCCTTCGTTTCCTTAGGATACCCCACGAAAAGGCACTTTGAAGATTTAGCTCCAATTTATCTGAGACTTGTTGCTTAACATATACCTTACATCCTTAAATTTTGAGAAAATATAAACTAGGTTTCTTTCCAGTCCCTATCTCATATGGTGTATTTTCAATTGCCTTAGATAGAACATGATTTAGTGTGAACGCAACTGTCTCTAAAGCATGGCCCCAAAAGGAAGGTAGAAGATCTATTTGACTCATCATAGATCGAACAGTATCTAGTAGTGTTCAATTCCTCCATTCAAAAATGTCATTCCATTGTGGTGTTCCTAGAGGATTTAATTGTGAGATTATCCCACAACTCCTAAGATGGTCAGTGAACTCTTAGCTCAAATATTTGCCACCTCAATTAGATTGAAGTGCTTTAATTGTTTTGTCAAGTTGGTTTTGTACTTCATTTTGAAATATTTTGAACATTTTAAAAGATTCAGAATTATGTTTCATTATATAGATATATCCATATCTACTAAAGTTATCTATAAATGTAATGAAGTACATATAACTTCCTCTAGTAGCTGTATTCAATGGTCCACATACATTTATATGTATGAGGCCCAATAAATCAATGGCCCTCTCATTATGCCAGTAAAAGCTGCCTTTGTCATCTTTCCTAATAAGCAAGATTCACATGTATCATATAATTCAAAATCAAATGAGTTAAGAAATCCATCTTAATGGATTTTAGAAATGTATTTCTCATTTATATAGCCTACATGACAATGCCATAAGTAGGTCGGATTCAAATCGTTTGACTTAATCCTTTTGATAGTTACGTTATAGATATTTCCATTATTAGGATGTTCCAAATTTAATATATAATGATCAATATGCAAATCATCATTAGTATAGAAAACGTCATTATGATATAAATATTTACTATTCCCAGTAATGAAAGTATAACCTTCCTTACCCAAATAAGAAAGAGAAACAATGTTACTACTCAAAACAAGAACATAATAGCAATTGTTCAAAATTAATAAAAGCTCACTGGGCAGAACTAATTCATAAGGACTTACAGCTAAAGCAATAATTGTTGCTCTATTTCCAACTTGTAGGTCCACTTCACCCTTCTTTATCTTTCTACTATCCTTAAGACCCTGCACATTTATATAAATGTAAGAACCACATGTAGTATCTAATACCCATGTAGAGGAAGTAGAACGATGAACATTTATAATATAAATACCTGAAGAGATAACCCTACTATCTTTCTTCTTTTTTGGATCTTCAAGGTTGAGTTTGCAATCCCTCTTTCAATGACTAGGTTCATTACAGAAAAAGCATACTCCTTCCTTTGGAGGCTATACCTTCTTAGCTGTAAACTTAGTTTTGAGTTTGTTTGACTCTTTTATCTTACCACATAAGCATTTACCCTTTTTGCCCTTGCCTTTCCCTTTCATACCCTTTTCTTTCTAAACTATCAAAATATTGTTGTGCTTTTTCTTAATATTATGCTCAATAGTTTAAATCATTCCATGCAATTCACAAATTGATTTCTCCATATTGTTCATATTGTAGTTCATAACAAACTGGTCATAAATTTCTGAGAGTGAGTTCAAAATCAAATCTGTAGTTAACTCCTAACTCATGGGAAATCCAAGCCTCTCAAGGTGATCAATGTAGCATTTCATCTTTAACACATGATTACTAACTGATGCACCTTTAGCCACTTTGTAGGAAAGTAAGGCCTTTATGTTCTCATAACCTTCTTGCCTTGCTTGGTGCTAAAATATTTCCTTAAGATGCATAATCATCTCATGAGCCTCCATAAGTTTCAGATCTCTTTGGAGCTCTGGAGCCATGGTGGTAAGCATCAAGCAATATACATCCATAGAGTCTTCCTTATGCTTCGTGCAAGCATCTTTTTGAGCTCTTGGAGTATTAGATGCAAGCTCCTTATGCATAGGTTGATCTAGGACATATGCTTTTCTTTTCTGCTTGAGAACAATTCTCAAGTTCCTGAATCAGTCAAGAAAGTTTGTCCAATTGAGTTTGTCCTTCTTACTAATTGATCGCAATGATAGTGTAACGTATTACTATTGACATGATTCTATAATAAAATATGCAAAGTTAGTTAGTAATCTCCCACCAAATTAATAACCCTTAATGTAATAATTAGTGGGTTAAGATCTATATTTTACTTAAATTTAAGTCTGCTTTAGCCTTTAGTAGAATGCTTAAATCAAGTTATTTAGATAAGTAACCTCTTTATCAATTATATCACATGTAACTCTTACATCTTTATGGGGTTTGATCATCATATAATCTGGCATGTTTAATCAATGCATTGAGATCCAAAACCGTTTTATTAATCTCAATTAAGTTAAAACAATAATGAATCTTTATGAGTAGTACCATTACTTAAGCTTATCTATTTTGGTAAAGTATACAATTGAGCGATCTAAGCTTTAACAAATATTCATTAATTGACGACATTATGATTTAAGATTTCATTTAGAGGACTTAACTAATTATTTTGTTTATATGAATACATATATTGCAGTTGTATCTCTCTCTCTCTCTCACACGTGCGAGCGCGTGTGTCGTGGTTCTATGTTTTTTTATTAGATCATTACACACACACACACACGTGTGTATATGTGTGTAAAATATGCATGTAATAATCTAATAAAAAATATAATTTAAACGTGACACAATATGGTTCATCTAACCTAAATCCTTTCAAGCCAATGAGAGGAACTTCTATTAAGAAAAAGAAAATACATTGATAAATCTCGTTTAAACCTACGAAGGGAGTGAGATGAGAAGAGAATGTATATTCAGACTATGTAAAGAAAGGCACGGCACGCAAGCCGTATTTAAAATTTTTTTTTATAACCCTTGTAAAACTAGAGTCATATTATTTACCATACCCAAACAATTTAGAAAATAAAACCACAACAAATAACAATTCACACAATATAAAAAGCAATAAATGTTATGATTATGTTGCACTACGAATAGTTAGCCACGGCGCTCCCGCTCCTTAAATTTAACGGTGAAAACTCATCTTGATAACATGTTATGAAAATGAAAAACATATTGATAACATGTTATGAAAATGAAAAAACTCGTATCGATAACGTGCTACGAAAATGAAAACAAACAAGAGTTTGAAGGTGAGAAAGATGAAGAAGACAAAAGAAAATAAGAGGAGGAATGGAGATGATTCTCATTCATCTTAAGACTTGCAATCACTTAATGTACGTAGACTATTTATTAGCCACAAGTGCTTAAATTACATATTAAGAGTTAAACAAAGAATAAATCTACATAATTATGAAATATATTTCATTGGGAGGTTATGCATGTCAATAATAGGAAACTCCCAAGAAGCTATTCATTTTTAGGTAATATAGTTTTAATTGGAGAACTCTAAGAGGTTGTTTGATATGAGGGATTTGGAGGGGAGGGAACGTGATGGAAATTTTTTATGACTTTGATTTAAAAAAATTGAAGAAGTGGAATTGAAAGTTTTTAGTTCATTTTTCTTACTTTTTTATTTTACATCTTATCTTTATTAAAATTTTATAACCCCACTTCTTTAATTTTTTAAAATCTAACTCATAAAAATTTTCGCTCCCCTCCCTTCCCTTCCATTTCCCTCCTGCCAAACAGACCCTATAAGACACTCTTCATATTGAAATATTTATAATAATTGTCTTATGTTTATAGATTACACAATAAAGACCTGCGCAATTGTGCTCGTTCTATCCTAGGTTCTTTTTTTTTTTGTTTTGGGTCAACTGTTCTATGCTAGTTTACTTAAAAGTAATATAGGAAATTTAGCAAGTTTAATAATTCAAGCATTCGCCACAAAATTTTTGCCATAAATATTTTGATGACATGTAACAGTAAATTAAAAAAAAAAGAATCTCATAAATTTTGATGACATATAAAAGCTTGAATTCTTGGGCCCTTAGACCTATTTCTGAAAAAAAAAAAGTTTGAATTTGCTTTTTTTTCCCCTACTGAGCACGCTTATCTTTTACGAGAAGCAATCCTAATTAATTTTTTGTTTGGATTTAATTATTAGAACAAATAATTTTTTTTGGAACATAATATATTCCCTTCCTGCCCTTTTAATAAGGGCATATATGTTTTACAATATATTGTATTTTTGTTTTATAATGTATTTTTGTTTATAAGTTATAACCTTAATTTTTTTTAACCTAGGTACCCTAATTATATAATCTTTTTAATTAACTAATCCAACTCTTCTAATTAATGATTTTTTTTATTTTTTATAAATAATTTTTTAAAAAAATATTATTAATTTAAAAAAAACATATTTTAACTAGATTCTTTTTTTTTATCCTAAAAATTATTACTAAATTCATATTTATTTTTAAATTATAATTATATTCTAAAAATAAAAATAAGAATGTTACCCTGAACATTTTTAACTCATGATTTTATTCAGATATTTTATTCCTATCTAATTCATAAATATAATAAAATAAACAAGTTTCATTAAGAAAATTGCCCATAAATAACCCCAAGATTTAAACCAAAGGGAGGTTTTGGTTCCTGGGGCTGGAACAAAAGTTTTGACCTTGGTTCAATAAAATGGAATGGAGGTACAGTAGACGAGCGACCCGACTACCTTCCCTCGTCTCGGGAAATCTGAAATCCCTAATTGCCTAATGCCCTCGCTGATTTGAAGTCTTTCTTGCTTTTCTGAGAAATTCGTTCGAGACGAGCATCATGGAGCAGACGGCAACAACGGATAGCGACGTGTTGATCTATCTTCCTCACGAAATCATTAGAAACATTCTCAAACGACTTCCGGTAAAATCCCTAATCCGATTTCAATGTGTATGTAAAGATTGGAAAAATCTCATACAAAATCCATCTTTCATCGCGGACCACCTTCAACACTCCAGTCATCAAAACCCTTCTCTTCTTTTCGAATGTAATGACGGTAATATTCCTTTCCGCTGGCGCTTGCGTATGCTGGATTGCGGTTTGCAAGTTCGTGAAGTTCAGAAAGCACCTTTCATCAATTCCTTGATGGCTGCTAGAGTCGTTGGTTCCTGCAACGGCCTGCTTCTTGTTGAAACATATGACACACATACTCCTTCGCTTTTACTGTGGAATCCTGCGACTACAGCAGTCAGGCATGTTCCTAGAACTGATTGTTTTGACTTTGATGATTGTGTGACAGCATTTGGGTTCAGTCAAATTGTTGATGATTACAAGATTGTAAGAACTTATGTGGAGCATTTTGATGGGGTTAATAGGGTGGAAGTGTTTTCGTTAAGTAGAGGGTCATGGAAGAGAATAGATATTGGTAACTGAAAGATAGTGAGATTTTTTGATGAAACTGTCATGGCCAATGGATCCATATTTTGGACTGGAATAAAGCCAGGTGCAGGGGAAGAGGGTGAAAGTGCTGTTGAGGTGATAGTTTCATTTGACATAGAAAAGGAAGTGTTTGCATTGCTGCCATGGCTCGAATTATACTATAATGGAGATGAAAAGCTTATTATCTATGAGTACAAATTTGCCATACTTCGGGACATTTACGGAGACATTGGTCAAGAAACGCCTGATTTGATTGAGTTGTGGGTGTTAGATCAAGTTACATGTGCATCTAGGGAGACATGGAGCTGGACTAAAACATATACTAGTAGCCCCTTTTCACGCCATTTAGAACCAGTGACTATTTTGAGGAATGAAATTGTTTGCAAACCTTATCCTAGAGAGGATGGTGAAGGAGAAAATGATGTTCTATATATGATGAATCTCACTACTAATGAAGTGAAGAGGTTTGTTATCCCCTGTCGTGGCCATGCTCATTTTTTTAAAGATTATGTGGAAAGCCTTGTATCAGTTGGCAACAACTAACTACATTGAAGAATATTGATCTTAACTCTGATTAATTACACTGACGAATTACATTGTTGAAGTACTTTTGGTGGATGGAATCTCTAATATAGATCATTATATACCTATATTATTTGATGTTGTATCGATTTATCTAGAAAGATGAATGCAGATATTTAATAGCAGAGCTGCCTGTTGTTTGAGATTTGTTGTCCTTTAATATGCTTATGATCTTTTTTTTTTAGGTGAAAAATACACCACTGATTTATTATATAGTGTGAGAATGAGAGGATCAAAAAGTAATTAATGCCTTCATCCCTCTCTGGCTGTTTTAAATCAGAACCTCTCTCTTCGCAATTTTTTTTTTTTTGGTTTACCTATCTTCTGCAGCCATAATTGATGGGGTTACCCATTTATTGTGTTGGGTTTTCTTTCTTGGTGATGTTACTTGAAACATCTACAATTGATGGGAGTTATCTAGTTATGTTCTTCTATTTATTTACCTTGCATTCTCTACTTTTGCTTTTTTTCTATTTTGGACTAATGAATGCATTTCCCTTTTGCTTTGGTTGAATTCAAGTTTTTCCTCCCTTGCATGACCTTTTGATATTCTAAACTCCCACATTGTTAGAAATGGAATCTTCCATTGGAAGTGGACTTCATTAAGATGTCACAATTTGCTTTGAAGTTTTGTTCAGTTGTTCATGTCTGTGCGCCTACGCCCCTAAACTTGTGGCTGTGGGTTGGATCGGAAATTTTTGAAATTTAGTTATTCGAGCAGACATATTCATGCTAGGTCATTGATTTATTGAAACTGCTTTATCTTCCGTGGATGTAGTTTATTAGACCTTTCTTACAAAAACGTACGTGTGTGTATAGATATATTATTATATTATAATTGCTCTCTGTGCGGATGATCTGGGAACATGTAACATTGGTGTTATTACTTATTGTTCTAAATTTAGGACGTAGTTTATAATGTAAATTGTACTTACAAACTATATTCTATATTTAGGACTGGATGAGTATATTGTTTGAGAGAGGTGGCAAAACTTAGAAAAGCAAATTTGCGTTTGTTGCCATTTTATTTCATCTGTAGTTGAGGGGACAACACCTTCGATTCATGGATTATGAAGTCATTTATTTTTGTTGAACATGAGATATTTATCCAAGAATATTAATTTTTTTTCTAGATTTTAAGAGTTTCATGTTTATTTATCTTTAGATAGGCACATATATCCTATTATTAGAGTTTTTTTTTTTTTTTGGTCAAAGACAATCCCGTTCAATACATTAAATGTTGGAGTTTCATGGTTATTAATTTTTATAATTTGAGGTTTTAGATTCAAAACCAAAGTAAATTCCATAATTAACTTCTAGATTTTGAACAGGAGGGAGTATGTTATTATCTTATATTTCTAGCAGCTTGAATATAAATATTCTTGTTACCACAAACATTGGATGATTGTGGGATTTGAACTCCTTCGGCTTTGAATGGATATAAAGTGGGACGGTTCGGTTACTTTTCTTCTTAGGATTGATATTTTTAAGGGCCAAAAGACACCAATAAAAACACGAAATAATCATTTCTAAGAACTTACACGCACAAATATGCTAGATTTAGCTTTATGGTAATCACATTAGAAGCCTAATTATGCATGACTATGATAATCACATATCAATCGCTTCTATAACAAGGTTCTTTTATTTGTGATTTTTATGACTATGAATTTAAACTACAGTTCTTTGCAAAGATTCAATAGTTGTCTTCAAGAAATGGGTAGTCGGTATATCCAACAATAGGATCATGAGTGTAAAACGTCTCTCTGTGGTACTTGTTAAGAGGAGCGCCAAGCTCAAATCTCTTTGGCAAATCTGGATTCGACAAGAACCACCGGCCATAAGCAACAAGATCTGCTCGGTTCTCTGCCACGGCATTGTTGCCGTCTTCACGATCATAGCCTCCGGCAACCATGAAAGTGCCATTGAATGCCTTTCTCATTGGTGCAAGACGGTGAGGGCAATCAAATTTTTCCCAAACAGTCTTCATTCTTGGTTCCACCATGTGACAGTAGAGAATATTATAATTATTCAAGGCATTCACCATGTATAGGCCAAGTTCTTCAGGATTGGAATCCTCGCATTCATTATAGTTTGCAAAAGGTGACAATCTAATTCCAACTCGCTCTGCCCCTATCTCGTCGGCAACGGCTTTAACGACTTCCACAGGAAACCGGCATCGATTCTCTAGTGATCCACCATATTCATCTATTCGATCATTGACATGATCTTTCATAAATTGGTCAACAAGGTAACCATGGGCACCATGAATCTCAACCCCATCAAAACCTACAATTGCAAATTGCATTCATCACATCATTTGAAAATAATCACAAGGGAACCACTAATATTACCCAAGTCCCTCTATATTCGTGAAAATTTCAATTTAGTTCCAAAGTTAATGGTACCAAGTAAATAAATACTCTCTCCCATCGTTAATATAAGATATACTTACCTAATTTGATTAGATTAAGGAAGTTAGTTAATATAACATGTATTTTCTAAAACACAATAGTCATTTTCCTTAATTTCCTCCTTTCTTTTCCTTACTAATTATTGTTGAGTAAGCATCAATAAGAATAAATTAGAAAAAAAAATTGACAAATATAAAAAATATATATTATATTTAATATCAACTCCTAAAATATATCTTATATTAGGGATAGAAGTGAGTAATATTTAAGTAAGCATACTGTCAGATTTGAAATTAATTCTACAGCTAGCAAAGGTACCAGCTTCCAGAGCATTCCTTGCAGCGAGTCTGAAGTCATTGATGACTTGAGGAATCTCATCAGTGGTCAACCTCCTTGGTGGGGTATTTTTTGTGACATTGCCTTCGCTTAAAAGTTGTGGTGACAATCCCTTGTCTGTACAAGATATTGGGGCTTGCCCATTTGGCTGAAAGCCTGCTCAAAACAAATAGGATGAGAATGCATACACATATTCATCAGATTTACATATGCTATGTTGCTTATCAAGTAATAATAGATTTAGAGAGCCTCCTTCATTTCTCACATATGGATATCACCCATGAATCATTCATAATGGAGGTGTAAAGTGTAAACAACCGTGCTTTGATAAAGGAAGTGATGTAATAACAATGACATAAGGTTCAGAGAAAGAGGACACAGAAAGAGGAGGGGACAGAAGAAGGGAAAAAATAATGGGAAAATTGCATTTAGATCCCCGATAAAACAAAAAATGACAAAATAGTCTCTTAACATCTCAAGATTACATTTAAGTCTCATAGGACTCTTGCAATAAATTTCAATTCTCGAATGTCCATAAACTTATTAATGGAAACTTAGTTTAAACGCCCGTAAACTTGTCAGTAGAATTGGAATTTACTGAAAAAAAGTTCCACTGGATTTAAATGTAATTTTAAGATTTTAAGAAACCATTTTATTGTATTTTCTCTTACCCAAAACCTAAATACAATTTTTCTTAAAATAAATCATGGGTTAATAACATAATTAATTTTTTTCAATTTGATCGAATTTTGGTTTTGGTCGTTTTAATTTCAAATTATGGTTTTTCATCCCATTAGTTTTATAAAGATTTGGTGTGAATTTAACAACAATAATTATGTTAAAGTATTGGGGGATTGAGACCAAAACTCGTAGGAATCGAAACCTAGACTCTTTAGTCCACTCAAAGCAATAATCAACTGAAACGTGTTAAATCTCTTTGGTCCACTCATTTGAAATGAGAGATAATTACAATGGATACTATTAATCTCAAACCAGAAGATAAAACAACTTGGCCAAAAAATATATACCTGAATTGGAAACCCTTCCAGCGTGCCATATCTGACACAAAAATATACCACCTTTAGCATGAACAGCATCCACAATGGGCTTCCATGCTTCTATTTGCTCTTTTGTCCATATGCCTGGTACGTTGGTATACCTTTAATTTGAACAACAAGACAACGACCAACCAATAAATAAATAAATAAAAGGTTAATATAATCTTTCATGCATTAAATTTATCCTTATTTTGATTTTAATCCATTTAATTTTAAATCATAGATTTTGATCTCTAAAGCTTTGTTCTGTTCAAAACACCAGCCCTACAATTTAATGAAATCTAGGACTAATTTATCCTTTAAGGGACCAAAGTCCACAGTTTGAAATTAAGAGATCAAAACCAAAATAAAAATAAACTTAAGGGATCAAATTTAAAATGAGAGTAAACTTGATGAGGATAAAGATTTTATTAACTCATAAATAAATAAATAAATAAATAAAATAGAAACAAATAGTTTGGAGCATCCTAACGAATTGGGATAAAATTAACAAAAATTACCCAATAGCAGTGGGAGAAATACAAGTAGCTTCAGATATCAATAAACCCCCCTTGGTAGTTCGTTGAGAGTAATATAAGATAGCATGAGGCTGAGGAATACTGTTGTAAGATCTCATTCTAGCCATTGGGGCCAAAATGACTCTGCACACCAAAAGTGAACCAATTTTCGAATAAAAAATCACAAAAACAAAATAAGTATCCTGATTTTTTGTTTTCCTTTCAAAGTTATCGAACGAATTCAAAATTTGTGATTTCCACCATGATCTATAACCATGTTGGTCATATATCCTCTCCTGGGATTTTTCACAAACACTTGTCGTCATGAATTACGCAGAAGAAAAATCACAAGACACGGGGAAAAGGCAATCGGAGAAATTGATGAAGGGAGTATGAGTACCTGTGGGAGAGATTGAAGATTCCGAACTTGTAAGGGGTAAGAAGAGGAACAATTGGAGATTTGGAAACCATTTTTGCTATCAAGAAAAGGACCAAGTTCGCTATAAATAGAATTGAAATATGAAGTGAAAAGATCGAATAGAACACGGCTCTCCATCAGCTGCGAAGTTGGTAGGATAATAATGACGTGAGGGATTGCGTTCGCTGACGAAGAAGAAGAAGAAGAAAGAAGAAGAAGAAGAAGAAGAAGGAAGGAAGGATAGTACAGCGGAATGAAAAGTCAAGTGTGAAAATATTCATTGGAGGGACTGTGAGACTTATGATGTGTTTGGGACGAAAGCCATAAAAAGTGGTTATAAGCATAAGTTTAGATAACACCCATCTACATATTTACTTTGTATGTCGTAAATCATGATTGAAAAACTATTTTTTAAAACTCCAATCACTATTCTAAATACTTACTTAACCCTAGCCACTTTTATTGTTCACACAGGGAAAGAATACGAGGTAGAAGAAGACAAGAAGTTATTGACCAAAACATACATGCACTCGGGGAATCTAGTGGTATGGATGCTCTCTTATATATAAATGGAAGGTTCTGAGTTTGATCCTGCTTATAAGCTTAGGTCGTTAGTGTTTCTCCCTCTCATTCAAAAACAAAAAAATCCAGACATTGGGGTGGATGTCGGGGCAACTCTTTAGCCGTATACCAATATATCTCCTTTCATACGTAAATGTCTTTTGTTTTACCTATGTAATATGTTATGGGCAACTTTTCTTTAATCATATGCATGCAACTTATCTCTAACTATAAGTAAGGGAAGATATTTACATATACATAAAGTTTTGTTATATACCGTGGAAAATAAATTGTTCATGTTCAATGAGCTAAATTCTTAAACCAATTTTAGGCATGGCTTGAAAAATCGGACCGGTCAGTTCAAACGAAAAACCAATGAACCGGCCAGTAGTCTAATTCAAACAAGCGAAGAAAATCGAGGTCAACCGAACTAGTTGACTCGGGTTTGAACCAGGGTAACATGGTTGAATCGGTGGTGACCTGGCATGACACCGAGTTTCCCGGTTCCTTTTTTTTTGTTAAGTGAAACGAAGTAAAACGACGTTGCTTTGTCCCAATTTTTTTATAAAAAAAACACGGTATTTCATTAATTTCATCTCAGTTTCTCCCTTCCTGTGATTGCACTTGCTTCTTGCTTCTTGTAGACACTTCTCACTCTCTTCCCTTTTGCATCTCCAACGTAAACTCTGGAGGTGAGAATTGGCATCATGTTTCCCCTTCCTTCTTGCCCCAAAAACCAGAAAGGTTTCCTATTTTCCGTTTATTATCGCCATGCGCTGTGACACCGTCATGGGGAGTGTTATTTGCGGCAGAGTTTATGATGATCACTCAAAATTTCCAAGTAGCGATAAAGACACCATTAGCGTGATTCTTTGAGCTCATCGTCACCGTGACTCCATGAATCACCATCAAGGTAGCAGAAAGTTAGCATTTTTTCAGTCTTTATTTTTTTTCAGTCTATACTCAGTAGCAAAAAGTTTTATCATTTTTGTTTTTTTAAAAAAGGTAGCATTTTTTTCTTTTTGGTGGAAAAAAATTCTACAATAAAACATTGTTTGTTAGCAACAGTTGGTAACTTGGTATTACTTTTTCTTAGCTGACTGCAATGAAGGATTGAGGATCTCTACTTTAACCTTTAAGTCTTCAACTATAGTATCAATGGAATTTTTATACTGACCTAAAATTCTTGCTTTGCGATATGAAAAGTGATGAAATGAATGAACCCCTATCCATAAGGCTATTGTTGGTGATAAATTTTGTAGCTATAATGTGAAAGGTTAATAGAACGTTGTTGTCTTGTGGCCATATGGCTATTGTTGTTGACAAATTGTTGCTTTGTGATATGAATGAACCCCTATCAAATGATTTTTCTGTGTGTTCCATTTGTAGCATTTGTTTGAGTAACCACTTGTTCGGTTTACTGAATATATTTTGTTGTTAATTTTTGATGATAATCTATAGCTCATGTTGGAAACCTGGAATATTTTATTTGTGCTATGTTCCAAGAATTTTGGCCATAGATAATACAAATGTTGGTGAGACCACTAATGTTGCTGGTGCTACAACCAATGAATCTGAGCTTCCCCCATCAGGTCATAGACTTAGAATAAATAGGATGAAGCAGCACTTTGCTGGTGTTATTGGCCAAGTAGCTTCTTGCAAAAAGGCTCCTTAGAATGTATGTAATAGGATGCAAGAATCTTTAAAAGAAGGTGTAAAGAAAAAGACTTATAAGAATGTTCAGGAGAACATTATAGATATAGAAAGTAACAATGAACCAATTGTTTCAACTCTAATTGCGACAGTCCCTAAGAGTAATGCCAACAAGAGGAGAGTTCCTGGGAGTGCTGAGAATTATTTTGCTCCTAGGACAACTCCTAGTTCACAACTAAGCATTAAAAGTGTATTGTCAAATAAAGAAGCTCAATATAATGCCAAGATGGCTATCGATGAATGGGCTATCGCTAATTGTGTTCCATTGAATACTTTTGATTGCCCTTTGTTTCAAAGAGCTCTTGATGTTGTTGTTTCGATTGGGCCTATATTTAAAGGCCCTAATGCATATGATTTTAGAGTTAATTTGTTGAGAGATTGGAAAAATGGAATGCCAACTACTCATTAACAGTCATCGAGCTAAATGGAGCGAAAGGGGTTGTACACTTATGGCAGATGGTTGAACTGATGTTAGCAACCAAACTTTGATAAATTTTTTAGTCTATTCTACATATGACATGGTGTTTGTGAAATCAATGGATGCTTCTGATTTAGTCAAGGATGCAAAAACATTAGTCTCTTTATTTTGTGAGGTGATTTGAGTGGGTTGGTCCTTAGAATATTGTTCACGCGGTGACTAATAATGCATCCAATTATGTAGCATGTGGTAAGTTGATTAAGCAATGATACAAAACAATTTATTGGTTACCGTGTGCTGCCCACTGTTTAAATCTTATGTTGAAAGATATTACAAGCATGCCTCGTATGTCAGATCTTGCGACAAAGGCATCTAAGATAATCATATTTTCTTATAATCATATGGTTTTCTTGTCATGACTAAGAAAAAGAGAGAGTTGGAAAGAAATTGTGCGTCCAGGAGTAATAAGATTTGCTACTACTTTCATCACTTTGCATAGCATTTATATGTAGAAGCATGACTTACAGGCTTTAGTTGTTGACAAACATTTTGTTGAGCACAAATTAGCAAGAAGTAAAGCTGGGAAATTATTTAGTGCTATCATATTAGATAGTCAGTTTTGGAATGATTGCTTCCAAGTTGTGAAGATCATGTCTCCTCTCATAAAACTACCGAAAATTATTGATTCTGATAAAAATCCTTCATTGCCGTATATTTATGAAGGCATGCAAAGGGCCAAAAGTGCAATCAAGGAGATGTTTAATAAGAGTAAAGAACAATATAAGCCATACACAGATATTATTCAAGCTCGATGGGATAAACATTTGAAGGGTCACCTGCATGCATCCACATATTTGTTGAATCATGTATTCTTGTATAGTCCTGCGTTTGTTCACAAGCATAGGGTAGTACAAGGTCTGGTTAATGTGTTTGAGTCCTACTCTGGTCCAAGTCATGACTATCTTATGATGATACAGCAATTAGTTGTTTATCGTGATACAGCAATTAGTTATTTAATGTGATCGTAAAGATTCATTTAATAAAATGTCATGTGAAAAAGCATCCCAGAAACCACACCCATATAAGTAACAAAGTACGCAAATTTCATTTTAATTGCACTTTTAATTACTATATAACATGTAATTAACACTCAACTAAATATTGCAGGTGAGTGGTAGATATTCTATGGGGGTTCTGTTCCAGAATTGCAAAAGATTGTTGTGTGCAGCCTTAGCCAAACTGCTTCATCTTCTAGCTATGAAAGAAATTGGAGTTTATTTGAGCGTATCCACACTAAAAGAAAGGAACAGATTGTAACATGAAAGACTAAATGATTTGGTGTATACGAACTATAATATACGATTGAAGAATAGATTAGTTTATGGATGTTTAAATTGAATATGAACTTTGATTAAGTTTAGGCTTTTTGCAAATTATATTTGATTACTTTGATATTCTTTGTTATTGGCTTACTGCAGGAGTATATTCAAGAAGAAGATTGATTATGATCCAGTTGACTTTAAATCAATTGGCAACGTAGACTTTTGGGTGGTTGAAGAAGATACAACTCTTGACTTTAATGATGTAAATATAGCAAATCTTGAAAGTGTTGCTACTGCTAATAATGAAGAAATTCAACAAACTTCAACTTTTGTTGGGGGTTTTGAAGATTTGTATCTCTTATTATGATTTATGAATGTATTCTTGTATATATAAATACTTACTTATTCATTACCACTTATATTAATTCTTGTCATATAGGTGATAAATGTTAGATATGATTAGTTTTGATGATGCCAAATATATATATCAAATATTATGAAAGCCAAAGTTTGCATAGTATACTTTTCTAATACATTGACTAACTATTTGATATTGCATATATTGTAGATTAGTCAAGCAATGGAAGAAATAAATTGAGGAATGAAGAACTTGCAAGAATCAATGAAAAATAGCAAATTTCAAGCTCTACGGTTACTGTAGCAGAAGTACTGTAGCATATGGTTACTGTTTGGCACTGTAGCATTATCACTGTAGCAATACGGGTACTGTAGCAACTGGCACTGTTTGGCACTGTAGCATCGAGTGATTTTGGAAATCACTCGAGTGATTCTGAGAACAGTAAAAATCACTCGCAGTGATTCACAAATCACTCGAGTGATGTGCAGCATTTCAGAGTCTGTGCTTCATTGAGCTGAGTGAGGTCTGGTTATTTGATTATATCTCTCACAATACAACTCCAAATCAGAAGAAACCAATTGCATATGAAACTAGACTTCCAATGCGTCATTTGGACACCAGAACAAACATCAAAGGAGCTCATATGAGGGAGATATCAGTGTTCGAATGTGACCTTCATGTCAGCGTCACTTTCTGGAGCAGTCTTGGTATTTTGGAGATAACTCTCAAACCACTGATCCTATTGCGATGAAACCAGTTCCATATGAAAGTAGACTTCCAGGGCTTTCGATTGATATATAATACAGCATTTTTGGAGTCATATTCGAAGAGTTATGGCATCTGGAAGTTGACGTCTTTTTACTGAAGATCTGGAAACGGATCACTCGAGTGATTTAGCAAATCACTCGAGTGATATGGCATTTCACTTCCAGTGATCGCGAAATCACTGCAAGAAAAATTCACTGTTTTGAAAATCACTTCCAGTGATTCTGAATCACTCGAGTGATCCGCCAAATCACTTCCAGTGATTGTGAATCACTCGAGTGATCAGGCTAATCACTTCCAGTGATTTTGTTTTCACTTCCAGAAATTCCCACGGTTTTGCCATTCACTTCCAGTGATTCTCATTCACTCGAGTGATGCGCCAAATCACTTCCAGTGATTGTGAATCACTCGAGTGATGAAGCAAATCATTTCCAGTGATTTGGATTTCACTTCAAGAAAAATCTACTGTTTTACAAATCACTTCCAGTGAAGCTGAGATCACTCGAGTGATCCGCCAAAATTCTCAAATCACTTCCAGTGATCCTCAATCACTCGAGTGATGTTGGATTTTCGCTGAATCACTTCCAGTGAATTGGAAATCACTGCAAGAAGATTTCACTGTTCACCAAATCACTTCCAGTGATCATAAATCACTCGAGTGATATTTGCAAAGTTACAAATCACTTCCAGTGAATTGAAAATCACTCTAAGAAGAAATCACTGTTTACAAAATCACTTCCAGTGATCCCAAATTCACTCGAGTGAAATATGAAAATTCCAATATCACTTCCAGTGAACCAGCAATCACTCTCAGAAGTTTTCAAAGTTTTCAAAATCACTTCCAATGACACTTCCAGTGATTTTACATCTTCTCATATAATGATTTGTTCAAATATACATCTTCCTACATTGACTTTGATTCATTTGCTTTTAACTTCATCAACGACAATTGATTTTGCTAGTGAAACTCAATTATTACTGATTTATCCAAATAGCTTTCAAAATCATATGATATATCATTTTGACACTCAGTTGCGAAAATAGGATCATTCTCTATGATCTTACTATCTCTTTTATAAAAGCATGTCCAGTGATCCATATCAATCTGTATTGCTTAACGGTTATATTCATAAGTGTGTTACAGCTGTACTCCACCAACACGCACATGACAAGTAACTGAACTCTCCATTCAAACGACAACTATTCGTGGGCGGCAGAAAAATTCATAAGTAACGAAAGACAAATACTATTGCATCTGTCAGATCAATGGGCAAACTGTAAGAAACGTTGAAGCATGTGTTAGAGCACGATCAACGGGAAAATATTTAAATACAGTCAACGACCGTGCAAAGCAATGAGACTCCAACCGAAAATGATATAGTGATTGTCTAAGCATCATATGGGATTATAACAGAAGAATATCCGAATGGGCTCAACGGTCAAATGAATCAACAGACTCTAATGGATATCTTCTACAACTCAGCTATAAATAGGAGAGGATTCAAACACAGAACAGCAAGCAACACAATGAGAACATGAACATGCTGATATTATAAGTCTTCTACCTCCGACCACTCTTTGCTCTACTTCATCTTCTATATTATGTATATTTGAGAGAGTGAATATTTGTATTGTACTTCAGTAAGGATTTATCTACTCTGTGAGAGAGTCTGTAAACACACCATTTATACTTCTGTATTGAACTCAAGGTAGAGGGACCTTGAGAGGGTTGATTACCTTACAGTGGAAGTTGTAGAGTGAATCGCCAGTAAGAGTTTCTGCCCATAAGACTTACAAGGTGCAAGCAGTAGAGAACGTTGCTGCTCGTAAGACTTATAGTGGTGTAAGCAGGAGAGAACGTTGCTGCTCATAAGACTTGCACAGTTAAGCAGGAGAGAAAGGTCTTTGGATTGCTTTGCTCGACTTGCTGTAAGAAGGAGTAAACCTTACAGTGTGTAAGGGGGAGTAACTCTTGTGAATTTGTAAAGGCTTTTCTTGTGCCCGGTTAAACAAGAAGATAGTGGATTGGAAATCTCAGGAGGAGCCTAGGGACTGGACGTAGGTCATCGTGGATTGGACCGAACCAGGATAAATCACAGTTTGCATATTCTCTTCCCTAAGCTTTTACATTTCCAGCATATATGATTTACATATCAGCTTATGTTTCTATACTTCCACATGTATTGATTTGATAAGTTGCGAAAAGATTTTAAAAGATCATACTTTCTTATCACACACCCAATTCACCCCCCCTCTTGGGTGTCAGCCAGTTCTAACAATAAAGACATGGATATTTCTGAGCCTCCATCTGCAATATCCCAAATTTCTATTACCAAAATTTATCTATACCTTAGCGGTATTAAAGAAATAAAATGGTGAATTAAAAAGCATATTAAGAGACATAACAAGGCATTTAAAGGTCATGCACAACATAATTATTTGGTACATAAATTATAGATGCTGCCGGTAAGTTTCCTTGTGAGGCAATTATGTTGTGTAATATTTTTAAAATAGTAAATGATCTTAAAAAATTATGAAAATTTTTAGAATAAAATTATACATGATAATATTTTATTTGATATGTTATATGAAATTTTTGGAGTTGTATATAAGGAGAAATGAATTTTTTGAATTTACCCAGTGAAACTGGCATTTTTCAGGAGCATACTTCAAAAATAAAATTTTTGGGAATGATATGCTTTAATTTGGCTAAATTTTATATTTTTTCTTAAAACTAGACTCAATAAGGGTCACATAAACTTTAGAACCACCCCAATTGGATATCTATACAATTAGATATGAATTTTCAAAGTTTGGGGACAATTCTACAGATTTTCTTGAATATTGCGAAATGGGAGAAATTGCAAAGGCAAAATGGTCATTTTGACCAAATAAATATAATCTGGAATTTTTTATGAATAATTACAGAAGGGATGACAGATGGAGTTCATAAAAATTATTACATAATTAAATATATGATTATATTATGTCATGTGCAATAAATAAATTAAGAACCAATGAGATTGTGACATATATGAAGCACTAGAAATATCTAAAGCTATCATCTTTTGTCCATTTATTGGCCATAGTCGGCCAAATGGAAAGACGAGAAGGGAAGGAAGAAAGCTAAAGAGGAAGAAGAAGTGAAGTCTAAGGCTCCGACACAAGGTAAGTACACCAAAATCTCTACTCAATCTTGTGTTATAGTACCAGAAACCTCCCTATCCTCTTGGATTAGTCATTCAACAAGAAAAACTTCAAGGGAAAAGGAATATATTTTCAGCGAAGAAGTAGGAAAGAAGAAGTGAGGTAAGTTGCCTAAACTCTAAAATTCTTATCAAAAACTAAGTTGTAACTGTGTTTTGACTGGTTATTGGACTGTTTCTGGTGAATTCTGTAAATTTAGGATGTCAAATTTCTTAGAGGTAATTCTATCCAATTTCTATTGATTATGTTAAACTTGAGATTGGATGATTAAACAAGCAAATACAAGTGAAAAGGAAGGTGTTTTAAGGGATAACACATAAAACTTCTATTTTTTCAATTTGTACCAAATGTGTTGTGACATAGTTTTTAATGGCTTAACCTAGTCCAAAATTTATGAAATTTTACAAGATAAAGGTAGACATTATGGGCTTTAATTTTATATGTATTATAAGCCATTTGGATAATTGTATTGAAAGATATGATTTTTCAAAATTTGACTGTGAATCTAGAACAAATTCTGTGGCAGACCAAATTAGATGAATTTTTTGAAAATTTGTGGATGTGTTTAGTACCTTGTGATATTTTTCCTTAAAAGAATACTGAAATAGATTTTCATAGGAATTGGAATCACTCAATTTGGAATTTTCTAGATTTAGTTATGAATTTTTAAATTTGAATAAAAATGCTGGAAACTTCTAGAAAATCTAGGAAAATGACAATTTTGCCCCTAAAACCCTAATTGGTGGCTGTCAAGGGTAATATAGCCATTTGAGTATGAATTTGTCCAAACTAAGGTAAAAAATGGGTTCTGCACTAGGAATATCCTAAATCATAATTTTGGAAAAAGTACAGTTGTACCAGGATTAAGGGAAATTAGACCTGATTCCCCAAGGGAATTTTGGTAAATATGCGATTTTGAGCTAAGATAACCAACTTATAAAATGAAGTATGAATGAGTAATAACTCATTTGTAATTACTTTTGAAATTTTAGGATTTGATAACTGTCCAAGTCAGACAAAAAGCTAAAGGATCTATAATAGCTAGGCCTTAGAAATGAGTCCAGGTAGTAACTCTATCTTTTTATATACTATGTGAATATAATTATGCATTGTTTGCCATGATCTTTTCAATGTATTGCTTGTAATGTTGATACTCTCTGGGTGTGGGAGATAAGTTAAACTACCCCATGGAACCTTTAAGATACCATGTGGCCAGGTGAACCCAATTAAGAAGCTTTATATGTACAGACGGGTATAGGCCCGGTCCAAGTTATGATGATTATGGATAGGTATAGGCTTGCTCTACGGACAGGCATATCTCTGCTCTAAGTTGTTGTGATCAAATTATGAGATAATATTAATTCAGGAATAGATGATCATTTTGATCCTTACAAAATCATCATTTGGTTCCTGAGCATTATCGGATAGGCGTTGGTATTTTGATTGCCACATCATGATAAATGTTACATTGCATGTTTACTTTTCATATTTTATATGATTTATATTCTATTACTACTGAGATTCGTATGAATCTCACCTTTTCCATAAATTAAAAATTTACTCAGCTAAAAGAAGCGAATCAGAGGGCAAAGTAGTAGATATCGGCAATAAAAGGACTAGTGCTGACCCGAATATTTGTTGTTAGTTATCTATTAATTTTTCTATGTAGTTGAATATGTAAAAACCCTGTGGGTTATTCTGTAATGTAATCTAGAATATTGTCTCAGTATATTGTATTATTTCTGTATGCTCATTGAACTGCGCATTAATACTTTGATAAATGTCAAAATAATGAGGAGTTTGACACTATCTTTGAATGATGATCATGATGCTAGTGTTTTTGGTTTTCCTCTTACAGCTTCTCTTCATAATTCTATAGATTTGAATGCAATCCAACACAATTTCAAGGGCATTGACTAATAGTTCTAGTGCCTATGGATTTGAATGGACTATATTAATGGTCTTTGTTTTGGTTTTTGTTTTATAGATAGGATTGGAGGATACTCTTTGTTTTGATTTTTGATTTGTAAGGAGCTTTGAAAGGATTATGTAATACTTTCGTTGTTTAGGAGGTTATATTATACTATTAGTTGAAAAAAAAACTCTTATGTAGTTTTTTAAATGGTATACATGAACATTTAAATTATATATATATTTTTATAATTGACCTCAGTCTAACCCCCAAGTTGATTCCGGTCTGAACTACTAACCCTTGACCCAGCGTTTCAGCATATTCGATGTCCGGTTCAGTTTTCAATACTTTGTTTTGGGGAACTGATGGTAATAAATATTTAAATGGGGAATTTTTTAACAATTTTCTCAAAGTTAGAATTTCAAATTTCACATTAATTTCATATTTCATATTAATATATGCATACGCACAAGTCAGTTTTCATATTAATGTCGTTTTAGAAATGTTAAAATAGGAACAATGTCGTCTTATGCTAACAGTAGTCAAACGGATGTCTGCCAGGAGCCTTATGCCTCATGGTTCTACATTGGCATGAGTGCATATGATTGTACTTTCTTCTTTAGTCATTTTTGCCTTGGACGTGATGTTACTCATTGTTATGTCACCGGTGTGAGATCCTCGGCACTTTCACCTACTCTTATATTTGTCTTCATCCTATTTGGTTACGTAGTTTTGATGGCACAGTAACATGGCCGAAAGATTTGACCTATATTAAAGCAAAGATCATGCAAAAGTATCCACAGCCACAATTATGCTTATCGCTGATCCACACACATATATATCTGTGTGTGTAACATTATATCATATTATATTATAATATACTCATATAACTTTATATTAGATCATATTAGAAAATATTATATATATATATATATGTATCAG
Source organism: Albizia julibrissin (assembly GCA_037074505.1). NCBI lineage: Eukaryota > Viridiplantae > Streptophyta > Magnoliopsida > Fabales > Fabaceae > Albizia > Albizia julibrissin. The sequence continues at coordinate 18,737,547 of CM073486.1, read as the reverse complement.
ACTTTTAGTATCACATACAAGTCACGTTTAATTTATTTGGAATATAGCAATTGAAACTCTCAAAAACAACTTTTTAATTGTGATTTAAAGTATACAAGATAAGTAGGTAAAAGAATTTTTATCTCAACTTACGTAAAAAGCACTTATAAACTTATGAAAAGCTATTCCAAACATAACATATATATTTATATCCTAATACATCCAAAATAGGTATGCATCTTTTATGTAATTACACTACCATTTCCATCGAGCAGATTGTGATTGAAGCTATAAGTCGCCCTTTCTTTTTTGGGTTAAGTTGACTGAGTAATTTGAATTTTTTGGAATTTAATAAAATTAAATCTTCAAATGAAATTATGTAAATCAAATTATAATAAGACTATACATGAGTTCCAAAAATCAATTCTAACCACTGAGAAGGGCCGCATGACAATGATAAACTAGGATGCATGCTTGTAACGATAACATGCCCATTGAAATTGATATGAAGTTACATTTGATGACATAATCTACTTTAGTTTTAAAATTAATTATTAGCATGTTTGGCCAGCCTTTAATTGTAGATAAACAAATTTATTTTAATTTTTTATTATAAAAAACAATTAATGGCATGCATTGTTAACTCTTAATTGCAGTGTCGCTACTTAAAATATGCATTTAGAAGTCCTCTGAGTTTCATCCAATTTCATTTTAATCTTTTGAATTTGCTAAATCAACATTTTTAGTTAAATATGACATAATATTAAAATTAGACAACTAAAAATACATTATACAAATTGATGCGTGATTTATATGTCAAAACCCAAAAAACAGTGGATTTGATCAACTAAAATCTTAGGAAAACTTGTCTTTAGATCTCTAGCTATTATAAAAGTTTGATCAGCTAAAACTATAGAGAAACTCATCTCTATATCCTTAGTTATAAAAGACTCCACAAGAGTTAATCAGACTCTTACAACCTACCCAGTATTCTATCACGAATACAAAATCCTAAGCAAAAGCTTGTCAATGAGACTTCTCTCATTCATAACTTCATAATTCAATCTGAAAATAACTGCCTACAACTCAAATTTAAATAAAGAAACTTATTGACCCTAATAGAAGGTATTATCTCTAATCCTAAATATAAGATCTGATTAATTTTTTTTAGAGAGATTGAGAAAGTTAAATAAATTATTTTAAAGTACTTATATCTATATCATTTTTCCTTCAAACTATTTCATCTGACTTAATTATAAATTTACGTATAATCTAATAATTCACAACATATACTATAATTAAATAATATATTTAACTTCTTTAACTTCTCAAAAAAAATTAAGTTGGTCTTATATTTAGAATAAAAAAATATTTAATTTCTTTTTGGTCAGGTCTAGTAGAAGGTATAAGTCAAGCACAATATGATTTTAGAAACCTGACTCGCTTGTGTATTGTAGAGTGAGAAGATAGGACCTTTTGTGCGAGATCATTCACTCTTTATATCACCTCTACACCTAATAAAAGTTAGAGACAAGGAATGATTGATTAAAGAGAACACTCTTTATGTCACCCCTAGATTTACATTCATTTCCTTTTTCCCTTTGTCTTCTTTTTTCACGAGCTTGGAATTACCATCCGTGTAGGCCAAATGGTTGAGTTGTCGTCTTCCTTTCACTCAGTGAAAGAAACCTAATTGGTTACCTCTGAGACCTGAGTGACCCTTGTAATAATATTCACCTCATCACCCATCATAATGAACAATTTAGCATTTTATCAGATCAATTCTGTGCATGTTTGAATTAGCAGTAGAAGTTACTTTTTTAACATGATTTATAATATACGAAGTAAATATATGAGAAGAATTTTGTCTCAACTTACGTAAACGTACTTCTCAAACGAGTTTGCAAACAGACCCTCTTTTAGTTAAGGAAAAAATCCCTTTTAAAGCCACCTGGAATGTGAAAATTCTTCTAAATAATTTGGCCGAAGTCTTGTCCTACTACAAAAGTTTTGTTGTAAATAGTTAAACGAGACTTTGTAAATGTTTAAGATTGTCTTGTGATTGAATAATTGAAGAGGGAAAATTCATTGCAAAAGTTTTGTTGTTAATGCCTATTGTAAACTTGTGAATTGTTGAATTTGTTATTACAAAAGCTTTGTTATTATTCTAAAAAATTATTTTAATTAAAATAGATATCCGCGTAAATTTTATTTATAAATTTACCTTCATCATACCAAAATTTTAATTTCGGATAAAATTATTTTGAATAATTTAAGACTTTTTTTTTCCTTTCCTTAATTTTATTTTTATTTTGAAAATTTTTATTTATTTAATGTTTTTATCATATTAAGATAGGAATTTAATTAATTTAGTTAATTTAGACATAAAAAACTTGATTGAAAATTTGATTAATTCTTTTAATAAATAGATATACTTGACTAAATGAGTTTATAAATGTTTGCAGCAATATATTTATTTAAATTTGATTGGCAAAAAAATATTTGTTTAAAAATATAAATTTTACAAAATAATCAAAATAGATAATTTAATAACATATCAGAAAGTGTGAAATTACATGTATTAAAATTATTTATTTGGTTGTATAATTTTTGAAAAATATAAATATCTAATAATTCTTATTTTAAAGAGTGGTATTTTGATCGTAACAAAAGTTTAAAAGTCATGTCATAAAAAAAAGTTCATAAATCAAACCTAACTATCAAAACTAATGGTTGGATAGATGAAAATCAAATTTCAAATACATATAAGAGATATATGCCTTACATATTTTTTTTCAATTTCAAAAAAAAATTATATACATTTTCAAAATATACTGAAAGTTTCTTTAATTAATTTAGGTAAACCATATGAATTATAAGTGTATTATATAATGAGGGAATGACTAAAATTAAGTAATAGTAACATTATTATGTGTAATACACACACACATTGGTGGTGGGGACAAAATATCCATTTAGTCCTTTAGTCCCTGAGTTTATATCTAATTTCATTTTAGCCTCTTAAATTTGTTAAATTAACATTTTTAGTTAAGTAAGACTAATGACATTAAAATTAGAGGACTAAAAATACATTATAGAAACTTAAGATATTAAAACAAAAGAAAAAAGATAAAATAATATCACTGAAATTTTAAAATCTCAAATCAATCTTATTACCCTATAAAAGTATAAGTATTAATAACTATAAAGATATAACAATTAACAACTTATTTTAGTATTATTTTCTGTATAATAATTAATAATTTATTTTAATAAAAAATTATTAATTTAAAATTTTAAAATTCAAATAATATTTTTTTATCTTTTTTCGTATCATAAATTTTGATATAAACTTGAAGGAATATTTTAGCCATGAAAAAACTGTCTATTAGAAGGTACAAGTCAAGCACAATATGATTGTCTTTAGTTTTGTTGCAGGTTTACTTGGCTTTTGTTCTGGTGTTTTGAGCGGAAGCGGGAGAGCTCTGTTTCTCTCTAGCTCGCTTCTGTACCTCCTCTGCTGTTCTTCATCCTTCTTCTCCTTTTTAGCTCTTCTCAGCCTTTTCGCTCTTATTCTCTTTGCCTTTCTTCGTCTGTGGTTTCCTGCCTATATAACCTAATGCCGCACCCATTACCTCTTCACGCGTGTTATTCATTCAGGAGTTTAACAATCACTTTCTTCTTTACTTTCAACATCCCCCTGACAAAAGTTTCATTCAACACTCCAGAGTTTGGCGTTTACATGGGTCTTTTTTTTTTTTTCTTTTGTATCTTTTCCCCTTGGCTCCCTAAAATCACAATCAGGGCCATCTCCATTACTCACGCATCCTTATGGTTTGCAATTCAAGGCCTTCCCGTGAATTACTACTCTGCCGACGTTGCTTGCCTTCTCACACGGCCTTTGGACGAATTTCTCTCCTTCGATCGGAACAGTGCACATCCTTTGCATGGGTTTCGAATACATGAGAAACGGCCTTCTCTTCATCTCATTTGGATAATCCTCCATTCATTACAATGGACCTCTCGCCAACTTCTCCACTTCCACCGCCGACAAACCTTCTGCGGTCGTGTTGGCCGTCGTCTGAGTTTCGAAGCTACCGAAAATGGGGATGTGGATAACGAGCTTACTTTGGGTAGAGGCTAGCCACCCTCTGCAAGTGCCCGCCATCTGTCACGATGACTCTGTTTCTCTCAATTCATTACAGAGAGGGCAGCTCTGTAATGAACTTTTTGGCTCTGCTGCTCCTACATATATCACTATATTATGCCTTTCTACTTGTCTTTACTTTTGCTGCAGGTTTACTTTGCTTTACTTTCCTCTCTTCCTACGTGAAGCATCGCACCATGGTGGTTCAACCGGGTGGCCCATGTCCTCAACGTAACATCCACTCCTTCATCTTACTCGCACAACTGCCCCTGCTACCGTCGACACTCAGGGAAGCTTTTAGTGGCTTTTTTTGGTATCATAGATCGTTCGCTGTAGCCAAGGCTACTGCCTGCTCTGTTTTACCACTTATACAAGTGTATAATATTCAAGTTCTGAAACCGGAATGGTATAATATTCAAGTTCTGAAACCCGATTGGTCATTCAATCAGTGGGGTACTGAGTAAAGAGTCAGTGAGTAGATTAGAGTCAAATCGGAGTTAAATCAGACAAACTAGTAAAAAATTTAATATTTTAGGCTTATTAATATAAAATTCTAAAGAAAAATTAAAAAATTGAATTTTTTTCTTTTAAGAAAAAAATATCAGATTGGACGGGTCATCAAACTGACCCGTTTTATCGGTCAATTTTCGGGCCGGACTGACCAGTCCGACTTGGGTTTTAGAACCTGGATAATATTTAGCTCTGGCTTATATGCTTTCTTGTACGTTCCTTTTGTTTTGGGCTGCTCAGTTTGTATTTTCTGATCCAATGTAATGCAGCCCATTAATACTTTAATCGTTTTGTCCTTTTGTTTTAATGATATTTGACTGCTTATAAAAAAAAAAAAAAAGCACAATATGATTTTAGAAACCTGACTCGTGTGTGTATCATAGAGTGAGAGGATGGGAGCTTTTGTGCCAAGAGACTTGGATCTGTTTGAAATCCTATTGGGATAAATTAAAAAAAAAAAAAAGTACATTCACAGTCTATAAGCTCAGTTAGCTTACTCATATGTGTTTAGAAATTCATTAGGCCTTAATGGACTTTAAGTTAGAAAGTGGTTTTTTTTAATAAGCTCCCATACACAACTTCTAAGAAAAAATCACTTCTCCCACCACCAATCCAAACATAAATCATATTTATAATTTGTCTTTTTTTTTCAATCTGGCTTCTGTAAAAGCCACTTCTCCACCACGTTCCCAAACAGGCACTTAGTGCCTATATTGGATTAGCGGTGGAAAAGTGGTTTTTATTTTAATGTGGCTTTTACAAAAATCAAATAGAAAAAAAGTCATATTGTAAATGTAATTTGTATTTGAATTGACGGTGGGAAAAGTGACTTTTTCTTTCTAAACACAGTGAAAAAAAACCAGAAGCTACTTCAATGAGTTTTTAAAAAAAAAACTTTTTTTTAAAGCTCAGTGAAAGCTAATATATTCACAAATGTGTCTGCAGATGCCAAATGAGTTTTTACTATCTAAATGAGTTTTTTCCTTTTCCTAATGAGTTTCCAAACAGGCCCTTAATCATTCCCTTTTTTGAATCAAATAAATAAATAAATAATACTCGCTCTTTATATCACCTCTGCAACTAATAGAGTTGGAGACATGGCGAATGATTGATTAAAGAGATCACTCTTTGTGTCACCTCTACATTTACATTCACTTCTTTTAATTAAAGGCTTCTTTCTTTCCTGTTGTCTTCTTTTTTATTTGCTTGGAATTCCCATTATGGTTGAGTTGTCGTCTTCATTTCAATCGGTGAAAGAAACCTAATCGGTTACCTATGAATATTTCTTGAATGACCCTTGCGATATTTTGAAGCTCTACTTGCTATTTTAAGACAAGAACAAAGGAGAATTGGATCAATTCTTCTAATGGAAAATCTCTTTCAAATAATTCTCCTAAGCAATTTAACCGAAGTTTTGTCATTTTGCAAAAGTTTTATTATGAATAGCTAAAGAAAACTTGTGAATTGCTAAATTGATATTAATGTTTGTGGTTATCTTGTTATTGAATAACAACCAAGGTTTATTGAAGAGGACAACTTTACCACAAAAGTTCAGTTGTTAATAACTAATGGGAACTTGTGATGAGTTGTTAAATTGAACTTGTTATTCAAAAAAGCTTCTTTTATAACAAAAAGTTCAGAATAATTGTGTTTTTAGGATGCACTAAAATCAAGGTATGCCTCTAGGTACTTATAGAGGTATTTACAAATCGTTCATCAATAAAATCCTAATATTAGTATGAGCCAACCCATTTTATCAACTGGACTAATATTTATTGGTGTTATTAAAAAAGCTTTGTTATTATTCTTAAAAAAATATTTTTAATTAATTTTTATATCCCAATAGATTTTATTTATAAACTTACCTTTCATCATATCAAGTCTATAATTTTGAATAATTTTAGACTTTTTTTTTCTTTTCCCTAATTTTATTTTTCTTTAACAAATATTTATTTGTCTAATGTTTTGATCATATTGAAATAGACATTTAATTAACTTAGTCAATGTATAGGAAAAAAATTGATTGAAAATTGATTAGTTCTTTTAATAAATATATATACTTGACTAAATGTGTTTAGAAATGTTTGTAGCAATATATTTGTTTAAATCTGGCAAAAAAAATTGTTTAAGAATATTAATTTTATAATATAATCAAAATAAATAATTTTATAACATATTAGAAAGTGTGAAATTACATGTATCAGAATTTTTTTTTGTATAATTTTTGGAAAATATAAGTGTTTAATAAGTCTTATTTTAAAGAGTGGTATTGTGGTAGAGTCATGTCACAGAATAAAAAAAGGGTTTATGAATCAAACTTAATAGTCTATTAATAATTAGATCAATAAAAATGAAATCTCAAATAAATATGAAAGGCTTGTGTAACATACATTTTTAACTTTCTTAACAAAAAAATTTATATACATTTTCAAAATATAAGGGAAGTTTTTTTAATTTACGTAAACATAGGGATGATTAGTGTATTATAACATTAGTGAATCACTACAATTAAATACTAGTCGTAACAATATTATGAGTACTATATACACACACATATAGGGACAAAGCATCCCCTTTCTCTTACATTACTTGAACCCAAAATAGAGCAAAGTTATTCATAAAGCAGAAAAAGGCAGGGCACAAACAATTACCTTTTGCCCAATGGCTTTTTCTGCCATTTTGTAAGGATATTACACCCAATGAAACTGGAATGGTCAAAATATGGAGGGGGGGGGGGACACTTAGGGAACAGCAGAGATTGAAAATACTCACACTCAAAGCCTTTTAAGAACTGAGTCCCTTTGGGGACATCCGATAAAATTGGAACGAAACAGAGAAGATTGCATGGCCCTGCGCAAGGATGACACGTACAAATCGAAAGCCTTAAGAACTGACTTCAAGAAATGGGTAGTCAGTATATCCAATAACAGGATCAGAAGTGTAAAATGTCTCTCTGTGATACTTGTTGAGAGGCGCATCAAGCTCAAACCTCTTTGGCAAATCTGGATTTGCCAAGAACCACCTACCATAGGCGACAAGATCTGCTCGGTTCTCTGCCACGGCATTGTTGCCATCTTTGCGGTCAAAGCCTCCAGCAACAATGAAACTGCCATTGAAGGCCTTTCTCATTGGCACAAGACTGTGAGGGCACTCCTCTTTTTCCCAAGGAGTCTTCATTCTTGGTTCCACCATGTGACAGTAAAGAATATTACACTTATTCAAGGAATTCACCATGTATAGGCCAAGTTCTTTAGGATTGGAATCCCAACATTCTGCATAATTTGCAAAAGGTGACAATCTAATTCCAACTCGCTCTGCCCCTATCTCATCAACAACAGCTTTAACCACTTCCAAAGGAAACCGACAACGGTTCTCTAGTGATCCACCATATTCATCGGTTCGATCATTGACTTGATCTTTCATAAATTGGTCAAGGAGGTAACCATGGGCACCATGAATTTCAACCCCATCAAAACCTACAATTGCACAAGTATCGTCATTTTAAAGTTTAAACATCTGCATTCAGTTATAATGTCAAGCATGTTAGATAGAATACACTGCCATGGCTTATACACAAATTAGGTCCCTCTAAATTTGTTAAAGTTTCAGTTTGGTACCTGTGACTTCAAAAGTAGGCAACACTGCTCCAAATTTTAAAGTGATACAATGTTCTCATTCTACCACTTCATCCCATAAAAAAGTAATACAAAATCTAGCCATATGTAATTTAGAAATTATTTATATACTGGCAACGTTACCCTCAGAGTTTTGGTGTCCAAGTCAACCAATTGTCAAGTTTGACATGATATACAGGATATAGATAGAGCATCATTATAAATACCAACTTCTAATTTAGAGGGACAAAATTTAACCTTTAATGAAACTAGAAAGAACAGATTTGTATTGAAGCCTCTTAATTATAACCTGAACCAATGTATGAAAAAAAAAGTAGTGCTATAATTATATCCTGCCATTCAAGGCATTGCTTTTATAGATTATGGTTGAAGTAAATTGATTTTTCACAACATTTAGTTAGTGAAGGTACCGGCTTCCATAGCATTCCTTGCAGCGAGCCTGAAGTCATTGACGATTTGAGGAATTTCATCAGTTCTCAGCCTCCTTGGTGGAGTAAATTGAGCAACATCAATGCCATTACTTCGAACTTGTGGGGTCAATCCCTTGTCTGTGCAAGATATTGGGGCTTGCCCATTTGGCTGAAAACCTGTTTAAGACAATGTAAGATGGGGATACACCAAACATATCCAACAAATTTAATCTGTTCCAAATAAATTTAAATTACTACAACAGAATGAAGGTGGGACTGTATATGTGTTGAATAGACAAGTATCTTAACTTTAAATTATATGAACAGATTATAAGATTCAAGGATTTAAATGTTGCAGCGTATTAAATAAAATATTACAATTAGAGAACCTCCCATATTTCTCACCCATGGATATCACCCATGAAACATTCAAAATGTTGGCAGAAAAGATGCACATACAACAATGCTTCTATAGAGAGATGTAGTTCAATTGATTTTGAATAGTCATGCTTTAATAGATGGTGTGTCACTATAAAGATTGTCACTACAATCAAAATGAATGGAGAACTTTTTTACTTTTATTTGAAATTTCTCATTTTCTTTGTGTATTGACCTGCCACTGAATTGAGTCATCAGAAAACATGCATAATGTCTGCAAAAGTTCATCCTAGAAGTTAAACTTACAAATAGTTTCCACTTTCCACTTGAACTACCTTGCCACTAAGCATAATATATTTTGATCGTCTAGGTTTTTTTATTGATTAGCCAACTTTTGCAGCAATCATAATCAGGAACTGGATCAAATCCATACTCATTAAAATCCAAAGATTTAAGCAGTAGTAGAGAAGAAGACAGCACAAGCTTTTAAAAAAAATCAAAAATCATTTCCCAAGAATGTATTGCTATGATTGATAGAGTATGGTTTCAGCCAATCCAAATCCAATAAAAAAGACAGGATATTTTCTTGCTACCATTCTCATATCAAAAGACTAAGTTAGCAAAGACTTACCTGAATTTGAAACCCTTCCCACATGCCAGATCTGACAAAAGAATATACCACCTTTGGCATGAACAGCCTCCACAATGGGCTTCCATGCTTCCACTTGCTCATTTGTCCATATTCCAGGTGTATCAGTATATCTTCACATAGAACAGAAAACAACATTAAACACATTTTGTGAAACATGCTAGCAAAAGAGAGATAAAGTTAACATAAGGAATAATAGTGTGCAAATTACCCTTGAGCAGTGTCAGAAACACCAGTAGCTTCAGTTAGCAAAAGACCCCCCTTGGTAGTTCGCTGAGAGTAATATAAGATAGCATGAGGCTGAGGAACATTGTTGTAAGATCTCTGCCTAGTCAGTGGTGCCAGAACAACTCTGTAAAGCAAAAGTAAACCAATTTTTAATTAAGAAACCACAAAAATATTCAACTGATACTGACACATAAAGTAGTCAGAAACAAAATCCATTGACCGAAAGAAATTTTTTCTATCCCGCTTCACCACCAATCCAAGATGCAAGTGACTTTTCGTAGCATACAAGCAAGGAGAATATAAGGACTACAGAATCAAAGTAATCAAAATAACAATCCTATTAATCACTATTAATCACAAAGTTAAAGAACAAAATTCAAAATTTGTGATCTCCAAGTACGATACAACTCATGAACCACGCCAATGCTCAACTGGGACTTTTCACAAACTCCTGATACTCATGAAATTACGGCAGAAAAATCGAAAGAGAAAACGAAAAAGCAATTGAAGAAATTGGAGGGAGTGTGAGTACCTATGGGATAGATTGAATTTGCCCAATTTGTAAGGCGTTAGAAGAGGAATGGCGGGACCTTCAGAAGCCATTTTTGCACAAAACAAGATTCTCAGTTACTATATACAAAAAGAATAAGAGACTAATAGCTATTATATAGAACTAAAAGTGACTAACAAAGGTAGCAATAATAGAGGCTCAACAACTCCGAGCGAGGGAGCTAGATGATGGACAATGACGTGAGGTAGTGCGTATGCAGGATGGGAAAGTGTACAGTGAATGGCGATCGCCCATAAGAGTTGACCCATAAGAGTTGACCCACCGCAATATTAATGGCCGTCTTCACCTTGTTGGAGAGACGCAGACAGAGAGATAGGCCTCACTCGAGTCCCAGACTCCCCAGGTGATCTGAACCCTGTACTCCCTCGTCCGTCCCCGTCCCTCGTAACAAGACCATTTTCTAAGAAAAATTAAGAAAATATAATTTGAATTTTAAAATTCTAAATATAAAAGTGTAGGTATTAAGTATTAATTAAAAGAGTAATATTTTAGTAGAAAATTATTGAGTTGAGATTTAAAAGTTTAAATGATATTTTTTTTTATAGAAAATATCATGTAAAGTTGCTTGAAATGAGAAAATTAAAAATTAGGTTAGTAAATTCAATAAATCATTAATTAAGTTATCAACTTAATTTAAGATTTTAAAATATGAGTTAAATAACTTTATTACCATATCTTTGTCTCATCTCTTATCTTTAAAGGGTTTTAGTGCTTTCTAATTTATTTTTTCAATAAGTGTATATATATAACAATATTAATGTATAATAAAAAAAATATAATTCGTTTAAATCAAAGAATTTTTTTTTCTTTTGTAGTTTGGAAAGATCATTAACAATAATTCAAGCAAAAAAAGAAGGAAGCATAATCCAAAAATAATTAAATTATTTTTAACTAAATATTTAGAATAGAAAATTTTATTTTCAACTTGAATATTTTTGGATAAGAAGAAAATTAATAAGAAAATTTTACTTGTGTGATATTATATATCAATATTTTCCTTAAGGGAATTTTAAAAAAAATTCATTAACATAGAAACTAAACTAAATATCTCAAATGTCAGAATTCTATGATTAATGAAGTTTGGTTTTATTTTTATTAACAAAACAAATTTAATTGTGATTCTCTCAAAAATAATTTTTTATTGAAAATATTTAAATAAAAATCATTTAATTGATATTGGGGTTATGCTTTTCTTTTTATTCTTTGGCTTGAATTATTTGTGATGATTCTTTCAGAAAATTCCTTTGATTTAGACAAATCATATTTTATTTTACTATATATTAATGTTAATATATATAATCATGCATTTATTTAAGGGAGAATTTCTTAAAAATACCTTAGGAGTAAACTAATAGTCAAATGCTACTATGAAAAATCTGTTGCATATAACAGAAGATGTTGGCACGTTCGTAGGAAAGGTTTATGCATACATGAAAGATTGGTTGCACGTAACGGAAGATTGTTTACACACATGGTAATATTTGACAATTAATTTTCTCCTAAGGTATTTTTAAGTTATTTTCCATTTATTTAAAAGCTAAGTTTTTTCCCTTCTTATTTAAGAGAGAGAAAATGATAGATGAGAGGAGAATGCAATAAAGTCATTTTATTCATATTTTAAAATTATAAATTGGGTTACTAACATAATTAAAGATTTTTTGAATTTAACAACTTGATTTAAAATTTTTCTATTTAAAGCAACTTTTTACAGGATTTTCCCTCTTTTTTTTTGGTCTCTTCTCCTTTTTAAAAAAAACATTTTTAGCTCGTATTTTCAATTGAGTGATGAATTTAATTATTAAGAAGGGAAAATTTCAGAAAAATACATTTCAAAATGGAAAAAGATAAATTGGTACTGCGAATTTATAAAATCTTATATTAGAACTAAAGTAAGAATCTAGGATTTCGAATTCTAACCTAATTGCCCTTAGTTCAGTTGTAAAATATGAAATTGAAGTCGTTAATGTAAAATCTAATGTTGTTAATATATATATAAATGTTGTTATTGACCTATGAAACTTGTGTCCTCAAAATTATCCCTAATTTTTAGAATATGAAGTTATGAAACATGAAAATAAAGTTATTAATGTAAAATATGATGTTGTTAATATAAATACAGATGTTGTTATTGACCTCTAAAACTTGTGAACTGAACTAAGGGCATTTTGATCGTTTGGTCAGAATCGGAAATATCAAATTCCTACTTCAATTCTGACTTGGGATTTAATAAATTCACAGTAACAATTTGTCTTTTCTTATTTTTAATTGTATTTTTTTGGAATTTTTCCTACTAAAAAATCCAAATGATAAATGAGGTATTATCATTTCTTACACTGAAATTTGTCATTACATGTTCCTTCTTTATCATTGGAATTTCTTAATAATTAAGTCACTTCTTTAGGAGCTCATCATAATTCCCTTTTTTTAATTAGAAAAAATTCTTATTAAAAGTTTTATTGGTAAGATGACAGGATAAATTTGTATGCATAAAAAATATCTGTGCTATGAAAATTTTGTAGTGCACACATTATCAATACTTTAATTTAGTTCATTCTTATCAATAAATTTTTTAAAGATGGATTTTTCTTCAATTTAAGTATTCATGATAAATTTATTCTACTTATACCCATATCCCTTTTCAAGAAAAATTAATGAAATTAATGATAGATATTTTAGCATGATAATTTTTTAAAAAAAAATTAAGGTGTTGAATACAAAACCAATTATTGATTAGATTCAATGCAATAATTAAGGGCAAGTGACTTCTTACCTTTATACATTATTGTTCTAAAAGTTATAAGAATAAACATTTTATGCTAGTATTTATAACTTATATATTTATAATAAGATAACATAATGATGGCTTCCAAAGACAGGACGACAGGTAGGCCCACCACATGGCGTATCTTTTTCCGCATTAATGGATTGCATGGTCAAAGGAAGCCATATTAAAATGTCCTTGAAATAATTGATGTTTCTTATGAGTCTTCAAGTTCAATTTTGAATTTTCTTTATATCAAATAATACTATTAATTCTTAATAACTCGTAAGGAATAAAAAATCGGATTAAGTAATAAACCGGTTATAACACAGGTTTAAAGGTCAATGAGTTAATCGGGGTCAAACCGATCATATTAAAATATTATAATTTATTAGTGACAATATATATATTAATATATTTTTAAACTTTTATAGATAAAAATGATGATCTTTAAGAAAAAAAATGCTTCAAATCTATTAATATTAGTTATGATGTCTATACTTATACAATAATATCTCCTTTCCTATAATTAATTTATTATTATATTCCCTCAAAATCTTCTTTTTTTTAGATTTGTTTTTTTTATCTACTTTTTTTTTCATCTTGAACTTTAAACTTTTATTTTCTCCTTAGAAATAGCATGATATAGTAGTTAAAAGAATAAAAAAAATGTGTTTCAGCAAAAAAAAAAAAAGATTAAAATATTTGACTAGTCCAACCACCGGTTTTCACCGATTTTGCCTAGTTTAACTCGATTTGCAAGCTGATACATTAACCGGACCAGATCATTTATCGATTATAAATTGAACCGACCAATCAGTCCGATTATTTATTCATTGACAACTCGTGCTATCTCAAGTAAAACTCTTTTCTATTTTGTCTTCTTTCATTTTTAGAGCAATGCTAAAGGAAACTGTTGATCTCAGTAGCTCCACATCTTCATCTATGCCTAAATCACCTGAACCCCCAAAAAAAAAACGGCCCAAAGCTGACAACTTCAACATCCCCAAAGAAAAACCCATTGAAAAAGAGTTAAGATTTTTAAAAAAACCTTCAACTTTTTTAAAAAATACAACAGTAACTATAAAATATTTTTTAAAATAAAAAAATTATAAACATATAAAAGAAGGAAAAAGTGACCATGACATTAATAATTTTAATTGTGTGAGCTTTCCAATAAAAGGTTAAAATACTAAAATAGCTATTAACTTGTACTGAAAATATAAAAGTAACCCTATACTATTTTTGGATGTAAAATTAAAAGTGACTTTTTGAATATTAATTTATAATTTTTTTTTATCTTTTGTCTTATGAGTATTTTATCAATTTGGAGATTAATATAACAAAAGTCAAAGAAACATTTATGAATTAATATTCAAGAAGTCACTTTTTTTTTAATTCTAACAAGAATAACGAAACAAAAGAAACTTGTCACCCTAACTCCAAAAGTTAAAATTTCCAATTGAATCATTAGCTTTAAAAGTAGCGTCACCTTAAATGTTGAAGCAATTCCATAATCAACCCTGAAAAGATTCTAAAGGAGATCTGAGAAGAAAACTTGGAGGCAAGGAAGATCGTATATGCATATAGTATGGTTAGAAAAATCCACGTCACCCATGATCATCTTATAATTAAAATCCACTGACTCCAACTTACACAACCAACCAAAAAAAAAAATTATGAATTAATATTCAAGAAGTCACATTTTAATTACTTTTGCACTTTTGGTATAAGTTAATGGTTATTTTAGCATCTTAAACTTTTATTAAAAAGCTCACAATAATGGATGTTTGGAATTATGGTCATTTTTACTCTCTTTTATAATTTTTATAGTTATCTTTACTTTAAAAAAATATTTTATAGTTACTATTACACTTTTAAAAAAAATTAAAATTTATTCAACCATCTTACCCATTGAAAAATAAGAGATGTTCTCAACACGCCACGTCTCAAAAAGCCTAATTTCAACTTTAACAGGAAGATTTTCTGGTCAAGCCTAGTGTTTCTTTCGACTCATCAACTCAATCTAGCGTAATCAAGCACAATATAACTTTTAAAAACTGATTGGTACATGCAATTAAAACTATTCTTCTAATTTTATTGATAAGATAGTTTCAACATGTTTTAAACATATCAAGAAAAAAAATTATACTTCACTAATTTTATCTTAAAATTTAAAAAATTTCAATTTTACCTCTATTTAGTTATAAACCTTTCAAGAAAATAATTGTCTGCACAATAATAAATAAGACTAGAGGAGTCATTCAGGCAGACTAAAGAATGTTAATTTAGTTATTTAATACGTCTTCAATTGATTAAATTTATCTATTTTATTTTTATTAAATAATATGATATTCAAATATGTATTTATCTCTTTCTCTCTATTATAAGGGATAAAAGTGAAAAACCCTAATTAATTACCCAGTTGACCTCTTATTTTTTTAAACTAAAATTTCTTCTAGAAGCCTTTTTACATCAGGACTCGAGGGAGTACTTCTAATAACATAAAGTGAGAAGAGCCTTTGAGAGACCTAATTATCAATTTGGTTCTTTTCATGCAGCCTAATGAATGATTTATTCAAGAAAAGACGCTTTATGTCACCTCTAGATTTACTTCACCGCTAGCTTTAACATCAAGCTTCTATCTTTCCCTTTGTCTTCTTTTTCCCATTTGTCTAGGTTAAATGGTTAAATGATTGAAACCTAATCAGACTAGAGGTTTCAATCTTTTGTGGATGTCCTTGTCCTGGGTGATCTACATCTCATGATCCACAATAATTAGTAAATTCAGCACTTCTATTTTGAAGCTCAACTTGTTATATAATATATAAACAGTTGATAATTTTTTTTTTGGTTAAATTCAAACCCCAATTCATTTTATCTCCTAAATTTATAATTCTTTTCTTAAATAATCTTATTTATTACATATATTAAAGGACTTTCATCAATGACAATAATTTCCAATGTGAATAATTAAATAGAGTATTTTAAAAAAACCAAATCAGATTTATTACAAATAACTAATTTTTTTAATTTATACATTAATTATTTAGTTCCTACATTTAAGACGTTCAAGAGCTTTCATAAGAAAAAAAAATGAGAATTAAATTAATTGTTCTAATTATATTGTGCTACGAAATAAAGTGAATGAAAATATAATTTATAGAACTAATGAATGACTACAATTAAAGGCAGTAACATTATTATGATATATATATATATTGGTGGTACAAAGCATAACCTTTCTCTTACATTACTTGAACCCCAATACATAGTTATTGATAAAGGGGAAATAGCAGGGCACAAACAAACAACATTTGCCCAGTTCTGCCATTTTGTAAGGTTATCACACTCACAGAAACAAGGATGGTCAAAATAAGAGAGGGGAATACTCATAAATCTTTAGAGCCTTAACAGCTAACTTCAAGAAATGGGTAGTCAGTATATCCAACAACAGGGTCAGAAGTGTAAAATGTCTCTCTGTGGTACTTGTTGAGAGGAGCATCAAGCTCAAACCTTTTTGGCAAATCTGGATTTGCCAAGAACCACCTACCATAGGCGACAAGATCTGCAGAGTCCTCTGCCACTGCATTGTTGCCATCTTCACGGTCAAAGCCTCCAACAACAATGAAAGAGCCATTGAAAGCCTTTCTCATTGGATCAAGACTGTGAAGGCACTCAACTTTTTCCCAGTGAGTCTTCATTCTGGGTTCCACCATGTGACAGTAAAGAATATTATATTTATTCAAGGAATTCACCATACATAGGCCAAGTTCTTTAGGATTGGAATCCCAACATTCTACATTATCTGCAAAAGGTGACAATCTAATTCCAACTCGCTCTGCCCCTATCTCATCAACAACAGCTTTAACCACTTCCATAGGAAACCGACAACGGTTCTCAAGTGATCCGCCATATTCATCGGTTCGATCATTGACCTGATCTTTCAGAAATTGGTCAACAAGGTAACCATGGGCACCATGAATTTCAACCCCATCAAAACCTACAATTGCACAAGTGTCCTCATTTTAAACTTCTGCATTCAGTTACATGTCAAGCATATATTATAAAATACACTGCCAGATCCACCATTAGTGTGTAACATCATTTCTAAAGAATAAAAATAGTGCCTCTTACTTAGACTTATACATAAACTAGGTCCCTCTAAATTTGTAAAAATTTCAATTTGGTACCTGTTACTTCAAAAGTAGGCAATACTGTCCTCCAAATTCTAAAGTGATAAAATGTTCCATTCTGCCACTTTAGTCCTAAAAAAGTGTAATGCAAAATCTAACCATATGAAAATTGAGATGTTATTTATTTACTCGGTACCATTTATCTTCACAGTTTTGGTGTCCAAGTCAACAAATTGTCAAGTTTGACATTATATCTAGGATCTAGATGAGACAATGGGGTAAAAATGAACCATATTAGAAAATTAAGAGAGCACCATTGTAAAAACCAACTTTTAATCTAAGGGGACAAACCAATGTATTAAAGAAAGAAATAATATGATTATATACAGCCATTCTAGGCACTGCTTATATAGATTATGGTTGAAGTGAATTGATTTTTCATAACATTTTTACTTAGTGAAGGTACCAGCTTCAATGGCATTCCTTGCAGCGAGCCTGAAGTCGTTGACAATTTGAGGAATTTCATCAGCCCTCAGCCTCCTGGGTGGTGTATATTGTGCAACATCAATGCCATTACTTTTGATGTGTGGGGCGAGTCCCTTGTCTGTGCAAGATATTGGGGCTTGCCCTTTTGGCTGAAAACCTGTTTTTTAAGACAATGTAAGATGGGGATCCACTAAACATATGCAACAGATTTATTCGATTCCTAAGAAATTTGGAAGAGATAACGAGTATAGATACTACAACATAATGGGGGTGGGACTGTATATATGTCGAATACACAAATATCTTAACTTCAATTTAGGGGTTATAATCTGAACAGATTATAACATTCAAGGATTTAAATGTTGATGCACATGAAATAAAATATTATAATTAGAAAGCTTCCCATATTTCTCACCCAAAATCATTCAAAATGTTGGCAGAAAAGATGCACATACAACAATGGTTCTATAAAGAGATATGGTTCAATTGATTTTGAACAGTCATGCTTTGATAGATGGTGTGTCACTATAAAGGTTGTCACCACAATCAAAATGAACTGAAATTTTTTTTATTTTTATTTATTATTTCTCATTTTCTTTTTATTCATTTATTTTGGACAGGGGAGGAGGAGCAAACAGGTTCTCCAAATTTGTGTATAGTCCTAGCACTCAATTGAGTCATTAGAAAACATGTAAAGAGCCTGTAAAAGTTGTTCTAGAGGTTAAACTTCAACAAATAGTTTCCACTTGTACTACCTCGCCACTAAGCAACTAGTTGAAATCTATACATATTAAAAATCCAAAGATTTAAATAAAAAGTAGTAGAGAATAAGACAGCATAACCTCAAAACAATTCAAAAATCATTTCCCAAGAATGCATTGCTCTAATTGACAAAGAGTATTGTTTTAGGCCATTCAAAGTGATAATCCACTGAAACATGTAAAATCTCTTGTTTTATTTATTTATATATTTATTTATTTTAGATCTCTTGTTGACTCAACCCAAAAGACAGGATATTTTCTAGCAACTGTCTCAGATAAGAAGACTAACTTATCAAAAAGATACCTGAATTCGAAACCCTTCCCACATGCCCGATCTGACAAAAAAATATACCACCTTCATCATGAACAGAATCCACAATGGGCTTCCATGCTTCCACCTGCTCTTTTGTCCATATTCCAGGTGTATAATCGTATCTTCACATAGAATAGGAGACAAGCATTAAACACGTTTTGTGAAACATACTAGCAAAAAGAGAAAAAAACTAACATAAGGAATAATATAAGTTATAAATTACCCTTGAGCAGTGTCAGAAACGCCTGTAGTTTCAGTTATCAAAAGACCTCCCCTGGTAGTTCGCTGAGTATAATATAAGATAGCATGAGGCTGAGGAACATTGTTGTAAGATCTCTGTCTAGTCAGTGGTGCCAGAACAACTCTGTATAGCAAAAGTAAACCAATTTTTAATTAAGAAACCACAAAATATTCAACTGATACTGATACTTAAGTAATCAGAAACAAACTCCATATGCCGCAAGAAAATTTCCCTATTGGTTTAATGTGCAAATTTACCCCGGAAGTTTTCATTGAGGAACAATGTTGCTCTGGAAGCTTTTTTAGGTTTAATCTCTCTTCAAAAGTTTCAAAACGTAGTAATGTTACCTATACTATTAAAAAACTAATGCTGACCACGTTGACTGTTAACCTTTTAAAGTAAGGGGCAAGCTCCATTTTAACACTTCTGAGTAACATTAAACTAAAAACAATCCAGAATAACATTGCTCTTCACTAAAAACTTCATAGGCAAATTTGCACCTTAACTCTTTCTCTATTTCTGCTACACCAATGGAAGATGCAAGTGTCTTTTCGTAGCACACAAGTAAGGAACACATAAGTACTAAAGAATCAAATTAATCAAAATTAAAAACCTATTTATCGTAGAGTTGTAGAACACAATTCAAAATTCGTGATTTCCAAGTATGATACAACTCATGACCCAGGCCAGTGCTCATCTGGGATTTTTCACAAACACCTGATCCTCATGAAAAATCGACAGAGAAAACGAAAACGCAATTGAAGAAGTTCGAGGGAGGGTGAGTACCTGTGCGATAGATTGAATTTGCCCAACTTGTAGGGCTTAAGAAGAGGAATGGCGGGAGCTTCAGAAGCCATTTTTGCACAAAACAATATTCTCAGTTGCTATATACAAAAAAGAATCAGAGAATAAGTGCTATTATATAGAATTCAAAGTGACTTACAAAGGCAGAAACATTGAAGGCTCCACCACCACCTCCGAGCGAGGGAGCTAGAGCGATGTGACGTGAGGAAGTGCGTTTGCAGGATGGGGACGTGCACAGTGAATAGCAATCACCCAATTAGAGTTGAACCATCACCATATAATATGCTCCCTCAGAGCAGGGCAGGTAATTTAAAGATGGGTTAGGGTTATTTTTGTCTGGAAAGATTTTTGAAAGGTTATTTTATCTTAAAAGTAAAATAAAAGTAGAGCAATTTTTTCTTAGCTATTATTCTAGTTAATTTTGATTGTTAGTTTATCAAATATGCTGAGTTAACAATCCATATATTATCCATGTAATTTTTGTTAAGGTGTAAATTTACGCCAAAAGTTCATGTATCATCTACTTCTTTTTTTTTTTCAAAATTAGATTTAAAACTTTCAAGATAAATTTAGATCTTAAAGAAAATGACATGATAACATGTAGACTATTAGCTTGTCAAATTTGGTCAACTAACGGTCAAAATTAACTCAAATAATGGCTAAAGCAAAATTGTTCCATTTTTTATACTTTCGGGAAAAATTGCCCCCTTTAAAAAACTTTTAGGATAAAATTACTTCCCAAATTTCAAGATAAAAATGCCCCCTCACTCTTTAAAAAAGTGCTTTTGAAGCTGGTGGTAAGCAAGGTTAAAAAAAAGTGGGGGCTAAGAATAAATTTAGGATAAAGTTGATTTCTTATAATTTATAAAATTGATTTATACTTCTCCAGCCTTTAATATAAGATATATTTGGAGAATTAATTTTCGTCCTAAATATAAGACATAATTTTTTATATTTGTCAACTTTTTCCTAATTTACCTCTATTAATACTCCTTTAACAATAATCAAGAAGGGGAGAGAGGGAGAAAATTATGGAAGATGACTAGGGTGTTTTAGAAAATATATGTTATATTAACTAACTCAACTAACTTCATTAATCTAATCAAATTAGGTAAATATATCTAATATTAAAGACCGAAATAGTAAAATTTAATTGTTGTAAATAATGGATATGGGTGTATAAAAGAAGTATCATATTGCTTATCCTATCATTTTCTCAATGTACACCGTTGGATTAAAATCTCAATGGTCCAGATTTAATATACTATAAAAATATTATTATTATAATAATAATATTTTTATAGTATATTAAATATGAACCGTTAAGATCTTAATCCAACGGTCCAGATTGAGAAAAGGACGGAAAAGGACAGAAAAAAAAGGACCAAAGCCGAATCCATAAGATTGGGGGCACTCTAATATATACTCCCTCTGGTCCTTATTATAAGGCACCAACTAATAATTCTCACAAATCAATAAAAATAGTTAAAGTTATTAAATTTGTCCTAAAATTTAAATAATTTACAATATTGTCCCTACTAATTGCACTAAACTCTAATATCCAAGGAACAAAAAATCGGACCGGGCAATGAACCGGTCATAGCACTGGTTTAATGGTCAATGGTTTAACCGGAGTCGGACCGGTGGTCGAACCGGTCATATTAAAATATTACAATTTATTAGTGGCAATATATATATTAATATATTTTTAAATTTCCATAAATAAAAATAAAGATCTTTAGACAAAAAATGCTTAAAATCTATTAGTATTAGTTATAGTGCCTATATTTATGTAATGATATCTCATTTCCTATAATTAATTAATTATTATATCCTCTCAAAATATTTTTTTTTTAGATTTGTTCTTTCTTTACCTACTTTTCTCTTCTTCTTGGTCTTCAAACTTTCATTTTTCCCTAAAAAAATATGCAAAATAGTAGTTAGAGGAATAAAAAATGTATTAAAAAAAAGAGGCAAACCGGATGGATCGGTCGAACCACCGATTATGACAGGATCGGATCACCGGCCGGTGCCAGTTTTTTTTTTTCAATGGTAAATAGCTTC
This sequence comes from Albizia julibrissin, assembly GCA_037074505.1. Lineage (NCBI taxonomy): Eukaryota > Viridiplantae > Streptophyta > Magnoliopsida > Fabales > Fabaceae > Albizia > Albizia julibrissin. The sequence continues at coordinate 18,715,474 of CM073486.1, read as the reverse complement.
TTGGAGAATATTATGGTCCAAATATATGCTCCCTAATAGCCCTTTTTTTTTTGAATGGGCTTGTTTTCTAAATATAATATCCTTTTTGAGTTTGTCTTAATAATAAATACACTTTTTTCCTATTTTACCCTCAATTAATTATTATACTATATGCATTATCTTTCATCATTTTTTCATTATTACTCTCTTTCTCTAACCCATTCATAAATAAAGGTATTTTTGAAAAATAAACAAATTTCTTGCATAATTGTTATATTTACTTATTTTTAACTATTTTCTATAATCTAACAATTTAGTTAAAAGACTCTTATTTATAAAAACGGAGGGGGTAGTATTTTGACCCTGGCTTCAAGGTTGCTTCTCTTTCATCTCGTGTTTGAAATATTTTTAGATGGGACAAACACTATCCCAAACATCCATCAATGATCCAATTTAACTTTTATATTTCCAAGGCATGTTTTGAGGCAAGAAATGTGAATCCTAACACACTGATAAAAGTCATAACCATGACTTTCTTGAAAAGTTCAAACATCTTTGCACATGTTAAAACAAATTGTGAACTCAAAATCAAATATCTTTATTCATGTCTAAATTAAATTAAGGGTTAACATTATCTTTAATAATTTAAATTTTTCATTATTTTGGTTTTTGTTTATCAAGTTTCAAACCATAGGTTTTTGTTTCTTAAAAAACAAAATGTTCTAAATTTTTATTAAATTATAGGGATTAATGATTCTAACAGAATGAAACTTAAAAAACTAAACCTATAGTTTAAAATTTGAGGGATTAAAATGAAAATAAGAGTAAATTTAAGGGATTAAAGATTATATTAACCCTTAAATCAATTATGAACTCAAAATCATGATTTTAAGTTCATAATTGAGGATTTATTTATATATATATAGACTGTTTGATAACTTATGAGATAATTGCAATTTTTGATTTATAATTGATTTTGATATGTATAAGAATGTTTGATTTGGAATTCATGATTAATTTATCTACATAAATGTTTCACTGTTTTTTTAAGAAAATCATGATTTTAATCCTTATAATTAATCATGAGATTGATCCAAACATAATAAAGAAGCCCAGAAACTTGGGAAGACGCCAATTAGTGAGCGTCTTTGATATTGTGGTAGATATGATGGTTTGTGTGAACCAAGTGTCATATTGTCGTTGGCCAAATAGAAAAGTGTCATATTGTCGTCCAAATCCTCTCATAAAGAATTGAGGCCTGACAAGGGAGAATGGTAATTAAAAATTTCATCCAATCAAAATATTTTTTATAACTTAGTAAGTTTTTAAATTGAATATTTATTTTCCCATATTTTAACAATGAAAATATTTTAAATTTTAATTACACATCTAATCCTATTTATGCATCACTTCTAACATGTTTGAACCTAAAAAAATTGAAAAAAAAACCCTTTAAGTCTCTTTAAATTTTTTTAAGATTTAACAATTTTTTAACTTTATATTTTTTAATAATAATATTATCTCAAATAGAAGAATACCTATGCCTAAAAAAATAGAGAGCATAAAATATACATAATAATAAATTAAATGTAAAATTATATATTCATATAATAAATTTAATTGCATGACTTATGAATAAGATAAAAAGGTATTCTTTTTCTATCTTATAAATAATAAATATGATGAATATAAAAATTAAAATTTTTTTTGGTAAAGAAATCTCTGACTGCTATTTCTCTAGCAGAAAATAATGCTCCTAGGAGCACGTGATTTGCACTATCAATCAATGCCAATTCCAACTTCTCGGCGTTGACAAGCGCCTCATTCATCGCCTCTCGTTTTTATTATCATTTCTCAATGAGAGGTTCAATGCCCCTGGAATGTCAAATTTTCACATTATTTATTTAATCTGAAATTTGGTTGATTTTAATTTTAATTTTGTTCAGATCCATGTGACATAATTAATCCAAGTGTGGGCTAAGTGAGAGCCACATTATTAACCTTGTTTCTATTACAAAATTAACCTATGATTTTTTTAGCTCAAAAAAGATAAATGGATAATTAGATGAATTGTCCAAATTATATGGGAAAATTGCTGGAAAAAAATTCCCTATTGCAAAATTTATTACCTAAAATTTGTATAAGAATGCATGTGTAGCCTATTAATTACGAATAATATATTTTCAACTATTGGCAAAATAATAAAAAACATCTACATATAACTGAAGATATTATGGACTCAACCAAATAAGAGTCACATTTGCTAAAAATGAGTTGCACCTCTTCAAAGATTTTAATGCTTATAAACCTTCGAGCAATAAATTTTGCAATCCAAGTTAGAATGTGCTAAAATATAAGTATCTAACATGGTAGAGTAAAGAGAAAACAATTGGTGTGGGCAAAAATCAATAGCTAGGACGGGAAGCCAAACTAAGGAATCTTTAAGCATTCAACAACATTTTAGAAATATTGTATATTTGTATCCATTGGAGGTTATAAATCCAGAAATAGAAGGCCACAAACAATTACATAACAGTTGCCCAATTATTTTTGTTGACATATTATGAACAGTTACCACTGAAATTGGAATGTTCAAATACAGGGCACTAAAGAAGAGCATTGATCAAAAACACCCTTCAGCAATTGGAGACTTAAAAACTTCCATCTAGAAATGGGTAGTCAGTATATCCAACAACTGGATCAGAAACATAAAATGTGTCTCTGTTGTACTTGTTGAGAGGAGCATCAAGCTCAAACCTCTTTGGCAAATCCGGATTCGCCAAAAACCAACGACCATACACGACAAGATCTGCCCGGTTCTCAGCCACTGCATTGTTTCCCCCGTTGCGGTTATAGCCTCCAGCAACAATGAACGTGCCATTGAAGGCCTTTCTCATTGGCACAAGACTATGAGGGCTCTCAACTCTTTCTCCAAGAGTCTTCATCCTTGGCTCTACCATGTGGCAATACAGAATACCATATTTGTTCAGAGCATTCGCCATGTATAGACCGAGTTCTTCAGGATTCGAGTCTCCAGATTCACAATAGTCTGCAAAAGGTGACAATCTAATTCCAACTCGCTCTGGTCCTATCTCATCTGAAACAGCTTTAACTACCTCTAAGGGAAATCGACAACGGTTCTCTAGTGATCCGCCATATTCATCTGTTCGATCATTAACCTGATCTTTCATAAACTGGTCAAGAAGGTAACCATGGGCGCCATGAACCTCAACCCCATCAAAACCTACAATTGGACAAGCATTATCTTCTTAAACATGCTGCATCCAGTTACATTGTCAACCATATAGATATAAATTTAGTACCAATACCACCATAACCGTTATGCCACTTCTAAAAAAAGGAACACACTGCCTCTAATATTACTTTGGGTTATATCCACTTATAGTATTCAGCCAAATTTCAATGTGGTTTCCTCTATCTATTTCTATAGTGGAAGAACATTGCCATATGTCACAGTATCCATCAAAATATTAATGCCAACTCTAACAGACTGTTAATAAATTGTTAGGTTTGACATTAAATATTGAATGTAGATGTAAAAAGGTGGTAGGGGGTAAAATTGATTTCTCTCTAAAGTTTCATTGTTTCTTTTTCCCCCTCCTCCCCTGGGTCGCTTCACAGCTGGAACAAATAGGAAGGGAACTTTACCCGCTTCTGAATTAGAGGGATGCATTAAAACAAGAAATGGAATAATGTGTAAAATCAAATTGGGAACAATATCGGCATAGCTCATTTGCAAACATTGTTTTTAGAACCAAACCAGATTGGCTGGTTCAACTGATGAACTTACAAACTAGATCCTGATTCAGTCTAAAATGGTTCCAACACCAATCTAGGTGAAAACTGCTACGTAACCATTAAAATAATTCACAAACTAGTCAAAATTGATAAAAATTGGTCAAGAACCAGTAAGAATTAAAAAACATTTTTTTTTTTACTTTTTATCTAATATTTGTATATATGCTATTAAAAGTATTAATTTAATTATAACTAATTCAACTATGGTCAAACCAACAAAGCCTCAAATCTGCACCTATATTGATCCAATGACAGATCCAGTTTAAAGCACATTACTTGAAGTAACTTTCCATTCTACAAAATACTTGTATGGATTATGGTTGAAGGGTTTGACTTATCACATTAAAGTTAGTGTAGTTACCAGCTTCCATAGCATTCCTTGCAGCGAGTCTGAAGTCATTGACGACTTGAGGAATTTCATCTGTCCTCAGCCTCCTTGGTGGTGTAAATTGTTCGACATCAATTCCATTAGCCTGAGTTACTGGAGCAAGTGCCTTGTCTGTACAAGATATTGGAGCCTGCCCATTTGGTTGATAACCTGTTCAAAAACAATATAAGATGGAGAAATACTGGGTACACATACATCAGATTGATTCAATTCCTAGTTAAATTGGAGATAGAGAAAGAAAGAATAGAAAATATCATTGCAGAATGGAGATGCATATTAACATAGATTTCAGGGTATGAGTTTGAATAGACTAGAAAAGTAAAATAAACAAGTAAAATAAACACACTTTGCACTACGTACGGGCAAAAGGCAGAAAGGGGGGGGGGTGGGAAGTTAGATTAGAGAACCTAATGTATTTCCTGCCTATGGATATCACCCATGACTCATTCATATTTCATCATGCTGGAGGAAGAAACCGCACAAAAATAAATGTAGCTTAATTGTTTTTGAAGCATCCTTTCCTTGATTGAGGGAGCACTATTAAGCTTTACACCACAACAGAAAAAGTTTCTGATGTTGGACCTTTTTCATTTTTTTTATTTAATTTATTTTGTATATTGGGAGGAGTAAACAGATTCTTCAAGGATAGTGCTCTGCTAGAAATGATTTAATTGAGGTCATAGAAAATATGTATATATATTTTGACAAAAAAGAAAACATTTGTATATCTAGATATGTGTGTGTGTGTGTGTGTAAGCAAAGATCCTTTAAGACATTACACTTTAACCAACAATATCTCCATGAATTGTTTTTCCACTGAGCATGCATAAAATCTTTGATCATTCAGGTTTTCTCTTGATTTCCTAATTCTTGCAGTAATGGCACATTTACAATTTTGCATTGTAGAGGTCAATATAAAGTGAAAACTGAAAACCATGCCTGTTATGGTAAAAATCCATAGACTTGAACAACAGGAAGTAGAGAAGAAGACAGTAGAAGGTATACAATAATAACCATTCCCAAAAAGCGTGTTGATCTAATTGACATATAACGTATTTTAGGCCATTCTCAGCCATAATAGACTCGAACATTTCGAAATTCCCTTCAATACGTTCAATTGAAGCGAAAGAAAATTTTCTAGCTAATTTTCCCAGAGCAGAAGATAAACTTAGCAAGAAAAATACCTGAATTTGAAACCCTTCCAACGTGCCAAATCTGACAAAAGAATATACCACCTTTAGCATGAACAGCATCCACAATGGGTTTCCATGCTTCCACTTGCTCTTTTGTCCATATACCTGGTGTTTGAGGATATCTTTACATTGAAAAGGGGAAAAACACTTTGTTAGGATTCCTAGCAAAGGGAGATAAAATTAAAATAAAGAATTATAAAGTATACAAATTACCCTTGAGCAGTGTCAGAAACACCAGTAGCTTCAGCTATGAGAAGACCCCCTTTGGAAGTTCGCTGAGAGTAATATAAGATAGCATGCGGCTGAGGAACATTATTGTAAGATCTCTGTCTAGTCAGTGGAGCCAAAACAACTCTGTATAGCAAAACACAACGAAATTTCAACATAAAAATCACTGAATGTTCAACAAATACTTAGGCTCTGTTTGGTTCGAGAGGAGGGGGGGAGGTTTATTTAAGTTAGGTTAGGGAATGTTATAATTTTGTTTGGTTCAAGAAGAAGGGAGGGGAGGGGAGGTTTCTTGTTTGGTTCAGGAGGGGAGGTGAGGAAAATTAATTATATATGGATAAAAATATCATTCTACATATTTTTCTTTTTCTTTTACAATGTATTTATTAATAATTATTATTTATAAAATGATTATTTGTAAAATAATTATTCTAATGCAGTGCTTGTTTACAATGTAATTACAATGCTTGTTTTCAGTGCAGTGCGGATTCCTTTTCATTTAGTGAGCAAGCAAAAAAAAAAAAACTCAACGTTTAAAATTAATCGACAGAGGAGGGGGAAAACAGTGAGCAAGCATTAAATACACAAGAGGAGCGAAGAGCAGACGCAAATATGGACTTCGAGGCAGAAATGAAAACGGAATGGAGATGGAAAATCTGATATGAGGGCCAAGGGTGTTTTTGGAATATTAAAAAATTAATATGGGCAATTTAGTCATAATTTGACATAAATATTCTCTCCCTTAAAAAAAATCTCAAATTTGGAGGTTTTGAAAGAGAGGAGAGGTGGCCACTAAAAGACAAAAATCCTCCACTCCCCTCTCCTACTTCCAACCAAACACCCATTTTTAATCTCCAACCCTCCCCTCACCTAACCTCCCCTCCAAAACACCCCCCCAACCAAACTACCAAACAAAGCCTTAACGTAAACAGATATGATCATATGACCAATCCCAGGGGCAATTCTCCTGGGCCATATATTGCAGCACACAACACTAATCAATATGCAAGTGAATTTTCATAGAGCACAAGAGAATATACGGACATGAGGAATATTATTTCTGGCAAAAATGTAGAAAAAATTCCAAAATTTGTGATTTCAAAGTAAGATTTACATCATTATCCGTGCCAATGTTCAACTGGGATTTCTAACAAACACTTGACGCGCATGAGTTTACAGCAGAAAAATGGAAGGAACTAGTAGAGAATATGAATACCTATGGGATAGATTGAAATTGCCCATCTTGTAAGGCGTAAGAAGAGGAATAGCGGGAGCTTCAGAAACCATTTCTGCACAAAACTACGAGTATAATTTTTCTCGTTAAAGTTATTGGCGTTCTGATGGTTAGAATTAGAAAATAAACGACGAACTCTAGTGGGTATAAATAGAACCCAAATTCAAACTGAAAAATGAAAATCAAAGTCGCCTGGGACCACCACCGTCCGCCGTAATTGATCTGCTGATGACGTGAGTGAGTACGTTTTGCAGACGGCGGAGGACTGGTCGGTGATTCTGATTATTTGTATCCAAGTTCAATGAATCGGGGGAAAATATATATTTACTAAAAAAAAATAAGTTGGTAAAATCTCAAAATATCTATTAAATTAATAAAAAAATTATAAATAACTTAAAATTAAAATTTAAAATCTTAAATTTTGAACCGATCACATATTTATCTTTTTTGCTAATTTAGTGGGTATTTTTGAATTTTTTTAATTAAAATAGTATTTTTTTTTGTTTTTTTCAATTAAAGTAAAAATAGAAATATGTTATTAATAACATAAGAAAATTAACACCTTCAATTTCCAAAAATTGATAAGTTCTCAGGGAGTTTTCAATTACCTTCACTTTTCAAATACAAACATGCTTCCGCGGTTAGAAGGATGATTATACAAGTGGAAATTGGCATGGGATCGAACCACAAAAAATAGTTAATTAACAATAAAACATAAGGGAATTTATAACTACTCCAAGTTTCTTAAATTTTGAGAGAGAGAGAGAGAGAGAGAGAGAGAGAGAGAGAGAGAGAGAGAGAGAGAGAGAGAGAGAGAGAGAGAGAGAGAGAGAGAGAGAGAGAGAGAGAGAGAGAGAGAGAGAGAGAGAGAGAGTCAATGCTATATGAACGAGGTTGAGCTTTGGCGACTACTCAAGCTCTCCCTGGACATGGCGTGAGCAGAGAAGAAAAGTTGGGGAAGGGTTATGATTTTTCAACACAGAAAACGGGTAAAACGATAATAGAAAAAATATGTTAATATTGTTTTGTTTTTAGTTTTCAAAAACGAATTACTGTTATTTGAGAAAAAAATTTAGCTAAAAATAAAATATCAAATAAATTTTTTAATTTTTTTTTTTATTTTAAACAAAAAAAAATGTTTTCAGAATTGGTAAACAATGCCAAAATGACTCCCGGCCAACCAAATGGTTATAGGTTCGAATTGGCAGGGAAGAAGAAGCAAAAAGAATTGGTAAACAATCAGGCTATATGTTGCTGCAATTATCATTTAATGAAAATTTCTCAATTACTCTATGTATTGGGCATTGCATGGTACAGAGGAATTGATTTGGCGTCAATAAAAAAAAATAGTCACATACATTATTTTAATTTATAAATAATATAATTTTATATAAATTTTATGGTTTATATTAATATATTGATTTTCAGTATTTTTTATCATATATAATTTCAAAATTTGGTGTCAAAATATAAAAACTTATCAACAAATCACATTTTATAATGAAGTAACTGACATATAGCATTACCTGTGCAATTTTTCTTTCTGAATAAACAAGTGTATGCCATAAAAATTCAAGAAACAAAAGCAAATACAAAATATTCAATTTTCCCTCATCATCATTCACCCCTCAAGTACTTCTGCAATTTCAAAACTTGGAAGAGTAAGTTAACATTTAATAAAGTGTTAATATAACTTTCGGTCCCTGAAATTTTGTCTAATTTTGGTTTTGGTCCCTCAAGTTTGAAATCAGTAGTTTTGATCCCTGAAATTTAACCTGATTTTGGTTTTTGTCCATTAAATTTGAAATTGATGGTTTTGGTCCCTGAAGTTTGGCTCAATTTTGGTTTTAGTCCTTTAAGTTTGGGCGATTTTTGTTTTGGTCCCTCAAGTTTAGGGTAACATATCAAGTCATTTTCAAACTTGAGGGACAAAAACCAAAACCACCCAAACTTCAGGGACCAAAACCTCTGATTTAAAACTTGAGAGACCAAAATTAAAGTCGGGCCATATTTCAGGGATCAAAATCATCGATTTCAAACTTGAGAGGCCAAAACCAAAGTCGAGACATATTTCAGGGACTAAAACCACTGATTTCAAACTTGAGGGACTAAAATCAAAATTAGACTAAATTTTAAGGACCAAAAGTTATATTAATTCTTCAATAATATTAATAGATAAAAGATAATTGAAAGGATTTTTATCATTATTATTCACCAAAAAATTATATTTAGAATGAACATTAAATATGAATAAAATATAAAAAAAATTCGGCCGTTTATTTAAAATATAAAAAAAATTGTAATTGAGATTTAAGGAAGTTTTGGTATGGTGTGGTTAAATTTAAGGGACATTGCCTCCTTTTTTTTTTTTTGTATATATATATTTTTGGGTGCATAAATGAAGGAAAAAAAACACTTAAATATCATTGAACTTTAAAATTTTAAATTGGTTCTATTGACAATAAGAGTAATGGAATTGATAAAAAAAAATATAGCAATTAACAATTCAAATTTTTAAAAAATCAATGATTTAGAATTTTAAAATTTAAATAGTATTTAAATAAAATTCTCCTAAAAATGAACTACACCCTTATTATCAATTTGTGTGTATCATGTTTCATATTTAAAAAGTTACCTTTCTCATTTCATTCCGATCCATTCCTCAAAATAAATAAGTGCTAATGGAATAGAGCTTAGAGAGGCGTCATTTTTAATTGTCTTATTCCTATTTTTAAATCAAGGCATTTTATTTAAAATTTTAAATTGTTTTCTCGACTTAATATTTTGTAAAAATGATGCACAATTATTGAGTATTCATAAATTTTTAAAATTTTATTTTAAATTATAAAACTAATATTTAAAGAAATATATTTTAGATCATTGTAACTTTTAAGAAATTAATTTTTTATTTTTTATTTTTTATTTTATTCATTTATATCAAGCAAACCTCTATCTGTTTCAATCTGTTAGAATATTAGGAAATAAAATTAGGATCCCTTGATTCCCGCTATCCTATCATATCCCTTGATTATAGCCTTAAGTTATTATGATTGTAATCCTCTCCATAATTCCTCTTAATTCCTCTCTTTATAAGGGCTCTCCATTTGAGCCTATATATATATTGTAAGCTATGATCATTAGAATATATGAGAGAAAACACTGTGTTTGTAACTTGATTATAACTTGTTGTGTTTGTGCATGGTTTTGTAAGTTACCCAAAACACTGTGTTTGAAAAGTCAACATCAACATTTTTCTACCCCAATTTTTGTGTGTGAGATTGTGTTGGAAACGAGTTTTGGATTAAAAGAATGAGTTTATATATCCTATTATATAAAAAAGTAATGAGTTTATATGTGTGTGCTTTTGTGTGTGTAGGGGCGTATATGAAAGTGCAACATGACTATACTATGGTTTGGCATTAAAATTATGGTTTTGAGAAAAATTAGTTAAATACTATTTTTTTGGAAACCATGATTTTATCCAAAAATAATGGTTTTGGGAAAAGCTTCTTTTTGTTGTTTTTTTGTCCAAAATTATGTTTTTTTAGTTTTAAAAAATGTCTAAAAATATTTTTTAAGTAGCATGTAGTATCTTAAAATAATTTTTAGTGCTTTTAATCCTTTAAAATATTTTTTCAGTTGTACCCAGTGTGTTTGCAGACTAATTGCAATTTTACCCTTAATTTATTTTTTCAGCTCTAAAAATTACTTTAAAGTATTTTTTTAGTTGTACCTAGTGTTATCCACTTAAAAATATTTTTCCAGGAGCACCTAATATTTTAAAGTAATTTTTGAAGTTGAAAAAATAAATTAAGGGTAAAATTGCAATAAGTCTGCAAACATATTTTGTCCAACTGAAAAAATATTTTAAAGAGTTAAAAACACTACAAATTATTTTAGAATACTGCATGTTACTTAAAAAATATTTTTTGATACTACATACGTCCAAGAAATTTTTTCAAAATACCAGATATCATTTTTTTAGACAAAAAAAAAGGTTCAACTCTTTAAAACTACACTAAAACTGTATAGTTTTAAGAAAATGACTGGCATCTTTTTTTGGTTTGTCCAAAATATAATCTTATCCTTCATATGTAATTATTATAAACTTTCAATGTACAATTTATTAATATATATATATCTATGTATATATGTACAATTCATTTTTTTTGTCACAATTTATAATTTTTTCGGACAAATTTAAAGAGTTTTTGGTATTTATTGTTCAATTTTATGTTAAATAATACCTAAAATATAATCTATTATTTTATATCTAATTATTATAAATTATTTTTGACAATTTATTATATATATATATATATATATATATATATATATATATATATATATATATATAAAATACATTTTTCAGATAATTTTATGCCATTTTTTGTATTTATTATGAAATTTACTACTATATAATACATAAAATATAATCTTATCCTTTCTATGTAATTATCATAAAAGTTAATGTCATTTTCAGTAATTTGACCATAAAAAAAAACTGTTCTGATCATAATATCCAAACATTCTCATTTTATCAAAATCATTTTTTTCTCATAATCTATTATGCTAGAATCTCTTCTCAAAAATTATTTTTTTCACTTTTTCTCCATAAGTTATTCTCAAAAGCTAATTCCAAACACACCCTACATGAGTCAAGAATTTAATCAGTTTTATTTTGTCTTTATATTAAAATAAATTTTTCAGTAATTTGACCATAAAAAAAAGCTATTCTGATCATAATATCTAAACATTCTCATTTTATCAAAATCACTTTTTTCTCATAATCTATTCTGCCAGAATCTATTCTCAAAAATCATTTTTTTCACTTTTTCTCCATAAGCTATTCTCAAGAGCTAATTCCAAACACACCCTAAATGAGTCAAGAATTTAATCAGTTTTATTTTGTCTTTATATTAAAATAACTTAAGCCAATTTGATCACACTTTCCTTAACATTATATATATATATATATATATATATATATATATATATGATTAATATGCAATTTTAGTAATAAAGTTTTATACAAAGGGTATCTGACACAAATAAGTTTTAGAACAAACAAAAATAATAATGAATAATTAAAAATGGTGAAAATTTAATAAAACCGTTAAATTTGACCTAATGACGTTAAATTATAAGAGAAGAAAACCCCTAACGGCATTAGGTTCAATTTAAAGGTCTTGTTAAATTTACACCACTTTTAATTTTTCATTATTATTTTTGTTTCTTCTAAAACTTATTTATGCCAGACGTCCTTTAATTTGGACAAAACTTTGTTGTTAAAATTACATTTTATTGTTAAAATTACACTTTAACTCTATATATATATAATTCCTTTTTTTAATTAGTTGACGTGACTCTTATATTCTAATATCTTTGCTTCTACTTTTTCATTTATTTTTTTTCCACTTTGCCTTATACTTTTTTCTTAGTCTAATTTCTCTGAATCTTCATTATTTTTTTCCACTTTGTCTAGCCTTTTATCTTTTAATTTTTACAGTCTCAAAGGCCGCGCAGGTTTACTATCTTCATTTTTTCTTCACTTTGGTGTCCTAAAATGAATGACTCTGATAATATATTAAATTATTTTTAGTGAAAAATGCGTATATTATATTTATCTTTCTATTAAAATAGCTTAAGCCAGATTGATATAGGACCAAATGATATAACTTCTCTTAATATTATTACATAGCTTCAACCCTTTTTCTAATTTGTTGATGTATGACTCTTATATTCTAATAATTAATCACTCATTTGCTCTCTCCCCTGTTTTCAAACTTCACTCTCCGTTCCTCACATCAGTCTGGGACTCACACAAAGAGCAAACACAATTAATTAATTTGTTTGAGAGGAGAGGCTGTAGTTATTATGTGATCATCCTCTATTGGGTCATGAGTTAAAGGTCTTCATTGAGAGGGTGATTGATATGAGAAGGTTAAGGGTGAAAATTTGCTAGGGAGCCAAGTAACTACTCAAGAGTGTTGGGTATTCGGAAACTTTTCAAGGAGCAATGTTGCTTGAGAGGTAATAACTAAAATGTAACAAGTTTTCCCCTTGTCATTAAAAATGTTAATAGTCAACATCATTTTTTTAATGGTCAATATTATATTTTTAACGGTTAAGGTAAATTTTCTCTTTTTTTAACACTACAGGGGCAAGATTGCTTCTCAAAAGAATTCTGAATATTGAGCGCTCTTGAGTGGTTACTTGTGAGATAAAATTGCATCTTAACCCAATATGAGAATGGTTAAGATCTTCATTGGGAAGAACATATTTGGGAACTGGAGAATCCTCATCGTCTTGGTGTTTTCAAGTCACATGATTATATTGTCACCTAACATATCTCATTAACTTTAGCTTAAAGCAAGCATGCAAGTACTAAACAAGATTCTCTTTGGCCCTTAAGAAAACAACCTTAAGAACAAGTTTCAAGAAATGGGTAGTCAGTATACCTAGAGCTGGGAATCAGGGCCGGGCAGGGCTGGCCCTTGACGGGCTAGGGCCTAAAAGGGCCGGCCCTACAGGGCCCGAGGTAAGAAAAATTGTCGTTTTTCAAAGCCCGGCCCGAGAGCATGAGGGTCAGGGCCGGCTCGCAGGGCTTGAAGCTATTTACACAAGATTTAACTACACATCTACACGCCTCATGCAATAAAACAAATATTGTTACTAATTCATATTCAAAGGTAAAAAATAGTATCCACAAATAATTCACAATCCGCACAAAAGTATAAGAAGGCAAGAAGTTAAATATTCTAAGCAACATGAGTATGACGACTATCATTTTCATCTTCTTCACCACTATCATCAATTTCAAGAAAATTTGATTGTGCTTCAGTTTGAGTAGTAGGCTCTACTTGAGGGTAAAAATATCAATAATTTCTTCTCCCAAATCATGAATATATTCATAATCTTTATATACAACAAAAAATAATCTAAAATGACAAATAACTCTATAAAAAACATAAAATACAAATAAATTAGTAAATTACCATCATATGTGAAACTTTAGAGTAAATAAGAAATATCTAACGTATTTTTCTTATAAAATAAGAAATATCTTTTATAAATTTTTTATTTTTATGATTCTTAATACAAAATATTCTTATGAAACTTAATTTTAAAAAAGATAATAACAACTAAATATTTTCAACATCATTAACAAAATATAAAAGATCAATAATATTATTATCATATAAATAATTTTTAAAAATAAAAAATATATCAGGGCCTAAAGGGCCGGCCCTTTTAGGCCCTCGGCCCTACAGGGCTGGCCCTTTTAAGCCCGCGTTTACTTTTTAAGCAAAATTTTCAAGCCCGGCCCTTGTAAATTCAGGGCCTAAACGGGCCGGCCCGATGGGCTCGGCCCGTTTTCCCGGCTCTAAGTATACCCTACTACATGGTTAGAAGTGTAAAATGCTTCTCTATTGTACTTGTTGAGAGAAGCATGCATGTCAAATCTCTTTGGTAAATCTGAATTTGCCAAGAATAGCCATCCATAGGCGACGAGATTCGCCTTGTCCTCCGCCACCATATTGTTGCCATCTTTCCGATCATAGCCTCCAGTGACAATAAACTTTCCATTGAATGCCTTTCTCATTGGCAAGGGACTGTGTGGATCACTCTCATCTTTTTCTCCCATAGTCTTCATTCTTGGCTCTACTATGTAGCAATACAAAGTACCATATTTGTATAGGGAATTGACCATGTATAGGCCAAGTTCTTGAGGATTGGAGTCTTCACATTCACAATAATTTGAAAAGGTGATAGCCTAGTTCCTACTTATTAACCACAATAAAAATCAATCTTCTCAAAATAACAGAAAGAGGACAGCTCTGCAAATGGTGTAAGAATGAATTCTAGAATGATCTTTATATGTAATATGTGTAGGGTTGATATGATTTTGTATATCTAAATAGGACAAAGATGTACTACATAGATCATAGAATACAATTACATTTCTCATCCTTTATTCATTTGCTTGCTTCTCTGTAATTCAGAATGAGTTTTATTTCTTTCATTGTTTTTACATTCAGTATGGTATTAGGGCATTGACTGATGATATAGTGTCAGAATGATGGAAGCAACGTCTGAAACTTACGGTGCTCTTAATTCATTAACATGTAGAGCAACCACTACTGCTTCACCTTCAAATTGCACTCACTTCATTATGGTCAAGCTTAATGAAGAAAATTATTTGATTTGGCATACTCTGATGCTACCTTATCCATAGTCAGCATATATTTGGATATATTGATGGTACAAAAGTTGCACCACCATCAAAGTTGCCTACGTGCCTTCCAAATCCAGAGTTTCTGGAATGGTTTGACAAAGATCAACTTGTACTATCAATTTTAATTGCTTTCATATATGAAAACTTGATTCTAAGAGTAATGTGTCATAAAAATTCTAGAGCTATGTGGCTTGCATTAGAGACTCTGTTTTCATAGCAATCTTAGGCACGTTATGTTCAGTTACATCAGAAACTAACTAATCTTAAAAAAGGAGGTGAATCGATTAGTTCTTACCACCATAATGCTATCTTAATTGCTAATTCTCTAGCAGCAGTAGAAAATTCCATAAGTGATCTTGATTTCAATACTTATCTGCTTGCTGGATTGGGATCGGATTTTGATCCAATTGTGACTTCTCTCACTACTCAATGTCATTTACTATCGATTGAGGAAGTTCTTAGTCACTTGTTGGTTTTTGAAACACGTTTAAATCAGTAGCACTCTGTTTCTGCAACCTCTGACTTAGTTGTTAATGCTGTAATAATGTCTTCTCCAAACTCATGGTTCTCAGCATAACAGAGGTGGTTGTTCCATTTTTAATTCATGAGGAAATTTTATAGGATTCAATGGTGGGTACCGTGGCCGAGGTTCCCAAGGACGAAATAATCATGGTGGTGGTTATTCACAGGGCCAACAATCTTTTGCTAATGATTCTCCTTGTCAAATTTGTCGCAAGTTTGGGCATGATGCTCTAGTATGTTTTAATCGATACAATAATACTTATTAGGCCTTTGCTCCATCGTCTATTTCTGCCCATTATTCTAATTTGGGTTCTGATAGTGAGGCCTTATGGTATCTAGATACTGGTGCTACACATCATATTACTTCAAATTTATCTAATCTCAATCTTCAATTTGAAGTGTACTCTGGTTCTCCTGTTCGTGTTGGTAATGGTGCACCTCTTCAAATTCAACACCATGGCACAAGCTTTCTTTCTACTAATGGTGGCTCCTTTATTCTTTCTAATATTCTTCATGTTCCATATATTACCAAAAATTTACTTTCTGTTTATCAATTATGTAATGATAATAACGTCTTTTTTGAATTTCATGGTGATCATTTCTATGTCAAGGACTCCAAAACAAGGACTCCACTACTTTAAGGTCTTCCTAAAGGACGCTTGTATCCATTTCCTTCCTCTATCCAGCCAGAAGCTTTCTATGGTGCTCGTACTTCTTTTCTTTAATGGCACAATTGTTTAGGAGATCCTGCTTTTTAAGTGGTTCAGAAAGTTCTCTCTACCAATAAACTTCCACTTTCTTCTAAGATAAATCATCATTAATGGTCTTCTTGTTGTCTCTCTAAGAGTCATGTTCTTCCTTCACCAGCATCTACTCATCGTTCTAAAGCTCCTTTTGATTTAATTTTTTGTGATGTATGGGGTCCTACTCCAGTAATTTCCTCTAATGGTTTTTGTTACTATGTTTCATTTGTAGATGACTTTTTCTCATTTTATTTGGTTCTATCCAATTAAAAGTAAACATGAAGTTATCTTTGTTTTTTATTCCTTTAATAAATTAGTGTCTACTTATTATAATTCTTGTATTCGCTCTTTTCAATATGATTAGGGTGGTGAGTTTTGATCTTTACATCGTATTCTTATCTCCCTTAGTATTTTTCATCGAATCACTTGTCCTCATACTCATACACAAAATGGAACCATTGAGCGTTGTCATCGCACAATTGTTGAGACAGTTCTTGCTCTTCTGTCTCATGCTCATGTTCCGACAAACTACTGGTCTTATGCCTTTGCCATCGCATCATATCTTATAAATCGTTTGCCAATTCGGGTGTTGAATTCTCAAAGTTCGTATGCTATTCTTTACAACCAACAACAATATTATAATTTCCTAAAAGTTTTTGGTAGTGCTTGTTAGCCCCATCTACGTCCTTTTACTTCTAATAAGCTTGACTCTCGTTCTACTTTATATGTTTTTCTGAACTATACTTCTCATTACATAGGATATCTGTGTTTGGATTTAACCACTGGCCGTATATATATCTCTCGCAATGTTATTTTTTATGAATCCAGGTTTCCATTTCTGGATCTTTCTTCATCTAATAGATCAGCTCCTTTACCAATGGCTATTTTGCCTATTATTCATTATGGTTGTTCTTTAGCTGTTCCTTTAAGGCCCATTATCCCTGAGCTATTAATACCTTCCTCAGACTTACACTTGGAACCTATCCCTAATTGGGTGTCTCAGTCTTCTTCTTCAGAGTCATCACCTCCTGCACCTTCTGCATCATCTTCCTTAGTCATGGTCTCATTATTGCCTCGATCTCTCCATCCAATGATAAGCCGATCTAAGAATTTTATTTCTAAACAAAAAGCTCTCATTGACGGCATGGTCTCTTGGCCTCCACTGCGTGCGAATTTAGTCTCGGGACTTGCACCTCTCTTACCTTGCTTAGTTTTCGATACACTCAAATATCCTGGATAGAGATTAGCAATGCATGATGAATTTCAGGTGCTTATGGACACTGAAACCTGAACTTTTATTCCTCCTTCCTCAGCACAGAATATTGTTGGCTACAAATGGGTATTCCGCCAGAAATATAATCCTAATCACTCTTTTAATAAGCTCAAAGCGCATCTTATAGCAAAAGGATTCTACTAACAACCTGATGTTGATTTTTCTGAGACATTTTCTCCAGTGGTTAAGCCCACAACGGTACGGACTATTACGGACTATTATATCTTTAGCTATTTCTAAAGGTTAGTTGGTTAAACAAATTGATGTTTAAAATGCTTTTCTTGATGGATTTTTGGATGAGGATGTTTTTATGACCCAACCTCCTGGGTTTGTGCATCCTAAATTTCCTATTTATGTATGTAAGCTTAGTGCCTGTTTGGATTAGCGATAGAAACAACTTTTCTAACGTGATTTATGGTATATGAGGTAAGTTTATGAGATGAGTTTTGTCTCAACTTGCGTGAATGTACTTTTTCATCGCCAACTCAAACAGGCCCTTAATCGAGCACTATATGGTTTAAAACAAGCTCCCCGAGTCTAGTTTGTGCATTTGAGCTCTTGTTTACATGAATTGGGATTATGTTCTTCACACTCTGACTCTTCTCTGTTTATTTACAAATTTGATATCTGCACTGTATATGTTCTGGTCTATGTTGATTATATATTAATTACTGGATCTTCCTCTTTTGTCTTCTCGATGTTATTACTGCTTGTTCGCAAATCCGCAAGTGCACGGGTCGCGCCAAGTAATAAAGTGATGAGTAAGATATCGTTCTCACGAGGATTTAGTTTCAAAACCCGGTTAAGTAGAGATTATCGCACTTTTGCCTAATTCGAGTTAGACAATTATCACGGTGGATGAAAGATAGAATTATAAACTAAAAGTAAAATATAAACAAGTGATTTATGGACTAGAAATGATAATGCAGCGGGAGTTAGGATTGTTTTTCCCCCTTGCATTTCATAGGTACTCATTCAAATCCCCACGATATGAGCTCTCAAGGATGGATTATGCTAACCAAGGTAACTAATTTACCCATAAGTGCTCTCTCAAGTCTCCAAACAGGTGTTTAGTTTAATTAGTTCATTAATCTCTTAATTGAAGAATTAAACCCAGCCTACATTGCAAAACATATGTGGCTATGTGGGGTCAATGAGTGTATCTCTACCTCATCAACAAAACCATCCATCCAACCCCTGGATTTCAAGTTCCCACACGATTAAACTCAAGTTCTACACTCAATCTAGCCCTCTCAGGCGTCAACCAAGTGAACCCAACAGCCTCATTGGTGATCAATCAACAAGGAGCATTAAGAACAAAGTGAAATCAACATAAATCAACCATTTAACATAAATATAAAGGGAAAATGAGTACTTAATCCATACAAGGGTTCAAAACAATCCAAACAATAAAACTCTAGCTATACATGTTCATAAAACCCAGAAGAAACAGGGCATAAATCAGTTACAAATCAGAACAAGAGGGAAAGACAGCAGAAGGAGAGGAAAAACCAAGAGGAGAAGCTCAAATCTCTTCAAATCTTCAACTTCTAGCTCAATCTCCACCTCCAAGCTCCAAACCCTAGCAGAGCATTGTCTCCACGACGCTTCCCAGGTCCAGAGTTAGTCTCTGCTTTAAGGTTTTGGTATTTATTTACCCTAAAAATCCGTTCTGAATCAAAACGCGTAGCTGCTGTTTTCAGGTGTTGGCCGCAGCCAAAACCTTTCTAGAAGATATTTGGCCGATGCCAAAAAGTTCCTGGAGGTGCGTTGGCCGTGGCCAGCAGAAATCCTTAGCCGTGACCAAGCCTCCAGATGAAGCTTTTTGGACTTCCTTCACTCTTTTCTTGTTCTTTTATGGTGCTTTGTCCTTCTAAGCTCTTGTCCCACTTCTTGGTCATCTTTTTATGCCTCCATTGACTCCCTTGTGGCTCAAATGTTAACCTATCAATACAATGAAATCTATAAAAATAGTGTTGATGTAATTTAATACAATTTTGGGGCTTAAACAAAGAATTTAGATCATTTTAGCATCAAAACCCCTTGGTACATTACCTTTACACATTTATCCTCATTTATCTATGAAATTCACTCAAAACATATGAATAATTGAAGGTAAATATGCCAATTTGACAGGAATTTTATGGTGCTAACACTGCTCTTGGTTCTTCATTTCCTATAGAGGATCTTGGGACTTTACACTATTTTCTGGGTGTTGAAGCTCATTTTGTTCCATCTGGTCTTATTTTATCTCAACGAAAGTATATTTCAGATTTACTTATCAAAGCTAATATGTCTCATGCTTGAGTTGTTACTACTCCTATGGCTTCCTCTAAGTTGCTTATTGCTGATTCTACTGCCTCAAATTTTTCTGATCCTAGCCTATATAGAAGTATTGTTGGAAGTTTAAAATATTCTAGTTTTACAAGGCCTGATATTTCCTTTGCAGTAAATAAAGTCAGTCAGTTTATGCATTGTCCAAATGATTCTCATTGGACTGCAGTTAAACGTATTCTACGTTATCTGCAAGGCACTACTCACTATGCTCTTCTTTTACGATCTTCTTCTTCAACTGATATTACTGCATTTTGTGATGCTGATCTTGGAGGAGATCTTGTTGATAGTTACTCTACTGCTGGTTTTGCTATTTATCTTAGTCCAAATCTTGTTCCTTGGAGCTCTAAGAAACAACCATTAATCTCTCGCTCAAGCACTGAGGCTGAGTATAAAGCTCTTGCCATTACTACTTCTGATGTAATTTAGGTTCAACAGTTGTTACAAGAACTAGGTATTTTTCTCTCGGTACCACCTTTATTATGTTGTGATAATTTGGGTGCTACATATTTGGCTGCCAATCCTGTTTTCCACTCAGGTGCTAAACATATTGCCTTAGACTATCATTTTGTGAGGGAAAGTCTGGCTGCTAAGACACTTCACATTACTCATATCTTAGCTAAAGATCAAATTGAAAATATTTTCACCAAGCCTCTGTCTTCATCTAAATTTGGCTTTTTCTGTTTGAGTCTCACAGTCCATCCTGTCCAGTTTGACTTGCAGGGGAGTATTAACCACAGTAAAAATCAATCTTCTCAAAATAACAGAAAGAGGACAACTTAGAAAATGATGCAATAATGAATTCTAGAATGATCTTTATATGTGATATGTGTAGGGTTGAGATGATTTTATATATCCTATAAATAAGACAAAGATGTACTGCATAGATCATGGAATACAATTACATTTCTCATCCTTTATTCATTTTCTTGCTTCTCTGTAATTCAAAATATGTTTTATTTCTTTTATTGCTTTTACATTCATTACTACTCTATCTCCTCCTACCTTATTAGTAACAGCTTTAACCACCTTAAATGGAGATTGACACAAGTTCTCTAGCGATCTGCCATATTTATTAGTTCGATCATTGACCTGATCTTTCATAAATTGGTCAATAAGGTAACCATGGGCACCATGTATCTCAACCCCATCAAAACCTACATTTGTACAAGTATCATCTTGTTATGTAACTTTGTTGCATTTGGTTACAATGTCAGGCATATATTTCTTATATAGGTGCCTTTGGTAGTACTTTGCCTCATAAAAACTTTTAGCCTCTCTAAATTCATTGACAAATATTTCGATTTGGTACATTCATATATACGTGCCTTTGATATTACTTTGACATTTAAAATTGAAAAAAAAATGCTATGTCACATTCATTATCCATAGAAGAAGATATCAAGATTAAATCTGATAACTTGATTAATTAGATGCTACTTCCTTCGGCGTAAATAAGATTTAGCCAGAAGGACTGAGATTGTACTTATATAAACTTGTTGAATTATAGCTTGAACAATGTTTAAAACTAGAAAAGAAAAGATACAATTTGAATAATATATTCATATTATCAAGAGAATCTTGATACACATAGCTTATTTATAAAGTTACCTGTTTTTTTCAAAGCAGTACTTAATTAGATTTATTATTGTTAAAATGGTCTGATTTGTTTGTGACATCATTTGCACCCTTATGTTTCATATCTGGTCCTAAAGTCCAAATAAAAGAGGAGGGCTATGCCAGACTCTTGACGTACAGCTAACGTAAAACTCCATTGAAACTTTTATGATACGAGTCAATAAAGAAATTATGCTAAAAAAAGATACATATCGGCTTCCATAGCATTACTGGCAACAAGTATGAACTGATTGATGATTTGAGGAATTTCATTTTTTCTTAGCCTTCTTGGAGGTGTATATTGTGCAACATCAATACCATTACTTCGAATTTGTGGAGCAACTCCCTTGTTTGTACAAGATATTGGGGCTTCCCCATTTGGCTAAAATTCTTTTCAAAATCTCAATTGTAAGTTCAAAAATTACCGACAGGTTCAAGAATATGAGGTAGTAGGGAAGATGATGAAGAAGAAGATACAAGGTATACAATATACTATGTCTGATCCT
Source organism: Albizia julibrissin (assembly GCA_037074505.1). Taxonomy (NCBI): domain Eukaryota; kingdom Viridiplantae; phylum Streptophyta; class Magnoliopsida; order Fabales; family Fabaceae; genus Albizia; species Albizia julibrissin. The sequence continues at coordinate 18,693,399 of CM073486.1, read as the reverse complement.
TAATATAAAATCTACTTAACTAATTTGGGTGGACTAAGGAAATGAAATAAATTGGTTAGTTTAGACAATTATGACATGATGATCTCCCTAAAACACTTTTATGTAACATCAGATTATATATCATTTTATTAGTTAAATAAATTAGTTTAGAGAAAATGATGAATATAAGAGATAAAATAGATTGAGATCTTATATTTAAAACCAAATAAAATATAGGAGGGCCGAGTACTGTATCTAAACTTGAGACCCTTCCAGCGTGCCAAATTTGACAAAAGAAGATACCACCTTTGTCATGAGCAACATCCATAATAGGTTTAAATGATTCCACTTGCTCTTTCGTCTATATGCCCGGTGTTCGTGGATACCTTTAATAATATTCAAACAACACAAATAAGAAACACATTGAAACATCAAACAGTAATGGGATATGATAATTCACATAGTGAATGATAATTCAGCAGTAAAAATTAGGAAAAATCAGTATGAGGTCTCAAAGATCAAGAAATGTAGGGCTTGTTTGATTTTATTCTCTATTATTATTCTCAAAAACAGTTTTATAAAACAGTTTTTGGAAATAAATTTAAAAAATAAAAAAACAAAAAAAATCTATTATGATAGTTGTTTTGAAATTGTTTTTTGAAGAGATATGGCAGTACGTCGCCGGTGGTAACTTGACAATAGTTGTCACTGGTAGTGTAGTATCGATAATGGATAAACAACAGCCTCAAAAAATAAAAAATAGGAAAAAAATTAAAATTTTTTTTGTCTTTTAGTTTTTTAAAACAACTTTTCATTTTTTGGTTTTAAAAATAATTTTTTGAAAATAGTTTACCAAATAAGTTTTAGGGAAAATTGTAAAAAAATACCTTTGGGGCAAATTAATTGCCAAATGTTATCACGCGCACAAACAATCTTCTATCGTGTGCAAACAATTTTCCGTGTTCAAAAATCTTTCTACAAACATGCAAATATCTTCCGTTGTGTGCAAAATATCTTCCGTGTGTATGCAAAATATCTTCTGTTGTTTGCAACAGATCTTCTATGGTAGCATTTAGCAATTAATTTTCCTCAAATGTATTTTTTAACAATTCTTCCTAAGTATTATTATTTTATTGTTTTTAAAAATAAAATCAAATAGCCCCGTAATTACTAGAAAGTCACTCACAAAAAGTGGACATCATGTATTGATAAATTTTGATGTGAAAGAAATAATAATATATTCATAATGCTAACTTGTTGTGAGATTTTTTTTGTGTGATTATAATTCTTTCTTGGAAAATCATATTGATTATTTTTGTAAAAAAAATTCTATGTACGACTCGAGCAGTGTTAGAAACTGCAGCAGATTCAGCTATGAGAAGACCCCCTTTTGAAGTTTGTTGAGAGTAATATAAGACAACATGAGGCTAAGGATCATCATTGTAAAATATCTGTCTGGTCAATGGCGCCAAAACAACTCTGTATACCAAAAGAAAGTAGGTGGAATCATATTTCATGTGATTCCATTATTAGATAGAAACAAAACTTTTGGACCATTATATTTTGCTCTTATCTAAATTCTCTTAGACCTTTCTATCCCTCTCCACCACTACTACTACTACTACTACAAAAAAATATAATTGTGGCGCTTATTTAATATTACTCGTAGCCCTTGATAAGCGCCACATATCTCAACCCCACTAGAAGAAGTTATGGACTTACCCACAAGCGCCACAATATGTATATTTTATTTTATTTAAATACTACCTAGGGTGATGCTTCCTCTATGGTTTTCATTTTTTTTAATTTAACTTAGGGTGACGCTTTCTATAGAAAGTGCCACAGCAAGTTTGAACTTCCTATGGCACTTACTCAAAGAAGCACCACTCAAGACCTTTTTTTTAATTTTTTTTTTGAATTCATACCTCTTGTGGCCTTTCTCAAGAAAGTGACACATGAATTTTTTTTAAATATATATTTTGTATTTTTTATTCAGACCCCCTATAATGATAATAGAAATATAAATTTGTATATCCAAGTAAATCATAATGGAATAACTCAAAATTGATACAAATAGATAACTAATTAACAAAATCAAAATTAAATATATTTATTCAATTATGAATGAAAGACAGTAAATTCAGCTACTTAAATACACACAACAACAATAGGCAAACAAATAACCTAGCACCTTATATAGTAGCTAGCTAGAATATTGCCTGAGCACGTATTCACACTATTCCTCGATGACTTCATTGACCTGATGGTTAGTCAAATTGTCACAACATTGATCTTCATAATACTATATAGATACAATCATGCAGACAATGAATTAAAATCACTAAAAATTAATTATCAAACGCTAGTCAATTAAATTTAAAACACAATATAAATTAAACTAAAATGACTTACTTTTAGTGGAATATGAGGCTGATCATAGGTAATTACTGTAAAGGGCAAGTTTCACCCAAGAGGGGGGGGTGAATTGGGTGATACCAAATTTTTAAGATTTTAAACTGAACAAGGTGAAAGAGAAGATGAAGGAATTTGAACACAGAGAGTTATACTGGTTCAGCCACAAGTTACTACTGCCTACGTCCAGTCCCTAGAGGTTTCCACCTATTGAGATTTTCAATATTCTTTCAAGATTCAGTTGGCTCTTGGAAAGCACAGTACAACAGCTATCCTTGCAAGGACTACGAGCAGAAATGTTCTTTGACTCAAAACTTTCTCTCCCCCTCACGACAAGGCTTATGAGCAAAGTGACTTCAATGAACTCTCTCAGCTTCACTCATAAGGAAACACTCAACCCTCTCAAGGTCCCTTTACCTTGATATGAAGATTAAAATGAAAAGATTTACAGAAGAAACTCTCTTACAGAGCATATGAATAATCACTGAAGCTCACAATACAAGTTAAAAAGATTGAAAACTAATAAGCTCGTTTTTGTGTATATTGCAATTGTAGTTCGTTCAGAAAAATCTCTGTATTTGGTGCGTTTGTGAGGATTAGCTTTTATTGATCTTTTTCTGACCATTACAAATGTTTCCGTTGATAACATCGTAATGGGCATTTGAGTTTTTGAGACATTCTATCGTGCAGTGCCTGATTTCTCCATGTTTTCCGTAATTTCCATGGTCCCACTTGTTTGTGCATGTTCATTTGCATAATGTCTATCTCCCACTGAGAACAAAGCTCAAATATGTTAAAACATGAATAATCAATGATTAAATAACATATAGATATTTTAGAATTCATCTTCGAATGATTATATTTCTATCAGCATCATGAACTTGAGTTCATCCCTTCAAACTCGAGTGTGAATTCAATATAAACTCGAGTGCTAACTGATGCACTCGAGTGCAACCTATTTTTCTTTATTCTTTCCTTGCTTCTGATAATGATTTTGAAGAGAACTCAAGTGAAAATTGTTCAAGGACTCAAGTGCATGAAACAGAACTCGAGTGTGCATTATGTTTACTCAAGATAGATGTTCTCAGGTGTAAACTTCCAAACCAACACTCGCAGAACTCGAGTGCTGAATATCATACAAACTCAAGTGTACTTATTCAAACTCGAGTGTCGACCTTATCCTTAGGTTAGCTCTTCTTGGGTGTAAACTCTCAAGCCAAAAACTCACATAACTCGAGTGTGGTATTAGTGTAGAACTCGAGTGCTCCGGTTACAACTCGAGTGTATCTCATTTCTTCAAGTTTACAAGTCTCTCGGGTACAAACTTCCAATATAACACTCTCGTCACTCGAGTGCATCTCAGATGAAGAACTCGAGTGCTTAACCCCGGACTCGAGTGCAACATTTTTTTCTCAGCAACATAACTTTCGGGTACAAACTTTCATATTTGCACTTTCAGAATTCGAGTGTAGCATATGTTAAGAACTCGAGTGCAATGACTCAAACTCGAGTGTAATGCTTGTTCTTCCAATGACTTAACTCGCGAACACAAACTCTTATCCCAAAACTCTCAGGACTCGAGTATATATTTATTCAGAACTCGAGTGCAATTTCTCAGACTCGAGTGCTATTGTTCCTGGCAAACATTTCACTTCAAATTTTATTAGTTCACAACAGTAATTGGATAGAAAATTTTGAATAGAACTCGAGTGTCCAATTCAAGACTCGAGTGATATGGTCAGAACTCGAGTTTAGCAGACAGAACTCGAGTGTAGCAGCATTTTGACAGTGTATATAAGCCATAAGTTCTAACTTGCTTTCGTTGATAAAATTCACTTAATATATTCAAACAATACTTCTCATTTCCTTGCAAAACATGTAATCACTATTTTGTTATCATCAAAACATGTGATCCAACAATTACATCCTTCATAAATTTCATAACGTAATACCCGCAATCATTGTTATTGGGCTAGAAAGGGCACTACAACAATATAATGAAATAGTTAACTAAATTTTTGAATAAAATTTGGCTAAAATCAAAATGCAAGTAAATTCATATATCAGTACCCATATCTTTTTACAAGTATAGCTACTGACAGGGTCATTAGATTTAGAATAGCTTAAGGAGGCAGATGCTCTATATGTAATCAATGCATTAAGAAAACAATTATAGAAATTAATTACTTTTGGTTATTCAATGACACATGCAAATATATATTTACACACATACACACACGTATATATACTTACCTATTGAATAGTCGCAACATATCAGGACGGTTATCTGGAAGACCTTTTACTAGAGGATCTATATAGTAAATACGAGGGCTAGAAGGTGCCGCTGCATTGATAACAATCTGCCCTAAAATATTTTGAAAGTTTTTCTTTAACCATGCATGTTATGGTAAAAGTTAAAAAATAAAAAAAATATAAAGTGAAATACTACCACTAATAATAACTTAATTACCCCGCATTGTATGGCACCAGAAATAACATATTTGGTTTTGCTCTCTTTCTAAAGTAATCTTTTAGATCATTGGATTAATCATCGAGATCTACTTTGCCCCTGTGTTGTGCAATGAGATAAGGGTTGACAAATGAGAACTAGACCCTTTGTGTGTCTAGCAAGATGTCATGGTACAAGTGCCTTTACAGAGAATAAAAAATATGATTAAATAAAAAAATTAAAAGATAAATAATAATAACAACGATAAATGATAATAATCAAGTACCTAATCCAGATGTTGATTACTGAAGCACCAAGCCATCCACAATTCAAAATTTCACCCAACACATCAGCACTAACATGTTCAGCTATGCCCTAAACACTATAGATGTGTCTATCAAATGGTAATGACATACTTCCTTTGCCTATCAACCTAGGTGTAATGGAATCTATCGTGTATATGTTTGATCAATCCCGTGACACACCAAATGATCTAGCAAATCAAGAAGAGCTCCCTCCCTAACCCTTATTCTTCTTTATCTCCCTATCTATCCTCTCTGCTCTAATTTCGACAAGTAAAGCTATTTGGTATGAGAGATTTGGAAGGGAAGAGGGGAGAGAAAATTTTTGTAAGCTGGATTTAAGAAAATTGAAGAAGTGGGGTTATAAAATTTTAAAAAATATATATAAGATGATAGATAAAAGAGTAAGAACAATCAATTAGAAACTTTTAACCCCACTCTTTAAATTTCTTAAATCCAACTCAGAAATTTTTCCTCCCCTCACTCCTCCCTCATACCAAGGGGCATTCTTGTCTTTTTCCATCTAAGCATTCCTTCCAAGCATCATGTTGATATTCATACCAAACAAATTCTATATATGATAAGATTCCTATACACCAATCATATAGATGCAAGTGACTTGCAATGATATACTACTTCATATCCTTTATATATAAAATTCAATTGTTAATAAAGTTAAATAAATTACTTTAAAGTGTGTGTGTAAGTATTTTAAGGAGAACATATAAAATATGCTATAATTAAGTCATTTATTTAAATTTCTTAATCTTTCTAAATTAGTCAATTGAGTCTTATATTAAAGAGGATGAGGAGGAGTGATTTCAATCGATACATCTTGATATAAAAGAAGGCACATCTGGAATCTCTCACAAACACTTGATCAACATAAATTTACAGCATAAAATAATGAAGAAATTAATTAAATTCCGGGAGAGAATGCAAGTATAATACCTATGTAATAGATTGAAATTTCCCATCTTGTATGGTGTAAGAAGATGAATAACAAGAGTTTCACCAGCCATTTCTGAGCATAAAAATACTAATAGTGCTTTTTTCTGCAAATTTATTACGAAAGTTAGTGCAATATTATTATGGGAATATATATAACTGGAACTTGCACACACTATTGCAAAAAATACTTTTTAGACCAGTTAAAAAAGATATTTTAGACTGGTTCTGGAAACGGTCTTGATACACCCGATCTAAAAAGTCTGTGACTTTTTAGACCGATTAAAAAACCGGTCTAAAAGTCATAACTTTTAAGACCGGTTGTGATCACAACCGGTCTTAAAAGTCTGACGATAAGACCATAAGTCCTTCATGTTATGACCTTTCTGACTTTTAGACCGATTTTTCTTAGCATCATAGTATCGGCAAGGCAGCACGTTATCATCTGGAAGCATGTCCTTAAAGGCCTAAAGTGTTTCTAAAAAAACTCTTATCGCTCTATCCATGTTGTGCACCCTGGGTACAGCGGCTTCTCAGCATCACTGCACTTATTACCGTATGCATGTGATTGCTCAAAAGCCTCTTCTCCTACATCACGAATAATATCCTCTATCCGATCGCCAGATCTGTGTCATTATCATCAAAGGCTACTCCCCCTTATTGAGCTGCGCTTGGAATTTCTAATTCTTCACCATGCCATACCCATACTGTATAACTCTTACAAAATCCTTCACAAATTAAATGAGTATATATATCTCTAGCACTTAGTTGCTTCTCATTCAAACATTGTACACAAGGACAATAGAACATCCCACTATCATTACCGGAATTTCTTCTAGCAAATTTCAAAAAATCCCTCACCCCATTATTCAACATTAGTCCGTTTAGCGTTTACCCAACTATGATCCATATATTTCAACACCTTTTTTTCCTTCTTTTCTGTATATTTTTCCCCCTGGAAAAGGCAGGAGTATGATGAGAGTATGAAATCATTACACTCATCAAATTACCTAGTTTAATAGAATTCTTCTTCAGATGTAATTACAGTCTGTTCCATTTTCTTCAAGTAATTTTTTCCCTTTCATAGAGTTCTTATTTCTATTCAAGGGACCACTACAATTATATCTGATTTTGAAGACATAAATAACGAAATTGATAGACTCAAGAAAGAAAATGATTCAACAGATTAAACAGGTTCATAACATCTTCAAGGGACCACTTCAACAGAAAGAAATTGATAAACAACCCAATTATATATTCAACAAATTCAACAGAAAGAAATTGATATGCAAAATGCGAAAGGTCAAGCACTTGTGATTGAACAGATTCATAACATCCAAATTTGTAAATCACAGACCACATCATCAAGGAATTAACTGAGATAGAGGAGACATTACTCTTACCTGGAGGTAGTGACCTTCGATTGTGGCTTGAGGAGCAGGAGGAGCGGTGGTTGCAGCGGCTGGAGAACACGGAGGAGATAAATGTGAAAAGATAGAGCACAGTCGGAGATTCCGCTCCAACGGGTGTAATGATAAGAAGGCGGGAGGATTTTAGGTCGGAAAATAGAGAAGGAGGAGGCGGTGGTGGCGGTGGCTAGAGCAGAGGGCGGAGAAAATGGTGGAATATGACCGGAGAAGAAGGAGCAGAGTTGAGATGAAGCTTTCGCGGTGGTGGCAATGACAGGGAGGGAAACGAAATGGAGGGGGATTAGATTTGAATTACCGGACTTTTAAGACCGTTATTCAAATAACCGGTCTTAAAATTTAAGACCGGTTATTTGGATAACAAGGTCTTAAAAGTCCGGTTTTATATATAACCGGTCTTAAAAACAGACCGGATTTTTTTTATTTTCTCAGTTAATTTTTAGACCGATTTTTATTTTAACCGGTCTAAAAAATAAAAAAAAATATTTTCTCTTTAAATAATTTTTATTTCTGTTATTTTTAAGACCAGTTATTTAAATAACCGGTCTAAATAATTTTTTAAGACCGGTTTTTAAAAAAATCAGTCTTAGAAGTTTCTCTTAATTACAAAATTGCCACCGCGTTTTTCTTTTAGACCTTTTTTGCGAAAACCGGTCTAAATGTGGCGATCTAAATATCTTTTTTTTTGTACTAGTGGCACATGCAAATTAAAATATGAATTGAGGATCGACCATTAATTGATGAATCTTAATTAAGTGCTTTAAGTATAACTGTATTTAAATTTTTTATTTAAACATAACTGTATTTATTTTCTTATTTAGAAAACATTTGGAGACTTTTATTTTCTGAGATCCCCCTTTCGTGCTTTAGAAGGAGACAAAGATGACCTTAAACAAATTCAAATAAAGGCATATCGAGGAGGCATCTTAAAGCAGCCACGAAACGTCATTTAGAGTCCCCATCATGCACACAGAGAGAGAGAGAGAGAGTTATAATTGTAAGGTTCTATAAAAATGTTGATAAGTAACCACCGAGCGTTTAGGTCAACTGGTAAGGGATTGTCCTAACTTAACCACGGGTCTTGAGTTCGAGACGTGGGAATGCAGCAGCGTGGAGTGGTAGAGGCTTTCCCCCGAAAGGGGCCAATCCGGTCTCGATCCGGATTAGTCTGGGGCAGTTGATGTGCCTGAAAGATGGCCTGCCCTGGGATACCGGATGTACTACGCAAAAAAAATGTCGATAAGTAGTAATCATTTTTATAAATCCTTGAGAGGGAAGTTTTTTAAATCTGAATTTTTTATGTAAAATAAATTTGTTAACACATCAATGAATGCCACCTTTCGTACTGTTCATTCAATAATCTTTGATAAAAGCTTTGAAATAAATATGTATGGGTAAAACAAAAGGATAGATATAATAAGATTCATAGAGATGTTTTGAAAGAGATGGCGAACAGCTTTGCTTTTTCTATTGTTTGGTGAAGCAATAACAAATATAGTTATGTGACATGCATGCTTTTGGTCGGCTCATTTAATTTCAAGCAAACCTCATCCCCAGGTTTTTTAAACTATATATTTAACTAGAAGGTAAAAGAAAACTACATATTTAACTAGCTTCTTATTGAATTTGGATATTTTCTAGAAATTAAGTAGCTTCTCTATGGATTTAACTTTTCATTCATAGTTTGAACCATGTGAGGGTCACAATAAGCACGATCGATAGCAGTTATAAGCTAACTTTTTACCAACTAGGTTAACCTTTTTTGTCATAATTAGGTTTTATTTTTAGTAGTTTTCAGTTTAATTTTAAGTTAAATATTAATATAACAACATTTAATTGTAGAGTCACTATGTATTTGTTTTAGCTTAAATCCTTACTGGATAATTAATTTTTCGTCAATTATATTATAATGCTTCTTATGAGAAAAGACTTTTGGGATTGTTAGAATGTAATTAAAGGAGACAAACACGAACAACTCAAACTATAGGCCTCGTTTGGTAGGAAGTACTAAATTTTGAGGGATTAGGATTGAGTCTGGGACTGGGACTGGGACTGGGATTAAGATTTTAAATTGTGTTTGGTGCATGGTAATATTTGGAGGTACTGTTTTAAGCAATTTTATTTCATAATTAATCATAAATTATAAAAAGACTGTAATGTCCTTATAAACCCCAAAAAAAAAACTCCTCCCTTTTCCTTAGCCCACCGTACCTCTCCAATCTTCCTCTCCAACCCTACTTCATCCGTGCCCTCGTCGACGGTGGACTGACCCAATGAGCAGGATATTAAGACTGGGAAGGACTTGCTAGAGGAGGATTTTGTCAAGAAGAATCCTGGCTTTTTCCGTATTCCTTTTTCTTGTCTCGGTGGCCAACGGCGTCACTGGCTCTGTTCATTACATAAGAGCCTCAGAACACCATGTTCCTATTGCCTTCGAAGACTCTTGGGGACATCGCTTAAATGGGTCATTGCCCATTCCGACGGGAACGGATCTGACAACCTACTTAACCGTCACGCTGATTTCAAGAAAGTATTCCTCGCCGAAGACACTGCCAGAGCGAATATCGCCCATAATTTGGTGATTCGGGTGGGCACCCAAGGATTACCAGGTATGAATCTAGAATGGATCATTCTGGTTCATCTGTGGCCAGCACTATTGTAATATCTGCGGGATCTCTCAGCCCCAGATCTGGATGATGGGGTTTTACTCAAGCATGACCTCGAGAATGAAGAAGCCGAAGAACAAGTCAAAGGTTGTGTTTTTATTACCTTGGGCTCAAAATGATGATGAAGAGGATTCGACAATGACGATGATGATTTTGTTTGGTCGGTTGTGCCTCAATTACAGAAGGCGCCGGAGGAGGATTGAAGTCCAGGCTAACATATACCCTGATTTGCGCATATCCTGGTATATGGACAAGCATTGTTGCACTTCATGTAGAGAGCCATATTTAGTACGTGCTCTTAGAAGGGAAGTGTATGTCACCTGTCAAAATTGTAGACAAAAATGAGCATCAATTTCATGAAGCTTTCTTTCTGGCTTCAAACTTTATCATAAATAACTTTGTGATTTCCATCACATCAGATATCTCTTTACATATATTGAACACCTTATCTAACTACTGTGCCTAGAAAACAGAGTAAAAATTGTTTACAGCTATTATATTCGTCGTTAGTTGGAGTTTATAATTCTGGATACAGAATTCAAGAGCACCTTAATCCAAATAGGATTGAGTTAGTAGCTACAGCATATGTTAGTTTACCAGCATATGTTAGTTTACCATCTTGCCAAAATAGGGCCATCACAAGTGTTGGAACTCACCAAATTTGGACGTACTTTATATCTTTTCATTTCTTCATATAAGGATAATGCTTGCTCAAAATATGTTATTTATTCTTTGTACTTGTATCTCTTGAAGGTTCCATCTGCCTATCTTGTACCGTCTCTTAAAAGTAGTATACATTTTGTTGCATGAAAAAGTAGAATAAAAAAAACTAATGAATAATCAATAAAAAAATATCTAATATTGAAATGACCAGAAGTCTAATAATTAGAATTTTTTGTGCATAATGAATAATCAATGCAAAAAATCTACCATAAAGTTAAATCATAAATCGTAGAAATTAAAATATTTATGCTATCATTTGACGAAGTACACGAGCTTTTCCCTCTTGAGGCGTGCCATAGAATGCAATCAACAATTTCTCATCGGACATCAACTTGATATAAGCTGAATCTCGTTGTTGGTCTAAAAGTCCTTCAACCTGCATAATATCAGTATAAAGAGAGTCCTTCATGTCATCCAAACGCTTCTCTCGTTCTTCAATACGCTTCTCACGTTCATCTTTGCTAATGTACATCGCTAATCGCTCACTTGCCTCTTTGAAGCCTTCAGCCAATGTACGAGCAATTCTCTCCATGCCTTGGAGTAGAAAGTCTTCACGATCGGCATTATTTCGCTTTCGCTTTTTCAAGCCTGCACTTACAGCAGATGGAGTTTGCTCATCAGGAGTCTGCTCAAATGGCGATTGCTCATTTGAAGTCGGCTCAGATTGCAAATTGTTCTCATGGGATGTATGTATGTCCCCATCATTGTGCTCTTCCAAACCAGGTTGATTATTTATCTCTTCAACGGCATCGTCATATTGTTCAGACTCCTTACCTTGTGCACGATCCTTATTAAATATAAGGCTGAACTCCTCATAATAAGGGAAAGACTTATGCCTAAACTTAGTAGCACCCTTGTGAGCCTGCAAGCACATTACATAAAATTGACATAAGGACTAAGTAAATTTGATTAACAATAAACTCTATATATATAAATATAATTAATCATATCTACCTTTATATATTCATCCCAGACTGTCTTAGGAGCGGTCACACATTTCGTTTCAGAGTTCCAACCAAACCCAGATAAGTTGAGAAGATCAGTCACCACACCATAGTGGGCTTTTAACTTTTTATATCTGGATTGGATATGAGGATGGGCCTGAATAAGGCATCCAGGTATTGTCTCATGAAATTTGTCTTTCAATGTGTTCAAGACACCAGGCCTAAGACCATTTTCACTAACAAGCTCACCCTTTTCATGCAATTCTAGCATGAAACGGATTAACAACTCGTCCTCTGCACTTGTCCATTTGTGAATATCTGACTTTCCAGATTTTTCTAACATGTTGGTCAACTGTAAGACATGTTAAAACACAAAAAGTATGCATAAAAGGAGAAGTAAAAGCAGTAAACATTTTATTAGCTCAATGATATCAACACAAAATAAACATTTCAGCTCAATGTTATACAAAACACACATCTCTTTCAGCTCAATGTTCTATGAGAAGTAAAAGCAGTAAACATTTTATTAGCTCAATGATATCAACACAAAATAAACATTTCAGCTCAATGTTATACAAAACACACATCTCTTTCAGCTCAATGTTCTATGAGAAGTAAAAGCAGTAAACATTTCATTAGCAAGATTGTTCCTAAAAGTAGCCCATTGATTAGAGCTGTCTATGTTTTGAATTGGGGGGTTGTACATCCTATCCACACCAACATCCAAGTCATCTACTTCATTTTCAAGTGGATCTATGCCGTCTTGACGAATTAAGTTATGCAAGAGGCAGCAAGCAATTATGATTCTGTTGTATGTCTTAATGGGATAAAATGATGGACTCCTCAAAATAGCCCACCGTAACTTCAAAACGCCAAAGCACCTCTCAATGACATTTCGTGCTGATGAATGTCTCATATTAAAGCACTCTTGTGCACTTCTAGGATATCGCCCTTCTCTCCATTCACTTAAGTGGTATCTTTGTCCTCGATAAGGTGCAAGAAATCCCTCACAATTGGCATATCCAGCATCAACCAAGTAATACTGACCTTGTGGAACTCTTAAGCCATTCGTCCTACTAATGGCATCACGAAGAACCCTTCCATCTGCTGCAGACCCTTCCCAACCAGGTAACACATATATAAAATAGCCATCTTGTGAGCAAACACCCAGCACATTTGTGGTTATGTCTCCTTTCCTATTCCGGTATCTTGCCTTGTCCAAAGCAGAAACTCTGACCTTAATATGAGTTCCATCTAATGCTCCTAAACAATGCTGTCAAATAGGAAAAAAAATATTACAAATTATCCGTATGTTTATACAAATTTTAATGAATATATAACATATATATATATATTTACCTTGAACCATTTCCACCTATCATCATTGGAGTCTTCTGCCACAGGCTCTGCTTTTTTGAATAAAATATGTCCGACCCTCATCATACTATGTAGAACGGAATTGAAATACCTACTAATGGTTTCTCCTGATCTATGAAAGTTATATTGTATTACTCTATTCTTCACATGATGTGCTAGTATGTGAAGGAAAATGGCAACTTGCTCATCTATAAGCATATTCTTACTAGGTTTGAGACCTCCCACATCTGTTAGCATAGAGCATAGCTTATCAAATGTCGACCTAGGCATTCTAAGTAAGTTGTAACATGCTACATCACTACTACACACTAATCTCTTTAGATAAGATCTCTTTGCGATAAAGTCCATTTTGTAAGGTATATGAATGATTCGTCGCCTCCTTAACATGAGCATCATACTCACATACAGATAAAACCAATGTATTTCTTGAGCCATGCTCTGCCACAAGAGTAACAAGTAGAGCTGGGTTCTCTTTTCTTCAGATATTGTCATAACTGTGTAAACAACCATATAAGAGTTTACAAGGGAAAATGTAGAAATTGTGATTACTAGGGACATATATATTTTTAAGAGATAAAATACATCAATAATAATCTGTACAATTCAGCCATCTGAATATTAAAATTAAATTTTCAGATTCAAACACGGCATACAAGCCTCTATAACGTCATTCCCTTTTGATTTACACAAAACCTTCAGTTCATGTAGTTTATTGGTAGTGAGACCAAATACAAAAACAATAACAACATGCCTTATCTCTTTAGTTACTCTACTTGAACCCAAGTAGTCTTCTCTAGTTTCAGTAAGAGAACAATTAAAACAGTAAGAGAACAAAAGATTCCACCCAATTAGAGTCGATTGGATTTAAGCCCAGAAAGTGCATACTAAGATACTCTAAAACTACTAAAGGATAACTGAAGAAGAAAGGAATAAACTATTCCACCATATGCTTAGACATGAAGAAATTAAAACACCTTGCTTCACTTCATGTAACAATCACAAAACCACATTTAACATTGTAAACAGTTTATCCTCTCACACCTCCAGCTAAACAATTAGAATGGATTGGATTTAAGCCCAGAAAGAGAACAATTAAAACAGTAAGAGAACAAAAGATTCCACACAATTAGAGTCGATTGGATTTAAGCCCAGAAAGTGCATACTAAGATATTCTAAAACTACTAAAGGATAACTGAAGAAGAAAGGCATAAACTATTCCACCCTATGCTTAGACATGAAGAAATTAAAACACCTTGCGTCACTTCATATAACAATCACAAGACCACATTTAACATTGCAAACAGTTTATCCTCTCACACCTCCAGCTAAACAAACATGATCTATGCATTCAACAAACATAGGTAGCTGTTATCTTCATACGAAACCAATTGCTCTCCAGTGCTAATTGTTTAAACTGTTATCTTGCTTCTTTAGAAAAAAAGAAAACTAAGTAGCTGACATAAATAATGATACCACATTGTTATATGCCAGCTAGCAGTTTCAAACAGTACAATGATAAACTCACAAGGCAAAACTAGATATAAACATTTAAAAATCAATATTTTCAACTTTCATGATATATTCTCATCTTGCACATTTCCAGTAATCAGAATATTATTGATTAGCCAAAGCCTACAAGACCAACTACAGAGATATTGATTAGCCAAAGCCCTAACTAACTCTAAGGAGACTTCTGAACTATGTTTCCAATGATTAAAAAGAGAAAAAAAGATTAAAAGTAAATGAAATTTATTGGTACATGTAGTTTAAACATGGCTCCCTTCGAGAACCCTGATAAAACAACATATCACACACTTAATTTGATACAGACAAAGAACTTTACCAGTACTTTCAAGACTTGATTATCTATTCCTCTCAGCGAGTCGAGATACTGGAAAGGTGATTGGGGGTGAAAGCGGCAGTGATGGCGACGGAGCAGGCGACGGTGAGGGAGACGGAAGAGAGGCGACGATGAAGGAGACGGAAGGCGACGGTGAGGGAGACGGAAGATAGGCGACGGTGAGGGAGACGGAAGGCGACGGTGAGGGAGACGAGAGGCGACGGTGAGGGAGACGGAAGAGAGGCGATGGTGAGGGAGATGGAAGAGAGGCGACGGTGAGGGAGACAGAAGGCGACGGAGAGGCGAGACGGAAGAGAGGCGAGACGGAGAGAGGCGAGACGCAGATTGTGAAAAGTGATGGGTTTTAGGGTAGAATGAGAAAGGGGTATTTTTGTTATTAAGTTATTTACATAAGGATATTTTTGTCTTTTTACATTTACAATCCAGGGATTGAAAAAGCAGTACCAGGGGGGAGGTGGCTTTGCAGCAATCCCACTTTCGTGGTACTCTCAATCCCTAGGTATTCGTAGTCCCTCGTACCGAACGATAGATTTTAGCCTAATCCCTGACCCAATCCCAGTCCCTACCCCCTAGTACTTCGTACCAAACGAGGCCATAGGGTTCGAATGTTCGATCCTTCTTCAACTGAGCCCCACTTATAAACTCCAACCTAAACCACCCAAAGTCTCATTATATGGTCACATTAATAAGAGAGGAAATGATTTTCATAATTTTTTTAATGTTTTTAAGGGCCATATATATTTTCTTAATAAATTGTAATTGTCTTTCCAAACCATAAAGCAGCATATTAAATAAAATTAATACAAAACTTTAAACCTTTCTTCTTCTTTTTTTTTTTGCCAGAAATAAATTTTAAAATAAACTAAAGATCATCACATGAGATAAGATCCAAAACAAGACATAGTAAACAAAAAGGCCGAAGCCCTACCAATATAACCTTAAACCTAAACAACACAACCATCACAAACCCTAAGCCTAAGTTAGAGTCAAAGAAACACACGAGCCATTGCTACAGCCGCAGCTTGAAAAAAGAAGAATCTCCAGTAACGATGCTGGAAACAAGGGATGGGGGTTTCAAGAGCCATCTTAACAGGCCCAACCCGTATGAACAGTTGTCTACTGACAAAAGAGCAGATTTACCATCATCACGTAACATCCGTCATATACAGAGAAGTGCTGCCACCGACAGAGAAAACCCATATGCCCAAAGAGACTCCAACCATTGCCACCGATTATTCCCCAACCCAAAGCTGCCAGATCTGAGCAAAAACACCAAGGACTTGCTCCAGCCAAGCTAGAGCAGATAAAAAAATGGAGTAAAGAAGCATCTCAGGTAGAAAAAGACGGAAGGATATGATGAACCTTAAATATTGTACACATGCTCAAACTCTTTCATCTCCTAAATATCCACCATCCAACCGATCTCATTGATCAATATTGCTTGATGAAGTCAAGAAAAGACGAAAACATGTATGTCAAAATTAGGGGAATTTTTAAACATTTCTACGCTCAAAGTATCCCCAAAAGGCATGAAAATCGCCTGTAATTATTATTTTTGCGAAAAATCAACGGTTAAAAAATATATGAATATACAATATATGATTTGTAACATAAGTATCAGCGATTTATTTACTTGTCACTTCTTTCTTAAAATTCTTCTTATAGCTTTAATTTATGTTTGCTCTTGAGTGTTCTCTTTACCTCAGCTTACGTTTGAGCCTAGTTGTTTGTTAGGAGAGAACCTCATTAGCAATGGAAACTCATTCCAAATAAACATGAAATCTCTCAAACAACCGTTACAAGCACAACAACACATCACACACATCTTTGCTATACAAAAATAAATGAAATAGAATTTATACGCGATTTCATGTCAACTAGAGCTCTCGTTTTCCTCACAATCCTTGGCTGAGGGGAGAATTCCATGCCCTAACCCCTATTAGGGAAGAAACTCGTTGCTCTAATCGCTAACTATAACTTACTCATGCCAATAAATGGTAATCATCAATAATATCCAAATAAATTCACAAAACCAAATCATTCAATATTATTCGTAAATCATATGCAACTTCAGCGCAATAAATTAAGGAATGAATCCATATAATCATTCAAGCAATATTTGTTTATTTTACTTGGTCCATGACTCAGATATCCAATTTCCTATTTTTTCATTCAACTTTAAATGATAAGTGAAAAATATGTCACTTTAATATTATCTTGTCCTTGGATAAACCTTTTCCCTCACGTAAGAACATGAAAAATTCTAATCACCAATTGTCCTCGTGATAACTAGACCTAGTAATAACAATTTATCATCCTTAATCTTGTACTTTTGTTTCTTGAAATATTGTTTTGATGCCTTAAAAATATGTTTGGGACTCACTTATCATATTCGAGGATTTTTTTCTTAATTCACCCGATAACTTCGGATGCTCTTGGTTAACACCAATTATCCTCAAACTTGGTCTCTGTTTTCTTAACTTTCACATCATTAATTTTTCCTTCATATTAATCATAGTAGAATAATTAGACATAAGCAAATTTCCTATAATTAGCTATTGGGATCTCTCTTTTTCTTCTTTCACTTGTTTGGAGTTCCTTAGCTTTTATCACTTTTGTTATCCAAAACTTCCTTCTTATACTTACAACCACGCAGGTTCAATTATTTATTTTTCAAACTTTATCTTTTTAATTTAGTTTTGACAAGTCTCTCAAAATTACATAATGCTTTATCATTGTCTTTACATAATGCAACATCCTCTCTTGCCTTACAATTTTCTTAATCTATGAATCTTATAACAATTTTTTAATTGTACCATCAACCACTAATGATATTTTTAAATTTTCCTCGTCATCAATATTACATATAATTAGTAAGATGGTGTTTCATAAAAAAAAACGCAAAATTTTATTTGAATGCATCTTAGTAATTGAATCTTGTAAAATAATTTTCACTAAAAAACAATCAATTACAATGGAAGCGACGAAATTCCGTTGCTAATTAATTAGTAACAATCAATTTGATAACGGAATCTTATAATTATGTTACTAAATTCTGTCACTGATCTACTGTTTTTTTAGGTGTAATTTGGCGTTACCCAATAACATATTATTGTCATCACCAGATACACCATCAACCTTAAGCAAAGTAGGACCATTCCTTTTTCTTTTTTCTTGTTTTCTTTCCCAGAAGTACTGTTGGTTTGTGATGGTCACTTTTAGAGATTTGTTGTTATTATGTTATTTATGTGTGGGTGTATATGGCGAAAAAAAGTATGGGTGTAATAACGGTTGGGCGTCTTAGAATAGAAAAAAGGTGGGAATATATGTAAGTTAGGGATGGGAAGCATATTGAGGGTCAGGGATATGGCAATGTCAAAAGCAATGAAGGCAACATTGTTGTGTGTGGTGCTGGTATTGTCGGTGATGGCCACCATGGTGGTCGGTGGCGATCATGAAGATGGAAAAGGCATGCATTATTATGAAGGACGCGGCGGCGCCGGCGGCCATGATGGCTTCTCAATCCAGAAGTATCATAAACCTATTAATCCATATAACAGAGGCTGTAGTAGAATCTTTCGTTGTCGGGACGGCAGCCGCAAACTTCTCTAATACATCTTCCTTTCCTTAATCATCCCATGTGCGCGCGCTCGCATATGAGACTCAACTATGTATTTATCATCTCTCAACATGTTTGTGTGTGTGTGTAACTGCTTTGCTTCAGGTTGATATAGGTGACATCATATTTTATAGGTTATTATTATGTTTTTTTTTTGGTAGTGAGACTTCATTATCAGAAATAAGGGTTTGAGTTAAGCTACTACTTGTGTCCGACTCTGATTTTGAGTCTTACATGTGTCAAACCCCCTTGAATAACGATCATACAGATGATATAAGACATCTAAGACTTTCCTTTTTTACATGTTTTCGCGTTGTATGACATCAGAAGACATATCATCAATAGCAAACTTCAAATATTTCGCTTTATAGCTATGGTTGGTTAAGTACCACCACTATTATCACCCGCATAGGCTAAAGGTTTTCTAACTTCCCGCCCGAATACTTTACATTGCAAAGAATTGTAATTATTTGCACTTGCATTTAGAATAGTAAAACACTTCAACTATACTTCTTTCTTAAAATTCTTCTTATTGCTTTAATTTATGTTTTCTCTTGAGTGTTCTCTTTACCTCGCTTAAGTTTAAGTCTAGTTGTTTGTTGCAGGTAGAATCTCAGTAGCAATGGAAACTCATTGCAAATAATATACATGAAATCACTCAAACAACTGTTACAAGCACATAACAACACATCACACACAACTTTGCCATACAAAAAGGAAATGAAATAGAATTTATACACGATTTCATATCAACTAGAGCTTTCTCTTGTACGTTGTACTGGGAGCGTAGAACCTGAAGATATTACATAGTAGAATTAATTTGGTATAACAGTAATGCATTTAGTTGTTTATCTCTAAATGCAATTTCCAGTCATGATAGAGTTCAAATTAAAAAAAAAATCTAGTGGGTAGTGTGCACTTACCTTTGGCTTTAGAAGAGATGTGAATGGTACAGAGAGTAATGGAAATCAATGTCGTTGATTATAAATTATGCAATAAAATTGATTGGAGACATAATTTCTGCCGCATGAATCACGTTATGATAAAATTAGAAAATAAAGGAAATTTAGAAAAATAAGCAAGTTATGTTCTAATTTAAATGTCTATTTATTGATTTATGGTCCTGACCCAAGACCTGATCCATTTTTCACTAAATCATCCGGGTGCTACAAGTTTGTAAGAGTAAAGTTGATGATTGATGGTTGTTATTAACATATATTGTAACATCCCAAATTTTGGGACTAGAGGCTTGAGAATAAGTCTGAATTAAATAGACTGCTGAGCCTCGGTTTAACAAGTGTCCGAAGAAAGCATAATTTATTTCCTAAAATTCCTTACACTTTGGTGGCATTAAAGGGAATAAAATGGAGAAATCATGAAAAGATAAAGCAAAGCAATCAGAGGTCACACACAACATAGTTGTTTGGAACACAAATTAGTGTTGCAACGAGTGGGTTTTCCTGTGAGGCAGTTGTGTTTGTGTGATGAAATTCGTGGGTCAAACCTAGTCCAAAAATTATGAAACTTAGCAAGATTAAACTAGAGATGTATAGATTTAATTTTATTGGTATTTTATAATTTTTTGGATAAGTACACTAAGAGATATGAATTTTTGAAGTTATGCCCTATTTCTTGAATCAAATTTGGGAATAGTGGAGTTTGACGAATTTTTGGGAAAAGTATGATGACAATGGTCAAACCTAATTATTATTTTTTCCTAAAATAGAATTTAAAGAGCTTCAATTTGGATTTGGAATCATTTAAATTGTATTTTCCTAGAACTAATTATGAATTTTCAAAGTTGACTGAAAAATCTGCTAGTTTTCTGGAAACAGTGAAATTGCACTGGGCAGAATTGTATTGTGCAGAAGCTATTGAAATTTTGAAAGATAACCAAAACAATGAGTTTAGAATGAGTTATGAATAAATAATAACTCATTTATCCTAAATTTTTAATTTTAGGAAATACCGATAGCCCGAGCCGAAGACGAAGCTGGACCAATTAATTTTGATATGTTTAGTACGCTCGTGAAACACTGTATTCACAGCAATGTGTATTGCTACTTTACTGTAGCAAAAGATCCTCACAGGAACTCCATGCTGGATGTCAAGATCTCCGAGCAACCCAAGCACCTAAACAACTTTAAAAGTTGCCATACTAAAAGCTTTGTATTCCAATTCAGCTGAAGACTTGGAAACGGTACTTTGCTTCTTCATTTTCCACATTACTAATGATCCTCCAGACTTTAGTAGATAACCAGTGATTGATCTCCTTGTTGATCTGTAAGCAACGTAGTCTACGTCGCAATATCATTCAAGCACTAACTCACCTTCTGAACTCAGCAAAATTCCCAAGCCGGGACTGCCTTTCAAGTATCAAATGACATTTATTGCTGCAGCAAAGTGTGCCTTTGTAGGTTGTTGCATAAATTGACTAAGCATTTACATAGAAAATGAAATATCAGGATAGGTCATGGTTAAGTATATGAGCTTACCAATCAATTTTATATATCTATCCAAATGTCGATACAGATCCTCTTCCTTGTCGTTTCCTTCTTCATAGGCTATCAACTTCTGATTTTGAGCCAAGGGTACCGTAAGTAGTTTGAAACCGCTCATACTTGTCTCATTCAACAAATCAAGAACATATTTTCTTTAACATAATACAATTCCTTTCTCAGACTTAGCTACTTCAATGCCAAGAAAATATTTTATTTGTCCTAAATCCTTAATCTTAAAATGCGTATGCAAAAGGGCTTTTGTTTTATTTATACCTTTTTTTAAAACTACCTATTATAAGCAAGTTATCTACATAGACTAAAGCCATAACTATACCATCATCATATCGCATAGTAAACAACGAGTAATCTTTTTTACTTTGGATAAAACCTCCATCCCTTAATGTTTGAGATAGTTTTTGGTTCCACTGCCTTGAAGCTTACTTCAAGTCATAGAGGGACATTCTTAATTTGCAAACCATGTGCTCCCCCTTGCTATCAAATCCGGGAGGTACCTGCATATATACTTCCTCATAGAGGTCTCCCTGCAAGAAAGCTTTATACACATCCATTTGATGCAATTTTCGTTCATTAATTATAGCCAATTTTAAAACAAGCTGAATAGTAAGCATTTTCACTACAGGGGAAAATGTTTCATAATAACTTGTTGGTTTTAAGGTCAAGCAAAAGAAAAACCTTTGCATTATCAGGATATCCCAAGAACACACCAGATTTGGCTCTAGACTGTAATTTATCATCATCAATCAGATCTGTAGCAAAAGCTTCACATCCAAATACTCTCAAATTAGAAAGATCTGCCTTGTTTCCATACCTAATTTCAAAAGTAGTTTTATATCCTAATAGCTTAGAAGGGAGTCTATTCACTGAGTAACCATTTTCACAAATTCCCCCCCAAAACCTAACAGGGACAGCAGGTTGTAGGATTAAACTTCTTGCTATTTGTATGATGGTTCTATGTTTCCTCTCTACTACCCTATTTTGTTCAGGTGTGTAGGGATATGTCAATTCATGTTTGATCCCCTTTTCTTGGAAATACAATCTTAATTTTGTGTTTGTAAATTCTGTTTCATTATTGCTACACGCACGTTTAATAGAAATAGAGAATTGATTTAACACATATTGTGAACACCCTATTTTGTCCAGGCCCAACTCAAAAATAATAAAAATAATAAAAAGAAAAAATAAATGAAAATTCTCTCATTAATTATGATCGGTGTCTAAGTTGGCAATCATCATTAAAGAGAAAATAAAAAATAATAATAATAATAATAATAAGTCCTCTCATTGATGATGATTGATGTCTAAGTTGGTAATCATCATTAAAGAAAAAAATAAAAAAAAAACTCTTATTAATGATGATTGGTGTCCAAATTGGCATTGTCATTCATTAAGGGAAAATAATAATAATACTACACAAACACACACACACACACCCCTCCCATTCATAGGTTTAAATTAGGAAATTTCTTATAATCAAAATATAAGAAAATAAAATAAAAAAAACCAAAATTAAAAAATTAAAAAATTAAAAAAATATCTCATTTAGGTTGATAGGTTTAAATTAAGAATTACTTGCAGAAAAAATTAAAAAAATTAAAAATGAAAATTAAAAAAATCTCTCATTTATGTTGATAAGTTTAAATTAATCAGGAAATTGTTTGTGGGAAAAATAATGAAAAATTTTTAACAAAAATTAAAAAAAAAAAGGAATCTCCCATTAATGGTGATTGGGTCAATTTAAGAAGCTTTATTAACATAAAATAAAAAAAAGTTATAAAAAAATGAAAACAAAGAAATGCATTTATGAAGGAAACCCTATCTTGAGACTATAAATAAGAGAGCAAGGGTTGAAGGAAGACATAAGAATTTTGGAAGAGTAAGAGAGGCAAGGTAGAAAGCTAATTCTATTTTCTCACTTCATTGCTCATACATAATTCTCATAGGAAATGGTAATTGACATAAGAGGCCATCTTGTTTTGCTTTGTCTAAATAAGACATAAATATTCTTACCCAGACCAATAAATATTTCTAGTTAGAGATAGAGGCATGCCCATTTAAATAATGGGCAAATCCTTGTATGTGAGACTTGCAAGAGTTTTGCTGGTTTTCTATCTAGTTGTCTTATACTCACTGCTTTGTGATTGAACTCACATGCTCTTTCTTTTATTTTCCATGATGTTTAGCCACTTGTGCACATGATGTATTTGACTAACTCTGCCTCCCCTCTAACTTGGTTCTTGCGTGAATCACCTACTTTCATATATAGACTTTTTTTTCATTGTCCAATGGAATTATCTTATATGTTATTGCTGGATGCGTTGCATTTGGATCAAGAGGTATATGCCATTTTGTCTTCTAATGGTGCTAGGTGTCATGCTAAAATGATTGTAATTGCCTCTTGTTTATTATGTGATTCTATCACCCTATCTCTTGTTGTAGTGGGATTCAAAGTATTAAAGGTGCACATTCTCACTATTTCTTTAGCTTGATGAACGTTTTTTTTCCTTTTGCAAATAAAAATTTTCAAAATAATAAAAAAAAGGAGAGAGGTTCTTTTCTTAATGAATTTGGTTTCATATGATAAAATAAAAAAAAATTTAAAAAAATAAAAAATACAAACCAAATAAAAAATATTTTTCTCAAATAAATTAAATAAATATTTTTCTAAAAAATACCAACCAAGTGATACGCATTTCTACCATCCCCCCAAACTATGTGGGCTTTGATTCCTCTAAAGGGTATGTAGGCATTATGCTCTCTTTCTAGGTCAAATCCAACTTTGTAAATAAATAATTTTTCCTTTATTAATTTTTTAAAATATTTTCTTAATTTATTTTCTTTTTTGGGTAATTATAATAAAATTAAAGGCCATATTTATTTTTAAATAGTTAACTTAGGGTAATCACTTTTATGAATGGGTGCTGTGGGGTGCCTAACATCTTCCCCATGCACAATTGACTCTCGAATCCTATTTGATTTTCCATTTTTTAAAAAGGTTTCCAAAATTACCCTTTTCTAAAATTTCGGGCGCTACACATATGCACATAAGTTCTTAATGCAAGTCACAACATTTGATTTAGATCGCATAAGGAAAATCCATGTGGATCTAGAATAGTCATCAACAATAGTAAGAAAGTAATGATAACCTTGTTGTGTAGGGGTCTTATATGGACCCCATACATCAATATGAATTAGTTCAAAGCATATGCTAGTTTTAATGCAACTACGATTAAAAGGGAATTTAGTTTATTTAGACTGAACACAGATTGAACAATCTTTATTCATATGCATTTTGTCATTGCTTACAATATCCAAGTATTTCATCACAGAAGTAGGAGCATGACTCAGCCTTTAGTGCCATAAATCCACTTAGGATGTCTTACAAGCACCATTAACATAATTAGAAACATAAAGAGCATTACTATTATAAGAAATATGAGCAGAATTTATAATAGAGGATCTCTTCAAAACTTTAAACATGTATAAGCCTTCAATTTCCCTACCAATCAGCTTAATCTTCCCATCCGAAAGGCCTTGCATTATGCATAAATCAGGAAAGAACAAGGCCATACAATTATGTTCTTTAGAAAGTTTAGACACTACTATCAAGTTAAAATGCAATTGCGGGGCATATAACACATTTTGCAGGGTTACATCCTCAGTTATATGTGCATTACCTATGTGAGTTATGAGAACATGCTTTCCATTAGGTATTTTAACAGTTTTAATGGGTCCATTATGTTCTCTACAGTCATTTAAAAGAGTCAAATCACCTACCATGTGTGTTGTGGCACCAAAATCAATAATCCAATTACTATATATTTTTGGAGAAATTAGGAATACTTAAACCTATACTGGTCAAGGCATGAATTGTGGATTCCTTATATGGCTTCAACAACTCCAGAATAAGTTCATATTGAGCTTGGGTGAAAGTAGGAGCCACCACATTTACTGCAATACTGGCTGCCTCAGATTATAGAGATGAATCTTTAATCCCTTGACTTGTTTCTTTTGTCTGCTTACCCTTAAAAGTGGGAGGGAAGCCTACAATTTGGTAGCAAGTTTCTTTTGAGTGCCCCTTCTTGTGACAGTGTGAACATTTCAGGCCATTTCCACCACAACCTCTACCTCTTCCTCGGCCCCTCGCCCTCGCTATCATTGCCATATTTTCAACAAATGAGTTCCTTTCATTATTGATAATGAGACGTTGTGTTTCATCTTGTAGTATCATACCGTAAGCATCATTGATGAGGGAAGTGGAGACATCAAGAGTATTTGATTTCTTGCCTAGTTGTAGGACTTGACCAAACTCATTAAAAACTGTAATAAACGTTGTTCTTGAATTAGGTCTCCCTGAACCTTAGATGCCTCACATGTACACGATGGAATGGACAATAAAGCCAACTACTCTTCCCAAAATTCGAGGAGTTTGGAGAAATAGACAGAAACAGACATACCTCCTTACCTAAGGGAAATGATTTCCCGATATAACGCACAAATATGAGTCCCATTCTTCTTATCGAATCGTTCTTTCAAATCTGCCCAAATGCGATCTGCACTCTCGAAGAAGATGATCCTATTTGATAGCTCATTGGAAATTGATCCGATTAGACATAAAAGAACCACATCATTGCAATGGTCCCATTGATCATGTAGAGACCGATCAAATGACTCCTTCTTGTAGCCTCTATCGATGAAACTGAGTTTTTGGCGTCCTCGGAGAGCGATCTTCATGGCACGACTCCACACCATATAGTTCTCTGTTCTAGTGAGGACATGTAGGACCAGCGTGGAGGCTTGCATATCTGAAGGATGTAGATAGAGTGGGTGTGTGAATGGTAGAGTCACGTCGGAAATCCTTTCTGTGTTGCTGCCCATGTCTGAAGCACAGAGGTCTTCTCGATGTCGCTGCTCATGGCAGAAAGTGCTCGATCGGGACTCAGGTGAGGAGTATCATCTTCGGGATTCTTTTATGTTCTTGGATCTGAGTCTGTGGCGATGATAAGCAAGACTCACAGTCGCGATATTTCTTGGATCCGAGTCTGCGATAATGGCGACGAAGCTAACCAGTTAACAGAATCTGTGATAACGACGTTAGGTGAAGACTAGAAGTTCTAGGCCTTCTTGATGAACCGACAGGGAAAGTTGGATCAAAACCCGGTACGCTCTGATGCCATGTTAAACTCTGGTCCAGCCCGTATATAACATAGAACTCAATATTATCTAAAACCAGAATCTACCTATTTATAAAACCAGAGTCATATAAAAAATTAAATTGCATGACTTATGAATAAGATAAAAAGGTCTTCTTTTTCCATCTTATAAATAATAGAATATGATGAATATAAATTTAATTTTTTTATTGGTAAAAAAATCTTTAACTGTTCACTACAAAAAAATATAGGAATTTAAATTCCGTCGCTAATCCCTTATAAATTCCGTCACTAAAATTAACGACGGAATTTAGAGACGGAATTTTTCCGTCTATAAATTAGCGACGGAATTACATTCCGTCGCTAAAAATTAGAGACGGAATTTTTCCGTCGCTAATTAGAGACGAAATTTTTGTCACTAAATTTCGTCCTTAAATATTAGCGACGGAATTTAGAGACATAATTTTTCCGTCGCTAATTAGAGACGGATTAGTGACGGAATTACATTCCGTCACTAATTTCCTTCACTAAAAATTAGCGACGGAATTTAGAGACGGAATTTTTTCATCTCTAATTAGCGACGGAATTTCCTTCGCTAATTCCGTCTCTAATAGCTAAATTTTTTAATAATTCAATTTTTTTCCAAAATAATAATTTTTTAAATAATTTAAATTTTAAATTTATAATATAATATTAAAATAAATAAATAAAAATTATTAATTCATATTTATTTTTGAAATTAAAATTATAATATAATATATTTGAATTTTTAATAATATATTATATACAAATAAAATAAAAATTTTATAAATACAAAAAAATATAAAAGATAAAATAAAATAAAAAAAAAGATATTAATAATAAAAATTTAGGTAGAATATTTACATAAAATAAAATAAGAAAACTAAATTAAAATATTCAATAATATATAAAATTTTGTATTTCTATTTTTGTTTGCAAGTGATATATATATATATATATATATATATATATATATATATATATATATGTATGTATGTATGTATGTGTGAATATGTGTGTGTGTGTCTGAGTCTATATATATATGATTTTGCATTTAACTTTCACAGGTTCCTCTTAGCTCAACTGGCAAAGGCACTAGCAGACGTGTGAGAGATAATGGCCTCGAATCCTAACTACTTGGTAACAAAATGCAACCAATTTGTGACTTATAGCACGTGGCACGTGGTGGAGGATGACACGTGGTGGCTTACCGGAACACGTGGCGGCCCGAGATAAGGCTGATTGGTACACATGGTGACCGCCGGCGAGGGACATGTGCAGGCTCATGTTGTAGACATATGGCAATTTAATTATATATATATAAAATAATTAGCGACGGATTAGAGACGAAAAATTTCGTCGCTAATTAGTCAATTCCGTCTTTAATTAGAGACAAAATTTAGCGACCGAATTTTTCAGTCTCTAATTAGCGATGTGGAAATTTAAATTATATATAAAAAATAATTAACGATGGATTAGAGACGGAAAATTCCATCGTTAATTAGAGACAGAATTTTCCATCGCTAATTAGTCAATTTCGTCTCTAATTAGAGACGGAAAATTTCTGTCGCTAATTAGAGACAGAAAAATTCCGTCGCT
Source organism: Albizia julibrissin (assembly GCA_037074505.1). NCBI lineage: Eukaryota > Viridiplantae > Streptophyta > Magnoliopsida > Fabales > Fabaceae > Albizia > Albizia julibrissin. The sequence goes on along the minus strand of CM073486.1, from coordinate 18,665,400 downwards.
AAATTCCCTCTCTAATTAGCGACAGAATTCAAAATTCCGTCATTAATTAATTAGTAACGGTCTTTTTAGAGACGGAACAAATTCCGTCGCTAATTCTATTGCTAATATTGTTCTGTCTCTAAATTAATTAGTGACAGAAATTCCGTCGCTAATTTTTTTTTTGTAGTGGTTATTTCTCTAGTAGAAAATAATGCTCCTAGGAGCATGCGATTCTTGCACTATCAAGGTCACTCAATGCCAATTCCAACTTCTCGGCTTTGACAAGTGCCGCACTCTTCCTCATCCCCCCTCGTTTTTATTATCATTTCTCAATGAGAGGTTTAATGCCGGGGAATGTCAAATGTTCACATTATTTATTTAATCTGTAATTTGGTCGATTTTAATTTTAATTTTAATTTTGTTCATATTCTGAAAGGCTTCCAAACAGAGAAGCTACAGACTGCATTGATTCTCCTTTGGCTTCCTCTATTGCTGTGACTTTCGCTTCCCATTCTTTGGAGAGAATATTTAGTATTTTTCTTACTTGGACATTCTGATCATAGAATTTTCCAAGTGCTGCAAGTTGATTAACAATGTGAGTATATCTAAGTTCAAATTCAGCTATTGACTCACCTTCCTTCATACGAAGCAGATCAAACTCTGTAGTTAGAGTATTGACTCGATTTTCTTTTATTCCAGATGTTCCTTCATGGGCTACTTCAAGCGCTTGCCACATTTCTTTAGCAGTCTGAAGAGTACAGATTCTGAAGTATTCTTTTTGACTTAGTGCACTCTGAATCATTAGAATTGCTTTGCTGTTGAGAGTCACTAGCCTTTTGTCATTGTCGTCAAATTCTGCTGGTGATTTAGGAACTTTTCGAGATTCTTCAGTCTTTGTAGGCACATAGTTTCCAGTTTCAATCACATCCCATAGTCCGTATTCTGTAGCCATTACGAATACACGGAACTTAGCTTTCCAGAAGGAAAAATGTTCACCACTGAAACCAGGTGGTCTAGTGATAGAAGCTCCGTCAGGAAGGATTGCTTCACCCATGCTTGCCATCGGATCCTTCTAAGGTTGTTAAGCCTCAATTAGAAGACCTGCGCTTTGATACCAAATGTTAGAGCAAGCTTTTCACCCAAGAGGGGGGGTGAATTGGGTGATTACAAAATAATCGAAAGCTTAAATTCAATTTATAAAACTTAAAGCACAGTTAATGAAAGGAAGAGATATCACCGAGATTCACACAGAGATTTATACTGGTTCGGTCTCAACCACTTGACCTACGTCCAGTCCTCAGAAATCCTTCTGAGCTTTTCACTATATCTTCCAAGATTCAGTGGGTTCTTGGCACCACAGTACAACTAGCAAGTTCCTCTAGACACTCGCTCCCCCTTACACAAGGTAATCACAAATCCCTACTTAAGGTTCCTCAACCTTAAGTTAACTCTATTGAAAATGATTAAGTATGAATGACAAATCTCTCTCACAGAGTATGAAGATAAGAACTGAAGCACAAATGATGAACTGAAGCTTTTGTGAGGATATAGCTTTTTGGAGTATTCAGGCGTTTTTCTTCGTTGTTGTATTTTTCAAATGGCTGGACATATATAATAGAACCACTTGAAGACCGTTGTAAATTTGCCCGTTGATTCAAAGATGCTTCTGACAAATGTAACAGCATTTGTCTTCCGTTACTTTTGAATTTCTGCTGCTACCATGAATAGTTGTCGTTTGAGTGGAGTGTTCAGTTACAAGTCAAGTGCGTGATGGTGGAGTACAGCTGTAACACACTTATGAATATAACCGTTAAGCAATATTTGTATCTCAACAAATTAATATGGATCACTGGAGGTGTTTTATAAAAAGTGACAGAATAAAACCATAGAGAGTGATCCTATTTTCGCAACTAAGTATTGAAATGATATATCATATGATTTTGATAGCTATTTTGAGAAATCAGTAATAATAGAATTTCACTAGAAAAATCAGTTGAGGTAAAATCACATGGAAACAATAGATCATTATATGAGCAAGAGCAATATCACTGGAAGTGAATATAATGTCATTGGGAGTGATTTTGAAAACTTTGAAAGCTTCTGTCAGTGATTGCTGGTTCACTGGAAGTGATATTGGAAATTGCATATTTCACTCGAGTGAATTTGGAATCACTGGAAGTGATTTTGTAAATAGTGATTTCTTCTTTGAGTGATTTCCAATTCACTGGAAGTGATTTGCAACTTTTCAAACTTCACTCGAGTGATTCAAGATCACTGGAAGTGATTTGGTGAACAGTGAAATATTCTTGCAGTGATTTCCAATTCACTGGAAGTGATTCAGCGAAAATGCAACATCACTCGAGTGATTGAGGATCACTGGAAGTGATTTGAAAAACAGTGAAATTTTCTTGAAGTGAATTCTAGATCACTGGAAGTGATTGGCCGCATCACTCGAGTGATTCACAATCACTGGAAGTGATTTGCAAAACCGTGGAATTTTCTTGAAGTGAAATCACAATTACTGGAAGTGATTAGCCGTATCACTCGAGTGATTCACAATCACTGGAAGTGATTTGGCGCATCACTCGAGTGATTCAGAATCACTGGAAGTGATTTTCAAAACAGTGAAATTTTCTTGTAGTGATTTCGCGATCACTGGAAGTGAAATTGCGGATCACTCGAGTGATTTCCCATATCACTCGAGTGATCTGTTATTTTTCACAATCACTCGAGTGATTTCAGCGATCACTCGAGTGATCTTGAATATCACTCGAGTGATTAATAAAATCACTCGAGTGATCTTGCACAGATCACCAGAATTGATTGCTTTGCTGGTAATTAATCCATGAGCTTCCAAAACATGATTTGTTATCATCAAAACATGAAATCTAACATTCTCCCCCTTTTTGATGATGACAAAGCATATCATATGATCAAGTTTAAGATTTTGATTTTCTAATACACTTTACTTGATCTTTTTGAAAACTTTTGTAATAATTTTGATTTGCAATTGCTAAGATGAGTTTGTTTAAAAGATTAAGAGTTTTTGACCTTAGGAAAGTAAAAGATGTAAGTTCAAAGTTCAAAAACCATTGTAAACAGAAAATGCACATAAGAAGTGAATTTTTTTTTGAAATCATTTTGGCGGCTGCAATACACTAGGATTTCCATGAGATCATGTTGGCTACTGCAATCATAAACACAGATGCATTAAAAATTTCATGAGATCATATCATAAACTCATATTTCCATTAGATTAGAGTCAGTTCAGATTACACAAGCTACACAATGACAAGTTCTTGGAAAAGTAAAATACATAACTTGGAATTACAAACTAGAACACATATGCATCAAAAGAAAATATATCATATCTATCATATCAGCTCTTCTCCCCCTTTTTGGCATCATCTAAAGGAGAGGTAGACGGTGTAGAGGCTTGAGTGGATGCAGAAGCAAAGAAGGATGTAGGTGGAACATATGGAATAATGGAAAGTTGTGGAGGAGATTGGAAGGAAAATGTGGTAGGAGATGGCTCAAGAGGAGTGGTGGAAGTGGAGTGAGTAGGTCCTATGACCTCTGTGGTGGCTTCCTCAGCTATAATTTCCTCAGTATGAGAACTAGAAGCAGTATGATGTGAAGAAGATGATGGAGTCTGGAGAATGGGGTCAGTGTGTGGAATATCACCAGCAGAAATAGGATCAGAGATAAAGATTGTGGGAGGTGCTGGAGGAGTGTCTGAAGGAATAATGGGAGGAATGATGGGAGGATCAGAAAGTGAAATCTCTGGAACTGAAGAATCTGATGGAGGAGGTTGTGAGGAGGCAGGTGGTAAGTCAGGGAAGGGGATATGAAGGTGAGTCCTAAGAGCATCCTCAATCCTCTGAATTCTCTGTGACTGCTCAGTCAGGCGCTTAAAAAGGATATTGGAGTTATGATCCACTGCTGCCACTAAGATTGTCACTTGATTATTGACTTGATCAATCAGTTGAGCATTAGAGTTCTTCAACTGAGTGACTGCAGACTGAATGGCCTCCTGGATATACGTCTGAATAGCAGCCTGAGTAAAAGAAGGACCATGGGAGACTGCTCTAGAAGACTGTGCCTCATCCATCTTGGAGGGTGAAGGGTCCATCATCTGAGGTTCTCTCTGGCTGGCCTCAGGAGAAGGTGAATGGTGTCTCTGTTGTGAAGATGCTCCAGCAGGAATGGTAATTCCCATCCGAGTGAGGTGGATTTTCCCAAACTTAGGAATCCTCACAATATCTCCCTCAAGTGTCAAATGCCAAATGTTGTGTATGGAAAGAATGTAGGACACAAGCTGAGGATAGGGAATAATAGTAGACTTGGAAGAGTGAAATCTGAACCTCTTCATCTCTTGAAAAATGAGTTCCCCCACGTTTCTTCTTTCCCTTGTCATAAGAGAAGCCATCATCTGAAGATCCTTCCCCGTGATATGAGTGAAATTTTTTGCTTTGTTAACCATGCTACGGGAGTAAATGTAGAATAAGGCTCTCTGGTTGTTGGTAAGAGAGGCTGGGGAATTGGGTAAAGGCACACCAGGCTGTCCTGGTCTAAAGATATCAATTAGTTCATGAATATTAAAGACACGTGGAGGCCTCATGGGAGCATCCTTTATGCCTAGATAGGTGTTGATAAGATCCCCAGACAGAAGAATTTTCTGATCTCTAATACTTGTTTCAATTCTCTCAGCAATGATGTTTCCTTGGTCATCCGTTACATCAGCAGTCTTCATGTTACAGTAAAAATATTTGACAACCAAAGGATTGTATGACATTCTCAATCTCAGCCAAGGTTCATATTGTTTCAAATATGGGGTTAGATCAATATGAAATTTCTGTTTTAGTTCCTCCAAGTCAACCCACACAACAGGACAGAAGGTTCTTTTGGCAAAGTGTGAGGCAAACACAATGGAGTTCAAGATACTGAGATTACCAGTGTTAAATCTAGAAGGAGGTTCAAGGAGTTCTGTGGTTTCTTCAGCCAGAGATCCAGATTGATGACTACTAGTGGCTTGACTTGCATACCGTGACTTCTGAGGAACTGAAGCTGCCAAGATATTCACTGCCCGTGAGATTTTTCTTTGCAAGGTAGACTCTTGGAAATCTGCTTCTCGCTGTTTTTCTTTCCCTTTCCCTTTTATGCTGGTATGCGAACGGGTAGCCATTCCCATTGGTTCCTCAATCCGAATCCCCTTGGGTCTTGGTCTGGGTGGATTGGGTTCTGGTTCAGCGGGGGCTTTCGCCCTCTTAGACGGAGGTGGAGGTGGAGGAGATTGCCCAGGCCTTTTTGTTCTTGCCATGGGTACCGAAACTTGGTGGAGGCGAAGGTTTTGACGCTGGGTAGACTGAAATTTTGACGCTTGGTAGACTGTCGGAAGCAAATGGCGAGAGAAAAGTGAAAAGGAGACTGTCGGGAATGAAGGGCGAAACTGACGGAAAAGGAAGGAAGATTTTAAACTGAAATGGGCTGGATTTTGAGGGGATTTGTCGGTTAAGAGTACTAAAGAAGGTTTCCGTTACTGGGTTCAAGAGGTTTCAAGGAAAATGAGAGGATTTCAGCGAGTGGAGGTGACGGTTTGAAGAAAGTGAACAGTCGCGAGAGAGAAAAACTGATATAACAGAGTTTTTAACATTCACTCGAGTGATTTTGGTTTTCAGTCGAGTGAAATATAAAAATCACTCGAGTGAAGTACAAAAACACTTCACAGAATCTCAAACCATGCTGTAATTCCAAAATTAATAATTAAAATACTCATGTGACTTACCAGTGACAAATTTATTAATTTAATTATCTAATTTACCTGTGATTGCAGTGTTTCACTTTTCACTTACTCCACTGTCTTCCTCTCTGTTTGTCCCTGTTACTTAATGATATTACAGAGCATCCTGCAAAACAACTTTGTAGATACTCCGATGCTTAAGTTAGTAATGGGATCATCAAAACAATATGAAATCAAAATTTATAAAGATTAAACAACTTATAATTCATTGGGATTTACCATTCCCAATTCCCTTCGTATGTGCATGAATTGTTCTCGGGCAAGAGGTTTGGTGAAGATATCAGCTAATTGCAAGTGTGTGGGTATGAATAACATCTTGACATCTCTTTTCTGAATATGATCTCTAATGAAGTGAGGTCTCACATCAATATGCTTGGTCCTTGAATGCTGTACAGGATTTTTCGCCAAACTTATTGTACTGGTGTTGTCACAGTAAATAGGAATTTCTTTAAGATATATGCCAAGATCCTGAAGTTGCTGTTTTAGCCACAGTACTTGTGCACAACAGCTTGAGGCTGCTATGTATTCTGCTTCCGTTGAAGATAATGATACTGTAGTTTGTTTCTTACTGAACCAAGAAACAACTGCGCCTCCAAGGAATTGACATTGCCCACTTGTGCTCTTCCTATCTGTTTTATAGCCACCATGATCAGAGTCAGAATAGGCTACTAAATATTCATTACCCTTTTGGGATACCATATACCCAACTCTTTTGTGCCTGCGAGATATCTGAAAATTCGTTTCACTAATTTAGCATGTGATACTTTAGGACATGACTGAAATCTTGCACATAGACCAACACTGAACTGGATATCAGGTCTGCTGGCTGTGAGATAGAGTAATGATCCAATCATTCCTCGATATTGAGTTATGTTGAAGTCAACTCCTTTTTCATCAGCATCCATCAGTACGGTTGAGCTCATAGGTGTATCTGTACCATTAGCGTCATCCAATCCAAACTTCTTGAGCAACTCTTGAAGATATTTGGTCTGTGATATGAATATTCCATTCTTCCTTTGTTTAATTTGTAAACCAAGAAAGAAGGTCAATTCTCCCATTAATGACATTTCAAATTTTCCCTGCATTATCTCAGAAAATTCTTTACACAAGGAGTCATTAGTAGATCCGAATATAATATCATCAACATAAATCTGAACTACCAAAATATCACTTAGTTTTCGTTTTATAAATAAAGTTGTATCGACTTTTCCTCGAGTAAAACCAAATTCGATGAGAAATTTGCTCAACCTTTCGTACCAGGCTCTAGGAGCTTGTTTCAAACCATATAAGGCTTTCTTGAGTTTGAAAACATGATCTGGTTTGGATACGTCTTCAAAGCCAGGAGGTTGTTCTACATAAACTTCCTCCTTGATGTACCCATTTAAGAAAGCACTTTTCACATCCATTTGATATAATTTGAATCCTTTGATGCATGCAAAGGCTAAGAGTACTCGTATAGCTTCCAATCTTGCTACTGGAGCATATGTTTCCTCATAATCAATTCCTTCTTCCTGATTGTAGCCTTTGGCAACCAATCTTGCCTTGTTTCTGATAATAGCTGCGGATTCATCAAGTTTGTTCTTGAATACCCATTTAGTGCCAATAACCGAGTGGTCTTTAGGCCGGGGCACCAAATCCCAAACTTGATTTCTGTCAAATTGATTTAACTCTTCTTACATTGCTAACACCCAATCATTATCTGATAGGGCTTCTTCAATGTTAGAAGGTTCTAATTGAGAAATGAATGCAGAAAAACTTACTTCGTTTAAAACCTTGTTTCTAGTTTTGACACCTTCATTAACTCCACCTATTACTTGATCTAGAGGATGACTCTTGATGTATTTCCAGGCACGAGGTTGATCTGAATTACTCAGTTCAACTTCTTTTTCACAATCGTCATCTTCAAGATTTGAAGAGTTAATAGATGGTTGGTTTCTAGTTATCTCATCATCAAAGTTTTTACTAGAGGATACATATTCATCGAATACAACATGAATTGATTCTTCTACAACACATGTTCGTTTATTAAAAACTCTAAATGCTTTACTATGATTTGAATATCCTAGGAAAAGTCCCTCATCAGCCTTAGAATCAAATTTTCCAAGATTATCTTTACCGTTGTTATGAATAAAGCACTTACAGCCAAATATGTGTAGATGAGCAAGGTTTGGTTTCCGTCCCTTGTAAAGTTCATATGGTGTTTTTCCAAGTTTGGTTCTGACATATGCTCTATTTGAGATGTAGCATGCAGTGCTCATTGCATCTGCCCAGAAGACTTGAGAGACATTCTTTTGAATCAAATATTACCCAGTTGTCTTTATCCGTGCTTTGACTTACACTTAATAGATTGTGACATAAACCTTCAACGTAATATACGTCTTTGATTTTATCTTTGACTTCCCCAAGTCCTGCTATCCTTCCAGTTTGATTTCCTCCAAATTTCACCTTGCCACCTTCCTTAGGTACTAATGTGGTGAAGTTCTCAGGATCACCAGTCATATGTCTTGAACATCCACTATCTATATACCATTTGGTTGATTTGGATGTTCTGAGACAAACCTGCAGTTAAGGATAATTAAGTTTTAGGTACCCATATCTTTTTGGGTCCTTTTGGGTTAGTACAAATAACTTCTTGTTCATGAATCTTCTTAGGTATCCATTTATAGGTTCCTATAATTCCTTTCTTTTTATGAAAACACGAAGAAGTATAATGTCCTTTTCTATTGCAATAATTACAATAGGCAAAAGGATTAGATGTGTGCACATAACGTGTGAAATAACTTAGATAGGATTTACTTCCTGTTTTCTTCTTACCTTTTCTTTTGTCTAGGTTCGGATCATATCCTATACCAGACTTATCATTCACATGACGTTGTGCTTTTAAAATAACATTTAACATTTCACTTCCTTTTGTAAATTTTTCAAGAGTTTTAGTAAGATCAATATTTTTCTTTTCAAAAGACAAACACCTTTCGCAATCTCTTTCCAAAGGGTTTTTAATTCTTTCTTCAAGAAATTTGTTTCTCTTTTTACAAGCAATCAAGGTATTAACAATTTTGATAAATTCAGAATGTAAAGCATCATATTCATTTTGTAACTCATCATATGTAGGGTCAGAATTCATTACCTCCTCGTCTGTTTCTTTTTTAGCAACCAGATATATATTGGCTGTCTCTTCATTATCGCTTTCTTCTTCTTCTGAGGAGCTATCTCCCCATATTGCAGAAACAAATGCCTTCTTTCTGTTGAAGGATTTAAAGTTTCTCTTTTCTTTATTTTTCTGCAATAGCTCCGGACATTCTGATTTGATATGTCCCGGTTTACCACATTCATAGCAGATGATTTCCTTGGCGTCTCTTTTGCCACTTATTCCACCTCTTTGAAAATTTCTGAATCCTTGGCCTCTGTAGAATTTTTTGAATCTTCTGATCATCAGGCCCATTTCATCATCATCGATCTCCTCTTCTTCTTCCTGGTTTTCTGCCTTTGTTTTTGTTACACTCAGTGCAAGACTTTTCTTCCTCCTGTCGCCAACTTCTTCTAATTCTCGTTTGAATTTTAGTTTGCTTTCATATTCTGAAAGGCTTCCAAACAGAGAAGCTACAGACTGCATTGATTCTCCTTTGGCTTCCTCTATTGCTGTGACTTTCGCTTCCCATTCTTTGGAGAGAATATTTAGTATTTTTCTTACTTGGACATTCTGATCATAGAATTTTCCAAGTGCTGCAAGTTGATTAACAATGTGAGTATATCTAAGTTCAAATTCAGCTATTGACTCACCTTCCTTCATACGAAGCAGATCAAACTCTGTAGTTAGAGTATTGACTCGATTTTCTTTTATTCCAGATGTTCCTTCATGGGCTACTTCAAGCGCTTGCCACATTTCTTTAGCAGTCTGAAGAGTACAGATTCTGAAGTATTCTTTTTGACTTAGTGCACTCTGAATCATTAGAATTGCTTTGCTGTTGAGAGTCACTAGCCTTTTGTCATTGTCGTCAAATTCTGCTGGTGATTTAGGAACTTTTCGAGATTCTTCAGTCTTTGTAGGCACATAGTTTCCAGTTTCAATCACATCCCATAGTCCGTATTCTGTAGCCATTACGAATACACGGAACTTAGCTTTCCAGAAGGAAAAATGTTCACCACTGAAACCAGGTGGTCTAGTGATAGAAGCTCCGTCAGGAAGGATTGCTTCACCCATGCTTGCCATCGGATCCTTCTAAGGTTGTTAAGCCTCAATTAGAAGACCTGCGCTTTGATACCAAATGTTAGAGCAAGCTTTTCACCCAAGAGGGGGGGTGAATTGGGTGATTACAAAATAATCGAAAGCTTAAATTCAATTTATAAAACTTAAAGCACAGTTAATGAAAGGAAGAGATATCACCGAGATTCACACAGAGATTTATACTGGTTCGGTCTCAACCACTTGACCTACGTCCAGTCCTCAGAAATCCTTCTGAGCTTTTCACTATATCTTCCAAGATTCAGTGGGTTCTTGGCACCACAGTACAACTAGCAAGTTCCTCTAGACACTCGCTCCCCCTTACACAAGGTAATCACAAATCCCTACTTAAGGTTCCTCAACCTTAAGTTAACTCTATTGAAAATGATTAAGTATGAATGACAAATCTCTCTCACAGAGTATGAAGATAAGAACTGAAGCACAAATGATGAACTGAAGCTTTTGTGAGGATATAGCTTTTTGGAGTATTCAGGCGTTTTTCTTCGTTGTTGTATTTTTCAAATGGCTGGACATATATAATAGAACCACTTGAAGACCGTTGTAAATTTGCCCGTTGATTCAAAGATGCTTCTGACAAATGTAACAGCATTTGTCTTCCGTTACTTTTGAATTTCTGCTGCTACCATGAATAGTTGTCGTTTGAGTGGAGTGTTCAGTTACAAGTCAAGTGCGTGATGGTGGAGTACAGCTGTAACACACTTATGAATATAACCGTTAAGCAATATTTGTATCTCAACAAATTAATATGGATCACTGGAGGTGTTTTATAAAAAGTGACAGAATAAAACCATAGAGAGTGATCCTATTTTCGCAACTAAGTATTGAAATGATATATCATATGATTTTGATAGTTATTTTGAGAAATCAGTAATAATAGAATTTCACTAGAAAAATCAGTTGAGGTAAAATCACATGGAAACAATAGATCATTATATGAGCAAGAGCAATATCACTGGAAGTGAATATAATGTCATTGGGAGTGATTTTGAAAACTTTGAAAGCTTCTGTCAGTGATTGCTGGTTCACTGGAAGTGATATTGGAAATTGCATATTTCACTCGAGTGAATTTGGAATCACTGGAAGTGATTTTGTAAATAGTGATTTCTTCTTTGAGTGATTTCCAATTCACTGGAAGTGATTTGCAACTTTTCAAACTTCACTCGAGTGATTCAAGATCACTGGAAGTGATTTGGTGAACAGTGAAATATTCTTGCAGTGATTTCCAATTCACTGGAAGTGATTCAGCGAAAATGCAACATCACTCGAGTGATTGAGGATCACTGGAAGTGATTTGAAAAACAGTGAAATTTTCTTGAAGTGAATTCTAGATCACTGGAAGTGATTGGCCGCATCACTCGAGTGATTCACAATCACTGGAAGTGATTTGCAAAACCGTGGAATTTTCTTGAAGTGAAATCACAATTACTGGAAGTGATTAGCCGTATCACTCGAGTGATTCACAATCACTGGAAGTGATTTGGCGCATCACTCGAGTGATTCAGAATCACTGGAAGTGATTTTCAAAACAGTGAAATTTTCTTGCAGTGATTTCGCGATCACTGGAAGTGAAATTGCGGATCACTCGAGTGATTTCCCATATCACTCGAGTGATCTGTTATTTTTCGCAATCACTCGAGTGATTTCAGTGATCACTCGAGTGATCTTGAATATCACTCGAGTGATTAATAAAATCACTCGAGTGATCTTGCACAGATCACCATAATTGATTGCTTTGCTGGTAATTAATCCATGAGCTTCCAAAACATGATTTGTTATCATCAAAACATGAAATCTAACATAAGTGAGAGCTACATTATTAACATTGTTTCAATTACAAAATTAACCTATGATTTTTTTCCAGCTCAAAAATGATAAATGGATAAATAGATGAATTGTCCAAGTTAAGAGGGAAAATTGCCGGGGGGAAAAAATTTCCCGTTGCAAAATTTATTACCCAAAAATACTTAAAATTTGTATAAGGATACATGCGAAGTCTATTTTCAGCGAGCGCAATGCTTCTTCAATTATGAGTAATCTATTTTCAACTAAGTGCCAAACAATAGAAAACATTTACATACAACTGAAGATATTATACACTCAGCCAAAGAGTTATATCCACCAAAGATGAATTTCACCTATTTAAAGATTTGAGTCCTTGCATACCTTCGGACAATAAATTTTGCATTCCAAATCAGAATGTGCTAAAATACGGAGTAAATATCTAACATGGTGGAGTAGAGAGACAACAATTGGTATGGGAAAAAATTAATAGCTTGGAGTGGAAGCCAAACTAAGGAATCTTTAGTATTCACCGGCATTTTAGAAATATTTGTATATTTGGGTATCCAAGGCCACAAACAATTACATAACAGTTGCCCAATTATTTTTGTTGACATATTATAAATGTAATATCTAAAATTTTAATAATAATAATAAAATATAATAATATTATATTTATATTATAATATGATATATTATATATATATTATAAAATATAAATGATGGGCAGCAAGTGAACTGCCCACCCATTATATATTATTAAGAAGGGGAGTGGTTTACCTACTCCCAACCCCCTCTCATTTCTCTTCTATAAAACCGCACAATTGTAGAAAAGAAGAGCGAGAGAAGGAGAGAGAATGAGAAGGGAATAATAATCTCACTTAGATTTTTTTAGGTAAGTAATTTATCTTATGATATCATTTAGATAGCTAAAATAACTTCTTTTTAGTAAATTTCTTTCACGAAAATTACCATGTATTTTTCTCTTTCTAATAAGGATAATATTGTATTGATTAGAGAATATTTTAAGATTATCATTTTGGATAAGCTTGAGTTTTGTTAGTATAAGGCTATAAAAAAGTAGAGAATAATTAATAGTTAATTTTAATCAGTTTATTTTTCTTATTTAGTTGGTATAAGATTTTATATTGTCTATATAATTAGTCTATAAATAATTTTATATAGGACATTTTAACCGATTAAATGTGGGTTAAAAGCTTTATTTGAATTAATGAAGGTATTACTGAAATCTTAATTGATTTAGTTTTGAAATTTGAAGGACTAAACTGTCATTTATGAAATTATAGGACTAAACTTTCATTTATGAAATTTGAGGACTAAACTTTCATTTTTGATATTTGAAGGACTGAACGGTCATTTCTAAAATTTAAACCCCAAACTTTTATTTTTAGTTTTTATAATATATTATATATTATTATTAAAATTTGTATATAAGTTATAATTTTGATTATGTGGAATTTTGGAGAGTTATTAATGGATAGTAAATTGATTGTGGTAGATTAATTTTGACGTTTATTTGAGCTCTTGGATTAGGAGTAGTGTGGTAATAAATAGCTTTGGCGAGAGGTAATAACTTTCCTCTTGTTGTGCATGCTTATATGATGTTTGTGAGTGATTTTAATTTATAAATTTGGCTGCTGATATGTGATGTGATTTTGGAAAATATGTTGTTAATGAAATTCTCTTGTGGGACTTATTTTCATTGAGAAAATGACTAGCAATATTATATTATATGAGTCAGAATTTATTTATGAGATTGAAAATATCCTTTTTGATAATTATGAAATGATAATGACATGTCATAATCACATAATATGGATAGGAGAGGGGATGGTGGATGTTGAATTAATGGGAGGTTACTCAAAGAAGAAATAAGGGGGTGAATTCTTGTACAAAAGAGGAAATAAGGTGGTGGACGTCCAGGTGTACACTGGTTAGTCCTTTGGCCTATTTGTAGTCCGTAGGGCTATGACACCCCACTAATGTATTTAGAGGGGGAACCCATGGTCCGGTCTTGTGCTCTGTGGATTTTGGCCGGTCCATATCACTTGATCGGTGAGCTTGTTGAGTTAGCTACCAGTCATATGGGTGAGTACTAGCCCATGGGTTCAGTCATAGGAAATAAGGTGGAGAGGAAATAAGGGAGGAAAGAAAATAAATTATTATGTATTGACTCTTGTACACTTATATGGTAAATATGAGAATGAGAATATGATATTGTGAATTATTATGAAATTATTTGTATGGACAAGTGATATTTTAATAATGCTATACTTTTATAACTGTCTCACTTGGCACCTCACGTGCACATACTTGTATGCCTGATGAGATGGATTCCTGGTTACTGAGGCTTTTGTCTCACCCCGTTGATTTAACATTTTTCAGGAAATAGTTGTCGTGCGGGTCCATCAGGGAAGACTTCGGAAGTTTAAACTACTTCTGATAAAAGTAGTACTTCCATCTTTTAATATATGTACGATTATTGTATAATTCCACATGAGGGCTCATCTTGCATACTCTGATCTATTTCTGAGAACTTGATATATTAACTATATATTTTTAATTGCTTTTGATGATGTTAGAAGGCCTGTATGACTTATGATGTGTTCTAAACTTGTGGATCCACAATTTAGACCGGTTGTTTAGAGAACCGGTCTAAAAAGACTTTTTAGATCGGTTCTCCAAATAACCGGTCTTAAAAGTCCGTCTTAATATTTCAAATCTTCTCTTGCACGCCTAATTTCAACTTTGAAATATGATATTTGTCAAGCTTCTTGTAAACCCCTCATTCGTGCCTCGACAGCTTCTCCTTCCCACGTATCTCCTCCGTTCTTGAACATCGCCGATGTCGACGTAGAGGTCACTTGGTTATTTCATTTGTTCTCTTGTTTTCTAATTCTTTTTAATTTGAATTCTCTATCTCAAGGCTCTACTTAATTAAAAATCTTCTTTCAACTTGGGATCTAATTACTTTCTTTTCTAACTCATTTTCTAATATTATTTCAGATATTCTATAGACTATCCTTTGAAACCTACAACAAAGCAGAAGTATCAGGTATGTGAACCTGTTTTCTCGATGATGCTTGCTGATAATATGTTTTTGTGGTGCTTTCTACATTTTGAAATATGATTTTATTTTGTCAAGTTATTCATGATAGTGAACAAACCAATCTTTTGTTTTTACGACAATATATGGTGAATCAAGGTTGATTTGGCCAACTGGTAAGTATTCTCAGTAATTCATATGTAGATTCTTGTTTTTTGTAGGTATATGTTGTTATCTAAGCAAATGTCAGCAGTTAATTGATGTTGTGTTTGACTAAATTTTGTTATACTTGTTTTTCATTTTTTCAATGTTAGTTTCTTGAGATCTGACCAATCAATTGGTATACTAACGAAATCAATGAACCAGGAAAAAAAATAGACACTTTTTAGACCGGTTGTTAATCAATTGGTATACTAACGAAATCAATGAACCAGCAAAAAAAATAGACACTTTTTAGACCGGTAAACAACCGGTATAAAAAGTGTCTATTTTTTTTGCTGGTTCATTAGTATAAAATGCGCACTTTTTAGACCGGTTTTCCAAACAACCAGTCTAAAAAGTGTGTCTTTTTAAACTGGTTGTATAACCGGTCTAAATAACATCACACTTTTTAGACCGCCTGTATTAAAATCTCATCTAAAACCGATCTAAAAAGTCATTTTTACCCGGTCTAAAAAGTCATTTTTCTACTGGTGATTATTTCGAAATAAAGTATCACCCTGGAAAGGCCAATGTTGTGGCTGATGCTTTAAGTCGAAAAGTTGTTCATGTTTTATGTATGAGTTTAAATGAGCACTATTGGCTGGAAAGCTTGAGGGACATCTATGTTGTTCCGTATCTGAAGAAGATAGTTGCTTTGAATGCGATCATTGGTGAATATGGGTTTTATCAGGACTTGAAAGACGCTCAAACAAAAGATGATTAGCTAAGTAGAATTCGAGAAGAACTAAAGCGCGGGGAAGTTTCAGATTATGGCATTGAGGATGCAGATATTTTAAGATGCAAAAGGAGAATTTGTGTTCCCAATAACGATGAAATCAAGAAAACCATTTTGGAATAGGCACATCGGAGCAAGTATACCATACATCCAGGAATTACCAAGATGTATAACGATTTGAAACAACAGTATTAGTGGCCAAAGATGAAGAGAGACGTGACTAATTTTGTCTTGAAGTGCTTGACGTGTCAGAAGGTCAAGATCAAACACCAGAAGCCACCAGGACTACTTCAAAATATAGATATCCCTAGATGGAAATGGGATAGTATTTCTATGGACTATATCATGGGCTTACAGCCAATCTGAAACATGTATGATGCTATTTGGGTAATCATAGATCGATTAACCAAGTCAGCACACTTTTTACCTATTAAAACAGACTACTCTTTAGAGAAATTGGCTGAGTTGTACATTAAAGAGATTGTTCGTATGCATGGAGTGCCGGAGAGTATCATATCGGATCGTGATCCAAGTTTCGCTTCAAACTTTTGGAAGTCCTTACAAGAGGCCATGGGTACAAAGTTAAAGTACAATACCGCTTATCATCCTCAGACAGACGATCAAATCGAGAGAACTATTCAAACACTTGAGGACATATTGAGAGCTTGCGTTATCGAACTTCCAGGTAGTTGGGACAAGCATTTACCATTGGCAGAGTTTGCATACAATAATAGCTATCACTCTAGTATTCAGATGGCACCTTCTGAAGCTTTATAAGATCGAAAGTGCAGGTCACTGTTATGTTGGATCGAATTGAGTGAAAGAATTATTATTGACCAGATCTAGTAGAGCAAACATCCCTGAAGATTAAAATGATACGGCAGAAATTGTTGACAACTCAAAGCTGAAAGAAGAGTTATGCGGATCGTCGAAGGAGACCGTTGGAATTTAGTGTGGGAGATCATGTTTTTCTGAAGGTTTCGCCTGTTACGGGCATTGGAAGGTCTATTAAAGCAAAGAAGTTGACTCCATGATTCATTAGGCCATTTGAAATTTTGGAGCATATTGGACCGGTTGCCTATCAAATTGCCTTGCCTCCACACTTATATAATGTGCATGATATGTTCCATATGTCACAGCGAAAGAAGTATCATCCAGATCCGTCTCATATCATTGAGCCTGAAGAGGTTGAGTTAAGAGAGAATTTGACGTATGTGATCGAACCAGAAAGAATTTTAGATGTAAAGGACAAGTAGTTACGAAAATAGAACAATCCGTCTCCTACAAGTTTTCTGGAAGGAAATGTTTCTTGGTGATGCTACCTAGGAAATTGAAGAGCATATGCGACGTAATTTTCCTTATTTGTTTATTTAGGTATATATGTGGTATTTACGTTGTATAATATTGAGATTGAATTTGTGTGGGAAACTTGTGTTTTGAATTTTGGGGACAAAATTCTATTTAGGTGGGGAGAGTTGTAATATCCAAAATTTTAATAATAATAATAAAATAAAATAATATTACATTTATATTATAATATATATATTATATAATATAAATGGTGGGCAGCACGTGGGCTGCCCACCCATTATATATTATTAAGAGGGGGAGTGGTTTACCTACTCCCAACCAGCCCCGTCTCATTTCTCTTCTATAAAATCGCACATGAGGTGCAGCTTTGTAGAAAAGAAGAACGAGAGAATGAGAAGGGGATAAGGATCTCACTTAGATTTTCTGAGGTAAGTTGTTTATCTTATGAAATCATTTAAATAGCTAAAATAACTTCTTTTTAGTAAATTTCTTTCATGAAAATTATTCCATGTATTTTTCTCTTTCTAATAAGGATAATATTGTATTGATTAGAGGGTATTTTAAGATTAGCATTTTAGACAAGCTCGAGTTTTATTAGTATAAGGCTATAAAAATGTAAAGAATAATTAATAGTTAATTTTAATCGGTTTATTTTTCTTATTTAGTTGGTATAAGATTTTATAACGAATATAATTAGTCTATAAATAATTCTATATAGGACTTTTTAACTGATCAAATATGTGTTAAAAGATTTATTTGAATTAATGAAGGTATTATTGAAATCTTAATTGGTTTAGTTTTGAAATTTGAAGGACTAAACTGTCATTTATGAAATTTGAGGACTAAACTGTCATTTTTGATATTTGAAGGACTGAACGATCATTTCTAAAATTTAAACCCCAAACTTTTATTTTCAGTTTTTATAATATATTATATATTATTATTAAAATTTGTATCTAAGTTATAATTTTGATTATGTGGAATTTTGGAGAGTTATTAATGGGTAGTAAATTGATTGTGATAGATTGATTTTGGCGTTTATTTGAACTCTTGGATTAGGAGCAGTATGATAATAAATAGCTTTGGCGAGAGGTAACAACTTTCCTCTTGTTGTGCATGCTTTTATGATGTTTGTGAGTAATTTTAATTTATAAATTTGGCTGCTGATATGTGATGTGATTTTGGAAAATATATTGTTAATGAAATTGTCTTGTAGGACTTATTTTCATTAAGAAAATGACTAGCAATATTATATTATATGAGTCGGTATTTATTTATGAGATTGAAAATATCCTTTTTGATAATTATGAAATGATAATAACATGTCATAATCACATAATATGGATAGGAGAGGGGATGGTGGATGTGGAATTAATGGAAGGTTACTCAAAGAAGAAATAAGGGGGTGAATTCTTGTACAAAAGAGGAAATAAGGGGGTGAATTCTTGTACAAAAGAGGAAATAAGGTGGTGGACATCCAGGTGTACACTGGTTAGTCCTTTAGCCCATTTGTAGTCCGTAGGGTTATGATACCCCACTAATGTATTTAGAGGGGGAACCCATGGTCCGGTCTTGTGCTCTGTGGATTTTGGCCAGTCCATGTCACTTTTTCGGTGAGCTTGTTGAGTAAGCTACCAGTCATATGGGTGAGTACTAGCCCATGGGTTCAGTCAGAGGAAATAAGGTGGAGAGGAAATAAGGGAGGAAAGAAAATAAATTATTATGTATTGACTCTTGTACACTTATATGGTAAATATGAGAATGAGAATATGATATTGTGAATTATTATGAAATTATTCGTATGGACAAGTGATATTTTAATAATGTTATACTTTTATAACTGTCTCACTTGACACCTCACGGGCACATACTTGTATGCCCGATGAGATGGATTGCTGGTTACTGAGGCTTTTGTCTCACCCCGTTGATTTAACATTTTTCAGGAAATAGTTGTCGTGCGGGTCCATCAGGGAAGACTTCGGAAGTTTAAACTACTTCTGATAAAAGTAGTACTTCCATCTTTTAATATATGTAGGATTATTGTATAATGCCACATTAGGGCTCATCTTGCATACTCTGATCTATTTCTGAGAACTTGATATATTAACTATATATTTTTAATTGCTTTTGATGATGTTAGAAGGCCTGTATGGCTTATGATGTGTTCTACACTTGTGGATCCACAATTTGATCTGATAAGGATATTTTAATATATGATGAGATACTATTCAGTAAGAAAAAAATGGTTTTATTTTCCATGATAAATTTTATAAACCATGATAGAATTTTCAAACGGTTAGTTGAACTCTTTTTCTTCCAGGGTTAATTTTTTTAAAAGATGAGCTGTAATCTTTTCTACCATGGTAGACTTTTGGAGAATTGAGTTATAATAATAGGATTTTACAGTGGATTTTACAATGAGCAGTTACCACTGAAATTGGAATGTTCAAAATACAAGGCACTAAAGAAGAGCATTCATGAAAAACACCCTTTACCAATTGGAGACTTAAATACTTCCATCTAGAAATGGGTAGTCAGTATATCCAACAACTGGATCAGAAACATAAAATGTCTCTCTGTTGTACTTGTTGAGAGGAGCATCAAGCTCAAACCTCTTTGGCAAATCCGGATTCGCCAAAAACCAACGACCATACACGACAAGATCTGCCCGGTTCTCAGCCACTGCATTGTTTCCCTCGTTGCGGTCATAGCCTCCAGCAACAATGAACGTGCCTTTGAAGGCCTTTCTCATTGGCACAAGACTATGAGGGCTCTCAACTCTTTCTCCAACAGTCTTCATCCTTGGCTCTACCATGTGGCAATACAGAATACCATCTTTGTTCAGAGCATTCGCCATGTATAGGCCGAGTTCTTCAGGATTTGAGTCTCCAGATTCACAATAGTCCGCAAAAGGTGACAATCTAATTCCAACTCGCTCTGGTCCTATCTCATCTGAAACAGCTTTAACTACCTCCAAGGGAAATCGACATCGGTTCTCTAGTGATCCGCCATATTCATCTGTTCGATCATTAACCTGATCTTTCATAAACTGGTCAAGAAGGTAACCATGGGCGCCATGAATCTCAACCCCATCAAAACCTACAATTGGACAAGCATTATCTTCTTAAACATGTTGCATCCAGTTACATTGTCAACCATATAGATAGAAATTTAGTACCAATACCACCATAACCGTTATGCCACTTCTAAAAAAAAGAACACACTGCCTCTAATATTACTTTGGGTTATATCCACTTAAAGTATTCAGCAAAATTTCAATGTGGTTCCCTCTATCTATTTCTATAGTGGAAGAACATTGCCATTATGTCACAGTATCCATCAAAATATTAATGCCAAATCTAACAGACTGTTAATAAATTGTTAGGTTTGACATTAAATATTGAATGTAGATGTAAAAAGGTGGTAGGGGGTAAAATTGATTTCTCTCTAAAGTTTCATTGTTTCTTTTTCCCCCTCCTCCCCTGGGTCGCTTCACAGCTGGAACAAATAGGAAGGGAACTTTACCCGCTTCTGAATTAGAGGGATGCATTAAAACAAGAAATGGAATAATGTGTAAAATCAAATTGGGAACAATATCGGCATAGCTCATTTGCAAACATTGTTTTTAGAACCAAACCAGATTGGCTGGTTCAACTGATGAACTTACAAACTAGATCCTGATTCAGTCTAAAATGGTTCCAACACCAATCTAGGTGAAAACTGCTACGTAACCATTAAAATAATTCACAAACTAGTCAAAATTGATAAAAATTGGTCAAGAACCAGTAAGAATTAAAAAACATTTTTTTTTACTTTTTATCTAATATTTGTATATATGCTATTAAAAGTATTAATTTAATTATAACTAATTCAACTATGGTCAAACCAACAAAGCCTCAAATCTGCACCTATATTGATCCAATGACAGATCCAGTTTAAAGCACATTACTTGAAGTAACTTTCCATTCTACAAAATACTTGTATGGATTATGGTTGAAGGGTTTGACTTATCACATTAAAGTTAGTGTAGTTACCAGCTTCCATAGCATTCCTTGCAGCGAGTCTGAAGTCATTGACGACTTGAGGAATTTCATCTGTCCTCAGCCTCCTTGGTGGTGTAAATTGTTCGACATCAATTCCATTAGCCTGAGTTACTGGAGCAAGTGCCTTGTCTGTACAAGATATTGGAGCCTGCCCATTTGGTTGATAACCTGTTCAAAAACAATATAAGATGGAGAAATACTGGGTACACATACATCAGATTGATTCAATTCCTAGTTAAATTGGAGATAGAGAAAGAAAGAATAGAAAATATCATTGCAGAATGGAGATGCATATTAACATAGATTTCAGGGTATGAGTTTGAATAGACTAGAAAAGTAAAATAAACAAGTAAAATAAACACACTTTGCTCTACGTACGGGCAAAAGGCAGAAAGGGGGGGGGGGGGTGGGAAGTTAGATTAGAGAACCTAATGTATTTCCTGCCTATGGATATCACCCATGACTCATTCATATTTCATCATGCTGGAGGAAGAAACCGCACAAAAATAAATGTAGCTTAATTGTTTTTGAAGCATCCTTTCCTTGATTGAGGGAGCACTATTAAGCTTTACACCACAACAGAAAAAGTTTCTGATGTTGGACCTTTTTCATTTTTTTTATTTAATTTATTTTGTATATTGGGAGGAGTAAACAGATTCTTCAAGGATAGTGCTCTGCTAGAAATGATTTAATTGAGGTCATAGAAAATATGTATATATATTTTGACAAAAAAGAAAACATTTGTATATCTAGATATGTGTGTGTGTGTGTAAGCAAAGATCCTTTAAGACATTACACTTTAACCAACAATATCTCCATGAATTGTTTTTCCACTGAGTATGCATAAAATCTTTGATCATTCAGGTTTTCTCTTGATTTCCTAATTCTTGCAGTAATGGCACATTTACAATTTTGCATTGTAGAGGTCAATATAAAGTGAAAACTGAAAACCATGCCTGTTATGGTAAAAATCCATAGACTTGAACAACAGGAAGTAGAGAAGAAGACAGTAGAAGGTATACAATAATAACCATTCCCAAAAAGCGTGTTGATCTAATTGACATATAACGTATTTTAGGCCATTCTCAGCCATAATAGACTCGAACATTTCGAAATTCCCTTCAATACGTTCAATCGAAGCGAAAGAAAATTTTCTAGCTAATTTTCCCAGAGCAGAAGATAAACTTAGCAAGAAAAATACCTGAATTTGAAATCCTTCCAACGTGCCAAATCTGACAAAAGAATATACCACCTTTAGCATGAACAGCATCCACAATGGGTTTCCATGCTTCCACTTGCTCTTTTGTCCATATACCTGGTGTTTGAGGATATCTTTACATTGAAAAGGGGAAAAACACTTTGTTAGGATTCCTAGCAAAGGGAGATAAAATTAAAATAAAGAATTATAAAGTATACAAATTACCCTTGAGCAGTGTCAGAAACACCAGTAGCTTCAGCTATGAGAAGACCCCCTTTGGAAGTTCGCTGAGAGTAATATAAGATAGCATGCGGCTGAGGAACATTATTGTAAGATCTCTGTCTAGTCAGTGGAGCCAAAACAACTCTGTATAGCAAAACACAACGAAATTTCAACATAAAAATCACTGAATGTTCAACAAATACTTAGGCTCTGTTTGGTTCGAGAGGAGGGGGGGAGGTTTATTTAAGTTAGGTTAGGGAATGTTATAATTTTGTTTGGTTCAAGAAGAAAAGAAGGGAGGGGAGGGGAGGGGAGGTTTCTTGTTTGGTTCAGGAGGGGAGGTGAGGAAAATTAATTATATATGGATAAAAATATCATTCTACATATTTTTCTTCTTCTTTTACAATGTATTTATTAATAATTATTATTTATAAAATGATTATTTGTAAAATAATTATTCTAATGCAGTGCTTGTTTACAATGTAATTACAATGCTTGTTTTCAGTGCAGTGCGGATTCCTTTTCATTTAGTGAGCAAGCAAAAAAAAAAAAAAAACTCAACGTTCAAAATTAATCGACAGAGGAGGGGGAAACAGTGAGCAAGCATTAAATACACAAGAGGAGCGAAGAGCAGACACAGATATGGACTTCGAGGCAGAAATGAAAACGGAATGGAGATGGAAAATCTGATATGAGGGCCAAGGGTGTTTTTGGAATATTAAAAAATTAATATGGGCAATTTAGTCATAATTTGACATAAATATTCCCTCCCTTGAAAAAAATCCCAAATTTGGAGGTTTTGAAAGAGAGGAGAGGTGGCCACTAAAAGACAAAAATCCTCCACTCCCCTCTCCTACTTCCAACCAAACACCCATTTTTAATCTCCAACCCTCCCCTCACCTAACCTCCCCTCCAAAACACCCCCCCCCCAACCAAACAACCAAACAAAGCCTTAACGTAAACAGATATGATCATATGACCAATCCCAGGGGCAATTCTCCTGGGCCATATATTGCAGCACACAACACTAATCAATATGCAAGTGAATTTTCATAGAGCACAAGAGAATATACGGACATGAGGAATATTATTTCTGGCAAAAATGTAGAAAAAATTCCAAAATTTGTGATTTCAAAGTAAGATTTACATCATTATCCGTGCCAATGTTCAACTGGGATTTCTAACAAACACTTGACGCGCATGAGTTTACAGCAGAAAAATGGAAGGAACTAGTAGAGAATATGAATACCTATGGGATAGATTGAAATTGCCCATCTTGTAAGGCGTAAGAAGAGGAATAGCGGGAGCTTCAGAAACCATTTCTGCACAAAACTACGAGTATAATTTTTCTCGTTAAAGTTATTGGCGTTCTGATGGTTAGAATTAGAAAATAAACGACGAACTCTAGTGGGTATAAATAGAACCCAAATTCAAACTGAAAAATGAAAATCAAAGTCGCCTGGGACCACCACCGTCCGCCGTAATTGATCTGCTGATGACGTGAGTGAGTACGTTTTGCAGACGGCGGAGGACTGGTCGGTGATTCTGATTATTTGTATCCAAGTTCAATGAATCGGGGGAAAATATATATTTACTAAAAAAAAATAAGGTGGTAAAATCTCAAAATATCTATTAAATTAATAAAAAAATTATAAATAACTTAAAATTAAAATTTAAAATCTTAAATTTTGAACCGATCACATATTTATCTTTTTTGCTAATTTAGTGGGTATTTTTGAATTTTTTTAATTAAAATAGTATTTTTTTTTTGTTTTTTTCTTTTTTTTTCAATTAAAGTAAAAATAGAAATATGTTATTAATAACATAAGAAAATTAACACCTTCAATTTCCAAAAGTTCATAAGTTCTCAGGGAGTTTTCAATTACCTTCACTTTTCAAATACAAACATGCTTCCGGGGTTAGAAGGATGATTATACAAGTGGAAATTGGCATGCGATCGAACCACAAAAAATAGTTAATTAACAATAAAACATAAGGGAATTTATAACTACTCCAAGTTTCTTAAATTTTGAGAGAGAGAGAGAGAGAGAGAGAGAGAGAGAGAGAGTCAATGCTATATGAACGAGGTTGAGCTTTGGCGACTACTCAAGCTCTCCCTGGACATGGCGTGAGCAGAGAAGAAAAGTTGGGGAAGGGTTATGATTTTTCAACACAGAAAACGGGTAAAACGATAATAGAAAAAATATGTTAATATTGTTTTGTTTTTAGTTTTCAAAAACGAATTACTGTTATTTGAGAAAAACATTTAGCTAAAAATAAAATATCAAATAAATTTTTTAATTATTATTTTTTATTTTAAACAAAAAAAATGTTTTCAGAATTGGTAAACAATGCCAAAATGACTCCCGGCCAACCAAATGGTTATAGGTTCGAATTGGCAGGGAAGAAGAAGCAAAAAGAATTGGTAAACAATCAGGCTATATGTTGCTGCAATTATCATTTAATGAAAATTTCTCAATTACTCTATGTATTGGGCATTGCATGGTACAGAGGAATTGATTTGGCGTCAATAAAAAAATAGTCACATACATTATTTTAATTTATAAATAATATAATTTTATATAAATTTTATGGTTTATATTAATATATTGATTTTCAGTATTTTTTATCATATATAATTTCAAAATTTGGTGTCAAAATATAAAAACTTATCAACAAATCACATTTTATAATGAAGTAACTGACATATAGCATTACCTGTGCAATTTTTCTTTCTGAATAAACAAGTGTATGCCATAAAAATTCAAGAAACAAAAGCAAATACAAAATATTCAATTTTCCCTCATCATCATTCACCCCTCAAGTACTTCTGCAATTTCAAAACTTGGAAGAGTAAGTTAACATTTAATAAAGTGTTAATATAATTTTTGGTCCCTGAAATTTTGTCTAATTTTTTTTTGGTCCCTCAAGTTTGAAATCAGTAGTTTTGATCCCTGAAATTTAACCTGATTTTGGTTTTTGTCCATTAAATTTGAAATCGATGGTTTTGGTCCCTGAAGTTTGGCTCAATTTTGATTTTAGTCCTTTAAGTTTGGGCGATTTTTGTTTTGGTCCCTCAAGTTTAGGGTAACATATCAAGTCATTTTCAAACTTGAGGGACCAAAACCAAAACCACCCAAACTTCAGGGACCAAAACCTCTGATTTAAAACTTGAGAGACCAAAATTAAAGTCGGGCCATATTTCAGGGATCAAAATCATCGATTTCAAACTTGAGAGGCCAAAACCAAAGTCGAGACATATTTCAGGGACTAAAACCACTGATTTCAAACTTGAGGGACTAAAATCAAAATTAGACTAAATTTTAAGGACCAAAAGTTATATTAATCCTTCAATAACATTAATAGATAAAAGATAATTGAAAGGATTTTTATCATTATTATTCACCAAAAAATTATATTTAGAATGAACATTAAATATGAATAAAATATAAAAAAAATTCGGCCGTTTATTTAAAATATAAAAAAAAATTGTAATTGAGATTTAAGGAAGTTTTGGTATGGTGTGGTTAAATTTAAGGGACATTGCCTCCTTTTTTTTTTGTATATATATATTTTTGGGTGCATAAATGAAGGAAAAAAACACTTAAATATCATTGAACTTTAAAATTTTAAATTGGTTCTATTGACAATAAGAGTAATGGAATTGATAAAAAAAAATATAGCAATTAACAATTCAAATTTTTAAAAAATCAATGATTTAGAATTTTAAAATTTAAATAGTATTTAAATAAAATTCTCCTAAAAATGAACTACACCCTTATTATCAATTTGTGTGTATCATGTTTCATATTTAAAAAGTTACCTTTCTCATTTCATTCCGATCCATTCCTCAAAATAAATAAGTGCTAATGGAATAGAGCTTAGAGAGGCGTCATTTTTAATTGTCTTATTCCTATTTTTAAATCAAGGCATTTTATTTAAAATTTTAAATTGTTTTCTCGACTTAATATTTTGTAAAAATGATGCACAATTATTGAGTATTCATAAATTTTTAAAATTTTATTTTAAATTATAAAAATAATATTTAAAGAAATATATTTTAGATCATTGTAACTTTTAAGAAATTAATTTTTTATTTTTTATTTTATTCATTTATATCAAGCAAACCTCTATCTGTTTCAGTCTGTTAGAATATTAGGAAATAAAATTAGGATCCTTTGATTCCCGCTATCCTATCATATCCCTTGATTATAGCCTTAAGTTATTATGATTGTAATCCTCTCCATAATTCCTCTTAATTCCTCTCTTTATAAGGGCTCTCCATTTGAGCATATATATATATATTGTAAGCTATGATCATTAGAATATATGAGAGAAAACATTGTCTCTGAAAACATGGTATCAAAGCCGGGTTGAAAAATGGCAGAGACCTTCCAGTGAGGCACAGTGAAAACACGGCAGAGAGAGAGAGTGAACGTGGGGTCCATGCACACCTAGATCTCGTGAACGGCGGCGAGTGGGTGCACACCGCCGGCACGGGAAGAACCGCAAGGCGCCGATCGGCGGATCCCAGGAAGCCCAGCGCGATCGGAGCGGCGCGTGACCTCCATGCGCCACTACAGCACTGGCACGTGAACCCTACGCGCTGTCGTTTACAGTGTTTTCCGGCGGCCGGTTGTCCAGAAACATGAATCCCTCAGAATTCCCTCCTTTGTTCGGTTATGTCCCTACAAATGTGTCTAAAACCGGAATACATCCCGCTGCACTCATGTCCGGTACAAATTCCATAATGACTTCTTCAAACAGCAACTCATCTTCATCCATTATCATCAGTACCTTAACGCCATTAGAACTTCCAGAACCTCAAAGTATGGTTATTAACCATAGGTTTAATGGAAGGAATTACCTACAATGGTCCCAAAGTGTATTGAGGTATATCCGTGGAAAAAGGAAGGAGAAGTACATCAATGGGGCAGCCCCACAACCAGCCCCAGATGACCCAAACTTTGATACGTGGTTTGCTGAAAACAACCAAGTTATGACGTGGCTTTGTAACTCAATGACTGTTGATATTAGTGAAGGCTATCTCCTGGCAAACACTGTAAAAGAAATTTGGGATGCAGCCAGAAGAACCTATTCCTCTCTGGATAATACTGTTGCCTTGATCCATTTGAAGCGACAACTTCGAGATATGAGACAAGGCAATCTGACAGTAACCGAATACTATAATGCGCTGGTAAAACTCTAGCAACAACAAGACTTGTTTGAAGTACACCCATGGAAAAATGTGGAAGATGCACAATTATATAAGAAGATAGTGGAAGAAGGGAGAGTCTATGATTTTCTCCTTGGCCTTAATGATTCATTTGAGGAGATACGGGGCAGAATCATGGGGATCAAACCCCTACCACACCTATTTGATGTCGTCAATCATGTGCAGTTCGAAGAAAGCAGGAAACTCCTAAATCGAACAGCCCAAATCTGATTGAGAGCTCAGCCCTAGCAGTACGAGGACCACAAGAGGAACGGAAAAACAAGTGGTGCAATTATTGTAAGAAAAAGGGTCACATCAAGGACGAATGTTGGAAACTACACGGTAAGCCATCATCTGGCAAACCACAGGGACATCTTACCTCAACTGAACAGAAAGTTGAAGATACTCCATTAAGTGGGGAGGAACTGCAGATGCTTCATCGACTACTTGAGAAACAAAATAAGTCCAACTCATTGCCTAGTGTTAACTTGGTCCAATTAGGTAATTCTATTATAGCCCTCAATACTATACGGACTAGTGATGATACATGGATAGTCGATTCAGGAGCCACAGATCATATGACCGGTAATCGAACCTTATTTACAACTCTCAAACTGTGTTCTGAGACCCTTCGAGTCAAAGTCGCTAATGGGGTGTTCACCAAAGTCGAAGGAATTGGCACAGTCACACTATCTAATTCACTACGACTTCATAATGTTCTATTTGTTCCGGCACTTACCTGCAATCTAATATCTGTGAGTAAGTTAACGAAAGGACGTGTATGCCGTGTGATATTTGATGATGATGTGTGTCTGTTTCAAGATTTAAACTCGGGACGGACGATTGGGACTTCTAAAGAGTGGGATGGACTTTTCTACCTAGAGAGATCAGACAAGGAGAATAAAGCGATGTTGAATGCACAACAAAGTCTAATTAGCTCAAGCTCTCATGACAAAGATGTACTTTTATGGCATTGTCGCTCAGGACATCCTAGTTTTGATTATATGAGATATGTGTTTCCAAAATTATTTAATAAAGACTCTGTTCCTTTTCATTGTGAAACTTGCCAATTGGCTAAACAAACACGATCCACCTACCCAAAACAGTCCTACCTACCCACTACTCCATTCCAACTAATCCATAGTGACATATGGGGGCCAGTAAGAACAAAAACCCGGACAAATGAGAAATGGTTTGTTACGTTCATTGATGATCACACCAGAACCACATGGGTTTACTTGATGAAAGAAAAATCTGAAGTGGCTCAAATTTTCCAACGCTTTCACACCTTTGTAAAGAATCAGTTTCAATCCTCCATCCAAGTCCTCCGAAGTGACAATGGTAGAGAATACCTAAGTAGTACATTTAAAGAATTTCTTGATCAGCAAGGAATTCATCATCAAACCTCCTGTCCCTACACACCTCAACAAAATGGGGTCACGGAACGAAAGAACCGCCACCTACTGGAGGTAACTAGAACTTTGCTGATGGAAAGAAATGTGCCCACGACCTTCTGGGGAGATGCAGTACTAACTGCATCCTATCTCATCAACCGGATGCCCTCTAAAGTCCTCAAGTATACCACTCCTGTCCAAACACTTCTCACCACCTTTCCCAATTGCCCTCTTATAAACTCACTACCTCAAAAAGTATTCGGGTGTGTTGTCTTTGTCCATAATCCCAATGGAAGTAAGTTTGATGCTCGTTCCCAGAAATGCATCTTCTTGGGATACTCCTCCACACAAAAAGGGTACAAATGTTATTGTCCAACTTCAAAGAAGCTGTATGTCTCCAAAGATATAGTATTCTATGAGGAGGATGCCTACTATCCGAAATTACCCATTCAGGGGGAGTACTCAGATATTGAATGGCTACTCTCACATGAACCAAATTCTAATACTCTACATGATACCCTAGAAACTTCTAAAACCACTGATGCTAACCCAGGAACTTCTGATGCATTGCCTGACTTTCTTGATGCCAATAATACCTTGCCACCACTCAATTCCTTATCTTCTACATCTCCTAATACCCACCCAAATGAGTTGGAAACATATGTTGAAATTGTGACTGGGATGTATGTAGAAGATGGATCAGAAGGAGGTCAGGAGGTAGAAAGAAACGTCAATCCCACTCAGAGGAACGACCATGAATCTGACTCGAGGATAGATCCTGAAGAGATGGGCTGGCCTATTGCACTGAGAAAAGGGGTAAGGTCTTGCACTCAGCATCCAATTCAACGATTTGTTTCATATGGTAATCTATCTACCAAGATGCAGAGCTTTGTTGTAAATAGTGCACAAATTGAAATCCCAAAGACCTTCCAACAAGCTATGACTGATCCAAAGTGAAAACAGGCTGCGGAAGAAGAGTTAAAAGCCCTTGAGGAAAACAAAACATGGGAAGTTGTATCTTGCCCTCCAGGAAAGAAGACTGTGGGATGTAAGTGGATCTTTACCCCAAAGTTCAATCCTGATGGTAGCATCAACAAGTACAAAGCAAAACTAGTCGCAAAAGGATATACACAAACCTATGGAATTGATTATCAGGAGACCTTTGCCCCGGTAGCCAAATTCAATACAATCCAAGTACTCTTATCAATTGCAGCTAACTTGGATTGGCCACTATATCAACTAGACATAAAGAATGCATTTTTGAATGGTGACTTGGAGGAAGAGGTCTATATGGAGGTTCCAGATGGGGTCCTAGCTCTTAACAGCGCAGTCTGCAAACTTAACAAATCATTGTATGGACTAAAGCAATCCCCAAGGGCATGGTTTGGCCGATTCAACAAAGCAATAAGGAAACTAGGGTACAACCAAGGGCAAGCAGATGACACGTTGTTTGTCAAACATAACGATGGAAAAGTTACTATCCTGATCGTCTACGTAGATGATATAGTCATTACTGGAAATGATGAAGACTCTATTACCCAACTAAAGAGGGATTTGTCTACTGAATTCTAGATTAAGGATCTTGGTCAAATGAGATATTTCTTGGGTATGGAAGTGGCAAGAACTAAGAAGGGCATCAATGTGTCACAACGGAAGTATACTCTAGACCTATTACATGAGACTGGAATGTTAGGGGCAGAACCCGAAGGAACACCGATGGAAGAAGGGTGTCATCTCGGGATTAAAGAGAAGGGTGTCCCAGTTAACTCAGAACAATACCGGCGCCTTGTGGGGAAGCTGATATACCTAATCCACACACGTCCAGATATCAGCTATGCAGTTGGAACAATAAGTCAGTTCATACACCAACCACAGGTAGAGCATATGACAGCTGTATATAGAATCCTGAGTTATCTAAAATTCAATCCAGGGAGAGGAATCTTCTTTAAGAAAGGCACGGCCAGAAACTTAGAAATCTACACTGATGCAGACCATGCAAGAGATAGGGAAACTAGAAGGTCAATATCAGGATATTGCACATATGTGTGGGGGAATTTGGTAACTTTGCGAAGTAAGAAGCAAACTGTAGTGTCAAAAAGTAGTGCAGAAGCAAAACTAAGAGCTGTGAATGATGGAACATGTGAAGGACTCTGGATTATCAGGTTACTAAAAGAATTGGGAATTCCATATGAGGGCCCAATGCAAGTCTGGTGTGACAACCAATCCAGCATTGAGATGATGAGAAACACTGTCCATCATGATCGAACAAAGCATGTTGAAATAGACAGGCACTTTATTAAAGAGAAAGTGGAAGCGGGCATTATGACTTTGACCTACATACGATCTGAAGATCAAATTGCTGATGTACTGACTAAACCTCTGGGTAGAGCCAAATTTGAAGAATTTTGATGCAAGCTGGGAATGATTGACATATATTCTTCAGCTTGAGGGGGAGTGTTAGAATATTAGGAAATGAAATTAGGATCCCTTGATTCCCGCTATCCTATCATATCCCTTGATTATAGCCTTAAGTTATTATGATTGTAATCCTCTCCATAATTCCTCTTAATTCCTCTCTTTATGAGGGCTCTCTGTAACATCCCAAAATTTAATGCAAGGATTAATTTATGGAAATTAGATAGTAAGCAAATTTATGGAACCTATAAAATTTAAGGAAACTTAAATTTGACAAAGGGAAAAATTAAGACCTAGTGTGTGTAATAAATAGGATAAAAATATACCTATATGTATATATATAAATTTGATGACACACACTAAATACTAAATACTCATCCTTCTTTCCATGTTGCAGTCTCTTATTAGCACATGCATGCACTCTCCTTCACGTATTTCTCTTCTTTCTTTCCTTTTCATTTACCACACTTGGAGCATCATCAGCACACACACGTACTCCTTCTATTCTCTTCCACTTATCTCATTGGTACAACACCTAACTACTCTTTGTTTCTCTCTATCATCTTTAGGACAGCACACAAGCACACGTACAACCTACTCATTTGCACAACACAACAATCACATGTACTCTTCATTTAATCAAAACTCATTCCTTCAGCTCTTCATTATTTTTCGTCCAGCAGCTGAAGAAAAAGAAACAGAAAAATAGAGAAACAGAAAACAAGAGAAGAGAGACATGAGTGAGTGGAAGAACAAGCTCCAAACCTTACATGTAACTCCATATTTTGGTACAAGTGAGTCTTCTCTACCTCTTCCCATTATTGTTTCATTTTTTGGGGCTGTTCATGAGGAGTTATGGCTGCTGGAATTAAGAAAATTCACCGGAAAGTTTTTGTTACCGTAAAATACCAAAACCAGCAAGTTTGTGTCCGTTTTGCATGAGATTTTTGATTCCTTTTCTTCTGTAAACACGTCCCAAAACTCAAGGAACATGTTTAGGAGTATGTAGAGTCAAAATATTTGAGATTAGAGTCCAAAATCATGGTTGCATGTGAGTTTTATCAACTCTGTTTTGGTCGCCGGAAAACAGAGGTTTTATCGGAAACTTTCAGAAGCTCAAACGGAGGCTATAGATGGATTTTTCATCTGGTTCTTTTTGATATGGAAATTTTAGGATGTGTAGTATGACATAGAATCAAGAAGAGCTCAATTTTGTGTCAAAACGAATAAGTTATTAATTTTTGAAGTTAGACTATCTAAAAATGACGTTTATCAGAGTCAGTCAGTTTCGTGTGGCTTTATGACCAACCAAATCAAATCTATTATTTACAAAAATTTACAGGGAGATTTTAGACATAATAATATTTAAAATTAGTAGTAGAATGTATCATTTAGATATCTGTAGAGAGAGTTATGAGTTTTGAAAGATGGGTTTAGAAACAGGTGCAATCCTGAACGTCCAGACTCTAGTAGTTGATTTCGTGGTATTTTTGAATTATGTAATCTTTCCCAATGGACATGAAAATTTTCAGAATTGAATTAAATAGTCTTAGCTTTAATTTGATATATATTTTGTGTTAATTGAATTAGTATACTAAGAGATATGAATTTTTGAAGTCAGTTGCTCTCAAACTGTGTTTCTGGAAAACAGTTTGTTTGTGTCGAACGTTTGGAAAATCAAACCTTGACAAAAAATTATGAAACTTTACAGATTTAAATTAGACATTCATAGCTTTAATTTGACATGTAGAACATAATTTTTGGACAAGTATATTAGGAGATATAGATTTTCAAAGTCATGCTATGTTTCTGGAGACTAATCTGGAATAGGGGTATTTCGATAAATTCTGGGAGTAATATGGTAAATCTGGGTAGATTTCGATATTTTTCCATGAAAATATATTTCAATAGCTTCATGTAGGCTTTGGACCCAGTCAATTTTGATTTTTCTAGAATTAGTAATGATTTTTCAAAGTTAACTGAAAAATCAGCCAATTTGTTGAAGAATAGTAAAATTGCACTATGCAAAATTATATAGTGTATAAGCCACTGAAACTGAGATAATCAGCAGAATATGATTAAAGATAGTAGTAATACAAGTAATCACCAATTACTTGTTAATTTTAATTTATAGGAACTGGTAAAAGCCCGAGCCGAAGAAAAAGTTTTGGATAAACAGTTGGACTGAAAAAGGACCCAGGTAGTAATTCTTTCTTTCATGCACTATGTGATTATTTATATGTTGTGTATTCCATTTTCTGTAACATGACAGTGCCTGTGGCACAACACGCGAATAAGCCAGGGTCTAAACATATCGTTTGACCATGGAAACGAGTTTAGCCGGGGTTGCAAACAGTCGTTTAGCCTTGGACAGTATGCATACAACATGAGTTAGCATTTTACATATCATGGTGCATTGCATATTTATTTATCGCATTTTATATGACTGATTGTATATTACTACTGAGATTCATTCGAATCTCACCCTTTTTCAACATCTAAAAATATTCCAGCAAAGGACAGTGGCTCTAAGGGCAAAACCGTAATTACTGGCGATTGAAGGTCCGGTCCTAGCCAGGAGTTACATCTGATTATCTTTAGTTGTGGAATTGATTTCTTTTGGATTTGTTTTTATTTTTCAACCTATATGAGGATTTTCTGTAATATCAGTAAGTACTCATTATCAGTATAGTTTTACTATTTCTGTATGCCATCTGAACGACGCATTTATTATATAGCGAATATCAGAATATTAAGGGGTTTGACACTCTCCATTTGAGCCTATATATATTATAAACTATGATCATTAGAATATATGAGAGAAAACATTATCTCTGAAAACACAGTCAAATTCAGGTGGCATCCTCTTATAATTAAGTGAGTGTGCATGTGCGCTATATTTCTGTAATCGTGTTGTGAAATATATATGTTGCATTAATGTCTTACCCTTATAAATATATTTGATCATGCTGTTTTATTTTATTTTTTTGAAAAGAAAGACTTGGCTGTGCACTGAACTAGAGCCAAACTTAAACTTATCCTCACATATATATGAACACCTCCGTTAATGGATTAACTTTGCTTTAAGTTTCACCCAAATCTGTTGGTTAACTTGCTGTGTTTGTGCATGGTTTTGTAAGTTACCCAAAACACTGTGTTTGAAAAGTCAACATCAACATTTTTCTAGCCCAATTTTTGTGTGTGAGATTGTGTTGGAAACGAGTTTTGGATTAAAAGAATGAGTTTATATATCCTATTATATAAAAAAGTAATGAGTTTATATGTGTGTGCTTTTGTGTGTGTAGGGGCGTATATGAAAGTGCAACATGACTATACTATGGTTTGACATTAAAATTATGGTTTTGAGAAAAATTAGTTAAATACTATTTTTTTTGGAAACCATGATTTTATCCAAAAACCATGGTTTTGATGTCAAAAACCATGGTTTTGATGTCAAAAACCATCGTTTTGGGAAAAACTTCTTTTTGTTGTTTTTTTGTCCAAAATCATGTTTTTTTAGTTTTAAAAAATGTCTAAAAATATTTTTTAAGTAGCATGTAGTATCTTAAAATAATTTTTAGTGCTTTTAATCCTTTAAAATATTTTTTCAGTTGTACCTAGTGTGTTTGCAGACTAATTGCAATTTTACCTTTAATTTATTTTTTCAGCTCTAAAAATTACTTTAAAGTATTTTTTAGTTGTACCCAGTGTTATCCACTTAAAAATATTTTTCCAGGAGCACCTAATATTTTAAAGTAATTTTTGAAGCTGAAAAAATAAATTAAGGGTAAAATTGCAATAAGTCTGCAAACATATTTTGTCCAACTGAAAAAATATTTTAAAGAGTTAAAAACACTAAAAATTATTTTAGAATACTGCATGTTACTTAAAAAATATTTTTTGATACTACATACGTCCAAGAAAATATTTCAAAATACCAGATATCATTTTTTTAGACAAAAAAAAAAGTTTCAACTCTTTAAAACTACACCAAAACTGTATGGTTTTAAGAAAATGACTGGCATCTTTTTTTGGTTTGTCCAAAATATAATCTTATCCTTCATATGTAATTATTATAAACTTTCAATGTACAATTTATTAATATATATATATATATCTATGTATATATGTACAATTTATTTTTTTTGTCACAATTTATAATTTTTTTGGAAAAATTTAAAGATTTTTTGGTATTTATTGTTCAATTTTATGTTAAATAATACCTAAAATATAATCTATTATTTTATATCTAATTATTATAAATTATTTTTGACAATTTATTATATATATATATATATATATATATATATATATATATAATACATTTTTCAGATAATTTTATGCCATTTTTTGTATTTATTATGAAATTTACTACTATATAATACATAAAATATAATCTTATCCTTTCTATGTAATTATCATAAAAGTTAATGTCATTTTCAGTAATTTGACCATAAAAAAAACTATTCTGATCATAATATCCAAACATTCTCATTTTATCAAAATCATTTTTTTCTCATAATCTATTATGCTAGAATCTCTTCTCAAAAATTATTTTTTTTCACTTTTTCTCCATAAGTTATTCTCAAAAGCTAATTCCAAACACACCCTACATGAGTCAAGAATTTAATCAGTTTTATTTTGTCTTTATATTAAAATAAATTTTTCAGTAATTTGACCATAAAAAAAAGCTATTCTGATCATAATATCTAAACATTCTCATTTTATCAAAATCACTTTTTTCTCATAATCTATTCTGCCAAAATCTATTCTCAAAAATCATTTTTTTCACTTTTTCTCCATAAGCTATTCTCAAGAGCTAATTCCAAACACACCCTAAATGAGTCAAGAATTTAATAAGTTTTATTTTGTCTTTATATTAAAATAACTTAAGCCAATTTGATCACACTTTCCTTAACATTATATATATATATATATATATATATATATATATATGATTAATATGCAATTTTAGTAATAAAGTTTTATAC
Organism: Albizia julibrissin; assembly: GCA_037074505.1. NCBI lineage: Eukaryota > Viridiplantae > Streptophyta > Magnoliopsida > Fabales > Fabaceae > Albizia > Albizia julibrissin. Next base: position 18,628,806 of record CM073486.1, on the reverse strand, counting down.
AAAGGGTATCTGACACAAATAAGTTTTAGAACAAACAAAAATAACAATGAATAATTAAAAATGGTGAAAATTTAATAAAACCGTTAAATTTGACCTAATGACGTTAAATTATAAGAGAAGAAAACCCCTAACGGCATTAGGTTCAATTTAAAGGTTTTGTTAAATTTACACCATTTTTAATTTTTCATTATTATTTTTGTTTCTTCTAAAACTTATTTATGCCAGACGTCCTTTAATTTAGACAAAACTTTGTTGTTAAAATTACATTTTATTGTTAAAATTACACTTTAACCCTATTTATATATAATTCCTTTTTTTAATTAGTTGACGTGACTCTTATATTCTAATATCTTTGCTTCTACTTTTTCATTTATTTTTTTTTCCACTTTGCCTTATACTTTTTTCTTAGTCTAATTTCTCTGAATCTTCATTATTTTTTTCCACTTTGTCTAGCCTTTTATCTTTTTTCTTAGTCTAATTTCTCTGAATCTTCATTATTTTTTTCCACTTTGTCTAGCCTTTTATCTTTTAATTTTTACAGTCTCAAAGGCCGCGCAGGTTTACTATCTTCATTTTTTCTTCACTTTGGTGTCCTAAAATGAATGACTCTGATAATATATTAAATTATTTTTAGTGAAAAATGCGTATATTATATTTATCTTTCTATTAAAATAGCTTAAGCCAGATTGATATAGGACCAAATGATATAACTTCTCTTAATATTATTACATAGCTTCAACCCTTTTTCTAATTTGTTGATGTATGACTCTTATATTCTAATAATTAATCACTCATTTGCCCTCTCCCCTGTTTTCAAACTTCACTCTCCGTTCCTCACATCAGTCTGGGACTCACACAAAGAGCAAACACAATTAATTAATTTGTTTGAGAGGAGAGGCTGTAGTTATTATGTGATCATCCTCTATTGGGTCATGAGTTAAAGGTCTTCATTGAGAGGGTGATTGATATGAGAAGGTTAAGGGTGAAAATTTGCTAGGGAGCCAAGTAACTACTCAAGAGTGTTGGGTATTCGGAAACTTTTCAAGGAGCAATGTTGCTTGAGAGGTAATAACTAAAATGTAACAAGTTTTCCCCTTGTCATTAAAAATGTTAATAGTCAATATCATTTTTTTAATGGTCAATATTATATTTTTAACCGTTAAGGTAAATTTTCTCTTTTTTTAACACTACAGGGGCAAGATTGCTTCTCAAAAGAATTCTGAATATTGAGCGCTCTTGAGTGGTTACTTGTGAGATAAAATTACATCTTAACCCAATATGAGAATGGTTAAGATCTTCATTGGGAAGAACATATTTGGGAACTTGAGAATCCTCATCGTCTTGGTGTTTTCAAGTCACATGATTATATTGTCACCTAACATATCTCATTAACTTTAGCTTAAAGCAAGCATGCAAGTACTAAACAAGATTCTCTTTGGCCCTTAAGAAAACAACCTTAAGAACAAGTTTCAAGAAATGGGTAGTCAGTATACCTAGAGCTGGGAATCAGGGCCGGGCAGGGCTGGCCCTTGACGGGCTAGGGCCTAAAAGGGCCGGCCCTATAGGGCCTAAAAAGGCCGGCCCTACAGGGCCCGAGGTAAGAAAAATTGTCGTTTTTCAAAGCCCGGCCCGAGAGCATGAGGGCCAGGGCCGGCTCGCAGGGCTTGAAGCTATTTACACAAGATTTAACTACACATCTACACGCCTCATGCAATAAAACAAATATTGTTACTAATTCATATTCAAAGGTAAAAAATAGTATCCACAAATAATTCACAATCCGCACAAAAGTATAAGAAGGCAAGAAGTTAAATACTCTAAGCAACATGAGTATGACGACTATCATTTTCATCTTCTTCACCACTATCATCAATTTCAAGAAAATTTGATTGTGCTTCAGTTTGAGTAGTAGGCTCTACTTGAGGGTAAAAATATCAAGAATTTCTTCTCCCAAATCATGAATATATTCATAATCTTTATATACAACAAAGAATAATCTAAAATGACAAATAACTCTATAAAAAACATAAAATACAAATAAATTAGTAAATTACCATCATATGTGAAACTTTAGAGTAAATAAGAAATATCTAACGTATTTTTCTTATAAAATAAGAAATATCTTTTATAAATTTTTTATTTTTATGATTCTTAATACAAAATATTCTTATGAAACTTAATTTTAAAAAAAGATAATAACAACTAAATATTTTCAACATCATTAACAAAATATAAAAGATCAATAATATTATTATCATATAAATAATTTTTAAAAATAAAAAATATATCAGGGCCTAAAGGGCCGGCCCTTTTAGGCCCTCGGCCCTACAGGGCTGGCCCTTTTAGGCCCGCGTTCACTTTTTAAGCAAAATTCTCAAGCCCGGCCCTTGTAAATTCAGGGCCTAAACGGGCCGGCCCGATGGGCTCGGCCCGTTTTCCCGGCTCTAAGTATACCCTACTACATGGTTAGAAGTGTAAAATGCTTCTCTATTGTACTTGTTGAGAGAAGCATGCATGTCAAATCTCTTTGGTAAATCTGAATTTGCCAAGAATAGCCATCCATAGGCGACGAGATTCGCCTTGTCCTCCGCCACCATATTGTTGCCATCTTTCCGATCATAGCCTCCAGTGACAATAAACTTTCCATTGAATGCCTTTCTCATTGGCACAAGACTGTGTGGATCACTCTCATCTTTTTCTCCCATAGTCTTCATTCTTGGCTCTACTATGTAGCAATACAAAGTACCATATTTGTTTAGGGAATTGACCATGTATAGGCCAAGTTCCTGAGGATTGGAGTCTTCACATTCACAATAATTTGAAAAGGTGATAGCCTAGTTCCTACTTATTAACCACAATAAAAATCAATCTTCTCAAAATAACAGAAAGAGGACAGCTCAGCAAATGGTGTAAGAATGAATTCTAGAATGATCTTTATATGTAATATGTGTAGGGTTGATATGATTTTGTATATCTAAATAGGACAAAGATGTACTACATAGATCATAGAATACAATTACATTTTCATCCTTTATTCATTTGCTTGCTTCTCTGTAATTCAGAATGAGTTTTATTTCTTTCATTGTTTTTACATTCAGTATGGTATTAGGGCATTGACTGATGATATAGTGTCAGAATGATGGAAGCAACGTCTGAAACTTACGGTGCTCTTAATTCATTAACATGTAGAGCAACCACTACTGCTTCACCTTCAAATTGCACTCACTTCATTATGGTCAAGCTTAATGAAGAAAATTATTTGATTTGGCATACTCTGATGCTACCTTATCCATGGTCAGCATATATTTGGATATATTGATGGTACAAAAGTTGCACCACCATCAAAGTTGCCTACGTGCCTTCCAAATCCAGAGTTTCTGGAATGGTTTGACAAAGATCAACTTGTACTATCAATTTTAATTGCTTTCATATATGAAAACTTGATTCTAAGAGTAATGTGTCATAAAAATTCTAGAGCTATGTGGCTTGCATTAGAGACTCTGTTTTCATAGCAATCTTAGGCACGTTATGTTCAGTTACATCAGAAACTAACTAATCTTAAAAAAGGAGGTGAATCGATTAGTTCTTACCACCATAATGCTATCTTAATTGCTAATTCTCTAGCAGCAGTAGAAAATTCCATAAGTGATCTTGATTTCAATACTTATCTGCTTGCTGGATTGGGATCGGATTTTGATCCAATTGTGACTTCTCTCACTACTCAATGTCATTTACTATCGATTGAGGAAGTTCTTAGCCACTTGTTGGTTTTTGAAACACGTTTAAATCAGTAGCACTCTGTTTCTGCAACCTCTGACTTAGTTGTTAATGCTGTAATAATGTCTTCTCCAAACTCATGGTTCTCAGCATAACAGAGGTGGTTGTTCCGTTTTTAATTCATGAGGAAATTTTATAGGATTCAATGGTGGGTACCATGGCCGCGGTTCCCAAGGACGAAATAATCATGGTGGTGGTTATTCACAGGGCCAACAATCTTTTGCTAATGATTCTCCTTGTCAAATTTGTCGCAAGTTTGGGCATGATGCTCTAGTATGTTTTAATCGATACAATAATACTTATTAGGCCTTTGCTCCATTGTCTATTTCTGCCCATTATTCTAATTTGGGTTCTGATAGTGAGGCCTTATGGTATCTAGATACTGGTGCTACACATCATATTACTTCAAATTTATCTAATCTCAATCTTCAATTTGAAGTGTACTTTGGTTCTCCTGTCCGTGTTGGTAATGGTGCACCTCTTCAAATTCAACACCATGGCACAAGCTTTCTTTCTACTAATGGTGGCTCCTTTATTCTTTCTAATATTCTTCATGTTCCATATATTACCAAAAATTTACTTTCTGTTTATCAATTATGTAATGATAATAACGTCTTTTTTGAATTTCATGGTGATCATTTCTATGTCAAGGACTCCCAAACAAGGACTCCACTACTTTAAGGTCTTCCTAAAGGACGCTTGTATCCATTTCCTTCCTCTATCCAGCCAGAAGCTTTCTATGGTGCTCGTACTTCTTTTCTTTAATGGCACAATTGTTTAGGAGATCCTGCTTTTTAAGTGGTTCAGAAAGTTCTCTCTACCAATAAACTTCCACTTTCTTCTAAGATAAATCATCATTAATGGTCTGCTTGTTGTCTCTCTAAGAGTCATGTTCTTCCTTCACCAGCATCTACTCATCGTTCTAAAGCTCCTTTTGATTTAATTTTTTGTGATGTATGGGGTCCTACTCCAGTAGTTTCCTCTAATGGTTTTTGTTACTATGTTTCATTTGTAGATGACTTTTTCTCATTTTATTTGGTTCTATCTAATTAAAAGTAAACATGAAGTTATCTTTGTTTTTTATTCCTTTAATAAATTAGTGTCTACTTATTATAATTCTTGTATTCGCTCTTTTCAATATGATTAGGGTGGTGAGTTTTGATCTTTACATCGTATTCTTATCTCTCTTAGTATTTTTCATCGAATCACTTGTCCTCATACTCATACACAAAATGGAACCATTGAGCGTTGTCATCGCACAATTGTTGAGACAGTTCTTGCTCTTCTGTCTCATGCTCATGTTCCGACAAACTACTGGTCTTATGCCTTTGCCATCGCATCATATCTTATAAATCGTTTGCCAATTCGGGTGTTGAATTCTCAAAGTTCGTATGCTATTCTTTACAACCAACAAAAATATTCTAATTTCCTAAAAGTTTTTTGTAGTGCTTGTTGGCCCCATCTACGTCCTTTTACTTCTAATAAGCTTGACTCTCGTTCTGCTTTATATGTTTTTCTGGACTATACTTCTTATTACATAGGCTATCTGTGTTTGGATTTAACCACTGGTCGTATATATATCTCTCACAATGTTATTTTTTATGAATCCAGGTTTCCATTTCTGGATCTTTCTTCATCTAATAGATCAGCTCCTTTACCAATGGCTATTTTGCCTATTATTCATTATGGTTGTTCTTTAGCTGTTCCTTTAAGGCCCATTATCCCTGAGCTATTAATACCTTCCTCAGACTTACACTTGGCACCTATCCCTAATTGGGTGTCTCAGTCTTCTTCTTCAGAGTCATCACCTCCTGCACCTTCTGCATCATCTTCCTTAGTCATGGTCTCATCATTGCCTCGATCTCTCCATCCAATGATAAGCCGATCTAAGAATTTTATTTCTAAACAAAAAGCTCTCACTGACGGCATGGTCTCTTGGCCTCCACTGCGTGCGAATTTAGTCTTGGGACTTGCACCTCTCTTACCTTGCTTAGTTTTTGATACACTCAAATATCCTGGATAGAGATTAGCAATGCATGATGAATTTCAGGTGCTTATGGACACTAAAACTTGAACTTTTATTCCTCCTTCCTCAGCACAGAATATTGTTGGCTACAAATGGGTATTCCGCCAGAAATATAATCCTAATCACTCTTTTAATAAGCTCAAAGCGCATCTTATAGCAAAAGGATTCTACTAACAACCTGATGTTGATTTTTCTAAAGACATTTTCTCCAGTGGTTAAGCCCACAACGGTACGGACTATTATATCTTTAGCTATTTCTAAAGGTTAGTTGGTTAAACAAATTGATGTTTAAAATGATTTTCTTCATGGATTTTTGGATGAGGATGTTTTTATGACCCAACCTCCTGGGTTTGTGCATCCTAAATTTCCTATTTATGTATGTAAGCTTAGTGCCTGTTTGGATTAGCGATAGAAACAACTTTTCTAACGTGATTTATGGTATATGAGGTAAGTTTATGAGATGAGTTTTGTCTCAACTTGCGTGAATGTACTTTTTCATCGCCAACTCAAATAGGCCCTTAATCGAGCACTATATGGTTTAAAACAAGCTCCCCGAGTCTAGTTTGCGCATTTGAGCTCTTGTTTACATGAATTGGGATTATGTTCTTCACGCTCTGACTCTTCTCTGTTTATTTACAAATTTGATATATGCACTGTATATGTTCTGGTCTATGTTGATTATATATTAATTACTGGATCTTCCTCTTTTGTCTTCTCGATGTTATTACTGCTTGTTCGCAAATCCGCAAGTGCACGGGTCGCGCCAAGTAATAAAGTGATGAGTAAGATATCGTTCTCACGAGGATTTGGTTTCAAAACCCGGTTAAGTAGAGATTATCGCACTTTTGCCTAATTCGAGTTAGACAATTATCACGGTGGATGAAAGATAGAATTATAAACTAAAAGTAAAATATAAACAAGTGATTCATGGACTAGAAATGATAATGCAGCGGGAGTTAGGATTGTTTTTCCCCCTTGCATTTCATAGGTACTCATTCAAATCCCCACGATATGAGCTCTCAAGGATGGATTATGCTAACCAAGGTAACTAATTTACCCATAAGTGCTCTCTCAAGTCTCCAAACAGGTGTTTAGCTTAATTAGTTCATTAATCTCTTAATTGAAGAATTAAACCCAGCCTACATTGCAAAACATATGTGGCTATGTGGGGTCAATGAGTGTATCTCTACCTCATCAACAAAACCATCCATCCAACCCCTGGATTTCAAGTTCCCACACGATTAAACTCAAGTTCTACACTCAATTTAGCCCTCTCAAGCGTCAACCAAGTGAACCCAACAGCCTCATTGGTGATCAATCAACAAGGAGCATTAAGAACAGAGTGAAATCAACATAAATCAACCATTTAACATAAATATAAAGGGAAAATGAGTACTTAATCCATACAAGGGTTCAAAACAATCCAAACAATAAAACTCTAGCTATACATGTTCATAAAACCCAGAAGAAACAGGGCATAAATCAGTTACAAATCAGAACAAGAGGGAAAGACAGCAGAAGGAGAGGAAAAACCAAGAGGAGAAGCTCAAATCTCTTCAAATCTTCAACTTCTAGCTCAATCTCCACCTCCAAGCTCCAAACCCTAGCAGAGCATTGTCTCCACGACGCTTCCCAGGTCCAGAGTTAGTCTCTGCTTTAAGGTTTTGGTATTTATTTACCCTAAAAATCCGTTCTGAATCAAAACGCGTAGCTGCTGTTTTCAGGTGTTGGCCGCAGCCAAAACCTTTCTAGAAGATATTTGGCCGATGCCAAAAAGTTCCTGGAGGTGCGTTGGCCGTGGCCAGCAGAAATCCTTAGCCGTGACCAAGCCTCCAGATGAAGCTTTTTGGACTTCCTTCACTCTTTTCTTGTTCTTTTATGGTGCTTTGTCCTTCTAAGCTCTTGTCCCACTTCTTGGTCATCTTTTTATGCCTCCATTGACTCCCTTGTGGCTCAAATGTTAACCTATCAATACAATGAAATCTATAAAAATAGTGTTGATGTAATTTAATACAATTTTGGGGCTTAAACAAAGAATTTAGATCATTTTAGCATCAAAACCCCTTGGTACATTACCTTTACACATTTATCCTCATTTATCTATGAAATTCACTCAAAACATATGAATAATTGAAGGTAAATATGCCAATTTGACAGGAATTTTATGGTGCTAACACTGCTCTTGGTTCTTCATTTCCTATAGAGGATCTTGGGACTTTACACTATTTTCTGGGTGTTGAAGCTCATTTTGTTCCATCTGGTCTTATTTTATCTCAACGAAAGTATATTTCAGATTTACTTATCAAAGCTAATATGTCTCATGCTTGAGTTGTTACTACTCCTATGGCTTCCTCTAAGTTGCTTATTGCTGATTCTACTGCCTCAAATTTTTCTGATCCTAGCCTATATAGAAGTATTGTTGGAAGTTTAAAATATTCTAGTTTTACAAGGCCTGATATTTCCTTTGCAGTAAATAAAGTCAGTCAGTTTATGCATTGTCCAAATGATTCTCATTGGACTGCAGTTAAACGTATTCTACGTTATCTGCAAGGCACTACTCACTATGCTCTTCTTTTACGATCTTCTTCTTCAACTGATATTACTGCATTTTGTGATGCTGATCTTGGAGGAGATCTTGTTGATAGTTACTCTACTGCTGGTTTTGCTATTTATCTTAGTCCAAATCTTGTTCCTTGGAGCTCTAAGAAACAACCATTAATCTCTCGCTCAAGCACTGAGGCTGAGTATAAAGCTCTTGCCATTACTACTTCTGATGTAATTTAGGTTCAACAGTTGTTACAAGAACTAGGTATTTTTCTCTCGGTACCACCTTTATTATGTTGTGATAATTTGGGTGCTACATATTTGGCTGCCAATCCTGTTTTCCACTCAGGTGCTAAACATATTGCCTTAGACTATCATTTTGTGAGGGAAAGTCTGGCTGCTAAGACACTTCACATTACTCATATCTTAGCTAAAGATCAAATTGAAAATATTTTCACCAAGCCTCTGTCTTCATCTAAATTTGGCTTTTTCTGTTTGAGTCTCACAGTCCATCCTGTCCAGTTTGACTTGCAGGGGAGTATTAACCACAGTAAAAATCAATCTTCTCAAAATAACAGAAAGAGGACAACTTAGAAAATGATGCAATAATGAATTCTAGAATGATCTTTATATGTGATATGTGTAGGGTTGAGATGATTTTATATATCCTATAAATAAGACAAAGATGTACTGCATAGATCATGGAATACAATTACATTTCTCATCCTTTATTCATTTTCTTGCTTCTCTGTAATTCAAAATATGTTTTATTTCTTTTATTGCTTTTACATTCATTACTACTCTATCTCCTCCTACCTTATTAGTAACAGCTTTAACCACCTTAAATGGAGATTGACACAAGTTCTCTAGCGATCTGCCATATTTATTAGTTCGATCATTGACCTGATCTTTCATAAATTGGTCAATAAGGTAACCATGGGCACCATGTATCTCAACCCCATCAAAACCTACATTTGTACAAGTATCATCTTGTTATGTAACTTTGTTGCATTTGGTTACAATGTCAGGCATATATTTCTTATATAGGTGCCTTTGGTAGTACTTTGCCTCATAAAAACTTTTAGCCTCTCTAAATTCATTGACAAATATTTCGATTTGGTACATTCATATATACGTGCCTTTGATATTACTTTGACATTTAAAATTGAAAAAAAAATGCTATGTCACATTCATTATCCATAGAAGAAGATATCAAGATTAAATCTGATAACTTGATTAATTAGATGCTACTTCCTTCGGCGTAAATAAGATTTAGCCAGAAGGACTGAGATTGTACTTATATAAACTTGTTGAATTATAGCTTGAACAATGTTTAAAACTAGAAAAGAAAAGATACAATTTGAATAATATATTCATATTATCAAGAGAATCTTGATACACATAGCTTATTTATAAAGTTACCTGTTTTTTTCAAAGCAGTACTTAATTAGATTTATTATTGTTAAAATGGTCTGATTTGTTTGTGACATCATTTGCACCCTTATGTTTCATATCTGGTCCTAAAGTCCAAATAAAAGAGGAGGGCTATGCCAGACTCTTGACGTACAGCTAACGTAAAACTCCATTGAAACTTTTATGATACGAGTCAATAAAGAAATTATGCTAAAAAAAGATACATATCGGCTTCCATAGCATTACTGGCAACAAGTATGAACTGATTGATGATTTGAGGAATTTCATTTTTTCTTAGCCTTCTTGGAGGTGTATATTGTGCAACATCAATACCATTACTTCGAATTTGTGGAGCAACTCCCTTGTTTGTACAAGATATTGGGGCTTCCCCATTTGGCTAAAATTCTTTTCAAAATCTCAATTGTAAGTTCAAAAATTACCGACAGGTTCAAGAATATGAGGTAGTAGGGAAGATGATGAAGAAGAAGATACAAGGTATACAATATACTATGTCTGATCCTTAATATAAAATCTACTTAACTAATTTGGGTGGACTAAGGAAATGAAATAAATTGGTTAGTTTAGACAATTATGACATGATGATCTCCCTAAAACACTTTTATGTAACATCAGATTATATATCATTTTATTAGTTAAATAAATTAGTTTAGAGAAAATGATGAATATAAGAGATAAAATAGATTGAGATCTTATATTTAAAACCAAATAAAATATAGGAGGGCCGAGTACTGTATCTAAACTTGAGACCCTTCCAGCGTGCCAAATTTGACAAAAGAAGATACCACCTTTGTCATGAGCAACATCCATAATAGGTTTAAATGATTCCACTTGCTCTTTCGTCTATATGCCCGGTGTTCGTGGATACCTTTAATAATATTCAAACAACACAAATAAGAAACACATTGAAACATCAAACAGTAATGGGATATGATAATTCACATAGTGAATGATAATTCAGCAGTAAAAATTAGGAAAAATCAGTATGAGGTCTCAAAGATCAAGAAATGTAGGGCTTGTTTGATTTTATTCTCTATTATTATTCTCAAAAACAGTTTTATAAAACAGTTTTTGGAAATAAATTTAAAAAATAAAAAAACAAAAAAAATCTATTATGATAGTTGTTTTGAAATTGTTTTTTGAAGAGATATGGCAGTATGTCGCCGGTGGTAACTTGACAATAGTTGTCACTGGTAGTGTAGTATCGATAATGGATAAACAACAGCCTCAAAAAATAAAAAATAGGAAAAAAATTAAAATTTTTTTTGTCTTTTAGTTTTTTAAAACAAATTTTCATTTTTTGGTTTTAAAAATAATTTTTTGAAAATAGTTTACCAAATAAGTTTTAGGGAAAATTGTAAAAAAATACCTTTGGGGAAAATTAATTGCCAAATGTTATCACGCGCACAAACAATCTTCTATCGTGTGCAAACAATTTTCCGTGTTCAAAAATCTTTCTACAAACATGCAAATATCTTCCGTTGTGTGCAAAATATCTTCCGTGTGTATGCAAAACATCTTCTGTTGTTTGCAACAGATCTTCTATGGTAGCATTTAGCAATTAATTTTCCTCAAATGTATTTTTTAACAATTCTTCCTAAGTATTATTATTTTATTGTTTTTAAAAATAAAATCAAATAGCCCCGTAATTACTAGAAAGTCACTCACAAAAAGTGGACATCATGTATTGATAAATTTTGATGTGAAAGAAATAATAATATATTCATACTGCTAACTTGCTGTGAGATTTTTTTGTGTGATTATAATTCTTTCTTGGAAAATCATATTGATTATTTTTGTAAAAAAAATTCTATGTACGACTCGAGCAGTGTTAGAAACTGCAGCAGATTCAGCTATGAGAAGACCCCCTTTTGAAGTTTGTTGAGAGTAATATAAGACAACATGAGGCTAAGGATCATCATTGTAAAATATCTGTCTGGTCAATGGCGCCAAAACAACTCTGTATACCAAAAGAAAGTAGGTGGAATCATATTTCATGTGATTCCATTATTAGATAGAAACAAAACTTTTGGACCATTATATTTTGCTCTTATCTAAATTCTCTTAGACCTTTCTATCCCTCTCCACCACCACTACTACTACTACAAAAAAAAAAATATAATTGTGGCGCTTATTTAATATTACTCGTAGCCCTTGATAAGCGCCACATATCTCAACCCCACTAGAAGAAGTTATGGACTTACCCACAAGCGCCACAATATGTATATTTTATTTTATTTAAATACTACCTAGGGTGGCGCTTCCTCTATGGTTTTCGTTTTTTTTAATTTAACTTAGGGTGACGCTTTCTATAGAAAGTGCCACAGCAAGTTTGAACTTCCTATGGCACTTACTCAAAGAAGCACCACTCGAGAGCTTTTTTTAAATTTTTTTTTGAATTCATACCTCTTGTGGCCTTTCTCAAGAAAGTGACACATGAATTTTTTTTAAATATATATTTTGTATTTTTTATTCAGACCCCCTATAATGATAATGGAAATATAAATTTGTATATCCAAGTAAATCATAATGGAATAACTCAAAATTGATACAAATAGATAACTAATTAACAAAATCAAAATTAAATATATTTATTCAATTATGAATGAAAGACAGTAAATTCAGCTACTTAAATACACACAACAACAATAGGCAAACAAATAACCTAGCACTTTATATAGTAGCTAGCTAGAATATTGCCTGAGCACATATTCACACTATTCCTCGATGACTTCATTGACTTGATGGTTAGTCAAATTGTCACAACATTGATCTTCATAATACTATATAGATACAATCATGCAGACAATGAATTAAAATCACTAAAAATTAATTATCAAACGCTAGTCAATTAAATTTAAAACACAATATAAATTAAACTAAAATGACTTACTTTTGGTGGAATATGAGGCTGATCATAAGTAATTACTGTAAAGGGCAAGTTTCACCCAAGAGGGGGGGGTGAATTGGGTGATACCAAATTTTTAAGATTTTAAACTGAACAAGGTGAAAGAGAAGATGAAGGAATTTGAACACAGAGAGTTATACTGGTTCAGCCACAAGTTACTGCCTACGTCCAGTCCCTAGAGGTTTCCACCTATTGAGATTTTCAATATTCTTCCAAGATTCAGTTGGCTCTTGGAAAGCACAGTACAATAGCTATCCTTGCAAGGACTACGAGCAGAAATGTTCTTTGACTCAGAACTTTCTCTCCCCCTCACGACAAGGCTTATGAGCAAAGTGACTTCAATGAACTCTCTCAGCTTCACTCATAAGGAAACACTCAACCCTCTCAAGGTCCCTTTACCTTGATATGAAGATTAAAATGAAAAGATTTACAGAAGAAACTCTCTTACAGAGCATATGAATAATCACTGAAGCTCACAATACAAGTTAAAAAGATTGAATACTAATAAGCTCGTTTTTGTGTATATTGCAATTGTAGTTCGTTCAGAAAAATCTCTGTATTTGGTGCGTTTGTGAGGAGCAGCTTTTATTGATCTTTTTCTGACCATTGCAAATGTTTCCGTTGATAACATCATAATGGGCATTTGAGTTTTTGAGACATTCTATCGTGCAGTGCCTGATTTCTCCATGTTTTCCGTAATTTCCATGGTCCCACTTGTTTGTGCATGTTCATTTGCATAATGTCTATCTCCCACTGAGAACAAAGCTCAAATATGTTAAAAAATGAATAATCAATGATTAAATAACATATAGATATTTTAGAATTCATCTTCGAATGATTATATTTCTATCAGCATCATGAACTTGAGTTCATCCCTTCAAACTCAAGTGTGAATTCAATATAAACTCGAGTGCTAACTGATGCACTCGAGTGCAACCTATTTTTCTTTATTCTTTCCTTGCTTCTGATAATGATTTTGAAGAGAACTCAAGTGAAAATTGTTCAAGGACTCAAGTACATGAAACAGAACTCGAGTGTGCATTATGTTTACTCAAGATAGATGTTCTCAGGTGTAAACTTCCAAACCAACACTCGCAGAACTCGAGTGCTGAATATCATACAAACTCAAGTGTACTTATTCAAACTCGAGTGTCGACCTTATCCTTAGGTTAGCTCTTCTTAGGTGCAAACTCTCAAGCCAAAAACTCACATAACTCGAGTGTGGTATTAGTGTAGAACTCGAGTGCTCCGGTTACAACTCGAGTGTATCTCATTTCTTCAAGTTTACAAGTCTATCGGGTACAAACTTCCAATATAACACTCTCGTCACTCGAGTGCATCTCAGATGAAGAACTCGAGTGCTTAACCCCAGACTCGAGTGCAACATTTGTTTCTCAGCAACATAACTTTCGGGTACAAACTTTCATATTTGCACTTTCAGAATTCGAGTGTAGCATATGTTAAGAACTCGAGTGCAATGACTCAAACTCGAGTGTAATGCTTGTTCTTCCAATGACTTAACTCTCGAACACAAACTCTTATCCCAAAACTCTCAGGACTCGAGTATATATTTATTCAGAACTCGAGTGCAATTTCTCAGACTCGAGTGCTATTGTTCCTGGCAAACATTTCACTTCAAATTTTATTAGTTCACAACAATAATTGGATAGAAAATTTTGAATAGAACTCGAGTGTCCAATTCAAGACTCGAGTGATATGGTCAGAACTCGAGTTTAGCAGACAGAACTCGAGTGTAGCAGCATTTTGACAGTGTATATAAGCCATAAGTTCCAACTTGCTTTCGTTGATAAAATTCACTTAATATATTCAAACAATACTTCTCATTTCCTTGCAAAACATGTAATCACTATTTTGTTATCATCAAAACATGTGATCCAACAATTACATCCTTTATAAATTTCATAACGTAATACCCGCAATCATTGTTATTGGGCTAGAAAGGGCACTACAACAATATAATGAAATAGTTAACTAAATTTTTGAATAAAATTTGGCTAAAATCAAAATGCAAGTAAATTCATATATCAGTACCCATATCTTTTTACAAGTATAGCTACTGACAGGGTCATTAGATTTAGAATAGCTTAAGGAGGCAGATGCTCTATATGTAATCAATGCATTAAGAAAACAATTATAGAAATTAATTACTTTTGGTTATTCAATGACACATGCAAATATATATTTACACACATACACACACGTATATATACTTACCTATTGAATAGTCGCAACATATCAGGACGGTTATCTGGAAGACCTTTAACTAGAGGATCTATATAGTAAATACGGGGGCTAGAAGGTGCCGCTGCATTGATAACAATCTGCCCTAAAATATTTTGAAAGTTTTTCTTTAACCATGCATGTTATGGTAAAAGTTAAAAAATAAAAAAAAATATAAAGTGAAATACTACCACTAATAATAACTTAATTACCCCGCATTGTATGGCACCAGAAATAACATATTTGGTTTTGCTCTCTTTCTAAAGTAATCTTTTAGATCATTGGATTAATCATCGAGATCTACTTTGCCCCTGTGTTGTGCAATGAGATAAGGGTTGACAAATGAGAACTAGACCCTTTGTGTGTCTAGCAAGATGTCATGGTACAAGTGCCTTTACAGAGAATAAAAAATATGATTAAATAAAAAAATTAAAAGATAAATAATAATAACAACGATAAATGATAATAATCAAGTACCTAATCCAGATGTTGATTACTGAAGCACCAAGCCATCCACAATTCAAAATTTCACCCAACACATCAGCACTAACATGTTCAGCTATGCCCTAAACACTATAGATGTGTCTATCAAATGGTAATGACATACTTCCTTTGCCTATCAACCTAGGTGTAATGGAATCTATCGTGTATATGTTTGATCAATCCCGTGACACACCAAATGATCTAGCAAATCAAGAAGAGCTCCCTCCCTAACCCTTATTCTTCTTTATCTCCCTATCTATCCTCTCTGCTCTAATTTCGACAAGTAAAGCTATTTGGTATGAGAGATTTGGAAGGGAAGAGGGGAGAGAAAATTTTTGTAAGCTGGATTTAAGAAAATTGAAGAAGTGGGGTTATAAAATTTTAAAAAATATATATAAGATGATAGATAAAAGAGTAAGAACAATCAATTAGAAACTTTTAACCCCACTCTTTAAATTTCTTAAATCCAACTCAAAGAAATTTTTCCTCCCCTCACTCCTCCCTCATACCAAGGGGCATTCTTGTCTTTTTCCATCTAAGCATTCCTTCCAAGCATCATGTTGATATTCATACCAAACAAATTCTATATATGATAAGATTCCTATACACCAATCATATAGATGCAAGTGACTTGCAATGATATACTACTTCCTATCCTTTATATATAAAATTCAATTGTTAATAAAGTTAAATAAATTACTTTAAAGTGTGTGTGTAAGTATTTTAAGGAGAACATATAAAATATGCTATAATTAAGTCATTTATTTAAATTACTTAATCTTTCTAAATTAGTCAATTGAGTCTTATATTAAAGAGGATGAGGAGGAGTGATTTCAATCGATACATCTTGATATAAAAGAAGGCACATCTGGAATCTCTCACAAACACTTGATCAACATAAATTTACAGCATAAAATAATGAAGAAATTAATTAAATTCCGGGAGAGAATGCAAGTATAATACCTATGTAATAGATTGAAATTTCCCATCTTGTATGGTGTAAGAAGATGAATAACAAGAGTTTCACCAGCCATTTCTGAGCATAAAAATACTAATAGTGCTTTTTTCTGCAAATTTATTACGAAAGTTAGTGCAATATTATTATGGGAATATATATAACTGGAACTTGCACACACTATTGCAAAAAATACTTTTTAGACCAGTTAAAAAAGATATTTTAGACTGGTTCTGGAAACGGTCTTGATACACCCGATCTAAAAAGTCTGTGACTTTTTAGACCGATTAAAAAACCGGTCTAAAAGTCATAACTTTTAAGACCGGTTGTGATCACAACCGGTCTTAAAAGTCTGACGATAAGACCATAAGTCCTTCATGTTATGACCTTTCTGACTTTTAGACCGATTTTTCTTAGCATCATAGTATCGGCAAGGCAGCACGTTATCATCTGGAAGCATGTCCTTAAAGGCCTAAAGTGTTTCTGAAAAAACTCTTATCGCTCTATCCATGTTGTGCACCCTGGGTACAGCGGCTTCTCAGCATCACTGCACTTATTACCGTATGCATGTGATTGCTCAAAAGCCTCTTCTCCTACATCACGAATAATATCCTCTATCCGATCGCCAGATCTGTGTCATTATCATCAAAGGCTACTCCCCCTTATTGAGCTGCGCTTGGAATTTCTAATTCTTCACCATGCCATACCCATACTGTATAACTCTTACAAAATCCTTCACAAATTAAATGAGTATATATATCTCTAGCACTTAGTTGCTTCTCATTCAAACATTGTACACAAGGACAATAGAACATCCCACTATCATTACCGGAATTTCTTCTAGCAAATTTCAAAAAATCCCTCACCCCATTATTCAACATTAGTCCGTTTAGCGTTTACCCAACTATGATCCATATATTTCAACACCTTTTTTTCCTTCTTTTCTGTATATTTTTCCCCCTGGAAAAGGCAGGAGTATGATGAGAGTATGAAATCATTACACTCATCAAATTACCTAGTTTAATAGAATTCTTCTTCAGATGTAATTACAGTCTGTTCCATTTTCTTCAAGTAATTTTTCCCTTTCATAGAGTTCTTATTTCTATTCAAGGGACTACTACAATTATATCTGATTTTGAAGACATAAATAACGAAATTGATAGACTCAAGAAAGAAAATAATTCAACAGATTAAACAGGTTCATAACATCTTCAAGGGACCACTTCAACAGATTCAACAGAAAGAAATTGATAAACAACCCAATTATATATTCAACAAATTCAACAGAAAGAAATTGATATGCAAAATGCGAAAGGTCAAGCACTTGTGATTGAACAGATTCATAACATCCAAATTTGTAAATCACAGACCACATCATCAAGGAATTAACTGAGATAGAGGAGACATTACTCTTACCTGGAGGTAGTGACCTTCGATTGTGGCTTGAGGAGCAGGAGGAGCGGTGGTTGCAGCGGCTGGAGAACACGGAGGAGATAACAGTGAAAAGATAGAGCACAGTCGGAGATTCCGCTCCAACGGGTGTAATGATAAGATGGCGGGAGGATTTTAGGTTGGAAAATAGAGAAGGAGGAGGAGGCAGCGGTGGCGGTGGCTGGAGCAGAGGGCGGAGAAAATGGTGGAATATGACCGAAGAAGAAGGAGCAGAGTTGAGATGAAGCTTTCGCGGTAGTGGCAATGACAGGGAGGGAAACGAAATGGAGGGGGATTAGATTTGAATTACCGGACTTTTAAGACCGTTATTCAAATAACCGGTCTTAAAATTTAAGACCGGTTATTTGGATAACAAGGTCTTAAAAGTCCGGTTTTATATATAACCGGTCTTAAAAACAGACCGGATTTTTTTTATTTTCTCAGTTAATTTTTAGACCGATTTTTATTTTAACCGGTCTAAAAAATAAAAAAAATATTTTCTCTTTAAATAATTTTTATTTCTGTTATTTTTAAGACCAATTATTTAAATAACCGGTCTAAATAATTTTTTAAGACCGGTTTTTAAAAAAATCAGTCTTAGAAGTTTCTCTTAATTACAAAATTGCCACCGCGTTTTTCTTTTAGACTTTTTTTGCGAAAACCGGTCTAAATGTGGCATCTAAATATCTTTTTTTTGTACTAGTGGCACATGCAAATTAAAATATGAATTGAGGATCGACCATTAATTGATGAATCTTAATTAAGTGCTTTAAGTATAACTGTATTTAAATTTTTTATTTAAACATAACTGTATTTATTTTCTTATTTAGAAAACATTTGGAGACTTTTATTTTCTGAGATCCCCCTTTCGTGCTTTAGAAGGAGACAAAGATGACCTTAAACAAATTCAAATAAAGGCATATCGAGGAGGCATCTTAAAGCAGCCACTAAACGTCATTTAGAGTCCCCATCATGCACACAGAGTGAGAGAGAGAGAGAGAGAGAGAGAGAGAGTTATAATTGTAAGGTTCTATAAAAATGTTGATAAGTAACCACCGAGCGTTTAGGTCAACTGGTAAGGGATTGTCCTAACTTAACCACGGGTCTTGAGTTCGAGACGTGGGAATGCAGCAGCGTGGAGTGGTAGAGGCTTTCCCCCGAAAGGGGCCAATCTGGTCTCGATCCGGATTAGTCTGGGGCAGTTGATGTGCCTGAAAGATGGTCTGCCCTGGGATACCGGATGTACTACGCAAAAAAAAAATGTCGATAAGTAGTAATCATTTTTATAAATCCTTGAGAGGGAAGTTTTTTAAATCTGGATTTTTTTATGTAAAATAAATTTGTTAACACATCAATGAATGCCACCTTTCGTACTGTTCATTCAATAATCTTTGATAAAAGCTTTGAAATAAATATGTATGGGTAAAACAAAAGGATAGATATAATAAGATTCATAGAGATGTTTTGAAAGAGATGGCGAACAGCTTTGCTTTTTCTATTGTTTGGTGAAGCAATAACAAATATAGTTATGTGACATGCATGCTTTTGGTCGGCTCATTTAATTTCAAGCAAACCTCATCCCCAGGTTTTTTAAACTATATATTTAACTAGAAGGTAAAAGAAAACTACATATTTAACTAGCTTCTTATTGAATTTGGATATTTTCTAGAAATTAAGTAGCTTCTCTATGGATTTAACTTTTCATTCATAGTTTGAACCATGTGAGGGTCACAATAAGCACGATCGATAGCAGTTATAAGCTAACTTTTTACCAACTAGGTTAACCTTTTTTGTCATAATTAGGTTTTATTTTTAGTAGTTTTCAGTTTAATTTTAAGTTAAATATTAATATAACAACATTTAATTGTAGAGTCACTATGTATTTGTTTTAGCTTAAATCCTTACTGGATAATTAATTTTTCGTCAATTATATTATAATGCTTCTTATGAGAAAAGACTTTTGGGATTGTTAGAATGTAATTAAAGGAGACAAACACGAACAACTCAAACTATAGGGTTCGAATGTTCGATCCTTCTTCAACTGAGCCCCACTTATAAACTCCAACCTAAACCACCCAAAGTCTCATTATATGGTCACATTAATAAGAGAGGAAATGATTTTCATAATTTTTTTAATGTTTTTAAGGGCCATATATATTTTCTTAATAAATTGTAATTGTCTTTCCAAACCATAAAGCAGCATATTAAATAAAATTAATACAAAACTTTAAACCTTTCTTCTTCTTTTTTTTTTTGCCAGAAATAAATTTTAAAATAAACTAAAGATCATCACATGAGATAAGATCCAAAACAAGACATAGTAAACAAAAAGGCCGAAGCCCTACCAATATAACCTTAAACCTAAACAACACAACCATCACAAACCCTAAGCCTAAGTTAGAGTCAAAGAAACACACGAGCCATTGCTACAGCCGCAGCTTGAAAAAAGAAGAATCTCCAGTAACGATGCTGGAAACAAGGGATGGGGGTTTCAAGAGCCATCTTAACAGGCCCAACCCGTATGAACAGTTGTCTACTGACAAAAGAGCAGATTTACCATCATCACGTAACATCCGTCATATACAGAGAAGTGCTGCCACCGACAGAGAAAACCCATATGCCCAAAGAGACTCCAACCATTGCCACCGATTATTCCCCAACCCAAAGCTGCCAGATCTGAGCAAAAACACCAAGGACTTGCTCCAGCCAAGCTAGAGCAGATAAAAAAATGGAGTAAAGAAGCATCTCAGGTAGAAAAAGACGGAAGGATATGATGAACCTTAAATATTGTACACATGCTCAAACTCTTTCATCTCCTAAATATCCACCATCCAACCGATCTCATTGATCAATATTGCTTGATGAAGTCAAGAAAAGACGAAAACATGTATGTCAAAATTAGGGGAATTTTTAAACATTTCTACGCTCAAAGTATCCCCAAAAGGCATGAAAATCGCCTGTAATTATTATTTTTGCGAAAAATCAACGGTTAAAAAATATATGAATATACAATATATGATTTGTAACATAAGTATCAGCGATTTATTTACTTGTCACTTCTTTCTTAAAATTCTTCTTATAGCTTTAATTTATGTTTGCTCTTGAGTGTTCTCTTTACCTCAGCTTACGTTTGAGCCTAGTTGTTTGTTAGGAGAGAACCTCATTAGCAATGGAAACTCATTCCAAATAAACATGAAATCTCTCAAACAACCGTTACAAGCACAACAACACATCACACACATCTTTGCTATACAAAAATAAATGAAATAGAATTTATACGCGATTTCATGTCAACTAGAGCTCTCGTTTTCCTCACAATCCTTGGCTGAGGGGAGAATTCCATGCCCTAACCCCTATTAGGGAAGAAACTCGTTGCTCTAATCGCTAACTATAACTTACTCATGCCAATAAATGGTAATCATCAATAATATCCAAATAAATTCACAAAACCAAATCATTCAATATTATTCGTAAATCATATGCAACTTCAGCGCAATAAATTAAGGAATGAATCCATATAATCATTCAAGCAATATTTGTTTATTTTACTTGGTCCATGACTCAGATATCCAATTTCCTATTTTTTCATTCAACTTTAAATGATAAGTGAAAAATATGTCACTTTAATATTATCTTGTCCTTGGATAAACCTTTTCCCTCACGTAAGAACATGAAAAATTCTAATCACCAATTGTCCTCGTGATAACTAGACCTAGTAATAACAATTTATCATCCTTAATCTTGTACTTTTGTTTCTTGAAATATTGTTTTGATGCCTTAAAAATATGTTTGGGACTCACTTATCATATTCGAGGATTTTTTTCTTAATTCACCCGATAACTTCGGATGCTCTTGGTTAACACCAATTATCCTCAAACTTGGTCTCTGTTTTCTTAACTTTCACATCATTAATTTTTCCTTCATATTAATCATAGTAGAATAATTAGACATAAGCAAATTTCCTATAATTAGCTATTGGGATCTCTCTTTTTCTTCTTTCACTTGTTTGGAGTTCCTTAGCTTTTATCACTTTTGTTATCCAAAACTTCCTTCTTATACTTACAACCACGCAGGTTCAATTATTTATTTTTCAAACTTTATCTTTTTAATTTAGTTTTGACAAGTCTCTCAAAATTACATAATGCTTTATCATTGTCTTTACATAATGCAACATCCTCTCTTGCCTTACAATTTTCTTAATCTATGAATCTTATAACAATTTTTTAATTGTACCATCAACCACTAATGATATTTTTAAATTTTCCTCGTCATCAATATTACATATAATTAGTAAGATGGTGTTTCATAAAAAAAAACGCAAAATTTTATTTGAATGCATCTTAGTAATTGAATCTTGTAAAATAATTTTCACTAAAAAACAATCAATTACAATGGAAGCGACGAAATTCCGTTGCTAATTAATTAGTAACAATCAATTTGATAACGGAATCTTATAATTATGTTACTAAATTCTGTCACTGATCTACTGTTTTTTTAGGTGTAATTTGGCGTTACCCAATAACATATTATTGTCATCACCAGATACACCATCAACCTTAAGCAAAGTAGGACCATTCCTTTTTCTTTTTTCTTGTTTTCTTTCCCAGAAGTACTGTTGGTTTGTGATGGTCACTTTTAGAGATTTGTTGTTATTATGTTATTTATGTGTGGGTGTATATGGCGAAAAAAAGTATGGGTGTAATAACGGTTGGGCGTCTTAGAATAGAAAAAAGGTGGGAATATATGTAAGTTAGGGATGGGAAGCATATTGAGGGTCAGGGATATGGCAATGTCAAAAGCAATGAAGGCAACATTGTTGTGTGTGGTGCTGGTATTGTCGGTGATGGCCACCATGGTGGTCGGTGGCGATCATGAAGATGGAAAAGGCATGCATTATTATGAAGGACGCGGCGGCGCCGGCGGCCATGATGGCTTCTCAATCCAGAAGTATCATAAACCTATTAATCCATATAACAGAGGCTGTAGTAGAATCTTTCGTTGTCGGGACGGCAGCCGCAAACTTCTCTAATACATCTTCCTTTCCTTAATCATCCCATGTGCGCGCGCTCGCATATGAGACTCAACTATGTATTTATCATCTCTCAACATGTTTGTGTGTGTGTGTAACTGCTTTGCTTCAGGTTGATATAGGTGACATCATATTTTATAGGTTATTATTATGTTTTTTTTTTGGTAGTGAGACTTCATTATCAGAAATAAGGGTTTGAGTTAAGCTACTACTTGTGTCCGACTCTGATTTTGAGTCTTACATGTGTCAAACCCCCTTGAATAACGATCATACAGATGATATAAGACATCTAAGACTTTCCTTTTTTACATGTTTTCGCGTTGTATGACATCAGAAGACATATCATCAATAGCAAACTTCAAATATTTCGCTTTATAGCTATGGTTGGTTAAGTACCACCACTATTATCACCCGCATAGGCTAAAGGTTTTCTAACTTCCCGCCCGAATACTTTACATTGCAAAGAATTGTAATTATTTGCACTTGCATTTAGAATAGTAAAACACTTCAACTATACTTCTTTCTTAAAATTCTTCTTATTGCTTTAATTTATGTTTTCTCTTGAGTGTTCTCTTTACCTCGCTTAAGTTTAAGTCTAGTTGTTTGTTGCAGGTAGAATCTCAGTAGCAATGGAAACTCATTGCAAATAATATACATGAAATCACTCAAACAACCGTTACAAGCACATAACAACACATCACACACAATTTGCCATACAAAAAGGAATTGAAATAGAATTTATACACGATTTCATATCAACTAGAGCTTTCTCTTGTACGTTGTACTGGGAGCGTAGAACCTGAAGATATTACATAGTAGAATTAATTTGGTATAACAGTAATGCATTTAGTTGTTTATCTCTAAATGCAATTTCCAGTCATGATAGAGTTCAAATTTTAAAAAAAAATCTAGTGGGTAGTGTGCACTTACCTTTGGCTTTAGAAGAGATGTGAATGGTACAGAGAGTAATGGAAATCAATGTCGTTGATTATAAATTATGCAATAAAATTGATTGGAGACATAATTTCTGCCGCATGAATCACGTTATGATAAAATTAGAAAATAAAGGAAATTTAGAAAAATAAGCAAGTTATGTTCTAATTTAAATGTCTATTTATTGATTTATGGTCCTGACCCAAGACCTGATCCATTTTTCACTAAATCATCCGGGTGCTACAAGTTTGTAAGAGTAAAGTTGATGATTGATGGTTGTTATTAACATATATTGTAACATCCCAAATTTTGGGACTAGAGGCTTGAGAATAAGTCTGAATTAAATAGACTGCTGAGCCTCGGTTTAACAAGTGTCCGAAGAAAGCATAATTTATTTCCTAAAATTCCTTACACTTTGGTGGCATTAAAGGGAATAAAATGGAGAAATCATGAAAAGATAAAGCAAAGCAATTAGAGGTCACACACAACATAGTTGTTTGGAACACAAATTAGTGTTGCAACGAGTGGGTTTTCCTGTGAGGCAGTTGTGTTTGTGTGATGAAATTCGTGGGTCAAACCTAGTCCAAAAATTATGAAACTTAGCAAGATTAAACTAGAGATGTATAGATTTAATTTTATTGGTATTTTATAATTTTTGGATAAGTACACTAAGAGATATGAATTTTTGAAGTTATGCCCTATTTCTTGAATCAAATTTGGGAATAGTGGAGTTTGACGAATTTTTGGGAAAAGTATGATGACAATGGTCAAACCTAATTATTTTTTTTCCTAAAATAGAATTTAAAGAGCTTCAATTTGGATTTGGAATCATTTAAATTGTATTTTCCTAGAACTAATTATGAATTTTCAAAGTTGACTGAAAAATCTGCTAGTTTTCTGGAAACAGTGAAATTGCACTGGGCAGAATTGTATTGTGCAGAAGCTATTGAAATTTTGAAAGATAACCAAAACAATGAGTTTAGAATGAGTTATGAATAAATAATAACTCATTTATCCTAAATTTTTAATTTTAGGAAATACCGATAGCCCGAGCCGAAGACGAAGCTGGACCAATTAACAGGCAAGGAAACGGCATGTTCCAGGTAATAACACTTTCTTTCATGTACTATGTGATTATCTATATGCTTTGTGTATGCTATCTTCTGTAGCATAAGCACAGTGCCTAGGGCACATTAGCCTAGATGTGATCTGGGATCCAGTGATGGTGCACGCGAATAAGCCAATGTCTAAATAGTCGTCTGGCCTTAGACAGTATATACACAACACGAGTTATCATCTTACACAACATGGTGCATGACATATTTTTTTTCACATCATATATGTTTGATTGTACGTTACTACCGTGATTCTCTGAATCTCACCTTTTCCATAAATATGTAAAGTTTTCAGCAACAGGCAACGGCTCGAAGGGTAAAACGGTAATTTTCGGCAACGGAAGGTTCCGGACTAGTACGGGAGAGGCAATTGGTTATTTGAAGAATTTTAAACTTTTTAAGGTCTATAATTACTCTGTATACCCTGTGGGGAATTTCTATATATGAACAAGCACATTGTATCAATAATATCAGTATTTTGATGTTATTTTTATGTGCCCACTGAACTACACAAATGTTACTATGAGTAATATCAATAATGAAGTGGGGTCTTACATTTTTGGAATTAGAGCAGTGGTTTTGGTGATAGTGCGTGTAAATCTGGCACTAGGATAGTATACTAATATGCTTGATTATACATTGATAGTAATAGCAAAGTGAATTACTTTGACTGGTTCACTGACAAGCCCAGTGAAATAGTGAAGACTCGGAGGGCAACCAATATCATAGTACCGGTCAAAGGGCGGCATAAGGATGTTATTGAACCCGAGAAAGCGAGTATAGCCAAAGCCAGTATATTGGCTACACCTTGGATTAGTATCACCTATGAGTTCATCTCTCACTGATGACACTGATCAGCTATAAACAGATGAGATGATGTCAACAGACAAGGCAGAGTCGGATCCAGATTCCATCACCGATTCTAGAGCTGGAATGGTATATGTGATGCATGATATGCAATAAAGCATGAGTGGTGGGAGGACGTTCGAAGTATATATCTATGGGTTGTTTGAGAGCATGACACCCCTATAGATTAGCACACAAGGTACTCGGACGGTCTGATCCCAGTATAGTTTGAGCAGGATCTTTGGGATTTAGAGACCCTGATGACATTGGGATCCACACAATACTGCACTTCTTCCCGGATATGGTGGTTTGGTTCGGAAGAAGAACGAGATTATAAAGCAGGGTCCAGCAGACACTTTGTGGACTCCAGGGAGTATATCATAGGGTATGTGTTTAAGTACATGTACCAACATTGATATGCAGTCCCTACACAATATCTTAATGCCCAGAGGCAGTGGGCATGATTTTTAAGATGAGGGCAGGTACAGGGTACCGGTGGTTGGAAGTAGTTCGAGCCGGTATCTATATTTTTGCATGGGTATACGAAAGTTAAACATGCTCAACTCAGGGAAATCTCAGGATGGGTGACCCTTTGGGAAGTTACATGAACATGTTATGTTATGTAACATGAAGGAGCAAAAACACATGGTACAGTAGTTCAAAGGCTGTATGTTGTTATAGATTTTTCCTATCTACTGTAACCCCTGTTATGTGATATTACAGGAGTACTTGTGTACCCAACACATTGTGAGATGACCAATATATGAGGAAATTTGGAAATTTTTGAATAAAGGTTTAGAATTTTGATTAGTAGTTTTCAGATGACATAATGAATGTTTAGAGGCATAAAGATGACGGAATAAGCTTTGATCCTTAATCCGCACCATTTCTATTGCAGTGAGCACAACCCAGAACAGTTCATTAATGAGGTTATGAAAACTTAAGGCTTAGTAACTGTTTTGCAGTTTCTTCGTGCTAAGTAATGGTCCATAGTAATCCTGTGTGATTAAAGGCATGTATGTATGATACGTAGTGATGTATGATGTGTGGTAATTATGCCGTATATCTAACCTAGAGGATTCGATTTGATGATACTAAAGGATGAGGATAGGTTTAAAACAGATATAAGCTGAAATAGTATTTAGGTCGCAATGTGAATGAGGTTGCACTACGGTTCTGTTTCATGAAGGAAGTTGAACCTTATGAACCTTATGGTTGATGTTGAACCTTCAGTAATGTTTTGAGGATATTACCCAAATACCATGAAGGTTAGTATAGGCGCAATTGATCTTGATTTTTTTCAACATGCCTATTGGGTATAATTAAGGAATATGATTTTCGATTTGCGTGATGATTGAGGTAGTAAGATAAGTGCAGGCATATCTTGTAGCCCCACCTATATTGTATTTGATAGTGTTTATTTGGGTTCAAGAAAATGTAATAGGAGGTTTCTATAGAACTCATATTTGATCATCTTTACATTGTTAGCTTGTATGAGGAAATAACATATCAGAGTGGCATGACAGAAGCATAGTGAAGCTATGCGCAATTCTTGTGAGTTGCAGGAGAGGCTGTCAAATCACACTAGGGTTGATCATCCCACATCGCAGTATGACCTATGTGGTCTGGCATGATTTGACCTGTGAGGTTAGTAGTGACATAACATATGTGATGAACAGTATAACCTATGTGGTCACAGTGAGACACCTATATGGTGGTTAGCAAAGAAGCAGCCTTATCAAAGCATGTTAATCAATCACATGATCAGGATGCACCCCTGGCATGGCCAGGAGAGTTCTGGTTGCACCGGTGAAAAGCACAAGTAGCCCTATGGTTGAGAGGTGGTGCGTAAAACATACGGCTGAAGCGGTGTGGCCAAAAGTATTACATCCTATGTGGTGTACAGTGTTATTTCCATGTTAACTTGTGTGGTTTGTAGGAATATGACCAGTATGGTATACAGTGATACCACCTATGTGGTCAGCAGTCACACAGCCTATATGGTTTGTGGTGACGCATGTGAACGGAGATTGGGATGAGCCCTAGAGCAATAGGGCATAATGGTAGCGAATAGCTCTCAAACAGTATGATATGAACAATCCCATATCCATAGTTGACCTTTATGGTCTATACAGATGCGATCAAGCACAGATTGAGATGTGTTTTAATGCAATAGAGACGAGTAATGGCATATGCATTGCAACAGTTGTAGCCTCACAGAATTAATTTCCTTACTCGTGTTGTAGAGCTAGCAAGGGAGAAAGGTAATTAAAAATTTCGTAAAAAGTTAGTATCAAATAAAAAAAAGTATAACTTAGTAATTTTTTAAACTTAATATTTATTTTCCTATATTTTAACAATGAAAATTCTTTAAAAGTTTAACTACACATCTAATCCTATTGTTAAACTCTGGTCCAGCCGTTATACAACACAGAACTCAATATTATTAATAAGATTGGAAAATATACAACACTCTGCCCAAAGTCATATGCCTAGAAAAACCAGAATCTAAAGCCTATTTATAATACTTGATACAAGGTGCCATAGCAACAATCATTTTAACTATTTATACAATTACATATCTACCCCCGCTTACACTCCCCCTCAAGTTGAGGGCGATATAAGTCAATTGTCCTTAACTTGCTTCATAGATTTCTCTGTACATCTTGACCTACTACCTTTGTTAACAAATCTGCCTACTATTCCTTTGACCGAACATGCACCAAGTTAATCAGTCTCTTCTCTAATTTCTCCCTTACATGATGGCAATCAATTTTGATATGTTTAGTACGCTCGTGAAACACTGTATTCACAGCAATGTGTATTGCTACTTTACTATAGCAAAAGATCCTCACAGGAACTCCATGCTGGATGTCAAGATCTCCGAGCAACCCAAGCACCTAAACAACTTTAAAAGTTGCCATACTAAAAGCTTTGTATTCCAATTCAGCTGAAGACTTGGAAACGGTACTTTGCTTCTTCATTTTCCACATTACTAATGATCCTCCAGACTTTAGTAGATAACCAGTGATTGATCTCCTTGTTGATCTGTAAGCAACGCAGTCTACGTCGCAATATCATTCAAGCACTAACTCACCTTCTGAACTCAGCAAAATTCCCAAGCCGGGACTGCCTTTCAAGTATCAAATGACATTTATTGCTGCAGCAAAGTGTGCCTTTGTAGGTTGTTGCATAAATTGACTAAGCATTTACACAGAAAATGAAATATCAGGATAGGTCATGGTTAAGTATATGAGCTTACCAATCAATTTTATATATCTATCCAAATGTCGATACAGATCCTCTTCCTTGTCGTTTCCTTCTTCATAGGCTATCAACTTCTGATTTTGAGCCAAGGGTACCGTAAGTAGCTTGCAACCGCTCATACTTGTCTCATTCAACAAATCAAGAACATATTTTCTTTGACATAATACAATTCCTTTCTCAGACTTAGCTACTTCAATGCCAAGAAAATATTTTATTTGTCTTAAATCCTTAATCTTAAAATGCGTATGCAAAAGGGCATTTGTTTTATTTATACCTTTTTTTAAAACTACCTATTATAAGCAAGTTATCTACATAGACTAAAGCCATAACTATACCATCATCATATCGCATAGTAAACAACGAGTAATCTTTTTTACTTTGGATAAAACCTCCATCCCTTAATGTTTGAGATAGTTTTTGGTTCCACTGCCTTGAAGCTTACTTCAAGTCATAGAGGGACATTCTTAATTTACAAACCATGTGCTCCCCCTTGCTATCAAATCCGGGAGGTACCTGCATATATACTTCCTCATAGAGGTCTCCCTGCAAGAAAGCTTTATACACATCCATTTGATGCAATTTCCGTTCATTAATTATAGCCAATTTTAAAACAAGCTGAATAGTAAGCATTTTCACTACAGGGGAAAATGTTTCATAATAACTTGTTGGTTTTAAGGTCAAGCAAAAGAAAAACCTTTGCATTATCAGGATATCCCAAGAACACACCAGATTTGGCTCTAGACTGTAATTTATCATCATCAATCAGATCTGTAGCAAAAGCTTCACATCCAAATACTCTCAAATTAGAAAGATCTGCCTTGTTTCCATACCTAATTTCAAAAGTAGTTTTATATCCTAATAGCTTAGAAGGGAGTCTATTCACTGAGTAACCATTTTCACAAATTCCCCCCAAAACCTAACAGGGACAGCAGGTTGTAGGATTAAACTTCTTGCTATTTGTATGATGGTTCTATGTTTCCTCTCTACTACCCTATTTTGTTCAGGTGTGTAGGGATATGTCAATTCATGTTTGATCCCCTTTTCTTGGAAATACAATCTTAATTTTGTGTTTGTAAATTCTGTTTCATTATTGCTACACGCACGTTTAATAGAAATAGAGAATTGATTTAACACATATTATGAACACCCTATTTTGTCCAGGCCCAACTCAAAAATAATAAAAATAATAAAAAGAAAAAATAAATGAAAATTCTCTCATTAATTATGATCGGTGTCTAAGTTGGCAATCATCATTAAAGAGAAAATTAAAATAATAATAATAATAATAATAATAATAAGTCCTCTCATTGATGATGATTGATGTCTAAGTTGGTAATCATCATTAAAGAAAAAAATAAAAAAAAACTCTTATTAATGATGATTGGTTTCCAAATTGGCATTGTCATTCATTAAGGGAAAATAATAATAATACTACACAAACACACACACACACACCCCTCCCATTCATAGGTTTAAATTAGGAAATTTCTTATAATCAAAATATAAGAAAATAAAATATAAAAAACCAAAATTAAAAAATTAAAAAAATATCTCATTTAGGTTGATAGGTTTAAATTAAGAATTACTTGCAGAAAAAATTAAAAAAAATTAAAAAAAATCTCTCATTTATGTTGATAAGTTTAAATTAATCAGGAAATTGTTTGTGGGAAAAATAATGAAAAAAGTTTAACAAAAATTTTTAAAAAAAAGGAATCTTCCATTAATGGTGATTGGGTCAATTTAAGAAGCTTTATTAACATAAAATAAAAAAAAAGTTATAAAAAAATGAAAACAAAGAAATGCATTTATGAAGGAAACCCTATCTTGAGACTATAAATGAGAGAGCAAGGGTTGAAGGAAGACATAAGAATTTTGGAAGAGTAAGAGAGGCAAGGTAGAAAGCTAATTCTATTTTCTCACTTCATTGCTCATACATAATTCTCATAGGAAATGGTAATTGACATAAGAGGCCATCTTGTTTTGCTTTGTCTAAATAAGACATAAATATTCTTACCCAGACCAATAAATATTTCTAGTTAGAGATAGAGGCATGCCCATTTAAATAATGGGCAAATCCTTGTATGTGAGACTTGCAAGAGTTTTGCTGGTTTTCTATCTAGTTGTCTTATACTCACTGCTTTGTGATTGAACTCACATGCTCTTTCTTTTATTTTCCATGATGTTTAGCCACTTGTGCACATGATGTATTTGACTAACTCTGCCTCCCCTCTAACTTGGTTCTTGCGTGAATCACCTACTTTCATATATAGACTTGTTTTTCATTGTCCAATGGAATTATCTTATATGTTATTGCTGGATGCGTTGCATTTGGATCAAGAGGTATATGCCATTTTGTCTTCTAATGGTGCTAGGTGTCATGCTAAAATGATTGTAATTGCCTCTTGTTTATTATGTGATTCTATCACCCTATCTCTTGTTGTAGTGGGATTCAAAGTATTAAAGGTGCACATTCTCACTATTTCTTTAGCTTGATGAACTTTTTTTTTCCTTTTGCAAATAAAAATTTTCAAAATAATAAAAAAAAGGAGAGAGGTTCTTTTCTTAATGAATTTGGTTTCATATGATAAAATAAAAAAAATTTAAAAAAATAAAAAATACAAACCAAATAAAAAATATTTTTCTCAAATAAATTAAATAAATATTTTTCTAAAAAATACCAACCAAGTGATACGCATTTCTACCATCCCCCCAAACTATGTGGGCTTTGATTCCTCTAAAGGGTATGTAGGCCTTATGCTCTCTTTCTAGGTCAAATCCAACTTTGTAAATAAATAATTTTTCCTTTATTAATTTTTTAAAATATTTTCTTAATTTATTTTCTTTTTTGGGTAATTATAATAAAATTAAAGGCCATATTTATTTTTAAATAGTTAACTTAGGGTAATCACTTTTATGAATGGGTGTTGTGGGGTGCCTAACATCTTCCCCATGCACAATTGACTCCCGAATCCTATTTGATTTTCCATTTTTTAAAAAGGTTTCCAAAATTACCCTTTTCTAAAATTTCGGGCGCTACACATATGCACAGAAGTTCTTAATGCAAGTCACAACATTTGATTTAGATCGCATAAGGAAAATCCATGTGGATCTAGAATAGTCATCAACAATAGTAAGAAAGTAATGGTAACCTTGTTGTGTAGGGGTCTTATATGGACCCCATACATCAATATGAATTAGTTCAAAGCATATGCTAGTTTTAATGCAACTACGATTAAAAGGGAATTTAGTTTATTTAGACTGAACACAGATTGAACAATCTTTATTCATATGCATTTTTTCATTGCTTACAATATCCAAGTATTTCATCACAGAAGTAGGAGCATGACCCAGCCTTTAGTGCCATAAATCCACTTGGGATGTCTTACAAGCACCATTAACATAATTAGAAACATAAAGAGCATTACTATTATAAGAAACATGAGCAGAATTTATAATAGAGGATCTCTTCAAAACTTTAAACATGTATAAGCCTTCAATTTCCCTACCAATCAGCTTAATCTTCCCATCCGAAAGGCCTTGCATTATGCATAAATCAGGAAAGAACAAGGCCATACAATTATGTTCTTTAGAAAGTTTAGACACTACTATCAAGTTAAAATGCAATTGCGGGGCATATAACACATTTTGCAGGGTTACATCCTCAGTTATATGTCCATTACCTATGTGAGTTATGAGAACATGCTTTCCATTAGGTATTTTAACAGTTTTAATGGGTCCATTATGTTCTCTACAATCATTTAAAAGAGTCAAATCACCTACCATGTGTGTTGTGGCACCAAAATCAATAATCCAATTACTATATATTTTGGAGAAATTAGGAACACTTAAACCTATACTGGTCAAGGCATGAACTGTGGATTCCTTATCTGGCTTCAACAACTCCAGAATGAGTTCATATTGAGCTTGGGTGAAAGTAGGAGCCACCACATTTATTGCAATACTGGCTGCCTCAGATTATAGAGATGAATCTTTAATCCCTTGACTTGTTTCTTTTGTCTGCTTACCCTTAAAAGTGGGAGGGAAGCCTACAATTTGGTAGCAAGTTTCTTTTGAGTGCCCCTTCTTGTGACAGTGTGAACATTTCAGACCATTTCCACCACAACCTCTACCTCTTCCTCGGCCCCTCCCCCTCGGTATCATTGCCATATTTTCAACAAATGAGTTCCTTTCATTATTGATAATGAGACGTTGTGTTTCATCTTGTAGTATCATACCGTAAGCATCATTGATGAGGGAAGTGGAGACATCAAGAGTATTTGATTTCTTGCCTAGCTGTAGGACTTGACCAAACTCATTAAAAACTGTAATAAACGTTGTTCTTGAATTAGGTCTCCCTGAACCTTAGATGCCTCACATGTACACGACGGAATGGACAATAAAGCCAACTACTCTTCCCAAAATTCGAGGAGTTTGGAGAAATAGACAGAAACAGACATACCTCCTTACCTAAGGGAAATGATTTCCCGATATAACGCACAAATATGAGTCCCATTCTTCTTATCGAATCGTTCTTTCAAATCTGCCCAAATGCGATCTGCACTCTCGAAGAAGATGATCCTATTTGATAGCTCATTGGAAATTGATCCGATTAGACATAAAAGAACCACAGCATTGCAATGGTCCCATTGATCATGTAGAGACCGATCAAATGACTCCTTCTTGTAGCCTCCATCGATGAAACTGAGTTTTTGGCGTCCTCGGAGAGCGATCTTCATGGCACGACTCCACACCATGTAGTTCTCTGTTCTAGTGAGGACATGTAGGACCAGCATGGAGGCTTGCATATCTGAAGGATGTAGATAGAGTGGGTGTGTGAATGGTAGAGTCACGTCAGAAATCCTTTCTGTGTTGCTGCCCATGTCTGAAGCACAGAGGTCTTCTCGATGTCGCTGCTCATGGCAGAAAGTGCTCGATCGGGACTCAGGTGAGGAGTATCATCTTCGGGATTCTTTTATGTTCTTGGATCTGAGTCTGTGGCGATGATAAGCAAGACTCACAGTCGCGATATTTCTTGGATCCGAGTCTGTGATAATGGCGACGAAGCTAACCAGTTAACGGAATCTGTGATAACGACGTTATGTGAAGACTAGAAGTTCTAGGCCTTCTTGATGAACCGACAGGGAAAGTTGGATCAAAACCCGGTACGCTCTGATGCCATGTTAAACTCTGGTCCAGCCCGTATATAACATAGAACTCAATATTATCTAAAACCAGAATCTACCTATTTATAAAACCAGAGTCATATAAAAAATTTAATTGCATGACTTATGAATAAGATAAAAAGGTCTTCTTTTTCCATCTTATAAATAATAGAATATGATGAATATAAATTTAATTTTTTTATTGGTATAAAAATCTTTGACTGTTCACTACAAAAAAATATAGGAATTTAAATTCCGTCGCTAATCCCTTATAAATTCCGTCACTAAAATTAACGACGGAATTTAGAGACGGAATTTTTCCGTCTATAAATTAGCGACGGAATTTTTCCGTCGCTAATTAGAGACGAAATTTTTGTCACTAAATTCCGTCCTTAAATATTAGCGACGGAATTTAGAGACATAATTTTTCCGTCGCTAATTAGAGACGGATTAGCGACGGAATTACATTCCGTCACTAATTTCCTTCACTAAAAATTAGCGACGGAATTTAGAGACGGAATTTTTTCATCTCTAATTAGCGACGGAATTTCCTTCGCTAATTCCGTCTCTAATAGCTAAATTTTTTAATAATTCAATTTTTTTCCAAAATAATAATTTTTTAAATAATTTAAATTTTAAATTTATAATATAATATTAAAATAAATAAATAAAAATTATTAATTCATATTTATTTTTGAAATTAAAATTATAATATAATATATTTGAATTTTTAATAATATATTATATACAAATAAAATAAAAATTTTATAAATACAAAAAAATATAAAAGATAAAATAAAATAAAAAAAAAAGATATTAATAATAAAAATTTAGGTAGAATATTTACATAAAATAAAATAAGAAAACTAAATTAAAATATTCAATAATATATAAAATTTTGTATTTCTATTTTTGTTTGCAAGTGATATATATATATATATATATATATATATATATATATATATATATATGTATATATTTATGTATGTATGTGTGAATATGTGTGTGTGTGTCTGAGTCTATATATATATATGATTTTGCATTTAACTTTCACAGGTTCCTCTTAGCTCAACTGGCAAAGGCACTAGCAGACGTGTGAGAGGTAATGGCCTCGAATCCTAACTACTTGGTCACAAAATGCAACCAATTTGTGACTTATAGCACGTGGCACGTGGTGGAGGATGACACGTGGTGGCTTACCGGAACACGTGGCGGCCCGAGGCAAGGCTGATTGGTACACATGGTGACCGCCGGCGAGGGACATGTGCAGGCTCATGTTGTAGACATGTGGCAATTTAATTATATATATATAAAATAATTAGCGATGGATTAGAGACGAAAAATTCCGTCGCTAATTAGTCAATTCCGTCTTTAATTAGAGACAAAATTTAGCGACGGAATTTTTCAGTCTCTAATTAGCGATGTGGCAATTTATATTATATATAAAAAATAATTAACGATGGATTAGAGACTGAAAATTCCGTCATTAATTAGAGACAGAATTTTCCATCGCTAATTAGTCAATTTCGTCTCTAATTAGAGACGGAAAATTTCTGTCACTAATTAGAGACAGAAAAATTCCGTCGCTAAATTCCCTCTCTAATTAGCGACAGAATTCAAAATTCCGTCATTAATTAATTAGTAACGGTCTTTTTAGAGACGGAACAAATTCCGTCGCTAATTCCATTGCTAATATTGTTCTGTCTCTGAATTAATTAGTGACAGAAATTCCGTCACTAAATTCTGTCGCTAATTTTTTTTTTGTAGTGGTTATTTCTCTAGTAGAAAATAATGCTCCTAGGAGCATGCGATTCTTGCACTATCAAGGTCACTCAATGCCAATTCCAACTTCTCGGCTTTGACAAGTGCCGCACTCTTCCTCATCCCCCCTCGTTTTTATTATCATTTCTCAATGAGAGGTTTAATGCCGGGGAATGTCAAATGTTCACATTATTTATTTAATCTATAATTTGGTCGATTTTAATTTTAATTTTGTTCATAACACAATTACTCCAAGTGTGGGCTAAGTGAGAGCTACATTATTAACATTGTTTCAATTACAAAATTAACCTATGATTTTTTTCCAGCTCAAAAATGATAAATGGATAATTAGATGAATTGTCCAAGTTAAGAGGGAAAATTGCCGGGGGGGAAAAATTTCCCGTTGCAAAATTTATTACCCAAAAATACTTAAAATTTGTATAAGGATACATGCGAAGTCTATTTTCAGCGAGCGCAATGCTTCTTCAATTATGAGTAATCTATTTTCAACTAAGTGCCAAACAATAGAAAACATTTACATACAACTGAAGATATTATACACTCAGCCAAAGAGTTATATCCACCAAAGATGAATTTCACCTATTTAAAGATTTGAGTCCTTGCATACCTTCGGACAATAAATTTTGCATTCCAAATCAGAATGTGCTAAAATACGGAGTAAATATCTAACATGGTGGAGTAGAGAGACAACAATTGGTATGGGCAAAAATTAATAGCTTGGAGTGGAAGCCAAACTAAGGAATCTTTAGTATTCACCGGCATTTTAGAAATATTTGTATATTTGGGTATCCAAGGCCACAAACAATTACATAACAGTTGCCCAATTATTTTTGTTGACATATTATAAATGTAATATCTAAAATTTTAATAAAAATAATAAAATATAATAATATTATATTTATATTATAATATGATATATTATATATATTATAAAATATAAATGATAGGCAGCAAGTGAGTTGCCCACCCATTATATATTATTAAGAAGGGGAGTGGTTTACCCACTCCCAACCCCCCTCTCATTTCTCTTCTATAAAACCGCACAATTGTAGAAAAGAAGAGCGAGAGAAGGAGAGAGAATGAGAAGGGAATAATAATCTCACTTAGATTTTTTTAGGTAAGTTATTTATCTTATGATATCATTTAGATAGCTAAAATAACTTCTTTTTAGTAAATTTCTTTCATGAAAATTACCATGTATTTTTCTCTTTCTAATAAGGATAATATTGTATTGATTAGAGAATATTTTAAGATTATCATTTTGGATAAGCTTGAGTTTTGTTAGTATAAGGCTATAAAAAAGTAGAGAATAATTAATAGTTAATTTTAATCAGTTTATTTTTCTTATTTAGTTGGTATAAGATTTTATATTGTCTATATAATTAGTCTATAAATAATTTTATATAGGACTTTTTAACCGATTAAATGTGGGTTAAAAGCTTTATTTGAATTAATGAAGGTATTACTGAAATCTTAATTGATTTAGTTTTGAAATTTGAAGGACTAAACTGTCATTTATGAAATTATAGGACTAAACTTTCATTTATGAAATTTGAGGACTAAACTTTCTTTTTGATATTTGAAGGACTGAACGGTCATTTCTAAAATTTAAACCCAAAACTTTTATTTTTAGTTTTTATAATATATTATATATTATTATTAAAATTTGTATATAAGTTATAATTTTGATTATGTGGAATTTTGGAGAGTTATTAATGGATAGTAAATTGATTGTGGTAGATTAATTTTGACGTTTATTTGAGCTCTTGGATTAGGAGTAGTGTGGTAATAAATAGCTTTGGCGAGAGGTAATAACTTTCCTCTTGTTGTGCATGCTTATATGATGTTTGTGAGTGATTTTAATTTATAAATTTGGCTGCTGATATGTGATGTGATTTTGGAAAATATGTTGTTAATGAAATTCTCTTGTGGGACTTATTTTCATTGAGAAAATGACTAGCAATATTATATTATATGAGTCAGAATTTATTTGAGATTGAAAATATCCTTTTTGATAATTATGAAATGATAATGACATGTCATAATCACATAATATGGATAGGAGAGGGGATGGTGGATGTTGAATTAATGAGAGGTTACTCAAAGAAGAAATAAGGGGGTGAATTCTTGTACAAAAGAGGAAATAAGGTGGTGGACGTCTAGGTGTACACTGGTTAGTCCTTTGGCCTATTTGTAGTCCGTAGGGCTATGACACCCCACTAATGTATTTAGAGGGGGAACCTATGGTCCGGTCTTGTGCTC
Organism: Albizia julibrissin; assembly: GCA_037074505.1. NCBI lineage: Eukaryota > Viridiplantae > Streptophyta > Magnoliopsida > Fabales > Fabaceae > Albizia > Albizia julibrissin. The sequence continues at coordinate 18,590,614 of CM073486.1, read as the reverse complement.
TATGGATTTTGGCCGGTCCATATCACTTGATCGGTGAGCTTGTTGAGTTAGCTACCAGTCATATGGGTGAGTACTAGCCCATGGGTTCAGTCATAGGAAATAAGGTGGAGAGGAAATAAGGGAGGAAAGAAAATAAATTATTATGTATTGACTCTTGTACACTTATATGGTAAATATGAGAATGAGAATATGATATTGTGAATTATTATGAAATTATTTGTATGGACAAGTGATATTTTAATAATGCTATACTTTTATAATTGTCTCACTTGGCACCTCACGGGCACATACTTGTATGCCCGATGAGATGGATTCCTGGTTACTGAGGCTTTTGTCTCACCCCGTTGATTTAACATTTTTCAGGAAATAGTTGTCGTGCAGGTCCATCAGGGAAGACTTCGGAAGTTTAAACTACTTCTGATAAAAGTAGTACTTCCATCTTTTAATATATGTTCGATTATTGTATAATGCCACATGAGGGCTCATCTTGCATACTCTGATCTATTTTTGAGAACTTGATATATTAACTATATATTTTTAATTGCTTTTGATGATGTTAGAAGGCCTGTATGGCTTATGATGTGTTCTAAACTTGTGGATTCACAATTTAGACCGGTTGTTTAGAGAACCGGTCTAAAAAGACTTTTTAGACCGGTTCTCCAAATAACCGGTCTTAAAAGTACGTCTTAATATTTCAAATATTCTCTTGCACGCCTAATTTCAACTTTGAAATATGATATTTGTCAAGCTTCTTGTAAACCCCTCATTCGTGCCTCGACAGCTTCTCCTTCCCACGTATCTCCTCCGTTCTTGAACATCGCCGATGTCGACGTAGAGGTCACTTGGTTATTTCATTTGTTCTCTTGTTTTCTAATTCTTTTTAATTTGAATTCTCTATTTCAAGGCTCTACTTAATGAAAAATCTTCTTTCAACTTGGGATCTAATTACTTTCTTTTCTAACTCATTTTCTAATATTATTTCAGATATTCTATAGACTATCCTTTGAAACCTACAACAAAGCAGAAGTATCAGGTATGTGAACCTGTTTTCTCGATGATGCTTGCTGATAATATGTTTTTGTGGTGCTTTCTACATTTTGAAATATGATTTTATTTTGTCAAGTTATTCATGATAGTGAACAAACCAATCTTTTGTTTTTACGAATATATATGGTGAATCAAGGTTGATTTGGCCAACTGGTAAGTATTCTCAGTAATTCATATGTAGATTCTTGTTTTTTGTAGGTATATGTTGTTATCTAAGCAAATGTCAGCAGTTAATTGATGTTGTGTTTGACTAAATTTTGTTATACTTGTTTTTCATTTTTTCAATGTTAGTTTCTTGAGATCTGACCAATCAATTGGTATACTAACGAAATCAATGAACCAGAAAAAAAAATAGACACTTTTTAGACCGGTTGTTAATCAATTGGTATACTAACGAAATCAATGAACCAGCAAAAAAAATAGACACTTTTTAGACCGGTAAACAACCGATCTAAAAAGTGTCTATTTTTTTTGCTGGTTCATTAGTATAAAATGCGCACTTTTTAGACCGGTTTTCCAAACAACCGGTCTAAAAAGTGTGTCTTTTTAAACTGGTTGTATAACCGGTCTAAATAACATCACACTTTTTAGACCGCCTGTATTAAGATCTCATCTAAAACCGATCTAAAAAGTCATTTTTACCCGGTCTAAAAAGTCATTTTTCTACTGGTGATTATTTCGAAATAAAGTATCACCCTGGAAAGGCCAATGTTGTGGCTGATGCTTTAAGTCGAAAAGTTGTTCATGTTTTATGTATGAGTTTAAATGAGCACTATTGACTAGAAAGCTTGAGGGACATCTATGTTGTTCCGTATCTGAAGAAGATAGTTGCTTTGAATGCGATAATTGGTGAATATGGTTTTATCAGGACTTGAAATACGCTCAAACAAAAGATGATCAGCTAAGTAGAATTCGAGAAGAACTAAAGCGCGGGGAATTTTCAGATTATGGCATTGAGGATGCAGATATTTTAAGATGCAAAAGGAGAATTTGTGTTCCTAATAACGATGAAATCAAGAAAACCATTTTGGAATAGGCCCATCGGAGCAAGTATACCATACATCCAGGAATTACCAAGATGTATAACGATTTGAAACAACAGTATTAGTGGCCAAAGATGAAGAGAGACGTGACTAATTTTGTCTTGAAGTGCTTGACGTGTCAGAAGGTCAAGATCAAACACCAGAAGCCACTAGGACTACTTCAAAATATAGATATCCCTAGATGGAAATGGGATAGTATTTCTATGGACTATATCATGGGCTTACAGCCAATCTGAAACATGTATGATGCTATTTGGGTAATCATAGATCGATTAACCAAGTCAGCACACTTTTTACCTATTAAAACAGACTACTCTTTAGAGAAATTGGCTGAGTTATACATTAAAGAGATTGTTCGTATGCATGGAGTGCCGGAGAGTATCATATCGGATCGTGATCCAAGTTTCGCTTCAAACTTTTGGAAGTCCTTACAAGAGGCCATGGGTACAAAGTTAAAGTACAATACCGCTTATCATCCTCAGACAGACGATCAAATCGAGAGAACTATTCAAACACTTGAGGACATATTGAGAGCTTGCGTTATCGAACTTCCAGGTAGTTGGGACAAGCATTTACCATTGGCAGAGTTTGCATACAATAATAGCTATCACTCTAGTATTCAGATGGCACCTTCTGAAGCTTTATAAGATCGAAAGTGCAGGTCACTGTTATGTTGGATCGAATTGAGTGAAAGAATTATTATTGACCAGATCTAGTAGAGAAAACATCCCTGAAGATTGAAATGATACGGCAGAAATTGTTGACAACTCAAAGCTGAAAGAAGAGTTATGCGGATCGTTGAAGGAGATCGTTTGAATTTAGTGTGGGAGATTATGTTTTTCTGAAGGTTTCGCCTGTTACGGGCATTGGAAGGTCTATTAAAGCAAAGAAGTTGACTCCATGATTCATTGGGCCATTTGAAATTTTGGAGCATATTGGACCGGTTGCCTATCAGATTGCCTTGCCTCCACACTTATATAATGTGCATGATATGTTCCATATGTCACAGCGAAAGAAGTATCATCCAGATCCGTCTCATATCATTGAGCCTGAAGAGGTTGAGTTAAGAGAGAATTTGACGTATGTGATCGAACCAGAAAGAATTTTAGATGTAAAGGACAAGTAGTTACGAAATAGAACAATCCGTCTCCTACAAGTTTTCTGGAAGGAAATGTTTCTTGGTGATGCTACCTAGGAAATTGAAGAGCATATGCGACGTAATTTTCCTTATTTGTTTATTTAGGTATATATGTGGTATTTACGTTGTATAATATTGAGATTGAATTTGTGTGGGAAACTTGTGTTTTGAATTTTGGGGACAAAATTCTATTTAGGTGGGGAGAGTTGTAATATCCAAAATTTTAATAATAATAATAAAATAAAATAATATTACATTTATATTATAATATATATATTATATAATATAAATGGTGGGCAGCACGTGGGCTGCCCACCCATTATATATTATTAAGAGGGGGAGTGGTTTACCTACTCCCAACCAGCCCCGTCTCATTTCTCTTCTATAAAATCGCACATGAGGTGCGGTTTTGTAGAAAAGAAGAACGAGAGAATGAGAAGGGGATAAGGATCTCACTTAGATTTTCTGAGGTAAGTTGTTTATCTTATGAGATCATTTAAATAGCTAAAATAACTTCTTTTTAGTAAATTTCTTTCATGAAAATTATTCCATGTATTTTTCTCTTTCTAATAAGGATAATATTGTATTGATTAGAGGGTATTTTAAGATTAGCATTTTAGACAAGCTCGAGTTTTATTAGTATAAGGCTATAAAAATGTAAAGAATAATTAATAGTTAATTTTAATCGGTTTATTTTTCTTATTTAGTTGGTATAAGATTTTATAATGAATATAATTAGTCTATAAATAATTCTATATAGGACTTTTTAACTGATCAAATATGTGTTAAAATATTTATTTGAATTAATGAAGGTATTATTGAAATCTTAATTGGTTTAGTTTTGAAATTTGAAGGACTAAACTGTCATTTATGAAATTTGAGGACTAAACTGTCATTTTTGATATTTGAAGGACTGAACGGTCATTTCTAAAATTTAAACCCCAAACTTTTATTTTCAGTTTTTATAATATATTATATATTATTATTAAAATTTGTATCTAAGTTATAATTTTGATTATGTGGAATTTTGGAGAGTTATTAATGGGTAGTAAATTGATTGTGATAGATTGATTTTGGCGTTTATTTGAACTCTTGGATTAGGAGCAGTGTGATAATAAATAGCTTTGGCGTGAGGTAACAACTTTCCTCTTGTTGTGCATGCTTATATGATGTTTGTGAGTGATTTTAATTTATAAATTTGGCTGCTGATATGTGATGTGATTTTGGAAAATATATTGTTAATGAAATTGTCTTGTGGGACTTATTTTCATTAAGAAAATGACTAGCAATATTATATTATATGAGTCGGTATTTATTTATGAGATTGAAAATATCCTTTTTGATAATTATGAAATGATAATAACATGTCATAATCACATAATATGGATAGGAGAGGGGATGGTGGATGTGGAATTAATGGAAGGTTACTCAAAGAAGAAATAAGGGGGTGAATTCTTGTACAAAAGAGGAAATAAGGGGGTGAATTCTTGTACAAAAGAGGAAATAAGGTGGTGGACATCCAGGTGTACACTGGTTAGTCCTTTAGCCCATTTGTAGTCCGTAGGGTTATGATACCCCACTAATGTATTTAGAGGGGGAACCCATGGTCCGATCTTGTGCTCTGTGGATTTTGGCCGGTCCATGTCACTTTTTCGGTGAGCTTGTTGAGTAAGCTACTAGTCATATGGGTGAGTACTAGCCCATGGGTTCAGTCAGAGGAAATAAGGGAGGAAAGAAAATAAATTATTATGTATTGACTCTTGTACACTTATATGGTAAATATGAGAATGAGAATATGATATTGTGAATTATTATGAAATTATTCGTATGGACAAGTGATATTTTAATAATGTTATACTTTTATAACTGTCTCACTTGACACCTCACGGGCACATACTTGTATGCCCGATGAGATGGATTGCTGGTTACTGAGGCTTTTGTCTTACCCCGTTGATTTAACATTTTTCAGGAAATAGTTGTCGTGCGGGTCCATCAGGGAAGACTTCGGAAGTTTAAACTACTTCTGATAAAAGTAGTACTTCCATCTTTTAATATATGTAGGATTATTGTATAATGCCACATTAGGGCTCATCTTGCATACTCTGATCTATTTTTGAGAACTTGATATATTAACTATATATTTTTAATTGCTTTTGATGATGTTAGAAGGCCTGTATGACTTATGATGTGTTCTAAACTTGTGGATCCACAATTTGATCTGATAAGGATATTTTAATATATGATGAGATACTATTCAGTAAGAAAAAAAATGGTTTTATTTTCCATGATAAATTTTATAAACCATGGTAGAGTTTTCAAACGGTTAGTTGAACTCTTTTTCTTCCAGGGTTAATTTTTTTAAAAGATGAGCTGCAATCTTTTCTATCATGGTAGACTTTTGGAGAATTGAGTTATAATAATAGGATTTTACAGCGGATTTTACAATGAGCAGTTACCACTGAAATTGGAATGTTCAAAATACAAGGCACTAAAGAAGAGCATTCATGAAAAACACCCTTTACCAATTGGAGACTTAAATACTTCCATCTAGAAATGGGTAGTCAGTATATCCAACAACTGGATCAGAAACATAAAATGTCTCTCTGTTGTACTTGTTGAGAGGAGCATCAAGCTCAAACCTCTTTGGCAAATCCGGATTCGCCAAAAACCAACGACCATACACGACAAGATCTGCCCGGTTCTCAGCCACTGCATTGTTTCCCTCGTTGCGGTCATAGCCTCCAGCAACAATGAACGTGCCTTTGAAGGCCTTTCTCATTGGCACAAGACTATGAGGGCTCTCAACTCTTTCTCCAACAGTCTTCATCCTTGGCTCTACCATGTGGCAATACAGAATACCATCTTTGTTCAGAGCATTCGCCATGTATAGGCCGAGTTCTTCAGGATTTGAGTCTCCAGATTCACAATAGTCCGCAAAAGGTGACAATCTAATTCCAACTCGCTCTGGTCCTATCTCATCTGAAACAGCTTTAACTACCTCCAAGGGAAATCGACATCGGTTCTCTAGTGATCCGCCATATTCATCTGTTCGATCATTAACCTGATCTTTCATAAACTGATCAAGAAGGTAACCATGGGCGCCATGAATCTCAACCCCATCAAAACCTACAATTGGACAAGCATTACCTTCTTAAACATGTTGCATCCAGTTACATTGTCAACCATATAGATAGAAATTTAGTACCAATACCACCATAACCGTTATGCCACTTCTAAAAAAAGGAACACACTGCCTCTAATATTACTTTGGGTTATATCCACTTATAGTATTCAGCAAAATTTCAATGTGGTTCCCTCTATCTATTTCTATAGTGGAAGAACATTGCCATTATGTCACAGTATCCTTCAAAATATTAATGCCAACTCTAACAGGCTGTTAATAAATTGTTAGGTTTGACATTAAACATTGGATGTAGATGTAAAAAGGTGGTAGGGGGTAAAACTGATTTCTCTCTAAAGTTTCTTTCTTTCTTTCTCACTCTCCCCTGGGTCGCTTCACAGCTGCAACAAATAAGAAGGGAACATTACCTGCTTCTGAATTAGAGGGATGCATTAGAACAAGAAATGGAATAATTTGTGAAATCAAATTGGGGACAATATTGGCTTTAGCTCATTTGTAAGCATTGTTTTTAAAACCAAACCAGATTGGCTGGTTCAACTGAAGAACTCACAAACTAGATCCTGATTCAGTCTAAAATGGTTCCAACACCAATCTAGGTGAAAACTGCTACGTAACCATTAAAACAATTCACAAACTAGTAAAAATTGATAAAAATTGGTCAAGAACCAGTAAGAATTTAAAAACATATTTTTACTTTTATCTAATATTTGTATATATGCTATTAAAAATATTAATTTAATTATAACTAATTCAACTATGGTCAAACCAACAAAACCTCAAATCTGCACCTATATTGGTCCAATGACAGATCCAGTTTAAAACACATTATTTGAAGTAACTTTCCATTCTACAAAATACTTGTATGGATTATGGTTGGAGGGTTTGACTTATCACATTAAAGTTAGTGGAGTTACCAGCTTCCATAGCATTCCTTGCAGCGAGTCTGAAGTCATTGACAACTTGAGGAATTTCATCTGTCCTCAGCCTCCTGGGTGGTGTAAATTGTGCGACATCAATTCCATTAGCCCGAATTACTGGAGCAAGTCCCTTGTCTGTACAAGATATTGGGGCCTGCCCATTTGGTTGATAACCTGTTCAAAAACAATATACGATGGAGAAATACTGGGTATACATACATCAGATTTATTCAATTCCTAGTTAAATTGAAGATAGAGAAAGAAAGAATAGAAAATATCATTGCAGAATGGAGATGCATATTAACATAGATTTCAGGGTATGAGTTTGAATAGACTAGAAAAGTAAAATAAACACACTTTGCTCAACGTATGGGAAAAAAAACCCCGGGGGGGGGGGTTTAGATTAGAGAGCCTAATGTATTTCCTGCCTATGGATATCACCCATGACTCATTCATCTTTCATCATGTTGGAGGAAGAAACCGCACATAAATAAATGTAGCTTGATTGTTTTTGAAGCATCCTTTCCTTGATTGAGGGTATTAAGCTTTTCACCACAACAGAAAAAGTTTCTGATGTTAGACCTTTTCATATTTTTTATTTATTAATTTATTTCGCATATTGGGAGGAGTAAACAGATTCTTCAAGGATAGTGCTCTGCTAGAAATGATTTAATTGAGGTCATAGAAAACATGTATATATATTTTGACAAAAACGAAAACATTTGTATATCTAGATATGTCTGTGTGTGTGTAAGCAAAGATCCTTTAAGACATTACACTTTAACCAAAAATATCTCCACGAACTGTTTTGCCACAGAGCATGCATAAAATCTTTGATCATTCAGGTTTTCTCTTGATTACCAAATTCTTGTTAATGGCACATTTACAATTTTGCATTGTAGAGACCAATATAAAGTGAAAACTGAAAACCATACCTGTTATGGTAAAAATCCATAGACTTGAACAACAGGAAGTAGAGAAGACAGTAGAAGGTATACAATAATAACCATTCCCAAAAAGCGTGTTGATCTACTTGACATATAACGTATTTTAGGCCATTCTCAGCCATAATAGACTCGAACATTTCGAAATTCCCTTCAGTACGTTCAATTGAAGCGAAAGAAAATTTTCTAGCTAATTTTCCCAGACCAGAAGATAAACTTAGCAAGAAAAATACCTGAATTTGAAACCCTTCCAACGTGCCAAATCTGACAAAAGAATATACCACCTTTAGCATGAACAGCATCCACAATGGGTTTCCATGCTTCCACTTGCTCTTTTGTCCATATACCTGGTGTTTGAGGATATCTTTACATTGAAAAGGGGAAAAACACTTTGTTAGAATTCCTAGCAAAGGGGGATAAAATTAAAATAAAGAATTATAAAGTACACAAATTACCCTTGAGCAGTGTCAGAAACACCAGTAGCTTCAGCAATGAGAAGACCCCCTTTGGAAGTTCGCTGAGAGTAATATAAGATAGCATGCGGCTGAGGAACATTATTGTAAGATCTCTGTCTAGTCAGTGGTGCCAAAACAACTCTGTATAGCAAAACACAACGAAATTTCAACTTAAAAATCACTGAATGTTCAACTAATACTTAACGTAACCAGATATGATCATATGACCAATCCCAGGGGCAATTCGCCTGAGCCATATATTGCAGCACACAACACTAATCATATATGCAAGTGAATTTTCATAGAGCACAAGAGAATATACGGACATGAGGCATATTATTTCTGGCAAAAATGTAGAAAAAATTCCAAAATTTGTGATTTCAAAGTAAGATTTACATCATTATCTGTGCCAATGTTCAACTGGGATTTCTAACAAACACTTGACGCGCATGAGTTTACAGCAGAAAAATGGAAGGAACTAGTAGAGAGTATGAATACCTATGGGATAGATTGAAATTGCCCATCTTGTAAGGCGTAAGAAGAGGAATAACGAGAGCTTCAGCAGCCATTTCTGCACAAAACTATGAGTATAATTTTTCTCGTTAAAAGTTATTGGCGTTCTGATGGTTAGAATTAGAAAATCAACGACGAACTCTAGTGGGTATAAATAGAACCGAAATTCAAACTGAAAAATGAAAATCAACGTCGACTGGGACCACCACCGTCCGACGTAATTGATCTGCGGATGACGTTAGTGAGTACGTTTTGCAGACGGCGGAGGACTGGTCGGTGATTCCGATTATTTGTGTCCAAGTTCAATGAATCGGGGGAAAATATATATCTACTAAAAAAAATAAATCTGTAAAAATATCATTAGAATCATAAAAACCAAGGAACAAAAAACCGGACCGGTCAATGAACCGGTCACAGCACTGGTTTAAGGGTTAATGATTCAACCGGGGTTGGACCGGTGGTCGAACCGGTGGTCAAACCGGTCATATTAAAATATTATAATTTATTAGTGGTAATATATATATTAATATATTTTAAATTTCCATAAATTAAAATAAAGATCTTTAGGTAAAAAAATGCTTAAAATATATTAGTATTAGTTATGATGCCTATATTTATATAATGACATCTCTTTTCCTATAATTAATTAATTATTATATCCTCTCAAAATCATTTTTTTTAGATTTATTCTTTTTTTACTTACTTTTCTCTTCATCTTGGTCTTCAAACTTTCATTTTTCCTTAAAAAATAATGCCCAATAGTAGATAGAAGAATAAAAAAATGTATTTTATTAAAAAAAAAAGGTAAACCGGTCAAACCGGTTGAACCACCGGTTTTGACCGGTTTTACCGGTTTGAACCGGTTCACCGGTTTTTGCCATGAACCGGACCGGATCACCGGCCGGTCCGGTCCGGTTTTTTTTTAAATGATAAAAACCTCAAGATCTCTATTAAATTAATAAAAAAAATGATAAATAGCTTAACAATTAAACTTTAAAACTCCAAATTTCGAATTGATCACATTTATCTTTTTTTCTAATTTAGTGGGTATTTTAAAATTTTTTTTAATTAAAATGGTATTTTTCTATTATTTTTTTTTTCAATTAAAGTAAAAATAGAAATAGGTTATTAATAACATAAGAAAATTAACAACTTCAGTTTACCATAAATTTAGTGTCTGTTTAGATTAGCGGTAGAAGCTGTTTTTCCAACATGATTTATAGTATACGAAGTAAGTTTAAAAAATGAATTTTATCTCAACTTACATAAATATATTTTTCCATGGCCAACCTAAATAGGCATTAAATTCTTAGGGAGGTTTCAATTTCCTTCACTTTTAAAATACAAACACGCTTCCGGGGTGAGAAGGATGAGAGAGAGAGAGTAAATGCTATATGGGAATTTAAGTGGAAATTGGCATGCGATCGAACAACAAAAAATAGTTAATTAACAATAAAACATAAGGGAATTTATAACTACTCCAAGTTTCTTAAATTTTGAGAGGGAGAGAGTCAATGCTATATGAACAAGGTTGAGCTTTGACGACTACTCAATCTCTCCCTGGGCATGGCGTGAGCGGAGGAGAAAAGTTGGGGAAGGGTTATGATTTTTCAACACAGAAAACGGGTAAAACGATAATAGAAAAAAATATGTTAATAATGTTTTATTTTTAGTTTTAAAAAAACTGTTATTTGAGAAAAACATTTAGCTAAAAATAAAATATCAAACAAAATTTTTAATTTTTTTTTTTAAAAAAATGTTTTCAGAATTGGTAAACAATGCCAAAATGACTTCCAGCCAAATGGTTATAGGTTCGAATTGGCAGGGAAGAAGAAGCAAAAAGAATTGGTAAACAATCAGGCTATATGTTGCCATGTTGCTGCAATTATCATTTAGGGTTTGTTTGGCAGGAGGTAAATGGAGGGGGAAGGAATGTGAGAGAAAATTTTTATGAATTGGATTTTAAAAAATTGGAGAAATGTGGTTATAAAATTTTAATAAAGATAAGATATAAAATAAAAAAGTAAGAAAAATTAACTAAAAATTTTTAACTCCACTTCTTCAATTTTTTTAAATCCAAGTCATAAAAATTTTCCTTCCCCTTTTTTTCTCTCTAAATCCCTCGTACCAAACAGTTCCTTAACAAAAATTTCTCAATTGGTCTATGTATTGGGCATTGCATTGTACAGAGGAATTGATTTGGCGTCAATAGAAAAATAGTCACATACATTATTTTAATTTATAAATAATATAATTTTATATAAATTTTATGTTTTATATTAATATATTATTTTCAGTATGTTTTATCATATATAATTTCAAAATTTGGTGTCAAAATATAAAAACTTATCAACAAATCACATTTTATGAAGTCACTGACATATAGCATTGCCTGTGCAATTTTTCTTTTTGAATAAACAACTGTATGCCATTAAAATTCAAGAAACAAAAGCAAATACAAAAAGAGTCAATTTTCCCTCATCAGCATTCACCTCTCAAGTACTTGTGCAATTTCAAAACTTCGAAGAGTTGGTTAAGATTTAATAATATTAATAGATAAAAAGATAATTAAAATGATTTTTATCATTATTATTCACCGCAAAATTATATTTAGAACGAACATTAAATATAAATAAAATGTTTAAAAAATTCGGCCGTTTATTTAAAGTATAAAAAAGATTGTAATTGAGATTTAAGGAAGCTTTGGTATAGTGTGGTTTAATTTTAGGGACATTGCCTCCTTTTTTTTTAATATTTTCTGGGCAAAAACGAACTGACCCTTATTATCAATTTGTGTGTCTCATGTTTCATATTTAAAAAGTTACCTTTCTCATTTCATTCCGATCCATTCCTCAGAATAAATAAGTGATAGTGGAATAAAGCTCAGAGAGGTGACAAGGGTAAAGGAGAAAAATACCCATGTTCTTTTTTCTCAAGAGCAACTAACACCATAAACAAATTTATGATCCAAAAATACCCATAATAAGTAAAAAAAGTAGCAAAAATGCTACTGCCGTTTAACAAAGTAAACGGTCGTTTAATTGTTGCCGCAATTGCTCACTGAGAAACTTGGTTTGGAAATTTGGTTGCAGCAATTGTTGCAGCAATCCCTCAGCACCGCTTGGAAGTTAGTTTTTTCAAAGAACTAATTAGGTGTCTGTATTTGTCACATACCCCCATGTCATGAAAAACAGAGCAACGTTGGGAAGTTAGTTTTTTTTTGTTTTAAAATTGAACATGGGAAAAAAGAAAGACATACGGTGGTCTACTTTATTCAATCATCCACAATAGATCAAGTTCTGTAAGTTTTCCCCTACAAAAAGGAAATATCTCCACAAGCACAACAAATTCGTTTCACCAGATCCGAACTTCATTTCAAGGGCAGAGCAACATAATGTCAAATGACTTTAGCAAAGCAAAATAAAAAGAAACTCACAAGACAGATCAGACGTACACCCACAAATCTTGGTTAAATGAAGCTTTGAAGCTTACCAAGCAAAAGAACACGCCAGTGGCGGATACCAAATCGGACAGTAGCTTCAAGATTGGATGGTGACGGGCAGAGACGACAGAGCAGAGAGTAGATCAACTCTTCAACGACAAACCTCCGCCAAACTGAGTTGCATGAATATATCAGCAACTGTTTCAGAGTGAAAAGCTTCTGACGTCGCGCCACAACCCTCTGTCGGAATTGAAACAATGTGGCTCACTTGAACAGGGAAGCCTACAGATATCGAGACGGTGAACAAAGCAAGAGCCACCGCCAGAAAATGTTACAACTACCCAGCACATAGGTCAAACACACGGCTAAAGCAAAGCCACTCTTCAGCTTCAACAATCTGTGGCCACCAAGAGAGGGAAGAAAAAGACAGCACAGAGAGGGCGAGAAGAGACGGACAATCTGTTGGCGTCACCATCGTACACCATACAGATTGTTGGCGGCAGCACCTGTTGAAACACAATAAACCAATAGTTCGAGTCACGTCCAAGGACGCTGTCCTTAGAAGATATTCCGCAACCCCCTAGTAGATTAGGAAGCGGCACTCCTCAGGATAAAACAAACTCTTCCTGCAGAAAGCATGGTGACAAAACTGCATAAATATATTAGTGTAACTCAGAAGAAGAGAGAGGAGAGGAGCTCAGAGACCTTTGTGTCACCAAACCTCGGTGCTCACACCTTGGCACACCAGAACTTGCTCCATACATTGCCTTTTATAGGCAGATATTATGTGACCGTTGAGCAACAATGATGACTATTAATGACGGTTTAATGACAATTAAAATAACAGTTACAAAACCAATATTAATGACAATTTAATGTAATAAAACCTTTTAAATGTCATTAAAACCATTCAATTAAAAATCTAACGGTCATCTCCAACGGTCAGTTCACATACTCTTCTTATCAATTTTTTTACTAATTCAAGCTCATATTTAATTGTATACTAGGGCTTTCCCAATCTTGAGTTGTATGAGACTTCTTTCTTTGACACACTCATACACAATATTTTATACAATCCCCCACATGTGTCAAAGGAAGCTCGTAGCCTCATTAGCTGAGTTACACACATGGATATAATCATTGTATCTAGTGGTCCTTTGGATTATGAACTAGACCTAGACTAATAACACTTAGTACACAGAGATGCTAGTGGTCCTATAGACTATGAACCAACATCTCTTGAGCGTATACTAGAGGCATTAAGAGTCAAATTATACCCCCACATTTTCTGCTGTTACCGCGTTTTTGCACATTAAAACGGCCATGCGCGTGTCCTGATATTTAACGAATGCTTTGGAGATTTTTCCACGATCTCATAAGAGCGGCCCCACTCCTCATTCGCGTAGGTGATTTCATGAAATGTACCTGCAATGAGCACATTATCCCGTAGGATTATGAAATCATTAAGATCTTTCACTCAACCTCACCATAATGCATTCTAGCACTTTCTCTTGCCATAGGAAGGGACTGGTAATTTATTTTAGTTCTAGCAGAACTAACAAACGACTTGTTGTTACCCATTGAACCTCCTTCATGGGATCACCAATCACAGAGGTTGGGTTGCCATCATTGTTAATTTTAAATTGGCTTTAGTCCCATTCCCCTCGGCTAATTTAATTCTTCCCAGGGTTTGTTAACAGATCCGTAGGTCAACTTTTGACCTCACAAAATTGATTGAGAAAACTCCACAAATTTTAAGCATGCTTATTTATAAAGTATCTCAAACGATATTCACTTATACCATTATTCTCTCAACAATGGCTATTGCTATTTAGCAATCACAACTCGTCAACATAAAATGTTGGTTTTACACCCACAATTTTCGTTAAGAGATTTTCAACAATTTAGCCTTCAATCTCAGCCAATTTTAGAGTCACATACTCTAATTCACATAATGATTTATTTTGGCTACTAGTAGATTTTCTCATACAAAACTGAAATTCAGTTTAACATCCGTGTATCTCAATACAATGGGAATCCACTGTATATGATACAAATATTTATGGTACCCCTCAAATATTTAAATCTCCTCATGAGACTGCATATTTATATATGCTCAATCTTCACATAGCACGAGCTATATCACATGGATTAACATCCTTTAGTACAACAAATTCTCAACAATTTGTGTATACCCAAATTGAGCAGCAAAATCAGTTTTTAAATTATTTTTAAAACTGTTAGAATCATAAGGAATATTCACAACGGTTTTCAAAAAACCAAACTTCAAAAGAATTTCTCAATATTGTATATAATCACTATTCCTTTTATGATTTCAAAACTCAAAATCACAATTGCTTCACACATGCTTCATATTAAAATTTGAAGCCACATTAAAACATATATATTATCTGTATTAGAAATTCAATATTCACAGTAGTCATACATATTTATACTACTATAAATATATACTCGCAAATCATGAAATTTAAACACATTTATCTCAACACTAGATAAATGATTAAATTTTCATGCCACACAAATAATTCACAAAATTTGCTCTCTGCAACAAATAACAAAACCTCCACATAATTAATTTTAAATAATTCACAAAATTTGCTCTTTGCAGCAAATAACAAAACCTCCGCATAATTAATTTTAAACCGCAACTTAGTTTTATCAAATGAGGCAAGAAACAATTTGTAATAATTTGCAACAATTTGTAACTTTAAAAATTTATAAGGTACTCCATATATTATGCACCCCCACACTTTCAAATATCTCAAAAATATTTTCACACCTTATAAATAATAATTCTAATTTAATTAGAATCTCACTATATAATATATAATAATCCCCTTCCATTCTAATAAAATTAGAATGTTTCCAAATCCAAATATTCATAGCAAAGACATGATCATAAATATTAGCATGTCAATATGGAATTGACCAACTCACCATAAATATATATTCAATTGTTGGCTATCTCCTGCAAATTCTGGAATCCGAGTCACGCCCACGGACGCTGATCTTAAGAGCTATTCCGTAACCGCCGGCAAGCTGGAAGCGGCACTTCCCAGGATAAAACGGACTCTTACTGCAGACACAGGGTGAACAGAACAGCGAAAAAACAAAGCAACTAGAAGGCAGAGATAACAAAGGAGGACCAGGGAGGAAGAGTAGTGATCGAGAGCTCAGAGCTGGGTGGCTGAACCTCTCGCAGGCTGTACCTTTTATAGGCTCTCCATGCATCCGAACGTTGGGCAGTGAATTAATGGCCATAAACCCAATTAACTCGGCAGTTTTTGAATGTTGGATGTCATGAATCCGATTTTATTTTGTTTAATCGGCCATCTGTTACACCTTATAAATAATAATTCTAATTTAATTAAAATCTCACTATATAATATATAATCCCCTTCCATTCTAATAAAATTAGAATGTTTCCAAATCCAAATATTCATAGCAAAGACATGATCATAAATATTAGCATGTTAATATGGAATTGACCAACTCACTATAAATATATATTATTCACCCCCTTCTTTTTTTTTCAAAGCATTTTCCAAACCTTTATACATCAGTCAATCTACCACAAATAGGCTTATAAGTATAAGCATTTTTCATACAATCACATCAAACAATTAATGATAATCCTTTATTTCCTCATTAATAAGGATTTTACACATGCCTGATTGTTGGTGCCTTATCACAAAATTACTGTTTTCCATAAATTCAAGAGAGATAATCCAACGTTAAATGCTTTAATTCACCAATGGAATACTATTTATTGACCAAAAGCAACGAAACCTTCGATATTAATAATACCATTTAAAATAATAACTATCAGAATTTCCAGCAAGTTAATTTTCCCAATTCAACATGTAATCATGTTCCACTTTTAACAACCATGAAGAGACACATAAGCACTACAATATTCAAAAGCTCATGTGGCAATTCCAACAAACAAAAATCACCACAATATCTATCTATAATAATTTTTGCTAACCATGATAAGAATCTCATATCATTCAAGCATATATCTAAACATGGTCATAGAAGTAAACATTAAAATTTAGACATACCTGTTTCTGCCATGTTTTCCTCTAAGGCCGTGAGTGCTGAGTAATCATTCATCAAGACTATAATGGTAAAGAGTAGGCACACCCTCCCCTTAAACTCCAACTCATTCATAGCTTGATGCTTATAAATATATAAGAGTGTTTAAGCATCCAAAAGAAGAAAACTGGCTGCCAATTTCCAGAATAACCCCTCAAATTTATAGTCTTTTTGATTAAGGACGTTGAAGAGAAGGTGTCTATAGGCCTTGCACTTGTGAATTAAATCTATTAGCAGAATCATGATTTCTCATTCTATGTACTCGTCCGCCACGGCTTTGCAATTCTTGCATTTCGTCAGGTGAATGTTGCCCGGAGAATACTGCACGTACAGGTTTTGATCCGGAATCCACACTGCACGCATCTGTACTCCATTAGAGCATCACTTTGCTCACTGACTTGCTGGCTCTTTGAGTGACGATTTCTCCATTTTCCTCTCTGCTTATTCCTCATTCTAACTATTGGCGTTAGCGTTAGCATTGTACACCATACAAATTGTTGGTGCACCCTCAAAAAATCAGCAAGAACTATCTCCTAAGATTGTTGGCGTCACCATCGTACACCATATAGATTGTTGGCGGCAGCACTTGTTGAAACATAATAAACCAATAGTTCGAGTCACGTCCAAGGACGTTGTCCTTAGGAGATATTCCGCAACCCCCCTAGTAGATTAGGAAGCGGCACTCCCCAGGATAAAACGAACTCTTCCAGCAGAAAGCAGGGTGACAAAACTGCATAAATACATTAGTGTAACTCAGAAGAAGAGAGAGGAGAGGAGCTCAGGGACCTCTGTGTCACCAAACCTCGGTGCTCTCACCTTGGCACACCAGAACTTGCTCCATACATTGCCTTTTATAGGCAGATATTATGTGACCGTTGAGCAGCAATGATGACTATTAATGACGGTTTAATGACAATTAAAACAACAGTTATAAAACCAGTATTAATGACAATTTAATGTAATAAAACCTTTTAAATGTCATTAAAACCATTCAATTAAAAATCTAACGGTCATCTCCAACGGTCAGTTCACATACTCTTCTTATCAGTCTTTTTACTAACTCAAGCTCATATTTAATTGTATACTAGGGCATTCCCAATTTTGAGTTGTATGAGACTTCTTTCTTTGACACACTCATACACAATATTGTCAACACAATCGACGGATAAGAGAGAGAGAAAAATGAAATATTGGGTTGTTGAACATTAAATGAGGATAACGGTAAAAAAATCACAACTTGATATCACAAGCTAATCGCAAAAACCTGGCACTTGTAATAAGCTGCTTTCAAGGGCAGAGCAACATAGTTGCAACAGTTGTGAGCAATTGCTACAACATTAAACGACCGTTTACTTTGTTAAACGGCAGTAGCATTTTTGTTACTTTTTTTACTGCTCATGGGTATTTGTGGACCCTAGATTTGTTTATGGTGCTAGGTGTTCCTGAAGGAAAAGAATATGGGTATTTTTGCTCATCTACCCCATTTTTAATTGTCTCATTCTTATTTTTAAATCAAGGTATTTTATTTTAAATTTTAAATTGATTTCTTAACTTAATATTTTGTAAAAATGATGCACAATTATTGAGTATTCATAAATTTTTAAAATGTTATTTTAAATTATATAATTAATATTTAAAGAAATATATTTAGATCATTGTAACTTTTAAGAAATTAATTTTTTATTTCTTATTTTATTCATTTATATCAAGAAAAACTCTATCTAATTCAGTCCAATTCAGGTTATGTAATAAGTGGATTCTCTTATAATTAA
This sequence comes from Albizia julibrissin, assembly GCA_037074505.1. Taxonomy (NCBI): domain Eukaryota; kingdom Viridiplantae; phylum Streptophyta; class Magnoliopsida; order Fabales; family Fabaceae; genus Albizia; species Albizia julibrissin. The sequence continues at coordinate 18,572,082 of CM073486.1, read as the reverse complement.
GTGAGTGTGCATGTGCGCTATATTTCTGTAAGTCGGTTATGAAATATATATGTTGCACTAACGTTTTACCCTTATAAATATATTTAATCATTTTCTTTTTTTAAAAAAAAAAACTTGGCTGGGCACTGAACTAGAGTCAAACTTAAACTTATCCTCATATATACGAACACCTCCGTTAATGGATTGACTTTAATTTGCTTTAAGTTTCACCCAAATCTGTTGGTTAACTTGCTGAGTTTGTCAATGGTTTTGTGATTTACCCAAAACAATCTGTTTGGAAAGTCACCATTAACATTTTTCTACCCAAAATTTTGTGTGTGAGATTGCGTTGAAAATGAGTTTTGAGTTAAAAGAATGAGTTTATATCTGAAAGCTTTTCAAAGAGTAATTTTTCCCTAGAAGTAATGACTAAAATGTGACAATTTTTTCTCTTATTGTTAAAAAGTTAATAGTCAATGTCATTTTTTAATAGTCAATGTTAGTTTTTTAATAGTTAAGGCGAATTTGCTCTCTTTTTAACATTTTAAAAGTAAAATTGCTCCTAAAAAAACTTTCAAATACTCAACGCTCCTGAGTGGTTACTTGTAAGATAAAATTGAATCTTAACCCAATATAAGAATGGTTAAGATCTTGATTGGGAAGAACGTATTTGGGAACTGGAGAATCCTCATCGTCTTGGTGTTTCCAAGTCACATGATTATATTGTCACCTAATATATCTCATTAACTTCAACCTGACGCAAGCATGCAGGTACCAAACAAGATTCTCTTTGGTCCTTGAGAAAACAGCCTTAAGAACTAGCTTCAAGAAATGGGTAGTCAGTATACCCTACCACAGGGTTAGAAGTGTAAAATGTTTCTCTATTGTACTTGTTGAGAGGAGCTTCAAGCTCAAATCTCTTTGGTAAATCTAGATTTGTCAAGAACTGTCAAACCCCTTAATATTCTGATATTCACAGAGTTCTAAATGCATAGTTCATAGGTATACAGAAATAGCATAAATATACTGATAATAAGTACTTGTTTACATTACATGAAATTCCATAGGATTTGGAAAATATATACAGAGTCCAAAAGAAATAAAATTTGGAATTAAAGATAACCAGCTGCAGTCTCACATGAACCAGACCTTAGTCACCGGTAATTATAGTTTTGCCCTTAGAGCCGCTGCCCTCTGCTGGAATATTTTTATATATTAAAAAAGGGTGAGATTCGAATGAATCTCAGTAGTAACATACAATCAGTCATATAAAATGCGATAAATAAATATGCAATGCACCATGATATGTAAAATGCTAACTCGTGTTATATGCATACTGTCCAAGGCCAAACGACTGTTTGCAACCCCGGCTAAACTCGTGTCCATGGTCAAACGATATGTTTAGACCCTGGCTTATTCGCGTGTTGTGCCAATGGCACTGTCATGTTACAGAAAATGGAATACACAACATATAAATAATCACATAGTGCATGAAAGAATGAATTACTACCTGGGTCCTTTTTCAGTCTAACTGTTTATCCAAAAATTTTTCTCCGGCTCGGGCTATTACAAATCCTATAAATTAAAATTAACAAGTAATAGTTATTACTTGTATTACTACTGCCTTTAATCACATTTTGCTGGTTATCTCAGTTTCAGTGGCTTGTACACAGTACAATTTTTGTATAGTGCAATTTTTCTATTTTTCAGAAAATTGAAAGATTTTTCAGTCAACTTTGAAAACTCATAACTAATTCTAGAAAACTCAAAATTGACTGGGTCCAAATCCTAAATGAATATATTGAAATATATTTTCATGGAAAAATATCAAAATCTACCCAGTTTTACCATATTACTCCAAGAATTTCCCGAAATACCCCTATTCCATATTACTCTCCAGAAACATAGTACAACTTTGAAAATCCATATCTCCTAATATACTCGCCTAAAAATTGTGATCCACATATAAAATTAAATCTATGAATTTCTACTTTATATCTAGAAAGTTTCATAATTTTTGGTTAAGTTTTGGTTTTCCAAACTTTCAACACAACCAACCTGTTTTCCAGAAACATTGTTTGAGAGCAACCAACTTCAAAAATTCATATCTCTCAACATACTAATCCAAATAACACAAAATATATATAAAATTAAAGGTTAGAATATGCAATTTCATTCTGGAAAGTTTCATGTCCATTGGAAAAGATTACATTGCTCAAAAATATGATGAAACCAACGGCCAAAATCTGGACTTCCAGGATTGCACCTGTTTCTAAACTCAGGTTTCAAAAATCATAACTCTCTCTACAGATATCCAAATAATGTATTCGACCATTCATTTTAAATCTTGGGATGTATAATACCTCCCTGTAAATTTTCATAAATATTGGATATGATTTGGTTGGCCATAATTCTACACGAAACTGACTGACTCTGATAAATGTCAGTTTTGACAATTTAACTTCAAAAATTAATAACTTATTCGTTTTGAAACCAAATTGAGCTCTTCTTGATTCTATTTCATACTAAACATACTAAAATTTACATATCAAAAAGAACCAGATGAAAAATCCATTTGTAGCCTCCGTTTGAGCTTCTGAAAGTTTCCGATTGAAACTCTATTTTCCGGCGACCAAAACAGAGTTGATAAAACTCACATGCAACCATGATTTTGGACTCCAACCTCAAAGATTTTGACTCTACATACTCCTAAACATGTTCCTTGGGTTTTAGGATGTTTGTACAGAAGCAAAAACACCAGAAATATCACCCAAAATCACTGGTTTTTAGTGACAGCAACTTTCCGACGAACTTTCTTAATTACAGCAGCCATGAATGCTCATAAACAGCCCCAAAAATGAAACAATAATAGGAAGAGGTAGAGAAGACTCACTTATACCAGAATATGGAGTTGCATATAACGCTTAGAGCTTCCTTGATCCACTTCACCGATCGTTCTCTTCCTTCGGTCACTCACGTCTCACTCTCTTCCTTTGTTTTTCTATCTTATTTTTCTGTTTCCTTCTGTTTCTGTTTTTCTCCAGCAGCTTGTTCAAATGATGAGATGAAGATGAAGTGAATGGAGAGGTGATTACGTGTTTTAAAATAAATGGCAAATGTGTGTGTATGTAGGATATTAGTTTGTGTAAAGGAGGATGTAGGTGTAAGTGTGTGTGTGGTGCAAGTGTGTTGTGGTGATAGCATGAAATTATAGGGCTGTACGTGTGTTTCTCATAAATGAACAAGTGTGGTGTGTGTCTTATAATGTCGGTAGTTTTTTTTAAAATACATATAGGTATATTTTTATCCTATTAATTACACATACTAGGCCCTAATATTTCCCTTTGTCTAATTTAAGATTCCTTAAATTTTGTAGGTTCCAAAATTGAGCTTACTATCTAGTTTTCATAAATTAATTCTTACATTAAATTTTGGGATGTTACAAGAACAACCGTCCATAAGCGACGAGATCCGCCTTGTCCTCTGCCACCGTGTTGTTTCCATCTTTCCGATCATAGCATCCGACGACAATAAACGGTCCATTGAATGCCTTTCTCATTGGCACAAGACTGTGTGGATCACTCTCATCTTTTTCTCCCATAGTCTTCATTCTTGGCTCTACCATGTGGCAATACAAAGTACCATATTTGTTTAGAGAATTGACCATGTATAGGCCAAGTTCCTGGGGATCGGAGTCTTAACATTCACAATAATTTGAAAAAGATAGCCTACTTCCTACTCTATCTCCTCCTACCTCATCAGTAACAGCTTTAACCACCTCCAATGGAAATCGACACCAGTTCTCTAATGATCCGCCATATTTATCGGTTCGATCATTGACCTGATCTTTCATAAATAGGTCAAGAAGGTAACCATGGGCACCATGTATCTCAACCCCATCAAAACCTACGTTTGTACAAGCATAATCTTTTTAAGTAAATTTGTTGCATTTGGTTACAATGTCAAGCATATATTTCATATATAGGTGCCTTTTTATGTTACTTTGCCTCATGAACATTTTTAGCATCTCTAAATTCATTAACAAATATTTCGATTTGGTACATTCATATATAGGTGCCTTTGATATTACTTTGCCATTTAAAAGTGAAAAAAAATGCTATGTCACATTCATTATCCATAGAAGAAGATATCAAGATTAAATCTGATAATTTGATTAATTAGATGCTACTTCCTTCGGCGTAAATAAGATTTAGCCAGAAGGACTGACATTGTACTTATATAAACTTGTTGAATTATAGCCTGAATAATGTGTTAAAACCAGAAAAGAAAAGATAAAATTTGAATCATACATTCATATTATCAAGAGAATCTTGGTACACATAGCTTATTTATAAAGTTACCTGCTTTTTTCAAGGCAGTACTTAATTAGATTTATTATTGTTAAAGTGGTCTGATTTGTTTGTGACCTCATTTGCACACCTATGTTTCATATCTGGTCCTAAAGCCCAAATAAAGGAAGAGGGTTGTACCAGACTCTTGACATACAACTAATGTAAAACTCCGTTAAAACTTTTATGACATGGATCAATAAAGAAATTATGTTAAAAAAAAGATACGTACCGGCTTCTATAGCATTTTTGGCAGCAAGTCTGAAGTGATTGATGATTTAAGGAATTTCATCCGTTCTTAGCCTTCTTGGAGGTGTATATTGTGCAACATCAATACCGTACTTCGAATTTGTGGAGCAACTCCCTTGTCTATACAAGATATTGGGGCTTATCCATTTGGCTGAAATTCTTTTCAAAATCTCAATTGTAAGTTCAAAAATTACTGACAGTTTCAAGAATATGAGGTAGTAGGGAAGATGAAGAAGAAGAAGAAGATACGAGGTATACAATATACTATGTCCGATCCTTAATATAAAATCTACTTAACTAATTTGGGTGGACTAAGGAAATGAAATAAATTGGTTAGTTTAAACAATTATGACATGATGATCTCCCTAAAACACTTTTATGTAACATCAGATTATATATCAATTTATAAATTAAATAAATTAGTTTAGAGAAGATGATGAATACAAGAGATAAAATAGATTGAGATCTTATATTTAAAACCAAATAAAATATCAGAGGGCCGAGTAATGTATCTAAACTTGAGACCCTTCCACCGTGCCAAATTTGACAAAAGAAGATACCACCTTTGTCATGAGCAGCATCCACAATAGGTTTCCATGATTCCACATGCTCTTTCGTCTATATGCCCGGTGTTCGTGGATACCTTTAATAATATTCAAACAACACAAGTAAGAAACACATTGAAACATCAAAAAGTAATGGGATATGATAATTCACATAGTGAATGATAATTCAGCAGTAAGAAGTAGGAAAATTTAGTATGAGGTCTCAAAGATGAAGAAATGTAGGGCTTATTTGATTCTGTTATCTATTCTTATTGTCAAAAACAGGTTTATAAAATAATTTTTAGAAATAAGTTTTAAAAATAAAAAAACAAAAAAATGTTTTGATTGTTGTTTTGAAAATTTTGTTTTTGAAGAGACATGGCAGTACGTCGCTGGTGGTAACGTGACGATAGTCATCACTGGTAGTATAGTGTAGATAATGGATAAACGGTAGCCTCAAAAAATAAAAAAATAGGAAAACAAAAATAAGAAAACAACCAAAAACTGTTTTTGTCTTTTAGTTTTTAAAAACAACTTTTCATTTTTTGTTTTTAAAAATAATTTTTTGAAAACAGTTTACCAAATAAGTTTTAGGGAAAATTGCAAAAAAATACCTTTGGGGTAAATTAATTTCCAAATGCTACCACGCATGCAAACAATCTTTTGTCGTGTTCAAAAATCTTCCTAGAAATGTGCAAATATCTTCCGTTGTGTGCAACAAATCTTCCATGATAACATTTGGCAATTACTTTACCCCAAAGGTATTTTTTAGCAATTCTCCCTAAATTTTATTATTTTATTGTTTTTAAAAAAAATCAAATAGCCCCGTGATTACTAGAAAGTCACTCGCAAAAAGGGGACAACATGTATTGATAAATTTTGATGTGCAAGAAAAAAATAATAGATTCATACTGCTAACTTACTGTGGGATTTTTTGTGTGATTATATTCCTTTCTTGGAATATTATATTGATTATTTTTGCAAAAAAATTATAGGTACGCTCGAGCAGTGTTGGAAACAGTAGCAGATTCAGCTATGAGAAGACCCCCTTTTGAAGTTCGTTGAGAGTAATATAAGATAGCATGAGGCTGAGGATCATCGTTGTAAAATCTGTCTGGTCAATGGCGCCAAAAGAAAGTAGGTGGAATCATATTTCATGTGATTCCATTATTAGATGGAAACAAAACTTTTGGACCATTTTACCCTTATCTAAAATTCTCTTAGACCTTTCTGTCCCTCTCCACTACTATTACAAAAAAAAAACATAGTTGTGGCGTTTATTTTAATATTATTTGTAGCTCTTGACAAGGGCCACATATCTCAACGCTACTAAAAAAAAGCTATGGACCTACCCACAAGCGCTATATCATGTATATTTTTTTATATTTAAATATCACATAGAGTGGCACTTCCTCTATGGTTTTCATTTTTTTTTAATTTAATCTAGGGTGGCGCTTCCTATAGAAAGCGCCACAGGAAATATGAACTTCCTGTGGCATTTCCTCAAAGAAGCTCTACCCTAGATCTTTTTTTTAATTCATACCTCATGTTGCCTATATTCCTCAAGGAAGCGCAACATGATTTTTTTTTAAAATATATATTTTGTATTTTTCATTCAGACCCCTTCTAATGACAATCAAAACATAAATTTCTATATCCAAGTAAACCACAATGGAATAACTTAAAATTGATATAAATAGATAACTAATTAACAAAATCAAAACTAAATATATTTACTCAATTATGAATGAAAGACAGTAAATTCAGCTATTTAAATACACACAACAATAATAGGAAAATAAACAACCTAGCACCTTCTATAGTAGCTAGCTAGAATATTGCCTGAGCACATATTCACACCATTCCTCGATGACTTCATTGATTTGATGGTCAGTCAAACTGTCACAACACTTATCTTCATAATATTATATAGATACAATCATGCAGACCATGAATTAAAATCACTAAAAATTAATTATCAGACGCTAGTCAATTAAATTTAAAACATAATATAAATTGTACTAAAATGACTTACTCTTGGTGGAACATGAGGCTAATCATAGGTAATTACATCCTTCATGAATTTCATGACGTAATACCTGCAATCATTGTTATTGAGTTAGAAAGGGCACTACAACAATATAATAAAATAGTTAACTAAATTTTTAAATAAAATTTGGTTAAAATCAAAATGCAAGTAAATTCATATATCAGTACCCATATCTTCTTCTAGGTATAGCTACTGACAGGGTCATTAGATTTAGAATAGCTTAAGAAGGCAGAGGCTCTATATGCAATCAATGCATTAAGAAAAAAATTATAGAAATTGATTACTTTTGGTTATTTTGGTTATTCAATGATACATGCAAATATATATTTACACACAGATACACACGCATATATACTTACCTATTGAATAGCCGTAACATATCAGGACAGTTATCTGGAAGACATCTAACTAGAGGATCCATATAGTAAATGCGGGGCTAAAAGGTGTTGTTGCATTGATAACAATCAAGATCCAATGTGCCCTAAAATATTTTGAAAGTTTTTCTTCAACCATGCATGTTATGGTAAAAGTTAAACAATAAAAAAAATATAAAGTGAAATACTACCACTAATAATAACTTAATTACCCTGCATTGTATGGCACCAGAAATAACATATTTGGTTTTACTCTCTTTCTAAAGTAATCTTTTAGATCATTGGATTGATCATCGAGATCTACTCTGCCCCGTGATGTCCAATGAGATAAAGGTTGACAAATGAGAACTGGACCCTTTGTGTGTCTAGCAAGATGTCATGGTACAAATGTCTTTACAGAGAATAAAAAATGTGATTAAAACAACAAAATTGAAAGATAAATAATAATAGCAGTGATAAATGATAATAATAAAGTACCTAATCCAGATGTTAATTACCGAAGCACCAAGCCATCCATGATTCAAAATTTTTCCCAACACATCAGCACTAATATGTTTAGCTATGCCTTGAACACCATAGATGTGTCTATCAAATGGTAATGACAGACTTCCTTCGGCTATCAACCTAGGTGCAATGGAATCCATCGTGTATATGTTTGATCAATCCCATGACACACTAAATAATCTAGCAAATCAAGTGGAGCTCCCTCCCTAACCCTTGTTCTTCTTTATCTCCCTATTTATCCTCTCTCTTCTAATTTTGATAAGTAAAGCTGTTTGGTATGAGAGATTTGGAAGGAAGGAGGGGAGAGAAAATTTTTGTAAGCTGGATTTAAGAAAATTGAAGAAGTGGGGTTATAAAATTTTAACAAATATATATAAGATGATAGATAAAAAGAGTAAGAACAATCAATTAGAAACTTTTAACCCACTCTTTAATTTTCTTAAATCCAACTCAAACAAAATTTCCCTCCCCTCACTCCTCCCTCATACCAAGGGGCATTCTTGTCTTTTTCCATCTAAGCATTCCTTCCAGGCATCATGTTGATATTCATACCAAACAAATTCTATATATGATAAGATTCCTATACACCAATCATATAGATGCAAGTGACTGGTAATGATATACTACTTCCTATCCTTTATATATAAGATTCAATTGATTAATTTGGGGAAATTAATAAAGATAAATAAATTACTTAAAGTATTTATATTTAATTATATATAGAAGTATTTCAGAGAGAACATATAACATATACTATAATTAAGTCATTTATTTAATTTTTTTAGTCTTCCTAATGGTCCATTTGGTACGCCGGAATTGGTGCCATGGAAATGGAATTTGAATTGAATTTCATGGTTTTTCTTTGTTTGGTACAAATCTAAGAGCATGAAATTGGCTTCCATGTGAAGGCCAATTCTATCAAATTTGATGGAAATCACAACCTATGGAATTATAAATAATTCCATGGAATTCTATTTTTATTTTTCTCTATTGACATATCAAACTCACATTTAAATCTCATTTCCATATTCATCTCTATTTCTATATCCATTTCTATCAAAATTAATTCTAGCGTACCAAACAGGCCAATTAGTCAATTGAGTCTTATATTAAACAGGATGAGGAGGAGTGATTTCAATCGATACATCATGATATAAAAGAAGGCACATCTGGGATCTCTCAAACACTTGATCAACATAAATTTACAGCATAAAATAATGAAGAAATTAATTAAATTCCTGGAGAGAATGCGAGTATAATACCTATGTAATAGATTGAAATTTCCCATCTTGTATGGTGTAAGCAGAGGAATAACAGGAGCTTTACCAGCCATTTCTGAGCACAAAAATACTAATTGTAACATCCCAAAATTTAATGTAAGGATTAATTTATGGAAATTAGATAGTAAGCTCAATTTTGGAACCTACAAAATTTAAGGAAACTTAAATTTGACAAAGGGAAAAATTAGGACCTAGTGTGTGTAATTTATAGGATAAAAATATACCTATATGTGTATAAAAACACACACACCCACACTTGTTCATTCATGAAAAGCACACGTACAGCCTCCTCTTTGACAAAAGAAACACTTGCACCTAACATACACGTACAGCATGCATTGTGACTCATTCTCTTCCTCTTATCTCATTGGAACAACACAGACACACACATTCTCTTCCCATTTGACCAAGCAAACAGCACACACGTACAGCACATATTCACACCTACACCATTATCATTTCCCTTTTCTATTCAGCCAACACATACACGTCCAAAGAGCTGAAGAAACAAGAACAGAAAACAGAAGCAAACATAGAGAAATTAAAACACAGCAGAAAATAGAGAGAGGGAGGAAGGAAGAAGAAGCTTCAAAACTCACATGCAGCACCATAAGATAATATAGGTGAGTTTCATACATCCTTATCTTCCTTTTCCAGTAGATTTGAGGCTGTTTTCAGTAGCTTTTTGGGGTTGTTCTTCTGCTGGAATTCAGAAAATTCGTCGGAAAGTTGCTGTCACCGAAACCAGTGATTTTGTGATGATTTTGGGTGATATTTGTGATGTTTTTGATTCTGAAATCACGTCCCTAAACCCCAGGAACATGTTTAGGAGTATGTAGAGTCAAAATCTTTGAGATTTGAGTCCAAAAGCATGGCTACATATCAGTTTTATCAACTCTGTTTTGGTCGCCGGAAAACAGAGTTTTTATCGAAAACTTTCAGAAGTTCCAACGGATGCTACAGATGGATTTTTTATCTGGTTATTTTTTATATGGAAATTTTAGGATGTTTAGTATGAAATAGAATCAAGAAGAGCTCAATTTGGTGTCAAAACGAATAAGTTATTAATTTTTGAAGTTAGCCTGTCAAAACTGACGTTTTTCAGAGTCAGTTAGTTTCGTGTGGCTTTATGACCAACCAAATCACATCCATTATTTACGAAAATTTACAGGAAGATAGAAGACATAATAAGCTTTAAAATTAGTGGTAGAATACATCATTTGGATATCTGTAGAGGAAGTTATGATTTTTGAAAGATGGGTTTAGAAACAGGTTCAATCCTGAACGTCCAGATTCTAGTAGTTGATTTCGTGGTGTTTTTGAATTATGTAATCTTTTCCAATAGCCATGAAAATTTTCATAATTGAATTAAATAGTCTTAGATTTAATTTGGTATATAGTTTGTATTAATTGGATTAGTATACTAAGAGATATGAATTTTTGAAGTCAGTTGCTCTCAAACTGTGTTTCTGGTAAACAGTTTGTTTGTGTCAAACGTTTGGAAAATCAAACCTTGCCAAAAAATTATGAAAATTTCCAGATTTAAAGTAGACATCCATATCTTTAATTTTACGGGTAGAACATAATTTTTGGACAAGTATATTAGGAGATATAGATTTTCAAAGTCATGCTATGTTTCTGAAGACTAATCTGGAATAGGGGTATTTCGGGAAATTATGGGAGTAATATGGTAAATCTGGGTAAATTTTGATATTTTTTCATGAAAATATATTTTAATAGCTTCATGTAGGCTTTGGACCCAGTCAATTTCGATTTTTCTAGAATTAGTTATGATTTTTCAAAGTTAACTGAAAAATCTGCCAATTTGTTGAAGAATAGTAAAAATTACACTATGCAAAATTATATAGTGTATAAGCCACTGAAACTGAGATAATCAGCAGAATGTGATTAAAGACAGTAGTAATACAAGTAATAACTATTACTTGTTAATTTTAATTTATAGGATTTGTAATAGCCCGAGCCGGAGAAAAAGTTTTGGATAAACAGTTGGACCGAAAAGGGACACAGGTAGTAATTCTTTCTTTCATGCACTATGTGATTATTTATATGTTATGTATTCCATTTTCTGTAACATGACAGTGCCTGTGGCACAACACGCGAATAAGCCAGGGTCTAAACATATCGTTTGACCATGGACACGAGTTTAGCCGGGGTTGCAAACAGTCGTTTGGCCTTGGACAGTATGCATACAACATGAGTTAGCATTTTACATATCATGGCGCATTGCATATTTATTTATCATATTTTATATGATTGATTGTACATTACTACTGAGATTCATTCGAATCTCACCATTTTTCAACATCTAAAAATATTCCAGCAAAGGACAGCGGCTCTAAGGGCAAAACCGTAATTACTGGCGATTGAAGGTCTAGTCATAGCCAAGAGTTACATCTAGTTATCTTTAGTTGTAGAATTTATTTCTTTTGGATTTGTTTATGTTTTTCAACCTATATGGAGATTTTCTGTAATATAAGTAAGTACTTATTATCAGTATAGTTTCACTATTTCTGTTTGCCATATGAATGACACATTTATTATATAGCGAATATTAAGGGGTTTGACACTAATAGTGTTTTTGCTGCAAATTTATTACGAAAATTAATGCAATATTATTATGGGAATATATAGAACTGGAACTTGAACACATGCAAATTAAAATCTGAATTGAGGACAGACCATTAATTGATGAATCTTAATTAAGTGCTTTATGTATAACTGTATTTAAATTTTTTATTTAAACATAATTGTATTTATTTTCTTATTTAGAAAACCTTTGGAGACTTTTGTTTTGAGATCCACCTTTGGTGCTTTAGAAGGAGACAAATATGACCTTAAACAAATTCAAATAAAGGCATATCGAGGAGGCATCTTAAAGCAGCCGCGAAACGTCATTTAGAGTCCCCATCACACACAGTTATAATTGTAAGGTTCTATTAAAATGTCGATAAGTGATAATTTTTATAAATCCTTGAGAGGGAAGTTTTTTAAATCTGAATTTTTTATGTAAAATAATTTTATTAACACATCAATGAATGTCACCTTTCGTACTGTTCATTCAATAATCTTTGATAAAAGCTTTGAAATAAATATGTATGGGTAAAACAAAAGGATAGATATAATAAGATTCATATAGAGATGTTTTGAAAGAGATGGCGAACAGCTTTGCTTTTTCTATTGTTTGGTGAAGCATTAACAAATATAGTTGTTATGTGACATGCATGCTTTTGGACGGCTCATTTAATTTCTTCACGCAATTCTCACCCCTGGGTTTTTAAAACTATATATTTAACTAGAAGGCAAAAGAAAACTACATATTTAACTAGCTTCTTATTGAATTTGGATATATTTTCTAGAAATTAAGTAGCTTCTCTATGGATTTAACTTTTGATTCATAGTTTGAACCATTTGTGGGTCACAACAAGCACCATCCGCAATAGTTATAAGCTAACTCTTTATCAACTAGGTTAACCTTTTTTGTCATCATTAGGTTTTATTTTAAATAGTTTTCATTTTAATTTTAAGTTAAATATTAATATAACAACATTTAATTGCAGAGTCACTATGTATTTGTTTTAGCTTAAATCCTTACTGGATCATTCATTTTTCGTCAATTATATTTTATTGCTTCTTATGAGAAAAGACTTTTGGGATTATTATAATGTAATTAAAGGAGACAAACACGAACAACTCAAGGGTTCGAATGTTCGATCCTTCTTACTGAGCCCCACTTATAAACTCCAACCTAAACCACCCAGTCTCATTATATGGTCACTTTAATGGGAGAGGAAATGATTTTCATAATTTTTTTAAATGTTTTTAAGGGCCATATATTTTTTTTAATAAATTGTAATTGTCTTTCCACATCTCAAAGCAGCATATTAAATAAAATTAATACAAAACTTCAAACCTTTCTTTTTTCTTTTTAGCCAGAAATAGAATTTTATTAAAATAAACTAAAGATCATCACATGAGATAAGATCCAAAACATGACATAACAAACAAAAAGGCCAAAGCCCTACCAATATAACCTTAAACCTAAACAACACAACCATCACAAACCCTAAGCCTAAGTCAAAGTCAAAGAAACACGAGCCATTGTTGCAGCCACAGCTTGAAAAAAGAAGAATCTCCAATAACAATGCTGGAAACAAGGGATTGGGGTTTCGATTGCCATCCTTACAGGCCCAACCCATATGAACAATTGTCTACTGACAAAAGAGCAGATTTACCATCACCACGTAACACCCATCATGTACAGAGAAGCGCTACCACGGACAGATAAAACCCATATGCCCAAAGAGACTCCAACCATTGCCACCAATCATTCCCCAATCCAAAGCTGCCAGATCTGAGCAAAAACACCAAGGACTTGCTCCAGCCATGCCAGAGCAGATCAAAAAATGGAGTAAAGAAGCATCTCAGGTAGAAAAAGACGCCGGAAGGATATGATGAACCTTAAATATTGTAAACATGCTCAAACTCTTTCATCCCCCAAATCTCCATCATCCAACCTGATCTCATTGATCAATATTACTTGATGAAGTCAAGAAAAGACGAAAACATGTATGTCAAAATTAGGGGAATTTTTAAACATTTCTACGCTCAAAGTATCCCCAAAAGGCATGAAAATCGCCTGTAATTGTTATTGTTGCGAAAAATCAACGGTTAAAAAATATATGAATATACAATATATGATTTGTAACATTAGTATAAGCGATTTATTTACTTGTCACTTCTTTCTTAAAATTCTTATAGGTTTAATTTATGTTTGCTCTTGAGTGTTCTCTTCACCTCAGCTTACGTTTGAGTCTAGTTGTTTGTTAGGGGAGAATCTCAATAGCAATGGAAACTCATTCCAAATATACATGAAATCACTCAAACAACCGTTACAAGCACAACAACATATCACACACAACTTTGCCATACAAAAAGAAATGAAATAGAATTTATACACGATTTCATATCAACTAGAGCTTTCTTTTTCCTCACAATCCTCGGATTAGGGGAGAATTCCATGCCCTAACCCCTATTAGGGAAGGAACAAGATGCTCTAATCGCTAACTATAACTTACTCATGCCAAGAAATGGTAATCATCAATAATATCTAAATAAATTCACAAAACCTAATCATTCAATATTATTCATAAATCATATGCAACTTCAGCGCAATAAATTAAGGAATCCATATAATCATTCAAGCAATATTTGTTTATTTTACTTGGTCCATGACTCAGATATCCAATTTCCTATTTTTTTTCATTCACCTTTAAATGATAAGTGAAAAATATGTCACTTTAATATTATCTCGTCTTTGGATAATCCTTTTCCCTCACGTAAGAACATGATAAATTCTAATCACCAATTGTCCTCTTGATGACTAGACCTAGTAATAACAATTTATTGTCCTTAATCTTGTACTTTTGTTTCTTAATTCACCCGATAACTTCGGATGCTCTTGGTTAACACCAATTATCCTCAAACTTAGTCTCTGTTTTCTTAACTTTCACTGTTGGTTCTCAAATATGTTTTGATGATAACAAATCTTGATTAAGCAATAAACATCTTATGATTCAAGTAAATTCAGAAAGGATTTGAGTGATTAAAATTGTTTGAAGAAGTGAGTGTGAAAATTTGGATCATAAGGCATTCATCTTACTGTAATCACAAAAGATCACTCGAGTGATGGAGAAGTCACTTGAGTGAAGGATCTCCACTTTCAAGGATTCTGTGAGTCACTTGCTAAATTTCAGAAAGTTATGAAGAGATCACTCGAGTGGATAAGTGGCCACTGGAGTGATATGGTTTCACCTGTGTTAAATCAGCAAGTCACTCGCCAGAACTCTGAAAGTTGGAATGACTTCACTCGAGTGGATAAGTGACCACTCAAGTGACCATGTTTCACTTGCATCAGTTTGCAAGTCACTCACGAGTTTTGCAGCAAGTGAGACAAAGCTCCACTCGAGTGGAAAAGTGTTCACTCGAGTGACAAAGAGATCACTTGCAGTCACCCGAAAGTCACTCACTGACATTTCTGAAGGTGAGACAAGGAGTCACTCGAGTGACCAAGGCTTCACTCGAGTGACATAAGATCACTTGCAACCTGTGGCAAGTTACTCACAGAATTTCTGAGAGTTGAGTTGAGGAGTCACTCGAGTGAATAAGTAATCACTCGAGTGACTATGACCACTCGCCATTTTCAAAAGTCACTCGCTAGTTTTCTTAAAGGTTATGAAGAAGTCTCACTCGAGTGACACGTTTACCATTCGAGTGAAATGCTCTCACTCTCAGATTCGGCAAGTCACCTGCATCAGTTGAGAGAGTTATATCAGCAACTTCACCTGAGTTAAATACAATCACCCAAGTGGTAGGTTGTAACTCGTAAACTCTGAAAGTCACCTTCTCCGGGTTTAGAGAGTGCTTCAACATTTCCACTCAAGTGAACCAAGAATCACTCAAGTGAGTGAGGTTCCACTCAAGTGATATAACAATCACTCAAGTGATATAACAATCACCCAAGTGAAGTCTTAGCGATTATCAGTAAATCAATCTTTTCACTTTCTGGTTCTTTATATATCAACTGATTCTTACTTACTTATAGTATTTTACATTGTTTCAATATTACTAATGATATATATATGAGTTTCAGAAGAATAAAGATATCATTTATTATGGCAAATTCAAATTCCTGTTGGATGTCAGAAATGCATTAAATGCTCAACCATAACAGGAGAGAGACAGAAGGAAGCAATCACCGAAAGAGGTCTGAAGAATCTATTGATACATAAAGCAGATACAACTTAATGCAGATATTTTCCAATGACTAGAAAGATCATTCCAACGGCTATTTCAAGCTCTCTCAACGGACATTTAAAGCTCCACCTATAAATACTTCTGCATTCAATACGGAAGGATTACGAAGCTATTCTGCACAACAACATCATTTATTACTCAATTCTCTGTGTTTGATAATCTCATGTACTTCAGTGATAATTAATTAGCTTTTTGAGAGAACTGAACGTAGGTCATAGTTGGACCAAACCAGTATACATCGGTGTTATCTTCTTCTACCTTATCTCTTATTATTTCAATCAGTTACTTAAATTGTTTTTAAAGCTTTACCCAATTCACCCCCCCTCTTGAGTGAAACTCAATCTAACATTCACATCATTAATTTTTCCTTCATATTAATTTTTAGGCATTTCCAATTATTACTGGAGCTGATATCCCTTATATGTCCTTATTTATCGCGATTTTATAATCCAATAAATCATAGTAGAATAATTGGACATAAGCAAATTTCCTATAATTAGCTATTGGGATCTCTCTTTTTCTTCTTTCACTTATTTGGAGTCCCTTAGCTTTTATCATTTTTGTTATCCAAAACTTCCTTCTTATACTTACAACCACTCAGGTTCAATTATTTATTTTTCAAACTTTATCTTTTTAATTTAGTTTTGACAAGTCTCTCAAAATTACATAATGCTTTATCATTGTCTTTACATAATGCAACATCCTCTCTTGCCTTACAATTTTCTTAATCTATGAATCTTATGACAATTTTTTACTTGTACCATCACCACTAATGATATTTTTAAATTTTCCTCGTCATCAATATTACATATAATTAGTAAGATGGTATTTCATAAAAAAAACGCAAAATTTTATTTGAATGCATCTTACTAATTGAATCTTGGAAAATAATTTTCACTAAAAAACAATCAATTACAATGGAAGCTATGGAATTCCATTGCTAATTAATTAGCGACAATCTATTTAACAACGGAATCTTATAATTATGTTGCTAAATTCTGTCAATGATCTACTTTTTTTTAGGTGTAATTTGGCGTTACCCAATAACATATTGTCATCACCAGATACACCATCAACCTTAAGCAAAGTAGGACTGTTCCTTTTTCTTTTTTCTTGTTTTTTCCCCAGAAGTACTCTTGGTTTGTGATGGTCACTTTTAGAGATTTGTTGTTATTATGTTATTTATGTGTGGGTGTATATGGGGGGAAAAAGTGTGGGTGTAACGTAATAACAGAGTGGGTGTCTTAGAATAGAAAAAAGGTGGGAATATATATAAGCTAGAGATGGGAAGCATATTGAGGGTAGAGGGATATGGCAGTGTCAAAAGCAATGAAGGCAACATTGTTGTGTGTGGTGCTGGTATTGTCAGTGATAACCACCACCACGGTGGTCGGTGGTGATCATGAAGATGGAAAAGGCATGCATTATTATGAAGGAGGTGGCGGCGGCGGCGGCCATGATGGCTTCTCAATCCAGACGTATCATAAACCTGTTAATCCATATAACAGAGGCTGTAGTAGAATCTTTCGTTGTCGGGACGGCAGCCGCAAACTTCTCTAATACATCTTCCTTTCCTTAATCATCCCATGTGCGCGCGCGCGCACATATGAGACTCAACTATGTATTTATCATCTCTCAACATGTTTGTGTGTGTGTGTAACTGCTTTGCTTCAGGTTGATATATGGTCTATTAGGTGACATCATATTTTATAGGTTATTATTATGTTTTTTTTTTGTAGTGAGGCTTCATTATCCGAAATAAGGGTTTGAGTTAAGCTACTTGTGTCCGACTCTGATTGAGTCTTACATGTGTCAAACCCCCTTGAATAATGATCATACAGACGATATAAGACATCTAAGACTTTCCTTTTTTTACATGTTTTCACGTTGTATGACATCAGAAGACATAACATCAATAGCAAACTTCAAATATTTCGCTTTATAGCTATGGTTGGTTAAGTACCACCACTATTATCACCCGCATAGGCTTAAGGTTTTCTAACTTCCCGCCCCAATACTTTACATTGCAAAGAATTCTAATTATTTGCACTTGCATTTAGAATAGTAAAACACTTCAACTATACTTCTTTCTTAAAATTCTTCTTATTGCTTTAATTTATGTTTTCTATTGAGTGTTCTTTTTAGCTCGCTTAAGTTTAAGTCTAGTTGTTTGTTTCAGGGAGAATCTCAGAAGCAATGGAAACTCATTCCAAATAATATACATGAAATCACTCAAACAACCGTTACAAGCACAACAACACATCACACACAACTTTTCCATACAAAAAGGAAATGAAATAGAATATATACACGATTTCATATCAACTAGAGCTTTATCTTGTACGTTGTACTGGGAGCGTAGAACCTGAAGATATTACATAGTAGAATTAATTTGGTATAACAGTAATGCATTTAGTTGTATATCTCTAAATGCAATTTCCAATCATGATAGAGTTCATTTAAAAAAAAAATTCTAGCGGGTAGTGGGCACTTACCTTTGGCTTTAGAAGAGACGTGAATGGTACAGAGAGTAATGGAAATCAATGTCGTTGATTATAAATTATGCAATAAAATTGATTGGAGACATAATTTCTGCCACATGGATCACGTCATGATAAAATTAGGAAATAAAGGAAATTTTAAAAAATAAGCAAGTTATGTTCTAATTTAAATGTCTATTTATAGATTTATGGTCCTGACCCAAGACCTGACCCATTTTTCACTAAATCCGCCGGGTGTTACAAATTTGTAAGAGTAAAGTTGATGATTGATGGTTGTCATTAACATATATTGTAATATCCTAAATTTTGGGACTAGAGGCTTGAGAATAAGTCTGAATTAAATGGACTGCTGAACCCCAGTTTAGCAAGTGGCCCAAAAAAGCATAATTTATTTCCTAAAATTCCTTACACTTTGGTGGCAATAAAGGGAATAAAATAGAGAAATCATGAAAGGATAAAACAAAGCAATTAGAGGTCACACACATAACATAGTTGTTTGGAACACAAATTAGTATTGCTGCCAATGGGTTTACCTGTGAGGCAGTTGTGTTGTGTGATGAAATTTGTGGGTCAAACCTAGTCCAAAAATTATGAAACTTGGTAGGATTAAGGTAGAGATATATAGATTTAATTTGATAGGTGTTTTGTAATTTTTGGACAAGTATACTAAGAGATATGAAATTTGAAGTTATGCCCTATTTTTGGAAGAAAATTTGGAAACAGTGGAGTTTGACGAATTTTTGGGAAAAGTATGATAACAATGGTCAAACCTGATTGTTTTTCCTTAAAATAAAATTTAAAGAGCTTCAATTAGGCTTTGGAATCAGTCAAATTGAAGTTTTTTAGAATTAATTATGAATTCCCAAAGTTAACTGAAAAATTTGCTAGTTTTCTGGAAACAGTGAACTGCACTATGTAGAATTGTAATGAGCAGAAACTGTTGAAATTGTGAAAGATAACCAACACAATGAGTTTAAAATGAGTTATGAATAAATAATAACTCATTTTTCCAAAATATTTTATTTTAGGATATACTGATAGCCCAAGCCGAAGACGGAGCTGGACCGATTGTCAGGCAAGAAAAGGACATGTTCCAGATAGCAACACTTTCTTTCATGCCCTATGTAATTATCTATATGATTTGAGTATGTCATCTTCTGTAGCATGAGCACAGTGCCTAGGGCACATTAGCCTAGCTGTGAGATGGGATCCAATGATGGTGCTTGCGAATAAGCCAAAGTCTAAACAGTCGTTTGGTCTTGAGCAGTGTATACGCAACACGAGTTATCATCTTATACAACATGGTGCATGACATATTTGTTTTTACATTATATATGTTTGATTGTATGTTACTACTGAGATTCTATGAATCTCACCCTTTCCATAAACATGTAAAGTTTCCAGCAACAGGCAGCGGCTCGAAGGGTAAAACAGTAATTTTTGGCAACAGAAGGTTCTGGACTAGTACAGGAGAGGCAGTTTGTTATCTAAAGACCTTTAATTTTTTTAAGGTCTGTAATTACTTTGTACACCCCTGTGGGGAATTTCTGTATATGAACAAGCACATTGTATCAATAGTATCAATATTTTTTTACTATTCTTATGTGCTCACTGAACTACGCAAATACTACTCTGAGTAATGTCAATAATGAAGCGGGGTGTCACAATCCAGAAGGCTCCGGATTGTTCCAGAGAATTCCAGAGCATTCCAGACAACACCGGAGTACTCCAGAAGATGCTGGAGCAAGCGAGATATCTCTAGAACAATGTGAGGAACGCTAGATAATTCTAGAGAATTCTAGGGATATCTCTTTCTTGCATATTCTAGAATTCTCCTTGTAAATATCTAGATATTATTTGTAGATATTTTCATAGAATATTCTAGAGGATGAATGATAACCGTTAGATTGAATAGATCTCCACCGTCCATTAAGGAGGTGGGAAAGTTTTGGAACAAGGGGGAGGCCTATAAATACCTCTCACCCCCTCATTTGTAATCACCAAGCAAATTAGCTAAGTTCTCTAGTTCTCTCATTCAAGAGATCTCTCTTGTGTTTCATCTTGTTCTTTGCCTACAACTTGAGGGTTCGGCTGACTTAGCATAAGATTAAGAGGTTGATCACGCTAAGGCCGGCACGGTACAAGGAGAGGGAGTTCCGAGTCTGTGACAACGTGGTATCAGAGCCATTGGTTCGAGAACACATTCGTAGGCAAGGATGTCGGGCGTAACTTCAGGCATCACCAGTGAGGCTGCGGTGCATGTCGAAGAGAGAGGAAGGGAATCTCAACCTCCACACCAAGGTAGCAAGAAGGCAAGAAGCACTAGTAAGGTACGTACTTACGACTTTGCTATCTTGTCCGTCAAAATTGATGCCTTGGAGAAAGCCATGGAAGAAATGGTCAGTAAGGTTGAGAAAATTGAGGGTGACATGGGAACGCTAGAAAGTCACACTCTGAATGAACTGGGAGAGTTGAAAATGAGTATAGATACTCTACAAAACTCTGAGGATCTACGTGAGGAAGGTATGAGATCCTTGAAGACCAGGGTGATGGATGCCATCACAGTTATGCAGAACCAACTCAACTCTCTCCGGACTTCCTTGGAGGGCCAAGGAAGGGGTTCACTAGCGGCTGGAACTAGTGGACCAAGGGAAGTGAGGGTGGATCTTCCCAAACTGAAAGAGTTTAGAGGCATCCGAGACGCCAAGGAAGTTGAGAACTTCTTGTGGCAAATGGAACGCTATACCGAGACCTTGGGGCTGAGCGACGATGAGACCAAGGTACGTACTGCTGCTTACTTCCTTATCGATAATGCTATGCTTTGGTGGAGAAGAAAGCATGTAGATATGGAAAGAGGGTTATGTACAATAAACACATGGGAGGAATTTAAGAAGGAACTGAAGAAACAGTTCTACCCTGAGAATGTGGTTTATGAAGCTCGGAAGAAGCTGAGGGAGCTCAAACATAAGACCACCATATCTGACTATGTACGGGATTTCACCTCCCTGACGCTTCAGATTCCCAGCCTGAGCGGTGAGGAGCTTCTCTTCAACTTCATCGATGGCCTTCAAAACTGGGCTAAGCATGAGTTGCAACGCCGAGGCGTGAAGGACATTGTCGTGGCTGAGAGTTTGACTGAGTATCAAAAGGAGAAGGGTGAGACCTCCAAGCCTAAGTATTCCAAACCTAATCACGGAAAAGGTGGGGGAGACAAAGGTAAAGGGCCAAGCAAAGGAGGTGATAACAAGTATTGGCAGAAGAATCAATCGGAGGGACCGAGGAAGAATTTCAGTGGCCAGCTCAAGTGTTTTGTATGCCAAGGTCCTCACAGAATGAAGGATTGCCCTAAGCTGGGTACTCTAGCTGCTATGGCAGAAAGAACCGAAGAGGAAGCTGGTGCAGAGACGGGGTCTCTCAGGCTTATTAATGCTATGAAGAAGAAACCCTTACCCAAGAACACTAAGTGTGATGGTTTAATGTATGTGGAAGGGAAGATAAAAGGGAAGCCCGTCACTATAATGTGTGACACCGGGGCTACACATAACTTTATCACTCCTGAGGAGGCTAAGATGATAGGTCTCCAGGTGACGCCAGAAGGAGGGAGTTTGAAGGTAGTCAACTCACCTCCTAAACAGCTCTGTGGCATAGCACAAGGGGTTGAGCTATGCCTAGGTGACTGGAGTGGTAAAGTGGATTTCTCTGTAGCTCCAATGGATGATTTCAAGGTAGTATTGGGATTGAAGTTCTTCAGACAGGTAAATGCTTATCCCATGCCTTATTATAATTTACTTTGCATTCTTGAAAAGCATGCTCCTTGCTTGGTACCTGCCAAGAGGATAGGTAACGGTCAGCAATTATCAGCCCTACAATTAAAGAAAGGGTTGAAGAGAGGTGAGGTAACATACCTAGCAACCTTGAAAGAGGTTGATCCGGGGGACAAGGTTAAAGAGGAAGTCCCTCCCATTATCAGGAGTGTCTTGAGAGAAAATCAAGACGTAATGCCACCTGAGTTACCCAAGAAACTCCTGCCTCGGAGGGAGGTAGATCATAAGATCGAGCTGGAACCAGGAGCAAGGCCACCAGCCATGGGATCGTACCGTATGGCACCGCCTTAGTTGGAGGAACTCAGGAAGCAGTTAAGGGAGTTGATCGATGCAGGATTCATCAGACCTTCAAAAGCACCTTTTGGGGCTCCGGTGCTATTTCAGAGTAAACAAGATGGATCATTGCGCTTATGCATCGATTACCGGGCTCTCAACAAGGTAACCATTAAAAACAAATATCCTATTCCTTTGATAGCTGACTTATTTGATAGGCTAGGCAAAGCCAAATATTTCTCCAAGTTGGATTTAAGGTCGGGATATCATCAAGTTCGGATTGCCGAAGGAGATGAGCCCAAGACCACATGTGTAACACGATATGGGTCCTTTGAGTGGTTAGTCATGCCGTTCGGGCTAACCAATGCACCAGCCACATTCTGTACTCTGATGAATAAGATCTTCCATCCATATCTAGATCGCTTTGCGGTGGTGTATTTGGATGACATTGTCGTCTATAGCAACTCTTTGGAAGAACATGCTGATCATCTTCGCGTTGTGTTTAAGACATTACGCGAAAATGAGCTCTATGTTAAGGAGGAGAAGTGTTCTTTTGCTATGAAGGAATTTTATTTCCTCGTACATGTCATCTCCCAAGGGATCCTCAAGATGGATGATAAGAAGGTACATGCTATCAAGGAATGGGATCCTCCTACTCGAATGGCCGAGCTAAGATCATTCCTGGGCTTGGTAAACTACTATAGACGGTTCATCAAGAGCTACTCTGCTAGAGAAGCTCCTCTCACAGAGTTATTGAAGAAGAACAAAAGTTGGGCTTGGACGAAGGCATGCCAAGGAGCCTTTAAAGATTTGAAGGCAGCAGTAGTGGAAGAGCCCGTGTTGGCACTCCCTGACCTCTCCAAACCATTCGAGGTGCACACTGATGCTTCTGATTTTGCTATTGGAGGAGTCTTAATGCAGGAAATACATCCTATTGCCTTTGAAAGTCACAAGTTGAATGAGACCGAGAGGCGGTATACGGTCCAAGAGAAGGAGATGACGGCCGTAGTTCATTGCTTGCGTACTTGGAGGCATTATCTACTCGGGGCAAAGTCTGTCATCAAGACAGATAACGTGGCAACTAGCTATTTCCAAACTCAGAAGAAGTTAACACTGAAATAGGAGAGATGGCAAGACTTCTTAGCTAAGTTTGACTATGTGCTAGAGTACAAGCCCGGATCTGCAAATGTTGTTGCTGATGCTTTAAGCCGGAAGGCTGAGCTAGCAGCCCTGAGTCAAGTCAATGGGGACTTAATAGAGAAGATCAAAGAGGGAACGACCCAAGATCCTTTAGCCCAGCAATTGGTTGAACTTGCAAGAGAAGGCAAGACTAAGAGGTTCTGGGTTGAAGATGGGATTCTTCATACCCTGGGAAGGAGGATCTTTATTCCCAAGTGGGCCAACTTGAGGAAAGAACTAATCAAGGAGTGTCATGACTCAAAGTGGGCCGGACACCCAGGACAGAAGCGAACCTTATCTTTGCTTGAGGCAGCCTATTACTGGCCCTATATGAGGGAAGATGTGGAGCTTTATGTGAAGACTTGTCTTATATGCCAACAAGACAAGGTAGATAACCAACTACCCGGGGGATTATTGGAACCTTTGCCCATACCAAGCCAACCTTGGGAAAGCGTGTCTCTGGATTTCATCTCTACGTTACCCAAGCCAGAAGGGTTTGGTTCCATCATGGTGGTAGTAGATCGATTTTCTAAATATGCCACCTTCATACCAGCCCCAACCGACTGCACAGCAGAGGAGGCAGCTCGGATGTTTTTCAAGAATATGGTAAAGTATTGGGGCCTCCCAAGAACAATCATTAGTGATCGTGATCCCCGCTTCACAGGAAAACTGTGGACAGAGTTATTTAAGCTACTGGGGACAAAGTTACACTTCTCAACAAGCTTTCATCCTCAGACCGATGGGCAGACTGAACGGGTGAATGCCTTGTTGGAGTGCTATCTAAGGCACTTTGTAAGTGCTAATCAGAAGGACTGGGCAAAGTTGCTTGATGTAGCTCAGTTCTCTTACAACTTGCAGAGGAGCGAGGCTACAGGCAAAAGTCCATTTGAGATAGTGATGGGACAACAGCCCCTCACGCCACATGCCCTTGCAACCACCTACAAGGGTAAGAACCCTGGAGCCTTTCATATGGTAAAATCTTGGCAGGAGCGAGCAGATGAAACTAGATCGTTTCTTACCAAAGCTGCCAAGAGAATGAAGAAGTTTGCGGATAAGCGGAGGCGTGCAATTGATTTCAAAGAAGGGGACTTAGTGATGGTAAAGCTTTTTCCCCAACAATTTAAAGCCTTCAGGAAGGTGCACAAGGGTCTCATTCGGAAATATGAAGGCCCTTACAAAGTGATGAAGAGGGTAGGAAATGTTTCATACAAGTTGGAACTTCCTGCCAATTTGAAGATTCATCCTGTCTTCCACGTTAGTATGCTGAAGCCATATCACGAGGACCAGGATGATCCTACTCGAGGGATATCGTCACGAGCACCCCCTGTGATGACGAACTCTTATGATCGTCAAATTGAGAAGATACTTAATCACATGGTTGTACGAAGAAGAGGGGTACCTCCAAGTATCCAATACTTCATTAAGTGGAAGGGACTGCCAGAGAATGAAGCAACATGGGAATCTCAAGAAGATCTTTGGCAGTTTGAAGATGAACTTCACCACTATAAAGATACCTTAGTGACGAGGGCGTCACTAAAATAGGTGGGGGAGAATGTCACAATCCAGAAGGCTCTGGATTGTTCCAGAGAATTCCAGAGCATTCCAGACAACACCGGAGTACTCCAGAAGATGCTGGAGCAAGCTAGATATCTCTAGAACAATGTGAGGAACGCTAGATAATTCTAGAGAATTCTAGAGATATCTCTTTCTTGCATATTCTAGAATTCTCCTTGTAAATATCTAGATATTATTTGTAGATATTTTCATAGAATATTCTAGAGGATGAATGATAACCGTTAGATCGAATAGATCTCCACCGTCCATTAAGGAGGTGGGAAAGTTCTGGAACAAGGGGGAGGCCTATAAATACCCCTCACCCCCTCATTTGTAATCACCAAGCAAATTAGCTAAGTTCTCTAGTTCTCTCATTCAAGAGATCTCTCTTGTGTTTCATCTTGTTCTTTGCCTACAACTTGAGGGTTCGGCTGACTTAGCATAAGATCAAGAGGTTGATCATGCTAAGGCCGGCACGGTACAAGGAGAGGGAGTTCCGAGTCCGTGACAGGGATCTTACATATGTGAGGAGGAATACCGTGTCCTTTGAAACAAACGCTAACTATTATTTAATTATGCCAAGAAATAGTAATCATCAATAATATCGAAATCAATTCACAAAACCTAATCATTCAATATTATCCATAAATCATATGCAACTTGAGAGCAATAAATTAAGGAAGGAATCCATATAATCATTCGAGCAATATTTGTTTATATTCCTTGGTCCATGATTCGGATATCCAATTTCCTCTTTTTAATTCACCTTTAAATGATGTGAAAAATATGTCTATTTAGTATTATCTCGTCTTTGGATAATCCTTTTCCTTCACTTAAGAACATGATAAATTCTAATCGCCTTAAATTGTCCTCTTGATAACTAGACCTGGTAATAACAATTTATCATCCTTTATCGTGTAATTTTGTTTCTTGAAATATTGTTTTGGTGCCTTAAAAATATTTTTGGGACTAACTTATTATCAAACCCCATAACATTTTGATATTTGCAGAATAATAAATGTATAGTTCATAAGGCATACAGAAATAGTGAAAATATACTGATAATAAGTACTTGTCTACAATACAGAAATCTTCACAGAGTTTGAAAAATATGTACAAAGTTCAAAATAAATAAAATTTATAACTAAAGATAACCAGCTGCACTCCCTCTAGAAACGGACCTTCAATCGCCGGTATTTACAATTTTGCCTTAAGAGTTGCTACCTTTTGCTGGAATATTTTTAAATATTGAAAAAGGATGAGATTCGAATGAATCTTAATAGTAACATACAATCAGTCATATAAAATACGATAAATAAATATGCAACACACCATGATATGTAAAATGTTAACTCGTGTTGTATGCATTTTTTCCAAGGCCAAACGACTGTTTGTAACTTCTGGCTTATTCGTGTGTTGTGCCCTAGGCACTGTCATGTTACAGAAATATGGCACACACAAAACATAAAGATAATCACATAGTGTATGAAAGAAAAAGTTACTACATGGGTCCTTCTTCAGTCCGACTGTTTATCCAAAACTTTTTCTCCGGCTGGGGCTATTACCAATTCCTATAAATTAAAGTTAACAAGTAATTGGTTATTACTTGCATGACTATTGTCTTTAATCATATTCTGCTGGTTATCTCAGTTTCAGTGGCTTTTTACATAATACAATTTTGTATAGTGCAATTTTATTGTTTTTCAGCAAATTGACATATTTTTCAGCTAAATTTGAAAAATCATAATTAATTCTAGAAAAATCCAATTTGACTGTTTCCAAATCCTAAATTAAGCTCTTGCAATTTATTTTCACAGAAAAATTTCTAAGTATTGTAAGCACAACCATATTGCTTCCAGAAATTCACGAAACATCACTGTTCCAGAGTACACTCCAAAAACAGAGAAAAACTTTGAAAATACATATATCTTAATGTACTTGTCCAAAAATTATGATCATATATCAAATTAAATATCTCAATATCTAATTTAAATCTGGAAAGTTTCATAATTTTTGGTCAAGTTTTGGTTTTCCAAAATCTCGCCACAACCAATCTGACTTCCAGAAACATAGTCTGACAGCAACTAACTTCAAAAATTCATATCTCTCAATATACTGATCCAAATAACACATATTATATATTAAATTAAATCTTAGAATGTATAATTTTTTTCTGAAAAGTTTCATGGCCATTGGATAAGATCATATTACTCAAAACCACCACGTAACCTAACTATCAAAACCCGGACTTCCAGGATTTCCCTTGTTTCTGGACCTAAATTTCAAAAATCATAGCTTTCTCTACAGATATCCAAATGATGCATTCTATAACTCATTTTAAATCTATAGATGTCTACTATCTTTATGTAAAATTTCATAAATATTGGATATTATTTGGTTTATCAAAACTCAACACGAAATGGACTATCTTCCAAAAATGTCAGTTTGGATAGTCTGACTTCAAAACTAAAGAACTCATTCATTTTCACTCCAAATTGTTCTCTTCTTGATTCTATTGTCTACTACATATCCTAAAATTTCTATAATAAAAAGAATCAGACAAAAAATCCATCTATAGCCTCCATTTAAGCTTCTACAACTTTCTGGTAGAAACTATGTTTTTCGGCGAGCAAAACAGAGTTGAGAAAACTAACATGTAGCCATGGTTTTGTACTCTAATCTCAAAGATTTCAACTCTACATACTCCTACACATGTTCTTTGGGTTTGGGGACATGTTTACAGAAGCACAGAGATAAAAAAATTTAATGTAAAATTGACACACAATTACTGGTTTTGGTGACAGAAAATTTCCGGTGACTCTCTTACTTCTAGCAGCAGAACAACCCAGAAAAACAACTCAAATCCTATGGAAATTCAAGGTAAAGGTAGAGGAGACTTACCTAAATTCGTTTATAGTGCTGTAAATGGGTCTTGGCGCTTCCTTGTTCCTCTTCTCTGATCGTTTTCTTTCTTCGGTTACAACTCTCACTTACGTCTCTCTCTTTCTCTATTCTGTTCTCTTGCTTTCTTTCTTTTGCTCACTCTTTCGTTTCTTTTCCTGTTTCTCCAGCTGCTGATCAAAAAATGAAGAGCTGAAGGAGACAGGTGTTTGATTAAATAAAGGGTGCATGTGATGGTGTTAGGTTCGGTGGTTTCCAAATGTCATGAATGTGTGTTCACGTAAAGGAGGATGTAGGTGTGAATGTGTGTATGGAACATGTGTTAACTAATGATAGAAGAAAATTATATCAAGGATGGGGTTGTACGTGTGCTGGCAAGTATGGGTGTGTGTCTCTTAGATGTTGGTAAGTTTTTATATATGCATGTAGGTATATTTTTATCCTATAAATTATGCAGACTATGCCCTAATTTTTCCTTTTGTATAATTTAAATTTCTTTAAATTTCATAGGTTCCATAATTTAGTTTACCATCTAGCGCGCTCTCATAAATTAATATTTTTTTATTAAATTTTGGGATATTATACTTATTATATTTGAGGATTTTTTTCTTAATTAACCCGATAACTTAGGATGCTCTTGGTTAACACCAATTATCCTCAAACTTAGCCTCTATTTTCTTAACTTTCACATCATTAATTTTTCCTTCATATTAATTCTTAGTTGTAATACCTTATTCTCAATAACCCAAGATGAGTATAAATGAGTAGTGAAATCATTCGTGGGACCAGGATTTGAACCCAGATTACTCAACTTCAGAAAACATTCACAATTCGCAATCTCAACTCAGGAGTTGAACATGGGGTTGAGAGGGTTTTTCATAGGGTAAAAAAATATTTCAATTATTTCCATGAGTTTCACTCGTCAATAACTCTCAACGGCTCTTTGTTTCATTATATCAGAGTGTGCGAGCGATTTTCTGCTTAAACTTAATACATTCATTTACATACATGGAATGTATAGCCACATATACATCAAATATATAATTACACATAACCACCACACTCTTACATCAAATACAAATAGTAGTATCTTGCACTACGATCTTCACTTCACCTTCATATATCCTCCGATGCATATCTCCTTACACTCTTCACCTGTCTAAATGGTTGGTTGGGAGGGGTGAGATTCAAGAGAATCTCAGTAGCAAAATTATCACCATGCATGCCAAATATATATGAATGCATGACATGCTTGCCTACACTATTTCATGCCAAAATAATGACATGCTGCATGCTCGATGTTATGACATACATATGGTCATTGTACAAATATAACAGAGTTTCAACCAATCATACATATTCCACACAAATAGGCAAAGTAGTCACATAATTAATGCAAGACATACATATCACATACATGCAGAAAATGTAAGTTCACTACCTCTCGGACTTTATGTCATTCTCTTCTTGTCCCTTGATCTGCTAACTATTGCTTCTTCTTTGTCACTTCATGGCCCTAGGTAAGTGATAACATCATTAGAGCCATGAAAAGTAAATGCCTAATGGCCCACATTAGCCCTAAAGGCTTACTTTCACCCTTGGAGTTCATACCAATTACATTTGTGCCATTAAGTCTTAAATTCACATAAGACATAAAGCTGACAGATTTTTCACTTAACTTTGAAAAATCACAATTAATTATTTAGAACTCCATTTGATCCTCTCTAAGTCTACTTTCAAGGAAAAATATCATTTTCTGGAAAATACCAACACAAAATCTCCAGAAAGTTTCCAAATATCAACTGTTCCAGAAATTTCCAGTTTTGCATGACAAAACTTTAAAAATTTACCATTAATTCTAGGAAACTCCAAATTGAGTGGTTCTAAATTCTATGGAAAGATATTTCAGTAAAATTTCACATAAAAATAGTAAATTATGGTCATACCAACCAAAAAATTTTCAGAATTTTGGAAAAAATCACTGTTGTATATTTGTTTCTAGAAAACAGAGCCAAACTTCAACAATTCATATCTCCCAACATGCTTGTCCAAAAATTACCAAATACCTATTAAATTAAAGCTCTGTATCTCTAATTTAATTTTTGAAAGTTTCAGAATTTTTGGACAAGTTTTGGCCCCTTAAATATCACGCACAATAACACTGTTCCAAATAGGGCAGATTATCAACATGAATTCCCAAACTTCATAAATTTCTAAATTCATATACAAGCATCCAAAAATAATGACCACTTGCATACCTATAAAATTTTTCCTTCTAAAGCCAATGAAAGCATCAAAATTACCAAAATTTCACTCATTCTCCACACAAAATCCAGAACAGAAACAGTAATTTAGAGTTTCCAGAAAGAGTTTGTCAGTTTCTCGTTTTCTTTGGCTTAATCACTTCATTTCTACTTCTAATCAAATGATTAGCTATTTAAACACTCATTAGACATGATTTAGCCATTGAAAATACCATTTTTTATGATAATAAATAGTACCCAACTTCCAATATACTCATTCAAACAACAAATCAATCGGTTCAAAAGGAAGCTTACGCTTACCTCTACGCGTTTCTGAAGACGGTTCGGAATTCTAGCGATACTCCGGCCGGTGAGACAGCGTCAACCACCTCCAAACAAAAATCCGAAACCGTAGAAATGAAGCTTGCGATGAGTAGAAGAAGTTTCCTGAAGGGCACTTTGAGAAAGGACGCCAATTCGGTAGTGTTTCGAAACCTTAAAATTTCTCTCTCTTCTTTCTCTATTTTTATTCTGCAGTATTTCTCTCTCTTCCGCTCTGATTTACGCAGAAAATGGCTGATGAAGAAGATGATTCAATGAATTAATGAAGTGGTCAAATTGGAGTACACGTGCCACACCTCTATTGGTCCAATTATTAAATTTTCGCACATAATACTTATTTTGGCAGAATTTTCATTAAACTTTGAAAATTCATATCTAATTGTATAAATATCCAATTAGAATGATTCCAAAGGCTATGCTACTCTCATTGAGTTTAGTTTTAGGAAAAAATATAAACTTTGGCCAATTGGAAGCTCAATCTTCCTAGAATTTTAATCTTTGAATATTATCCCAGAAAATAATTAATTTCGCTGGGCTAACTTTAAAAATTCATTTCTCTTTGTGTACAACTCCAAATGACTTATATGACCTATCCAATTAAATCTTGATAAGTCTACTTCCATTCTGGAAAATTTCATAATTTTTCACCATCATTTACCTATCAAAAAATATCACACAATCACCACTGTTACACCGGGAATTTCACCAATAGCAAAATTACTTTGTATTCCATTTTACTATATTGTGTGTGACTTTCAATTACATCATTTTGTTATTCCCCGAGCTCTTTAGCTCACCAATATAATTCCTTTTAATGTCCAATGATATAAAGGAATTTTGGGAAATAATATTATGCCTCACTGTGACGTTTACCCAACATGGATCTAGTAGCCCCTTTTAATTCAGGCTAAATCTTAAGTCTCTAGTCCCAAAATTCGGGATATTACATTAGGCATTTCCAATTGTTACTGGAGATAATATCTCCTATATGTCCTTACTTGTCACGATTTTATAATCCAATAAATCATAGTAGAATAATTGGACATAAGCAAATTTTCAATAATTAGCTCTTGGGCCTCTTTTTCTTCTTTCACTTATTTGGAGTCCCTTAGTTCTTATCAATTTTGTTATCCAAAACTTTTTTCTTATAGTTACAACCACAAAGGTTCAATTATTTTTTTTCAAGCTTTATCTTTTTAATTTAGTTTTGACAAGTCCCTCCAAATTACATTATGCTTTATCGTTGTCTTTACATAATGCAACATCCTCTCTTCCCTTACAGTTTTATTAATCTATGAATCTTATAACAATTTTTTAATTGTACCATCAACCACTAATGATATTTTTAAATTTTCCTCATCATCCATGTTACATATAATTAGTAAGATGGTGTTTCATAAAAAAGAAAATTTTATTTGAACATCATCTTATTAATTGAATCTTATAAAATAATTTTCACTAAAACAAACAGTCAATTAGCAACAGAAGCCATATAATTCCATCCCTAATTAATTAGTGACAGCCTATTTGACACGAAATCTTATAATTCTGTTACTAGATTTTGTCACTGATTTACTGTTTTTTGTGATGTAGTTTGGCGTTACCCAATAACAAATTATTGTCATAACCAAGTACACCATCAACCTAAAGCCAAGTAGGATTATTCCTTTTTCTTTTTCTTTTTTCAGAAGCACTGTTGGTTTGTGATGGTCACTTTTAGAGATTTGTTGTTATTATGTTATTTATGTGTGCGTGTATATGGGAAAAAGAAAAGTGTGGGTGTAACGTAATAACAGAGTGGGTGTCTTAGAATAGAAAAAAGGTGGGAATATATATAAGCTAGAGATGGGAAGCATATTGAGGGTAGAGGGATATGGCAGTGTCAAAAGCAATGAAGGCAACATTGTTGTGTGTGGTGCTGGTATTGTCAGTGATAACCACCACGGTGGTCGGTGGTGATCATGAAGATGGAAAAGGCATGCATTATTATGAAGGAGGAGGCGGCGGCGGCGGCCATGATGGCTTATCAATCCAGACGTATCATAAACCTGTTAATCCATATAACAGAGGCTGTAGTAGAATCTTTCGTTGTCGGGACGGCAGCCGCAAACTTCTCTAATAAATCTTCCTTTTCTCAATCATCTCATGTGAGTGTGCGAGCGCATATGAGACTCAACTATGTATTTATCATCTCTCAATATGTGTGTGTGTGTATAATTGCTTTGCTTCAGGTTGATATATGGTGTATTAGGTGATGACTTCATGGTTTATAGGTTACTTTTTTTTTTTTTTTGGTGGTGAGGCTTCATTATCAGAAATAAGGGTTTGAGTTAAGCTACTACTTGTGTCCGACTCTGATTTTGAGTCTTAAATGTGTCAAACCCACTTGAGTAATGATCATACCAACGATATATGACATCTAAAACTTTCTTTTTTTACATGTTTTCACGTTGTATGTATGACATCAGAAGACATATCCTCAACAGCAAACTTCAAGTATTTCGCTTTATACCTATGGCTGGTTAAGTACCACCACTGTTATCACCCACAAAGGATCAAGGTTTTCTAACTTCCCGCCCCAATACTTTACATTGCAAAGAATTCTGATTATTTGCACTTGCATTTAGAATAGCAAACACTTCAACTCTACGTTGGAAACATATATAAAGGGCATCTTGAAAATTGGAAAGTGATGTTGTAGAATACATTAAAAAAGATATAATAAATCTTTAGGATCTTTCCAACCCAAAGTATCATCAGGAGGACCAATCCAAACTATTTATGTGTGTGTATATAAATATAATAAAGAGTTAATATAATCTTTAATTTACCAACGTACTAATTCTTCATTTCGGTTTTAGTTGCTCAAGGTTTGAACCATTAGTTTTGGTCAAGTTCTATTTTGTTTAAAACATTGGTCTCTGTAATTTCATAAAAATTAGGTCTATTTTGCATCTAGAAGTACCAAAACCCATAGTTTAAAACTTGAGGAACCAAAATTAAAATGAGGCCAAAATTGAGAGACTCATGATGATATTAATACTATAATGACAAACAATTAATAATTAATCAAATAACTAATATTTTGGGACAAAAATTGTAATTTGAATGGAAGGAAAACTCAACCAGTTACGAGTTGCTTGTAGGAAAAAAGCTTCCCATCCAATCCTTTTTAGATACTTATCAAGTCCTTAATATAAAATAGGAGTTGATTTTGGTTCTAAATATAAGACTTAGTTTTCATAGTTGTCAATCTTTTTTTAATTTACTCCTATTGATGCTCCCTCAACAATAATCAAGGAGAAGAGGAAATGAATGAATTAAGGAATGAAGATGACTGAGACATTTTAGAAAATATATGTCATATTAACTAACTTAGCCAACTTTATTAATCTAATTAAATTAAGTAAATATGTCTTATGTTAAGGACCGGATGACTGCTATTTGGTCTCGGACTCCTGGTTTCAGTCAGATTACCACTTGTTCTCTTTTCTTCTCCCCCCCCCTTTTTTACTCTTCATGGTTGTTGATTTGTTTTCTCAAGCACTCCACTATTTTTAATTTGATGTAAGCATGAATGTCAGATGTAACATCCCAAAAATTTAATACAAGGATTAAATTATGGAAATTAGATAGTAAGCTAATTTATGGAACCTACAAAATTTAAGGAAACTTAAATTTGACAAAGGGAAAAATTAGGACCTAGTGTGTGTAATAAATAGGATAAAAATATACCTATATATAT
This sequence comes from Albizia julibrissin, assembly GCA_037074505.1. Classification (NCBI taxonomy): domain Eukaryota; kingdom Viridiplantae; phylum Streptophyta; class Magnoliopsida; order Fabales; family Fabaceae; genus Albizia; species Albizia julibrissin. The sequence continues at coordinate 18,537,356 of CM073486.1, read as the reverse complement.
ATATTTAAAAGCTTACCAACACATGAGACAAACACACATATACTCACCATGCATGATGACACACGTACAGCCTCCTCATTTACCACACTTGGAGCATCATAAGCACACACACGTACAACATGCATGACTCATTCTCTTCCTCTTCTCTCATTGGTACAACACACATACACACACATTCTCTTCCCATTTGACCAGCATACAACACACATACGTACAGCTCACAAACTCCTCCAACTCTCATTTACGTTCAGCTGCAAAGAGAGAGAGCTTTGAAAAAAAAACAAACGAAACAGAAAACATAACAGCAGAAACAGAGAGCACAGAAAACACAGCAGAAAACCTGAGAGAGAGAGAGAGGAAGAACAAGCTCCAAATCTCACACACAACATCCTAAACGTGTTTAGGTAAGTTTCTTCTACTTTAACCTTGGATTTCCATTGGATTTGTGGTTGTTTTCTGTGTTGTTTTGCTACTGGAATCAAGAGAAGTCACCAAAAACGTTTTGTTACCGTTCAGTTTCAAAACCAGCAAGTTTGTGTCCGTTTTGCATGAGATTTTCGATTCCTTTTCTTCTGTAAACACATCCCAAAACTCAAGGAACATGTTTAGGAGTATGTAGAGTCAAAATATTTGAGATAGGAGTCCAAAATCATGGTTGCATGTGAGTTTTATCAACTCTGTTTTGGTCACCGGAAAACAGAGGTTTTATCAGAAACTTTCAGAAGCTCAAACGGAGGCTACAGATGGCTTTTTCATCTGGTTCTTTTTTATATAGAAATTTTAGGATTTTTAGTATGAAATAGAATCAAGAAGAGCTCAATTTGGTTTCAAAACGAACAAGTTGTCAATTTTTGAAGTTAGACAGTCCAAAACTGATGTTTATCAGAGTCAGTCAGTTTCGTGTGGCTTTATGACCAACCAAATCACATCCATTATTTACAAAAATTTACAGGTATATAGTATACATCCCAAGCTTTAAAATGAGTGGTAGAATTCATCATTTGGATATCTGTAGAGGAATTTATGATTTTTGAAAGATGAGTTTAGAAACAGGTGCAATCCTCAACGTCCAGATTCTAGTAGTTGATTTCGTGGTATTTTTGAATTATGTAATCTTTCCCAATGGCCATGAAAATTTCCATAATTGAATTACATAGTCTTATATTTAATTTGATATATATTTTGTATTAATTGGATTAGTATACTAAGAGATATGAATTTTTGAAGTCAGTTGCCCTCAAACTGTGTTTCTGGAAAACAGTTTGTTTGTGTCGAACGTTTGGAAAATCAAACCTTAACAAAAAATTATTAAACTTTCCATATTTAAAGTAGACATTCATAGATTTAATTTGACGGGTAGAACATAATTTTTAGACAAGTATATTAGGAGATATAGATTTTCAAAGTCATGCTATGTTTCTGGAGACTAATATGGAATAGGGGTATTTCGGGAAATTCTGGGAGTAATAAGGTAAATCTGGGTAGAGTTTGATATTTTTCCATGAAAATATATTTCAATAGATTCATGTAGGCTTTGGACCCAGTCAATTTCGAGTTTTATAGAATTAGTTATGATATTTCAAAGTTAATTGAAAAATCTGTCAATTTGCTGAAGAATAGTAAAATTACACTATGCAAAATTATATAGTGTATAAGCCACTGAAACTGAGATAATCAGAAGAATATGATTAAAGATAGTAGTAATACAAGTAATAACCAATTACTTGTTAATTTTAATATATATAGGAACTGGTAAAAGCCCGAGCCGAAGAAAAAGTTTTGGATAAACAGTTGGACTGGAAAAGGACCCAGGTAGTAATTCTTTCTTTCATGCACTATGTGATTATTTATATGTTGTATATTTCATTTTCTGTAACATGACAGTGCCTGTGGCACAACACGCGAATAAGCCAGGGTCTAAACATATCGTTTGACCATGGACACGAGTTTAGCCGGGGTTGCATACATACATTGCATATTTATTTATCGCATTTTATATGACTGATTGTACATTACTACTGAGATTCATTCGAATCTCACCCTTTTTCAACATCTAAAAATATTCCAGCAAAGGACAGCGGCTCTAAGGGAAAAACCGTAATTACTAGCGATTGAAGGTCCAGTCCTAGCCAGGAGTTACATATGATTATCTTTAGTTGTGGAATTTATTTCTTTTATATTTTATTTCAACCTATATGAGGATTTTCTGTAATATCAGTAAGTACTTATTATCAGTATAGCTTCATTATTTCTGTTTGCCATCTGAACGACGCATTTATTATATAGCGAATATCAGAATATTAAGGGGTTTGACAATTTTGGTATCAGAGCAGTGGTTCTGGCCACAGTGTGCGCAGTTCGGGCAACAGAATAGTATACTGATATGCTTGATTATACAGTGACATGAACAGCGAAGTGAATTACTTCGGCTGGTTCACAGTCAAGCCTTAGAGAAACAGTAAATACCTAGAGGGTAGTATAAGGATGACCTGGATCCGTTGGGTAAGGCCAGAGTGTGGGCCTTAACCTAGACTAGAATCACCAATAGGCTGACTAGTGTCAGACAGATAAGCTACAGAAAACTTGGTGGGTCTCAGAGAGCAAATCACAGTGTCTGAGTCCGAGTGCATGTATCGGCACTGATATACAGTCCCTACACAATACTTTAATGCCCGAAGGCAATAAACATGGCTTTTAAGATAAGGGCAGGCACGGGGTACCGGTGGTCGAAAGTATTTCGAGCTGGTATTTATATTTTTGCACGAGTACACAAAAGTTAAGCGTGCTCAACCCAGGAAAATCTCAAGATGGGTGACCCCCTGGGAAGTTACATGAACATGTTATGTAACGTAAAGGAGCAAGAACATGTTGTACAGTAGCTCAGAGGCTGTATATTGTTACACGTTTTCCCTATCTATTGTAAACCTCTGTTATATGTTAATACAGGAGTACCTGTCTACCCAATATGTTGTGAAATGACTGATATACCCTTATGTTATGACGAAATAGAATATTAGAGTGGCACAGTAGAAGTATAGTGAACCTATTCCCAATTCTTGAAAGTTGCAAGAGAGGTTGTCAGTTGCACCAGTGATTATCATCCCACATTACATTATGACTTGTGAGGTCGACTGTGACACAACACATGTGGTATACCGTATGACTATGTGGTCCCAATAATGCAGCAATGAGGCAGCCTTATCAGAGCATGTTATTCAACCCCATGATCAGAATGCACCCCTGACATGGCCAGATGAGAGTTCTGGTTGCACTGGTGAAAAGCACAAGTAACCCTATGGTCGGGAGGCGGTGCGTAAAACATGCGGCTGAGGCGGTGTGGCCAACAATGTTACATCCTGCGTGATGTATAGTGATATTACCCATGTAAACCTATGTGGTTTGCAGGAACATGACCAGTATGGTATACAGTGACACCACGTATGTAGCTTATAGTCACACAATCTGTATGAATTTTGATGACCCATCTAAATAGAGATAGGGATGAGCCCTAGAGCAGAAGGGCATAATGGTGGTAAATACCTGTCAAACAGTATGATGTTAACAATTCTAGAATCAACTACCCCACTCATGTTGTAAAGCTAGCAACAGTTAATTTTATTTGAGAGTATGAGATAATTACGGACAGGTTGATACCTGCTCTAGAACATTTATATGGTAAGTAAAGATACCACGATGTGACAAATAGGGATAAAGCAATCATTTTGGTCCGGAACAAAATCATTGCCTTGATCCTGAATAATGCACACCGTACGGGAAGTAACAGTCAAATAGTCCTTTGACCCTGAACCCCGAGCAGATGGACATATTTATAGACAGAGCTGGTTATAGACAGATAGAGGTACAGACAGACATAGATATAGTAAGCCCAGCGTACACAATTGTATTGGGCAGTAATATCAAAATATTTAGAGTTGTGAAAACAGAACAGTATAAGCCGTAAGGCTAAATATATCGGGCAAAGTCCCAATAAGGCAATGAGACTTAAAATTATTAGCGGACTATATGTACTGAGATCATAAAACTTGTTGAACTAGTATTCCTCAGTTTAGCAAATTGATAAGCAATCAGAGTATGCAAAACAGAAAACAAAGACAATAAGACCCAAAGTACATGTTTGCATAGGGCAGTGTCCCTGGGCAGTAAGATCCAACAAGAACTTTGTGATGTATAGAACAATATTGAACAAGTTGAAGGGTAAGCAACTCCATGTCAAGTTAAGCAAGTATAGGTTGTGGTTACAGGAAGTTAAATTTTTGAGCTATATGTTTTCTCACAGCAAGGAGTCTGAGTAGATTCAAACATGGTGGAAGTAGTACTGAACTGGATGAGACCAGAAACAGTATTTGAGATACACAATTTTTCTGGATCTTACAGGTTATTATACTCGATTCATACAAAATTTCTCCAGAATAAATTTGCCATTGACAAAGTTAACACGAAAAACTCAACCTTTTGTGTGGGACAACAGTTGTGAGAAGAGCTTCACAGAGCTGAAACATAAATTAACAACAGCACCAATGCTAACAATCCCAGATCCACAGTTGACCTTTGTTGTCTACACAGATGCCTGTGGGCATGGATTGGGATATGTTTTGATGCAACAAGGCCGAGTATTGGCATATGCATCTCGTCAGCTGAAGCCTCACGAAAAAAAATATCCTACACATGATTTTAAGTTAGCGGCAATTGTATTTGCACTATAAATCTGAAAACATTATCTCTATGGGGTGACTGTAGAGTTGTACTGTGACCACAAGAGCTTAAAGTATTTATACGATCAGAAAGACCTCAATATGCGGCAACACAGGTGGATGGAGTTACTTAAAGACTATAATCTGGACATCAAGTATCATCCAGGTAAGGCTAATGTAGTAGCAGATGCATTGATCCACAAAACAATACAGGTAGCAGCCCATATGATTCATGAGCAAAGGCTGATTGAAGATTTTAGGGATCTTAATCTATCTAGCCAAATCATGATTAACAGCAGTAATGTCAGTCAAACAGAGAATGATCTAAGAACGGTTATAAAAGAAGCTCAGATGCAAGATAAACACGCACAGTCTATTAGAGACGTGATTACAAAGGGAGAAACTCAGGAATATGACTTGTCACCAAGTGGGTTAGTCAGATACAAGAAACGAATATATGTTCCACCACAACCTGAGTTGAAAAGACAAATCATGGAAGAAGCACACAAGAGTAAATATACTCTGCATCCAGGAGCAACTAAGATGTACCACAATTTGAAATCCACATATTGGTGGCCAGGCATGAAAAAGGATGTGACAAGGTTTGTTGCTTGTTGCCTTACATGTCAGAAAGTCAAAGCTGAGCACCAACGACCTTCAGGACTACTGCAAAACCCTATAATTCCTGAGTGGAAATGGGAGAGCATTACTATGGATTTTGTGACAGGATTACCAAAAGTCCGAAACCATGATGCCATCTGGGTGATTGTAGATCGATTCACGAAGACAGCTCATTTTTTCCCAATTAGCATTCACTATTCTCCCGATAAACTTGCAGACATCTATATCAAGGAGATAGTGCGTTTACATGGTACGCCAAAGAACATCATATCTAACAGAGATCCTCGGTTCACTTCCAAATTTTGGAAGGCGGTACACGAGGCATTGGGTACTAAGCTCCGATTCAGTACGGCATATCATCCTCAGATAGACGGAAAACTGAGAGAACAATTAAGACATTAGAAGATATGCTCAGAGCATGCGTGATTGATTTCAAAGGTAGTTGGGACCAATTCCTTCCTTTGGCGAAATTCGCATACAGTAACAGCTATCATTTGAGCATTCAAATGGCTCCCTACGAAGCGTTGTATGGAAGGAAGTGCCAATCACCCTTATGCTAGGTAGAGTTGTCCGAGAGGCAGATGTACGGGCCAGATATTGTTGATCAAACAACGGAGCAAATAAAGTTGATTAAGCAGAGGTTACTAGCTGCACAAAGTCGACAGAAGAGCTATGCTGACAAAAGGCGAAAACCTCTTGAGTTTCAAGTTGAAGACCATGTATTCATGAAGGATTCACCTACTACTAGCATTAGCAGAGTGTTAAAGGTGAAAAAGCTAAGCCCAAGATACATTGGTCCTTTCGAGATCTTGTCTAAGATTGGACCAGTAGCGTATCAAATAGCTTTACCCCTAAGTTTGAGTAGACTACATGATGTCTTCCACGTCTCACAGCTGAAGAAATATCAACCTGATCCAGAACATGTGATTGAATATGAAGAGGTTGACATACGAGATGAATTGACGTATGAGATCACACCAGACCGAATTATTGATCGACAGGAGAAACAACTAAGACATAGGAGTATTCCATTCATCAAAGTGGTATGGAAGAGGTTATCTCCCAGAGAAGCAACTTGGGAAGCTAAAGAAGACATGAAGAGACGATACCCAGAATTTATGTCTTCAAATATGTAACAAATTTTGAGGACGAAATTAATTTTACGGGGGGAGAATTGTAACATCCCAAAAATTTAATGCAAGGATTAAATTATGGAAATTAGATAGTAAGCTAATTTATGGAACCTACAAAATTTAAGGAAACTTAAATTTGACAAAGGGAAAAATTAGGACCTAGTGTGTGTAATAAATAGGATAAAAATATACCTATATATATATATATTTAAAAGCTTACCAACACATGAGACAAACACACATATACTCACCATGCATGATGACACACGTACAGCCTCCTCATTTACCACACTTGGAGCATCATAAGCACACACACATACAACATGCATGACTCATTCTCTTCCTCTTCTCTCATTGGTACAACACACATACACACACATTCTCTTCCCATTTGACCAGCATACAACACACATACGTACAGCTCACAAACTCCTCCAACTCTCATTTACGTTCAGCTGCAAAGAGAGAGAGCTTTGAAAAAAAACAAACGAAACAGAAAACATAACAGCAGAAACAGAGAGCACAGAAAACACAGCAGAAAAACTGAGAGAGAGAGAGAGGAAGAACAAGCTCCAAATCTCACACACAACATCCTAAACGTGTTTAGGTAAGTTTCTTTTACTTTAACCTTGGATTTCCATTGGATTTGTGGTTGTTTTCTGTGTTGTTTTGCTGCTGGAATCAAGAGAAGTCACCAAAAACAGTCGTTTGGCCTTGGACAGTATGCATACAACACGAGTTAGCATTTTACATATCATGGTGCATTGCATATTTATTTATCGCATTTTATATGACTGATTGTACATTACTACTGAGATTCATTCGAATCTCACCCTTTTTCAACATCTAAAAATATTCCAGCAAAGGACAGCGGCTCTAAGGGCAAAACCGTAATTACTGGCGATTGAAGGTCCGGTCCTAGCCAGGAGTTACATCTAATTATCTTTAGTTGTGGAATTTATTTCTTTTGTACTCTGTATGTATTTTTTTTCAACCTATATGAGGATTTTCTGTAATATCAGTAAGTACTTATTATCAGTATAGTTTCACTATTTCTGTTTGCCATCTGAACGACGCATTTACTATATAGCGAATATCAGAATATTAAGGGGTTTGACATCAGACCCCTTAATATTCTGATATTCACTGAATAATAAATGCGTAGTTCAGATGGCAAACAGAAATAGTAAAACTATACTGATAATAAGTACTTACTTATATTACAGAAAATTCTCATATAGCTTGAAAAATATATACAGAGTGCAAAAAAAATATTCTACAACTAAAGATAATCAGATGTAACTCCTGGCTAGGACCGAACCTTCAATCACCAGTAATTACGGTTTTGCTCTTAGAGCCGCTGTCCTCTGCTGGAATATTTTTAAATGTTGAAAAAGGGTGAGATTCGAATGAATCTCAGTAGTAACGTACAATCAGTCATATAAAATGCGATAAATAAATATGCAATGCACCATGATATGTAAAATGCTAACTAATGTTGTATGCATATTGTCCAAGGCCAAACAATTGTTTGCAACCCCGGCTTAACTCGTGTCAATAGTCAAACGATATGTTTAGACCCTGTCTTATTTGCGTGTTGTGCCACAGGCACTGTCATGTTACAAAAAATGAAATATACAACATATAAATAATCACATAGTGCATGAATGAAAGAATTACTACCTGGGTCTTTTTTCAGTCCAACAGTTTATCCAAAACTTTTTCTTCGGCTCGGGCTTTTACCAGTTCCTATAAATTAAAATTAACAAGTAATTCGTTATTACTTGTATTACTACTATATTTAATCATATTCTGCTGATTATCTCAGTTTCAGTGGCTTATATACTATATAATTTTGCATAATGCAATTTTACCATTCTTCATCAAATTGGCAGATTTTTCAGTTAACTTTGAAAAATCATAACTAATTCTAGAAAATGCCAAATTGACTGGGAAAAAATCCTAAATAAATATCTTGAAGTCTATTTGCATGGAAAAATATCAAAATCTGCTCCACTTCACCAAATATTTCCCATAAGTTCCCGAAATACCCCTATTTCAGATTACTCTCCAAAAACTGAGCACAACTTTGAAAATCAATATCTCCTAATATACTTGTCCAAAAATTATGTTCTACCAGTAAAATTAAAGCTATGAATGTCTACTTTAAATATAGAAAGTTTCATAATTTTTGGTCAAGGTTTAGTTTTCCAAACTTTCGACAAAACCAATTTGTTTTCCAGAAACCCAGTTTGAGAGCAACTGACTTCAAAAATTCATATCTCTTAGTATACTAATCCAATTAACACAAAATATATATAAAATTAAATCTAAGACTATGTAATTCAATTCTGTAAATTTTCATGGCCATTGGGAAAGATTACATAATTCAAAAATACCATGAAATCAACTACTAGAATCTGGACGTCCAGGATTGTACCCGTTTCTAAACCCATCTTTCAAAAATCATAAATTCCTATAAAGATATCCAAATGATACATTCTACCACTCATTTTAAATCTTGTTATGTATACTACCTCCCTGTAAAGTTTCGTAAATAATGGATGTGATTTGGTTGGTCATAAAGCCACACAAAACTGACTGACTCTAATAAACGTCAGTTTTGACAGTCTAACTTCAAAAATTAATAACTTATTCGTTTTGACTCCAAATTGAGCTCTTCTTGATTCTATTTCATACTACACATCCTAAAAGTTCTATATCAAAAAGAATCAGATGAAAAATCGATATGTAGCCTCCGTTTGAGCTTCTGTAAGTTTCTGGTAGAAACTCTGTTTTCCGGCGACCAAAACAGAGTTGATAAAATGGATATGCAGCCATGCTTTTGTACTCAAATCTCAAAGATTTTGACTCTATATACTCCTAAACATGTTCCTTGGGTTTTAGGACATTTTTATAGAAACAAAAACACCATAAATATCACCCAAAATCGTCATAAAATCACTGGTTTCGGTGACAGCAACTTTCCGGAGAATTTCTTACTCCCAGCAGTAAAAACAACCCTGAAAACTATTGAAAACAGCCTCTAATCTAATGGAAAAGGAAGATAAGGATGTATGAAACTCACCTATATTATCTTATGGTGCTGCATGTGAGTTTTGAAGCTTCTTCTTCCTTCCTCCGATCAACTCTCTCACTCACGTCTCTCTTTTCTCTGCTGTGTTTTTCTGTTTCAGCTGATGTACGAATGTTGAATGGAGACTGAAGGTGAAGTTAATGGAGAGGGAAGATAGTGTTTTATTTGTTGGTTAATTAGGTTATGGACGTGTATGTGTGTTGGCCGAATAGAAGAGAGAAATGATAAGGGTGTAGATGTGAGTATGTGTGTGATACATGTGTTTCTTAATGATGGAAGACAATTTGTCAAAGAGGAGGTTGTATGTGAGCTGCTCATAAATGAACAAGTGTGGGTGTGTGTCTCTTATAATGTCGGTAGTTTTTTTTAATACATATAGGTATATTTTTATCCTATTAATTACACATACTAGGCCCTAATATTTCCCTTTGTCTAATTTAAGATTCCTTAAATTTTGTAGGTTCCAAAATTTAACTTGTTATCTAGTTTCCATAAATTAATTCTTACATTAAATTTTTGGGATGTTACAATGTATATCTGATCTATCTACTTCCAATTATTTATTTATTTTTTCAAATTTGTCTTTTCTTATTTAGTATTATTATGTCTCATCAAAAGTACATAATGCTTTATCATTTTCTTTATATAATAGTATGTGTTCTTAAACATTGAACATGTTTAGAGTGACTTTGATGATCCATTATTAACTTCTTTGCTGCTAATTAAAAATAAAAAAAGTAATCTCACTCTCACGCCTTCATTCCAAATTTATTTATCTATATATGGATCTTATTATAATTTTCTTAATTATTGAATCCTCAACCACTAATAATGTTTTTAACTTTTTTTTTCTTGTCAATATTATATATTATAAATGATATATATTTCACAAAAAGAAATAATTTCTTAAATAAATATCACTTATAAATTAAATATTCTTGTAAAATAAAATTTTCTAAAATGTCACTTCTAATGTAAACTTTAGCGCACATAAAATTAAAATTATACTAGACTAATTACGACTGGTCCAATTATTTATCCATGAATCAATATTTTGCACGGTTTAATGACCAGTTCAATGTTTTATTTTTTTAAAAAATAGATCAAAACTAATAATAAATCTGATGAACTTTTAATTTTTGACCCATATTTTTCACCACACACTTCTCAATCAAGTGGTTCAAAATCCAAGAGTGGCACTTTTAATTAGTGCCTTAGACCTCAAGTTTACTTTGAATGGCTCAAAGACGAAGACTAAATCAAAACCTCAAGATTATTTAAACAAGTTTCAAATACCATTTTGAGCTTGGTAAAGAATCAAAGTAGTAGTCCACAAATTTTATAATTAATCATAATTTTCCACAATAAACAAAAGGTTTTATAGCAAAAGGATTCGAATCATCAACATTTTTCATAAACAGACTCTTGGTTGCAGGTTATTCTCTCCAATTCTTGTTCATGTAAGAGTTAGTGGAATTGTTTGTTTTAATTTGGTCTTAAATATAAAACCTTAATTCACTTTTCCTTTGCCAAATTTATAATCTTCTTCCTAAACTCTCCTGGCCCTATTGATTACTTGCGTTAAGAGGATTCTTCATCAAGAGAGTAGTTTCCAATACAAATTATTAAAAGGAGTATTGTAGGAAAAACAAACACAGTTTTTCCAAATTAGTTATCTAGATTCTACATTCAAAATAAGAGTATGGAGTGATTAGTGGTATGAAACCCAAAACCCTAATTAGTGGTTATCTCTCCTACAAATACTTTAAATAAATTCATTACTAATTAAAAGGAAATTATTGTTTACCAATCTTTCACGAAACAAATTGATACGCTCTAACCACTTAAGCACTCAATTAAACTAAGATCAATTCAACATAATATAGGCTATAACCGACAAAGAATGTGAAATAATTATAGATTTAAATTAATGGCTTATATAGATGTTCAATTATTATGGTAGATTTTCGATAAACATCCAAAAGGAATAATTAATGTTTGAGAACAATCATAATCTCTTGGAATGCTTTTAATTGTCAAGGTTTAAAATGTGTGTGAATAATAATAATAATAATAATAGTGCACAATAGTTGGAAAGCACCAAAGGACCAAACTGGCTCTTTAAATGGAATTAACAGAACAATCACACGCCATTGTCAGTTCAATCCCCAAAACCAATTTAATTTATACTCACTCATTGTGCGCCCTTCACATTTTCCCTAATTCATGTACCCTGAAAACGATAGATTCTCTTCACTAAGTTCATTTTTATCTTCCAACCCATTACACAATTAGCAAAAAAACATTCTCCTCTTTGTGTGTGTATGTATATATGACAAAAAGATAAACAAAAAGTGCGTGTGTGTTTTTTGGTTACAAGTGTGTGTGTGTGTAAGTATAACAATAATATAAAAAACAAATTAACTCTACAAAACATCCATATTTGATATCGCCTTCCTTTTGATTAAATTAATACATGGATCATGTGTGAGTATAGATAGTTTGATAATATTTTAGTATACTTTATATATATATATATAGTCTAGAAGTGAAAAATTATATATATGATCATATTCTCCTCTCTCTCTGTTTTTTTTTTTAATGTAAGATGTAACATCCCAAAAATTTAATGCAAGGATTAAATTATAGAAATTAGATAGTAAGCTCAATTTTGGAATCTACAAAATTTAAGGAAACTTAAATTTGACAAAGGGAAAAATTAGGACCTAGTGTGTGTAATTAATAGGATAAAAGTATACCTATATGTATTTAAAAAAAATTGACTAACACAAGAGACACATACACACATAACAACTTTCTTCTTTGGATGCATGAGAAGACACGTAGAGCCCCCATGTCACTCCTTCTCTTCTCTTCTTTCTCTCCACATTTGCAACCTAACATACACGTACATGCATGACTCATTCCCTTTCTTTTCTCTCATTTGTCCAACACATACATACAGCACACATAAGGACAGCACATAAGCATACACGTTCAGCCTCCCCAAGATAAATAAACACCTCTCACCTCTTCATTCATCCAACAAGTTCAGCAAAGAAAAACACAGAAAACACAGCAGAAAAACTGAGAGAGAGAGAGGAAGAACAAGCTCCAAATCTCACACACAACATCATAAACGTGTTTAGGTAAGTTTCTTCTACTTTAACCTTGGATTTCCATTGGATTAGTGGTTGTTTTCTGGGTTGCATGTGAGTTTTATCAACTCTGTTTTGGTCGCCGGAAAACAGAGGTTTTATCGGAAACTTTCAGAAGCTCACACGGAGGCTACAGATGGATTTTTCATCTGGTTCTTTTTGATATGGAAATTTTAGGATGCGTAGTATGAAATAGAATCAAGAAGAGCTCAATTTGGTGTCAAAACGAATAAGTTATCAATTTTTGAAGTTAGACTGTCCAAAACTGATGTTCATCAGCGTCAGTCAGTTTCGTGTGGCTTTATGACCAACCCAATCACATCCATTATTTACGAAAATTTACAGGTAGATAGTAGACATAACAAGCTTTAAAATTAGTGGTAGAATGCATCATTTGGATATCTGTAGAGAGAGTTATGATTTTTGAAAGATGGGTTTAGAAACAGGTGCAATCCTGAACGTCCAGACTCTAGTAGTTGATTTCGTGGTGTTTTTGAATTATTTAATCTTTTCCAATGGCCATGAAAATTTCCAGAATTGAAGTACATAGTCTTATCTTTAACTTTGTATATAGTTTGTGTTAATTGGATTAGTATACTAAGAGATATGAATTTTTGAAGTCAGTTGCTCTCAAAATGTATTTCTGGAAAACAGTTTGTTTGTGTCGAACGTTTGGAACATCAAAACTTGCCAAACAATTATGAAACTCTCCAGATTTAAAGTAGACATCCATATCTTTAATTTGACGGGTAGAACATAATTTTTGGACAAATATATTAGGAGATATAGATTTTTAAAGTCATGCTATGTTTCTGGAGACTAATCTGGAATAGGGGTATTTCGGGAAATTCTGGGAGTAATATGGTAAATCTGGGTAGATTTTGATATTTTTCCATGAAACTATATTTCAATAGCTTCATGTAGGCTTTGGACCCAGTCAATTTCGATTTTTCTAGAATTAGTTATGATTTTTCAACGTTAATTGAAAAATCTGCCAATTTGCTGAAGAATAGTAAAATTACACTATGCAAAATTATATAGTGTATAAGCCACTGAAACTAAGATAATCGGCAGATTATGATTAAAGATAGTAGTAATACAAGTAATAACCAATTACTTGTTAATTTTAATTCATAGGAACTGGTAAAAGCCCGAGCCGAAGAAAAAGTTTTGGATAAACAGTTGGACTGAAAAAGGACCCAGGTAGTAATTCTTTCTCTCATGCACTATGTGATTATTTATATGATGTGTATGCCATTTTCTGTAACATGACAGTGCCTGTGGCACAACACGCGAATAAGCCAGGGTCTAAACATATCGTTTGACCATGGACACGAGTTTAGCCGGGGTTGCAAACAGTCGTTTGGCCTTGGACAGTATGCATACAACATGAGTTAGCATTTTACATATCATGGTGCATTGCATATTTATTTATCATATTTTATATGACTGATTGTATATTACTACTGAGATTCATTCGAATCTCACCCTTTTTTCAACATCTAAAAATATTCCAGCAAAGGACAGCGGCTCTAAGGGCAAAACCGTAATTACTGGCGACTGAAGGTCCGGTCCTAGCCAGGAGTTACATCTGATTATCTTTAGTTGTAGAATTTATTTCTTTTGTACTCTGTATGTATTTTTCAACCTATATGTGGATTTTCTGTAATATCAGTAAGTACTTATTATCAGTATAGTTTCACTATTTCTGTTTGCCATCTGAACGACGCATTTATTAAATAGCGAATATCAGAATATTAAGGGGTTTGACAATTTTGGTATCAGAGCTATGCGGTTCTGGCAATATCAGAATAATATACTGATATAAGTATGTGAAATTTACCTTTTCCTCATTTTCGATATAGTGAATCATAAAGATGGCAATAATAAGAGGCGGTAGAGTCGGCGGTAGAGGTCGAGGTAGAGGTCGCGGCAGAGGCCGGGGCAGAGGAAGACACGGAAATATTAGTGAAGAACCAAACACTAGACCCGACCCAATACAACAACTGATGGGGATGATGCTGGAGCAATAGAATGCTTTGAACGAACTTCGAAATGAAGTGAGGGAAAGACAACAAAAACGAAATGCTGATGAAGAAGCCCATAATGATAATCCTGATGGACAGGACGGAGGTCATCTACAGCCTCCTGTGCCTGAGCCGGTGGTGCCTGAAGCTCCGATTGTTGAAGCCGAGAGTATGCAGACTTGGGTAACCCGAATGAAACAACATCAATTGACTGTTTTCACAGGAAAGTTTGATCCGGAAGATGCAGAGAACTGGCTATTCCGTTTGGAGAAAATATTCAGAATCTTGGAGTGCCCTGACAACATTAAAGCCCGTCTAGCCATCTATAAGCTGGAGGGAGAAGCTGATCGCTGGTGGGAAAGCATTGAAGCAATCCTGCAAGAAAGGAACATTCCTCTGACATGGGAAGTGTTTCAAGAGAAATTTAATGAGAAATATTTTCCTCGATCAGTGAGACTGGCCAAAGAAACTGAGTTCCTGGCTATTCTGCAGGGTGATAAGGAAAGTTTTGATGACTACCTGACCAGATTTACTCGTCTATCCCGATACTCTTCCTACTCAAAAGTATGTAATAACGAAGGATTGAGTTCGGATATGATGATACGTGGATTGAAGCCAGAGCTAAAAGAAAAATTTGTTTCCAAACATTTCAAACAATTTAACAAGGCAGTTGAGGAGTGTCGAATTACTGAACACAACCTGCTAGAGTTACAAAGCCACAGGAGTACTAGTAATAAAAATACTTTTGGTGGCGGAAATTCTTTTCAGAAGCGCCAATATCAGGGTGGTTCTTCAAGCGGCAGTAATAAGAAACCTAATCAGTTTGACAGTCGAGGCAGTCAAAGACCCCCTGGGAACAGAATGTGCAGACACTGTGGTAAGCCCTATCATTATGGTCAGACTTGTAGCCAAGCAAAGCAAGTGTCAACACCAACAGGACAGGTTATTTGCTATAACTGCCACAAGCCAGGGCATTATGCCAAGGATTGTCGACAGAGACCTGAACCTAGAGATCCGAGGCAGCAAATGCAGGGTAGAGTTTTTGCATTGACACAAGAAGAGGCCCGAAAATCACCAGAGCTGATTAAAGGTATAATTTCTCTTAATGGCAATCTAGTACAAGCATTGTTTGATTCAGGAGCTAGTCATTCATTTATTGCATATGATTGTGTAATACGACTAGGCTTAAGCATGTATAGGTTACCATATGACTTGACGGTATCCACGCCTACGGGTAACGGGTTCGTCACCACAGAAGTTTGTTTAAATTGTATAGTTAATGGTGAGGGGCTTGAGTCTACAGTAGACTTGATTTGTTCGCCATTGAAACAACTCGAAGTCATTCTCGGAATCAACTGGCTAACTGCAAATAATGTATTGTTAGACTGTGGAAGGAAAAGGGTCATTTACCCTAATCCACTAGTTAAACCCAACACGGAAATCAACCTGAACTTTCTCTCCACAGTTGAGGCTGAGAAATGTTTACGTAAAGGCTGTCAGGGATATATAGTGTTTTTCTCTATGCAATCAGAGGCTGGAATAGCATTAGAGAGTATCCCTATTGTAAATGAATTTTCAGATGTATTTCCAGAGGATATTAGTGGATTACCCCCAGACAGGGAAGTGGAGTTTACAATTGATACTAAGCCTGGAGCAGAACCAATATCAAAAGCCCCATACAGAATGGCACCAAGTGAGATGGCGGAATTGAAAAAGCAGATTGAAGAACTGCTAGAGAAAGGGTTCATCAGACCCAGTGTTTCGCTATGGGGAGCTCCAGTACTTTTCGTGAAAAAGAAAGATGGAAGCCTACGACTCTGTATTGATTACAGAGAGTTAAACAAGGTGACTGTTAAAAACAAATATCCGCTTCCTAGAATTGATGACTTGCTTGATCAACTATCGGGAGCTTGTGTGTTCTCAAAGATTGACCTGAGATCAGGCTATCACCAACTCAGAGTAAAGGCAGAAGATGTGTCAAAGACTGCTTTCAGAACACGATATGGTCATTACGAGTTTCTGGTAATGCCATTTGGGTTGACCAATGCACCGGCAGTATTTATGGACTACATGAATCGAATTTTTCGTCCACACTTGGACCAATTCGTGGTAGTCTTTATTGATGACATTCTGATATACTCCCAAAGTAAAGCAGAACATGAATACCACTTGAGAGTTGTATTAAACACGTTGAGAAGTAAGCAACTCTATGCCAAGCTAAGCAAATGTGAGTTTTGGCTTTCAGAAATGAAATTTCTGGGTCATGTAGTCTCACAGCAAGGGGTCTCAGTGGAACCAAACAAGGTAGAAGCAGTACTGAACTGGAAGAGGCCAGAAACTGTATTTGAGATACGTAGTTTTCTGGGTCTTGCAGGTTATTACAGGCGATTTATACAAAATTTCTCCAGAATAGCTTTGCCATTGACAAAGTTAACACGAAAAACTCAACCTTTTGTGTGGGACAACAGTTGTGAGAAGAGCTTCACAGAGCTGAAACAGAAATTAACAACAGCACCAGTGCTAACAATCTCAGATCCACAGTTGACCTTTGTTGTCTACACAGATGCCTGTGGGCATGGATTGGGATGTGTTTTGATGCAACAAGGCCGAGTAGTGGCATATGCATCTCGTCAGCTGAAGCCTCACGAACAAAAATATCCTACACATGATCTTGAGTTAGCGGCAATTGTATTTGCACTAAAAATCTGGAGACATTATCTCTATGGGGTGACTGTAGAGTTGTACTGTGACCACAAGAGCTTAAAGTATTTATACGATCAGAAAGAGCTCAATATGCGGCAGCGCAGGTGGATGGAGTTACTTAAAGACTATAATCTAGAGATCAAGTATCATCCAGGCAAGGCTAATGTAGTAGCAGATGCATTGAGTCGTAAAACAATATAGGTAGCAGCCCTGATGATTCATGAGCAAAAGCTGATTGAAGATTTTAGGGATCTTAATCTGTCTAACCAGATCATGATTAACAGCAGTAATATCAGTCAGATTGAGAATGATCTAAGAGTAGTTATAGAAGAAGCTCAGATGCAAGATAAACACGCACAGTCTATTAGAGACATGATTACAAAGGGAGACACTCAGGAATATGACTTGTCACCAAGTGGGTTAGTCAGATACAAGAAACGAATATATGTTCCACCACAACCTGAGTTGAAAAGACAAATCATGGAAGAAGCACACAAGAGTAAATATACTCTGCATCCAGGAGCAACTAAGATGTACCACAATTTGAAATCCACATATTGGTGGCCAGGCATGAAAAAGGATGTGACAAGGTTTGTTGCTTGTTGCCTTACATGTCAGAAAGTCAAAGCTGAGCACCAACGACCTTCAGGACTACTGCAAAACCCTGCAATTCCTGAGTGGAAATGGGAGAGCATTACTATGGATTTCGTGACAGGATTACCAAAAGTCCGAAACCATGATGCCATCTGGGTGATTGTAGATCGATTCACGAAGACAGCTCATTTTCTCCCAATCAGCATTCACTACTCTCCCGATAAACTTGCAGACATATATATCAAGGAGATAGTTCGTTTACATGGTACACCAAAGAACATCATATCTGATAGAGATCCTCGGTTCACTTCCAAATTTTGGAAGGCGGTACACGAGGCTTTGGGTACTAAGCTCCGATTCAGTACGGCCTATCATCCTCAGACAGACGAACAAACTGAGAGAACAATTCAGACATTAGAAGATATGCTCAGAGCATGCGTGATTGATTTCAAAGGTAGTTGGGACCAATTCCTTCCTTTGGCGGAATTCGCATACAATAACAGTTATCATTCGAGCATTCAAATGGCTCCCTATGAAGCGTTGTATGGAAGGAAGTGCCAATCACCCTTATGCTGGGCAGAATTATCCGAGAGGCAGATGTACGGGCCAGATATTGTTGATCAAACAACAGAGCAAATAAAGTTGACTAAGCAGAGGTTACTAGCTGCACAAAGTCGACAGAAGAGCTATGCTGACAAAAGGCGAAGACCACCTGAGTTTCAAGTTGGAGACCACATATTTATGAAAGTTTCGCCTACTACTGGCATTGGTAGGGCGTTAAAGGTGAAAAAGCTTAGCCCAAGGTATATTGGTCCTTTCGAGATCTTGTCTAAGATTGGGCCAGTAGCGTATCAAATAGCTTTACCCCCAAGTTTGAGTAGACTACATGATGTCTTCCACGTCTCACAGCTGAAGAAATATCAACCTGATCCAGAACATGTGATTGAATATGAAGAGGTTGACATGCGAGATGATTTGACGTTTGAGGTCACACCAGACCGAATCATTGATCGACAGGAGAAACAATTAAGACATAGGAGTATTCCATTCATCAAAGTAGTATGGAAGGGGTTATCTCCCAGAGAAGCAACTTGGGAAGCTGAAGAAGACATGAAGAGACGATACCCAGAATTTATGTCTTCATATATGTAACAAATTTCGAGGACGAAATTAATTTTTTACGGGGGGAGAATTGTAACATCCCAAAAATTTAATGCAAGGATTAAATTATAGAAATTAGATAGTAAGCTCAATTTTGGAATCTACAAAATTTAAGGAAACTTAAATTTGACAAAGGGAAAAATTAGGACCTAGTGTGTGTAATTAATAGGATAAAAATATACCTATATGTATTTAAAAAAAATTGACTAACACAAGAGACACATACACACATAACAACTTTCTTCTTTGGATGCATGAGAAGACACGTAGAGCCCCCATGTCACTCCTTCTCTTCTCTTCTTTCTCTCCACATTTGCAACCTAACATACACGTACATGCATGACTCATTCCCTTTCTTTTCTCTCATTTGTCCAACACATACATACAGCACACATAAGGACAGCACATAAGCATACACGTTCAGCCTCCCCAAGATAAATAAACACCTCTCACCTCTTCATTCATCCAACAAGTTCAGCAAAGAAAAACACAGAAAACACAGCAGAAAAACTGAGAGAGAGAGAGGAAGAACAAGCTCCAAATCTCACACACAACATCATAAACGTGTTTAGGTAAGTTTCTTCTAATTTAACCTTGGATTTCCATTGGATTAGTGGTTGTTTTCTGGGTTGCATGTGAGTTTTATCAACTCTGTTTTGGTCGCCGGAAAACAGAGGTTTTATCGGAAACTTTCAGAAGCTCACACGGAGGCTACAGATGGATTTTTCATCTGGTTCTTTTTGATATGGAAATTTTAGGATGCGTAGTATGAAATAGAATCAAGAAGAGCTCAATTTGGTGTCAAAACGAATAAGTTATCAATTTTTGAAGTTAGACTGTCCAAAACTGATGTTCATCAGCGTCAGTCAGTTTCGTGTGGCTTTATGACCAACCCAATCACATCCATTATTTACGAAAATTTACAGGTAGATAGTAGACATAACAAGCTTTAAAATTAGTGGTAGAATGCATCATTTGGATATCTGTAGAGAGAGTTATGATTTTTGAAAGATGGGTTTAGAAACAGGTGCAATCCTGAACGTCCAGACTCTAGTAGTTGATTTCGTGGTGTTTTTGAATTATTTAATCTTTTCCAATGGCCATGAAAATTTCCAGAATTGAAGTACATAGTCTTATCTTTAACTTTGTATATAGTTTGTGTTAATTGGATTAGTATACTAAGAGATATGAATTTTTGAAGTCAGTTGCTCTCAAAATGTATTTCTGGAAAACAGTTTGTTTGTGTCGAACGTTTGGAACATCAAAACTTGCCAAAAAATTATGAAACTCTCCAGATTTAAAGTAGACATCCATATCTTTAATTTGACGGGTAGAACATAATTTTTGGACAAATATATTAGGAGATATAGATTTTTAAAGTCATGCTATGTTTCTGGAGACTAATCTGGAATAGGGGTATTTCGGGAAATTCTGGGAGTAATATGGTAAATCTGGGTAGATTTTGATATTTTTCCATGAAACTATATTTCAATAGCTTCATGTAGGCTTTGGACCCAGTCAATTTCGATTTTTCTAGAATTAGTTATGATTTTTCAACGTTAATTGAAAAATCTGCCAATTTGCTGAAGAATAGTAAAATTACACTATGCAAAATTATATAGTGTATAAGCCACTGAAACTAAGATAATCGGCAGATTATGATTAAAGATAGTAGTAATACAAGTAATAACCAATTACTTGTTAATTTTAATTCATAGGAACTGGTAAAAGCTCGAGCCGAAGAAAAAGTTTTGGATAAACAGTTGGACTGAAAAAGGACCCAGGTAGTAATTCTTTCTCTCATGCACTATGTGATTATTTATATGATGTGTATGCCATTTTCTGTAACATGACAGTGCCTGTGGCACAACACGCGAATAAGCCAGGGTCTAAACATATCGTTTGACCATGGACACGAGTTTAGCCGGGGTTGCAAACAGTCGTTTGGCCTTGGACAGTATGCATACAACATGAGTTAGCATTTTACATATCATGGTGCATTGCATATTTATTTATCATATTTTATATGACTGATTGTATATTACTACTGAGATTCATTCGAATCTCACCCTTTTTCAACATCTAAAAATATTCCAGTAAAGGACAGCGGCTCTAAGGGCAAAACCGTAATTACTGGCGACTGAAGGTCCGGTCCTAGCCAGGAGTTACATCTGATTATCTTTAGTTGTAGAATTTATTTCTTTTGTACTCTGTATGTATTTTTCAACCTATATGTGGATTTTCTGTAATATCAGTAAGTACTTATTATCAGTATAGTTTCACTATTTCTGTTTGCCATCTGAACGACGCATTTATTAAATAGCGAATATCAGAATATTAAGGGGTTTGACAATTTTGGTATCAGAGCTATGCGGTTCTGGCAATATCAGAATAATATACTGATATAAGTATGTGAAATTTACCTTTTCCTCATTTTCGATATAGTGAATCATAAAGATGGCAATAATAAGAGGCGGTAGAGTCGGCGGTAGAGGTCGAGGTAGAGGTCGCGGCAGAGGCCGGGGCAGAGGAAGACACGGAAATATTAGTGAAGAACCAAACACTAGACCCGACCCAATACAACAACTGATGGGGATGATGCTGGAGCAATAGAATGCTTTGAACGAACTTCGAAATGAAGTGAGGGAAAGACAACAAAAACGAAATGCTGATGAAGAAGCCCATAATGATAATCCTGATGGACAGGACGGAGGTCATCTACAGCCTCCTGTGCCTGAGCCGGTGGTGCCTGAAGCTCCGATTGTTGAAGCCGAGAGTATGCAGACTTGGGTAACCCGAATGAAACAACATCAATTGACTGTTTTCACAGGAAAGTTTGATCCGGAAGATGCAGAGAACTGGCTATTCCGTTTGGAGAAAATATTCAGAATCTTGGAGTGCCCTGACAACATTAAAGCCCGTCTAGCCATCTATAAGCTGGAGGGAGAAGCTGATCGCTGGTGGGAAAGCATTGAAGCAATCCTGCAAGAAAGGAACATTCCTCTGACATGGGAAGTGTTTCAAGAGAAATTTAATGAGAAATATTTTCCTCGATCAGTGAGACTGGCCAAAGAAACTGAGTTCCTGGCTATTCTGCAGGGTGATAAGGAAAGTTTTGATGACTACCTGACCAGATTTACTCGTCTATCCCGATACTCTTCCTACTCAAAAGTATGTAATAACGAAGGATTGAGTTCGGATATGATGATACGTGGATTGAAGCCAGAGCTAAAAGAAAAATTTGTTTCCAAACATTTCAAACAATTTAACAAGGCAGTTGAGGAGTGTCGAATTACTGAACACAACCTGCTAGAGTTACAAAGCCACAGGAGTACTAGTAATAAAAATACTTTTGGTGGCGGAAATTCTTTTCAGAAGCGCCAATATCAGGGTGGTTCTTCAAGCGGCAGTAATAAGAAACCTAATCAGTTTGACAGTCGAGGCAGTCAAAGACCCCCTGGGAACAGAATGTGCAGACACTGTGGTAAGCCCTATCATTATGGTCAGACTTGTAGCCAAGCAAAGCAAGTGTCAACACCAACAGGACAGGTTATTTGCTATAACTGCCACAAGCCAGGGCATTATGCCAAGGATTGTCGACAGAGACCTGAACCTAGAGATCCGAGGCAGCAAATGCAGGGTAGAGTTTTTGCATTGACACAAGAAGAGGCCCGAAAATCACCAGAGCTGATTAAAGGTATAATTTCTCTTAATGGCAATCTAGTACAAGCATTGTTTGATTCAGGAGCTAGTCATTCATTTATTGCATATGATTGTGTAATACGACTAGGCTTAAGCATGTATAGGTTACCATATGACTTGACGGTATCCACGCCTACGGGTAACGGGTTCGTCACCACAGAAGTTTGTTTAAATTGTATAGTTAATGGTGAGGGGCTTGAGTCTACAGTAGACTTGATTTGTTCGCCATTGAAACAACTCGAAGTCATTCTCGGAATCAACTGGCTAACTGCAAATAATGTATTGTTAGACTGTGGAAGGAAAAGGGTCATTTACCCTAATCCACTAGTTAAACCCAACACGGAAATCAACCTGAACTTTCTCTCCACAGTTGAGGCTGAGAAATGTTTACGTAAAGGCTGTCAGGGATATATAGTGTTTTTCTCTATGCAATCAGAGGCTGAAATAGCATTAGAGAGTATCCCTATTGTAAATGAATTTTCAGATGTATTTCCAGAGGATATTAGTGGATTACCCCCAGACAGGGAAGTGGAGTTTACAATTGATACTAAGCCTGGAGCAGAACCAATATCAAAAGCCCCATACAGAATGGCACCAAGTGAGATGGCGGAATTGAAAAAGCAGATTGAAGAACTGCTAGAGAAAGGGTTCATCAGACCCAGTGTTTCGCTATGGGGAGCTCCAGTACTTTTCGTGAAAAAGAAAGATGGAAGCCTACGACTCTGTATTGATTACAGAGAGTTAAACAAGGTGACTGTTAAAAACAAATATCCGCTTCCTAGAATTGATGACTTGCTTGATCAACTATCGGGAGCTTGTGTGTTCTCAAAGATTGACCTGAGATCAGGCTATCACCAACTCAGAGTAAAGGCAGAAGATGTGTCAAAGACTGCTTTCAGAACACGATATGGTCATTACGAGTTTCTGGTAATGCCATTTGGGTTGACCAATGCACCGGCAGTATTTATGGACTACATGAATCGAATTTTTCGTCCACACTTGGACCAATTCGTGGTAGTCTTTATTGATGACATTCTGATATACTCCCAAAGTAAAGCAGAACATGAATACCACTTGAGAGTTGTATTAAACACGTTGAGAAGTAAGCAACTCTATGCCAAGCTAAGCAAATGTGAGTTTTGGCTTTCAGAAATGAAATTTCTGGGTCATGTAGTCTCACAGCAAGGGGTCTCAGTGGAACCAAACAAGGTAGAAGCAGTACTGAACTGGAAGAGGCCAGAAACTGTATTTGAGATACGTAGTTTTCTGGGTCTTGCAGGTTATTACAGGCGATTTATACAAAATTTCTCCAGAATAGCTTTGCCATTGACAAAGTTAACACGAAAAACTCAACCTTTTGTGTGGGACAACAGTTGTGAGAAGAGCTTCACAGAGCTGAAACAGAAATTAACAACAGCACCAGTGCTAACAATCTCAGATCCACAGTTGACCTTTGTTGTCTACACAGATGCCTGTGGGCATGGATTGGGATGTGTTTTGATGCAACAAGGCCGAGTAGTGGCATATGCATCTCGTCAGCTGAAGCCTCACGAACAAAAATATCCTACACATGATCTTGAGTTAGCGGCAATTGTATTTGCACTAAAAATCTGGAGACATTATCTCTATGGGGTGACTGTAGAGTTGTACTGTGACCACAAGAGCTTAAAGTATTTATACGATCAGAAAGAGCTCAATATGCGGCAGCGCAGGTGGATGGAGTTACTTAAAGACTATAATCTAGAGATCAAGTATCATCCAGGCAAGGCTAATGTAGTAGCAGATGCATTGAGTCGTAAAACAATATAGGTAGCAGCCCTGATGATTCATGAGCAAAAGCTGATTGAAGATTTTAGGGATCTTAATCTGTCTAACCAGATCATGATTAACAGCAGTAATATCAGTCAGATTGAGAATGATCTAAGAGTAGTTATAGAAGAAGCTCAGATGCAAGATAAACACGCACAGTCTATTAGAGACATGATTACAAAGGGAGACACTCAGGAATATGACTTGTCACCAAGTGGGTTAGTCAGATACAAGAAACGAATATATGTTCCACCACAACCTGAGTTGAAAAGACAAATCATGGAAGAAGCACACAAGAGTAAATATACTCTGCATCCAGGAGCAACTAAGATGTACCACAATTTGAAATCCACATATTGGTGGCCAGGCATGAAAAAGGATGTGACAAGGTTTGTTGCTTGTTGCCTTACATGTCAGAAAGTCAAAGCTGAGCACCAACGACCTTCAGGACTACTGCAAAACCCTGCAATTCCTGAGTGGAAATGGGAGAGCATTACTATGGATTTCGTGACAGGATTACCAAAAGTCCGAAACCATGATGCCATCTGGGTGATTGTAGATCGATTCACGAAGACAGCTCATTTTCTCCCAATCAGCATTCACTACTCTCCCGATAAACTTGCAGACATATATATCAAGGAGATAGTTCGTTTACATGGTACACCAAAGAACATCATATCTGATAGAGATCCTCGGTTCACTTCCAAATTTTGGAAGGCGGTACACGAGGCTTTGGGTACTAAGCTCCGATTCAGTACGGCCTATCATCCTCAGACAGACGAACAAACTGAGAGAACAATTCAGACATTAGAAGATATGCTCAGAGCATGCGTGATTGATTTCAAAGGTAGTTGGGACCAATTCCTTCCTTTGGCGGAATTCGCATACAATAACAGTTATCATTCGAGCATTCAAATGGCTCCCTATGAAGCGTTGTATGGAAGGAAGTGCCAATCACCCTTATGCTGGGCAGAATTATCCGAGAGGCAGATGTACGGGCCAGATATTGTTGATCAAACAACAGAGCAAATAAAGTTGACTAAGCAGAGGTTACTAGCTGCACAAAGTCGACAGAAGAGCTATGCTGACAAAAGGCGAAGACCACCTGAGTTTCAAGTTGGAGACCACATATTTATGAAAGTTTCGCCTACTACTGGCATTGGTAGGGCGTTAAAGGTGAAAAAGCTTAGCCCAAGGTATATTGGTCCTTTCGAGATCTTGTCTAAGATTGGGCCAGTAGCGTATCAAATAGCTTTACCCCCAAGTTTGAGTAGACTACATGATGTCTTCCACGTCTCACAGCTGAAGAAATATCAACCTGATCCAGAACATGTGATTGAATATGAAGAGGTTGACATGCGAGATGATTTGACGTTTGAGGTCACACCAGACCGAATCATTGATCGACAGGAGAAACAATTAAGACATAGGAGTATTCCATTCATCAAAGTAGTATGGAAGGGGTTATCTCCCAGAGAAGCAACTTGGGAAGCTGAAGAAGACATGAAGAGACGATACCCAGAATTTATGTCTTCATATATGTAACAAATTTCGAGGACGAAATTAATTTTTTACGGGGGGAGAATTGTAACATCCCAAAAATTTAATGCAAGGATTAAATTATAGAAATTAGATAGTAAGCTCAATTTTGGAATCTACAAAATTTAAGGAAACTTAAATTTGACAAAGGGAAAAATTAGGACCTAGTGTGTGTAATTAATAGGATAAAAATATACCTATATGTATTTAAAAAAAATTGACTAACACAAGAGACACATACACACATAACAACTTTCTTCTTTGGATGCATGAGAAGACACGTAGAGCCCCCATGTCACTCCTTCTCTTCTCTTCTTTCTCTCCACATTTGCAACCTAACATACACGTACATGCATGACTCATTCCCTTTCTTTTCTCTCATTTGTCCAACACATACATACAGCACACATAAGGACAGCACATAAGCATACACGTTCAGCCTCCCCAAGATAAATAAACACCTCTCACCTCTTCATTCATCCAACAAGTTCAGCAAAGAAAAACACAGAAAACACAGCAGAAAAACTGAGAGAGAGAGAGGAAGAACAAGCTCCAAATCTCACACACAACATCATAAACGTGTTTAGGTAAGTTTCTTCTAATTTAACCTTGGATTTCCATTGGATTAGTGGTTGTTTTCTGGGTTGCATGTGAGTTTTATCAACTCTGTTTTGGTCGCCGGAAAACAGAGGTTTTATCGGAAACTTTCAGAAGCTCACACGGAGGCTACAGATGGATTTTTCATCTGGTTCTTTTTGATATGGAAATTTTAGGATGCGTAGTATGAAATAGAATCAAGAAGAGCTCAATTTGGTGTCAAAACGAATAAGTTATCAATTTTTGAAGTTAGACTGTCCAAAACTGATGTTCATCAGCGTCAGTCAGTTTCGTGTGGCTTTATGACCAACCCAATCACATCCATTATTTACGAAAATTTACAGGTAGATAGTAGACATAACAAGCTTTAAAATTAGTGGTAGAATGCATCATTTGGATATCTGTAGAGAGAGTTATGATTTTTGAAAGATGGGTTTAGAAACAGGTGCAATCCTGAACGTCCAGACTCTAGTAGTTGATTTCGTGGTGTTTTTGAATTATTTAATCTTTTCCAATGGCCATGAAAATTTCCAGAATTGAAGTACATAGTCTTATCTTTAACTTTGTATATAGTTTGTGTTAATTGGATTAGTATACTAAGAGATATGAATTTTTGAAGTCAGTTGCTCTCAAAATGTATTTCTGGAAAACAGTTTGTTTGTGTCGAACGTTTGGAACATCAAAACTTGCCAAAAAATTATGAAACTCTCCAGATTTAAAGTAGACATCCATATCTTTAATTTGACGGGTAGAACATAATTTTTGGACAAATATATTAGGAGATATAGATTTTTAAAGTCATGCTATGTTTCTGGAGACTAATCTGGAATAGGGGTATTTCGGGAAATTCTGGGAGTAATATGGTAAATCTGGGTAGATTTTGATATTTTTCCATGAAACTATATTTCAATAGCTTCATGTAGGCTTTGGACCCAGTCAATTTCGATTTTTCTAGAATTAGTTATGATTTTTCAACGTTAATTGAAAAATCTGCCAATTTGCTGAAGAATAGTAAAATTACACTATGCAAAATTATATAGTGTATAAGCCACTGAAACTAAGATAATCGGCAGATTATGATTAAAGATAGTAGTAATACAAGTAATAACCAATTACTTGTTAATTTTAATTCATAGGAACTGGTAAAAGCCCGAGCCGAAGAAAAAGTTTTGGATAAACAGTTGGACTGAAAAAGGACCCAGGTAGTAATTCTTTCTCTCATGCACTATGTGATTATTTATATGATGTGTATGCCATTTTCTGTAACATGACAGTGCCTGTGGCACAACACGCGAATAAGCCAGGGTCTAAACATATCGTTTGACCATGGACACGAGTTTAGCCGGGGTTGCAAACAGTCGTTTGGCCTTGGACAGTATGCATACAACATGAGTTAGCATTTTACATATCATGGTGCATTGCATATTTATTTATCATATTTTATATGACTGATTGTATATTACTACTGAGATTCATTCGAATCTCACCCTTTTTCAACATCTAAAAATATTCCAGCAAAGGACAGCGGCTCTAAGGGCAAAACCGTAATTACTGGCGACTGAAGGTCCGGTCCTAGCCAGGAGTTACATCTGATTATCTTTAGTTGTAGAATTTATTTCTTTTGTACTCTGTATGTATTTTTCAACCTATATGTGGATTTTCTGTAATATCAGTAAGTACTTATTATCAGTATAGTTTCACTATTTCTGTTTGCCATCTGAACGACGCATTTATTAAATAGCGAATATCAGAATATTAAGGGGTTTGACAATTTTGGTATCAGAGCTATGCGGTTCTGGCAATATCAGAATAATATACTGATATAAGTATGTGAAATTTACCTTTTCCTCATTTTCGATATAGTGAATCATAAAGATGGCAATAATAAGAGGCGGTAGAGTCGGCGGTAGAGGTCGAGGTAGAGGTCGCGGCAGAGGCCGGGGCAGAGGAAGACACGGAAATATTAGTGAAGAACCAAACACTAGACCCGACCCAATACAACAACTGATGGGGATGATGCTGGAGCAATAGAATGCTTTGAACGAACTTCGAAATGAAGTGAGGGAAAGACAACAAAAACGAAATGCTGATGAAGAAGCCCATAATGATAATCCTGATGGACAGGACGGAGGTCATCTACAGCCTCCTGTGCCTGAGCCGGTGGTGCCTGAAGCTCCGATTGTTGAAGCCGAGAGTATGCAGACTTGGGTAACCCGAATGAAACAACATCAATTGACTGTTTTCACAGGAAAGTTTGATCCGGAAGATGCAGAGAACTGGCTATTCCGTTTGGAGAAAATATTCAGAATCTTGGAGTGCCCTGACAACATTAAAGCCCGTCTAGCCATCTATAAGCTGGAGGGAGAAGCTGATCGCTGGTGGGAAAGCATTGAAGCAATCCTGCAAGAAAGGAACATTCCTCTGACATGGGAAGTGTTTCAAGAGAAATTTAATGAGAAATATTTTCCTCGATCAGTGAGACTGGCCAAAGAAACTGAGTTCCTGGCTATTCTGCAGGGTGATAAGGAAAGTTTTGATGACTACCTGACCAGATTTACTCGTCTATCCCGATACTCTTCCTACTCAAAAGTATGTAATAACGAAGGATTGAGTTCGGATATGATGATACGTGGATTGAAGCCAGAGCTAAAAGAAAAATTTGTTTCCAAACATTTCAAACAATTTAACAAGGCAGTTGAGGAGTGTCGAATTACTGAACACAACCTGCTAGAGTTACAAAGCCACAGGAGTACTAGTAATAAAAATACTTTTGGTGGCGGAAATTCTTTTCAGAAGCGCCAATATCAGGGTGGTTCTTCAAGCGGCAGTAATAAGAAACCTAATCAGTTTGACAGTCGAGGCAGTCAAAGACCCCCTGGGAACAGAATGTGCAGACACTGTGGTAAGCCCTATCATTATGGTCAGACTTGTAGCCAAGCAAAGCAAGTGTCAACACCAACAGGACAGGTTATTTGCTATAACTGCCACAAGCCAGGGCATTATGCCAAGGATTGTCGACAGAGACCTGAACCTAGAGATCCGAGGCAGCAAATGCAGGGTAGAGTTTTTGCATTGACACAAGAAGAGGCCCGAAAATCACCAGAGCTGATTAAAGGTATAATTTCTCTTAATGGCAATCTAGTACAAGCATTGTTTGATTCAGGAGCTAGTCATTCATTTATTGCATATGATTGTGTAATACGACTAGGCTTAAGCATGTATAGGTTACCATATGACTTGACGGTATCCACGCCTACGGGTAACGGGTTCGTCACCACAGAAGTTTGTTTAAATTGTATAGTTAATGGTGAGGGGCTTGAGTCTACAGTAGACTTGATTTGTTCGCCATTGAAACAACTCGAAGTCATTCTCGGAATCAACTGGCTAACTGCAAATAATGTATTGTTAGACTGTGGAAGGAAAAGGGTCATTTACCCTAATCCACTAGTTAAACCCAACACGGAAATCAACCTGAACTTTCTCTCCACAGTTGAGGCTGAGAAATGTTTACGTAAAGGCTGTCAGGGATATATAGTGTTTTTCTCTATGCAATCAGAGGCTGGAATAGCATTAGAGAGTATCCCTATTGTAAATGAATTTTCAGATGTATTTCCAGAGGATATTAGTGGATTACCCCCAGACAGGGAAGTGGAGTTTACAATTGATACTAAGCCTGGAGCAGAACCAATATCAAAAGCCCCATACAGAATGGCACCAAGTGAGATGGCGGAATTGAAAAAGCAGATTGAAGAACTGCTAGAGAAAGGGTTCATCAGACCCAGTGTTTCGCTATGGGGAGCTCCAGTACTTTTCGTGAAAAAGAAAGATGGAAGCCTACGACTCTGTATTGATTACAGAGAGTTAAACAAGGTGACTGTTAAAAACAAATATCCGCTTCCTAGAATTGATGACTTGCTTGATCAACTATCGGGAGCTTGTGTGTTCTCAAAGATTGACCTGAGATCAGGCTATCACCAACTCAGAGTAAAGGCAGAAGATGTGTCAAAGACTGCTTTCAGAACACGATATGGTCATTACGAGTTTCTGGTAATGCCATTTGGGTTGACCAATGCACCGGCAGTATTTATGGACTACATGAATCGAATTTTTCGTCCACACTTGGACCAATTCGTGGTAGTCTTTATTGATGACATTCTGATATACTCCCAAAGTAAAGCAGAACATGAATACCACTTGAGAGTTGTATTAAACACGTTGAGAAGTAAGCAACTCTATGCCAAGCTAAGCAAATGTGAGTTTTGGCTTTCAGAAATGAAATTTCTGGGTCATGTAGTCTCACAGCAAGGGGTCTCAGTGGAACCAAACAAGGTAGAAGCAGTACTGAACTGGAAGAGGCCAGAAACTGTATTTGAGATACGTAGTTTTCTGGGTCTTGCAGGTTATTACAGGCGATTTATACAAAATTTCTCCAGAATAGCTTTGCCATTGACAAAGTTAACACGAAAAACTCAACCTTTTGTGTGGGACAACAGTTGTGAGAAGAGCTTCACAGAGCTGAAACAGAAATTAACAACAGCACCAGTGCTAACAATCTCAGATCCACAGTTGACCTTTGTTGTCTACACAGATGCCTGTGGGCATGGATTGGGATGTGTTTTGATGCAACAAGGCCGAGTAGTGGCATATGCATCTCGTCAGCTGAAGCCTCACGAACAAAAATATCCTACACATGATCTTGAGTTAGCGGCAATTGTATTTGCACTAAAAATCTGGAGACATTATCTCTATGGGGTGACTGTAGAGTTGTACTGTGACCACAAGAGCTTAAAGTATTTATACGATCAGAAAGAGCTCAATATGCGGCAGCGCAGGTGGATGGAGTTACTTAAAGACTATAATCTAGAGATCAAGTATCATCCAGGCAAGGCTAATGTAGTAGCAGATGCATTGAGTCGTAAAACAATATAGGTAGCAGCCCTGATGATTCATGAGCAAAAGCTGATTGAAGATTTTAGGGATCTTAATCTGTCTAACCAGATCATGATTAACAGCAGTAATATCAGTCAGATTGAGAATGATCTAAGAGTAGTTATAGAAGAAGCTCAGATGCAAGATAAACACGCACAGTCTATTAGAGACATGATTACAAAGGGAGACACTCAGGAA
Source organism: Albizia julibrissin (assembly GCA_037074505.1). NCBI lineage: Eukaryota > Viridiplantae > Streptophyta > Magnoliopsida > Fabales > Fabaceae > Albizia > Albizia julibrissin. The sequence goes on along the minus strand of CM073486.1, from coordinate 18,505,376 downwards.
TATGACTTGTCACCAAGTGGGTTAGTCAGATACAAGAAACGAATATATGTTCCACCACAACCTGAGTTGAAAAGACAAATCATGGAAGAAGCACACAAGAGTAAATATACTCTGCATCCAGGAGCAACTAAGATGTACCACAATTTGAAATCCACATATTGGTGGCCAGGCATGAAAAAGGATGTGACAAGGTTTGTTGCTTGTTGCCTTACATGTCAGAAAGTCAAAGCTGAGCACCAACGACCTTCAGGACTACTGCAAAACCCTGCAATTCCTGAGTGGAAATGGGAGAGCATTACTATGGATTTCGTGACAGGATTACCAAAAGTCCGAAACCATGATGCCATCTGGGTGATTGTAGATCGATTCACGAAGACAGCTCATTTTCTCCCAATCAGCATTCACTACTCTCCCGATAAACTTGCAGACATATATATCAAGGAGATAGTTCGTTTACATGGTACACCAAAGAACATCATATCTGATAGAGATCCTCGGTTCACTTCCAAATTTTGGAAGGCGGTACACGAGGCTTTGGGTACTAAGCTCCGATTCAGTACGGCCTATCATCCTCAGACAGACGAACAAACTGAGAGAACAATTCAGACATTAGAAGATATGCTCAGAGCATGCGTGATTGATTTCAAAGGTAGTTGGGACCAATTCCTTCCTTTGGCGGAATTCGCATACAATAACAGTTATCATTCGAGCATTCAAATGGCTCCCTATGAAGCGTTGTATGGAAGGAAGTGCCAATCACCCTTATGCTGGGCAGAATTATCCGAGAGGCAGATGTACGGGCCAGATATTGTTGATCAAACAACAGAGCAAATAAAGTTGACTAAGCAGAGGTTACTAGCTGCACAAAGTCGACAGAAGAGCTATGCTGACAAAAGGCGAAGACCACCTGAGTTTCAAGTTGGAGACCACATATTTATGAAAGTTTCGCCTACTACTGGCATTGGTAGGGCGTTAAAGGTGAAAAAGCTTAGCCCAAGGTATATTGGTCCTTTCGAGATCTTGTCTAAGATTGGGCCAGTAGCGTATCAAATAGCTTTACCCCCAAGTTTGAGTAGACTACATGATGTCTTCCACGTCTCACAGCTGAAGAAATATCAACCTGATCCAGAACATGTGATTGAATATGAAGAGGTTGACATGCGAGATGATTTGACGTTTGAGGTCACACCAGACCGAATCATTGATCGACAGGAGAAACAATTAAGACATAGGAGTATTCCATTCATCAAAGTAGTATGGAAGGGGTTATCTCCCAGAGAAGCAACTTGGGAAGCTGAAGAAGACATGAAGAGACGATACCCAGAATTTATGTCTTCATATATGTAACAAATTTCGAGGACGAAATTAATTTTTTACGGGGGGAGAATTGTAACATCCCAAAAATTTAATGCAAGGATTAAATTATAGAAATTAGATAGTAAGCTCAATTTTGGAATCTACAAAATTTAAGGAAACTTAAATTTGACAAAGGGAAAAATTAGGACCTAGTGTGTGTAATTAATAGGATAAAAATATACCTATATGTATTTAAAAAAAATTGACTAACACAAGAGACACATACACACATAACAACTTTCTTCTTTGGATGCATGAGAAGACACGTAGAGCCCCCATGTCACTCCTTCTCTTCTCTTCTTTCTCTCCACATTTGCAACCTAACATACACGTACATGCATGACTCATTCCCTTTCTTTTCTCTCATTTGTCCAACACATACATACAGCACACATAAGGACAGCACATAAGCATACACGTTCAGCCTCCCCAAGATAAATAAACACCTCTCACCTCTTCATTCATCCAACAAGTTCAGCAAAGAAAAACACAGAAAACACAGCAGAAAAACTGAGAGAGAGAGAGGAAGAACAAGCTCCAAATCTCACACACAACATCATAAACGTGTTTAGGTAAGTTTCTTCTAATTTAACCTTGGATTTCCATTGGATTAGTGGTTGTTTTCTGGGTTGCATGTGAGTTTTATCAACTCTGTTTTGGTCGCCGGAAAACAGAGGTTTTATCGGAAACTTTCAGAAGCTCACACGGAGGCTACAGATGGATTTTTCATCTGGTTCTTTTTGATATGGAAATTTTAGGATGCGTAGTATGAAATAGAATCAAGAAGAGCTCAATTTGGTGTCAAAACGAATAAGTTATCAATTTTTGAAGTTAGACTGTCCAAAACTGATGTTCATCAGCGTCAGTCAGTTTCGTGTGGCTTTATGACCAACCCAATCACATCCATTATTTACGAAAATTTACAGGTAGATAGTAGACATAACAAGCTTTAAAATTAGTGGTAGAATGCATCATTTGGATATCTGTAGAGAGAGTTATGATTTTTGAAAGATGGGTTTAGAAACAGGTGCAATCCTGAACGTCCAGACTCTAGTAGTTGATTTCGTGGTGTTTTTGAATTATTTAATCTTTTCCAATGGCCATGAAAATTTCCAGAATTGAAGTACATAGTCTTATCTTTAACTTTGTATATAGTTTGTGTTAATTGGATTAGTATACTAAGAGATATGAATTTTTGAAGTCAGTTGCTCTCAAAATGTATTTCTGGAAAACAGTTTGTTTGTGTCGAACGTTTGGAACATCAAAACTTGCCAAAAAATTATGAAACTCTCCAGATTTAAAGTAGACATCCATATCTTTAATTTGACGGGTAGAACATAATTTTTGGACAAATATATTAGGAGATATAGATTTTTAAAGTCATGCTATGTTTCTGGAGACTAATCTGGAATAGGGGTATTTCGGGAAATTCTGGGAGTAATATGGTAAATCTGGGTAGATTTTGATATTTTTCCATGAAAATATATTTCAATAGCTTCATGTAGGCTTTGGACCCAGTCAATTTCGATTTTTCTAGAATTAGTTATGATTTTTCAACGTTAATTGAAAAATCTGCCAATTTGCTGAAAAATAGTAAAATTACACTATGCAAAATTATATAGTGTATAAGCCACTGAAACTAAGATAATCGGCAGATTATGATTAAAGATAGTAGTAATACAAGTAATAACCAATTACTTGTTAATTTTAATTCATAGGAACTGGTAAAAGCCCGAGCCGAAGAAAAAGTTTTGGATAAACAGTTGGACTGAAAAAGGACCCAGGTAGTAATTCTTTCTCTCATGCACTATGTGATTATTTATATGATGTGTATGTCATTTTCTGTAACATGACAGTGCCTGTGGCCCAACACGCGAATAAGCCAGGGTCTAAACATATCGTTTGACCATGGACACGAGTTTAGCCGGGGTTGCAAACAGTCGTTTGGCCTTGGACAGTATGCATACAACATGAGTTAGCATTTTACATATCATGGTGCATTGCATATTTATTTATCATATTTTATATGACTGATTGTATATTACTACTGAGATTCATTCGAATCTCACCCTTTTTCAACATCTAAAAATATTCCAGCAAAGGACAGCGGCTCTAAGGGCAAAACCGTAATTACTGGCGACTGAAGGTCCGGTCCTAGCCAGGAGTTACATCTGATTATCTTTAGTTGTAGAATTTATTTCTTTTGTACTCTGTATGTATTTTTCAACCTATATGTGGATTTTCTGTAATATCAGTAAGTACTTATTATCAGTATAGTTTCACTATTTCTGTTTGCCATCTGAACGACGCATTTATTAAATAGCGAATATCAGAATATTTAGAGGTTTGACATAAGAGGTAATAGATAACTAGTTTATGGAGATTAAGAAAATTGGTTAAGTTTGATATTTACACACACACTAGGTGTGCAAAATTATATATATATATATATATATATATATATATATACGCTTTTTAAATGTAAGAGCTAATAGATAACCACTTTATGGAGATTAAGAAAACTGGTTAAGTTAGATATATATAAAAAGTATGTGTTGGTTTCCCTAAGATAATCCTTAAATCATTTGCAATGCAAACACTTTTTAGTATATGCAATCAATATGAACTGTTTGGAAAAGATTATAAATTTGGGGAATAAAGCTGATACAATTGGGGTTTTATATTTATGCTAAAAGCAAGCCTCTCAATTAGCTCATATATTTAGTGTTGTAAATTTTTTGTGTGAGTATGTTAAAGGAAGAAGTCTTATATAACTTAAGGTTAGGAACTACCTCGTATATAATTAAATATGAGCTTGAATTAGTAAAAAGACATACAATAGGAGTCTTCGAACTGACCATTAGAGTTTTAATTAACCGATTTTAATAAATTTAAATGGTTTTATTACATTAAGTTATTGTTTTGTAACTTTCATTTTAATTGTCACTAAGCCATAATTAATAATCATTATTGATGCTCAACGGTCACATGTTTTCTTTCTGTAAAAGACAGTGCAGGGTTTAAGATTAGAAATTAGAATTGAGCACCGAGGTTAGGTGACACCAAGATCTATCCCTAAGCTCCTCTCTTCTCTCTTTTTCTAAGTTACACTATTATCTTTCTGCTGTTCTGTCACTCTGCTTTGTGCAGAAAGGTTCATTTTATCCTGAGAAGTGGAGAGTGTCGTTTCCTAATTCACTAGGGGGTTGTGGAATATCTTTTAAAAACAATGTACTTAGGTGTGACTCAAACTATTCTTTTATTGTGTTTTTAAGAGCAATATTGCTAACTATCTATACAGTGTTTGTTGCTGCCAACATTCAGGACAACTGGCTTCTACATTTAGGACAAGAGGGGTACGACAAAACTTAGATTCATTTTCTTATATCCACCATTAGGTCTAATTCTTCAATTAAATACTGTCATGTGTGATTTTTTATCATTAATAGTGGTCCAACAGAATTTCAAAATTCTACCAATATAAATTTTTATTATTAAGAAAAGTCTAGATGGCAAGATTTGTTAGAGAATAGGACCTAATAGATATAAGCAAATGAATGTAAGCTTGCCTATACATATAGAAAATGAAAAGAGAGAGATATGTATGCATGCAAAGGTGCAAGTTGCAAACACAATCATTTTTTCAACTCTTTTCAAATCAGTTAAATACATTATATATGTAGATTATTCAATTTAGTTTTATCCACTTGTTATATGTTTCTCACGTACAACTAATTAAATATGGCCATGCAATTAAATAAGACAATAAAATATTTTAGGCAGACAATATTCTAGAACATGAACTGATTAATACGTCAATTAATATTTTTTTGATACACATACGTCAAATAATATTAATAATTAATAAATTGATAGAAAGCAAGAAAAATAGATTAATTTACATATCAATTTGGATAAGGAGAGAAAATTGGGAGCATTTAAAACTAGAAGAAAAATAACACGTACGGTTCTTTAATGTGAGTGACCCTAAAATATTGAATTCATAAAAATTTTCATAATACTAATAAAATAATCTAATAAATATGATGTATCAAAGACAACAATATTATAAAACCCATTAATAATGATTGATAAATATTTTAAATAAGATATATAAACTCGAGTCAGGTAAGACTAACCTAGGTTCCAGCTGGTCAATCCATCCCAATCTTCAAGACCAACCCTGTCTCCTGAGTAAGACTGAAGGATGTTGTGTGTTTACTAGAATAGTACTTACTTTAAAAAATAAATAAATTATCGAAGGAATTTGGTGTCAAAATTTCTGTCATCAATCAGTTTAGTCATGGAATTTAGCCCCTAATTATTTAGTGACAATACGATTTGTAAAAGACTTTTAAAATTTTGTCGCTAATTTATTTATTTATTTATTTATTTTTGTAGTATATTACTTGTTCTCTTCCAGCTAAGGTTTAGCTTGCGTTTGTATATATCTCCAAAAAAAAAAAATATGTGGACATGTTTTCCCCCAATCTTTTTTCTTAAATAATGAAAGTAACTTTGAAAAGAAAACTCTTTTAAATTTGTCCATTAAATGTTTCACTATATTATTCCCTCCTTCCTCCGATTTGCATCCTTCCTTCTTAAAGTAATGTTATATATTCTTAATTTTAGAATCATTTTAATTTTTTTGAAATCATTGTATAAAAATAATTTCATTTTAATTTCATTTAGTAAATATGATAGATGAATAATAATTTCATTATATATAAATATATTTTTTAAAAAAATTAAGATTGTTATTATCAATGTGAAATTAACTACTTTTCTATCTCCCTTGTTTTCTCCTATATATACAAGGAGAGAAAATCACTTCTCCCCACTTCTCTCTTCTTTCCCTTCCCCCCCCCCCCTCTCCATTTTCTCTTCTTTGCCAATCATAAGGTTAATATGACAAAAACTTGCACCAATAGTAATTAACGAGTACATACACAATTCAATTCGTCTGAAATTTATCCCAAATATTTATATATAGTGGAATCAAAGCGACCCTATACACATCCTCCACTAAGTAAATACATCAAATCTATGAATATAAGAAAGGAACTAATAGTAGCTTTCACCATTAGGAACATCATAGCAGAACTTTAAATAAATCGAAACCTGTTTACCCTTCTAATGTTCAAATGAATCAAGCCTTTTTTTTTCTCTTTTTTCTTCTTTTCGTTAGATACAAGGTAAAAAAATAACTAATTCTGGTTTGATGTGAATGATAAGAACTCTAATAATATAATTACCAATTAAGCAACTATTACTATTCAATTCTCAATCCCTTATGTATGTATAGAGCAATCTAGTTGAAAAAGGTAGATAATTTGCTTTCAATGGTGAAATATTAGTCTCTATTGCAAACCAAGAAAAAGAAATAACAATACTTTTTAAAGTCGACCTAAAGCACTAGGCTCCCACCAGGTGGAATTTGAAAAGGAACATATATATATATATATATATATATATATATATGCACCTTTACTCTTGCAAGTGAAGATGCTATTCCAATACTTAAATCTATGACCATAATGTCACATTACAACAACCTTACCACTGCTCCAGTTAATAATACTCTTTGTTCATACCAAAAGTAAAAGAAAATAAATTAAAAGAAATGAGGTTAATTAAAGTTAAAAGTTATTATTAAAATTCTTCAGTTCACTTACAATCTTCAAAGTTAGGTGCTTAATATCATATACATAATTCTAACTATATGAAAACTGTCAAACCCCTTAACATTTCGATATTCACAAGAGTGACAAGCATAAAGTTCCACAAGGCATACAGAAACAATGGAAATAATACTGATATTAAGTACAAGTTTACATTACAAGAGAATTTCCGTAGGGTTTGAAAATATACACAAATGTACAAAGCATTCATAAGTAGTAAAGAGTACAAGCATAAATAACTATTGCAGCAACAGAGAGCTCTGGGTTCGTAAACTCTGGGAGCCGCCTGCTTCAGCTGTAAGGTTTTGTATTTTGGAAAAAGAATGAGATTTGAGGGAATCTCAGTAGCAACATGCTTACAAACATATAGAATGTGAACATGGATATACAATGTCATGTCATGTAAGATGATCAAATGATATGTGTACACTTGCCAAAGGTCAAACTACATGTTTTCCCTTGGTCGACTTAACGCCCATGTTGGGTCCCTGACCACAACATGGCAGATTGGTGTGTCTAGGACACTAGCTCATGTTACAGAGAATGACTTCAAACATACAAATAATCACATAAGATATGCAAGAAGAAGTTTCTACCTGAATCTTTTCCAAACTTGCACGTTTATCCTACTTTTGGATTTTGACTCGGGCTATGTCCAATTCCTATCATCATTAAAGTTATAAGTAATTGGTTATTACTTGTAGCATTATCTCCATTAAATGGTATGCTGCTAGTTATTTAATGCAGTTAATATAGTTTCTGCATAATACAACTCTGTACAGTTCAGTTTCACTGTTTTCCAAAAAACTGATAGCTTGGTTAGCCAACTTTGGAAATTCATAATTAATTCTAAAAAATTTTAAATTTGACTGATTCCAAAGCCAAAACGAAGCTCTTTCAATGTAACTTTGAGGAAAAATAGTTAGGTTTGCTCACTGTAATCATATAATTCCAAGTAATTCATCAAACATCACTAATCCATATAGCATTCTAGAAAACAGGACATAAATTCAAAAATTCATATCGCCTAATATACTTATCCAAAAATTACAAACTACCTATTAAATTAAATCTATATATCTCTACATTAATTCTGGAAAGTTTCAGAATTTTTTGACAAGGTTTGGTTAATAAAACACCACGCACAATGCTACAAAACAAAACCAACATATGTACACACAAACTTCATAAATTTCCAAATTGGCATACAATCATCCAAAAATCATAAACACTTGCATACCTACCCAATTTTTCCTTTTAAAGTTAATGGAATCATCAAAATTACCAAATTCCAACTCCTTCCTCACGTCACCCACAGAACAGAAAGTTAGGGTTTCTAGAAGCAACTTGTTGTTTCTTTGTTTTCTCTTATTTAATCACTTTCTTTCTAGTTCTAATCACATGATTAGCTATTTAAAAACTAAATGGAAATATTTAGAGGGAATTTGGGTAGCATTTACCCATGATTATGCTTCAGTCCATAATTGCAAAATGTAACATCCCAAAAATTTAATGCAAGGATTAAATTATAGAAATTAGATAGTAAGCTCAATTTTGGAACCTACAAAATTTAAGGAAACTTAAATTTGACAAAGGGAAAAATTAGGACCTAGTGTGTGTAATTAATAGGATAAAAATATACCTATATTTATTTTAAAAAAAATTGACTAACACAAGAGACACATACACACATAACAGCTTTCTTCTTTGGATGCATGAGAAGACATGTACAGCCCCCATCCATGCATTGTCACTCCTTCTCTTCTCTTCTTTCTCTCCTCATTTGCAACCAAACATACACGTACATGCATGACTCATTCCCTTCCTTTTCTCTCATTTGGCCAACACATACATACAGCACACATAAGTACAGCACATAAGCATACACGTTCAGCCTCCCCAAGATAAATAAACATCTCTCACCTCTTCATTCATCCAACAAGTTCAGCAAAGAAAAACACAGAAAACACAGCAGAAAAACTGAGAGAGAGAGAGGAAGAACAAGCTCCAAATCTCACACACAACATCATAAACGTGTTTAGGTAAGTTTCTTCTAATTTAACCTTGGATTTCCATTGGATTAGTGGTTGTTTTCTGGGTTGCATGTGAGTTTTATCAACTCTGTTTTGGTCGCCGGAAAACAGAGGTTTTATCGGAAACTTTCAGAAGCTCACACGGAGGCTACAGATGGATTTTTCATCTGGTTCTTTTTGATATGGAAATTTTAGGATGCGTAGTATGAAATAGAATCAAGAAGAGCTCAATTTGGTGTCAAAACGAATAAGTTATCAATTTTTGAAGTTAGACTGTCCAAAACTGATGTTCATCAGAGTCAGTCAGTTTCGTGTGGCTTTATGACCAACCAAATCACATCCATTATTTACGAAAATTTACAGATAGATAGTAGAGATAACAAGCTTTAAAAGTAGTGGTCGAATGCATCATTTGGATATCTGTAGAGAGAGGTATGATTTTTGAAAGATGGGTTTAGAAACAGGTGCAATCCTGAACGTCCAGACTCTAGTAGTTGATTTCGTGGTGTTTTTGAATTATGTAATATTTTCCAATGGACATGAAAATTTCCAGAATTGAAGTACATAGTCTTAGATTTAATTTGGTATATAGTTTGTGTTAATTGGATTAGTATACTAAGAGATATGAATTTTTGAAGTCAGTTGCTCTCAAAATGTATTTCTGGAAAACAGTTTGTTTGTGTAGAACGTTTGGAACATCAAACCTTGCCAAAAAATTATGAAACTTTCCAGATTTAAAGTAGACATCCATAGCTTTAATTTTACGGGTTGAACATAATTTCTGGACAAGTATATTAGGAGATATAGATTTTTAAAGTCATGCTATGTTTCTGGAGACTAATCTGGAATAGGGGTATTTCAGGAAATTCTTGGAGTAATATGGTAAATCTGGGTATATTTTGATATTTTTCCATGAAACTATATTTCAATAGCTTCATGTAGGCTTTAGACCCAGTCAATTTCGATTTTTCTAGAATTAGTTATGATTTTTCAAAGTTAATTGAAAAATCTGCCAATTTGCTGAAGAATAGTAAAATTACACTATGCAAAATTATATAGTGTATAAGCCACTAAAACTGAGATAATCAGCAGATTATGATTAAAGATAGTAGTAATACAAGTAATAACCAATTACTTGTTAATTTTAATTTATAGGAACTAGTAAAAGCCCGAGCCGAAGAAAAAGTTTTGGATAAACAGTTGGACTGGAAAAGGACCCAGGTAGTAATTCTTTCTTTCATGCACTATGTGATTATTTATATGTTGTGTATTTCATTTTCTGTAACATGACAGTGCCTGTGGCACAACACGCGAATAAGCCAGGGTCTAAACATATCGTTTGACCATGGACACGAGTTTAGCCGGGGTTGCAAACAGTCGTTTGGCCTTGGACAGTATGCATACAACATGAGTTAGCATTTTACATATCATGGTGCATTGCATATTTATTTATCATATTTTATATGATTGATTGTATATTACTACTGAGATTCATTCGAATCTCACCCTTTTCCAACATCTAAAAATATTCCAGCAAAGGACAGCGGCTCTAAGGGCAAAACCGTAATTACTGGCGATTGAAGGTCCGGTCCCAGCCAGGAGTTACATCTGATTATCTTTAGTTGTAGAATTTATTTCTTTTGTACTCTGTATGTATTTTTCAACCTATATGTGGATTTTCTGTAATATCAGTAAGTACTTATTATCAGTATAGTTTCACTATTTCTGTTTGCCATCTGAACGACGCATTTATTAAATAGCGAATATCAGAATATTAAGAGGTTTGACACAAAACAAGAGAAAACATAGCAAATACCACCAACAACTTGATACAAGACAAGAGGATTAAGTTTTGGTGATTACCTCTTGATTTCTTGTGATTTCTCTCTCTAAAATGTCTCAGCCCCCCTCTCTAAACCTCTGATTAACCTTTCTAATCATGGTATTTAAAGAGCAGAAGAGATTAGTAGAGGTTCCTACATGATTTGGAAGCAAAATCTTCAAGTATTTATGCTTCTTACCTTGATTTTTGGAAAAACCCTAAGCTCTTCTCGCTTCTTGAGCTCCTTCACGCCTCAACCTCTCTCTCACTCTAACTAGTTCTGTTTTGCACGGGAAATGAAGAGGAAAAGATGAAGAGTTGGATAATATATTAAGTTGATCAATTGCTTTAACACATGTGGCATTTTTGATTGGTCCACATATTGACTTTGGTATAAAATGTTTCCATTTCCCTTCATGCTTCTTTATTCCACCGTAAATGCATAAGGAAAGAAAGGGAAATATTGATCTTGAGCAATCCTATTGCCATCTTACAAATTATTGACTTTTGTCCTTTGACTTTTGACTTGTTGATCTTACTTGGTAATAATTTGCCAAAATAGGCTTATTAATGATCAAGTAGCCATTTCTCTCTTTTTAATTCTCATTTAACTCAAATTATTGGGAATATTAGGGGAAAATAATTATTTCTCACTTTATGGCAAAATTACCGTTTTGCCCCTACATTTTATGATTTACCGAAATAAATCATTTCTTGCTCATTCCTTTGGTTTAGCCTAATTTTTGACACTTGAAGAAAGCCATTATTTATGTCATTTTATACTCAAATTTTGGTTACAATATTAGGCCTTTAAGTGGACATTAGTTGCTCCTTTGTGTCCTTGCTTGGCAGAGTTGTGTGTAACCGACAATTGGAATTTTCCGTAAATTGTTGCACACCATAATTCACCATTTTATTCCATTACATATATTAATTACATAGGAGGAATATTGGTGATTAGAAATGGGGTGTTACAAGAACAATGGCCCATTTTTGTTGGAATGGTTTGTACATAGAGGAACCCTATTAGTGAAAAATCTCCTTCTATCATATATTCATATACATGATGATATGCTGCAAGTTTTTTTCTTTTTCTGAATGGACAAGGAGAATTGGTTCTCTCACCCCTTCTCCTAATTTAAGGAGGATAACACTTTTTATTTATATTATCACTTTATTTATAATTTATTTGTCAGGGTGGCTCCTCGTACAAAGAGGTCTATAGCCCAGTCCGACAATAGATGCTCTACAAATTAAATTAAAAGCTTCCTTTGAAGTCTAATCATTTTTTGGTCAAAAAGAAAAAATCCTAGTCTTTTATAAAATGAAAAAAAAAGAAGTGCAATCATTTTTTAATAACAAAAATGTTAAAATATACGTTTCCTTTAAATTTATATAAACTATTACTCTATTTTTTTCAACCCACATGCTCTGCACGAAATTTAATTGCCATGGATTTCATCACAGTTCGACTATGATTGGATCCATAACCTTCCAGTACTTTTTACATATTAAACCATGATTCTAAATATTGATAAGAACAATAAATACATTTTAAGAAAAAAAGAAGAAGATTAATATACAAGTCTATATAATTTCACCTCATTTTTAATTAGGGCCTCATAATTTCCTCAGTTATAGGTTGGTGCTTATAATTGTTAGTGTTAGTAGTTGATGATGCTACTCTCACTCAACATGCACTTAGATTATTTTTCCACAAGGATTTAAAAATCAAAATCAACTAGATGGTTTTTTTTTTTTACGTTGACAATAAATAAATTTTATTCCATTATTTGTTTAGAAAAAACATTTGTTTTATTTTGTATTTTTTGGAACTTATATATATATATATATATATATATATATATATATATATATATATATATATATATATATCGCTTAGTTAGCATTCACAAAAGTTCTAATTAACATATTATAAACATAGAAACTAATAATTTATATAACTGGTAAAGTCTCAGAAGAAAGAAAAAAAAAACTATAGATATGTGATACCTAATTAAAAATTAGGTAAAACTGCAAACACTAATGAATTAAGTTTAAAATAAGGAAAAATCACCATGAGGTCCAAAAGAATATCATCACTAAGAAGTTCAAATAATAAGTGAGGATTATTGACATGTTGTCATTTTCTATATTAGAATTTGTCATTTCTTACTTACTCACTTGTTGTGAGACTTTTTGATAATTAGATTCTTTCCTCGGAACTCATATCATAGTGATCTTCCCAAACAAATAATGCATGGGAAGAAAACAAAGTAGGGAAAATATCATTCAGGTCCTAATTAAGGAAAACAATATCATTACGAGTCTTATAATTTGTCAATTGTAGCACTTTTACTTGTCAATAGGAACTTTTTCGATATTTTTTAATTTTTGGTAACTGGGACCTTAGTAATATTTTCGCAACGAAGTTTGCTGTATTTGGTGGGAATATACACGTGGAAGGAAGCATTATTTAGGTAAAACATTTACTTGTTTGCATGAGTTATTGGCAATAAAACCCATTCCATACCACACCACCTGGTGTCCTTTTCTTTCTCTCTCAGATCACTTTCCTTTTTCTCTCTCTCTCATTCAGTCATTTAAAACGATTCAAAAAGAAAAGAAAAATCGCCATAAATACAAAAGAGAAAAGAAAGTGGAAGAAATTAAAAGCTAGTTATCTCAGCTATATATACTATATTCAGTGTCTGATATTTTTCATCAGAAAGCTCAAGTATCAGCAGGCAGGGGGGGGGGGGAGGAAAGCTACCTCACAGAGATATTGAAGAGAAAGGTAAAGCTTTTCTTTCTTTGTTTTGTTTTTGTTTTTTTGTTTTTTGTTTTTTGTTTTTTGAGTTCTTGTAAAAGAAAATAATATATCCTCGTGAAGGAATGAGCAATAATTAATGAAACCCTTATTGTCGATCGATGGTGAGCTCAGTTTCGTGTTAAAGAGGTTCATGTTTTATAGATCTGTTGGCAGACACAGAATCTTGTTTTTCTTCTTCCCTCTCTGATCGCTTCGATCGAGATCTTAATGTATTTTTTCCAGCTCGTTTAATTTCTCTTGTTCTATTTTCTTCGTCTTCTTGTTTTCTAAGTTATTTTCTTTCATATCCATCTGCTTTCCAATAAACAGAAAAATACAAACAAGTCTTCACTCATCATCGATTCCCGTTTCTCCAATTCCCCATACTCACACTGTAATTAAAAAGCTTTTTCCATTTTTATTTTTTCCGTTTACAAAAACCATTTCTTCTTTGCGAAAAGCCTTTGAGTCTGATCATTATTATTTTGTTCAAACTTTGCATAATTTTGTGTTTAAAAAGCAAATATAGTCTGGTCTATACAGTTTTTCTGCAGGATTCTTTCATATATTCAAGTTTATGACGTCCCTAAGGATAAGTTTTTCTGGGCTAAGAAAGAGAAAAAGAGTCAAAACTCAAACACACTCAATACAGAAAACTAAAAGTAAGTGTGTTTTGTGTGTGTGAGTCTAAGAACCATCTTGTGTTTTCCCCCCTTTTTCTTGAGATATAGCTGGTCAAAACTCAAACATATACACACATTATGCAGAAAAGAGTGTGATGAAAATTAATAGGGCATATATTTAAATAAATATATGTGTTTGTAGTATATCTTATACTTTATATGCATCTCAGAACCATCTTGTTTTTGTCACTTTTCTTAGATCTAGCTGGATTGATTTTGGTTTATCTTGTATGTAAGTAAAAAAAAAAAAGATGAGCTTGAGAGATAATGATAATAATTTGCAGGATAAGATTGGGAAGGGGAAGATACATGTGTGTGTGTGTATAAATACATGTATTTGTAGTATATTATACTATATATGTATCTCAGAACCATCTTGTTTTCTTCATTTTCTTAAGATCTAGCTAGTTTGTGTGTGAGAGAGAGAGAGTGAGGGGGGGGGAAAGAGAAGATGAAACTAAGAGAGAATGGTTATAAAACTCAAAGAATGTGATGAAAATTAAATACATGTTTGTAGCATACTATACTTTATATGCATCTCAGAATCATCATCTTGTTTTTGTATCTTTGTTAATGTAGCTGGATTGATTTTGGTTTGGCTTGTGTGTATGTAAGTGATGAAGAAAAAGAAGATGAAAGTGATAGAGAGAATTATGGTTATAAATTGCAGGAAGGAAGGAGAAGGAGAAGATCGATGGGGAGGGGGAAGATAGAGATAAAGAGGATAGAGAACACAACGAACAGACAGGTGACATTCTGCAAAAGAAGGAATGGGCTTTTGAAGAAAGCTTATGAGCTTTCTGTTCTCTGTGATGCTGAGGTTTCCCTCATCGTCTTCTCCAATCGTGGTCGTCTCTATGAGTACTCCAACAACAAGTAATTATTATTTTCTTCCTCATTATTCTCTGATCTTACACATTTTCTCTATTATTTTTTTTCCAGTTGGATGTGTCTGATGTTGATATATAGTTCATCATTTGTTTTTTTTTTACAGAGCTTTCTTGAATGTTTTGTGTGTGTTTGTTTATTGCTGTGGATATGTAGAAGATGTAAATGGAACTGAATCTGTTATTTGCTTTTAATTTTTGAACAATAGGAGCAAGTTTTAGTAAAGGAGAATCAATGAAAGAGAATTGAAGTTAAGGCTACTTAAGAATTAAAAAAAAAAGTTAGTTCAATTAAATTTTTTTGAAAAAAAATTCTTGTTCTTCTGTTCTTGCATTGTCAATCCCAAAATGCTTCGAGTAGTGTGTCTTCATTAACTATAATTATCTTCTTCTTTATGTCTTCATATGATTTCTGATGTACTACTACCATTCTCACATAATTTCCCATTTCGTTTTTCTGTCAGTTTTTCTCAATCTATCCAAACCAACGTTAAAAGTCTACATTAATTACAGTAATTTTCTTTTAAGAAAATTACACTAATTTTTCCTTAGTATATAGCTTGATGAACCCTGTTTCTGTTCATTCTTGATTTTTTTTTTCAAACAAATGTTTGGTAAAACGGTACTCCCCCTATCCTTATTATAAGGAGCTCAGCATGTTTCATAATATAACAAGTTTTGCCTACCTTATTACTACTTCTGGTGTTTAATATATGAGTTATTTGGGGGCTTAGATTTAACCATGCATCAAATCCACTTTGTTTCCTAAATTTGTAATTTTTTTAAAGTATCCCTATTGATGCACACATTAAAGGGTTTTTATCCAAGGGATTTCTTAATTACTCAAATTAGTTAACTAGCTCTTATATTAAGGACTAGAGATAGTAATTTTTTTCTACATCCTAGTATCCATAAGTATAAAACTTTCTAACTAGTTAACCAATTAACTCCTTATAGTAATGACTTTTATCAAGGGAAATTTTGATATTTTACAAGAAATAACTAATTTTAACAAACTTTATTGACTTATGTAAAGCTATTATTAGGTGCTTAAATAAGGACTGGAGCGAGTAAAATATTGTGAATGTTCGCAACATTCTTTTGAGGTTGAGCTTCTTGATATTTATATGTAATCATTGTATCAACAAAGTCAGAGGCCATGCATTAAATATCGTTCAACACTTTTTTCTCCAATTCGTGGCTAATAATCCTCTCTATTACGTACTGAATCGATATATTGCTATACATTTGTAAAGCAGAATTATTGCTCATCACTTTTCAATAACACATAACCAATCAAAAGATTGATGCTTTTGGGAAACCCTAGTGATCAAAACCAAATATTAAAGTGTAATTTTCATTCAAACCTTTTTTCAATATATGAAATTTTAACCTAAATGATCATAAGTTGTTTAAAGTTTGAAAAGAATATTAATGACCGTGATCGATCATGAAGCAAAAGAAGCTGATAAAGAAGAAAAGGTGAACAAAACGTATATAACTAAAAAGAATAACGTTAATTACTTTCTACTCACTTTTTCATGCACACATGATGTGTTAGAATGATCAGTTATAAGAAAAATAAAACTGTCTTCTTTGATGATGGCTATATCATGGCAAAGGGTACAAAATATTCATAAAAAAATTCGTCAAAAAATTAATTTTGTGATAGATGACTCACAAACATATCTTGCAATAATAATGTCTTTAATTATTTGCCTGTCACAAAAATCAACTTTTGATTATTACATTTTTTATCACATATGCGAGTTTTGGTATGGCAAAGAATTTGAGAAATAAAACTCATGGATTTATCAATAATACTTGCAATAGAGGTAATTTAATTTATCTGTGCGCGTGATTTGATTGATATTGATGATTCTCATGAAGAAACAAAGTTGTCTTGTCTTCTGCTTCAACTTACAGCTTTTTGAACATCATTTTCTTTTTTATTCAATGACCTCAAAGTCATGGAGCGTGATGATTTCAATTGTGTTCTTTTAACATCTCATCAGTTTAGTTATTATGTAACGTAACCTTTCACTTTTACCCTACTCAACATATTTTGCAACACGAGTGAAAATATTTTATCCTTATTTTATATAGCGCGCTCGTACAAACTAAATAATATTAAAACTTCATATACTCGAGTCTGCGGCATTTAATTATAGTTTCAAGTCTTGTGTGTGACATTGATTGAAGCAGGTAGCCATATGTGATGGCTTTGGTGCGCATCATCATTTATCCTTATTATTTCACTATTTATTTATCTTTGAGAAAGATAATTTAAAATTGTTTGCACTAAAGAATTCAAACAAAAAAGATGTGTGTG
Source organism: Albizia julibrissin (assembly GCA_037074505.1). Taxonomy (NCBI): domain Eukaryota; kingdom Viridiplantae; phylum Streptophyta; class Magnoliopsida; order Fabales; family Fabaceae; genus Albizia; species Albizia julibrissin. Next base: position 18,487,770 of record CM073486.1, on the reverse strand, counting down.
TATGTGTTGTTGGCATCACTACCGTACATCGTACAAATTGTTGGCGGCAGCACCTACAGAGACACAATAAAAGTTTAGTTTGAGTGCATGAAGGCATTGTCGTTAAGAGATATTCTGCAACCCCCCTAGTAAAATAAGAAGCATAACTCTTCAGGATAAAACGAATCATTCATGTAGAAAGCAGAGTGACAAAACATCAAAAAGATAATAGTATAACAAAGAATGAGAGAGAGGAGAGGGGCTCAGGGTTAGAGCTTTGTGTCACCTAACCTTGGTTTTCTAACGTCAGTCCCATGCATTGACCTTACTTCATACATTGTCTTTTATAGGCAAAAATCATGTGACCGTTGAGCAAAAATAATGGTCATTAAAGACTGTTTAATGACAATCAAAATAACAGTTACATAACAAGTGTTAATAATGATTTAATATAATAAAACATTTTTAAATGTCTTTAAAACTGGTCAATTAAAACTCCAACGATCATCTTCAATGGCCAGTTCGAAGACTCCTCTTATCAGTCTTTTTACTAACTCAAACTCATTTAATTGTATACTTGAGCGTTTCTAATCTTGAGTTATATGAGACTTCTTCCATTGACACACTCCACACGATATTTACAACATGTGTGTGTGTGTATCGGACAAAACCCGGAAATGGAACATAACTCTGAGTGTGTGTCTGGCTGCTCCTTAGGACATAACTTTCAGAGTGTTACCCAGCTTAAGTAACAGGAGAAATTATCAGAAACTTTATGAAATATCGTTCACCACTTCCCAACAACTTCTTTCACTCATAAAGTTTTGTTTGGTCTGTCTCTGTATGTTTTTTAATTCTTTACTGAAATCAAATTGAGTCCTTTCGTCATTTATTTTGTCCTTTACCTTATTCTTGCATTTACGTGTGGGTATATATATTATTTTAACATAATCTGATTCTTTTGGTAATACATACATACATATATATAGTCTTTAATTAATTGAGTTTATTATGTAGCTATATGAAAGCATCTAGGATTTTTTATGGCAGAGTTTTTGTATGCACCTATATTTCTTATACATAATAACTGTTTCCCAACCTCATGAAATCTTTATATAATTAAGAACTTTAAAGAATATCCTCTAGAATAAAAAAAATCACCTATCTACAATTAAGTTGATAAAAAAAAATCCCCATAAGTAGTATATTATAATTCAAAGGAGATTTTTTTAGGCTAAACTATACAAAACCCTTTAACTTTATATCATATGCATGTAATCACTCTAATAACCTGTGAAACTTTATAGTAAATATTACATTTATTTAGATAATTCCCGTACTATTAGTTCTGTTCATTATTTATCAACAAATGGCTTAGAGTTTAAGAAGTTTATTTACATATAACTCAAATTTTGGAGGGTTATATGCATATAAAAATAATGTTTAAAGGAACATAAAATTGATGATAGTTTTTGGTTTATTTGTATAAGCTTGAAAATTTAGGATGTTTATTATTAAATTTTAAATGTTAATATTTATACATGATTCTAAGTTGATTGAACCCATTTTTTAATATCTGACATAACTTCTCTGATTTGAGCATACGTTATTATAAGCATAGGTGTAACTCTCTCAGTATTAATTTTTCCATCACAAAAGTTTCAACTAGCTACTAAACATAATGTCACCAAGATTAAAAAAAAACTAAACTTAACAGAAATCAAGTTTGTTTCACTTATCTCAGTCTCTAATAGTAATATTTGTATATTTGAATATATCGATATGAATATATACTTCTAGCTCAAAAGAGATTTCTGTTTGAATGAATATATAAATATATATATGCGCGAGCGCGCAGATAGAGTACAGTTACACCGATAAGGAAGTATGCTGTTCAATGAGTTATTTAAAGCAACGATAAGTTTATTTCTAGAAATAGAAGAAATGAGAATCTGGGCCAAATCATCATTTCCCATCATTATTAAGGATTCAAAAGTTTCTCTGCCACATATATATTTGATTCGCATGATCTCTTACAGTTTCTGTGTTTGTTTAGAGAGACAGGGGTTCTTTCTCTCTCTCTCTCTCTCTCTTTTTCTTTTTTTCTTTTTTGCTTGAACTGTTTTGTGAAAAGAAATTAAATAAGCATCTTTTTCTTCTTTGTGTGATATCTTCACCTTTCTGCACCTATTTCTTTCATATAGTTTGATCTTTTTGCTACTGTTCAGAGTTGTTCATATGTATATCTTTCTGTACAAGTTGATAATGATATAGTTGTCATTTAATAACAGCATTCTGAAATCCCTAATACTCTCTTGGCCTAATTAAGGATTTGTTAAAATTGTTTTCACTAAAGAATTCAAACAAAAAAGTCTGTCTGTCTGTGTGTGAGAGAGAGAGACCCAGAAATGGAACATAACTGTGACTGCGTGTCTGGCTGCTCCTTAGAACATAACTTGCGGAGAGTGTTACAGAGATCAAGTAATAAAAGAAATGAGAATCTGTATGAAATATCATTCATCACTCCCCAACAACGTCCTTCACACATGAATTTTTTTTTTTTTTGTCTGTCTCGGAATTTGTTTGAATTCTTTAGTGAAATGAAATTAAGTCTTTTTTTATTTATTATGTTCTTTACCTTATTCTTGCATCTATGTGTGGGGTTATTATTTTCATATAATCTGATTATTTGGGTACTCCCTCCAGTCCTTAATATAAGACATATTTACTTAATTTGATTAGATTAAAGAAGTTTGTTAAGTTTGTTAATATAACATACATTTTCTAAAACAATCCAATCATCTTCCTTAATTTCATCCTTCCCTCTCCTCCTTGATTATGGTTGATGGTGCATCAATAGGGGTAAATTAGGAAAACACTGACAAATATAAAAACTATATCTTATATTTAGGACCAAGATCAATTTTCAAAATATGTCTTATATTAGGGACTAGAGAAGTAATAAATACTGATATATAGTCCTTATTAGTTTAATTAATTATTTGAGTTTATTATGTAGGTGGGTTCTAGATGAATGAAGTATATATCTAGGAGTTATTATGTAAAGTTTTTGTAAAGCGTAGCTTAGAGAAAAAGGGGGGAATATAAAATCAATATATTTCATGAACACCTATTTTTCCAAACTCATGAAATCTTTATATAATCAATAACTTCAAAGAATATTCACTAGAATAAAAATTTTAAAAAACAATCCCTATCTACAATTAAGTTTATTAAAAAAATTGCCAACAAGCATTAGGAAATAAGCATGTATTATTATAATATTATAATGCAAAGGAGAATATTTTAGGCTAAATTATACAAAACCTTTTGTACTTTGTCATGTGCATGCATTCTCTCTAACGTTTGAAACTTTACAATAAATCTTGCATTTTTTTCTGATTGTTCCTATACTTTGGTTCTCTGTTAATTATTTATCTGCAAATAGCTTAAAGTTTAAGGAGTTGATTTGCATATAACTCAAACTTTGGAGTGGTTGTATGCATATAAAAATAATTTTTAAGGGGGATATAAAATTGATGATAGTTATTGGTTTATATGCATAAACTTGAAAATTTAGGATGTTTATTATTCAATTTTAAGGGTTAAGAAAATTATTTATACATTATTCAGAGTTCATTCAAGTTTAATGTAATTTAGCCCCCTTTTTATATCTAATATTAATAATTTGATATATATTTTTAATGATTTTAGAAAACATTAAATCTAAACCGTTCAAATTTCAATTAAAAGGTTGAGATGAGTAATGGAGTAGAAGAGAAGGGGAATTGAATGGTAAGAACATAGAAGGAAAGCCAAGTCTAAATATATACTTCTAACTCAAAAGAGATTTCTGTTTGAATATATATATATATATATATATATATATATATATATATATATAGAGAGAGAGAGAGAGAGAGAGAGGCACACACACAGATAGAGTACAGTTACACCGATAAGGAAGCATGTTGTTCAATGAATGCTTTGAAGCAACAAGAAGTTTATTTCTAGTAATAGAAGAAATGAGAATGTGGGCCAAATAAATCATCATTTCCCAACATCATTATTAAAGGTTCAAAAGTTTCTCTATCACACACACACACACACATATGATTCGCATGATCTCTCTCAGTTTCTGGGTTTGTTTAGAGAGAGAGGGTCCTTTCTTTTTGTTTGAACTGTTTTGTGAAAATAAAAATTAAGCATCTTTTTTTTTTTTTGTGTGATCTTCACCTTTCTGCATATATTTCTTTCATATAATTTGATCTTTTTGCCAGTGTTCAGAGTTGTTCGCATATATGTATCTTTTTAATCACTTTTTGGACAAAGATATATCCATATATAGTCTGTACAAGTTGATATAGCTAGTTGTTATTTAACAACATAATGAAATCCCCAATGAGACCTCTTGACCTAATTAGGGATTTGTTAAAAAGTGTAGGCCTAATTTAGGTTTTTATTATTTTAAGGGAATTTCATTAGGATTTTCCCTTCTTTTTAATTATGCTGTATATATCATATAAGGGTGTGTCAAAGAAAAAGACTCTCCAATATTATTGGACTATTTTAAAATGAAGACATGTATCATGAGAAGTCCTTATAAATTAAAGGATTTGTGTTAGTTCATAAATCAACATGGCTCATGAATTGAATAGATGATTATAACTTTTAATTGAAGATTTGTAGTCTTCAAGAGGTATCACTTCTATATATCAATTCATTGTCTGTATAAATACTCCAATCATGACACCATTTGCATAAGAAGAGAACAAGAAGCCTTGGTAATCTCTTGCTGAGTTCTTTACCTTCTGTTAGTTTATGTAACCCTGCATCTTTACAAGAAGGGTTTGTTTAATCCTAAGGAGATGCCACTTCCTATTGACTGAAGGAGCTGCGGAATATCTCTTTGGACACAACTTGAACCATGTAATTAATTTTTTATTTATTTGCAGAATACACCAACAAATTCTAATCAATAATTTTATTTTAAAGAATCTTTACCATCTTTAAAATTATTAGAAAGTCAATTCACCCCCAGAATGATTTTTTTCCAAAAAAAAAAAATCCAATGAACTGCTACAGCTTAAATACTTTATATGTATAGCTCTTCTTTATAACCTTCTAGGCTATTGTTTGTTTGTCACTAGTGCGGAAATGCATTTTTATACCGGCTAAAAACGCTCTTTAACCCATTTTCCCGGTGTAGAAAGTATTGATAAAAATCATCAAACACTTAGATTAACTAGTAGAGGGTTGTTCTAGCTTAACCAAAAATCTTAAGTTAAAGACTTGAGAATGCAATAGTGTTAGATGGTTGAGGCGGCACCTGAAAAAATGGTCATGTCATGCCTCGAATCTAGATTAATCTGGGCCCATGGAGTTCCTCATGACAAGGGACTGGCCTAGGATCGATAAACCAGTTGTCTTGGTTAACTGGTGCAGTATGTGTTTTTTAATTACACCGATTGGTTGAGTTAAACTGAAAAGGATTGCTGTTTGAATATATATATATATATATATATATATGATACAAAAGTCTCCATGTGTGTGTGCATGCATGTTAATAAGTACTCCTATGTTTTATGAAAATAAATGGGTGTGGATCTATCTACAGTACTTTCTAATGCATGATATCTTCCGAGTTATTATATTTAGATGCCATTTTTCGTCTTTGAATATATATGTCACCTATATTATTTTTTAAAATATTTGGAAACAGCATAAGGTCAACTATTGAGAGGTATAAAAAGGCATGTTCAGACCGTTCAATTACCCCCTCTACTACTGAAATCAATGCCCAGGTATATATTACATATTACTTATATATTATTAAGGCCAAAAAAAATATACACTGACACAGCTACTTATATATGATACATGATGAAACAACATATTAATTAATTAATTAATGTGATATTAATTTTTTGGATGATGATTAGTATTATCAACAAGAATCTGCAAAGCTGCGACAACAGATTCAAATGCTGCAAAGTTCTAACAGGTGACTTCCCTAGTTATTTCCCCTTTAATTAGTTTCTTTCTATAAATCATTCTTATGTGTTCAAAGGTTTTGCATATATGAAAAATAGTGAAGGAATTAATTAAATGTGAATAATATTCATCTCTCTATTGATTATTTTATATATAGCATATATATATATAGTAAGTTACTCATATATGTATAGAGTACTCCATTATTGCTCTTTGAATCAATAAAATTGAGTAGAACAGTAGACATGTGAAAATTCAATAAATATAGTGCATATATATAGGCATGTGAATATAATAATAAAAGAACACTAGATTAACAGGAGATTTATATTGAAAGATTGAATTGATGATTTGATTTTGTGTGTGTGTGTGTGTGTGTGTGTGTGTGTGAATTTCTGAACTTGGAACTTGGATGTAATGTTGTGAGAATGAAGGCACTTGATGGGTGATGCCTTAAGCACTCTGAATGTGAAGGAGCTCAAGCAGCTTGAGAATAGACTTGAACGAGGACTTTCTCGAATCAGGTCCAAAAAGGTAAATTCACCTACTTAAGTTATATTTATAGAACTTTTCATATGTGTGTGTGTAATGAAATAGAATGGGAAAAAACACGTATTCCACAGAATGATCTTAGATGTTTGCCACCTATCAAATCATCCAGAGGCCTAAAAAATACTAAATAAATGGATAAGTTGCATCTTTACTTCTTTTTTTCCATAAGAAAAAGTTTAGACGAATTAGATCTGGGAGGCTTCCAAGAGCCAAAGTATACCTCATGGCTCAAAAAGTGCTTACAAATTAAATATACTTATAGATCGTTCACCAACAATGTCTTTATATTGGCAACAGAATTTGATTAAACTCACGACCTTGATGGTTTTAAGTCAACTCCTTATCAAATAGACCAACATTTGTTGACATCTTTGCTTCTTTTGTTGACCAAAAACAAAATCTTTGGTCTTTTTAACTAAAATGAAAAGAGTTTTATGGACTTATTTATTTATTTACCTCTTACAAACATGAGACTTTGTTTCATTCTTATTTCATACTTAACTCCCTAAGACTCTCTTACAAGAGCTTATTTAATTAAGGATTAAGGTGCAAACTTGCCCCAGAAATATTCACTGAAGAGTAATATTACCCTAAAAGTTTTTTCAAGGTTAATGTCACATCGGAAGTTTCAAAACACAGCAATCTAACCCGATACCGTTAAAAAAAACGTTAAGCGTTAAAAAATTGACGTTGACTGTTAACTTTTTAACGGTAAAGGACAACATTGCTCCATTTTAATACTTTCGAGGCAACATTGAACGTAAAAAAATACTTTCAAGGCAACATTGCTCTTCAGCGAATTCAGAGCAAATTTTCACCCAACCCTTTAATTAAAGCACTAAGAGTTACACGCACGCGCACTCTCTCTATTCTTCTCTAGCTACTAACTAACTAACTAACTTTTCCTGATACTTAACCATAAATCAATTTATTTATTCATTTATATATATAGTTCAAATAGCTAGCCACGGTGATAATGTGCATAACAAATCTTCTTGACTAAACGCATGCATGCCTATCCGTTTTTTTCATTAAGTTGATTTTACTTGAGTGATTTCAATATTGCAAATTAAATTTAATTAGTTCTTTTCTTTTAATTCGGTTGTTGTGTAATGCAATATAGCACGAGATGCTGCTGACAGAAATCGAATACATGCAGAAGAAGGTAATTGGCAATTCAGTTTTCCCTTTTTTCCTTATTAATCTCACAAATTTATTTTTTCCCTTTGGTTTTAATTTATAAATCCTTTGATAATATTCTCGACTGATGATTACTTTGCAATAATATTGACATATTTATAGGAGCTTGAACTTGAAAATGAAAACCTTTGTATTCGGACTAAGGTACGTACTGATATATCCAAATTCAATTTATTTTCATGTATGAGTAGTCTTTTTTGTGAATTACAATGCCTTGAGTTTTGTTGATCGATGTAATATTATAAAATTCAAATTTTTATTAAAACTAACACATACATCCTTTAAATGTTAACAAAGAAATTTCATATTTTCATATTATTCAAAAAATTGATGGTTAAAAGTTATCCGCACAAACTTAAAAATTTAGGGTGGTTTATTATTAAATTTTAAATGTTAAGGGAGTTCTTTGTGCGTGGTTCAAAGTTCTAAGTTTTTTATAATTTAGTCATATATAACTCCTCTAGAACTATTTATAAAAGCACAGAAAGAATATTTTTTTTATCTTACTTATAAGTCACATTGTTAATTATTTCACACAATGTATACTTTTACCTTAATTTATTATTGTGTAAAATTTGTGCTTTTGGGATATAGAGTTGAAAAATTATTAAATTTTAAGGCAAAATTAATGAGGTTTAAGGTTTTTACGGGTTTGAGGTAAAAAACGTTGAAAGTGACTTATAATAAATATCACTCTTGTCTTATTTATAAGTTCGAATTAACTAACTCACATATACCGAGAAGAATTAGTTAACTCATTAATTATGAGCTAAATTTTCAATTTTGCTCTTATCTATGATTAGTTTCAAAAGTCAACATAAATATTTTTTTTTTGTTTATTGCAATTAATAGAGGCAAAAAAAAAATTTAAAAAAACGCATTTATTACTTAAAAACTGGACTTATAATAAGGATCAAATTTTTTTGTCAAAATGAACTTATAAATAGGACCAAAAGAGTATATGAATATAGATAAAATGAGGAATAATGAAGAGGTTTTGAATATTGAAATTTGATTATAGATAGCACAAGTGGAGAGAGCAGAAGAAGAAGAGATGGTATCAGGAAGAGGACAAGAGCTGAGTGCCCTTCAGGCTTTGGCTTCTCGAAATTACTTCATTCATACTACTTCATCACCTGGTGACAACAAGAATCTTCGTCTTGGGTATGTACATCTCCTCTTAATTCCTTGTGGTGACTGTAACACCACATCATTTGAACTTTGTCTAATGAAAGCAATTAACATTTTCTTTTGTTCTTAACAAAAATAAATATCTTAATTTTAAACAAAACAAAAAAAAATTATCAGCCAATATTTTTCATAAAAACAAATAAAATGTGAATGATTTTGTATGAGTTATCAGTCAACGAGGATTAAAATAATTATTGGATAGAGTTCATATGACGTGTAACTTAGTTGGGATTGATGATGAGTCCCATATCAGCTACCCCGAGTATGTTGTGTATTGTAGTGTATAGTAGGACATTCAAGCTCTTGGGTACCACCCGCAATAGGTGTTGTCCCATTGGCTATTAGTCCAAAAGTATAAAATTAATTAATTAGGTAATTAAGTAATTAGTTAATTATCTAATATCTAATTAGTTGATCTCGTGAACTTTTTGAAATTATATATCCACCTCCCTCCCTTTTTAGGGACCTTTTTACGTGTTTTGATAATATAGTAAATGTCTAATAATTAATTCCAACAAATTAAAACTGGCCAAAATATAGTTCCAACAAAATTTTGGAAAAAATTAATTTTGTTTAAGGAAAATTTATGTAAGTTTTTAAAAATATATAGAGAATGAAACTGTATAGTTTATTCAGAATTAAAATTAAACTAATGTGTAGAGTGATATTTTGTTTCAAGAAAATGTATATAATTTTAACAGAACTTATAAGGGGGGGAAAACTACGTAAATTTATTTAAAATTTTAAAATCTAACTCCACAATAAAAAAAATAGATTTATTTGACTCTAATAAAACAAAATTATATGAAAATGACATTCAAGTTTGTAAACTTAGTTTCGGACTCGTACTTAGCTAGCTCTTGATATTCCTATTTCAGTATTTCTCATCTCATTCACGTCGCTAAAATAGAATTATAGTAATGATTAAGAGATTTATTATGTATAATTAATATACGTCTTTGTTTTTGTTTTTCTATATATAATAATGCAGGTAGCTGACTATATGATTAAGAAACCAGAATGTCGAAGCACTACAAGTGCTACAGGAGAGATGATAATTAATTAAACAATATTTTGATGTACTACTCTTTTATAAATTTTGAATGGCCTAGGAAACCAAAAAAACAAACAAACAAACAACAAAAACTTGAGTAGTCTCTTTATGATGCCAGTATATATGAACATTGTTATATCAAATATATGTGTCGGCTTGATCGACTCACATTATAATATGAGTGTGGTTTGGTATAAAATGTGTGAAACTGTGAATAAATTATTGTAATTTTGACTACTTTAATTAATTTTCCTCTTATATTATTATATGATTGGGATCCCCCCTAATGCACTTTCGCTTAAAAGGATAAAGAGATATAGATACCAGCAAACTATTAGTTGAGATTGTAAGTGGCATCACCTCTCATTAAAAAAACAACACAAGTTCAAATCCTGATAAGTAGACTTGTTAAAAGGGTTGAAAGCCCTTTAAATTGTAAGCCTCGATAGAGAGATAAAAAGAAAGAAAGAGATATATAGGCGCATTTGAAAAATTCAGGACATTGAATTTTTTTTTTTTTTATGAAATAGAATCTACCTTGAAAATTGAAAATTTTCTTAGATTCATATATCTCTTTATTCCTCCCCAAATTGACGTTAAATTATGACGCTAATGTCTGAATGCAATACTGGGAGAGTGGGAGGGTAGACGGTGTGACTTTAAATATGAATAATATTACTTTATATATTTATTCAACTAATTAAAATTATTTTGTCATTGCACAATTTATTGATTATCGATCAAGATGTGCTATCTTTGTGCAGATCAAAGTAATCAATAAATTGTGGTATACCAAATTGATGTTTTCCAACCCAGCAAGTTCACACATTTTCCACCTAACCTACATGCCGAATATCTTGGAAGATTTATCGAAGATTTAAAAACAATTTTTTTAGAAAAAAAAAACGTGTTTGAAAAATTGATTTCAATAAGTTGTTTTTAAAAAAATTAAAAACTAAAAATAAAAACAATTTTTAGTTGTTTTCTTAATTTTTTTTTTTCATTTTTTGAGGCCACCGCCTATTAACTATCGATACCACACTACTATTGACAACCCTAAACCTTCACTGTGAAGCCTTAATATAAGGATAGATTCAAGGTCACATGCTCATAGGGTCTTTCCTCTTTGTTCTCATTCAGGGTTACATGCTCATGGTATTAGATACAGGTTCTCCTTATTAATGGTATTGAAGTCAGGTAGGCAGAGAGCTTTTCGTTAAATGTTTTACCATCGCATTAAAATTAAGAACCAAAAATCCATTAGTATAATTTTAAAAAAAAGAATGAAATTGATCTCTCATAACATCCAAAGCTTGTTGCAAGCCCAAGTTGTAATATCCCAAAATTTAATAAAATGATTAATTTATAGGAGTTAGATAGAGAGTCAAATTATGGAACCTACAAAATTTAAGGAATTTTAAATTAGATAAAGGAAAAAATTAGGGCCTAGTGTGTGTAATTAATAAGATAAAAATATACCTATATATATATATTAAAAACACACAATCAAACCCAACTCAACACTCTCACCGACACTTACACACATTCACCACTTATTCTTCTTTCCATATTGCACTCTCTCAGTGGCACATGTGTGAACTCTCTCAATTACACCCACGTACTCCTCATCTTTCTCTTCTCATTCAGACAACACACACACACATTCATTAAATAGAATCATATTAACCTCCTCCAACTCGCCCGTTCAGCTGAAAAAGAGAGAGAGAGAGATCTTTGGAAAAAAAAATACAGAACAGAGGAAGAGAGTGAGACGTGAGTGAGAGAGTTGAATCGAAGGAAGGAAGAAGCTTCAAAACCTCACATGCAAATCCATATCTTGATATAGGTGAGTTCTCTTCACATATTTCTAACATTTTCCATTAGGTTTGAGGCTGTTTTCTGCTGGTTTGGGTAGCTGGAAGTGAGAAAATTCGCCGAAAAATTTCTACTACCGATCAGTTTCAAAACCAGTAATTGTGTGTCGATTTTATGTGGGATTTTTTGTCTCTTTGCTTCTGTAAATACGTCCCCAGACACAAGGAACATGTGTAGGAGTATGTAGAGTCAAAATCTTTGAGATTAGAGTGCAAAACCATGGCTACATGTTAGTTTTCTCAACTCTATTTTGCTCGCCGGAAAACAGAGTTTCTGCCGAAAAGTTGTAGAAGCTTAAATAGAGGCTATAGATTGAGTTTGTGTTTGATTTATTTTGGTATGAAAATTTTAGGATGTTTAGTAGACAAAGAAAAGCACAATTTGGAGTGAAAATGAATAAGTTATTGAGTTTTGAAGTCAAACTATCAAAATTGACTTTTTTAAGAGCCAATCATTTTCGTATTGCATTATTACCAAACAAATCTTATCCAATATTTATGAAATTTTACAGGGAGATATTACACATCTCAAGCTTTAAAATGAGCCATAGAATGTATCATTTGGATATCTTTAGATGGAATTATGATTTTTAAAAGTTAGGTCTAGAAACAGGAGGAAATCTTGGAAGTCCAGATTCTGACAGTTGGTTACGTGGTGTTTTTGAGTTATGTAATCTTGTCCAATGGCCATAAAACTTTCTAGAACAAAATGAAATATTCTAAGATTTAATTTGATACATAATTTGTGATATTTGGATCAGTATAATTAGATATATGAATTTTTGAAGTTAGTTGCTGCCAGACTATGTTTCTGGAAGTCAAATTGCTTGTCGCGAGATTTTGGAAAACCAAAAATTATGAAAATTTCCATATTTAAATTAGACATTCATATCTTTAATTTTATGGGTAGAACATAATTTTTAGACAAATACATTAGGAGATATGGATTTTCAAAGTTGTGCTCTATTTCTGGAGTGTAATCTGGAACAGTAGATTTTCATGAATTTCTAGGAGCAATATGGTAGAGCTGACCATACATAGATATTTTTCTATGAAAATAAATTGCAAGAGCTTCATTGAGGCTTTTGAACCAATCAAATTAGATTTTTCTATAATTAATTATGATTTTTCAAAGTTAACTGAAAAATTTGCCAATTTTCTGAAAAATAGTAAGATTGAACTGTGCAAAAATTGTACTATGTAGAAGCCACTGAAATTGAGATAACTAGCAGAATGTGATTAAAGGCTGTAGTTATACAAGTAATAACCAATTCTTGTTAATTTTAATTTATATGAATTGGTAATAGCCCGAGCCGGAGAAAAAGTTTTGGATAAAAAATCGGATTGAAAAAGGACCCAGGTAGTAACTCTTTCTTTTATACACTATATGATTTGAGTATGCCATTTTCTGTAATGTGAAAGTGCCTGGGGCACAACACGCAAATAAGCCAAGGGTTGCAAACAATCATTTGGCCTTAGACAGTATGCATACAACACGAGTTAGCATTTTATATATCATGGTGCATTGCATATTTATTTATTGCATTTTATATGACTGATTGTATGTTACTACTGAGATTCATTCGAATCTCACCCTTTTTTGTAACATCCCAAAATTTATTAAAAGGTTAAATTCCCAACAAAAAAAATTAAATGATGCTAGAGATTAATCTTGGGAATTAAAGGCCTATTTTCCTGAAAATTCGAGGAACAATAGTCAATGATCATAATTTGGCTTGTGACTCTCTGAGAAATTATTTTAAGGTTTCATAGAGTTAATTAAAGAAGACAATCCTTAAAAATTGTTAAGGATTAATTGGAGTTAGATAGTAAGCCAAATTATGGAATCTATGAAATTTAAGGAATCTTAAATTAGACAAAGGGAAAAATTAAGGCCTAGTGTATGTAATTGATAGGATAAAAATATACCTATATATATATATAATATTAAAAAAAACACTATTCCCATGCTATACACACTTTCCATGCCAACTTCAAGACTCACGCACACATACACATTTATTCAATTAAAAAACCAAACACCTACCCCATGTGTCACACACACATACTCTTTTAATAAATTAAAATATTTAACTCTCTCATTCTCTCATACACACACACACGGCCACACTCCTCATTTTCCATTTTAATTCATTCAACACATTCAAAAGAAAACAGAAAAATATAGGAAAAGAGAGAGTGAGTGATAGAGAGAGTAAGAGAAACATAAGAGTGATCGGTGCTACAAGAGGAAGGAAGAAGATGCTACAAATCTCACACACAATTCCATAACTTGATATAGGTGAGTTTCCTTCCCCTATTCTTAACTCTTTCTAGTTGATTTGAGACTATTTTTGGGTAATTTGGGAAGCATAAGAAGCTAGTATAATGAATTGTTGTCTTGTGAGGTTTTGTTTTGGGTAAAATAGTGCATAAGGAAGGAATGAGAATTTGATAAATTTGAGGTTTCCAATGAATTCTATACGAAAAATTATATGGGAATACATGAGATTATGATTTTTGGATGATTATATATAAGTCTAGAATTTTTAGAAAATAAGAGGAGTTGTTGTTCGGTTAGTTTCTCTGAAATCATATTGGTTGTAAAATAAATTTCGGTAACCAAACCCGGTCGAAAATTATGAAAATTTTCAGAAAGAAAGTAGACATCTTAAGATTTAATTTGATATATAATATGTATCATTTGTGTTTATAAATAGTGAGATATGAATTTTTAAAGTTAGATGATGAATCTGGAACGTTTTCTGGTACAGATGGGGTTTGACGAAATTCTGGAAATTTTGTGGCTATAATTTATAAATGGTAAAATTTTTTCCTGAAAATATACTTAAATAGGATCATATAGGATTTTGAACCATACCATTTGGAGTTCTAGATATTTAGTTATGAATATTAGAAGTTAAGCTATTGAAATTGGAAATATTTTCTGGCAGTGCGCGAAAATCTTAAAAATGGGAATTATTCATGGATAGGTGGTAGTGAAACATATTTTTATATTAAAATAGACTTCATAAGTGACACATAGAATTTGGAACCACCTTAATTTGATATTTCTAGGCCAAGATATGAATTTTCAAATATTATTGAAAATTCTGACAGAATTGAGTAATAGTGCAAAAATAAAAAGTAAGGGTATTTTTGAAATAATTGGGACTCTAAGGGTCAAGTTAAATACTTAGAGTTGGTATGAGTACATTAAATACCTATTGAATTTAAGGTATTAACTATAATGATAACCTACCAAAGTGTCTTAAATTATTTTGGAATAAGTAATAATTCGTCCGTCCGTAAATTATAAATTATAGGATTTGACATTTGCCCGGGACGCCTAAGAGACTGAGAACAGGAACCAAATTTGGAAAGACTGCCAGGTAGTACCTTATCTCTTATATCATATGTGATGTCATGTATGTGTACCATATCATCTGTATATATGTGCGGGACAGATAGTCCATAGGCGGTAAGACCCGTAAGTACAAGTTATACCGGGAGTTACCCGGGGGCGTCTTAAGCCAGGTAGGTTTGAGGCCGAAAGCCCGTGAATGTACCTTGTATGGGGCAAAGGCCCTGGGCAGCCAGATTGTGAATCTCAAGCGCTGTGAGTATGAGATAAGGGACCAGTTAGGCCCTTTTATGTGCTGCATTTCTGTAAGTTGTGTTGTTTGATGATTTGTTTTACATGCTTAGTATTTGCATATTATATGAGTGATCTGTGTACTACTGAGATTCTTTTAAATCTCACCTCTTTTTCAACAAATGATATACAGCAAATGCATCCAGCTCTAAGGGCAAGAAGGTAATATAAACGAACGAAGAAGAGGAAAATAAATTATGGACTGTTTGGTTATCATTTTATTTTGGATGACTGTAAAATATTTATAAGTAGTAGTAGTAGCGATAGTAGTACTAGCACCTACAACGCAGACTGTATAAGTTATAATCCGTACACTAGACTTTTGGTAACGTACTGATATCCAGAAACCCATAAATTAACTATCATTATGCGAGCTATGGATAGAAAATGCTCTGTATTTTAAATAAATGATTTTGAAACTGATAAAGATAATGAATTTACAAACTAAAATTTAGACCATACATATTTATTTTAAAAAGTTTTTTTTGAAAATCCTATACAAATATAAGATTAAACTCTGTCTTAAATTGGGACTTTAAGTTGTTTTGGTCTCAGGTTTGAAACCATAATATATTTAAACTAATCTAAAGGCTTTAGAAATTAAGGTGTTACATTTTTCAACATTTAAAAATATTCCATTAGAAGGCAACGGCTCTAAGGGTAAAACCGTAATTACCAGCGATTGAAGGTCCGGTTCTAGCATGAGTGTAGTTGGTTATCTTTAGTTGTAAACATTTATTTCTTTTAGACTATGTATATATTTTTCAAACCCTATAGGGATTTACTGTAATATAAACAAGTACTTATTGTCAGTATATTTCTGCTATTTCTGTATGCCTTTTAAACTATGTATTTATTTCTCTATAAATATCAAAATGTTAAAGGGCTTGACAAATTTCTATCTCGATTAAAGAAGGAAACTTCATCAGTTATGACAAAATTTCTTGAAACAATACCAAGATGATGTTCTCCAAATATTCAGGTACGGTTGAAGTGAAGATTACTATATTAGGGGATGGCCTAATGGTCAATGTTATTGACGTAAATTGCTTAGCCATTCTCGAAGGACTTTGGATTGGAGTATATTATTTAATTAATCAATGACTACTTGTAATTTTTCTGAATTATTTGATTTTTCTATGGAATCCAACTTCATGAAGAAGGAATTGATGATAAAACATATTGATAAAGGCATTGACGCCATCCTGTTGGTATTTTCCATCAAAAATCATTAATCTGGATAAGAACATGTTTTCAAGGCTTGCAAAAAGGTTTCGCATTTTAAGAATTATATCAGTATGTAAGAATAGTCTATTATTCTTACAAGTGGTATCAGACATAGGTTCTCCTCATTAATGATATCAAAGATAATTAGTTTCTTATTCTATTGTAGGGAGCTCTTCTTTGTTACGTGTTTAACCATCATGGGAGGAGGATTTGACAATCTCTTAGGATCTCATGATGAGTCTTTTCCTATTTTCTTTATGAGCCCATTCAGAAAATTCTGTTCATTGAATTTTCTTTATGAAATAGAAGCAATTAATTAATACGCCGATAGTGGGGAAATTTAAAATCACTCCTTTAGACAGGTCATAGAAAATACCCGACAGCTCATTTGAGAGGACTGGACTGTGGAAATCGAGCATTCTTGAGAGGAATATAATGCCTTCAAGTCAATGTCAAGCGTATCAAGTGTGACAAGGACGGTTAAATTCAGAGTACCATATTAGAAGATTGGGTCAATGTCATTGACACGCCATGTAAAATACACTAGTTTGTTTGGATTGGAGTCTATTATTTAACTAGTCAATCAGGACTACTTATAATTTCGTAAGATTATTTGATTGTTCTATGGGATTTGACTTCATTCAGAATGAATTAATCAAATGTATTGATAAAGGGATTCACGCCATCCTGTGGATGATTTCTGTGAAATAAATGGCTATTCTAAGAAGAATTTGCAGTTTTTCAGAGCTTGCAGAAACTGTTTGGGAGAAAATAAATGAGAGATCCATTGTTTAGGCTTTCTAATATTAAAACCTCTAAGTTATTCAGTTTCATATCTCTTGCATTTTCTCTACTATTTTATATATTATTAATATCTAGAGCAGGTCAGGTTGTATCAGTTTGTTTGAGTATAATATTTAGTCTTTGTCTATTGTCTTGATTGTTTCTTAAATTTAGTCATTTGTATGCTTATGTTGACAAATGGCTTTCCCTAGAGCAAAATCGCCAAGGTCCCACACTAACCCTTCCTCCTTATTTAGTCTTTGTCTATTGTATTGATTGTTTCTTTAATTTATTTGCTTTTGAATAATGCTTTAGCTGATGAATGCCTTTCCCCAAAGCAAAATCACCAAGGCCCCTCACTAACACTCCCTCCTTAAAACATAGCACTTCTCTTTGTTCTTTATAGCTTTGAAAACTTTATTGAAGTTGAAATCAATAGTAAATTGAAGTAGGACATTATTGTTATGTATGGGCAAAAACCAGTGTGTCCTTTTTAACGGAAAAAAAAAAGTAAGGATGATAGAAAGAGGTTCGAGAAAGTTAAGAAACTTGCATATCTAATACACAAGATGCAAAATTGTAGATGGTTTTATATGAAAGACTCGTTCAACGAGGTAAAGGTAAATTTTTCAGCAACATTTTATTAGTCTTTTCTCTTCTTGATCTTTGAATGTGTGTGTGTGGGCGCCTTCTCTTCTTGATCTGTGAATACATATATATGTATGTGGGTGGGTGTGTGCGATATGTATGTATGTATGCATACATACATATAAAATACTTTATATGCCTGGCTCCTCTATGTAACCTTCCACCCCCTCTTTGTTTGTTTCTCCATTCAAGATTGATAGGAGTTAAATAATTAATTCATGGAGATGAAAAAATTAGTTAAGTTAGTTATTTATCATAAATAAATGTGTGTTACTTTTCTTAAAATACCCTATTTAATTGTTTGTATTAGAAACTACCCCTCGATGATGAAAACCTCCTTTAGTATATGTGCAGCCAATAGGATTTTTTAATTAAAATAAATTATAAATTTTGAAAACAAAATAAATTAAGGTCTTATATTTAAAATTAAAGTAAATATTTTAACTAACTCTTACATTTAGGACCAGAGGAGATATAGTTTATAAGGCCCCTTTTCTCCAAATTAACAATCCTGGCTTAGAGGACCTTTGATATTTTAAAACATCCATCTAGATTGACTGTATGTATAAATATACTCCCTCCTATCAACAATATAAGTCACTCCTAGAAGAATGTATTTGTCTATAATATAATCATTTTGAGAGTAATTAATGCACTTATTTGTCAATTTTGCCCATGTAGTTAATGCTTAAATGTGACTTTTTATATGTTCTCTATTATTTGAAACTTGATTTAATATGGGTAAAGTTGGAAAAAAATTTAATTTAAGACATATTTAATGAATTAACTATCATTTCTTGATTCTGATGAATCAATTAAAGTGTATTATATCATAGACAGGAGGAAGTAGTATGTGTGGGTTGATGGGTGGGTGGATGTGTGTTTTTTCGAAACCATCTTTTTGATGGAAAAAAGAACAAAGAAGAATGATTATGTATTCTTGCTAGATACAAAATACTAGGCAATGTTTGGCTTATAACAAAACCAAAAATAAAAATAAAATAAAATTCACACACCCACACAGAATTAAAGATGTGTCTGAAATATGTGTGTGTGTGAGATACAATATGCACATGTACGTAAGTAAGTATCCATGTGTGTGTCTATATATATATGTATTTTTGTGTGTGCGCATATGCATGTTAAGTATATTTCATGATAAGTTACTTAAAGTAAGAAAAAGTCACATACCTATATATGATACTATAAGATTTGTTTAAATGACTGAAAAAAAGAAAAGAAAAACAAAACAGAAAGGGGGAAATGAAGTTGCAGATAATTTCATTTAAATTAAATTTTAGAGTGTTTTCCAAAATGATGAAATATTTCTTCCCCATTTTAATTATATATATGAACGGCATACCCTGATATAGAAGGTCATTTCCATACCAGGGAGGATACATCGCACATGTGGAAGATAGTTTGCACACCGTGGAAGATGAATTGCACATCATGGGAGGTATGTTGCACACAGGAAAGAGTGTGTGAAATAAACGGCATACCCTGATATAGAAGGTCCTTTCTACATCAGGGAAGATACATCGCACATATGGAAGATAGTTTGCACACCGTGGAAGATGAATTGCACATCATGGGTGGTATGTTGCACACGAGGAAGAGTGTATGAAATCAACGACATACCCTGATATAGAAGATCATTTCCACACTAAAGAAGATACATCATACATGTGGAAGATAGTTTGCACACCGTGGAAGATGAATTGCATATCATGGGTGGTATATTGCACACAGGAAAGAGTGTATGAAATGAACGGCATACCCTGATATAGAAGGTCCTTTCCATACCAGGGAAGATACATTGCACATGTGGAATGTCAGACCCCTTAATATTCTGATATTTGCTGAATAATAAATGCGTAGTTCGGATGGCATACAGAAATAGTGAAACTATACTGATAATAAGTACTTACTTATATTACAGAAAATCCTCATATAGTTTGAAAAATATATACAGAGTACAAAAGAGATAAATTCCACAACTAAAGATAATCAAATGTAACTCCTGGCTAGGACCGGACCTTCAATCGCCAGTAATTACGGTTTTGCCCTTGAGCCGCTGTCCTCTGCTAGAATATTTTTAGATGTTGAAAAAGGGTGAGATTCGAATGAATCTCAGTAGTAATGTACAATCAGTCATATAAAATGTGATAAATAAATATGCAATGCACCATGATATGTAAAATACTAACTCGTGTTGTATGCATACTGTCTAAGGCCAAACGACATGTTTGGATCCCTGGCTTAACTCATGTCCATGGTCAAACGACATGTTTAGACCCTGGCTTATTCGCGTGTTGTGCCACAGGCACTGTCATGTTACAGAAAATGGAATACACAACATATAAATAATCACATAGTGTATGAATGAAAGAATTACTACCTGGGTCCTTTTTCAGTCCAACTGTGTATCCAAAACTTTTTCTTCGGCTCGGGCTTTTACCAGTTCCTATAAATTAAAATTAACAAATAATTGGTTATTACTTGTATTACTACTATCTTTAATCATATTCTGCTAATTATCTCAGTTTCAGTGGGTTATACACTATATAATTTTGTATAGTACAATTTTTCTATTTTTCAGAAAATTGGTAGATTTTTTAGTCAACTTTGAAAAATCATAACTAATTCTAGAAAATTTCAAATTGACTGGGTTCAAATCTTAAATGAAGATCTTGAAGTATATTTTCATGGAAAAATATCACAATATGCTCAAATTCACCAAATTTTTCCCAGAATTTCCCGAAATACCCCTATTCCAGATTACTCTCAAAAAATTGAGCACAACTTTGAAAATCTATATCTCTTAATATACTTATCCAAAAATTATGTTCTACACGTCAAATTAAATCTATGAATGTCTACTTTAAATCTGGAAAGTTTCATAATTTTTTTGTCAAGGTTTGATTTTCCAAACGTTCGACACAAACAATCTGTTTTCCAGAAACACAGTTTGAGAGCAACCAACTTCAAAAATTCATATCTCTTAGTATACTAATCCAATTAACAATATATATATATATATAATTGAAGCTAAGACTATGTACTTCAATTCTAGAAATTTTTGTGGCCATTGGGAAAGATTACATAATTCAAAAACACCACGAAATCAACTACTAGAATCTGGACATCTAGGATTGCACCTGTTTCTAAACCCATTTTTCAAAAATCATAACTTCCTCTAAATATATTCAAATGATGTATTATACCACTAATTTTAAATTTTGTCATGTCTACTACATTCCTGTAAAGTTTTGTAAATAATGGATGTGATTTGGTTGGTCATAAATCCACAAGAATTTGACTGACTCTGAAAAACGTCAGTTTTGATAGTCTAATTTTAAAAATTAATAACGTATTCGTTTTGACTCCAAATTAAGCTCTTCTTGATTCTATTCCATACTATACATCCTAAAATTTTCATAGAAAAAAAAATCAGATGAAAAATCCATCTGTAGCTTCCGTTTGAGCTTCTGAAACTTTCCGTAAAAACTCTATTTTCAGGCGACCAAAACAGAGTTGAGAAAACATACATACAACCACTCAAAACAGCCTCTAATCCAATGGAAATCCAAGATTAAAGTAGAAGTGACTTACCTAAACATGTTTATGATGTTGTATGTGAAGTTTGAAACTTCCTTATTTCTCTTCTTCCTTCATTTTGTTGTCTCTCTTACTCACGTATCTCTCTGTTTTTCTGTTTTGTGTTCTATGTTTCTGTTTCGTCTTTTTTTTTCAACTGATGTGTTGCAAGAATGAAGATATAAGAGAGTGTTTGAATTATGGTGGGGCTGAATGTGTGTGTGTGCTGTCCCAACGTGAAGTTCATGGAGATGTGAATGAGAGCTTTAAGTCAATGGGCAAGTGTGTGTGTGAGTAGTTCATTGGTTTGTCTAAAGGAGGTTGTGTGTGTGAGCATATGTATGGAAAAGAATCATAATGCAAGGGTAGAGGCTATACGTAAGCTCTCATGGAATGCCAAGTGTGGGTGTGTGTGTCTCTTGTGTCGGTCAGTTTTTTTTAATACATATAGGTATGTTTTTATCTTATTAATTACACATACTAAGTCCCAATTTTTTCCCTTGACTAATTTAAGTTTCCTTAAATTTTGTAGGTTCCATAACTGAGCTTACTATCTAGTTTCTATAAATTAATCCTTACATTAAATTTTTTTGGGATGTTACATGGAAGATAGTTTGCACACCGTGGAAGATGAATTGCACATCATGGGTGGTATGTTTTACACAGGGGAGAGTATATGAAATCAACGGCATACCCTGATATAGAAGTTATTTTCCATACCATGAAAGATACATTGCACATGTGGAAGATAGTTTGCACGACATGGAAGATGCATTGCACATTATGGAGGATACATTGCACATGCGGATGATAGTTTGCATACAAGGGTTGATTTATTGCATACAATGGATGATCCTTTACACATCATGGAAGATCCCTTGCACATAATGGATGATCTATTGCATAAGGGGAACAGTGTATGAAATCAACGGCATACCCTCAGATAGAAGGTCATTTCCACACCAGGGAAGATACATCGCACATGTGGATGATCATTTGCATACCATGGAAGATGCATTGCACATCATGGGTGGTCTGTTGCACACAGGGAAGAGTGTACGAAATCAACAGATGATCCTTTGCACATCATGGAAGATGCTTTCCACATAGGCACACAGTAAAGATGCTTGACACACAAGGAACATCATTTCCACATAGAGAGGGTTGTTTGCACGTATGGAAGACTTTTTTGCACATACAGAGGGTATTTTTCATGTATGGAACATTCATTGCATGTATGGAAGACTTCTAAATCATTTGGAAGATCTAATGCAAAACGCGTAAATTGCATACATACATGCTTGTTTAACAAAGTCATAACAAAGTCATATATAAATTGCAAAACGCGTAAATTGCAAACATACATACATATATATATATATATATACATACATATATATATATATACATATACATATATATACTTTGTTGTAAAACGACATACAACGGTTATGTACATGTCAAAAAATCTTTTCAGCCAACTAGTGTATGCACACCAAAAATGAGAAAAACTACTTTGTTTTCTTCTTGTTAGGTCTCCAAACTTTAATGCTATGCATTATTGTTTCTCGTTGTTTGTTTTTTGCATGAGTAACTAGCCACCACACCACATCCACCCTTTTTTTATCTATATCTTCCTGGAAAAAAAATCAATCAAATCCAATCATATTGTAACAGTTAATGTAAAAATTTACTCACATTAGGCATTATAAAACCATTCCAACTCAGGCCTTCTAATATTTTCCCACATATGCAGCCAAGATATGACATACATGCCACAGTCCCATCTACACATAATTAGAATTGTAAAACATTAACAAACGAGACCATTGCTCTGATGTTGCAACCAAGATACATCCATACATATATGAGTGTCCAACAATTGAACTATATTACTCATTTCTCTGCTGTTGAACAAGGCTAAATCAAAAATTAAATTTAGGCTTGTGTCCATTGATCAATGTTCTAAGAATAACACTAACAGACCTACAATTTCACACTTCCATAACTAATAAAACCAAAACCAAATTCAGAGATTCTGATATTACAATAACACCAACAAAATACCTAATTAGTAAATACATTTAAAAGATAAAAACTGAGTACAGATTTGAAAGTATAGAATAAGTTAATAACGAAAGAAAAAATAACTAGAAGGGAAACTAAAATCATAGTCGGAGGAGGAGGAGGAAGAGGAAGAACACGCTAAGGAAGATGATGATCCACTAAAAGATGATTCACGAAGACTAAGAGACATTTTTGTGACTAACAATTCGAGAAGCTTGACCATATTGAAAATAACGTTGAAAAACAGAAAAAGCAGCATCATTGAAAATTACTTTTCCATCCTCTTATAAAATTATAACTTGCAGCATCATTGATAGATAAGAACATTGAGCTATCTCTAATAAAGAAGAAAAAACTAAGACAACACTTGGTTGGGAATAAGGAATGGTTGGAAACATGAATGGGAAGGCATCCAGATACCCAAGAGGTTGGGTGGCGTCATGATAAGAATGGTTCTTTCACAGTGAAGTCAGCATATAACAAAATGATAGGGACCCAATTTAGCAGCATATGTGGAAGCTCGACACTTGACAGAGGTGTCAGACCTTCGTGTGGCTTGACATAATAATAGGGACCTTCAGAGGTGACAGAGATAAAGTGAAGAAAAGTATTCCCAGACTTAATGTGGACATAAAAGCCAGTATAAACCAAGCCATCAACATATGAACATAATAGAGTTTCCATAGTTTATATCACTATTACTATGTGCTTTAGCTCTAATAAACAGTGAATAAAGAGAACCTTAGGATTACTAGGAAGCCTATGATGCATTTCATATTTGTATATATTATCCTTTAAATGCACACCTCGAGCATGGTTAAAAATTCCACTTTTCATCCTTTTATAAAATTCAAACTTCCACTATCAATTATAGAGAAGAAACTTTAGCGATTCCTGATGGAGACGAAAACTAGGAAGACCTCCATTAACAAAACCCTCCAATCCATATTCTTGTCTCCAACACAAATTTATACTCAAGACATATAATTTTCATAAAACATCCAAAGCATGTCTTGCCTATTCAATGAAAGACAAGCTATTCCTACCTACTTTTCAAATTACGTCAGAAACAAAATAGAAGGGAGAATGAAAAATCATAGGTCTTACATACTAGACATTCTCTTGCTCTCATCTAAAGGAAACAGGGCATCAACATGGAACAAAATAGTGATTTGCTACCATAAACAATTTTCCAAGTCATACATTATGTTGCAAGCAAAGCCAGTACTTCTATTCTCATAAAAAACAATTGCACACATTTGAAACTTGTTAGAGTTATTTGTCAATAAGTGGCCCAACACAATTATCAAATTAGATTAGGAATGCACAATATCTCACTGAGTGGCTTATGGGAATAATTGGTCTCACACAGAGTACAGTTGCGTCAAGAAATCTGTGTAACCACTTAATGTGATATGGCTTTTGCTATTATTGATATCTTAGCTAAACTTGCATGCCAAAACAAATTACTTTCAGGGATACCTGATACGATCATGTTATAAAATCATCATCAAGTGATTTTGGCTTCACCATCATCCCAACGGATAAAAGCCTACGTACACATACGGTTAAAATTTAGATTCATAAACTCAGTATAAGTACAATGTACTGAACTAAATACCTCAAAACTAATCCAGATTCCTCCCTGTTCTGGAAAGATCCTATATATATAACCTCATGAAAAAGTTATGAAAACAGAGTAAAAGAATCTTTGATTCAGTAGGGCAGGGGAATCACGACAATGGGGAAAGGAGGTGGATGTGTACCTAGCAAGAAGAAGGTGCACATTTCTGATTCGAAGAAGAAACAATCCTGTTTCAGAGAGCATTGGGACTCAACTTCGAGTACCGGAAACGAAAACAATAGTCGTCAGAGAAGCGCTAATCGAAGTATAAGCGAAGAACATAATGAAGAACTGTACATTCCTCCTAGCCATTTGTGCTTGTTTGTTTTTGTTTTTTTAAAAGAAATTGTGTCATCAAACTAAGGGCATTTATGTCTTTCTATGTCCAAAATTAATGACAGTTCAGTACCATGTCATTGTAGGTGGGAAATAGAAATTAATTTCACTATTTGGTATTTACTAGCAATTTTCCCTTGTTTTTAATATAAGATATGTTTACCTAATTTAATTAAATTAATTAAGAAAGTTAGCTAGTTAAGTTAATCAATATGACATGTATTTTTTAAAATACTATAGTCATCTTCCTTAATTCCTTTAGGGGTGTTCAAAACTCAGATCGGGACCGAGATCTCCCAATCTCGGTTTGATCCAAGTCCCGGTAATCCCAGGACAGGACCTAGAATTCCAGGTTTTTTTAAAAAAATTAAATTTAAAATATTATTATATTAGTTAAATTTTTCATATATAATCTAGTGTTTAAAGTGATCATTTAACGCCTAACAAAACCGTCATAATCACACAAATTGAGTTAGAATTGAATAATAGCATTTTATTATTATTATTATTATCACCTTCACCATCTTCGTTATTATCTTTATATATTTTAAGTTAGGATTAGTATCACGATATAAATGGTTTAGCTCCAATTAAAGATGTAATACATATTTTATCAAATGATAACTTAATTTATGGAGTAAGAAAATATAAAAATAAAAAGATAAATTGGTGATCCCCGTTCCAATTTTCCCGGTCCCGCTCCAGGCCGGGACGGGAAAATCCCCAGGTAAAATGTCAGGACCAGGCTGGGACAACCGGGATCGGGATACTTTGAACACCCTTAAATTCATTTATTCTCCCTCCTCTTTAATTATTTGAGGAAGCATCAATAGAGATAAATTAGGAAAAGATTGACGAATATAATAAATATGTTTTATATTTAGGATCAAGATTAACTCTCCAGATATATCTTATATTAAGGACCGAATGGAGTATTGAGAGAGAGAGAGATGTGCATTATTCTTTTATTTTCATTGCGTACATAGCTACTTATGATGATGCATGATGAAGGCAACAAATTAATTAATAAATTAATTAATGTGATATTAATTTGTTGGATGATTAGTATTGTCAAGTATCAACAAGAATCTGCAAAGCTACGACAGCATATTCAAATACTGCAATGTTAAACCCCTTAACAATTCGATATTTGCATAATAATAAATGCATAGTTCAGACGACATACAGAAATAGCATAAATATACTGATTATAAGTACTTGTTTACATTACAGGAATCTTCATAGGATTTAAAAAATATATACATAGTCCAAAAGAGATAAAATTTAAAACTAAAGATAACCAACTGCACTTTGACTAGAACCGGACCTTTAATCGCCGATATTTACAGTTTTTCCCTTAAAGCAACTACCTTCTGCTGGAATATTTTTAAATGTTGAAAAGGGGTGAGATTCGAATGAATCTCAGTAGTAACATACAATCAGTCATATAAAATGTGAAAAA
This sequence comes from Albizia julibrissin, assembly GCA_037074505.1. Classification (NCBI taxonomy): domain Eukaryota; kingdom Viridiplantae; phylum Streptophyta; class Magnoliopsida; order Fabales; family Fabaceae; genus Albizia; species Albizia julibrissin. The sequence goes on along the minus strand of CM073486.1, from coordinate 18,460,524 downwards.
TAAACATAAAATGCGTCATGATATGTAAAATGCTAACTCGTGTTGTATGCATATTGTACAAGACCATACAACTGTTTGCAACCTTGGCTTAACTCGTGTCTATGGTCAAACGATATGTTTAGACCCTGGCTTATTCACATATTGTGCCACAGGCATTGTCATGTTACAGAAAATGGCATATACAAAGCATAAAGATAACATGGCATATATAAAGCATAAAGATAATCACATAGTGTATGAAAGAAAGAGTTACTACCTGGGTCCTTTTTCGATCCAACTGTTTATCCAAAACTTTTTCTCCGGCTCGGGTTATTACCAATTCCTATAAATTAAATTTAACAATTAATTAGTTATTACTTGCATTACTAATTTTTTTAATCATATTCTGAAGGTTATCTCAGTTTCAGCGGCTTCTACACTGTATAATTTTGCATAGTGCAATTTTTCTATTTTTCAGAAAATTGACAGATTTTTCAGTCAACTTTGAAAAATCATAACTAATTCTAGAAAATTCCAAATTGATTAAGTCCAAAGGATAAATGAAGCTCTTGAAATATATATTCATTATAAAATATCAAAATATGATCAGTTTCACCATGTTGCTCCTAGAATTTCATGAAATGCAATTGTTTCAGATTACTCTCCAGAAACAGAGCACAACTTTGAAAATCCATATCTCCTACTATACTCGTCCAAAAATTGTGATCCATATATCAAATTAAAGCTCTGAATGTATACTTTAAATCTGGAAAGTTTAATAATTTTTTGTTAAGGTTTGGTTTTCCAAAATCATGTGAAAACCAATTTGACTTCCAGAAATATATTCTGACAACAGCTAACTTCAAAAATTCATATCTCTAAATATACTGATCCAAATCACACAAACTATATATATAATTAAATTTTAGAATATTAACTTTCATTTTGGAAAATTTCATGGTCATTGGAAAAGATTTCATTGCTCAAAAACACCACAAAACCAACTGTCAGAATCTGCACTTCCAGATTGCACCTGTTTCTAAACCTTACTTTCAAAAATCATAACTTCCTCTACAGACATCCAAATATTCATTTTATGACTCATGTTAAAGCTTGGGATGTATATTATCTCCATGTAAAATTTCATAAATATTGGACATTATTATGTTGGTCAAAGCTCAACATGAAACAGACTGTTTCCCAAAACGTCAGTTTTTGACAGTCTAAGTTTAAAACTCAATAACTCACTCATTTTGACTCAATAACTCACTCAGTCTGAGTTTAAACCATCAATAACGTCAATTTTTGACAGTCTGAGAAAGATGAGGAGTATGTGGGTGTGTGTAGTTCATTGGTTCAACATGCATGTGCTGTCTAATTCTAAGTGTGTGTGTGCGCGCGCGTTCAAGAATCCTCCATGTGTGCCAAATGAAGAGAAGAATAACTGATTAATTGTTTAGTGTGTCACAGTAAGTTTTTATATGTAAGTATAGGTATATTTTTATCCTATAAATTATACATACTAGGCCTTAATTTTTCCCTTGATCTAATTTAAGTTTCCTTAAATTTTGTAGGTTCCATAATTTGACTTACTATCTAGTTTCTATAAATTAATCCTTGTATTAAATTTTAAGATGTTACATGCAAAGTTCTAACAGGTCTGCGATTTCCCATTTCCCCTTTAATTAGCTTCTTTCTCAAAGTCATTATATATTATGTGTTCAAAGGTTTTGCATGTATGAAAAATAGTGAAGGAATTAATTAAATGTGAATATTCATCTCTCTCTTTGATCATTAGATTCTACCTAGAATAAATGACATTTTAATATTTTACACGGTGATCAAACGATGTTATTTTTAATTTTTTCATGCATTTTCAAAGAAAAATAACTCTAAAATCACTGTGCCTCCCATCACAGGTTACAGCTTCGTCTTACTATCCTCATACTTGGGCCCTTTTTTGACTTGGGCCTTCTTTTGTGAACTATATTTAGGCCCAATTTTTTTCTCTTATTATACTCATACCCACTAAGGCTTAGATGGCAGTGCGTTATTCCATTTATACATACTAGCTTAATACATTCCATTTCCACCCAAAGAAAAAAAAATGATGAATGAGACTTATGTCCATGATAATTAGAGTTGGGAAAATTGAAATTGTGTGACACACATTGAGAATTTGGCCATGACTAGAGAAGAAGTATGCTGTGCATTTTTTTTTTCTTTCCATTGATTATATAATAATAATGATATTTGTTTAATTTTTTTCTTTAGCTTAATGGTTATTTGAAATTTTCTTATTCCTTTATAAATTACATGATGTAAAAATATTAAAATATTTATATGATTATGGATCATTTTTCCATCAGAAGTTAGGGTAATAGTTTAATTTAATTTTTTTTTAGTTTCTTGAACTTAGCTTGGTACTTTAATTTGTTATTTATGATTTGAATTAGGCTAAATCACATAAAACTATCTAAATGTTGGGTTAATTGTACCTCCTAATCTTTAAAATTTTAAATTAATGGCCATAATATTTCATGTTTTGATTATCAACTCCCATACGGTTAAAACTACCACAAAAGCCGAGCCATAATCTTTTTATTTTTTATTATATACCATGTCATTTAAGAAATAACATTGTGAATTTGAAATATAATTTTAAGTATATTATAATTTTTTATTTAAATAATACATGGCCAAATAAATATTTCAAATATTTTTTAAGAATTTAATATTTTTAAGAATTTTTATTTAAATTTAAAAAGCATGGTCAAATAAATATTCTAAAAGAAAAAAGACACATAAAAACCATTTAAAATGGTAAAGAACAAAGAGGTGCTTCCAATTTCAACATCCTATGAAATGCTATGTTTTTTTGAAATTGAAAGCAAATGATAAAGATGCCCTCACATTTATTTCATCAACGTCAGAATTCTGATATTTCGCCATGAATGACAATGAAGATGAAAGTGAAGTCTGGGATGAAAGAAGGAAGTGAAGGAAGGAGAATCTAGGATGAAATTTGTTTGGAAGAAGAAGGCGTTATGGTGAAAGAGAGAGGGCTGGAAGTGATTCGACAGAGGTGGTCGGAAATGTTGGTGAAGATCGAATGGTGATAGACGAAAGAGAATGAAACTAAAGGTGGAAGTGGTGGAGTGAGAGGAAGCAATCTCTGGTGACGGTGGTATGTGAGAACAAAGAAGATGACGGTGGAGAATCTCGACGGTACCATCGACAGTGGTCTAATTTCCTCTTCCCCTTTCCCTTTCATTCCACAATCACGCCTCCAATCTCCAGGTCTAAGCTGGGTTCAAAAGTCTGCTTCCTCTCTAGTTGTGGAGAAGATGCCGACGGTGAAGAAGAAGGTAACCAAAGATGACGGTGGTGGTTGGAGATGGTGAAGGTGATGATGATTTTTGTGAAAATAACAACTCTACTTTAAAATGACTACTCATGAAAATGAGAAAATAAGTATAAATTAATTTTTAGATTTGATATAAATTTATTAAGTTTGGATTTGAAAATGACTACTCCGGATATGGAAATGACAACTATACATTTAAAAATGACCACTTGTAAAAATGAAAAGGCAAACATAAATTAATTCCTAGAATTAATATGTTTTTACTAAGTTTGGATTTGAAAATAACAACTCCGGATATGGAAATGATAACTATTCATGTAAAAATAACCACTTAATGGATATGTATTTACTAAGTTCAGATGTGAAAATAACAATTATGAATATGGAAATGACAATTAGATCTATTAAAAACTAATCACTTGTGAAAATAAGAAGGCATGCATAAATTAATTCATAAACTGATATGGGTTTAACAAGCTTGCATTTGAAACTAACAACTTCAAATATAAAAACTACAACTATCTATTTAAATATGATCAATCATCCTCACCGGAACTCCGGCGCCAATGGTCACCGGCAAGGTTAGGGATTACTTTTAAAAAAAAAATTGTGTGAAGGGCATTTGCATCATTTTCTTTTAATTTCACTGAAGACAAATAGAGCGCTAGGATGTTATTGGGGTTCTTGAAATTGTAAGTACATCTCTATCTTTTAATATTTGTATTGGTCTTTATTTATCTTTTTCCTTATTCTAAATGCTTTTTAAAAGTATTTTATATTAATGCATGTAGATGGCACGAATCTTGCATAAAATTTTCAACAGAGAAAAAAAGTATTAAATCTTATTAACTTTACTTTAAAATTTAATAATTTTATAGCTTTACCTTTATTTAATACTCCCTTCGATCTTTAATATAAGATATATTTAGGAAGTTAATTGTGGTCCTAATTATAAGATAAAATTTTATATTTGTCAATATTTTTTCTAATTTACCCTTATTGATACTCCCTTAACAACAATCAAGGAGTAGATGGTATAGAGAAATTAAGGAAGGGAACTAAGGTATTTTATAAAATACATATCATATTAACTAACTTAAGCAACTTTTTTAATATAACATAATTAGATAAATATGTCTTGTATTAAGGATCAGAGAGAATATATACTATATTCCTTAAGAGCAAAGTTTATACAAAATAAATGAAGAGTAAAATTATATATTTATATAAAAACTTTAATAAAGTGACTAATAAATAGGACAAAAAAAACTTCTATATATCTCTACCTTCACTAGAGGAATATATTTTTTCAAAAAAAAATCAACATTTCATTTTGGAAGGATTTGATTGGATAGATTAAATGAATTCTCATAAATACTTTTGTCCTTTCAAATTATGTCAAATTATGTTAGGGGATACTATTAAATAAATGAAAAATTACTGTATACCCTATGAATACTTTCTTTCTTTTTCTTTTCTTTCGTTTTTCGTTTTCTTGTTTTTTTGTTTTTTGCCTTGGCCCTATGAATACATTAACAAATTCGATTATATCAATATCTATAGATTTGATAATAATATCATATAATTGTGAGACACAAGAGATAATGGGAGATAACAGAGAGATATATGAACATTCACGTAAATATAATATTATATTTATAATTGTTACTAATATATTTTGGATTATAAGATTGTTATTATTAATATTTCTGCAATCATTCGCTAAATGGTAAACATGTTACTATCAAGTTTTAACAATGTTATCAACAAGATACATTATTATGTAAAAAATCAATTAAATTATTCAGGTTTTCCATTGAACTTCTTCTACATTCCCCCACCATCTAATAATCATATTAAGTTGAGATTCAATATTTATAATAATATATTATAATATTAAATAATAAAAATTATATAAATAAATGTGAACTACTAAAATTTAACCTAAAAAGTTTAGAAGTGTTAAAGATAACAAGTAAAAAATTATAAAACATTTGATAAAAGTCTATAGAGTTGACGTATTTAAATATAATTTTAGTTGTTTATATTTATTTTTGTTATTTTAAATTATAATATATTATCATAAAATATTAAATTCCAACCATTAAAAGTTAATTTAATGATAGAAAAGGTCAATGATAAGAAAATAAAGAAGAAAGTCACTAGAGACCACCCTCCCCCCTTCCAATTACCTCCTGAATCAGTGTGGCTTCAACATCCTCCTTTGATTATTTATTATTAGTTGTTGTTTCTATCATATTTTCTACATGGATTTGTAATTAGCTAATTACAACTTTATCCTAACTTGTTGTCATAATATCATTCTCTTATAAAAAATACTGAAAAAAGGTACTCCCTCCTATTCTAATATAAAATAGAGTTGACTTATGTTTTAAAGAGATTAAAAAAGTTAAATAAATTACTTAATCATATCATATGTTGTGTATCATTGGATTATATATCAGTTGTACGGTAAATAAAATATTTTAAAGAAAAAGCGATAAATATAAATATTTCAAAGTAATTTGATTAATTTTTTTAATATCTCAAAAAAAAAGTCGACTATGTCTTATATTTATAATCAAAGGAAGTAATTAATATGGCATTTTCACTGTTCTTTTTCTAGCAATATCACATTTTCACGGTTTAAACCTTGAAAGGTGACCAAATTTTATGTCTACGTTTTAAAATTTTTGGTTAAAAAAAAGAAAAACTTATCTTGTGTAGATTCCAAAGCAATAAGATATTCTGTGATGTAAAAAAAAAACATTACAATTTAAAAATTTGAGTTGTGGATGTCAAATTCAGATAAATATAACTAATGAAAATTTTTCGTCCTCCAAATTTATTTATTATCCGTGGACCAAAACAAAACTTGAGAATAAAGTCTTTGTTAGGTTTGCCAGATACTTTCTCCCTTCGCCATCAAAATTTATTATAACTCACGTAATTACTGTCGTTTCTTCGGTCAAAATAAATAAAACTAACAAAAGCCGAATTGTTTCATATTCTTATTTTTTATTTTTTTTTGGTAAACCTTGCAATAGCGGGGAAAATCACATTGATGCAACTCAGATCTTCCAATACATATTTTGATTTAGTAGATTAAATTAGGCTATAAACTAGATAAAAATATACTCAATTAATTTTGTCTCGCCCCAATTATGTTAGGGGATATTCTTTTTATTACATGTTAGGTGATACTGTTAAATCAAAGAAAAATCACTAGTACACTATGGATACATTACTAAGTCACTGTTTGGTTCACGGAATTGGAAGTAATGTAATATAATAATGATTACATAATTTATTTGATTTATTATTACTAAAAGATGATGCATATACATAAAAATGTTTTGTTGGATTATATCAAACATAAGAATATACGATAATAATATAACAAGTGATAAAATTACTCATTTCTACACATATAATAATGCATACGTTAGATTCATGATAGTTTTTGTATTTCGCGAAGTGTATTCGCTAGGTTTATAGTAATTTTTTAATATTTAATAGTGAAAATATTATACAGTGTATAAATTTGATTCATATTAATTTTTTAATATTTAATGATGAGAATATTATTTAATGAGATATTTTAATATTTTTTAAAGGTAGAATATAATTTTTTTTTAGATTTTTGAATGGGTGAATATTTCTTAAATTTCTATATTATTAATTATTTTTTAATATTTAATGGTGGTGATTAAAATTATTTAATATTTAACTGCATTTAGAGGTGGGTACTTTGATCAATTTAAAAAATTATAATGGCAATAGTGTCATTTTCACTAGATTACAGGATGCATATATCCTCATTCATTAGTCCTAGCAATATAATTTTGATTACATCAAATGATGTAATCAAGAATACAAAATGTAATCATCTTTACATTACATAAGTCTAACCAAATGCTGTAATTATACCATTACATCATGATTACATGTAATCCTCTCTCATAAAACAAATGGGCTATAATTTATTTTGGATTACTTTAAATCTTAATTTTTATCCCTTTTATAGTTAAAAGAAAATTTTATTATTTTTACTTGGTATTAAGGTTATTAGATATTTTTATATTCTATTAGAACTTTTTTTACCTTAATATTCTATTAGAACTTAAACACCTAATTTTATTATAATTTTACTTATACGTAACATAGAAATTAACAGATGAAACACTTGTGTTAGGAGAGGCAGCTACGAACCCTGAATTGGATACCGGATGATAATATTAAAAAATATAGAAATTAAAACTTTAAAACTAAAATATTAAAAATATATTCTTTTCAGGATGTCAACTGAAGTTTTTTTTTTGGGCAAAAGAGTAGTTTTTTTTTGGGTAAAAGAGTATTAGCTAGAATATTTTCTTGGGAAAATCTTATGAAAGATAATTGAATTAATCAAATTCTAATTTAAGTTACTAAACTTAATCAAATTCTTAATTTACTCTATTGATGTTCCCTCAACAATAATGAGAAAGGAGAGAGAATGAGGGAACTAAGGCCATGTTTGATACGTGGTACTGAATTTCGGTGGATTGTGATTGATATTGATATTGAGATTGAGATTGGGATTGAGACTAGGACTGGGACTGTGATTGATACTTTAAAAATATGTTTGGTACGAAGTAATAGTTAGAAGGAATAATTTCATTAATCTTATTTAATAAATAGCCATAATTATAAAAAGACCCAAATACCTATTCCCAAAATCCCAATAACAGAGGATTGCTATTGCGCAGGCACTGATAAAAAAACCATGAATCCTCCTTCTCGATGAAGCAACAAGTGCTCTAGACAATGAATCGGAACGAGTTGTCCAAGAAGCTCTAGACAACGAAGTTGTTGGATGCACCACCTGTAACAGCTTACTTACATAATCATTCTGATGAGTTTTATGCAGTGGATTCGAACCATTAAGCGATATTCCTTTACAAAGTTCTTTCAATTTCCAACCTCAGTACAGGATTCGAATCTGTAGTTGGGTGGGTTTTCTGAATAGTTTAAACACTTGTTTTTAACAGATTCATAAAGTGGTTCGTAACTTCTTAGCAACTCATCGTTTCTTAATTTCTTGTATAATTATCGGAGTATTTCTTTGCTCATTCTTTGTTTATTTATATGTATTCGTCAAGTGTAAATACTTTATAAACAGTAAAAATAACATACACTTGAAGACTTCAATTCTTCGTCTTCTTTCCTTCTGATTCATACATAGGCTCATGTTCACATAATGATATTCTGCATGCTCAATGTTTCGGGCAACATACTTATGGCTATAGTAAAAACAGAAACAAAGCTTCATTCATTCATACATTCTTCACATAATCAAGCAAAGCAATATAACAAATTAATACACAGCATAAACATCACATACATACAAGTAAGTAAGTTTACTACCTGGTGGACTATAGTCCTTCCTTTTGTTTCCTCTTCCTCCAACCATTGAAACTTCTTGGAAATTCTTCCATTCCTCTTCTTTCTTAACTTCTCCATGGCCTTAGAAGCTAGGGAGGGCTAAATATGTTAATTTTCCCTAAAAACTATGAAATCCTGGAATTTGGGGGTTTTGGCCGCTGCCAAAAATGGTTGGCCGCGGCCAAAAACCAGACAGAAACATTTTGACCGCGGCCAAGAATCTCGCTGTTCAGAATTTCACCGTCCTGATTCTTGACCGAACTTGTAAAAATCATAACTAAATGTAAAAAAATCCAAATGAGGTGCTTCCAAGTTTTATGGAACCCTCTTTAAGTCTACTTTAACTATAAGCTAAAAATACTCTCATAAGTACATAATTCCATTTAATTGGACACTACTTCAGAATTTCTCAGTTTAACATGACAAAACTTTGAAAAATCATAACTCCTAGAATACTTGTCCAATTAACCATTCTGACCTATAAAATTAAAGATCTATGTCTCTACTTTAAGTCTGGAAAGTTTCATTATTATTGGACAATATTCAGCCACTCAAAACACATCACAAAGAAACTGCCTCCAGAAGACAGATTTCACACTACTTATTCTTCCACTTCTAAAACTTCCAAATTCATATACAAGCATTCAAAAATCATGAACACTTGTATACCTATACAATTTTGTCCAAGGAATCTATTGGAAACCTCAAACTTGGCAAATTCTCATTTCTTCGTCACGTTCTGTTCAGACCAAAAAACTAGAGTTTTCTACAACAATTCACCAAAACAGAATTTTGTTTAACAACTTGGTCCAATCTCATTATAAATCATAATCTAACCATAAACACATGATTAAACCTCAAAAATATCCCTTGGACCAGAAATAAACAGTAACACACTTACAAATACTCATCCAAACTGTTAGATATGATTAGTTTTGATGATGTCAAATATATATCAAATATTATGAGAGCAAAAGTTTGCATAATATACTTATCTCTTACATTGACTAACTATTATATTTAATGTTATATATCTTATAGATTAGTCAAAGAGATTGGAGAATGAAGAGCTTGAAGAATTAATGGGAATATCAAGATTCAAGCTTCTAAGAAGAAATACTGGATGTTTCTATGCTCATAAGGGAATTAAGAAGTATTGTAGCAGTTACTGTTTGGCACTGTAGCATTATCACTGTAGCAATACGGGTACTGTTGCAACTGGCACTGTTTGGCACTGTAGCATCAAGTGATTTAATGAATCACTCGAGTGATTCTGAAAAAAAACGCAATCACTCGAGTGATTCAGCAAATCACTCGAGTGATGTTCAGCTTTTCAGAGTCTGTTTTTTGTCCAGCTGAGCGAGGTCTGGTTATTTGATCATATCTCTCAAAATACAACTCCAATTGAGACCAAACCAGTTTCATATGAAACTAGACTTCCAATACGTCATTTTGATACTAGAACCAAAATCAAAGGAGCTCATATGAGGGAGATATCAGTGTTCGAAGTTGACCTTAATTCAGCATCACTTTCTGGAACAGTCTTCGTATTTTGGCTATAACTCTCAAACCACTGATCCTATTGAGTTGAAACCGGTTCCATATGAAAGTAGACTTCAAGAGCTTTCCATTTATATATAATACAGCAATTTTAGAGTCATATTCGAAGAGTTATAGCATCTGGAAGTTTACCTCTGTTTACTGAAGAACTGGAAACGGATCACTCGAGTGATTTCGGTATTCACTCGAGTGATATGGCATTTCACTTCAAGTGATTGAAAAATCACTGCAAGAAAAATTCACTGTTTCAGATTTCACTTCCAGTTATCTCCAAATCACTCGAGTGATATCTCAACTTTGCCAAATCACTTCCAGTGATCTCCAAATCACTTCCAGTGATCTCCAAATCACTTCTAGTGATATCTCAAATTTTCCATTTCACTTCCAGTGATCTCCAAATCGCTCGAGTGATATCTCAACTTTGCCAAATCACTTCCAGTGATCTCCAAATCACTTCCAGTGATCTCCAAATCACTTCCAGTGATATCTCAGTTTTGCCATTTCACTTCCAGTGATCTCCAAATCACTCGAGTGATATCTCAACTTTGTCAAATCACTTCCAGTGCGCCCAAAATCACTACAAGAAAAAATCACTGTTTGCAAAATCACTTCCAGTGATGCCAAATTCACTCGAGTGATAAATGAAGTTTGCCATATCACTTCCATTGGTTGCTGAATCACTTTCGGTGAATATTAAAATTCCTCAGATCACCTCCAGTGCAGTAACTGATCATTTCCAGAGAATACCAACATGCACCAGATCACTTCCAATGAACTGATATGCCATTTTCTCAGTTTCACTTCCAGCCTCAGATCACTACCAGTAAGATATTATATGATGGAGTGATATGATGATTTTTTTACAGAAGAAGCTTGAACGCACTGCCAGTGAATCCCAACTGAATCAGTATTGCTTCCGTGCATTAAAATGCACTCAAGTGATATACTTACTCTTACAATGTCACTGCCAGTGAAATACTAATCACCTCCAGTGAAGTGACACCACTCTCAAGTGAATTGATATCACCGCAAGTAAATTTACTGATAGCTAGAGTGATTCACTATTCTTTACAGAATAATGGAAATTACTCAAGGGATCATTATTATAGAGTCAATGATATGCTTACTCTTAGAAAGCTACTGCCAGTAGAATGCTTATGTAAATCACTTCCAGAAGTATGATAGAAACAAGGAAAATGATTTCATGGTACACTCGAGGGATGCTGATAATTACCAGTGGAATATTATCTTATGAAAATCACCTCCAGTGAAATCAAGTCCACTTCCAGTGATTCTCCAGTTTTCTGAAATCACTCCTAGTGAAGTATGTGATCACCCGAGTGATATTTTCTAACGATTATTTCTCTGAGTGCTTTTACAGGTGTTATGCACTACCGATCACATGGCTTACACGGATCAATATTAAATGACAACTATTCGTGGGCGGCAGCAAAATTCATAAGTAACGGAAGACAAATACTATTGCATCTGTCAGACCAATGGGCAAACTGTAAGAAACGCTGAAGCATATGTCAAAGCATGATCAACGGGAAAATATTTAAATACACTCAACGACCATACAAAGCAATGGGACTCCAACCGAAAATGAAGGAGCGTATGTCTAAGCATCAGATGAGATTACAACAGAAAAATATCTGAATGGGCTCAACGGTCAAATGAATCAACAGACTCTAACGGATATCTTCCATAACTCAGCTACAAATAGGAGAGGATTCAAACACAGAACATCAAGCAATACGATGAGAACATGAACATGCTGATATTCTAAGTCTTCTACCTCCGACCACTCTTTGCTCTACTTCATCTTCTATATTATGTATATTTGAGAGAGTGAATATTTGTATTGTACTTCAGTGAGTATCCTATCTACTCTGTGAGAGAGTTTGTAAATCCTTACAAATATATTTCTGTATTGAACTCAAGGTAGAGGGACCTTGAGAGGGTTAATTATCTTACAGTGGAAGTTGTAGAGTGAATCGCCAGTAAGAGTTTCTGCCCATAAGACTTACAAGGTGCAAGCAGTAGAGAACGTTGCTGCTCGTAAGACTTACAGTGGTGTAAGCAGGAGAGAACGTTGCTGCTCGTAAGACTTACAGTGGTGTAAGCAGGAGAGAACGTTGCTACTCATAAGACTTGCACGGGTAAGCAGGAGAGAAAGGTCTTTGGGGTTGCTTTGCTCAACTTGCTGTAAGAAGGAGTAAACCTTACAGTGTGTAAGGGGGAGTAACTCTTATGAATTTGTAAAGGCTTTTCTTGTGCCCAGTAAAACAAGAAGATAGTGGATTGAAAATCTCAGGAGGAGCCTGGGGACTGGACGTAGGTCATCGTGGATTGGACCGAACCAGGATAAATCACAGTTTGCATATTCTCTTCCCTAAGCTTTTACATTTCCAGCATATATGATTTACATATCAGCTTATGTTTTTATACTTCCGCATGTATTGATTTGATAAGTTGCGAAAAGATTTTAAAAGATCATACCTTCTTATCACACACCCAATTCACCCCCCTCTTGGGTGTCAGCCAGTTCTAACACAAACAACAAACCAATCGGTTCAAAAGGAAGCTTACGCTTACCTCTACGCGTTTCAGCAGTCGGTTCGGAATTCCGGCAATACTTCAGCCGGCGAGACGGAACCAAACACCTCCAAATGAAAATCCGAAACCGTATGAATAAAGCTTGGGAGAGAAGAAGAAGGTTTGTAAAGGGTGTTTTGAGAGAAAACGCCGATTCGACAGTGTTTCGGCAGATTGAAGTTATGAAAATTTACTATTCACTCTTCATCTCTCCTCTTCTATTTCTCAACGTTTTTCCAGCATTTTTTCTGAGTAATCTAAGGCAGTTGGACGAAATAAATGCCTAGGGAAGAGTCTTGGAAAAGTTTTCCACGTGTCATGATCCCATGGTGCCATTTGTTTGGTGTTGCACTGATTCGGTGACACGTGTCACCTACTTTAATAAAGTGGGTCTCGTCTCTTTTCCTCGGGCTTTTAGCCATCCCTTTTTTCAGAGAAAGTAAGGGTCTAATGATTTTCCCCGGCTCCCTGGCTGGGTGTTCGAGAATGTAGTCGGTGACCCGACCGGAGACCAGTGAATTCCCCTGACTTCTGTGTCACATGTCACCATCTTAAAATGCTAACACAAAAGGAAAAATGACATTTCATCATTAATGGGACATGTGTCACCTTTTCATTTAGCCAATATAAAAGCTAGTCATCATGAGACATCCTTACTTTATTAAAGTTACTTTATCGGTGTCTGCTCGGCTTTACTCGGAGCTTATTCGGGATTGCGACACTCATACCGAAGCCCATCAAATGACACCAAGTCATATTATGTATGTAGGCCCCACATACCGATGTCTACTTCAAAAACGCAGGGTACTCATATATGCCCTAAAAATGGCATGTGCACACTTACATCGACTTATTCCACCCAACTAATCGGTCCCTTGCCTCATGACATAGTTGGGTGGCATCTTTCTACCAACCTAATGGCACCGTATATGATTTTTATGCACATCTGCACCGACATTCTAATCATACTGCCTCCAAATACTAAGCCATTTTCCCGATAAGGCCAAATCATAAGTCCCTGAGAGTCTTTCTATATCTCATCATTCCTGGGATTCTTACTAATGTGGGCTTGGTAGTCTACTTTATTCAGGATTATTCTCTAGCCTTTAGTCCCAAAATTTGGGATATTACACCACCATCATTGTCGCTCACCGCCTATCCACCATTCATAATGCCGACATTATTGTCGTCCTTCAAAATGGTAGCCTTATAGAAATGGGATCGCATGATGAGCTCATCGAAAATGAAAATGGACTTTACACCTCTTTGGTTCATCTCCATAAAACAGAGAAATCTAGAACGATTCAAGAGGATACCGTCGGCGTCACTTCTACTTCTTCCACCACCGTATCAGACAGGTACATGAACAACACAAGCAGCCGAAGATTATCTCTTATGCGTCTATCTAACTCTGCAAATTCAATTGGACAAGTTCGAGTTTCAAGTGCCGATGAAGAAACCAATGTGGCCATAGAAGAAAAGAAGCTCCCTGTTTATGTAATTAGGTGAGAGGGATGGATTTTAGGTTAAAAGTAGGGGTTATTTTTGTCTGAAAAATATTTTAATCAAGGATATTTTTGTCTCTATAATTTTGTAGTCCCGGGATTGAAAACACAATACTAGGAGGGAGGTGGCTTTGCAGCAATCCCACTTTCGTGATACTCTCAATCCCTGGTTATCTGTAGTCCCTCATACCAAACGATATATTCTGATCCAATCCCTGATCTAATACTAGTCCCTACCCCCCAATGCTTCGTACCAAACATGGCCTAAGAAAGATGATTGGAGTGTTTTAAAAAAAGGAAAATTTCTAATAAAAGAACTTTAAAACTCCTAAAAGACAAAAAGGTGTTTCAAATATTCATAATCTCAAAAAGATGTTCAGCTTAAATTGTCTTTTTTGAGATTATAATGAAATGACCAAATTGCCCTTATATATATATATATTAAAAAATATTACCTCCAGCTAGCCAGCCACCGGAGCTCCGAAGGAAATATTCTTGTGGGAATAAATATTCCCAAAGGGCCAAGGGTGAGATTTGAACTTTCACCACTTAGTTTGCAAAAAGCATTGGTGGCTATATCTTGTGCAACCAAATATATATAAGCTACTCCCTCCGGTCCCATTTATAAACAACTTTCTCTTTGATTGCGTAAAGCAAACTGGTACTTAAAAGTAATTAGTGTGTCAAAAATGCCATGTTTTTTTTCCATATATACTTCTATTTATGAAAACAGAGAAAGAATGTATAAAAAATATAAGAGATAGTAAAATACATTTTTCCAATGCTTTTGTTAACTTCATTCACCTAGTGAGTTCTTTCTCTCTCCCGAAGATAACTCTTAGTGTGTGTCATAATTAATTATAAATAATATGTATTTAATAAAGATAAAAATAG
This sequence comes from Albizia julibrissin, assembly GCA_037074505.1. Classification (NCBI taxonomy): domain Eukaryota; kingdom Viridiplantae; phylum Streptophyta; class Magnoliopsida; order Fabales; family Fabaceae; genus Albizia; species Albizia julibrissin. The sequence continues at coordinate 18,445,197 of CM073486.1, read as the reverse complement.
AAAAAATGAGCTTACATTTTCAAACACAAAGTGAAAGTTGCTTATAAATAGGACCAGAGAGAGTAACTCTTTAACTTTGACTCTAACTTATTCACAAGTTTTATTAATGAATTCACAACATTTTATTAGGTTTTATCAATTTTCATTTACCCAGTAAAAAAATTTATACTATGAACTCATTCACAAATTTTGTTAAGGAATTCACAACATTTCATTAGGTTTTAACAACTTTTGTTCACCTAGTAAAAAATTTCATTTTGATAAAACCTAATGAAATTTCATAAATTCTCTAACAAAACTTATGAATAGCCTCATTGTGTGAACTTTTTTACTGGATAAACGCAAATTGATAAAACCTAATGAAATATTATGAATTATTTAACAAATTTTGTGTATGAGTTAGAGTTAAAATTAAAAAGTTAGCTTATATATATTTGTTTGCACAATATATATTAAAAAGCATTGGTAGCCTTTTGCAAACCAAGTTTTTTTTAGGGGGGGGCCACCCTTAGCATTTTGGGAATATTTATTCCCACCGGAATATTCCTATCGGAGATTAGGTGACTAGCGGCCAACCATCAGAAACTCCGACCGCTTGTGAGGGTGGTCGCTAGGGGCGGCCAGCTGGAGGGGGTAATATTTTTTTAAAAAAATATATCTAAAGACAATTTGGTCATTTATTTTTAACTTAAAAAAAAGACAATTTAAATCTAATATTTTTCTAGGGTTATAAATATTTGAAACATCTTTTTTTTTTTAGGATTTTTAAAGTTCTTTATTAGGGATTTTCTTAAAAACTAATAAGAATTAAATTAATTTTTTTTAAAAATAAAATCAATTATCTCAAAATAATTTTTTAAAGAACAATAAAATCAATTATGTCAAAAATTGTATAAATATAAATTATCTCAAAATAATTTTTTTAAAGAACAATAAAATCAATTAGGTCAAAAAGATTCTGAATAAATTTTGTGGATGGGTTGTGTTATATTTTTAGCGTAATCTTCGTCCTTAAGTTAAAGATTCACCGTTTCCTATATTCACAATATATATTTCAAGAGTCGCTTCTCTGTTTATCGTATTCTTTGACTTTGAGTAAGTATTCTCACCCCGATTTTCGTTTTCTTTTGGCTTATCTTCCTTTGGGTTCAATTCTTTGCAAACACGTGTACTCGGTTCACCTGAGATTAGTAATTTTTGTATGAGATTGCTTTTCTATCGCTTACTCTTCTATAAGGTTCGATCAGTGTAAATTGTGCTGTATCTTTTCTGAATTTTTTGTTTTGGGTCTGTCTTTATTACTCAAATGAATTCCGGTATAAGGTTTTAACAGATTTGTACGATTTTCAATGATCTTGAAGTTGTACATGGTCGATTGTATATGGAGATATCATGAGTTCTCCAGTTTGCTTTTCTATTGCTTATTCTTCTGTAAGGCTCAGTCATTGTAATTTGGGCTTTATGTTTTCTGAATTTTTTGTTTTGGGCCATTCTTTATTACTCAAATTGCGTAATAAGTTTTTAAATGATTTGTACGATTTTCAATGATTATGGAAATATCATGAGTTCTCCAGTTTGCTTTTCTAATGGAGTCTATCTTTTCTGAATTTTTGTTTTGGGTCCTTCTTTATTGCTCAAATTTTTTATGTAGAAGGTGGATTTATGCTCTGTAATTGTTGAATTACTATCTTTACAAGGGTTTATTGTGTTTGACCCTCAAGTTGGAGACTTGAATTCTTGTGAATTCCTTTATATTTGTATATGTGTACCCTAAATTTTTTATTATTGTTATTGCGGGCAGCCTTAATTTATATATATCATGGGTGGAGATATCATGGGTGGAGGTGATGATGATTGGGACCTTACTGTCTCAACTGATGAGGCCCGAACAGTTGTTTTGGTTGGACGTACTGGCAATGGAAAAAGTGCAACAGGAAATAGTATTCTTGGGAAGAAGGCCTTCAAGTCAAGAGCAAGTGCATCGGGTGTAACAAGCACTTGTGAATTGCAAAGAACAGTACTCAGAGATGGTCAAATTGTTAATGTTATTGACACCCCGGGTAAAATCAAGTAGATTGTCTTGTTTAGCTATTGTATGTGTCATTTGTATGGATGAGTCTATTAAATTAATCTGTCCTTTTGCAGGACTATTTGATTTGGCTGTCGAATCTGACTTCATTGGGAAGGAAATTGTAAAATGCATTGATCTGGCCAAAGAAGGGATTCATGCCATCCTTGTAGTGTTCTCTGTTAGAACTCGTTTTTCTCAAGAAGAACATGCTGCTCTTCGTAACTTGCAGACATTATTTGGAAACAAAATAGTTGACTACATGATTCCCCTCTTCACTGGAGGGGATGAACTGGAAGACAATGATGAAACTTTAGAAGACTATTTAACTCATGAATGCCCACAGCCTTTAAAGGTTTGTTTGAGTATGACCTTTATATTGACTGTTATTTTTATGGGACCCTGAACCTTTTAAGCTTTGTGTATGCAGCTTTCTTTTTGGTTAGTTTATTTTACAGCTGAGGATAACATGTTTATTTTTTGCTTTCTTCTATGTGTTCGGTTATAAGTTTTGTTCCTATGGTATAAGTTAAGGTAGGATGGTAGCAGTGTCTTAGGTGATTAGGTTATGATTTATGTATTGGAGGTGCTCCTGGGTTTATTACAGCTTGTTTAAGATTGGTGCACGGATTCTCTAATAAAAGTACCACTTGTATCCCATTATTTCCTCGTTGTAATCAAATACTATTTTGGCATCTTTCACATCACAGGAACCCCTTGAGAGGGGTAGATCCTATTCCCATTCTATTGTAACTGCTATGTTGTTTTAGTGCCATGGCCATGATTGTGTTGGTTCATACCTTTTGAACTGAAAGTAAAGTAAATTTGAAATGAGGGTCTAATCCAAGAAATAGAGTTTTAGAGATTGAAAGGTACGCCAAAGGCCTTGTAGCCTAGTGGCATGAGAGCTCTCCTTTAAGTGGGAGGTCACGGATTAAATCTCCCTTGTAACCAGGTCTAACCAGGTCGTTAGTGTCTGCCCTCTTGATTCAACAAAATAGATTGAAAGGTATGACTCTTGAGGGCTAATATATGGGAATAGACTGTGCTGCACTCAATATGCTCCTTAGTTAAGATGGTCTGCTATGGATTTAGAAGCCCTAAAGTAAGAACCAGACAAGGATACCAAACGAAATTATAATGTGAAGAAACTAATCCTTTTCAGAAGGTTTCGTTTTGTTTTCTAAGTACTTACTATGAAATGTCAACCTTCTACTTCTGTCAAAGCACTTCCTTAGTCATTTTCTCACTGGTGTCAGTATAATACAATGAAGATAACTGAGAGAATGAGAGGAAGAGACTGGACAAAACCATGTAGCGGTAGCTTGAAGACCACATGATGTGTGTGTGTATAAAAAAAAAGGCTTGAAGACCAATACGTGATACATATAGCAGAAGCAGAAAGCGAACCAGGCGAGAAAGCAAAATAAAAAACGACCCAGATTTAGCTGACTTCATTGTCTCCTAAATAAGGAAAACAAACATTTGAAAAATGCAAAAAATAAAATAAAATAAAATTGGGAAGAAAGCAACAATACAAACAGAGGCAAGAAAATTTGGTAAAATAGAGTAATATAGCATGATAAAAAATGGGATGCTTTAGTTTCCCTTCAAGCTGGAATATAAATATTCAGCGTTCTTAATTCCAATTTCATCCCTTCAAATTTGACCCAAGTAACAGCTTTTGTTCTGTGTCAACCATTTAGTTTCTGTTAAATCTCTTGCCCTTCATCTTGCTGGTTTCAGTAATATAAAGATATGTTATTTTGCTTGAATACCTTGTAATGTAGGTGTGTCTTTTTTTTTTTTTTTTTTGTCAAATTTATAAACTCTGTTGACCTTGAAATTAATTTTGAATTGCTGCAGGAAATTCTTGCTTTGTGCAAAAATCGGTATGTTCTTTTTGATAACAAGACTAAGGATGATAGAAAACAGCTTAAACAAGTTGAGCAACTTCTTTCTCTTGTAAACAAGGTCGTCGCACAGAATGGCGGAAAACCTTATATGGATGAGTTATTCACTGAATTGAAGGTAAATGTTTCTGCAAATTTTTGTCTAACTTCTTTGCTTTGAATATATTATATTAGTGCATTTACATCTTGACTGCAGGAAGGAGCAATAAAGCTGCATAACCAACAAATAGAGGCTGATGCTTTGAGAGGATATACGAAACGTGAGATAAAGGAGATGAAGGAACATATGCATCGGACTTATGATGAGCAGCTAAAACGAATAACTGAGATGGTAACCTTCTGAGTCCTTGGCCCTCTCACATATTTTTCTTTGTCATTTACTGTTTTTGCGATTATAATTATTATGCATTCAGTACTTTTAAGAATTACAACAATATGCAAACACACACGGTTATCCCTAAAATGGTTGTCATATGCATGCAAATTTTGTAAACACTAGCTTGTGATGTAAGGACTCTCACCATATTCTTGTGAAAGATAAATGCAAACTCTATCTTGTGATATAAGCTGTTTTAACTACGGCATTTTTGTTGCTATTGGCTATCAGAGAGAACTTTTATAATTATATGATGATTCATAATATATTTTGCGTGAATGTGAATTTAAGTTATCACGACACTATTTGGTTTCCTCCTAACATATTGTCTCTTGAATAATGTAATTAATAAGTTATTGTACATCAACTTCAAAATTAAACACTTCCCTCATAAAACATTTCGCCATAAAACAAGGTTTGAGTTAAACAATCCCAAAATGTGGAAATAAGACTAACATCTATGAACCTGGTGAGCGTGTCATCATACCTTGTTACCCTTACCCTTCTTTTTCCTAAATCTCTCTTGCTTAGGGCTATGTTTGGATTGAGAGAAAAGTGAGGGGGAGGGAATAGTAGAAAGGAAAACCTTCCAAAATGATAAAAGAAAAAAAAAATATATTTTTTGGAGTTTTCCCTCCTAGAGGCCCCCCGGGGCGCGCGCGGGTGGTTGGACCCCAATGGTAAGTACTCACAAGCGATTCATGTGACTTCTGAATGTTAGTTTAAGTGATGTATAAGTTTTGAATCAACTTAATAATTTAGAGAGTTGTGTGGGGAAAAAGTTTGTCTAATTAAGATAAAATTAGACTATAGTTTAGAAGTTTATAAGTGATTTTCCTATTATTTTGTACTTGAATAAAAGATTTGTTGGGGCTTATCTCTACCTCCCTTGCCCTGAGGGATTTTATTTTTAAAGTATGATATTCCTCTGAATATTTGACTGAAATGTCAGTCTCTTCTTGAGTTAGCGACTTCTATGACTTGAAATTAAATCTGTTCATATCATGTTTTTTAGTCAAACCTATCAAAAGGAAAAATATTGCTGATGGAGAGCGACAAGTGACAATTATGAGGAATTTGAGTATTTTTCTCTTACATACAACAACAAAAAGATATATCCCCCTAAATGAGATCAGTTATATGCATTGCGTGATGTCATTATCAACAATGAACTCTTCAGATTTATTGTTCGTTGATAGATCTCTTTCGACAACTTTCTTTCTTGCCCTTCATGTTGTTTATTACTTATATCTTCTATATAACTAAAGGGATGTTTATAACAAATTAATGTAGACATATTCGCAGAAATTATTTTGTTTTCTGTTACCCATGTTCTTCTTCTATATAAGATAATCAGGAAATCCCAAGCATGAAAATATTCTAGCATGTTCAACCTGTGATTTTCCGGCTTTCTGGCGGGTCAATCACCAACGCAGCTGGCGTTTGTCAGCTATTACTGTGTATTCTGTTTCTAATTTGTTTTGTCAAATGTTCTGCAAATGCTATGATTTAGGTTAATTTCCTAATCTATGTATGTGATTTGGATTCAAGTAATGTACTGTTTTATACTTTTATTTCACATAGGTGGAGACAAAGTTGAGGGAAGCAACTACCAGGCTTGAAAAACAGTTGGCTGAAGAGCAAGCTGCAAGGCTTAAGGCAGAGGAGAATGCATTTTTAGCTCAAAAGAAATCACAGGATGAAATTCGGATGCTTCGAAAAAATCTGGAGATGGCACAGGAAGAACTCCGAAAAAAAGGTGGAAGTTGCGCCATTCTCTGAAGGCTCTTGCTGGTTACTGACTTGGAAGAGTTATAATTATTGTTTTATATCTCACATTTCTATAACTCTCTTGCTGGTTACTGACTTGGAATTGTTTTATATCTCACATTTCTATGACTATAACCCTCTCATGTAGATGTGTTGTTTATTTGCGTATGGTTGGTTTGCATTTCAATTGAAGAGACGAATTTTATTGACTTGCTTGAAAAGGCGTGTTACTAGGTTTCTTTTTTATATTCTATTATAGCCTTCTTATATTAATTTCATCCTTTGATTGCCTCTTTTTTCTTTAAAAAAAAAATTAAAATTTGTGCATGCCATCCTTTTTGTGGAGTGATGCAATCTTCTCTCTGTTGTACTAATTTTATCGGATATTTTCGAAAGGGACATATAGAATGAAATTGTTAAATTGTGTAAGTTTTGGGGGTTGGATTTGTCACTGACTTTTATTTAAATATTAATTTTAAATCAAATTTCAGCCCTTTTTCCAAATTCATCATATTCGCAAGATGATCCACAGTCACAAATTGTAATGATGCGAATTTGAAGGTCAGAACCATCACTCTAGTGTTCAAACAACTCAATGGATAACCAAAGCGTAAAAATCCAAACAAATACGAATTGACAAATAGTATGCCATTTGGAAGTTTTCAAGCAACACAAGTACAGTTTTTTTTATTTCAAAAAAGTATATACTTGTGAGTGGTTAGCATGGGAAGAGTGGCCTCACCATTTTCTCTATTATCCACTTTTCTCTACTTTTTTATTTTCATCGTAAGATTAATTCTGAACAGGTGAGATTTAATACCCTATAAAATGTGTGTGTTTAATAAACGTATAAATATATGAACTAGTTATATCAAATTTTAATGATTTAAATTTATTTATATATATTTTTTGTTATTTAATATTATAATAATATTTTTATAAGATATTAAATATTAATCATTCAAAATTAATCTAACAGTGAAAATAAAAAAATAGAGAGAAGTGGAAGGCACGGGAGATGGCGAGGGCCCTCTCCCCAATAGCATGTGGAAGCATGCCTCTTTTTTATTTTTAATCAATGAGTTTATTTATGGAAAAAGGTCCCATGGGACTTGCTAGCAAAATGGAGGTTTTAAGAGGCCTTGTAGTAGTATTTTCTCTTCTTTGAGGTTTCAATATAATTTTCCGTATTATTAACATACCCATTTGTTTTATCTCCATTTTGGATAGAACCAGGAAATCATGTTGATTCTGTCAGATCAGCCCAAGCCAATTAAATGTCTGGTTTATAATTTAGAGCCTCTAGAAAAAATTGGGTCTAAAAGGGTCAACCTTGTAAAATTGTGGGACTGTTGGCTGACCCGTTTAAGTTCATTAATTTTTTTAATTTTATTAAATGCCTACAAGCTACGTTATTTCAAATCACATAATGTTGTTATTTAAACATTTTAAAGGGAAAAAATTGCTTATATTTTTATTAAAAAACTAAGACAAGCTTGTTGATGATATTATAGTTAGTTAAAAGTTTTTTAGTTGATTTTTTTCAAAAAAAAAAATTACTCAATTTTTAAGGATATTTCATTTTGTTCATAATATTTCACCAAAGAAATTTTTAAAGGCAAATTGTCACTTATTATATTTATCAAAAAAGATAAAACATTTAATACTTTAAAAATATTTGCCTTAAATTAAGAAGTTTAATGATTTAATTTAATTTATTTAAGAAAATAAAAAATATATATTTTTCTCTCAAACCAACTCAAAGCTCACAGGCAGGCCTGAGCCCTTGAATAAACTAGTCAGGCTTTAAAGTATGAATTTTTTATGGGAGTCGAGCCAAAAATGAGCCATACTATTTAAAACCGAGCTCGTAAAGGGTTGCCTCTGCAAGGCTGGCTCGGTTTATTTTCACACCTCTATTTTTGGATAGGGGAAGCTAGTCCCATTTCATGGGGGTACATTGAGACCCTAATGATGGATTTAACTCTTTAAACAATACTTTCCTAATTCTTAGAATAAATTATAACTTATGTAACATGATATCTACAAAATACTTTTATGTGAAATTAGATTATATATATATATTAATAAGTTTAGAAAATTAGTTTAAATAAAAATTATAAATATAAGAGATAAAAATAAAAAAAAGATGTTATATTTAAGATTAAAATTCTCCCATAAACCAAGGCTTGCATCTGGTACTGGAAGGGTATTTACTTCAAATAAATATTGCTTCTAGGATGCTTGGATCGCGTCCTTGCATATGCAAAAGCAGTACCTATTTTCCCCCCCAATTCCCATCCTTCAAAAATATTTCTAGCTAGTAAACTAATTGGAGCTCGTATGAATGAGTGGAGTTGATTGATTTCTTTCCTCTAATTATCTATAGTTTCTATTAGATTTTAATTGTACATACATTGACGATCTGAATAATATTGATAATTTCTAGTTAAAATTAGAAATTAAATAATTTTTGGCTTACTGATAATTAATATTATAGATTTCCAAAATAATAACAATTTGTAAAGATCATTGAACTGTACTCTCTTCGGTCATAAATACAGATATTGGATAACTGCTTCATGCATTAAAAATTATTTAAGTTAATTATTTATAAAAAAAATTTATGTTAATATTCCTAAAATTCCTTTTTTTTAATTATTTATATTCAAAACCACATTATCACTGTATCCCCGGGATGAGAGTAATTTTGGAGGAAAAATAACAACTGTGATAATCGAAAAAAGATTACGATCTGTACAATATATGATATAAGCAGATTAGGATCTTGTGTTTAGACTCAAAACAAACTTCTTATCTACCTTATATATTTATTTTGCCAAAAAAGGACTACCTTATATATTCATAACTGAATAAAGCTTTTTGTAAAACAATAAAGAGATAAGGCCTTAAAATATGATTGACTATGAAGTCCTTCCTGGGCCCGGTCACTGAGACATTTCCTAATTGAGCCCTGAAATCATGGGCCCATATCCATCCTATTTGCGAGAGCGACTCGCTTTGCTTCTCGAATGGATTTTATGTTGACAAATTTTCCAGCTTGCACCCTGAATTTCTGGAGAGAGCGAAACGAAAAGAGTTACTCAAGAACAAAAGTGTCTGTTCTTGCTCTTAATTCAACAAATCCGCAAAATAATCCACGTCAATTTCTCCTGTACATGATCCAAAATCTGTTCATTCATTCGAATTTCAGATAAGGCTCCTCCGGAAAGGACTAAAGTGGTTATTAGGCATTTGCCTCCGACTCTCGCTCAGTCCGATCTCCTCCAGCAAATTGATGATCACTTTTCTGGTCGCTTTAATTGGTTCTCTTTTCGTCCGGGAAAGAGCAGGTTAGAATTTTTGTTAAGGCTCTTCTGTTTCCGTATTGGTTTTGTTTTTTTATGCTTTTTTTCGTTTTTCATTCTTTCTCTGCCTCCTCAAGACATCTGAATCCATTAACCTTGCAAAACGAAATTTCTGGTCAGTTTTTTCCCTTGAAAAATACTTTTCTTAACGTATTTTGTTGTCTGAGGTCAATGTTGGGGTGTGGAGCCCATGTTGGCAATTTTTTTCATCATAAGGAAAACGGTAGATGTTGAATATATGCACATCCGGTGTCTGTATGGGTAAAGGCAGACAAATGTGAAAAACGTCCCAGAGGCAGTAAACCCCATGAGGAGCGAAGTGAAGTACTGCCGTTTATTGCGGGGTGGGGAGAATGAAAATATCTTAAGAATGTTCGATGGCTTGTTTTTGTATATTCCTCATAATATTAACTGTTCGAGAATGACATTAGTATGATCTAGTGGATGTTACAGACTTCCCTGATGAATTGTGATTATGAGCTATGCTTTATATATTCGATTTCACTGCCAAAAAAAAAAAATGTAAGGGCCCTGAAACACAAGATTTTATGCTTTTTATTTGATGTCCTTTTTTCCGTTGGTAGACTGTCGCTATAATTCTTTGGTTCTTTCCTTTGGGGTCTGTCTATCTGTTTGAAGCCTCTGTCTGTTGTAGTAGAAGGAAGTGAAGGGAGAAGAGAAGAGAGAGAGGGAACTAGAGAGATCTGAATAGTGCTTCTCTATGGATTCATCAACAACATACAGATAAGAGCTTATGCCTTACTTATATACAATATAGGCGGGACATAATTTGTAACTTCCTGACGAACCCTTAACTTAGTAACAGCCTTACTGACTCTTATATCTTATTAATATTTACATAACAAAGTCATTAGAAATTATCAATAATTAGTTGATATTTCAAGTGGTATTACCTAATTTGGAAATCTTGGCGCCAAATTCCTTTTTGGCACCTCTTACCCCAATCATGGGTTGTTTGCAAGAAAAAATATGCAAGATTTGGCGCCCAATTTGTATACAGAACAGGGTGTTCGAAGACCCGAAGTAATAAGTTGCTAATGCAAACCATCGAAAAGAGTATGCGAGCCATCTAAGAGTCTACAGATTAGATCATGCCTTCAAACAAGAAAGACACCCAACATTGGCCGGAGTTGTTTGTTTCGCCACGAGCAAGAGTAGCATGTTCAGATGAAAGGAGAGTGGCATATTCAGATGAAAGGAGACAGTGAGGGTGAGATGAGTTATCACCTATTAGATTGTGGGAGGAAGATAATAATTAGATTAAAAACTAAGATGGTATAGGGAGATTGTGATTTTAATTTTGATTTTTGAATCTTAATTTCTAAAGAGGAGATAAAATTTACCAGAAGATGGAGGAGGGGGAATGGATTGATAGATTGTGAATTTATATAATAATTAATTTTATTGTATTTATGAAAATTGGAGAAAGAAGTATCTATCTTTTGTGTGTGTGTAGTATATGATAAGTCATACTGTTTGCAAATTATGAATAGTGCGATTTGGGGCTTGCCAGTCTAGTTAATGTTATATTTTACTTCAAAAATATGTCTTTTAGCTGCAACAACACACATCTTTCATTTTTTTTGATCTTACATTAATCTTCTGTTGATAATTGGAAAGATGAGTGGGAATTGGAAATAAGAAAGGAGATAATTAGGAAGAATAATGGAGGATTTGGTATATCATTACATGATAATTTTAATTATAATTAAATAAATTATTAAATGCCCATGTTACATTTTCTTCCATACTGTTTCCTTTTTCAATTTGAAGAACAGCTGTGCAATTAATAACTCGGCTTCTGATTTTATTCAAATTATTATAGGGTACATAACATATATAGAGGAAGCCAAAGGTCTATGTTGCCTCACGGTGTCCGTGGTATCTAGGTTAGATCTAACTAGTTCTAGCTAATAAGAATATATAATCTACCAATTAGATAAGCAGATGTGGATAAAGTAGGATAATAAAAGGAGCAGTAAGATATACGTAAATAATAAACTGCTTAAACTAAGAGTGTTGGGCTGTGTATTTGGGCCTTAAAGCCCTTTCGCTGTGGGTCATCCTCCAACACAATTGTTTACTATTTTACTTGTATTAAATATATTGTCTCCAATCCATTTACTTGCATATCATAGACCAAAAGACCATATAAACTAAACCTAACCTTTGTGGCCCGAAATGAATAGACAGGCATTTTATATTCTTGTGATGATCGTAATGTGGATTGTGTCAAAGCATGAATTAGTGATAGTGCGACAGTGATTTTAAGCTTCCCTTCAAAATATTATATTTAAAAAATTAAGATATGCTAAATCAGTTTGTATTATCTTGTCATTACATGGACTCAGATCTCTCGTCCCCTCACTGTCAGTTTATTTCTCTGATTAAAAATGATGAAGACCTTTGAATATTAGGTCTCATCTAGCATGACCAAACAGAGCTAACATTTTAACGCGTGTCTGTCTAGTTTGGCTAAGCAGAGATAAAACTAACATTTTACTTGTAAACAAAAGGGCAAATGGGAGTTAGCTTGAAATTATTGAGTCTTGTGCGTTACATGGTGTTTGAGGAAGGGAATATGACCGTTCTTGGCTCATAAATAGTGCAATTTGATACAGTTTTTATATTGTATAATGTGAACAATTCCATTGTCGATCACTGGTGTTAGCTATACAGAAGATGTTCTGGAGTTGTGCAACACCAATGCAAGAGCTTTTTGATCAGAAGCCCTGTGACATTCTTTTAAGAGAATTGGCAAATTTGAGCAAAATGTGCTTTAGTGGAGTTATTGTTGGATGAACAACCCAAGGAAGGAGAAGAAAAGTTCTGTCTTTATCATTTAGATTTTCTGTTTCATTCTTTGAGTTCAAGACTATATATTAGATATAAAAGTCAGACTAAGAACTAAGAACCAAGAAAAACTCGGACTAAGAACTGATTCTGAGGCTTTATGCAAGTCTAATAGTGATAATCTAAGATAAGCTAAGCTAAAAGGGGCATAAAGGGGAAGATCTATGAAGTTATGAAGACATTTAGAGAGCTAACTAATCAACTTTTTCTAATATATTTTTCATGCTACAGATATCTGAACTGTGACATGCAATTGTATTGACTTCTGTATTAATTTTTGTTGAGATGTTTTAGGTTATAGTGATTTTATGAATTGAGTAGGCGGTGATACATTTATTAGCAGGCCTTTTGTTTTCCTTCACTTCTGACCAAACTAGTACATGTGGGGTATGCTTGGGTAATAAAAATGTGGGCCACTTTTCCCTAGTAGAATTGGAATGAAAGGCTTGGATATCTGCCTTTCTTACTTCTGAACCTTTTGTCTGTAAATAGTACACATATTTAGGATGTTCTGCATTGCTACCTTCTATTTTTCTTTTATTATAATGCGACTGAGACCTTAAGGGATTTTTTAACTTATGGTGCTATGCTTTGATTGACATTTTTGCAGTTACAAGCATCAGAAGTATTCTCGTGCATACATAAACTTCAATTGTGCTGAAGATGTTTTTGAGTTTGCCGAATTCTTTGATGGACATGTCTTTGTCAATGAGAAAGGTAATTTATTTGAGCGCAAAACTGCCATATGCTTATTTACCTTTGGAGTGGATTGCATTGTCTCATCATGCATATAGAGTATAGATGGTCCAATTAATTTTAATACAAACCTGTTGTTAAGGCGTTCTTAATTTTAATTGACAACTACTAGATGCCATATTTGACTTAGTTCAAAAAGTACTTCAGCTGTTATTCTGCTGTTATGCCTACTTTTCATGATTGCTTATTGTTGAATTTTTCATTTTGTGCATGTCTGATTCATATTCAGGTGCCCAACATAAGGCCATTGTTGAATATTCACCTTCTCAGCGTGTTCCAAAGTCAAGTACCAAGAAGGATGGTCGCGAAGGGACTATATACAAAGGTGTTACTTTGGTTATAATTTTGAGTTTTTAAACGAGGAAACTCTCATGCTAGTCAGACTTAGAATGCATACCCTTTTAATAATGGTAATGACTACTTCCTTTTAAACAAGAACAGATCCAGATTATCTGGAGTTTGTCAAGCTTATTGCAAAACCTCCTGAGCATCTTCCTTGTGCAGAAATACAGTTGGAAAGAAAAGAAGCTGAGCAAGCTGGTTAGTTATCAATTTATTGTGGCATCCACGAATAAATATGCTGACTTATATTTACCTCATCTTTTACCTTTTTTCAAGGTTCTAGTTAGAAGGTTTGTGATAAAGGTAGTTAGAAAAGAGTAGCAGTGCCCATAAGGAAGTATCTCATGAAGATAGATTGTAGTGTCACTGTGTCTAATATTTGTGTCTTCCATTGTAGGGGTTGCCAAGGAAGCGCCAATTGTCACTCCATTGATGGAATATATTCGTCAAAAGTGTGCAGTTGAGAGTGGCGCACAGGTAATGATTTTTTACTTTGTTTTCCACTGCATATGATTGTGGGATGCGCAGGGTATAATGCTGGTGGTTATTGGGAGAAACAGATTATGTCTTGTTGGTTTCTTTTTGTCTCATTGCCCTTAGAGAACTTGATGCATAATGGAAAAACTTAAGATATTAGTGTAAGGGTACGAGGGGTAGATTGAAGAATCTTAACATTGTATGTTAATTTTGAATTTTTTGTTTGAGCCAAGTATGCACAGACATGCTTTAATTAGACTGTGGGCATTTCAAGTGTAAGCTTAAATCAAGATAATTCATAGAGTGAAGATTTGCAGTCATCCAATCTTCAAGATACGTATGGCCTAAAGGCAAAAGTAATGGATGTTAAGGATACAGACTAGGATTCATTCATATTATGGTAAGTGTGCAGGGAAGAAGTTTAAAAAGTTAAAAGATTATGAATGGATTAGGCGAGCACTGATTCGTATGCTGTGATTGTGGTGATGTTTTATTAATGTGTTTAATTTAATTGCTTTTTGCTGCCGGCCACTGGGGTGGGATAAAGAATTTGTTGTTGTAACTTGAAATTGAGGTACATAAATGTTGAGTCATTTGATACAGAGCGCTAAAATCAAACGGAGGTGTTGTACATATTCGTATCATTGAAATCAAATGTGGCCCTGATGAATTTCCCTTTTGCAAAAGTCAGGCCAAAGTATCTTCTTTTGGCGGGATGCATTGTGTGTGTGTTTGGGGTGGTGGGGGTGTCTTGTTTTTCCTCACAAGTTGCAATTTATCTGTACCGATGTTTTTTTTTTTTTCATGAATTGTGACATTGTATGAGCATGGTTTTTGGTATTGAAGAAAACAAGAATGTTGAGAAACAGTAGATATATAAGTGAAAACCAAATATATAAAGAAATTGGAATGTCTTTCATGCTATGAAGTTTAAAATCCCTGTTATAGCTGCATATCATTTAGCAGCCCCTAACACACAAGTATAGCTGCATATCTTGTAAAGGTTGATGATTCTGGTGTCGTTTATAATTTATTATGCACCATCACTTTTCTAGACGGTAGCTGGAGTCTCTACCTATTATTTGGTTTAAATTATGCATAATAAACAAGATTTTTTTTTTTTTTTAAACTTGGATATAACATTTATTCTTATGTTGCTTCTACTGATTTATGATAGGCTTCACCAGTTGTGACAAATATTAGCAGAAGAGCCACAGCTTCTTCATCCAGCAAGCCTGGCTCAGAGAATACTAGACGAGGCTCTGAGAAGAAAAAGGTATGACTTTCTGATGTAATGCCTGTGTGGTATTAGTGGCTTCATTGCAGAAAAAATTGTTTGAAATATACTAAATACCTTACATCAATGGTGTCGCTGTCCCAGATTATGCCTCCATCATTGCACAATTTATTGATTCTTCTGGCACTTCTTTATCTATCTGATGCATTGTCTTTTGGCACTTCTTTATGGTATAAACTGTGGATAATCTATTATTTATGCTTGTAAGCTGCTCATTTTCTAAATAATCATTGTGTAATTAATAATTTAGAAATTTAATTATCGTAACTTCAATTGTCTTTTTCATAGTTGCTTTGTGGATTTCATTTTTAAATTTAAGCTTGTAGTTTTTGGGTATATTTTGTCCTTGGCCATTGTCGAGATCCTTTCTTGGGTAAAGGTGTAAAAATACCATAAACTTTTACCCAAAGTATGCTAAGCACTATATCGGAGGTACAAAACTACCCTTAAACTTTGGAAATGAGAGCAAAAATGTCACCATTGTTGAAATAACCCAACGGCCTTACTCTTTGTGGTGGGGCCACACTGTTGTTATGTATAAAAAAGTAACTGTTAGCAGTGTGGTGGGACCCACACTATTGTTATTTTTTTCTTTGCTTTTCTAAGTTTATGAGTAGTTTTGCACCTCTAAAAAGTATATAGTGTTTGGTGCACTTTTGGTAAAAGTTAAATAGGTATTTTTGCACCTTGTTTCTTTAATTTATTTCTGAAGGAAACTACACTATATATGCTTGCAAAGAATGATGGATCATGTCACTGACTGGGTTTTTGAGTGCCAGTATGTTCAGAAGGACAATGCTAAAAGTAGTAACCAGAAAGACAAATCAAGCTCCATTATAGCTCCCCAACGAGAAGATGGTCGCAGGGGCGGCTGGCCTGTGGGGGTTATATTTTTTTTAAAAAATATATATATATTTAAAGGTAATTTGGTCATTTCTTTGTAATTTCAAAAAAGACAATTTAAACCTAATATTTTTCTAGGATTATGAATATTCAAAACATCTTTTTTATTTTTAAGATTTTTAAAGTTCTTTATTAGGGATTTTCTTAAAAACTAATAAGAATTAAATTAATTTTTTTTAAAAATAAAATCAATTATTTCAAAATAATTTTTTAAAGAACAATAAAATCAATTATGTCAAAAAGTTTCTAAATGTAAATTATCTCAAAATAATTTTTTTAAAGAACAATAGAATTAATCAGGTCTAATAGATTCTGAATAAGTTTTGTGGATGGTTGTGTTATGATTTTTAGCGTAATCTTCGTTCGTAAGTTAAGGATTCATCCTTTCCTATATTCACAATATATTCCAAGAGTCGCTTCTCTGTTATCTATATCGTATTCCTTGACTTTAATCTCACCCTGATTTTCGTTTTCCTTTGGCTTATCTTCCTTTGGGTTCAATTCTTTGCAAACACGTGTACTCTGTTCTAAAAGATTCTGAATAAATTTTGTGGATGGTTGTGTTATGATTTTTAGTGTAATCTTCGTTTGTAAGTTAAGGATTCATCCTTTCCTATATTCACAATATATTCCAAGAGTCGCTTCTCTGTTATCTATATCGTATTCCTTGACTTTAATTTCACCCCGATTTTCGTTTTCCTTTGGGTTCAATTCTTTGCAAACACGTGTACTCTGTTCACCTGAGAATAGTAATTTCGGTATGAGATTGCTTTTCTATCGCTTACTCTTCTATAAGTCTCAATCAGTGTAAATTGTGCTGTATCTTCTCTGAATTTTTTGTTTTGGGTCTGTCTTTATTACTCAAATGAAATCCGGTATAAGGTTTTAACTGATTTGTATGATTTTCAATGATCATGAAGTTGTACATGGTCGATTGTATATGGAGATATCATGATTTCTTCAGTTTGCTTTTCTATTGCTTATTCTTCTGTAAGGCTCAATCATTGTAAATTGGGCTATATATTTTCTGAATTTTTTGTTTTGGGTCATTCTTTATTACTCAAATTGCGTAATAAGTTTTTAATTGATTTGTACGATTTTCAATGATTATGGAGATTGTATATGGTGATATCATGAGTTCTCCACTTTGCTTTTCTAATGGAGTCCGTATCTTTTCAGAATTTTTGTTTTGGGTCCTTCGTTATTGTTCAAATTGTTGATGTAGGAGGTGGATTTATGCTCTGTAATTGTTGAATTACTATCTTTACAAGGGTTTATTGTGTTTGATCCTCAAGTTTGACACTTGAATTCTTGTGAATTCCTTTATATTTGTATCTGTGTACCTTAAATTTTTTTATTGTTGTTATTGCCGGGCAGCCTTAATTTCTATATATCATGGGTGGAGGTGATGATGTTCGGGACATTACTGTCTCAACTGATGAGGCCCTAACAGTTGTATTGGTTGGACGTACTGGCAATGGAAAAAGTGCAACAGGAAATAGTATTCTTGGGAAGAAGGCCTTCAAGTCAAGAGCAAGTGCATCGGGTGTAACAAGGAGTTGTGAATTGCAAAGAACAGTACTCAAAGATGGTCAAATTGTGAATGTTATTGACACCCCGGGTAAAGTCAAGTAGATTGTCTTGTTTAGCTATTGTATGTGTCATTTGTATGGATGGGTCTATTAAATTAATCTGTCCTTTTGCAGGACTATTTGATTCGGCTGTCGAATCTGACTTCGTTGGGAAGGAAATTGTAAAATGCATTGATCTGGCCAAAGAAGGGATTCATGCCATCCTTGTAGTGTTCTCTGTTAGAACTCGTTTTTCTCAAGAAGAACATGCTGCTCTTCGTCACTTGCAGACATTATTTGGAAACAAAATAGTTGACTACATGATTCCCCTCTTCACTGGAGGGGATGAACTGGAAGACAATGATGAAACTTTAGAAGACTATTTAACTCGTGAATGCCCACAGCCTTTAAAGGTTTGTTTGAGTATGACCTTTATATTGACTGTTATTTTTATGGGACCCTGAACCTTTTAAGCTTTGTTTATGCAGCTTTCTTTTTGGTTAGTTTATTTTACCGCCGAGGATAACATGTTTTTTTTTTTTGCTTTCTTCTATGTGTTCGGTTATAAGTTTTGTTCCTATGATATAAGTTAAGGTAGGATGCTAGCAGTGTTTTGATGTGATTAGGTTATGATTTATGTATTGGAGGTGCCCCTGGGTTTATTACACCTTGTTTAAGATTGGTGCACGGATTCTCTAATAAAAGTACCACTTGTATCCCATTATTTCCTCGTTGTAATCAAATACTATTTTGGCATCTTTCACATCACAGGAACCCCTTGAGAGGGGTAGATCCTATTCCCATTCTATTGTAACTGCTATGTTGTTTTAGTGCCATGGCCATGATTGTGTTGGTTCATACCTTTTGAACTGAAAGTAAAGTAAATTTGAAATGAGGGTCTAATCCAAGAAATGCAAGTTTTAGAGATTGTAAGGTACACCAAAGGCTTTGTAGCCTAGTGGCATGAGAGCTCTCCTTTAAGTGCGAGGTCACGGATTAAATCCCACTTGTAAACTTAGGTCGTTAGTATCCGCCCTCTTAATTCAAAAAACTAGATTGAAAGGTATGACTCTTGAGGGCTAATCTATGGGAATAGACTGTGCTGCACTCCATATCCTCCTTAGTTAAGATGGTCTGCTATGGATTTAGAAGCCCTAAAGTAAGAACCAAACAAGGATACCAAACGAAATTATAATGTGAAGAAACTAATCCTTTTCAGAAGGTTTCATTTTGTTTTCTAAGTACTTACTTTGAAATGTCAACCTTCTAGTTCTGTCAAAGCACTTCCTTGGTCATTTTCTCATTGGTGTCAGTATAATACAATGAAGATAACTGAGAGAATGAGAGGAAGAGACTGGACAAAACCATGTAGCAGTAGCTTGAAGACCACATTATGTGTATATTAAAAAAAAAAAAGGCTTGAAGACCAATACGTGATACATATAGCAGAAGCAGAAAGCGATGCAGTCCAGAAAGCAAAATAAAAAAGGACCCAGATTTAGTTGACTTCATTGTCTCCTAAATAAGGAAAACAAACATTTGAAAAATGAAAAAAATAAAATAAAATAAAATTGGGAAGAAAGCAACAATACAAACAGAGGCAAGAAAATTTGGTAAAATAGAGTAATATAGCGTGATAAAAAATGGGATGCTTTAGTTTCCCTTCAAGCTGGAATATAAATATTCAGCGTTCTTAATTCAAATTTGACCCAAGTAACAGCTTTTGTTCTGTGTCAACCATTTAGTTTCTGTTAAATCTCTGGACCTTTGTCTTGCTGGTTTCAGTAATATAAAGATATGTTATTTTGCTTGAATACATTGTAATGTAGGTGTGTCATTTTTTTTGTCAAATTCATAAACTCTGTTAACCTTGAAATTAGTTTTGAATTGATGCAGGAAATTCTTGCTTTGTGCAAAAATCGGTATATTCTTTTTGATAACAAGACTAAGGATGAAAGAAAACGGCTTAAACAAGTTGAGCAACTTCTTTCTCTTGTAAACAAGGTCGTCACACAGAATGGCGGAAAACCTTATATGGATGAGTTATTCACTGAATTGAAGGTAAATGTTTCTGCAAATTTTTGTCTAACTTCTTTGCTTTGAATATGTTATATTAGTGCATGTACATCTTGACTGCAGGAAGGAGCAATAAAGCTGCGTAACCAACAAATAGAGGCTGATGCTTTGAGAGGATATTCGAAACGTCAGATAGAGCAGATGAAGGAAGATATGCGTCGGACTCATGAGGAGCAGCTAAAACGAATAACTGAGATAGTAACCTTCTGAGTCCTTGGCCCCCTCACATTTTTCTGTCATTTATTGTTTTTGCGATTATAATTATTATGCATTCAGTACTTTTAAGAATCACATCAATATGCAAACACACACGGTTATCCCTAAAACGGTTGTCATATGCATGCAAATTTTGTAAACACTAGCTTGTGATGTAAGAACTCTCACCATATTCTTGTGAAAGATAAATGCAAACTCTATCTTGTGATATAAGCTGTTTTAACCAAGGCATTTTGTTGCTATTGGCTATCAGAGAGATTATTTATAATTATGTGATGATTCTGAATATATTTTGCGTGAATGTGAATTGAAGTTATCACGACACTCTTTGGTTATCTCCTAACATATTGTCTCTTGCATAATGTAATTATAAGTTATTGTACATCAACTTCAAAATTAAACACTTCCCTCGTAAAACATTTCGCCATAAAACAAGCTTTGAGTTAAACAATCACAAAATGTGGAAATAAGACTAACATCTATGAACCTGGTGAGCGTGTCATCATACCTTGTTACCCTTGCCCTTCTTTTTCCCAAATCTCTCTTGCTTAGGGCTAAGTTTGGATGGAGAGAAAAGTGAGAGGGAGGGAATAGTAGAAAGGAAAACTTATCAAAATGATAAAATATATACATATATATATTTGGAAGTTTCCCTCCTAGAGGCCCCCTTGGGGCACACGCACTGGCACGGGGCCCCAATGGTAAGTCCTCACAAGCAATTCATGTGACTTCTGAATGTTAGTTTAAGTGATGTATATGTTTTGAATCAACTTCATAATTTAGAGAGTTGTGTCGGGCAAAAGTTGGTCTAATTAAGATAAAATTAGACTATAGTTTAGGAGTTTATAAGTGATTTTCCTATTATTTTGTACTTGAATAAAAAGATTTGTTGGGGCTTATCTCTACCTCCCTTGCCCTGGGGGATTTTATTTTGAAAGTATGATATTCCTCTGAATATTTGACTGAAATGTCAGTCTCCTGTTGAGTTAGAGACTTCTATGGCTTGTATGTTTTTTAGTCAAACCTATCAAAAGGAAAAATATTGCTGATGGAGAGCGACAAGTAACAATTATGATTTAGGGTTTGATGAGGAATTTGAGTATTTTTCTCTTACATACAACAACAAAAAGGTATATCCTCCTAAATAAGATTAGTTATATGGATTGCACGATGTCATTATCAACAATGAACTCTTCAGATTTATTTTTCATTGATAGATCTCTTTCGACAACTTTCTTTCATGCCCTTAATGTTGTTTATTACTTGTATCTTGTCAAAAATGAATAATTAAAGGGATGCTTATAACAAATTAATGTAGACATATTCGCAGAAATTATTTTGTTTTCTGTTACCCATGTTATTCTTCTATATAAGATAATCAGGAAATCCCAAGCATGAAAATATTCTAGCATGTTCAACCTGTGATTTTCCGGCTTTCTGGCAGGTCAATCACCAACAAAGCTGGTTTTTTCCGGCTATTACCGTGTGTTCTGTTTCTAATTTGTTTTGTCAAATGCTCTGCAAATGCCATGATTTAGGTTAATTCCCTAATCTATGAGATTTGGATTCAAGTAATGTACTGTTTTATTTCATATAGGTGGAGACAAAGTTGAGGGAAGCAACTACCGGGCTTCAAAAACAGTTGGCTGAAGAGCAAGCTGCAAGGCTTAAGGCAGAGGAGAATGCATTTTTAGCTCAAAAGAAATCAGAGGATGAAATTCGGATGCTTCGAAAAAATCTGGAGATAACACAGGAAAAACTCCGCAAGAAAAGCGAAAGTTGCGCCATTCTCTGATGGCTCTTACTGGTTATTGACTTGGAAGAGTTATAATTATTGTTTTATATCACATTTCTATAACTCTCTTGCTGGTTACGGACTTGGAATTGTTTTATATCTCACATTTCTATAAGTATAACTCTCTCATGTAGATGTGTTGTATATTTGCGTATGGTTGGTTTGCATTTCAATTGAAGAGACGAATTTTATAGACTTGCTTGAAAAGGCACGTTACTAGGTTTCTTTTTTTATATTCTAGGGTTATACGTGATTTTTGCCTTGGAAGTATTGACTCAGGGGCAATTTGTCTCAAATGTTTTATTTGAGGCAATTTTATTCCGGAAAGTCCTAACCGTTATCCCAATTAGGTATGACCGTTAGTGGACTAAATTGAAGGGTAAATTTGCTCCAAAGTGAAAACTTCTATATGGGAAGTTTTACCGTTATCCTATCCGTTAGTGAATCAAAGTTTTATCTGGGACAATTTTGCCTCAAAAGTTTCAAATATGAGGCAATTTCGTCCTTATTATTATCCCAATTAAGTTTGACCGTTAGTTGACCAAATTGAAGGCAAATTTGCTCATAAGTAAAAAAATTTAGGACAGATTTACTCACTGTTTTGGAACCCGGACCGGACCGGACCGGCCGGTCCGGCCCGGGAACCGGCGACCCGGCGTCTAAATCCTGACCGAACCGGTTCAGTATTTTTTATTTTTTTATTTTTGAAAAATCAATTTTTTTAAATTTTTCTTTAGAATTTCATATTTATAAGTCTAAAATATTCAATTTCTCACCGGTTTAGCTCCGGTTTGACTTCGATCTGACCCACTGACCCTTGACCCAGTACCCCGACCGGTTCAGTGACCGGTCCGGTTTTCAGAACCTTGGATTTACTCTTAAGTTGAAACTTCTAGGGCAATTTTGTTGTTTATGTTATTTTTGTTAAAATGCAAATTTACCTTGGAAGTTTTCACTTTGGAGCAAATTCACCTCTCTATTTAGTCCCCTAACAGTCTAACTTAATTAGAATAATAGTCAGGGCAAAATTGTACCTAATGAAACTTCCAAAGCAAAATTGCCCCTAACCCAATACTTCCAAGGAAAAAATGGCCTTTAATCATTATTCTATTATAGCCTTCTTAACATTAATTTCATGGGAAAATTCAAGGAAAATGCAGGTAAAAATAGGAAAGGCCAAAAAGGTGGGATGAATTTGAAAAATCCCAGGTCAGTACATTTAGAGAAATCTGGGATATGAAATTTCAGCACAATGACTAAAATGCCCTCATTTGAGTTTGAAAAACAAAATAGTAGAGGAAAGGGCGAAATTCAAGTGGGTACAACTGAAAAACACGAAACCTAAGGGACGACGGGGTATTGAGCCGCACGATGGTTTGTTGACGGAGGTCGGCGGCATGCTTTGGTGTGTTTGAAGGAGGTTGGCGGAGGTCTACAAATGGTAAACGAGAGTGAGGTCGACGGGTTGTTGACGAAGAGAGGGTCTGTGAACAGAGCGAGGGTCTATTGACGGAGTGAGGGTTTGTTGATGGAGTTGGGCAGCTTGGAAAAACAAAACCATACTCATAATTAACAACTATGTCTTCTTAATTAACGACTTTACCTCCTTCATTAACATCTTAGGAACAATATGAGAAGCTTGTAATGTTAAGGTGGGGAAAAAACACCACACTCATTATTAACAACTATGTCTTCTCACTTAACGACTTTACCTCTTTCATTAACATCTTAGGAACAATATGGGAAGTTTGTAATGTTCAAGGGAAAAAACAACATCAAACTCATGATTAACAACTACCTCTTCTTAATTAACAACTTAACCTCCTTCATTAACATCTTAGTAGGACTAATATGAGAAGTTTGTAATGTTTATGGGGAAAAACAACACGACACTCATGGTTAACAACTATTTCTCCTCAATTAACAACTTAACCTCCTTCATTAACATTTTCTTAGGAGCAAATTGGGAAGTTTGTAATTTCAGGGTGAAAAATAACACCAAACTCATGATTCACAACTCTATGTTCTTAATTAATGGCTTTATGTCCTTCATTAACATCTATAAAATGAAAAACATGGGAAACTCGTAATGATGAGGGCAAAAAACAACACCATAATACAGTATTTAAAATTAATGTCCTACTTTTCACATCTTACAAGCAAACACACAATTAAAGACATGCCCAGGGAAATGTGTCGCAATAAGAAGTTGCAGGGATAATAACAACATCAGGCTGCATATTAACAACCAAATATGCAACAATAACAATATAATTACATTCACCAATCAGCTGAAACTAAAAAAAGTGTGACATAATGCTGTATGATCACAATCTGCATAATCACATATTTAATGACAAGGAAACATTAACACTGAAGTAGTACATAATGTTTCCTTGTCAATAACATTGGATTACATCAAACATTGTGGATACATTAATTACATAATGGATTACGCATATGACAATAGCCCATTTTCCAAAAAAATTATTAGTGAGTTGACAATAACTGTACAATAACATAAATAGTAGTTTCAAAAGTGTTAGTTCAAAATATTGTAGGTCCTTATAA
Source organism: Albizia julibrissin (assembly GCA_037074505.1). NCBI lineage: Eukaryota > Viridiplantae > Streptophyta > Magnoliopsida > Fabales > Fabaceae > Albizia > Albizia julibrissin. Next base: position 18,420,824 of record CM073486.1, on the reverse strand, counting down.
CTATATCCAATATTAGTACGGGTTTGAATTTTTGCATGTCCTTCAAGTGTGACCGGCTTCATGGCATCTTACACAATGGTATATCTTCTTGTTCAGGAATTGTGATTTACGCCTATTGGTTCTTTACCTTCCTGAAGGTCGGTTGATCCTTGGTGGGAGCAACACCCTGCATCTTCTATTAGCAACAACACAAATTACTTTAACATCTTTATCTTCACTAATAAGAATACCCTGCATCTTCTATTAACAACAACACAAATTATTTTAACATTTCCATCTTCACTAATAACAACACTTCCCCTATATCATCACCCTTCTTCTACTATTAATACCAAGACAATAGCATTTTACACCTTCATATTCACTAATAACAACACCCTCCCGCTATCTCACTATCGACGCCCTACCTAAACTTTCTATTGACGCAACACCAGTTAGTTGCGAACAATAAAAAATAGGGAAATCTTCATCAATAATACAATCAAACACAATGAAAGCAATCACACAACTATCAATATTGTCCTATTAGCTTAAAGTCACTATTTTTTCTTAATCTTCACCTAACACTCCCCTTACCCGTAAAACAAAAAGCTCTAATATTATAAATCACAACCACAAACTACAATCAATTTTCCATGAACATTGAAAAAGCACAACACAACACTAATTTTTCCTTCAGATTTACTTACTCATGGCTTCCCTCTGGTTGCCGTCGCTTTTCCTCTAGTTTCTTCACTTTCTGGCGCGAAATCCCTCTCTCTACTCCCCCCTACTTGCGGGCACTCTTAGATAATAGTTGTTATCACTAAAGCCAGGGCATTTTGGTCATTGTAGTGAAATTTCATATCCCATATTCCTCTAGATGTATTGACCTAGGATTTTTCAAATTTACCCCACCTTTTTATCTTTTCCTATTTTTGCTTGCATTTTCCTGAAATTTCCCCTAATTTCATCCTTTGATTTCCTCTTTTTTAAAAAAAAAGAAAAAGAAAAAAATTGTGCATTTCATCCTTTTTGCGGAGTGATGCAATCTTCTCTCTATTGTACTAATTTTATCGGATATTTTCGAAAGGGACATATAGAATGAAATTGTTAAATTGTGTAAGTTTTGGGGGTTGGATTTGTCACGAACTTTTATTTAAATATTAATTTTAAATCAAATTTCAGCCCTTTTTCCAAGCTCATCATATTTGCAAGATGATCCACAGTCAAAAATTGTAATGATGCGAATTTGAAGGTCAGAACCATCACTCTAATGTTCAAACAACTTAATGGATAATCAAAGCATAAAAATCCAAACAAATACGAACTGACAAATAGTATTGCCATTTGGAAGTTTTCAAGCAACACAAGTACAATTTTTATTCAAAAGAAATATATACTTGCGAGTGGTTAGCATGGGGACAGCGCTCTCTCAATTTTCCTTTTTATTCTTATAATAAGGTTAACTCTAAACAGTTAAGATTTAATATCCTATAAAAAATAAGTGTGTGTGTGTGTAATACCTTAATAAAAATATAAATATATGTATTAGTTATATCAAATTTTAATGATTTAAATTCATTTATATACATTTTTTGTTATTTAATATTATAATAATATTTTTATAGGATATTGAATCTCAACCGTTCAAAGTTAATCTAATGATAAAAATAAAGAAATGGAATATAAGAGAAATAGAGAGGCTCTTCTCTCGGTTAGCATGTGAGCACACCTCTTTTTCATTTTTAATCAATGATTTTATTTATAGAAAAAGGTTACATGGGACTTGCTAGCAAAATGAAAGTTTTAAGAGGCTCTATAGTAGTATTTTCTCTTCTTTGTGATCTCAATATAATTTTCCCCATTATTAACATACCCACTTGTTTTGTCTCCATTTTGGATAGAGCCAGGAAATCGGCTGATCCCGTCAGGTCAGTCCGAGCCCATCAAAGGTCGGGCTTATGATTTAGAGGTTCAAGAAAAAGTTGGGTCTAAAAGTGTCAACCCTATGGCCCTGTTTGATACGAGGCACTGGATTTTGATGGATTAGGATTAGGGCTGGTATTGGTATTGAGACTAGGACTAAAGAATTAAAATTACGTTTGGTATGCGGTGATATTTAGATGGAATATTTGAATTAATTTTATTTTATAATCCTCCATAAATTATAAAAAGGTTAAAATATCTTTATTATTAAAAAAATAACAAAAAACAAAGTCTTGGGATTCAGGTTAAAATTAATAGAGGGCATTTATGTCCAAAAAATATTATAAACAATGATATTTTTGTCTCTGATATTTAAAATCCTAGGATTGAAAATGCAATACCAGGAGGGAGGTGGCTTTGCAGTAATCCCACTTTCGTGATACTCACAATCCCTAGTTATCCGTAATCCCTCATACCAAACGATATATTTTAGCCTAATATATAGTCCAATCCCTGTCCTTACCCCCTAACCCTTTGTACCAAACATGGCCTATAGGATTGCGGGGCTGCGAGCCGACCCATTTAAGGTTGCTAATTTTTTTTAATTTTATTAAATACCTACAAGTTACGTTTTGTTTCTTAAAAAATGATTTTCAAATCATATACTATTGTTATTTAAACGTTTTAAAGGAAAAATTGATTATATTTTTATTAAAAAGCTAAGACAAGCTTGTTGGTAACATTATAGTTAGTTAAAAATTTTCTAGTTGATTTTTAAAAAAAACCAAATGCTCAATTTTTAAGAATATTTCATTTAGTTCATACTATTTCACCAAAGAAATTTTTCCTTATAAAATATTGAAAGAATCTTTTTTTTTTATTGATATAAGGTAAACAAAGAGAACAATTTTTTAGTTGTATTTGAAAAAGTGCGAATGTTATGCAAACTATATCAAAAGGAGAAACTAATAACACACATTGAAAACTGAGAAAGTAGAGTCTCTATTTCATGAAAAATTTTATTTTAAAGCAAATTGTCACTTATTATATTTATCAAAAAAGATAAAACATTTAATACTTTAAGAATATTTGCCTTAAATTAAAAAGTTTACTGTTTTAATTTAATTTCTTTAAGAAAATAAAAAAATATTTTTTTTTCAAACGAACTCGAAGCCCACAGGCCAGTCAAAGCCCTTAAATAAACGAGTCAAGCTTTAAAGTAAGGATCTTTTAAGAGAGTTGAGTCTAAAATGAGCCGTACTTATTATACCTAAGCCTATAAAAGGCCGGCCTTACTCATTTTCCCACCTCTATTTTTGGATAGGGGGAGCTAGTCCAATTTCATGGGGGTACATTGAGACCCTAATAATGGGTTCAACTCCGTAAACAATATTTTCCTTATTCTTAGAATAAATTATAACTTATGTGATATGATATCTATAAAATACTTTTATGTGAAATTAGATTATATATCTATTAATAAGTTTAGCAAATTCGTTTGAATAAAAATTATAAATATAAGAGATAAAAATAGAAAAAAGAAGTTATATTTAAGATTAAAATTAAAATTCTCCCATAAACCAAGGCTTGCATCTGGTATTGGAGGGGTATTTACTTCAAATAAATGCTATGTTTGTTACAGCGTTCCAATATCACAAAAAGCCCGATTGACCACTTATCGGGCTTAAGAAAAATGCATGTTTGGTCTGAACTCTTTTGTTAAGGTCTTTTCATACACCTTACTGCACTTTGGGCAGAGAAAGGACTATGCAGAACGAAAAAAGCAGCAACAAAACTTTTAGCTATACATTGCACCGGATTCCTTATTTTTTTTACCGTTGGTGGCCATTAAGCCACTATGTAGTTTTCCCGTTTTCCTTCAACTTTTTGTGCGAATCTGACTTGCCACCATGAGCTTTGCATTTAATCAACCATCTCTTCCCCAACAACACCTTCGGCTGGCCTCAGTGATAAATCAGCTCCCACATCGCATTCTCATCCCATTTCCTCCTCAGTCTGTCATCAACGCGGTCCAAACGTTCGCTAGCCACAACCGCCATGAAACCGCCGCATCCCCATCGTAGCCAAGCTCATAGTTCGCCTTTCTGATAGATTTGATCGCCATGGTTGTCTTCCTATTAGTCAGACCCTGTGCCACCACCGATCTATTGTAGTTGAGAGAAAAGGTCCTAGCATTGCAAACTCTTTGCTCAGCATAAACCGTCGTGAGCTAATCTGGTAAATAAACAAATCCTACTCATCTGCGGGTGGACACCAGCATCGGCTTAAGACCCAGCCTTACTCAGAAAAAACCAGCATCAACAACTTCTGTCGCTAAATCCAAATCACTTGCCAAATGTAAAGCTGAAGAACAGACACCTGACGCGGAGGAGGAGCTAGAGACAAAGCCTTAGTGATCGGTTTGAGCGACACTCTTTTCAGCCGGAAGTTCAATTTAATCCTCCACAAAGCAAGAACAGGTAGTGCGTCCCTCGAGCTTACCACACCATAAAGCATCGTTTTTCGCTGCTGCTCTAAACGGTATGCTAATGGACCTTTATCTTTTCCTTGAGTTATGTGCTTTGTAACCTCCCTGTCACTTGTGCATGCTTGCAATGCCTGTTAGGAGTTTAATGGGGAACAAAATTTGAGTGCAAAATTGTGGCTTTCTGAGGCTTTTATTAACTTGATTTTTTTTAGATCCACTTGCATATGGTTTAATAGACAATTTATTGTTGTCTTTTCTTGTACAATACGTCTATGTTCTGGTGTGAACTCACAAGGGAAGATCCCATGAACCCACAACCAATTCTGAGATATGCTCACCCCAAGAAAGCTAAACAAAGATCTACGATCCACTTGAACCCTTGAACACGAAAGAACAAGGACCCAAAGTGTTAGAAGACGCCACAAGGTTGATCAAGCCTTGATAAGTCTATTAGTTCTAAGAAGAACCCTAGAGATAATCCACTCTCAAGAAACAAAGTGCAGAAATGCAACTTTTATTCATATATCAAATCTCAAGTGTGTCTTACAAATGAAGAAGCACAATGTATTTATAGATAAAAACTACCTAATTATAATAAGTGCAACTTAGAAAATTGCAACTACAAAGTCTAATACCATGTGCTAGAAAATCCAAAACCATGTGCTAGGAAACTCAAATTTCTAATACAATGTTCTAGAAAACACAAAAGTCTAATATAGTGTGCTAGAGAACCCACAAGTCAAATATGGCAACTTATTTAATAATTTCGCACAAATAAAATCCATAAAATATAATATGCATTTAAAGCCCAAAATGTGCTTATTTAGGCCCAAATGAGTCCTCCCATGTGTAGTACTAGGCCCAAGATCTTCAATTTCAAGACTTCAAGCTTAAAACTTGATCAATATATCTATTTGCAGCCCAAATGAAGTTAGTGATGTTTTCAGCATTTTCGTCCAGCTTCGATCCGATTGCTAATTGCTTCATCCAAGTCTCTTGTACAAGCCCATTTAATGCTTCCTTAATTTGTTTGACTCTTCCTCTTGTGATTGGTCCACTTAGAATTTGCAAAGGATCACTTGAATTTGAATGGACAACTTGCTGATTCGCATCATGTTCCAAGGTCACATTTATCTTCTTCAAATTATAACTTGTCCTTTATGAGTGGAGAAGAAAAGATCCTACTACTGTCAGCATGATTATGTGCATTGTGTGTGTCAACTCTGATTTCCGGATTGTCCTAGGATATGTGATTCTAATTACCAAGTTTATGGTTTTTATAGTGCAGGTTGTGGTTAGTGTCGTTCATAATCCTATATGTTCCTTGTGTCTATAGAGATGCTATTGTGCAGGTCATTTGATTGTATAAGTTATGTTTTAATGATTTGTTTCATATTTTCCTGAGAAGAACTGTGACCATGAGTTGTTATTGTTAAAATTTTTGACCTTGTCCTCCTCGCTAGTGCAACATATCATTTATCCTGGCTTGTACATGTTTAAGGGAAATGATCATGTTTGGGAGTTTCTGCCTTGTTCATAATTAAATATCTAAATGTGTGTGTGTGTAGGTGTAATATGTTAGATTCTGTTCAGAAATCAAACAGACTCATGAGGACATGTAAATAGAATTTTTGTATAACACAAAAAAAACATTCACTCACAAAATAAAAAAAGAAGCATGCGCATTTTTACAGGAAATAAGCAACAATTATAGTAATCCAATTATTCCTACAGCTGCAACAAAAGTAGGAGCATTCCATTGGCATGTAGAATTGAAAATGATAGTTAATGTTGAGTTTTACCTACATGCTTTCATGTCGAGGTTTCTTCTATGGCTAGCCTTGTCTTTAGGGAAAATAACCTTACATTGCATCAATGGGTGTTTTAACCGTTTAGAAGTAAGGCCTTATTGAAAATATTGTGATGGAACTTTCCTTCATGCCATGGCTTTGGATATGAAATTATTCCTTCCTCTTCTTAGTTTGTATTGGCTAATATATTAACGATCATGGTTAGTCGATATTACATAGTTCAGTAGAATTAGTACCTAGTACAAGTTAATCACAGCTAATAAATATGTCAACATATTACTACAAATAATTTTTACGTTAGATAGCAACAATTAGGTTTCTTCTCTACGTAAAACTTAGGTGGCCTATAAGTACTAAACTATTTTATGTTGACCATGCCTAAACCCTAAACCCAAATCAGTGACGCTGAGGTCGATGATGTCTACATCCTGACAATGGATGAGCAGGAAGGGTCCGTGACGCTGAGGCCACCTAAGTTTTACGTAGAGAAGAAATCTAATTGTTGCTATCTAACATAAAAATTATTTGTAGTAATATGTTGACATATTTATTAGTTGTGATTAACTTGTACTAGGTACTAATTCTACTGAACTATGTAATATCGACTAACCATGATCGTTAATATATTGGCCAATACAAACTAAGAAGAGGAAGGAATAATTTCATATCCAAAGCCATGGCATAAAGGAAAGGTCCATCACAATATTTTCAATAAGGCCTTACTTCTAAACGGTTAAAACATCCATTGATGCAATGTAAGGTTATTTTCCCTAAAGACAAGGCTAGCCATATAAGAAACCTCAACATGAAAGCATGTAGGTACAACTCAACATTAACTATCATTTTCAATTCTACATGCCAATGGAATGCTCCTACTTTTGTTGCAGCTGTAGGAATAATTGGATTACTATAATTGTTGCTTATTTCCTGTAAAAATGTGCATGCTTCTTTTTTTATTTTGTGAGTGAATGTTTCTTTTGTGTTATACAAAAATTCTATTTACATGTCCTCATGAGTCCGTTTGCTTTCTGAACAGAATCTAACATATTACACCTACACCTACACACACACACACATTTAGATATTTAATTATGAACAAGGCAGAAACTCTCAAACATGATCATTTCCCTTAAACATGTACAAGCCAGGATAAATGATATGTTGCACCAGCGAGGAAGACAAGGTCAAAAATTTTAACAATAACAACTCATAGTCACAGTTCTTGTCAAGAAAACATGAAACAAATGATTGGAACAAGTTTAATTCTGGTCAAGTGCACATATCTTCAGTTCATATATCATATTCAAGATTTGAACTAGTTATACATGTGGTGGTGATAAAGGTAAATCAGAACCGTTATATAGCATATCAACACAAGAGAGATACAACCGTTCTATAACCATGGGAGAAAGGGAAAGAACATGAATAACAGACCAGAAAATACATGGCCGACCACCTCCAAAACGAAAGCTACTTCATCCTATAAGATCAGGCTTCAATAATTACAATAGAGGCATCTAATGGAAATTCTCACCGTTTAACATCTCTAATCATATAAGGAAATACCAAATTCCTCTTTAGTAATTAAGAATAGCAATCAAGATAACACAAAAAGTAAATCGCTTCATACAGCAGCGAAGAATGACAGGTTAATGGGTTACGAGGGAAGAAGACGATCGAGACACAGGGAGGGGAGCTACGATACAGGGAGATAGAATTTGCTGTGACACAAAGCCCCCGATGAATGTTGTAGGTCCTTAGCGATCCGATTGCAGCCAATTGCTGGATCAGGGTTTGGCTGAGAGGAGGTCGACGTAGGTGCTGAGAGGACCACGACGGTGGAGTTGAAAACAGGATGACGGTGGAGCTGTGTTCCGTCGGTAAGCTCAACCAAACGTTTAAGGATGAAGGGCAAACCACGGTTACATATATGATGCTTCCAAGAGATTCTCGTAGAGCCGTGTGATGAGAAGAGAAGGACGCGAGGGAGGATTGCTTTATCATCGGTTTGTGGACGACGAACCTGTTGCGGAGGAGATGACTGAGTGAAAGCAACACTCATGGTTACAGAGATTCGCACGGAAAGGTGGAAGGAAACTGGGAAATCACATGCTTACAGTAAATGCCAACTAATGGTCAAAAGTGGAGAATCCTATGCTGTTGGTAAAAGCCCTTAAGCTGAGTTGGATTTCCAAACATGTTAATTTAACATCTACGATGGTAAAGCCCGATTGCAGTCTAATCGAGCTTATTATTAGCTTATAACGCTATAACAAACAAACAATAAAATATTGCTTCTAGGATACTTGGATCGCGTCCTTGCATATGCAAAAACATTACCTATTTTTTTCCCCAGTTCCCATCCTTCAAAAATATTTCTAGCTAGTAAATTAATTGGAGCTCGTATGAATGAGTGGGGTTGATTGATTTCTTTCCTCTAATTATCTATAGTTTCTATTAGATTTTAATTCTGCATACATTGACGAACTGAATAATATTGATGATTTCTAGTTAAAATTAGTAATTAATTAATTTTTGGCATACTGATAATTAATATTATAGATTTCCAAAATAATAACAATTTGTAAAGATCATTGAACTGTACTCTCTTCGGTCATAAATACAGATATTGGATAACTGCTTCATGCATTAAAAATCATTTATAAAAAAATTTATGTTAATATTCCTAAAATTCCTTTTTTTAATTATTTATATTCAAAACCACATTATCACTGTATCCTCGGGATGAGAGTAATTTTGGAGGAAAAATAACAACTGTGATAATCGAAAAAAGATTACGATCTGTACAACATATGATATAGGGAAACTGACTCTGAGGTCCCAAGGGACCCAATTAATAGCAAAAAAGTCCCAAAGCAAATTGCTCTTGCAAAAAAGGGACTTTTCTGATATGAATTCCCAAAGCAAAAAGACCATTATGCCCCTGATAAAAATTAACTGAGTGAAAAAAAAATTCAACGAACTTAGTCTTTTGCCTCAAAACCGCAATTTCTAGTACAACACTCCTTTGTCTCCTTCATTCATTTCCTGAACTTTCTCGCATGCTTCATTCTGAGATTGATTTCTCCGGCAACGACCATAGAAGATACCGGCAAACCTACAATTCTCGTCACAAACAACGATGGAATCCATGCGCCTGGTTTGAGACGTTTGGTTCAGGTTCTCGTCACCACTAATCATTACAATGTTCTGTATGAGATCGGTGCACCTCCTGATGTAGTCAACTTGGTTTATTTTTAGCAAATGATTGAAGCAATTGCTTCTGGGGGCTCAGGTTTTAACAACTTGTAAGGCTTCATTTACAACCTTTTCATTTTCCATGCTTACCATCAGTTGAGTTAATCTGGAATTGGCTTACGCTGTGTTTACAACTTCCTCAGTGCGTTTTAACATCTGCGACAGCTTCATTTACAACCTTATCAGTTTAAATTGTTAACATCACATGGACCAACTGAGAAACATCGTATGATGGGTTTAAAACGTTATGAGTACGTGTTAACAACTTGTAAAGCTTCATTTACAACATTTTCAGTGTCCATGCTTACCATCAGTTGAGTTAATCTGGAATTGGCTTATGCTGTGTTTACAACTTCCTCAGTGCGTTTTAACATCTGCGACAGCTTCGTTTACAACCTTATAAGTTTAAATTGTTAACATCACATGAACCAATTGAGAAACGACGTATGATGGGTTTAAAACGTTATGAGTACGTGTTAACAACTTGTAAAGCTTCATTTACAACCTTTTCAGTGTCCATGCTTACCATCAGTTGAGTTAATCCAGAATTGGCTTACGCTATGTTTACAACTTCCTGAGTGCGTTTTAAGAACTGCGACAACTTCATTTACAACCTTATAAGTTTAAATTGTTAACATCACATGGACCAACTGAGAAACGACGTATGATGGGTTTACAACGTTATGAGTATGTGTTAACAACTTGTAAAGCTTCATTTACAACCTTTTCAGTGTCCATGCTTACCATCAGTTGAGTTAATCCGGAATTGGCTTACGCTGTGTTTACAACTTCCTAAGTGCGTTTTGACAACTGCGACAGCTTCATTTACAACCTTATAACTTCATAAGTCCGTTATAACTACTTTGAAAGCTTTATTAACAACCTTTTCATTTTCCATGGTTAACGTCAGATGAACTAAACCGAAAATTGCCTTATGTTGTGTTTACAACGTCATTTGTACGTTTTAACAAATTGTAAAGCTTCATTTACAACCTTTTCACTTTTCATGTTGTAACATCAGATGAACTAATCCAGAGTTGGCTTATTATGTGTTTACAACTTCCTGAGTGCGTTTTAACAACTTTGGAAGCTTTATTTACAACATCTTCAGTTTCCATGGTTAACATCAGATGAACTAATCCAGAATTGGCTTATGATGTGTTTACAACTTCGTAAGTCCGTTCTAACTACTTCGAAAGCTTTATTAACAACCTTTTTCAGTTTTCATGGTTAACGTCAGATGAACTAATCAGTAAGATGACATGAACCAAGTCACATGTACAGCTTATTTAATACATTAAGATGAGATGAAGCAAGTCATAAATGCCATTGTCATTTTTTTACAACTTGTTCAGTTTGGTCTAATAACATTTTTAGTTACATTCACAACATCATGCGTCTTCTTGGCCCATGGCGTCAGTTGACATAACATCAACCATATCAGAAAATATGGTTTTCTTCTTTACAACAACTTCTGCATATCTTCTTGGCACATAGCAAAAGCATCTCGTAATAATAGACATGAATAAGAATCAATCTTGAAGAGAAAGAGAGCAAAGGCATCAAGTCAGAAAATTTCAGTAATAGTGGTACTATGGAATCATTTTCTCACCAAACTCAAACGGGAAATCATGACGAGGATGGCCCATGAATTCGAATGGTTGAAAGGAAAAAAGAATAGAAAATATAAGGTAAAAAAGGAGCAGGAAAAAAAACAGAAATGTTCACCTGATAGTCGAAGCAATGATGGCTACGATGGAGTGTCGGATGTAGTCCTTGCGTCTGTATCATGAGCTGTAGAGAGAAGGTTCAGTGGGAACGTAATTGGGCGCTGCAATTTGGGGTCTTGTCGTTAGATTATGGCCGAGGCTGAAGGAAGAGGCCAGCCAGCAGGTATGCTTGATGAAAAAATGGATATACCCAAGAGATGACTGCTCGGAGTCGGAGGAGGACCATACTACTTCCCTTTCCTGCGTTTCAACAATGTCATGCCAAACAAAAGGGCCAAAAGAGTTTATTAAATTTATTTATTATGGAGTAACTCTGGGTTTTCCTTTCTTTTTTTAGTTAGGGGCATGATCGTCTTTTGGCTTTGGGAATTCATATCAGAAAAGTCCCTAGGGACTTTTTTGCCAGAGCAATTTCTCTTAGGACTTCTTTGCTATTAATTGGGTCCCTTGGGACCTCACAGCCATTTTCCCTATGATATAAGCAGATTAGGATCTTGTGTTTAGACTCGAAACAAACTTCTTATCTACCTTATATATTTATTTTGCCCAAAAAAGACTACCTTATATATTCATAACTGAATAAAGCATTTTATAAACCAATAATGAAATAAGGCCTTAAAATATGATTGACTACGAAGTCCTTCCTGGGCCGGGTCACCGAGACATTTCCTAGTTGGGCCCTTAAATCATGGGCCCATATCCATCCTTTGTGCGTGAGCGACTCGCTTTGCTTCTCGAATGGATTTGATGTTGACAAATTTTCCAGTTTGTACTCTGAATTTCTAGAGAGAGCGAAGCAAAAAGAATTACTCAAGCGCAAAAGTGTCTGTTCTTCCTCTTAATTCAACAAATCCGCTAAATAATCCACGTCAATTTCTCGTGTACATGATCCAGAATCTGTTCATTCATTCGAATTTCAGATGAGGGTTCCTCCGGAAAGGACTAAAGTGGTTATTAGGCATTTGCCTCCGTCTCTCGCTCAGTCCGATCTCCTCCAGCAAATTGATGATCACTTTTCTGGTCGCTTTACTTGGTTCTCTTTTCGTCCGGGAAAGAGCAGGTTAGAATTTTTGTTAAGGCTCATCTGTTTCCGTATTGGCTTTGTTTTTTTTTTTGCTTTTTTTTCGTCTTTGATGCTTTCTCTGCCTCCTCAAGACATCTGAATCCATTAACCTTGCAAAACAAAATTTCTGGTCAGTTTTTTCCCTTGAAAAATACTTTTTTTAACGTATTTTGTTGTCTGAGGTCAATTTTGGGGTGTGGAGCCCATGTTGACAAATTTTTTCATCATAAGAAAAACGGTAGATGTTGAATATATCCACATCCGGTGTCTGTATGGGTAAAGGCAGACAAATGTGAAAAACGTCCCAGAGGCAGTAAACCCCATGAGGAGCGAAGTGAAGTACTGCCGTTTATTGCGGGGTGGGGAGAATGAAAATATCTTAAGAATGTTCGATGGCTTGTTTTTGTATATTCCTCATAATATTAACTGTTCGAGAATGACATTAGTATGATCTAGTGGATGTTACAGACTTCCCTGATGAATTGTGATTATGAGCTATGCTTTATATATTCGATTTCACTGCCAAAAAAAAAAAAATGTAAGGGCCCTGAAACACAAGATTTTATGCTTTTTGTTTGATGTCCTTTTTTCCGTTGGTAGACTGTCGCTATAATTCTTTGGTTCTTTCCTTTGGGGTCTGTCTATCTGTTTGAAGCCTCTGTCTGTTGTAGTAGAAGGAAGTGAAGGGAGAAGAGAAGAGAGAGAGGGAACTAGAGAGATCTGAATAGTGCTTCTCTATGGATTCATCAACAACATACAGATAAGAGCTTATGCCTTACTTATATACAATATAGGCGGGACATAATTTGTAACTTCCTGACGAACCCTTAACTTACAGCTTTACTGACTCTAATATCTTATTAATATTTACATACCAAAGTCATTAGAAATTATCAATAATTAGTTGATATTTCAAGTGGTATTACCTAATTTGGAAATCTTGTCGCCAAATTCCTTTTTGGCACCTCTTACCCCAATCATGGGTTGTTTGCAAGACAAAATATGCAAGATTTAGCACCCAATTTGTATACAGAACAGGGTGTTCTAAGACCAGAAGTAACAAGTTGCTAATGCAAACCATCGAAAAGAGTGTGCGAGCCATCTAAGAGTCTACAGATTAGATCATGCCTTCAAACAAGAAAGACACCCAACATAGGCCGGAGTTGTTTGTTTCGCCACGAGCAAGAGTAGCATGTTCAGATGAAAGGAGAGTGGCATATTCAGATGAAAGGAGACAGTGAGGGTGAGATGAGTTATCACCTATTAGATTGTGGGAGGACGATAATAATTAGATGAAAAACTGAGATGGTATAGGGAGATCGTGATTTAAATTTTGATTTTTGAATCTTAAATTCTGAAGAGGAGATAAAATTTACCAGAAGATGGAGGAGGGGGAATGGATTGATAGATTGTGAATTTATATAATAATTAATTTTATTGTATTTATGAAAATTGGAGAAAGAAGTATCTATCTTTTGTGTGTGTGTAGTATATGATAAGTCATACTGTTTGCAAATTATGAATATTGCGATTTGGGGCCCGCCAGTCTAGTTAATGTTATATCTTGATTCAAAAATATGTGTTATAGCTGCAACAACACACATCTTTCATTCTTATTGGTATTACATAAATCTTCTGTTGAGAATTGGAAAGATGAGTGGGAATTGGAAATAAGAAAGGAGATAATTAAGAAGAATAATGGAGGATTTGGTATATCATTTCATGATAATTTTAATTATAATTAAATAACTTATTAGATGCCCATGTTACATTTTCTGCCATACTGTTTCCTTTTTCAATTTGAAGAACAGCTGAGCAATTAATAACTCGGCTTCTGATTTTATTCAAATTATTATAGGGTACATAACATATATAGAGGAAGCCAAAGCTCTATGTTGCCTCAAGGTGTCCGTGGTATCTAGGTTAGATCTAACTAGTTCTAGCTAATAAGAATATATAATCTACCAATTATATAAGCAGATGTGGATAAAGTAGGATAATAAAAGGAGCAGTAAGATATACGTAAATAATAAACTGCTTAAACTAAGAGTGTTGGGCTGTGTCTTTGGGCCTTAAAGCCCTTTCGCTGTGGGTCATCCTCCTACACAATTGTTTATTAGTTTACTTGTATTAAATATATTGTCTCCAATTCATTTACTTGCATATCATAGACCAAAAGACCATATAAACTAAACCTAACCTTTGTGGCCCGAAATGAATAGACAGGCATTTTATATTCTTGTGATGATCGTAATGTAGATTGCGTCAAAGCATGAATTAGTGATAGTGCAACAGTGATTTTAAGCTTCCCTTTCAAAATATTATTTTTTTTAAAATTAAGATATTTATCTTGTCATTACATGGACTCAGATCTCTCGTCCCCTCACTATCAGTTTATATCTCTGATTAAAAATGAAGACCTTTGAATATTAGGTCTCATCTAGCATGACCAAACAGAGGTAAAGCTAACATTTTAACACATGTCTGTCTAGTCTGGCTAAGCAGAGATAAAACTAACATTTTACTTGTAAACAAAAGGGCAAATGGGAGTTAGCTTGAAATTATTGAGTCTTGTGCGTTACATGGTGTTTGAGGAAGAAGCCACACAATTCTTGGCTCATAAATAGTGCAATTTGATACAGTTTTTATATTGTATGATGTGAACAATTCCATTGTCGATCACTGGTGTTAACTATACAGAAGATGTTCTGGAGTTGTGCAACACCAATGCAAGAGCTTTTTGATCAGAAGCCCTGTGACATTCTTTTAAGCGAATTGGCAAATTTGAGCAAAATGTGCTTTAGTGGAGTTATTGTTGGATGAACAACCCAAGGAAGGAGAAGAAAAGTTCTGTCTTTATCATTTAGATTTTCTGTTTCATTCTTTGAGTTCAAGACTATATATTAGATATAAAAGTCAGACTAAGAACTAAGAACCAAGAAAAACTCGGACTAAGAACTGATTCTGAGGCTTTATGCAAGTCTAATAGTGATAATCTAAGATAAGCTAAGCTAAAAGGGGCATAAAGGGGAAGATCTATGAAGTTATGAAGACATTTAGAGAGCTAACTAATCAACTTTTTCTAATATATTTTTCATGCTACAGATATCTGAACTGTGACATGCAATTGTATTGACTTCTGTATTAATTTTTGTTGAGATGTTTTAGGTTATAGTGATTTTATGAATTGAGTAGGCGGTGATACATTTATTAGCAGGGCTTTTGTTTTCCTTCACTTCTGACCAAACTAGTACATGTGGGGTATGCTTGGGTAATAAAAATGTGTGCCACTTTTCCCTAGTAGAATTGGAATGAAAGGCTTGGATATCTGCCTTCCTTACTTCTGAACCTTTTGTCTGTAAATAGTACACATGTTTAGGATGTTCTGCATTGCTGCCTTCTATTTTTCTTTTATTATAATGCGATTGAGACCTTAAGGGATTTTTTAACTTATGGTGCTATGCTTTGATTGACATTTTTGCAGTTACAAGCATCAGAAGTATTCTCGTGCGTACATAAACTTCAATTGTGCTGAAGATGTTTTTGAGTTTGCCGAATTCTTTGATGGACATGTCTTTGTCAATGAGAAAGGTAATTTATTTGAGTGCAAAACTGCCATATGCTTATTTACTTTTGGAGTGGATTGCTTTGTCTCATCATGCATATAGAGCATAGATGGTCCAATTAATTTTAACACAAACCTGTTGTTAATGTGTTCTTAATTTTAATTGACAACTACTAGATGCCATATTTGACTTAGTTCAAAGTACTTCAGCTATTATTCTGCTGTTATGCCTACTTATCATTATTACTTATTGTTGAATTTTTCATGCTGTGCATGTCTGATTCATATTCAGGTGCCCAACATAAGGCCATTGTTGAATATTCACCTTCTCAGCGTGTTCCAAAGTCAAGTACCAAAAAGGATGGTCGTGAAGGGACTATATTCAAAGGTGTTACTTTGGTTATAATTTTGAGTTTTTAAACGAGGAAACTCTCATGCTAGTCAGACTTAGAATGCATACCCTTTTAATAATGGTAATGACTACTTTCTTGAAAACAAGAACAGATCCAGACTATCTGGAGTTTCTCAAGCTTATTGCAAAACCTCCTGAGCATCTTCCTAGTGCAGAAATACAGTTGGAAAGAAAAGAAGCTGAGCAAGCTGGTTAGTTATCAATTTATTGTGGCATCCACGAATAAATATACTGACTTATATTTACCTCATGTTTTTACCTTTTTTCAAGTTTCTTGTTAGAAGGCTTGTGATAAAGGTAGTTAGAAAAGAGTAGCAGTGCCCATAAGGAAGTATTTCATCAAGATATATTGTAGTGTCACTGTGTCTAATATTTGTCTCTTCCTTTCTAGGGGTTGCCAAGGAAGCGCCAATTGTCACTCCATTGATGGAATATATTCGTCAAAAGCATGCAGTTGAGAGTGGCGCACAGGTAATGATTTTTTACTTTTATTTCCACTGCATATGATTGTGGGATGCGCAGGGTATAATGCTCATAGTTATTGGGAGAAACAGATTATGTCTTGTTGGTTTCTTTTTGTTTCATTGCTCTTAGAGAACTTGATGCATAATGGAAAAACTTAAGATATTAGTGTAAGGGTATGAGGGGTAGATTGAAGAATCTTAACTTTGTATGTTAATTTTGAATTTTTTGTTTGAGCCAAGTATGCACAGACATGCTTTAATTAGACTGTGGGCATTTTAAGTGTAAGCTTAAATCAAGATAATTCATACTGAGTGAAGATTTGCAGTCATCCAATCTTCAAGATACGTATGGCCAATAAAGGCAAAAGATAGGGATATTATGTTGTAGCATTTCAAGAACAGTAATGGTTGTTAAGGATACAGACTAGGATTCATTCATATTATGGTAAGTGTGCAGGGAAGAAGTTTAAAAAGTTAAAAGATTACGAATGGATTAGGCGAGCAATGACTCATATGCTGTGATTGTATTGACGTTTTATTAATGTGTTTAATTTAATTGCTTTTTGCAACTTGAAATTGAGGTACATGAATGTTGAGTCATCTGATGCAGAGCGCTAAAATCAAACGGAGGTGTTATACATATTCGTATCATTGAAATCAAATGTGGCCCTGATGAATTTCCCTTTTGCAAAAGTCAGGCCAAAGTATCTTCTTTTGGCGGGATGCATTGTGTGTTTGGGGGGGGGGGTCTTGTTTTTCCACACAAGTTGCAATTTATCTGTATCAATGTTTTTTTTTTCATGAATTGTGACATTGTATAAGCCTGGTTTTTGGTATTGAAGAAAACAAGGATGTTGAGAAACAGTAGATATATAAATGAAAACTAAATATATAAAGAAATTGGAATGTCTTTCATGCTATGAAGTTTAAAATCCCTGTTATAGCTGCATATCATTTAGCAACCCCTAACAAAATTATGACTGCATACCTTATAAGGGTTGATTATTCTGGTGTTGTTTATAATTTATTATGCACCATCACTTTCTATACTGTAGCTGGTGTCTACCTATTATGTGGTTCAAATTATGCATAATAAACAAGATTTTTTTTTTTAAAAAAACTTGGATATAACATTTATTCTTATGTTGCTTTGACTGATTTATGATAGGCTTCACCAGTTGTGACAAAGATTAGCAGAAGAGCCAGGGCTTCTTCATCCAGCAAGCTTGGCTCAGAGAATACTAGACGAGGCTCTGAGAAGAAAAAGGTATGACTTTTCGATGTAATGCCTGTGTAGTATTATTGGCTTCATTGCAGAAAAAATTGTTTGAAATATACTGAATACCTTACATCTATGGTGTCGCTGTCCCAGATTATGCCTCCATGTCATTGCACAATTTATTAATTCTTCTGGCACTTCTTTATGTATCTGATGCATTGTCTTTTGGCACTTCGTTACGGTATAAAATGTGAATAATCTATTATTTATGCTTGTAAGCTGCTCATTTTCTAAATAATCATTGTGTAATTAATAATTTAGAAATTTAATTATCGTAACTTCAATTGTCTTTTCCATAGTTGCTTTATGGATTTCATTTTTAAATTTAAGCTTGTAGTTTTTGGATATATTTAGTCCTTGGCTATTGTCTAGATCCTTTCTTGGGTAAAGGTATAAAAATACCCATAAACTTTTACCCAAAGTATTGAATCAGAGAACTAAGGATTCACTCTCTTATTTAATCAAATGAGTAGCTTACAGTATATATAGGCTAGACAGGGAGTAATCGGTGGTGAGACATAATGAAGAATAATGAGGGAGAGTACAATTAGCCAGAAATACAATCATAATCTTTCCTAATTTAGGGAGACTAGAATCAGGGATATGATAGAGCTGAAATTATGGGATTGTGATTTCTAACACAAAGTATGCCAAACATCATATCGGAGGAGCAAAACTACCCATAAACTTTGAAAATGAGAGCAAAAATGTTACCATTGCTGAAATAACCTAATGGCTATTACTTTTTGTGGTGGGGCCCACACTAATTATTATTTTAACGGTTGTGACATTTTTGCTTTGATTTTCTAAGTTTATGAGTAGTTTTGCACCTCTAAAAAGCATATGGTGTTTGGTGCACTTTGGGTAAAAGTTAATAGGTATTTTTGCACTTTTACCCTTGTTTCTTTTATTTATTTCTGAAGGAAACTACACTATATATGCTTGCAAAGAATGATGGATCATGTCACTGACTCAGTTTTTGAGTGCCAGTATGTTCAGAAGGACAATGCCAAACGTAGTAACCGGAAAGACAAATCAAGCTCCATTATAGCTCTCCAACGAAAAGATCAACTATCTGCGTCCAGTTCAAAAGGATTATCTGAAATTGCAGCTGGTAATATATTTTTCAAATTTATACATTTTATTTATTTTCTGTTTCTCTGTAGATATGTTCTCATGGCTTGTTTTGGAGATGTATTATTCTGCTCTTCCATATTTGTCCTGTTCCTTAATAAAATTTCTTCTCATTAAAAAATGAAAATAAAGCTGTTAATTCTATTTTTTATGTGCAGTTCTCGTTTACTGAAACATCTTTCAGCTTATGAATGCATGCTTTTATTTTTTGATAGATGAATGCATTCCTTTCTCATGCAATTATTTCTCGTGGTCAAATAGAAGTTTTTGATCTATGATTTTACAGGACAGGAATTTTTTCTCCTGCATTTTATCCATGTTGTTATATGCCTTCAGTTACTTCTAAGTTAATTATAACATCTAACATTGGGTAGAGAATGTTCAAAAATGATTTCGATCAAAAGACTTGTCTATGTAGATGCAACCAATAGCTTTTCTCATCTCTTCCTTCTCAAAAGGTCTCTCCAACCAAGCTGCCTCAGTTATCTTATTGGGGCCCTGTCCAAACCTTCAAGGTTAACTAAATCTTTTTTATAGAGAATAGACCCACAAAATCTGAGTTTTCTTGTCAGAAATTATCCGCATTGTTTTAACACGAGTCCATCATCAAATGCCGATTCTATTATGAGTTTTGTCCTTTTGTAATAGTTGTCTCTCTTTGAAACAAATATGTGTTTAGATCCCTGTTCTTGGATCATTTATTCCTAGATTATTGCCTCTAACTTATCTTATTTAAAGCTCTTGAAATTTATTCTGCAAAAGGGTCTTCCTCTCTTCTTCAATATAGATTGTTGGAGACTTGGAGGTTTAACAAGAGCTAATCTCGGACATGTTCTGAAGCTTGAGTTGAAATAATCAATGGCCAACCCCACTCCCCCCCCCCAAAAAAAAAAGACCAAAAAAAAAGAACAAAAAAAGAGTTGAAATAGTTGGTGTCTTGGTATGAGAGCCTTGATAACAATTTGATTAGGAGTTTGATCTTTGTTGAGCTCCCATTCTTGGGTGAAATTAGGTTTCAACAGAATGATTGGTGGGCTTGTCCATCCATATTTCGCCTAGAGTGCTTTTATGCAAGATGATGTAACAGGGAATATAATAAAATTACTAATAGGCTGTCAGTTCACCGATTGTGAAGTTGGTATGATTTGCTTGCTTTGTTTTCCCTGCTCTTTTTTGTCAGTTATTTTCTTGCTTCAAATGGACTGGATTTGTGTGTTGGAATTTAGAAGTTGCAGAATGTAATTCGGCTTGATCCGATAAGGTTTGGCCCAGCATGGTAAACTATTAGGTAAATCTGTGCTGGGCTTTGGGTCAAGTGCAAAGCCTGTCTGTGCTCACCTCTACTACCTTAATCTCCATCAATTGGCCCTCCTGAATAGTTGATTTTCTGACAGCTACACTTTGACACGTACTCAACTTCTTCTCATGTCAAAATCCTCCACTATTAAGAAATCTCCATAAGTAGCTCTCTCCATAACCATCAACCATCTAGCTCTAATGCTAGATTTTAGTTAATCTAACTGTTGAGGTGGGACCTAGACATCCAATATCACCTAGTCTCCATAAGATAAACAATGCACATTGGTAATTGACTTGCTTATTCAACATAAGATAATTCAGCCACTAAATGTTCTCGAGGGATTCACTGTTGCATGTAATGGGATTAACATTTTTTCTTTGTAGATTACTTTCTTATCAAGAACTTTCATTTGTTGTTCTTTTTTTTAAGATCATCCTTACCTTCTTCCCCCCACCCCCCAACACAAAAAAAAAAAAAAAAAAAGCATGCATGTGTTCTTTTGCGTAGGATTTCTTATCCACCAACTTCAGTAGTCACATATCTTCTTTGGGAAGATTCCTTTTATCCATTTAAAAGTCACATGCTTGATGAATTTGCAGTGCATGGAATTGAAGGTCCTATTTCAGCTATCCCTCTGCCTGCTGGCCCTGGAAAGAAAAAAATCCTGCTGGTTAAAGGGAAAGAACGAGAAATTCTCAATGTAGGTTTTTTTTAGAAGATTTTATCTTCAATGATAATTAGTGTCCTTTTATTTGATCTTTTTCTTCTAATAAAATTTACTCTTTTAATTAAGATAAATCAATGGAAGTTTGAGTTTTTCTTTCCCTTGAACTTACATTTATTTACTTAATCTAATCTTTGAGAAATTGTGATTTTAAGTATTTTGTGGTATTCTCTTAGGCTGCTGAGAATATGGCACAACAGCAAAATGTACAATCTGGAAATCCTGTTGTTTCCACTGCTTCAAAGCAAAATCAAAGACGCGGAACTAGTGGAAGGTTGATTAGGAGCATACTTCTAAATAATGAAGCTCGTCAAAGCCAGTCTACAACTTCTGCTCAACAGAAAGTCCAGATCTTGAGTTCTGAGAATGGTAAGCGGCCACATCGGAATACGAGTTCACGGTCTGGGACAAATGGTCTAGTCTCCAACCATGTTGCAGGCCAAGTTAATTCTGAAGGGGATTCTAAGAGGGCTTTGGATGAAAAGTTTGTAAAAAAGGATCTGCATGGTTTGGGCAGTGGTGAAAAAACAGAAAGGCGTACTAGAAACAAGGATAGACCTGATCGTGGTGTTTGGGCTCCTCTTCGTCGATCTGATGTTTCTCACATTGTTAATGAGCACATATCATCCTCTGGGTCTCAATCTACCTTGTCACGTTTTGAATCAGTTGAAGGTATGCCCATTGAGTAGGGCATTAAATTGTTTTTCATTGCAAAGACTAACATATTTTTTTTTTTGTGAATTAAGTATGCTTTCATCTTTCTTACTTAAATTTCAATGTAAATCCGACAGATTTAAAGTCATTATCTGCCTGTAATTTTCCCCGTGTCTGCAGGAGAAATGAAAGATGACATATTTTCTGGAAGCAGAAAAGGGGAATGCTCAGCCTCTGTTGGTGGGCGTAATAGTCCCTTTATTGATAATGATTGGTGTTTCTTTGTTACTGATGCCATCAATATACACTAGAATATACGTGCCTTGATTTCTATTTCTATGTTTCAACCAAACTTCAGGTTCTCAAAGACATTTTACTCATCGTGGAGCTGCCTATGCAGTGAAGGATGATGCTGCAGTCAGTTTAAGTGAAGCAAAACCTTCTAAGAAAGGCGTTACTGGGCATGGGCCTCATGAGGTATGTATTTTATACTTAGTAATCTTGAATCTTACTGTTCAATATTCAAATCTATAATTTGTTATGAATCATGAATTCAATGATATGAAACATTGATTGAATTGAAAGAAGTCCTAAATTGTGCGTTTCACGATTTCAATCATGCAATTCATGATGAGTCACATAACCAACAAGATAAACTAATAGCTGAATTGGTCATGAATCATTTAGTCCAAGCCAATAGAACATAATACTCCCTCCAGTCCAAAATATAAGAGCTAAATAACTAATTTGTGGAGATTAGAAAAATTAGTTTTAGTCCTTTGTAAAATAATGTGTTGGTTTCCCTCAAGTTCCCCTTCTAATTATTTGTATGGGAAACTACTCCCTTGATGAAAAACTCTCTTAACATGTACAATCAATAAGGAGAGTTTAGGAAAAAAGTTACACTAAGTGGATTGAGTTCTTACATTTAGGACCAAAGCAAACCCCTCTATTAGCTCTTACATTTAGGAATGGAGGGAGTAGTATAAGTTTTCTGACCAGGGATGTGAGAATAACAAATTGGCACGACAGTGTTGTATTGTTGTTGGGTGTTGTTATGCCTCATAAATGAAGAGATATCATTTCAAGAATCTTATGAATTGATGCGTTTGATGATGCATGATTAATTTTTTTTTTTTTTTTCAATTCATGATGATATCGCAATTTGACTACTATGATTTTGTACGTATGCAATTGGTGTTGTTGTTGTAATTATCATTAGTGTTCTTACTCCCTCCATTATGTTTTGTAAGATGTTTTTCCAAAAATTGGTAAATACAAATGAAGACCATTAAATGCACTTGAGAATCTTATCTTAATTTTTTTTCCAAAAAGGATTATAAACTTTCAAAAGTACCCTTCATTTGACAGTGACCCCTAAGTCACGCTTTCTCTCCATTAATTAAATTATAAAGGGTATTTTAATATTAGTTTCATTAATGTATCATTGTTTTTTGCAAAACATCTTTTATTATGAAAAATAAGACCACTACAAAAAAACACCTTGTAAAATGTAACGAAGTGAGTATTATTCTTAATATTGTTGTGATCATTATCTTTATTATTTTTCTTACATCTTTTCATGGACCTTCACTTAGCGCTGATTTTTTCTGCAGAAGCAAATGTGGGTTCAGAAATCATCCTCAGGGTCGTAAAATATCTAAAGGTGGTACGTACAGTATTGCTTCCATCTAGTTTTCCTTTCGTATCCCTTCTATCAAAAATTGAGGGCTTGTTATGTCAGTTGGGAGATAAAGCTGTCACTTTGACATAAAGTTTGTTCTTTCTGAAAATATTTTGTAAAATTATTAGCAAGATATATGTGAATAGCAGAAATACGGATAACATGCTCCAAAAAAAAAATATCCAGAATATAGGTAATTATTGCACCCCCCCCCCCCAAAAAAAAAAAAAAAAGAACACCAAACATGGGAGAAAAAAACCTTCGGACTCCACATCTCCAACTGTTGGGCTGCTGCTTTAGCCTCCTTAATTCACTGTCAGGACTCGCTATATCCCCCAGGTTTCAGTGTTTTACAATAGATCTTTAGTGGCTGCTGTTATGGGTTTTCTATCACTCGCTCCTCTTTTGAGAGTTGCCTATCCTCAAGACTCAAGGAAGGAAATTGTGCAGCAAACATTTCATAATTTTACTAGCTTGCTTCCTCAATGGGCTGGTCCTGCCATTGCACTAATAATCCAAGTGTAAGTACCCCTGTTTTGAAGAGCCAATGGTGTAACTGCCCTCCCTGTCCTCCATTCAAGGTCTCATAAGCATCAGATAGAGGTTTACAGTGTAATGAAGAATGGGCACGAATGACTAGCGTGTTTTGATAATACAGCTGAATGTCCGCACCATGAAAGTTTGGAATAGACAATGGATCTTGTTGAAGAGATGATGATATTTTTGAGTGTATGGGTCCTGTTGAAGGGCTTCCTTAAGATCCATCAAGCCTATGGTGTTTGGTTGAGCATGGGCAGGAAAGTCAGCTTGTTAAGTATGCATTGATATGGCATCAGCTCCACAGTTCTCTTAGTGACTTTTATACATATGCTCTAATTTGAGCAGTTTCACGAGCAACCATTGATTTGCGGTAGTATTAATATGCTTTTCCATTCAGTATTTAAGGTTGCAGTGGTCAGTTTGAGCAAAAAATAATATCCTAGGTATTACTTCCATATTTGTCCAGCAAGAACCAGAGCTTAGAGTTCTTTGTCATAAGTTGATTTGGTGCAATTAGAGAAGGAAAAAATTCTGACTGAAATATGTCATGTGATGGCCTGATTTTATAAGATTGACTGCAGCTCCATCTGATGAAGCATCACACGATTGTAAAGGTTGGCCAAACTGCCAAAGTCTGGTAAACACAACTCTTAGACAGTAGAAAAGTTACACAACTCTTAGACAGTAGAAAAGTGGTCTCACCCTCCGTGACCATTGTAGATACTTGTCCATCACTGCCTCTATGTCCCCTTGGGCACTCAGAATTTTAAATCAAGCTCTTTGAGAAGTCTTTAGTGGCTGGTACTCCATCTTGAAGTTTGGCTCATCCCAAAATTCCTATTCGGGGGCTATTCATATTTAGTGATGGGTTTAGTCTTGGACAGGGCATACCAAGTTTCTTTTTCAGGTCCAAGTACAACCCACAAGGCACTCTGATGACAATGTTGGCCCATTATGGGCGTTGAGCTTATCATGGTGGTATCTGCAAGTAATTACTTCGGTGCTAATAGTAGTTTTCTCCCTTACCAGTTGATAAATAAGGGTGGTTTCTCTGTGCTGGTTTGGGTTTCTTGAAATCTGTTCATAGTTAAGTAGATTATTTCAACTTTAATAGAAAATATTCAATATTATTGGCATAAGAAAATCATGTTTGATCTAGTTTTTGAGATTTTTTGCATTTCATTGCATCAGGTTTACATGACTGACAGATTATGGACCACTACAACAGCAATAATTCCTCGAGGTTTTGAGGCAGATCATTCCTGCTATGAGCTACGGTCTCCATTAAGGATCGTCCTTAACGAGTTCAGGTCCACCCAAGGCTGGGCTACTTAGAAAGGTATGTATAAATTCTATTTATGTCAACTTCTAAGCACATGGAGAAGGTAGGTTTCTATATATGTGTAAAATTTTTACAGAAAGATGATCCAGTTGTTGCCTGATGGAGCCTGCTCATTGAAAGGAATGCCAAAAGTTATATATACCCACCTCAGCGACATGATATTCTTCTGCTGGGAAGAGAGTGGTGTGTCAATCGTGTCTGTTAGATGCTTGTACCATTCGTCTCCTTTAAGTTCATTGAGTATTTCTGTGGTACAAAATATTATATGTGCCTGAGATGTACTATAAAAGTACATGGAACTTGCCTTGGAATATAGTGTATTGGGAAGAAGAGTCGCGGCATTTTTCTCCATTCCAATCCAATAGACAATAGGGGTTGAACAACAATGTTGTGCATTATTATGGCGTGTGATTCTTATGATAGAGGAAGCACTTTGGTGTGCCTGTAATTTCAAAGATCAGAATGAAATATCGATTGGTAGTGTATCCTATGGTTGATTTGCAATTCATGATTGCTGTGAGATCTCTTCTTTTACTATTTATGGAAGAAAAAGTGGATGTTACTTGAGTTTTTCCATCTAGATTATTGACAAAAGTGGATGCATATTTTGCATCAAGAGAGATAGGGAAAATAGATTATATTCTTGTTATGATTACTCAACAATTTTTAATTATTTTTAGCTAAGGCTAAAATTTACGTTTTTGCTTTAAACAAAGGGTTAACATGTAAAAATGCGCATGAGATTTTACCCAAAGTGGGTTCAGTATCATTTGCTTCCACTTTGCTTCTCAGAAACGTAAAAATATATATAAACATTCAAAATAGGAATAAAAGTATCAAGACCATTAAATATAGCCTAACACTATACTTTTAGTGGTGGAAATAACTGTGTTGGGTTATGTTTAATAGTTCTGACATATTTTTTCCTATTTTGAACCTTTATAGGTATTTTTATATATTTAAAAAACGTATGGTACTAAATGCATTTTTAAGTAAAAACAAGACTATTTTTTTATCTTAAATTAAAAGAGAAATATATTATTCCATCCCATATAATCCTTACATGTACGCAATGAATCCTCTTTGTTCATTATTGATCTTTGAATTTGACTTTCTAGTACACATTATGCAAAGTTGTTGCAGGATTACTCTTTTTTCAGAAATATTATACCCTAACCACTCTGGAAGTGGAAATTGACTACTAAGGGCATGGATAGATTTAGGAATATATGGTTCGGCCTGTTTAACCCGAAAGGGGGGAAAATTGGTGAAGGGGATTAAAAAAATTGTAGCCCAAATAAACAACAGTGTTGTTTGAACTGAACTCGAATCATTGGGTTCTTTGATTAAACGGTCTCACAATAATTGGCCCCTTTTTTTTCCGGTTTTAAACTTTATTTTTTAATATGTAATTTTTTTGGAATATATGCGTTTAGTTGTCGAATATAGATATCCACGTCATCATAAGTTTTATACGTTTAGTTGTTGAATATGGATATCCACGTCATAAGTTATATTTTTTAATTCTACTTTAAAAATATACAAAAACGTTTTTTAAATAAAAAAGTTATCACACACTTTTATCCTTTATTGTGGAATATACACATGGTAATAAAAAGGATCTTTCGACATATTTTGTCTGAAAGTTTTCATAGAAGAGATATGAGTATTTAGAAACTTTGGAGTCATAGCAATGTCTTCTTAATTAGACGGAACCCTAACATTGACTTTTAAGTGAGAAAATCTAAACCCCAAAATGTGATGTTAGCAAATGATGCAGCACTTGATATACCAACTTATCACCGCTTTATCATCCATAACCTTCTTTTTACCTCCTCTTGCTCTTCCTTAACCATGATGTGCCATGAAAGCAACACTCACCTAGTGGCAGCTGCAAAGCACCAACCCAATGGCGGCGACACTAAGCACCAACCCTGTGGTGGCGAGGATGAGCGCCAACCTTCATCTTTAACAAAATGCAAGGACGCGACCTTCTAAGGTCTGTGACAATGATGAGGTCGAATCAATCTCTACTTCCACCAATATTTACACTCCACCCTCATCTCCCACCACCCTTATCTTCCTCCCTTTGCCTTAATGGCTTCCATCTAGTGGTTAGATTTAGAGGTAATGATATAGTTGACAATGCTGATGATAACCTTTATCAGTAACACTCATTCTGATTTTGGTTCACTATCTTTATTCTATTCTAATTCTATATTTGAAGCCAAATCTCTTGAGAAAATTGTCAGTTTTCATATCTACATTATTTTCTTTCGTTTTCTTCTATGATTTGTTTGTTGTCTTCTCCTATCTTTTTTGACAGCTCTCTCTCTTGTTTTAAATTGATTTTTGTTCTTTGATAATTTTGATTTTATTCAAAACATATCTTTTGATTGTCAATTCATGGTTTAGGTTTGGATCGTGTTGTAATATTTTGGTGAATGGTTTGGCGTGTTCATGACTTTTCCTCCATAATTCTTACATTCTTTTGTCTGTTGAGCGCAGTAGAATCTAGTGTGATTCAATTGCTGCTTTTCCTCCATAAATTTCAGGAAGCCCATTTGTTAGAAAAGATGAAAGTGTTTTTAATAAGGATTGAGGAATTAATTTTATTAATTATTTGTAAAAATGTATATTGATTTTTCTAAAATACACTCTTCAAAATGTGTTACAAAATAAAATTTGTATTTTAAATTTAAGTTCTGTCATAAAATACCTAATAAAAATATATAATACTACTATATATATAATAGTATAATAAAATATTATAAGGGTTAATAGCAATGTTATTAAACTGGGACCGGTCAGTGAACCGGTCGGGGTACTGGGTTAAGGGTTAATGGGTCAGACCGGAGTCAAACAGGAGCTAACGCGGGACCAAATTGGTGAGAAAATGAAGATTTTAGGCTTATTAATATAAAATTATAAAGATTTTTTTTAAAAAAAATTGATTTTATTTAAAAAAAAAAAAAGCAGATCGATACCCGGACCGGACCGGTTTCCTGCCCCGGTCGCCTGTTTCAGAGCCGGACCGTCCGGTCCGATCCGAGTTTAATAACTCTGGTTAATAGGCATTTTTGCCCCAAAAGTTTTTCGAAGGGCAATTTTGCCCTGACTGTTATATTAGTTAATTTTGACCGTTAGTTGATCAAATATGTTAAGATGATAGTTCACATGTCATGTTTGTTATCATGCAAATTTATCAGAAAATTTCAAATATAACTTTAAAAAAAGATGATGTAGATGACATATGAACTTCCGGTATAAATTTACATATTAATAAAAATGACATGAATGATATGTAAATTATTAGCTTAGCATATATTTAATTAATTAAGGGTTAAAATTAATTAAGATAATAACTAAAACAAAATTACTTTTTTTTTTTTACACTTAATAAAACTGCTATCCGAAAAATGCACAAGACAAAATTAGTAGCGAAAACTTCCGCAACAAAATTTACCTTGACCCAATTTTAAAATGGAAATCATTCAAATATTACCGCCAATATCTAATTTCGCCTCACCTCTCAGTTCCTCTCTGCGGTCATCAAAGAAGAGAGTCTCCATCGTCATCAATACCTGCGTACCGTTTTCATTCTTCCATGTCCTCCGCTAATCCTTACGAAATCATTGACGACGACTATGACGAAGTAAGTATCTTTTACTCTTACCTTTTCTTCCTCTCATTGCCGTCACGGCGAATCACCCTTTCCTTCTGCTCTTTAGGCGTTCGATTGGGATGCTGCTGCACAAGAAATCGACGTGGCTTGCCAAGTCACGAAGCCCTCCACTTCACTAGTTGGTGATACTTCTTCCAATTCGCGCCAAATGACTTTAGATAAATTTTTGGGTAAGAAGGAAACCCCAAGACCTCAACTTGAGGATCCCAATATCGGCAAGAATGAGCAAGATTGCTTCGCAGGAGATGAAGGGGCGAGATGCATTGAGGTTGATACTGAGGCGGTCAAAACTTGGATATACCCAGGTTCAGATAAATTCGGTTTCTATTTCTCTTCCGGTCTAATTTGTTTGGTTTTCCTATTTCTTTCATTTGGGTGATGAGCGCATGTGAGTGGATGATACTGTTGAGGGTAATTTCTTGAAGCTGTGAAACTAGTCGTCCAGGTTCAAGTTGTATTTCGCTGCAGTATTCGGTTGTATTGTAGACAGATTATACTGCAACTTGCCAACGTGAGTGTCCATTGTCGGTGGCTAGGGAGGCTTTACTCCCCCCCCCCCCAAATTTTTATGGGTTATTTTGTGACGACTGATGATACTAAATTTCAGGTGGTTTATGGCTCGATAAGTTTGTTTCATACTTCATATTGTCAATTTCACTCTTTTTTCAATTAACTTCATATTGTCTTAATCTGCTGATGGATGTCGAGCAATCCTATAGGTTGCAAATGGACAATGGGGATGAATTCTTACCAATACAAATCTTCAGCAAACTTTTGATACGTATTCCAATACAATTGATCTGCTTGATATAGAGTTTTTAGCTCAAACATGAAATAACCTGCTTAAATCTTTGGCTATTCTTATGATCTTTCCTCATTTGGTTTTGATTTGAGGTTTGACAGTGCAAGTGATGCTATTGTTATCATCCATAGATGCAATATTCAAACTTCTTTTATTTTTTCCCCAATTAATCTCTTTATTTTAACTTTTGCAGTCAATGTTCCTCTTCGTGACTACCAATTTGCTATAACAAAATCTGCTATATTTTCAAACACATTGGTGGCGTTGCCTACAGGACTTGGGAAAACTCTGATTGCTGCTGTGGTCATGTACAACTACTTCCGATGGTTTCCTAGAGGTAATGTGTATCTCAGTAGCTCATTTGATGTATAGAAAAAATATTTTGGGTTGTTTCATTGACTTTTCCTGCTAGATCACTGGTGTTGAATGGTTCTGGTTCGCTCTTAAATTAGTTTGTTTATATGACAACGCTCAGTCACATTTTTTGGGTCCTATGATGTCCTTGTATGTTTCTATCATGTAGTTAGCCTTTGAGACCATTTTTGACTGCACACATACCTCTCTTTCTTACCTGTGAATAAACGAGCAAGAACTCAGATGTGGTTCTTCACTATGTGATTGCCACCCCACCTAGTAGGATAAGGCTTGTTGTTGTTGTCATCTATGTCTGGGTAAGTTTGATTGTTTTGTTTTGTTAGAATTTCATATCCCAACAAAACACGATAAAGTTGAATTTTACATGTTTTGATGTATGTGTTGCACTTCATGTTCGTCATAAAAGTACTTGAAGTTGAGGAAAGCTAGCTAAAAGGAAGTATGGTTTTAAATATGCAAAATGATGTTTATATGCTACTTCTCCTTTGGTCAGAGATTTTTCGAGTTGAACGCTTGTGTATTAATTATTTACACAGTTTAGTTTTTTAGTTCAATGGGAAGGAATATTGAGCATTTATGTCCTTTTCTGCCGGTCCTTTCTCATCAGGGAAAATTGTCTTTACTGCTCCGTCTCGGCCACTCGTGATGCAACAGATAGAAGCATGCCATAATATTGTAGGAATACCTCAAGTAAGTACTGTTTCTAGTTGTCCTAGGGATTTGCTGAATTGTCCGTCTTTGTTTGGATAATTTTCTATTCCAATTGTTTTAATATAATTTAAAATTAAATTATAGCTGGTTGAAAATAATTGCAGGAATGGACAATTGATATGACAGGTCAACTAAGTCCTGCTAAAAGAGCATGCTTTTGGAGAACCAAACGAGTTTTCTTTGTCACTCCACAAGTGTTGGAAAAAGATATTCATTCAGGTGAAAATTTAAATTAATTCCTCTTTTTTTTTTTTCTTGGATGCTTATATTATCTTATTGTTTAGCACATCCTGACCAGCTATTAGCCTATGTTTTGCAATGAAAACTTTAAACTGATAAATCAAGAACCACTACAAGATTTGTAAATGCCAACTCTGTTAGATAAGACCAGAGTGGGAGATAAGTAGCGTGACTAACTTCAACTTTCCTTTTGAAAGCAAGATGCACGGTTCACTGAAAGAATGTTGAAAGTATTGTGATCAACTGATCATAATGTTGAAGATGCACTATTGGACTGTTTGAAAATTGGAAGATATTCCATCACACAGATCACGGTCAGCCTCTCTCCTATTAAGCAAGGGAATGGCTTTTTACTTCCCTAAAAGTCTGAGCACATCAACTTTCAAATGTAACAAAACACACTGAACTACACCTGTATAATGGCTAGTCATAACTTCAGCACATGTAGTCAACTTTAAAATGTAATGAAACACCACCTGGAAACGTTAAATCAGTCTTATTCAAAGATCATGTGGTCCCCATGTTGATAATATTCCTATTCCCTTAAGTTGGCTAACGAGAGATTTGTATAGTAGTAATTAAACCCACTTAGTTAATGGAAGATTTTGAAATGAATGAATAAAATGTGTCATTATACTTCACGTAATTCATTGAGGGTTAATTTTTTTTCCCTCTTAAGGATTTTTACTCAAATTAATAAACTCATATTTGTCAAAGCATTTCCTTCTACAGATTGGGTTCACAAAATATTTAAGAAACAGGAAGAAAAGAGACCACAGTATATCAGTAAAAGAATTCATGATGGGTGCGCGTGTGTGAAATATGACTCCACAACCTCTATTTATGCCTTTACTACTATGATCTTTAATTCGTAATCCCTTTGGCCTTTACGTTGGGCGCACTAAGAGGAACTCTCTTCTTAACATACAAGATTTTCCTAAATCCTTGATACTTCTAAATGGAGTACAAGCAATACTGTTCTTAACCTTCAGGAAATTTCTATTTACTTCTGAAACCAACAATTTTCAAATATATGTGCAGCAATTTATATTAACATGTTAACTAAAATGCATAATAGCATGGATTCTTGATGTGTCACCAAAGCGAAGTGACTTTTCAGAAGATCTATAACAACGGAAGTTTTGTCTGTTTAATTAGTTATTAATTTTCGATATTGTACAAGTCATATGACGGGAGCCTAAAACATATCCTCACCGATAAACTCTGTCATTGTCCAATCTTCATTATTTTGTCATTAACTGTGGACCCTACGCTTTATAGTGCGAGGGCCATCTATTTATAACATCAGATGGATTATCCTGTTGATGTTTGGCACTGTTAAATCTTGTAGTTGGTTGGATTAATGAATTTGTGCATAAACAAACAACTACTAACACTTGTGAAGTTTTCCAGTGAGTCTTCTGTTATTTTCATCACATGTTTAATATCTCATACCATTTCTATTCATAACATGATTTGTTTTAGGTAAATGTTTGGTGAAATACTTGGTATGTTTGGTAATTGATGAAGCCCACAGAGCAATGGGAAATTACTCTTATTGTGAAGTAGT
Organism: Albizia julibrissin; assembly: GCA_037074505.1. Classification (NCBI taxonomy): domain Eukaryota; kingdom Viridiplantae; phylum Streptophyta; class Magnoliopsida; order Fabales; family Fabaceae; genus Albizia; species Albizia julibrissin. The sequence goes on along the minus strand of CM073486.1, from coordinate 18,388,085 downwards.
TCGTGAGGTGAGTTACTTCTGAACTTCCTGACTAGCATATGTCCATTCCTTTTTCCACGTAAAATAAGACTAACTAGCTATGGTGATTTTTGTGATTGTTAGTTAATGGCTGTGCCAGTGCAACTGCGAATATTGGCTTTAACTGCAACACCTGGAGGTAAGTGATTAATAACTGTATTTCTTAGTCAGTCATGTATGATGTCAGTTCTAATTCTAAAAGCTAAACGTTATAATTCAGCAAAGCAGCAAACAGTTCAGCAAGTCATTGATAATCTGCACATTTCCAAACTTGAATATCGCAATGAAAATGATCCTGATGTTATGTCATATGTTCACAAAAGGAAGATAGAGTTGATTCAGGTAGCTAATGTTTTGTTTAGCTGAATTTTAAAATCACGAGCTGATGTTTACTTGATATCTTGGTAACAAATGTAAATGCCACCAGGTTGCAATGGGTCAAGATGCTGTAGAAATAAACCAGCAGCTTTTGGAAGTAATACGCCCAATTGTAGGTCGGCTCTCAGCAATGGGAGTTCTCAAGAATAGAGATTACCGCACTGTATGGTTTTTGCCTTGAATTATTCTCACTTGTTTTGAGATACCTTTACTCTTATTTAAGTTCCATAAACTTAAATATTAGAATTACGGATCTCTACATTAAAAAGAAATGCATACAGTATATATGAAGAGAGACACAGAAAAAAAAAAGAAATAAAGAGCGAGCAAGGGTTTTTTTTTTTTTTGGGGGGGGGGGGGTTGTGACAGATGTTTAGGTTAAAACTCTCCAATGTAACCCAAAAAAAGTTGTGGGTGTTGATTTTTTTTCGAGTCCCTCTCTAAATGCATGTGCATGAATGCCTCAGTGGAGACTATTCTATTTGAATTATAACTGAGGGCATAAGACATTGATGAAATGGTTTATTATGCATATGTCCATAGATAATTACACTGAATTTAGACATCTGATATTTTTTCGTGAAGATTAACTAAACTTTCATTATTCGGTGTCATACTACTTAGTTTGTACTTTGTAGTTTACTGCTGACATTTCCTATTTTGGTAGAGCATGATGATGTGGTGGAATCATCAAATTTCCTTTCTCTTTTTAAATGCCTCACAGTTGAGCCCTTGCGAATTACTTGAAATACGGGAAAAGTATCGTCAAGCACCTCCGCATGATCTTTACAATGTCAACAATGGAGATGTTGAGGGCTATTTTGGAGTTCTTATTAGTCTTTATTACATCCATAAGCTACTTTCAAGTCATGGAATCAGGCCAGCACACGAGATGCTTGAAAGAAAATTGAAGCAAGGGTAGGTCTTTCCGTTTCTTTCATGACCACAGTTGTATATGATCTCTATAACTGTTATATGGAAAAAAAAAAAAGAGGCAGATATTTTTACTTATTATATATTATTTTATATGCTTCAACTTCAGTGGTTCTAATTGTGCGTGTCTTATTCCAGGTTTTTCGCAAAATATACGAGTAAAAATGAAGTATTTCTGAAAGCAAGGATGTTAATGCAGCAAAACTTATCTCATGGAGCACCAAGTCCCAAGTTGTCCAAAATGCTTGAAATACTGCGGGAACATTTCAGTATGATGAGTTTTTGTTCTCAAGTGTCAAAATTCTATATAGTATACATTTACTTGTCATGGGTTTCCATCTTACTATCTGTTTTCACAGAAAAAAAATAATAATAATAATGCTTTTGCATTACTAGTTGGAAAGTAAATAGGTTAGTTCTTAGCAAGCACACAAACTGTAAAAAATTTCAATTGGTAATCCTGTAAGAAAAATGGAAAGTTTAAACTTCAGGAGAATAAGTTAATCTTAGTTGCAGTAAGTGATTCTATAGCTTTCTTTGAGGATAAGGTAGCTGTTAGAATATGCTGTAGTTGTTGTTGTTTAGACCATTATTTATTTTATAATTATCTAATTAATTAATCTATTGGTTAATAGTTACAATATTTATTAATGTTTGACTTATTTGATGTGTTTGCAGAAGCCAATGATCCCCAGAGCTCTAGGGTTATTATTTTCTCAAATTACAGGGAAAGTGTGAGGTAAAATAAAATAAGTCATTTGATTGTCTTATGCTGCATGATTAATGAAAACTGTTTACTTGGAATTTTAAAAGCTACTGGTGGTGTGATGATACATTCAGGGATATAATGGATGCCCTAGCAAATATTGGGGAACCAATCAGAGCTACCCAGTTCATTGGTCAAAGTTCAGGTATTTATCATGATAATTCTGTTTATCCATGTAGAAAACTTGATTGGGATATGAAATAAAATGTGTTTCAATTATTGCAACTTAGCAATATATCTTCTATTGAGCCCAACGTGACTTGAAAATTGGCATTTAATATAATGGTATACCTAAATGGGGATAAAAAGTTGATCCCAAGAAGAAATGGGAGGAAGTAAAACATGGAGGCTTGATTGTATTTTATTGTACATGAAAAAGGTATGCATTTCTTGTTGAAAAGATCAAAGCTCAATACACTAACTTTGCAGAGCACATCTAAAAGGAAATTCTGTCCTCTTTGCTAGCAAATACTTGTAATAGTGATGGTCAAGAATGCTTGAACTTTCTGACATCATAAAATTAGTCAATTATTATCGTCTTCCTTTTTTTACCTTTATCTTTATTTATTAGGGAGATGCCTTTTAGTCCTTCTTACCCTTTTTACCTATATATATCAATGAAACTGCCTCTTACATATTAAAATTCAATGTAATGAATTCCAGGGAAAACAATGAAAGGTCAGTCCCAAAAAGTTCAACAGGCAGTTCTGCAGGTAAGTATTCCATTTGGTATGATTTTTGCAGTCTTTGCATGTACTTATGTCGTTCACCCACAGAAATTCCGTTCCGGAGCCTACAATGTCATTGTTGCTACATCAATTGGTGAAGAAGGTCTTGATATCATGGAAGTTGATCTTGTTGTAGCTTTTGACGCTAATGTCTCGCCACTAAGAATGATTCAGCGCATGGGGAGAACTGGAAGAAAGCATGATGGACAAGTTGATATCCTTTGGTTTCTAAAAGTGTTTGCTGGCAATTATTGCTGATGAGAATAAAACAAGCATTATTGGATGTCCTCTGCCATATCTTGCGAATAATTTCTTTAGGGCTTGTTTGGTATGAGGGGAGGAGGGGGTGGAAAAGTGAGCCGAGGGAAAATTTTTCTGAGTTGAATTTAAAAAAAAAAGAGAGTGGAGTTAAAAGCTTTTAATTAATTTTTTTTTTTACTCCTTTATCTTACACATTATCTTCATTAAAATTTTGTAACTCCACTTCTACAATTTTTTTCTTTTTTAAATTCAATTCATAAAGTTTTTTCCTCCCCTCCCCTTCCTGCCAAATCCTCATACCCAACAGACCCTTAATGTCGTGGTAGCATATAATCTTCAAAATGCTCTCAAATGCTTCTTCAAGTGATTCCTTCACGGTTGTTACTAGTTTTAGCTTGTGAAGGGACTGAACTGAAGGGATACTTGCGGAAACAAGCCAAGAGCAAGGCTATTAGTAAACACATGCGAAATGGGGGCATAAATAGCTTCACTTTTCATCCTAGTCCCAGGATGGTGGGTACTTCCTTTATGGCTCTTACTCTTTTACATGTTTTGTTGTTTTCTCTTTATGGAAATTTCAGTTTCTGACCCATTACCCTCAAATCCTGCTTACTATTTATGTAGATTCCCCATGTCTTTAAACCAGAGGTTCAGTTTGTTGAGCTGTCAATTGAGAAATTTGTTTCACGTGAGAAGAAAGTAAAAGATGACTCTATTCAGATACGTGCATCCATTGGCAAACTTACAGTTGATGAGAATAATATACTTGCGAAGTATTTTCCCACCACTGGTGAAAATACATGGAAGCCATCTCTTATTGCCTTTCCTTACATCCAGACATATCCTTCTAGAACACATATAGTGAATCATTCATGTAGAGCAATAATGCTCATTGATTTAATGCAACGTCTGCAAGGACAAGCATCATTCTTAGAAAATCGTAAAACTTCCACTCTTCAGGTTCTGTATCCTTGTCTAGACTTGTGATTTATTTTTTGTATTCAATATATGGCTGTAATATGGTTGCTTTTCCATTTTATTCAGGATGGCCTGTGTATAGAAGCTAGTAATGCATTCGACTCGGACAAGATTGATGAAGTTAGATCAGGTAATATCAGTTTCAGTTTCTCAAGAATTTCAACTATGGATTTGTAAAGATGGTTGGAGCTTGTCCCAATTTGTTTTATTTTCAGACCAGAGATAATGTTATAGGAACAATCACAATAAAAGAATAATTATCTTAATTTTTGTTTTAAATTTATTTTGTAAAGAGAATTGTGATTATCCTTCTTAGTTTTTCCCCCCTTCGAAAAATTAATTTTATTCTTGCAATTTGCTTAAGTTTTTTTGGGGGGTGAAAAGAGAGCTTCTTAGAAATTTTATGGTTGCATGTAGAAACTTCAAGCATTTGTTTACTCATAATTAAACATATTGTATTGCAACAAAGTTATTCAAACATTGCAATTTCATTTTCTTTTGGGGGTTGGAGATTGACCCTTTTATTTTGAGGCATGAATGTATAACTTAAATAATCCATTTGTTTGTGATTTATTTCACGAAAGCATCCAATTTCTCATCCATGGATTCTCCAACTATATCATATAAACATGTTAGCTTTTTCATTTCTCCAACTATGTCATTTTTTCGGTAGTTTAACTTGCCATTAGAAGCAATGCGGTCTCTGTAAGTTGACTGAAGCTGGATTCCTTTCATTTAGGGATTCAAACTGAAGACTTTGTTGATCTAACTGCACCAGATAATCCTGTGGGAGAACAGAGATCCCCTAGTACAAGCTGCACGAAGAAGGATGATTTACTGTCATCTAGTTTTATTGACTTAGATAAAGATAAAGAGAAAACATATGAGTTTGAAGAGACAGTTCCTGACACTCCAATTGCTAAGAAAATCATGTCAAATGAAGTACATAGTGATGGTGGAGCACCTGATTTTGCTCAGTTCAAGACATCTTTGTTGCCAGATGATGCATTCAATAATGACATCAATGAATCTGAGTGTAGTCCCCGTTTGACCAGTTTAATTAAAAGTGGTTTTGTTCCAGAGTCTCCCATTGATGAGAGGGGTGATTTTCTTCCAGGTCATGATCGCTTTTTCAATAATGTTGCTAAATAAGAACTCTGTTAATTATGTCTTTAAACAATTTGTTCTCAGATAAATAAAATTTGCAGGGTTATCAAGAAGCCAGCTTGTTGTTGGGGACTGTGAACCACCTGCTCATCTCCAGATGGAACAACAAATTACCTCAAGTTTAGGGGCAAATGAAAATGTCCTTATTGATGATGCCACAGATGTAAATAATGTATCTATTGATCCTGCTAATAATGAAACTCAAACCCTTTTATTCGAACGGAAGAGTTGTGCAATTAGAAGAGGTCAGGTCTTTAGTTCTCCTACAGTGGAGGAAGGCCAAAATCCTTTTGCAGATATTACAAACCGCGGCTTTAGTGAAGAATCACCTTTATGTTGTGGAGATGTTGCTGAAAGTGTCAAGCCAGCACGTAAATTTAAAAGGTTGCGTAAAGCTGATGGTGGTAGGCTTCATAGGAAAGAGAAAAGAAGGAAGGATCATGTTTTGACAGAAAATCTTGGCAAAATTTCATCAACCCCTTATTCTACACACAAAAAACTTGGCCAAGGTAGGTATCTTTTGTTAATGTTTGTTGCGTCCATCTTTATTCTTTATCAATGTTTCGAATTTTACCCTGAAAATTGAATTGAAAAATTTTGACATCATGGAAAAAGCTTTACTGGTGGCAGCATATTTTATAATTGAACCTTATATATGAAGTATTACGATGAACTTAATCTGTTTTCTTTTGTTTTCTACATTTTAGGTAGAAGGAAATCAATGCACAATGCCAGAGTCTTCATTGACGACGAGGCTGAGTAAGATCGTGCTTAGACTCATTAAATCTTGCATTCAGCCTATCTTTTGTATTTTTTATGATATGATCACAAAATGAAAGTAATCTGCATATGATGTGCTAGATTCTGTTGAAAAATTATATATATATCATGAGCTGCTCAATTTCTTTAGGGTATCTTCAGAAGCTGATGTGTCTAGTGATGAAGACGGTGAGGATGACAGTTCAATGGATAGTTTCATAGATGACAGGATGAACCCTACAGCAGCCACTCAGTCTAGAGCTAATGGAATGGACATGATGGCAATATACAGGTTCTTTTTTTTCCCCTTATTTCCTCTCAAATTATGCTGACCCCATCTAGTGGGATAAGGCTTTGTTGTCGTTATTGTTGTATTTCTTTTCAAATTGTACTTTTTTTTTGGGCTTTATGGTGAAAAGCAATCGGTAAATATGCATGCATGCACAACTGATCCAACTATCATTGGTTTCCTTTTTTTTTTTTCTTTTTTTAATTTCTACTATTAAAATAAGGTTGCTTAGTGAAGAATTTCTCAAAACAAGGATTGTGGAATGGTTCTTTACTCTTCAAACTCTATTGCTATTATCCCAAAATTGTTACTTCAAAACTAACACATCTAAATGAGCTTTTGTGGACTAGTTAAAATTTAAGCATATAAAGAACAATATGTTTAACATTTCCATTATAGTATATATTCGTTCTTTTGTCATGAGATTTGAAGGCCTAGTTTGGTTTGAATCCTGGTCTTGGGAAAGGAAAAGGGAGAGAGAAAAATGCTTTCCTCTATTTCTACATTGATCAGAGCTCTTATCTCTTCAAAATTTCCTGATTAACTTACTGTTGTAAAAGATGCATAACTGAAACTATGTTGCAGGCGTTCTTTGCTCAGTCAACTACCAGTTGATGGAGGGACCAAAAATTCTGCTACATTTAGTCCAGACTATGTGTCATCCATCACTATAATTAGTGAAAATGGGGTTTCTTCTAGCAGCATACCAAGACATCTTCAGACACCTCAAATTGAGCCAACAAATCACTCAGCTTCCAAGAATTTGCAATCAGTTGAAGTCAACCAAATCAACTCAGAAGCTGTACCTTCAAGTAGTTTTTCTATTGAAACCACGACAGAGATGAGAAGTCGAAAAAGAAAATTGTCATTTCGTCAAGTCGGATTTCCAAGTGCTAATCTTGAGCAGGAATTTGCACTTCTATCAAATGAAGAACCTATGCATGCTTATGCAACTAAGGATATCCTCTGTGATGATCACATTTTTTATGATATTGATCTTGATGAGTTGGAGGCTCAAGCAACTTCTCTTCTTAAACAAAAATCAGATTTATCAGCTCAGAAGCCAGATGCACATACAATACCTCAATCTCACTTCCATGATCCTCACCTTTCCAGTCCATCGTTCGACCTTGGGATATGAAAAATCATGGCAATGCACTTGATTACCATTGTTGCTGCTGGCCCTGGCATTTCCATTGTGGAATTACCTTGGTGCAATTTCAGATAGTTGAAAAAATCTGTGATTTTGTAAAGGTTGATATTTCAGTTGTCAATAGTTGTATAGTTAATTCATGCATCATAAAAAGAGCAAGAAAATAATGTATTCACATCGATTGATATTTAATTATGTAGTTTGAAATTGCAGAATCATGTTTTAGATGTTTCTTCATTGTTATAATTAAATGTATATAATAAGTTTGTACAAGTACAACAGCTTGCTCAAGCAAAAAATAATGTTAAATTATGGGATTTCATTACAAACGAAGTGTATATTTGTAATTAATTTAGCAAATAATACTGCTGCTCCAATGGGGTTTGCGCAGAATTTGCTGTGTTAGACTGTTAGATTTATTCAAAGGGTTAGTTTTGAAGTAAAACCAAAATGAACTAAACTGATTAGTTTAGAAAAAAGGTGGATCTACATTGACATGACTTGTCTATAAAATTGGTTTCAGTTTGGGAAAATTTCAGAAAAATATAATAGAATATAGGAAAGAATAAGTCAAAATTCCAAAATCTCATGTCAATTTGGTGTCAGTATGATAGAAGAATGAGATTATGAAATCTCAGTAAAAAAACACTCCTACTCTTCAAATCTTCCTCTCTCCCAACTTAAAATAACAACATTGGCTTCTTTATTAATAAATCAGAACTCGGAATAACATCGGGCAAAAAAAATTAAACGAAGTTTTTAAAGTAAAAATGCAAGCCCATTTATACTATGAAGCATTTATATTTACCTCGTTAATGCTATTACTTTTTTTCATGTGATTTTGTCAGCTATATAAATTATATTCCCACCATATTATTCTTATTGGTGAATAGAAAGCAAAATTTAACCATATATCTTTTCGTAAAATTTAATTACAAAAATAACAGCATTGAAAATATTTCATTAATACCAATTACACACAGATTAAAAGCATAATTAGTCATCTCGTAATATCAAAAGTGAAAAAAATAAACATTTTAAAGGATAAAATGAATTACATTTTAGTATTGCAAAAAGTAAAGCAAAAAGATTAAATAAACAAATAAAGTACATAAAGAATAAGGCAAAGAGTATTAACACGAACCAAAAAAAAGAGTCATAGTATTTCCCCTTGAGTTCCCCCTTGAGTTCCTAAAGAGACAGCACGAAGAAGAGCAACACAACTGCTTAAAACTCAAACTTTCCAACCAAGGAAATATAACCTACACTTGGGCTATGTTTGGATGGAATGAAAAGTGAGGGGCAAATAGGGGGAAGAGAATAATGGAAAGGAAAACTTTCAAAAATAGTAAAAAATTTACCATTTTTAGAAGTTTCCCTCCTAGTATTATTTCCCCCCTAATTTTCTCTCCATCCAAACAGAGTTAAGACATATCTCAGCATGATATTAACAAGCATTCAACTATCTCTACATTAGTTAGGGTCAGAAGGTAACATGTTTACATGAAAGCAAAACATGCAAGTGTAAATTAGGGAACATTAGAAGATCACTAATATGTTGAAAGAGGCTGAATATTCCTTGCCCTCACTTCTATGCTTCATGACAAACTAGCTAGACATGACCTACGTAGCTTGCTGGCCGGAAGTCCAATGAGCTCAGGGCTGATGAAGGAAATTGATCTCGGCTCGGTAGCCACAGCCCAGCTTTATGGGGTTGCAGCAACTGTGGCTGGCTATGTTTTCGACCTTCCCCAGCTTCATTCAATGGAACTTCTTTCTTCTTCTTCACAAATTCAAAGAACTCTGCAACTTGATGAGCATAACTACACCAGCACCAAATGTGTAAGGTCATGATGGACGTACAAATGTTCTTATGTTGGTTTGTTTCATTAATGATATGTTGAAAATATGTCATACCAGAAAACCAAGAGTTCTAATAAATAGGAAAGTACAATGACACTGTTTACGTAGGTTCTAATTTTGATCACTGAGCCAGTTAAAGAAATGTAATAAAAACTGTCCTGTCCTACAGATCAAATTGAATAATCCAATCTCATTGTTGTATGTTAACAATGATAAGCCTATCTAACTACTGCCGAGGAATAACTTTATCGGCAAATATCACAAATAAATCACACTGTTAGCAAGAAATAACACAAACATGTATTACACTGCTTAACCTAAGTCCCATGAAACTTAAGCTTACCTTCACCAATTTTAGGTAGTGTTAATTCAGCAAGAATCATTAGAATGCTGACCAAGTGAAGTCACCAAATAGTTTCGTGAACAAATTGTTCAGCATTTAGAATGTAGACGGAAAAAAGAGGTAAAATTACATAAATAAGGATTAATTCAATAGTGTTGCAGAAAGTTAAAAAAAAAACAAACGGATTATTGCTTTACAAGAATGTGAATGGGTCAAGTTTCCCTTTTGAATTCTTATTTCTAACTCTGATGGTGGAGGTGAAATTGCCTCTTATTCACTAGATTGCACTACTTATGAAACACATTGAGCAGACAACTTTCTGAAGAAAAATGAGCTTAAACACCTTATCACAAGATAAAGGATATAATTATCCACATGAATAACTACCCTGTATTAGAGACTAGCATACAGTTTTGCCGCTTATCTGTACTATTTCAGTATTAATAACGGAGCAGTAGGTCAGAATTGTTTTGCAAGCCTCACTATTTATTAAACCAGTGCTTTACCATGAGCTTTAGCGAACCCAATTTGGAACTTTAATTAGCCCAACCTAAACAAGGAATAATCAAACGCAATAGAAAAATCATGAGAATAAGCAAACATCACACCACAAAGTTTAGTCCATGTTCAATGCTATTATATCTGAGCAAGAGATAGATAGCTTACTGTCTCTTTGCCTCAATATCTTTGCTGAAATCAATATTGGGTTCGCAGTCCAGAACTAATGCAGGAACCTGCTGATTATCAAAATTCTTAGGCTACACTATAGCAAATAACAGATAAAAAATTTCACACATGGATACCATAAAGATAATTACCTTCTGAATACTCGAATGCATATGATCGCCCTCCAGATAAAATACACGCTCCCTTATCGCAGGATGTAAGGAATTGTCAACATGCAGAGGCAACCTACTCACAGATAACACTTCTTGGCTACCACTTCGAATGGGGTATAACCAGCTTTCATGCTTTTCATGGAGGTCACGGAGATAGTCCAATGAGACTCCACCTTCCTCAGTCCTCCTCCTCAACTTCATTCTCTTATGGCAAGTATCAGGACTTGCTCTAAGATAGATAAAACCGTCAGGAATAAGTCCAGGCAAGCAGGACACAACAGGATCGAACCACGAGTCATAAATACTAATCTCCATTTCATTCATCCAATTAGCCTCATGAACAGCACGTACAAAGACCTTTATGCAACATTGAAGATGTCATAAAAATGTACTGGTGCTTAAAAAGCTCAAAGCAAGATTGTTTTTTCCTGCTCTTGAATTGGACAAATGAAAAAGGCAAACGAGCACATGCTACCAAACCATCACTTAAAATCACTTGTTAACTCAAACCAATGCATGTTTAAAGCAGTTGTTCCAAAAAATATATGAAATGTGAGGGTAAGAAACCCCATAGGAATAAAAAGGAAGCAGATAAGGGAGGAATCAGAATGACCTCTGATAATAAGGTAATTTAACACCCACTTGAAAAAAATGGAGAAGAATATCAAAGTACTGAATACTCACCATCCTGTCACTAAAAACACTCCTCTCCATTAATCGAAGAGGCTTTATTCCACCAGATGACTCCCTTTCCTGCATAACCCTGGTAACAAATACGTAGTTCTGAAAGGTGTAGGCATATCGTTGTGGCTCAGCATAGAAAGCATCCAAAATATTGAAGTGATCAGCTCCAACATCCTGCCACTTCTTAATGGGTTCAGGAACCACCTCAACAAGGTCACGCAATTCAATTGTTTCATTAGCTATTCTCTGAAGGAAAGTAGTCTTCCCAACACTGATATTACCCTCAACACAGAATGTAATCTGTTTCTTTTGTGAAAGCTGCAAGCAGGAGGTATCATCCAACTCTTCATCCACACTCTTTCTGATGTAGGTTGTTATACTTTCAGCATGGTTCCTGTGGATGATTCCCACAGAACTCTGAAGATATTCAACCATCTTATCACTAGATTTTCCAAAGAACTGCAAAGAAAAAATGATACAAGTAAAGACTCTAAGCTCTGAAAAAAAGGTCTTGTGACATGTAAGGTACAATAATTCTTCCTTTTACACAATGCTGACCATGCTATCTTTCTTTTATCGCAATTCAACTTGATGAACAGCCTAGGAATTTTAAGAACTAGGTGTAAGCTGGCTAAAAGATAATCTTAGATTCCTGGAAGCAGTGGAGTCTTCATAGGTGGACTAAAGTACGACAAATTAAATGTACCACCATGTGTAATGAACATTATTTCTATTTGCTATGACAGTAACATGGACAAAATTTATACCTTATCTTTGTAAAGTTTCTTGAGCTCAACAACCCCAGCAATCCCTTTCCTTACAAGCTTTCTCAAATTTCTCGGACCCACACCTGGAATAGTCAATAAATCAGGATTTAGAGGCACCTCAAAGCTACTACACAAACCCTTTTGTCGCCTATTTAATCTCAAGGGCTTCTCGTCAGAAGCCACTGAACCAGAACTCACTTCACCACCAATATCTCCACCAACAGACTTGTCGGAAAAAAGCGAAGACCAAGCGCGAGCCCCATTTACACCGTCTTTATTAAGCAGAACCCAAGCTTTTGCTTCTTCAACCACACACCTACAAGCACCGAAGCTTCTTGAACCCGCCAAAGTTGTGAAGTACCGAGATGAAATAGAAGAGTTCAACGCGAAGGGCTTCTTCTTGGTGAGCGAGAAAACCAAGGAATGAGAAAGCCGTACGGAAGAAGGCATGGAGTGAAAATTCGAGGGAAAATAGTTCGTGAGTGAAGAAAGAGAGAACAAGTGGGTTGAGGGATTGTTGGAGACAACAACGGAGGGAATGTGGGCGGAAGAAGAAAGGCGACGCAATAATGTCTGCATCGTTCGTCTGAGCAGTGTCTCTGTCTCACACTCTGAAGGCGCGCGGGAAGATGACGCGGCTTCTTTTGTAGCTTCACCTTCGCGAAGGAATTGAAAAATTGAAGCAGAAAATCGAAAAATGGAAAAGAAATTTAAATTTAACCGAAAAATCAGGGTAATCACCAAAAGTTTTGCAACAAATAAGCTGTAATATTGAGTTACTTGTACAAGAAATAACAATAGAGTTGTTGTGACTTGTGAGACTTATATTTTATACTAACTTTTTTTTTATAAATTTTATAGAGACAAACAATAAAAAAAATTGAACCAACAAAAAAACTAATAAACTCATTTAGGAGAACTGCAAATTTAACTCTTAGTGTTAACTTTTTAATGAAAAGATGTATTAATTTTTTAAAAAAATTTAGATAAAAATGACTAACTAAAATAAAAGGAAATAAAAGTAAAAAAAATTACAAAATTATATGATTTATAATTTATTAATATTGCAATAATATAAAATTTTACAAGTATATAGACATATGCTCTGTAAGACAAAAAGAAGAATTTGGACAATGGACAATGGAGAGCATCGTATGAGCATGTATGTATTTTCTTAAACAAAAAGCAAAAAGGCTTGTTACTTAATATTTTTTCAATTAAATTAAGAAAAATTAAACATAAAATAATGAAAAATTATTCTAAAACAAATAGCATGAAAAATTCACATATCTCAAAAAAGTTAAACATATTTTGGCCAAGAAATATCAGTGAAACATAAAAAGTTATATATAAGACAAAGGAAAGGGGACAGAAAAAGTGTAGACATAGGACAATAGTGGCGGGATTCAGGAACATCGGGAGGAGGTTATGCGGTGTCGTGTGGGTCAAAATATATGATAATGAGTCAAAAAAGCTTTATTGGGAGAGATTATTCTCAACGCCACATCCTTATCATACCATAAATGTTCTGTCATAGCCACGTGTCATTTAAATACAATTTTTTTATTATTTAAAAAATATGCTATCCCTGAATCTAAAACAGATCACCTATGCACATGCTATGACCCACAAGGCCCAAGTCAGAGCCCGAATAGGTATTGCGGATGTAACAAGATGCCCGTTTGAATGCAGCTTGCACGAGGACGCAATGCGCCCCGCATGCTTGTTTGAGTTAATATTGATGAGATACGTTGACATAAATTAAAGTAAGACTCCTCTCACATATTTATTTTATATTTATTAGGATGTTTAAGTATCCAGATGTAAGAAATTATTTTAGGGGAGGAGATGGACCATAAGGATGATCACTCCAGTTTACATCAATCATGTTGAGATCAAGCCTTGATATCCATTGAAAAAAAAAATCAGACCGGACCGGCCGGTTCAACCGGTCCGGCCGGTGATCCGGTCCGGTTCATGGCAAAAACCGGTCAGAACCGGTAAAACCGGTCAAAACCAGTAGTTCGACCGGTTTGCCTTTTTTTTTTTAATAAAATACATTTTTTTATTCTTCTATCTACTATTGGGCATTATTTTTTAGGGAAAAATGAAAGTTTGAAGACCAAGATAAAGAGAAAAGTAAGTAAAAAATGAATAAATCTAAAAAAAATGATTTTGAGAGGATATAATAATTAATTAATTATAGGAAATGAGATGTCATTATATAAATATAGGCATCATAACTAATACTAATATATTTTAAGCATTTTTTACCTAAAGATATTTATTTTAATCTATGGAAATTTAAAAATATATTAATATATATATTACCACTAATAAATTATAATATTTTAATATGACTAGTTCGACTACCGGTTCGACCACCGGTCCGACCCCGGTTGAACCATTAACCCTTAAACCAGTGCTGTGACCGGTTCATTGACCGGTCTGGTTTTTTGTTCCTTGTGATATCACATTGTCAATTCTACACTTACCAGCATACATCCTCATCAGGGAGAAATTAATAGAAGAGCATGTTATGTCACCCTTGAGTTTGATGGATCGGTTCTCAGGAAGCAGTGGATCTGGGGGAGATGTTCGTAATGAAGAAGGCAGATGGGCTTGTGGTTACATTGCCAAGCTCACAATGTGCTTGTTTGAAATAATGATTTAAGTCTTTAAAAGTAGCTTTTCAATCGTTATTTATGATATATGAGATAAGTATATGAGAGGAGTGTTGTTTCGATTTACATGTATAAGTATTTTTGGGGGTTTCCCAAACACACAAAATCACACCACCAACATTTGTAGAAATTTTTGCAGTTCTTCAGGGCCCTCAAACATGTTAAAAAAAAGGCTACATAAAAAGTTAGAGTACTGTCTGATTATATTGAGGCATTTAATTTGTTAACTAGGGACTCTAGTGTTGAAAATGGCTTATACTCTTATAGGTAATTTTTGTTTTCTCGATCACCCACCCCCTTCTTACTCTCTTCTTACTCTTTTGAGTTATTGAATTTCAGTCCTTATTCAAACATAAAAAAAACATATCACCAAGTGACCAAAATTAGCTTTATTGGCTACTTATCGGGTCTAGCTTGTAGGGTACAAACAAGAAATGTTTTGATGCTATTTATAAAGTATTTTATTAAATTTTTTATACTCCCTTCAATCCATAATATAATTAGTTTAGAAGAATGATTTAGTCTATAATATAGATTATTTTAAGAGTACTTAATGATTATCTATCAATTTTGCCTATGTAATCAATGTTCCACTATGAATCCTTGTATTTTTTTGCTCTCATTCAAAACATCATTTAATATGGTTAAAGTTAGAAATTTGCTTCAATTTAAGATAAATTTAATGGCTTAACTACTATTTTTTGGTTGCTACAAATTATTTGAAGTGACTTATGTTATAGACCGGAGGAGTATGAATAGACCATTTTATTTTTTATTTATTATTTTGTTAAATTTGTTTTCATGAGGAATAATGTATATTAAATAGGGATAAAGTTAAAAAGTTGTTAAATTTTAAGGTAGTGTCAATGAAGTTTAAGACGTTTCATAATATAAGACACAATTAACTAATTTGAGAAAATTAATAAAGTTAAATAAATTATTTTAAAGTATTTATATTTATCATTTTTTCCATACTAATTTTCCTATCTTTTAAAGTAATATATAATATAATAATACATATAAGTATTTCAAAGAGATTATATAATATATAGTATAATTTATTTATTTAGATTTTAATACCCGATTCTTAATATAAGATATATTTACTTAATTTAATTAGATTAAGTAAGTTAGTTGAGTTAGTTGATATAACATATATTTTCTAAAATACCTAGTCATCTTTCTTAATTCTTTTATTCCCTCTCCTTCTTGACTATTATTGAGAGAACATTATTAGGGTTAAATTAACAAAAAATTGACAAATATAAAAATTATATCTTATATTTAAAACCAAAATTAACTCCTAAAATTATCTTATATTATGAACAGGATGAAGTATAATGTTGCAGATAATCATTTTAGCAAAATCGTGTGAAATATATTATAATTATATAATTTATTTAAATTAGGGAAAATTCCAAATAAACTTGTAAAACCTCAAAATGTCTATTAACACTTTAAAAAGACTTAAAGGTACCAAGTACCAAAGTGAAATTTTAAAGTTTTGATACTTTTACCATTTTTCCCTTCACTTAAAAAAATATCAAAAAATATCCCTTACCGGAGCGCCGCCGCCACCGCTGTCGTCGGCCGAGACCCTCCGGCACTGGAGCTCCAGCTACCTGCCTGGTGGGACCCACTGGCCGGAGGTTTTTTGGGGGAGATGAGGGTTTTGTTTTTTTTTTTTTGTTTGTAAAAAGTGGATGAAGTGCAAGGGGTGGGGTTCGAACCCACCCTACCCTAATACCAAAGAGGCCTGGTGGCCACTAGGCTTTTTTGACATGTGGGTGCATTAATATATATATGTATAATATAAATGAAGACATGCTTTAACAAAAACAGCAATGGAAATAACAAAACTCGTAATGAGTTTAACAAAAAGGATAATGGAAATAACAACTAGCACATGACCTCCTCACCAAATGTGTGAAAGTATTTTTCCAGATGGGGGATCTCACCAATTCACTAATAGGAATGATTAAACCAATGACGGTTTTTACAAAATGATATACATTGCTCACCTCTTCACACATTTGACAAATTCAGTAATAGAAATAACAAAATTCATAATGGTTTTCACAAAACGGATAATAGGAATAACTAAACACATAATGGTTTTGACAAAATGACATGCGTTGCTCATATCTTCACACATTTGACAAATTTACTAATGAGAATTACTAAAACCATAATGGTTTTCCCATCATAAATTTACTAATGTGAAAACCATTACGGTTTTAGTAATTTTTAAAATTCAATCGTTATTCCAAACACCCATAAATACTCACTTTAAAAAAGAAAAAAGAGTCAAAGCTGATCATTACGGTTAAGTCATGATGGCAACCATAGAATAGACATCACATAAGGCGTTAACTCCAACTCCACCTTTTCACACCCATGAGTGCCTCAAAGGATAATTCATATTTCATCAAAGGATGGTGGGGGCCACACCTTAGATCCCCAATTGATCTCAAAGGGTAAAATGTCAATGTGGGGGACACTGTTGATGGAGAAAACAAGTGGAAAAATTAAAGCATTACCCTTAAAGTATTTACGAGAAGAACGTTAAAGTAACATTTGATGCAACTTTATTTTTAAAGTATTTTTTTTTATTATCACTCAGCAGCCTAAGGCGACTTTTAGTATTATTTTACTCTTAAAATACTTTCTCAATAAAATTCAACATCCTAAATTATTTTAAAATATCAAGTCTGTCAGGGTGTAGGTTGCTTCTATAAAATACTTGCATAAAAAATTACTTTAAGTTGCTAGTGTAAATACTTTTAAGGACAAAAACACATCCAAAATTACTTCATGATGCCAAATGCGGGTGAGAAAAATAAAATACCTTTAAGGGTAAAATTACACATTAACCCCAAAATTAAAAGTGGATCTCCGCATATCCTCAAAAGTAGAGAACCTAAATGACAAAATAACAGATGTCTGTTTAAACCAAGAAGGGATCACAAAGGAAAATTACAGCATAGGCAAAACGTCTCCCTTGAAAAAATGCAAGATTTGTTGCCAACTGCTTCTAATTTAAGGTCAAACTAACAAGATTACAAGTCAGAAACAGCCAGTCGTAATATTGTTCAGCACATGCTAAATGATTCATTTCCACTGCTACATCAAGTTTAAACTGGGGAAAGTTATATTCAGCTCTCAGATAAAAAAAAGAAAAGAAAAAATAGTCCATTAAAATCTTAAAATTGTATTCAAGTCCTGTGGGACTTTTTTACAATAAATTTCAATTCCGCTGACAAGTCCATAGGCGGCGTCCGCTGACAAGTCCATGAGCGCATCATTCACAAGTCCAGAGACGCGTCATTGACAAGTCCAGGGCCGCATCATTGACAAGTCTATGAGCGTCCATTGACAAGTCCATAACTAAAATTTATTGTAAAAAAATCCCATGAGACTTGAATACAATTTGAAAATTTCAAGGGACCATTTTTTATTTTTTCTCTTGTATGAGACCTGAATATAACTTTCCCTTTAAACAAACATCACCGGCCACAAAAGAATGAATCATCATAATTAGAGCCGGGAAAACGGGCCGAGCCCGTCGGGCCGGCCCGTTTAGGCCCTAAATTTACAAGGGCCGGGCATGAAAATTTTGCTTAAAAAGTAAACGCGGGCCTAAAAGGGCCAGCCCTGTAGGGCCGAGGGCCTAAAAGGGCCGGCCCTTTAGGCCATGATATATATTTTTTTAAAAAAAATTATTTATATGATAATAATATTATTGATCTTTTATATTTTGTTAATGATGTTGAAAATATTTAGTTGTTATTATCTTTTTTAAAATTAAGTTTCTTAAGAATATTTTGTATTAAGAATCATAAAAATAAAAAATTTATAAAAGATATTTCTTATTTTATAAGAAAAATACGTTAGATATTTCTTATTTACTCTAAAGTTTCACATATGATGGTAATTTACTAATTTAATTGTATTTTATGTTTTTTATAGAGTTATTTATCATTTTAGATTATTATTTGTTGTAGATAAAGATTATGAATATATTCATGATTTGGGAGAAGAAATTCTTGATATTTTTACCCTCAAGTAGAGCCTACTACTCAAACTGAAGCACAATCAAATTTTCTTGAAATTGATGATAGTGGTGAAGAAGATGAAAATGATAGTCGTCATACTCATGTTGCTTAGAGTATTTAACTTCTTGCCTTCTTATACTTTTGTGCGGATTGTGAATTATTTGTGGATACTATTTTTTACCTTTAAATATGAATTAGTAACAATATTTGTTTTATTGCATAAGGCGTGTAGACGTGTAGTTAAATCTTGTGTAAATAGCTTCAGCCCCTGCGGGCCCTCATGCTCTCGGGCCGGGCTTTGAAAAACGGCAATTTTTCTTACCTTTGGCCCGTCAAGGGCCGGCCCTTTTAGGCCCTGGCCCGTCAAGGGGCCGGCCCTGATTCCCAGCTCTAATCATAATCAGGTAAAAGTCTATAATTTATCATAATGTACAATAAAATGTGATTTGAACTGTTAATTTTCACCAATGAATCAGAAGACAAATCAAAACCTATTAACTTTGCCTAACCTAAAATTAAAGAATGTTTCCTTAATTTTACTTAATTATATAAGATAGGTCACAGGTATTTGAGAGATTGGTATTCTTAAGGAGGATTAATCTTACTTCCTCAGTTTTCTTCTATGCCCGTGTGTTGACACTTTCGTTCCTGGCTTCTCCATGTTTACACATGCAATCTGGCATTGGAAAATTATAGAGTGAACCACCTGGTTTTTTCAACTCAATTCCCTTCTGATCACTACGCCGAAGCATCTCTTTCATTTGTTGCTTAAATACTTTCCAACTGCAGAATCAGTATCAGAAACAATTAAGTTCTTGAACTTATAATGGGGACAGAACCTAATAATACATCAGGAATCAATCTGGAAAGAATATATATATATATATATATATATATATAATGAATTATACAGAAAGCATGCAAATGCTAGATGAGCAACATATTTTTATCCAGCCAATGAGCCTAATTTGTCCTTAAAGATTATTGAGAAATTTTTTTAAAAAAATCTGTCATAGGATAAATTTGGCTTTCATTACAAAGCACCAACGCGCTTGAATTCTTGATGAATGATGAGTACCCAAAAATGTACCTTATAAATATTCTCTACCATTTCCACACTTCAAAACTCGAGTGAGTTTTATCCAACAAGAGGAAAATAAAAACTAATGGGGAGCATTTTAAATAAGATTAGGATTAAAAACTAATAGTTCAAAATAGTTAAATTACGTTTTTATTTGAGGTTATTGGAAACTATTTGGGCAGAATAAAGAGCCCTTAACAAGGGGACTTTGGATTCAAGAAAATGTTGTTTTAGACTCGGTTCCCTTTTCTATATCGTCCTGCATGAAGTGCATTCCAAGTAGTGCTACACACCAATTATCCAAGAGGGAACACACCGATTATATTTTAATTTATAAGGTTCTGGCTTCCTGATAGCAGTCTATATCTTTCGTTTTTTCCCCTGCTCAAATAGGATAAAAACACCAGATGTTTCAAATGCAACCGAAGAAAATACGTATAATAAATAGTTTACCCATAAAGTATCCATTTATTGTTCTCATTTCTCAACACAAAAATATTGTTTACCATGATGAATGTAGAGCAGTCGTAAATCAGATTAAAAACAGGAAAGAGAACTGAAATTGCACCTTATGTTGGGGTTATCAAGTAATAGAGCCAATCTTCTCTTATCTGGTTTAATTGTCTTTGCATGCCCTCCAAACATATATCGCCTGTGACCCATCAAGAAATGTGGAAAGTTTCCACCCTGAGTTGTAACAAAGACTTCGCTATGAAGGCACACTGTGTAATCAAGTGCAGCCAACCTAGACAAGTGGCCCTAAACCAGAAAAAAGCGTTGGAATAATCAACTTGCTCCTAGCAACATTCTTCAGTAAATTATAGTTTACCCTATTGTGGATTGGCCCCAAAACAATTTTCCCCCCTCGTGGTTTGAAGTATTCAACATCACAATTCATTCCATTTCACAGAACTACAGACAATTTGGTTTCACTTTAACAAAATGCTAACACAAGGAATACTTTCATTTTTTAAAAGCATGATGCACTTTGAAAAACTTCCGAGAATTCCTGAGATTATTACTGGGATTAAATGGACATCTTTAATTTCTAAATATAGGCTTAATCCCGATAAACGGGTTAACACATTATGAAATTGTCAAAATTATTATTATGTAATATACAAAACCAAATTATACATTATTTTAACACTCACTTGACTATTCCAATAAAAATGAAGGTCAGAACCAAAAAAAGGTGGCTATGTGGAAATGGAAAAAATGATGGGGAAGAGGAACACATATTTTGAACCCGAAGGAAACCACTTATTTTGGGGCAAACCACATGGGAGTCCTTTATTAGGGTTTGACATAAGCATATCCAGTACAATTACTCAATACCATGAATGGAGCAAGCTCTTCTGGAGTAGCCAGTGTATCCTTGGTTTGTAATAGGGGAAACATTTGTTTAAGGGGCGCCATAAACTTTTGCTCTTTATAAATCTTTCCTGCTGCAACATATACCGTGGTGGTATTATCAAAACCCATGCCCCTAAGCATCATTCCCACCTTAAATATTTTAAAAAAAATGTTAAACTGTGAAAATACAAACTAGGAAGCAACAGAGAAATCATCCACTCATGTAATTGCCGCAATTTAGAAAGGGGATTTCAGTGTAGTACATCCTACTAGAAGTTTAGTGCTTGCAAAATGTACAACATGCTCAATTGTAAAAGCCCATATACAGAAATCCAGAGAGATTGGAGAGATTTGTGTTTGACTTGATCAACAAAAAGGAAGATAGGGTTTCTTTTGTAAACTTATTTTAAGTAGAATTATTATTATTTTTTCTCATTTGTAAGCATTTAGAGAGATTGGAATGTGCATTATGTTTTAAGGATTGCTCTTAAATAGAGACATATTTTTATTCTTAATCCTACCTTGATATTTCCTTTTAAGGATTGCTCAAGCTTGAGCTTTTATGTCTTCTATTTTGGTTCTAATGGGAGCATTTGGCATGCATAGATTATAGAATTTTCCGTAAACCAAACCTGTGAATCCATTACTTTAAAAGAATTGCAGATCTATACATTGCAGGGCATCTAATTCATGGACATTCTATTGAATAATTACCAAACATGAGAATTATATATTGCAGGGCATTTAATTAAAGCCAAAAGAAATCCCTTGGGTTGTGGTTTTTCCAATAGAGTAATCAGTACAACTGCCAATGTAAACAACGAATAAGAAGCACCAATAGCACAAAAACAACCAACACCATAGGCTATTAAGTTTTCAAAAGAAATATTCATAAAAAATAAGGAAAGGTTAAAGGGGAGGGGACGAAAGGGGCAAGAAATCAAAGAAATGAAACAAATTGTTTAAACAATATACCTCCAATGGAGTCATTGGGCATTTTCCATTTATTCGATTTGCACCAGGCTTGATTACTTTATTCTTTCTCCTGAATTTACCCCGCCAACTCCTTTCTCGGGCAATATCCATTTCACGCTTTTCTTCCTCTCCCCCATCATACTCACAACATGAAAATGCAACCATATCCTTTATAGAAATATAGAGATAAACAATCAATAATAATACAAGATATAACTCGACAAACAGAAAATAATACAAAGATATTAGAATAGAACCTCCTCAAATCGAAGATGCACAGAAACATATTTCCCTTTATTTTGGGAGCTATATTTGACCATCCGATCAACCATTCTTTCTGCAAGTGTTCTTATGGGTTCTGAAAATCTAAGAGCTTCAAAATTGGCAAAGCATCTAAGTCCTTGGATTTTAGAGTGCACATTCTGAGCTAATCTGTTGGAGAAAGGTGCAATGCGAACAGCCCTGCAAAAATGAATGAGTAAAGCCATCTAATGAGACACAGAGGGTATGACAAGTTTTATCAAAGAAGGTAACAAAAATAATAAAATAATAGAGGACAAGAAACATCCAAAAAAGGGCCATAACTATAGTACTTTTTGTCAGAATGTCCTTTTAGGAAACCTCTATAATATGTATCAATTAGCTTATAACACAAAAGGCCCCCTGCAATACTATATTTGTTGTAGAAAATTGAGAAACACCATCACATTTAACAGTCAACAATTACATGGATACTCAAGAATTTACATTCTTAAACTTCAATACCCATACGTCAGCTGTCAGGTTGACATAGAAAAAGACCCACATATCAGTTTTCAAACGTGTTAATAAGATAGAAAAGGCACGCACCCCATTCCTCGAAGTTGTGG
Source organism: Albizia julibrissin (assembly GCA_037074505.1). Lineage (NCBI taxonomy): Eukaryota > Viridiplantae > Streptophyta > Magnoliopsida > Fabales > Fabaceae > Albizia > Albizia julibrissin. Next base: position 18,365,139 of record CM073486.1, on the reverse strand, counting down.
AAGCACCTTTTGAATATAGTGTGCTGGACTAGTCCAAGCTTTAACTCTAAGATTGACAATGTTACTTATGTTATTGTCATAGCGCTGAAGAAGGTCCTCTGGAAGTTCTCTCACCACATGTACATGATTTTGAAGTGCGCCTATGAAGAAATCCTCATCAAATATGTCACCAAATTTGCTGCCAGACATTAAGATGAAACATATGTTAGTGTTCTGATCTATTTAAGGAAATTCAATAATTAATGCCAGAAGAATTATTATGAAATCAAAAGGGACAAATAAGTGAACATTGTAGACCCATAATGTTTGATACAACAGCTATGCACAACCAAGAAAATAAAAAATAATAGTTCAAAATGCTATTGGATAAAGCTTGTAGCCAATAAGCAAACTAACTCTATCATTTCATAAGATGATTGTTTGTGAGAGGCTGCTAGCACTTTATTTTTATAATTGGCATCAGTAATTAGAAGTTTATAAATAACTCTTTCCATTCAGAATGTTCCAGCGATTTGTCACTCTCAGTGAAGGTGTGACTGTTATAATCCTACAGACGAAACTGGCCAAAACTGACACATATACCCAGATCCCACCAACGAATGATGATCATCTTCATAAGCAAAAACCATTAGTCTCTAAGCATTGAAATTCTGTGAGATCTATCCCCAACGCTAATCATCTAAAATGGACCTAGAGCAAGTAAAATGGAAAAATATGACCCATCTTACAGATCCAGATTTTGAACATGTGAATTATGTGTTGAAAAGAGGCTTAAATCACAAAAAGATATAAAGATATATATATATATATATATATATATATAATAACAGCTGTAAAATATGAAAAATCAAACAGCCACCACAGTGATGTCAACCATTGCTAAAGAGTCAACAAAAGGACTTTACCTTGAGTCTCGCCAAACGCTATTAAAGTGAAATATTGGAATAAGAAGACTTGCATTTAGTAGTCCAGCTACTGCAACTGCATCAGATATCTGAGATAAAAATACGATATTAAAAAGTGCCAGACCAAACAGACATTGGATAAACAAATGTGACCAATCTAGCATCATGAAAATGCAGATATTCATTTGTCAGTCTGCCACCGTAATTTAATTCAGAGCAAGATGCCAAGAAGTCAAGCAATAGGGCAAACATAAGCACCAAATCCTCAATGCAGATCCTAGATGTAACAAGTTAGGCCTCAATTTCCAAAGGGAATGAAAATTGAAGACAATCACCATCCATGACATCATGATCTCTAGAGGAAGTATTAAAGGATTATCTATTGGGATTTATCCTCAAGTTTTATAATATAGATAGGAGCATTTTATTCCACCTTTCCACCTTGCTTTGAAACTTATCTTCTCATCTATGGTTGTAAATTAAGAAAAAAAAATGCACGGAAGGATAGAGAGAATTTATCTTCAGCCCACTAAGTTTTGCCAACCATCAATCCCATACCCACGTTGGAATCCTAAGCTTTGCAACTTTAAACAAATTAACAGGAACAAATTAGATTTCAAGAACTGACATACCGACAAGCGTTGTTGATTCAAACCACCATTTGCTTCAACTATAAGAAATCCATTTGACACTGGCAATTCTAAGACAACAAAATTAAACCACAGAAAAGTATAAGTTAACTAATCACTTCAAAAAAGGATAACAAAGGGACCACAAAAAATTATTCAAGTTCCTGATCTAAGAGTGAATTCAAAGAAACTTCAAGACAAAAGTTGCACTTCCAAAATCAATTTAATTTGCTTCGAAACTTCATTGGTGCTATCAAGTAAACAGGTTTCCAGAATAGGGGAATTTTTGTTAAAGGAAAAAAATACCTGTTCTGAGAACACTTTTATTAGCGCAAGGCTTCCACCCTTCCCTCTTTAGATTCCATGCTCTGAACAACTGCATGATATTCATTTCATGGTTTTACATCAATTAACGCCAATCATCAATAAATACAAGAAGCAAACTATCAACCAATATTTGACTATCTATGACTCCACACGGAAGAGGCGTTTAAGAAAACCCCAAACTACAAAGACTATATTTTCAATTCAACAACAGATTAGTCGTTAATGAAACATTTCAGCAAATCAAGCTAAATCTGACCCCTTTTTTTGGCCCCTAAAATGTTTTATAATGGTAATGTTACTAGAATCTTAAATGGCCATCCACGCAACCACAGATATAATACAGCCTTCAAACCAATCATGTATAAGATGGTATCATAGGATGTAGTAATCAAGGGCATGAAAGATAAAAGAAATAGGTGAACAGTGAAAATCTCAATGTGTCCTGAAGACCAATAAAAGTGAGTAATATTACTTCAGAAACAAATGAAGTGAATTGCCAAAATCAACATGTTTCTGATAGTAAATATTTTTAGAGGTTTATTTCTATTTCTTTTTTAATGGAACTTCCTACCTCTGAAAACTAAAATGGTAAGTAGGACCAAACAGTTGGATATTTGGCCCCGACCAAATGAATATTACTACCAATGCAATCTTTTAGTTTTGACTCAAAGCCCATATGATCCAAATAGGTTTTTTTAATTAATTGTACCTCTTATCTTGACACCTAATTTTGCCACCTAATCTAAGTACTTCAAAATGCCACGTGCTTCTGTGTAAAGCTTTTCAAGTAACGTTGTAACCAAAGTAGTAGGCTGATCAATGATCTCCTTGGATGACCATTTTAGAATGTCTTAACTTTCAAATTATGTCTATTACCGCCAATCCATGATTTCATAGACATCTTTTGGATAAGCCAATCTATTCGCACTGAGATGCAGCATCATAAATTCATAATCTCTCAATTAAAATAATCCTTTGGAAAATTCTATTCAGATACAAAACAATATACAAGTCTACACCAGCCGTTTGTACGTCCAAAATCCATCCTGTATTATGAAGGCGTTAGCAACTGGAAAATTTCAACCTGCCCTAGCAAAGAGTTTAGTCAGTTACTTCGTCGTTATATCAACGCCAAAAATCTGCCTTAGCTTACAGTTTCAATCCCAATTATGATATAAACAGGAAACCTAAATCCGATACTAAACCTTCTTGTCATCGGTGAGCGTTTACATCTCAACAATTAACTATGGTAATCATCAGAAACTCGTGGACGCAAAAACACAAATACGAGATTGTGACAGATTGTCAGTACAATATCAAAAGGAAAAATGCCAAATTAAGCATAAAGAGATGTTCCGTACCGCATTCACACTTCCATTGCTGGTCTCCGACTCCATTAAAGGCCACAGCTTCTCAAATACCTGTGGACTTCTATACACTGAGCCTGGAGGAGCACGCTTGGGTACAAAAACAACCCCATTTTTAACAGCATCAAAATTCAACGAACCCATGTACAGCAACATCCCAGAAATATACAACAACGGCGCAAACAAAAGAAGGCCCCTTCTTCTGAAAACCGCCGACATAAGTCCAAAGAGCAACTTCTCAAAGGTGCGCTCCTTTGAACCCCGGATTCCACCACCGACAAACCCATTCGCCCAGCCATTGCTCTTGCTCCGGCCATGACGGAACCGAGGTGATGACGGCGGCGAGCTGCCGTTCCTTGCTCCGCCTAACCGACTATAACCATGCATTACGGAAGAAACTTCAAAATTGCTAAAATCCCACTAATAAACACAGGATCCAGCACTAGATTCTCACAATAACATCCGATACCGAGCTGGAAAAAATGTAAATTACTTTGCAAAATGTACTTTATTGAGCAATGAGAATTGCGGCAATTTTTCTCGACAGCTGCTTTTTAACTTTCAATAAAACACTGAATGAATGCACGGACGAAGTGGAAAAGAATGTAATATGTCCAATTGAACTCAATCTGTGGGAGAGAAAATTTTCTAGGGAAACAAACACCGACGAAAAATATTCAGAGGCTAAATTTACGGGAAAAAGTGCACAGCGAAGAGAGAGAAAGTGTGTGTGTGGGTGGGTGCCTGCTAGTGGTATAGTAGCCACGAAGAAGATGAGCACGAAGTTAAAGCGATGTCGGGTGAGAAAGTAGAGCAATAAAGAAGATCGCGTGCAAAGGGCGTGCCGGGTTTATAGAGAGAAGAGATTTGTCGACCGTTGTTGACTCCGAGAGATCAGAATCATATCGATAGAGAATTTAAGAGGAGAAAATAACATTTAGCCAATTAAGCTAAATAATAAAATGAGTAAATTGCAAACTTTCCTTAACCTTTTTTATTTCGAAAATTAATATAATTCTTTTTGAAATTTAAAAATTAATAAATTTAATTTAAATGAGTATACTTTGATTTATTTTTTGGTTAAGCATTATACTTTGATTTATATTTTTTAGAAAAATTTATGTAAGTTTTAGTTGTCCAAAAAGTCCTAATTATAAGTACGTAGGATAAGCTTCTTATCATTTCATGCACAGAAACTTATGATTATAAATATATTTTTAAATTGTTATTAGATTTTTAGGTGATTAACTTTCTTTTTTTGGAACTCTTAACTAAAGTTTGTTGATTAACTTTTTCACAAGTGACGGGTTTGGATTCTCTCATTTTTTATTTTCTCTGTTTCCCCCTCAAAATCTTATCTCCACCATCATATTTAAAAAATGGATGGTTCAGATTCAATTATTTATAAAATTATTATTATAGTATTTATAAATTAATTTTTTTAAATTTTGCATGTTTTGCAATTTTAAATTTTGTATATTAGATTTTAACGATTTAAATTTATTTGTTTATTAAATTTAAGCTAAGGTTTACTAGCCACCAAAAAATATCTATGCTATTAAGATAATTATTGTTTCTGTGAAAAAAATAGTTGCAACGAGAAGACGAAAAAATTCCTATAAACATTTTTGTTTTTACGTGTTTTAGGAATAAATTCCTAATTAAAGGAGCAGTAAAATTGCATCCTATATGCATCCGATAATTATAAATAAGTAATTTGTGTCCTTGCCCGACACGGATTATGACAATGACTCCACACCAATAATGATAATATTACACATATAATAACTGCATTAAAAATTTTGAACGTATATGCAATGTAAAGAATATAATCTTACTGGTAGATTACCAAATCCTTCATTAATATGATTGATTTACACTTGGAATGAAGATTTGATAATTTCTTATTTAATTATCACACTAGTTATAATATATTCGATTTTAAAATGTGTAAATCATTCACCCTTTATACTCTAAACCTAAAAATGGATTATATATGCCCGTGACCAAATTAAAAAAAAAATCACTTCTACTAGTAAGATTTTCTTACTTAAAATCTTGTTAAATGATGCTCTTAAGTTTTCTTTTTTCAAAATGCTACCATTTATTTATATTTTTTTTTACCAATTAACTTACTACACTTCATTAGCTATTAGCTATTTAACATAATGATTTAGCAATTAACAACCTTTTTGTTAAAATTTCAAACTAGTTAAAAGTAAAATAAAAGAATGAGGCATCTCATTAAGATTATTTACAACTTTTTTTTAACCTTTCACTGCTCCTCATTAGCTATTAACCATAATAGTTTAGCACTGGATAACCACTTTTTTCTAATTTCAAAGTTTGTAAAAGATATTTACTACACTTAATTAGCCAATTACTACAATATTTTTAGTTATTTACTCATAACAAATGAGCAAGAGCAACAATAAAGTCAGATACAATACAAATACATTAAACATAACATATTATTATAACAAGAATGGATTAGCTATCAATAAGTTCGGTTTAAACAAATTTTGATTTTAGACCATATATTTAAACTCATACCAAATCTTCATAAAAGTATAGGGATCAAAAGCAAACTTTAATTATCATAATTTTATTTTTTTTTGCACATGACTTTAGTTGTAACAAGTTTTACACTCTACTTCTTGTAGGAGATGAATATAATTAAATAAAAATTTGACAGAAACTTTTATAAAACCCCCAAGAAAAAAATCATAAAAATAGAATAATACGATCAAATATAGAAATAAACTATATCCCTCTAAATTGAGAGATGTGTTGCTGGTAGTGAAATTTATCTATATATGTGTGTGTATGAAATATGGATCTAGTAAGAGATTATAATTAAACACAACAGATCTTTGTATGTATTCATGTAATAATAGAAGTTATTAAGCTTAATATGATTCAATAATAATAAACCAAATTGTAAGTTAATTGATTTCAGATTAGATGTCAAATAACAATTTCTATTGTCCTTGAAAAAGATTTAGGACTTAGAATAATCAACTAATATCACTCAAAATAAAATTTTCCCTTACATCAAAGTCATTACTTCAGCATTATTTAACCCTTCGAAATGAAAATTTTGTAATGATAAAGCATTCTATTAATATTTGAGTATTAAGAAATTATAAATTATTAAGAAAAATATTAAATCTCTATGCTAATTTTTTTTCTTCTATTTTTTGGGTATAAAAACCCTTATATATACCAACTTAGTCAATTATTAGACAAATGGTTGAATCGCGACAGACAGAACTTTTTGATTATTTAAGGTTGTGTTTTCCCTCTTCTTTACTCTCAGACAGGGTAATGTTGCAGCTGAGACTTTTAAAGGTAATGATGCAAAGGAAAATAATGATATAACTGCTGCTCCTCCCTCTCCAACCAAGAGGAAGGGGTGTTGGTCAATTTGCTTTTTTTTTTTCCTTATTTTATTTTGTTGATTGTCTGTTGTTGCTTTCTATTGCATTAACTCTTTGTAGCAGTTTGTTTGATTAATATCATGAGCACCTTGGAACCAACAAAAATTATTAGACCCATGTGTTTGTATTAATTGATTGTTAATCACGTTTTAAATAATTTCTAACAATTACATAAATGAAGAGATATTAGACAATATAGTTTTAAATTATTTGTAATGTTTTGAATATTAATTGGGATATATGTTTATTTGACGGGGATTCTCATATATATATATATATATATATATATATATATATATAAAGAAGTTATTAGGTTATTATTTGAGATATTAAAGCATAATAAACTATATATTGTTTAAATATTTAAATATTGGTAAATCCAAACCAATCCATTTGTTAATGAGTTAAGTTGAACAAGATTTTAAGAATATAATTGATAGTTGATTAATTGATTTTTTTTTTAAAATAGGAGTGAAGATGTAGGATTTTGGAAATGGGGGATATGTGTGTGGGCCAGGCTCACGAAAGGGAAAAAATTAATCAACGAACAATAATGGGAAAGGTTTAATGGAGGAGGATGTTATTCGATCTTTTCAAAGAAATAATTATAATAATGGAAATTATAACGAAGGAATTTCCTACAATATAATTGTTGATAGCAACATCTTCGGAATAATTCCTTCTAAAGTTGCTTTCTTTCAATTATCATTTCCTTTTTGTAAAGAATTATTCTTGTTCTCTCATAGCTCCATTTCTGACACTACTATGTAATACATACACTGCTTTTCTTAGCTGATAAGTACATTTATTGAATTCAAGCCAGAATAAAAAAGTACATTTATTAAATAAATATTTTACTTTTTACTTTTTTTATTTATGAAAATGATAAAAAATAACTTTGACATTACAAAACTCTAAATTATGTTTGTTATCAAGAATTGATAAAGTAATTATGAGATTTGATAAATACTTTTTATAGTTCTTAATATAAGATATATTTATTTAATTTAATTGGATTAAAAAAGTTAGTTGAGTTAATTAATATGATATGTATTTTTTAAAACAAGTTAGTCATCTTCCTTAATTCTCTCATTCTCCCCTCATTGACTATTGTTAAGAGAGTATCAATAGGGATAAATTAAGAAAAAATTGCAAATATAAAAATTATATCTTATATTTAAGACCAAGATTAATTTTTTTAAATATACCTTTTATTAAAGATTAGAGAGAATAATCTAAAACTCATTTAATAAAAAATACCTAATTCAAAATTTATTAAATCAAAGTTATTTTTTTTGCCATTCTCCCTCTCTTCTTTTTTTGGAAAGAGTCGTTAGTGTTTTATATGCCGGGGTGATGCATGAAGCATAATCTTAACACATTAAAAAATCATACTACTTTAGATTTGTAATATAAACTAGATTTTATGGGGTGGCAGGTAGTATTAAAAGCAAATATTATTAATTTTTTCCGATTATCAGAAAAAATAAGAAACAAAATAAATATATGTCATTAGGACAAAAAATATGTTAATGGTTGTTGTAAAATAAAGCAAGTAAATTTAAAATCACTCAACTAGAGTTTTTAAACATCAAAAGATCTATATATAATTGTAAGCATTTCAATTTTTTTTACCAATTGTGTAATCCTAAAATAGCAATTATTATTATACCAGTCAAACAAAAAAAATAACTTAATGAAAAGAAAAAAAATTACAAAAATCTGATTAAAAACAGGTAAAAATATAAGGAACTAATAAAAAGAAAAAAAATATAGGGACTTAATTAAAAAATATTAGAAACTATAAAGACCCTGCAGACTAATTATTCTTATAAATTATTGTTCTAATATTAAATAGATCCAATTTAAGAAATCTCTTACTAGAACGCCCAAGTTCCTTTAGTGGACATCCGTTACTTTTGGTTCTAACCAAACATATGGCTCACATAGGAAGCTTCCCTGACCACTGTTAAACCTGGCTAATGGAAAATGAACCAACTAGCAAAATAAGGATTGGAGAGTTGACCCAATTGGGAGAGACAACACGTCGTCTTTGGTTAAACTACACTGACGGCTGACCTTAGCAAGAGACCTGAAAAAGGAGGCCAAAATGGTTTTCGTGTGGCAATTCAAAGCCATGTAGTGGAAAAGGGGATCTACCTTCTCCCCTTTATATGCTACCATCATTTTTTTTATTTTATAATCATTGGATTAAAATTTAATAGTTCATATTTAATATTTTTTTCTCATCCTTTTCTCCATTTTCTTTCTATACTTCTCTCCATTATAATAGTATTTTTATAAAGTATTAAATATGGATCCTTAGATAATCCAATGATCATAAAGAGAAAAAGGACGATAGTGGATAGAAAAAAAAAAAAAAAAGCCAAGTCCGGGAAAAATGAACAAGGACATTATAGGCAACTGAGAGGAGGGAGGTAATCGGTGGCTGTGAAGAGGAGACGCCATTATCAACGGTGGTATGACGTAGGATGAAACAGGAATTTTCATTTTTTATCTTTATTTAAATTTTAAAATATAAAATTATTATATTAAACAATTAAAATTTAAGTAGGATTTGTCGGCATTTTATTGCCAAGTCATCATTTTTTTTCATTGAAAGTTAAGGGAGTTGGCATTTAAGGACTGAAAGTGCATTTTATAAACATAAATGACCAAATGAAACTTAATGTAAAGTTACACTAGTACAAAATATAGATTTTAAACCTATTTTTTACACTTGATAAAATAGGACACGTGTAGAAAGTGTGATCGGTGGCATTTTCGTAAATATATGAAGATGAAGAAACTTTATACACATGTTGAAAAGACAATACATGTAGAAAGTAAATTTAAAATATTTTTTCTTTAATGAATTAGCATTTTTTTTATGTTTAATGCCTTTAATTTTTATTTAAATTTTTTTATTTTTTTTTAAAATTGAATAATTACTTTCTACACGGGTTGGGAGCCCAACCCGTGTAGAAAGTACATTTTTTACACCGGTTGGATTCAACCAGTGTAAAAAGTGGTAGAAATTTATTTTCTACACCGGTTGGACTACCAACCCGTGTAGAAAGTGTAAAAAAAATTTAAAAATCATGCCTTAATTTTTTTCCTTAAACCCGTTAGAGTTTTCAAACTTCTTCATTCTCATCTATCAATCTCTCTATCTCTCTCGCTCTTCCCATTCATTTTCCAGAAAATTCATATCAGATTCATCGCTCGTTCCGTTGTTTTACTTTACAAAGTTCTCCTCTGGAATCCATCACTCATGCCATTCTTCGGGTTGGACCATAGCTTCAGATCCTCTCCGATGGCTGGAGTGAAGATCTCGATGTTTGCGTTGGTAGGGATGTTGTATCCTACGAGTGTTGTTGGCTCTGTGACTGCTTGCATGAGAGTGAGACCAATTCTGCATTATTAGGTCCGGATTTCCTTCCTTCGACTTTGAGATCGAAGAGGGTGTCTGGGTAGGAAAACAACGTCGCTTTGTGATTCGAACCTGGGTTTTGGATTGCTCTTCTTCATTGTTCAATGATTAGGACTAAGAACACAATCTGCTCCTTACAAAAACTCAAGGCCTTGTTTCTCTGTTTTAAGAAGAAAGGGCTCAGAATTGGGAAGAAATCATCAATTCTGGGGTCCACGGTGATGAGAATGGATTTCATGACTTGATCTATTTTCTCTATTGTTTCTTCATCCATTGTTTTACCTGCGGTGGTAGAACCAGTTTATTCGCAGCCTTACTACGTGACAGACGTCCTCCTCCATCATCCTTGATTCAGGGCCAACCTCCTCTTCCTAATTTCCCTTATAGTTTATTCACAGCCTTACTGTATTTTTCCTTGCTAGATCTATTTCCCTTATAGTTTGATTTTCATTTCTGCATATCAGCTAGCATAAGCTAAAAGTTGAACCTAGGATGTTTGTCACATTTTGAGAATTAGCCAGATTCTTCTGACTTGTACAGGCATTTATCTGCTGTCAAAATTTAAAGTTATTGCTGAAAAGAAAATATATGATGTAAATAGCTACATAATAAGTGGGCATTCTTTGGGGCACTTGTGCTTAGCATTGATCCCAATTTTACATAGTGTAATGCTCATCTACAGGGAACTCAGGTTTCAAAGGTACTCTTACATACTTTCAAATAAATCATGTTGTACCTCTTTGAGTCCTTTTGTGTATTGAAACAACAATTTGTCCCTTAATTCTAATTTTCATGCACTAACCTTATAGTCTTTTACTACTGTGCTTGGAGAAGATTGTGTGCATTTCATATAACTTCTTTGTTTTGACTCCTAGATTTTTTCGTTATCAACATTTTATAGGTTGAGCTTTGTGAAGACGACGAATTTATAGTGCTAGCATGTGATGGCATATGGTAATGCACCTTATTTTTTTATATTCCAGTTTTAATTCTGATTCTATCAGCCCTCTAGAGGAAAATATGGTGATTGAGATCATTAAAAAGTACTATGCAATTGGGTTCTCATCTTAGAGACTCAAGGCAGAGATGATTTTTTTGAGTGTGATTATGGCTTGTGAGAAGCTCACCAACTCAATAAGTTGCATACCATATGAGCAGTGAGTGATGATGTGCTTTCGTTTATCTTGATTGTGTTCAGGGATTGCATATCAAGCCAGTAGTTGGTAGATTTTGTGCACGAACAACTGCGTTCGGTAAGCTTGAACTTGTTTCCTGATGAATATGATTAGTTAAGTATAGTAGTAGATAATTACCGATGATGATGGTGTGTGTGTGTCTATATATATATATATATATATATATATATATATATATATATATATATATATATATATATATTAATGAAAGAGTGATTGATGAGGAGTGCAGGAAAGTAAACTTTCTGAGGTGTGTGAAAGAATACTTGATCATGTAGTACATACAAAGAAATCAAATAAGATCATGTATCTGAGATTGTACAAAATACACGTATCAACATTCAGGAGGAAAGGGAAAACATGCATGAATTTTAGTCTTGTTGATGTGCTTTAATTATTGATGTGTTCTTAGGCGTGCTTTGTGTAGTTGAGTGCTATGGATTTGTTAAAAGAGGAGTCATGCTTGGAAATTTTGGATGACTTAAAAGAGGAAGTTGCTACCTTGTTTTCACTTGCGAGAAAGCTTTATTCTTGTTTTATATTGTTAAATCCTTGACTTGGGATTTGGGATTTACATCTTATTTATTGGATCTGCAATTTACCCTTGACATAATGTTCCTATCATGAAATGATGATGTTGATTGTGTTTTTTAATCCTCTAATTGCTCATCTCATTGAGATGGAGGTGAAACATTGATGTGGTTAATGATTTACTTTTTTTTTTATCAAAACTTGTTGGAAATCTATTTGGGGGTTGTCTTCTATATGTTCATATATGCGATCATGATAATTCAAAAGCGATTGATATTTTTTATTTGGTGAAATTTCATGCGAACAGGTGATTGTAGAGCATTTATCTGTAGAAGAAGTTGCAGGTATAAAAGAAGGATTCAAGGTGATGGATACTAGCAACAGGGGGAAAATTAATCTTGATGAGTTACGAGCAGGGCTGCAAAAACTTGGCCATCAACGGCTGATGCTGACGTTCAATAAATTTGTTAATATTGATATAGTTTTGATAATATTTTGGATTGCAATTTACAATAAATTTGATATTTTAGATTAGTTTTGTTGTAATTTTTTTTATTTGTCAGGTGTTTGGTTGTTTATTATCATGTAAACGAGTTTGTAGTATAAGAAACAAATAATTTTTTTTCAAAAAATGAGTTTTTACACTTGACAAACAAGGAGAGGTGTAGAAAGTCTCACTTTCCACACGTGATGTCTCACATCACGTGTAGAAAGTGGGACTTACTACACTTGACGTCTCACGTGAGGTGTAGAAAGCCCAACTTTCTACACCTGACGTCTCATGTCACGTGTAAAAAGTGTCACTTTCTACACCTGATGTCTCACGTGAGGTGTAGAAAGTCCCACTTTCTACACCTGACATCTCATGTCACGTGTAGAAAGTGTTACTTTCTACATGTGTTTTAGAATACGTGTAGAAAGTCTGAACTTTCTACACCTATTGTTTCTACACCTGTTATATGTCAAGTGTAAAAAGTCATTTTCGTCACATGTAAAAAGTCTATTCTGCACTAGTGTTAAAAGACCATGCATATTGAAATAAATCGAATATTATGCAACAACTCTATATCTTTATTCATTTATCATGTAGAGTATTTATAAGGTGATACAAAGAAGGGTTTAGTCTAGTTAAACCTAACAAAATATCCCCTATAATTAAGGAGTATTCAAAATTCAAGTAAGTATTTGAAATTCAAATAAAAACAACATAAAAGAATAATCTAATAATCTTAATAATAATAATAAATAGAATAATTAACCTAACTCTAGTTAGGATTAGGGTTTTGGCCATCATGGGGGGAATAGGTTCAACTTCCAACACTCCCCTTCAAGTTGGGGAATAGATGTTGATCATTCTCAGCTTGCTTCTAAGTCCTTCGAATTTCTCTTGGGTGAGTGACTTCGTCATAATATCTGCAATTTGCTTTCCCGATGGAATGTAAGATAGATCAATGATCTTATCTTCCATTTTTTCTCGAATAAAACGCCTATCAATCTCCACATGCTTCATTATGTTGTGTTGGATAGGATTGTTAGCAATTTAATTGTTGACATATTATCCCATCTCACTTTAAGAGGTCCATCGATCTCTACTTTAATTTCATTTATGAGTTGTAAGATCTACATCCCTTCACATACATCCAAAGACAAAGCTCTATATTTTGATTCTGCTGAACTGTGTGACACAAATGGTTGTTTCTTGCTTCTCCATGTGACAAGACTTCCCTATACATATGTTTAGTAACCTGTAGTAGAACGTCGGTCAACCTTGAAACCATCCAAGTCAACGTCAGTATATAACTCTACGCCTTTGTTACTTCCTTTAGCAAATAATAAACTGAGTCTTAGAGTCCTTTTGAGATATATGATGATTCTATAAACTGTTATCATATGCTCTTTTACAGGTTGCTTGAGAATTGATTCACAACATTAACAGGGAACCCTATATCAGCTCGTGTGTGAGAAAGATAGATTAACTTGCCCACTAACTTCTAATATCTTTCTTTGTTAACTGATGTACCATCCAGTCTAATAGTTAATTTCTGGTTTAGCTCCATTGGAGCATAGGCTGGTCTAGACCCTAGTATGCTTGTTTGTTTTAGTAAATCTAAAGTGTACTTTCTTTGTAATACACTGATTCCCTGTGGAGTACCTACTACTTCCATTCCTATAAAATATCTTTAAAATCCAAGATCTTTGATTTCAAATTTAGTAACCAAATTTTGTTTTATTCTAATAATTTCTTTTATATCATCACCAGTTACAACAATATCATCTACATAAACAATTAAGGATATTACCTTATTGCCATAGTGTTTGACAAACAAGGTATCATCAGACTAACATTGATCATAACCTCAAGACTTAATTGCTCAAGTAAATCTTTCAAACCAGGCTCTTGGTGATTGTTTTAGCCCGTAAAGAGAATTATATAGTTTGCATGTGAGTTTTTAAAAGTTCTCACCCTTAGAGGAATCTTTATATATACTTCCTCTTCAAGATCTCTATTAAGAAATACATTTTTCACATCCATTTGATGAAGACGCCAATCTAAGTTTGTAGCTAACTAAAGTAACACTTTAATAGTGTTAAGTTTTGCTACTGAGGCAAAAGTTTTCTAGTTATCAATGCCATATGTTTGTGTAAACCCATGAGCTACTAAACAAGCTTTATAATTGTTCACACTTCCATCAGGATTAACTTAATAGTAAATATCCACTTGCTGCTCACTACAGATTTACCTTCTGGTAGATTTGTAATTTTTTAGGTTCCATTTTTATGTAGAGCTTTCAGCTCTTCATTTATATCTTGCTTCCATCTTGGATCTAAAATAGTCTCTTTAAACCCTTTAGGTATAGTTTCTTTTTTAACATTAATTACAAAAGTCTTCATATGAGGTGAAAGCTTTTGATAAGAGACATACCTAGCTATAGGGTGATGAGTGCAGCTTCTTTTCCCTTCTTCAAGTCTATTAACAAGTGTAAATCCTTAAAACTTGGTTCAGGTACGTAGTCATGAGTTTGCCTCAATATAGAATTGAAATCTACTTGATTTTTAGTGTCACAAGGTTCTGTCATCTTGATCTCAATTTCATTTGTATCAAAAATCTAATTTAGTGTACTACAAAAAAATTGTGATTTAGTAGCGGTTAAAAATGTGTATTTATAGCAGTTTTAATCACTACAAACGACATTTGTAGCAGTTGAAAAAATTGCTACAAAATTCACTGTTGCAAACAAATTTGTAACGGTTTGGCATAATTGCTACTCACGTAACACAACCGCTACAACAGTAGTAGCGATTATTTCCAACCGCTACAAAATTTGGTTATTGATAGCACATAATTTGTGATATTTGTAGCGGTTTACAAATGTTAGTACCACAATTTCACTAGGCGGGAAATGAAAAATGAAAATTTGGCTTTAATTTTGTAGAGATTAAAGAACCGCCACTAAATTCAAATTAGAATTTGAAAAATTTGGCGTCAACTCATTTGTAGTGGTTACTAAAACCGCTACTAATATAGTATGAAAATTCAAAATGAGCGCAAAAATTTTTATCCGTTTTTGTATTTAAATTTGTAGCGGTTATAAATCGCTACAATTATTTTTGCAATTTAAAAAATTATGCAATCATCTGAGTCCATTGTTATAATATTATGTTAAATAGTTTATTATTTAAGTAACTTAACTGATATAGTTATTATTTAAAAATAATGATTAAATTAAGTTAGATAAGTATAAACTTTATATATAGGTAATATTATTGAGAATATGTAGGTAATAAGGACTTATTATGTTGTCATCTATATACTGATCATTTTGGAAGAAATATTAATAATGATGAGGAAAAGTTCTTCAATTTCTAGACTAAAAAAATAATAAGTATAAATATTATGAGAGGAAAAAAAATGTTAATATCAAAGAATTAAATTTTGTTTACCATATTTGATCACCTTGCTAAGCTCTTCAGCTCTTAAAAAATATTTTCAAATGAGAGAAAAACGAAAGAGAAGAAGGGTTGAAAGAAATAAAGGAGTGTTTAAAATGAGGTATTGTGGGGGTATTTATAAGGATCTGCGTAGCACTTGTAGTTGTTAATATGACTTATTTGTAGTGGTTTATGTGACATTCTTTGTAGTGATTTGACATTTGTAACAGTTTTTTTTATTATTTTGTAGCGGTTACGAAACCACAACAGATATTAGATTGATTTTTTTTAAAAAAATATAAATTAAGGTTTACAAGAAAAACAAATAATTTGTTTAATTATTCTTCTTCGCCATCCCTACGAAAATTGTGCTAAGAAAACGCATTATGCACAACATCATTAATAGGATCATTTTCATCTACTTGAACTCTTGTGAACTTCGAGGAAGAGCATAATCATATCTCATACCGGGTATCTCACTATGAACTCCCCAATACGTATAGCCTTCTGAGAAAGACTTTACAAGCAAATGTTCCTTAACAACTTATCGTGTATGCCACTTCTTGAACTTGCATCTCCGACATAGACAGACGATCTTACCATTACAGCTGGCTTGAGAGTATGCGAAATCCAAGAAATTGTTTAATCCGTACAAATATTCTGGAGAATTGCGTGGCAACTTGATCCATGACTTATCCATAGCTAGTGAAAAAAATTTAGCAAAGAAGATAAGTGAATAGAGAATGACGAGTGCCTGTAAGCTTATATTTAAATCCTCTAACGTTCAACAATTTGTAGCGGTTCTAAAACCGCTACCATAACCGCTACCAAGTGTAATTTTGTAGCGGTTATATTTTAAAATACCACTACGAAATTTCACAACTGTTAGTGGGATATGAAATTTAAACTTCAAATGTGTAGCACTTGTAGCGGTTATGTCCAAAAAACCACTACAAATGTTCATGACCGTTGGCTATATTACAATTTTTCAATTTGTAGCTGTTTCCTTTAAGAAACCGCTGTCAATATGCAAGACACTTTGTAGCAGTTAAATGGAAAAACCGCTACAAAGTTTCATGAGCACTTTGTAGTGGTTAAAGTTGAAAAAAGCACTATAAATATTCACAAAACTTTGTTATGGTTACCATCTATAACTGCTACAAATGTTCATAACCATTGGCTATATTTCAAATTTTTTATTTTGAAATTGGTAGCGGTTTCATTTTCGAAACTGCTAAAAAGTTATATGTCATTGCCCTTTGTAGCGGTTTCATTAACTTAACCACTATAAAGGTTCATAATTTGTAGCGGTTTGTATATAAAAATTGCTACAAATGATTTTTTTAATTTATTTTTTTCCAATTTTTTTTGTGAGTGCTAGGCGAAACAAGAATTTAACATTAATGAAAATATAAATGTCCAAATTTTTTTACAGATGTTAGAAAGAAAAATATAATTGTCCTAAAGCTAACTAAAAACATAAACTAACTATACAGAGCCTGATAATCAGGTCCTCTCTTAGGAGGGGCAGGATTGCAGCGCTGAACAGAGTTAACAGCACCATCATCATCGGCAGTAGGAGGCGGCTGGACAATGAACCTAGGGACTGGTAGGACCTGTGGATGCTCCCTTTACGACCTAGACATCATGTAGTTCATAATATCTCGTCATTGCTTATGTTGAGCGTAGTGGAAATCAGCCTACTTCTGCATCTACTGCATCTAATGGGGCATCACGGAATGTGCCCTAGCAACCTTTGAACGGAGATCGTCAATAGACTCCTCCCTCGGATGTCTGACCTCAGACGTCCGTACTCGAGAGCTGCTAGCCTCAGAGGTGCTGCTCCTACCGTAGACCATATTAGGTCTGGCGTCTGTCCCCATACCCCTTTTGTGTCCATGGTGCTCAACTAGGCCTAGACCATCTTTCAATAGCGCAGTAGGGTCCACAAACTCCTATGACTCCTAGGTTTAGGTCTCTCACAACTCAGCATGTGACTGCCACATCTGCTCCTACCATTTTATGAAAAATAAATTATTATTATTATTATTCACAATAAAGTAGTTTTATAAACAAAATAACAATAAATTATTATTATAAAATAATAAATTCTCTTATAATGGCCTCCTCTGCTGTTGAGAGGTTAGAGTTCTGTCACGGTGTCTCTGGGTGATAGTGAATAACTCCCCGTAATCCTTCTGGAAGTTCTCCTGCTGAGCCTTCCTCTCCTAAAATAATTAAAACATTAAATTAGCATTATGAACAATGAAACACTAAATTTATAATATGAAATAATCAGCTAACAGTAATTGACATTGTAAATTAGCGTGCTATAAGTCACAGTAAATGTCTGCTACCCTTGGCACCTGTATTCCTCTGAGAAAGAGCCTGCATAAAAAACAATATTAAAAGTATTAAAAAATATAAAACAATTATAATTATTAAAAACATAAAAATTATGAAAATTATATTATAATTATAATTATAAATAAATTACCTGCCCCTCTACGTACTGGACAAAAGTCACCCATTCGTTTGGTGGGACGCCATTCAGGATGTTGTCGATCAGTTGCTGTAGATGTATCGTCCTAACCTTATTCATACTGTGGAATAAATGATTCCTCCTGTTCCTCCAGCCGTCCTCTATCTTCATCAGCGTGTACATCTTCCTGTTGTCCTGGACGACAAACCTATCCTATAACACAATTAAATACAATTAATTACAAAATATATAATATAATCAAATACTATTAATTACCTTCATGGCCTCGTCCCACGCTAGATCCTTTGGCCCCTTGGAAACATTCTTTAACGTCTTGAAGTGGATGGCGAATCGCATCTAATTTAAGCCAAGCTCGTTTAGGTAGCGGTTGAAGAGGTGACTACCGTTCTTGATTGGCTAGTTCGTGGCCTTATTCTATGGAACTATCACTTATAGTCTTCGGTCCATGCTATTAAGACCGGCCACGTCCAGCCTCCTTATGGAAATGTTCCCCTGCTCATCTGCATAATTTACCACATACATTAGTTAAATTTAAATTCACATTCGAATTTAAATATTAAATTTATTAAATAAAAAATTACATTTACCTTAGACCTACACCTCAAACCTAGTCAACCGGGAAGACAATCATCGTGGGTTATTCTAGTCCCGCGCCTCCTTTTCATCCGGGAACCACTCCATGTCACTAATAGGAATATGGAAGTCAAATTCCTTGTTCTTGTCGTAATTGTGAGACTGATCTCCCCCTCAAGCTAAACAGGAAGCTCTAGAGCGGCCGCCTACTATAAGGCCTTCTACTGTAGACCTGTCTCCTGGAAGGGAGTCTACAGTGGCTGCGTGGGGCGACCTCTTGTGGCTGTTGTGACGCGATCACCTCCTGTGATGACATGGGGATATGCCTACCTCTGTGCTGCCTTATGCCGCCTCTCCCACCACCCCCTCTACTGCCGCTCCCCTGAATAATAGGTTTGGGGGGAAGTTTAGCCTCATTCCCCTTCCTCTTGTTTCGCTCGGAAGTCGTAATATATAACTGTAAAAAAAAAAAAAGAATAGCAACATTTATATCAAAAATATAGAATAATAGGCAAAAAACTAAATAAAGAACTTAACTAACCTCGAGTGACAAACTTTGTAAAATGCTTCAGCAGAACCTCATATCTCAACGAAAATATCAAAGGGCGCGTGAGAATTTTAATAGCCAAATTGAGGATATGAGGAGGAAGATGCTTTTATAGCACTCGGATTTGTAGTGTTTTTAAAAGAAACTGTTGCCTCAACTACTACAAAAAACACAAACCCACCTTGGATAACGTGAAACTTTATAGCGATTACAAGCTATAACCACTATAAACATATAGACCATTTGCATTTTGTAGCAGTTATAAGCTATAACTACTGCAAACCTGCAGACCTTTTACATTCTGTAGCGGTTATAAGCTATAACCGCTATAATGGCATCATTTTGCATTTTATAGCATTTGCTGTCATAAAAACTGCTACAAACTAGCCGCTACAATATCTGCGCCGCCTGTCGTGAAGCTGGCCCCACATTTGTAGTGGTTAATATATACTAACCGTTACAAATAAATTGTGGTAAATTTGGAGCCAAATTGGAACCAAAGTTTATAACGGTTATACCTTGTAAACCGCTACAAAATCCGTTCCCTAACTCACGTACCACTTGGCGCGAGGCATATCGTTGCAAATATGTAGCGGTTTTAAGTAAAACCGCTACAAATACTCATATTGGTAGTGGTTATAATAAACTGCTACAAATACACCGCCATGAATTGTCATTTTTTTGTAGTGGTGGTTCAAATGAGTTAGTATGTACAATTTCTGGATTTGAATCATGAGTTCTGGGTGGTTCAAATCTGTTTCTCAAAGAGGAATTGTGATATGCAGACCTTAAAGAGGAATTATAGTGGCTGTTTCTGATAGGATTAGGATTGGAAATGTTTGGATTTAGTATATTCCTAGAAGAGGAGCTATGAGACATAGAATCTTTGTTGAGATTATCTGTGTTATTCAAATGGATAGTAATAAGTGGAGTACTCAGTGATGTTTGAGATTCATCAAAATTGTCACAAACTCGCTAGTTAGTGGTTTCAATATTTACTTGATCATCGTTAACATCACAAAGAAGGCATTCCCTTTCATACTCTTTTCTACTTAATTCCCCTTGAATGGTTTATTTGGGATAATAAGGTTAGTAGTCAACAAATTTAGCATTCATCGTAATATAGACCTTATTGGTGAGAGGAGAGTAACATTTATATCCTTTTTAAGTAGGTGAGTATCCTAAGAAAATATATTTGATAGCTCGATAATCCAATTTCCCTCCTCCTTTGTTATACACAAAAATTGTACAACCAAAAACTTTGTTGGGAATTGGAGTTATAAGAGGCAAGTTATATAAGTTTCAGAAATTTTTTGACTTGGAGTACACAAATTTAGGACTTTTGAAGGCAAATATAGATAAGCAGATGTAAGAACTACATTCCCCTAAAACTTATGTGGTACATTACTTTCAAACATGAGTGACCTAGCTACTTCTAGGAGATTATGATTTTTCCTTTCAGCCACCCCATTTTTTTGAGGGGTGTGAACACATGAGGTTTGATGATAAATCCCTTTTTCAAGTAAAAATTCTTTGAAAGATAAATTGACATATTTTTTTACGATTATCACTAGGAAGAATATTAATTGATCTTTGAAATTGGTTTTTAATGAATATGTAAAAGTTTTTGAAAACTGTGAAGGCCTTTGATATTTCTTTTAAAATAGTGACCCATGTGAGTCTAGTATGATCGTCAATAAAAGTTACAAACCATTGAGCCTTTGAGTTAGTTTCAATTTTTGAAGGACCACAAACATCACTATGAACCAAAGAGAATGGAGAGGATGGTGTATAAGAATGAGAAGGGTAGGAATTTCAAATTTTTTTAGCAAATTGGCAAGAGTCACAATGAAAATTCAACATAGAATTATTGACAATATTTGGAAATAGAAATTTCATGTAACTGAGACTAGGGTGGCCTAACTTAGAGTACCATAACTTTAGATCATCAGATGATATTGCTGAAGACAATGCACCAGCTTTATTTATAGATGATAATTAGATGTAGTTGAGTCTATTCCATACTTTAGCATTCTCAATCCTTTTCCCTAATGCCAAGTCCTGAAAATCACAACCAGATTTGTCAAAAGTCACAAGACAATTAAATTATTATGCCACACAACGGATAGAAAGTAGGCCGCACTTAATATCCGGCACATAAATAACACTTTTCAATACAATATTTTTAGAAATACACAAAGAACTAGATCCTAAAACCTTTGCAAATTAGCCCTTTGCAACTTCTACAGTTACATATTTAGAGTGTTCAATAAATTTAGAGAATAATCCTTTAAAATCTGTTATATGATCTGTTATACCAGAATTTACAATCCAAATATTTTGAATTATAGGACTAAGAGTGTTCATGAGAGTAATACCAGTTTAGACCATAGTTACAAAAGGGGAATGAGTCTCACATAATTTCAAAGAAGAGGATAAATTAGAGTGCAAAGTTCTTAATTGCTCAACAAATCCATATTAGATCCTTTTTATCAAATTTACCTATATTTTTAGTGTTGGAAGGTCTGCCATGAAGTTTCCAACACTCATCTCTAGTGTGACCACTCTTGCTGCAATGATCACACCATTTTATGCTTTTCTTATTCTCCATATCACGGGCAACAAAGGTAGAGGCATCATTATTGCTAGAGGAAGGTTTAGATGTTGCTTTGGGCAAGGAGTGACGACTTTCCTCATTCTTGACCATATAGAAGGCATATTCTAGAGAAGGAAATGGTTTTAGATTCATTATTTAAGCTCGAACTAGCTCAAATAAGTCACGGAGGCCAAGAAGGAAGTCTATGCAGCGATCTGGGAAGTAAGTAGCTGAGACATGGCAAGGCCATTCATAAACTTCGTATAAATCTATATGCTACCATAGTTTCATTAAGGAACTATAATAAAGAGTAATTGACTTTTCACCTTGAATTAAGCCATGAAGAAAACACTTAACCTGTATGATAACAGCTATATTATCTTTTTCTAAATACAGGCGGCAAGTTGAGTTCCAAATCTACTTTGTTATGGATGCTGGGAGGTAATTTTCACTAATGTCAATTGTCATGGAATTCACGAGCTAAGCTATGACCATATTATTCTCAGCTGACCATGTCTCAAATGTAGGATCCTTTGGTGAAGGCGTTGTAGGTGTTCCAGTGATATATTTTTCATTGTTCTTCCCATGGATGAACATCAGCATGATTCAAGACTGTTGTAAGTAGTTGTTGTTATTAAAGTGATGTGTAACCATAACTTGTGTGAGAGACTTTGGCACCGTACTACACATCCCTGAAGGCAGAGATGAGTTAGTACCAATCGAATCCCTAGAATTTGGAGTGTCCATCCTTTTTGAGCCATCACTAGTCGATGTGGCTTTTTGTTCTCCATCATCGATAGTAAGAGCCCACGACTAGCCATTTAGAGCTGTACGGTATGACATATGGAGCCAAACTCTGATACCATGAAATAAATTGATAAATTATGCAGTAACTTTATATTTTTATTCATTGATCATGAAGAATACTTATAAAATGACACAGAGAAGGGTTTAGTCTAACTAAACTTGACAGAATATTTCCTATAATTAAGGAATATTCAAAATTCAAATAAAAACAACATAACAAAATAATTTAATCATCCTAATAATAATAATAAATATAATAATTAGCCTAACTTTAGTTAGGGTTATAGTTTCAACCATCATGAGTCGAATAGGATCCAATTGCCAAGATATATACTTTAGCCTTCTCAAATATAATGACCTAAGAATCCTCCTTAAAACTTGTTTTAAATGGTCCATAAATCTTTAATTTATACTCAACTTTTCTAAAACTAGGGCCGAAAGATGTACCAACAATAAAAAACCTCAATCTGATGGCCCAGCAAGTTTAGCTCACTTGTTTTAATTTAAATGCTAGAAGCCTATGATTTGAGCCCAAAAAAAAAAAATAATAATAAAGAAGGTCAAAGGCAACTCTTTTAATGTCGGTCAGCTAGACCTTTTAATATCGGTTTAAAGAGGGATGTGCAATCAAGCAACACAGTTTCATTTTTAAAAATACTTGCTTCAAATTTTTTATATTTATTATGTTAAGTTCTCTAATTATATATGGTCATATATTTTATTTTTAAAATATTATTATTTATTTATAAACCCACAAATAACCCATGAATAATTGGAGAATTTGACAGACTTTATATACTAATAGGAATAGACCATATATATGTTATTTGTCATAGCAATAGATGTGAAAGGTATCAATTTTTTTAGTATGTTATTTGCTTTCTCATTAAGCCATTTGCAATTAACCAATAAAGCTAGCATCGACATGATATAACTGATATGCATTACACCAGCAACCAAAAACAATACCATATATATGTCTTAGTGTGTGTTTAGATCCACCATCGAATGTACTTAACTTGCTGAAACATGTCTTTAAGTGTTTTTAGAAAAATTTGAGATATTTGGATGAACAAAAGCTACTTAAAATCTTAAGTAAGGGCAAATGTGCTTATGCAAGTGCTGCTTTGGTTGATGATCCTCGTGTCACTATCTCTTTTCTCATAAGCCAAATTCTATGAGACATGCATCATGTGATATAATTTGTTATGCAATATATTTTGTTAGATAATTTTATATTTGTATGATTTATAATTTATATGCATTTTTATCTATTAAATATATTTAATTAATTTTTTTATTATTTTCAAGTTTTTCAAAATAATAAATTAACTATTTTTTTTATAATGTTAATTTTTCTGTTAAAATTATCACAATAATACATAACTTACACACACATATATATGATGAAGGCATCTTGCCGATTCGATCTGGTGACCTCACAAGTGAGAGCAACGTGCCCTGACCATCAGCCACAAGTTTTTTCCCCCAAGTTGGCAACACATATGCCCACTTCAAAATAATCACGTAAACATATTTTATTTTAAAAATTATTTTTATTATCGTCAATCCAAATACAAATCATATTACATTATTTTATTTTTACTTTATGTTATGTTTGTCATATTGAAAAAAGTCTTTTTTTACCACCGTGATGCAGGCAAGAACCAGTTCAAAGATGCTTTCTATGTTGATGTAGAGTGTGTTTGGAATAACGGTAGGAAAAGTGGCTTATTTACAATCTTACCTATGAAAAAGTCAGATTGGGTAATTTATGTTTGGATTAGCTATTGGATAAGTGCTTTTATAAAAGTGAAAATGTGTTTGGTTTGGCTTTTAATTTGCATAAGTGACTTTTGTGATATTTAAAAAAAATTTTAAAATTTATGAAAAGTGAAAAAATTAACTTTAGAAATTTCGTAATGGTAAAATACATAATTAAATTATAATAAAAATTTAAATAAATTAGAAATGATACAAATTTAAAGTTTTTGAAACAGTAAAATATAACAGAACTAACCAGATCAAATTTTCATTATTTTATAAATTGAATTATATAAAATAATGAAAATTTGAGCATATTTTGCTAGCATCCAGGTGAAAAATTATAAGTTTAATGAGTTGACATATTCCATTAAATGAACTATGACAAAAAATCTTATGATAAAATTTTTTGTTATTTATTTTGGACAAAATTTAATAATAAAAATTTGAATTTAAATCTTAAATGCAAATCAATACAGAAAGTGTTGTAATAGGTTGATTTTTTTCCAACTAGATTCATTTGTTTTAAATTGATAAGACTTATTTTTATTTTAAATATAATGAAATCATAATTTGTAAGTTTATTTTTTATTTATATTTTATTTTAATTTAAAATGAATCATAATTTTTTTTAGTTATGAAGATCGAAACGGCCTTTTCTTATTTTTTATTTTCAGAATGAAATATGGAAACAACTTATTTTAATATTATTTTTGGTCTTCTGTTAAAAAAAATGTATTTGGACTTCTGCTCTCAGAAAATGTTTTGGGCAACGCACTATGAAATAAACATTGGGAGAGGCAATGATATAAGTCACAAGCTAAAAGCTGCACCTGAGAGCTTTTAGAAAAACCAATTTACCCAACCATAAGTCAAATTCATCCAACGCCCAACCAAACATCGGGAGGGTAGGGAGTGACAATCGAGCTTAAGCCTTTGCAATCAGGCTTATAAAAGACCCAAACGCTCAATTAAACATAGTCGTAGCTTTTGACTAGTAAACCCTTCCAACATAAAGCTAAACCAAACATAATGGTCGAGCTTAAATGTGGGTTTTCCCTAATCAACGTGCCTTTTTCTAATTCTCACTGCTTTATAGGCCCTTAGCTGGTTTCTACAAAATTTATAGAATATATTTGATGATTGATTCATACATGTTTAAAGATAATTTAATGTCGGTCCAAGGATCATTCATTTTTGCTTTATGGTCATGTTTGGATTGGGTGAGAAGTGAGAAGTGAGAACAAAATAGATAAGGGAGGAAATACTAAAAGAAAAAACTTTTAAAAATGGTAAAACAATTTATTTTCTGGTTTTTAAAATAAGACATATTTATCTAATTTAATTATATTAAGGAAGTTAGTTAATATAATTTCCTAGAATACCCTAACTAGTCATCTACCTCAATTTCCTCTTTTCCTTACCTCATTGATTATTGTTGAGAGAGCATCAATAAAAGAAATTAGAAAAAAGATTGACAAATACAAAAAATATGTTTTATATTTAAGACAAAGATAATCTCTTTAAATAGATTCTATATTAATGACCAGAGGGAATATTATTTTTAAAAGTTTTCTCTCCAAGTATTTTTCTCCCTAATTTTTTTCCCTATCCAAACTAAATTTAATAGTTTACAATTTTAGGACTTGTTTTCTTTTTTTTTAGTTTTTTATTTTTCAAAAAAATTTTATAAAATTGTTCTTAAAAAAAGTTTTGAAAAAAATGTTTGGATAATTATTTTTAAAATATGCTTTTGGAGTAATTTGGTGATAGCCGTTGCTAGCAGTGATATTGTGATAGTCGCTGTCAGTAGTGTGATGTTGATAGTGAAACATAACGGTCTCAAAAAATAAAAAAATAGAAAAAATAAAAAATAAAAACACATCTAAAAACTATTTTTTTTAATTTTTATAAAACAACTTTCTATTTTTTTATTTAAAAAACTTATTTTGAAAAATTTTTGAAACAAGTTTTTTAGCTTTTTTATTTTAAAAAACAGAAAAAAAAACTGTTTTTAAGAACAAAATCAAACAACCCCTTATCTTTCCTCATTTTATTCTATTGGGTGTGTGTTTTGATTATTATTTTTTAAATTTTAGCTATAATGTAATGTGCTCCGATGCTCAAGGTTATTGCATTAGCGCAGATATTTCGTTTTTCTCAGGTAAATAATCCATGGTCTGATCGGTGGATATAATCTTTTTTGAATGGTGTGAAGCGGAATTAAAATGCCATTACAATTTTTTTTGGGTCATATGTTGCTGCTTTATCTATTTATTGTTTATTTTTTAGTTCACTGAATACATATCCTGATATGGGTTATACACACACACACACATATATATAAAACCCTATATATATATATGAATCAGAAGTTCATAGACCAATTACAACAATTTATAATTACTACTCCCATATTTATAATTTTATATTCTTTAACTTGTAACTAGTATGTTTATAAAAAAAATAGAAGAGTTTGATATGAGAAATTATTTGATCAGTTTTAGGTATGTATCACTCTTCCTTAAAATTATGGCTGATGATTGAGTTGAAAGGCAACTAACCACTCATAATACCTTCAAAGTTGTTAATCATGAAGACATTTTCTGGTTCCATTTTGATTTGATGATATCTAGCCCTTAAATAATCTAACTCACCTGGTGATCCCGCAAACATCGGTTCGTCCTGTTTGTTTAAAAAATAACATTATTTCTTCTTTTCTATCAATGAGATGTTACATTTATTATAGCTGCCACCAAAAAATGGCTCACCCCTCTCATCTTTAAAGGGGAAAAAATGTCTTAAATATATACTTTTATTTAGCCTCAACTAAAATTTTTTATTTTATTTTTTCTTAAAAATTAATGTTAATAAATATTTACTACATTTAATTTCCTTTCTTTAAATCATATATGTTTATAAATTTCAAATTCACACCTTCATTTTTATCTTGATCATTTCAATCTTTAAATATACTAAATACACAAAATAGCTTATTTTTATTTTATATATTTTAACTTAAGAAATAATTTCTAATATATACATAACAATCCAACTACTCCCATCCATGACATTCTAAATAGTTTAATAAAAAATTATTTTTTAAATTATTTTAAACATTTATTTATATTACTTTAAATTATAAGAAAAAAATATGGAGAATTTAGTCATGAACTTTTGATTTTTATATTTTATATATTTTAAATTAAATGATAACATCATAACTAAAATATATTTTATATATTTTGAATTAAAATTCTGTACTTAATTATTTAAAATATATAAATTAATATTTACTATATGGCTTTAAACTAGTGAAGTTTGTCCCATCCTATTTACAGTATAAAAAACCATTTAACCAGCCCAGCTGCTTATATATATAACTCAATTGTTTCATACTTCATACTTGTAAGATTTTAATTTGCACCCATCTTCACACATTTAAGATGACAAAAATATGTTAAATGGTAACATATGCTCAATTGCATGACAATGTCTCATTACAAAATAGCACAATATCATCCCATGATTATGACAAAGTCACAAAACACATGAATATATTATTGATCACATTTATTTGGATATTTTTTTACTGCTCTCTTCATTTTTGTGTGATGGATTATTATTAATTAATTACCACAACTTGTCAATATGGGTCCAACCCAGTTATTGTTCCTAAAGATACACAACAAAAAATTTATAGAAGTAATATAAATCACACGTAAGTAATTACAATAACGCATCAAATACAATCCTTTATTCAGGCAAAAAAAAAAAAAAAATACACTCCTTTATTTTATTTTTCCCTTAAAGAGTTTTCTCCTAACTATATATTCAGGTCGCTGGCCAAAAAAAAAAAAAGATATATTAAGGTCAGTCGACTTTTTTTTTTTTTTGCTAATTTTTATCCCAATCTATAGGTTTGTAAAAATAAGACTAGCTATTCTAAAGCACAAGCAACTATACACTAACAATCTTATATGTGATATTACTAAAACCTTGATTATGATAATTAATTTTTTTCCTAAATATTAAAATGTCTAAAAAAAATCATACTCTTGTTCTTCTCCGGCCATTCTAAAAAAAATCAAATATATGTAATACAATCCATGGGCTTGAACGAAACAATCTTCTTCTTAACATCATAACCAACCAGAAAATTCGACTGAGCAATGTTGCCGAAGACGGAGACAGAAGGATTAGCCTTGAAGGCGAAGCAAACAACGTCGTCAGCGACCAGAACGAAGGTGTGGAACGCGTTCAACTTCAAATCTGCACCTTTGAAATGAACAGTAATGGCGGGAGTTTCAAATGAGTTACCAGCAGGAGGCAATTTGTAACAAAGATTCAATGGATATTGAGGAATCCAGACACGTTCTAGATTTATCTGTGATTCGACTTCAGATTCCAGATTCTTGTACAAAACTGGGAGAAAAAATGTTATTGTTGTTCCTGAATCAATCATTATGTTTCCCTCTGAAACTTCTCCTACACCTTCATGCACATGCATGCATTAAACCCTAATTAGTGTTGAAAGAAAATATAGTTGAGGAAAAAATATATAATAAAAGAGGGAGAATTAGGGAGAAGGACCCAAGACACAATTTTTATTACTGAAGAGTAAGGATCTTAAAAATTGTAATTATTTTCAATGATAAAAAATTAAAATATAAATTTTTAATTATGAAATCAACCTTATCTAATCCCATCTCAATTATTTGACAATTAGGTTATCAAATTAAATGATATCTCCATATATATTTTGATAAAAAACATTTATACGGAACTCAATATTTGTATGATATTTTATTGGGTACATATGGATTATCTTAAAAGTTACATAAATTAAAATAGCCTTTAAAATCTATGAATAAATAGATATCTTCCTCTTTTTAGGTTTTTATTATTTTTAAAAACTTAAAAAATCACAAAAAACATCTTATAATATATTTCTTTTAGAAATTTGTAATTTTTCATGGGGAAAAAACTTAAACAAACGAGATGCACCCTAAAAAGAATGTTATAAAATATGTGATTTTTCATAGACAAAAACTTAAATAAATGGGATACACCCTAAAAGAATGTTATAAAAATAAAAATACTAAAATTTAAAATTCTTAAACAATAAATTCTTAAATAAACTACCAACACGATAATATCAATTCCTAAATAAAAGTCAGATGCACTTAAGGAGGAAACATCAATTGATATCTAACAATCACATAGTCGAGATGGTGTTAGAAAAAAAATGTAGGGAGTTTAGTGAGGGTTAATTTTTAATTGAAGATTTATATTTTAATTTTTAGTCCTTCAAAATAATTACAATTTTAATATCTTTATTAATAAATATTCATTTTTTTTGTCATTCTCCCTAATTTTCTCATAAAAAAAAGGATGGTCTTGTGCACAAGGCACTCCACTAGGTGAGGCCTGAGGAAGGTTAAATGTATACAGCCTTACCCTATAAGTGAAGTGGTTGTTTTGAGGTAATAAATGATAAAAAAAAACTAATAAAGTTCTTGAATCAGAAAGTAATAACAATAAAAGAGAGTATAAACCAAATCATTTTATAAATCACCTTCAAGCCATAAACCCTAAATATACCTTCATAGATATAAAATATGAAATAATATAATGCATGGACAAATTTTTGCAATATCTATGGATAAATGAATTAATCTACAAATTAAATCCTGCCTTAAAACACACACACACACACATATATATATATATAGAGAGAGAGAGCATACATGAACAAAAATGAAAAATAAATAATATATTTAAATATACTTTTTCTAGTTCTTAATATAAAATATATTTAAAGAGTTGATATTATTTTTATATTTGTAAATATTTTCTTAATTTATTTCTATTAATACTTCATTAATAATAATTAAAGAAGAAAGGTAAAGAGAGAACTAAGAAATATAATTATGGTATTTTAAAAAATATATATAATATAAATTAATTTAATTAATTTTTTTAATTTAATAAAATTAGATATAGCATGATAAATCACCAAGAGTAAATTTGAATCTCTTGGCTCCGACGCTGATTCCGTCCAGCGGAAGCCAATCAAAAGTTGGTGAGTTTCCATCACTTATAGCAGTAGAAACAGTGCATGGGCCAGAAACGACAACGTTTTGGCCGAAACTCAACTTGCTAGAGATCATCTCAGAAGAAAGTGGGACCAAACAGTACGAGAATTTCCAATCAATGGAGGAACCAATCTGTGAGACCAACGAAACGGAGCCACCTCCAAGTCCAACAATTCCCGACGTCTCTTCATGAAAACTCCCTTTATTAATAAACCCGCATCCAAACACGGTCTTAAGGAACTCCACTTGGCGGCCTCTGGTTGAGCCAAGTGTGAGCGTCTCAATCGCCACGTCACCAATAGAAAACGAGGAATCCGCATAGATAGCGTTGTGCTAACAGAGATTCGAATCCTCGCAAGTGTCCCATCCTCCGGCGGTACGGCATTGTTCTGAATAGCAAGGAATGTTCTGGAAGGTTCTAGAACTCTTCGGGTCAAACATAGGGGCTGTTTCGTTGTAACAATCCTCACAGGGTTGACATTTAGTCCAAATAAGGTTACTAGGGTGTTCTTGGGACGGGATGAGACAGGATCGGGAAATATCATTCCCGATCCCGAAAAGGGTTTGGGAATGAAAATTTTTTGATCACAATCCTAAAAATTTCCCATCCTAATAAGACAGGAAATTCTCGGGATCGGGATGGGAATTTCCCGATCCCGAACCCCTTCGTTTTTAAAAAAAAATTATATTTTAATTTTTTTTGTTTCTTTTAGTCTAGGATAAATACATAATTTATTTAATATCATATTGTACTAAATTAGTTCAACACAAATATATAATTAGTTCAATACATACTTAAAATTGTCGATTTAGTTACAAAAAGCACAATGACAAGAACAAAAATTAAAATTATTTAATAAATAATAAATGAAATTAACAAAAAAATTATAAGAATAGATCTTACTTTGAAGGTATTATGAATTTTTACATTTTATTTATATTTGATCTTATCTTCTTAAATATATATATATATTTTTTAAATATGTTACTTCCCGATCCCGAAAATTTTTTCCCGATCCTCAAATTTTCCTGTCCCATAAATTTCAGGACAGAAAATTTCTATCTGATTTACTTGGGATCGAGACGGGAAGACTGTGACAGAAAATTGATGCACCCCTAAATGTTACTGCCTGTGTCCAAGACGCCAAAGATCTGGACCGGCAGCGTGCCGATGGAATACGACATGACGTATTCGCCTCGGACAGAGACGACATCGGAATGAACGACGTCATTTAGTGACCGAACGCCACGAGCTTGTGGGGAGAAATGGTTGCCACGGTGCATGGAACGGTGAATGGCATTGTGGAAGCGCTGGAACGGTGTCATTTTGGGAGTGGAGAGTTGTGACGTTGGTGAGTCACGGTGGATGAGTTCAACGGTGAAGCCGCCACGGCTACCATCGGAGGAGGACGCAAAGAGAGATATTGTAAGGAAGAAGGTAATTATGGGAACCGCAGATAGAGTATTACTATTATAAGCTCTTGATGCCATGTGGACATAGATGGAAACGGAGGACCAATCGTTGGTTAATATAGAGAAAATCAAGTGTTCGAAATTAATTACAAATCAATTAACAGAATTTTATCCCCCTGATATTTTTTTTCTTTTTTTTAAAAAAAATCTGTTATCTCCCCTATCCATGATTTTATGTTTCTTTAAAGGTGATATTACACTTTAATCAACATCAAACCGAAGTAATTTTATTTATTTATTATTTATTTTTTGTCCAACAACGTAATTTATTACATATATGAGATATTTATCAATCTATTACACATAACTAGTTTAGATCCCGTGCGATGCACGGGGCAGAGCTGTACGATTGTAATAAAGCATACATTTATTGTTAATGTTTGATAATCTCATTTATATAATATAGAATAAGATTCCGACAAATTTTTAATTGAAACTACACACTTAGAAACATGTGTCCTTAGATGGTTAAACTATATTTTCATTGTATATAATTAAATGCTTAATATTCTATATTTCCCAAAAATTTTACCATAAGTTAGTTTATTGTGTCCACACTTTGCAAGAAAAGGTTTTATTACCTCTAATTTCATTAGATTTAAAACACTAGTCCCAATAGCTGATGAAGAAGCAGGACCATGTAAACCCACAAAACCTTGTGTTTAAAAGTTGAGACTCCAAAAGCAAAATGATGAGTAAACACAAAGTACAACCAAAATATTATAATACATAGTCAATAAAATGCTACTTGTGAAAATAAATTAAGATTAAAGCATACATTTATTCAGTGTGTCCCACAACATACATCACAATCATGATGAGTCACGTATGTAATTTACAACATTGCAAAACACTTTGTTGTAAACAATATTTGTTGTCATGTTTGTTACTTTGTCAGTATTGTCCAAAAGTAACATCTTGAGACCATATTTATGTGTCACTCTTAAAACAGCAACATACAATTGATCATGCATAAAAACAGGTCTTAGAAGGTATAACCCAACTGACATCAAACTTTGCCCCTGGCTTTTGTTTATTGTCATTGCAAAGGATGGCATAATGGGGAATTGGTGACGACACAATGTGAATGGTAATGATATGTCAAATGGTGATAACATTATTCTAGGAATTAAGACCATAAGTCCAACATTGTTACCTGTCATGATTTTTACTTGAATGACATGTCTCTCAAGGTGAGTTAGAATAAACCTTATACCATTACACAGTCTGATTAATTTATCAAGATTGCGCATTAGCATAATGGGACAACTAACCTTAAGTCTCAATTGA
The DNA here is from genome assembly GCA_037074505.1 of Albizia julibrissin. Taxonomy (NCBI): domain Eukaryota; kingdom Viridiplantae; phylum Streptophyta; class Magnoliopsida; order Fabales; family Fabaceae; genus Albizia; species Albizia julibrissin. Next base: position 18,331,730 of record CM073486.1, on the reverse strand, counting down.
TGATTAGGAACCCCAGATATGGAGATAATATTTAAAAATTCCACAAAATGCATAGTAGCGATGGAATCCCACAACACATCTTGCCTAGATACACTATCAGTACTTAAATATATCCTCTCATCACTAGGTAGTCTATCAATAATATAATTGTTAACCTCTTCAACCACAGTCAAACTCGGAGCCAAAATTACACGATCCTTGAAATAGTCACCATCACCCAAATGTTTCAGTAGTTTTGTCTATGTTGAATGTACAATACATTCTAATGGAGATGAAGTAATGTGTAGCAAAAATCCATCCAGTATTGTAGCAAAATATGTAGTGCCATCAACTATTGGAACTGTTCCATCACCAATTGCAACAACCCAATCTGCAAACTCTTTTATATCCATATTAGTTTCCGCTACATCTGAATGCATTAACCTCATATACTTCGTAAGTTTAAAGACTTTACAATGCTACTAAAGGTATAAAGCATTGATTACTGCTAAGACAATGTCCTCTCTACAAACCCTAGGAATAACTGGTAATATTTTCCTTAAATCTCTACCAAGTGCAATGACTTTACCACCAAACAACATTTCAAACGCATCTGGACAGACACGACGACATATATCCTTAAGCGTACGATCTAATGCTTTAAAGCATAATTTATTTGCCATTGACGCCTCATCCCATATTATTAGAGATGTATGGATGAGTAATTCTGCTAGAAGCGAACCCTATTTGATATTGCATACAAAATCTTCATTGATATTTAGTGGATTAGCAAATTGAAAGTGTGCCATTTTACCCGTGGGTAATAACAAAGCTTCAATACTGCTGGACGCCATTGTCAGCATAATTTTTCCATTTCCTCTCAATGACACTGAGGATGTTTTCCACAAATATGTCTTTCCAGTTCCACTATGGCCATAGACAAAGTACAAACCTCCATCCAAAATGTTGATAGCTGATCTAACTGCATCATAAATCTCCTTTTGTTCTTTGATCAAGTTAACAACCAAATGCAAAACTTCCTTCTTCATAGCATCGAAGTCAAAATTTGACTCATCATACACATATCTATTAGCCCTGCCATGATAAGAGGGTGAAGATAGAAATGGAAGTGACTCGTACTCATTAAGACTTCTTCCATTCATGTTCAGAAGATGCTCTATGTCTACCAAGACTGCATTTTCAAGTTTTTTGTCCATAAGAGTTAAGCATTAACAATGACAATAAGGTGAGTGCACACAAACTAAAAGGATAAGAAATCAGGACGAATATGAGTAGTTTAGAATAGTCAAATAGTAATAACAGTACTTTTCTTCAAATTGATTAATTTGACTAATAAACTATTATATACTCTAAGAATACATAACATATGATATTATTAATTAACATATTTAGCTTCACTAATTTGTAAAAAAAAAATACAAATTTTATTTATTTCTGGATTAGAGGGAGTAGTATTTTTTTACAGTAAAATTAAATTTATATATTATGGAATACAATTATGATTGTTTTACATTCTTACCTATCTTTACATAAATAATTATTTAGACCATTGACTGTGAACCCTAAAATATTTTAATCTAGTGGTTGAAAAAAGACACTGATAAGACAATGACAAAAGGACAATAAGAGTAGAAAATCTCAATAAGTATTATATCTTAATATACCAATCAAATCCAAATTAATCGATCAACCAATGCCTAATTAGAATGTAATTTGAAATGATAACATAATTTATTAAATTAAAAAGAACAACTATATGTCATTTAAACTTTTCATATTTACAATGGATCAAAGACCAGCTAAACCAAACTATATACATCCAACACAACAAAATGAGTGTGTACAAAAGCACTAACTGACCATACGAAGTTTTTTTCATATAAAATAACAAATTTTTAAAATATTACTCTATCCAGTCCTAAAAATAAGAAATAGTTGACTTTTTTAGAGAGATTAAAAAAGATAATTCAATTACTCCAGAGTGTTATAATTTTTATCTTTTTCTCCATATTCATTAGTTTTAATAATAAAGTAATATATAGTCTAAGGATACAAACATATGATATTATGAAATAATATATTTAGCTTCATTAATTTGTAAAAAAAAATACAATTTTTCCTTATATTCTAGATCGGAGGAAGTAGTATTTTTTTACAGTAAAATTAAATTTACATATTATGGAATACAATTACGATTGTTTTGGATTCTTACTTATCTTTATATAAATAATTATGTAAAGTATTAACTGTGAACCCTAAAATATTTTATGTAGTGGTTGAAAAAAGACATTGATAAAACAATGACAAAGAGGACAATGAGATCAGCCAATCCCAATAAGTGTTATTTCTTAATATACCAATCAAATCCAAATTAATCCCTCAACCAATGCCTAATTAGAATGTAATTTAAAATGATAACGTAATTTATTAAATTAAAAAAAACAACTATATGTCGTTTAACATTTTCATATCTTCAATTGATGAACGAACAACGAAACCAAACTATGTATATCTAACACAACAAAATGAGTGTGTACAAAAGCACAAACTGACCACAAGACCTTTGTTTTTATATTAAATAACAATTTTTAAAATATTACTCCCTTTGGTCCTAAAAATAAGAAAAATGTTACTTTTTTTTGGAGATATTAAGGAATATAATTAAATTACTCCAAAATATTTTTATTTTTTTATCTTTTTCTCTAAATTAATTAGTTTGACTAATAAATTAATATATAGTCTAAAGATACATAATATATAATACACAACATATTATATGATCAAGTAACTTATTTAACTTCTTTAATCTCTAAAAAAAATTAACATTGTCTTATAGTTAGGAGGGAGTATTGGTTTAATATAGTACATTTGTGAAACTAATTTAGTGAGAACCGTAACAAAAGTTTTAGAAACACATGTTGTTTTCATCTTCATAAAATGTATGTGTGCCATGATTGTGAACCATATGAGAATTATTTGAACACACTGGTGTATAATTGTAAACATTTATAATGTTAATATATTTTGTACATGAACTTATATTATTAATATATGAAAACACAAAAAATTTAGATCAGATTAATTATTGAATTAAATGCATATAAATACGTACGAGTATATAACAAAAAATATCTTACATATATATTTAAGCAGTATAGCTTAATGGGAATAAAATTAAATAACCTTGATATTGTAACTATGAAACAACGTAATTAAAACATAAAATTGTTTAGTGCCTCTCAAAAAAACAATCGATCCGGTTACATTAGTGTTTAAAAATCAAATGAATATTTGGCATGTATTATTTAAAACTAACAGTAAATTTGAGATAAAGAGAAGAAATGTATAGAGAAGACAATAAGAATACCCATGGAACACAAGTTACAGCCTATGCATTATAACTTGTAAAACCAAGTAGACATAAATTGTCATTATTAGAAAGCATGAAATTAATTTGAAACCTATAGGCGAAGTCAACACACCATGATAGGATTATAGGATTATAACACATAAACATCACAAAACCATAAATACGCCACAGCAAAAAAAGGTAAAAAAAAAAAGCCCAACTTCAATATTCACGCCTAAAACAAACGACGGTCCAAATTCATCAAACAGCAAGATATAACCTACGCACATTACTCCGCAAGTACTCTGGAAGCCTATTTGAAAGTGCCTGCCGAAAAACACAAAAAAGGAAACAACCACAGTAAATAAGGAAGGCAATATTCTGACAATGCAAAATGAGAGAGTATAGAAGGAAACGAATAAAGACATCAATCCATGCAATATATTATAAGATTAATAAAGTGAAATTAAAAAACAATAATGAAACAATTATAAATTAATAAACATCAAGCATCAAAACAGAGTAAAAGAATTACCTCATAGAACCATATAAGCTTCACATCCGCCCTACACTTAACGCTATAATCTGGAGTAATACGATCATCTGGATCCATGGCTATATACATGTTATTCCTATGAACGGAACCTCTCCTCGAACAATCAAAACCCCGACAGTACTCTAGGGAAGATGAGATAAGGACGCTCACTAGCAATAATTCTACGACAATGTCAGGAGCAAATGAATACAAGCCAATAAACTTGAACTTTGCTGTGACGCTAGTAATGTTTATTGCATGAATACTAAATATGAGAGACTATCTATGAGTATTAATAGGCAATGGCCCTGAGTGTGCCAAGACCTAGGTTCTCACAAGCATCTGTAAAAGTGGCATAATCTGTGGATCCTAGAGGAACATATTGCTTGCAAATAAATGCTGGATGAAAAACTATATTGGCTTCTTGCAACTAAAAAGTGAATTATCTGAAAGACTGTATCATTAGTTATATAATCATCATTTCTTTAAAAATAGAAGTTGGCCTAGATTTATTCAAAGAAAACAAAAGGTTTGCCCATATTTTGTAGCACAACTTAAAGATCTTTCAGGAAAAAATATAACTTTATAAAATTAGAGAACACTTGTATTTTCATTGTGAATTTGAATGGAAGCCACCGTCAGGAACATGTTATAGTGAGAAATTTAAACCTTGGTTTTCCTTCAATTCTTAGGAAAAACATGAACACGTGATCTCTTTGTTGACAATGAAACTCTTAGAATCTAAAATATTCTAAACGTCACCAGACATTGGTTTTCTCGGACGCATATACTTAATGGAAATATATGCTTACCACAAGAATACTGAGCACAGAGCCGATTAGAGCCATCATAAGCCCTGAAATTATAATAAAAACATGTAAGATTTCATCACACTTCATAAGCATTAACAATTTGATGGAGCATATGGTCTTTACTCTTAAAGTGCCTTTCTTTTGAGAAAAAAGAGGATATAATACAAGATTAGCATGGTATCAATGCGAAATGATGAGGACACTGCTATAGTAATCAGTGCCCAAATTAATTTACCACTAAAGGAAGTACATCCAACACAAACACACACAATTTTAGTGTTTCTCAAACGTATATTTAAAAACTATAGAAGAGCTGTAGATTAATGAAAGCAACTCTATTATTTCCCGTCCATATGATCCTAGCATCCTCCTCCATTCAGAAAGTAATTCTCCCTATGCCATATCATTCGTGAACTAAAACATTTACCCTTTTCCTTTTTAATATTTGCAGCATGGACATACAAAGTATTTGCAACTGCTAATAGACTTAGAAGACAATGTTGCTTCTCTTGCTGTTTCTCTATTAGAAATTTTCCCTCAAAAAGTAGAAGTTTCTTCTTCCGTTGGATTAGCATAAGTTATTTGAATATTAAAAGCCTCCAAAAATAATATATCTACCACAAATAGTTAATAAGAAAACTTCCCTTGAGCATAATGGACGAAAAGAAAAATATCTACAAAAATAACATTTTGTTTAGAAACCGTTACTGATAGGGATTTTATATGATATAATTTTTTGTATTACAAAGATAAAGTTTGTCACTTACCCAAAAAAAGGAATCAGAAAAGCACAACAAACATTAGATATAACAAGCCCTGATCTAAGTGCAATGAAACACCAATAATTATCTGCAATTCTGGGAGGTAGCAACTCCTCTAGACTTCTTGCCAGTGGATTCATCAGCAAAGCATATTTCGTGAACGGGTTAATTACCTGAGAGCACAGAACAATAATGAACTATAATCCCCAAAAACTTTCAAAGGCAAATAACTATTGAAGCTCAAAGATTTCTGACTCATTGTGGTCCACAATGCAACTTTTGAGACAAGGGCACGTGGTGGCATATTCAGCGTTATCTGAGACAAGGTGGCTTCACCAAACATGAGATATCCCATGACTGCAACACCTCCATACATTAAAACACATAGAACAAAACTGAACAAATGAAAACATCAGTGAGTTAATAAGTGGTCTATAAACAACATTAATCACAAACTGAATGTCCTGAGTAGCAAAACCCATATAATTAATGCTGTGGTAAATTTGGTTGTCAGCCATAGACTGGTAAATATTTGCAAAAAAATGAATGTCCTGAGTAGCAAAACCCATAGATACCAATAGCAAATGGTATGCCACTCCAATTCACAGCTTGACCTGTGTGATGGAACCCAACATTGGTTGTTGCCCCAACAAAAAACACACAAATGACAATAAGAATTGTTGCAACAACTCCTCCAGCTGCAAAATTATTCAGAAAGCTCTGGTAAGTGCATGCTGAATTAGGAGCATTTGATAAAAAAGAATAAGTATCCTCAGAATTTGCAAAACCTGAAAGATAGGAGATCACAAGGAGGTCCCTTAATCAAACAGGAGGGAGGACAATAAGTACAGTCAAAATTCCAAATAAGTGCATGGAATCCAATTGGAGACCACCCCAATCCAGGGATGTTCCGGGAAACAGCCTAGTTAGGTTATCTCCTTCTAAAATGATGAATTCGACACAGTATGACTGCACTCAAGAAAAGAAGTCTCATACAGAGTAACAGAACATGGTATTCTTTCATTTCACCAAAAATGATAACAACAGGAAAATATTCATCACTTACATATATATAATTCGGTGTACAAAATTATCTGAAAAAAGATCCAAAAGGGACAATATTAGTAAATACTGAGTTATAAAACCACCATTCTGCTCATTTTAAAAGCAATTTATGTCGGCATATCAGAATTTAGATTAAAAATATCAATGATGGGAGGAATGACATATCACGGAACATATCAAAATCTTCAAATAATCTGTAAAAAGGTCCAAACAAGAAAACATTAACACAGTATCAAAATCACCACTCTGCCTAGTTTAAAAGTAGTTTTTGCCAGCACCTGGGATTTTTCTCACTGATGGATAATACATATAGAATTTACATTAAACACCAATGATTCGTGAGATGACATGACATGGAACGCGTTAAACCCTTAAAATGTAAATAAAACAAGGTATAAATGATAAGGAAGAACAGAAATCATTCAAGAGTAGGCCAAATAAAAGGAGTAGAACATCTCTCACGGACCTAATAGATTTTGAGGAGCACTAAATTATTATATAAAGCTAGAAAAGAGTAAATAAAGGTGTGCGAATAAGTGCCAGAGCCAAAAACAACAAAATCCCAGTTAACACTTCAGATTGCTACATAAGCATTGCTCAGCAATTTATCCTTTTTTAAAAAAAAGAAACAGCAATTAACGTATTTAAATAAATAAGCAAACAAACTCACGGATATGGCAAGACGGCCCGCTCTTACAAAGGCTGCTTCTCCAATATCTGGATATGTCAGGATTCCTTCTCTGCTTTCAAAGCAGTATCTCATAAGTGTGGCTGTGCAACAACATACAACTGCAAAAAGAACCAGCACCAACAAACTTGCGCATCCAGCTTGTTTCACCGTATAGGATGTAGACAGAAGGCCAACTCCAGCCATCACATTAATCCCTGCCAGGTACTGAAGCAACTTAGGGAATTGATTAGCTAGAAAGTGGGAGTTCTTATATACAAAAAATGAACCAGATAGGAAGGATCTTATCATAAACCAAAGGTTAACCTCTCATTCGCTTACACTGTCAACCACGAATGTCGAAACAAATCACTGACTCAGTGCGATGAAATAACGTACCATTGAAAACTATTTGAGTGAGACTACATCCTTGAGCAAGGGTTAATTCTCCAGTAAGTTGCTTTTGAAATGAAAGTCTCTCCAACCGTGACGATTTCTTTCAAGTCCTGCTCAGATAATAAAGGAGTCTTTCCATCTAGGCTTAAACTACTCTTTGAAAGGTTGACAGAACTTTGATATATCAAACTCGGTGTTTGTAGAACAGCCGCTCCAATGTTCGGTGATGCAGCAATTGTGTACGAATCGACAGTCTCTCTGCATTAAGAAATCCAACATTAAAAAAAAAGGCACAGTAAAAGTGGATGACTAGTTTCATCGGTGTTCCACAAGCATTATTTAAGTTGAATTACTTGCCAGGAACGTCCACAAGCATTATTTAAGTTGAATTACTTGCCAGGATCTTTTGGACTATTGTATCCTTTACACTCTCTGGGACTTTATTCCATTTGGAGACATTGTGACGGGCATTCTGGCAAACAATGACGAAAGATGAGTAATGAAATCTTTACGGCCAAGACCAACAGCTACTATTTTTGTGGGATGAATCACAACATCCAACTTTCCATCTCTACTCTGCTCACGCTTCATCTCTACCCCTAACCCCCTTGTCCTTCTTCTTCCCTTTTTCTGTATAGATATGAAATACAACCAAATATATATACTAAACAAAATAAAACAGTTTGATTAAAAAAATTTAAACAGGAAACATCAGAACGGAAACACCAGAACATAGTAAAAGGCTTACCCTATAAAACCATATCAGCTCAGCATCAACCCTACACTCAAAGCAATATTCCAGAATAATGGGATCATCCGGATCCATCGTCACATGCTTGTTATTCCTACGAACAGAACCTCTCTTTGGGCAATGAAAACCTAGACAGTAATGTACTCTAGGAAAGATAAGATAGGGTCGTTCTGAAAGAACATGCCGTACCGATGAAAGCAAGCTTTTAAGCCATTCCCGACAGCACCCAATCAACCGACGACGACGTAACTGCCCCCAGTAATCCCAACCAATCCGCCGAGCAACAGAACAACAAACATCCCTCGCACTGAAAGAAATGACAGAACAAACATACATAGCAAAACAGAACATCATTTATAGAGCTTCCGAAATAAGAACAAACCCGCACACGTCCCATGAATTCCAGAAGAAAACAAACTCAAAGAACCTCCAGAAACCGAAGCCACGATCAGAAAGTGGATCAACCCAATAACCGTAGCTTATTATAACTGTCAATGAGCTGTGGGAATCCAACGACAAGGAATAAATTTCTGTCTTTAGTATGCTATGATGAAAGACAAAAAAAAAAAAAACTGACTGAAAACAGAGACTAAAAGTCCAGAAAGCTCAAACCACCAACCACACGTTCGGGTAGTGGAGGTGAATATTACAGACATGCAATTCAGTAACCGCCAATGCTAAATATGAAGAACATGCTTGAAACTAAAGAACGTGCGAACAGGATAGAGAATCTCGTGATAATCAAACGGTCAGAGATAAGTTTGACAAAAACAGAGGTTCAGTTGGTGCTGACGTGGATGCACAGGAAGCCAGCTTTAAACCCTTCTTTTATATATATATAGATTTGTTTTTCTTTTTGTGTTTGTACATAGATTCTTTAAATCTAATTAATCTAGATATTCTAGATTATCTTACGTGCGTGTTGTATTTTTTTATTAGATATTGATTTTGTATTTGATATAAAATAAATATATTTTGAATTAATGTATAATTATATTATTTTTCAATTAAAAATTGAAAATAAAAAAGATAAAAGGTAAAAAAAAATTTTATAGGTCAAAATATATCTAATTAAATTTAGATTTTCTAGATATAATGTAGATGTATTATAAATATAAGGTTAAAGTATATATTTAGTCTTTTATATTTACTCCAAAGTTCAATTTGATTCTTAAATTTATAAAATGTATTTTTGATCCCTCAACGCTAACACCATTAAGTTATAATTAATGTAGCCCCAACCTCTAGTTTATACCCAAAAACATGAAAGGAGAAAGTACAAAATAAATGAAAACAATAACTAGGAACTCAACTTGTTGAAAAGGAAAGAGAGTCCCAAGTTGCTAATGGAATAATCATAAAAGATAAAACCATATTAAATAAGAGAGAATTCTGGGGAAAAATTCTTAATTTACTCTACAAAGGAGAATTTAGGTAGGTGGATAATGAAAAAGGATGAGGTTACATCTAATAAGGACCCTACATGTTATATTTTTTAGTTAAAAGACCTTAGAAATTCAAATTATTCTAAATAAAATAAAATTTGATTAAATTTATAGACAAGGTATGATTTTTTTCTTCCAAACAAATCTGATTGAAAACTGCCGTAGCAATTTGGTAAAGATTTTCCATCACTATAAGTAAAGACAGGAGGAGGACTTTGTACACATGGTAATGTCATAAAAACAAGTTAGTAATCAAGGCAATCGCCATCTTCCCTTCTCCAAAATTATGTTTAAGAAACATAATATTATTGATCATTCGAGAAACAAACAAGAAAGGAACTGACACAAGCATACGGATATGTATAAGGCGAAACAAGCGGTTTCCAAGTCTTTTGGTGAATTTGAATCATTCTCCTCTCTAGATCCAACATTTAAAAAAAATAGGTAATTTCTGATAGAATTTAAGACTGAATGGAAGGTGTTTGTGACAGAATTCTATCACAAATCATTTTGCGACAAAATTTTGGATATAAGAAATTCCGTAAGTAATAATACCGTTGCAAATCACTTTGCAACGGAATATTACATTATGTGGCAATTGGCAAGGGAATTTATCATGAAAATTCCATGACAAATTGAGACCAAAATTTCTGACGGAACTCTCAATGGCAACTTGTGAGGGAATTTGTCATATAAATTCCATGGAAAATTGAGACGAAAATTCCTATGGCAAATTTGCCTGGAGCTCCACAACATTTTCCGATAGAAACCTCCGACTAACAGCAGCCACATGCACCCATAGCCACCTCACCTCCTACCGCCACATGTCTTAGTCAATTGTCGCATGTCACCCTCCATCGTGTACCATGTGTCAATCTCCGTCGCCCACCAAGTGTCCATAGTACAAATTAGTTGTATTTTGTGACCAAGTTGGGGTTCGAAGCTATGACCTTTCACGCATATGCCAGTGCCTTTGCCAGTTGAGCTAGGAAGAACCTGTGCGATTTATATGTAAAATCATATATATATATACATATACATATACATATATATATATATATATATATATATATATATATATATATATATATATATATGTATTATTAAACATTACAATTTAGTTTCCTTATTTTTTACGTAAATATTATATTTAAATTTTTATTATTAATATCTTTTTTATTTATTTTATTATATATTTTATTTTTATTGTATTTATAAAATTTGTATTTGTGTTATACACACACACACACTAATTTCAATTTCAATAATAAATATGAATTAATAATATTTTTTATTTATATTATAATTTAATAATTTTTTTCAAAAAAATTATATTATAATTTAATAATAATTTGAATTTTAAATTATAATATAATTAATATATAATAATTATATTAATCATTAATTAAATAAATCATAATAAAAAATTTTAAAAATTAATTAATATATATTTTTGACGGAATTTGCCACGAATCAATTCAAATTTTCTGACGGAATTTTCAACAAAAATTTCCCATAGAAAAATTCCATCAGAAATTGTGTCAGAATTTTTACTTGTGACAGAATTTCCTACAGATGTTTTCCGTTGGAAACTTTCCGACGATCTTTGGACAATTTTTGAGTAGGAAACTTTTGTGACGCTTTAATAGTTTAATAAATCTCTAATTTAATAAATCTCTAATTGAGTCATTAACTCAATTTATAATTTTAAAATATAGGTAACATAATTTTAATGCCATCTCTTCTCTCCTTGTTAAAGAGTTTTCCCTAACTTATATTTCCCAACATGTGTATAATTGTATATATCAAAATTAATTTTAATATAACAAAATATGATTCATCTATAATTTAAATATATTAACCACCACCATCAGTATAAAGACGTACAATATTTTGAACAAAGAGATCGTTTTATTAACAAGAACAATTTTTTTTCATAAAACTTATAATACATGCCACTATAAAAGGATATATTTTAGTAAATATATTAAGTATGCATTTTACTATATTTCACATACCCACACACACAGAGGTTTCTTGGAAAGTTTTGCATTAAAGTAAACATTTTAATGAAATTTTAAGTGTCTTTTGCATCTTTTTTCTAAAATATCCACACAAGTATATGAAATTTACACCCCTTGTCAAAAAATAGTAATTAATATTACTAATTCATATTAAATAATGAAAAACTTAAAAATTCAAATATTAACTAAATTATTTTCTAAAAAATCACATTTATGTGTTAAGAAAAATCGTTCTAGTTTAGGCTAATGTTAGTAAAAATGAGTTTTATTTTAATTCATTTTTGCAAAGTGAAGTTGGTATGGGTTATGCTTTCTTTATTTTTTTTATATTTTTTTTGGTTTTGTATCACCTGGTAAAAATAACTATATTATTTAAAAAAAATCACATTTATTTTTTAATCATTAATATCAATTAATTGATTTTCAATTAAAAATTATTTAATTGATATCAATGATACTATCATGGCATGACATGCTTGAATTATTTTTTTATTATTCTCTTAGAAAAAAATTCATTTGATTTAACATATATTAATGTTGATATATAGAGCTATAAAATCATAAAGCAATAATATTTTTTTAAGAGGGAAGAAAAGAGAGGATGATAAAAAAGATAGGAGAAAAAAGATGAGAGACATTAAAGCCATTTTACTTAGATTTTAAAATTCTAAATTGAGTTAATGACTCGATTAATGATTTATTGAATTTACCATCTTTATTTAGAATTTCTCTATTTTAGAAAGCTTTGTATAGGATTTTCCCAAATTATTAACATAATGTATTTTAATAATAAAATAATTAATATATAATAAATAGATTAATCATTAATTAAATAAATCATAATAAAAAAAATTAATTAATACATATTTCCTACGGAATTTGCCACGAATCAATTTTGTCAGATTTTCTGACGGAATTTCCGTTAGAAATGTTGCGTTAGGATTTGTGATGGAATTTGCGATGGAAATTTCCCATGGAAAAATTTCGTCAGAAATTCAGTCGCAAATAACAATTCCGAAAAAATTTTTGACGGACTTTTTCTGTGGGAAATTTCCATTGAAAATTATGTCTCTTTGGATGACGTGCCGGCCCATTTAGGCCTAAGTCCGTCAAGGGTCAAGCTTATGATTTAAAGCCTTTAGAAGGAGTCGAGTCTAAAAGAGCCAAACCTATAGGCTTAAATAGGCCAGCTTGTTTAAGCCTGTCAATTTTTTTTAATTTTATTAAATGACTACAATTGAATTTTTCTTTAAGAAATATTTTTAAAAATTGGAAATATTTTTAAAATCATATAGTGTTGTTATTTGAATGTTTTAAAGGAAAAAATGATTATATTCTTATTAGAAAGCTAAAAGAAGCTTGTTGATGACATTATAATTAGTTAAAAGTCTTATAGTTGTTTTTTTAATAAAAAGTTATTACTTAATTCTTTAGAATATTTCATTTGGTTCTTAAATTTCCCCCCTAAAAATTTCCTCATGAAATATTGAAAGAATCATTTTTTATTGATATAAGGTAAATAAAGAGAACACTTTTTTAATTGTATTTGAAGAAGTTTGAATATTATGCAAATTATATCAAAAAGAGAAACTAATAATAGATATTAAAAAAATGAGAAAGTAGAGTCTCTATTTCATGAAGAATTTTGTTTTAAGGCAAATATTTACTTATTCTATTTATAAAAAAATATAAAATATTTAATACTTTAAAAATATTTGTCTTAAATTAAAAAAATTTAGTGTTTTAATATAATTTCTTTAAAAAATTGATTTTTTTTTTGGGTTAAAAATGAGCTTGAACACCATAGGCCGAGTCTGAACCCAAATCTATGAGTATACTGGCTGAGCTTCATAAAAGGAATTTTTAAGGGAGTCAGGCCTGTTTAGGCCGGCCCGTTCCGTTTTCCCACTTTTACTCCTTTCGGCTACTGGGCAAACAATCTTAAAAATCCTAGAAACTCCACAATATGATTGAGACAGCTGTTTCTACAAGACGACATTTTGCTAGCGTCTAACAACACCAGAGAAAGAACAAGTCGACATAGATATACAAAGGACCGGTACATATTATTTCAAATCCAAACCAAAGAGAGATCCATCCACCTACATACCGGCAACAAAAACGATGGTTGAAAGGGAAAACGTGAAAAACAAAATACCTAACTACACATGATGAAGACAAATCTGGTGAAAGCACTGAGGATCTTACACCGGTGACAGAGGGGAGCAACGAGGACTGGTGAGCACAAAGACGATGACGATCGGCGAGCATAGCAATGAGCCGATGACTAAGAACTCGTTGGCGACGACAAGCTGACAAGTCACAAATTTAAGTCGCGATCGCAAAACGCCTGGGGGAACGGGCGGGCAACCCTCACCTTGTTCCTTCAATTTTACCTAGGGGAAAGATAGTAATTGGCTAATTAAATTTTATTACCCTCACCGTCCCTGGGGACATGCTAGTAATTTTAAGATTTTCTAGGACCGGAGTGTAATTTTTCCGCCCTTTAACCCTAAAAATAATTATTGTGGGGCCTATAAAACAAAAGGTTAAAGGATGTTTGCATTAATGGAGCTCATGGCATTTTCCCCCTCAAGTAATATATGTGGTGCTTGACACACATATAGGAAAGGTGTATAGTTGTTTTTGCACCTTCACCTAATATATATTCTATAAATTTAATTTAGATATTCTAGATCTCATTGCGTGTTATGTTTTTTATTTGATATAAAATAAATATAGTTTTTAGTTAATGCATAAATATATTGGAAAAAGACACATAAAAACCAATACAAATAATAAAGGATAGAAAAGTGTTTCCAATTTCAAAAACCTTATAACATGCTAGTATTCTATTTGTCTTTTACAAAATTAAAAGGAAATGACACAAATACTTTTCACATAATTTTTTGAAAAAATTATATTGAGGTCCCAAACAAGAAATAAAATGAAGAAATGGTCCCTCGAAATCGCAAAATAAAAAATTTGTTCCAAGGAATTGTCAATGGAGCCCCTCAAGTTGCCAATTAACAATTTGAGGGGCTCCATTAACAACTCTTTGGAACCAATTTTTTATTTTACGATTTTGAGGAACCATTTCTTTGTATTTTTAGTTGTTTGGAACTACATTGTAATTTTCCCTAATTTTTTTAAAAGGTAACCTTTACCCTAGTAGGCGATCATTGACCATCGCCAGCCAGTCACCACCTACAACAAACGGTCGTCAGCCAGTGGCCAATGACATACTCCGCAGGAGTTTTGAATAATTGATCGTTTTTAAATTGATAATTGTCACTTTCATATATGAAATTCTTATTTTCAAATCCAGGCTTGGTAAACCTATATCAAGTCTAAGAATTAAACCATGTATGCCTTTTCATTTTTACAAGTAGTAATTTTAAATGGATTGCTGTCATTTTTATATCCAGAGTTATTCATTTTCAAATCAACAAAAGCTTAATAAAGGAACTGGGAACAGTGAACCAAAGGAAAAATTCATCATCAACTTCACCATCGAGCCTCACCATCTCCGACTACCATCACCATCTTCAATTACCTTCTTTTTCACCACCGGCGTCTTCTCCACTATAAGAGAGGAAGCGGACTTTCAAATCTAGCTAGGACCTAGAGAATGTGTGACACCCTACTTTCCAATGCTGCAACTGAGCATAAATGAGTAGTGAAATCGATTGTGGAACCAGGAACTACCCAACGTTCAATAACGTTTATAAATCCTCACTCTCAACTCAGGATTTGAACCTAACGTTGAGAGGGTTTTCTGAAGGGTAGAATACTTTAAACACATTTCCAATATATTCACTACATCACTAATACATCACCGGCTCTTAGTTTAATTACAATCAGAGTATGTGAGCGTTTTACTTTAAATAAATTAAGAGCTATTCTATTAAAGCCATTCTCTGCTAAACTCATTCATTTATACATTCATATACGTATACATCAAATGTATAACCACAAAGCTAATACAACCTTTTACACCAAATACAAATAGTAGCGCCTCGCACTACGCTCTTCACCTCACCTCTGCAATCTTTCTTCATGCATATCTCCCTGCACCGTTCAACTTGTCTAAATGGTTGGTTGGGAGGAGTGAGATTCGAGAGAATCTCAGTAACAAACATTACCACTATGCATGCAAGATATATATGAATGCATGATATGCTTGCCTACACTATTTCATGCCAACATAATGACATGCTGCATGCTCGATGTTATGACATACATATGGCCATTGTACAAATATAACAGAGCTTCAACCAATAATACATGTTCCACACAAATAGGCAAAGCAGTCATATAATCAACGCAAGATATACATATCACATACATGCAGAAAAGGTAAGTTCACTACCTCTCGGACTTTATGTTCTTCTCTTTTTGTCCCTTGATCCGCCAACCATTGATTCTTCTTTATCACTTCATGGCCCTAGGCAAGTGATAACATCATTAGAGCCATGAAAAGTAAATGCTCAATGGCCCACATTAGCCCTAAAGGCTTACTTTTACCCTTGGAGTTCATACCAATTACATTGGTGTCCTTAAGTCTTAAATTCACATAAGACATAAAGCTGATAGATTTTTCACCAAACTTTGAAAAATCACACTTAACTCTATAGAACTCCAATTGAGGTGATTCAAAGCCCTATTTGAAGAACTTTAAGTGTAGCTTTATATAAAAATACTTTGGTATGAATATTATTATCATACTTTTCCCAGAAATTCGGCAAACAGGAACTATTCCAGATTTCATTCTAGAAACAGGGCACAACTTCAAAAATTCATATCTCATAGCATACTTGTCAAAAAATTACAAAATACCCACAAAATTAAATCTCTACATGTCTAATTTAAGCCTGAAAAATTTCAGAATTTTTCGACAAGATTTACCATATGAAATAGCTTGAACAACATCACTGTTCAAACAGGGCAGAATCAACAACATGAACAACCCTATTTCATAAATTTCCAAATTCATATACAAGCATCCAAAAATCATGAACACTTGCATACCTACACAATTTTTCCTCCTAAAGCCAATGGATGCATCAAAATCATCAAATTCTAACTCCTCTTCCACGACATCACAGCACAGAAACAATAATTTAGAGTTCCCGGAAAGAGTTTGTTGGTTTCTCATTTTCTTTGGCTTAATCATTTCCTTTCTACTTCTAATCAAATGATTAGCTATTTAAACACTCATTAGACATGATTTACCCATTGAAAACACTATTTTTTTATAAGAATGAATAGTACCCAACTTCCAATATACTCATCCAAACAACACATCAATTGATTAAAAATGAAGCTCATGCTTACTTTTACCCGTTTCCGCAAAAGGTTCGGAATTTCGGCAACACTCCGGCCAGTGAGACGGCGCCAACCACCTCCAAATAAAAATCCAAAACCGTAGAAATGAAGCTTGCGATAAGTAAAAGAAGTTTCCTAAAAGGTACTTTGAGAGAGGATGCCGTTTCGGTAGTGTTTTGACACCTTAAAGTTTCTCTCACTTCCTTTCTCCATTTTCGTTCTGCTTCATTCTCTCTCTTCTGGTCTGATTTTTGCGTGAAAATGCTGAGGAAGATGATGATTTCATGATTAAATGGGGTGTTAATTAGCTTTGCCAAGTGTTAGCTTTTGATTCACCTAAAAATTGAATTTTCGCCTATAATATCCAATTTGACAGAATTTTCATTAAACTTTGAAAATTCATATCTAATTGTGTAGATATCCAATTGGGGTGGTTCCAAAGGCTATGAGACCCTTATTGAGTCTAGTTTAAATGAAAAATATAATATTTGGCCAATTGGAAGCTCACTCTCCCCAGAATTTTAATCTTTGGATGCTGCCCCAGAAAATAGTTAATTTCGCTAGGCTAACTTCAAAAATTTATTTCTCTTTGTGTACTGCTCCAAATGACTCATATGACCTATAAAATTAAATCTTAATAAGTCTACTTTCATTCTGGAAAGGTTCATAATTTTTCACCATCATTTATCCATAAAAAAATATCACACAATCACCATTGCTACACTGTGAATTTCACCGTAGCAACACTACTTTGTGTTCCACTTATTATATTATGTGTGACCTCTAATCGCTTTATTTTAATATTCCCCGAGCTCTTTAATAACCCCAAGGATATAAATAAATTTTTAGGGAATTTAAACATGCCTCATAGGGACATTTGCTAAATCGGGGTTTAGCAGTCCACTTGATCCAGGCTTAATCTTATACCTTTAGTTCCAAAATTCAGGATATGGAGGTGCTATTTTGGAATGAAAGGCAGAGGGAAGAGGAAATTGGACCACCATCGATGGCACCGTCTAGATTCTTTACCTCCATCTTCTTCTTCGTTCTCACATACCACCGTCACCTAAGATTGTGCCCTCTCACTCCACCACTTCCAAACGAACTTGGATGACGGTGATGGTGTTTTCGTTGGGAATCTTCTCAATGACGGAGTTTCCTCCCTAGGTATATGCTTGATGATGCTACTGGAAGCTAGATAAGTGGGAAAGGGATGGAGGACATGGTAGTAGTGAAGAGAAATTGAGATGGGAAAACTATGGAGGTTGTAGAGAAGTACAATATGAATGAAGAGGACGATAACGAGGATCCTTAAGCGAGGTCTTTGATGAGAGAAAATGACATTCAAAAGTGAATTGAGGGAGCTCTTACTGTCAAATAGTTCAGGAATTCTAGGTCTTTGGTGAGGTTGGGGTTTTAGCGAGTAATGAGTTGACAGATGACAATTTTTTCATTTCATTTTAATTTCATAAAAAAAAAATTGGAAACTCACATATTATAGGAAATACTGATTTTTATGTGCCTTTTCCCCTAAATATAATAGTTTTTCAATTAAAAATTTGAAAATAAAAAAGTAAAAAGGTAAAAAATTAATAAAGTTGTCAGGTTGAAATCCTTCTATTTAAATTTAGATTGTCTAGTGTAAGATGTATACACTATTTTTTTTTCCTATTAATAAGTATATTTTTTCCAACTATTTATCAGATCATTTTTTAAAAGAATTTTGGTCATTATTATGAGCGTTACATTTTTATCCTTATTAATGGTAATAACTTTTAGGTAAAGAAGATAGAGGCAAAAAATACTTATCTATAAATGAGGGAAAAATTGAAAATTTTTATCAATTTAATCAGTCCATATTTAATTTATGGAGTTAACTAACTCTCATTTATATATGATAATTAGGCAATTTTGATTTATAAATAGGATAAAGTGGTATATTATAAATATTAATATCCTTAAAGAGCTGCAAAGAATCTGGAGTTTTGAAATACTATTAGTATGAATGTATGACTTGCTTAATTTGCAAAATTATGGAATCATTCATCATTATACTACCAATCAGAATTTATTGTCCCTAGTTGTCTTTTGAATCTTGCAAGTTGGATATCACTGTTTTTGCATCTAATTAATAAGGCTGACTCGTAAGTATTTTGTTTTAATTGTTGTGCGAAAATTAGTAATAAGAACTTAAGAAGTTGAGTTTATATCATTTTTTACATCTTCGTTGACTTTTTGGGTTTCATCACATTATGATTACGGGAGAAAATTAGAAAAGGAAGACTAAAAAAGGAAGGAAAAATAGATCGATTTTTTTTTTTTGTCAAAAGATATTAAAAAAAGAATCTTTTCTGCCACAAACTCAAACTGGATTTGTATTTAAAATTGGATTTATTGGGAAAAAATTAAGCGAGTTTAGAGATGGAAAAAATACTACTAGGAGTCTAGAATTAAAGAATTTGGGGGTTTATTTCTTGGACGGAAAAAATATTTAGAGGTGGTAATATCTATGTTGAATCAGATTCAAGATATTTATAGATTGTTTGAGTGTAATTTAGATGGTGTATCTTCTTATATCATTTTTTATTTTGATATAAAATAAACACAAATTTTAAATGAATGTTACGTACAAAATTTTTTTTAAAAAATAGTAACATCAAAATCTTTCAAATTAATTTTAGATATAAATATCCTTAAATATGTGCAAATTAAAGAATCTGGAGTTATGATAAATGTCATTTGTTGTAATTTATGGTGTTTTTATTGTTTTGAAGGTCAATATTCGTTTAATGGTGTTTACTTGTAATTTGTGAGAATCAAATCTAACGAGAGATGGAAATGTATTTTGGCAAAAATCATGGTATCATTGGGGCGGGAATTTCTAATTTTCTCAGTGCTAGGTAGTGCCCTGTGTGTGTGTGTGTTTTTTTTTCTTTTTTCTTTTTTCTCTTTTAAATTTTTTGGCCCTTCGTATACTGTTTTAGTTTTAGTTTTCCTACACGTTGTTTCTATTTCTGATGTAGAAGAGTTGTTGTTTCTATGTCTGATATAGAATTATCAGTACTGAGTTTTGACAATGAATGAATGAAATCATCAGATATTGCTAAAAAGTTACGTACGTAAACGTTACATCTCTTACAAATTGGTCAGATTACCATAATCAATTAATAATTCTGGCCGAACTGGCCTCTTTAATATCTTGATAAATGCCCATTCCTTCTAGTTATAGGGTTCGGATTTTCCACAGAAATTTTATTTGAACCATTCATATTATTATATATATTATTGTTGCTAAATTCGGGAATTGACTTTATTAATTAATATTTTTAAATTTTTTAGCTTATAAAATTATGTCAAGTCACTTTAAACTTATGCTAATTATAATATACCATAAAAATAATTAATTAGTAACAGAATTTAGTAACATAATTTCTTCATCAACTAAATAGTGGTAGTGTATTTAAAGATGGAATCGTCCAATTCCGTTGTTCAATTCTATCGTTAATCCATAAGTGGATTTGGTGATATTACCTGTTGATTCTCCATATCACTTTTTTTTTAACCTATTATCTCACTGATTTTATATATTTTTTAAAGGTGATATTACACTCTAATCACCATAAAATTAAATCAAAGTAATTTATTTATTATTTATTTTTTGGCCAACAAATTAATTCATTACTTTTGAGATATTTCTCAATTTTTTTGACCAGAAGAGATATTTTTTCAATTTATTACATATGATATGGTTTTATGCCAGACATATGATATGTTTTGCTTTATTTATTTATTGCCCTCAAAGATAATTTCTTTACTAAAAATCATAACAACATCATATGATATATATATATGTTTGTGTGTGTATACAACTATTCAGATTCTACAAATATAATTAATTTAGTTATTCTAGATCTTACGAGAGTGTTAAATTTTTTATTTGATATAAAATAAATACGTTTTTAATTAATGTATAATTATATTAGTTTTTCAATAAAAAAATAAAAATGAAAAAAAATAAATAGGTAAAAATCTTTTTAATTAAATTTAGATTATACGGATAAAATATACATATTTTATAAATATAAATATCCTTAAAGATATGCAAAGAATATGGAGTTAATAAGTACGATCAGTAATTTAGTATTATGAATTCCTTTAATTGGCAAAATTACGGAATCATTCTTTGGTGCATGATTTCTCATGTGCCGCTCTGTTTTTAAGTATGATTTTTTCCATCTCTGATTCGATCAAAACCTAGTAGTAGCTAGCTAGGAACATAGATAATAACAAACCTAGTTAAAATAAACCTAATTTCCTTAAATTATAAAGGTCCCCGATCTAATTAATCACGCCATGGTGGAGCAATCCATGGGCTGGAACGAAACAGTCTTCTTCTTAACATCATAACCAACCAGAAAATTGGACTGAACAATGTTGCCAAAGATGGAACCAGGAGGATATCCCTTGAAGGCGAAGCAAACGATGTCATCGGAGACCTGAACGAAGGTGTTGAAAACGTTTAACTTCAAATCTGCACCTCTGAAATGAACAGTAATGGTGGGAGCTGCAAATGAGTTATCAGAAGGCAGTTTGTAGCAGAGATTCAATAGATCTTGATCAATCCTGACACGTTCCAGATTCATTTGTGATGCGACTTCAGATTCCAGGTTCGAATAATGAACTGGGCGCAAAAGTGTCAATGTTGTTCCGGAATCAATGATTATGTTTCCCTTTGCGACTGGTCCACGTACACCTTCATTCACATGCATGCTGTAACACCTTATTTTCTAAAGCCTTTAAATTAGTTTAAATATATAATGGTTTTAAACCTGAAACCAAAATAATTTAAGTTCCAATTTAAGACAAAGTTTAATCTTATATTTGTATAGGATTTTAAAAAACGTTTTAAAATAAATATGTATGGTCTAAATTTTAGTTTGTAAATTCATTATCTTTATCAGTTTTTTTTAAAAATATTTTATTTAAAAGAACGAGAATTTTCTATCTATAGTTCGTGTCGTGATGGTTAACTTATGGGTTTCTGGATACCAATACGTTATCGAAAGTCTAGCGTACGGATTACAACGTATACAGTCTGCATCGCGAGTACTAGTACTACTATCGCTACTACAACTACTTATAAATATTTTACAGTCATCCAAAATAAAATGATAACAAAACAGTCCATAATTTATTTGCCTTTTCTTCATCCGTTTATATTACCTTCTTGCCCTTAGAGCTGGACACCTTTGCTGTATATCATTTGTTGAAAAAGGGGTGAGATTCAAAACAATCTCAGTAGTACACAGATCATTCATATAATATGCAAATACTAAGCATGTAAAACAAAATCATCAAACAGCACAACTTACAGAAATGCAACACATAAAAGGGCCTAACCGGCCCCTTATCACAGACTCACAGTGCTTGAGATTCACAATCTGGCTGCCCAGGGCCTCTGCCCCATACAAGGTACAGTCACAAGCTTTCTGTCTCAAACCTACCTGGCTTAAGACGCCCCCGGGTAACTACCGGTGTAACTTGTACTTACGGGTCTTACCGCCTATGGACTATCTGTCCCACACATATACAGATGATATGGTACACATACATGGCATCACATATGATATAAGAGATAAGGTACTACCTGACAGTCTTTCCAAATTTGGTTCCTGTTCTCAGTCTCTTAGGCGTCCCGGGCAAATGTCAAATCCTATAATTTATAATTTACGGACAGACGAATTATTACTTATTCCAAAATAATTTAAGACACTTTGGTAGGTTATCATTATAGCTAATACCTTAATTCCAATAGGTATTTAATGGACTCATACCAATCTAAGTATTTAATTTAACCCTTAGAGTCCCAGTTATTTCAAAAATACCCTTACTTTTTATTTTTTTTCACTATAACTCAATTCTGTCAGAATTTTCAATAATCTTTGAAAATTCATATCTTGGCCTAGAAATATCCAATTAAGGTGGTTCCAAATTCTATGTGTCACTTATGAAGTATATTTTAATAT
The DNA here is from genome assembly GCA_037074505.1 of Albizia julibrissin. Lineage (NCBI taxonomy): Eukaryota > Viridiplantae > Streptophyta > Magnoliopsida > Fabales > Fabaceae > Albizia > Albizia julibrissin. Next base: position 18,308,571 of record CM073486.1, on the reverse strand, counting down.
AAAAATACTTTTAACTATCACATATCCATGAATAATTCCCAGTTTTAAATTTGTTTCGCACTGCCAGAAAATCTTTCCAGTTTCAGTAGCTTAACTTCTAAAATTCATAACTAAATATTTAGAACTCCAAATGGGATGGTTCAAAATCCTATATTATCATATTTAAATATTTTTTCAGGGAAAAATATTACCATTTATAAATTATAGCTACAAAATTTCCAAAATTTCGTCAAACCCCATCTGTACCAGAAAACGTTCCAGATTCATCATCTAACTTTAAAAATTCATATCTCACTATTTATAAACCCAAATGATACATATTATATATAAAATTAAAGCTTAATATGTCTAATTTCCTTCTGGAAACTTTCATAATTTTTGGACTAGGTTTGGGTACCGAAATTTATTTTACAACCAATATGATTTCAGAGAAACTAACCGAACAGCAACCCCTCTTATTTTCTAAAAATTCTAGACTTATATATAATCATCCAAAAATCAAAACCACAAGTATTCCCACATAATTTTTCGTGTAGAATTGATTGGAAACCTCAAATTTGACAAATTCTCATTCCTTCTTCATGCACTATTTTTCCCAAAACAAAACCTCACAAGTCAACAATTCATTATACTAGGTTCTTATGCTTCCCAAATTACCCAAAAATAGTCTTAAATCAACTAGAAAGAGTTAAGAATATGGGAAGGAAACTCACCTATATTAGGATATGGAGTTGTATGTAGAATTTGTAATCACTTCTTCCTTCCTCTGGTAGCACTGATCCTCTTACTTATCTCTCTCTCTCTCACTCACTCTCTCTTTTCTTTTCCTTATCTTCCGAAAGTGAAGTGATGAAGAGGTGAAAGGATTTTTTTTTAAAAAATGAAAGGGTGTGTGTGTGTGACACATGGGTGATTAATTAATTAATAAGTGATTGTGTGTGAGAAATGAATGAAACATGAGGGAGTGTGTTTATTTAATGTGTGTGCGTGTGTCTCATGTGAAGCAAGGGAAAAAAAAGGGTGTGTGTGTTTTAATAATATATATATAGGTATATTTTTATCCTATTAATTACACACACTATGTATTAATTTTTCTCTTTGTCTAATTTAAGATTCCTTAAATTTCATAGCTTCCATAATTTAGCTTACTATCTAACTCCCATAAATTAGTCCTTAGCCTTTGAATAAATTTTGGTATGTTACAATTCTCCCCCCGTAAAATAAATTTCGTCCTCGAAATTTGTTACACTTCTTGAGATATAAACTCAGGGTAACATTTCTTCAGATTCTCTTCAACTTCCCAAGTTGCTTCCCTTGGAGACAGTCCCTTCCACACCACTTTCACGAATGGTATGCTTTGATGTCTGAGTTGCTTTTCTTGTCTGTCAATGATTTGTTCTGGCTCAGCCTCATATGTGAGATCATCTCGCATATCCACATCTTCATATTCCATAATATGTTCAGGGTCTGGTTGGTACTTCTTCAACTGTGAGACATGAAACACAGCGTGCAGTCTACTTAAGTTTGGGGGTAAGGCTATTCGATATGCTACTGGCCCAATTCTTGCCAATATTTCAAATGGACCAATGTAACGTGGGCTAAGCTTTTTCCTTTTGATTGCCCTACCGATTCCGGTAACAGGGGATACCTTCAAAAATACATGATCTCCCACTTCAAACTCTAGAGATCTTCTCCTTTTATCAGCATAGCTTTTCTGTCTGCTTTGCGCTGTTAGGAGCCTCTTTTTAATAGTCCTGATTTGCTCTGTGGTTTGATCTACCAGATCCGGCCCATATAGTCTTCGTTCATTTAATTCTGTTCAGCATAGGGGTGATTGACACTTTCTACCATACAATGCTTCATAAGGAGCCATTTGTATACTCGCATGATAGCTATTATTGTAAGCGAATTCAGCGAGTGGAAGGAAATGATCCCAACTTCCCTTGAAATCCAATACACATGCTCTTAACATATCTTCTAGCGTTTGTATAGTTCTTTCTGATTGTCCATCCGTCTGTGGATGATAGGCCGTACTGAATTTCAGCTTCGTACCTAGAGCTTCATGTAAAGCTTTCCAGAATCTTGATGTGAATCTGGGATCTCGGTCGGAGATAATACTCTTCGGTGTACCATGGAGTCTGATTATCTCCCGTATATATATTTCTGCTAACTTCTCTGGGGAATATCTGGCATTAATGGGTATGAAATGTGCCGTCTTGGTGAAACGGTCGACAATTACCCAAATGGCATCATAGTTTCTAATTTTGGGTAAACCCATCACTAGATCCATAGTGACACTTTCCCACTTCCATTCTGGAATTTCTGGACTCTGTAGAAGTCCTGGTGGTCTTTGATGTTCAATCTTCACCTTCTGACAAGTGAGACATTGGGCCACATACTTGGTCACATCGCTTTTTAGCCCTGGCCACCAGTACATGGATTTCAAATTGTAATACATCTTAATCATTCCTGGGTGAAGCGTGTAACGACTCTTGTGTGCCTCATCCAGGATTTTCCGCCTTAAATCAGCCTTTGGTGGTACATATATTCGCTGTTTGTATCTGACCAATCCACTTGGCGAAAGATCATGATCATGGGTTTCACCTTTTTCAATCATCCCTTGGATCAACTGGGCTCGTTCATCTTGCATTTGAGCTTCTTCAATTTCTGCTCTCAGATTGCTTTCTTCCTGACTAACACTAAAATTAGCTAGGAGTACTTCATTCGGTTTGTTTGCATTCAGAAATACTTGATTTGTCAAGTTTAGATCCCTGAATTCCTCTAACAATTTTTGTTCTTGGACCATCATGACTGCTACTTGCACCGCTTTTCTACTCAAGGCATTAGCAACAACATTTGCCTTTCCTAGATGATATTTAATCTCTAGATTATAATCTTTTAACAACTCCATCCAGCGACGTTGTCTCATATTCAATTCTTTTTGATCATGTAGATACTTGAGGCTCTTGTGGTCACAATACAACTCTACAGTACTACCATACAGGTAGTGTCGCCATATTTTCAATGCAAACACGATTGCCGCAAGCTCCAAATCATGAGTGTGATAGTTCTTCTCGTGAGGCTTCAGCTGTCGAGAGGCATACGCCACCACTCTGCCCTGCTGCATAAGGACACATCCCAATCCCTGCTTACTAGCATCACTGTAAACCACATAGGGCTTACTGGGATCTGGAATAATCAGTACTGGTGCGGATGTCAACCTCTCCTTTAGCTCCGTGAAGCTCCTCTCACATTTGGTATCCCACACATATGTTTGATTCTTTCTCGTGAGCTTTGTCAACGGCATGGCGATCCTGGAGAAATTTTGAATAAATCTCCGGTAATAACCAGCAAGACCCAGAAAACTGCGTATCTCTGTTACAGTTTCTGGCCTCTTCCAGTTTAGTACTGCCTCCACCTTACTAGGATCCACAGAGACTCCTTCTTGTGAAATTACATGGCCCAGAAATTTAACTTCTGAAAGCCAGAATTCACATTTACTCAGTTTGGCAAAGAGTTGCTTTTCTCTCAGAATTCTCAGCACTATTCTCAAATGCTCTTCATGTTCCTCTTTACTCTTAGAGTATATTAAGATGTCATCAATGAAGACTACCACGAACTGATCTAGATATTGACGAAAAATTTGATTCATGTAATCCATAAACACAGCAGGTGCGTTGGTCATTCCAAAAGACATCACCAAGAACTCATAGTGTCCATATCTGGTTCTAAAAGCTGTCTTCGATACATCCTCAGCTTTTACTCACAACTGATGGTAGCCCGATCTCAAATCAATCTTTGAGAATACGCTAGAACCAGATAGTTGATCGAGAAGATCATCAATCCTGGGGAGTGGATATTTGTTCTTGACGGTCACCTTATTCAGCTCCCGGTAATCAATACATAACCGTAGGCTCCCGTCCTTCTTCTTAACAAACAATACTGGAGATCCCCATGGTGAAACACTGGGTCGTATAAACCCTTTCTCTAGTAATTCTTCAATTTGCTTCTTCAGTTCTGCCATTTCATTTGGTGCCATTCGGTAAGGAGCTTTGGAAATAGATCCAGTACCCGGTATAATTTCAATGGCGAACTCAACTTCTCTTTCTGGAGGTAATCCACTAATGTCTTCTGGAAATACCTCAGGAAATTCATTCACTACAGGTATACTCTCAATCATTACATCTGATTCTGCCTGAACTGAGAATAATATCAGATACCCCTGACACCCTTTTCTCAGACACTTCTCAGCTTCAGCTACGGAGAGAAAATTCAGGTTAATGCTAGCATCATTGCCTTTATGTGGTTCAAGATATTCAATTCTCTTGTTACCACAATCCAGCAACACATTGTTCGCCGTTAGCTAGTCAATGCCTAGAATAACTTCCAGTTTGTGGAGTGGTAGATAGATCAAATCTATCACTGACTCCCGCCCCGCTACATTTATAATACAATTCAAACAAGCATATGAAGTAATAGCTCTAGCACCCATCGGTGTAGATACAACCAGATCATACGGTAATTTATGCACATTTAGCCCTAACTCTTTAGCACACTCAGAGGAAATAAACGAATGACTAGCACCAGAATCAAATAAGGCTTGTAATGTGGTACCATTAAGAAGGATTGTACCTTGGATCATCTCTGGAGATTTCTGGGCCTCCTCGTGGGTCATCGTAAATACTCTCCCTTGAGTCTTGGGCCTGGGCTCTACTGCCCGCTGTTTACATTCACTAGCAAAGTGACCCGATTAATGACAGATGTAACAGATTATCTGTCTATCACACGTTCTGCCAGGATGCACCTTACCACATCGAGAACATGTTGGAGCTGTAAAGGACCCCTGATTTCCACGGTTATCTGGCCTGTAAGATCTCTTATCATTTCCCCTGAATGATGATCCCTGACCCTTCCGTTTTTGAGGAAAACTTCCCCGAGTAGGCCCACTGTGGTTGCTGGTATTCTTAGCTGGATTTCGATCTCGCAGGTTGTACTCCGTGATCCGGCATTCTTCTACTGCTTTGTTAAAATTTTCAAATTGTCGGGCGGCTAACCGATCTTTCAGGTAACGCTTCAACCCTCTGATCAGTAGATCTAAGCTCCACTGCTCACCTTCTTTGTTTCGCATGTAAGAGGAGTAACGGGACAAGCGAGTGAATCGAGAGAGATATTCATCGAAGGTCTCATCTTCACCCTGTCGGATAGATAAGAACTCTGTCTCTTTTTCGATTCTCACAGATCTGGGGAAGTACTTTTCATTAAACTTCTCCTGGAATAGCTCCCAAGTCACAGGAATATTCTGGGTTCGCAACATCATAGCTATATTCCTCCACCATTGGTCTGCATCCCCTTCTAGTTTGTACACCGCTAGTCGTGCCTTTATCTCAGAAGAACACTCCAATATTTCAAAAATTTTCTCCAGCCTGATTATCCAGTTTTCAGCTTCTTGAGGATCAAATTTCCCGTTGAATAATGAGGATTGGTGTTTACCAAACTCTGTAACCCAATACTGTATGTTTCGTTCCTCACGGACTGGTCCCCCATGAGATTCTTGATTCGGTGTTATTGGTGGTTGTGACTCTTTAGGTTGGGTCGATTCTTCCTCATTCTCTGTTTCCTCTTGAATTGTTTCATTATTTACTGAATGCCCCCTATCTTCATTCTGCTTAGCTTTTACTTCCTGGAGTTCTTCCCTAAGTTCTTGTATCATGGATCGCTGTTCAGTAAGCATGCCAAGCATTTGTTGTATAAGATCAGGTCTAGCATTTGGTTCCATATTATCATTTTTGTCTCTACCTCTACCTCGGCCTCTGCCGCGGCCTCTTCCGTTGGCTCTACTACCTCTTATAATTGCCATCTTTATATTTCACTATATTAAAATGAGGAAAAGGTAAATTTCATACAGTCGTATATCAGCATACTATTCTGATAATGCCAGAACCTTATGCTCTGATACCAAAAATGTAACACCTTATTTTCTAAAGCCTTTAAATTAGTTTAAATATATAATAGTTTTAAACCTGAGACCAAAATAATTTAAAGTTCCAATTTAAGACAAAGTTTAATCTTATATTTGTATAGGATTTTAAAAAAAGGTTTTAAAATAAATATGTATGGTCTAAATTTTAGTTTGTAAATTCATTATCTTTATCAGTTTTTTTAAAAATATTTTATTTAAAAGAACGAGCATTTTCTATCTATAGTTCGCGTCGTGATGGTTAACTTATGGGTTTCTGGATACCAATACGTTATCGAAAGTCTAGCGTACGGATTACAACGTATACAGTCTGCATCGCGAGTACTAGTACTACTATCGCTACTACAACTACTTATAAATATTTTACAGTCATCCAAAATAAAATGATAACCAAACAGTCCATAATTTATTTACCTCTTCTTCGTCCGTTTATATTACCTTCTTGCCCTTAGAGCTGGACACCTTTGCTGTATATCATTTGTTGAAAAAGGGGTGAGATTCAAAAGAATCTCAGTAGTACACAGATCACTCATATAATATGCAAATACTAAGCATGTAAAACAAATCATCAAACAGCACAACTTACAGAAATGCAGCACATAAAAGGGCATAACCGGTCCCTTATCACAGACTCACAGCGCTTGAGATTCACAATCTGGCTGCCCAGGGCCTCTGCCCCATACAAGGTACAGTCACGGGCTTTCTGTCTCAAACCTACCTGGCTTAAGACGCCCTCGGGTAACTACCGGTGTAACTTGTACTTACGGGTCTTACCGCCTATGGACTATCTGTCCCACACATATACAGATGATATGGTACACATACATGGCATCACATATGATATAAGAGATAAGGTACTACCTGACAGTCTTTCCAAATTTGGTTCCTGTTCTCAGTCTCTTAGGCGTCCCGGGCAAATGTCAAATCCTATAATTTATAATTTACGGACGGACGAATTATTACTTATTCCAAAATAATTTAAGACACTTTGGTAGGTTATCATTATAGCTAATACCTTAATTTCAATAGGTATTTAATGGACTCATACCAATCTAAGTATTTAATTTAACCCTTAGAGTCCCAATTATTTCAAAAATACCCTTACTTTTTATTTTTTTCACTATAACTCAATTCTGTCAGAATTTTCAATAATCTTTGAAAATTCATATCTTGGCCTAGAAATATCCAATTAAGGTGGTTCCAAATTCTATGTGTCACTTATGAAGTATATTTTAATATAAAAATACTTTTAACTATCACATATCCATGAATAATTCCCAGTTTTAAATTTGTTTCGCACTGCCGGAAAATCTTTCCAGTTTCAGTAGCTTAACTTCTAAAATTCATAACTAAATATTTAGAACTCCAAATGGGATGGTTCAAAATCATATATTATCGTATTTAAATATTTTTTCAGGGAAAAATATTACCATTTATAAATTATAGCTACAAAATTTCCAAAATTTCGTCAAACCCCATCTGTACCAGAAAACGTTCCAGATTCATCATCTAACTTTAAAAATTCATATCTCACTATTTATAAACCCAAATGATACATATTATATATCAAATTAAAGCTTAATATGTTTAATTTCCTTCTGGAAACTTTCATAATTTTTGGACTAGGTTTGGGTACCGAAATTTATTTTACAACCAATATGATTTCAGAGAAACTAACCGAACAGCAACCCCTCTTATTTTCTAAAAATTCTAGACTTATATATAATCATCCAAAAATCAAAACCACAAGTATTCCCACATAATTTTTCGTGTAGAATTGATTGGAAACCTCAAATTTGACAAATTCTCATTCCTTCTTCATGCACTATTTTTCCCAAAACAAAACCTCACAAGTCAACAATTCATTATACTAGGTTCTTATGCTTCCCAAATTACCCAAAAATAGTCTTAAATCAACTAGAAAGAGTTAAGAATATGGGAAGGAAACTCACCTATATTAGGATATGGAGTTGTATGTAGAATTTGTAATCACTTCTTCCTTCCTCTGGTAGCACCGATCCTCTTACTTATCTCTCTCTCTCTCTCTCTCTCTCACTCACTCACTCTCTCTTTTCTTTTCCTTATCTTCTGAAAGTGAAGTGATGAAGAGGTGAAAGGGTTTTTTTAAAAAAATGAAAGGGTGTGTGTGTGTGACACATGGGTGATTAATTAATTAATAAGTGATTGTGTGTGAGAAATGAATGAAACATGAGGGAGTGTGTTTATTTAATGTGTGTGCGTGTGTCTCATGTGAAGCAAGGGAAAAAAAAGGGTGTGTGTGTTTTAATAATATATATATAGGTATATTTTTATCCTATTAATTACACACACTATGTATTAATTTTTCTCTTTGTCTAATTTAAGATTCCTTAAATTTCATAGCTTCCATAATTTAGCTTACTATCTAACTCCCATAAATTAGTCCTTAGCCTTTGAATAAATTTTGGTATGTTACACATGCAAATAAACCCTGATTAGTCAACGAATATACATATACATATATATATATATATATATATATATATATATATAGACACACATATATATATACATATATATATATATATATAATTGTTAAGGAAATATTCTATCATTAATATTAGATTAATTAATTGACCATTACAATTCTCACATTTAGGAGCAATTAATACCTAGGCTTTTCACTCTTTGTATATATATTGACACTTCTTGTGAATACAAAATGCAGCATACACATTATTCAGATTACTCTTGTCTTATATGGTACTAAAGCTGGTTTATTCCTAAATTTTTTTCTTGGCCTGTCATTTTTTGGGTTCTCAAAAAGTAGCAACCTCATGAGTTTTTCAAATTATTTATCTCCCCACCTTGTTCTTCGCCTCTAGTTCGGCCAACCATAGAAATCCGGTGGCCTTCTGACCGCGCATGGTGCTTCATGCGCCACGTCAACCTCTGTCACTTTGATACACTACTAGCATGTGAGCTCTCCTCAGGTGGTCGTTTGTGAAGCTTTTTGTTGTGTTTGACTTGTCTTCCTCTTCTCTATATACCCCTGAAGTTTGATGGTCACCCAACTACGTTTGAGTCTCAGATTACGTTCTTTGCTTCCATTTCATTGTTTTCCGTTGCAAATTGTTTTGACTTCATTGGTCTGGGTTAGTATATATCTATGTTTTTGGTAAGTTCTCTACCCTATTTGTGATAATGAATACCTCTGGTTGCTTCTGGAAATCACTTTATTTGGTTGCTACTTGTGCTCATTTGGTATTCCTTACTTTTAGGAAATTGGTTATTCTTTGTTGCTTTCGGTTTGCTTTGCTTATCTATAACTAACTCTAAGACTCTTGAATTGTTGCCTATATCAACTAAGATTACTTTCACCCAATTGAACTGAACTAATTATAATGATTGGAGCATCACTATTAAGATATATATTATGGGTATTGATAAAGAAGATCATTTAACTGATAACCCCCTAGTGATAAAGACAAACTGGTTGCTTAGAAACATGATGATGTTAGAATCTTGTTTCAAATTAGAAATTCTATTGAACCTCAGATCTTGCCTTCAGTAAGTCACTGTACTACTGTTAAGGAAATAATGAATTATCTAGAATTTATGTTCTCTGGTTAAGGGACCCTCACCTAGGTTCATGAAGTTTGTAAAGGCTTTTATTGTTCTTAGCAGTAGGGTCATCCACTAAAGGAATTCTTTTTGGACTATAATTGGTTTTATAAGGAAATGAAAGTCCTCATGTCTCTACGAGCCAATTTTGAGACTCGCATTAAGAATATGGAACTACAGGCTATCATTCATTTTCTTGAAGCCCTTGATCCCTCTTATGAGACCATTTGCTCTCAGATCTTGTCTAGTCAGGAGCTTCCATCTCTTGATGATGTGTTTGTACAAAATCTTCACATTGATGGTCGTCTGTGGATCCAAATGTGAGTGCTTTGGTTGGTCAGGGTCCCTTTGACAATAGGAATTATGGCTTGAAACAGGTTTTAGTGCCCTGAACGTGATTTCTAGCAGTATTATCTGTAATTATTGCAAGGAGCCTGACTATATCAAGAAATATTATCAAAAATTGTAGAATAAACAGCAGCATGGTTTTGCTCATATGGCCCGGACCTCTGAACCATTGGCCCCTGGTTCGCTATCTACTGCAGCCTTATCTGCAGATACTCTGCTATTTGGTCTTACTACCACTTCCTCAAAGTGGGTCATTGATTTTGGTGCTCTGACCACATGACAGGTAGCCATCATTTATTTTCATCATATGCCTTTTATGCTAACCTATTTTCCATCTTTATTGCTAATGGTTCCCCCATACGTGTAGTTGGATCAGGCACTGTTAACTCCACCTCCTCCATTTCATTATCTTCTATTCTTAATATTCCCGATCTCACATTTAATCTTCTATCTCTTAGTAAACTGACTCGTCATTTGAATTGTTTCATCTCACTATTTCCTGACCATTGTTTGATCCAGGATTTGTTGACAAATCGTATTATTGGTTGAGGCTATGAATCTAGTAGACATTACACCTTGGATGATCAAGTACTGCATTCCGTTGCTTGTTTTGGTAGATTGTCTCCCTTTGAAGTTTATTGTCGTCTCGTTCATGTGTCAATTTCGCATCTCAAGAGGTTATATCCTCAATTTTTTTTCTGTGTTTGCTTTGGATTGTGAGTTATGTCAGTTTGTTAAACACCATCATATTCATTTGGCACCTTGATTTAACAAACAAGTTGTGTCCCTTTTTGAGTTAGTTCATTTTGATGTTTGGGGTCTATATTCAGTTTTATTTCAAATTGGTTATTGTTGTTTTGTCACTTTTGTTGTTGATTTTTCTTGAACAACTTGGCTTTTACTTAATGAAATTGCGCTTTGAATTGTTTACTCATTTTCAAAATTTCTGTGCAAAAATTTAAACTCAGTTCAATACTCCTTTGAAAATCCTTCAAAGAGATAATATGAAAGAATATTTTCCTACCCCTTTCACTAATTACATGCATCGCTATGGTATTCTTCACCAATCCTCATATGTCAATATCCATACTCGAAATGGTCTTGCAGGAAGAAAGAATCGCCACCTTTTAGAAATTGCTTGACCTCTCATGTTTCATTCTAGTGTTTCTACATCCTTTTGAGCAGATGCGTGTCTACTGCCTGTTTTCTCATCAGTCGCATGCCATCGGCTGTTCTTAGTGGTGATATTCCATATTCTATTTTATTTTCCACCACTAATCTATTTCCTATTGATCCAAAAATATTTGGTTGTGTTTTTTTTGTTCATGATGTTCGTTCGAGTGTTAGTAAAGTTGATCCCAAGTCGTTAAAATGTGTATTCCTTAGTTACTCACTCGTCCAAAAAGGTTATCAGTAGAGAATGTTAGATTCCATATTTTGATGATAACAAATCATGTTTTGGAAGCTCATGGAATAATTAGCAGCAAAGCAATCCATTCTGGTGATCTGTGAAAGATCACTCGAGTGATTCATTTAATCACTCGAGTGATTGTAGATCACTCGAGTGATTTTGTTAATCACTCGAGTGATATTCAAGATCACTCGAGTGATCGCTGAAATCACTCGAGTGATTGCGGAAAATTACAGATCACTCGAGTGATATGGGAAATCACTCGAGTGATCCGGAATTTCACTTCCAGTGATCCGGAATTTCACTGCAAGAAAAATTCACTGTTTTGAAAATCACTTCCAGTGATTCTGAATCACTCGAGTGATCCGCCAAATCACTTCCAGTGATTGTGAATCACTCGAGTGATCAGACTAACACTTCCAGTGATTTTGTTTTCACTTCCAGAAATTCTCACGGTTTTGCTATTCACTTCCAGTGATTCTCATTCACTCGAGTGATGCGCCAAATCACTTCCAGTGATTGTGAATCACTCGAGTGATGAAGCAAATCACTTCCAGTGATTAGGATTTCACTTCAAGAAAAATCTACTGTTTTACAAATCACTTCCAGTGAAGCTGAGATCACTCGAGTGATCAGCCAAAATTCTCAAATCACTTCCAGTGATCCTCAATCACTCGAGTGATGTTGGATTTTCGCTGAATCACTTCCAGTGAATTGGAAATCACTGCAAGAAGATTTCACTGTTCACCAAATCACTTCCAGTGATCATAAATCACTCGAGTGACATTTGCAAAGTTCCAATATCACTTCCAGTGAACCAGCAATCACTGTCAGAAATATTCAAAGATTTCAAAATCATTTCCAAACACATTATATTCACTACCAATGATATTGCATCTTCTCATATGAGGATTTATTGATCAAGTATACATCTTTCTACATTGACCTTGATCCAATTGTTTTTAACTTCATCAACGACAAATGATTTTGCTAGTGAAATTTTATTATTACTGTAGCTTTCAAAATCATGATATAATACTCAGTTGCGAAAATAGGATCACTCTCTATGGTTTCACTGTCTCTTTTATAAAACACCTCCAGTGATCCATATTAATCTGTTGAGATACAAATATTGCTTAACGGTCATATTCATGAGTGTGTTACAGCTGTACTCCACTATGACGCACTTAACATGTAACTGAACACTCCACTCAAACGACAACTATTCATGGTAGCAGCAGAAATTCAAAAGTAACGGAAGACAAATGCTGTTACATTTATCAGAAGCATCTTTGAATTAACGGGAAAATTTACAACGTCTTCAAAGTGGTTCTATTATATATGTCCAGCCATTTGAAAAACACAACAACGAAGAAATACGCCTGAACTTTCCACAAGTGATATCTTCTCAAAAAGGCTTTAACACTTCATCTGTACTTCAGTTTTTATCTACATACTCTGAAAGAGAGATTGTCAGTCATACTAAATCATTCTCAATTGTATTAACTTAAGGTTGAGGAACCTTAAGTAGGGATTTGAAATTACCTTGTGTAAGGGGATCAAGTGTCTGAAGGAACTTGCTGTTTGTACTGAGGTGCCAAGAACCCACTGAATCTTGGAGGATATAGTGAAAGGCTCAGAAGGACTTCTGAGGACTGGACGTAGGTCAAGTGTTTGAGACCGAACCAGTATAAATCCCTGTGTCAACTTTGGTGATATCTCTTCTTTCATTAACTGTGCTTTAAGTTTTGTATATTGATTTTAGATTTGCCAATTATTTTGTAATCACCCAATTCACCCCCCCTCTTGGGTGAAAAGCTTGCTCTAACATTACTCTCCTAATCTTTGCTGTTACCTTGTGTCTACTAATGTCTCCTTCCATGAGTCCTCTTCTTTCTTCAAGTCTTCAGTTTTATTTGAGTATCTCTCAGTCATTGATACTTTAGATTTATCGTGTTCCACCAGTTCAGGCTGCTTTTTCAGATCCTGATATTATCACTGAGACTAATTCTATACCTTTGTCAGTAGATGCTTCATAGACAGATTCGATTACTGCTTCTCCTGACCCTCCATCTAATGACCTACCTATTGTGCTCAGAAAAGGTACTAGTCTCTATTGTCCCCCCAAATTCCATACTGATTACACCTATCCTATCTGCCCCTTGTGTCCTACCAGGAGTTGTCTCCTGTTTCATATTCTCTTGTGGCAATAATCCTTGAGTCTATCTTCACTCCTACCACCCTTTCAACTAGCCTTAGCCCACCCCAGTTGGCGTGCTGCGATGGAAAAAGAAATGATGGCCCTTGATAAGACTGGTACCTGGACTCTTATTAATCTACCTTCTGAGAAGAAGGTCATTGGGTGTAAATGGGTGTTTGTAGTTAAGACTAAGGCTGAAGGTTCCTTGAAACGGCTGAAAGCTCAGCTTATTCCAAAAGGCTATGCTCAAACTTATGGCATCAATTACTTAGAGACTTTCTCCCTGGTTACTAAGCTACTTCCATTCGTTTCCTTGTGTCTCTCACTGCCACATATCGTTAGGATTTGCATAAATTAGATGTTAAAAATGCTTTTTTGAATGGTGACCATTTTGAGGAAGTTTATATGAAGCAACCTCTTAGTTTTATTGCTTAGGGGGAGTATAGGAAAGTGTGCTATCTCAGAAAATTGTTATACAGTTTGAAACAGAGTCCACTTATTTGGTTTGATAGATTTTGTGATGTGGTTCAAAAGTTTGGATTCAGCTAAAGTAAGAGGGATCACTTTGTTTCTATCAGTAGTCCGATGGAGGCATAGTTCTTCAAGTTGTATATGTTGATAACATTATGATTAATGGGGGTAACACTTCTGACATTTCAGAGCTTAAAGTCTTTCTTAATTCCCACTTCCAAACGAAAGACTTATGACCATTAAAGTACTTTCTGGGTGTTGAAATTATGAGAAACAAGAAAGGTATTCTGTTGACTTAGAGGAAGTATGTTCTAGACCTCCTGAAGGAAACTGGGAAGCTTGAATAAGCTGCACAAAGTAACCTTCCCATGATTCCAAATCCATACTTGGACTTGAATGATAGTATGTTTGATGAACTTCCTGATCACCTGAAAAAGAAGATTGATCAAGAGAAACCGAAACTATTTACGTTTCTTGAGAGATATAAAAGACTTGTTGGGAAGCTAAATTATTTGATAGTGACTTGTCCCGATATAACCTTCTCAGTTAGTGTACTTAGTCAATTCATGACATCTCCTATAATGGCATAGTGGGAAGCCTTAGAACATATTTTGCATTATCTGAAAAGCTCCCCAGGTTGGGGCAACTTCTATTCGGATTACAGACATACTAAAGTTGAGTTCTCCTGTGATGTGGATTATGCAGGGTTTAAGTGTAATATCCCAAATTTTGGGACTAGAGGCATATGATTAAGCTTGGATCAAGTGGACTGCTAAGCCCCGATTTAGAAAATGTCCCTATGAGGCATGTTTAAATTCCCTAAAAATTTATTTATATCCTTGGGGGTATTAAAGAGCTCAGGGAATAACAAAATAAAGTGATTAGAAGTCACACATAATATAGTAAAGTGAAACACAAAGTAATTTTGCCACCAGTGAAATTCCTGGTGTGACAGTGGTGATTGTGTGACATTTTTTGATGGGTAAATGATGGTGAAAAATTATGAAACTTTCCAGAATAAAATTAGACTTATCAAACTTTAATTTGATAGGTCATATGAGTCATTTAGATCTGTACACAAAGAGAAATGAATTTTTGAATTTAGCCTAACGAAATTAATTATTTTCTGGGACAATATTCAAAGATTAAAATTCTGGGAAGAGTAAGCTTCCAATTGATCAAAGGTTATATTTTTCTTTAAACCTAGACTCGATGAGGGTCACATAGCCTTTAGAACCACCCAAATTAGACATTTGTATAATTAGATATGAATTTTCAAAATTTAATGAAAATTCTGCGAGATTGGATATTATGTGCAAAAATCAATTATTTGGGCCAATCAGAAGCTGACACGTGGAAAGACAATTTAACACCTCCTTTAATCATCAATTATCATCTTCCTTAGCTCATTTTCACGCTGAAAATGCAGAGAAGAGAGAGAGAGAAGCTGCAGAGAAAATGGAGAGAGAAGAGAGAGAAAATTCTACTCGCCGAAACACTACCGAATTGGCGTCCTCTCTCAAAGTACTCTTCAGGAAACTTCTTCTACTCATCGCGAGCTTCATTCCTACTGTTTGGATTTTATTTTGAAGGTGGTTGGTGCCATCTCACTGGCTGGAGTGTTTCCGAAATTCCAAACCGTCTACGGAAATGGGTAGAGGTAAGCGTAAGCTTCCTTTTTAACCGATTGGTTTGTCATTTGGATGAGTATAGAGGAACTTGGGTACTATTCATGGATGGTTTAAAATGATGTTTTCAATGGATAAATAATTTCTAATGAGTTTTTAAATAGCTAATCATTTGATTAGAAGTAGAAAGGAAGTGATTAAGCCAAAGAAAATGAGAAACCGACAAACTCTTTCCGGGAACTCTAAATTACTGTTTCTGTTCTGGATATTTCATGGAGAAGAAGTGGAAATTTAGTAATTTTGATGCTTCCATTGGATTTAGAAGGAAAAATTGTGTAGGTATACAAGTGTTTATGATTTTTGGATGCTTGTATATAAATTTGGGAAATTATGAAACATATATGTGCATGTTGCTTAAATCTGCCCTGTGTGGCAGTCAGTGTTGTATGTGATGTTTGAAGGTCTAAAACTTGTCCAAAAATTCCAAAATTTTCCAGACTTAAAGTAGACATAATTAGATTTAACATGATAGGTAATATGAAGGATTTGGAAAAGTTTTCTAGGAGTTATGATTTTTCAAAGTCTGGTCATGTGAATCTGGGAATTTCTGGAATAGTATGTTTATGCGTGATATTTCAGGAACCAAACCTTATCCAAAAATTCTCAAAATTTCCAGAATTAAATTAGAGACATAAAAATTTAATTGGATGGGTATTTTTTAATTTTTGGACAAGTATATTTAGAGATATGAATTTTTGAATTTCTACTCTATTTTTTGGAAAGAAACCTGAGACAGTGTGGTTGGGCGAAATTCTGGGAGTTTTGTGGTTATGGTGGCCAAAATTTATTATTTTTATATGAAATTATATTCAAATATATTCACATAAGAATTAGAATCACTCAATTTGGAGCTTTCTATAATTAATGATAAATTTTCAAATTTAATCGTGTTAACTGAAATTTTAAAACAGAGATTAGAAAGGGGAAATTCCATGTTAAAGTGTTCACATATAGCTAGTGACTATATGTTCCTTTGAAAATAGATCTAAAGAGGGTTGAATAGAGCATTGAATCATGGCTCTAATAATGTGATTGGTTATATAGGGCCATAAAGTGACAAAGAAGAAGCAATGGTTGGCGGATCAAGGGACAAGAAGAGAAGGACATAAAGTCTGAGAGGTAGTGAACTTACCTTTTCTACATATATGTGATATGTATGTCTTGTATTGATTATGTGACTGCTTTGCCTATTTGTGTGGAACATGTATGATTGGTTGAAGCTCTGTTATATTTGTGCAATGGCCATATGTATGTCATAACATCGAGCATGCAACATGTCATTATGTTGGCATAAAATAGTGTAGGCAAGCATGTCATGCATTCATGTATATCTGACATGCATAGTGGTAATGTTCGCTACTGAGATTCTCTCGAATCTCACTCCTCCTAACCAACAACAGTGACAGGTGGAGATGTATGAAGATGCATGGAGGAGGTATGAAGTTGAAGTGAAGCTTGAAGCGTAAGGCGCTAGCTTGTATTTGGTTGTATTTATTGGGTGATTGTATTTATAAGAAGTGATACATGTATATGTGTATGTATGAGAATGTATGAATGAATATGTTTAGCAGAGAACAGCTCTAATGGATAGCTCTTAGTTTATTTTATGTAATTGTTGCACACTTTGATATGTGGTAACTAAGAGCCGATGAGGTAATGGCGACGTAGTGAATCTTGTGGCAATGATTGTGAAGTTTGCTACCCTTTTGAAAAACCCTCTTGACTTTAGGATCAAATCCTGAGTTGAGGGCGGGGATTTATGAACGTTTTGTAACGTTGGGTAGTCTGGGATCAAATCCTGATTCCACAACGGATTTCACTAGTCACTAATCCTCATTTATGAGTATTGAAAATAAGGTGTCACATTAAGGCCACGAGACAATCCACTACAAGGTACTGTGTGTTTGTTGGTGGCAACCTTATATCTTGGAGGAGTAAGAAAAAAAGGGTTGTATCTAAATCAAGCGCAAAGGCAGAATACAAAGCTATGTCACAATTTGTACAAGAAGTAGTATGTGTCCTTTAGCTTATGAAGAAAATCGGCATTATCATAACATTACCTATGAAGCTTTGGTATGACAATAAAGCAGCGCTTTATATAGCATCGAATTATGTGTTCCATGAGCGTACAAAGCATATTGAAATCGATTATCACTTCATTCGGGACAAAATCAAAGAAAATGTTATATCTACAGGATCTATGTGATTGGACGACTAACTAGCATACTTTCTAACAAAAGCTTTGATTGGGATATGGGTTGATATCTTTGTAACAAATTCGATATGATTAACATATATTCTTTGACTTGAAAGGGAGTGTTAAGGAAATATTCTATCATTAGTATTAGATCAATTAACATAATTATGTAATTGATTGACCATTACTATTATCAAATTTAGGAGCAATTAATACCTATGCTTCTTACTCTCTGTATATATATTGGCATTTCTTGTGAATACAAAATATAGACACATTATTCAGATTACTCCTGTCTTACAATAATAAACATTGTTTTGAGATAATATATGACAACAGAAAAGCAATCCTAATCAGAACTTGAATCAGCGTGTAATAAAGACTAATAATAATAATAATAATGCATGAACAATAAGACATCGAATAAACTTCTTCACCTTCATGCATGTATGAACGCAATTAACCATAATTAGTCTTTTCGTTTGTATATAGTCAAAAGAAATTCTTCAAAGACAATATGGCTGAGGAAAACAATATATAATAACGTTGTTTTGAGGTAATATATGACCCCAAAATAAAAGAAAATAAACAAAAAACAGATGATAAATATATTTGGTATTCAGAACAATGAAAGTTTTCAAGAAAAATAAACATCAATAATGAATCAATGAATAAAATGAACTATAATAGTAAATTTTGGAATTACTATTAACTGAAATAGTGAGCGAATGTGAGTGTGAAAATATCGTTAGAGGGACATCACTAAATATATACAAATCTTGACTTAATTAAAACAAAAATCATTCACATTTTAAAACTTCCACAATATTGAGAAAATGAAAGATAAAAAAATAAAAATGACAAGATTATTGAATTGAATCACCTGGAGTAAATTCGACTCTCTTGTTGCCGACACTGATTCCTTCCAACACAAGGGAATAAAAAGTGGGTGTTTAAATTTCTATCAACTATAGGAGTAGAAAAAGTGCCTGGACCAGAAATGACAACGTTTTGGCCAAAACTCAACTTGCTAGAGTTTTTCCCAGAAGTGGGACCAAACAGTATGAGAATTTCCTACAAAGGGAAGAACCAATCTGTGAGACCAACGAAACAGAACCGCCTCCAAGTCCAACAATCCCAGACGTCATTTCATTAAAAGACCCTTTGTTACTAAACCCGCATCGAAACACGGTCTTAGGGAAGCCACATGGCGGCCACTGGTTGAGCCAAGTGTAAGCATCTTAATGGCCAAATCACCATTAGAAAAGGAGGTGTCTGCATGTCGAGCGTTGTACTTACAGACATTCGAAGCGTCACATGTGGTCTCTCCTACAGCTGATGTGCATTGTTATGAATAGCAAGGAATGTTCTGGAAGGTTCTAGAACTCTTCGGGTTAAACATAGTGGCTGTTTGGTTGCAACAATTGATGAATTCTTGGGTCAGCCCTTATTCATACGCTGGTCCACAAAAATATTATTTCATTAATGCCCAGAAGAAAAATACACCCACGGTGTATCAGTTTATTTTGTCCTCACATGTATTTATAATAATCAGCCCAGCCTAACCAATGAAACTAATAACAATTCCAAAATTACATCTGTCCTCACTAATACTACCCGTTAAGTTTGGGGATGATATAGATTAATCGTTCCGAACTTGCTCAATAATCGCATCTGCACATTTCCACTGACTGCCTTGGTCAACAAATCTGCCTCTTGGTCTCTTGATTGAATATGCTCCAAGTCTATCACTCACTTCTCCCATTGTTCCCTTACAAAGTGGCAATATATCTCAATGTGTTTGGCTTGCTTGTGAAATACCGGTTCGTAGCAATGTATATTGCTGCTTAGCTATCACAGAAAATCTTCACGGGATTCTCATGCTGAATACGAAGGTGCTATAGTAGTCCACGTGCCCAAACAATTTTAGATATTGCCATGCTAAGAGCTCTATACTCAGCTTATGCGGAGGATTTAGACATCGTGCTTTGTTTCTTTGCTTTCCACATGACAATGATCCTCCAAATTTGAGAAGATAACCGATCACAGACCTTCTAGTTGTTCTGCAAGAAGCCCAGTCTACATCGTAATAACATTCCAACGCTAATCCTCCTATTGAGCTTATCAGCACTCCTAGCCTAAGATTGCCTTTCAAATATCAAACTAAATTCATTATTGCTGCATAGTATGCCTTTGTGGGCTACTGCATAAACTGGCTAAGATTTTGCATAGACAAAAAAGTGTCAAGTCGAGTCATTGTTAAATATATAAGCTTACCAATCAGCTTCTGGTATCTGTCCGGATGTTTGTAGAGATCCTGTCTATTGTCCTTCCCTTCTTGATAGGCTATTAGCTTTAAGTTCTGCACCATTGGTATGGCAAGTGGCTTGTATCCACTCATTCCTGTTTCATACAACAAATCTAGAACATATTTCTGTTGGCACAAAATAATTCCCTTTTCGTACTTAGCTACTTTAATCCCTAGGAAATACTCCATTTGACCTAAGTCTTTAATTTTGAAATGTGTGTGCAGAAGTATTTTTTGTCTTTGCTATACCATTTTCAGAGCTTTCTGTAATAAGTAAGTATCTATATAAGCAAAAATCAGCACTATACCATCATTACATTGCATAACAAATGATAAATAGTCACTTTTACTTTATACAAAACCCCCTTGTTTCAATGTTTCAGTTAGCTTCTGGTTTCATTGTCTTGAAGCTTGCTTCAAATCATAGAGAGACTTACGTAACTTGCATACCATATGCTCCACCTTACTCTCAAATCTGGGGGGAACTTGCATGTACACCTCCTCATTGAGATCACCCTGCAGAAAGGCATTGTGCAAGGCCATTTTGTGTAAATGCCATTTATTTACTGCTGGCAATTTAAGAACAAGCCGAATGGTAAGCATCTTCACAACCGGAGAGAAGGTCTCATAATAATAAATTCCTTCTTTTTGGTTGTAACCCTTGGTGTAATATCCCAAATTTCAGATTACCAAAATTCCTCTATACCTCAGTGGCACTAAAGGAATAAAATGGTGAAGTAAAGAGCATATCAAGAGACACAACAAAGCAATTAAAGGTCACTCACAACATAATTATTTAGTACATAAGATAAGGACGTTTTTGGTAAGTTTTCTTGTGAGGTAGTCATGTTGTGAAATATTTTTAAATAGGAAAATGATATCCAAAAATTCTGAAAGTTTCCAAAATGAAATTAGAGATAACAATCTTTAATTTGATAGGTCACATAGAATTTTTGAAGCTGTATAAAAGGAGATATGAATTTTTAAAATCAGTCCAGCGAAACTGGAAATTTTCTATGGCAGTGTTCAAAATAAAAAATTCTGTGAATCTTAAGCTTTGAAATGGCTAAAGGTTATATTTTCCCCCATAAAACTAGACTTAATAAGGGTCACATAGCCTTTGAAACCATTCAAATTGGATATATATATAATTAGATCTGAATTTTCAATATTTGGCAAAAAATCTGTCAATTTTTCTGCATATATGAAAATGCAAGGGTAAAATGGTCATTTTGGCCACATAAATAAATTTGGAAATTTTCTATATAGTAGAAGGGAATGGACAGATGGAATAAAGAATGAAAGATTGTTATGGAATTACTCATGAAATATCAAAAATAACATCGAGTTACTCATGAAATATCACAAATAACACACACACACACAAAGAGGAATATGTCATATGATAAAAGAGGGAATAAAATATTATTTTGCAAGGGGACACATAAACTCTCTAAAGCTCTCCTCCAAGTTCTATTTAAAGGGCCAAGTCCGCCAACAAGGGAAAGAGAAGGAAAAGGGAGAGAACTAAAAGAAAGAAGAAGAGAGTTTGGAGAAGAAGAAGGGCAAGGAGAGGAGAAGAAGTTCCAAGAAGCAAGTCAAGGTAAGTAGGTAGAAATTTCTCCTTATTCTTGTTCTATAGTACTTAAAACCATATATAAATAATCATATATTTTAAACCGGTTTTAAATATAATAGGTCTAATTAAAAATAAATTAAAAATCCCTTTATTTTTAAGATTGGTTATTAAAATAACATGTCTTAAAAGTCAATGTTTTAAGACCGATTAAATTATGTCTAATTAAAAGTGAATATAAAATCCATATAGTTTTAAGACCGGTTATTTGAATAACTAGTCTTAAAATTACTAGTTTTAAGACCAGTTATTTCATATATGGTCTTAAAGGTAAGAATTTTAAGATCGGTTATCAAATAACCGGTCTTAATGTTAAGACTTTTAAGATCGGTTATTCAAATAATTAGTCTTAAAAGTCTTATAAAAACCCAGCCCGCGCCTTTTCTTCGTAAATTTTCATTGCTTCTCTTTCTTCTCTTGCGGCTTGGTGTGCGTCTGTGGCTATCAGAGTACATTTTTTTTCTTCCTTCTTGTTTGTTGTCAGTGCTTTGGTAGTTAAATCTGTATAGGCAATTCATTAAAGCCCTAATTTCTTGCAGCATGTATTTTTCTCTTCACTCCTTTTGTTTTCACAATTTCACAATTTCTCTGATTCCGCCATCGCCATTCCTCCATTTTATTGCGTTTGTTTGTCTGTCTTTCTTCTTCTTTGTTGTCAATGGTTTTCTATGAATAAATTTGCATGAAGCTTGGTTTATTTGGCTATATTCGTTCTTAATCCCTTCCATGATAAATCTTGAATTTAATTTAAAGTCTTGTAAGGTTTTAAGCATATTAGCATGTCAAGTACATATTTTTTCATAGAAACCATCTGTATACAATATCATTATATTGTTGTTCTCTACTTGATGGTATGTATGTGTTGATATGGGTATATGTGGTCCTTTGTGGAACAATTCTATTGTTGCATACTAACACACATAAAGATTGGTGCTATTGTTTGATCTTG
This sequence comes from Albizia julibrissin, assembly GCA_037074505.1. Taxonomy (NCBI): domain Eukaryota; kingdom Viridiplantae; phylum Streptophyta; class Magnoliopsida; order Fabales; family Fabaceae; genus Albizia; species Albizia julibrissin. Next base: position 18,285,783 of record CM073486.1, on the reverse strand, counting down.
CTGGCTTATAAAAAAGGAAATTGGTTTGTTTCTATATTATTTTCATAGAAACAGAGTAGGAAGATAGGTAGAAGGTGAGAGAAGTAGTGAGACAAAGAAGAACAGAGAGATTCAAGAGAAATAGAGAGAGCAAAAGGGACTCAAGGCTGCTGAATTATGCTTCTCATTAATGACAAAATCAACAATGTACATATGATCTTAAATGTCATATATATAGAGCTTATGTAATTAGGGGGTCAGGGCCACAGAACTGTTCCCTCAATCCTAATAACTAGTCCTATTCAAATTAACTAAGGGATAAAGTTAAGACAGTATTTGGCTAATGCTATTCTAACATAGATAATGCTACTTGCACTTTAACATTGCTCCTTTCATAACTAATTTACCTAACCATATCATTAGGGATTGAAATTACATATTAATGATAATACCAACAAAACAACAGGATAATATTAAACCTTTCTAAGTGTGATTAAGATTTCCATTAAGCTGATTAATATAGACTAAATTGTTTTGGCTAGAAAGTGTTTGTTTTTATATGCCAAATGAAATGTTGGATTTGACCCCATTGATTTGGCATTCCACTCCACTAAGAAGTCTGACAATGAAATGAGTAGTAGAAGATAAAGGTAACCAAATAAAATTGAGAGATACAAGAGTGGGAATATTTGAAATTATGATTGGTGAGCTATTTTTTTTCCTCATGGTCGTTTTTTTTTGAAGTTATGACTGTTCGCTACTTGTTTCTTTTTCCATGCATATATTGCTTTTTTGATGGCTATAGTAAATTGCTTCTAGTATCATGCTAAAATTTTGTGATAGTGTATCAATGTGATGATTACAAACTTAAAGGGAAAGTCTAAGTCTATTAGGCTAGTCTAAATAAAGTTGAACTATATATATCTAACAAGAAATTTTCAAAAATTTGCATTTGGTTATTGCTGTGTAGTTTTTGCGATCTTCAAAGCCTTTGTTCCTGCGTGCAGTCGTCCCCATCATATGAAGTTGATATTTGCTGTGTAGTTTTTGTTCTTCATATATAGCCTTTCTTCGAGTGATTGACAAGTAATTTAATTGGTCTTTAACATTACATAATTGTTAACATCATGAAATTCCTGTCAAAGTGGCACATTTACCTTTAGTTTTGCATACATTTAAGGTAAATTCATAGATAATTGAGGATAAATGTGCAAAGGTAATATACCCAGGGGTATTGATGATAAAAATGTGTAATTTCTCTGTTTAAGCCCTATAATTGTATTAAAATCACATCAACACTGTTTTTATAGACTTCATTGTGTTGATAGGTTAATATTGGAGCCACAAAGGAGTCATTGGAGGCATCAAAGGATGATCAAGAAGTGGGAATGGAGCTAAGGAAGTCAAAGCACTATGGAAGAACAAGAAAAGGATGAAGAAGGCCAAAAAGCTTCATGTGGAAGCTTGGCCACAGCCAATGATTTGCCTTAGACTCGGCCAACATCATCACGGAAGTTTGGCCGCTGCCAACCAATCTTTCTCCGCGGCCAAACATCTTCCAGAAAGATTTTGGCCCCGGCCAACGCCCGAAAATAGCAGCTACGCATTTTGATTCAGAACGGATTTTTAGGGTATATAAATACCAAAACCTTGAAGCAGAGACTCATTATGGACCTGAGAAGCACCGTGGAGACAATGCTCTGCTAGGGTTTGGAGCTTGGAGGTGGAGATTGGGCTAGAAGTTGAAGATTTGAAGAGATTTGAGCTTCTCCTCTTGATTTTTCCTCTCCTTCTACTGTCTTTCCCCTTTGTTCTTCTTTGTAACTAATTTATACCCTGTTTCTTCTGGGTTTTATGAACATGTATAGCTAGAGTTTTATTGTTTGGATTGTTTTGAACCCTTGTATGGATTAAGTACTCATTTCCCCTTTATATTTATGTTGAATGGTTGATTTATGTTGATTTCACTCTGTTCTTAATGCTCCTTGTTGATTGATTACCAATAAGGTTGTTGGGTTCACTTGGTTGATGCTTGAGAGGGCTAGATTGAGTGTAGAACTCGGATTTAATCGTGTGGGAACCTAAAATCCATAGAGGGATGGATGGTTTTTTTAATGAGGTAGAGATACACTCATTGACCTCACATAGCCACACAGGTCTTGCAATGTAGGCTGGGCTTAATCCTTCAATTAAGAGATTAATGAACCAATTAAGCTAAACACCTATTTGGAGACTTGAGAGAGAACTTATGGGTAAATGAGTGACCTTGGTTAGCATAATCCATCATTGAGGGCTTTTATTGTGGGGATTTGAATGAGTAACTATGAAATATAAGGGGGATAAACAATCCTAACTTCCACTGCATCTTTCCTAGTCCATGAATCACTTGTTTATATTTTACTTTTAGTTTATAATTCTGTTTTACCTCCATCGTGATAATTGTCTAACTTGAATTAGATGAAAGTGCAATAATCTCTACTTAACAGGGTTTTGGAACCAAATCCTTGTGGGAATGATATCTTACTCATCACTTTATTACTTAGCGCAACCCGTTCACTTGCGGATAATAATTGAAGTAATGCCTAGAACATAATGGTTTATTGTTACGAGTGTAGGATGGTGTATTTAGAAGTGTAAGTGTACACTGTCGTAATCAAGTAATATAGAAGTGAGTAGAGTATCGTTCCCACGAGGATTGATCACTAAGTACCAAAATTGGTAATTTTAATTCTATTTAGTCAGTTGATTAGTTGTGATTGAGATTACAAGATAGAAATGATGAAATATGAATACAAGTGATATAAAGACAAATATGAGAAAAAGCCCTAGGGATTAGATTTCACTTAATAAATTCCGGATTGAATTACTTATCTATTCTAGTCCAATTTATTCCACATAATTGATAGTCGAGTTTCCCTATTTTAATTACTAGCCTCTTCCAAGGTCAAGTAATTCTACAATTAATTGCTAACCCAATATATTCCTATATGAATTTAAGCAATCAATCATGCATTAAGATTTATGGAACTCAATTAAGACTACATAACCCATATGAATATATTCCTATTTCATATGCAAATTATGGTTTTAATTATAGGATCCACACACATGTATCTCCTTCCGGTCTCAACATGCATATTAAAATCATCCAAAAGGTGGCCAATCAATTGTAAGCATTAAGAACAATAACTAAAACTCAATCATGAAGGAAAAATTAAAACTAGATTTAATAAGTTAAGATTCAATCCGTCATTAGTAAGCTACGTCATCACCCTAGGAAAAGGAAAATTTAGCTCATGATAAAATTAAAAACAAAACCAAAATATATTCTAAACATCATAAAGATTGCATAAAAATTAATTACAAAAACATAAAAATACTACTACAAGATGCATGAAAATGAAAAATCTAGCCTACCATATAGGAGGTAAAACCATCCATGTAGGTGGCAACCTATACCATCCATAAAGGAGGACTACCTAGGCCTTCCATATAGGAGGTAAAACCATCCATGTAGGAGGCATGCAAGAAGTAAAAAAATGCAAGAAATAAATTCTAAAAATAACAACTCTCTCTCTAAAATAGAAACTCTCTCTCTCTCTTCCTTCCTCTCCCTTCCTCCTTCATTTTAGGGTGCCAAGAAGCTCTATTTATAGGCTTCATTTTCGGACTGCTACATGATTTTGCTACAGTGAACCGCACTGCTACAGTGAACCGACCACCTACTTGCTACAGTGCACCGACTGCTACAGGAACCACACTGCTACAATGAACCGACCACATTGTCCGCTACAGTGAAAATGCTAAAGTGCACAGTGAACAGTACGCATGAACAGTGTACTTTGAATAGTCCACGTGAATAGTAACTTTTCCTTAAATGCCTTCTTTAATTCTTTTTAATCCGGTACTATCCATGGCTACAAGAAAATCATTATTTATTTATTAATTACACCCAAATTGATTACATTCAGCTCAAATATAGTCCACAAAATCATCATATAAGGGAAAATGAATATGCAAATATTTTACTTATCATTTATAATTGAATGAACTTATATATTTATGATTTTGTATGCTTTGTTTATTTACTTAGTTGTATCTTCAAATCATATCTCTCATCTTGGTTTTGTTTTTGGGTTCTAGTTCTTCATGTTGTTTTGTAAATGGTGAAGTAGTTTTTTTTCCAAACATAAATATGAAATGAAATCAACTCATTGGTGGCCAATGTACTCCTTTTAGTCTATAGTATAAGTTATTTAGAAAGAAATTAATGCTTATTTGTCTCTGTATATTTCTCTTTCTCCTTTCATACATGATTTAACATGGTTAAAATTAGAAAATTTGGTCATTATGTAGTAGTTAAACTAGGTAGTTTGATGAGTGTAATGATTTTGTGCTCTCATCATACTCCTGTCTTTTCCAGGGGAAAAAATATACAAAAAAGGTGTTGAAATATATGGATCGTAGTTGGGTAAGTGCTAAACGGATAAGTCTTGAATATGATAATGGGGTGAGGGGTTTTTTAGGATTTGCTAAAAGAAATGCCGGTAATGACAGTGGGATGTTCTACTGCCCTTGTGTAGAATGTTTGAATGAGAAGCAATTAAGTGCTGCAGACATATATACACATTTAATTTGTGAAGGATTTTGTAAAACTTATACATTATAGGTATGGCACAGTGAAGGATTAGAAATGCCAAGCGCATCTTAACAGGGGGAGTGACCTTTGATGATAATGTCATGGATCTGGATGATCGGATAAAGGATATTATCTGTGATGTAGGAGAAGAGGCTTTTGAGCAATCATTTGCATATAGTAATATGTACGGTGATGCTGAGAAGCTGCTGTACCTGGGGTGCACAAAATACCAATTGTTGAAAGCTGTATTAAAATTGGTAAGCTTGAAAACACGGCATGGATGGAGCGACAATAGTTTTTTAGAAACACTTGAGGCCTTTAAGGAGATGCTTCCAGATAATAATGTGCTGCCTTGCCGATACTATGATGTTAAGAAAATACTGTGTCCACTAGGGATGAAGTATAAAAAGATCCATGTATGCCCTAATGATTACATATTGTATAGAAAAGAGCATGAAGAGAAGTAGCAGTGTCTGATATGTGAAACTCCCAGGTTCAAATCAAATAAGGCCCCTATAAAATTTTTGTGGTATCTTTCAATTATACCAAGGTTCAAACACCTGTTTTGCTAATGAAATTGATGCCAAAAATTTGAGATGGCATGCTAATGAGATGATTTCTGATGGAAAGCTTCGACATCTGGCTGATTCTTCTAAATGGAAGAAAATTGATCAATTATTTCCTATCTTTACCGAAGAGCCTAGGAACCTTAGGCTTCAACTTAGCATGGATTGCATGAATCCTTCTGGTAGCCTAAGCAGTATATATAGTTCATGGCATGTTCTGTTGGTAATTTACAACTTATATCCTTTGTTATGTATGAAATAAAAGTATATCATATTATCTATGTTGATTTTGGGACTAAAACAACTCAGAAATGACATAGATGTTTACCTAGAACCCTTGATCAAAGACTTGAAAGAGTTTGTGAGATGAAGGTGTTGACGTTTTTTACGCAAATAAGAAGGAGATGTTTAAAATGCGAGCCATGATCTTTTGTACTATATATGATTTCCTTGCATATAGAAACTTGTTAGGATATAGCGTTAAAGGCCACAAAGCATGTCTAATTTGTGAAGAAAGCACATGCTACCATCAACTTCAACATGGAAGAAAGACTGTTTATCTTGGCTATAGGAGATTCCTTAGATAGGATCACACATATCGTAAATTAAAGAAAGCCTTTTTTATGACCAATAGTTTGAAGATACTCTAAAGGCATTGACTGGGGAGAAAGTATATGAAAAAGTGAAAAATATCAATGTTATCTTCGGTAAAACTTCAAAGAGTCGAAATGAAAAAAATATATGGAAAAAGAGGTCTGTCTTCTTTGACCTTCCATATTAGAGCAATCTTGATGTGAGACACTGTATTGATTTCATGCATGTGGAGAAAAACATGTGTGATAGTATTGTTGGGACACTGCTTAACATGTAAGGTAGTTCTAAGGATGGCATTAAGGCAAGATTAGATTTGCAAGAAATGGGAATACAAGAAGACTTACATATGAGGCCATATGGCACTACTAGAAAAAAAATACTTTTAACGTCCTTTTATGAGGGGACGCGTATGCCAGCGACGTAGTAAATTTGGACTTTAGACGTCCTTTGTAAAAAGACGCCTAAAGGGCTGGGTTTAGGCGTCCCTTTGACCAAAAGGGAGCCTAAATCCAGCCCTTTAGGAGTCCCTTTGGCCAAAAGGGACGCCTAAAGTCCCCGTTTAGAATTTTTTATTTAAAAATTAGGGACTTTAGGCGTCCCTTTTGGCCAAAGGGACGCCTAAAGTGTTTTTTTTGTATTGTTTCTGGCCATATCATTCTGAAAGCAAACAGAAATGTATACACAAAAAGGAAACATACAGCACGCAGTTTATAATTAACAAAACACAACATCCACCTCTAATAAAACATTCATGCACTACATTGTTGACAGAAATATTGTCCACTAATATAATAAACAACTACTAAGTAAATGTACAGGAAACGATAAACTTCTACAAATCAATGTGTTGAAGAATCCTCCCAGCCAACAAGTCTCTGATCAAATTAATGTCTTCATATAAGTAAGCAGCATCATTATCAAAGATCTACAAATTAGAAAATATGATTATATATACGAAATCAATGAAATTAAAGGATTGTTTAGCAATTCAATTAAAATACAACCAAAATATTATCATTTGATTACCTGTTGAAAATCATTTGTAACGCCACTTTGAATGATATTATACATGTAAAGTAGAACATAATAGCCACATTCAGTACCACCTGGCTGTTGAGGGCACTATAAATCAAAAGCAATTGGTTAAAATCAATAACATACATCATTTATAAAACAACCGTAAATAAAATAACTTAAATTATATTGAAACCACATACTTTGGGATAGAACCACTTTGGCTTGCGAACAACTCTACCCTTACGTGACCCGCCAAGCATTCTATATGTTTGGGTCGCGCTACTATTAAAATGTAAAACATTTTAAGTTAGAACAATTTATTTAAATCAAGCATTTCTTTAATTAATAAAAAAGAAATAACTAACGTGTTGAAGACTGATTTTGTGTCTTTGTCTGGCTTTTTTGTCAAGGAATCAAACCAATAGATTTCATTGAGGCGTGGGCAAACAACACACAGGCTCCAATGGTAACTAAAACAATACACAGATTAAAATGAAGTTTAGATTAGAAGAAAATTATTTCTCAAACATCCAAAAATAAATTTTTTTACTACATACCCTTGAACAATTGGAGCTAGATAACATCGCAATTTGGTCGCTGCCATTGTGAAGCCCACATAATGCGTCCTTTGTACGACATCATTTTTATCTGATGTCGTATTTGCCGGACACAAGAATCTGTATAAATTTGATCTTTGCATATCAATGCACATGTGATAGAAGGACCTAAAATAGAAATAAAATGACCAATGAATTATTGAACTTATGAAATCTTGAACTTAGAAAAGAAAAACTAACCAAATGGCAAGTTTGACCCATCCTGCATCTATCTCCTCCAAATGCATAAACTCCTTAAGATCTTTATTGTCGATCGTGTAGGGATACGTCAATTGTGTACCCACAATCCCTGGAGGCATATTGAAGTTGACTTGGGGAATACCTTTGTACATCTGTTGGAGCCGTGCTAGAAAGGGCCATTTTTACGCATGTTGCTCCTCCTATAACCATAGAAAACAAAACCAATTATATTACAATGATGCCAATAAATGTCAAGTGATATGAATATAATTCCTACCATTGGTGGGGTTCCCAACGTGCCAATAAGATATTGAGGCCAAAGGATGAAACCTCCAATTGCTTGACCCAGTGTGACAATCTCAACGTCAGGGATAGGGATGGCTGCACCTTCTTCCCCCTCATGAACACGTGTCACTGTCACCCTATGTAAATAATGTGGAATTTGATTATGATGGTGGGTGGTAGCTTTTGTGTAAACGAGAGCATCGGCTACAACACGAATCATGTCTGTGGTGTCCAAATAGAGGATACACGATTCACCCGACTCCGGAGTGGCAGAAGGCTGGCCCAGTGGTTTTGTTATGTGAGAAGGCTGGCCACAAGGTTCTGTACTATGGGAAGGCTGGACAAGACTATGGAAAGGAGCGGCAACAAGTTCTGGAGTGTGGGAAGGCTGGACAAGGGGTTCTGGATTGTGGAAAGCCTCGGCAACGAGTTGCGGAGTGTGGGAAGGCTGTACAAGGGATTCGTCCGGCGGGTTGTGACTTCCTTTAGTGCTGGGGAAGGCCGGGGATTCCTCGTTTCTAACCCTAGTAGCCTCCATGTGATGAAAATCAAACCGCGATTTCATTTCACCACGTAGTTGTGTCATTAGCTCATCTCAGAGCTCCTCTCGGATTTGATCGCGAAGCTTATCCACAAACTCTTGACTGGGTTCAGCTTGTGAAGAATATAACGAGGCTTTACCAAAATACTTCGAAATACCAACTCCCCTTGGCTCCCCTCTAACACGGCCGGGGTATTCAGCCTTCCCAATCGCTGTGGCCAATATGTCCATCCGTCCACGTGGAGTGAACGAACCTTGGCTACTCTGCTCTTCGAGTTCGTCATGTAGCATACAATTCGTTATGAATACCCATTTAAATTCTAGAAATGTGAAAGAATTTTAGAATTAATTACTTATGCTATTACTACTTACAATCCTCGAGGCAACCTCAGCAATAGTAGGATTTATATATTTCCCACCCTTAATCCTCCCTGCTTTCCATTTTTTGTGACGTGGAGGAGGAGCTGGCTCTTGCACAACAACGGAAGGATCTGATTTCGCAGCTTCCTTCATTTTTTCCAGCTCTTCTGCCATCATCATCCGCTCCAGCTTCCTGTAGCCACCCCGAGACATGCAATACTGGTACTGATTTGCTTCTTGCCTCTGTGTGTTCGCCGCACTTAATTCCTGTTTAAGGGAAAAACAAGTCATTAGTGCATTAACTATATTGAAATTATAAATTTTCATACTGAAGACAGAAAATTTACCAAAAATTCAGGAGCTTGTCGTTTAGCTACAAACAACCTCCAGTCCTCTGGAGATAGATATGAATATTCCTGACAAGGATCAAGATGACTCTTGTCACCTCTAAGGTACTTCCTGGAGAGCTTATTTTTAAAATCCTTCCAGCGCAAACGAACCTCTCCCATCCAGTGGTTGTACATGTCTGTGGTGTTAAGAACATCGAACGTTTGCTGCAAAAACGGAGACAATTAAACTTGAATAGGAAGAAAGGTCTAAATACATAAAATGTATCAAAAGTTATGTACCAAAATCTGTTGCCATATCATGGCTTTCGTCTTTTTGGGAACCTGCCTCCAACTATCATAGATGATTCAGACTTTGCTTCGACCCAAAAAACCAAGATAACTAATGAAGTGGTCTTCCTCAGGACCCATTGGATTCATGTTGGCATCAAACTCTATGTGAACCCTCTCATGTTCATTGTAGTGGCGCTTCGCCAATACAGCCATCTTCGTGGCACCTCTTGTTCTTCTCGGAGCGGGTGGCTCTTCTTGCCTTCCATTATGCTGCTCGCTGTCGCTCCCTGAGTCACTGGAACTTGACATATTCCTAGACACAAAAAAATCATTGTCAGAGAGGTAAGTAGATTGTCAGAGAGGTAAGTAGATTGCAGGTATCTGTATAAACTACATTAAAGGAAAAAAGCACATAGGACATAATACAGTTTTATATAGTTAAAGGTCTTACTTCATATTGTTTCCTATATTCCTTCACAATGATCATTTCTTGCAGAATAATCTTTATCATCTACCAACTCGACCTCACTTCCTATAGGTGGATTTGTTGTCAAAGGTGGTGTGTCGTCAAGGTTGAAGGTTGGATCACCATACTTTTGTTTTTTGCTTTGAAGTACAATGGACATATTTTTATTTGCAGGATCTATGACATAAAACACTTGCTTCGCCTGGCTGGCTAGAATGAAGGGCTCATCTCTATAACCAACTCTTCGAAGATCGACTGAGACAAATCCAAATTGTGGATCTATTACCACAGCAGCATTGCTAACCCACTTATATTTGAACAAACCAACTTTGAACTTGTTGTAGGTCATCTCCCATATTTCTTCTATAACTCCATAATAAGTCATTGATGCACATATGGGGTTTTTTTCTTTCGGACTGGAAAAGTGCATAGCTTCAGCTTCAACCATCACCCCACTATTTTGCATGGTACTTCTGTCATCTTGCTCTTTTGTGTAGAATGAATACCCATTTATGTCATAACCAGTTCAAGTAACAACCTGAAATGAAGGCCCCCAGGCTAGCCAGTTGATTGTCTCGGACACACCGATCTCATGCGAAACCTTCTCCTCAAACCACTTAACAAATGTCTTGTTTTGCTCAATAGCTATTTGCATGTCACTCTTCTTTGGATTCAAGTTCTTCAAAGTCTTTTTGTGCTCATCTATGTATGGCTGAACTTCTTCCATATTATTCAAGATATACAAGTGTGCTTGCAACACCTCTTCACGCTCCGCAGTCTTCACTTTTAGTCCTCGTGTTCCCTTGCTTCTCCCCTCTTCATGCCGAGACTGTTCCTTTTTACCAGATAGATAATCTTTACAAAAGTCCATAGCCTCTTCAACTACATATCGCTCAACTATTGAGGCTTCAGGTCGATGAGGATTTTTAGAATATCCTTTTAAGATCTTCATGTATCGCTCAAAAGGGTACATCCACCTTAAATAAACTGGACCGCAAAGCCTTACCTCCCTTACTAAATGAACTACCAAATGCACCATTATATCAAAAAATGATGGAGGAAAATGCATCTCTAGTTGGGACAGAATTATATAACCCTCATTTTCTAGTTCATCCAACTTCTCAGTGTCGATGACTTTGTTACAGATAGCATTAAAGAAAACACACAATCTGGTTATAGTAGTTCGCACTTCTTCTTTCATAATGCCTCTAATGGCTACTGGTAACAATTGTTGCATTAACACGTGATAGTCATGGGACTTCATTCCCACTAACTTCAAATCATCCATTGACACACACCTGCTAACATTAGATGAGTAGCCCCGTGGGACCTTAATTTCATGCAGACACCCACACAAACTTCTTTTCTCCGCTTTTGATAGCGTATGCGCAACTGGCTCCATATATGCCCTCCTACCATCATCTCTTAGTTGTGGATGCAACCGATCTCTTATTCCCATATCAACAAGGTCAAGTCTCGCACTCATTCCATCCTTGGTCTTACCTGGGATGTGCAAAAGCGTACTTACAAGGCTGTCACACACATTTTTCTCCACATGCATCACATCAATACTGTGTCTTACATCAAGACAATGCCAATACGGAAGATCAAATAAAATTAACCTCTTCTTCCATATATTCTTCTCACCCTTAGTCCTTTGATTTTTACCAAAGGTCACATTGACACGTTCTACCCGACTATAAACTTCCTCCCCGGTTAAGGCCCTTGGTGCAACTCCATGTTCTGGTAAGCCATCAAAACGCTTTCTCAGCCTACGATATGGGTGGAATCGAGGAAGAAACCTCCTGTGGCCAAGGTACACTGTTTTTTTGCAATGCTTAAGTTGTTGAAAGTGTGTATCTCCTTCACAGATTGGGCATGTTTTATGACCCTTCACACTATACCCTGACAAATTTCCGTATGCGGGGAAGTCGTTTATCGTGGTAAAAATCATTGCACGCAACTTGAAAGACTCTTTCTTATAAGCATCGAACACATCCACACCTTCCTCCCATAACTTCTTCAAGTCCTCAATCAAAGGAGCCAAATACACATCGATGTCATTCCCTGACTGTTTTGGTCCAGAGATCATCATAGAAAGCATAACGTACTTGTGCTTCATACATAACCAGGGAGGTAAGTTGTATATTACAAGGAGAACTGGCCACGAACTATGTATACTAGTAAGAGTTCCATACGGATTTATTCCATCTGTACAAAGTCCAAGCAGAAGGTTTCTCGGCTCGCTGCCAAATTGAGGGAACATTTCATCTATCTTCTTCCACTGTAGAGAGTCGGCCGGGTGCCGAAGATATTTTCCGTCACAAATTCTCTCATCAGAATGCCATCTCAACTTCTTCGCTTTTGTTGCGGTCACAAACAAACGCTTAAACCGTGGTATTATTGGAAGATACCATAACACCTTCGAAGGTTGCCTTTTACTTGTTGTCCCTTCTCTACAACCACCATCTTTCTTCACTTTATATCGTGATGTTTTACAGTTAGGACACTCACTAAGACCTGCATACTCCTTTCTATACAATACACAGTCATTAGGGCAAGCATGTATCTTTTTGTACTCCATACCCATCGTAGACAAGATTTTCTTTGCCTCATACATACGGTTTGGAAGTACATTATCTTCTGGAAACATATCACACAATAATTCCAATAGTAATGTAAAACTACTATCGGTCCATCCACAAGTTGCCTTTAAGTTCACCAAATGCAATGTTCCCGTCAATCGTGTGTACTTACTCCAAGGGTATAATGGTGTCTCCGCATCACTCCGCAGGCTGTCAAATTCATATGCCTGGGCGAAGGATTCAACCTCGGCATCGTGAATCATTTTATCCATTCTATCTTGTTCTATAACATCCACTCCTTCCTTCTTGTGCGACGAACAATCAGTAATTACTTCCTCACCATGCCATATCCACCTTGTGTATTGAAGATTTATTCCATCACAAAGTAGGTGATCCCTTATATCATCAACATCTTGTCGACTCTCGTTTAAACAATTCACACAAGGACAAAAATACTTCCCATTTTTAGTTGGAGCATTCCTTCTAGCAAATTCAATAAACTCTTCCACCCCATTCTCATATTCTTCACTAGTTCTCAAAGCATTCATCCAACTATGATCCATTGTTTTACCACCTAAACCATTCCCAATAACACTCAAGTTTATAACAATTGTTAACTATGAGATTGCCTTTTATCACTTTTTTCAAAAAACATTTCGGCAGCATTTCCCATTAAGTGTAAGATCCCACAATTTTAATAACAAACCATTTCACCTTAATTCAAACAAAAAAATAATAATAAAGTAACTTAGGCAATTAAGGACAATATCAACAATTTAAAATATCAATTTTTCTTTAGGGAACTAATATGTTTAAATTAGTACAAGTTAAAAGTTCTATGCACCTACATAATATTAAAAGTTCTATACATGTATTCATTATTTCAAACCAATGAAATTAAAATCAATTGGTTAATGTTGAAAATTACTTGTTGATAACTTGTTTTATAAAATAAAACAAGTTATATGCATGTTTAGATTTTAGACTTAAATTTGCATTTAGCACTCTAAAATGTGTCTTTTTATATAGCACTCAGAGCTTCCTAAACATGTTTTATTTTATAATTAAATAAATTATATAACTTATTTAATCTAATAAAATTAGTTAACTAGCAAAACTACTATATGTACTTATGGAATCTCTAGCATACATATGTACTTATATATGGCATATATGAGTGGCTTATAGTTTCTAGCAAAACTACTACTTTAAATTAAACGGTCGATCATGACATTAACTAAAGTGAAATAAAATAAACCAAAAGCCAAAAAACAAAAAACAAAAAAGCTTACAGGTTGGAAATTAAAATGGCGTGATGAAGAGGTTGGGAGGGAGGAGGCGCGCGCACCACCGTGAGAGAGGGAGCTCCGATGCTGTAAACTATGAAAAGATCAAGGAAAATGAGGCTTTCACTGGTGGGGAGCTGACTTTCGTCTCCCTAGCTAGTTGGGGAAAAAAAGAAAGAAGAGAAGACTAGCTAGCAGTAACTTTCTCGCTGCAAGAAGCTTTAGTAAGGCGGAAGATCAGAAAGATACAGGGGGTGAGTATTGAAGTGAGATGATAGAAGGAGGAGATGAGAGAAAATGAAGAAGGAGGGATACAGCGGTGGAAGGGATCCACGGTGGAAGGAGGCTAAGTGTTTTTGAGAGAGGGAGGAAGAGTGACGATCGGAATGGAGGGAAATGGTGAAAAAGTGGAGGGAATTGGGTTTAGACGTCCCTTCTCTAAGAAGCTACGCCTAAACATATACATTAGGCATCCCTTCATAGAGAAGGGACGCCTAATGTGGGGTGCATGCCAGCTACGTGGCTGGCATGCACCTTTAGGCGTCCCTTCTCCAGAAGGGACGCCTAATGTTCCCACATTAGGCGTCCCTTCTGGAGAAGGGACGCCTAATGTCTCCTTTAGGCGTCCCTTCTTGAAGAAGGGACGCCTAAAGATTAAAAAATCTCTCTTTATTTACGTAAATGCCACTGCGTACAGTTTTTACTTCCCTTTTCAAAGAAGGGACGTCTTTATGTGACGTTAAATCCCTTTTCTGTAGTAGTGTGGTAAGAGAACTTTTTATCCTCCAACTTCTCATACTTTTTCTAAGGATGAGAAAAGAAGTTTTTGTGATTGTTTATATGGCATCAAAGTTCCCTCAACGTATTCTTCAAGTTTTAAGAAGCTTGTATCAATGAAAGACTTGAAGTTAGTAGGGCTGAAGTCTCATGATTGTCATGTCTTGATGCAACAACTACTCCCAGTAGCTATTCGAGGCATTGTCAAATACAATCTTTAACACATATTGACTAGATTTTGTTTCTTTTTCAATGCTATTTATAGTAAAGTCATTGAGACAAAAAGATTGGATGAATTAGAAAATGAAGGATATATAATCTTGTGCTAGCTTGAGAAGTTTTTTCTTCCTTCTTTTTTTGACATCATGGTACATCTAATTGTTCATCTAGTGAGGGAGATAAAATTGTGCGGGCCTATCTATTTTCGATGGATGTACCCAATTGAAAGAACTATGAAAATCCTAAAAGGATATGTGAAGAACGCTAACCAGCCTGAAGCATCTATTGTTCAGAAATATGTTTCTAAAGAAGCCATGGAATTTTGTCAACATTATTTGTCAAATGTAGGACATATTGGGCTTCCTAAACGTCATGATGAAGAAGGGGGTAGGCGTGGGGCTACAGTAAAGAGTATAAATCCTGATGAATTACAACAAGTTCACTTGTACATCTTGAATAATGTTGATGATGTTCAAGATTATATGAATGCTTATAAACAAATTGTATGGAAAGAAAATAGTCAAATGACTGAACAAAGGTTAATTAGGGAGCATATCAAAACTTTTGCACATTGGTTCAAATATAAGGTTGATAGAGAAGAATGTGTTTCCGATACAATTAAATGGCTAGCACGTGGTCCTGAGGTTGATGTCATAAGTTGGACTTCATTTGTGATTAATGGTTATACCTTGTACATGAAGTCCTTAGATGATAAGAGCACCGTCCAAAATAGTGGTGTTATGTTAGTTGTTGAATCTATGCTCTTCTCTAGTTCAAAGGATAAGAACCCTAAATTGGCTACCATACCTTATTAAAGGGTTATAGAGGAGATTTGAGTGGTTGAATATGTTAAAATTAAATTTTTCATTTTCAAATGCAAATGGGTTGATGTCAATAATGGTGTGATGATCGATCAGTTAGGATTTACATTAGTAGATTTGAACAGTAGAAGTTTTGGAGGTGAACCTTTCATTATGGCAGATCAAGCGAAACAAGTGTTCTATATTACCAATCAGGAAAATAAAATGTGGTTTGTAGCTCTCCAAGGAAAAATGTTTGTTGATATTGATGTGGAAAGTCATTCAAATTATGATCTTCTTAATACTCCTTTTACTAGGGGTCTTTCAGAATTGAACGAAGAAGATGAAACAAATAATGAACATGGCATAAGAAATGATCATCATAAGAGGATATCCCTTTATAAAAGTACTTTGAAAGTTAGCTAGCTAAAGTAATTATCATTATGAATTCTATCCGAATGATGTATATAATTATTTTATAG
Source organism: Albizia julibrissin (assembly GCA_037074505.1). Taxonomy (NCBI): domain Eukaryota; kingdom Viridiplantae; phylum Streptophyta; class Magnoliopsida; order Fabales; family Fabaceae; genus Albizia; species Albizia julibrissin. The sequence goes on along the minus strand of CM073486.1, from coordinate 18,269,770 downwards.
ATATAGTCTGCTTAGTTTACTAACTTAACTATTTGTCTTAACAGGATAATGAAGGATTCGAGGCATCTTAGTGCAGAGGCTCCAGAGCCACCTAGTGCTCATCAAAGTGAGCTAGCTAGTGTTAATAAGAGCGAGCCTAGTAATACTCCAAGTCAGGGTCGTAGTAAGCCGAATAACCAGTCTATACCAGGGGTAGATATGGCACACGACTGAGATATATTTCCCTTAGTCGAATTGCTGGGGAGAAGATTCTGATTGAGTTTGATAAATATTGGAAACCGATTAGGCCTAATACCAGCAGATATAAGAGTTTTGTCAGCCTCTTCGCATGGAATAAGCCTAGCATATTGATAGAGGAGTAGAGAAATGTCGACAAAAAAGTGAAGCAGCATATTTGGGATACTATTTAGGTATAAAGTTCTCTTCTACATGTAATAATTATCAAATTTGTCACTAACTGTGTCAATGCATGCATAACAGCTCACCTACAACGTCCCTTAGAGTGAAATCTTGTAAAACAAGACTATGACGTATTCTTGTGAGCGCTAGAGGAAGTTCAAGACGAATCTGGCTAACAATTACGTGCATATCAAAGTGAAAGCTGGTAAGCCTCGTCCTACTCCGTGCAGCAAGTATTCATGCATCGATGAAGCGACCTGGCAAGAGTTTTTGAGGCTTTGGACTACTCCAGAGGCTTTGGTGAGTTAACTTATTTTGTATTTATTTACTTATCAATTGTCTATACTGATTGAAACCTTTTTTTGTCCCAATTTCTTATTTGCATACAAGGCAAAAAGTACAAGAGAGTGGTAGGAAGAATGATTGACCCCCATATAATGTCTCGTAGGGGATATGCAAAGTTTGAAAAGGACTTATTGGCGATCAAACGAAAGAGATTGGAAGAAGAATCTCAATCCGATCCTTCTATTCTTCTTTCTCCATCATCTCCGCTATAATGCGAAGAATTATAGTTGCATGCTCGCCGAAAGAGTAGTGGGTCCTATACGAGTGAACAGTCTCGTATAGTTGGTGAAAAAATTGTAAATATCATTGTTGTTATTAACTATTTAGTAAACATGTTTCATTACTTGTGTGTTATCCGTATATCTAACAAGAGGAACTTAAAAAAAACCAAGCTGAGGGATCCTTTAAGTCGAAAGGGAGGAATGATATCCTCACGGTTGCTACTATAAAATGTAAGCATCCAAGCCGTATCAGGGGAGTTGGAGGAGGGGTGGGCATAAAGGATTACTTTGGAGCTCCCCATGTTATTCCTCAAACGTGGTGACTAGAGATGAACTGGAGCGTATGTTGGACACTGCGAGGGCGGAAGCAAGGGCCGAGGTAGAACCATCATTTGATGCACTATTGGATGCCTGTTTGAGTAAGATGAAGGAGGAAGTGTATGCCATAGTGAGCACAAGACAATATACTGGTCCTCCCCCAGGCACAATCGCTTGATCAAAATAAGCAATGCACTAAAGGGAGTTGTTGCAATATTTAGCAGTCATCAGAGGGTTATGGAGAAGAAATTGCTGAGCCTTGTGACATTTTTGTTGAGGATCCTCTGAGACGGTTAGTTGCATAGGAGAGTGTGCACAACTTGGGATCAACTGTTCACACCAACAAATGACAGATGATCAAGTCAGAGTGTTAGTTGAAGATGTTATTATTGCAACGCACCTGTCCCTATCCATTATGATGAGGTCAAGATTGTGAACGATGCCCCAGGTATTTTTATATCATGGCTAGAGAACCTTGTTTCTGCTCAAGCTAAGGAATCCCCAATCAAAGCCCCAAGTCCAGCTCCCATTACTCATAAAGTTTCATAGCCTCCATTGAATGTCATGCAGCAAGTGATTCTGATGGCATACGATACATCTTTCCTAACTAGAAATTGGCCAATGGATTCAGTTGTTGGCAAGTCAAGGGCGGCATGCTATCTTGAGAGGGATGATTTAATGTCCCTAGACGCTCCTAGACAACATCTTACGATTGCGATTGTCTACTATTTTTAATGTAAGTATCTTTAATTGGGAGTAAATATTTTAAGAATTATGCCGTTTAACTTTAATTTACGTGCTTACATTATTATAGGTACATGAATCGTAGGTTGGTTTCCTCTGGCAAGAACGATAAATTTGAATTCTTATGCCCAATTTAAGTCCAAGAGAAAGGGACCACTATTTCCATCAGACATAGATACTTATCAGAGAGGCTTAGTGAAATAAAAATTGACTGTTTCTTGGGTTCATATGTGTATGGGTAAGAAACAAATTTATATTCCAAAACACATATAGTGCTCTATATTTGCTTAACATTCATCTATTTTTTAAGGGATCATTGGCAATTGGTTCTTTTATGTAAAGCTAGTTACACAGCCATCCTCCTATGCTCCCTCTACTTGAAATCAAGGAGTGACTTGAAGAAGACCGTAAACTCGTAAGTTTTCTTGCATTATTACCTTTTGTGTGCAAAGTTTGTGTGCAAAAAAAGTAATCTTTGTGATTTTGATGATAGGGCTATGCGGACATTCCTACACGCTAAGTATGGTAAGCATATCCATGACCTAAAAGACCTTACATGGATCACCCCAAAGGTTAGTACATATTTATTTTCTTTAAGATGTGTTCCATAAGCTATGCTTTTATACTTGTTTTGATGATGTCATGTTGTTTTTCAAAGCCGTAGACAACCGTCGGGGTCCAACTTTTGTGGTCTTTATATTTTGAGGCAAATTTACAATATTATCAACCTAGGCATAACTAATTTTACCGAAGAGGTATAAATGTATATTTCAAAAATTTTGTATTACTTTATTGTTTTTAAATTAGTAAGTTAATGTTTTGTCTGGCTTCAATATTACATCCAGATATTTGATCTTATCGATCCCTTTACTAAAGAAGATATTAATTTCATCCGCAACTGTTTTGCCGAATTCATCTATGAGCTTTTACAAGAATAGTAAGTTTTTTAATCTAATGTTGTGCTAATAATACTTGTGGTTTTCATGTCTAACTTAGTTTATATCTCTGTGTAGGATAATTTCTGGGATATGGGTGATACTGGTCGGTTGCTAATACAGGCATAGAATGTGATTGACTTTATTACTTCTTCTTATCATTAGTTGAGCTACTGCATTCTCTGTATTTTCTAAAAATTCTTATTGAAGAGTTGAAACATTATTAATTGATTTGTGGATTTTATTGTCAAATATCATGGTTGCCATTAATAAATGATTGAGGAGGAAATTTATGCTTGCGTGTTGAGTTTCTATCTAATACAATTGCTAAATTTATTAACATTACTCTTGGCTAGCATATACTTCTGTTATTCCCATCATTGTTACAAAATTCTTGACCAGTACAGTGTTGAAAATTTTGAACCTTTTCCTTGGTTATTACTAGGTGTTGCACTACTAGGAATTTTGACTATAGTTAGAGAGAATTCTGAAGTGAATTATAATGTTTTAAAACTGTTATCACATGCTATGATTGACTGATGAAATCTTGTATGATTGAACCTCATAAATTTGCCCAGAATTTGTCCAAAATTCTTATGATTTACACTTAATTCATATCATATTTAGTGAACATTAATCTCATATCATGTTTGTGTACTTTCAAACTTTTGCATGTATGAGCCATCCTAGATGAATTTAATGATAACTTATGATTTAATCTACAATAAATAGTTGTTGTCGTAAGCTGTGGAATTTCCTATCATCATAAGAATGTGGATTGTTTGTAGGATGAATTATGTTGAAATGGCTTAATGGCCTGGGTAAATTTAACAATCAATGAAGTATTTTAACAAAAAAATGAGACTTTTTAGACCGGTTTTTTCTATAACCGGTCTAAAAAGTTATTTTTAGATCTGTTTATAAAGAAACCGGTCTAAAAAGTCTCAGTAATCAAGTAATAAAATGAGACTCTTTAAAGGTGAGACTTTTCAGACTGGTTTCTTTAATAACCGGCCTAAAAATAACTTTTTAGATTGGTTATAGAAAAAACCGGTCTAAAAAGTACCGGTTATAGTATAACAGGTCTAAAAGTTGAGACTTTTTAGACCAGTTATATAAAAACTGGTCTTAAAAGTCTCACTTTTTAGACCGGTTAAAAAACCAGTCTAAAAAGTGATATACTTTTTAGACCGCATGTATCAAGACTTCCAAAATAACCAGTCTAAAAAGTTATTTTTAATTGGCCTTAAAAGTGATTTTTGCAATAGTGATGCGACAATATGCTATACACGCTGCTTAACGAACTCGGCAAGTTAGAAGATCATCTTCAAGTGAGAAAAGATTTACAAGCCATGAGTGTTTGTGAATATGTGTGGCCTGATGAGCATGACAAATTTCAACCGGCAAAGTTTACCCTCACAAGACTAAACAAGAAAGTCTTCTTCGCTACGTTGAAGAAAATAAAAGTTTCTGATGGCTATTCAAGCAATATTTCATGATGTATTGATATGCAAGCACGAAAGGTTGTTGGCCTGAAGAGTTATGAATCACATGTTCTTATATAACAATTACTTCCATTGGTTATAAAGAATGCACTTCCTCCTGATATGTCCATCGTTTTGGTGAAGCTGTGCTCCTTCTTTTGGAAGTTGTGTTCTAAGATTTTGATCGTTGAGTAGCTCGATCAGCTGTAGTACAAAATCATTCTTACGCTTTGTCATTTGGAGGTGCTCTTTCCTCCCTTCTTTTTTATAGTGATAGTTCATCTGACAGTCCACCTTGTTCATGAAACAAAGCTCGCTAGCCCAGTTCAATATCGATGGACGTATCCTATTAAAAGGTACTGTATTTACATATGTGCGTCATCATTACTTTCGAAATTTGCTACTCGCCCATTTCACCATTTGGTATCATATTTCCCTCTTTACTTTATAGGTTTCTTGGCAAATTGAAATCTTACGTAAGGAATAAAACGTGGCCAGAAAGTTCTATAGCTAAAGGTTATATAGGGGATGAAGTCATGTATTTTTGCTTAAGGTACTTTAATGACATTGAGACGTCTTTCAACTGACTGCCTCCTGCCGACGATTGTCCTAAACCTGAGCCAATAACATCAACAAAGTTGTTAATCCATCGTGTTGGTAAAGCAATTAAAGGAAGTGAGAACTTCAAACTAACATCAACTAAGAAGTTGCAGGCACATAGACATGTCTTGATAAATTGCACTCAAGTTGAACCCTTCCTTCAGTAAGAATCATTCACTCATATATTATTCTACAATCATCCTTATATTTTTAATTTACATTTCATGATCGTCTTCTCATGATTAATTGCAAGGAATTTAGAAGTCATGTGAAGCGTCAACTAAGGATTCTAACACAAACATCCTCCGAAGTTGACAAAAAGGTCCACAGAGAATTCCCGACCTGGTTTACACGTAGAATTTTAAATGATCACAACCTGCAGTCACCAGAGTTCAGAGCCCTTGCAATTGACCAGAGTTCAGAGCCCTTGCAATTGACCCCCTTGACCATGGAAAAAGGTTTACAGCATACAATGTCAATAATTTCAAGTGTTGCATGGTATTACGAGATCAAGGATTACAAACTCAAAATTTGGATGCTTTTGGCACCTTTGGGACAAGGAATTAAGAGAGCAGCAGTTATGATAACATGCAAATCGAATGTGTCCCTTACTATGGAAAGCTTGTGGATGTCATCGAACTAAATTAACAAGGTCATTTCACTATTACGCTTTTCAAGTGTTTATGGGCAAGTATGACTACTTCCAGGGAACTCATAACAGATGATTTAGGTATCACATCAGTAAATTTCTCTCGTCGAATTCACACTGGTCAATCTAAAGATGATGAGCCTTATATTCTTACCTCAGAGGCACACCGAGTTTATTATGTCCAGGACGATAGGTACAGGGATTGGAACATGGTAGTTCATTTAAAGCCTCAAGACCTTTACGACATGGGTGATGGTTACAACATCACCTATGAGAGTAAGTCACTCCATCTCGCCAATTTCAAAAAATTCTTCCCTAAAGGCGATCATAATTTAGCTACAGTGAGGTGAGTTTTTATAAGTTTACATCATTTAAATTTAATATTTTCTGCGCAACAATATCATATTAATATTTCTTTCACAATTTTTGTAGGGATGCCGAAGAAGAATGATTAAGTGGAACCATAATTTTGTTTTTCTAAATTTGATATGTAATATATTTTTAAAAAAATTGAATCAATTTTGTAGCAGTTATATAACGGCTACAAAGTAAAAAAAAACCCACCACCAATTGACACACTAACTGCTACAAATAACAAAAAACCGCTACCAATGTTAAACTACTACAACACATGACATGTTAACCGCTACAAATACCATAATATTAACCGCTACAATAGTCACACAGATCCCTATAAATACCTCCATACCAACTATTTTCATACACTTCTCCATTTCTTTACTCTCTTCTTCTCTCTCGTTTTTTTGCATCCATAAATTTTTTTTTCAAGAGCTCAAGATCTAAGTAAGGTGATCATCAAACATGGTAATGTTTTTATTAATTATTTCATCTCTTTTTTCCCCTTCTTATAATATTCATATTAATTTTTTTTAGACATTAACGAACTATCCTCAAAAACATTTCTTCCAAAACGATCCACATCTAAGCGACAACAAAATAAGTACATATTACCTACAAATTCATAACATTACCTACCCTTTCTCATTATTATGCATATAAATTTTATAAATATGTAACTAAATTTAATCTTTTTCTTTACCCAACATAATTCAATTTAATTCTTAAATAATAACTAGTTTTAATTTAGTTATATAACTAATCAACATATTAAAATGATACTATAACAATTAAATTATATTATTGGATACTTTTTTTTTCACGACAATTTGTAGCCGTTATTTTAACCGCTACAAAGTTAACAGTAAATTGAAAAAATATTTCAATTGTTTGGCGCCACTTTTTGAATTTTCCTTAGTAGCGGTTACATTCGTAGCGGTTAAATAACCGTTACCAAACATATTCAAAAATTTTCACTTCCCGCTATAACCAAATATTAGTAATGGTTTTATAGCCGCTAAAAAGTTTTCGCGCCATTCTTAAATATTTTTCGTTTTGAAATTGGTAGCAGTTGTTTAAACACTACAAATGGGCACTTAAACTTGTAGCGGTTATTTACCTGCTACTAAATTGTCAGAAAATGTATTACCCATCAGCTGACTATTGTAGCGGTTACTAAATTAGTAGCGATTTATCTCTCCTGAGTAATGATTATCTTTAACTACTACAAAATTGATTGCAACAGTGGTTTTTGTAGTAGTTTACTTAACTACTACCAATGTTGTTTGCAGCGGTTAAAATCACTATAAATACACAGTTTTAACCGTTACTAAATCATAGTTTTTTTTGTAGTGTAACTTAGTTAAGCTTATACTTAGAGTTGATATGTATTTAATTGTGACTCTAATGTGAGGGTTCTTGGTTACTTGTGTAATTGCATTTCATTGATTCAAATTGTTAGAGTTTAAATTGGGTTTTAGTTAGAGGGATGATGTATTGCCCTGTGTGAGATAATTAATTTACCTAACTTAAGCAAGCTCAAAGGCTCTTTTGAGCATTTTTGTCTAATTAACGCACCCTTAAAAATATTTTAAAGCAAGGATAGATAAAAGTTATTGTTCTAGAAGGTTTCACCATATTTCAATTTCCATTTCATTCCATTTTTATTCCAAAAAACCGAAGAATATTAGTTTTTATTTTAAAGCATTTAATTTAATTGTAATTTAGTTGTTAGATAAAAGACTCAAAAATCCTTTTTAACTTGTTTTATACCAATATTTACATTTAGTTGCTAGGTAATTAATAAAAAAACTCCTTAAGGGATTATTCGAGATCGCACTCTATATTGCAATCATTGGTTAAATTTTGAAGAAGTTGTTAAGGCATAAGCTAACAGGCATCCTTTAACAAGCTCTCTCGACTTGAACGCATATCGTAATGTAGATTGGGGACACTGCCATGAGACTCAATGTTTTTGTACTAGTTATTTATAACCTTTTAGGTGGGTCTCCCATCTCATGGCATAGCAAAAAGCAACGTGTGGTTTCCCTTTCCTCAGTAGAAACTGAATACCAAGAAATGGCTAGTACAGTTAAATAAGTTGTATGGTTGCTATGGCTCCTTCGTGACTTTAGGGCCGTCAACAATCTTCAACTCTACTATATTGTGAAAAACAAGCTGCCATTACCGCAAAGAACTTGATCTTTCATGGCAGGACTAAGCATGATGTTGAAATGGATTGCTACTTTATCCATAAAAGAGTCTAATCTCAAGACATCTCCGGTAAAAGATCTGGACAAGTATCTAATTGTTGACATCTTCACAAACGCATCCGGATCTGACTTATTTCAAGAACTTTCCATCAAGATATATAGGCGTTCGTAATCTTCATGCGCTAATTTGTTGGGGAGTGAAGGCAATCAATATATTTCAGAGCATATCATGGGATTTGATATCATGAGATTATGATTATATTATTTGAATAATCTAAATTCGAATATTTTGAATGTTAGTTAAAGATATGGTTGTCGTGATACTTTCCATTAAGACACTCATGATTCTAATATGTATACATATGGCTCTAATTCATCAATGAAAGACATATAAATTCATTCTCATTTCAATATTTTTACATAGTCTAAATTGAAGGACTAATTAAGGTACCCTTAGGTTCTCTATGGGTAGAGTGGCCTTGAGTCTGGGGGCGCAAATTGATGAAAGCCTTCAACATTTTAGGAACAAATAATATGAGGAGGTGTGCAAGAAGGAAAAGGACGGCCCCCGATAAAAACATGTGCAATTTGTTTGGGTGGTCATGGACCATGAAGAAATCAGCAGAAAAGAAAGAGAGGGACAAAAAAAGAACGGAGAGACACATGAAGAACTTGCCAGAGACAAGTATGAGACGATTATATTGCCAATAGCAAAAAGATCGGGAAGGACGAGCAACTAAAGACAAGAAGCAGAAGGTTGAAATGAGGGAGAAAAAGAAGGCAAAAGATGAAGAGTAGTAACCAAAGTCTTGGAATAAAGACTTGTTTCTAAGGATTGCGTTGCCTTCCTTGTTGTCATAACTACTTGGTACATTGGTACGAGCGGCAAAGGCCGCCGAGAAAACTATGGTTGACATCACAGAATTTGCTTGTGAGGTTTTAGTCACCCACTTTGCCTCGATTTTCAAAAGTTCCGTGTGACTCTGTCTGAATATGTCTCCCGGGGTCTCCATTTTCATATTGTATCTCCCCAACAAACTACGGGGTATTGAATCATTCACATACTGCATCACCATATATACATTTACTTAATTACCATGTTCACATATTTTAATATCATCAAATACATCTTTGAAATGGCGATGTGTGCGTGTGTGTGTGTGTGTGTATTCTTTAATATTCATTCATAAGAATTTCTTGATAAGTGCTTTGAATTCCGTGTTGACCCCCTCATCAGTAGCAGATAAATAGGTAGATAGATAGATAGAAAGATAGATACGCACCTGTAGCCAATTGTCTTCCTCCCTCATGGAGAGTGCTTCCTCAGGATTGAACCAATCATGCTCCATTCCAAGCCTGGCTGCCAAGTGCAATGCATTGTTTCCCTCCCTATCTACTTGCCCAGATAGACTTTCACTTAGCCATTCCTGTTTGCACAAAAAACTGAATACCTTGGTTTGCCTATGTTCCGCGGCTAGTAGAAGAATGTTCTTTCCCTCAGCATTCACATCTTTAATCCTCAATGGAAATAATTCTAGAATTTTCTCCACCATTTCTACCACACCATTCTTCGCAGCGATCATTAGGGGGGTCTCTATTATTATTGCTTCAGACGCTGTTGTCGCCACTGGCTCCGGTGCTGTCCACCAACGCCATTCACACAGTCCAAATCACCAAATTATCCTATAGTTGCAAAATTTTTTTGCCAAAGAAATATACTCATATTTATCTTTTGGTGCTAAAAAAATTTACATATATGCAGTAAATTTGTCGTAAAAAAAAATTTGTAATCATCACAGTACGTGAAGAATAATTTTGATCCCTAAATTGTCAGCTTCTATATATATATATATATATATATGAAAAGTATAATGGTAACGCTTTATAAACTGACATCTTAAAACTTTCATAAATCCTTTTACCCTTAAGCTCTTCTCTCGGCAGGAAAATTGAAAGCTGCTCAGGGGCGCTTCTCGATGTTGTTTGTGACATATCTTCATCAGAAGCATGCTGAAGAAGTTCGTTCATTATGTGAAGCGTCCATGTGTGCGTTTCCTTCATTCTTCGCATATAAGGGAACCATATCCCTAGTATTATTAAGGACGGGTACATAAGTCATAACGGTTTCTTTCCAGATCAGATCTAGATCTCACTTGAACAAAGAAGGACAAAAAAAAATAAAAATAAAAAATAAAAACTTAGGTGGTTCTCATGTGTTTTGTGAGGTCCACTATTTGACTATTTGTCTTTCCTTCTTTGTTTATTTGTACTCTGAGTTCATTTACAGAAAAAACTTAGTCGTTTAATGTTGTCTTTAGTCAAATAAGCGATGAAAAATAAGAAAAGAGGGCAGTAAGAGAAAGTAAAAGAGGAAATTACACACAAACATGTATATGCATGCATGCATGTACCACTTTAATCAATTCAGATTAAAATATTAAATAAAAATGTGTGTACTCATACATACCAATACCCTTGTAGCCTAATGATATGAAACTTAAGACTATTAGTATCTGTCCTTCTAATTGAAATATGTGCGCGTGTGTGTTGCCACGTGATTTTCATCAAATAAACTGTACATGTACGCTCTTGCATGAAATGGCCTACCAGCTTTAGAAAGTGATAACTGCAGCATTAGACCAAGGAATACCAGCGAAATGGTTACTTGACTTTCTGCAAATATTGAGTTACAAAATTTGTTAGTTTCATAAGATATTACATAAGAATAACCCATATCCCACTCGATTCCCAAACACTATTTGTTAACATTAATTCTCTCCCTAAAATTTTTGTTGAATTAAGAATATATAGAGTGAAGATAATCTTCATATGTTAATTGGAAATGTAACTCATTAACGAAATCATCCATAAGATAAAGTCAACAATAAGATTTAGAGTTCCTGTCATCAGTCCTCACTCTCAAATACCTTCAAGCAGTGTGTTTTCTGTTTCCAATATATATATATCTGTGTGTGTGTGTTGCTTACGCACATATATATTTTTATTAGAGAGTTCAAGGTATGATCACAAATATTTAGGATCCGTACGTAGGTCAATAGAGATAAAATGTTTTTAAAAAATTATTATTTAAAAACTTGAATCAAACATATAAAGAGAGAAAGGAAAAATAAAATATTTTGGTGGGTCTCATGTGTTAGGTGAGACCCACTATTTTATTTCTCCCTCCTTCATTGTATATTTGTACTCTAAGTTTATTTAGAGAAAAACTTGGTCCATGGATTTTTCTTTAGTGAAATAACCGATGAAAAATAAGAAAAAAGTGAAAAGGTAAGAGTAAATTATACATACCATGCAGCAAGCATGCACGCACAACTTTAACAAGTTCAAATTAAAATATTAAATAAAAAAATTGTGTGCACATTCAACTAATTGAGTGCGCTCAAAATAGTAATTTATGGGGCTTTTTTTTTTTGTTGCCAACTTTTGGGGTATTATTACTACTACTACTTCTACTATTTAATTTCACAAATGCACATATGCTTGAAAAAATTTGACATGGGGCAGATATATATGCGTGTGCATGATTTTCACCAACTAAATTGTACATATACGCTCTTTGCATGTTATGGCCTACCTAGTAACAAATATTCTACAAGCAGGAATGGCAGGAATGGCAGGAAGGCTAGCGCGAACCAATACATAAACTTGATAAACTTGACCAAAATGTTGTCTTGATTTTCTGCAAATATTAAGTCACAAATTAAAATCTGTTAGTGTCTTAACATATTACAGAAGAATAAACGCTATCCCACTCGATTCCCGAACACTATTTGTTAACGTTAATTCACCACCTAAAATTTTTGTGGAATTAAAAAGGGGCGTTAAAGTGTAAATCTATCCTTAAAGTATTTTTACATTTGCACATGATACTATAAAGTTTCAAATGATACATTTACCATCTTCCCACAATCATCCATCCACCTTATTTTCTAAAGTATAGGGACAAAAATATCGAACCGCACAAATTTTAGGGACTGACAAGTAACATGAGTTGAAACATGTAAAGCCTACTACTTACTTTTTTGCAATTTTTCAAACGTGGTGGCCTGATTCTTCTCCTCAACTTTCCAAAGCCCTTCAAAGTCTCAATCAAATAAGCGACATGCATATTATATATATAAAGTACAATATACTCCCATCTTTAATATGAGACACACACTAGGAATTTTGCTTGGCCCTTAATATAAGAAACTTTATGAAATTTAGTTAAGCATTTCTGAGTTATTTCCAAAATATGTTTGCACATTTAATGGTTCATTTGTGTCGCGTGTTAGACTTTATACTCTTGACGAGGGTGTTTGTTTTCAGTTCCGTAATGGGGCCAAACAAAAGGGAAATGTCAACCATGTTCAACAATATAAAATGGAACTTTCAAATGTTATTATAGGAAAAGATCGACATGCATAATTAAGGAGAAAGCCAAGCATGAAATCATCACAGACATATTGCATTCCCTTCATAGACAACAGAACTTACTATAAATTAGACGACTATGGGTTGATAGTTCAAGGAGGCCAGTACTTTCGAAAGCTAAACGCTTTGCTGCTAGGAGATGAATTGGAGACAACCCTTCCTTGTTGCGTCTCGTCATCTCTTTCATATGATCTTTATAAAGGTGAATTATTTCTATAGCCACATCTGCACGTAGTAGTACTTAATAATAAGTACATAAAGGATACATAAAAGAATGTGTTAGTTTAGATTTACCAAAATGCCCTTCTGCAATTGCACAATGAAGAATGGTATCTTCGTTGTCCCGTACACATTGAGAAAAATCGGTCAAAGAATCGCCAAGACGTTTCATATTCAGATAATGAAGCCAAAGAAAGGCTTCTTTCCTGCCATAGAGAGCAGCTAGGAAAAGGGGCGTCTCGCCAACAATATTGCGCCTAGTAATTAAGGAGAGGTCCCTATCACTAATCTTCCTACACATTTCAACATTCCCCTTTTTTGCTGCAAAGTGTAGAGGAGTGTTCTTTCTATCGTTCTCAGCCCCAAGGACGATGTTAATGTTTTGGCTTTCCTCGCAGCCTCTGCCCACTATAACCACCAAATTATTCTGAGCTAGATTATTATTCTTTTCTTGAACCAAGTCAACCATGTCTGCCACCACCTTCTCTTGCCCACTCAACACAGCCATGTGTAACACTGTGTCTCCTGTCACCGTTATCTTGGCTGTGCGAAGCGCCCCTTCTTGCTTATACGTTTGAAGTACTTCTGTCCACTTGCCTCTTATAGCATTGCTTCGTAGTTTCTGAAGGATTTCTTCCTGGGCACCAACTGACGAACTCATTGTCTCTTGCAAATCGAATTCAAATGATGTAAATTAAGGATATTGGTTGCTACTGAAAAAGTAATTTAGGTTGTTGGATGTATAGAACAAAACTGTTACTTGAGGATGTTAGATGAACAAAAAATTATTCTAGAATAATGAGTGTCAGTGAGGGGAAAAAAAATCAACCAATTCGCAAACTCAAAACGGTGACTTTTGGAGGAAAAGGACCGGAGCTGATGGCAAAAGCATAGGAGCAAATTAGTGACGTAGTATGCCAAGAGTAGGCTGTAGATGTAGAAACCAGACCTAAATCGAGACATGGTTTGTGTAAATCGAGACAAAACTCTTCTCACAAACTTACTTTGTAAATCGTAAAAACTATTTTCAAAAGCTAATCCAAACACACACCAAATTAAACACGAACCCCAAAAAGAACAAATAACAATGATACCGAAAATAATGATTAATCTAACCAACAACAACTAAGAAGAAGAATTGAATGATGTCAAATAAACAGAGCCTTACCGAAGAAGTAGGAGAATAAATAAGATTGTAACTACACCCAAACCAAATCTGAACGATGCAGGGAGATGAGTGTGGATAAGAGAGAAAAACAAAGAAGCATTATATAGAAAACAAGGAGACCATGTATCTTCCTTACTCTTTCTTCCTCATGGCAGTGAAATCCTAAACGAAAATGAAAGGTAATTTCAATCTCAACAACACGTCAGCAAAACGTCCTTGCGCTTTCCAATTTCAATCCCAATGGAACATGTTCGTCTTCTTCCTTGCGCTTTCTCTTTTTCTCTTGTTTACGCGTTTTCACTTTTCTTCGACAGAATAGGGTAAAAGAGTTATCTTTTCAACAACAACAAAAAATGCTATTGGTAAAGAAAAGGAAGAACAATGGAACATGTTCGTCTTCTTCCTTGCGCTTTCTCTTTTCTCTTCTTCTTTACGCGTTTTCACTTTTCTTTGACAGAACAGGGTAAAAGAGTTATATTTCCAAAAGAAAAGAAAAAACTAACGGTACCATAAACAAATTTTGGATAAGAAAATAGCTATGGTGATTTCAAAATGACCCTAAAATACTACTGCCACATTAAATTCCTTTACATCGATCGTTTGGCTCAAACCATTGACCAAATAAAGTAAGAGTTAAGGAGAAAAAAAATATCATTTACCTTTTTCAAAAAAGAGCCTATGGCACTCTAAATATATTTTGGGTGCAAAAATATTTATGATGATTTTTAAAACACATGAAAATGCTATTGCCATTAATTATATTTGTCATAATAAGCTGTTTATTTTGACCTGTGGGCCCACCATTCGTCCAATTTTACTCCCCCCTAATTATTTTCACTGTATCTCTCCCATTTTAACCTAATAGCAACCAAGGTTTAGTGCATTGTAGGAGGAAGAAATAGAGAAGAAGAAAGTCATTCATGTGTTGAAGATGAAGGCTGCAGACCAACGCTAACACTGTTGCATGGTCCGCTTTACATCGTCACTCTAGTTAGATTGGGGTGTGGATCTCACTGATAGTTAATTGAACCATAATTTGATATGTTTTTTCATGACTAATTTGATGAATTTAATGTATTTCTTAGGCCATTATTACATGATTAAACACTAATTTGAGTTAGAGATATTTAAATTGAATTAAATCTAATTAAGGGTAAAATGGTCATAATTTGTTAATTATTCATGCAAATTATTTCTTAGACTTTTCATCTATCACTGTTATTATTATGCATCATTTAATTTTTTTGTTGCTAATGACATTGTTTGTTTTCTATAAAGGCATTTGTGCCGCGATGCAATAGTAGGCATAGATAGGATGCATAGATTCATATTTGTCAACCCACACCTCTTTGGTCAGCATAGGAGAAATATTTGGAAGCACAATCTATTGATCTTAGAGACCTCTTTATGTGTAGAGCAATCCCTAATAAGCTCTTTCTTGTACCATATAATACAGGATAAGTAATTTGTGACAATATTTTGATGTATATTTTTTTATTCTTTCACTTTTACTATAAAATAATTGTTAAAGTAAAATTTTCAAAATATTTTTTAGGAGCACATTAGATATTAATTGTTGTCCATTCAGCGGCAACAGAAGGCCCCATGTTTTCTATCTGGATCCTCTTGCAGCTAGTTATTGAGAGAATCGTCTTGATATGCAAATTATATTTAATAGGTAAGTTTATGAGTTTATGTGTAAATATTTACATATATGATTATTGAATAACCAAAATTAATCAATTACTACTTGTTTTATTAGTGCATTGATTGCATATACAAGCCAGGTTGGATTGAGCTATTCTAGATGCAATGACCCAGTCAATAGCTATGCATGGAGAAAAATTATGGCACTTATATATGAATTTACTCAAATTTTGTTAGTCAAAAATTTTTATTCAAAAATTGACTTAACCATTTCATTTTATTTTTTTAGTGCTCATTCCAACCAAATAATAATAATTGCGGTTATTATATTATGAAATTTGTAAAAGATGTAGTTACTCATCGGCAAAATTTTGTTCTTGTGAAAGTCTGTTCATTTACTTGTAATTGATGTTGTATTTTAAGTTTAATTGACAAGTGTCTAAACTAATTGAATTTTAGTGATTTTAATTATTTGTGCATATGATTATTTATGTTGTATTATGAAGATCAACTATGTGCTAAGTTGACTGACCATCAAGTGGATAAAATCATTGAAGAATTGTATCAATATATAGTCAGACAAATAGCTAACTTAGGCATGTAGGTTCTTTCTTGCCTATTCTTGCTTTGTTTATTCATTTTAAAATTAGTTGTACATTATAATTATTGTAATACAATCATTTTGTAGTGATTTTATTGTAATACAAATCATTGTAGTTATTTGTTTTGCATTTTACCATCATATTATAATTTGTCTGTTTCATCAAGAAAAGAAAATATTTAAAAATAATTATTAAAAAACAAAACCTGCTTTGGCGCTTGATCAGGAGGGTCCTAAGACCCTTCTTTGTCACTTCAACCAGAAGCCCCAAAGGAGGGTGGACAAGTGCCAAAGGAGAGTCTATTACTTCATTTGCGCTTTAGCTTTAAACACCATAAGTATTTATTTAACAACTTAATTCCGAAAACTAACCTATGGCGCTTTCATAAATTCAAGAAGCGTCATAAGTATTTATAATGACATTGAAAGCTTTGGCGCATCTTAAACGCCATAGCATTCTTTAAATCCCTCTTTTGTAGTAGTGAAACACAAATAAGATTAAAGAATAAATTAAAACTTTTGTAGTAGTATGGGGAATATATGAATGGGGATTACTAAGTTTTTAGTAATCATCATTATCATAATAAACCCTATTACCATGTTAAAAAGCAGTCAAACACTCTTCTCCTAATAATGCAATTATAATTACTATTGTAATCATGCAATAGAGTTTAAACAAATGGGCTCTTAATGTTTTATAACATCATTTTTAAAATAATTTTTTGTTGCAATTATAAATTATTATGACAAAAAAATGAATAGTATAAATTTAGTTATTTTCTTAATAATTTGGTATTTTATCAGTAATTTTATAAACTACTAAGTTTGATTTGCTCAAATTTTAATCTAAGGATGAGATAGTCAGTAGAGGGGAACTTGAGGGGAAGAGAAGATGAGGAACGACAGATCTCAATTCTTATAGGGAGAATTACTATGAGATCCTAAGGAAAAAATATAATCACAAAAAAATTTCAATAATCAGCACTGGTGGAAAAATGATTTTTTAGACCGGGTAAAAATAACTTTTTAGACCGGTTTTAGATGAGGTTTTGATACAGCCGGTCTAAAAAGTGTGATACTTTTTAGACCGGTTATGCAACCAGTCTAAAAAGTGTGACTTTTTAGACTAGTTGTTCCAACAACAGATCTAAAAAGTGTGATTTTTTAGACCCGTTATTCAAATAACTGGTCTAAAAAAGACTTTTAAGACCGGTTATGTGGCTAACCGGTTTAAAAAGTTAAGTATACTAACATAATCAATAGACTCCAATAAAAAAAATAAAGACACTTTTTAGATCGGTTATTTAAAAAATACTTTTAAGACCGGTTATATGGATAACCGGTCTAAAAAGTTAAGCATGCTAACATAATCAATGGACTTAAAATAAATAAATAAAGACACTTTTTAGACCGGTTATTTAAATAACCGATCTAAAAAGTGTCTTTATTTATGTATTTTTTTTTGAGTCCATTGATTACGTTAATATGCTTAGTCTGTACATATCCTAAAAGCATGCTTCCAAGGTTATACTTATAGTTACTAAACACGAATATATCTTGGTGGAGTTATACCTGAAGAATACAATAAGCACAACTCATAAATCTTGCAACACCCAGTCCAAATACATAATGAGTTGTGAATGACTCAACAATATGAAATAATATTAGGAAATAAGTTAGAAAATAAAGTAATTAGAATGCAAGTTGGAAGATAATTTTTGCTTAAGAAATTTTGTCGGAGAATAAATATTTAGAAATAAGGCAAATAACAAAAGAAAACACTAACCTCAGCCCCTAATGAAGAATTTAATTTATCAACTTTTTCAGATGTCGCAATCATAAACTTGAAACAAATATGAGTATAAATTTTTGTAATAGAAATCGATCTGAAATATATGACGATATCTACTTTGAAGTATGTATAAAACTAATTAAGTAGAGCGCTTATCTTAAACCAATTAGAGGGAAGAAAAGCCGAGCTTTACGATAATGGATTCCACCGTACCTCTACGTTGACGGCGGAGATGGTCAAGGATGGAGGAGCGATGTGGGAAGGAAGAGCTGCTACGGCACGAGGGAGGAGTTTATAAGAAACTTGATAAGTATCAGATTTCAAAGTTGAAATTAGGCGCGAGATAAAGCCATGAGAGAAAATTTTAAATTTTAGGGCGGACTTTTAAGACCGGTTATTTGACAAAACTGGTTTTAAAAGTGTTCACCTTTAGATTGGTTATAACTAATAACCGATCTTAAAAATAAAAATAAAATTTTTTTAATTCCGCATCTTTTAGACCGGTTATCATCAACAACCGATCTAAAAAGTTTTATCTTTTAGACCAGTTATTAGTAACAACCGGTCTAAAAAGTCTTAAAATTTTTTATTTTAATTAATTTTATATTTTTAGACCAGTTGTTTGGATAACTGGTCTAAATAATATCTTTTAGACCGGTTATTTTAAGAACCTGTCTAAAAAATTCTTTATAATTACGAAACTGCCACCGGTCATATTTTTTTGACCTTATCCGTAATAACTGGTCTAAATAATACGTTCTAAAAAGACTATTTTACACTAGTGCAGTGAGCATCATAAATCTATATTGTCATTTCTTATACTAAAATTTATCACTATATATGCCTAGTTGTTTTAGGACTTTCTAAAGTATAGGCACAAACATATTAAAACGAACAAATTTGAGGGCCTCCATCACACGAGTTGAATCAAATTAAAATAAAATTAGTAAAGGTCTTTAAGCTGATGCTAATTAATCAAAATAAATACACGCTGGTTAGGGACAAAAGAAAACAGGTAGGGAGTAACATGTAAAGCCTACATACTTTTTTGCAATTCTTCAAAGCGTTGTGTCCTGATTCTTCTCCTCAACTTTTAAAAGCCCTTCAAAATTACAAACAAACAAGCCACAAGCATGTGTGTGTGTGTGTTGGTTTACAACTAACTTTAACTAATTACAAATTGATAAGCCATTAGTATTACAGCTGTATACCCTACACGTCTCAGCTACTTGTTAACTAAGTTGAGTTTAGTTGATGACTATACAAGTGTACACAGTATCAGCAATTATAAAGATCGAATTTCTCTGGAGCATTTATATTTTCTCTTCTAATATTGACAACACACACACACAAGTGTACACAGGATCAGCAATAAAGATCGAATTTCTCTAAAGCATTTATATTTTCTCTTCTAATATTGACACCTCACACACACACACAAAAGTGTACACAGTATCAGCAATAAAGATCGAATTTCTCTGAAGCATTTATATTTTCTCTTCTAATATTGACAACACACACACACAAGTGTACACAGTATCAGCAATAAAGATCGAATTTCTCTGAAGCATTTATATTTTCTCTTCTGATATTGACAACACACACACAAGTGTACACAGTATCAGCAATAAAGATCGAATTTCTCTGAAGCATTTATATTTTCTCTTCTGATATTGACAACACACACACACAAGTGTACACAGTATCAGCAATAAAGATCGAATTTCTCTGAAGCATTTATATTTTCTCTTCTAATATTGACGATGACAACAACAACAACAAAACAAACAGAGAGAGAGAGAGTACTGTACTCTCTCCTATCAATAATAGGAGACACATTTAGAAATTTTGCATGGTCCTTAATATTAAAAAAAAAAAAAATACCACTTGAATTTCAAAATCTCAAATTAGTTTTATTCATTATAAGAGTAATGAAATTGATAAAAAGAGTATATCAATTGACAACTCAGTTTTTGAGGAAACCACTAATTTGATATTTTAAAATTTATGTGGTATTTTTCTGTCTTTTTCAAAAAAAAAAAAAACTTTACAACATTTTGTTAAGTATTCATGAGTTATTTCAAAAAATGTTTGTATACCTAATTCTTGGATGAGCTCGGTCATATGTCAGTGACATAGTAAAGGAAAAGTGGGATTTTTAGAAATCTCAGCAGCAACATCACCTATTCAAGCATTCAAATCACGCAAGTTCAAACATAATAATTCACAAATAATGCCATAAAAATTCCCACTCCATAAACATGCTTTCAATCAAGAAATTGTACACATGGTATCACAATTTCAATCAACAATTCCAACAAAATATGCCAATAAATTCAGTACATATTCATGGCAAATGCAATGTCATGCTATAATAAACCAACACAATTTAGATATCATGAATGGAAAGAATGGAAAGAGTTGCTACCTTGGATTTTCTAAGCTTTAGAACCGTCTTTCGTCACTTGATCCAAGTGGACCTTTTCATATATCAAATCCTATTTTATCAAAAACATTCTATCGTTAATAAAACCAAACCAACTCAATGATTCAACCAAACATTTTCCTGACACCCACTTCGTCTCGTGTTTCTTTTAATTCCTAAAATTTCATTCTACAATCTTTGGATGCATTAAATCAATAAAATTCCAGCTCCTTCATACACTTCTTCCTTGGCCGAAACTCAAAAGAGATAAACTATGAACATCGCGTTAATTTTGATTTCTCATTGTGCTAATACACGGTTGCAAGCCGTAGGCATTATCCAAACACTGTTTCATCCTCTAAACATCAAATCTTAATATTTCCAAAAAGAGGGCAGCACTTCACGAAGGGCTTCAGGCTGCCTAATTAGGCTCATCATCTAACCATAAAATCATCAATACAACTCAAGCTTCCATAAACGCTCACCGACTTCACTTCCAAGTTTGATTTTCTTGTTTCCCAACTCTTGCTTCACTGGAATCCCTTCTCCCCAACGACCAAAACTGATACTCAGAAGAATATGGTGTTAGGAACATAACAGAGAGAAGGAAATATGATCTAAGAGGAAGACTAACTAAGCTAGGAAACTTACCTATTCAACTAGAGCTTGTTTCTTCCTCTTCCTTCTCTTCTCTCTCACTTACGTTTTAGCTCTCTGCTCCAGCTGCCGGAGAAGACAGAAATAATGAGGAAAAAGGGAGGTGAAGCATAATTAAAGTAGATCCTATCAACTATAGTTAATAATTTTTCAATTCCATGAATAACAACCTGGTGTCTTAATTAAGCCTTGCAACTTCGGGGCATATTTTGTGCTCATCACTCACTGTGATGAGTATAAATTTCCTCATTACCAATAGATTTAATTTAATTTTTATATTTAAAATAAATTTAAAATGTAAAATGTAAAATAAAAATAACTTCATGACTATTACTTTTCATAAAAATAAATTCATCCTTAAAAAAAACATAATCTAAAAATTTTAAATTTTGATCATTCTATTTAAATTTAAAAAGTTAAGATCTCATTGTAATTATAAGAAACTAGAACACTCTCCGTGCATTGCACGGGATATTATGATCAATTTTTATTAATACATTAATCAAATCTCTTATGTCGGGTAATTAATCTGTTGTGATCAAAATCCATCATGACATTAATCAAATGATTAATTTATTACCATCAATTGCTTAATTCTTGGCAACCAAATAACTAATCATGCCAAAATAGATTCAAAACATTTCATTTCATATTTTTATCCTAAATTAACCTAAATATATACTCTCTCAGGTCATTTTTATAAGTAACTTTCTCTCTTTTGGGGTTGGTCCTTAATATAAATAACTTTTTTTTGTGTCTCAAAATTTAAACTATTTTTTTCCTTTTTTACCCCTATTAAATATATAACTTTATCTTAATTATTGACCACTCACTACTAATTCTCTTTCAATTAAATATTTATTATCTATTCTCTCATATAAATAAAGGCATATTTAAAAAAAATGACATTTTTGACATATTTATTGTCTTTAGCACAAGTTGAAACAAATTGCTTATAAAATGAACCAGAAGGAGTAATATCTTATGCAGATTTAATTTCACTAAAAAACTATAACTTGTCTAGCATTTCAATTTAATCCACAACATTCAACATGTTCCACCCTCAATTTATATTCTCCATAGGTCTCGAATGAGATACAAAACCTTGCAGACACAGTACATGTTAAAAAACCAAAAAGTTACACCAAACATGACAACTACAAAAAGGTGCGTGCGCTTACATATTTGATATCATAAAAGATATAAAAGCATATACTATTTTAAAGTGAAATATGCAGGATGAACTAATGTTGGATAAAATAACTCCATCTCACACCACTTAACTTCAAAACCTAATCCTAACAGAGAAGTTCCACAGCATTCAAGAGCTCCACTATAAAACAAAAAAAATCATTAAACTAATATATTAGAAAGTTAAAATCATTAACAGGTGCATGTAGCCAAAAATACAAAATGCTTTTCAATAAGGTCTAGAGAGAGCGAAGGTTTTAAAATCACCTTAGCATCAAACATATCAGAATCAGCTAGAAAACTCTCCCGTTCGTTGCACGGGTTGATATATATGGTGCCATCAACTAATATTAGTACAATAAAAAAATATCGTGTGTAGTGTGATTTGTCAGATCATGTTAAAATGAATCAAGAATTTACAAAAATGAGTAAAATATTAGAAGTAGACGTAAGCTCTTGATTAAGATTTATGGTTCTTTATTTTCATAATATATATCAGAGTTGTACTGAAAATTAAATGAAATGATGTCCAATCTCAGTTAATCATTCTAAGTAATTGAAAGAGATTGAGTACTTTAGTTGGACTAAATATACAATTACACAATAAACTTTTGAACACTCATATTAAAGCAATAAATATCAACATTTTCGTTATCATACTTTTTACAAACTTGTATCTTTTGAAAAAACCATGTAATATTAAATATGTGTATATTCAACACGAAAAAGAGAACCGGATGGGAAAAAAACAACATGATATATGCATATTTGATCGATCATATCATTAGCAATAGATGATAGCCTTGACAGACAAATGCATATATGAATCACAGAACAATCTTCATATTACACAAGATATATATACATACCTCTACGTCGATGACAATTATGTCCATGACAGACCATTTGGGTTGGTAGTCAAAATCATGTGAACATATATCACGGAGATTCTTTCCAATAATGTGCAAAACAATCACCAGAACAATAAGGTTAGGGGAACTAGGAGCACATAATTGACTAAGGTTAACCCGTTGCCGGAAACACATGTTGAAACTATGAGTGTAAATAAATGCTGATAAGAACTAAGAAAGTATATTGACAGAAAGTCTATACATGAGGAATAAATATGTCAGTTTGATTGCAAAAAAAAAAAAAAAAAATACATATGCTACTTATACATCGTCAAAATCAAGGATATAGTAAACCTGAACCTTTGAGATCTTAATTTAATGGTGAAAAAGAAAAAGAAAAAAATATAAGAAAGGGTAGAGGAGAAAAGCCGAATCCAAAATGAAAAAGTCAAAGTGTTATCCACTCCACTCTTGATAGGTCCCCCCCCCCAATTCTTTAAGGTTCTTCTCACCTACTATTCTAAGAAGGGGGAAAAAAGGTTGCAACCAATGGTTTACGCTATCCGTGCGCTTCTATGTAATAAGGAGATTTACTTCCCTGCGATGTTCGTACCTTATACACTATGTAACTCAATTTTTCATGCATAACAAAAATCACCCCACACATAAACAATTTAACAAACTTATGTAAATGTTGTTATGGTTGTTTAGAATAAAGATTGGAGCATTCAAAAGTAGTTTTTCAGTTATGATTTATAGTATACGATGTACGTATATAAGAGGAGTTTTATCTCGATTTATATGAAAAACATTTATAAGCTTTTTCAAAAACTTATTCAAACATGCTTATTTGAACACAATTAAAATTTAGTGATTCTCCAAGTTGAAAGTTGTTACATAGATTATAATTTATCACGTCATTTTTTAGTCATATAATATATCTTTTTATGTGGCAAAGAAAAGAACTCAAACTCTGTATACAATACACTCATACAACATATCTAATTTCAATTGGAAAAATTGGAATGTATTCGTATAAATCAAAATCAAACATATTACAATGGAAAAAAGACAGAAATAGAACATTGAAATTGCAAAATCGTAAATCAGGTTTGTTATCTATAGTTCATAAGTGAATGACGCAACTTCATAAATAATTTACAACTCATTTTGTGTGAAAATCCTTCCAATTATACTTTGCATGTTTAAGTTACTGAAAATCTATTGAACATTACCTCTCTAACCATTTAAGAAATAGTAAGCCTATCAAACTCATGACTATCATAAAATTTATAATTTCACATATTCATTCAAACAACTTACGTCTTACCTACAAGTAGCTCATTGAAAAAACATTTGGTACCAACCAAGGTCGGAAGCCAACCTTGTCCTAAGGAAAAAAAAAAAAAAAGCCCGTATCTCATACATTAGGCATCATTTAATGTGGTAATATGTTGCATTTTACAATTAGATATGCTGTATTGGATCATAACATGGTTATATAATACACATAACACAATATAAAATACATTTTCCCTTAGAAAAGACGTTTTCCAATACATAAAAGCTACTCCATATTATTTAAACGACAAAGTTCAAAATTTATCAATCAAAACTTTGATATGAGCACCTAAAAGAATTATCTAAATTAAATGAAATAATATGAAAAATAAGAATTTATTTCCTTCATTTTTTCCTCAGCCTCCCATTTCTGAAAACTAAAATTATATTTTTCCATTGAAAAGAAACTAATGCCCTCTATTTTTGTTCCATGTGATATTTTTCAATATAAGTTTGTACATTTTAAATCCCAAGAAAAATATTTACAAGATAAATATGTGAATAGTTAAACGTATTTACATCATCACTGATTCTCATTTTTTTTATTATAAATGACTTCGTTTATCCTGCTAATACCCCTTTTTTTGTTGTGAAACCTCTGCCAAAAAAATTAAAGTAGCCGTATTATTATCATTTTATATTACTAATATCACTTAACTTTATTTATACAAAATAATCTACACTGCCTTAGGTCAAATTGAAATTACGTTATTAATTACAAAAAGATGATCATTGGTATTTGATATATTAGTTTAAGTGCTCATTTGAAAATCGTTCATTTCTATTTTTACATCTTTCCCTTTGTTTAAAATTTACAAAACATATCGTTATAAATAACATTTTAAGCGCTTATAAACAAAATATCGTTATCACATTGAAGTATCACTATCTCATATTAACTTATTATACTTTTACATTTGCAATTAAATATAAAGATATTGATCATAATATATTCCTATAATAATCATGAAGCCATACTAAACACATTCCATCATCCAGCTGTTACAAACCCAGGCCGCAGTTCGCTTAGAACAATATTGTGGTTTCCATTCATATTCCTAATACGATGTGAAACATGACGCCGAAACTTCTCACCACAATATACATAACAAATAGATAGAAAGTCAATTGCCCTTTATATATACAAAAACCCATTACTTCTAGCACAACAATATCACACAATAATCATTTAATATCATAAGGGCTTGTTTGTTTGAATCGGTCTTATGTTCACATAAATCGAGATAAACTTCCTTCACATATTTACTTCAGAAACCGTAAAGTTACCTTGTAGACCGTAAAAGTTATCTCGTAGACCGTAAAAGCTACCTCATATTCAATAAATCACGATTCAAAAGCACTTATGAAGACTATCCAAACATGCTAATAATCAATGTCGCCAACCTTCATTTATTAACAACCCCGGAAACAAATCAATACATACGCTATGTATCATTTATTTATTATTACAACAATGATATATTTTTTGATTCCCTATAACGAGGATGTTTAAAATAGCGATTGCAACCTCTAAAAATGCTTTTTAATTATGATTTATGGTATACGAGGTATCTTTTTATAGTCTACGAGATAGCTTTTACAATTTACAAAGTAAATATGTATAAGAGTATTATCTTAATTTACAAAAATCAAGCTTATATATAAATATAAACTAAATAAAACATCCACAACATCTTAAAACACAAGTTGTTTACCGTTCCTCACGAAAAAGAAAAACCTACATCCAATCCAATCCAATGATATTAATAAATAAACATATTCTTGACATCATGCTGCTCCTTTACCACCCGGAGTACAAACATACCATAAGAAAAGTGTCTAAACAACAGTATCAGTTTATAAACGATATGCTAAACAAAAGTAAACTTGACCCAACCTCTAGACAACAAACCGTACAACATTTTAACTCGACTTGAGTACACATTACCTGCAGAGTAGGACACTCCCATATACACCAAAAATTTACGTATTCTGTGCATCAGATTTCAGACGGCTCGAACATTGACTTCTGCATATTTATATACAACCGTAAAACATACGTCAAATAAGGACTATTAACTGTTGGAATTAAAACCACATGTAAGTACTTTACAAGAAACACAATCAGAAATATCTTCACCATTGACTACTGCTAAATTTTTAAAATGGTTTAGATACAACTATATTGGGCATCTAGAACTGGAATAACAATCATAATAAAACAATATAATGAACGAAATGCATTACATATTTTACAAAAACAAACTTGGACACAATAATAAATATTGGATAAAAATCAAAATGCAGTAGTTAAAATTGTGTATTTTGCAATCTCACAATGTCACTTTTGAAAAATTAAGATTTAATAAAAATCAAACTGTATAATATGATTTATATTTGGACTTACAAATGCTCTTTCAAAAAGTCTGAAATGCTCTTTCAGAAAGTCTGATTGCAAGAAGCATAAATGCTTTTGCAATGATTTTAACATAAAAATTACACTAAAAAAATAATTATTTTATTTTTGAAAATTTTTGAAAACATAAAGTACAACTTAGACTTATTTAACTAATATAAAGTAGGGATGATCATGGACCAAACCAGACCGGGTTTGGCCTCAACTCGAGGTCTAGTCTGGGTAGGACCTCGAGCTGTACAAGATAGTCCGAGGTCTGGTCTAGTCCAGCACCAGCCCGAGCTCGAGCTGGACCAGACTGGTCTAGTGGATTGCCTGGACCAGTCCAAGCAGTCCATGACCTATTTGATTTTTTTTAATCGTTCATTTGTAAATCCATGGCTTCCCATTGCCCCGGTCCATAGAGCTTTGCCGCCATCAATGGCAACCACAGTGGCCATTAACACCATATTCAAGAACAAAAACTGAAAGAAGAAGGAGAATAATAAAAAACAATGGCAGACAAAAATTTCATACCTGTAAGTGGATAGAGCTTCGCCACCGCCATCATGTTCTGCAAGTAGATTTCGAAGGAGGGAGAACAATTCTAGATTTGAAATTAGATTTTGCACACTTCAACTACCTTTAAATACCAACGATCTTCCAAACTATATCGAGGACGATGAGGTCGAGCCGATTTCATATCAAGGTCGATGAGTGCCTGCGGCAAAACATTGTCGGGTCAAGGTCGATAAGGTCGGGCCATCGAGTACTGCATTGCCGGAGAGAGACGGAGAAGTGTGAGAATAGTCTATGACTATGTGACATTAAGACTCGTCGAGACCACTACCATGAGGGGCCGAGCCGATCGAGTCTTGCGTTGCCGCAGAGAGACGAAGAAGTGTGAGCCTTTGAGGATAGAGGAAGTTTGGAGGAGGGAGAGAGCGATGAGTTGTGTCGGTGTGTGAGTAATTGTTACTTTGTGAAAACTGACTAAATTATATATATATATATATATATATATATATATATATATATATAATTTAGTCAGTTTTCACAAAGTAACAATTACTCACACGCCGACTATATATATATATATATATATATATATATATATATATATATATATATATAATTTAGTCATTTTTCACAAAGTAACAATTACTCACACACCGACTATATATAGATATATATGTCAAACCCCTTAATATTCTGATATCCGCTATATAATAAATGTGTAGTTCAGATGACATACAGAAATAGTGAAACTATATTGATAATAAGTACTTACTGATATTACAGAAAATCTTCATATAAGTTGAAAAATATATACAGAGTACAAAAGAAATAAATTCCACAACTAAAGATAATCAGATGTAACTCCTGGCTAGGACCGGACCTTCAATAGCCAGTAATTACGGTTTTGCCCTTAGAGCCGCTGTACCTCTGCTGGAATATTTTTAGATGTTGAAAAAGGGTGAGATTCGAATGAATCTCAGTAGTAATATACAATCAGTCATATAAAATGCGATAAATAAATATGCAATGCACCATGATATGTAAAATGCTAACTCATGTTGTATGCATACTGTCCAAGGCCAAACGACTGTTTGCAACCCCGGCTAAACTCGTGTCTATGGTCAAACGATATGTTTAGACCCTGGCTTATTCGCCTGTTGTGCCACAGGCACTGTCATGTTACAGAAAATGGAATACACAACATATAAATAATCACATAGTGCATGAAAGAAAGAATTACTACCTGAGTCCTTTTTCAGTCCAACTGTTTATCCAAAAAATTTTCTTCGGCTCGGGCTTTTACCAGTTCCTATAAATTAAAATTAACAAGTAATTGGTTATTACTTGTATTAATACTATCTTTAATCATATTCTGCTGATTATCTCTGTTTCAGTGGCTTATACACTATATAATTTTGTATAGTGCAATTTTACTATTCTTCAGCAAATTGGCAGATTTTTCAGTTAACTTTGAAAAATCATAACTAATTCTAGAAAAATAGAAATTGACTGGGTCCAAAGCCTACATGAAGCTCTTGAAATATATTGTCATGGAAAAATATCAAAATCTACCCAGTTTTACCATATTACTCCCATAATTTCCCGAAATACCCTTATTCCAGATTAGTCTCCAGAAACATAGCATGCCTTTGAAAATCTATATCTCCTAATATACTTATCCAAAAATTATGTTATACCCGTCAAATTAAATCTATGAATGCCTACTTTAAATCTCGAAAGTTTCATAATTTTTTGTCAAGGTTTGATTTTTCAAACGTTCGACACAAACAATCTGTTTTCCAGAAACACAGTTTGAGAGCAACTGACTTCAAAAATTCATATCTCTTAGTATACTAATACAATTAATACAAACTATATATAAAATTAAAGCTAAGACTATGTAATTTAATTCTAGAAATTTTCATGGTCATTGGGAAAGATTACATAATTCAAAAATACCACGAAATCAACTACTAGAATCTAGATGTCCAGGATTGCACCTGTTTCTAAACCCATCTTTCAAAAATCATAACTTCCTCTACGGATATCCAAATGATAAATTCTACCATTCATTTTAAAGCTTGTTATGTCTAATACCTCCCTGTAAAGTTTCGTAAATAATTGATGTGATTTGGTTGGTCATAAAGCCACATGAAACTGACTAACTCTGATAAATGTAAGTTTTGATAGTCTAACTTCAAAAATTAATAACTTATTTGTTTTGATACCAAATTGAGCTCTTCTTGATTCTATTTCATACTAAACATCTGAAATTTCCATATCAAAAATAATCAGATGAAAAATTCATCTGTAGCCTCCATTTGAGCTTCTGAAAGTTTCCGGTAGAAACTCTGTTTACCGGCGACCAAAACAGAGTTGATAAAACTTATATGTAGCCATGCTTTTGGACTCAAATCTAAAACATTTTGACTCTACATACTCCTAAACATGTTCCTTGGGTTTTATGACGTTTTTACATAAACAAAAACACCAGAAATATCACCCAAAATCGTCATAAAATCACTGGTTTCAGTGACAGCAACTTTCCGGCGAATTTCTTACTTCCAGCAGTAAAAACAACCCAAAAAACTATTGAAAACAGCCTCTAATCCAATGGAAAAGGAAGATAAGGATGTATGAAACTCACCTATATTATCTTATGATGCTGCATGTGAGTTTTGAAGCTTCTTCTTTCTTCCTCCGATCAACTCTCTCACTCACGTCTCTCTTTTCTCTGCTGTGTTTTTCTGTTTCAGCTGATGTACGAATGTTGAATGGAGACTGAAGGTGAAGTTAATTGAGAGGGAAGAGAGTGTTTTATTTGTTGGTTAATTAGGTGATGGACATGTATGTGTGTTGGCCGAATAGAAGAGAGAAATGATAAGGGTGTAGATGTGAGTATGTGTGTGGTACATGTGTTTCTTAATGATGGAAGACAATTTTTCAAAGAGGAGGCTGTACGTGAGCTGATCATAAATGAACAAGTGTGGGTGTGTGTCTCTTATAATGTCGGTAGTTTTTTTAAATACATATAGGTATATTTTTATCATATTAATTACACATACTAGGCCCTAATATTTCCCTTTATCTAATTTAAGATTCCTTAAATTTTGTAGGTTTCAAAATTTAACTTGTTATCTAGTTTCCATAAATTAATTATTGCATTAAATTTTTGGGATGTTACAATATATATATATATATATATATATATATATATATATATATATATATATATATATATTCAGATTAGATTAGACTAGACCAAGGGGTCTGAGTTCTTGGCCCAAAGTCCGGTCCGGTCCGAGTAGACCAGTCTGATCTGGTCTGCCCGAAATTGTCTCGGGCCAATTTTTTCAACATGACCAGGTCTCCTGATTTTTTGCTCATCCCTAATATAAAGTACTTAAATAAAGCTATATGACGAGTTATCCATCTTACATGGATCAGAGACAATATGAATTCTTGAGCATCAGTACTAATTTGTTCATACAAGAAAAATAGCTGATGCTAGGCTAGAAATTGATGTGGCGGTTATACTTATGCTAGTATAGATGATTTATTTATAAGTCAAATAAAAACCTTTTAATCTTGCATAAACTCATAATGAAGAACTGTTTCCTGAGTATCACTTGCAGCCTTTAGAAGCTTATCCATTCCTTCCCTAGTTCCACTGTCCACTGTGAAGTAAAAAGACCGCCAAATTCACCATCACTACAAGAAAACAGTCTTTCAGTGGTGACGTAATTGTCGCCGCCAAATATTCTGACCTTCAGCGGCGACATACTTCATTGCCACCAAAAGCGTTATAATCAGTGGCGACATTATGAAGTCGCCGCTGAAAGTTCCCCCTTCAATGGCGACTTCATAATGTCGCCACTGATTATAAGACTTTCAGTGGCGACAAAATATGTTGCCACCAAAAGGATGTTTTAGTGGCGACTTTATGTCGCCGCTGAAAGTCTTATTTAAAATTTTTTAAAATTTTAGTTTTTTTATGAATTGAGTCTCTATGGGACAATTTTAATTTGTCTCTTATTATTTTCATAACTCGTACACTTACAATACTTGATTAAATTTTAGTCACATCATGAATCATTCTTTTATACTAAATTCATAATTGTAATACTGGTCCAAAATGTTATTCTCCTAATAGATGGAATGTGAAAGGTAAAGTTTATTAGAGGTTTTTTAAATAGATTTAGTGAATAAATTAGATTGAGCTCCTTTTGGATGTCATAATAATATTCTATAAAAAATTTTATTAGTCCAAAATCATATTTCATATATAATATAAAAACCATAATGTAATAAAACTATATATTAAAGATGTATGAGCTGGACCCATTGTTCCATTTTAAAACATTGAATTACATGTAGTGTAACACCCCAAATTTTAGGACAAGAGAATTGAAAATAAGCCTACAATAAGTGGACTGCTAAGCTCCAGTTTAGCAAGTGTCCCAGTAAGGCACGATTTTAATCCTTACAATTCTTAACACCTTTGGTGGCATCAAAAAGAAATAAAATGGTGCATTAAAGAGCACAATAAGTGACAAAACAAGACAATGAGTGGTCACACAACAAGACTATGTTGGGAAACCAAATGAAATTTGCCACTAGTGTGTTTCTCCACGTGGCAGTCATAATTGTGAGACATATTTCAATAGGTAAATGATGTCCAAAAATCATGAAACTTTCCAGAATGAAAGTAGACTTATCAATATTTAATTTGATAGGTCATATAAGCCATTTGGAGCTGTACGTAAGGAGATATGAATTTTTGAAGTTAGCCCAGTGAAGCTGGCGATTTTCAGTGACAGCGTCCAAAAACAATAATTCTGGAAATTTTGAGCTTCCAATTGGCTAAAGGCTATATTTTTCCTTAAAACTATACTTAATAAGAGTCATATAGCCTTTGGAACCACCCTAATTTGATATCTATACAATTAGTTATGAATTTTCAAAGTTTGGTGAAAATTCTTCCCAGGTTTTCACTATATGCGAAAATTACAAAATGTATGGGCAAAATGGTCATTTGACCAATAAAGCAATCAGATATTTGTTTTTCCCTTTAATTGAGATGAATTATTGCTGAAGTAAGGAGCAAGAAAGGGGAATATATATCTTGGCATATATATTAATTCAAGAGGAAAAGCAAGAACCAATGGCATACAAGCACATGTTCATAACAAAAAGTAAGAAGCCATTAATTCCCTTTTCTCTTGGCATTTCGGTGAAGAAGGGAAATTGCATGAGAAATAAATTGTGTGGCTTATATTAGCTTGAGAAAAAGGAAAAGAGAATAGCCAAGTGAATTTTCCTAATTAAATTTCCATTAAGCTATGACATAACCAAAAAGCAAGAGGAAAGAGATTATTAGATAAATCCAATATCACTCTTTTGGCTTCCTCATTTTCACGCCAGCTGCAACTATGAGAGGGAGAGGAGAGTTTGGAAAAGTTGAAGAACACAAGAGGTGCTAGGGTTTCCAAGTGCAAGATCAAAGGTAAAAAGCATGAAAACCTTGTGATTAAGCCTTATAATCTCACAACAACCTCTTCTAACCTCTTCTCCTCCATGAAATCCATGTTTTTCAAGAAGAATCAAGAGAGAGGAGATGATGAACAGTGACTTTTTAGAGAGAGAGAAAGAAGAGAAATCAAAGGTAATCTCAAGAACCTTGATTATCTTGTTGATTATTGCTTGTTGATGATGATTTGTGGTTGATTTGGCTTTGTTTCCTTGATTTTGTAAATTTGGGAAGCTCAAACCCTAAGGGGTTATGCTGCCCAATTTTCTAATCATGGGGGAAAGGTGTTTAAGTGATTAAACAAGTGATTAGAGGTGTAAAGAAGGAGGTTTATGGATTTAAATCAAGAAAACAACATTTTCCCTTAATTTTCCAGATCTGGTACAGGGGCATTTTCATCCTCTTTGGTCTGTAATTTCATAAATTTGATGGTTCCATTGAGTTTATAAGGGAAAATTGTGTAGGGTTCATGTAGACTACGAAGTGAGAAAAGCCCTAGAATGCAAAATGACCAAACTACCCTTAAAACCCTAAGTTAGGAGCTGCCAAGGGTAATTTCGTAATTTGGCCCTGATTTTGACTAATCTGAGGTCAAAAATGGATTCTACACACAAAATTGTGTAGGATTAGCCCGGGTCATGATTTTTGGAATAGTACAATTTGACCGGGTACGAAGGGGCGTGGACCGGGTTTCCAGGGGTATTTCTGTAATTTTGCAGTTTTGAGTCAAGATAACCAACACCATGAGTTTAGAATGAGTTATGGATAAATAATAACTCACATATCCTAAATTTGTAATTTTAGAATATACCGATAGTCCGAGCCAAAGACGGAGCTGGACCGATTGACAGGCAAGGAAATGGCGCATTCCAGGTAGTAACTTCTTCCTACATATACTATATGATTACTAAATATTGTATATGTCATTCACTGTAACATGGGCTAGTGTCTTTGACACACCAATTCGCCATGTTGTGGTCAGGGACCCAACAAGGGCACCAAGTAAACCAAGGTGCAGACATGTAGTTTGACCTTGGGCAAGTGTACACATAGTTTCGATCATCTTACATGACATGGAATATCATATCTATTTTTGCATTCTATATGTTTGAAAGCATGTTACTACTGAGATTCCCCCGAATCTCACCCTTTCCATAAACATTTAAAGTTTCCAGCAGTAGACAGCGGCTCAAAGAGCATAATCGTAATTACTGGTGATGGAAGGTTCCGGGCCAATACGAGAGGAGGCGTTGGTTATCTGAAGATCTTTATATTTGTTAATGTCTGTATTATTCTGTACACCCCTATGGGAATTCTGTATATAATCAAGCAATATTGTTTCAATATATTAGTATATTTATGCTATTTTTATATGCCCGCTGAGCTACGCTAATGCTACTCTGAGCATTATCAATAATAAGACGGGGTCTTACATGTAGCAGTGTTTAGGTAGTAGCCTTTTCCAATGTCATTATCTGTAAATTATGCTTTGAAATATCATGGATAACAATGTTTAAAACATTTTTTGAAGTAGTTGTTATTCCAAATTCATAGTCCATATTTTATTTTAAAACCTAATTTTTAATAAGTTGAAGCAGGTATATTCTATATCCTATATGTTATTATTCCACATTTAATTTAAAGACCCTAATGTTTATAAGTTGAAGAAGGCCTGTTTTCAAACATAATATTTTAAGGTTGAAGTTGTTTCATTTTTTTTGGTGTTGTCTAATATTAATTAATTATTTCAGATCCATTTTATTTGCAGTTTAAATCTTAATATTAATTAATTTAATTATTTTTTTTATTTATAGTAGCCTTTTATGGGATTTCATTGATGAGGAGACCCATCATTTTTTAAGATATACTAAATTCTTGTTTCATACGTAATATTAATTAAAATCCTAATATTACATAATGGTTTTACACTTGAGTAATCAAAAATAAAATTAGGTAACATTTTAAGAACCAAAAGTGATATTAATCCAAGATATCATTAAATTAGGGAAAATCCTATATAAAGTTGTCTGAAATAGAAAAATTTTAAATCAGATTACTAAATTTAATAAATCTTTAATTAAGTTATTGACCCAATTTAGAATTTCAAAATGTGGATTAAATGACTTTACTATC
This sequence comes from Albizia julibrissin, assembly GCA_037074505.1. Classification (NCBI taxonomy): domain Eukaryota; kingdom Viridiplantae; phylum Streptophyta; class Magnoliopsida; order Fabales; family Fabaceae; genus Albizia; species Albizia julibrissin. The sequence goes on along the minus strand of CM073486.1, from coordinate 18,234,602 downwards.
CTCTCCAATTTCTTCTCTCCTATTAAAAGAATTTCATTGCTTTTTAAATTATTTTTTTCAACAAGTATATATATACACATATATCAACATTAAAATATAATATAATAAAATATAACTCACTTGAATCAAAGAAAATTTTGGTGTTCCAGGAGGATTATCAAGAATGATTCCAGTAAAAAAAAAGGAAGGTTTAACTCCAATATCAATGAAATGATTTTTAATTTAATACTAAGAATAAAAAAAATTATTTTTGAGTTGACTTTTTTTACAATAAGAAAATCAAATTATGTTAATCCCAAGGAAAAAAAATCTGACATGTGTGATATATCAAACTATATATTAAAGAGTTCATTAATTATATATAATAAAAGAGTTTCATTAATAACGTAAAAAAAAGTTTCATCATCTTTTAAAAAAGCAACATTGATATCACACAAGTCAAAATTGTGTGATTAATGTAGTTTGATTTTATTTTTAATAGAAAAAATAATAATTCAAGTTCTTCCAAAAATAAAATTTACTATTCACAATGTTTAACTAAAAATCATTTAATTAATATTTAGGGTTCTGTTTTTATTTTTACTTTTTGGCTTTAATTATTATTAATGATTCTTCTAAAACAAAAAAAATTTCTTTAATTTAAGCTAATTATATTTTTTTGATTATGTATTGGTGTTGATATATATATTTATTGAAAAACTAAGTTAAAAAGCAATAAAACTCTTTTTAAGAGGATAGAGAAGACTAGGAGAGAATAATAAAATTATTTTACTTATATTTTAAAATTCTAAATTGGGTCAATAACTTAATTAAGGATTTGTTAAATTTAACAACTTGATTTTGAATTTTTCTATTTAAGGAAACTTTATATGGAATTTCCCCCTTAAATTAAGTTTATTTATATATTTTATAATTAATTATGATTTACTTTATCAAATTAATATTTTATATTTTTATTATTTGTTGTAAAATTTCATCAATAAAATTCTTTAGACCAATTGGTATATTGTGGGTTCTCAAGCCAATTAAGAGATCTGGAGTTTGATTCTACCTCTGCAACTTTAGCTCATATTTTTTTAAGTGATGCCAATTGTGAAAAAAAAAATACTAGAGAGTATTGCTTACAACAATCTTGCCAAGATTCGAACTCATGCGTGTTGTTTCAACAATGCACTAGTGCCACTGAGCTACTTGAGAATTGGTACTTTTGGTGAAAATTATATTATTTATATAATATGTAATCCTTTAAAAACTGATCTAAAACCTAACACCCAAATTTCAGTTCAGCGCCACTTTCTTTTCTCCTTCCCCAGCGAACCTGAACGGCAAATCACTCTGCTCTATTATTTTGATTCATTCAGCGCTACTTTTCTTTTCTCCCTTCCCAACAAATCTGAACAGGAAATACTTGAGGCCTTGTTTCACTACGATTCTTTGCTTCGCTCCTCTCCTCCTCCAGTAGTGTCGCCACTATCTGCTCCTCTATTCAGGTAATGATTTATTCTTGTTCTTTAAAAATAGATATATAAATTAGCCTCAAATCGTAATCTTCGTCATCAATCATAGGTATAAAGTTTGAATTTTTCTTAGGCTTTTGAATTTGTGTGAAATCTCTCTGTTTTGGCTTAAGGGGGTTTTTGGCAACTTGCTATATATACTCTGTAGTTTAGATTCTTTATATGGAAGTTGATAGCTTTATATGCCCTTTTAGTCTGGCAGCTTGCCTTAGTTTGAAGGGGTCACCCATTTGACTTATTTATGTATATTATATTTGTCAATTCTTATGGGGGAATTACATTGCACAATAGAAGATTATGTAAAATGCATCACATTGACCTCTAACACCAGCAAAATGAATGAGTCACACATCACAATACAAACTGATATGAAAACATAAATTCCAATTAACTAATTTACAAGAATCAGCCATCTATATTAGTGAAACCACATAAACCCCAAGTGATGGCATCATATAGATTGATTTATAATGTCATTTTCAATAATAAAAGCACTCATCATTATCACTCTAACTTCATGACCAACCTGATATGAAAAACACTTTGACAACAGTTGCTTTCATAGCTGCAACCAAAATAATTATTTTTTTTCTACATCTTGATTTTTCTTTATGATGATATCCTCCAGTAATTTAATGCATCTATCAAGACTAACGCATTTTTTACATTGATAGGGAATATCTAGAGGAACCATTTTTAACTACTACAATGCATAACTTAAATTTGAATACTCAAGTGTATCTCCACAATGATTAGTTAGTAGTAATTCATAAATTACATGCGCAAGAAAAACTAGTGTCTAATTAGCTCAACAAGTAATGCCCCTCAATATACTGTTAATTGCATTGTAAATCTTTAATGTCTCCAATTAATCCATGTATTATAGTAATAAGTGAATCTGCCAAGAAATGGAGAGCATAGATGACTTATAATATTTTTTTAAAAAAATATTTTTATATGAAATGACACAAAAAGAATTAAAAAATTCCAATGCTCTTCCACCACACCATGCCTAATAATAGGAAATATTTCTTCCAGTACAAAAATTATAGCTAGGATATTAAATTCCTAAAATAACAAGAAGAATTCTTTCAGCACAAACAGAACAAATCATACGAGTTACCAACCAAATTCTAAACAAAACACATAGGAAGAATTCTTTTAGCACAGCCTTTACAAAACAAAACACATAAATTACCAGCAAAGATATTGAATCAAATTGCTAAAGTATATTATCTATGAAGGTTTGAACCTAAACAAAAATTTGAGACAATACTATTCTGATGAGGAAAGTAGATGCTTTTACAGACAAAGTTTAACGAATCCTGACATAGTTCTGACTCCTCTGCAGAAGGGGATGAGCAAATATTGGATTGGGATCCCCCATTGGATGGAGCTATGTTGTTGGCTCCCACTAATTGGTTGAATGAAAGGGGGTCCCACAATTATTTCTTTTCATTCCGTGTTATGATTGTAGGAAGTGATAATCCTCAAAAGAAAAAATAAAACAAAAGGGGATACATGTGCTGTGAAGGCTATTTCTCTGGCACTTTACCATCCATAATTATCAAAGAGTTGAATATAAATAGTATCTGAAGGTAAAGTTGAATATAAATAGACACCAGAAATAAATTAAATTGCATGCTTTTGAAATATGGAAATTGGACACAATGAAGTTCTTCATGTACTGGAAATTTTATTATTATTATTTATTGGATACTTTGTCTTTTCACATTTATTGTTTTTGTATTCTTTTTTTCATCTATGAAATGCTGTTGAATCTTTTTCTAAAATAGGAATGGATAAAAGTTGGTTAGATATTAAAGATAGAGGCAACCTAGCATACAATAGAGGAGTAGACAATTTTCTACAATGGGCATTTACTCAATATGGTGTGACAAACAAAATACATTGTCCTTGTAAGAAATGTAGGAATGTTTCATTCAAGGTGAAAACAGATGTTAGGGCAGACTTATTGATTAAGGGTTTTTGGGATAGTTACAAGGTATGGGACTTACATGGAGAAATTAATAGATTTCAAAGTGGCTGTGAAACTTCAAGAACAGTAGTACAAAATGATACTTATGAGGATGAGAATCTTGTAAGGAAGGTATGCGATGCATATGGAGTTCCTTGTATGGATGATATGAACATTGGATAAAATGAGGGTGATGAGCCTCATACCCATACGAAGAGGTTCTTTGACTTGTTAAAGGATGCAGAGAAAGATCTTTATCCAGGTTGCAACAAGATATCAAAATTGTCTTTCATTATAAAGTTGCTTTAATTGAAGTGCCTTAACCATTGGACTAATAAATCCATGGATCTACTATTAGACCTATTGAAATTTGTTCTTCCAGATGGAGCTTTAGTGCCAAACTCATTTTATGAAGCTAAGAAGATAATTCGTGATTTGGGTTTAGATTATAAAAAAATTGATGCTTGTGAAAATGATTGCACATTGTATTGGGGAGAGCATGCAAATGCAAAATCATGTCCTAGGTGCAAGATGCCTAGATGGAAGTTAAACAAACAAAAAGGGAAAAAGGTTCCACAGAAAGTTTTGAGGCATTTTCTAATAACACCTAGGCTACAAAGGCTTTATATGGCAAGAGACACGGCTAAAAAAATGAGATGGCATAAAGAGAAGCACACCAATGATGATGTACTGAGATATCCAGTTGATTGGCTTGCTTGGAAACACTTAGACCAAAAATACCCTACCTTCTCTGCTGATCCAAGAAGTGTTCGCTTAGGCTTGGCTAGTGACGGATTTCAACCTTTTAGGAATATGAGTGCTAATCATAGTATTTGGCCTGTTGTTTTGGTACCATATAATTTTCCACCTTGGCGTTGCATGAAAAGCCCATACTTTATGATGACACTTCTTATTTCTGGTCTAAAGTGTCCAGGTGATGAGATAGATGTTTACTCACAACCAATGATTGAAGAGTTAAAACAACTGTGGGAAGTAGGGGTGCAAACATATGATGCACACTCTCAATCAAATTTTATCATACATGCAGCAGTGTTGTGGACAATAAATGACTTCCCCGCGTATGGAAACCTTTCAGGGTGGTCAACCAAAGGCAAGCTTGCATGCTCGTGTTGCCATAAAGACACACATTGCATTTCATTAAGGAACAAATTATCTTACATGGGTCATAGGCGCTTTCTTCCACAAAATCACCCATGGCGTAAAGATAAGGCCTCATTTGATGGGAAAGAAGAACACAGGGCTCCACCAATTCCATTAACTGGAGATGAAGCACTTATGCAACTAGAACAATTAGGTAATGTGTCATTTGGAAAAACTCAGAAACAAAAGCGTCATACAGACACAAAGGCTTATAACTGGAGGAAAAAAAGCATTTTTTTTCAATTGCCTTATTGGAAACATTTGTTGATATGACATAATCTTGATGTGATGCATATAGAAAGAAATGTTTCTGATAATATTGTGTCCACAGTAATGGATTTGGTTGGAAAGACAAAGGCCACGTTGAAAAGTAGATATGATTTGATGGACTTAGGAATTAGGAGAAATATGCACCTAGTTAAAGTTGGTAATAATATTTCTAAGCCTCATGCTCCTTACATTTTGTCCCCTGAAAAGAAACAATCTCTTTGTGAATTCTTAGCTAACTTAAAGGTACCTGATGCTTCTTTATCTAATATTTCAAGATGTGTCAACATTCAAGAGAGAAAGATATTTGGGTTGAAGTGCCATGATCACCATGTGCTATTGCAAGAAATATTTCCAATTGCAATCCGTGGGCTATTACGTCCTCAAGTGTGTGAACCAATTATAGAATTGGGAAGATTTTTTAAGAATATTTGTTCAAAGAGTTTGACATGTGAGCAAATTGACAAACTTCAAAGTGAAATAGTATTCACATTATGCAAGTTGGAAACTATCTTCCCGCCTGCCTTCTTTGATGTTATGGTTCACTTGCCAATACACTTGGCGGGAGAGGCAAAAGTTGGTGGACTAGTTCAATATCGTTGGATGTACCCAATAGAAAGGTAAGATGCTAAGAAATTTTTGTAATTATATTTATAATCATTAAAAAACATTCAAATCTAAACAATTTTTTTGATAAAGGTATTTACGATCACTCAAATCTTATGTTCGCAATAAGGTTAGACCTGAAGGATCAATTGCAAAAGGATATCTGGCAGATGAAAGTCTTACTTTTTGTTCACGCTATTTGAAAGACTTTCCTACAAAGTTTAATGTTCCACATAGGAATGATGAAATCAGTGCTCATATCAACTGTGAGTTTTTAATATTCAAGAAATGTGGTGAACTAAGGGGACATTATGAGTCAATCAATCTTTCCCATGAAGAGTATTGTCAAGCAAGGATGTATGTGCTCCAAAACTATGAAGAAGTTTGGCCATTTATAGAGTACGTCAACCTTACCTTAAGAGAGATTGTATTTGTTATAATTTATATTTTTCTCACATGTGTGAAAAACATTTAGGGAACACAGGATTGAACTTGAAGTACAACGATCACAAAGCCAATGTAAGGCATTTCCGAGTAAGTTATAATATTTTAAATGTTAGTATTTGTATAAATTATGATAATATTTCATATTAAAGAAATGATTCTTGTTTGCATAGGTGGGATTATTGTCAAAACAAGGCCATGTAAGCCCTAAGCTCATAAGTTTATCAATTGGTCCATTGAAAGTCGTCATTCGTTACTATATGTTTATAGGAAATGGATTTCGCTTCCATACGAAAGATCGGGCAATAGGAAAAAAGAATCAAAATGATGGAGTCATGGTCAAGGGTGATAACACCAATGCTGATAAAGAATATTATGGCGTGTTATACTATATTTATGAATTGTCTTACATTGGGAATAGAAAAATATACTTGTTTAAATGTCATTGGTAGGATGTGGCTCACTATGACAAATGATATAAGGTTGATAAGTATGGGTTGACAAGTATTAACACTCAATGTTCATTACAAACTACTGAACCATTCATTCTAGCATCTCAAGCAGAGCAAATTTTTTATGTGGATGATCTTATTCACCCTGGTTGGCTTGTTGTTGTCAGAACGAATCCACGCGACTTGTTCAATATGCCAATTGACAAAGATAATGATGCTAGTGGGGTATATGCTACTATGGTTAATGAAGAGGCTTATCAACAATTGGTGGTTGACTTAAATATTGATAATCCAACTCATGTAGAACATGATATTATCATTAACTTGTATAGAGAAGATGTACTACACCAGACCTTTGTTCAAGGAGGAGAACCGTCACAAAGAAGTAATCGTGATGTCATGGATATTGGATTTATCGATGATAATAAAACTCATTCATTGGCTCATGAAGATAGTAATGAAGAGGATGTGCTTGATGACTATGATAGTGATACCGAAATGGAAAGTGACACAGAAAATGAAGTACAAGAGAATGAATCAGAAGATACTGATATAAGTCATAGTATCTCAGAAGAATCAATTGAATGAAAGTATTGTTTCTTTATGGAAACTATTACTAATTTGTACATTGAGTATTTATAAATTAAATGCCCTTTATCATTTAAATTTACTTTTAGACTTTTTTCACTTGCAGAAAATTTAATTAAATTTTATACATTTTTGTAGAATATGTCAGGATTAAAGAGAGGTCGAGGTGGAAAAAATAATTCCTTTAGACTGTGTGGTGACACAAGTAGTGGAGGTACTTCCTCTACACCTCAGTCAAGACGTGTAATTTCACCTCGATCACTACAATTACAACTCGAGGAAATACCTGCCAACTCTCCCCCTACTCAAGCTAGTAGTACAGGTAATTTGCTTCAATTTTATATAATACAAATAAAGACTCCACATCAAATGTACCTTTTAATTGTTTTTATTCTTTCACATGAATTATAGGCTCTTCTCATACTATCAAAAAGGGTAGAGGAGTGTACAAATACTTTAAAGTGGACTTGAGGACCAGATTGGGTGCAAAGATACCAGTGAAACTTTTAGACTCCCTGACAAGAGCAGTAGGTGTAGAAGCAAGAAACATTGTTAATTATTGTGGTTATGTTGTTAGGACCATAATTTCTTTCTGTTATGGTGCTGAATGGAAGAATATTTATGAACAATATAAAGATGAGATGATTTTGAAAGTAAAGGTATACTCTTTCTATATATATATATATATATATATATATATATATATATATATATATATATATATATATGTTTTCATAACAAATATTTATGTTTATATGTGTTTTAGGACAAATTTGAACCTTCTGATGCAATCAATAAAGATAAGTTCAACAAAACTATAACAATGAACTTGAAAAATGTGTTTAGAAATTGGAAGACCAACTTGCATAAACACTATAACAAATATGCTTTTGATGAGGATAGGCTGGCTAATCCTCCTGAAAATCTTAGTTCTAAAGATTGGGAGTTGTTACTAACATACTTTCAGACTGACGCGTTCAAGGTATCTTTTTTATCTTTTTAAATGGATCATATATTTGTTGTAGTCACTAATTCCTTGTTACTAACTTTTTTGTAGAAAAAAAGTAAAAGAAACAAGAAAATCCGAGAAAAACAAGTAACAAAGCATACTTGTGGTCCTCGATCATTTGAGGAGATTAACTTCGCTATAGTAAGTTCAATCTCTCTTTACTTTTATTTATGTTTTGAATCATTTTTTAAATTTAAATTGTACATCTGTCATCTTTATATATTATACTTTATAGAGAGACCCCACTACTGAACAACCTGCACCCCCTGACCAGTTTTGGCAGATCACACGCACTAGGAAGACAGTAGATGGACAGTTAGTGTGGGCAGATCCACAATCTGAGCAAATACACGTATGCATTGTGTTTTTATTTGCTGTACTAAGTTCAAGAATTTTTTATCTCATTGGTTTCATACTTTAATTGTAGGCTGACTTGCAAGAACTTCTCCAACAACAACAAGAAGAGGTAGAGAGTGATGCTCGAATGACCTTTGATGAAATATTGACAACTGTTCTTGGTGAGAGATCAGGGTATGTAAGAGGAAAAGGGTATAGAGCAAAGCCTTTAAGGAAGAGATATCGCTCTCAATCTAATGATAATTCAGCTGTGGAGAATGTGCGTACCCAATTGCATAAGGAATTTGATATAAAATTTCAGGAGGAGTGTGCAAAGATGGAAGCAAATATTGCATAAGAACGTGCAAAGATGGAAGCAAATCTTGCAAAAGAACATGCAAAGATAGAAGTAGAGCGTGCAAAGATGGAAGCAAAGCGTACACAATTTCAACACAAGATGGAACAAATAGAGCAAAGAATACATGCTCAACTAGCTGTCTTAATGCAACAAGGGCAATTAGCAGCTCCAACTTTATCTACTCCTAGTCTTCCTGGCCCATAAGCTAGTCATTCTCCATAGTTTTCATGTTTAATCGTTTCAATGGGAAATCTTTAGACTTTGTACAAGAAATTTAAATACTTGATCTTAGTTTTAAAAAATTGTGAGAATCAAATATTAGTTTTGAAGAATTGTGTTAATATAATTACTAGTTTAAAATTATTTTTGATCTTTACTAGAGTACAAGTTTTAATTTTATCAATTTACATTAAAAATCAGAAGAAAAAAATTTGTAACTTTCGGTGGCGACAAATGTTGCCGCTAATGCATGCTTCTGCGGCGACAATATTTTGTTGCCGCCGATACTAGTTTCTGTGGCAACAAAATTGTTGTCGCCGATGAAAATTTCTGCGATGACAAAATTGTCGCCACTAATGAGAGTTTTTGCGGTGACAAAATTATTGCTGCTGATTCATGTTTCTGCGATGACAAATGTCGCCGCCTATACCTTACTTTTAGTGGCGACATTTGTTTTGGTACCTTCTCGTGTACTTTTAGTGGCAACAAAATGTCGCCGCTAATTGTCTATTTTCAGTGGTGACAAAGAAATGTCACCGTCAAAAGTATTAGCGACAGTCGTTTCAGCGACGACGTATTGTCGCCGCCAAAAACCCTTCAGTGGCGACTTTTACACTTTCAGCTGCGACTTTTGTCGCCACTGAAAGTTGATTTTTTTGTAGTGCATGGAGTACCAGTGATTTATGCGTAAAAGAGTATAATAGCAATATATTTATAACTAAAAGATTTGATTTTTTTGTAGTGCATGGAGTACCAGTGATTTATGCGCAAAAAGAGTATAATACCAATATATTTATAACTAAAAGATTGCTTGATAAAAAGAAAAAGACCTAACTGAATACATTATCTTTTGCTTACCGTAATTAGCGTCCAAAACATAGAGCTTCTCCAAATTCAGGTGTTGCTCGATAGATCTTAATGCTGAAATTGAAGAAATTCTTCTGCATTACAATAGTACAAAGTCAATGATGAAAAGGACTGAAATTAGAAATGTCAAGATTATCATCAAGTGATACCTTGCACTTGGCAACCTACACCACAAAAAAAGACGCTTGACACCCGCAGCCTGTCATTATGAAAATTAAGACACATACTAAAAATTATAGAAACTTCAAGATATCTTGATAGTGAAAACTAAGGTCATACACAGATTGATGCAATATTCAAAATATCAAGAACACTAGAAAGGTAGTCTTTTCAATTCTCCCCCACTAAGGAGATTGCTTCTATTGCCGGTTAAAGGGCAATAGAATTCCTCCATAATTTTAGCCAGTTAAAGGGTCAAAATATTGAACCTCAAGAAATGCTTTTATTGCTGCCCAAAGCTAATTAAGTCTGTGTCCTCTCACTTCAACTAAATCATAATTAAAAGCATAAAAGAACACAATCAGACCTTGAATTTAGTTTCCTTAAAGTCCTTCTTTTATCGAAAATCAAGAGAAAAACTCAGATCTAGAGAAAGTCGTACTGAACGATGAAGAGAAGAAGCAAGTACAACTTCGGCCACATATGGGCTCTCTCGTCTCCGTCGTTCCCTTCCCCTATAAGTTTCCTGATCTCGTTGGAGATCGCAGACCCACTCGTCTTGTAGTACCTATCTTCCATCTCCAACGATGATGATTTCCTATCATCTCCGCTAGCCGTCCAAAGCAACTCCTGCTCCAAACCATTATTTCCCTTCATAAAACTTAATCGAATTGAACATGAGAAGAATCCATTCTCGGCTTGTGTTCGGTTTGGAATGGGGAATAAATTCAAAACCATTCTCTCTAAATCATGAACAGCAGCCTGCTACTAGTGGAGAAAGAAAGAAATAAGGGTGATTCAAATTCAAATGTTTCAAATGAAATAGCAAAATACTGTCAGGGAGACTCAAATCACACAGCTATAGCAGAGAAAGCAGAAGAAAGAAGCATGAGCATGTGATTGATACTGACAAAATAGCATACCCCTTTGCACGCGATGAGTACGGGCTAAAAATAATAAAGCTTGTGATATAACCTAAATAGAAGCCGTATAAGCCTATGATAGAAACACTAGCCATACTGTTCCAGGTAACAATAACCTAAGAGACAAAAATACCCTAGTCATAACTGTTCATGTGGCTTGAGTTATCATCAATTAACCTAAATAAGCTTATCTGATATAATTTATATTTATGTATAAGTCTGATTTAAGTAAATCGAGATAAAACTCTATCACATATTTACCTCGTAGACCGTAAAATTTATCACCTATACTATAAATCTCGATTAAAAAATATTTTTAAAGGTTTCAATCCCTATTCCAAACACTCTAATTAATGATTCGTCTTTATCATTGTGAGGTCAGCAAATGCTGACCTAACTTTTTAAAACTAATATAACCATGCTTATTGGAAGGCGTGACTTCTTTTTGGGTAACTTGTAAGATGTGACTTTTTTTAAGGGTAAGGTTGGAACCAGTTTACTTTTATTTTAATTTTTATTCTCATAATTTTAAGCTATATATTTTGATCTATCAAATTTTTTTTTCTAAAATGTTAGTCTTATAATTTAATAAGAATGTAGACTATATTATCTTTTGAGAGATTAAAATTTATAATTTAATATTATAAAAACTAAAACTAAATTGAGAGTGAACTATAAGAATCAAACACTATGCTCCCTCATAATCAAACATTATGCTCCATTCAATTCACAATATAAATTACTTCAATTAATTCGTTATAATCAAGAAGTGGTAGTAAACTTATTAAATTTGTCTTAAATTTAAAAGAATTTCCAATTTTATCCCATATTAAATGAGGTTTTAAATGAAAGAAAAAAAATACAATGAATCATATTTAAACATTAACTACATAAATAAATTTAATAAATTAGTATTTATTGCTCTCAAAGTGTAGATGAAGTCATTCTTTTACTAGCAAATTGCATTGTAGAATGGAGGGAGTATAAACTTAAAAAAAAATCGATAAAAGGCGTTAAAAATTTTGGTCAAGCCCTTTTCCTGGAATTCAGCTATCATGTTTTTTTCCTTTTAATTGAAGAAATGGAGATGATTTGTCATTTTTAAAATTAATATAAAGGTTTATTTTAATGTTAGTGCTTCTTACTTTTCTTGGGCCAGCGTTCCTTCTATCCTGAATCAATGAGGTAAATATGCTAACCACCTGTCCATGTTGTGTGAATGGTAGATATATTATACTCCCTCCGATTTTATTTATAAGCCATTTTTTTTTATGGAGTTGGTCCTTTTTATAAGCAACTTTCACCTTGTGTCTAAAAATATAAGCTCATTTTTCCTATTTTATCCTTATTAAAGGCATATTATTTATAATTAATTATTACACAAACAAAGAGTTATATTCAAGAGAGAGAGAGAATTTATTAGGTGAATAAAATCAACAAAGCATTGGGAAACATATTTTAATATCTTTCTTACTTTTTATACATTCTCTCTCTATTCATAAATAGGGGCATATATATAAAAAACATTGCATTTTTGACACACTTATTGCTTTTAACTACCATTTCGTTTTACGTAATCAAGGAGAAAGTTACTTATAAATAAGACTGAAGGGAGTACTGCATTATATGAGTTAAAGTTTAAAACCCCAGAGAAGGGAATGAACCCTTATTGAAGAAGGAAGCAGCTGGCACAACAGTGCCACAAGAAAGAAGAGGTAGCTGAAACGTAAAATTGTAAAGTCATTACGCAACTGGAAACGATATCTTACTCACTTTCTATTACTTGATATGACCTATACATTTATGGAGTATTTGACACTATGTGGATGTTTAGTTCATTGATGAACCCAACAATAAGCCCGATTTGATCATGTAAGCACTTAATGTCATCATGATTTTTTTTTGGTTACCTAGTGTTTGAGAAGGGCTTATGTGTAGCCTATTTGAAAAGCAACCCAGATTGTGAGCAAACACATTACTCTCAGCTCAACATAGGATCCCATTTTTTACCGTTACTGCACCCTCCCTTTTCCCATGTGCATGTCTACCAACTTTGTCTCCCTTTTCTCTCTCCGAATCTCTCAGCGCCTTTGACCCCTGCATTCATTCATCTTCTTCTTCTCCTAACCCTGCATTCATTCCTCAACCACTAACAACATCATCACCATCATCTTCCTTGCTTTGATCTTCTCTCAGTAATCTACCACCGTGATCTCCTCCTCTCAGCAATCCACCACCGATCATCGTGTGGTTGCCTTAGCTCTAGCAAAATCCAGGTGTCACCTCTATCGTCAAAGGGCGCCTTCAGGTTGCTGCTCTTGTCTCAACTCTAGCATAGTCCTCGAGTCAGCTCCACCGTCCTCCTCCTCTCAAATCTCAACAAACCTTCCCTATTCCATCTGCTAGGACACCTTCAGCGCTCTTAGGTCCTGTCGGAAACTCCGGCAAGGCCTGCAACTTCCAGCGGCCCCTCACCACGGCTAAGACCCTCCAATCTTCATTGGCTTTGTCTTTATCTTCCCATTCAGCCATTGGCGGCCGTCTACTCTGTCCCCGATAAGGTTCTTTCGACTCACCTACGATAGATCCACTTTCAGGTAAAACGGTGTCACCTCTTCTCCTTCCTAATCTCAACTCTCTCCCACCACTTTATTCAACCATCTTCCTTCTCTCCCAACATAACTATGTTGTAGAAAACTACCCTTCTTGTCATTTTCTTTATTGCTTATTGCTGCTCACACTTCTTGTGTTCCTTTCTCAGCATCTCTGGTCGTTGCTCCGGCTTGAGCGTCCTTTAGGAAACTCTAGCTCTTGAGGTAATTCTTGATTTCCTCTCCCTCTATTTTTTTCGGCCTCCTTTTTTCGGCCTCCTTTTTTAGGGGTATATAGAGAGAAGACAAATCAAATTCTTGTTTTATTTTATGGTTCTGTGTTGTGATCAATGGGTGAAGAACTGGATGCATTTTGAAATAACTTAGCATGTGTTTGCTTTTGCACCTTCATTCCTAAGGCCTTTAATATATGGTTCAGGTTTAGACTCTTGTAGTTTTTAGGCTAATTTTTCCCAGAAGCTTCATTTTGTAAATGTTGAACCTAACAAGTTCCTAATTCCCATTTGATAGTTTTTTGTTTACTAGTTTCCACTTTCTTAGTGCATTCATTATTCTGATTATGTTAGTTACTTATTATTATGCTTATGATTATGATGTATGGAAAATGATTAGAAGGGTAATAAACAAATAATCTATGCGAAAAATAAACCACTTTGTTATATATGCTTGTAAATGTATCTCGGTAGTGTTGTACCTTTATTTCAGTTATGTACATAAAAAAATAAATATGTAAAAAAAAATTACTCTCTCCTTTCCTTTTTAGTTATGTAGATAAAAAAAATAAATATGTAATTATATCCTGGTAGTGTTGTTATTACTCTCTCCTTTCCTTTTTAGTTATGTAGCTAAAAAAAAGAAGCACATATAATAAATATGTAAAAATATTAATAGAACTGATTTTTTAATTAGATAGCAACAATTAGGTTTATCGTACGCCTACAACTTAGTTCACATAAGAGTATTGAGATACTTTGTGTTTGTTACACCTACAAAAGTTATGGTAACATTATTTTTAGTTTAGGGAATGTGTTGATCAATTATGATTGAAATTTTTCCATAGAATTATGACTGACAAAGCCATGTAGAATGACGTTACCACTGAGATCTTTATACATGCATGTCTTGACCAAATATATGCGAAAGAATGGCACGGGATGTCGTTCTCAAAAGATGGTTGGACTGCTATTATGTCAACATTTAACAAGAAGATAGGCTGGGAATATGACAGGAAACAACTGAAGAATAGATTTGATATCCTCCAGAAGGATTTGAAGACATGGGATACGTTGCTAAATGAGATTGGGCTAGGTTATGATCTTGAAATGGGGGCCCTCGACGCAACTACTGAGTAGTGGCGTCGAAAATGCCAGGTAAGTAACCTTCATTTAAAGATGCAGAAGTGAAGCAAGTATTGGTTTAGAGTATATTAGTCATGACTTCAGTTACTTGTATTACTGCAAGAGAATTCTATGTATAAGAAGTTTCGCTGGTCGCCCCTGAAGTTTGAGACTGAACTTAGGATCATCTTCAAGGACATTTATGTGACAGGAGAGGCTTCTTATTGTCTATCATTCAGACACCCCCTCGAAGGAGTAGGCGGAGGACGTAGATATTTACCGCCTAATAATGGATGAAGAGGAAGGCTCGTGGGATAGCAAGGACGACTCTTTCACTGCATACTTGGCACTGACCACCGGAGTTTCAGACGACCTGGCCGGCATTGGGTTGTCATCCCAATATGGGCCCTTTATGCCTACCATTTCAGGAAGTCAGGGGAAGAGGAAGAGGGTCAATCGGTTAGAGCCGAGGAAGAAGCCAAAAACGCCTGCAACGAATCATATTGCAGATGCAGTTAGTATCATCGCTAATGCATTGAGGGATAGAGTTGCTAATATCAGCAACATCCAACAACAGAGTGTTGATACTATCATGAAGGACCTCCTTACTTTGGAGGAAGTACAGGAAAATCATGAGTTCCGAATCCAGTGTATCGAGCTTCTTACAGAAAACAAGAGTGGTCGGGAAATATTTGCTTCCTTATATAGTGACAACAAAGAGTACTTGGTCGAGTGGTTGCGGTTTACCATCATGTGTCACTTTGGATAGATAATTTTAGGATTGTTCGATATAGAAAGGTTTATGTTTGTTTGTTTATTTAATTCTAAACTTGTATGTTAAACTTGTTTGATGACGTATCACTTATATTATGTTCAATGTGGTAGTTAATGTATGTCTTGCTGTTTGTGGAAACTTTTGTATGTCATACCTAAATTTTTCCACATGCACAAGTTAAGCTATCAATCGCAAATTGGATGGAGGAAAAAGATGATGACTCTTGCTTACTAGCCCTTATAAATGAGGAGTTAACGAAGTATGAATAACTGACCGCGTTGTTGTGTTAGTATTGGGTTCCTTTTATTTGCAAAGAACCTCGTGGAATAAGTAAAAGCACCGGGCATTTATGGGTGCAAGAGATATTGGCAGACAACAATGAAACTTGTCATGAGATATTCAGAGTAGATAAACATGTGTTCTATCTCTTGTGCAATAAGTTGGCAAAACTTGGTTACGAAATTCCAAAAATGTTGGTGTCGAAGAAATGGTTGCTATGTTTTTGCTAACAGTTAGACACGGAGTGGGAAACAGGGTAGTTTAAGAACTCTTCCAGCATTCAGGGGAAACTGTGAGCCAGCTATTACACAAGGTTATTCGGGCACTAGTGCAGCAAAGACTTTTTACACGTGACGAAAATGACTTTTTACAAGTGACGTATAACAAGTGTAAAAAGAATAGATGTAAAAATTTGGACTTTCTACACATATTCTAAAACACGTGTAGAATGTCCAACTTTCTACACCTCTCCTTTTCTTCAAGTGTAGAAACTCTTTTTTTAAAAAAAAATTTGTTTGTTTATTATGCTACAAACCTGTTTACATGATAATAAATAACCAAACACCTGATAAATAAATAAAATTACAACAAAACTAATCTAAAATATTAAATTTATTGTAAATTCCAATCCAAAATATTAACAAACGTAAATCAATGCAGGTAAACAAACTTGGCCTCCTATAACAATAAAAAAATTTACACTGCAATTATAGATATTTGGCTTTAAGCCCAAGGACGATCACAAATCTCTCATTTAATAATAAAATTACGTAAGTGAAAACTTCACCCACATTTGTACAGGGAGCAACAAGATGATTCATGTCAAGAAAAGGCCAGATGGAATAATTTTCACATCACCCAAAGGGGTTGCCTTCAGCAGAGAAGGAATTTGCCGCAATAGCTGTTGAGAACAAACCAGTTATCTGCTGATCTGGATTTGATATGCCAAAAGCAGCTCCCTGTGTGCCAGAATTCCCAATTTCTTGATGCATATACATGCAAGTAAAGCTCTAGATGTTAAAACACCCAAGTCATCAATGTTTTAGTTCAACCATAATAAATTACTTTATGCACATGTTACTTAACAAACCAGGGAATATAAAAACTTAGAAAAATTAGAGCTAACAATAAATAATTTTATCTAAAAGATAAGCCCCAAAAGCATGTGACAATCTAACCTAAATCAGCCTTTGTAAAATGCAAATATTACCATATACAGATAATAGTTACCTAGCCTTTGTAAAATCAGCCTTTGTAAAATGCCCCTAAGATTTTCAAAGCATACTTCAAAATTTAAACTTATATTGTATTCTTTGTTAGCAAAGCCATGAATTGCGTTTTGGTCTTAACCTGAATGCTATGACTTCGATAAACTCAATCTGCAACTTAAAGCAACAAGTATTAGAAGAAAGCCCCTACTAAAATCAATTACTAGAGTATATCATATCATGCAACCTTATCAGTAACAAATTCAACAGAGTTACATCATAGGAATATATTGTTCAAATCACTTTATTCTTACCCCCGTTTCTTCCTTCACTTCTCTTACAGCTCCATTATATATCTCCTTCGCCTGGCAACAGTTCAGTCATACAATATAGATTGGTGTTGGAAATTGGAATACAAAAACAAACATGTAAATTATACTCTTTTACAAAACAGTTTTTTAGGGGGGGAAGAAGTGCATACCTCAAGAATAAATCCAGTTGGAATCTTCCAAAGACCCAAAGTTGCAGGAGAACAATGTTTCTCTTGAACTACAAGTACTTATGCAAATTCATAGCAGGAAATTACAGTCAAATACAGAGTTTGCCATGCATATTCAAATTAGCCAAGAATAGCTTGAGATTACTGATAAGGTTTAGAACACAGGAAAACATAGAGCAACTAACATAAAACGGTTCCTTGCACACTTTTAAAAAAGAACATAAGCAAGCAGAGACCTCATTGTTGCCATTGATGACAAATCCACCAACTCCAACTTGATGGGATGCATTATCAGGAAGCAAGAAAGGTTCTTTAGGAATCCAGTATGTTAACATCAAATATCCAGGCTCTGCATGGTGGTACTAAAAGCATTCCTGAGACCAAAACGAGTTACCTCATAGGTTCAACAACACTTGATTAAGTAAAACCAAGAGGCAGAGATAGATAGAGAAAGACTAATGGGTGATTGTACAGGTCTTTTAGTGTGTCTATTGAATTATTCAGGTATCCTTGTAGATAGGGAACATGACACATTCTGAGGTTTTACTATCAACATCTATGGAAGCATAGATTGTTCATTCCGCCTAATAATTTTCAAAGCATAGATGAGGAGCAAGGAATACCTCAGAAAGTTTTCTTTAATCTGGCGCATAGTGCCAAATTAAAGAACATGAAATAAGTCACCGTCCATAATATCCAAGAAGAACAAAACAAGTATGATATAAAAAGGTCTCTTAAATTTTTATAACAAACCCCACATGCACTAACAAAAAGGGTCTTAGCCAAAGCAATAACAAAATGGTTTGAAAAAAAGCAGGGAAGAAGGAGGAGGAGGAGAAAAATGCAGAAATGTGAAATCGGATGAACTTGGATTTGGATTCGTCCAACCGATTTCATGTACGTCATGAAATGCTCGCTCGGTTACAATTTCTCTCACGCCTTTCTCAACCTTCCATCTCAATCTATCAGCTTCCATTTTAAACTATGCTCAGGTGTGTGAATGTGTGTGTTGTGTGTTAGAAACTAGTAGTAGCATTTAAATCTAGAAATTTAATTAGAACATGATTCTTACCCAATTTCACAGCAAGGAAATATAATCAGATTTGTATTTCTGTAATTTCTGTGTCGAACTTGATAGCTAGCTTTGCGAAAATCTTCTTCAGGGAGTGTTCGAATGATTAAAGGCGCAGAGAAGTGAAGAGGGAAGAATATTGCTATTCAGACCAGAAGAGAATGCCAGGAGGATAAAAACTGGAGCAGAGAGAATGTGTATGCCTTGCCCTTCGGTTGAGCAATTTGCTAATGCCTGTTGTTGCCAATCATTGTTTGATACCTCCGCTGTGAAAAAGGTTCTTTGTATATAAGGCCATTGCTGATAGGAATTAGGGCCGCTTTCTACACGAGTTGGGCTCTAACACGTGTAGAAAATAATTTTTTATATTTAAAAAAAATTAAAATAAAATTAAGATATTTTCTGTACTGGTTAGGAGCCCAACCAGTGTAGAAAAATTACTTTCTATATGGGTTGGGCTCCCAACCCGTGTAGAAAGTAATCATTTAATTTTAAAAAAAATTAAAAATTTTTTAAAATAAAATTAAGATACTTTCTACACCGATTGGGAGCCAAACCGGTGTAGAAATATTACTTTCTACACGGGTTAGGCTCCTAGCCTGTGTAGAAAGTAATAATTTATTTTTAAAAAAATTTTAAAATAAAATTAAAGGTATTAATCACACTTGATTCTAAAGACACATCTAAAAAAAGTTAATTTATTAAAGAAAAAATATTTTAAATTTACTTTCTACACGTGTTATCTTTTCAACATGTATAGAAAGTTTCTTCATCTTCATATATTTATGAAAATGCCACCAGTCACACTTTCTACACTTGTTTTGTTTTGACAGGTGTAAAATCTATATTTTGTATTAGTGAGGCTTGCCTGCGTATAGTTGAGGAAAATATCAAACCCATCGATCCCGAATTCCGTGAATGTCACGCACGTATAGATGGCGATCCTCGATATTACCCATACTTTAAGGATGTCATCAGGGCAATAGATGGAAACCATATAAAGTGTGTCATCATTGGTCCCAACCTGATAGGTACATTGGTAGAAAGGGTTATCCTATACAGAATGTGATGGCTGTATGCGATTAAGACAAATGTTTCACATTCGTATTGGTGAGATGGGAAGGATCTGCTCATGACGCTTGTATATTTCAATCTGCTGTGTCAAATCTAGTTTTGAATTTCCCTCATACACCACAGGTACCATTTCGTAACCACGAAAGCAATTTCTTTCATTTCATATTTTCATTAATCTCACCTATTTAAGATGATTTCTGATTTTGTTAGGAAAATATTATTTGGTCGATGCTAGCTATCCGATGTGAGAAGGATATCTTGGTCCCTACAGACGTGAACGTTATCACGTGCTTGAGTTTAGGCGTCAACCTGCATTTCAAAATACCAATGAGACATTCAATTTCATTCACTCTAGCTTGAGGTCAACAATTGAAAGGACTTTTCGGAGTGTGTAAGAGTATATTAACAATTTTTGAAAAAAAAATGCTTAAATACAGCTACAACACACAAGTCTGCTTAGTTTGCGCAACAATGACAATACAAAACTTCATTCAAAGAAATTATCCAGGTAATGTTAACTTTGACCAAGCAGACAATGGCAATGTAGGGCATTATGAAGATACTACTGTAGAGGCAGAGGCTTTGTCAAGCAATAATTCCGAGACATCTTCAACTGGAATGAATCGCATTCGGGACAACATTATAGAGAATATCTGATTGTATTAGTTATGTAATATTT
Source organism: Albizia julibrissin (assembly GCA_037074505.1). Lineage (NCBI taxonomy): Eukaryota > Viridiplantae > Streptophyta > Magnoliopsida > Fabales > Fabaceae > Albizia > Albizia julibrissin. Next base: position 18,214,183 of record CM073486.1, on the reverse strand, counting down.
TTTGACCAAATTTATGTATATCAGCACTACATTATTTATCTTACCTTTTTCCACTTTTTCATAATATGAAATATCTTTTTTTTCCATTCATAAACCACAAAAGCACTTATGCAATCCAAACAAGTTTTACTTTTGTAAAATCACTTATACAATTTCTAATCTAAACATAAATCAATTTACATAATTTGACTTATTTCAATTGCACTTTTCTATAATCCTGATTGAAAAAAGTCATTTTATCCACTGCTATTCCAAACACTCACTATATTTTGCCACTCTCAATAAGCCACCCAAATAAGAGGGTCCATTTATAAATCACAAAAAAGTTGATTCCAATGATCCTCAGAGGAAAGAGACTCTCGGTCATTCCAAGTATTTTATGGATTAAAACTGAAATAAGAAAGTTCAACAAACAAGGCATTTAACAAAGTCCAGAGAGGGATGGATTTCAGTGGGCTGGCCCTCAATAATCATGAATTCAATCCAAAAGTGATGGGGCTCAAGAGAGAATGTAATAGATAGTTGGCCCATTGAAACAGCTAGTCCAAATACATGATCCAGCTGCCATTAAGAAAGCACATGCCAAATACGATGTGGGTCCAACTCATTAAAAGTCGAACATTCTTTTGTTTTTAGCCAAGTGAACTTGGATATTACATCATATTAAAGAAAACCAAACATCAAGACACACGGTTAAGATATGCCCTCAATAAAGAGATACATCCTAAATGGTGAACTGGTGGAACTGCCAAAATTTGAACGAAATTCTGGGCTTTCTTTGCTAAATAATCAACACACCTGAGTATGTCCCTTGGTGTATGGTGAAGCTTAAGATCCCACTCTAAGAAAATTAAATCCCGGACTGCATTAATCTCTGCTCTAAATAGATGATTAATGCCTCCATCCCGCATAACCAAATGAAATAACGAGAGAGAGTTTGTGTATGTAATAACCCTAGAGAACCCATGCTGCTTGCATAATTGCAGGCCAGTCAATAAAGCCAGGAGTTCCACAGTGGTTGGGGAATAAATATCAATTTTCTCTGAAAGCCTAAAATCCAGATCAAATCCTCTTATCATCTCAGATCAACCCTCTACATATTGCATCACATTGTTGATTTACCGATCCATCCGTGTCTAGTCGAACATATCCTTCTGGTGGTAAACTCCAATTGAGATCCTCCTCACTACTGTAACAAAAGATCTTATGCTTGAACTTGTCCGAAAACGTGGTCTCCATTAGCAAATATAAACCTCCATGAATAATCTGATATGCCTGATCTCGAACTCCTTCTATCACTCCCTTATATTTGTTCTTCCCTAACAATCAACAAATGATGATGAAGAGTTTAACCCATAGCCACCGCCTGAAATAACTCTTTCCAAATTGAAGAGCCATGCTTTCCTTAAGCCATCCCTGCAAGTTAGAACAAAAGAACCTATGGCGAAGGTTAAATGATACACAATATAACCATACCTCTCTCACAATCACGAAAAATATTTAGAACTGTTTCCTTTCTCTGGCACTCAAAAGGGCAGGCCTCAGTAGTTGATAAACCTCTCGAAGCTCAAGTGAGTTAGTAGGCAGCTTCTCATGAAAAACTTGCCATAGAAACATCTTAATTTTTTTTTTGGAACAAGTAATTTCCACACTTTCTTCCATGTAATAAGTACAATTCTTTCCTGCTGAGTAGAGACAAATTTGTAAGCATCCCGGACACTAAATTTGCCATTCGAATCATGTCTCCAGCAAAACGAATTGTCTCCATGTCCACATGGTAAGACCACTGTAGTTATAATCTTTATCACCCATTATGGTAGAAACTCTCTCCACTTTGCTATATCCCAGCCTCCATTGGCAAAACAAATTCCTTCACCTTAGCACATGGATCCAGATTATGGAAGTTTCGATTCACAAACTGAATAAGTGGTTCTTCAAATGGATCCCACATATCCAACCAAGTATGAGCTGTGGTTCCACTTTTCAGGATTCTTTCTACCCCTAAGTAAAACTTCTCCCAAATAATAGTAATGCTATGCCAAACACTAGAGGAATTTTGCTTCTTACACACAATTGGATAGTCACCATCAACACAACCATATTTTCCTCTTAGGCATCGAACCCAAAGGTCATCGGGCTTAGTAAGAAGACCCCAACAAAACTTCATAATAAAAGCAATATTCTGACTCCGCTTATCCTTTATTCCTAAACCCCCAAAAGCCGAATATTCTACTTAGTTGAATTGGACAGTATCTGACCATTCTACTCGGTTGAATTGGACAGTATCCAAACGGAGAATTCGTTCTGAACTAATCATGTTCAAGATGAACTGCACAACTAAATTAGAGTGGCCAGGGAACTCAAAATCTGGGGCAAAGAGATGGAAATAGCCATCATTACGGTCATTAAATGCTGCATCTGATTGAGGAGAAGTTTTAGGGCATGTTTGGTATGATGGAATTGGGGGGTATGGAATTGGAATTGGAAATCAATTCCATGCTTAATTTTGTTTGGTATGATGGAATTGGAAATTTTTGCAATTCCATGTGGAAGCCAAATCTCTCCAATTCCATCAAATTGGCTTCCACCTAAAAAGCAAAGATTTGCAATTCCATGTACCTAAATCTAGGTCAGGGTATTGAGTTAAGGGTTAGTGGGTCAGATCGGAGTTAAACCGAAGCTAAACCAGGGCCAAACCGGTGAAAAATTGAATATTTTAGGCTTATTAATATGAAATTTCTTTTTTTTAAAAAATAAAAATAATTTTTTATTAAAAAAAACCTAACTGGAGCAGTCAAAGGACTAGGTCAAAGGTTAGTGGGTCAGACTGGAGCTAAATCAGGGTTAAACCGGTGAGAAATTGAATATTTTAGTCTTATTAATATGAATTTTTTTTTAAAAAAATAAAAATAATTTTTTATTAAAAAAAAATCTGTCCGGTCCGGGTTTAGTAACAATGGTTTTATCTCATTCCACTTTCTTAGATTAGCATATTGGTAGGTTTACATTTTAAATATAAATATTAAATAAAAATAATATTTAAATTCCATGTACATACCAAACACACTTTTAAACCACATATCCATATTCATATCCATTTCCATTTCCATTTCCATATCCATATCCATCAAAACCAATTTCAGTGTACCAAACGGGCCCTTAGGGGATACTTCATTTGGCATGAGTCTTGTCTCACCTCATTTGATGCCACGTTATGCCTCGTGGGAGAATGAAATTGATCATGGACCTGTTCTGAGGAACACGAGTGACGTTAGCAGCAGTAGGATTGGACACGGGTTCAGGAAGTCGGTGAGTAATTCTCCCATTGGAGATGCTCCAAAGAAACTCTAGCCGTCAGAATATTTTGGAGTTTATGATCAACCGAAATTTGCTGAGAGAAGAATTCAGCGTCCATTGACCATAAATCTCCAGAATGTGCTTCGTAATGTTGAGAAGAAGAAGACGATCTTGCAATTAGAAAATGCAGGTAGCATAGGGAGACCGACGAGAAGACGTACTGTTCATAACTCGATCTTGCTGAATAGTAATGGAATCAGAAGAATTAGCATCCCAAGACGCAAAGGTAGAACGGCGTTGACGATGCTTATGGTAAAAACCAATGTTATCCCGTGACACCATAGCATATTCATAGTCCTTAACAAGATCTTAGTCAAACTTGGAAATGAGACGTGCACTGTGCATCGTCATGCCAAAGTTTATGAGTCGGTCATCCCAATCACAGTATGGTTCGGCAAGACCAATGCATCTGCAAGCACAACAAATTCTAAGGATCCTTTCATACTTGAAATGAACCCATTCATATCTTGTTGCATTTTCAAACTTAACATGACAACCCATGATTAAAGGCAAAGTAGGATCAATAGTCACACGAACCCGAAGAAAGCGGATATTTTTCAAGTCACCGGACTCTTCCTCAAAGTGAGATAAATCACCAATAATATTGCTCATTAACCTGGCTGTTGAAAGAGTATGATAGTCAAGAGGCAACCCCTATACGAGCACCTAGATCTTCTTTTTGGGAATTGGTTCACATTCAAGTACAACACTGTTACAAAACTCTGATACAGTGAAACTTTTGAGTTGCAGAGAGACCATGGAAACATTTGAATCATAAACTTCAAATCTTGTCGATGTTGAAAATGGAGAAGGAACCGATTTTTGCTGCGTCCTCGAATAGTAACTCTGCCTTGTAATTTCCATACATAATTCAGTTCTTCTTAAAGCTCACGTGTAGACCAAACTTTCCCATCAATCATGAAACGAAAGGCACATTGTTGCAACAGTTGCCGACGATTCTCAGTATAGCTAGCATCCAGAGATACAGAGGGCCCTTGCTGAGGTAGGCGAAAGCCCTGCAAACCACCTTGAGGAGAAATATGATCATCCAAAACATTCATAAAATCCTTTGCCAGAGGGTTATTGGTTGTGGACCAAGAGTGCGCCATAGTCTGACGAAGCTTATAGATGAACAGAGAAACCCAAAAAGAAAAGAAGCACAATAATAAAGCTAAATAGGATAAGCAGAAGAAGAAGAAGACGAAGAAGAAAACGAAGTTGAGAGCAAGAAAAAACAGGTGTTGAGGATGAATAGAGTGAAAAAGTGACTAGAAGAGCATAGACAAGTACAAGGTGAGCAATGCGCTTCTCTCCACTGGCATTCCGGTTCATTACCTCTCCAATACTCTAAACAGCATCTAGAGCTCGTATGGATGAGCTTTTATGAATCAAGGTTTATTATATAAATCTAATTTATGTAAATCGAAATAAATCTTCTCCACATATTTATCTCGTAGATTGTAAAAGTACTTCGTAAACTGTAAAAGTTATCTCGTAAATCGTAAAAGCTACTTCGTATTCTGTGAATCATGATTTATAAGTATTTATAGAGCTTTCATAAGCTAATCCAAACGAGCGTATGTGTAGAATGAAGTCCACTTAAATGTTGAATCCCGTCCTTTACTTCCTCTGCCGTTAAAATAAAAAGCCATCCACCTGAAACATACGACATATAGACATAGAGGGTTGTAAAGAAAAAGGTAAAGAATATTTATTCTTTTAAAAATATATAATGAATTTTATTTTTTTAATAGTTTAATTGGAGATTGAGGAGTCATCCATCTATTTTTGAATAAGATACTTATGTAATCCTATTAATAATATATTTACAATATATTTCAAAAACCTATGGAAAAACTCAAACCTCATCAAATATGCCTTAAAATATAATTATTTTTTTAATTTTACCCTTATTTAATATACATTATACCCTATTAAAAATATTTATTGTGGAGTCTTATTTATGAGTCTCATTATTAAATTTTTTTAAAACCCGTTATATTATTATATTATGTACAATTTTACTCTTCATTTACACATAAATATGATTCCCCAATAAATATTTTTAATAGGGTATAATATATATTAAATAAGGATAAAATTAAAAAATAACTACATTTTAAGGCAGATTTGATGAGGTTTGAATTTTTTCATAACCTTTTTAAATATATTGTAAATGCCTTATTAGTAGGACTAGATAAGTATCTTATTCAAAAGTAGATGGATGACTCCTCAATCTCCATTTAAACCATTAAAAAAAATAAAATTTATTATATATTTTTATCTTATCTTTACAACCCTCTACGTCACGGATTTGGCTTTGTGTCCGCTGTAAGCGGACGCTGCTCGTCTTTTTTACCCAAAATTGCACCATTTTGGTGCAGTTTGGGTGAAAAGAAGGATGTGGTTGGGTTTTTTTTTTTAAAAATAGTATATAATATTTTGAAGTATTTTTTAGAAGTATTTAATATTTTAAAATATTTTTTAAGTAGCATGCAATATACTAAACTAATTTTTTAGAATATTAATCTTTTAAAATATTTTTTTCAGTTTTATCCCGTGTCTTATCAGATTGATTGCAATTTTACCCTTAATCATTTTTTATCTTCAAAAATTTCTTTAAAATATTTGTTGGTATTTTTAACCATTTAAAATATTTTTTTCAGTTGTACCCAATGACCCAGTGTCTTAAGAGACTAACTACAATTTTACCGATAAGACATTAGGTAAAACTGAAAAAAATATTTTAAGAGATTAATATCCTAAAAAATTATTTTAGGATATTACATACTACTTAAAAATATTTTAAAATATTAGACACTTCTAAAAAATACTTCAAAAATACTATATACTATTTTTTTTTTTAAAAAAAAAAAACCAACCACATCCTTCTTTCCACCCAAACTACACCAAAATAATGTAGTTTTGGGTAAAAAGAACGGGCATCATCTGCTTGTGCAGCGAACGCTAGCCAAATCCTATGTCACATGTTTCAAGTGGATGGCTTTTTATTTTAACAGTAGAGGAAGCGAAAGATTGGATTCAGGATTTAAATGGACTTCATTACACACACAAAACGATGTCGTTTAGAATATGGAAGAGGTAATGGACCGGAACAGCACGTGGAGAGAAGCCAGGCGCAATAAGTTGATGGTCGGGAGCAGTCTAGATTCTCTCAGTATCGTTTCTCTCATAATCCCTTAGAATCTTTAAATCTTATCCATTCAATCAATCAGAAATTTCACAATGAGCCACATCATCAAGCAATTCTCTCCTCCGACTTCTCTCTCCTCTTTTGACTCCCAAGTGTACGAGTTTCACTGGCTAATATCCTTCCATCTTCACAGAGCTACCACAAATAAAGCTCTGTTCTGATTTCGGATATGACAAAAAGAACGGAGAATTATCTTCTCCAAAAGCTCGTGCCTTTATTTGAAAGAGAGTTGAAATTGTTCAGTTGGCTTGGAAAAAATGATGCAGGGCATCAAAAAGATAGATTAGAGTTTATCAGAGCCTTGTTAAGGGATCCAGATGAATTGGAAGAGAGTGATGAATAACTCAAGATTTAGGTTAGGCAAGTGAAAGATGTTGTTCATGAGACTGAAGATCTTTTGGGTGAATTAGAGCTTTTTCAAACACAAAACCACTTAGATGGATTCTCTGTTTCATTTAGGAAGATTTGTTTCGGAAATATGAAAGCATGATATCCAATTGCCTCTGAAAAAGAATGCTTGTTTATCTGGGCTTGACTTATTTTATAAGCCCGATTTATGTAAATTGAGACAAATCTCTTCCACATATTTATTTCGTAAACCGTAAAAGTTATTTCGTATTCTGTAAATTACGATTTATAAACACTTATAGAGCTTTCATAAGCTAATCCAAACGAACTAATGGATTGCTGAATGGGAAATATTTTGCTGCGATGGCTGGGAGTCGAAAGGGGGGAGGAGAGAGAAGCTGAAGGAGAGAGTTGAATGATGACGTGGCACATTGTTAGCTTTCAGATTTAATGGATGATCAGGATTTAAAAAATTATGAGGGACGATGAGAAAAACGCCGCTGAGGAGATCTGCTTCCGGTTGGGAGCTGAAAGAACATACTATATTGAAACCAAATTAAAGTCTTCACTCCAGGTCAAAAAAAAAAATTAAAGTCTTTACTCCCTTCAAGACTCGTTGATGCTTTACACATTAAAAATCACATTGTTGATCATTATGCCTCATGCAATGAAAGAACAACTTCCAGTTATCAAAATCACCATATACTAAAAAATGTGAGCTCTTTATATAAAGCTCAAATATGTTAATTAGAGATCTGTACATAAGTATTCCCACCACACTACAAAAAAAACATGTAATTTCTGAAGGATTTTCTGACAGAATTTGCGATGGAACGGAGGGTTTTTATGACGAAATTTCCAAAGGAAAAAATTCCGTCGCAAAAAGTGCTGTCGCAAATTGATTTGCAATGGAATATAAATTTATGTCTGAAATTGTGACGAAAATTCCCTCGCAATTTGAGATGGAATTTCGCAATTTGAGATGGAATTTGTGACGGAACTTTTCATCTCAAATTGTGAGAGAATTTGTGAAGGAAAAAATTCCGTCTCAAATTGCAAGGGAATTTGTGACGAAACTTTCTGTTGCAAATTGCAAGGGAATTTGCAATGGAAATTCCGTGGCAAATTGCAACGGAATTTGTTTCATCGCAAATTCCCTTGAAATTTGAGACGGAATTTTTTCTGTCGTAAATTCCGTGGCAAATTTCTCTACGCCATTTTTCAATGGAAACCTCTGGTCGGCAGCCACCACGCCGGCAACCGCCATCGCCGACCACTGCCACCTCGCACTCCGACCGCATATATCTTAGTCAACCGCCGCATATCACCCTCCATTGTGTGCCACGTGTCGCCCTTCGTCGCCCACCACGTGTCGATAGCACAAATTGGTTGCATTTTGTGACCAAGTTGAGATTCGAAGCCATAACCTCTCAAGCATATGTAGTGCTTTTGTCAGTTGAGATAGGAAGAACCTGTGTGATTTAAATGCAAAATCATATATATATATATATATATATATATATATATATATATATATATATATATATTATTAAACATTAAACATTACAATTAAGTTTCCTTATTTTTGTTACTAAATATTATATCTAAATTTTTATGATTAATATCTTTTTTTATTCATTTTATTATATATTTTATTTTTATTGTATTTATAAAATTTGTATTTGTATATAATATATTATCGAATATATATATATATATATATATATATATCAATAATAAATATGAATTAATAATTTTTTTATTTATATTTATAATTTAATACTTTTTTGCCAAAAATTATATTATAATTTAATAATAATTTAAATTTTAAATTATAATATTATTAATATATAATAATTATATTAATCATTAATTAAATAAATCATAATAAAAAGTTAAAAAAAAATTAATTAACACATATTTCCAACGGAATTTTCTACGAATAAATTTTGTCAAATTTTATGACGGAATTTTCATCTGTAAATTCGTAAAAAACTTTAATTTACGTTAGGATTTGCGACAAAATTTACTACGGACGTTTTTCATCGGAACTTTCTAACGGAATTTCCGACCATCTTTAGACGATTTTAGGTAAATATATTAAGTATGCATTTTACTATATTTCACACACTCATGCACAAAGAAGTTTTTTGGAATGTTTTGTATTGATGTAAACCGCTTTATGAAATTTTAAGTGCCTTTTACATCTTTTTTCTAAAATATCCATAGAAGTATATGAAATTTACACACTGCTTGTCAAAAAATAGTAATAAATATTACTAACTCATATTAAATAATAAAAAACTTAAAAATTGAAATATTAACTAAATTATTTTCTAAAAAATCACATTATATGTTAAGAAAAATCATTCTAGTTTAAGCTAATATTGGTAAAAATGAGTTTTATTTCAATAATACTATCATGGCATGGCATGCTTGAATTATTTTTTGATTATTCTCTTAGAAAAAAAAATCATTTGATTTAACATATATTAATATTGATATATAGAGGCATAAAATCTAAAGCAATAATATTTGGCAAAAAACGTTACGTTAGGCTTTGCGACGAAATTCCTATTTGGAGCTTGTTATGATTCTCCCAGACTCAATTCATACCACACAACTAATTAATATTTGGTTATTCTAACAGTAATGTTTATATGTTAGTCTTATTTTTTTAAAAAAAATCTACTTAATCTTTCTAATTTTACATAAGTTTTTATTTTGATCTCTTAATTATTAATGAAGTCAATACGCTTACAAATTTCAATGGGATCTATTTTAAATTGTAGAATACTAATTAATTTTTTTTCTAAGATGCTAAAAATAAAAAATTACGTATTGATAGAATTTTTTTAAAACTCAATTCGTTGAATATTTTGGAACAAAATGCATTGTATATGATACGAATTCAATTTTTCATATGATTATCATAATAATTAAAATTTAAACTCTTAATAAATGTGAATTCCCCTCTCTCTCTCTTTTTCAGATGCGCTGATTATATCATTTTATGCTCTCAATCAAGAAGATTAAGAAAAATTAAATATAAGGATTAAAACGGTGAAGCTCACTTGTAGATTTACAATCCAGTTTCAAGAATTATCAAGTCAGATTTCTGAAACTCTCTTAAAAACTCATTGATAGATTATAAAATCTGCAATGCAACTTCAAGGACTGATCATTTCTCAAAAATGTTGGTTAGCATAAACCTTTTTTATTTTCGCTTTTCATACCAACCAAACAAAGATTTCTCAAGAAAGTCATAAACTTGAAAATTAGTAAGAAGAAGAAAAATGTAGGGAAGATGAGAATTAATAAATAATAAATAGATTAATCATTAATTAAATAAATCATAACAAAAAATTTTAAAAAATTAATTAATACATATTTTGGACGGAATTTGAGACAAAAATTTCCGGCGAAAAATTGAATTTGCGACAGAATTTCCAATTGACTTTTTTCCATGGGAAATTTCCATCGTAAATTCTGATTTTGTTTTGGAAAATTTCCATCACAAATTATGTCAAAAATTCTGATTTACGACAGAATTTTTATGTGGGAAATTTTCGTCTCAAATTCTGTCACAAATTTTGTTTTTTTTTGTGGAAAATTTCTGTCGAAAATTCTTATTTGCAACGGAATTTCTAACGGAATTTTTATGTGGGAAATTTCATTCAAAAATTCTGATTTGCGATGGACTTTTTCCGTCGTAAATTCTGTCAGAAAATTTGCGACAGAATTTCTGAGGGTTTTTGGATAACTTTTACAACGGAATTTTTTTCCGTCTCAAATTCCGTCAGAAATTGACATTTTTTTGTAGTGTCATTAAGTATACGAGTTGTACTAAATAATAAAATGATAAGTAGAATATCGTTCCTATGAGGATTTGGTTCCAAAACCCGGTTAAGTATCAATTATCACATTTTCACCTAATTTGAGTAACACAAATATCAAGAGTGAAGTGAAACTATAAAATAAATCTAAATTAAAACTAAAAATTAATATAAACAAGTGATTCTTTAACTTTAAGGATGAAATGGGGCCTATGATTATTTCTCCCATTTATTAAGTAAACTTCAAATCAAGCATGATTTTAACCAAGTTATATACCTAGTTTAGCTCTATCAAGGCAAACCCAAGTGAATAAATCAATCTAAATGATGGTCAAACACTTAAAAACATTAAGTAAAGGATAAAATCAACATATATATATCATTAACTATCAAAATAGAGGAATATTCAAGTTTTAATAATCCATACAAATGTTTAAAATAATTCTAGAATGAAAATTTTAACTATTCATGTTCAGCAAATAGCCACAAATACACTAAATAGCTATTGTCATATAAAAAAATGGAGAAGAAAGGGAAAGGAATCAACAAAGCCAAGGAAAATGAAATTGTCAATCTCCACTTAAATCTCCTTTAAGAACACCTAACCCTAGCAAAGAGTCGCCCCCAAATCACCCTAGAAGTGAAGAATGACGCTGTTGTTCATGAATTTCAGTATTTACAGCCCTAGAATCAGTTCTGACCTTAAAACGCACAACTTTAATTATTGTTATTGTATAACATCCCAAATTGTGGACTTAGAATATAAAGAATTAGTCTAAATTAAGTAAACTACTAAGCTCAATTAAGTCAAATATCTTAAGCATATCAGGAGGAAAATGCTTAAGATAATTAAAAAAATTATTTAAGGGCTTAGATATATTGAGGAAATAGTATCACTATTACAAAAAACACAATATGTGACGCTTATTTTTAAGAATACTATTGCATTTGAAAAGCGTCATAGCTTCCAGCGCCATAAAAGCACGTTATGACACTTCTTGAATCTATGAAAGTGTCATAACTTGTCTTTTCTTTTTTTTAATTTTTTTAGTAGCCTTCTATGGCACTTGATTAGGAAGTTCCATAGGAAGTCATGCACTTCCTAGCCATAGGAAGTGTATGCATGACTTCCTATGGAAACGGCCATAAGAGGTCTTTTTTAAAAAAAAAAAATAATAATTTTGTGTAATTGTTTCTTTTTCTTAGTGAAACCCTTTGTATTTATTGTTTAAATCCACAGCAATTTACAAATATAATCCATAGTAAAATAAAATAACTAAAAATAATAATTCATAAAAATATGGTAAATATATTTAATTACAACAATTATAATGTACAAACTAATTTTAAGTAAACAACAAGATAAGAATAGGCAAGAAACAACCTACGTCTCGAAATATTAGCTAATTGTTTGATCATATGTTCACATCATTCCTTAATAATTTCATCCACTTGTTGGTTAGTCAACTGGGCAAAACGTTAATCTTCATAATACTATATAAATAATTATGCACATAACGAATTAAAATCACTAAAAATCAATTAACTTCGACACTTGTCAATTAAATTTAAAACATATAGACTTAAGCTTTTGTATATTAAAAAAAAGACTTACATGCTGGGGAACTTCTGTAGAAGGCTGAGATAAGAAGGAAAAAAAACATGTGAGAGACCAAGCTTTATACTGCAACTAGAAGCTTCTACTTGCTGCAGTTAAAGAGAGGAGGGTGTGGGGATAATAGATAAGGAATGGTGATGGAACACTAGAGTGGGGACTGGAGGACACATACATGGTACGCTAACACACTACCTGTAACGACCTGCCTCATATATCCCTTATTACTGATCTTACTCAGAGTAACAATGCATAGTTCAGTGGGCACACAGGAATAACATGAATATACTGATAATATTAATACAATATTGCTTGATTATAATACAAAAGTTTCCCCATCAGGGGTTTACACAATATTTACAGGCCTTCAAACAACCAGCAACATTCCTCTTCGTGCATACCTCTTTTCTGATCTCATCACGTTTCCAATGCTCACCTGTCTGAATGGTTGTTTGGGAGGAGTGAGATTCGAGAGAATCTCAGTAGCAAACATTACCATTATGCATGCCAGATATATATGAATGCATGACATGCTTGCCTACATTATTTCATGCCAACATAATGACATGATGCATGCTCGATGCTATGACATATATATGGCCATTGTACAAATATAACAGAGCTTCAACTAATCATACATGTTCCACACAAATAGGCAAAACAGTCACATAATCAATGCAAAACATACATATCACATACATGCAGAAAAGGTAAGTTCACTACCTCTTGGACTTTATGTCTTCCTCTTCTTGTCCCTTGATCCGCCAACCATTGCTCTTTCTTTGTCACTTCATGGCCCTAGGCAAGTGATAACATCATTACAGCCATGAAAAGTGAATACCCAATGGCCCACATTAGCCCTATAGGCTTACTTTCACCTTTGGAGTTCATTCCATTTATATTTGGCCAATTTCTTACTCAAATTCGCATGGTACTCAATCTACCAGCATTTTTTACCAAACTTTAAAAAATCATAATTAATTATATAGAACTCCAATTGAGGTAGTTCAAAGCTCTATTTGAAGCCCTTTAAGTTTATTTTTATATAAAAATACTTGATTTTAAATGACACCACCACACAATTCCCAGAATATTTTCAAACACCAACTGTTTAAGATGTTCTTCCAGAAAACAAGGCAGAATTTCGAAAATGCATATCTCCCAATATACTTGTCCAAAAATTACAAAATACCAATAATATTAAATATATATGTCTCTACTTTAATTCTGGAAATTTTAAGAATTTTTGGATAAGGTTTGGTCCCTAAAACATCACGCAAAAGCATACTATTACAGAAAATTCCATTTTTGCATGACCTAACTTCAAAAATGTAGAACTTCTAGCACACAAATCCAATTGAGCATTATGACCTATCAAATTAAAGGTCTTTGTGTCTACTTTTTATCTGGAAATTTTAGGAATTTTCAGACAAGGTTTGCTTATTGAAAACACGCGCACAACAACACTGCTTCCAGACAACGAATTACACAACATTTATTCATCAATTTCCAAAAATTCCCAATTCATATACAAGCATCCAAAAATCATGAACACTTGTATAACTACACAATTTTGCCTCCTAAAGCCAATGGAAGCATCAAAATCATCAAATTCTTACTCCTTCTCCACATCAAAATAGGGCAGAAAATCAGACTTTTAGGAGCAATATGTTGTTTCTTGTTTTCTTTGGCTTAATCTCTTCCTTTCTACTTCTAGTCAAGTGATTAGCTATTTAAACACTTATTAGACATGATTTAGCCATTAAAAATACCAATTTAAATCAGCCATGAACAGTACTCAACTTCCTATATACTCATCCAAACAACAAATCAATCGGTTAAAAAGGAAGCTTACGCTTACCTCTACCCGTTTCCACAAACGGTTCGGAATTCTGGCAACACCCCGGCAAGGAAGACGGCACCAAACACCTCCAAATGAAAATCCAAAACCGTAGGAATAAAGATCTCGATGAGTATAGGAAGTTTCCTGAAAGGTACTTTGAGAGAGGATGCCGTTTCGGCAGTGTTTCGGAGGAAAGAATTTCCTCTCTCTTCTTTCACCATTTTTGTTCAACAGATTTCTCTCTCAATTTTCTGGTTTTCTGCGTGAAAAATGAAGGAAGAATATGACAATTGATGATTAAAGGAGGTGTTAAATTGCCTTGCCACGTGTCACCCTCTGATTCGCCCAAAAATTGAATTTTCGCATATAATATCCAATCTGGCAGAATTTTCATTAAACTTTGAAAATTCATATCTAATTGTGGAAATATCCAATTACAGTGATTCCAAAGGCTATGTGACCCTTATTGAATATAGTATTAAGGAAAAATATAACCTTTGGATAATTAGAAGCTCACTCTCCCCATAATTTTAATCTTTGAATGCTGTCCCAGAAAATAATTAATTTCACTGGGCTAAATTTAAAAATTCATTTCTCTTTGTGTACAACTCCAAATGACTTATATGACCTATCAAATTAAAGCTTGATAAGTCTAATTTCATTCTAGAAATTTTCATAATTTTCCACCATCATTTACCTATCAAAACATGTCACACAATCATCACTGCCATACCGGAAATTTCACCGGTAGCAAAAATTACTTTGTGTTCCACTCCACTATATTATGTGTGACTTCCAATCACTTCATTTTGTTATTCCCCAAGCTCTTTAGCTCACCAATATAATTCATTTTAATATCCAAGGATATAAAGAAATTGTGGGGAATTTAAACATGCCTCATAGGGACATTTGCTAAACCGGGGTCTAGCAGTCCACTTAATCCAAGCTTAATCTTATGCCTCTAGTCTCAAAATTTGGGATAGTACACTACCCACTCAGCGCCATTAGCTTTTATCTTTCAATTCATATGCCACATGGACGACCCACTCAACACCCACTTACCCATTTAATATTAATTAACAAAACACCAGGCTCCCTATTCAGTTGCTTATTTTTCGGACAGAAAGAAGGAAAAAGAGCGAGTGAAGTCGGAGAGAGAGGCCGACCAAGGTCGCCAAGAATTCGAACCCCACATGCAACTTAGAATTTCGATCAAGGGTGGGAGAAATGATCGAATCTCGATTATGAAAATGAAGAACAATGAATTAAGGGTTCCAGTAGAAGCTAAAGAGTATATTTAAAGACTTTAATTTCAGTCAGCAAGTAATAAAGACTAATAATGCATATGAACAATATAAGAGAGTATAAACCAAAGCATTTTATAAATCACCTTCTGGACAAATTTTTGCAATATCTATGGATAAATGAATTAATCTACAAATTAAATCCTGTCCTAAAACACGTGTGTGTAGAGAGAGAGAGAGAGGAGAGAGCATACATAAAAAATAAAAAATAAAAAATATATTTAAATATACTCCATTTGATTCTAAATATAAAACATATTTAGAGAGTTGATATTGACCATAAATATATGATATAATTTTTATATTTGTCAATTTTTTTATAATTTTACCTTGATTGATACTTCTTCGACAATAATAAAAGAGGAGAGGGAATGAGAGAATTAAAAAAATAACTACAATATTTCAAAAAATATATATCATGTGAATCAAATCAACTTTCTTAAACTAATTAAATTAGGTAACTGTCTCTTGTAATAAATCACCTGGAGTAAATTCGAATCTCTTGGCTCCGACGCTGATTCCTTCAGCCAATAAAAAGTGGGTGAGTTTCCATCAACTATTGGAGTAGAAATAGTGCATGGGCCAGAAACGGCAGCGTTTTGGCTGAAACTCAACTTGCTAGAGTTTATCTCAGAAGATAGTGGGACCAAACAGTACGAGAATTTCCAATCAATGGAAGAACCAATCTGTGATACCAACGAAACGGCGCCACCTCCAAGTCCCACAATCCCCGATGTCTTTTCATGAAAACTCCCTTTGTTAAAAAACCCGCGTCCAAATACCGTCTTCAGGAACGCCACATGGCGGCCGCTGGTTGAGCCAAGTCTGAGCATCTCAATCGCCATGTCACCAATGGAAAACGAGGTACCTGTTTGTTTTGGCAAAAGTCCGCGGGATTGTCAGCGATGGGGCGGAAGCCTTACTATAAAAGGACCCCTCCTCCTTTTTTAAATCATCCTATTCCGTATCTACTCTTTTTTTTTATAATATTTTATTTATAAATTATTTAGAATAAAATTATATTTATGTATTTATTTTATTATTATCTTATTTATTATTAATTAACTGTTATTAGATATGATAATTGTAATTTATTATATTATTAAATTACATCTAAAAACTCTATTTTTTAATACTGTGATTTTTTAATATAATTGGTTATACTCTATATATCCCGCTTCTACTACAGTATTTGTATAGAGAGCATTGTACTTAAAAAGATTCAAATCCTCGCATGTGTCCCATCCTTTGGCGTTGCGGTATTGTTGTGAATAGCAAGGAATGTTCTGGAAGGTTCTAGAATTCTTCGAATCAAACAGAGGGGCTGTTTGGTTGTAACAATCCTCACAGGGTTGACACTAAGTCCCAATAAGGTCACTACCTGTGTCCAAGATGCCGAAGATCCGGACCGGTGGCGTGCCGATGGAATGCGACATGACGTATTCGCCTTGGACAGAGGCGACCTCAGACTCAATGATGTCGTTTAGCCACAGAACGCCACGAGCTTGTGGGAAGAAATGGTTGGCACAGTGTATGGAACAATGAATGGCATTGTGGACGTGCTGGAACGGTGTCGTTTTGGGAGTGGAGTGTGATGACTTTGGTGAGTCACGGTGGATGAGTTCAACGGTGAAGCTGCTACGGCTACCATCGGAGGAGAACGCAATGAGAGACATGGTAAAGAAGAAAGTGATGATGGGAAGAACAAAGAGATCAGTATTATAACTCTTGATGCCATGTGGAGATAGATCGAAAATGAATGTTATCTAGTTGGTGTTCAAGGAAATATATAGATGAAGTAAAACAATTTATTAGATTTGCAATCAAGCATACAAAAGATCCTAATAAAATCACATCTCCTTGTTTATCTTGTTATTATGGAAAGTGGATTAGTATACTTGTTTGCTAGATCATTTAGCATGTCATGGAATTGATTAAAAATATATATGATGGATAAGGCATGGTGAGACGGATGATGTATGTAGTGATTGGGTGCATAACCAAAAGGATTCAAGTTTTATTTGTTTTGTTAGCGTATTGATTGCTTATCAAGCCTTTGTCACATTAAACTATTCTAAAACCATTGATCCTGTCAATAGCTATGTATGGAAGAATATATGGGTACTTATATATGAATTTACCCAAATTTTGTTATTAAACAATTTTTATTCAAAAATTGAGTTCACTATTTCATCATATTGTTGCAGTGCCCTTTCCTACCCCTTTCCTACCGAATAACAATGATTGCGGGTATTACATTATGAATTCATGAATGATGTAATTACTCATGATTAGCCTGTTGTGTGAGATATTTTAATTATAATATGATTTATTAGTTATTTATTAATTAATTAGGTTTAATTAAAATATCCAGAGTGTGGCTCGTTAGTCAGATCCAGGCCCAACTACATGATTAGGGTAATTAACTGACAGGCTATTAATGTTTATTTCTGATGGTGAAATAAACATAATTAAGCATTCAGCCGTCAGTGATATTGAGCGTACGAGTGAAAACCCTAGCAGCTCTTTGAGGTTCTCTGACTGGCGACGGCTCCCACCCAGTTGCCATCACTGTGCCTTGCAGTCAGTCAGAAGAGTACCTGACAACCTCTTGACGTTCCTTCTGTTTTGCAGTTCTCCTGAGGAACTCGTGGATTTCACCCCATTTAGAAATTAGCAATGGCAAGAGGTATTTATGAGTCTTCCGCTGTAGTTGTGAGGCAATTTGTGCTTATTTATGATATGTGTATAATGTAAAAGCATGAATTAGGCTTACATGTGGCATCAGTCACAGGTTATCATCTGCCTTCTAATTTCTGAAAATTAAGAGTGATTGCAATTGATATCTCAATTTTGTTGAATATGGCACCATAATCATCACGGTTAAATCTGAAAATTCTATTCACAATCTCGAAATTGTTTCAAATGCTTAGATGATGTTTTTCCGTCAGAACACCTCTTAGATTCCTGTTCAACATGCTCGTACTAAAATCTAAATGAAAATCTAAGAGAAAAAGGCAAGTACGACATGAGCCACGTTCCGGCGCCTCTGTTATTCTGTTATTTTTTGATCTGATTTTTTGTCAAAATATGTGTTAATCTGTTGTATTTTGCATTCTGTATATGTGTTTTTGTGTTCGCGGTCAAATGTGGTAAAGAGAGAGTCGAGAATCGCCGTGAGATTTAGTTGCATTACCGCCGTTTTGGTATCGCCGTCGGGGGCTCTGTGTTTTCTATTTTAGTTTAAGAGTTTTAATCAAATCCATGTTGATCTGTCACATCTTGCATTCTTTCAATTTTCTGTATGCTTTTCAACCTTTCCGCCGTTGAAAACCGCCGTAAGAAACGTCGGATCTGCCTCGCCGACCGCCTGAGAAAAACTCCAGCCATCGCGGGTCGCGGCGGCTCCAAGCGGGTCGCTGACGGGTTTCGGGTTGGGTAGGGTTCTCAGTGAACGGGTGGGAAGATGACCCAGACGACGCCGTTTTGTATAATTCGAAACGTCGTCGTTTTGGACGTCCAGAAGGTTCTCTTTTTCAGCGCAAAAACGACGCCGTTTCTGCCTTAAGTGAAACGCTGCGTTTCGCGAGTCTGGGCTGAAGGGGAGATCTGGACTGGGCTCAACTTTTGGGCCTGCGTTATTTTTTTATTTTAAATAAACTCGGATTGGGCCGTAGGAAATGGGCCGACACAATTTTTTCTCTCTTCTTTTTCCTGCAAAAAAAAAAACCGTAGACTGGGCCGATGGAATTTTTTATTTATTTTTTTTTGAGAGCTTTTTGGGCCGTTTGGAACTGGGCCGACACAATTTCTTTTTTTTTTTGGATGATTTCTTTTCTGGGCTATCGTTTTTGGACTTTCCAGAAAAATATGTTGGACTGATTAAATTTTGATTTTATGAGACATAAATAATTGATTTCCAGAATGCTTTTTGGGTCTTTTCAAATACTTGCATTCACTATTTGAATTAATTAATTTCTGTTTTATGTAATTTTATTTATAAATGACACAAAATTGTTTAAATAAATGAAAAAAATTAATTTTGGCAATTTTTACATACTGGAAATTTGTAAAATTATTTTTTCATGAATTATTTAATTGTTCTAAAATTGAGGAAAATTATCTTTAGACAATTATTTAATAATTATAATTTTAAAAATCAGATTTTGAGTTGAAAAATGTCAAAATTAATTTTTTAAACAATTTTTGGATACATAAAACAGTGGGAGGGATTTAATTAATTATTGAGTTTATTAAATTGATTAATCTCTCCATTATGATGTGCATATTTTGATTAAATGCACTGAAATGATATTAGTGATTTGCATGCTACTTTTTCCAAGGAATAGCCACAGCATCCTTTAGTTTTGCATGCAATAATATCACATATGGAACTTATAAAATATCATATTGTAATTAAATATAGAATTGTAATTGATCTTTGCCCACAGGTAGACAATTATAATTATATATTTAATTAGGGTGGGATAGTTTGGTCTTATATTTTCTAAGTAGCCCACAGGTATTAGGAAATGTAAATTATACACTCTAGGCCCACCAATTTGAGATAAATGCATGCAATGCTATATTCTTTGCCCACAGGTAGAATTTAGTGATATGCATTTATATATGTTGCATGTTTCCATTAAAGCATAACATGCATACAAAGGCACAGAATTCGTGATTGTCTCAAATTTAAATCTTGTGAGCTAACTTAAGTTTTTAAATTGCAGCACCTACTGTTTTCCCTAACCCTTTTGCTGAAAATACTAGCAAGATCATACTGGATGGTACCAATTACCCTGAGTGGAGGGAAGATATTTCTTTGCAAATTGATATGATGAACATGCATTTTGTCATAGAGAAACCTAGACCTCCCAAACCAACTGACAGGTCAACTAAGGATGAAATTGACTATCAGGAGCGCTGGGAGCACTACAATCGCATGTGCTTGTCTTATGTTAAGACCAGGATCCAACGAAGCATTAGGGGAGCAATCCCCAAGTGTGAAACAGCTAAGGAGTTCCTCGAAGCCATTGATAAGCAATTTAAGCCAACAGACAAACAGATGGGTGGTTCCATCATGTCGGAGTTGTGCGTAATGAAGCTGACAGGGACGGACGGAGTCAGGCAACACATTATGAGGATGAGAGACTTGTCTTCCCAGCTGAGAACCTTTGACATAGAACCGACAGAGTAGTTCCTGGTGCATCTGGTGATGAATTCCCTTCCCCCTCAGTATGATGCCTTTAAGGTCTCCTACAACACACATAGGGAAAAATGGACAATTGATGAACTGCTGTCCATGTGTGTTCAGGAGGAAACAAGGCTTCAGATGAGTGGAAGGGATGCACCTAGGGCAGCTCATTTGGCTGAAAGTTCCTCCAGGACTGGTGCCGGAGGCAGGAAGGATAAGGACAAGAAGAAGAAACGGATTCCTGCTGTGCCATCCATAAAGAAAGCTGAAGCAATTTGCTTCTTCTGCAAGAAGAAATGGCACATGAAGGATGAGTGCCTGAAGAGGAAGGCATGGCTGGAACGTAAAGGTATGTATCATTCAAGTTTAGCTTTTGAATCTCATCATATTAGCATTGATAGTGATACTTGGTGGATCGATACGGGTTCAATGATCCATATTTCTACTACCATGCAGGGGTTTTTAAGAACCAGACCTCCACTTCCCAATGAAGCTCGAGTCCTTTCAGGGAGTGGGAAAGGAGATCCGGTCAAAGCAATTGGAACTTTTAGAATCGTTTTCCCAAATAAAACCGTGCTGGATCTTCTTAATTGTTTTTTCATTCCTAGTTATAGGAGAAACTTGATTTCTATTTCAAAGCTTATTCCTTTGAACTATGGGATTTATTTGCATAAAGATTTGATGTATTTCAGTAAGGACCTTGTTCCAATTGCGAAAGTTATTATGATTGATGATTTGTTTAAAATAATTCCTGAACCGCCCCAAGTTTTTTCTGTAATGCATGGTATTAGACAAAGTATTATTGATGAGAATTCTATTGACTTGTGGCATAGGAGATTGAGACATATCTCCGTGGACAGGATCAAAAGGTTAACTAAGGATGAAATCCTTCCATCTTTAAACCATTTAGAACTTGATACCTGTGTGGACTGCATAAGGGGAAAGCAGACCAATAAGTCACAAAAAGGAGCTAAGAGAAGCTCTGAGCTACTTGAGATAATACATACTGATATTTGTTGCCCTGATTTGTCCATAAATAGTCAAAAATATTTCATCACCTTTATTGATGATTATTCGAGATACACGTATATCTACTTGCTTGATAATAAAAGTGAGGCACTAGATGCCTTTAAGGAATATAAAGCTGAAGTAGAAAAACAGGTTGGAAAACCAATTAAAATCGTGAGATCCGATAGAGGTGGTGAGTATTACGGTAGATACACTAGTGAAGGACAAGCGCCAGGTCCTTTTGCAAACTTCCTTCGAGAGCATGGGATAGTTGCCCAATACACCATGCCTGGTTCACCAGACATGAACGGTGTTGCAGAAAGAAGGAATAGGACCTTGCTAAACATGGTTAGGAGCATGATGAATAGCTCTAAACTTCCACCATCCTTGTGGAAAGAAGCACTCAAGGCAGCTGTGTATATATTAAACAGGGTTCCAACAAAGGCAGTGCCAAAAACACCTTTTGAAATCTGGAAAGGATGGAAACCTAGTTTAAGACACCTAAGGATATGGGGCTGCCCTGCGGAAGTAAGAGTCTACAATCCACAAGAGAAGAAACTAGATCCTAAAACCATTAGAGCTTACTTTGTAGGCTATCCATGTATGACTAAGGGTTATAGGTTCTATTGTCCTTCACCTTCTGCACGATTTATAGAATCTAGGAAGGTTGTTTTTCTTGAAAATGACGTGATCAGTGGGAGTGATCAAACAAACGAAGATCATATGGAAGTGACCCCTGATTTACGTAATGATGAGTATGTTCAGATTTATCCACCTCTCATACATCAAGAACAAAGACAAGTTGTGGAGGAGGATGTCCCGAATGAACAACCTGAACCAACTCAAGAGGTTGAATTAAGAAGATCAACCAGAGAGAGAAGACCAGCATTACCTAGTGACTACGTGGTGTACTCTACTAAGATTGACTGTGACATTAGCATTGAAGATGATCCACTTACATTTACTCAAGCTGTGAAGAGTGAAAACTCTAAGTTATGGCATGATGCTATGACTGAAGAAATGAATTCCATGGCAAACAATGGTGTATGGGATCTTTTGGAGTTACCAAGTGGGTCTAAAGCCATTGGCTGTAAATGGGTTTACAAAACCAAAAGAGACTCTCAAGGTAACATTGATCGATACAAGGCTAGGTTGGTTGCCAAGGGCTTCACACAAGTCGAAGGAGTCGACTACAGGGAAACATTTTCCCCTGTATCAACGAAAGACTCCTTTCGCATAGTCATGGCATTGGTTGCATATTTTGATTTAGAGTTGCACCAAATGGATGTCAAGACTGCATTCCTTAATGGGGAACTTGAGGAGGAAGTCTATATGAAGCAGCCTGAGGGATTCATTGCAAAGGATAAGGAACACCTGGTATGCAAGTTGAAGAAATCGATCTATGGCTTGAAGCAAGCCTCACGACAGTGGTATTTGAAATTTCATGAGGTAATCACATCATTTGGTTTTGATGAAAACCTCATGGATGAATGCATTTACCATAAGGTTAGTGGGAGCAAGATCATATTTCTGGTTTTGTATGTTGATGACATACTACTTGCAACCAATGATCTAGGACTATTACGTAAAGTGAAACAGTTCCTGTGTAAGAACTTTGATATGAAGGATATGGGTGAGGCGTCCTATGTTATTGGCATCAAGATCCATAGGGATAGAGCGCAAGGAATTTTAGGCTTGTCTCAACAAACCTATATCAACAAAGTTCTTGAACGATTCAGGATGCAGAACTGCTCAGCTAACGTAGCTCCTCTTGAAAAAGGGGACAAGTTTAGTCTAGGTCAATGCCCCAAAAATGAGCTTGAAAGAAAGCAAATGGAAAGGGTCCCATATGCATCAGCAGTGGGAAGCTTGATGTATGCACAGGTTTGCACAAGACCTGACATAGCTTTCGCTGTTGGCATGTTGGGAAGGTACCAAAGTGATCCAGGGGAAGCACATTGGACAGCTGCAAAGAAAGTGTTTAGGTACCTACAAGGTACTAAATACCACATGCTCACATACAGAAGAACAGAAAACATGGAAGTGGTTGGTTACTCATACTCTGATCTAGGAGGATGTCTAGACACAAACAAGTCTACTACTGGTTACATCTTCCTACTAGCAGATGGAGCTATATCATGGAAAAGTGCAAAACAATCACTTACAGCTCCCTCTACTTGTGATGCTGAGTACATAGCGTGTTTTGAGGCAAGTTCACAAGCAATCTGGATAAGGAATTTCATTGCTGGACTTAAGATTGTGGATTCAATATCTAGGCCAATTAGGATGTATTGTGATAACACAGCAGCAGTAGCCATTGCAAATAACAAAAGGAGTGGAAGTCGAAGCCGATGGGTCGAACTGAAATTCCTAAGTTTAAAAGAGAGAATTGCAGATGGCGAAATCTTGGTTGATCATATCAATACAAAGGACATGCTAGCTGATCCTTTGACTAAGGGATTGAAACCGAGTGCTTTTGTGTTACACGTCCCTCAGATGGGGGTTAGACCCTCATTCATATAGAAGAGGTACGCAATGAAATTAATTATGCGGTTTATTATTTCATTCATTATATGTATACATTCTGTTGATGAAAATAATAAACATTAAGTTTGGAACCGAATAAACGTAGAATTTTATTCATAAAGTCATACCCATTAAGTAAGGGTGTTGCATGTAATGCATGGAAGATAATACTCGACCAAAGAGGACTTATCGCCATGATTCTTGCAGCATAGCCTTAGTTTAATCTGGATAGGGCGACTGACATCAAGGTACGGGCCAAGTGGGAGAATGTGAGATATTTTAATTATAATATGATTTATTAGTTATTTATTAATTAATTAGGTTTAATTAAAATATCCAGAGTGTGGCCCGTTAGTCAGATCCAGGCCCAATTACAGGATTAGGGTAATTAACTGACAGGCTATTAATGTTTATTTCTGATGGTAAAATAAACATAATTAAGCATTCAGCCGTCAGTGATATTGATCGTACGAGTGAAAACCCTAGCAGCTCTTTGAGGTTCCCTGACTGGCGACGGCTCCCACCCAGTTGCCATCACTGTGCCTTGCAGTCAGTCAGAAGAGTACCTGACAACCTCCTGACGTTCCTTCTATTTTGCAGTTCTCCTGAGGAACTTGTGGATTTCACCCCATTCAGAAATTAGCAATGACAAGAGGTATTTATGAGTCTTCCGCTGTAGTTGTGAGGCAATTTGTGCTTATTTATGATATGTGTATAATGTAAAAGCATGAATTAGGCTTACATGTTGTTCCTCCAAAAAGTAATTGATTTTAGTTATAGTTCATATTGTGTTTTAAATTTGATTGAGTAGCGTCTGATAATTATTTTTTAGTGATTTTAATTCATTGTATGCATGTTGTGACTGTTTGATTGACCATCAAATGAATTAAGTTATTGAGGAATTGTGTGAATATGTGCTTAGGCAATGCTCTAACTAGCTACTATATTTAAGTAGCTATATTGTTTCTTACCTATTGTTGTGTTGTTTATTTTACTAGAATTAGCTGTGTTTCATTCACACTTGTTGTAAATATATTTAGTAGTGATTTTGTTAATTAATTATTTGTTTGTATCATTTTGGTGTCATTTGATTATGGTTTTTTTCCATTTTGCTGTGGATATACAAAATTTATGCTTAAAGTTTGTTGTTGATTGTAATTATAGGGTTCTGAAGGAAAAATACAAAAAAAATTATTTTAGAAAAAATATTTCCTATGGCGCTTTCTTAGAAAAGTGTCACAGGAAGCAAAAATTTAATAAAAAAATATATACACTTCCTATAGCACTTGCTCAACAAGTATAAACTTCCCGTAACATTTGTTTAGGCAAACGCCACAAGAAGTGTTTTTAAAACAAAATAAAAAATATATGCTGTGACACTTAGGAAAGTTCCTCTTTTAATTGCAATAAGATATGTGGCATTTTCTAAATATCACAGTTATGCTAAGAAAAGTGCTAAAGCAGTTTTTATTTTTGTAGTAGGGATAGGTCAAAATATATCTAATTAAATTTAGATTGTTCAGATATAATGTAGATATATTATATAAATATCATTAAAGATATACAAAGAATTTATACTATTAGTAATTTAGTATAAATTTCGTTTTTATCGAATCATTCATTATTGGTGCATTAATAGATGTTAGATGAAAATTCGAAATCATATCTGAATCGACCACAAACCTAGCAGTAGCTAGGAAAGTAGATAAATAACAAATCATACTTTAAATTAAAGCATACATCAAACAAGGATATATTAGATTAAACTAAACCTAAATTCCTGAAAATTAAAGGTCTTTGATTTAATTAATCAAATCATGGTAGTACAATCCATGGGCTTGAACGAAACCATCTTCTTCTGAAGATCGTAACCAACCTGAAAATTCGCCTGAGCAAGGTTGCCAAAGATGGAACCAGAAGAATAAGCCTTAAAGGCGAAGCAAGCGACGCCTTCAGAGACCAGAACGAAGGTGTTGTACGTGTTCAACTTCAAATTTGCATTTTTGAAATGAATAGTAATGGTGGGTGCTGCAAATGATTTATCAGAGGGCAATTTGTAACAAAGATTCAACAGATTTTGTGGAATCCTGACACGTTCTAGAGTCATCTGAGATGCGACTTCAGATTCCATATTTGAGTACAAAAGTGGGGGTAAAAGTGTCATTGTTGTTCCTGAATCAATGATTATGTTTCCGTCTGCAACTGGCAATAAACCTTCATACACATACATGCAATAAACCCTAATTAGTCATGTAATAATTAGAAAATATAGTCGATATATATATAATAAACGTAATATTGAGGTAATATATGAAAAAAAAACAGTACAGTTCTTGAATCAGCATGCAATAAAGACAAATAATGTATGAAAAATAAGAAAGCATTACCCAGAGCATTTTATAAATCACATTTATGCAATAAACCCTAATTATTCCTTCACTCACACACACGTACATGTATACAATATGAAATAATGCATGAACAAAATTTTGCAGGGAAAAAAATCTATGAATAATAAAATTAGAAGAGAAGATTTTGGAATCAATATTTAGTTAAAATATAGCACATATAGAGGAAATTGTACGTTTAAAGTTCATTAGTTAATAAACAAATCTTGATCTAAAATAAATACCATGTTTTCAACATTTCACGATATTTATAATATGAACGAAAGTGAGAAATAATACACACACAAAAGTGTGTGTGTTTATATAATGAAAAAGATTGAATTGTATCACCTGGAGAAACATCGAATCTCTTGTCTCCGACGCTGATTCCTTCTAACGTAAGGAAATAGTAAGAGGGTGTGTGTCCATCAACTAAAGCAGTAGACACAGTGCCTGGGCCAGCAACGACAGCGTTTTGGCCAAAACTCAACTTGCTAGAGTCCTTCAAAGAAGAAATTGGGACCAAACAGTACGAGAATTTCCCATCAACGGAGGAACCAATCTGTGAGACCAATGAAACAGAGCCACGTCCAAGTCCAACAATCCCCGACGTCTTTTCATTAAATGTCCCTTTGTTACTAAACCCGCATCCAAACAAGGTCTTCGGAAACGCCACTTGGCGGCCGCTGGTTGAGCCAAGTGTGAGCGTGTCAATCGCCACGTCACCATTGGAAGACGAGGTATCTGCATAGTGAGCGTCGTACTTACAGTGATTCGAAGCGTCGCATGTGGTCTTTCCTACAGAAGTGCACTGTGGTGAGGAGCAAGGAATGTTCTTGAAGGTTCCGGAATTCTTCGGGTCAAACATAGGGGCTGTTTGGTGGTAACAATCCTGACAGGGTTGACACTGAGTCCAAATAATGTCACTGCCGGTGTCGGCGATCCCGAAGATCTGGAACGGCGGTGTGCCGACGGAATACGACATGATGTATTCACCGTTGGTGGAGACAACTTGCGACTCAACGACCTCGCTTAGTGAGTGATCATCACGTGCTTGTGGGAAGAAATGATCGGCACGTTGCATGGAACGGCGAATGGCATCGTGGACATGTTCGAACGGTGTCGTTTCGGGGGTGTAGAGTGGTGACCGTGGTGAGTCACGGTGGATGAGTTCGACGGTGAAGCCGCCTTGTCTGCCATAGGAGGAGAAGGCAGAGAGAGATATGGTGAGGAAGAAGATGATGATGGGAATTCCAGAAAGAGAACTATAAGCTCTTGATGCCATGTTTGGTGTGTTAAAATGGAGATTGATGTAAAGGAAGGACCAAAAGTTGGTTAATATATAGAAAAAATAGAGAAAATTAAGGGTTCGAAATTAATTATACAAATCAATTAACAGATTTTTATTTCCTTTTTGTCACCGAAATTTTTATTTTTTTACCTGAATTTTTTATTTTTTTTTTCAATTTTTCAATATACATGATTTTATATTTTTTTACCAAAACATGATATCACACCTTTTTTTTTCCGGCCATTCAAGGTATATCACACTTTAATCAGCATCAAATCAAAGTAGTAATCATCAATCAATCATTCAGTTAATATCCGTTAATATCTGTGAAAGTAATTTTCTTTTTTTAAAAACAAATACAAATAATTATTATCATTTATACTAGGAATCTTAGAATACCCGCCTTTCAAATTCGTTTCACTACCAAACGGGTCAGATAATCACACTATTGAATTAGTCCTTGTGGAATTACACTAACAATCATTTAGTTAATATCGGTTAAAGTAATTTGGTTTTTTTAAAAACAATTATTTATATTAGAAATCTTGTAATACCCACCTTTCAAACTCGTTTCACTGCAAAACAGGTTAGATAATTACATCATTAAATTAGTCCATGTGTTATTACATTAACAATCATTCAGTCAATACTTGTTAAAGTAATTTCCTTTTTTTTTTAAAAATACAAATTATTCCCTAGCATAGACAATTTTTTTTACTCTAAAAATTTTGACCTCTTCAATAATAATTGCGCTGCAATTACACATTTCGTTTCCAACTTATTCAAATTTATTGGGAGTATTATTCCTATTTAATTTTCAATTTTTATTATTGTGGTTTAGACAATTTCCTTTTACTTTAGAAAGTTTGACCTCTTTAATAATAACTGTGGACTACAATTATGCATTTCCTTTTCAATCTATTTGAATCAATTGGGATATTGTTTCCATTTTGAATATAAGGTGATAAAATAAATTTAAATTGAAAATAGACATTAAATCATGTTGAATCATAAATCATAATCAAGTAATAGGAACTTCCCAAAAATAACCAAAAACTCCATTTTTCATTATTGTTGGGATCTCTAATCCATTTTTGAAGAACTAATGTTGGGATTTGGTAAATATGATATTATTAATTTAATATTCAAGGAAAAAAAATCATGTTCTAGAATTTTCCACATACACTTCGATTTTGAAGATAGGCAATAAAGAAAATCTAAAATAAAATCACATCAAATCAAAAATCAAAAATCATAATCATGGCAGGGATATTTAGAGACAATAAAAGCAACGTATATTCACATACATGAATAACTCAACCTAAACCACGCATTCTTGTATACATCATAGGAAATATTATTCTTGATTGCTCAAGCAATCATACTTGAAAATAATTTGATAATTTTTAAATTCCCTAATTTCCTCATAAAGGGAATATAGGCTACGAAAATCATGCCTCCATCAATGATATTATATTCCCATAAATAATGATACCCTTTTTTTTTATAATGATTTGATTTTGAAATAGTGATTATATTTTTTTTTCCTTCCTTCTTCAGAAATATTCATGGAGTTGATTTCAGTTTTATTTTATCCACAACTCACTTATATACAAGATCCATATTCATGGGCAGAAGGGTGTGTGGGACATTAGAGTTAGAAGAATTTGGTTGCTAAATGATTCAATGGAAGCATATACCCTCATCCCTGGGGTTGAGGAAAAAAATATAGGGATAAAGGTTTGATGCTTGAAATCAGCAATATCTTACATTAGAATTGGAAGGCAGAGGTGCGGATCATCTGGCTAAGGCATCTCTTACGGAAGCCCTAAGATTCCATCATTTGATGGTTACGTCAATCATTTTGTAAAGGCTTGCATAACTCTTTTAATTTTGCAGTCTATTTCTAAATTGTCGAAAAACCATGTTCTTGTATATGCTTGGGACTGTAAAATATGTTAACCAGAGAGGGAAAAAAATGGACTAATTATCTGCAAAGACAAATACGAATTTACTTCTTGTTTTCGTCATTGATTTATCTTATTGCTTCTTGCATAGTCATAAACTGTGATTTGGTAGGTCCCCATAATAGTCCATTTATATGACTAAAAGCAGACGACACTGAGAATTAGCAGAATTATTTTTCTGATTAAAGAGAATAGATAGCTTTATGCTTAGTTACACATCATTGTGCGTCTACAGAGAATGAAAAAGAGCGAAGGAAAACTTACTTCCCACCTTCAAAAGCACATGTTCAACGTGTGATACGTGAGTTTACTTTGTGGTTGTTGTTAATTTAGATAGAATGTGTGATATGGTTTTTTGTTATTGGTTTGATGTTATGGAATATTATTTGTAGGTACTCTTGTGAGGTGCATGTACTGTCCTGATTACAGATGCAGGGCAGAATTGAGTAAGGTGATGACCATTACACCATGCCTTACTATTCAATGCAAGAACTCCATGAATTGAAGGTTGGGTTCTTATGGTGGCTCTTGACTCATTCGAATGACATAATGGTGATAAAGTGATGTCTTTGGTGCAAAGGAACAGTCAGAGGAGGAGAACAACATAGGATTACGAGTTTGATTGTATCTAGGAGTAGTTGTGAATATTAATGAAATATTTTTTGTAATTTAATTTATAATCAATGTATGGACTAATTGTATTGACTGATACTAATGGTTAATTAAGATTACATAAAATTTTTGTACATGACTAGTTATTAATATCAGAGCATTTGTATACTTAGTGTTATCGTTGCAATTTGTCTATATTATAAACAAGTGCTGGGGATTGCAGTGACAAGTTCATGGGTGTCCATTAAAAAATTGACTTCCAAATACATACATATCTTATGCTATAATTACAGGTACAAAAAATACAAATGTCTTTAACATTGGTCTACATGAATTAGGATTCTTGCAAGTTTTGGAAGTTGGACCAGCCTCGTGGAATTTCCACACAATCATAAATTTTCTTATTTTGAAACCAAGATTCTCCTTTTCTCTCTGGCCATCTAGTCATTGATCATTCAGATTCACCGGGTCACCTTCCTGTTAAAGTCATCATTAATTTTTAAGAATCTTTCATTTGGTACTTAATATTTCCAAAAAAATTTTTTTTTTATGAAATATTGAAAGAATCATTTTTTATTGATGTAAGGTAAACAAAGAGAACATTTTTTTAATTGTATTTGAAGAGGTTTGAATATTATGCAAACTATATAAAAAAGAAAGACTAATAACACATACTGAAAAATAAGAAAATAAAGTCTCTATTTCATGAAGAATTCTGTTTTAAGGAAAATAGTCACTTATTCTATTTATTAAAAATTTTAGTGTTTTAATTTAATTTCTTTAAGAAAATGAAATTTATTTTTGTCAAATGGGTTTGAAAACCCACGGGCTTAGCTTGAGCCCAAATCCATGAGTAAATGGGTCTGATTTTAAAATAAGGACTTTTTATGAGAGTTTGGTCTAAACAGGCCAGCCTATTTTCCCACCTCTACCCTTTTTGGCTGCTGAGCAAACAATCTTGAAAATCCAAGAAACCTCACAATAAGATTGAGACAACTATTTCGACAAGACCACATTTTGCTAGTGTCTAACAACACCAATGAAAGAACAAGCCGACATAGATATACAAAGGATCGGCACAGTTAAGAAAATAGAGCTTAGTAGGGAGAAAAATATACTGCAATGAAGAATATATTGAGCGAATGGCTTAATGCCTTCAGTGTTACATTCATATGTATATAAATAGATTAAACTGTTACTAACAGAAGCTAAAAGTACGACTGCGTGATCCACAATAATAGGACCAGTAATAACAGATGGCTAGAAAGTAGGAACTGCTATAAGCATGTTGAGACTCCTTCAACGGTTCTGTAGTGGAGACTTGGGCTTATAGCAGACTGGCCCAATAAGAGTTGTGGGCTGTGTCTTAACATTCCCCCTCAAACTTGTGTCTGGCGATCTTACAAGCCCAAGTTTGTGCACAAAGGCCCAAAACTTGGAGTGTGAAAGTGCCTTGGTGAATAGGTCGGCTATTTGTTCTGATGAGGGTAGATATTTCACTACCATCTTGTGGCTCAGAACACGGTCTCGTACAAAATGAGCATCAAGCTCGATGTGCTTTGTCCGAGCGTGAAGAACTGGATTCGACGCAATCGCCGCAGCGCTGAGATTGTCACACCAAGCGATGGGTGGCTGTCGAAGATGGAGGCCGATCTCTCCGATGAGGGACTGAATCCAGGCTAGTTCTGCCGCGAGCTTAGCGAGCGCCCGATACTCTGATTCGGCGCTGGAGAGAGCCACCACCGGTTGCTTTTTCGCCGACCAAGAGATTAGTGAGTCTCCGAGGTACACGCAGTACCCTCCAATCGATCGCTGATCGTCAGGGCATACTGTCCAGTCTGCATCCGAGAACCCGTGGAGAGCTAAATGAGTTGCTGGCTTGATATGGAGTGCCAGAGTCGCCGTGCCTCTCAGGTATCTAAAAAATCGTTTTACAGCTTTCCAATGAACATCAGTTGGTGACCCGAGGAACTGACTCAGTTTGTTGACGGCAAACATGATATCGGGTCTAGTGTTTACAAGGTATTGTAAAGCCCCAATTGCTTGCCTAAACACTGTAGGATTTTTCATGGGTTCTCCATCTTCCTTAGAGTAGTGCTTGTTGACCACCATAGGAGTAGGTACTGGAGATGATTTGTCCATTGCAAAGCGTTCAAGCAGGTTCTGGATGTATAGTTCTTGCTTTAGGTACAGTCCTGTTGCGTCTCGATAAGCTTCAACACCTAAAAATTGATGTAGTTGCCCAAGGTCTTTTAGTGCAAAGTGAGAGTTTAACAGCTGTATAAACACCTCTAGAGCTTTATTTGAGCTGCCCGTAATGATAATGTCATCCACATATACCAATATGAATAGGATGAAGGTTTTGTTCTTTAGGAAGAAGAGTGTTGTATCACATTTTGAGTTGAGAAAGCCCCAGCTTAAGAGAGTTGCTCGTAGTTTGTCAAACCATGCCCGGGGAGCCTGTCGTAATCCATAAAGTGCCTTCTGTAAGAGACATACGTGGCTGGGAAATATAGTGGAGGTAAACCCTTCTGGCTGTCTCATGAGAACATGTTCTTGGAGATCACCGTTAAGGAAGGCATTATTGATGTCAACCTGTCTAAGTTGCCATCCAAAGGTAACAGCCAGGGTGAGCAAGAATCGTAGTGTAGTTGCCTTTAGAACAGGACTAAATGTTTCATAGAAATCAACTCCTCCAATCTGTTGGAAACCCTTCGCCACTAGTCTTGCCTTTGGTTTAAAAATGGTGCCATCTGTTGAGGGTTTAAGCTTGAAAACCCATTTGCAATCAACTATTTTGTGTTTTCCAGAATTTGGGATTAGCTTCCATGTTTTATTTTTGAGCAATGCATTGTATTCACTGAGCATAGCTTCTTTCCATGCAGGATTTTGGAGTGCTTCCTTCACAGTTCGAGGCTCTTTTAGTGGTGTTTGTGTGTTGGAGACAACGCCAACAAAGGGGAATTTGGGCTTGTGGATGCCGGATTTGCTGCGAGTAACCATTTTGTGTTCAGGTGGATGTGTATGTGGTTGGGTGGAGTTGGAGCTGTCTGGAGGAGAAAGGCTAGGTGCTGATGTATCAGGTATATTTGAGTTTTCAAGTTGGTTTGAGTCAAGTGTTTGTGGTGGAGTGGTTTCTAATGTGGTTGGTTCAGGGGAATTATTACCAGGAGAGAATATAGGTGTAGGCTGGTCGTGTTGTGGAGGCCAAAAGAAAACAGCTGGCTGAGCATCAACTTCAGGTATGCTTCTTCTGTTTAGAAAACCTGTAGACCATGGATATTCTGTTTCATTGAAAATCACATGTCTAGAGATATAAATTTTACCTGTGGAGTTTAGGCACTTGTAGCCCTTATGAGCGTTGCTGTAACCTAGGAAGATACACTTAGTAGTTTTGAATTGCAGTTTGTTGTCATTGTAAGGTCGTAGGCAAGGGTAACAAGCTGTCCCAAATATTCTTAGAGTATTATAGTCTGGTCGTTTCCCCAAAAGTTTGAAATAGGGAGATACACCACCAAGCACACCTGTAGGTAGTTTGTTAATCAACTCTGCAGTAGTGTGAAAAGCTTCCCACCAATAGAGAAGTGGCATTTTAGCTTGAGCAAGCATTGTGAGCCCAGTTTCTACAATATGTCTGTGTTTCCTTTCTGCTCTGCCATTCTGTGGTGAGGTGTGAGGGCAAGAGTGTCTGAACCGTATGCCGGAATCATTAAGAACCTTAGTGAAACTTCTGTATTCACCACCCCAGTCACTTTGCACTGTCTTGATCTTGCTGTCAAGTTGGTTTTCAACAAGTTTCTTGAAATTTTGGAAGGTGGGTAATGCTTCATCCTTAGTTTTTAGAGGATATATCCATGAGTAGCGGCTGTAATCATCTAAAAACAAGATATAGTAACGAAAACCATTTACTGAAGAGAGTGGTGAGGGCCCCCACAGATCAGTATGTATTAGTTCAAGGGGTTTAGAAGCATGTGAGCTCGACACTTTAAAGGGTAAGGAATGGGACTTGCCAAATCTACATGACTCACAAAACATATCTTTATTAGCATCATTGGAAATTTTCAGATTACAACTGCTTATTATGTGATTGAGTACTCGATCATTTGGGTGACCAAGCCTGCAATGCCAAAACATTTTGCTAAAGACTCCTTTTTTTTCTGATCTTTCAGCTCTACCAGAGGCACAGAGAAGAGCAGCTCCACTGCTTGGAAGACGATTGCAGACCTGAAACATGCCACCACTACTTGGATTTCCCGTGAGTAATGTCTCCCCTGTTTCCTGCGACTTAACATGCACACCATCAGTATTAAAAATGACATCTGCCTTATTATCACGGGCAACCTTGTAAACACTTATTAAATTTTTCTTGATTTCTGGTGTGAACAGTACCTCCCTAAGCTTAATTTGTTTGTTTGGGATATTTGCAAGTGTAGTGGAACCTGTTTTAAGAACACATATTTTATGTCCATCACCAACAGTAATGTCAATCTTACCATTTGTATCCATTGGATTGTCAAGCTTGCCTGCATCATTAGTAACATGACTGGTTGCTCCGCTGTCTAGGTACCAAGCATCATCAGAAACTGTTTCAGGCGTTGCCCAGTATGCACAGTCCAGGTCAGAATTGGTGGATTCTGTATTTTTCTTTCCACCAGAATATGGCTTTCGGGATGAAGGCACAAAGGTTCGGTCATATCGGTAAAAACAGGTTTGTACCGTGTGTCCATACCTTTTGCACAGTTGACATCTTGGGCGTTCCTCATCTTCACTGTCATTGTTGTAGGTGCGGCCTCCACGAGTCCAGTTTCCACGACCACGTCTGCCTCTATTTGTCCGGCCACCTCTCCAAGTTGCTCTTGAGGTATGACTATTATCTGACCGTGCAACGTTGACAAGATTATTGCTGATGGTCAATTGATTAAGCTGGTTTAATTGTTCCAGCCTAGCTTCAAAGGTGAAGAGTGAAGTTTGGAGGTCGATCTAGGTGAGTGAACCTGCTTGGTGGGAGAGTTGGACAACTACCGGATTGTATTCTCCATCAAGGCCAGCAAGTGCTTGAATTATGAGGTCTGGTAGAGGAATTGGGCTTCCTGCAAGGGTAAGTTGTTCTGTTATACTTTTAATTTTTGCTAAGTAGTCTGTCATCTTCAGTGCACCCTTCCTGGTGCGCTGGAGTTCTGAGCGTAGCATTAATAATCGTGACCTGTTTTGTGCGCCAGCTAAATGTTTGGCAGCTGCCCATAAGCCAGCGGAGGTAGACACGGTTGTCATTTCGGAGGATACTTCTAGCGTCATAGTGTTGAGTAGCCATCCAAACAGAAGTTGATCAGTGGCTTCCCAGTCTTCAAATTCTGGGTTGGTTCTAGTCAGGTCATTTTCTGTAAGAAATTGAGGAGGGCAAAGCTTGTTGCCATTTATGAACCCCTCAAGTTTGTACCCTTTGATAATAGGCAAAACATGTGTAAGCCAAACTGAATAATTGGTTCTGTCCAGCTTGACAGAACAAACCATAGTGGGGAAGTTGTTTTTCTCTGAAGCTTTGTTTAGAGGTGATGCAGATGTGTGATGGCTTGTAGCTGAGCTTTGCTCATCATTTGAATTTGTCATGGCGATTTGCCTTGTAGGCTCTGATACCAAGTTAAGAAAATAGAGCTTAGTAGGGAGAAAAATATACTGCAATGAAGAATATATTGAGCGAATGGCTTAATGCCTTCAGTGTTACATTCATATGTATATAAATAGATTAAACTGTTACTAACAGAAGCTAAAAGTACGGCTGCGTGATCCACAATAATAGGACCAGTAATAACAGATGGCTAGAAAGTAGGAACTGCTATAAGCATGTTGAGACTCCTTCAACGGTTCTGTAGTGGAGACTTGGGCTTATAGCAGACTGGCCCAATAAGAGTTGTGGGCTGTGTCTTAACAGGCACATATTATTTCAAATCCAAACTAAAGAGAGATACATCCACCTACATACCGGCAACAAAAACGATGGTTGAAAGGGAAAACGTGAAAAAAAAATAACTAACTAAACATGATGAAGACAAATCTGAGAGTGTGGGTAAAAGCGCTGAGGATCTTACACCGGTGAGAGAGGGGTGCAACGAGGACTGGTGAGCACAGAGACGATGAGGACCGGCGAGCATAGTGATGAGCCGATGATTAGGAACTCGTTGGCAACGACAAGCGGTGACGAGTCACAAACAAAGTCGCGATCGCAAGACGCTTGGGGAAACGAGCGGACGCCCCTCACCTTTTCCTTCATACCTAAGAGTAAAATAGTAATTGGCTAATTACATTTTATTATCCTCATGTCCCTTGGGACATGCTAGTAATTTCAAGATTTTTTGGGACCTGAGCTCAATTTTTCCACCCATTACCCTAAAAATAATTATTATGGGCCCAAAAAACAAAAAGTTAAATGATGTTTGCATTAGTTAATGGAGTTCTTTCCACTCAAATAATAAAATATATATGGTGCTTAACACATATATTACAAAGGTGCATAAGAATTTTTGCACCTTAACCTAATATATATATTCTATAAATTTAATTTAGATATTCTAAATCTAAATGCATGTTTTTTTATATATAAAATAAATATATTTTTTAGTTAATGCATAAATATATGGGAAAAAGACACATAAAAACCAATACAAATAATAAAGGATAGATAAGTGCTTCCAATTTCAAAAACCTTATAACATGCTAGTGCTCTATTTGTCTTTTGTGAAATTAAAAGGAAATGACACAAATGCTCTTCACACAATTTTTTTAAAAGGTAAACCTTACCCTAGCTGGTGACCACTGACCGTCGCCAGCCAGTCACCACCTATCGTTGACCATCGTAGGCCAATGGCCGGTGACATCATACCCCACTGGAGCTCTAAATAATTGATCATTTTTAAATCAAGGGTTAAGGTGCAAATTTAGCAACAAACTATTTTCCAAAGTGTACCCAACACAACTAACTATTTTAGGGTGTAAAAATAGACATTATAAATTTTTAGGGTGCAAAAGTAGACATTATGAATTTTTTTTGGAGCAAAAATAGTAATTTCGTTATTTATTTTGGGTGAAAAAATTACTATTTTTGCTCCCTAAAAATTCATAATGTCTATTTTTGCACCCTAAAATAGTTAATTGTGTTGGGTGCACTTTAAGAAATAGTTCATTGCTATTTTTGCACCTTAACCCTATTATAAATATTAATATCCTTAAAGAGCTGCAAAGAATCTGGAGTTTTGAAATACTGTTAGTATGAATGTATGACTCGCTTGATTTGCAAAATTATGGAATCATTCATTATTATACTACCAATCAGAATTTATTGTCCCTAGTTGTATCTTAAATCTTGCAACTTGGATATCACTGTTTTTGCACTTAATTAATAAGGCTGATTCATAAGCATTTTGTTTTAATTGTTGTGCGAAAATTAGTAATAAGAACTTAAAAAGTTGAGTTTATATCATTCTTTACACCTTCGTTGACTTTTTTGGTTTGATCACATTATGATTACGGGAGAAAATTTGGAAAGGAAGATCAAAAGAGGAAGGAAAAATAGATCGAATAATTTTTTGTCAAAAGATATTAAAAAAAGAACATTTTCTGCCACAAACCCAAAATGGATTTGTATTTAAAATTGGATTTATTGGGACAAAATTAAGCGAGTTTATAGATGGAAAAAATACTACTAGAAGTATAGAATCAAAGAATTTGGGGATTTATTTCTTGGACGGAAAAAATATTTAGAGGTGGTAATATCTATGTTGAATCAGATTCAAAATATTTATAGATTGTTTAAGTGTAATTTAGATGGTTTA
Organism: Albizia julibrissin; assembly: GCA_037074505.1. NCBI lineage: Eukaryota > Viridiplantae > Streptophyta > Magnoliopsida > Fabales > Fabaceae > Albizia > Albizia julibrissin. The sequence continues at coordinate 18,175,852 of CM073486.1, read as the reverse complement.
TTTTCTTATATCATTTTTTATTTTGATATAAAATAAACACAATTTTTAAATTAATGTTACGTACAAAAAAGTTTTAAAAAATAGTAACATCAAAATCTTTCAAATTAATTTTAGACTTTCTAAATGAAATGCGTCCATTATAAATATCCTTAAATATATGCAAAGAATCTGGAGTTATGATAAATGTCATTAGTTGTAATTTATGGTTTTTTTATTGTTTTTAATGTCAATATTCGTTTTATGATGTTTAATTGAAATTTGTCAGAATCAAATCTAACGAGAGATGGAAATGTATTTTGGAACAAATTATGGTATCATTGGGGTGTGAATTTCTAATTTTGCTCAGTGCTAGGAAGTGCCTTTTGTGTGTGTGTTTTTTTTTAATTTTTTGGTCCTTCGTATACTGTTTTAGTTTTTGTTTTCCTACATGTTTTTTTGTTTCTATTTCTGATGTAGAAGTTGTTGTTTATTGGGAAAGTCACGGAAAGGTCCCAAGGATAGAAAAATTATTTAAAAAAAAATCTCAAACTAAATTTCCAAACCAAAAAATTTTTTAGGGACTACATTGTGATTAATTGGGAATGTGAAATGACTAAATTGCCCCCATTAAATAAAAAAGGAAAGGCACAATATACGATCATTTTAACAACTTCCTGTACATATTTTTACAAGTTCATGAGCTATTTTTACAAGTTAACTTACGTACCTGAAGGATTTTAGAAGTTTCACAAGTCTCAACTGTCATAACTATGTATGAGCATTTTAACAACTGCTTGTGCATATTTTGATAACTGATTCAATTATTTTGACAAGTTCCTTTTAGTACCTGGAGGAGTTTACAAGTTTCACAAGTCTCAACTTTTACAACTGTGTATGAGCATTTGAACAACTACCTATGCATATTTTTACAAGTTTATGAGTTATTTTGATAAGTTAATTTACCTATTTGGAGGACTTTAGAAGTTTCATAGTTGAAAGTCGCAAGTGTCACAACTGCGTATGAGCATTTTAACAATTGCATGTGCATATTTTAACAATTGATTCAATTATTTTGAGAAGTTCATTTTGGTATGTGGAGGAGTTTATAAGTTTCACAAGTCCCAATCACAACTTTCACAATTGCTAGTGTATTAGAAGTATTAGAAGGCAAGGGAAGCAAGACCACGTGTCAGTCAGTTAGTGGTTAGTCAAAGAGTCAAAGCTAGTTATATAAGTTCATGTGATTCTGTTAGACAATTAGTTACGCCATAAGTTGTGCTACTCTGATCTTATATATATTGCAAGAGACTCTGTTATAAATCAAATAATAAGATCAAAAAGTTAATCTCTCAATATATATTTCTATCTAGTTTTTTGGCATGGTATCAGAGCCAGCAGGCTTCGATTACCGTTGTCAGAAAAGGCACTAACGACATCATAGCAAGGCGATCTCCATACTTCTTGGATTGATTGCTATGCACAAAGATGTCGACAGTACATGGATTTGCAGGAGATAGTGCCACTTCTATTGTTTTCTTGTTCAATCATGGTTTCTCAAATAAGAAAATCATAGTCAAGTTTGACAATTCGAACTTCCTACTCTGGAAACAAGTGTTCTTCATGGTCAAGCAACACCGGATGCACCACTATCTTGATGGCACGATGTTCTACCACCAGAGATGATTGTTGATGATTCTGGTTGTCCTATTCCAAATCCGGCCTTTGATGATTATGAATCTTTAGATCAGCTTTAGCCTCATGGTTGCTGGTGTTTGTGGCTCCAAACATCCTTCCGAATCTAGTCAGACTTGATACAGCAGCTAAAATTTGGTTTAAGCTTAATAGTCTCTACTTGACTAAATCTGATGCTCGCATCTTGTCCTATTGTAATCAACTCGCAAATCAGAAGAAGGGAGAATTACCAATGCGTGATTATCTTGCCAATATCAAATCTCTGTGTGATCATTTGGCTATGCTTGGTGAAAAGATCGATGAGTCATCACAAATTTCTTACATCTTGAGTGGACTCACGGTTGAGTATGAATCGATCATCACTGTTATTAACGCCGCTAGGTCTCAATTCAGTTTGGATACGATTTTGACTATATTGCTCGATTCCGAAACTCGGCAAAAGGTGTTTGTTACCAATGGCGTCAATGGTCATGCAAATCATGTCTCCTCTGGTTCGGATGATCCTTCCTATGATTTTGGTGATGAGGATCCTTATGTTGTTGTGTATTATGCATAAGGCCTACCTTCCTGTCAAGGTAATCGCGGTTTTCGTCCTCCGCCGCTGCAGCGTGGTGGTCATGGTTCATTTCATGGTCGTTGTTGTATTTTTAATCAGTGATTTCAATGTCAGATCTGTCATCACATTGGTCACCTTGCTAATCGTTGTTACTACAGAATTCCAGATTATGGTACTTATGTTTGTCCTTCCCTGTCTACTCCTTCTAATGATGCTCAGGCCTATTATGCACATGGTTATCATGATTATTATCCGTATGATTATAGTGCTATGGGTCTTGTACCTGTACCCTCTGTTTTACCTGTGCCTTCTACTATTAAACCTATGCCTACGTCTGTATCTTCTAATTCTGTTTTGACCACTCCTACGTTGAATGCCTCATCTGTGCAATCTGTTCCTTCTAATGCTAACTCATCTTCTACTAAGACTTCTACTCCATTAGTACATACTGTGATGCCTTCGGCTCAGGCATATATCTCCTCTCCTTCTACTGTTGTTGATTAGACATGGTATCCAGACTCTAGAGCTACTGAACACGTTACTCATGATGTTGCTGCTCTTCAACCTCACAGTGTTCAGTCTAGTACTGGTATGGTTCAGGTTGGTACAAGTGAGTTATCTCCCATTACTCACACTGGTTGTGTTTGTCTTAAGGTTGAAAATACTCAATTTACGATGAATAATGTCTTGTATGTTCCTAGCATGAAAAAGAATCTTATGTCAATTGCTAAATTTACTAAAGATAATAATGTCTCAGTTGAATTCTTTCCTCATAATTGTGTTGTTAAGGACTTGATCACCCGCTAACCACTAGTGTATGGCATTGAGAGGGATGGCATGTATCCATTTCTTGCTGCTGCTCAAGTGTCTGGTCGCTCTTTTTCATCTGTTCTTGAAGTGCATTTGGTTTTTAGTCTTCCTCTTGACATCTAGCATCAACGCTTAGGTCATCCATCCCTCGCTATTTTTAGAGTGTTCTCCTGTATCACTCTATTTCCTTTACTAAGTCTGTATCTCAGGTGTTGTGTAAAGCTTGCCAATATGGCAAGGCTCATAAACTTCATTTTGCTTATTCAAACACTGTGTATCACAAACCTTTGCAATTAATAACAATGGATCTTTAGAGTCCTGCTCCTTTTGTCTCTAATAGTGCTGTTTACTACTTAGCTATTGTTGATGCATTTAGTCACCTCACATGGATCTATTTTCTCCATAAGAAATATGATCCCTTGAGTAAATTCAAGGAATTTGAGTTGATGATTGAGAATAAACTTAACTGCAAAATTCAACAAGTCTAAACTGATAATGGTAGTGAGTTCTTAGCATTCAACTCATTTCTGAGTCAACATGGCATTAAGCACCGATTCTCTTGCCCTTATACATCTGAGCAGAATGGGTTAGTTGAGCGTCCACATTGGCTAATAGTTGAAACGGGTCTTACTCTCTTGGCTCATGCAAATATGTCGTTATTTTACTGGCCAAATGCATTTGCTACTGCTGTATTTTTGTTAAACAGGCTATTTTGTTATGCTCTTAATAGTGTGACACCTTATGAACTGTTGTATAAAGTCAACTTGATTACTCATTTTGTGAGTTTTTGGTTGTGCATGCTTTTCGTACACCAGACCTTACAATACCCACAAGCTAGAATTTCGGTCTGTGTCATGTCTCTTTCTTGGCTATAGCTCGCAGTACCATGGGTATAAATGCCTTGATTTAGCAACTGGAAAAGTGTTTGTCTCTAGACATGTCAGGTTCGATGAAACCACTTTTCCTGGGCCGGGGGACCTCATTATAGTGTCAAACACTCTACCTTAGTGAGTTCTGATGTTTCTATGATCTCAACGCTTGAACCTACCATCACTCTTTCATCTGTCCCTTGCTCCTCCTCCATCTTGGCTTCTACACCTCGTACAATCAGTCCCCCCATATTTCCATCTATTTCCATTCATTTTCATCCCCTCCTTCTGTACCTACTGTTCAACAAAATGCACATCTTATGATCACATGTAGCAAGGCAGGTGTGTTTAAACTAAAAATTTTTGTTGCCATGGATCATCACAGTGTCCCAGCCTCAATTGAAGAAGCTTTGGCATATCCTGAGTGGAAGAAAGCAATCCTTGAGGAATACAATACACTAGTGAAGTTTGGCACGTGGGATGTTGTGCCATTACCTCATAATCGTCAAGTCATTAGGTGCAAATGGCTTTGGAAAAACAAAACTAATGCTGATGGGTCCTTAGCCAGGCGTAAGTCTCAACTTGTAGCCAAAGGATTCTCATAATCCCCAGGTATTGATTATTATGAGACATTTAGTCCAGTTGTCAAGGCTACTACTGTTCGTATTTTACTCACTGTTGCAGTACAAAATCAATGGAAGCTCCATCAACTAGACTTTAATAATGCCTTTCTCAATGATGACTTTATGGAAGAGGTTTACATGGAAGCACCACCTGGTTTTTTTGTTTGGCCCCCTACATCCGATGGTCTTCCTTTAGTATGTAAATTACGTAAGACTATATATGGTCTTAAGCATGCTCCCAGAGCCTAGTTTCAAAAGCTTCATGTAGCGCTTAAACATATTGGTTTTGTTGCTTTAAGAGTTTATGCTTGTATGTTTGTCCGCAACACTGACACATCTATTATCTACATGCTTCTATATGTTGATGATATTATCATTACTGGTTCTAGTGAAACTGATATGGCACAAGTCATTTCTACCATGCAGCAGTTGTTCTCGTTAAAGGTGTTAGGTGAACTCTCATATTTCCTGGGTATTGAATTCTGTCACACGACATCCGGCTTATTTATGTCTCAGCGCAAGTACATCTATCAGATCCTCTCTGATGCAAATTTTCTTGCTGCTCAATGTTATGATACTCCCATGGCTGCTAATGTTCAACTATCATCTGTAGTTGGGAATCCCTTTCTTAATCAATGGTTATATCGTAGCATTATCGGCAAACTACAGTATCTATGCTATACTAGACCTGAGCTATCTTTTGCAGTTAATCGTTTAAGCTAATACTTGCAGGACCCACACGACCTTACTGGGTTTGTGTCAAACGTATCCTGAGATATCTTGTTGGCACCATGGATTTTGGTCTTCTTATTCGACCTGCTACTTGTCTTAATGTTCAGTCTTTTGCTGATGTTGATTGGGCTACAATAAGGAAGACCAACGCTTTATCAATGGTTATTGTACTTTTCTTGGCGCAACCCCAGTCACATGGTCTTCTAAGCGTCAAGCAATGGTCTCTCGTGCATCCTTTGAGGCTGAATATCGAAGTGTCGCAGATGCTTCTTCGGATGTACTATGGGTCATAGCATTACTCCAAGAAATGCATATTCCAATTGCAGAAGTACCCACAGTCTGGTGTGATAACTCAGGAGCCATCTCTTTAGTAGCCAACACAGTTCTCCATGCTAAGACCAAGCATGTTGAGCTTGATCTTCATTTTATGCATGAAAAGGTTGCTCCAGGTCTCATACAAATTGGATATGTTCTAAGTTATGATCAAGTTGTGGATATCCTAACCAAGCCTTTGCCTAAAACTCAGTTTCATCGTCTTCGTGATTGCTTGAGTGTTACCATTGTTGATCGTACATCCATGAATCTCAACAAAAAGTAGCTACATGGATATTAGAGGTATTAGAAGGCAAGGGAAGCAAGACCATGTGTCAGTCAGTTGGTGGTTAGTTAAAGAGTCAAAGCTAGTTGTATAAGTTCATGTGATTCTGTTAGACAATTAGTTACGCCATAAGCTGTGCTACTCTGATCTTATATATACTGCAAGAGACTCTATTATAAATCAAATAATAAGATCCAAAAGTTAATCTCTCAATATATATTTCTATCTAGATTTTTGGGATAGTGCTGATTTTGACAATGACAAGAGCTATTTTGACAAGAACATTTTCCTCAAAGGAGCATATTTTTTAACAACTACATGTGCTAATTTTCACAAGTGCATGTGCTTTATTTTACAAGTGCTCACACCTTCTTTGACAAGTGCATTTCACTTTTTTGACAATTTCATGAGTCATTTTGACAAATTCTTTTTAATATTTGAAGGAGATTACAAGTTCCAACTCTCACAATTGCATATGACAATTTTAACAACTGGTTGTGCTATTTTGACAATTTCATGAGTCATTTTAACAATTTCTTTTTCAAACATGAAAAAGATTACAAGTTTCACAATTCCTAATTCTCACGACTACATTTGACAATCTTAACAACTGGTTTTGCCTATATGGACAACTGGATTAGTCATTTTGACAACTCCATTTCCCTTCCCAAAAGATTTAATCTGATATTTCATAAGTATATGTGCAAATTTTGACAAATGCATATGCCTTTTTTTTACAATTGTTTATACCTAGTTTGACAAGTGGATGAGCTATTTTGACGAGTTCATTTCCTTCCTCAAAGTACTTGCCATCTTTCATGACAATCTGCAACATATACTTTGTATTAACAACTGTCGCAGCCATATTAACAACTACAACCGCACGTATTAACAACACTTTTTTTTATCTCATATCATTGTTTTGTAAGTAAAAAAAACCTTTATCACATTCTACCATTCCCACTTAAAACATAGCAATCTTTCTGTTACCTTGCTGGAAATCATAGCACAATTTTATTAACACTACCCAACCACGGTAAAACTCCAACTTCAATAGTGAAAATTATATCTCTAGCAAAATCTTAGCATTACTTATCTAACTCCCAGCACGTAGTCCACTAATGAGCCCAAGTTTCAACCTTTAACCAACCATTCAATATGAATACAGCCAACATACAAAAAAAAAACAACAACAATCGAAATCAATGTTTACGCTCTAAGACAATAGATGAAAGCTTCAACCCCCTTCTTCATATGCGATCTTCAACAAGGCCGACTTCACCCTTCTTCATGATCCTTATTGACAGTTCAAAGTGACAAAAATTTTAGGGCTTTCTTCTCAAATGATTGACTTCTCTAGATGCGATCTTCAGCCAAGCCGAGTTTGCTGTTATTCGCTATCCTTACCTAGAGTTTGGAGGCACAATGCTATCAAGGGTTTGTGCTCAAATGCACGACTTTGGCCATCTTCTCCCAACACTCTATTTTAAATTGCTAAGGGCAACATAGTCATTTTATATTCCCATTTAATCATATTTCAGTCCTTAGAGACCTTTTTGGTAGAAGAATTTGGAGTGGTATTTTTTTGTAGTTTTTTCGGATCCTTGGGACCTCTCAATGATTTTTCCTTATTTCTTTGTATGATATTAGAGCTATCTGGATTGAGTTTTAGAATGAATGAAATCATCTGATTTTGCTACAAATTTACGTATGTAAATGTTACATCTCTTAGAAATAGGGTCAGATTACCCTAATCAATTAATAATTCTAGGCTAACTAGCCTCATTAATATCTTGTTAAATGCCTATTTCCTTCTAGTTATAGGATTCATATTGTTGATTGAAATTTTTTTTGAACCATTTATATTATTATATATATTATCGTTATCAAACTCACGAGTTAACTCAATGAATTAATATTTTTAGATTTTTAGCTTATAAAATTATGTCAAGGCACTTTTAAACTCATATTAATTATATTATACTAGAAAAAATAATTAATTAGCAACCAAATTTAGTAACATAATTTCTTCATTAATTAAATAGTGGTAGCCTCTTTGACGATGTAATCGTACAATTCCATTACTAAATTCTGTCGATAATCCATTTATCCATATTTTAATAAGTGGATTTGGTATGATATGTCAAACCCCTTAACAATTCGATATTTTTATAATAATAAATACATAGTTCAGACGGCATACAAAAATAGAGAAAATATACTGATTATAAGTACTTGTTTACGTTACAGGAATCTTCATAGGATTTGAAAAATATATATAGAGTCCAAAAGAGATAAAATTTAAAACTAAAGATAACCAATTGCACTCCAACTAGAACCAGACCTTCAATCTCTGATATTTACGATTTTGCCCTTAGAGCCGCTACCTTCTGCTGGAATATTTTTAAATGTTGAAAAAGGGTGAGATTCGAATGAATCTCGGTAGTAACATACAATCAATCATATAAAATGTGATAAATAAATATGCAATGTGCCATGATATGTAAAATACTAACTCGTGTTGTATGCATACTGTCCAAGGCCAAACAACTGTTTGCAACCCTGGCTTAACTCGTGTCTATGGTCAAACGATATGTTTAGACCCTAGCTTATTCGCGTGTTGTGCTCCAGGCACTGTCATGTTACATAAAATGGAATACACAAAATATAAATAATCACATAGTATATGAGAGAAAAAGTTACTGCATAGGTCATTTTTTGGTCCAACTGTTTATCCAAAACTTTTTCTCCGACTCGGGCTATTACCAATTCCTATAAATTAAAATTAGCAAGTAATTGGTTATTACTTACATTACTATTGCTTTTAATCATATTCGAAAGGTTATCTCAGTTTCAGTGGCTTCTACATTGTATAATTTTGCATAGTGCAATTTTTTCTATTTTTCAGAAAATTGGCAGATTTTTCAGTCAACTTTGAAAAATCATAACTAATTCTAGAAAATTCCAAATTGACTCGGTTCAAAGCCTAAATGAAGCTCTTGAAATATATTTTCATGGAAAAATATAAAAATATATCTAGTTTCACCACATTGCTCCCAGAATTTCACAAACTACAACTTTTCCAGATTACTCTCAAGAAACAGAGCAAAATTTTGAAAATCCATATCTCCTATGTACTTGTCCAAAAATTACAAAATACCTATCCATTTAAATCTCTGAATGTCTATTTTAAATTTGGAAAGTTTCATAATTTTTGGTTAAGGTTTGGTTTTCCAAAATCACGTGAAATCCAATCTAACTTCCAGAAACATATTCTGACAGCAACCAACTTCAAAAATTCATATCTCTCAATATACTGATCCAAATAACACAAACTATATATGAAATTAAATCTTAGAATATGTAATTTATTTATGAAAATTTTTATGGCCATTGAGAAAGATTAAACTACTCAAAAACACCACGAAACCAACTACCAGAATTCGGACTTCCAGAGTTTCATCTGTTTCTGGACCTATGTTTCAAAAATCATAACTCCCTCTACAGATATCCAAATGCATTTTATGACTCATTTTAAATCTTGGGATATCTAATACCTCCATGTAAAATTTCATAAATATTGGATATGATTAGATTGGTTAAAGCTCAACACGAAATGGACTGTCTCCCAAAATGTCTGTTTTTGACAGTCTGAGTTTAAAACTCAATAACTCACTCATTTTGAATCCAAATTATTCTCTTCTTGATTCTATATCCTACTACACAGCCTAAAATTTCCATATGAAAAAGAACCAGACAAAAAATCCATCTATAGCCTCCGTTTAAGCTTCTTCAACTTTCTGGCAGAAACTCTGTTTTCTGGCGAGTAAAATAGAGTTGAGAAAACTCACATGCAACCATGGTTTTTCACTCTAATCTCAAAAATTTCGACGCTACATACTCTTAAACATATTTCTTGTGTTTTGGGATGTGATTACAGAAGCAAAGAGATAAAAAATCTAACGTAAAATTGACACACAATTGCTGGTTTTTGTGACAGAAAGTTTCCGATGAACTTCATCACTTCCAGCAGCAAAACAACCCATTAAAACCACTCAAATGCTGTGGAAATCCAAGGTAAAAGTAGAGGAGACTTACCTAAACATGTTTATGATGTTGTATGTGAAGTTTGAAGCTTCCTTGTTCCTCTTCTTCCTTCGTTTTGCTGTCACTCTCACTCACGTATCTCTCTCTGTTTTTCTGTTTTGTTTTCTCTATTTCTGTTTCCTATGCTTTCTCTTGCCTGGATGACGTGCATGAATGGATAGGTAAGGGAGTGATTTATTTATCGTAGGGTGTGTGTATGCGCTGTCCAAATGGGAAGAAAAAGATGAGGATTAATGAGTGTGTGTGTTGTACGAATGAGAATGGAAGGAGGAGAATGTGGGTGTGTGTATTCAAGAACGCTCCAACTGTGCCAAATGAAAAGAAGAACGAGTGATTAATTGTTTGGATGTGTCGGTAAGTTTTTATATATACATATAAGTACATTTTTATCCTATTAATTACACAAACTAGGCCTTAATTGTTCCCTTTGTCTAATTTAAGTTTCCTTAAATTTTGTAGGTTCCATAATTTGACTTACTATCTAGTTTCCATAAACTAATCCTTGTATTAAATTTTGGGATGTTACATGATATTACTTGTTAATTCTCCATATCACTTATTCTTTTTACCTGTTATCTCACTGATCAATATCCATGATTTTATGTTTTTTTAAGGTGATATTACGCTCTGAGATCAGCATCAAATTAAATAAAAGTAATTTATTTATTATTTATTTTTTGGCCAACAAAGTAATTTATTGCATTTATGAGATATTTCTCAATTTTTTTTGACCTGAAGAGATTTTTTTTTAATTTATTACATATTATATGGTTTTATGCCAGACATATGATATGTTTTGCTTTATATATATCTGTGTGTGTATATAACTATTCAGATCCTACAAATATAATTAATTTAGATATTCTAGATCTTACGTGCGTGTTAAGTTTTTTATTTGATATTGATTTTATATTAGATATAAAATAAATATGTTTTTAATTAATGTAAATTATATTATTTTTTTTTCAATAAAAAAATGAAAAAATAAATAGGTAAAAATATTTGTAATTAAATTTAGATTATCGGATAAAATATACATATTTTATAAATATAAATATCCTTAAAGATATGCAAAGAATATGGAGTTAAGAAGTACTATCAGTAATTTAGTATGCATTCCTTTAATTGGAAAAATTACGGAATCATTCATTGGTGCATGATTTTTCATGTGCCGCTCTGTTTTTAAGTATGATTTTTTCCATCTCTGAATCGATCAAAATCAAAACCTAGTAGTAGCTAGGAACATAGATAATAACAAACCATACTTAAACACAGAGATCAAACAAGGATATATTAGATTAAACAAAACCTAATTTCCTCATTATTATAAAGGTCCCCGATCTAATTAATCACGCCATGGTGGAGCAATCCATGGGCTTGAACGAAACAGTCTTCTTCTTAACATCATAACCAACCAGAAAATTCGACTGAGCAATGTTGCCAAAGATGGAACCAGGAGGATAACCCTTGAAGGCGAAGCAAACGATGTCGTCGGAGACCTGAACGAAGGTGTTGAAAACGTTTAACTTCAAATCTGCACCTCTGAAATGAACAGTAATGGTGGGAGCTGCAAATGAGTTATCAGAAGGCAATTTGTAGCAGAGATTCAATATATCTTGATCAATCCTGACACGTTCCAGACTCATTTGTGATGCGACTTCAGATTCCAGATTCGAATACAGAACTGGGGGCAAAAGTGTCAATGTTGTTCCCGAATCAATGATTATGTTTCCCTTTGAGACTGGTCCACTTACACCTTCATTCACATGCATGCAAATAAACCCTAATTAGTCTCGAAAGAAAATATAGCCCAACGAATATATATATATATATATAATAAACGTTGTCTTGAGGTAATATATGAGAACAGAAAACAAACAAAAACAGATCTTGAATCAGCGTGTAATAAAGACTAATATAATAATAATAATAATAATAATAATAATAATAATAATAATAATAATAATAATAATAAAAAAAAAAAAAATAATAATAATAATAATAATAATAATAATAATAATAATAATAATAATAACAATGCATGAACAGTATGAGAGTATAAACTTCTTCACCTTGATGCATGCATGAAGGCAATTAACCCTAACTAGTCTTTTCGTTTATATATAGTCAAGAAATTCTTCAACGAAAATATGGTTGAGGAAAAAAATATACAATAACGTTGTTTTGAGGTAATATATGACCTCAAAATAAAAGAAAATAAACAAAAAACAGATGATAAATATATTTGGTATTCAGAACAATGAAAGTTTTCAAGGAAAATAAAATGAATAATGAATCAATGAATAAATGAATTATAATAGTAAATTTTGGAATTAATATTAACTGAAATATTGAACGTGTGTGTGAAACTGTCGTTAGAGGGTCATCACCAAATATTTACAAATCTTGACTTGAAACAAAAATCATTCTCATTTTAAAACTTCCACGATATTGAGAAAATGAAAGATAAATAAAAATAAAAATGTCAAGATTGAATTGAATCACCTGGAGTAAATTCGACTCTCTTGTTGCCGACACTGATTCCTTCCAACACAAGGGAATAGAAAGTGGGTGTGTTTAAATTTCCATCAACTATAGGAGTAGAAACAGTGCCTGGACCAGAAACGACAGCGTTTTGGCCAAAACTCAACTTGCTGGAGTTTTTCTCAGAAGTAAGTGGGACTAAGCAGTACGAGAATTTCCCATCAATGGAAGAACCAATCTGTGAGACCAACGAAACAGAACCGCCTCCAAGTCCAACAATCCCAGACGTCATTTCATTAAAAGTCCCTTTGTTACTAAACCCGCATCCAAACACGGTCTTAGGGAACGCCACTTGGCGGCCACTGGTTGAGCCAAGTGTAAGGGTCTCAATGGCCAAGTCACCATTAGAAAACGAGGTATCTGCATATCGAGCGTTGTACTTGCAGACATTCGAAGCGTCACATGTGGTCTCTCCTACAGCTGATGTGCATTGTTGTGAATAGCAAGGAATGTTCTGGAAGGTTCTAGAATTCTTCGGGTTAAACATAGTGGCTGTTTGGTTGTAACAATCCTCACAGGGCTTACACTGAGTCCAAATAAGGTCACTGCCCGTGTCGGCGATCCCGAAGATCTGGAACGGTGGCGTGCCCATGGAATACGACATGACGTATTCGCCTCGGACGGAGACGACTTGCGATTCAACGACCTTGTTTAGTGAGTGATCATCACGCGCTTGTGGGAAGAAATTGTTGGCACGGTGCATGGAACGGCGGATGGCATCGTGGACGTGTTGGAACGGGGTCGTTTTGGGAGTGTAGAGTGGTGACTTTGGCGAGTCACGGTGGATGAGTTCCACGGTGAAGCCGACACGGCTTCCGTCATTGGAGGAGGAGGCAGTAGCAGAGAGAGATATGGTGAGGAAGAAGGTGATGATAGTAAGAACAGAAAGAGCATTATAAGCAGCTGATGCCATGTTTGGTATGTTAAAATGGATTTAGATGGAGAGGAAGGACCAAACGTTGATTATATATAGAAAAAATAATCCTAAGCTAAGTTTCTTATATTTATTATATTAAATTTTTGAATTATATATGACTATGTGTCCTATTTTATGTTATATGTGCTTATTATTAAATGATAATAATTTAAAAATAGGACATATAGTCATTTAAAAGGAAGTTGACTTAAGTATTTTTCTAAAAAATATAAAGATAGAGTAAATCAAGGGTTCAAAATTAATTCTACAAATCAATATATTAACAGATTTTTATTTCCTTTTTCTTTACCTGAATTTTTTACCTGAATATTTCCTTTTTCAATATCCATAATTTTTTGTTTTTTTTTTCCCATGGGTGATATCACACCTTTTTTGGGCCATTCAAGGTGATGTCACACTTAATCAGCATTGAATCAAAGTAATTTATTACAATTGAGATATACTTCAATTTATTACATATGATATGTTTTGCTTTATATATATGTATATATATTCTAGAAAGCATAATTAGTACATGATATGTTTTTTATTTGATATAAAATAAATATATATTTTTTAGTTAATGCATAAATATATTGTTTTTTCAATTAAAAATTTGCAAATAAAAAAGTAAGAAGGTGAAAAATTAATAAAGCTGTATATATATAAGGTCAAAATCCTTCGAATTAAAATTATATTGTCTAGATAAAATGTGTATATATATAATAAATATAAATATCCTTTAAGATATATATGTAAAGAATCTGGAGTTATGAAATACTATTAGTATGAATGTATGACCCATTTAATTTGCAAATTTATGGAATCATTGATTGGAGCATGATTTTTCACGTGCCGTTCTGTTAGTGCATGATCATCGAAATAAATTATTACTTATTTAATTAAAAATCCTTTCCTAATTGCCCTCTTTCATCGTTAAATTCACAGCACCTCACTATCTTGGCTCGTAATTCATAAAGTTTGAAATCCTATTCATTTTAACTCATTAGAGCAATAATATGGATAACTACTGGGAAAAAAACCAATTTGCACACAGAATACAACTATTCACTGAATTTTAATGGTCATTTTTTTCTTTTTTATTTGAACATGGGTATTCTTTTTGGATGCCTGGAATGTAAAGAATTTTTGCTTCTTTCAATAAATATATTTCTCAATATTTGAAATTGTGTTCTGAGTGAAGGCATTACTTGTTTCAAAACCATGAGATTGTTCTTTTCGACCAGTAAAAAAAGAGATAATTTGAATCTTACAAATTGGATATCACTATTTATGCACTTAATTATTAAGGAAGATTCGTAAGTATTTTGTTCTAATTTATAGTACGAATTAGTAATAAGAAGTTGACTTTGTATTATTTTTTAAACCTTCGTTGACTTTTTTGGGTTTGGTCACATTAATTACGGTTACGATAGATAATTTGGAAAGAAAAACTAAAAAGGAAGGAAAAGCATGTATCTTTGTTGTCTTGTTAATATTATTTTAAAAAAGAATATTTTCTGTCATAAATCTAAAATAGATTTGTGTCTAAAATTTGATTTATTGGGAAAAAGTAATGAAAGTTTAGTGATGAAAAAAAATACTACCAATTAGAATTTAGGGTTAAGGTGTAAATTTGTCGTAAATTTTTTTTTTTTAGTTTCAATGTTGTCCCGGAGCTGGAATTGTTAAAATAGAGCAATATTACCCCTTACTATTAAAAAGTTAACAACCAATGTAAATTTTTTAACGGCATGAGGTAACATTGCTATATTTTAAAATTTCCAGTATGAGATTGAATCTCAAAAAACTTCTGAAGTAACATTGCTCCTCAACGAAGACTTTCAAGATAAATTCTCACCTTAACCCCAGACTTAATTGTCCCTCCTTTAGTTGTATCTTGAATCTTGCAAATTGGATATCACTGTTTTTTCCCTTCATTAATAACGCAGATTCGCAACCATTTTGTTTTTAATTTGTTGTGCGAAAATTAGTAATAAGAATCTGAGTTTATATTATTTTTTAAACCTTCGTTGACATTTTTGTTTCGATGACATTAATTAATAATTATGATTACGGTACCTAGAAAATTTGGAAAGAAAAACTAAAAAGGAAGGAAAAATAGATTGGATAGTTTTTTGTCTTTTTGATATTACAAAAAGAATATTTTCTGCCACAAATCCAAAACAGAGTTGTATCTAAAATTTGGTTTATTGAGAAAAAAGTTAAGCGATTTTAGAGATGGAAAAAATACTACTAGCATGAAAGAATTTGGAGGTTTTTTTCTTGGCGGGAAAAAAATTTATAGGTGGTAAAATCTATGTTTGAAATTGAAAAAAAAAATATACATGATATATTCATACTAGTCATCCATTGGTGAGCAATTTTAAACGCCCTAATTGGGCTTATATATATGATATACTCCATTCGGTCATAATTGTAACATCCTAAAATTTAATGCAAGGATTAAATTATGGAAATTAGATAGTAAGCTCAATTTTGGAACCTACAAAATTTAAGGGAACTTAAATTTGACAAAGGGAAAAATTAGGACCTAGTGTGTGTAATTAATAGGATAAAAATATACCTATATGTATATATATAAATTTGATGACACACACTAAATACTAAATACTCATCCTTCTTTCCATGTTGCACTCTCTTATTGGCACATGCATGCACTCTCCTTCACGTACTCCTCTTCTTTCTCTCCTCATTTGCACAACACAACATACACATGGTACCATACACAAACACACACCTATTCTCTTCTTTTCTCTCATTGGTACAACACACACACACATTCTCTTCTCATTTGACCAGCATATACAGCACACATACGTACAGCACACAAGCACACACGTTCAGCCCCCAAGATGAATAAAACATCTCTCACCTCTTCATTCATGCAACAAGTTCAGCAAACAAGAGAAAAGAAAACACAGCAGAAAATAGAGAGAGAGAGGAAGGAAGAAGAAGCTTCAAATCCTACATGCAAGCCTATAATCTGATATAGGTAAGTTCTCTTCACATATTTCTAACAATTTCCATTAGATTAGAGGCTGTTTTCTGTGGTTTGGGTGGCTGGAAGTAAGAAAATTCGCCGGAAAAATTGCTGTTACCGATCAATTTCAAAACCAGCAATTTTGTGTCCGTTTTGCATGATATTTTCGATTCATTTTCTTCTGTAAACACGTCTCCAAACTCAAGGAACATGTTTAGGAGTATGTAGAGTCAAAATATTTGAGATTGGAGTCCAAAATCATGGTTGCATGTGAGTTTTATCAACTCTGTTTTGGTCGCCGGAAAACAGAGTTTTTACTGGAAACTTTCAGAAGCTCAAACGGAGGCTACCGATGGATTTTTCATCTGGTTCTTTTTGATATGGAAATTTTAGGATGTGTAGTATTAAATAGAATCAAGAAGAGCTCAATTTGGTGTCAAAAAGAATAAGTTATTAATTTTTGAAGTTAGACTGTCAAAACTGACGTTTATCAGAGTCAGTCAGTTTTGTGTGGCTTTATGACCAACCAAATCACATCCATTATTTACGAAAATTTACAGGAAGATAGTAGATATAACAAGATTTAAAATTAGTGGTAGAATGCATCATTTGGATATCTGTAGAGGAAGTTATGATTTTTGAAAGATGGGTTTAGAAACAGGTGCAATCCTGAACATCCAGATTCTAATAGTTGATTTCATGGTGTTTTTGAATTATGTAATCTTTCCCAATGGCCATGAAAATTTTCAGAATTGAAGTACATAGTCGTAGCCTTAATTTGATATATAGTTTGTGTTAATTGGATTAGTATACTAAGAGATATGAATTTTTGAAGTCAGTTGCTCTCAAACTGTGTTTCTAGAAAACAGTTTGTTTGTGTCGAATGTTTGGAAAATCAAACCTTGACAAACAATTATGAAAATTTCCAGATTTAAAGTAGACATTCATAGCTTTAATTTTAAGGGTAGAACATAATTTTTGGACAAGTATATTAGGAGATATATATTTTCAAAGTCGAGCTATGTTTCTGGAGACTAATCTGGAATAGGGGTATTTCTGAAAATTCTGGGAGTAATATGGTAAAACTGGGTAGCTTTAGATATTTTTCCATGAAAATATATTTCAATAGATTCATGTAGGCTTTGGACCTAGTCAGTTTCGATTTTTCTAGAATTAGTTATGATTTTTCAAAGTTAACTGAAAAATCTGCCAATTTGTTGAAGAATAGTAAAATTGCACTATGCAAAATTATATAGTGTATAAGCCACTGAAACTGAGATAATCAGAAGAATATGATTAAAGATAGTAGTAATACAAGTAATAACCAATTACTTGTTAATTTTATTATATAGGAACTGGTAAAAGCCCGAGCCGAAGAAAAAGTTTTGGATAAACAGTTGGACTGGAAAAGGACCCAGGTAGTAATTCTTTCATTCATACACTATGTGATTATTTATATGTTGTGTATTCCATTTTCTGTAACATGACAGTGCCTGTGGCACAACACGCGAATAAGCCAGGGTCTAAACATATCGTTTGACCATGGACACGAGTTTAGCCGGGGTTGCAAACAGTCGTTTGGCCTTGGACAGTATGCATACAACATGAGTTAGCATTTTACATATCATGGTGCATTGCATATTTATTTATCGCATTTTATATGACTGATTGTATATTACTATTGAGATTCATTCGAATCTCACCCTTTTTCAACATCTAAAAATATTCCAGCAAAGGACAGCGGCTCTAAGGGCAAAACCGTAATTGCTGGCGATTGAAGGTCCGGTCCTAGCCAGGAGTTACATCTGATTATCTTTAGTTGTGGAATTTATTCCTTTTGTACTCTGTATATATTTTCAACCTATATGAGGATTTTTTGTAATATAAGTAAGTACTTATTATCAGTATAGTTTCACTATTTATGTATGCCATCTGAACTACGCATTGATTATATAGCGAATATCAGAAAATTAAGGGGTTTGACAATAAGTACGTGATAAAGTTGATTTTTTTAAGAGATATTAAGGATTTTAATTAAGATACTTTAAGATATTTATATTTATCATTTTGTTTCAAAATATTTTGCCAAATATATAAACTTATATATAATCTAATGATATAGAACATATGATATGATTAAATAATTTCTTTAGCTTCCTTAATCTCTCCAAAAAATGTCAACTATGTCTTATATTTAGGATTATAGGAAGTATTAGTTAACAATAATTTAATCAGAATAAAAATGTTTATAGAGTGTTTAAGTGTAATTTAGATGGTGTATTTTTTATCTATTTTTTTATTTTAATACAAAAATAAACAAAAATTTCAAAAAAAATTTGCCAACAAATTTTAAATTACTATTACATACAAATTTTTTTATTTATAAAATAGTAACATCAAAATCTCTCAAATTATTTTTAGACTATCCAAATGAAACGCATATATTATAAATATCCTTAAATATATGCAAAGAATCTGGAGTTATGATAATCAATGTCATTCGTTTTAACTTATGGTGTTTTATTGTTTTTTAGGTCAATATTCGTTTTATGGTGTTTATTTGTAAGAATCAAATCAACGAGAGATGGTGATGTACTTTCAGCAAAAATTATGGGATAATTGGTGCATGAATTTCTAATAATAAATACGTACCATTCTGTTTATAAACGTTACGTCTCTTTCGAAACAGGGTCAGATACTCAGATTATCATAATTAATTAATAGTTCTGGCCTAAATGGCCTTTGTAATATCCTCTTGTTAAATGCCTGTTTTCCCCTAGTTGTAGGATTCAGATTGTTCATTGGAAATTTTCTTGAGCCATTCATATTTTATATACACACACACACACATATCTTGATACGTTAAACTTTGTTTTTAAACAAAATATGTTTTTTTAATCTTGGAAGAAATCGATGCAAAACAAAAATTTTGTCACGTAAAGCTAGTTTAAGGAGTAATCCTCTAATCTTTCCTACATGATATATTAAATGCTTGTTTGGGATGCGGATGTAGATTAAGCACCTCAAAAGTGATTTACTCTTTTACATATTTACCCCGTATATCGTAAATAATATTAAAAAGTTATTTTTGAAGGCTTCAATCATCATTCCAAACAAATACTTAGAAGATAGATTGAGAAAGGAGCCAATGGAATATTTTATGTTCGCTGTGTTTTCTTGGTAAGAATGCCTCCTATATGGAAGCTATTTATAGGCCACCAACCACTATAATCATGCAGTAACAAAGAAATAAAAGGGAACATAATTGCATTAACCATGAGAAGCTCCTCTCAAATTATTCATTGGGAAGGTTATTGTTTTATTAATTGGGACATTAAAGATAAACAATCTTGAGAGAATTTTAAGAGTGGGGCTTGTGAGTATCCACTCATACAAAGTTTATAATAATTATTTGCTTTTGATAATTTATCTTAAATTAGTACGATTTTGATATAAACCTAAAAGGAAAATCAAAGAGTAAGCTTTTCCAGACAGTGAACTTTTTGACAACAATTCGGTTTTTTTTAGTAGCTTTAGAGATGACACTGCTTGCCAATAACATAAAATGATATAAAATGGTTAAGTTGTATATAGCATACTCAATTATTTTTTTCACTTGCACTTAATATTTTAAACTAAATTTTGGTACCACATATTCAACACCCTAATGTATTTTTTCATAATTCTAATAATACCTAGTATGCTAAACTAATTTTTGGTGTATCTAATACTGTAAAATATTGTTTTGGGGTATTTAATATCTTGCATTTAGGTTGCGCTCTTTGCTAAAAATAAAAATATTTTAAGAGTAAAATTTTATACAAACTTATTTTATGATACTTGGTGCTATATGAAAAATACTTTATAATGCTTAATGCACCAGTTAATTTAAAATATTGATTGCTATTAAAAAAAATATTTTAAGGTGCGGATCTTCTTAAGCCGTTTTTTTTTCCAGCATCTTAACCCTATCTAAAACAAACATTATTTCAAGAAAGTGACCAGATACATTCATCCTCAATACAAGCTCTTGGCAACATTTAAGTGAAACATTGTGTCTCTTTGTAACTACTATAGAAAAAACATTCAATGACAGTTATTATTGACTATAAATTACAATTCTGAACCATCATATATGTGGGCGCTATATATACTCAGTGTAGATACATTATGGTTTCAAATGTTTATTTATTTTGAACCTATTATAACTAATGATTTGAAAGCCGGACCGGACGATCCAGACGGTCTGGCTATCGTCCGATGAGCTCAATGGCTTGTTCCACAAGGATAGGCCATTCCCGTGGTTAGGCCATTTTGAGTTGCTCAAAACCAGCGTTTGAGCCAGAAATTGGAGTTAACCCAGGAGCCGGAATGGATCTAGCAAAACTGGACATCCTGAAAAATGAAAAAAGGTAGAAGAAGATGAAGATGAAGAAAGAAAGGTAATAGGAGGTCAGAAAAATCTAGAAAAAATATAAGAAAATTAATATTATTTTATAGCAAATAACTAACGTAGATCTACTTCAGTTACAAACCAAAATCCATTCTTGAAGTCTTTTGCTAGCAGAAACATGAAACAACAATGGAGAAAATGCAGAGGTTGAATAAAGAGAGAAGACGGCTAAAGAAGATGGAAGATAAAAAATAGGGTTACTTTTACTTGTTGAGCTCAACTTATCTCTTGCCATGTGTCCTTTGAATTTGATTTTAAAATTAAATGAAAACTAGGTGGGGAAGGTATAAAAGATGTTTCACTTTTACAAACCCTTTGGTCAAAACAAATGGGGTATAAAATCAATTCTTTATTAAGATATTCTTGCTGCAGCATTAAAAAGCGAATTTACTATTAGTATATTTTATTTAGTGTCTTTTAATTTTTGTTATATGTGTATATATGTTTCTTTTCCAAACAAATTAAGGAAAATTAAGGAATAAATATTACATTTTTTATCAATTTTTTTAATAAAAGCTTACACAGCAATTTAAAATATTTTAAATTAATTTCTTAGGTGTCTTATTTTATTTTTATCTAAAATTTTAAAATATTAATTTATTACTTAATAATAATATGTTGATAATTTGACATATTTCTTTTGACTTTGATACTGTAATTCTTTATCATATATCATTTTATATGTATATAATATTATTTTATTTAATTATTTCATCACAGGTTCGACCAATGACTCAACCGATTTGATCATTTAAATCATGACCCGTTAGCCTCTCCGATTCAATGTCTGGTTTGGCTTTTAAAGCATTTATTATAACAATTCTAATATAACACCCGTTATATATTGATGCATAGTGAGGCCATAATATGAGCATTATTGTTGTCATAATTAATGGGCGCACATAAACAACCGTCATAATATATCATAATGCTTACATAATACACAATATTATCATTTTGAAAATCATTATTTATTCAGTAACAAACATAATGGTTTTTATGTGAGAACCGTTATTTATTTAGTAACATAAATAACTATTTATAAATAAGAATCATGAATGTTTATAATACATGACGGTTTTTATATAATAACTGTGATGTATGGATATGAAACTCTTCAAGTGAGAGTTTCTGAGCTAGTTGGACTCATCTACATATAATAGAATAGTACATCACACAACGAGTTGCTATACAATTTGATATGATTAGGACATTCCAAGCTTTGTGAGAATAATCCAAGACAATTGTTGATGAATATATATAATAATGCAACTATTGACCTATAATTGTGTCTTTTAACAGGAATTAACCTTGGAAAACAAAGGCTAAAGGGAAACCCTTATTGGAAAGGGTGTAGGGGGTATGCAAACCCTTGAAGAAGATCCGCACTTTATCTCTCACAAATGAAAACGTGAGTTAAGGCAAGCGAAAGCAACTCTGTGGTAATTGTTGAGACAATGTTCAAGCGTATTCACCAGTGCAGTTGTCGCTGAGAAGTTGGACAAAGGCTTTTTATGATGGGGTTTGACTAAAAAAGACTTATAACGGGCAGAAAAGACAATAGGAGTCGCATGGTTACAATGTTGGTGGATTTCATTCGAACAGACTAAGTGTCAATTGTATTATGTTTCTTACTTTAACATAGAAGAGGAATGGTAGGGTTTTTGAGGTTATCTTGCTTAAGACTTTACATCACAATTCATTCATAAGAATTGTTATTTATTTGTTTACATTTATCACGGTTCTTTGTTCTAACCATGAGATATGTTTATTTTAAAAGAATTGGACTAATAGTGCCTTACATTTTTATATTTTATAAAAAAAAATATCACCCTTTGATAGATGATCTGAGATCTGCTGCAAATTTTGGAAGTTTTGTTTCCTTCAATTTAAATGAATTAAAAGTTTCGAAAGTTCACAGTATACCTCACATAATCATGCTACTAGTTACTAGAGGACTAGCTTAAATTATCTGGGAGTATGTTAGGAGCATGGTAGCCAATCCCATACTCATCAAGAATAAGATTGACATTCCTATTCATACTCGACAAATAACCAGGCAGCTTCCTCATAGCATAGTCAATGCATGCTACATGACACATCATTGCCTCCACTTTGAGATAACAGAGAATGTGGAGGCGGATGTGGAGGAGGTGGTGGAGGTTGTGGAGGAGGAGTAGAAGGAGGAGAAGGAGGTGGAAGTCATGGATGAGGAGGATGACACTAAGGGTTTTCTAGCAAGTCTACAGCATGATGTTTCATCTTGAGAGAATAGAGAAGGATGATAAAGAAATAATACGAAAAAATATAAAGAAATGGGGAGTTTAAATAGACTGGAAGTGATGGATTCGAACCATTATTGCACATGTTGAAAGTTGAAGAGGAGTAGTCGCGCATAGAGGTAGGTGATGAATGGGTACTAAGTTCTCATGCTTGATCATCAGAGAATGAAGAAGCATGTATAGAGTATTATCGTCAGCATGGGAAAAGGGAAAAGTTTTGAACCATTATGGCTTTGTTGTTTTATGACGGTTTTTGCAGAACAACCGTCATTCTTGTGAGATAAAATATGACGATTACTAATTACAACTATTATTTATTTGCATGGCATTCTAATAAGTAACAGACTTAATAATTGTTTTGCATGACTTCTTTTTAAAAAAAAATTGGTGGTTGATTATGCAACCACCATTTTACAAGAAAAGAAAAAAGAAAAAGAAAAAGACAATGTATGTAAACAAACTAAAAATAAAAAGTTATGAAGATGTTTTAAAAATATGATACATAATCAGATTCTTCCTTCTCGAATAACATGTTCACCTTCTCATTCAAAGAGCAAACTAGAGTGGTAAGTTCTTTCAAGCACTACTACATGCGTCCTTACTCTCACAAGTAAACCTGGACCATATGATGGAGCTCGTAAGTCACGTGGACGAGTCACGCTTATTGGCAGAGGGAGTTCATCTTTCAGTTTGTTCCCAGATGATGAAGCAGAAGTTCTCTTGTGTTCGTTCATTTTTTTGGTGAAGAAGAATAAAAGTTTGCAGTTGGCTATAAGAAGTTGAAATGAAAGTGGAGAAGTAGAGTTCAGCTTTCAAACGTTTATAAAAAAAGGGTTTCACGGATTTGAATTTTGGGATAGTTTTGAGTTTTGACAATAGATTTCTATATAATGTAGTGGGAGGCTTATAGTTAATTTTAATTGGTCTAGATTTCTTATTTGGTTGTTGTGATATTTTATAATTAATTTTTTTATAATAAAAATGTATAAATTATATTCTATAGAACATTTTTACTTATTAAATTTGGGTTAAACAACTTATTTGAGTTATTAGAGGTATTATTGAAGATTTAATCAGTTTTGGTTGTTGTATAAATTGAAGATTTATAATTAACATTTTTATTCTTCAAACCCTACACTTTAAATTGGAGATTTTGTCTAATAGAATGAAATGAAGGGTAATTTGGGATTCAAATGAGTTGTTTGGGTTAAGGTAAATATTTGAATTAATGGTAAAATGAAGAATTGAGATTAGAGTGTGTAATTGTAATTTTTGGATAATTAATTCAAAACTTTAAAATAATATAATTAAGCTAATTTTTAAATTTATGAATTAAATTTGTGTTTATATGATTGTGTAGAATTTGTGACTAGAATGTGAGTGGTGCCTTTGTTTCTCAAGGTTGGTAATAAGGTTTAGTTTGGAGTTAAGGTAATCGGGACTAATTCATTTTATGTGTTTGTTCTAGACTGTAAAGTGTTTTCTAAACCTTCCATTCTTCATGAAATTAAAATTTGATTTGGAAAATCCTATGTTCTTTTGTATATGAACTTAGTTCAATGAAGTAGTGTCCTTTCAAGTTGTATATGTGTAATTGGAATGTATATATATATGAGATTGTGATGCTTGTACTAATAGATTTAATGTGATAAAAAGTACTTGAAGTATTGTATTGATGTGAAAGGTTTTTGGAAAATATGTATATATTATGTTCATTGTATTGGTGATATTTTGGGACTATGTGGTTATGGAGAATATGTGCCCATCAGCTCTCTCATTCCTGGCTCAGATTTGAGTTGAACATTTTGGGCAAACACCTCTTTATTATGATATACGGTGTTGACATGGGAGGAAGTATTCTTGAAGTGACCAGCTAACTTTTAGGTGAGTATATTAGCATTGATAGGCTATACCATGTCCAACAAGACAATAAGGCAAAGTATAGTGGATGGGTGGGATGATTTGTGTGTGTGTGTTATATGGTATATTGTTTGTTGAGGATTGTTAGATTGATATTTATATATATAACTATAAGCATATTTATCTTATTTGCATTCATATCTTGCATATGCTGTAAATTCATTTTGGTTACTGTGATTTTATGTCTCATTCCGTTGTTGTTATTATTTTGCAGGAAATCCCTTTATTTTTTTTAGATAAAGGTGAAGGGAAGCAAACATAGGCATAGGCACCAATAGTCTTGTAGTCCTGTTATTATATTGCCATCTAGGACTCACATCCTTGTATTCATTATGAATTATGTTTTGGATAACTGTGAAGATTTTATTGGCGTGAGGCCTTAACTTGTTCGCTCAACGATTTTTGTGGATTTACAACATTATTATTATGTTCTTTTGTGTTAAAAAATTTTTTGTTATGGGGTTTAGTGACATGTTATGGTATGTTCTTTTGTGTGAAAGACTTTTTTTTTATGGGGTTTAGTGACATGTTATGGTATGGACTAATGGGCTGGATTTCTAACCCCTATCCTAATTGTGCCCTTGGTCTTATATTTGGTTTACTGTAGTAGATTTGTTGGTGGATTATGTACACTGAACCCCGAATTATTAATCTTATTGGACTAGTGAAATTTTTTTAGAAGTGATGGATAAATCCTTTTAAAACCATGATAGACCTTTTAATTTTAGTTTCACTCTTTTCTATCATGGTTAGTTTTATTCGTGGTTTTAATCATTTTAATCATAATAGTGTTCTAGGAAATGTGGTTAGAAACTTTTCTATCATGGTTAACCATTTAAGAAGCTCCAGTTCGATCGATTAATTTCAAAATGATTTGGTTAAATGCATCGCTATGAGAAAAATATCTTTTCACCCTTGACAACATTTGAGGATCTCAAATTATCAATATGTATACTGAAGTTATTAATTGCGATTATAAAGTTGTTATTATCTATACCTAAGTAGTCAGTGACACATAATATGTGTGGCCTCAAAATATTACCTGCAAGGTTGTCGGTATTTGAGGGAGCTCAAGTTAATATGTATACTGAAGTTATTAATTGCGATGCTTAATTAACTTAGGTATAGAGAATAACATTTTAAAAATTGCAATAATAACTTCAGTATAGATATTAACAATTTGAGCTGCCAAATGCTATCAAAGAGATTGGTCATCTTGAAACATTTACAAATCTCATATTTCTCCCATAGGTCTGGCTTGGGATTTGTGATATTGAAATCCCTGATTTATTTTTTCTCTATTTCAAACTTAGTTTTCTGAAATTTCCCTTGATGACTTGATGATTTGGTCTTGGAAAAAATTTTCTTTAAAATGAAATGAAAATTATTTAGATTCAGAGAGCTGTGAACATGAATCTTAGCTGTAAATTAAGAGTTATATTTAAAATTTAAATGCCTTATTTACAATCAAGACTCCTAAATTTGCAATATTTGCAACTTATTTTTTAGAAAAAATTTTCAAGAGCCAAATTGTTATTAATTTGTTTTTCAGTATCTAATTCTCCCAAAGTTTTTTACTCTTAAACTAATTTTAACTATACTTTTCTTAATATAAGTAAAATAGTTAACATGGTATTATATATAAAAAACCATTAGAGGAAGCAATTTTTTCACCAAAATTTATTTACTCTCATATTTTCCAATTAACTAAACAATCTTCTAACCAACCAAATATAATTTTTTATTAAATGAATTTCATTAAAAGACATAATTTTTATAATCTTAAAAAATTAGTTATTGTTAACTAAAATTTTTAGGGAAACTTTTAGTCAGTCCTTGAAAGAGAGTTTATTTCAGTCAGCCCCAAAAATTTCTAAAATTTTATTACACCCCTTAGGTTAAAATAAAATCAAGTTTTGCTGGTGAAAAGATAATGGTGCCCTTGCTTTATTTTTTGAATCCTCTTATTTGTTAAGTAAATTCTCTTATTTCTCTTATGAATAGCTAAAATATTTTTAACCCCCTAAATTCTTTTGAATCCCTCTATTTTTCTTGTAAATGTCTTTGTTTGTTATGTGAATGTCATTATTTGTCTTGTGAATTCTCTTATTTGTCTTATAAATGGCCAAAATGTTCTTGTTAACTCCAGGGTTTTTTTTAATCTTTTTATTTATCTTGTAAATACTCTTATAAAAAAATAAAGCAATGTCATCATTGTCTTTTCTCTAACAAAGATTAATATAATTTTGATCTAAAGGATACAGTGAAGTTTCAAAATTTTTTAGGATTTATTGAAATTAAGTATATTCCATTGGAGCTAAATAAAATTTTCTCAAATTTTTAATTTTTATAAATGTGTTGATCAATATGTACTGATAATAAAGAGTTATTCTCTCGTTAAAAAATAATTTAAGGAGTCTTTTCTTCCCCATGCACACAAAAAGTCAGAGAGGCAGTTGGTGCCGACACCAAATATTGTAAGCAGCCATATTTTGACATGAGAACTTGTGAGATGAGCAGCTGAATATGTCTAATTTCAACCCAATACGGCCCAGTTATTTTTTTTAATTGGATGAAACGTTTGGTTCATTAATGAAATGGAGAAACATATGTTATCAGGAAGAAAATTATAATTATTGGTTAAGTCGCAAGGGTTATGATATATATATTTTTTTATAGCAACGAACACCTTGAATTTAGAATAAAGAATGTTATTGAAAAAAATATTTTAAAGTGCTTGATAAAAAAATTATTTTAGATTATTGAATGATATTAAGAAAATACTATAAAATACAATATGTTTTTTCCTTTTAATGAGCACCTTAAATTTATGACATTGAGTGTTACTAAAAAATATTTTAGATGCTGAGTAAAAAAAAACTATTTTAGATTATAGGGTATATTAAAAACTACTTTTATAATATTGGATGCACCAAAAATTAGTTTAGAATATATTAGAATAATATCTCATGATGTTACATACTAGTCCAAGAATTATTTATTTCACATTTTACTGACTATTATAATAATTAGGTTACCATCTTCCATATTGAATAAATAAATTAATGTTGAGGAAAAGATCAAAAGACTTGTTCTCCCACACGCGCTTTTACTTTGTAAAAGTGTCTCTCATCCGGCCATGCTTTGTCTCCACCAACTCCTTCCCTCGGACTTTGTCCCAAGCCGTAGCATTTATCCCTGAGAAAGAAATAATAATCACACGGTCAGAACCGCAATCTAAATTTTAAATACTAATCTTTTAACATAAGTGATAACTAATTTATAGAGATTAAAAAATTAATTAAATTAGTTATCTATAAAAAATACATTTTTATTTTTTAAAATATATATGTTTAATCATTTGCACATTAATTGAAAATTATCTATGACAAAAACCCTCTTAATAAGTACGATCAATAAGGATAATTAGGATAACAAATTATTCATCCAATCCTAAATATAGGACATATTTTACCAATGGGCTTCAATCCTAAATGTAAGACCGTTTTCAGTTTTATCTCTTACATGTATCATTTTTTAAAACTTTATTTGCCTAATTTATAAATTAATATATAATCTAATGTTAATAATCATAAGTATTGTAGAAATACTACGTCACATATGTTATAATTAAATATTAATTTTTTTATCTTTTTAAACTACCCAAATTAGATTAACAAATTTTACATTTAGGATCATATTAGTATAAATTTGAGAGACAAAATGAAACTTGAATCTCATATCTAAGAGCAAAACAAATCCTTTTGCTTATTCCTACATTTGGAAGAGTATTATTAGAAGTCTAGGCCTCGTCCTTCTCCCCTTCCCTGTCCACCATACATCTACAAGTCCCCAGCACCTCCTCTGTCATCCTCTCCTCCTCCACCTTACTACTATAAATCATCTCCTCACTGTTTACCGGTCTCCATCTTAAAGTTTATATATATGAAGCTTGCTCTTACTCTAGTTTGAATTGTTTTAATAACACTTTTATACCCATTGTTTCGGTTTGTATTCAATACTTTCATGAATACCCGGGTTTACAATAAAGTGAATATCTTATACAGTGTATCTCTTGTGATTATGTATGCAATATCATTTTTTTATCCAGTGAATTATATAATATACAAAAGAGTTAGATTTGTTGATTTATTTTTATGTATAATTTTAAAATTTGATGGAGTTAATTAAGGTTTTATTTCTATGCAATATCTTTTAATCGTATATCGTCCCTTCTCAATTGGATTCAGGACTCCAAAATTTTAAATTTGAAAAGTTAATAATAAAATTTTTCCAAGAAAAAACTAATGAAAGCCAAAATGTTCTTAGAGATTGATCACTTTGTTTTTATATATTAAATAACAAAAAAAAATCTTACTTACCTCGAATCCAGTTATGATATAATATAGTTCACCTACAAGCTTCAAACATCCAAATATAAAAACAGCTAATTAACAAAGGATTCCTGACGAACTAAGCTTTGAATCCCTGCAGAGAAAAGTGCTCATATTTAGTGCATGATAATGCCTCAAATATGATTGTCTCTAATAAGAGGATACATATACTATGCAGACATGTGAGAGTATCTGCTATGCATCAGTGCTGCAAAAAGTCCATTAGAAAAACTAGTCCTATTCCACTATGCTGGGCGGGTTATATGAATGGCACGGTTGCAAAAAGTCCACTATAAATGCTTCATAAATTGATTGGCAGTCAATTACAGCAGCCAACATAAGGTAATAGTGCATCTGTTCTGGTTTCTACTATACGTGATCCATCAGTGGCTCTAAACCCAGAAAATTCACGACAGTAATACTTGAAGGCGCCACTGACCACATGATTGGGAAATCTTCTGTTGGGAACATTTTACCTGCTAAGGTTGGTGTTGCCGATCATCATTTAAAGTTTAGTGGCAACGTGGTACACTTAAGTTAGTGTCTGTTTGATTTAGTTTTTTATAAGTGTTTTTATATCATTTATGAGGTAAGTAATGGATATAAATTTTGTCTCGACTTGCGAAAAAAAAAAGGGCTTTTGAAACAATGTATTGGGGATTTCCCAAACTGCCACTTAGTTGAAACACTGATCTTACAAAAATGTGATGCTGGTTTCTAATTTAACATGCAACATGTTTATAAGGTGGTGTTATAGGCCTATACTCTTAACATAAGCAAGCACGTTTCATCATTACATTTTTCAACATATGAAAGTTTTTTGAACTCTAATATCAAATATAAATTTATATAGCAAGTAGCATTATTTACAAACAGACTGATAAGATTAATTCTTTAAAGTAGATATAATACATGGGATTGACCATAAAATCTCCGTCTGTTTTTTTTTAACTTGAAGTTTTTATCTTTCTCCTCTTTGCTCTGATGTTAATCCTCCTTGACCACAGGTGGGGCAACTCTTTAGCCCAAATCCTTGGCAGTCATAACATCTACACCAAATATTTTCACAAAGCCGTTAAATAAAATGAATAAATAAATAAATAAAAATAAATTTGGAAATTAAATATGTTGCATGGCTAGATAAAAGGTAGAAGAACTCACTTCCATCGCTCAAATATATTACCATTCTTTTTATTCTTTCCTGTCCCCTGTCAATGTTTAGGTATGATCAGTGTCAAGAGTGAAAGAGAAAAGGTGTAAAAATCACAAACAATTAGATACAAATAATTTTGCAACATTTATTATTAAATAATATAAATGTATTTTCTATTATTTTTCTCATCTAAGGGTTCAAGGATAATTTACCATCACATTTTTTTTCTTTTTTAGGTTTTCATATTTTACATTGTGTACGCCAAACATAATTTTCTCTCAAAAAATTACAAGCATAATTTAAAATAAATCCCAAAAAAATCATAAAAATTAAATATTTAGAAATATCATAAAAATAAAAATTAAGAGAAATATATTTTTCCCTTTCTCAAAATTAAAAATATGTCCTATAAGTATAACCACTCAGAAATGGGTTTTACACTTAAGTTAAAGATCAATTCTTCAAATAAATCTTATATTAAAGACCGAAGAGAATATGTGAAAAAACACAAGATGAGGCTCGAGTCCACAAAATTAGTTATTATGCATGCATATGAAATTTATTGAACAGAAATTTTTTAATAATTTATTCAAGAGTAAAATATTCTAACCACCCATTTGTTTTGCCTTAATTACACTGACCTCCCCTCTATTTTAAGTAAATTCCCTTATTTGTCTTATGAATGTCCATACTATTTTTAACCCCCTATGTTCTTTTGAATCCCTTTATTTATCTTTTAAATACCTTTATTTATTTTGTGAATGCCCCTTATTTGTCTTATGAACTCCCTTATCTGTCTTCTGAATGGCCAAAATGTTCTTGTTAACTCCATGATTTCTGTTTTATTCATTTATTTGTCTTGTAAATGTCCTTATTATTTTTGTAAATGCTCTTATGAAAAAATAAAAGACATTATTGTCTTTTCTCCTACAAAACTTAATTTTATTTTGACCTAAGGAGTTATGTTGCAGTGGAGTTTCAAGATCTTTTGGGATTAATTAACTGAAATTAAGTCTCTTTCATAGGGGGCTAAATAAAATTTTCCCAAATTTTTAATTTTTATAATTTTATTAATCAATATGTACTTGTAATAAAGAGTTATTGTCTCATTAAAAAGTAATTGAAGGAGTATTTTCTTCCCCATGTGCAAAAGAAGTCAGAGAGCAAGTTGGTGCCGACACCAAATATAGTTGTGAACAGCAATATTTTAACATGACAACTTATAGATGAGCAGGTGAAATATGTCTAATTTAAACACAATACGACCCAGTTATTTTTTTAATTGTATGAAATGTTTGGTTCATTAGTGAAATCGAGAAATATGTGTTTTTAGGAAGAAATTAGAATAAGAAGAATCTAGAAGTGATTTCACATTAGAATTATCGGTTAAGTCGTATACAAGGTTATGAAATATTTTTTTCAATAGCAATTAATATTTCAAACTAACTTTTGTCGTATTTAGCATCCTAACTACGTTTTTTTAATAGCATTAAGTATCCTAAAGTAATTGTTTATGTAATTTTACTTCTAAAATATTTTTTTTGGTAGCAACAAGCACCCTAAATTTAGAATAATGAGTGTTACTAAAAAAAATATTTCAATGTGCTCAATAAAAAAATTATTTTAGGTAACTAGATGATATTAAAAAAATACTTTAAAATACAAGATATTTTTTTTATAGTAATGAGCACCTTAAACTTATGATACTAAGTATTACTGAAAAAATATTTTAAAGTACTGAGTACACAAAAAAATATTTTAGATTATTGGGTATATTAAAAAAAATACTTTATAATATTGTATGCAGTTGGCCAGTGTGGGTTTTAATGATGAAGGTGACCATATATGACTGTTAATTGTAGTTGCTTAATGATGTTTGCGGCTGAGTGAGTGAGTTTGCGTGGGAGTGATTTTTCCCCATTATTGCAGGGCTGCCTGAGGTGTGCAGTTCCTTTAATGCAACTAAAATATCTTTGAATGAGAAGTGCCTGGAGGTGAAGTTTGGAAACTCTATCAATAAATAAGCCTGATTTACATAAATCGAGATAAATCTCCTCCACATATTTACCTCGTAGACCGTAAAAGCAACCTCGTAAATCGTTAAAGTTACTTCATGTTAAGTGAATCACGATTTATAAGCACTTATGGAGCTTCCATAAGCTAATCCAAACGAGGCTACGTGTGTCATATGTTGTAGTGAGTTTTCAATGATTGTCATTGCCAACCACATGAATGAGGTTATTAATGTTTACTTTTTCCATATATTTAGCTCCATGATTTCCCCAACACCTGTGGTCAACAGTGTTTCCCAAGTTATCCCTAGTGTTTCAACTAACCAATCTGCAGATACTATGTTGAGGTCCCAACTTAGGATCAACATATCTAAGATACAGAATTAGAAGATTGTAAGTAGTGGGTAAGAGTGTTGGGTAAAAAAGTTGTACCCATGCCAAACCGATATGACTTACAATGTGGTTTGATATTTGTTGTTTTGTAGGATACTTTCTTCTTGATTTACTGTGACATTGTTAAGCTAGACACCCGACATGGATGGATGTATGATTGATGTGTTAAGTGTGGCAGCAAATCTAAGTATGAGAATAACAAGCTCATGTGCATGATTTGTAAGAAGGTCCCTGCTGTGATTGAACCCAAGTAAAGTTTTGACCAGTCCTTTGTGTTATTATTGTGTGAAGGTAGTTAATGTTGTTTTGGAACTTATTATTTAATTGCCAATGCACACGATCCAGGTTTAAGGTTCACTACACCGTTAGTGATGACACAGGGAAGGCATCAGTAGTGTTCTTTGATAAGTTTGCGGTTCAACTTACTGAGAATACTGCATTGGAGGTGAAAGTGAAGTTGGAAAAGGTATTGTTCACTATACTTTGGTTAGGATTACGACTTCCCTGATGAGTTGGATAACCTTATTGGCACTAAAATGCTTCTCAAGCTAAGGCTCAACAAATATAATATGGATTTTCCAAACTCCAACATCAGTATTTCGGCTTACACTCAGTGTAATGATCTTATGGATCAATTTAATGAGGCTCGTGCTGAGGTTTGTAATCTCATTCAAATGGAGAACACTGTGTTATTGCTGTGTTGTTTTATTTTAAGTAACAAATATGATATTCTTGTATCAGGTTGAAGACACTAACGTGTCCATTGATCCAGAGGTATGGTGGATGTTTTTTTGGCATGTTTTTACACGCTAATTTCACTCTGCGTTGTTTAAAAATATTTATTTCCTTATGCAATAGGAACATGGATGTCAAATAATGGACGTCCCTGACTCTAATACTCCTCCTCCTCCTTTAGTCACTCTTGCCTCTTTGCCTGCATCAAAGGATCCTACAAGTTCAGGCTTAAAAGATTTGATAATCTCGCAGATGGTGCCTAAGACAATCACCAAGGGGAAGAGGAAGAAGACTTGGAAGAAGGTCACTGTTATGGGTGAGAAGGGAGGTCCATCTGTCATATCATAACCAAGCTGCCTCCAAAGCCTATAAAGACCATTATGCAGGAGAAGCTTTAGGCACTAGGCAGAGGGTTTATTTATTGCATAAGTGTTTTATGTGTTATATTATGTTTAGTTGTTAGTGGTTTAAGTAATGTTGCAGATGTTTTTGGTTACGCTAGAGGGGCATATGTTGTTTTTGGGGAAAGGAACTTTTCATTATATAGTTGGGGTGGCCCTATAATGAAGAATGGAAAGATGTAAGATATGCTTTGTTGAACATGTTATGTAATATTTTGGTTGACGTTATACGTTCGGTGTCATATGCGTGGTATTTAATATGTATGAGTCACAATGTCATGTGGACGACATCCAGTATTAACAAACTTATATGACATACTTGGATATATATTGGAACAACACCACTTATTTAGGCAAGTGTGAATCCTCATATTACTTCATAATTTATAGTGGCCAACTCAGCAATGGTAGGCAAGACATGTTATAGTGTGGTTTTGTTTGTTATACGTCATGCTTGTTATGTTGAAAGGCTGATCAAAGGTCTTAACAGATTGGTTTATTCCAATCTATTAGTTAAGACAAGCTTGAAAATAACTTCTAAGAATATTTACATTGCCAACACATTAAGGTATGAATAATGAATTATATGATAGGTGGTAGGACTTCAGAGGTTGACAGATTAGGGTGGTTATAGGTGTCCTAAGGAGCTAACAGTTCCTATATTGAAGGTGTTGTTTGTGCAACTGGCTATGCG
The DNA here is from genome assembly GCA_037074505.1 of Albizia julibrissin. Taxonomy (NCBI): domain Eukaryota; kingdom Viridiplantae; phylum Streptophyta; class Magnoliopsida; order Fabales; family Fabaceae; genus Albizia; species Albizia julibrissin. The sequence goes on along the minus strand of CM073486.1, from coordinate 18,140,985 downwards.
AATCATGTCTCAGACAGTTGTTCTATTTTTTATTGTGGTTTTATGAGGAGTACAAGGATATGTGCTGTGCAGAATTACTCAAAAGTGTTGGTTGGCTCCAAAGGAAATCAAGATGGCAAGTGCTATGTAACACAAGTTGGACTATGCATATTGAGGGCAATGTAGGAGTAAGGAAGGACAGAAAAGTCCAGACCACCACGTCAACTTTGTCCGTGGAGGAGTTGTATAGGAATATTGAGTTCTCATTTGTTTCCAATGTCAATTCAGACAAAGTGAAGGTGATTCTGAGGGATGTGAAGGTCAGTGATTAGAATGTTGTTACATATATTGTCAATTTTTTGTATGTGTTGTTAATATTCCAAAATCATTCAAAGTACAAACTAATATACTTTAGTTAGCGTTATCAGTGACAAGGATTAAGAATTTTATTAATAGATTCAATTCACTAATTTAAAATTTAAAATATACTATCAAAATGCTACTATGAACATATAGTTTCGACATAATTAATAGTGATGGATGTATACTATCATTTCTGGTTAGAAACGGTGTGTATATATAAGGAGTAATAATTTGGTAAATTTGATATCATCAATAGATTCTACACTAAAAATGGCTTGGGAATACATGTGGTTATAATTTTTGGATGATTGTGTATAAGTCTGGAATTTTTAGAAATTTAGAGGAGATGTTGTTCTATTAGTTTCTCTGGAATCAGTTTTGTTGTAAAATGAATTTCATTCGTCAAACTTGATCCAAAATTTATGAAACTTTCCAGAATTATAATAGACATGATAAGCTTTAAATTGATATATAATATATATCATTTGGGTATGTAAATTGTCATATATGAATTTTTGAACTTAGATGTTGAATCTGGAACGTTTTCTGGTACAGATAGTGTTTGACGAATTCTAGAAATTTTGTTGCTGTAATTTCTTTATGCTAATATTTTTTCATGAAAATAGACTTAAATAGGGTTACATATTATTTTTAACCATTCTATTTGGAGTTCTAGAGATTTAGTTATGAATTTTAGAATTCATTCTAATAAACCTGGAAATATATTTTCTGGCAGTATGAGAAAACCTTAAAACTGGGAATGATTTGTGGATAAGTGACAGTAGAACGTATTTTTATCCTAAAATAGACTTAATAAGTGACACATATAATTTGGAACCACCTTAATTGGATATTCCTAGTTCAATATATGAATTTTCAAAGATTATTGAAAATTCTGTCAGATTTGGATAATAGTGCAAAAATAAGAAGTAAGGGTATTTTTATAATAATTGGGATTCTGAAAGTCAAGTTAAATACTTAGAGTTAGGTGTAGGCTCATTAAATACCCATTGGGCCTAATATATTAACTATAATGATAACCTACCAAAGTGTCTTAAAATACTAAATATTTGGAACAAGTAATAATTCGTCGTTCGTGAATAATAAATTATAGGATTTGACATTTGCTCGGGACGCTCAAGAGACTGAGAACAGAAACCAAATTTGGAAAGACCGTTAGATAGTACTGTATCTCTTATATCATATGTGATGCTATGTATGTGTACCATATCATCTGTATATGTGCGGGACAGGTAGTCCATAAGTGGTAAGACTCGTAAGTACAAATTGCACTGGGAGTTATCCAAGGGCCTCTTGAGCCAAGAAGGCTTGAGACAGAAAGCCCTTTACTGTACCTTGTATGGGGCAGAGGCCCTGGGCAGCCAGATTGGGAATCTCAAACGCTGTGAGTTTTGATAAGGGGCTGGTTAGGCCCTTTTTATTTGCTGCATTTTCGTAAGTGGTATTGTTTGATGATTTATTTTACATGCTTAGTATTTTACATATTATATGAGTGATCTGTGTACTACTGAGATTCTTTTGAATCTCACCCCTTTTTCAACAAATGACATACAGCAAATGCGTCCAACTCTAAGGGCAAGAAGGTAATACGGATGGATGAAGAAAAGGCGGATTAATTATGGATTATTTGGTTATCATTTTATTTTGGATGACTGAAAAATATTTTATAACTACTAGGAGTAGTGGTAGTAGTACTAGTACCTGCGATATAGACCGTATAAGTTGTAATCAGTACGCTAAACTTTTGGTATTGGGCTAGTATCCAAAAGCGATATTTGAACTAAAATCGGGTAACCAACCACCAAAAGCTTATAAGTTAACCACCACTATGCGGGCTATTGATAAATAATGCTCTGCATTTTGAATAAATGATTTCGAAAATGATGAGAATAATGAATTTATAAACTAGAATGAGACCATACATATTTATTCTAAAAAGTTTTTGAAAACCCTACACAAATACAAGATTGAACCCTACTTAAAGTTGGGATTTTAAAATTGTTATGGTCTCAGGTTTGAAATCATTATACATTAAACTCATCTAAAGACTTGGAAAATTAAGGTGTTACATTCACAGTCGTACAAAGACGTTGCAAGACGCTGTTGTAGACTAGTTGTTATGTATGTGATCGAAACTTTTAGAATACAATGAATTTGGAGCTGATTATTTTTGCATTAGAAAGAATACTTGAAGAGATTTCTGGGGATAGGTCATTTGAAAAATTTAGAGTTATATTAAAAAAGATACCTATGTTCTGAAAGTCACTCGTCAATATTCTGAAGCTGTACAAGATCACTCGAGTGATTCAGCGTTACTCGCAGGAATTTGCAAGTGACTCGCACTTTTTTTGGAAGTTGGAGAATATTAATCGAGTGATGGTTTGTGTACTTGAGTGATTCAACGTCACTCGTAGGAATTTTGTGAGTGACTCACAAAGGTTCTGAGAGTTAAAGCAGATCACTCAAGTGATGGTTTTGAGCACTCGAGTGGTACGCTCAAGATCACTTAAGTGAATTGGTGATCACTCGAGTGATAGTGTAAAGTTTCAGTGAGGCACTTTTAGAGGAACCAAGAGTGATGTGTGTAACATCCCAAAAATTTAATGCAAGGATTAAATTATGGAAATTAGATAGTAAGCTAATTTATGGAACCTACAAAATTTAAGGAAACTTAAATTTGACAAAGGGAAAAATTAAGACCTAGTGTATGTAATTAATAAGATAAAAATATACCTATATGTGTATAAAAATACACACCCACACTTGACAGCACACAACACATACTCCTCATCTTTTCTTTCATTTGGCCAACACATACGTACAGCACACAAGCACACGTACAGCCCTATAACTTCATGCTATCAACACAACACACTTGCACCACACAAACACTTACACCTACATCCTCCTTTACGTAGACACACACATACATGACACTTGGAAATCCACAACATCAAATGCATCTTCAATTTAATCAACCACCCACCTCCTTCATCTCTTCATTTACGTTCAAAGAGCTGAAGAAACAAGAACAGAAAACAAAAAAGAAAAACAGAAATGAAACAGAAACAGAAGCACAGAAACACAGAAAACAGAGAGAGAAACGAAGGAAGAACAAGCTCCAAATCTCACACACAACATCATAAACGTGTTTAGGTAAGTTTCTTCTACTTTAACCTTGGATTTCCATTGGATTTGTGGTTGTTTTCTGGGTTGTTTTGCTGCTGGAATCAAGAGAAGTCACCAAAAACGTTTTGTTACCGTTCAGTTTCAAAACCAGCAAGTTTGTGTCCGTTTTGCATGAGATTTTCGATTCATTTTCTTCTGTAATCACATCCCAAAACTCAAGGAACATGTTTAGGAGTATGTAGAGTCAAAATCTTTGAGATTAGAGTCCAAAAATCATGGTTGCATGTGAGTTTTATCAACTCTGTTTTGGTCGCCGGAAAACAGAGGATTTATCGGAAATTTTCAGAAGCTCAAACGGAGACTACAGATGGATTTTTCATCTGATTCTTTTTTATATGGAAATTTTAAGATGTTTAGTATGAAATAGAATCAAGAAGAGCTCAATTTGGTGTCAAAACGAGCAAGTTATTAATTTTTGAAGTTAGACTGTCCAAAACTGATGTTCATCAGAGTCAGTCAGTTTCGTGTGGCTTTATAACCAACCAAATCACATCCATTATTTACTAAAATTTACAGGGAGATAGTAGACATACAAATATTTAAAATGAGTGGTAGAATGCATCATTTGGATATCATTAGAGGAAGTTATGATTTTTGAAAGATGGGTTTAGAAACAGGTGCAATCCTGAACATCCAGATTCTAGTAGTTGATTTCGTGGTGTTTTTGAACTATGTAATATTTCTCAATGGCTATGAAAATTTCCATCATTTAAGTACATAGTCGTAGCTTTAATTTGGTATATATTTTGTGTTAATTGGATTAGTATACTAAGAGATATGAATTTTTGAAGTCAGTTGCTCTCAAACTGTGTTTCTAGAGAACAGTTTGTTTGTGTCGAACGTTTGGAAAATCAAACCTTGCCAAATAATTATGAAACTTTTCAGATTTAAAGTAGACATCTATAGCTTTAATTGGACGGGTAGAACATAATTTTTGGACAAGTATATTAGGAGATATAGATTTTCAAAGTCATGCTATGTTTCTGGAGACTAATCTGGAATAGGGGTATTTCGGGAAATTCTGGGAGTAATATGGTAAATCTGGGTAGATTTCGATATTTTTCCATGAAAATATATTTCAATAGCTTCATGTAGGATTTAGACCCAGTCAATTTATATTTTTCTAGAATTAGTTATGATTTTTTAAAGTTAACTGAAAAATCTGTCAATTTGTTTAAGAATAGTAAAATTACACTATGCAAAATTATATAGTGTATAAGCCACTGAAACTGAGATAATAAGAAGAATATGATTAAATATAGTAGTAATACAAGTAATAACCAATTACTTGTTAATTTTAATTCATAGGAACTGGTAAAAGCCCGAGCCGAAGAAAAAGTTTTGGATAAACAGTTGGACTGAAAAAGGACCCAGGTAGTAATTCTTTCTCTCATATACTATGTGATTATTTATATATTGTGTATATAATTTTTTGTAACATGACAGTGCCTGTGGCACAACACGCGAATAAGCCAAGGTCTAAACATATCGTTTGACCATAGACACGAGTTTAGCCGGGGTTGCAAACAGTTGTTTGGCCTTGGACAGTATGCATACAACATGAGTTAGCATTTTACATATCATGGTGCATTGCATATTTATTTATCGCATTTTATATGACTGATTGTATATTACTACTGAGATTCATTCGAATCTCACCCTTTTTCAACATCTAAAAATATTCCAGCAAAGGACAGCGGCTCTAAGGGCAAAACCGTAATTACTGGCGATTGAAGGTCCGGTCCTAGCCAGGAGTTACATCTGATTATCTTTAGTTGTGGAATTTATTCCTTTTGTACTCTGTATGTATTTTTCAACCTATATGAGGATTTTCTGTATTATCAGTAAGTACTTATTATCAGTATAGTTTCACTATTTCTGTTTGCCATCTGAACGACGCATTGATTATATAGCGAATATCAGAATATTAAGGGGTTTGACAATGTGATCTTAACATAAGATTACTCGAGTGATCTGAGATCACTTGCAAACATGTGCAAGTGATTCATAAAATCACTTGAGTCACGTTGAAATATTCTCCAAACAATAGAAGATCACTCGAGTTATATTTCATGCACTCGAGTGATATTGTTCACAAAATTTTTATTCACCGTCTTGGATTTTTTTATAATCTTGCAAACTCATTTAAACTTGATTATATTGATTCTAATCATTCCTAATTATCACTAATCAAGTTGACATGAGGATTATAAGTGATTGAACTTAAATTAGAGCTCAACGGCCAAAAAGCAATTTGTGTCAAAAACTCCAACGATCATATTTCTATAAAGCGACAAAATCACAAAGGGAATATGAACATGCCTAACGGATACTTCAACATCTCCAATGATTATCACAGCTACATCAACTATAAATTCAAAAGCATTCAAAGTCGAAGACATGAGCTTGCACCTTCATTGTCAAAATGCCAACATTCTGACGTTTATCTCATTTGCTCTCTGTTTTCTCAGTGATCATATAATTTACCATAGAGAGTGAGATTATTTGTAATGTATTTCAGTGTTCATCTTATTCACTTATGAGAGAATTGATTGTAATCCTTCATCATAAAGGTTGTATCCTTAAGATGAGTAAGGGGGAGTATCTCGGTGACAGATTTATAAATGGCTTCACAAGTGCCCGGCTAAACTTGTGGGATTGTAGAGGCTTCTCTTGTACCCGGATTAAACAAGAAGATGGTAGATTAAAAATCTCAAGTGGAGCATGGGGATTGGAAGGAGATTACAAGTTTCAACTCTCATAACTGCATATGACAATTTTAACAATTGGTTGTGCTATTTTGACAATTTCATGAGTCATTTTAACAATTTCTTTTTCTTACATGAAGAAGATTATAAGTTTCACAATTTCTAACTCTCACAACTATATTTGATAATTTTAACAACTGGTTTTGCCTATTTTGACAACTCTATTTCCCTCCCCATAGGAGTTTTAATTTGATATTTCACAAGTATGTGAAAATTTTGACAAATGCATATGCCATTTGTTTACAATTGTTTATGCCTAATTTGACAAGTGGATGAGCTATTTTGACGAGTTTATTTCCTTCCTCGAAGTACTAGCCATCTTTCATGAGAATCTGCTACATATACTTTGTATTAACAACTACCGCAACTATATTAACAACTACAACTGCATGTATTAACAACATTTTTTTTTATCTCATATCAATGTTTTGTAAGTAAAAAAAAAACCTTCATCACATTTAATCATTCCCACTTAAAACAGAGCAATCCCTCTGTTACCTTGCCGAAAATTATAGCACAATTTTATTAACAATACCCAACCACGGTAAAACCCCAACTTCAATAGTGAAAATTATATCTCTAACAAAATCTTAGCACTACTTACTAGCTCCTAGCACATAATCCACTAATGAACCCAAGCTTCACCCATTAACCAACCATTCAATATGAATGCAGCCAACATACAACAACAACAACAACAACAACAATCAAAATCAATGTTTACGCTCTAAAACAGTAGATGAAAGCTTTAACGCCCTTCTCCAGATGCAATCTTCAGCTAGGCCGACTTCGCCCTTCTTCGAGATCCTTACCGACAGTTCAGAGTGACAAAAATTTTAGGGCTTTCTTCTCAAATGCTCGGCTTCTCTAGATGTGATCTTCAGCTAGGCCGAGTTCAGCGTTGTTCGCTATCCTTACCCAAAGTTTGGAGGCACGACGCTGTCAAGGGTTTGTGCTCAAATGCGCGAATTCGGCCATCTTCTCCCGACACTCTATTTAAAATTACTAAGGGCAACATAGTCATTTTATATTCCCATTTAATCACATTGCAGTCCTTAGGGACCTTTTTGGTAGAAGAATATGGAGTGGGATTTTTTTGTAGTTTTTTTGGGTCCTTAGGACTTGTCAGTGATTTTCCCTTATTTCTTTGTCTGATATAGAGCTATCTGGATTGAGTTTTGAGAATGAATGAAATCATCTGATTTTGCTAAAAAGTTACGTACGTAAACGTTACATCTCTTAGAAATAGGGTCAGATTACCACAATCAATTAATAATTCTAGCCTAACTGGCCTCATTAATATCTTGTTAAATGCCTATTTCCTTCTAATTATAGGATTCAAATTGTTCATTAAAATTTTATTTGAACCTCATTATATATATTATCCTTATCAAACTCGCGTGTTGACTCAATGAATTACTTTTTTAGATTTTTAGCTTATAAAATTATGTCGAGTCATTTTTAAACTCATATTAATTATAATATACTACAAAACAATAATTAATTAGAAACCGAATTTTGTAACAGAATTTCTTCATTAATTAAATAGTGGTAGCCTCTTTGACGATGTAATGGTACAATTCCATTACTAAATTCTTTCGCTAATCCACTTATCAAAATTTTAATAATTGGATTTGGTGATATTACCTGTTAATTCTCCATATCACTTCTTTTTACCTGTTATCTCACTGATCAATATCCATGATTTTATGTTTATTTTACAGGTGATATTACGCTCTGAGATCAGCATCAAATTAAATCAAAGTAATTTATTTCTTATTTATTTTTTGGCCAACAAAGTAATTTATTGCATTTATGAGATATTTCTCAATTTTTTTGACCTGAAGAGATATTTTTTTTAATTTATTACATATGATATGGTTTTATGCCAGACATATGATATGTTTTGCTTTATATATATATCTGCTTGTGTGTGTGTATAACTATTCAGATTCTACAAATATAATTAATTTAGATATTCTAGATCATACGTGCGTGTTAAGTTTTTTATTTGATATTGATTTTATATTAGATATAAAATAAATATGTTTTTAATTAATGTATAATTAATTATACTAGCTTTTCAATAAAAAAAGAAAAAAATAGGTAAAAATATTTCTAATTAAATTTAGATTATCCGGATAAAATATACATATTTTATACATATAAATATCCTTAAAGATATGCAAAGAATGTGGAGTTAAGAAGTACTATCAGTGATTTAGTTTGCATTCCTTTAATTGGCAAAATTACGGAAACATTCATTGGTGCATGATTTTTCATGTGCCGCTCTGTTTTTAAGTATGATTTGTAACATCTCTGAATCGATCAAAACCTAGTAGTAGCTAGGAACATAGATAATAACAAACCATACTTAAACACAGAGATCAAACAAGGATATATTAGATTAAACTAAACCTAATTTCCTCAAATTATAAAGGTCCCCGATCTAATTAATCACGCCATGGTGGAGCAATCCATGGGCTTGAACGAAACAGTCTTCTTCTTAACATCATAACCAACCAGAAACTTCGACTGAGCAATGTTGCCAAAGATGGAACCAGGAGGATAACCCTTGAAGGCGAAGCAAACGATGTCGTCGGAGACCTGAACGAAGGTGTTGAAAACGCTTAACTTCAAATCTGCACCTCTGAAATGAACAGTAATGATGGGAGCTGCGAATGAGTTATCAGAAGGCAATTTGTAGCAGAGATTCAACAGATCTTAATCAATCCTGACACGTTCCAGATTCATTTGTGATGCGACTTCAGATTCCAGATTCGAATACAGAACTGGGGGCAAAAGTGTCAATGTTGTTCCTGAATCAATGATTATGTTTCCCTTTGAGACTCGTCCACTTACACCTTCATTCACATGCATGCAAATAAACCCTAATTAGTCTTGACAGAAAATATACCCCAGCGAATATATATATATATATATATATATATATATATATATATAATAAACGTTATTTTGAGGTAATATATGACAACAGAAAACAAACCAAAACAGATCTTGAATCAGCGTGTAATAAAGACTAATAATAATAATAATGCATGAACAGTAAGAGAGTATAAACTTCACCTTCATGCATGCATGAATTCAATTAACCTTAACTAGTCTTTTCGTTCACATATAGTCAAAAGAAATTCTTCAAAGAAAATATAGTTGAGGAAAACAATATACAATAACGTTGTTTTGAGGTAATATATGACACCTAAATAAAAGAAAATAAACAAAAAACAGAAAATAAATGTATTTGGTATTCAGAACAATGAAAGTTTTCAAGAAAAATAAAATGAATAAATGAATTATAATAGTAAATTTTGGAATTAATATTAACTGAAATATTGAACGTGTGTGTGAAAATGTCGTTAGAGGGTCATCACCAAATATATACAAATCTTGACTTAAAAAAAAATCATTCTCATTTTAAAACTTCCACAATATTGAGAAAATGAAAGATAAATAAAAATAAAAATGTCAAGATTGAATTGAATCACCTGGAGTAAATTCGACGCTCTTGTTACCGACGCTGATTCCTTCCAACACAAGGGAATAGAAAGTGGGTGTGTTTAAATTTCCATCAACTATAGGAGTAGAAACAGTGCCTGGACCAGAAACGACAGCGTTTTGGCCAAAACTCAACTTGCTGGAGTTTTTCTTAGAAGTAAGTGGGACAAAGCAGTACGAGAATTTCCCATCAATGGAAGAACCAATCTGTGAGACCAACGAAACAGAACCGCCTCCAAGTCCAACAATCCCAGACGTCATTTCATTAAAAGTCCCTTTGTTACTAAACCCGCATCCAAACACGGTCTTAGGGAACGCCACTTGGCGGCCACTGGTTGAGCCAAGTGTAAGGGTCTCAATGGCCAAGTCACCATTAGAAAACGAGGTATCTGCATATCGAGCGTTGTACTTGCAGACATTCGAAGCGTCACATGTGGTCTCTCCTACAGCCGATGTGCATTGTTGTGAATAGCAAGGAATGTTCTGGAAGGTTCTAGAATTCTTCGGGTTAAACATAGTGGCTGATTAGTTGTAACAATCCTCACAGGGCTGACACTGAGTCCAAATAAGGTCACTGCCCGTGTCGGCGATCCCGAAGATCTGGAACGGTGGCGTGCCAATGGAATACGACATGACGTATTCGCCTCGGACGGAGACGACTTGCGATTCAACGACCTTGTTTAGTGAGTGATCATCACGCGCTTGTGGGAAGAAATGGGTGGCACGGTGCATGGAACGGCGGATGGCGTCGTGGACGTGTTGGAACGGGGTCGTTTTGGGAGTGTAGAGTGGTGACTTTGGCGAGTCACGGTGGATGAGTTCCACGGTGAAGCCGCCACGGCCGCCGCCATTGGAGGAGGAGGCAGTAGCAGAGAGAGATATGGTAAGGAAGAAGGTGATGATAGTAAGAACAGAAAGAGCATTATAAGCAGTTGATGCCATGTTTGGTGTGTTAAAATGGATTTAGATGGAGAGGAAGGACCAAACGTTGATTATATATAGAAAAAAATAATCCAACGTCAAATTTCTTATATTTATTATATTGAGTTTTTTAATTATACACAATCATCATGTGTCCTATTTTATGTTATATGCGCTTATTACTAAATGATAATAATTAAAAAATAGGATATATATTCAGTTGAAAGGAAGTTGACTTAAGTATTTTTTTTAAAATATAAAAATAGAGTAAATCAAGGGTTCAAAATTAATTCTACAAATCAATTAACATATTTTTATTTCCTTTTTGTTTTACCGAAATGTTTATTTCCTTTTTCTTTACCTGAATTTTTTACCGGAATATTTCCTTTTTCAATATCCATAATTTTTTTGTTTTTTTTTCCCATGGGTGATATCACACCTTTTTTGGGCCATTCAAGGTGATATCAAACTTAATCAGCATTGAATCAAAGTAATTTATTACAATTGAGATATACTTCAATTTAGTACATATGATATGTTTTGCTTTATATATATGTATATATATTCTATAAAGCATAATTAGTGCATGATATGTTTTTTATTTGATATAAAATAAATATATTTTTTTAGTTAATGCATAAATATATTATTTTTTCAATTAAAAATTTGTAAATAAAAAAGTAAGAAGGTGAAAAATTAACAAAGCTGTATATATATAAGGTCAAAATCCTTCGAATTAAAGTTATATTGTCTAGATAAAATGTGTATATATATAATAAATATAAATATCCTTTAAGATATGCAAAGAATCTGGAGTTATGAAATACTATTAGTATGAATGTATGACCCGTTTAATTTGCAAATTTATGTAATCATTCATTGGCGCATGATTTTTCACGTGCCGTTCTGTTAGTGCATGATTATCGTAATAAATTATTTAATTAAAAATCCTTTCCTAATTGCCCTCTTTCATCGTTAAATTCACAGCACCTCACTATCTTGGGTCGTAATTCGTAAAGTTTGAAATCCTATTCATGTCAACTCATTAGAGCAATTATATGGATAACTACTGGGAAAAAAAACCAATTTGCACACAGAATACAACTATTCACTGAATTTTAATGGTCATTTTTTTTTCTTTTTTATTTGAATATGGGTATTCTTTTTGGATGCCTGGAATGTAAAGAATTTTTGCTTCTTTCAATAAGTGTATTTTTCAATATTCGAAATTGTGTTCTGAGTGAAGCCATTACTTGTTTCAAAATCATGAGATTGTTCTTTTCGACCAGTAAAAAAAGAGATAATTTGAATCTTACAAATTGGATATCACTATTTATGCACTTAATTATTAAGGCAGATTCGTAAGTATTTTGTTTTAATTTATAGTACGAAATTAGTAATAAGAAGTTGACTTTGTATTATTTTGTAAACCTTCGTTGACTTTTTTGGGTTTGGTCACATTAATTACGGTTACGATAGATCATTTTGAAAGAAAAACTAAAAAGGAAGGAAAAGCATGTATCTTTGTTGTCTTGTTAATATTATTTTAAGAAAGAATATTTTCTGTCATAAATCTAAAATAGATTTGTGTCTAAAATTTGATTTATTGGGAAAAAGTAATGCAAGTTTAGTGATGAAAAAAAATACTACCAATTAAAATTTAGGGTTAAGGTGTAAATTTATCCTAAAAGTTTTTTTTTTAGTTTTAATGTTGTCCTGGAGCTCGAATTGTTAAAATAGAGCAATATTACCCCTTACTATTAAAAAGTTAACAACCAATTTCAATGTAAATTTTTTAATGATATGAGTAACATTGCTACATTTTAAAACTTCCATTATGAGATTGAATCTAAAAATTTTTTTGAAGTAACATTGTTCCTCAACGAAGACTTTCAAGACAAATTCTCACCTTAACCCTAGACTTAATTGTCCCTAGTTTAGTTGTATCTTGAATCTTGCAAATTGGATATCACTGTTTTTGCCCTTCATTAATAACGCAGATTCGCAACCATTTTGTTTTTAATTTGTTGTGCGAAAATTAGTAATAAAAATCTGAGTTTATATTATTTTTTAAACCTTCGTTGACATTTTTGTTTCGATGACATTAATTAATAATTATGATTACGGTACCTAGAAAATTTGGAAAGAAAAACTAAAAAGGAAGGAAAAATAGATTGGATAGTTTTTTGTCTTTTTGATATTACAAAAAGAATATTTTCTGCCACAAATCCAAAACAGAGTTGTATCTAAAATTTGGTTTATTGAGAAAAAAATTAAGCGATTTTAGAGATGGAAAAAATACTACTAGCATGAAAGAATTTGGAGGTTTTTTTCTTGGCCGGAAAAAAATTTATAGGTGGTAAAATCTATGTTTGAAATTGAAAAAAAAATATACATGATATATTCATACTAGTCATCCGTTGGTGGGAAATTTTAAACGCCCTAATTGGGCTTATGTATATGATATACTCCATTCGGTCATAAGTACATTATAAAGTTGATTTTTTTTTTGGGGAGAATTCTAAAAAAATACCATTTAAACTTCAAAATCCCAAATAGGTGATTTAACAATAAAATGATTTTTTAATTACATTATCATTCTTGTTAATCCCATTACCGAACTTGTTAACGGGATTTTGAAGTTTAAATGGTATTTTTTTTTGGCATTCTCCCTTTTTTTTTGAGATATTAAGGATTTTAATTAAATTACTTTAAAATATATATATTTATCATTTTGTTTCAAAATATTTTTCTAAATATATAAAATGATATATAATCTAATGATATAGAACATATGATATGATTAAATAATTTCTTTAGCTTCCTTAATCTCTCCAAAAAATGTCAAATCTGTCTTATATTTAGGACTAGAGGAAGTATTAATTAATAATAATTTAATCAGAATTAAAATATTTATAGAGTGTTTGAGTGTAATTTAGATGGTGTATTTTTTTATCTATTTTTTGCCAACAAATTTTAAATTACTATTACATACAATTTTTTTTTATTTATAAAATAGTAACATCAAAATCTCTCAAATTATTTTTAGACTATCCAAATGAAATGCATATATTATAAATATCCTTAAATATATGCAAAGAATCTGGAGTTATGATAATCAATGTCATTCGTTTTAACTTATGGTGTTTTATTGTTTTTTAGGTCAATATTCGTTTTATGGTGTTTATTTGTAAGAATCAAATCAACGAGAGATGGTGATGTACTTTCAGCAAAAATTATGGGATAATTGGTGCATGAATTTCTAATAATAAATACGTACCATTCTGTTTATAAACGTTACGTCTCTTTCGAAACAGGGTCAGATACTCAGATTATCATAATTAATTAATAGTTCTGGCCTAAATGGCCTTTGTAATATCCTCTTGTTAAATACCTGTTTTCCCCTAGTTGTAGGATTCAGATTGTTCATTGAAAATTTTCTTGAGCCATTCATATCACACACACACACACACACATATCTTGATACGTTAAACTTTAATTTGTTTTTAAAAAAAATATATTTTTTTTAATCTTGGAAGAAATCGATGCAAAACAAAAATTTTGTCACGTAAAGCTAGTTTAAGGAGTAATCCTCTAATCTTCCCTACATGATATATTAAATGCTTGTTTGGGATGTGGATGTGGATTAAGCACCTCAAAAGTGATTTACTCTTTTACATACTTACCCCATACACTATAAATAATATTAAAAAGTTGTTTTTAAGGCTTCAATCATCATTCCAAACAAATACTTAGAAGATAGATTGATAAAGGAGCCAATGGAATATTTTATGTTCGCTGTGTTTTCTTGGTAACAATGCCTCCTATATGGACGCTATTTATAGGCCACCAACCACTATAATCATACAGTAACAAAGAAATAAAAGGGAACATAATTGCATTAACCACGAGAAGCTCCTCTCAAATTATTCATTGGGAAGGTTATTGTTTGATTAATTGGGACATTAAAGATAAACAATCTTGAGTTAATTTTAAGAGTGGGGCTTGTGAGTATCCACTAATACAAAGTTTATAATAATTATTTGCTTTTGATAATTTATCTTAAATTAGTACGATTTTGATGTAAACCTAAAAGGAAAATCAAAGAGTAAGCTTTTCCAGACAGTGAACTTTTTGACAACAATTCGGTTTTTTTTTAGTAGCTTTAGAGATGACACTGCTTGCCAATAATATAAAAAGATATAACACTACAAAAAAATAGCAATTCAGTGACGGAATTTCATTTCGTTGCTAATCCATCACTAATCCCTCACAAATTTTGTAACTAAAATTAGCGACGGAATTACATTCCGTCGCTAAATTGCCTCACTAATTTCCGTTACTAAAAATTAGTGACAGAATTTTTCCGTCACTAATTAGAGACGAAATTTCCGTCACTAAATATTAGCGACGGAATTTAGAGACGAAATTTTTCCGTCGCTAATTAGAGACGGATTAGTGACGGAATTACATTTACGTCGCTAATTCCATCTCTAATAGCTAAATTTTTTAATAATTCGGTTTTGTTACCAAAATTATAATTTTTTAAATATTTTAAATTTTAAATTATTTAAAATTTATAATATAATATTAAAATAAATAAATAAAAATTATTAATTCATATTTATTTTTGAAATTAAAATTATAATATAATATATTTGAATTTTTAATAATATATTATATACAAATAGAATGCAAATTTTATAAATACAAACAAAAAGATAAAATATAAAATAAAATAAATAAAAAATATATTAATAATAAAAATTTAGGTAGAATATTTACATAAAATAAAATAAGAAAATTAAAATATTCAATCATATATAAAACTTTGTATTTCTATTTTTGTTTGCAAGCGAGATGTCTGTGTGTGTGTACGTATGTATGTATATGTACGTATATTAGTACGTATGTGTGAATATGTGTGTGTCTATATATATATATATATATATATATATATATATATATATATGATTTTGTATTTAACTTTCACAGATTCTTCTTAGCTCAACTGGCAAAGGCACTAGCACACGCGAGAGAGGTTATGGTTTCGAATCCTAACTTGGTCACAAAATGCAACCAATTTGTGACTTGTGACACGTGGCGCGTGGTGGAGGGTGACACGTGGCGGCCGGAGGGAAGGTGGCGGTGGCTGATTGGTACATGTGGCGACCACCGGCGAGGAACATGTGGAGGCTCGTGTTGTAGACATGTGGCAATTTAAATTATATATAAAAAAAATATTTAGCGACGAATTAGAGACGGATTCCGTCTCTAATTAGAGATGGAATTTTCCGTCGCTAATTAGTAAATTCCGTCTCTAATTAGAGACAAAATTTAGGGACGGAATTTCTGTCGCTAAATTCCGTCTCTAATTAGCTACGGAATTCAAAATTACGTCACTAATCAATTAGTAACGGTCTTTTTAACGACGGAATAAATTCCGTCGCTAATTTTCATCTCTAAGTTGATTAGTGACGGAAATTGCGTCGCTAATTCGCTATTATTTTGTAGTGTAAAATGGTTAAGTTGTATATAGCATACTGAAGTATTTTTTCACTTGCACTTAATATTTTAAACTAAATTTTGGTACCACATATTCAACACCCTAATGTATTTTTTCATAATTCTAATAATACCTAGTATGCTAAACTAATTTTTGGTGTATCTAACACTGTAAAATATTGTTTTGGGGTATTTAATATCTTGCATTTAGGTTGCGCTCTTTGCTAAAAATAAAAATATTTTAAGAGTAAAATTTCATAAAAACTTACTTTATGATACTTGGTGCTATATGAAAAATACTTTATAATGATTAATGCACCAATTAATTTAAAATATTGATTGCTATTAAAAAAAATATTTTAAGGTGCGGATCTTCTTAACCCTTTTTTTCCAGCATCTTAACCCTATCTAAAACAAACATTATTTCAAGAAAGTGACCAGATACATTCATCCTCAATACAAGCTCTTGGCAACATTTAAGTGAAACATTTGTGTCTCTTTGTTACTACTATAGTAAAAACATTTAATGACTGTTATTATTGACTATAAATCACGGTTCTAAAACGTCATATATGTAGGTGCTATATATACTAAGACTAGATACATTATGGTTTCAAATCGTCATTTATTTTGGATTTATTATAACTAATGATTTGAAAGCTGGACCGAAAGATCCAGACAGTCCTACTATCGTTCGATGAGCTCAATGGCTCGTTCTACAAGGATAGGCCGTTCCCGTGGTTAGGCCATTTTGAGTTGCTCAAAACCAGCGTTTGAGCCAGAAATTGGAGTTAAACCAGGAGCCGGAATGGATCTAGCAAAACCGAACAGCCTGAAAAATGAAAAAAGGTAGAAGAAGAAGAAGATGAAGAAAGAGAGGTAATAGGAGGTCAGAAAAATCTTGAAAAAATATAAGAAAATTGATATTATTTTATAGCAAATAACTAATGTGGATCTACTTCAGTTACAAACCAAAATTCATTCTTGAAGTCTTTTGCTAGCAGAAACATGAAACAACAATGGAGAAAATGCAGAGGTTGAAGAAAGAGAGAAGACGGCTAAAGAAGATGGAAGATAAAAAATAGGGTTACTTTTACTTGTTGAGCTCAACTTATCTCTTGCCATGTGTCCTTTGAATTTGATTTTAAAATTAAATAAAAACTAGGCGGGGAAGGTATAAAAGATGTTCCACTTTTACAAACCTTTGGTCAAAACAAATGGGGTATAAAATCAATTCTTTATTAAGATATTCTTGCTGCAGCATTAAAAAGCGAATTCAATATTAGTATATATTATTTAGTGTTCATAAATATCTTTTAATTTTCGTTATATGCGTATATATGTTTCTTTTCCAAACAAATTGAAGAATAAATATTAAATGTTTTATCATTTTTTTTAATAAAATCTTACACAACAATTTAAAATATTTTAAATTAATTTCTTAGGTGTCTTATTTTATTTTTATCTAAAATTTTAAAATATTAATTTATTACTTAATAATAATATGTTGATAATTTGACATATTGTGATATTTTCTTTTGACTTTGATACTGTAATTCTTTATCATATATCATTATACATGTATATAATATTATTTTATTTAATTATTTCATCACCGGTTCGACCAATGGCTCAACCGATCTGACCATTTAAATCATGACCCGTTAGCCTCTCCGGTTCAATATCATTTTGGCTTTTAAAGCATTTATTATAACGGTTCTAATATAACACCCGTTATGTATTGATGCTTAGTGAGGCCATAATATGCACATTATTGTTATCATAATTAATGGGCGCACATAAACAACCGTCATAATATATCATAATGCTTACATAATACACAATATTATCATTTTGAAAACCATTATTTATTCAATAACATACATAATGGTTTTTATGTGAGAACCGTTATTTATTTAGTAACACAAATAACTATTTATAAATAAGAATCATGAATGTTTATAATACATAACGGTTTTTATATAATCACTGTGATGTGTGGATGTGAGACTCTTCAAGTGAAAGTTTCTGAGCTAGTTGGACTCATCTACATATAATAGAATAGTACATCACACAACGAGTTGCTATACAATTTGATATGATTAGGACATTCCAAGCTTTGTGAGAATAATCAAAGACAATTGTTGATGAATATATGTAATAATGCAACTTTTGACCTATAATTGTGTCTTTTAACAGGAATTAACCTTGGAAAACAAAGGCTAACGGGAAACCCTTATTGGAAAGGGTGTAGGGGGTATGCAAACCCTTGAAGAAGATCCGCACTTTATCTCTCACAAATGAAAACGTGAGTTAAGGCAAGCGAAAGCAACTCTGTGGTAATTGTTGAGACAATGTTCAAGCGTATTCACCAATGCAGTTGTCACTGAGAAGTTGGACAAAGGCTTTTTATGATGGGGTTCGAATAAAAAAGACTTATAACGGCTGGAAAAGACAACAGGAGTCGCATGGTTACGATGTTGGTGGATTTCATTCGAACAGACTAAGTGTCAATTGTATTATGTTTCATACTTTAAAATAGAAGAGGAATGGTAGGGTTTTTGGAGTTATCTTGCCTAAGACTTTACATCACAATTCGTTCGTAAGAATTGTTATTTATTTGTTTACATTTATCACGGTTCTTTGTTATAACCATGAGATATGTTATATTTATTTTAAAAGAATTGGGCTAATAGTGCCTTACATTTTTATATTTTATAAAAATAAAACCAAAAAAAATATCACCCTTTGATAGATGATCTGAGATCTGCTACAAATTTTGGAAGTTTTGTTTCCTTCAATTTGAATGAATTAAAAGTTCCGAAAGTTCACAGTATACCTCACATAATCATGCTAGTAGTTACTAGAGGAGTGGCCTAAATCATCTGGGAGTATGTTATGAGCATGGTAGCCAATCCCTTACTCATCAAGAATAAGATTGGCCTTCCTATTCATACTCGACAAATATCCAGCCAGCTTCCTCATAGCACAGTCAATGCATTCTATATGACGCATCCTTGCCTCCACTTGAGATAGCAGAGAATGTGGAGGCAGAGGCGGAGGAGGTTGTGGAGGTTGTGGAGGAGGAGTAGAAGGAGGAGAAGGAGGTGGAAGTCATGGATGAGGAGGATGACACTAAGGATTTTCTAGCAAGTCTACAGCATGATGTTTCATCTTGAGAGAATAGAGAAGGATGATAAAGAAATAATATGAAAAATATAAAGAAATGGAGAGTTTAAATAGACTGGAAGTGATGGATTCGAACCATTATTGTACACGTTGAAAGTTGAAGAGGAGTAGTCGCGCATAGAGGTGGGTGATGAATGGGTACTAAGTTCTCATGCCTGATCATTAGAGAATGAAGAAGCATGTATAGAGTATTATCGTTAGCATGGATAAAGGGAAAAGTTTTAAACCATTATGGCGTTTATTGTTTTATGACAGTTTTTGCATAACAACCGTCATTTTTGTGAGATAAAATATGACAATTACTAATTACAACTATTATTTATTTGCATGGCATTCAAATAAGTAACAGACTTAATAATTGTTATGCATGACTTCTTTTAAAAAAAATTGGTGTTTGATTATGCAACCACCATTTTACAATAAAAGAAAAAAAAAGAAAAAGACAATATATGTAAACAAACTAAAAATAAAAAGTTATGGAGATGTTTTAAAAATATGATACATAATCAGATTCTTCCTTCTCGAATAACATGTTCACCTTCCCATTCAAAGAGCAAACTAGAGTGGTAAGTTCCTTCAAGCACTACTACATGTGTCCTTACTCACACAAGTAAACCTGGACCATATGATGGAGCTCGTAAGTCACAAAGATGAGTCACGCTTATTGGCAGAGGGAGTTCATCTTTCAGTTTGTTCCCAGATGATGAAGCATAAGTTCTCTTGTGTTTATTCATTATTTTGGTGAAGAAGAATAAAAGTTTGTAGTTGGCTATAAGTTGAAATGAAAGTGGAGAAGTGGAGTTCAGCTTTCGAACGTTTATAAAAAGAGGGTTTCACGGATTTGAATTTTGGGATAGTTTTGAGTTTTGACAATAGATTTCTATAGAATGTAGTGGGAGGCTTATAGTTAATTTTAATTGGTTTAGATTTCTTATTTGGTTGTTGTGATATTTTATAATTAATTTTTTATAATAACAATGTACAAATTATATTCTATAGAACATTTTTACTTATTAAATTTGGGTTAAACAACTTATTTGAGTTATTAGAGGTATTATTGAAGATTTAATCGGTTTCGGTTGTTGTATAAATTGAAGATTTATAATTAACATTTTTATTCTTCAAACCCTACACTTTAAATTGGAGATTTTGTCTAATAGAATGAAATGAAGGGTAATTTGGGATTCAAATGAGTTGTTTGGGTTGAGGTAAATATTTGAATTAATGGTAAAATGAACAATTGAGATTAGAGTGTGTGATTGTAATTTTTGGATAATTAATTCAAAACTTTAAAATAATATAATTAAGCTAATTGTTTAATTTATGAATTAAATAACATAACACACACACACACACACACACAAATCATCCCACCCATTCCCTATATACTTTGCCTTATTGTCTTGTTGGACATGGTACATCCTATCAATGCTAACATACCCAGCTAAAAGTTAGTTGGTTACTTCATGTGGTGAGGAATGAGAGAGCTAATGAGCACATATTCTCCATAACCACACAGTCCCAAAATATCCCCAATACAATGAACATAATATATACATATTTTTCAAAAACCTTTCACATCAATACAATACTTCAAGTACTTTTTATCACATTAAATCTATTAGTACAAGCATCACAATCTCATATATATACATTCCAATTACACATATACAACTTGAAAGGACACTACTTCATTGAACTAAGTTCATATACAAAAGTACATAGGATTTTCCAAATCACATTTTAATTTCATAAAGAATGGAAGGTTTAGAAAATACCTTACAGTCTAGAACAAGCACATAAAATAAATTAATCCCGATTTGAGTTGAACATTTTGGGCAAACACCTCTTTATTACGATATACGGTGTTGATATGGGAGGCAGTATTGTTGAAGTGACCAGCTAACTTTTAGCTGGGTATATTAGCATTGATAGGATGTATCATGTCCAACAAGACAATAAGGCAAAATATAGTGGATGGGTGGGATGATTTGTGTGTGTGTGTGTGTGTTATGGTATATTGTTTGTTGAGGATTGTTAGATTGATATTTATATATATAATTATAAGCATATTTCTCTTATTTGCATTCATATCTTGCTTATGCTGTAAATTCATTTTGGTTACTATGATTTTATGTCTCATTCTGTTGTTGTTAATATTTTGCAGGAAATCCCTTTATTTTTTTTTTAGATAAAGGTGAAGGGAAGCAAACATAGGCAGAAGCACCAATAGTCTTGTAGTCCTGTTATTTCTATTGGTTTGTACTGGTTATTATATTGCCATCTAAGACTCACTGAATTATGTTTTGGATAACTGTGAAGATTTTATTGGCCTGAGGCCTTAACTTGTTCGCTCAACGATTTTTGTGGATTTACAACATTATTATTATGTTCTTTTGTGTTAAAGAATTTTTTGTTATGGGGTTTAGTGACATGTTATGGTATGGACTAATAGGCTGGATTTCTAACCCCTATCCTAATTGTGCCCTTAACCTTATATTTGGTTTACTGTAGTAGATTTGTGGGTGGATTATGACCCTGAACCCCGAATTGTTAATCTTATTGGATTAGTGAAATTTTTTTAGAAGTGATGGATAAATCCTTTTATAACCATGATAGGACCTTTTAAATTTAGTTTCACTCTTTTCTATCATGGTTAGTTTTATTTGTGGTTTTAATCCTTTTAATCATAATAGTGTTCTGGGAAATGTGGTTAGAAACTTTTCTATCATGGTTAACCATTTAAGAAGCTCCAATTGGATCGATTAATTTCAAAATGATTTGGTTAAACGCATTGCTATGAGAAAAATTTCTTTTCACCCTTGACAGCATTTGGGGATCTCAAATTATCAATATGTATACTGAAATTGTTAATTGTGATTATTAAGTTGTTATTATCTATACCTAAGTAGTCAGTGACACACAATATGTGTGGCCTCAAAATATTACCTGCAAGGTTGTCGGTATTTGAGGGAGCTCAAGTTAATATGTATACTGAAGTTATTAATTGTGATGCTTAATTAACTTAGGTACAGAGAATAACATCTTAAAAATTGTAATAACAACTTCAGTATATATATTGATAATTTGAGCTACCCAAATGCGTCAAAGAGATTGGTCATTTTGAAACATTTACAAATCTCATATTCCTCCCATAGATCTAACTTGGGATTTGTAATATTCAAATCCCTAATTTATTTTTTCTCTATTTCAAACGTAATTTTCTGAAATTTTCCCTTGAGTTGATGATTTGGTCTTGAAAAAAATTTTCTTTAAAATGAAATGAAAATTATTTAGATTCAGAGAGCTGTGAACATGAATCTTAGCTGTAAATTAAGAGTTATATTTAAAATTTAAATGCCTTATTTACAATCAAGACTCCTAAATTTGCAATATTTGCAACTTATTTTTTAGAAAAATTTTTCAGGAGCCAAATTGTTATTAATTTGTTTTTCAGTACCTAATTCTCCCAAAGTTTTTGACTCTTCAACTAATTTTAACTATAATTTTCTTAATATAAGTAAAATAGTTAACATGGTATTATATAAAAAAAACATAAGAGGAAGCAATTTTTTCACCAAAATTTATTTACTCTCATATTTTCCAATTAACTAAACAATCTTCTAACCAACCAAATATAATTTTTTATTAAATGAATTTCATTAAAAGACATAATTTTTATAATCTTAAAAAATTAGTTATTGTTAACTAAAATTTTTAGGAAAAATTTTAGTTAGCCCTTGAAAGAGAGTTTATTTCAGTCAGCCCCAAAAATTTCTAAAATTTCATGACACCCCTTAGGTTAAAATAAAATTAAGTTTTGTGGGTGAAAAGATAATGGTGCCGTTGCTTTATTTTTTAAATCCTCTTATTTGTTAAGTAAATTCTCTTATTTCTCTTATGAATGGCTAAAATATTTTTAACCCCCTAAATTCTTTTGAATCCCTCTATTTTTCTTGTAAATGTCTTTATTTGTTTTGTGAATGTCATTATTTGTCTTGCTAATTCTCTTATTTGTCTTATAAATGGTCAAAATGTTCTTGTTAACTCCGGGGTTTTTTTTGAAACTTTTTATTTGTCTTGTAAATACTCTTATAAAAAAAAATAAAGCAATGTCATCACTGTCTTTTCTCTAACAAAGATTAATATCATTTTGATCTAAGGGGTACAGTGAAGTTTCAGAATCTTTTAGAATTTATTGAAATTAAGTCTCTTCCATTGGGGCTAAATAAAATTTTCTCAAATTTGTAATTTTTATAAATGTGTTGATCAATATGTACTGGTAATAAAGATTTATTCTCTCATTAAAAAGTAATTGAAGGAGTCTTTTCTTCCCCATGCCCACAAAAAGTCAGAGAGCCAGTTGGTGCCGACATGAGAACTTATGAGATGAGCAGCTGAAATATGTCTAATTTCAACCCAATACGGCCCAGTTATTTTTTTAATTGGATGAAACGTTTGGTTCATTAATGAAATGGAGAAACATATGTTATTAGGGAGAAAATTAGAATTATTGATTAAGTCGTAAGGGTTGTGAAATATTTTTTTAATAGTACTTAATATTACAAACTAACTTTTGACATATTTAGCATCCTAACTACGTTTTCTTTAATAGTATCAAGTATCTTAAATTTTTTTTATAGCAAAGAACACCTTGAATTTAGAATAAAGAGTGTTATTGAAAAAATATTTTAAAGTGCTTGATAAAAAAAATATTTTAGATTATTGGATGATATTAAAAAAATACTATAAAATACAAGATATTTTTTCCTTTTAATGAGCACCTTAAATTTATGATATTGAGTGTTACTAAAAAAATATTTTAAGATGCTGAGTAAAAAAAAACTATTTTAGATTATAGGGTATATTAAAAACTACTTTTATAATATTGAATGCACCAAAATTTAGTTTAGAATATATTAGAATAATATCTCATGATGTTACATACTAGTCCAAGAATTATTTATTTCACATTTTACTGACTATTATAATAATTAGGTTACCATCTTCTATATTGAATAAATAAATTAATGTTGAGGAAAAGATCAAAAGACTTGTTCTCTCACACGCGCTTTTACTTTGTAAGAGTCTCTCATCCGGCCATGCTTTGTCTCCACCAACTCCTTCCCTCGGACTTTGTCCCCAGCCGTAGCACTTATCCCTGAGAAAGAAATAATAATCACACAGTCAGAACCGCAATCTAAATTTTAAATATTAATCTTTTAACATAAGTGATAACTAATTTATAGAGATTAAAAAATTAATTAAATTAGTTATATGTAAGAAATGCATTTTTATTTTTTAAAATATATATGTTTAATCATTTGCACATTAATTGAAAACTATCTATGACAAAATTCCTCTTAATAAGTGCAATCAATAAGAATAATTAGGACAACAAATTATTCATCCGATCCTAAATATAGGACATAGTGTACCAATGGGCTTCAATCCTAAATGGAAGACCGTTTTCAGTTTTATCTCTTAAATGTATCATTTTTTTAAAATTTATTTACCTAATTTATAAATTAATATATAATCTAATGTTAATTACCATAAGTATTTTAGAAATACTACGTCACATATGTTATAATTAAATAGTAATTTTTTTAACCTTTTAAACTACCCAAATTAAATTAACAAATTTTACATTTAGGATCATATTAGTATAAATTTGAGAGGCAAAATGAAACTTGAATTACAAATCCTTTTGCTTATTCCTACATTTGGAAGAGTATTGGACAATATTAAAGGAAGTACTATAAAATAAAAAGGCAGCTGGTTTCATATTGAAACCGATTCAAAATTTGAAGCATTAAACTATAATAAATTCTGGTAGCCATGGTCAAGTGCTACAACTATATAAAGGGTCGTTGGCTAATCCATGTTGGATCAAAAAAATTAAAGAGAAAGAGAGAGAGTTGAAGATAGGTAGAGAGGAGAGGATCATGGGAAGCTCAATGGGGTCAAGACAATGGCCTCAACTCATTCTAGCAATGGCACTTTGCCTATTAGCTATCTATAGTGCTAGTGCTGATGATTACCATTCTCCACCACCATCGCCTTCATATTACTACAAATCCCCGCCTCCACCGTCCCCATCACCACCCCCTCCGTATTACTACAAGTCCCCACCTCCTCCATCTCCTTCACCACCTCCTCCATACTATTACCAGTCTCCTCCTCCACCGTCTCCATCACCACCACCTCCATACTATTATAAGTCCCCACCTCCTCCCTCCTCTTCACCGCCTCCATACTACTACAAGTCTCCACCTCCTCCGTCTCCATCACCACCGCCTCCATATTATTATAAGTCTCCCCCTCCTCCATCTCCTTCACCACCACCTCCTTATGTCTACAAGTCTCCGCCTCCGCCATCCCCCTCCCCTCCTCCACCATATGTCTATAAGTCCCCACCTCCTCCATCCCCTTCACCACCACCTCCATACTACTATAAGTCACCACCTCCACCATCTCCTTCACCACTGCCTCCATACTACTACAAGTCTCCACCTCCTCCATCGCCTTCACCGCCTCCATACTATTATAAGTCTCCTCCTTATCCACCTCCTCCATATTATTAGAATTCTATGCCTCGTCCTTCTCCCACTCCCTGTCCACCATACATCTACAAGTACCCGGCGCCTCTGTCATCCTCTCCTCCTCCACCTTACTACTATATATCACCTCCTCCCTGTTTACCGTCTCCATCTTAAAGTTTATATATATGAAGCTTGCTCTTAATCTAGTTTGAATTGTTTTAATAACACTTTTATACCCATTGTTTCGGTTTGTATTCAATACTTTCATGAATACCCGGGTTTACAATAAAGTGAATATCTTATACAGTGTATCTCTTGTGATTATGTATGCAATATCATTTTTTTATCCAGTGAATTATATAATATACAGAAGAGTTAGATTTGTTGATTTATTTTTATGTCTAATGTTAAAATTTGATGGAGTTAATTAAGGTTTTTTAACATCCCAAAAAATTTAATGTAAGGATTAATTTATGGAAACTAGATAGTAAGCTCAATTATGGAACCTACAAAATTTAAGGAAACTTAAATTAGACAAAGGGAAAAATTAGGACTTAGTATGTGTAATTAATAGAATAAAAATATACCTATATGTATTTAAAAAAAAAATTGACCGACACAAGAGAGACACACACCCACACTTGGCATTCCATGAGAGCTTACGTATAGCCTCCACCCTTGCATTGTGATTCTTTTCCATACATATGCTCACACACACAACCTCCTTTAGACAAACTAATGAACTACTCACACACACACTTGTCCATTGACTTAAAGCTCTCATTCACATCTCCATGAACTTCACGTTGGGACAGCACGCACACACATTCAGCCCCACCATAATTCAAACACTCTCTTATATCTTCATTCTTGCGACACATCAGCTGAAAAAAAAAAGACGAAACAGAAACATAGAACACAAAACAGAAAAACAGAGAGATACGTGAGTAAGAGAGACAACAAAATGAAGGAAGAAGAGAAACAAGGAAGCTTCAAACTTCACATACAACATCATAAACGTATTTAGGTAAGTCTCTTCTACTTTAATCTTGGATTTCCATTAGATTAGAGGCTGTTTTGAGTGGTTGTATGTATGTTTTCTCAACTCTGTTTTGGTCGCCGGAAAACAGAGTTTTTATCGAAAAGTTGCAGAAGCTCAAATGGAAGCTATAGATGGAGTTTTTGTCTTATTCTTTTTGCTATGGAAATTTTAGGATGTGTAGTATGAAATAGAATCAAGAAGAGCTCAATTTGAGGTAAAAAAAAAATAAGTTATTAATTTTTGAAGTTAGACTGTCAAAACTGACGTTTTTCAGAGTAAGTCAGATTCGTGTGGCTTTATGACCAACCAAATCAAATCCATTATTTATGAAACTTTACAGGGAGGTATTAGACATAACAAGATTTACAATGAGTGGTATAATACATCATTTGGATATCTGTAGAGGAAGTTATGATTTTTGAAAAATGGGTTTAGAAACAGGTGCAATCCTGGACGTCCAGATTCTAGTAGTTGATTTCGTGGTGTTTTTGAATTATGTAATATTTTCTAATGGCCATGAAAATTTCCAGAATTGAAGTACATAGTCTTAGATTTAATTTTATATATAGTTTGTGTTAATTGGATTAGTATATTAAGAGATATGAATTTTTGAAGTCAGTTGCTCTCAAACTGTGTTTCTGAAAAACAGATTGTTTGTGTCGAACGTTTGGAAAATCAAACCTTGACAAAAAATTATGAAAATTTCCATATTTAAATTAGAATTTTATAGCTTTAATTTTACGGGTAGAACATAATTTTTGGACAAGTATATTAGGAGATATAGATTTTAAAAGTTGTGCTCAGTTTTTGGAGAGTAATCTGGAATAGGGGTATTTTGGAAAATTCTGGGAACAATTTGGTGAAGTTGAGCAGATTATGATATTTTTCCATGAAAATAAACTTCAAGAGCTTCATTTAGGCTTTGAACCCAGTTAATTTGGAATTTTTTAGAATTAGTTATGATTTTTCAAAGTTGACTGAAAAATCTGCCAATTTTCTGAAAAATAAAAAAATTGCACTATGCAAAATTATATAGTGTATAAGCCACTGAAACTGAGATAATCAGCAGAATATGATTAAAGATAGTATTAATACAAGTAATAACTAATTACTTGTTAATTTTAATTTATAGAAACTGGTAAAATTCTGAGCCGAAGAAAAAGTTTTAGAGAAACAGTTGGACTGAAAATGGACCCAGGTAGTAATTCTTTCTCTCATATACTATGTGATTATTTATATGTTGTGTATTCCATTTTCTGTAACATGACAGTGCCTGGGGCACAACACGCGAATAAGCCAGGGTCTGAGCATGTCGTTTGACCATGGACATGAGTTAAGCCAGGGATCCAAACATGTCGTTTGGCATTGGACAGTATACATACAACACGAGTTAGCATTTTACATATCATGGCGTATTGCATATTTATTTATCGCATTTTGTATGATTGATTGTACATTACTACTGAGATTCATTCGAATCTCACCATTTTTCAACATCTAAAAATATTCCAGCAGAGGACAACGACTCTAAGGGCAAAACCGTAATTACTGGCGATTGAAGGTCCGATCCTAGCCAGGAGTTACATATGATTATCTTTAGTTGTGGAATTTATTTCTTTTGTACTCTGTATATATTTTTCAAGCTATATGAGGATTTTTTGTAATATAAGTAAGTACTTATTATCAGTATAGTTTCACTATTTCTGTATGTCATCTGAACTACGCATTTATTATTCAGTGAATATCAGAATATTAAAGGGTTTGACAGTTTTATTTCTATGCAATATCTTTTAATTGTATATCATCCCTTCTCAATTGGATTCAGGACTCCAAAAATTTAATTTGAAAAGTTAATAATAAAATTTTTCCAAGAAAAAACTAATCAAAGCCAAAATGTTCTTAGAGATTGATCACTTTGTTTTTATATATTAAATAACAAAAAAAATTCTTACTTACCTGGAATCCTGTTATGATATAATATAGTTCACCTACAAGCTCCTAACATGCAAATATAAACACAGCTAATTAACAAAGGATTCCTGGCGAACTAAGCTTCAAATCCCCGTATAGAGAAGTGCTTATATTTAGTGCCTGACAGTGCCTTAATTATAATTGTCTCCAATAAAAGGATACATATGCTATGAAGACATGTGGGTGCATCTGCTATGCAGCAGTGCTGGAAAAAGTCCATTAGAATAACAAGTAGTCCTATTCCACTATGCGAGGCTGGTTATATGAATTGCACGGCTGCAAAAAGTCCACTAGAAATGCTTCATAAATTGATTGGCAGTCAATTACAGCAGCCAACATAAGGTAATAGTGCATCTGTTCTGGTTGCTACTATACGTGATCCATCAGTGGCTCTAAACCCAGAAAATTTACGACAGTAATACTTAAGGCGCCACTGACCACATGACTGGGAAATCTTCTGTTGGGAACATTTTACCTTGTAAGGTTGGTGTTGCCGATCATCATTTAAAGTTTAGTGGCTACGTGGTACACTTAAGTTAGTGTCTGTTTGATTTAGTTTTTTACAAGTGTCTTTATCATTTATGAGGTAAGTAATGGATAAAAGTTTTGTCTCGACTTGCAAAAAAGGGTTTTTGAAACAACATATTGGGGGGTTTCCCAAACTGGCACTTAGTTGAAACACTGATCTTACAAAAATGTGATGCTGGGTTCTAATTTGACATGCAACTTGTTTATAAGGTGGTGTTATATGCCTATATTCTTAACATAAGCAGGCACGTTACATCATTATACATTTTTCAACATATGAAAGTTTGTTGAACTCTAATATCAAATATAAATTTATATAGCAAGTAGCATTATTTACAAACAGACTGATAAGATTTTTTCTTTAAAGTAGATATAATACATGGGATTGACCATAAAATCTCAGTCTGTTTTTTTTTTTAACTTGAAGTTTTTATCTTTCTCCTCTTTGCTCTGATGTTAATCCTCCTTGACCAAAGGTGGGGTAACTCTTTAGCCCAAATCCTTGGCAATCATAACATCTACACCAAATATTTTCACAAAGCCGTTAAATAAAATGAATAAATAAATAAATAAAAATAAATTTGGAAATTAAATAGGTTGCATGGCTAGATAAAAGGTAGAAGAACTCACTTCCATCGCTCAAATATATTACCATTCTTTTTATTCTTTCCTGTCCCCTGTCAATGTTTAGGTATGATCAGCGTCAAGAGTGAAAGAGAAAAAGTGTAAAAATCACAAACAATTAGATACAAATAATTTTGCAACATTTATTATTAAATAATATAAATGTATGTTGTATTATTTTTCTCATCTAAGGGTTCAAGGATAACTTACCATCACATTTTTTTTTTAGGTTTTCATATTTTACATTGTGTACGCCAAACATAATTTTTTGAGAAATATCATAAAAATAAAAGTTAAGACAAATATATTTTTCCCTTTCTCAAAATTAAAAATATGTCCTATAAGTATAACCACTCAGAAATGGGTTTTACACTTAAGTTCAAGATCAACTCTTTAAATAAATCTTATATTAAAGGCCAGAGGGAATATATGAAAAACACAAGATGAGGCTCGTGTCCACAAAATTAGTTATTATGCATGCATATGAAATTTACTGAAAAGAAATTTTTTAATAATTTAATCAAGAGTAAAATATTCTAACAACCCATTTGTTTTGTCTTAATTACACAGACCTCCCCTCTATTTTAAGTAAATTCCCTTATTTGTCTTATGAATGGCCATAATATTTTTAACCCCCTATGTTCTTTTGAATCTCTGTATTTATCTTGTAAATATATTTATTTATTTTGTGAATGCCCCTTATTTGTCTTCTGAATGACCAAAATGTTCTTGTTAACTCCATGATTTCTTTTTTATTCCTTTATTTGTCTTGTAAATGCCCTTATTTGTTTTGTAAATGCTCTTATGAAAAAATAAAATAAGGGCATTATTGTCTTTTCTCCTACTAAACTTAATTTCATTTTGACTTAAGGAGTTATGTTGCAGTGTAGTTTCAAGATCTTTTGGGATTAATTAACTGAAATTAAGTCTCTTTCATAGGGGGCTAAATAAAATTTTCCCAAATTTTAAATTTTTATAATCGTATTAATCAATATGTGCTTGTAATAAAGAGTTATTGTCTCATTAAAAAGTAATTGAAGGAGTATTTTCTTCCCCATGTGCAAAAGAAGTCAGAGAGAAAGTTGGTGCCGACACCAAATATATTTGTAAACAGCAATATTTTGACATGACAAATTATAGATGAGCAGGTGAAATATGTCTAATTTAAACACAATACGACCCAGTTATTTTTTTAATTGGATGAAATGTTTGGTTCATTAGTGAAATCGAGAAATATATTTTGACATTAGAATTATCGGTTAAGTCGTATACAAGGTTATGAAATATTTTTTCAATAATAATTAATATTTTAAACTAACTTTTGACGTTTTTAGCATCATAACTACGTATTTTCTTAATAGCATTAAGTATTTTAAAGTAATTTTTTATGTAATTTTACTTCTAAAATATTTTTTTGGTAGCAACAGGCACCCTAAATTTAGAATAATGAGTGTTGCTGAAAAAAATATTTCAAGGTGCTCAATAAAAAAAATTATTTTAGGTTACTAGATAATATTAAAAAAATACTTAAAAATACAAGATGATGTTTTTTATAGTAATGAGCACCTTAAACTTATGTCACTGCTATTGAAAAATATTTTAAAGGGCTGAGTACACAAAAAAATATTTTAGATTATTGGGTATATTAAAAAAAATACTTTATAATATTTTATGCAGTTGGCCAGAGTGGGTTTTAATGATGAATGTGACCATATATGACAGTTAATTGTAGTTGCTTAAGGATGTGGTCACCGGTGCTTCTCAAGTTATCCCTAGTGTTTCAACTAACCAATCTGCAGATACTATGTTGAGGTCCCATCTTAGGATCAACATATCTAAGATACAGAATTAGAAGATTGTAAGTAGTGGGAAAGAGTGTTGGGTAAAAAAGTTGTACCCATGCCAAACCGATATGACTTACAATATGGTTTGATATTTGTTGTTTTGTAGGATATATACTTTCTTCTTGATTTACTGTGACATTGTTAAGCTAGACACCCGACATGGATGGATGTATGATTGATGTGTTAAGTGTGGCAGCAAATCTAAGTATGAGAATAACAAGCTCACGTGCATGATTTGTAAGAAGGTCCCTGCTGTGATTGAACCCAAGTAAAGTTTTGACCACTCCTTTGTGTTATTATTGTGTGAAGGTAGTTAATATTGTTATGGAACTTATTATTTAATTGCCAATGCACACGATCTAGGTTTAAGGTTCACTACACCGTTAGTGATGACACAGGGAAGGCATCAGTAGTGTTCTTTAATAAGTTTGCGGTTCAACTTACTGGGAATATTGCATTGGAGCTGAAAGTGAAGTTGGAAGAGGTATTGTTCACTATACTTTGGTTAGGATTACGACTTCCCTGATGAGTTGGATAACCTTATTGGCACTAAAATGCTTCTCAAGCTAAGGCTCAACAAATATAATATGGATTTTCCAAACTCCAACATCAGTATTTCGGCTTACACTCAGTGTAATGATCTTATGGATCAATTTAATAAGGCTCGTGCTGAGGTTTGTAATCTCATTCAAATGGAGAATATTGTGTTATTTCTGTGTTGTTTTATTTTAAGTAACAAATATGATATTCTTGTATCAGGTTGAAGACACTAACGTGTCCATTGATCCAGATGTATGGTGGATGTTTTTTTGCGTGTTTTTACAATAGGAACATGGATGTCAAATAATGGACGCCCCTGACTCTAATACTCCTCCTCCTCCTTTAGTCACTCTTACCTCTTTGCCTGCATCAAAGGATCCTACAAGTCCAGGCCTAAAAGATTTGATAATCTCGCAGGTGGTGCCTAAGACAATCACCAAAGGGAAGAGGAAGAAGACTTGGAAGAAGGTCACTGTTATGGGTGAGAAGGGAGGTCCATTTGTCATATCATCACCAAGCTGACTCCAAAGCCTATAAAGACCATTATGAAGGAGAAGCTTTAAGCACTAGGCAGAGGGGTTATTTATTGCATAAGTGTTTTATGAGTTATATTATGTTTAGTTGTTAGTGGTTTAAGTAATGTTGCAGATGTTTTTGGTTAAGTTAAAGGGGCATATGTTGTTTTTGGGGAAAGGAAGGTGGCTTTTCGCTATATAGTTGGGGTGGCCCTATAATGAAGAATGGAAAGATGTAAGATATGCTTTGTTGAACATGTTATGTAATATTTTGGTTGACGTTAATGGTAATGGATACGTTTGGTGTTGTGTGAGAAATTCATATGTGTGGTATTTAATATGTATGAGTTACAATGTCATGTAGACAACATCCAGTATTAACAAACTGATATGACATACTTGGATATATATTGGAATAACACCACTTATTTAGGCAAGTGTGAATCCTCATATTACCTCAATTTTTAGTGGCCAACTCAGCAATGGTAGGTAAGACATGTTATAGTGTGGTTTTGTTTGTTATACGTCATGCTTATCATGTTGAAAGGCTGATCAAAGGTCTTAACAGATTGGTTTATTCCAATCTATTAGTTAAGGCATACTTGAAAATAACTTCTAAGAATATTTACATTGCCAACACATTAAGGTATGAATAATGAATCATATGATAGATGGTAGGACTTCAAAGGTTGATAGATTAGGGCGGTTATAGGACGTGTCCTATGGTATAACTGTGCCAGCTATGCATTAAATGCACGATATTTTGATATGGAGGGCGAGAAAATGAAATTTATCATAAGAACCAGTTGAGGTTCACATTATAAGAAATAGCATGTGAGGTGAGTTTGCTATCATAGTTTTGTTCCTCTTCCACCTTTACCAACTATGAAGGTACAAAAAATCTACTGCCGACGGTATTAAGTGTTAAACTCAATCTACTGAATGATTTAATCTCATGCAGGTACATTAGTGAATGCAAAGGGGCAGCTTTGATGTCCGCAACCTCACATATATTAGCATAAGACTGGATCTGTTGAAATTATGAGGGAAAAGGGGAAGCAGGTTTCTCCAAATGATGAGAACTTTCTTCATACTCAGGCTGAAATTGTTCTATTCCATGAAAGTGGTGATTGAGTAACACAGAAGAGGAGGAGGACCATCCTTAGTGATGTCACAAA
This sequence comes from Albizia julibrissin, assembly GCA_037074505.1. Classification (NCBI taxonomy): domain Eukaryota; kingdom Viridiplantae; phylum Streptophyta; class Magnoliopsida; order Fabales; family Fabaceae; genus Albizia; species Albizia julibrissin. Next base: position 18,106,747 of record CM073486.1, on the reverse strand, counting down.
TCTTGCAACTACTCTATGCCACAGATTTGATGACGTTGATGCACTTCAAGGTTAGTCATATGTTTGTCTGTCTTAGTAGCAAATATACATGAAAAAATGTACCCCTTACTGTGGTATTGAACATAAAATGTCCTCGTTATAAGCAAAACCAATGCCGCCAATGATTTCTTCAGGCCCACTAGTGCCAGGTTGTCTGTTGTTCAGATCATGGCGCAATTGTCCTAAAGAAGGCACCAATTGCTGGAAGAAGTGGAGGGGGAATATTGAAGAACGAAATTAATGTCAGTGGTTTTAGTAGTGTGGAAAACCGATCAATTTAGTGCTGTGAAAATTTGATGCTGGGAATGAAGGAAGTTATAGTTAATTATTATTAAGGAGCCAACAGTTCCTATATTGAAGGTGTTGTTTGTGCATCTAGGTATGCAAATCATGTCTCAGACAGTTGTTCTATTTTTTATTGTAGTTTCATGAGGAGGAGTGCAAGGATATGTGCTGTGCAGAATTACTCAAAAGTGTTGGTTGGCACGGAAGGAAATCAAGACGAGCAAGTGTTATGTAACACAAGTTGGAAAATGCATATTGAGGGCAATGCAGGAGTAAGGAAGGACAGAAATGTAACACCTTAATTTCTAAAGCCTTTAGATTAATTTAAATATATAATGGTTTCAAACCTGAGATCAAAACAATTTAAATTCCCAATTTAAGACAAAGTTTAATCTTATATTTGTATAGGATTTTCAAAAACGTTTTAAAATAAATATGTATGGTCTAAATTTTAGTTTGTAAATTCATTATCTTTATCAGTTTAAAAATCTTTTATTTAAAATAACGGGCATTTTCTATCTATAGTTCGCGTGTGATGGTTAACTTATGGGTTTCTGGATACCAATACATTATCGAAAGTCTAGCGTACGGATTACAACGTATACAGTCTGCATCGCGAGTACTAGTACTACCATCGCTACTACTACTACTACTACTACTTATAAATATTTTACAGTCATCCAAAATAAAATGATAACCAACAGTCTATATTTTATTTGCCTCTTCTTCGTCCGTCTATATTACCTTCTTGCCCTTAGAACTGGACGCCTTTGCTGTATATCATTTGTTGAAAAAGGGGTGAGATTCAAAAGAATCTTAGTAGTACACAGATCACTCATATAATATGCAAATACTAAGCATGTAAAACAAATCATCAAACAGCACAATTTACAGAAATGCAGCACATAAAAGAGCCTAACCGGTCCCATATCATAGACTCACAGCGCTTGAGATTCACAATCTGGATGCCCAGGGCCTCTGCCCCATACAAGGTATAGTCACGGGCTTTCTGCCTCAAACCTACCTGGCTTAAGACGCCCCCGGGTAACTCCCGGTGTAACTTGTACTTACGGGTCTTACCGCCTATGGACTATCTGTCCCATACATATACAGATGATATGGTACACATACATGGCATCACATATGATATAAGAGATAATGTACTACCTGACAGTCTTTCCAAATTTGGTTCCTGTTCTCAGTCTCTTAGGCGTCCCGGGCAAATGTCAAATCCTATAATTTATAATTTACGGATGGGCGAATTATTACTTATTCCAAAATAATTTAAGACACTTTGGTAGGTTATCATTATAGCTAATACCTTAAATCCAATAGGTATTTAATGGACTCATACCAACTCTAAGTATTTAATTTGACCCTTAGAGTCCCAATTATATAAAAAATACCCTTACTTTTTATTTTTTCACTATTACTCAATTTTGTCAGAATTTTCAATAATCTTTGAAAATTCATATCTTGGCCTAGAAATATCCAATTAAGGTGGTTCTAAATTATATGTGTCACTTATAAAGTATATTTTAATATAAAAATACTTTTAACTACCACCTATCCATGAATAATTCCCAGTTTTAAATGTTTCTCGCACTGCCAGAAAATATTTCCAGTTTCAATAGCTTAACTTCTAAAATTCATAACTAAATATCTAGAACTCCAAATGGTATGGTTAAAAATCATATATGATCCTTTTTAAATATATTTTCAGGGAAAAATATTAAAATTTATAAATTATAGCTACAAAATTTCCATAATTTCGTCAAACCTCGTCTGTACCATAAAACGTTCCAGATTCATCATCTAACTTTAAAAATTCATATCTCACTTTTTATAAACCCAAATGATACATATTATATAAAAAATTAAAGCTTAAGATGTCTACTTTCCTTCTGGAAACTTTCATAATTTTCTGACCAGGTTTGGTTACCGAAATTTATTTTACAACCAATATGATTTCAGAGAAACTAACCGAACAACAACTCCTCTTATTTTCTAAAAATTCTAGACTTATATATAATCATCCAAAAATCAAAACCACATGTATTCCCACATAATTTTCGTGTAGAATTGATTGGAAACCTCAAATTTGACAAATTCTCATTCCTTCTTCATGCACTATTTTTGCCAAAACAAAACCTCACAAGACAATAATTCATTATACTAGGTTTTTATGCTTCCCAAACTACCCAAAAATAGCCTCAAATTAACTACAAAAAGTTAAGAATATGCAAAGAGAACTCACCTATATTATGATATAGAATTGTATGTAGAATTTGTAATCACTTCTTCCTTCCTCTGGTAGCACCGATCACTCTTACGTATCTCTCATTCTCTATTATGTGTCTCTTGCTCTCTCTCTTTTTCACTCACTCTCTCTTTTCTTTCTTTTTGGATATTGGCTGAAGAGAATGGAAAATGAGGAGTGTGTGTGTGTTCGTGTGATTAAGAGAATGAGAGAGAGTGTTGTTTTTTTTTAATTATTAAAAAATGTGTATGTGTGTGCCATGTGGGTAGTGTGTGTGTTATTTAATTATATGATTGTGTGTGTGTGTATTGCGTGTGATGTGTGGGAAGAGGGTGTGTGTGTTTTGTTTTAATATAATATATATATAGGTATATTTTTATCCTATTAATTACACACACTATGTATTAATTTTTCTCTTTGTCTAATTTAAGATTCCTTATATTTCATAGGTTTCATAATTTAGCTTACTATCTAACTCCCATAAATTAATCCTTAGCCTTTGAATAAATTTTGGTATGTTACAAGAAAAGTCCAGACCACCACATCAACTTTGTCCGTGGAGTTGTATAGGAATATTGAGTTCTCGTATGATTCCAATGACAATTCAGACAGTGCTGAAAGTGGAGGTCATTCTGGGGGATATGAAGGTCAGTGATTAGAATGTTGTTACATATATTGTCAATTTCTTGTATGTGTTGTTAATATTCCAAAATCATTCAAAGTACAAACTAGTATACTTTAGGTAGCGTTATCAGTGACAAGGATTAAGAATTTTATTAATAGATTAAATTCACTAATTTAAAATATACTATCAAGGTGCTACTATATATGAACATATAGTTTCGACATAATTACTAATGATGGATGTGAAGGTTAGTGATTACAATGTTGTCACATGTATTGTCAAATTCTTATATGTGTCATTAATATTTCCTTATGCCAAATGGAGATATGCATGGCACCAATGTGGAATCAGAGATGATAGATGATGATGGGTCCCAACACACACCCAATGAGCCAGACAAAATTGGTGAGTACTTAAAATTGTTTACTCTATTCACCTATACATTTATGTGAATGCAATTGACTTGATATTATTGTAGGCTATTTGGATGAAGGTGATCAAGTATATGTTAGATATGATTAGTTTTGATGATGTCAAATATAGATGAGCAAAAAGTTTACATAAAATAATTATCTCCTACATTGACTAACTACTATATTTAATGTGAAATATCTTGTAGGTTAATCAAGTAAAGAAATAGGAAGATTGAAGATAGTCAAAAAAATAAAGAAGTTATTTAATTAGGTTATAGAGAATGATCTTGTAGATTAATCTAGAAGAAAGAGTTTGAAGAAAGAAAAACTTGTAAGAACTAATGAGAATATCAAGATTCAAACTCTTAGAAGTGATACTGGAGGTTGGAATGGGTCAATACGAAGCTGAAATAACTTATATGGAAGTTATGGCAGCTCCAAAGGTGATCACTTGAGTGATGCACCCCTGCCATTTTTTGGTCTAGTGATGACCCAGGATCACTCGAGTGATGAATAGCACTCTGATGTGCTATGTTTTTTTTAGCATGAGTGAGGTTTAGTAATTCAGTCATATCTCCCAAACCACAACTCTAATTGAAATGAAACTTATTTTATATGAAACTAGACTTCCAATGTGTCACTTTAACATAAATATCAAGTTAAAAGGAGCTCAGATGAAAGTGATATGAATTTTGAAAGATGACACTGATTATCAGCATTGTATTTCTGAAAGAGTTCAGTATTTTGAACATATCTTTCAAACCACAAATATGATTGAGGTAAAAACTGATTCATATGAAACTAAACTCTCAATGAGACACAAAGACACCAAGATCAAGCTCAAAGGAGTTCATATGAAAGAGATATTAAATTCAAAAGTTGACACCGGCATTTCTTAAGCCAGTTCAGAATAGGTTCAGTAATTTGGATGTACCTCAAAAAATACACATCCAATTGAAATGAAACTTATTACATATAAAACTAAACTCCAAAAGAATTTCAACAACGTTAAGATCATGGTCAACTAAGAACAACTGGAAGAGATATGAACTTCGGAAATTCACTGTAATATCCTAAAACTTACTCAAGGGTTATATGAAATAAAAAGCAAGAGCAAAAGAAGGAAATGAGTGTCTTTAAAATATATTATCACTCTCATTTGTATTATTTAGCTGTCCCACTAACCACAATTGAGTGCAAGATTGGACCAACAACTTCCATTGAATAATACAAAGCAAACACACGCACACAGACTTGGTTAAAAAAAAACATACACCTACCATATGACCCATGCATATATATTATGAACTAGCCACTCATTTCCCACAATCATTACTTCACCACTTAGCATATGGCAACCTAACGCACTAACCATTAATAATTAACAATACCTTACCATTTGATAAAATGGACGACAACACACATATATATATTATGAACTAGCCACTCATTTCCCACAATCATTACTTCACCACTTAGCATATGGCAACCTAACGCACTAACCATTAATAATTAACAATACCCTACCATTTGATCAAATGGACGACAACACGCATATATATATATATTATGAACTAGCCACTCAATTCCTACAATCATTACTTCACCACTTAGCATATGGCAACCTAGCACACTAACCATTAATAATTAACAATACCCTACCATTTGATCAAATGGACGACAACACCTGTACACTCTTCACATAATTCTCAGTTTATTTGGCCACACACTCCATCAGTTCTTGCGCATGATAACCTAATGCCATTAGTGCTTAATTGTTAAATATATCTCATTCTCTCATCTCGCTTAGTCTACCAAGACACAAAGAAGAGTTAGAAAAATAGAAAACATAGAGAAAGGGAGTGAGGGATGTGAGAGAGAGAGATTTGAGTAGTGAAGGAAGACGAAGGTGTTATTGGAGAACAGGAAGAAGGAGTTGTCAAGTACTACAATAGGAAATCTTTGAATATTGTTTAGGTGAGTCTTCCCTATCTCTTTATGTTATTATCCAGGTGATTTAGGTTATTCATGAAGAATTACAACTACTAGGAGTTGTGTGATTATGAAAATAAGTCGCTATCATTTTTGGTTAGAAACAGTGTGTATATATAAGGAGTAATAATTTAGTAAATTTGATATCACCAATAGATTCTACACTAAAAATGGTGTGGGGATACATGTGGTTATAATTTTTGGATGATTGTGTATAAGTCTAGAATTTTTAGAATTTAGAGGAGATGTTGTTCTGTTAGTTTCTTTGGAATCAGTTTTGTTGTAAAATGAATTTCATTCGTCAAACCTAACCCAAAATTCATGAAATTTTTCAGAATTAAAATAAACATGATAAGCTTTAAATTGATATATAATATGTACCATTTGGGTATGTAAATTGTGAGATATGAATTTTTGAACTTATATGTTGAATCTGGAACGTTTTCTGGTACAAATAGTGTTTGAAAAAATTCTGGAAATTTTTTTTCTGTAGTTTATTGATGCTAATATTTTTACATGAAAATATACTTAAAGAGGGTTACATAGGATTTTAAAACATTCTATTTGAAGTTCTAGAGATTTAGTTATGAATTTTAGAAGTTAGTCTATTAAAGCTGGAAATATTTTCTGGCAGTTTGGGAAAACCTTAGAAATGGGAATGATTTGTGAATAAGTGACAGTGGAACGTATTTTTCTCCTAAAATAGACTTAATAAGTGACACATATAATTTGAAACTACCTTAATTGGATAGTCCTAGTTCAATATATGAATTTTCAAAGATTATTAAAATTTTTTTCAGATTTGGATATTAGTGCAAAAATAAGAAGTAATGGTATTTTTATAATAATTGGGATTCTAAAAGTCAAGTTAAATACTTAGAGTTAGGTGTAGGCTCATTAAATACCCATTGGGCCTAATGTATTAACTATAATGATAACCTACCAAAGTGTCTAGAAATACTAAATATTTGGAACAAGTAATAATCACTACAAAAAAATATCAGATTAGCGACGGAATGGAAATTCCGTCGCTAATCCGTCCCTAATCCCTCACAAATTCCATCACTAAAATTAGCGATGGAATTTAGAGACATAATTTTTCCGTCTCTAAATTAGCGACGGAATTACATTCCGTCATTAAATTTCGTCACTAATTTCTGTCACTAAATATTAGCGACAGAATTTAGAGACAGAATTTTTTCGTCACTAACTAGAGACAAAATTTCCGTCACTGAATTCAGTCACTAAATATTAGCGACAAAATTTAGAGACGTAATTTTTCCGTCGCTAATTAGAGACGGATTAGCGACGGAATTACATTCCATCTCTAAATTCCGTCACTAATTTTTGTCACTAAAAATTAGAGATATAATTTAGAGACATAATTTTTCCGTCTCTAATTAGTGACGGACCTTCCGTCGCTAATTCCGTCTCTAATAGCTAAATTTTTTTAATAATTCGGTGTTGTTTTCCAAAATTATAATTTTTTAAATAATTTAATTTTTAAATTATTTTAAATTTATAATATAATATTAAAATAAATAATTAAAAATATTAATTCATATTTATTTTTGAAATTAAAATTAAAATATAATATATTTGATTTTTTAATAATATATTATATACAAATAAAATGCCAATTTTATAAATACAAACAAAAAGATAAAATAAAAAATAAAAATAAAATAAAAAATATATTAATAATAAAAATTTAGGTAGAATATTTACATAAAATAAAATAAGAACACTAAATTAAAATATTCAATAATATATAAAATTTTGTATTTCTATTTTTGTTTGGAAGCGAGATATGTATGTATGTATGTAAGTATGTGTGAATATCTGTGTATGTGTCTATATATATATATTTATATATAATTTTGCATTTAACTTTCACATGTTCTTTTTAGCTCAACTGACAAAGGCACTAGCACACGCGTGAAAGTTCATGGCTTTAAATTCTAACTTGGTCACAAATTGCAACCAATTTGTGACACGTGGCACGCTGTGGAGGATGACACATGGTGGCTTACCGGAACATGTGGCGGCCGGAGGCAAGGTGGCGGTGGCTGACTAGTACACATGGCAGCCGCCGACGAGGGACATGTGAAGGCTCGTGTTGTAGACATATGGCAATTTAAATTATATATAAAAAAATATTTAGCGACGGATTAGAGACCGAAAATTCTGTCACTAATTAGAGACGGAATTTTTCGTCGCTAATTAGTCAATTCCGTCTCTAATTAGCAACGGAATTCAAAATTCCGTCACTAATCAATTAGTAATGGTCTTTTTAGCGATGGAACAAATTCCGTCGCTAATATAGTTCCATAGCTAATCCATAGCTAATTTCCGTCTCTAAATTGATTAGTGACGGAAATTTCACCGTTAATTCGCTATTTTTTTGTAGTGAATTCGCCGTCCGTGAATAATAAATTATAGGATTTGACATTTGCCCGGATGCCTAAGAGATTGAGAACAGGAACCAAATTTGAAAGACCGTCAGGTAGTACCGTATCTCTTATATCATATTTGATGCTATGAATGTGTACCATATAATCTATATATATGCGGGACAGGTAGTCCATAGGCGGTAAGACCTGTAAGTACAAGTTGTACTAGGAGTTACCCAGGGGCGTCTTGAGCTAGGAAGTCTTGAGACAGAAAGCCCGTTACTGTACCTTGTATGGGGCAGAGGTCCTGGGCAGCCAGATTGTGAATCTCAAGCGTTGTGAGTTTTGATAAGGGACTGGTTAAGCCCTTTTTATTTGCTGCATTTTCGTAAGTGGTATTGTTTGATGATTTGTTTTACATGCTTAGTATTTTGCATATTATATGAGTGATCTGTGTACTACTGAGATTCTTTTGAATCTCACCCCTTTTTCAACAAATGACATATAGTAAAGGCGTCTAACTTTAAGGGCAAGAAGGTAATATAGATGGATGAAGAAAATGTGGATTAATTATAGACTATTTGGTTATCATTTTATTTTAGATGACTGAAAAATATTTTATAACTACTAGAAGTAGTGGTAGTAGTACTAGTACCTGTGACATAGACTGTATAAGTTGTAATCAGTACGCTAAACTTTCGGTATTGCGCTAGTATCCAAAAGCGATATTTGAACTAAAATCGGGTAATCAACCACCAAAAGCCTATAAGTTAACCACCACTACGCGGGCTATGAATAAAGAATGCTCTGCATTTTGAATAAATGATTTCGAAACTGATGAAAATAATGAATTTACAAACTAGAATGAGACCATACATATTTATTCTGAAAAGTTTTTGAAAACCCTACACAAATACAAGATTGAACCCTACTTAAAGTTGGGATTTTAAAATTGTTATAGTCTCAGGTTTGAAATCATTATACATTAAACTCATCTAAAGACTTGGAAAATTAAGGTGTTACATTCACAGTCGTACAAAGACGTTGTAAGATGTTGCTCCAGACCAACTGTTATGTATGTGATCGAAACTTTTAGAATACAATGAATTTGGAGCTGATTATTTTTGCATTAGAAAGAATACTTGAAGAGATTTCTGGGGATAGGTCATTTGAAAAATTTAGAGTTATATTAAAAAAGATACCTATGTTCTGAAAGTCACTCGTCAATATTCTGAAGCTGTACAAGATCACTCGAGTGATTCAGCGTTGCTCGCAGGAATTTGCAAGTGACTCGCACTTTTTTGGAAGTTGGAGAAAATTAATTGAGTGATGACTTGTGCACTCGAGTGATTTAGCGTCACTCGTAGGAATTTTGAGAGTAACTCGCAAAGGTTCTGAGAGTTAAAGCAGATCACTCAAGTGATGGTTTTGAGCACTCGAGTGATACACTCAAGATCACTTGAGTGAATTGGTTATCACTCGAGTGATGGTGCAAAGTTTCAGTGAGGCACTTTTAGAGGAACCAAGAGTGATGTGATCTTAACATGAGATCACTCGAGTGATCTGAGATCACTCGAGTGATCTGAGATCACTCACAAACATGTGCAAGTGATTCATAAAATCACTTGAGTCATACTGAAATATTCTCCAAACAATAAAACATCACTCGAGTTATATTTCATGCACTCGAGTGATACTGTTCACAAAATTTTTATTCACCGTCTCAGATTTTTTGATAATCTTGCAAACTCATTTAAACCTTGATTATATTGATTCTAATAATTCCTAATCATCACTAATCAAGTTGACATGAGGATTATAGGTGATTGAACTTGGATTAGAGCTCAACGACCAAAACGTAATTTGTGTCAAAAACTCCAACGATCATATTTCTATAAAGCGACAAAATCACAACGGGAATATGAATGTGCCTAACGATACTTCAACATCTCCAATGATTATCATATCTACATCAACTATAAATTAAAAAGCATTCAAAGTCGAAGACATAAGCTTGCACCTTCAATGTCAAAATGCCAACACTCTGACGTTTATCTCATTTTCTCTCTGTTTTCTCAGTGATCATATAATTTATCATAGAGAGTGAGATTATTTGTAATGTACTTTAGTGTTCATCTTATTCACTTCTGAGAGAGAAGATTGATTACAAGTCTCACAAGTTCCAACTCTCACAATTGCATATGACATATTTAACAACTGGTTGTGCTATTTTGACAATTTCATGAGTCATTTTAACAATTTCTTTTTCATACCTGAAGAAGATTACAAGTTTCAAAATTTCTAACTCTCACAACTATATTTGATAATTTTAACAACTGATTTTGCCAATTTTGACAACTCCATTTCCCTTCCCGGAGGAGTTTTAATTTCATATTTCACAAGTATATGCGCAAATTTTGACAAATACATATGCCATTTTTTTACAATTGTTTATGCCTAATTTGACAAGTGGATGAACTATTTTGACGAGTTTATTTCCTTCCTCGAAGTACTTGCCATCTTTCATGAGAATCTGCAACATATACTTTGTATTAATAACTGTCGCAACTATATTAATAACTAAAACTGTATGTATTAACAACAATTTTTTATCTCATATCAATGTTTTGCAAGTAAAAAAAAAACTTCATCACATTTAACCATTCCCACTTAAAACAGAGCAATCCCTCTGTTACCTTGCCAAAAATCATAGTACAATTTTATTAACAATACCCAACCACGCTAAAACCCAAACTTCAATAGTGAAAATTATATCTCTAACAAAATCTTAGCACTATTTGTGACACCCTTCCTTACAATATCTCACCGACTCTTAGTTCCATTAATCAGAGTAAGCAAGCGATTACTTTAATAAACTAAAAGCCGTTCTCTTTATTTACACTAGAGCGATTCTCTGCTTTAACAACAGTCATTCATTCATTCTTATACATACACACAAAATATGCATGAGCAAATGTAAATCAATTACATTTACACAATGTAGTGCCCCGCACTACGGTATTTTCTTCACTTCACATCTCCATATCTCCTCCGTGCATACTCTCATGCATCCTTCAACCTGTCTAAAATGGTTGTTTGGGAGGAGTGAGATTCAAAAGAATCTCAGTAGTAAACATTACCACTATGCATGCAAGATATATATGAATGTATGACATGCTTGCATGCCTACACTATTTCATGCCAACATAATGACATGCTGCATGCTCAATGTTATGACATACATATGGCCATTGCATAAATATAACAGAGCTTCAACCAATCATACATGTTTCACACAAATAGGCAAAACAGTCACATAATCAATGCAAAAACATACATATCACATACATGCAGGCAAGGTAAGTTCACTACCTGTCAGACTTCACGTCCGTCCTCAATCCTTCGTTCTTGCTCCGGTTCAGGCACGTCCATTCATCAAGTTCTAGAATTCCCAAACATAGCATACATGAGTCACTACTCATCCTTATAACATTCTAGACTCGTATTAGTTGATAACTTAGCCCAATTATACTAAATTACCAAAATGCCCCTGGAAGCCCTGCCCAACTGTACTTTTACATAAATTATGACATGGGTCAATCCTATACAATTTCACGTGTAGAATCCATTTATGATTTCTGATCAGTCAAATTCAGGCTCGAATAATGAAAATACCCTTAATAGCCCTTACTTAGAGCTTAAAGGGGTAATTCGGTCATTTCACACCCCATGCCTTTTCTCACTTCGTCATCACCATGAACCCTACACAATTTGCTCTTCTGAAATCAATGGAATCATCCAGTCAATGAAATTCTAACTCATGGATCATGCCCCGAGCATGACAGCCAATATAGAGTTCTCAGAAGAGTTGTGTCGGTTCCTCTTTTTTTTTACTTAATACCCTCCTTTCTACTTATACTTACATGATTAGCAGTTTAGACATCCATTGGACATCGTTTCAGCCTCCAAAACACTGATAGAATGAGAGATGAACAATACCCTACTCTCAAAATACTCATCCAAACGACAAACCGAAATGGTAGAAAGGAAGTTTAAGCTTACCTCTACGCTTTTCTGAATTCGGTTTGGAATTCCGGTGACGTTCCGGCTAGCAAGACGGCACCAACCATCTCCAAACGAAAATTTGAAACCATAGAATCAAAGCTCGGGATGAGTAGAGTAATGTTTATACTGGGTACTTTGAGAGAAAACGCTTTTTCGGTAGAGTTTCGGCTATTACAAGTTTTCTCTCTCTTCTCTCTCTCTTCCATTCTCTTTCTTTCTCGTTCTCATCTGTTCTCTTTCTCGTTTCCTTTTAATTCTAACTGCACGAGAAAGAATAAGGATTGATGATGAAAGGTGATGATTAATTAAAATCATCCAGGTGGCCTTTACTCAATTAGTCCACCTATCTCATTTCTTGAATAGCAAGTTTCCTTTCTCTTTTCCTTCATCATTTCACCAATATTAATGAGAATTAAGAGAGTATATTTCACTCTCAACTATCCTATTATACTACCCCAAGTAGTCAACTAAAGCTTTAAGTTTTTCCTCTTATTGACTTTACTTGATAATAATTCATCCGCTTGGGCTTATTAATCATCAAGTAGTCATTTCCCTCCTTTTAATTCCCATCCAACTCAAATCATTGGGAATATTAGGGAAAAACCATCATTTCTCATCTTATGGCAAAAATTATCATTTTGCCCTCACTTTTTATTTCCTTTTTAATATCCAAAGATATTAAGGAATTTTAGAAAAACAACATTCCTTACTTGAACATTTGCTAAACCGGGGTCTAGCAGTCCACTTAATTCAAGCTAAACCTCAAGCCTTTAATCCCAAAATTTAGGGTATTACACTACTTACCTAGCTCCCAGCACATAATCCACTAATGAGCCCAAGCTTCACCTGCTGACCAACCATTCAATCTAAATGCAGCCAACATACAAAAAAAAAACAACAACAATCAAAATCAATGTTTATGCTCTAAAATAGTAGATGAAAGCTTCAACGCCCTTCTCTAGATGCAATCTTCAGCTAGACCGACTTCGCCCTTCTTTGAGATCCTTACCGACAGTTCAGAGTGACAAAAATTTCAGGGATTTCTTCTCAAGTGCTCGACTTCTCAAGATGTGATCTTTAGCCATGCCGAGTTCGGCGTTCTTCGCTATCCTTACCCAAAGTTTAGAGGCACGACGCTGTCAAGGGTTTGTGCTCAAATGCGCAACTTTGGCCATCTTCTCCCAACACTCTATTTTAAGTTACTAAGGGCAACATAGTCATTTTATATTCCCATTTAATCACATTTCAGTCCCTAGGGACCTTTTTGGTAGAAGAATATGGAGTGGGATTTTTTTGTAGCTTTTTTGGGTCCTTAGGACTTGTCAGTGATTTTCCCTTGTTTGTTTGTCTGATATAGAGCTATCTGGATTGAGTTTTGAGAATGAATGAAATCATCTGATTTTGCTAAAAACGTACGTAAACGTTACATCTCTTAGAAATAGGGTCAGATTACCACAATCAATTAATAATTCTAGCCTAACTGGCCTCATTAATATCTTGTTAAATGCCTATTTCCTTCTAGTTATAGGATTCAGATTGTTCATTGAAATTTTATTTGAACCATTTATATCATTATATATATTATCGTTATCAAACTCGCGTGTTGACTCAATGAATTAATGTTTTTAGATTTTTAGCTTATAAAATTATGTCGAGTCATTTTTAAACTCATATTAGTTATAATATACTATAAAAAAATAATTAATTAGAAACCTAATTTTGTAATAGAATTTCTTCATTAATTAAGTAGTGTAGCCTCTTTGACGATGTAATCATACAATTTCATTACTAAATTCTATCGCTAATCCACTTATCAAAATTTTAATAAGTGGATTTGGTGATATTACCTGTTAATTCTCCATATCACTTCTTCTTTTTACGTGTTATCTCACTTATCAATATCCATGATTTTATGTTTATTTTAAAGGTGATATTACGCTCTGAGATCAGCGTCAAATTAAATCAAAGTAATTTATTTATTATTTATTTTTCGGCCAACAAAGTAATTTATTGCATTTATGAGATATTTCTCAATTTTTTTGACCTGAAGAGATATTTTTTTAATTTATTACATATGATATGGTTGTATGTCAGACATATGATATGTTTTGCTTTATATATATATATATATATATATATATATATATATATATATATATATATATATATATATATATATTTGTTTGTGTGTGTATAACTATTCAGATTCTACAAATATAATTAATTTAGATATTCTAGATCATACGTGCGTGTTAAGTTTTTTATTTGATATTTATTTTATATTAGATATAAAATAAATATGTTTTTAATTAATGTATAATTAATTATATTAGCTTTTCAATAAAAAAAATAGGTAAAAATATTTCTAATTAAATTTAGATTATTCCGGATAAAATATACATATTTTATAACTATAAATATCCTTAAAGATATGCAAAGAATATGGAGTTAAGAAGTACTATCAGTGATTTAGTATGCATTCCTTTAATTGGCAAAATTACGAAATCATTCATTGGTGCATGATTTTTCATGTGCCGCTCTGTTTTTAAGTATGATTTTTTCCATCTCTGAATCGATCAAAACCTAGTAGTAGCTAGGAACATAGATAATGACAAACCATACTTAAACACAGAGATCAAACAAGGATATATTAGATTAAACTAAACCTAATTTCCTCAAATTATAAAGGTCCCCAATCTAATTAATCACGCCATGGTGGAGCAATCCATGGGTTTGAACGAAACAGTCTTCTTCTTAACATCATAACCAACCAGAAAATTCGACTGAGCAATGTTGCCAAAGATGGAACCAGGAGGATAACCCTTGAAGGCGAAGCAAACGATGTCATCGGAGACCTGAACGAAGGTGTTGAAAATGCTTAACTTCAAATCTGCACCTCTGAAATGAACAGTAATGATGGGAGCTGCAAATGAGTTATCAGAAGGCAATTTATAGCAGAGATTCAATAGATCTTGATCAATCCTGACACGTTCCAGATTCATTTGTGATGCGACTTCAGATTCCAGATTCGAATACAGAACGGGGGGCAAAAGTGTCAATGTTGTTCCTGAGTCAATGATTATGTTTCCCTTTGA
The DNA here is from genome assembly GCA_037074505.1 of Albizia julibrissin. Classification (NCBI taxonomy): domain Eukaryota; kingdom Viridiplantae; phylum Streptophyta; class Magnoliopsida; order Fabales; family Fabaceae; genus Albizia; species Albizia julibrissin. The sequence goes on along the minus strand of CM073486.1, from coordinate 18,091,580 downwards.
GACTGGTCCACTTGCACCTTCATTCACATGCATGCAAATAAACCCTAATTAGTCATGAAAGAAAATATACCCCAGCAAATATATATAAAATAAACGTTGTTTTAAGGTAATATATGACAGCAGAAAACAAAACCAAAATAGATCTTGAATCAGCGTCTAATAAAAAGAAATAATAACAATAATAATAATGCATGAACAGTACGAGAGCATAAACTTCTTCACCTTCATGAATCCATGAATGCAATTAACCCTAACTAGTCTTTTCGTTTATATATGACCCCAAAAAAATAATAATAAACAAAAAACAGATGATAAATATATTTGGTATTCAGAACAATGAAAGTTTTCAAGAAAAATAAAATCAATAATGAATCAATGAATAAATGAATTATAATAGTAAATTTTGGAATTAATATTAACTGAAATATTGAACGTGTGTGTGAAAATGTCGTTAGAGGGTCATCACCAAATATATACAAATCTTGACTTAAAAAAAAAATCATTCTCATTTTAAAACTTCCACAATATTGAGAAAATGAATGATAAATAAAAATAAAAATGTCAAGATTGAATTGAATCACCTGGAGTAAATTCGACTCTCTTGTTGCCGACACTGATGCCTTCCAACACAAGGGAATAGAAAGTGGGTGTGTTTAAATTTCCATCAACTATAGGAGTAGAAACAGTGCCTGGACCAGAAACGACAGCGTTTTGGCCAAAACTCAACTTGCTGGAGTTTTTCTCAGAAGTAAGTGGGACTAAGCAGTACGAGAATTTCCCATCAATGGAAGAACCAATCTGTGAGACCAACGAAACAGAACCGCCTCCAAGTCCAACAATCCCAGACGTCATTTCATTAAAAGTCCCTTTGTTACTAAACCCACATCCAAACACGGTCTTAGGGAACGCCACTTGGCGGCCACTGGTTGAGCCAAGTGTAAGCGTCTCAATGGCCAAGTCACCATTAGAAAACGAGGTATCTGCATATCGAGCGTTGTACTTACAGACATTCGAAGCGTCACATGTGGTCTGTCCTACAGCTGATGTGCATTGCTGTGAATAGCAAGGAATGTTCTGGAAGGTTCTAGAATTCTTCGGGTTAAACATAGTGGCTGTTTGGTTGTAACAATCCTCACAGGGCTGACACTGAGTCCAAATAAGGTCACTGCCCGTGTCGGCGATCCCGAAGATTTGGAACGGCGGCGTGCCAACGGAATACGACATGACGTATTCGCCTCGGACGGAGACGATTTGCGATTCAACGACGTTGTTTAATAAGTGATCATCACGCGCTTGTGGGAAGAAATGGTTGGCACGGTGCACGGAACGGCGGATGGCGTCGTGGACGTGTTGGAACGGTGTCGTTTTGGGAGTGTATAGTGGTGACTTCGGTGAGTCACGGTGGATGAGTTCCACAGTGAAGCCTCCACGGCCGCCACCATTGGAGGAGGAGGCAGTAGCAGAGAGAGATATGGTGAGGAAGAAGGTGATGATAGTAAGGACAGAAAGAGTATTATAAGCAGTTGATGCCATGTTTGGTGTGTGTTAAAATGGATTTAGATGGAGAGGAAGGACCAAACGTTGATTATATATAGAAAAAATTACGACAAATTTCTTATATTCTGGGTTTTTTTAATTATACACGATCATGTGTGTCCTATTTTTTTTATATATGCTTATAACTAAATAACAGTAATTTAAAAATAGGACACATAGTAATTTGAAAAGAAGTTGACTTAAGTATTTTTCTAAAAAATATAAAAATAGAGTAAATCAAGGGTTCGAAATTAATTCTACAAATCAATTAACAGATTTTTGTTTCCTTTTTGTTTTACCGAAATGTTTATTTCCTTTTTCTTTAAACTGAATATTTCCTTTTTCAATATCCATAATTTTTTGTTTTTTGTTTTCCCTATGGGTGATATCATACCTTTTTTGGGCCATTCAAGGTGATATCACACTTTAATCAGCATTGAATCAAAGTAATTTATTACAATTGAGATATACTTCAATTTATTACATATGATATGTTTTGCTTTATATATATGTATATATATATTCTATAAAGCATAATTAGTGCATGATATGTTTTTATTTGATATAAAATAAATATATTTGTTTAGTTAATGCATAAATATATTATTTTTTCAATTAAAAATTTTTAAATAAAAGAGTAAGAAGGTGAAAAATTAATAAAGCTGTATATAAGGTCAAAATCCTTCGAATTAAAGTTATATTGTCTGGATAAAATGTGTATATATATAATAAATATATATATCCTTTAAGATATGCAAAGAATCTGGAGTTATGAAATACTATCAGTATGAATGTATGACCCGTTTAATTTGCAAATTTATGGAATCATTCATTGGTGCATGATTTTTCACGTGCCGTTCTGTTAGTGCATGATTATCGTAATAAATTATTACTTATTTAATTAAAAATTATTTCCTAATTGCCCTCTTTCATCGTTAAATTCACAGCACCTCACTATCTTGGCTCGTAATTCATAAAGTTTGAAATCCTATTCATTTTAACTCATTAGAGCAATAATATGGATAACTACTGGGAAAAAAACCAAATTGCACACAGAATACAACAATTTACAGAAAAAAAAACAAAATTTAAATTAGGTTCATTTTAATGGTCATTTTTTTCTTTTTTATTTGAACATGTGTATTCTTTTTGGATGCCTTGAATATAAAGAATTTTCGCTTCTTTTAATAAGTGTATTTCTCAATATTCAAAATTGTGTTTTGAGTGAAGCCATTACTTGTTTCAAAATCATGAGATTGTTTTTTTCCACCAGTAAGAAAAGAGATAATTTGAATCTTGCAAATCGGATATCACTATTTATGCACTTAATTATTAAGGCAGATTAGTAAGTATTTTGTTTTAATTTATAGTACGAAATTAGTAATAAGAAGTTGACTTTGTATTATTTTGTAAACCTTCGCTGACATTTTTGGGTTTGGTCACATTAATTATGGTTACGATAGATAATTTGGAAAGAAAAACTAAAATGGAAGGAAAAGCATGTATCTTTGTTGTCTTGTTAACATTATTTTAAAAAATAATATTTCCTGTCATAAATCTAAAATAGATTTGTGTCTAAAATTTGATTTATTGGGAAAAAAATAATGCTAGTTTAGTGATGAAAAAAAATACTACCAATTAGAATTTAGGGTTAAGGTATAAATTTGCCCTAAATTTTTTTTTTAGGTTCAATGTTATCCCGGAGCTAAAAGTGATAAAATAGAACAATATTGCCCCTTAGTGTTAAAAAGTTAATAGCCAATGTAAATTTTTTAACAGTAATAGGTAACATTCCTATATTTTAAAACTTCCTGTATGAGATTGAATTTGAAAAAACTTCTAAAATAATGTTGCTCTTCAATGAAGACTTTCAATCAAGTTAATTAACAATTATGATTGCGGTACCTAGAAAATTTGGAAAGAAAAACTGAAAAGGAAGGAAAAATAGATTGGATAATTTTTTGTCTTTTTGATATTACAAAAAGAATATTTTCTGCGACAAATCCAAAACAGAGTTGTATCTAAATTTTGGTTTATTGAGAAAAAAATTAAGCGATTTTAGAGATGGATAAAATACTACTAGCATGAAAGAATTTGGAGGTTTTTTTCTTGGCCGGAAAAAAATTTAGAGGTGGTAATATCTATGTTTGAGATTGAAAAAAAATATACATGATATATTCATACTAGTCATCCATTGGTGGGTAATTTTAAACGCCGTTATTGGGCTTATATATATGATATATTCCATTTGGTCATAAATACATGATAAAGTTGACTTTTTTTAGAAATATTAAGGATTTTAATTAAATTATTTTAAAATATATATATTTATCATTTTTTTCAAAATATTTTGCCAAACATATGAACTGATATATAATCTAATGATATAGAATATATGATATGATTAAATAACTTCTTTAGTTTCCTTAATTTCTCCAAAAAATATCAACTCTATCTTATATTTAGGACCAGAGGGAGTATTAGTTAACAATAATTTAATCAGAATCAAAATATTTATAGAGTGTTTAAGTGTAATTTAGATGGTGTATTTTTTTTATATTTTTTATTTTAATACAAAAATAAACACAAATTTCAAAAAAATTTGCCAACAAATTTTAAATTATTACTACATACAAATTTTTTTTTATAAAATAGTAACATCAAAATCTCTCAAATTATTTTTAGACTATCCAAATGAAATGCATATAGTATAAATATCCTTAAATATATGAAAAGAATCAGGAGTTATGATAATTAATGTAATTCGTTTTAATTTATGGTGTTTTATTGTTTTTTTAGGTCAATATTCGTTTTATGGTGTTTATTTGTAAGAATCAAATCAACGAGAGATGGTGATGTACTTTCAGCAAAAATTATGGGATAATTGGTGCATGAATTTCTAATAATAAATACCATTCTGTTTATAAACGTTACGTCTCTTTCGAAACAGGGTCAGATACTCAGATTATCATAATTAATTAATAGTGCTGGCCTAAATGGCCTTTGTAATATCCTCTTGTTAAATGCCTGTTTTCCCCTAGTTGTAGGATTCAGATTGTTCATTGAAAATTTTCTTGAGCCATTCATATTATACACACACACACACACACACACACACACACACATATCTTGATACGTTAAACTTTGTTTTTAAACAAAATATTTTTTTTTTAATCTTGGAAGAAATCGATGCAAAACAAAAATTGTCACGTAAAGCTAGTTTAAGGAGTAATCCTCTAATCTTCCCTACATGATATATTAAATGCTTGTTTGGGATGCGGATGTAGATTAAGCACCTCAAAAGTGATTTACTCTTTTACATACTTACCCCGTACACCGTAAATAATATTAAAAAGTTATTTTTGAAGGCTACAATCATCATTCCAAACAAATACTTAGAAGATAGATTGAGAAAGGAGCCAATGGAATATTTTATGTTCGCTGTGTTTTCTTGGTAACAATGCCTCCTATATGGACGCTATTTATAGGCCACCAACCACTATAATCATGCAGTAACAAAGATATAAAAGGGAACATAATTGCATTAACCACGAGAAGCTCCTCTCAAATTATTCATTGGGAAGGTTATTGTTTGATTAATTGGGACATTAAAGATAAACAATCTTGAGAGAATTTTAAGAGTGGGGCTTGTGAATATCCACTCATACAAAGTTTATAATAATTATTTGCTTTTGATAATTTATCTTAAATTAGTACGATTTTGATCTAAACCTAAAAGGAAAATCAAAGAGTAAGCTTTTCCAGACAGTGAACTTTTTGACAACAATTCGGTTTTTTTTAGTAGCTTTAGAGATGACACTGCTTGCCAATAACATAAAATGATATAAAATGGTTAAGTTGTATATAGCATACTCAAGTATTTTTTTCACTTGCACTTAATATTTTAAACTAAATTTTGGTGCCACATATTCAACAGCCTAATGTATTTTTTCATAATTCTAATAATACCTAGTATGCTAAACTAATTTTTGGTGTATCTAACACTGTAAAATATTGTTTTGGGGTATTTAATATCTTGCATTTAGGTTGCGCTCTTTGCTAAAAATAAAAATATTTTAAGAGTAAAATTTTATACAAACTTATTTTATGATACTTGGTGCTATATGAAAAATACTTTATAATGCTTAATGCACCAATTAATTTAAAATATTGATTGCTATTAAAAAAAATATTTTAATGTGCGGATCTTCTTAACCCTTTTTTTCCAGCATCTTAACCCTATCTAAAACAAACATTATTTCAAGAAAGTGACCAGATACATTCATCCTCAATACAAGCTCTTGGCAACATTTAAGTGAAACATTGTGTCTCTTTGTTACTACTATAGAAAAAACATTCAATGACAGTTATTATTGACTACAAATTACAGTTATGAACCGTCATATATGTGGGCGCTATATATACTCAGTGTAGATACATTATGGTTTCAAATCTTTATTTATTTTAGACCTATTATAACTAATGATTTGAAAGCTAGACCAGACGATCTAGACGGTCTGGCTATCGTCCGATGAGCTCAATGGCTCGTTCCACAAGGATAGGCCGTTCCTGTGGTCAGGCCATTTTGAGTTGCTCAAAACCAGCGTTTGAGCTAGAAATTGGAGTTAACCCAGGAGCCGGAATGGATCTAGCAAAAACGGATGGCCTGAAAAATGAAAAAAGGTAGAAGAAGATGAAGATGAAGAAAGAGAGGTAATAGGAGGTCAGAAAAATCTAGAAAAAATATAAGAAAATTAATATTATTTTATAGCAAATAACTAACGTAGATCTACTTCAGTTACAAACCAAAATCCATTCTTGAAGTCTTTTGCTAGCAGAAACATGAAACAACAATGGAGAAAATGCAGAGGTTGAATAAAGAGAGAAAACGGCTAAAGAAGATGGAAGATAAAAAATAGGGTTACTTTTACTTGTTGAGCTCAACTTATCTCTTGCCATGTGTCCTTTGAATTTGATTTTAAAATTAAATGAAAACTAGGTGGGGAAGGTATAAAAGATGTTTCACTTTTACAAACCCTTTGGTCAAAACAAATGGGGTATAAAATCAATTCTTTATTAAGATATTCTTGCTGCAGCATTAAAAAGCGAATTTAGTATTAGTATATTTTATTTAGTGTCTTTTAATTTTTGTTATATGTGTATATATGTTTCTTTTCCAAACATATTAAGGAAAATTAAGGAATAAATATTAAATGTTTTATCAATATTTTTAATAAAAGCTTACACAGAAATTTAAAATATTTTAAATTAATTTCTTAGGTGTCTTATTTTATTTTTATCTAAAATTTTAAAATATTAATTTATTACTTAATAATAATATGTTGATAATTTGACATATTTCTTTTGACTTTGATACTGTAATTCTTTATCATATATCATTATACATGTATATAATATTATTTTATTTAATTATTTCATCACAGGTTCGACCAATGACTCAACCGATTTGATCATTTAAATTATGACCCGTTAGCCTCTCTGATTCAATGTCTGGTTTGGCTTTTAAAGCATTTATTATAACAGTTCTAATATAACACCCGTTATATATTGATGTATAGTGAGGCCATAATATGAGCATTATTGTTGTCATAATTAATGGGCGCACATAAACAACCGTCATAATATATCATAATGCTTACATAATACACAATATTATCATTTTGAAAACCATTATTTATTCAGTAACAAACATAATGGTTTTTATGTGAGAACCGTTATTTATTTAGTAACATAAATAACTATTTATAAATAAGAATCATGAATGTTTATAATACATGACGGTTTTTATATAATAACTGTGATGTATGGATATGAAACTCTTCAAGTGAGAGTTTCTGAGCTAGTTCGACTCATCTACATATAATAGAATAGTACATCACACAACGAGTTGCTATACAATTTGATATGATCAGGACATTCCAAGCTTTGTGAGAATAATCAATGACAATTGTTGATGAATATATGTAATAATGCATCTATTGACCTATAATTGTGTCTTTTAACAGGAATTAACCTTGGAAAATAAAGGCTAAAGGGAAACCCTTATTGGAAAGGGCGTAGGGGGTATGCAAACCCTTGAAGAAGATCCACACTTTATCTCTCACAAATGAAAACGTGAGTTAAGGAAAGCGAAAACAACTCTGTGGTAATTGTTGAGACAATGTTCTAGCGTATTCACCAGTGCAGTTGTCGCTGAGAAGTTGGACAAAGGCTTTTTATGATGGGGTTTGACTAAAAAAGACTTATAACGGGCGGAAAAGACAACATGAGTCGCATGGTTACAATGTTGGTGGATTTCATTCGAACAGACTAAGTGTCCATTGTATTATGTTTCTTACTTTAACATAGAAGAGGAATGGTAGGGTTTTTGAGGTTATCTTGCCTAAGACTTTACATCACAATTCGTTCGTAAGAATTGTTATTTATTTGTTTACATTTATCACAGTTCTTTGTTCTAACCATGAGATATGTTATATTTATTTTAAAAGAATTGGACTAATAGTTCCTTACATTTTTATATTTTATATAAAAAAAATATCACCCTTTAATAGATGATCTGAGATCTGATGCAAATTTTGGAAGTTTTGTTTCCTTCAATTTAAATGAATTAAAAGTTTCGAAAGTTCACAGTATACCGCACATAATCATGCTACTAGTTACTAGAGGACTAGCCTAAATTATCTGGGAGTATGTTAGGAGCATGGTAGCCAATCCCATACTCATCAAGAGTAAGATTGGCCTTCCTATTCATACTCGACAAATAACCAGCCAGCTTCCTCATAGCATAGTCAATGCATGCTACATGACACATCATTGCCTCCACTTTGAGATAGCAGAGAATGTGGAGGCAAAGGCGGAGGAGGTGGTGGAGGTTGTGGAGGAGGAGTAGAAGGAGGGGAAGGAGGTGGAAGTTATGGATGAGGAGGATGACACTAAGGGTTTTCTAGCAAGTCTACAACATGATGTTTCATCTTGAGAGAATAGAGAAGGATGATAAAGAAATAATACGAAAAATATAAAGAAATGGGGAGTTTAAATAGACTGGAAGTGATGGATTCGAACCATTATTGCACATGTTGAAAGTTGAAGAGGAGTAGTCGCGCATAGAGGTAGGTGATGAATGGGTACTAAGTTCTCATGCTTGATCATCAGAGAATGAAGAAGCATGTATAGAGTATTATCGTCAGCATGGGAAAAGGGAAAAGTTTTGAACCATTATGGCGTTTGTTGTTTTATGACGGTTTTTGCAGAACAACCACTGTAACACTTTAATTTCTAAAGCCTTTAAATTAGTTTAAATATATAATGATTTCAAACCTGAGACCAAAACAATTTAAAGTCCCAATTTAAGACAAAGTTTAATCTTATATTTGTATATGATTTTAAAAATAATTTTAAAATAAATATGTATGGTCTAAATTTTAGTTTGTGAATTCATTATCTTTATCAGTTTCAAAATCATTTATTTAAAATACAGAGCATTTTCTATCTATAGCTCGCGTAGTGATGATTAATTTATGGGTTTCTGGATATCAGTACGTTACCGAAAGTCTAGCGTACGGATTACAACTTATACAGTCTGCTTCACGTTTACGAGTACTACTACTTATAAATATTTTACAGTCATCCAAAATAAAATGATAACCAAACAGTCCTTAATTTATTTGCCTCTTCTCCGTCCGTCTATATTACCTTCTTGCCCTTAGAGCTGGACGCCTTTGCTGTATATCATTTGTTGAAAAAGGGGTGAGATTCAAAAGAATCTCTGTAATACACAGATCACTCATATAATATGCAAATACTAAGCATGTAAAACAAATCATCAAACAACACAACTTACAGAAATGCAGCACATAAAAGGGCCTAACCAGTCCCTTATCTCATACTCACAGCGCTTGAGATTCACAATCTGGCTGCCTAGGGCCTCTGCCCCATACAAGGTACAATCACAGGCTTTCTGCCTCAAGCCTACCTGGCTCAAGACGCCCCCGGGTAACTCCCGGTGTAACTTGTACTTACGGGTCTTACAGCCTATGGACTATCTGTCCCACACATATACAGATGATATGGTACACATACATGACATCACATATGATATAAGAGATAAGGTACTACCTGACAGTCTTTCCAAATTTGGTTCATATTCTCAGTCTCTTGGGCGTCCCGGGCAAATGTCAAATCCTATAATTTATTATTCACGGACGGGCGAATTATTACTTGCTCCAAATATTTAGTATTTCAAGACACTTTGGTAGGTTATCATTATAGTTAATATATTAGGACCATTGGATGTTTAATGGACTCATACTAACTCTAAGTATTTAACTTGACTCATAGAGTCCCAATTATTACAAAAATACCCTTACTTATTATTTTTGCATTATTACCCAATTCTATCAGAATTTTTAATAATCTTTGAAAATTCATATCTTGACCTAGGAATATCCAATTAAGGTGATTCCAAATTTTATGTGTCACTTATGAAGTCTATTTTAATATAAAAATACGTTTAACTACCATCCATCCATGAATAATTCCCAGTTTTAAAGTTTTCTCGCACTGCCAGAAAATCTTTCCAATTGCAATAGCTTAACTTCTAAAATTCATAACTAAATATCTAGAACTCCCAATGGGATGGTTCAAAATCCTATATGATCCTATTTAAGTATATTTGCAGGAAAAAATATTATCATTTATAAATTATAGCCATAAAATTTCCAGAATTTCGTCAAACCTCGTCTGTACCATAAAACGTTCCAGATTCATCATCTAACTTTAAAAATTCATATCTCACTATTTATAAACCCAAATGATACATATTATATATCAAATTAAAGCTTAAGATGTCTAATTTAATTATGAAAACTTTCATAATTTTCGGACCATGTTTGGTTATCGAAATATATTTTACAAGCAATATGATTTTAGAGAAACTAACCGAATAACAACTCCTCTTATTTTCTAAAAATTCTAGACTTATATATAATCATCCAAAAATCATAATCTCATGTATTCCTATATAATTTTTCGTATAGAATTCATTGGAAACCTCAAAATTTTCAAATTCTCATTCCTTCCTCATGCACTATTTTGGTCAAAATAAAACCTCACAAGACAACAATTCATTATACTAGGTTCTTATGCTTCCCAAAATACCCAAAAATAGCCTCAAAACAACTAGAAAGAGCTAAAAATATGGCAAGGGAACTCACCTATATTAGGATATAGAGTTGTATATGGAATTTGTAGTCACTTCTTCCTTCCTCCAATGATACCTATCACTCTTATGTCTTTCTTTTTCTCTATTGTGTCTCTCTCTCTCTCACTCACTCACTCACTCACTCACTCTCTCTTTTCTTTTCCTTGGCTGCCGAAAGTGAAGTGATGGAGAGGTGAAAGGGTGTTTTTTAAAAAAAATGAAAGTCTATGTGTGTGTGACACATGGGTGTTTAATTAATTAATAAGTGATTGTGTGTGTACGTGAGAAATGGAAGAAACATGGAGAGAGAGTGTGTTTATTTAATTAATTGAATGTGTGTGCGTGTGTCTCATGTGAAGCAAGGGAAAGGGTGTGTGTGTTTTTATTTTAATATTATATATATATATATCATATTAATATATATATATATATATCCTATTAATTACACACACTAGGCCTTAATTTTTCCCTTTGTCTAACTTAAGATTCCTTAAATTTTATGGATTCCATAATTTAGCTTACTATCCAACTCTCATAAATTAATCCTTAGCTTTAAAATAATTTCTCAGAGAGTCCTAAGCCAAATTATGACCATTAATTATTATTCCTTGAATATTTAGGAAAATAAGCTTTCAATTCCCTAGATTAATCTCTAGTACTATTTAAATTTTCTTTTTGGGAATTTAACCTTTTAATAAATTTTGGATGTTACAACCACCATTCTTGTGAGATAAAATATGATGATTACTAATTACAACTATTATTTATTTGCATGGCATTCTAATAAGTAACAGACTTAATAATTGTTTTGCATGACTTCTTTTAAAAAAAAAATTGGTGGTTGATTATGCAACCACCATTTTACAAGAAAAGAAAAAAGAAAATGAAAAAGACAATGTATGTAAACAAACTAAAAATAAAAAGTTATGAAGATGTTTTAAAAATATGATACATAATCAGATTCTTCCTTCTCGAATAACATGTTCACCTTCTCATTCAAAGAGCAAACTAGAGTGGTAAGTTCTTTCAAGCACTATTACATGCGTCCTTACTCTCACAAGTAAACCTAGACCAAATGATGGAGCTCGTAAGTGTAACATCCTGTTTTTTTTAGAAAATAAAAATAATAAAAAAAAAGAAAAATAAAATAAAATAATAATATATTATATTATTATTATAATATATAATATAATATTATAATATAAAATATTATATATATATATATATATATATATATATATATATATATATATATAAAGGCTGCGCCATTTTAGAGAATTGGGGGTGGCGGCCACCCCCAATTATTAATTGAATGTGGTAGGTGGCGCCACCTACCACGTGAATGGAGGGGTATATATACCCCTCCCAATTCTCCATTTCATCTCACGATGAAGTGGAGTTTATTTTGGAAAGAAGGGGTTACGGGTTAGCTTTTGCAGTTTTAGAGAGATCAATAAGGTACTCAAAATCTCTTCTTATTATAAAACTTCTTTTATGAAATATTTTCTAAATGATTTTCTCTTTCTTATGATATTAATTTTGTACTGATTAGAGAATATTTTAAGATTAGCATTTTGGACAAGTTTGAGTTTTGTTAGTATAAGGCTATAAAAATGTAGAGAATAATTAATAGCTAATTTTAATCAGTTTATTTTTCTTATTTAGTTTGTATAAGATTTTATAACGAATTTTCTATATAATTAGTCTATGAATAATTCTATATAGGACTTTTTAACCGATTAAATGTGGGTTAAAAGCTTTATTTGAATTAATGAAGGTATTACTGAAATTTTAATTGGTTTAGTTTTGAAATTTAGAGGATTAAACTGTCATTTATGAATTTCGGAGGACTAAACTATCATTTATGAAATTCAAAGGACTAATCTGTCATTTATGAAATTCAAAGGACTAATCTGTCATTTATGAAATTTGGAGGACTAAACTGTCATTTTTGATATTTGAAGGACTGAACGGTCATTTCTAAAATTTAAACCCAAACTGTTATTTTTTAGTTTTTAGAATATATTATATATTATATATTATTATTAAAAATTTGTATATAAGTTATAATTTTGATTATGTGTAATTTTGGAGAGTTATTAATTGGTAGTAAATTGATTATGGTAGATTGATTTTCGCATTTACTTGAGCTCTTGGATTAGGAGCAGTGTGGTAATAAATAGCTTTGGCGAGAGGTAACCACTTTTCTCTTGTTGTGCATGCTTGTATGATGTTTGTGAGTGATTTTAATTATGCAAATTTATAAATTTGGCTATTGATATGTGATGTGGTTTTGGAAAATATGTGGTTAATGAAATTGTCTTGTGGGACTTATTTTCATGAAGAAAATGACTAGCAATATTATATTATATGAGTTGGTATTTATTTATGAGATTTGAAAGATCCTTTTTGATAATTATGAAATGATAATGACATGTCATAATCACATAATATGGATAAGATATGGATGGTGGATGTGGAATTAATGGGAGGTTACTCAAAGAGGAAATAAGGGGGTGAATTCTTGTACAAAAGAGGAAATAAGGTGGTGGACGTCCAGGTGTACACTGGTTAGTCCTTTGGCCCATTTGTATTCCATAGGGCTATGACACCCCACTAATATATTTAGAGGGGGAACCCATGGTCCGGTCTTGTGCTCTGTGGATTTTGGCCGATCCATATCACTTGATCGGTGAGCTTGTTGAGTTAGCTACCAGTCATATAGGTGAGTACTAGCCCATGGGTTCAGTCAGAGGAAATAAGGTGGAAAGGAAATAAGGGAGGAAATAAAATAAATTATTATGTATTGACTCTTGTACACTTATATGGTAAATATGAGAATGAGAATATGATATTGTGAATTATTATGAAATTATTCGTATGGACAAGTGATATTTTAATAATGTTATACTTTTATAACTGTCCCACTTGGCACCTCACGGGCACATATTTGTATGCCCAATGAGATGGATTGTTGGTTACTGAGGCTTTTGTCTCACCCCGTTGATTTAACATTTTTCCAGGTGATAGTTATCATGCGGGTCCATCAGGGAAGACTCCGGAAGCTTAAACTACTTCTGATAAAAGTAGTGCTTCCATATTTTTAATATATGTTGGATTATTGTATAATGCCACATTAGGGCTCATCTTGCATACTCTGATCTATTTCTGAGAACTTGATATATTAACTATATATTTTTAATTGCTTCTGATGATGTTAGAAGGCCTGTAAGGCTTATGATGTGTTCTAAACTTGTGGATCCACAATTTGATTGGATAAGGATATTTTAATATCTGATGAGATACTATTTAGCAAGGAAAATGAGTTATAATAATAAGATTTTACAGTATTAAGGAAAGGATTTTACAGTAAGTCACGTGGATGAGTCATGCTTATTGGCAGAGGGAGTTCATCTTTCAGTTTGTTCCCAGATGATGAAGCAGAAGTTCTCTTGTGTTTGTTCATTTTTTTGGTGAAGAAGAATAAAAGTTTGCAGTTGGCTATAAGAAGTTGAAATGAAAGTGGAGAAGTAGAGTTCAGCTTTCAAACGTTTATAAAAAAAGGGTTTCACGGATTTGAATTTTGGGATAGTTTTGAGTTTTGACAATAGATTTCTATAGAATGTAGAGGGAGGCTTATAGTTAATTTTAATTGGTCTAGATTTCTTATTTGGTTGTTGTGATATTTTATAATTAATTTTTTTATAATAAAAATGTATAAATTATATTCTATAGAACATTTTTACTTATTAAATTTGGGTTAAACAACTTATTTGAGTTATTAGAGGTATTATTGAAGATTTAATCGGTTTTGGTTGTTGTATAAATTGAAGATTTATAATTAACATTTTTATTCTTCAAACCCTACACTTTAAATTGGAGATTTTGTCTAATAGAATGAAATGAAGGGTAATTTGGGATTCAAATGAGTTGTTTGGGTTAAGGTAAATATTTGAATTAATGGTAAAATGAAGAATTGAGATTAGAGTGTGTAATTGTAATTTTTGGATAATTAATTCAAAACTTTAAAATAATATAATTAAGCTAATTTTTTAACTTATGAATTAAATTTGTATTTATATGATTGTGTAGAATTTTTGACTAGAATGTGAGTGGTGCCTTTGTTTCTCAAGGTTGGTAATAAGGTTTAGTTTGGAGTTAAGGTAATCGGGATTAATTCATTTTATGTGCTTGTTCTAGACTGTAAGGTGTTTTTTAAACCTTCCATTCTTCATGAAATTAAAATGTGATTTGGAAAATCCTATGTAGTTTTATATATGAACTTAGTTCAATGAAGTAGTGTCATTTCAAGTTGTATATGTGTAATTGGAATGTATATATATGAGATTGTGATGCTTGTACTAATAGATTTAATGTGATAAAAAGTACTTGAAGTATTGTATTGATGTGAAAGGTTTTTGGAAAATATGTATATATTATGTTCATTGTATTGGTGATATTTTGGTACTATGTGGTTATGGAGAATATGTGCCCATCAGCTCTCTCATTCCTGACTCAAATTTGAGTTGAACATTTTGGGCAAACACCTCTTTATTATGATATACGGTGTTGACATAGGAGGAAGTATTCTTGAAGTGACCAGCTAACTTTTAGCTGGGTATATTAGCATTGATAGACTGTACCATGTCCAACAAGACAATAAGGCAAAGTATAGTGGATGGGTGGGATGATTTGTGTGTGTGTTATATGGTATATTGTTTGTTGAGGATTGTTAGATTGATATTTATATATATAATTATAAGCATATTTCTCTTATTTGCATTCATATCTTGCATATGCTATAAATTCATTTTGGTTACTGTGATTTTATGTCTCATTCCGTTGTTGTTAATATTTTGCAGGAAATCCCTTTATTTTTTTTAGATAAAGGTGAAGGGAAGCAAACATAGGCATAGGCACCAATAGTCTTGTAGTCCTGTTATTATATTGCCATCTAGGACTCACATCCTTGTATTCATTATGAATTATGTTTTGGATAACTGTGAAGATTTTATTGGCGTGAGGCCTTAACTTGTTCGCTCAACGATTTTTGTGGATTTACAACATTATTATTATGTTCTTTTGTGTTAAAATTTGTTTTGTTATGGGGTTTAGTGACATGTTATGGTATGTTCTTTTGTGTTAAAGACTTTTTTTTATGGGGTTTAGTGACATGTTATGGTATGGACTAATGGGCTGGATTTCTAACCCCTATCCTAATTGTGCCCTTGGTCTTATATTTGGTTTACCGTAGTAGATTTGTGGGTGGATTATGTACACTGAACCCCGAATCATTAATCTTATTGGATTAGTAAAATTTTTTAGAAGTGATGGATAAATCCTTTTATAACCATGATAGACCTTTTAAATTTAGTTTCACTCTTTTCTATCATGGTTAGTTTTATTTGTGATTTTAATCCTTTTAATCATAATAGTGTTCTAGGAAATGTGGTTAGAAACTTTTCTATCATGGTTAACCATTTAAGAAGCTCCAGTTGGATCGATTAATTTCAAAATGATTTGGTTAAATGCATTGCTATGAGAAAAATATCTTTTCACCCTTGACAACATTTGGGGATCTCAAATTATCAATATGTATACTGAAGTTGTTAATTGCGATTATAAAGTTGTTATTATCTATACTTAAGTAGTCAGTGACACATAATATGTGTGGTCTCAAAATATTACCTGCAAGGTTGTCGGTATTTGAGGGAGCTCAAGTTAATATGTATACTGAAGTTATTAATTGCGATACTTAATTAACTTAGGTACAGAGAATAACATTTTAAAAATTGCAACAATAACTTCAGTATAGATATTAACAATTTGAGCTGCCAAATGCTATAAAAGAGATTGGTCATCTTGAAACATTTACAAATCTCATATTCCTCCCATAGGTCTGACTTGGGATTTGTGATATTGAAATCCCTGATTTATTTTTTCTCTATTTCAAACTTAGTTTTCTGAAATTTTCCCTTGATGACTTGATGATTTGGTCTTGGAAAAAATTTTCTTTAAAATGAAATGAAAATTATTTAGATTCAGAGAGCTGTGAACATGAATCTTAGCTGTAAATTAAGAGTTATATTTAAAATTTAAATGCCTTATTTACAATCAAGACTCCTAAATTTGCAATATTTGCAACTTATTTTTTTAGAAAAAATTTTCAAGAGCCAAATTGTTATTAATTTGTTTTTCAGTATCTAATTCTCCCAAAATTTTTGACTCTTAAAATAATTTTAACTATACTTTTCATAATATAAGTAAAATAGTTAACATGGTATTATATATAAAAAACCATAAGAGGAAGCAATTTTTTCACCAAACTTTATTTACTCTCATATTTTCCAATTAACTAAACAATCTTCTAATCAACCAAATATAATTTTTTATTAAATGAATTTCATTAAAAGACATAGTTTTTATAATCTTAAAAAATTAGTTATTGTTAACTAAAATTTTTAGGGAAAATTTTAGTCAGCGCTTGAAAGAGAGTTTATTTCAGTCAGCCCCAAAAATTTTTAAAATTTTATTACACCCCTTAGGTTAAAATAAAATCAAGTTTTGCTGATGAAAAGATAATGGTGCCCTTGCTTTATTTTTTGAATCCTCTTATTTGTTAAGTAAATTCTCTTATTTCTCTTATGAATGGCTAAAATCTTTTTAACCCCCTAAATTCTTTTGAATCCCTCTATTTTTCTTGTAAATGTCTTTGTTTGTTTTGTGAATGTCATTATTTGTCTTGCGAATTCTCTTATTTGTCTTATAAATGGCCAAAATGTTCTTGTTAACTCCAAGGTTTTTTTTAATCTTTTTATTTATCTTGTAAATACTCTTATAAAAAAATAAAGCAATGTCATCATTGTCTTTTCTCTAACAAAGATTAATATAATTTTGATCTAAAGGATACAGTGAAGTTTCAAAATCTTTTAGGATTTATTGAAATTAAGTCTATTCCATTGGGGCTAAATAAAATTTTCTCAAATTTTTAATTTTTATAAATGTGTTGATCAATATGTACTGATAATAAAGAGTTATTCTCTCATTAAAAAGTAATTTAAGGAGTTTTTTCTTCCCCATGCACACAAAAAGTCAGAGAGGCAGTTGGTGCCGACACCAAATATTGTAAGCAGCCATATTTTGACATGAGAACTTGTGAGATGAGCAGCTGAATATGTTTAATTTCAACCCAATACGGCCTAGTTAATTTTTTAATTGGATGAAACGTTTGGTTCATTAATGAAATGGAGAAACATATGTTATCAGGAAGAAAATTATAATTATTGGTTAAGTCGCAAGGGTTATGAAATATTTTTTTTTTTATAGCAACGAACACCTTGAATTTAGAATAAAGAATGTTATTGAAAAAATCATTTTAAAGTGCTTGATAAAAAAATTATCTTAGATTATTGGATGATATTAAGAAAATACTATAAAATACAATATGTTTTTTCCTTTTAATGAGCACCTTAAATTTATGACATTGAGTGTTACTAAAAAATATTTTAGATGCTGAGTAAAAAAAAACTACTTTAGATTATAGGGTATATTAAAACCTACTTTTATAATATTGGATGCACCAGAAATTAGTTTAGAATATATTAGAATAATATCTCATGATGTTACATATTAGTCCAAGAATTATTTATTTCACATTTTACTGACTATTATAATAATTAGGTTACCATCTTCCATATTGAATAAATAAATTAATGTTGAGGAAAAGATCAAAAGACTTGTTCTCCCACACGCGCTTTTACTTTGTAAAAGTGTCTCTCATCCGGCCATGCTTTGTCTCCACCAACTCCTTCCCTCGGACTTTGTCCCAAGCCGTAGCATTTATCCCTGAGAAAGAAATAATAATCACACGGTCAGAACCGCAATCTAAATTTTAAATACTAATCTTTTAACATAAGTGATAACTAATTTATAGAGATTAAAAAATTAATTAAATTAGTTATCTGTAAGAAATGCATTTTTATTTTTTAAAATATATATGTTTAATCATTTGCACATTAATTGAAAACTATATATGACAAAAACCCTCTTAATAAGTACAATCAATAAGGATAATTAGGATAACAAATTATTCATCCAATCCTAAATATAGGAGATATTTTACCAATGGGCTTCAATCCTAAATGTAAGAGCGTTTTCAGTTTTATCTCTTACATGTATCATTTTTTAAAAATTTATTTGCCTAATTTATAAATTAATATATAATATAATGTTAATTATCATAAGTATTGTAGAAATACTACGTCACATATGTTATAATTAAATATTAATTTTTTTATCTTTTTAAACTACCCAAATTAGATTAACAAATTTTACATTTAGGATCATATTAATATAAATTTGAGAGACAAAATGAAACTTGAATCTCATATCTAAGAGCAAAACAAATCCTTTTGCTTATTCCTACATTTGGAAGAGTATTAGACAATATTAAAGGAAGTACTACAAAATAAAAAGGCAGCTGGTTTCATATTGAAACCGATTCAAAATTTGAAGCATTAAACTATAATAAATTTTGGTACCCGTGGTCAAGTGCTACAACTATATAAAGGGTCGTTAGCTAATCCATGTTGGATCAAAAAAATTAAAGAGAGAGAGAGAGAGTTGAAGATAGGTAGAGAGGAGAGGATCATGGGAAGCTCAATGGGGCCAAGACAATGGCCTCAACTCACACTTGTAATGGCACTTTGTCTAGTAGCTATCTATAGTGCTAGTGCTGATGATTACCAATCTCCACCACCACCGCCTTCATATTACTACAAATCCCCGCCTCCACCGTCCTCATCACCACCCCCTCCGTATTACTACAAGTCCCCACCTCTTCCATCTCCTTCACCACCTCCTCCATACTATTACCAGTCTCCTCCTCCACCGTCTCCATCACCACCACCTCCATACTATTATAAGTCCCCGCCTCCTCCCTCCCCTTCACCACCGCCTCCATACTACTACAAGTCTCCACCTCCTCCGTCTCCATCACCACCGCCTCCATATTATTACAAGTCTCCCCCTCCTCCATCTCCTTCACCACCACCTCCTTATGTCTATAAGTCTCCGCCTCCGCCATCCCCCTCGCCTCCTCCACCATATGTCTATAAGTCCCCACCTCCTCCATCCCCTTTACCACCACCTCCATACTACTATAAGTCATCACCTCCACCATCTCCTTCACCACCGCCTCCAACCTACTACAAGTCTCTGCCTCCACCATCCCCATCACCGCTGCCTCCATACTACCACAAATCCCCACCTGCTCCAGCCCCTTCACCATTGCCTCCATACTACTACAAGTCTCCACCTCCTCCATCGCCTTCACCGCCTCCATACTATTATAAGTCCCCTCCTCCTCCACCTCCTCCATATTATTAGAAGTCTAGGCCTCGTCCTTCTCCCCTTCCCTGTCCACCATACATCTACAAGTCCCCAGCACCTCCTCTGTCATCCTCTCCTCCTCCACCTTACTACTATAAATCATCTCCTCACTGTTTACCGGTCTCCATCTTAAAGTTTATATATATGAAGCTTGCTCTTACTCTAGTTTGAATTGTTTTAATAACACTTTTATACCCATTGTTTTGGTTTGTATTCAATACTTTCATGAATACCCGGGTTTACAATAAAGTGAATATCTTATACAGTGTATCTCTTGTGATTATGTATGCAATATCATTTTTTTATCCAGTGAATTATATAATATACAGAAGAGTTTGATTTGTTGATTTATTTTTATTTCAAGTTTTAAAATTTGATGGAGTTAATTAAGCTTTTATTTCTATGCAATATCTTTTAATCGTATATCGTCCCTTCTCAATTGGATTCAGGACTCCAAAAATTTAA
The DNA here is from genome assembly GCA_037074505.1 of Albizia julibrissin. NCBI lineage: Eukaryota > Viridiplantae > Streptophyta > Magnoliopsida > Fabales > Fabaceae > Albizia > Albizia julibrissin. The sequence continues at coordinate 18,070,969 of CM073486.1, read as the reverse complement.
ATTTGAAAAGTTAATAATAAAATTTTTCCAAGAAAAAACTAATCAAAGCCAAAATGTTCTTAGAGATTGATCACTTTGTTTTTATATATTAAATAACAAAAAAAATTCTTACTTACCTCAAATCCAGTTATGATATAATATAGTTCACCTACAAGCTCCAAACATGCAAATATAAACACAGCTAATTAACAAAGGATTCCTGGCGAAGTAAGCTTCAAATCCCCGCATAGAGAAGTGCTCATATTTAGTGCCCGACAGTGCCTCAAATATAATTGTCTCCAATAAAAGGATACATATGCTATGAAGACATGTGGGTGCATCTGCTATGCAGCAGTGCTGGAAAAAGTCCATTAGAATAACTAGTCCTATTCCACTATGCTGGGCGGGTTATATAAATCGCACGGTTGCAAAAAGTCAACTAGAAATGCTTCATAAATTGATTGCAGTCAATTACAGCAGCCAACATAAGGTAATAGTGCATCTGTTCTGGTTGCTACTATACGTGATCCATCAGTGGCTCCAAACCCAGAAAATTCACGACAGTAATACTTGAAGGCACCACTGACCACATGACTGGGAAATCTTCTGTTGGGAACATTTTACCTTGTAAGGTTGGTGTTGCCGATCATCATTTAAAGTTTAGTGGCTACGTGGTACATTTAAGTTAGTGTCTGTTTGATTTAGTTTTTTATAAGTGTTTTTATATCATTTATGAGGTAAGTAATGGATAGAAATTTTGTTTCGACTTGAAAAAAAAAAGGGCTTTTGAAACAATGTATTGGGGATTTCCCAAACTGCCACCTAGTTGAAACACTGATCTTACAAAAATGTGATGCTGGTTTCTAATTTAACATGCAACATGTTTATAAGGTGGTGTTATATGCCTATACTCTTAACATAAGCAAGCACGTTACATCATTACATTTTTCAACATATGAAAGTTTTTTGAACTCTAATATCAAATATAAATTTATATAGCAAGTAGCATTATTTACAAACAGACTGATAAGATTAATTCTTTAAAGTAGATATAATACATGGGATTGACCATAAAATCTCAGTCTGTTTTTTTTTTTTAACTTGAAGTTTTTATCTTTCTCCTCTTTGCTCTGATGTTAATCCTCCTTGACCACAGGTGGGGCAACTCTTTAGCCCAAATCCTTGGCAGTCATAACATCTACACCAAATATTTTCACAAAGCCGTTAATAAATTTGGAAATTAAATATGTTGCATGGCTAGATAAAAGGTAGAAGAACTCACTTCCATCGCTCAAATATATTACCATTCTTTTTATTCTTTCCTGTCCCCTGTCAATGTTTAGGTATGATCAGCGTCAAGAGTGAAAGAGAAAAGGTGCAAAAATCACAAACAATTAGATACAAATAATTTTGCAACATTTATTATTAAATAATATAAATGTATTTTCTATTATTTTTCTCATCTAAGGGTGCAAGGATAATTTACCATCACATTTTTTTTTCTTTTTTAGGTTTTCATATGTTACATTGTGTACGCCAAACATAATTTTCTCTCAAAAAATTACAAGCATAATTTAAAATAAATCCGAAAAAAATCATAAAAATTAAATATTTAGAAATATCATAAAAATAAAAATTAAGAGAAATATATTTTTCCCTTTCTCAAAATTAAAAATATGTCCTATAAGTATAACCACTCAGAAATGGGTTTTACACTTAAGTTAAAGATCAACTCTTCAAATAAATCTTATATTAAACATTGAAGAGAATATGTGAAAAAATACAAGATGAGGCTCGAGTCCACAAAATTAGTTATTATGCATGCATATGAAATTTATTGAACATAAATTTTTTAATAATTTATTCAAAAGTAAAATATTCTAACTACCCATTTATTTTGCCTCAATTACACTGACCTCCCCTCTATTTTAAGTAAATTCCCTTATTTGTCTTATGAAAGGCCATACTATTTTTAACCCCCTATGTTCTTTTGAATCCTTTTATTTATCTTTTAAATACCTTTATTTATTTTGTGAATGCCCCTTATTTGTCTTATGAACTCCCTTATTTGTCTTCTGAATAGCCAAAATATTCTTATTAACTCAATGATTTCTTTTTTATTCCTTTATTTGTTTTGTAAATGTCCTTATTATTTTTGTAAATGCTCTTATGAAAAAATAAAGGACATTATTGTCTTTTCTCCTACAAAACTTAATTTTATTTTGACCTAAGGAGTTATGTTGCAGTGGAGTTTCAAGATCTTTTGGGATTAATTAACTGAAATTAAGTCTCTTTCATAGGGGGCTAAATAAAATTTTCCCAAATTTTTAATTTTTATAATTTTATTAATCAATATGTACTTGTAATAAAGAGTTATTGTCTCATTAAAAAGTAATTGAAGGAGTATTTTCTTCCCCATGTGCAAAAGAAGTCAGAGAGCACGTTGGTGCCGACACCAATTGTAGTTGTAAACAGCAATATTTTGACATGACAACTTATAGATGAGCAGGTGAAATATGTCTAATTTAAACACAATACGACCCAGTTATTTTTTTTAATTGGATGAAATGTTTGGTTCATTAGTGAAATCGAGAAATATATGTTATTAGGACGAAATTAGAACAAGAATCTAGCAGAAGTGATTTCACACTAGAATTATCGGTTAAGTCGTATACAAGGTTATGAAATATTTTTTCAATGATACTTAATATTTTAAACTAACTTTTGACGTATTTAGCATCCTAACTACGTATTTTTTTGATAGCATTAAGTATTTTAAAGTAATTTTTTATGTAATTTTACTTCTAAAATATTTTTTTGGTAGCAACTGGCACCCTAAATTTAGAATAATGAGTGTTGCTGAAAAAAATATTTCAAGGTGCTCAATAAAAAAATTATTTCAGGTTACTAGATGATATTAAAAAAATACTTTAAAATACAAGATGTTTTTTTTTTCTAATAGTAATGAGCACCTTAAACTTATGATACTAAGTGCTACTGAAAAAATATTTTAAAGTGCTGAGTACACAAAAAAACTACTTTAGATTCTTGGGTATATTAAAAAAAATACTTTATAATATTGTATGCAGTTGGCCAGTGTGGGTTTTAATGATGAAGGTGACCATATATGACTGTTAATTGTAGTTGCTTAATGATGTTAGCGGCTGAATGTGAGTTTGCGTAGGAGTGATTTTTTTCCCATTATTGCAGGGCTGCCTGAGGTGTGCAGTTCCTTTAATGCAACTAAAGTATCTTTGAATGAGAAGTGCCCAGAGGTGAAGCACTTTATTCAGAGGTAACGTGTGTCATATGTTGTAGTGAGTTTTCAATGATTGTCATTGCCAACCACATGAATGAGGTTATTAATGTTTACTGTTTCCATATATTTAGCTCTAAGTTTTCCCCAACACCTGTGGTCAGCAGTGCTTCCCAAGTTATCCCTAGTGTTTCAACTAACCAATCTACAGATGCTATGTTGAGGTCCCATCTTAGGATCAACATATCTAAGATACAGAATCAGAAGATTGTAAGTAGTGCGTAAGAGTGTTGGGTAACAAAGCTGTACCCATGCCAAACCGATATAACTTACAATGTGGTTTGATATTTGTTGTTTTGTAGGATAATTTCTTCTTGATTTACTGTGATATTGTTAAGCTAGACACCTGCCATGGATGGATGTATGATTGATGTGTTAAGTGTGGCAGCAAACCTAAGTATGAGAATAACAAGCTCATGTGCATGATTTGTAAGAAGGTCCCTACTGTGATTGAACCCAAGTAAAGTTTTCACCACTCCTTTGTGTTATTATTGTGTGAAGGTAGTTAATATTGTTATGGAACTTATTATTTAATTGCCAATGCACACAATCTAGGTTTAAGGTTCACTACACCATTAGTGATGACACAAGGAAAGCATCAGTAGTGTTCTTTGATAAGTTTGCGGTTCAACTTACTGGGAATACTGCATTGGAGCTGAAAGTGAAGTTGGAAAAGGTATTGTTCACTATACTTTGGTTAGGATTATGACTTCCCTCATGAGTTGGATAACCTTATTGGCACTAAAATGCTTCTCAAGCTAAGGCTCAACAAATATAATATGGATTTTCCAAACTCCAACATCAGTATTTCGGCTTACACTCAGTATACTGATCTAATGGATCAATATAATGAGGCTCGTGCTAAGGTTTGTAATCTCATTCAAATGGAGAACATTGTGTTATTGCTGTGTTGTTTTATTTTAAGTAACAAATATGATATTCTTGTATCAAGTTGAAGACACTAACGTGTCCATTGATCCAGAGGTATGATGGATGTTTTTTTGCATGTTTTTACACGCTAATTTCACTCTACGTTGTTTAAAAAGATTTCTTTCCTTATGCAATAGGAACATGGATGTCAAATAATGGACGTCCCTGACTCTAATACTCCTGCTCCTCCTTTAGTCACTCTTGCCTCTTTGCCTGCATCAAAGGATCCTACAACTCCACGCTTAAAAGATTTGATAATCTCGCAGATGGTGCCTAAGAAAATCACCAAGGGGGAGAGGAAGAAGACTTGGAAGAAGGTCACTGTTATGGGTGAGAAGGGAGGTCCATCTGTCATATCATCACCAAGTTGCCTCCAAAGCCTATAAAGACCATTATGCAGGAGAAGCTTTAGGCATTAGGTCAAGGGGTTATTTATTGCATAAGTGTTTTATGTGTTATTTTATGTTTAGTTGTTAGTGGTTTAAGTAATGTTGTAGATGTTTTTGGTTAAGTTAGAGGGGCATATGTTGTTTTTGGGGAAAGGAAGGTAGCTTTTCGTTATATAGTTGGGGTGGTGTAAAGACCCGCCTCATATATCCCTTATTACTGACCTTAATAACTAAAAGGCCTTCAAACAACCAGCAACATTCCTCTTCGTGCATACCTCTTTTCTGATCTCACCACGTTTCCAATGCTCACCTGTCTGAATGGTTGGTTGGGAGGAGTGAGATTCGAGAGAATCTCAGTAGCAAACATTACCACTATGCATGCCAGATATATATGAATGCATGACATGCTTGCCCATACTATTTCATGCCAACATAATGACATGCTGCATGCTCGATGTTATGACATACATATGGCCATTGCACAAATATAACAGAGCTTCAACCAATCATACATGTTCCACACAAATAGGAAAAGCAGTCACATAATCAATGCAAGACATACATATCACATACATGCAGAAAAGGTAAGTTCACTACCTCTCGGACTTTATGTCCTTCTCTTCTTGTCCCTTGATCCGCCAACCATTGCTCCTTCTTTATCACGTCATGGCCCTAGGCAAGTAATAACATCATTAGAGCCATGAAAAGTGAATACCCAAAGGCCCACATTAGCCCTATAGGCTTACTTTCACCCTTGGAGTTCATTCCAATTATATTTGGCCAATTTCTTACTCAAATTCGCATGGTACTCAATCTACCAGCATTTTTGACAAAATTTTAGAAAATTATAATTAATTCTAGAGAACTCCAATTAAGGTGGTTCAAAGCTCTATTTGAAGCCCTTTAAGTGTAGTTTTATATAAAAATACTCGATTTTAAACTCCACCACTACAACATTCCCAGAAATTTTCTAAACACCAACTGTTTCAGATTCTTTCCAGAAAACAGGGCATATCTTTAACAATTCATATCTCATAGCATACTTGTCCAATTAACCATTATGACCTATCAAATTAAAGGTCTATGTCTCTAATTTTAAACTAAAAATTTTCATGGTCATTGGATAACATTTGACCACTCAAAAACACGTCACCATAACACTGCCTCCAGAAAACGGAATACACAACATTTATTCATCAATTTCCAAAAATTCCCAATTTATATACAAGCATCCAAAAATCATGAACACTTGCATACCTACACAATTTTTCCTCCTAAAGCCAATGGAAGCATCAAAATTAACAAATTTCTACTCCTTCTCCACGAAAACTCCAGAACAGAAACAGGAATTTATAGTTCTCATAAAGAGTTTGCCGGTTTCTCGTTTTCTTTGGCTTAATCACTTCCTTGCTACTCCTAATCAAATGATTAGCTATTTAAACACTTATTATACATGATTTAGCCATTGAAAATACTATTTTCTTATGAGAATGAATAGTACCCAACTTCCAAAATACTTATCCAAACAACAAATCAATCGGTTAAAAAGGAAGTTTACGCTTACCTCTACCCGTTTTCACAAACGGTTCGGAATTCCGGCAACACCCCGGCCGGTGAGACGGTGCCAAGCACCTCCAAATGAAAATCCAAAGCCGTAGAAATAAAGATCTCGATGAGTAGAGGAAGTTTCCTGAAGGGTACTTTGAGAGAGGATGCCGTTTCGGCAGTGTTTCGGAGAAAAGAACTTCCTCTCTCTTCTTTCTCCATTTCCATCCGATCTCTCTCTCTCTCTCTTCCAGTGATTTTCTGCGTGAAATGGGGAAGAAGATGATGATTTAATGGATATATGAATCAGATATTTCATCTGCCACATGTCACAAGATCATTGGCCCAAATAATAAATTTTCGCACAAAATACCAAATTCTGCAGATTTTTCATTAACTTTGAAAATTCATATCTAATTGTAAAAATGTCCAATTGGAGTGATTTCAAAGGCTATACAACCCTTATTGAGTCTAGTTTTAAGGAAAAATATAAAATTTAGCCAATTAGAAGCTCACTCTTCCCATAATTTTAATCTTTGAATGCTGTCCCAGAAAATAATTAATTTCACTGGGCTAACTTCAAAAATTCATTTCTCTTTGTGTACAACTTCAAATGACTCATATGACCTATCAAATTAAATATTGATAAGTCTACTTTAATTCTGGAAAGTTTCATAATTTTTCACTATCATTTGCCCATCGAAAGATGTCACACAATCACCACTGTCACACCGGGAATTTCACCGATAGCGAAATTACTCTGTGTTCCACTTTACTATATTTATGTGTGACTTCCAATCACTTCGTTTTGTTATTCCCCGAGCTCTTTAGCTCACCAATATAATTTATTTTAATATCCAATGATATAAAAGAATTTTGGAGAATTTAAACATACCTCATAGGGACATTTGCTAAACCGGGGTCTAGCAGTCCACTTAATCCAGGCCTAATCTTATGCCTCTAGTCCCAAAATTCGGGATATTACAGTTATCCCCCCGTTTCATAAATTCCGTCCTCGAAATTTCGACATCAAATGGTATTACCTGTACCTCAGAGAACCATCGTTAGACATTTAGTCTATTTTTTTCCCATTCTAATTCTTTTATTATGTACTCACTATGTAGTACTTTCATTCATTTTGTACCCAGTATGTAGCACTCACACAGGACTCACTAGTCTGACCTCACAGCGCTTGGTTTCTTAGGCCTCACTGCCCCTTTGGGACTATCCCGAATTATCTTGTATGCATACTAGGCTTTACGGCCCCTTCGGGATTCATCCATATCATACTGTATGCACATCAAGCCTTACGGCTTATTCAACTTCCAAGACGCTGGATATTCTGGCTTTACAGCCTAGGGATTCACCCTCTATGCCATAGGCATCTTAGGCTTACTGCCTATGCTACAATCTAGTACAATCTATACACTCTATCAATCTCAATATATTTTTCTAGACACATTAGTCCAAGTCACTGTGCTCAGTAGCAACCATACACTACTACAAAATGTAGATTTTACGTCCCTAAAAGACGTCCCTTTTTTAAAAAGGGAAGTAAAAAATAAAGACAGTGGCATTTTTGTAATTATGGGTAAGAATTAAATAACTTTAGGCGTCCCTTTTCAAAAAGGGACGCCTAAAGTCTAAAACAATTAAAAAAAATTAATTTTTTTCCTTTAGGCGTCCCTTTTTTATAAAGGGACGCCTAAAGTAAAAAAAATTAATTTTTTTAATTTTTTTTAGACTTTAGGCGTCCCTTTTCAAAAAAGGACGCCTAAAGTATAAAAAATTAATTTTTTTATTTTTTTTAGACTTTAGGCGTCCCTTTTTCCCTTCTTGAAAAGGGACGCCTAAAGTCCTCACTTTAGGCGTCCCTTTTCAAGAAGGGACGCCTAAAGTAAAAAAAAAATTAATTTTTTTAAATTTTTTTTTAGACTTTAGACGTCCCTTTTTGAAAAAGGGACGTCTAAAGTCAATTTTTTTTTACTTTAGACGTCCCAAATTTAAAAAGGGACGTCTAAAGGTAACGTATATTAGTCAAATTGATACTGACATCACTCTCTTGAAGCTCATTTTCCACCATAACTCTCTCTCTTACTCCCTTTCATTATTGTTGTTCTTTTTTTGAAAGTCGTCCTCCTCTATCTCCACCACCACCATCTACCGTCTTCCTCTCCATTGTTGAAGCTCGTCGCCATTGTTCTTCCTCGATCTTTGATGTTGTTGGTTCCTCCTCCCTCCCTCTCCCGCCGTTGGCCTCCATCCTCCCTCTCCTACTGTGGCCAAAATGTATGGATAATTAATTTTTCTTTTTATAGGCTAAGTTTTAAACTGAGATTATTGTATATGTATTTTGTTGTGTTAAGATTTAGATTTATCTTCATTGTAGATTCATTTTGATTTATCATCCTTCACCAATATTAATCTGTAAGGATATTTTGGTTTATAAAAAACTGTTCGATTTTGTTTCTGTATGTTATAATTGTTAGGCAGTGAAAAATATAAGCGAGTTTTTTTTAAAAAAAATAACTTTAGACGTCCCTTTTCTTAAAAAGGGACTTCTAAAGTTTTGTTTTTTTTTTAAAAAAAAAACTTTAGACGTCCCCTTTTTTAAAGGACGCCGTATCCTGACTTTTTTACGTCCCTGGTATAGGCGTCCCTCTTTTTTTGGAAGTTAAAAGGGCTAAAAAAAGGACGTTAAAAGTGTTTTATGTAGTAGTGATAGCACTTAGACATATAGGTCTTATGGCCCCCAAACATTCGTCCAAAGCAAACTTGCATCTTGGGTCTTATTGCCTCAAGCCTCTACTCGGCTTCATTCTCAACACGTCTCATATTTTACTAGCCTAAGGATTTAATAACCCATTAGGTTTTATGGCCTTAGGACATACCGTCCATCATCTTTGCTGAATAGAGCCCTCCCACTAGGCCCACTGCAGAGCTACCCTCATTGGGCGCCCCCTGCAGCCGCACGGGAGTCTGGCCTACACCCCTTGGCTCATCAGGCCTGAGTGCGACAAGCTTATGGGATAGTCACTTCCATTATCCCCCAAAGGAGACCTCTCAAGGTATCGAGCACGCAACATTCGCCACTAAAACTGCGCTCGACAAACCCTGGTATCATTTTTATGTAACGGACTGCCCCACTAGGCCCACTACAACGGCGCTCGGTTCACGCTGCAGTCACACGGGACATCCGACCAACTTCCACCCCTCCACGGGGCTCAACATTTTGTGCAACGGACTGCCCCACTAGGCCCACTACAACGGCACTCGGCTCACGCTGCAGTCGCACGAGACATATGATTAACTTCTCATTTCAGGCTCCGTCTCTTGCTACTCAAGCCATTCATACTCTTATGCAATGTTCACAAAGCATGCTAAAAAACCATCATCACAACAATAATCACATGAGCATTCGGCCCCAAGTGTTCACCCGCGCAATAGGCCCTGAGATTCCACTTGTGCATCACATGAGTTCCATGGCCCCAAGTGTCCACCCGCGCAATACGTCTACTCACGCAATAGGCCCCGGATGACTGCTCGTGCAAAATAGGAATCTCTATGGCCTGGGCATCCACCTGCGCAATAGGCCTCGGGAGACCACCCCGCAAATTCTGAATGCTCATTAGGTCTTACTGCCCAGGGAATCACCCCTATGCCAGAGGCATTACGGGACTTACAGCCTCGGGCCTCCACCCGTCAGGTCTGACTGCCTAAGGACACGCTGGCCCAAAAAGTCTTATTGCCTACCGTATATTCATAACACGAATACACGTGATGGTAAACACATACATGCAGAACCATTACATAGGATATAAGAGCAATAGTAGCTTTCCTTATTCCCTGTCATCATTCGGCACTGGAGCACCCCATGACAATTTACTGGGTCACTCGACCCTTCTTCTCAAGGAAACTTATGCGATAGAAGACTCATTATAAGATACCACTATTGAGAGTCTACGTCCCCGTAGCTCTACTTTACAGTTTCAACGTCACAGCGGCTTCACTCCACAGTTTGTCGTCACGGCGGCTACATACTATAGTTCGATGTCATGGTGGCTTCACACTACAATATTGCACTCGGTGCTTCACACAGGCGCCCATACACCTAGTCAGCCCCCCGGTCAGAACCCTCTGTAGGTAGCCCTTTCCAATCAGATCTCCCCATAGGTAGCCATTTTCGATTAGAACTCCCTGTAGGTAGCCCTTTTTGATCAGAATCCTCCGTAAGTAGCTCTGTCCGATTGGTCGCCTTTGAATGGAAGTATCATTATAATGGGATCTAAACCTCATAAGGTCCTTCTTCTTTAGCAGTTCTATAATCTGCTCTCTCATTTGGGGTTATTTAATATGGACTTTCAATATCGGTCCAACTCCAGCCAATCATCACAAGTTTAAAGGAATATTCTATGATCAAGATCTTTCCCTATGCTAGATTAGCAACTAGCAATCTCCAGTAACCTCATACACAATTATGTACTATATGCTAGTACCTCAAGCCACTCAGGCTATCTTAACTTCCTGAAGAATCAATTCAACTATGACATTTGATTCTCAGATTATGGTTTAACTCTTAGAACCTCAACATCACGTAAATCAAAAAATTCACTTTCCTCAATCATACCCAATAGGTACGCTAAGAATCAAAATCATTAGCACCTATTCTAACCTCCACGGTTTCGGGTAATATCCTCAAACAATTACTGAAGGTCCATAATCATCTATAAGGTTCACATGGTTTAGACTCCCATCATGGAATAAAATCCTAGTGTAACCTTATTTACATTCTGACCTAAGCATTATTTAAGCTTAGATCTGATTCAACCATATCCTCAACCTTCAGTATCATCAATTCAAATCCTCTAGGATGGACATACGGCATAATCACCACTCATCATACATCACCGTATATCCTACCTATATGACTTTAACCCCACGAGTTACCGAGGATCATTACTTAATATGGAGAAACCTCAAAACAATCACTATGCTTTAAGTTCTCATAACCTTATTAGATGAACTTTTCTGGCAGTAATCTCTGCAACAGAAATGGTTCAGATTAAGGATCAACACTTATTTCATCATCTCTATACCTATAATCATTCCTTAGGTCATCTAAGAACCTCTAATCACGATTCCAAATCTTTAATCAAAAGATTTGAGATTTTCAAAGTACTTCCCAGGAGGTCACCCATCTCGAGATTTTCCTGGGTTGAGTACGCTTAACTTTTGTGTACTCATGCAAATATAAAGATACCGGCTTGAGCTGCTTTTGATTACCGATACCCCATGACTGCCCTTATTCCAACCATTATGCCCACCGCCTCCGGGCATCAAAATACTATGCTTAGGCCGCATATTAGTATTGGTAGATGTACTTAGACACATACCCTGTAATATGCTCCCAAAAGTCCATAAGATTGTCTGTGACTTATCTGTCCGACTCTGGTCAACCCATTGGTGATCCTACTCTAGAATGAGGCTCACACTTTGGCATTACCCAACGGATCCAGGACAATCTTATACCGCCCACCGGGCTTAATTGTGAACTAGCTGAAGTAATCCACTTCGCCGTTCTTATCATGTTATAATCAAGCATATCAGTATACTATCATGTTGCCAGAACCGCTTGCTCTGATACCAACTGTAAAGACCCGCCTCATATATCCCTTATTACTGACCTTAATAACTAAAAGGCCTTCAAACAACCAGCAACATTCCTCTTCGTGCATACCTCTTTTCTGATCTCACCACGTTTCCAATGCTCACCTGTCTGAATGGTTGGTTGGGAGGAGTGAGATTCGAGAGAATCTCAGTAGCAAACATTACCACTATGCATGCCAGATATATATGAATGCATGACATGCTTGCCCATACTATTTCATGCCAACATAATGACATGCTGCATGCTCGATGTTATGACATACATATGGCCATTGCACAAATATAACAGAGCTTCAACCAATCATACATGTTCCACACAAATAGGAAAAGCAGTCACATAATCAATGCAAGACATACATATCACATACATGCAGAAAAGGTAAGTTCACTACCTCTCGGACTTTATGTCCTTCTCTTCTTGTCCCTTGATCCGCCAACCATTGCTCCTTCTTTATCACGTCATGGCCCTAGGCAAGTAATAACATCATTAGAGCCATGAAAAGTGAATACCCAAAGGCCCACATTAGCCCTATAGGCTTACTTTCACCCTTGGAGTTCATTCCAATTATATTTGGCCAATTTCTTACTCAAATTCGCATGGTACTCAATCTACCAGCATTTTTGACAAAATTTTAGAAAATTATAATTAATTCTAGAGAACTCCAATTAAGGTGGTTCAAAGCTCTATTTGAAGCCCTTTAAGTGTAGTTTTATATAAAAATACTCGATTTTAAACTCCACCACTACAACATTCCCAGAAATTTTCTAAACACCAACTGTTTCAGATTCTTTCCAGAAAACAGGGCATATCTTTAACAATTCATATCTCATAGCATACTTGTCCAATTAACCATTATGACCTATCAAATTAAAGGTCTATGTCTCTAATTTTAAACTAAAAATTTTCATGGTCATTGGATAACATTTGACCACTCAAAAACACGTCACCATAACACTGCCTCCAGAAAACGGAATACACAACATTTATTCATCAATTTCCAAAAATTCCCAATTTATATACAAGCATCCAAAAATCATGAACACTTGCATACCTACACAATTTTTCCTCCTAAAGCCAATGGAAGCATCAAAATTAACAAATTTCTACTCCTTCTCCACGAAAACTCCAGAACAGAAACAGGAATTTATAGTTCTCATAAAGAGTTTGCCGGTTTCTCGTTTTCTTTGGCTTAATCACTTCCTTGCTACTCCTAATCAAATGATTAGCTATTTAAACACTTATTATACATGATTTAGCCATTGAAAATACTATTTTCTTATGAGAATGAATAGTACCCAACTTCCAAAATACTTATCCAAACAACAAATCAATCGGTTAAAAAGGAAGTTTACGCTTACCTCTACCCGTTTTCACAAACGGTTCGGAATTCCGGCAACACCCCGGCCGGTGAGACGGTGCCAAGCACCTCCAAATGAAAATCCAAAGCCGTAGAAATAAAGATCTCGATGAGTAGAGGAAGTTTCCTGAAGGGTACTTTGAGAGAGGATGCCGTTTCGGCAGTGTTTCGGAGAAAAGAACTTCCTCTCTCTTCTTTCTCCATTTCCATCCGATCTCTCTCTCTCTCTCTTCCAGTGATTTTCTGCGTGAAATGGGGAAGAAGATGATGATTTAATGGATATATGAATCAGATATTTCATCTGCCACATGTCACAAGATCATTGGCCCAAATAATAAATTTTCGCACAAAATACCAAATTCTGCAGATTTTTCATTAACTTTGAAAATTCATATCTAATTGTAAAAATGTCCAATTGGAGTGATTTCAAAGGCTATACAACCCTTATTGAGTCTAGTTTTAAGGAAAAATATAAAATTTAGCCAATTAGAAGCTCACTCTTCCCATAATTTTAATCTTTGAATGCTGTCCCAGAAAATAATTAATTTCACTGGGCTAACTTCAAAAATTCATTTCTCTTTGTGTACAACTTCAAATGACTCATATGACCTATCAAATTAAATATTGATAAGTCTACTTTAATTCTGGAAAGTTTCATAATTTTTCACTATCATTTGCCCATCGAAAGATGTCACACAATCACCACTGTCACACCGGGAATTTCACCGATAGCGAAATTACTCTGTGTTCCACTTTACTATATTTATGTGTGACTTCCAATCACTTCGTTTTGTTATTCCCCGAGCTCTTTAGCTCACCAATATAATTTATTTTAATATTCAATGATATAAAAGAATTTTGGAGAATTTAAACATACCTCATAGGGACATTTGCTAAACCGGGGTCTAGCAGTCCACTTAATCCAGGCTTAATCTTATGCCTCTAGTCCCAAAATTCGGGATATTACAGGTGGCCCTATAATGAAGAATGGAAAGATGCAAGATATGCTTTGTTGAACATGTTATGTAATATTATGGTTGACGTTAATGCTAATGGATACGTTCGGTGTTGTGTGAGCAATTCATATGTGTGGTATTTAATGAGTCACAATGTCATGTGGATAACATCCAGTATTAACAAACTTATATGACATACTTGGATATATATTGGAATAACACCACTAATTTAGGCAAGTGTGAATCCTCATATTACTTCATAATTTATAGTGGCCAACTCAGCAATGGTAGGCAAGACATGTTATAGTGTGGTTTTGTTTGTTATACGTCATGCTTATTATGTTGAAAGCCTGATCAAAGGTCTTAACAGATTGGTTTATTCCAATCTATTAGTTAAGACATGCTTGAAAATAACTTCTAAGAATATTTACATTGCCAACACATTAAGGTATGAATAATGAATCATATGATAGATGGTAGGACTTCAAAGGTTGACAGATTAGGGCGGTTATAGGACGTGTCCTATGATATAACTGTGCCAGCTATGAATTAAATGCAGTATATTTTGATATGGAGGGCGAGAAAATGAAATTTATCATAAGTGCCAGCTAAGGTTCACATTATAAGAAATAGTGTGAAGTGAGTTTGCTATCATAGTTTTGTTCCTCTTCCACCTTTACTAACTATGAAGGTACATAAAATCTACTTCCGACGGTATTAAGTGTTAAACTTAATCTACTGAATGATTTAATCTCATGCAGGTACATTAGTGAATGCAAAGGGGCAGCTTTGATGTCCGCAACCTCACATATATTAGCATAAGACTGGATCTGTTGAAATTATGAGGGAAAAGGGGAAGCAGGTTTCTCCAAATGATGAGAACTTCCTTCATACTCAAGCTGAAATTGTTCTATCCCATGAAAGTGATGATTAAGTAACACAGAAGAGGAGGAGGACCATCCTTAGTTATGTCAAAAATCTTGCAACTACTCTATGCCACAGATTTGATGACGTTGATGCACTTCAAGGTTAGTCATATGTCTGTCTGTCTTAGTAGCAGATATACATGCAACCCCTTACTGTGGTATTGAACATAAAATGCCATCGTTATAAGCGAAACCAATGCCACCAATGATTTCTTCAGGCCCACTAGTGCCAGGTTGTTTGTGGTTTAGAATTAAGGTCATGCCGCAATTGTCCTAAAGAAGGCACCAATTGCTGGAAGAAGTGGAGGGGGAATATTGAAGAGTGAATTTAATGTCAGTGGTTTCAATAGTATGGAAACCCGATCAATTTAGTGCTGTGAAAACTTGATGCTAGGAATGAAGGAAGTTATAGTTAATTATTATTAAGGAGCCAACAGTTCCTATATTGAAGGTGCTGTTTGTGCAACTGGGTATGCGAATCATGTCTCAGACAGTTGTTCTATTTTTTATTGTGGTTTCATGAGGAGGAGTGCAAGGATGTGTACTATGCAGAGTTACTCAAAAGTGTTGATTGGCACCGAAGGAAATCAAGACGAGCAAGTGTTATGTAACACAAGTTGGAAAATGCATATTGAGGGCAATGCAGGAGTAAGGAAGGACAGAAAAGTCCAGACCACCACGTCAACTTTGTCCATGGAGGAGTTCTATAGGAATATTGAGTTCTCAAATGATTCCAATGACAATTAAGACAGTGCTGAAAGTGGAGGTGATTATGAGGGATGTGAAGGTCAGTGATTAGAATGTTGTTACATATATTGTCAATTTCTTGTATGTGTTGTTAATATTCCAAAGTCATTCAAAGTACAAACTAATATACTTTAAGTAGCGTTATCAGTGACAAGGATTAAGAATTTTATTAATAGATTAAATTCACTAATTTAAAATTTAAAATATACTATCAAAGTGTTACTATGAACATATAGTTTCGACATAATTAATAATGATGGATGTGAAGGTTAGTGATTACAATGTTGTCACATATATTGTCAAATTCTTGTTTGTGTTGTTAATATTTCCTTATGCCAGATGGAGATATGCATATCGCCAATATAGGATCAAAGATGATAGATGATGATGGGTCCCAACACACACCCAGTGAGCCAGAGAAATTGGTGAGTAATTAAAATTGTTTACTCTATTCACCTATACATTTATGTGAATACAATTGACTTGATATTATTGTAGGCTATTTGGATGAAGGTGATACTATATATGTTAGATATGATTAGTTTTGATGATGTCAAATATAGATGAGCAAAAAGTTTGCATAATATACTTATCTCCTACATTGACTAACTACTGTATTTAATGTGAAATATCTTGTAGGTTAGTCAAGAAAAGAAAAAGGAAGATTGAAGATAGTCATGAAAATAAAGAAGTTATCTAATTAGGTTATGGAGAATGATCTTGTAGATTAATCAAGAAGAAAGAGTTTGAAGAAAGAATAACTTGTAAAAACTAATGAGAATATCAAAATTCAAGCTTTTAGAAGTGATACTGGAGGTTGGAATGGATCAATACGAAGTTAAAATAATTTATATGAAAGTTATGGCAGTTCCAGAGGTGATCACTTGAGTGATGCGCCTTTACCATTTTTTGGTCGAGTGATGACCTAGGATCACTGAGTGATCACTAGAGTGATGAATAGCACTATGATGTGCTATGTTTTCGTTCAGGCTGAGTGAGATTCAGTAATTCAGTCATATCTACCCAAACCACAACTTTGATTGAGCTGAAACTTATTTCATATAAAACTAGACTTTCAATGCGTCACTTTGACATAAATATCAAGTTAAAAAGAGCTCAGATGAAAGAGATACAAATTTTGAAAGATGACACTCATTATTAGCATTGTATTTCAAAAAGAGTTCAGTATTTTGAACATATCTCTAAAACCACAAATATGATTGAGGTAAAACCTGATTCATATGAAACTAGACTCCCAATGAGACACACAGACACCAAGATCAAGCTCAAAGGAGTTCATATAAAAGATATATTAAGCATTTCAACAATGTTAAGATCATGGTCAAATAAGAACAACTGGAAGAGATATGAACTTCAGAAGTTCACAGTCAAACAAAGACGTTGCAAGACGCTGCTCCAGACCAACTGTTATGTATGTGATCAAAACTTTTAGAATACAATGAATTTGGAGCTAATTATTTTTGCATTGGGAAGAAGACTTGAAGAGCTTTCTGGGAATAGGTCATTTGTCAAATTTGGAGTTATATTCAAAAAGTTATGCCCACTGGGAGTTGCTGTCAAGCTACCTATGTTATAAAAGTCACTCGTCAATATTCTGAAACTGTACAAGATCCCTCGAGTGATTAGATAAGCACTTGAGTGATTCAATGTTTCTCATAGGAATTTGCAAGTGACTCGCACTTTTTTTAGAAGTTGGAGAAAATCAATCGAGTGATGGTTTGTGCACTCGAGTGATTTAGCGTCACTCGTAGCAATTTTGCGAGTGACTCGTAAAGGTTCTAAGAGTTGAAGCAGATCGCTCAAGTGATGGTTTTGAGCACTTGAATGATATGCTCAAGATCACTTGAGTGAATTGGTGATCACTTGAGTGATGGTGCAAAGTTTTGGTGAGGCACTTTCAAAGAAACCAAGAGTGATGTGATCTTAACATAAGATCACTTGAGTGATCCGAAATCATTTGCAAACATGTGTAAATGATTCATAAATCACTCGAGTCATATTGAAATATTCTCCAAACAACAGAAGATCACTCGAGTTACATTTCATGCACTCGAGTGATATTGTTCACAGAATTTTTATTCACCATCTTGAATTATTTGATAATCTTACAAACTCATTTAAACCTTGATTATATTTCTTCTAATCATTCCTAGTCATCACTAATCAAGTTAACATGACGATTATAGGTGATTGAACTTGGATTAGAGCTTAACGGCTAAAAAGCAATTTGTGTCAAAAACTCCAATGGTCATATTTCTATAAAGCGACAAAATCACAACGGGAATATGAACATGCCTAACGGATACTTCAGTATCTCTAATAATTATCAGAGCTACATCAACTATAAATTAAAAAGCATTCAAAGTTGAAGACATGAGCTTGCACCTTCACTATCAACATGCCAACACTCTAACGTTTATCTCATTTGCTCTCTGTTTTCTCAGTGATCATATAATTTACCATAGAAAGTGAGATTATTTATAATATAATGTACTTCAGTGTTCATCTTATTCACTTCTGAGAGAGAAGATTGATTGTAATCCTTCATCATAAAGGTTGTATCCTTACGGTGAGTAAGGGGGAGTATCTCGGTGAGAGATTTATAAACGGCTTCACAAGTGCCCGGCTAAACTTGTGAGATTGTAGATGCTTCTCTTGTATAGTAGATTAAAAATCTCAAGTGGAGCATGGAGACTGGAAGGAGATTATAAGTTTCACAAGTTCCAACTCTCACAATTGCATATGATAATTTTAATAACTGGTTGTGCTATTTTGACAATTTCATGTGTCATTTTAACAATTTCTTTTTCACACCTGAAGAAGATTACAAGTTTCACAATTTCTAACTTTCATAACTATAATTGACAATTTTAACAATAGGTTTTTGCCTATATTGACAAATGGATTAGTCATTTTGCAACTCCATTTCCCTCCCTGGAGGAGTTTTAATTTGATATTTCACAAGTATATGTGCAAATTTTGACAAATACATATGCCATTTTCTTACAATTGTTTATGCCTAATTTTACAAGTAGATGAGCTATTTTGACGAGTTTATTTTCTTCCTTGAAGTACTTGCCATCTTCCTAAAAAATATAAAAATAAAGTAAATCAAGGGTTCAAATTGATTCTACAAATCAATTAACGGATTTTTATTTCCTTTTTGTTTGACCGAAATGTTTATTTCCTTTTTCTTTACCTGAATTTTTTATTTCCTTTTCTTACCTGAATATTTCCTTTTTCAATATCCATAATATATTTTTTTTTCTATGGGTGATATCACACCTTTTTTGGGCCATTCAAGGTGATATCACACTTTAATCAGCATTGAATCAAAGTAATTTATTACAAATGAGATATACTTCAATTTATTACATATGATATGTTTTGCTTTGTGTGTGTGTGTATATATATATATTCTATAAATCATAATTAGTGCATGATATTTTTTTTATTTGATATAAAATAAATATATATTTTTTAGTTAATGCATAAATATATTAGTTTTTCAATTAAAAAATTGTAAATAAAAAAGTAAGAAGGTGAAAAATTAATAAAGCTGTGTAAGGTCAAAATCCTTCGAATTAAAGTTAGATTGTCTAGATAAAATGTATATATATAATAAATATAAATATCCTTTAAGATATGCAAAGAATCTGGAGTAATGAAATACTATTAGTATGAATGTATGACCCGTTTAATTTGCAAAATTATGGAATTATTCATTGGTGCATGATTTTTTACAACGTGCCGTTCTGTTAGTGCATGATTATCGTAATAAATTATTACTTATTTAATTAAAAATTCTTTCCTAATTGCCCTCTTTCATTGTTAAATTCGCAGCACCTTACTATCTTGGCTCGTAATTCGTAAAGTTTGAAATCCTATTCATGTTAACTCATTAGAGCAATAATATGGATAACTACTGGGGCAAAAAATCCAATTTGCACACAGAATACAACTATTTACTCAAAAAAAACAAAATTTAAATTAGGTGCATTTTAATGGTCATTTTTTTTTCTTTTTTTATTTGATCATGGGTATTCTTTTTCAATGCCTGGAACGCAAATAATTTTTACCTCTTTTAATAAATGTATTTCTCAATATTTGAAATTGTGTTATCCATCATGTTAACCATCACTCCAACAGGTTGTTGGGTAATCCCCCCGGGGGGGCGGATGGTTTGAAAGTTATTTTGTTTCAAAATCATGAGATTGTTTTTTTCGACCAGTAAAAAAAGAGATAATTTGAATCTTGCAAATTGGATATCACTATTTATGCACTTAATTATTAAGGCAGATTCGTAAGTATTTTGTTTTAATTTGTAGTACGAAATTAGTAATAAGAAGTTGACTTTGTATTATTTTGTAAACCTTCGTTGACTTTTTTGGGTTTGGTCACATTAATTATGGTTACGATAGATAATTTGGAGAGGAAAACTAAAAAGGAAGGAAAAGCATGTATCTTTGTTGTCTTGTTAATATTATTTTTTAATAATATTTTCTGTCATAAATATAAAATAGATTTGTGTCTACAATTTGATTTATTGGGAAAAAATAACACAAGTTTAGTGATAAAAAAAATACTAACAATCAAAATTTAGGGTTAAGGTGCAAATTTGCCCTAAATTTTTTTTTTTTAGATTCAATGTTGTCCCAGAGCTGGAAGTGTTAAAATAGAGCAATATTACCCCTTACTATTAAAATGTTAACAGCCAATGTAAATTTTTTAATGGTATAAGATAACATTTTTACATTTTAAAACTTCCAGGATGAGATTGAATCTGAAAAAACTTCTGAAGTAACATCGCTTCTTAACAAAAACTTTCAAGATAAATTCACACCTTAACCCCCTACTTAATTGTCCCCAGTTCAGTTGTTGTACCTTGAATCTTGCAAATTGGATATCACTGTTTTTTCCCTTAATTAATAACGCAGATTCGGAACCATTTTGTTTTTAATTTGTTGTGCGAAAATTAGTAATAAGAAGCTGAGTTTATATTATTTTTTAAACCTTCGTTGACATTTTTGTTTCGATCACATTAATTATGATTACGGTACGTAGAAAATTTGGAAAGAAAAACTGAAAAGGAAGGAAAAATAGATTGGATAATTTTTTGTCTTTTTGATATTACAAAAAGAATATTTTCTGCCACAAATCCAAAACAGAGTTGTATCTAAAATTTGGTTTATTGAGAAAAAAATTAAGCGACTTTAGAGATGGAAAAAATACTACTATCATGAAAGAATTTGGAGGTTTTTTTCTTGGCCGGAAAAATATTTAGAGGTGGTAATATCTATGTTTTAAATTGAATATATATATATATATATATATATATATATATATATATATATATACATATATGTATGTATGTATATATATGTATGTATGTATGTATGTATATATACATGATATATTCATGCTAGTCATCCATTGGTGGGCAATTTTAAATGCCCTTATTGGGCTTACATATATGATATACTTCATTTGGTCATAAATATAAAACAAAGTTGATTTTTTTTGGAAATATTAAGGATGTTAATTAAATTATTTTAAAATATTTATATTTATCATTTTTGTTCAAAATATTTTGCCAAATATATAAACTGATATATAATCTAATGATATAAAACATATGATATGATTAAGTAGCTTCTTTAGCTTCTTTAATTTCTCCAAAAAATGCCAACTCTGTCTTATATTTAGGACCAGAGAGAGTATTAGTTAACAATAATTTAATTAGAATCAAAATATTTATAGTGTTTAAGTGTAATTTAGATGTTGTATTCTTTATATTTTTTTATTTTGATACAAAAATAAACAAAAATTTCAAAAAAAATTGCCAAAAAATTTAAATTATTATTACATTTTTTTTATAAGATAGTAACATCAAAATCTCCCAAATTATTTTTAGACTATCCAAATGAAATGCATATATTATAAATATCCTTAAATATATGCAAAGAATCTGGAGTTATGATAATTAATGTCCTTCGTTTTAATTTATGGTGTTTTTATTGTTTATTAGGTCAATATTCGTTTTATGGTGTTTATTTGTAAGAATCAAATCAACAAGAGATGGTGATGTACTTTCAGCAAAAATTATGGTATAATTGGTGCATGAATTTCTAATAATAAGTACGTACCATTCTGTTTATAAACGTTACATCTCTTTCGAAACAGGGTCAGATACTCAGATTATCATAATTAATTAATAGTCCTGGCCTAAATGGCCTTTGTAATATCCTCTTGTTAAATGCCTGTTTTCCCCTAGCTGTAGGATTCAGATTGTTCATTGAAACTTTTCTAGAGCCATTCATATTATATTATATTATAATATATATATATCTTGATACGTTAAAATTTTTTTGTAAACAAAATGTATTTTTTAACCTTGGAAGAAATCAATGTAAAACAAAAATTTCGTCACCTAAAGCTAGTTTAAGGAGTACTCCTCTAATCTTCCCAACATGATATATTAAATGCTTGTTTGGGATGCGGATTAAGCACCTTAAAAGTGATTTACTTTTTTACATATTTACTTCATATACCGTAAATAATATTAAAAAAACTATTTTTGAAGGCTCCAATCGTCATTTCAAATAAAACTTAGACGATAGATTGAGAAAGGAAGCAATGAAATATTTTATGTTCCCTCTGTTTTCTTGGTAACAATGCCTCCTATATGGATGCTATTTATAGGCCGCCAACCACTATACTCTAATCATCATTGAATGAAAAACTGGACCGGATTGGCTGGTTCAACCGGTCCAATTGGTGATTGGTCAGTGGTCCAGTCCGGTTGATGAGTTAAACCGTCGAACCAGTGGTTCAACCAGTCAACCTGTTTTTACCCTTTTTTTTAGAATTACATTTTTTTATTCCTCTAACTACTATGTCACGCTATTTTTTAGGGAAAAATGAAAGTTTGAAGATCAAGATGAAGAGAAAAATAGGTAAAGAAAGAACAAATCTCAAAAAAA
Organism: Albizia julibrissin; assembly: GCA_037074505.1. Lineage (NCBI taxonomy): Eukaryota > Viridiplantae > Streptophyta > Magnoliopsida > Fabales > Fabaceae > Albizia > Albizia julibrissin. Next base: position 18,048,152 of record CM073486.1, on the reverse strand, counting down.
GAAGATTTTGAGGGGATATAATAATTAATTAATTATAGGAAAGAAGATATTATTGCATAAATATAGGCACCATAACTAATACTAATAGATTTTAAGCATTTTTTGTCTAAAGATCTTTATTTTTATCTATTGAAATTTTAAAATATATTAATATATATATTGCCACTAATAAATTATAATATTTTAATATGCCCGGTCCAACTACCGGTTGAACCATTGACCCTTGAACATGTGCTGTGACCGGTTCATTGCCCAGTCCGGTTTTTTGTTCTTTGCTAATCATACAGTAAGAAAGAAATAAAGGGGAACATAATTGCATTAACCACGAGAAGCTCCTCTCAAATTATTCATTGGGAAGGTTATTGTGTGATTAATTGAGACATTAATAAAGATAAATAATCTTGAGAGAATTTTAAGAGTTGAGATTATGAACATCCACTCATACAAAGTTTATAATAATTTTAAAATTGTTTTGATAATTTATCTTAAATTAGTACGATTTTGATCTAAACCTAAAAGGAAAATCAAAGAGTAAGCTTTTCCAGACAGTGAACTTTTTGACAACAATTCGCTTCTTTTGTTTAGTGGCTTTAGAGATGACACTGCTTGCCAATAATATAAAAAGGTTAAGTTGTATATAGCAAACTGAAGTAACTTTTCACTTGCTCTCGGTATTTTAAACTAAATTTTGGTGCCACATATTCAACACCCTAATGTATTTTTTCATAATTCTAATAATACTTAGTATGCTAAACTAATTTTTGGTGTATCTAACACTCTAAAATATTTTTTTTTGGAGTATTTAGTATCTTGCATTCAGGTTGCTCATTGCTATAAATAGAATATTTTAAGAGTAAAATTTCATAAAAACTTACTTTATGATACTTGGTGCTACATGAAAAATACTTTATAATGCTTAATGCACCAATTAATTTAAAATACTGATTACTATTAAAAAAATATTTTGAGGTGCGGATCTTCTTAACCCTTTTTTTCCAGCATCTTAACCCTATATAAAACAAACATTATTTCAAGAAAGTGACCAGATACATTCATCCTCGATACAAGCTCTTGGCAACATTTAAGTAAAACATTTGTGTCTCTTTGTTACTACTATATAAAAAACCTTTAACAATGGTTATTATTGACCATAAATCACGATACTTAATCATCATATATGTGGACGCTATATATATTTAGTGTAGATACATTACGGTTTCAAATTGTTATTTATTTTGAACCTATTGTAACGGTTATAATATAACGCCCGTTATGTATTGAGGTCTAGCACTACAAAAAAATAGCGAATTAGCGACGGAATTTAGCGACGGAATTTCCGTCACTAATCAACTTAGAGACGGAAATTAGTGACGGATTAGCGACGGAACAATATTAGCGACGGAATTTGTTCCGTCGCTAAAAAGGCCGTTACTAATTGATTAGTGACGGAATTTTGCATTTCGTCGCTAATTAGAGACGGAATTTAGGGACGGAATTTTTCCGTCTCTAATTAGCGACGGATTTTCCGTCGCTAAATTCCGTCTCTAATTTAGAGACGGAATTTAGCGACGGAAAATCCGTCGCTAATTAGAGACGGAAAAATTCCGTCCCTAAATTCCGTCTCTAATTAGTGACGGAATTAACTAATTAGAGACGGAAAATTCCGTCTCTAATCTGTCGCTAATTATTTTTTTTATATATAATTTAAATTGCCACATGTCTACAACACGAGCCTCCACATGTTCCTCACCGGCGGCCGCCACGTGTACCAATCAGCCACCGCCACGTGTCACCCTCCACCGTGCGCCACGTGTCACCCTCCACCTCGCGCCACGTGTCCCCTCCACCTTGCGCCACGTGTCACAAGTCACAAATTGATTGCATTTTGTGACCAAGTTAGGATTCGAAGCCATGACCTCTCACGCGCGTGCTAGTGCCTTTGCCAGTTGAGCTAAGAAGAACCTGTGAAAGTTAAATGCAAAATCATATATATATATATAAACATAGACACACACATTCACACATACATACGTACGTACATACATACATAATATATATATATATACATACATAATATATATATATATATATATATATATATATCACTTGCAAACAAAAATAGAAATACATAATTTTATATATTATTGAATATTTTAATTTAGTTTTCTTATTTTATTTTATGTAAATATTCTACCTAAATTTTTATTATTAATATCTTTTTTATTTATTTTATTTTATATTTTATCTTTTTGTTTGTATTTATAAAATTTTCATTTTATTTGTTTATAATATATTATTAAAAATTCAAATATATGATATTATAATTTTAATTTCAAAAATAAATATGAATTAATAATTTTTATTTATTTATTTTAATATTATATTATTAATTTAAAATAATTTAAAATTTAAATTATTTTAAAAATTATAATTTTGAAAAAAAATCGAATTATTAAAAAATTTAACTATTAGAGACGGAATTAGCGACGGAAATTCCGTCGCTAATTAGAGACGGAAAAATTCCGTCTCTAAATTCCGTCGCTAATTTTTAGTGACGGAAATTAGTGACGGAATTTAGCGACGGAATGTAATTCCGTCGCTAATCGTCTCTAATTAGCGACGGAAAAATTCCGTCGCTAAATTCCGTCGCTAATATTTAGAGACGGAATTTAGTGACGGAATTTCTGTCGCTAATTAGAGACGGAAAAATTCCGTCTCTAAATTCCGTCGCTAATTTTTAGTGACGGAAATTAGTGACGGAATTTAGCGACGGAATGTAATTCCGTCGCTAATCCGTCTCTAATTTAGAGACGGAAAAATTCTGTCTCTAAATTCCGTCGCTAATTTTAGTGACGGAATTTGTGAGGGATTAGAGACGGATTAGTGACGGAATAAAATTCCGTCGCTAAATTCCGTCGCTAATCCTGTATTTTTTTGTAGTGTAGTGATGACATAATATGCACATTGTTGTTATCATAATTAATGGGCACATTAAACAATCATCATAATATATTATAATGCTTGCATAATACACAACATTATCATTTTGAAAACTATTATTTATTCAGTAACATACATAATGGTTTTTATGTAAGAATTGTTATTTATTTAGTAACATAAATAACTATTTATAAATAAGAATCATGAATGTTTATAATACATGACGGTTTTTATATAATAATTATGATGTATGGATGTGAAACTCTTCAAGTGTGAGTTTCTGAGCTAGTTGGACTTGTATGCATATAATAGAATAGTACCTCCCATAACAAGTTGCCATACAATTTGAGATGATCAAGACATTTCAAGCTTTATGAGAAGAATCATTGACAACTGTTGACAAATATATGTGATAATGTAACTGTTGACCTATAATTTTGTCTCTTCATAGGAATTAACCTTGGAAAGAGAAGGCTGAGGGGAAACCCTTAGTAGAAAGGGCGTAGTGGGTATGCAAACCCTTGAAGAAGATCCGCACCTTATCTCTCACAAATGAAAACACGAGTTAAGGCAAGCGAAAACAACTCTACAGTAATTGTTGAGACAATGGTCAAGTGTATTCACCAGTGCAGATGTCACTGAGAAGTTGGACAAAGGCTTTTTATGATAGGGTTTGACTGAAAAAGACTCATGATGGTCGGAAAAGACAACAGGAGTCGTAGGGTTACGATGTTAGTGGGTTTCATTCGAACGAACTAAGTGTCAATTGTATTATGTTTCATACTTTAAAATAGAAGAGGAATGGTAGGGTTTTGGGGGTTATCTTGTCTAAGACTTTACATCACGATTTGTTCGTAAGAATTGTTATTTATTTGTTTACATTTATCATGGTTCTTTGTTCGAACCATGAGATGTTATATTTATTTTAAAAGAATTAGGCTAATAGTGCCTGGATAATTACAATTTTATATTTTATAAAAAAAAAACCAAAAAAAATATCACCCTTTGAGAGATAATCTGAGGTCTGCTGCAAATTTTAGAAGTTTTGTTTCCTTCAATTTGAATGAATCAAAAGTTCCAAAAGTTCATAGTATACCTCACATTATCATGCTACTCGTCACACCATCTGGGAGTATGTTAGGAGCATGGTAGCTAATCCCATACTTATCAAAAATAAGATTGGCCTTCCTGTTCATACTCGACAAATATCCGGCCAACTTCCTTATAGCATGGTCAATGCATTCTACATGATGTATCATTGCCTCGACTTAAGAGAGTAAAGAATGTGGAGGCGGAGGCGGAGGTAAAGGCAAAGGCAGAGGAGGTGGTGGAGGTTGTGGAGGAGGAGAAGGAGGTGGAAGTTATGGAGGAGGAGGATGACGCTAAGGATTATCTAGCAAGTCCACAGCATAACTTTCATCTTGAGAGAATAGACGACAATGATGAAGAAATAATATGAAAAATATAAAGAAATGGGGAGTTTAAATGGACTAGAAGTGACGGGTTCGAACAATCATTGCACAAGTTTAAAGTTGAAGAGGAGCAGTCGCGTAAAGAGGTGGGTAATGAATGTGTACTAGGTTCTCATGCCTGATCATCAAAAAACGAAGAAGCATGTATACAATATTATCATCAGCATGGGAAAAGGGAAAGGTTTTAAACCATTATGGCCTTTGTTGTTTTATGATGGTTTTTGCGGAACAATCGTCATTCTTGTGAGATAAAATATGAAGGCTACTAATCACAACTGTTATTTATTTTCATGGTATTCTAATAAGTGACGGACTTAATAATTGTTATGCATTTGACTTCTTTTAAAGAAAAATTGGTGGTTGATTATACAACCACCATTTTACAAAAAAAATTATATAAACAAACTAAAAATAAAAAGTTATAGAGATGTTTTAAGAATCTGATACATCATCAAATTCTTCCATCTTGAATAACATGTTCACCTTCTTGTTCAAAGAGCAAACTAGAGTGGTAAGTTCCTTCAAGCACTAAACATGCGTCCTTATTCTCGCAGGTAAACCTAGACCATATGATGGAGCTCGTAAGTCGCATGGATGAGTCACGCTTGTTGGTAGAGGGAGTTCATCTTCCGATTTGTACCCAGATGATGAAGTAGAATTTCTCTTACGTTTGTTCATAATTTTGGTAAAGAAGAATAAAAGCTTGCAGTTGGCTATAAGAAGTTGAAATGAAAGTTGAGAAGTGGAGTTCAGTTTTCGAATGTTTATAAAGAGAGGGTTTCGTGGATTTGAATTTTAGGATAGTTTTGAGTTTTGACAATAGATATCTATAGAATGTAGATGAAGGCTAATAGTTAATTTTAATTGATCTATATTTCTTATTTGGTTGTTGTGATATTCTATAATTAATTTTTTTTATAATAACAATGTATAAATTATTTTCTATAGAACAGTTTTACTGATTAAATTTGGGTTAAAAAACTTATTTGAGTTATTGGAGGTATTATTAAAGATTTAATCGGTTTAGGTTGTTGTATAAATTGAAAATTTATAATTTAACATTTTTATTCTTCAACCGTACACTTTAAATTGCAGATTTTGTCTAATAGAATGAAATGAAGGGTATATAATTTAGGATTCAAATGAGTTGTTTGGGTTAAGGTAAATATTTGAATTAATGGTAAAATGAACAATTGAGATTAGAGTGTGTAATTGTATTTTTGGATAATTAATTCAAAACTTTAAAATTATATAATTAAGCTGATTGTTTAATTTATGAATTAAATTTGTATTTACATGATTGTGTAGAATTTGTGACTAGAATGTGAGTGGTGCCTTTGTTTCTCAAGGCTGGTAATGTTTAGTTTGGAGTTAAGGTAACCGGAATTAATTTATTATGTGCTTGTTCTGGACTATAAGGTGTTTTCTAAACCTTCCATTATTTATGAAATTAAAATGTGATTTTGAGAAAATCCTATGTACTTTTGTATATGAACTTAATTCAGTGAAGTAATGTACTTTCAAGTTGTATATGTGTAATTGGAATGTATATATATGAGATTGTGATGCTTGTTCTGATAGATTTAATGTGATAAAAAGTACTTGAGGTATTGTATTGATGTGAAAGGTTTTTGAAAAATATGTATATATTATGCTCATCATATTAGGGATATTTTAGGACTGTATGGTAGGGGTTATGGAGAATATATGCCTATCAGCTCTCTCATTCCTAGCCCAAATTTGAGTTGAATGGTTTTGGCAAACACCTCTTTATTAAGGTATACGGTGGTGACATGGGGGGCAGTATTCTTGAAGTGACTAGCTAATTTTTGGTCGGTTATACTAACACTGATAGGCTGTACCACGTCCAATAAGGCAATAAGGTAGAGTATAGTAGATTGGTGGGATGATTTGTGTGTGTGTGTGTGTGTGTGTTTGTTTGTTTGTTTGTATGTATGTATATTTATACATGTATTATGGTATATTATTTGTTGAGGATTGTTAGATTGATATTAATATATATAATTATAAGCATATTTCTTTGACTTGCATTCCTATTTTGCATATGCTATAAATTAATTTTGGTTACTAGGATTTTATGTCTCATCCCGTTGTTGTTAACATTTTTCAGAAAAGCCCTCTTTTTTTAGACAAAGGCAAAGGGAAGCAAACATAGGCATAGGTGCCAATAGCCTTGTAGTCCTCTTATTTCTATTGGTTTGTACTGATTATTATATTGCCATCTAGGATCACATCCTTGTATTCATTATGAATTTTGTTTTATTGGCTTGAGGCCTTAACTTGTTCGCTCAACAATTTTGTGGATTTACAACATTATTATTTTGTTCTTTTGTGTTAAAGACTTTTTTGTTATGGGGTTCATACTACAAAAAAAATGACAACCAGTAGCGGTTAATTTGAAGCGGTTGAAAAAAACCCCTACTAATGTTTGGATTTGTCGCAGTTAAAGGTAAAACCGCTACCGATTTGCAATAGTAACCATTGAATGAACTTTGTAGTTGTTTAATGTACACCTTGTAGAGGTTATATTTACAGTCACCGCTACAAAATATGGTGCTAGGTTGGTGCCAAAAGGCGCGAACTAGGCGCGCCTATAATCGCGGTTACTTTATAACGGTTATTATAGAAATAACCGCTACCAATATGGCGCCAGCTTGGTGCCAAACGGCGTGACGTTAGCACATGTATTTTATAGCGGTTAGTGTAGATATAACCGCTACGTATAAGGTGCCAGCGTGGTGTCAAATGGCATAAAGTTACCACATGTACTATGGCCGCCCCTTAGTAGCAGTTGTACTTAGAGTAACCGCTATAGAATTCAAAGAGACATTTTTCTGTTATGGTTTAATAGCATAATCAATACTAATTTTAAAGCTTTGTCACTGTTATATGTAGAACCGCTACCGATTTGATGCCTATAATTAGCTGTGTACGGAATTAGACACGTCAAGAAAATAATTTGTAGCATGAAGCCAACAATTGGTATCAAAGGAGCTGTCAACCTCTAAAAGAAAGGAAATGGCATATGATTGGCATCATGTTACGTAACATGATACCAAGCATAGGCCATTTGCATTTTTTCAAGTGGGTGGCAACTACTTTCAAACCAATTATTTGCTTCGTGGTGCAATTTTTTTTCCTCTTTCTGAAACATAGTAGTGGTTCTTGAGCCTAACCGCTACTAAGCGTTAAGTAACATTTTGTAGCGGTTATTTCTTAGAAACTGTGACAAGTGTTGTTATCAGCATATGAACAGTCATCATTTGGGTAGCGGTTTCTATTCGTGATCGCTACAAATATTTTACTGCATTTATTAACAACAATTTATGAGGTGAGGTTTAACGGTTATTATAGCGGTTACGATAGTGAACCGCTACAAATATTTTATTGCATTTATTAACAATAATTCACGAGGCGAGGTTTAACAATTATTGTAGCGGTTACAGTAGTAAACTGCTTCAAATATTTTACTGCATTTATTAAAAACAATTCACGAGGTGAGGTTTAACAGTTATTGTAGCGGTTACGGTAGTGAACCGCTACAAATATTTGACTGCATTTATTAACCACATTTAACGAGGCAAGATTTACCGGTTATTATAGCGATTTATTCATATAAAACTACTACAAATTTCACATCTATAAATACCCCCACCCCCTCCTTTTCTCATTTTTCCATTTTGATTTCTAACGACATTCTCTCAAAATTTTAAATTTCTACATATGGCTTCAGGAGGTAGGGGAAAGGGGAAGGAGGTTATACCACCCCCTAGATCAGTTTTGCGTGGTAGCGGAAGCAGGGGAGGAAGGGGTCGTGCGGGGGGTCATCGCAGAAGGAGTAGGGTCGTACAACTACAGATAGGCCCAAAACAACAACAGGATGGGGCCCCAGCATAGCCACAGCAGGTGGCCCTACAGGAGGGGGCCCAACCACAGCCCCAACAGATGGCCCCACAAGAGGGCCCCATTACAGCCCCAGCAGACAGCCCCACCAGAGGAGATCGCACCATATGGCCATCATGAGGGAGAGGGAGGTGAGATTAGTGTCAGCGATTATAAGGACGAGGATAAGGAGATGTTCAACTTAGAAGGCTTTCCTCTTAGCGATTTAGAGCGGTTCCTAGATGAGGAGGCCGATCCGGCCCAGGACCACACACAACGATCATCTTCCCAGTCTATTAGGTTTGAGGTGTAAGTGAGAGGTAAATGTAATTTTTTTATTTAACTTTTCTTTAAATAGATTTCAATAAAATGTGAATTTAAATTTAAGTAATGTATATGATAACTGTGCAGATGAGTAGGGGAACATTTCCACGAGGAGGTTGGACGTAACCAATCTGAAAAGCATGGACCAGAGCTTACGAGTTGTGGTTCCATGGAATGAGCCATCGGACCAGCCAGTTGAGAATGGGGGTCACCTGTTCAACTGCTACATGAATGACTTGGGCTTGCATTGGATGCAGTTCCTTATTCATTTCAGGATGCGATAGCATGTTCCGAAGGGGCTAAAGGATAAAACGTAGGAAGAAGAGGTTAGGATAATTAATAATTGTATTTAATTATATTAAATAATTTTTAATTAAATTTTTTAATTAATATTTTTAAATTTTATATTTTCAAAATAATCATATTGAAATTTTTATTATTTAATTGTATTTCACAGTAGGTTTGTGGTTCATGAGAGTTATAAGAGGTACATGCTAATGAAGTTGGGAGACGGTTGGAAGAATAAGATGAATCGTCTCTATCACATCAAGGACAGGGATAGGATGATTCCTCTGGAGTAGCTGATCGAGGACGTCCCAGACGGTGTCCCACCAAATGACTGGGTGGGTTTTTTCCATTATAGGAAGAATCTGGAAGGGCAGGTAATTTTTTTTAATAACTATTATTTGACCATTTTTATTATTATTTTAATGTTTATTAATAATTCTTATTTGAGCAATGTCTGTAGGTTCTTTCTCAGAGAAACACGGTGAGCCGTGCCTAGCAATCGATCCACCACACAGCTAGATCGAAGACATTTACTGTTATCTACAGCGAATTAGTATGTTTTTACCATTTCAATTAATTTTACATTAATATTAATAATTTAATTTTGATTAAATATTTATAATAATAATTTTATGTTTCCATTGTTTAAAGAGTGGAAAGGTCAGGAGGAGAACCGCCATACCGATTACGGAGAGTTATTCACGGTGACACACAGGCACCGAGAGGACTCCGACGTCTTAGCAGGTAGAGGAGGCCATTATAAGTACAATAATTAGAATTATTGTTAATCAATTGTTTATTACAACTAATTTATTATTGATAATAATAATGATTATAATAACTTGTTGTATAAAATTACAGGCGATGATTCAGCAGTCTCAGGATGAACTGAGAGAGACACAAACCCAGGAGTCTCAGGGGTCTGTGGACCCTACTGTGCCAATGAAGGCTGGTTTAGGACCTATCAAGTACCCAGGTCATGTGAGGGGGATGGGGTTAGGTGCCATACCTAGCATGGTGTATGGTAGGAGCGGCAGCTCTGAGGCTGGACCTTCTCGAGTATAGATGTCCGGGAGCAGACATTCGAGGGAGGAGACTGTTGAGGAGATCCGGTTGGAGGTTGCGAGGGCATATGCCATTATGGTGTATCAAATGCAGGAGCAAGCTAATTACTTTTATGCGTAGCAGAAGCAGTGGCGGGATATCACAAACTCCGTGCTCAACAAGGCGTGGAGTCGTTTGTTCCCTGATGAGGCGTACCCTGACGTCCCCCCATCCCGAGGTTCATTATATAGCCTACTCCTCCTTCATCAGATGATGGTGTTGTTGACTCTTCCCAGCCCTATCCTCTGCCCACCCCTGAGACAGGACATGATGGCCAGACTGCTGACAGTGCCCCTCCTGAGACAGGATCTGTCGATGATGCTCTACATAATTAGTTTTGTTATTTAGGATTTTTTATTTATTTAAAAAAAGAACAAAAAATGTTTGAAATAATTTAATTTTTTTCTTACAAATTTTTTTATGTTTTATTAATTATTTTATTTACTTTTGTTTGAAAAATCAATTTTGGAAAATAAATAAATAAACATCATTAGCGGTTATAATTAAAAAAACCGCTACAAGTGTTGAAATTAGTAGCGGTTAAAAATTCTTAACCGCTACAACGTAATACAAAATTTGAATGTTGTGAATCTGACATTCCCACCAATAGTCACATATATTTATGATGGTTATTTATAGTTGTTAAGGATTTTAATCGCTAGAAGTTGTGAAAATATTTGAATTTTGAATCTGGAAATCCCACCAACGGTCACATGACATGAATTTGTAGCGGTTTACTGGTAACTGCTACAAGGTCTCACGCATTTGAATTTTGAATGTGTCATTGCTACCAACGGTCACAACACTTAGTATCAATTTTAAAGGTAAAACCGCTACAAAGTTTATATGAGTAGCAGTTTATGTAGCGGTTCAATAAACCGCTACTAATTTTTTAAAGTTGTGAAACTTCAATTTAAGCATTTTGTGACATCTCATTTGTAATATCACTCATTTTGTTCACTAAATGCTTTCCTCTGGCTATTGATAAATCATGGATCAAGTTGCCACGCAATTCTCCAGCTTATTTAGATGAATTAAACAACTTTTTGGATTTCACTTACTCTCATACCAGCTGTAATGGAAAGATCGTATGTCTGTGTCAGAGATGCAAGTTCAAAAAGTGGTATACACGAGAAGTTGTTAAAGAACATTTGCTTGTGAAGCCTTTCCTAGAAGAGTATACGTTCTGGAGAGTTCATAGTGAGAAGGCTGATATGAGATACGATGATGCTCTTCCTCAAAGTTCACAAGTAGGAGTTCAAGTAAATGAACATGATCCTGTTAATGATGTTGTGAGTGATGCGTTCGGTTTTCAGCACGACAACTTCAACGAAGAAGTGCAGGGTTCAGAGCTTATGTTTTTGAGAAATAAAGCAGCGCGGGATTTTTTCACCCTCATGGATGACACAGATTGTCCTCTGTATAAAGGTTGTAAAAAATACTCCAAATTTTCTTTCTTGATCAAATTGTATCATATCAAGTGCTTGTGTGGAATCACAGATAAGGCAATGTCGATGTTGCTAGAATTATGACAAGATGTGTTCCCCGATGCAGAGATCCTAACATCGTTCTATGAGGCCAAGAAGATTATTAACTGCAGTGAGGATTGCAAGCGATGTCACACATCAAGGTACAAGATAATTCAGAAGGGGAAAAGGTAAAAGAAGAAACCTACAAAGATTCAAGGTACTTTCCTTTAAATCCTAGGTTACAAAGATTGTTTATGTCGTCGAAAATAGCTAAGCACATGAGGTGGCATGATATTGATAAGAATGAAAATGGTAAATTAAGACATCCACGGGATGTAGAAGCCTGGAAAGCGTTTAACGCTGAATTCCCATCTTTCGTGGATGACCCTAGAAATGTTCGGCTTGCTTTGGCGACTGACAGTTTTAATCCCTTTGGGAATCTTAGTACAACTTATAGTATTTTGACGGTAGTCTTAGTTCCCTACAATTTTCCCCCTGGATGTGTATGAAACAAAGCTCCTTCATCTTGTTTATGATAATCCCAGGCAAAAAAGCACCGGGTAATGACATCGATATCTATCTCCAATCGGTTATTGCGGAATTGTTGGACCTGTGGCAGGTCAGGATCGAGACATATGACTCATACGACAAGTCACTGTTCAACTTGCGTACAGCTTTGATGTGGACCATAAGCGACTTTCCTGGTCTAGGAATGTTATCCAGGTGGAATTTGCATATTGGGACGGCGTGTTCAGTTTTTAATTTTGACTCCGAAGCAATACACCTTCCCCATAGTCGAAAGTGGTGATTCATGGGTTATCGGAGGTTTCTTGATGGGAAGCATATGTTTAGATTGCAACAGAATCGTTTCAATGGGAAGACGGAAAAAAGAGGACCTCCTCAAACTTTAATCGGTGTAGACATCTTACAGTAGCTTCAGAACGTTGAATTTGAGTTTGGAAAAAGCGACGATTCAGCAATAGCAGGGCGAAAGAGTAGGAGGACTACTTCGGCTTCTACACTTCAGTAATGGCGTAAGATAAATATCTTCTTCACTCTTCCATATTGAAAAACTAATTTACTTCGTCACAGTCTTGATGTCATGCACATTGAGAAAAGTGTTTGCGACAATGTGCTATACACACTGCTTAACAAACCCGGCAAGTCAAAAGATCATCTTCAAGGGAGGAAAGATTTATGGGCCATGGGAGTTTGTGAAGATGCATGGCCTGATGAGCATGACAAATTTCAACCAGCAGAGTTTACCCTAACAAAACTGAACAAGAAATTCTTCCTCGCTATGTTGAAGAAAATAAAAGTTCCTGACGGCTATTCAAGTAACATTTCACAATGTATTGACATGCAGGCATGAAAGGTTACTAGCCTGAAGAGTCATGACTTACATGTTCTTATGCAATAGTTACTTCCGTTGGCTATAAAGAATGCACTTCCTCCCAATGTGTCCATAGTTTTGGTAAAGATGTGCTCCTTATTTCGGAAGTTATGTTCTAAGGTTTTGATCATTGAGGAGCTTGATCAGCTGCAGTCCAAAATCATTCTCACGCTTTATCATTTAGATATGCTCTTTCCTCCCTCCTTTTTTACTGTGATGGTTCACCTAACAGTCCACCTTGTTCATGAAACAAAGCTCGCTAGCCCAATTCAATATCGATAGATGTATCCTATTAAGAGGTACTGTATTTACATATATGCGTCATCATTACTTTCTAAATTTTCCACTCGCCCATTTCACCATTTAGTATCATATTTCCCTCTTTACTTTACAGGTTTCTTGGCAAATTGAAATCTTACGTAAGGAATAAGGCATGGCCAGAAGGTTCTATAACTGAAGGTTATATAGGGGATGAAATCCTGTATTTCTGCTCAAAGTACTTTGATAACATTGAAACTTCTTTCAATCGATCGTCTCGTGTCGACTATTGTCCTGAACCTGAGCCAACAACATCAATAGAGTTGTTAATGCCTCGTGTTGGTAAAGCAGTTGGAGGAAGTGAGAACTTCAAACTAACAACAACTAAGAAGTTGCAGGCACATAGACATGTCTTGATTAATTGCACTCAAGTTGAACCCTTCCTTCAGTAAGAATCGTACACTTATATATTATTCTACAAAACATCCTTATATTTTAATTTACATTTCATGATCGTCTTCCTATAATTAATTGCAGGGAATTCAGAAGTCATGTGAAGTGTCAACTAAGGATTCGAACACAAACATCCTTCGAAGTTGACAAAAAGGTCCACAGAGAATTCTCGTCCTGGTTTGCACGCAGAATTTTAAATGACCACAACCCACACTCACTAGAGTTCAAAGCCTTCGCAATCGGCCCGCTTGACCATGCAAAAAGGTTTACAGCATACGATATCAATGGTTTTAAGTTTTGCACGATATCACAAGATCAAGGATTCCAAACTCAAAATTTGGGTGTTTTTGGCACCTTTTAGGACAAGGAGTTACGCGAGCAGCAGTGATGGTAACATGTAGTTGGGAGGTGTCCCTTACTATGGAAAGCTTGTGGATGTCGTCGAACTAAATTGTCAAGGTCATTTCACTATTACGTTTTTCAAGTGTTTATGGGAAAATACAACCACTTCCAGGGACTTACAATAGACGATTTAGGCATCACATCAGTAAATTTCTCTCATCGAATTCACACCGGTCAATATGAAGATGATGAGCCCTATATTCTTGCCTCAGAGGCACACCAAGTTTATTATGTCCAGGATGAGAGGTACATGGATTGGAACATGGTCGTTCCTTAAAGCCTCGAGACCTTTACGACATGAGTGTGGTGACAACATCACCTACGAGAGTGAGCCATTCCATCCTACCAATTTCAAAAACTTCTTCCCTGAAGGCGATCGTAATTTACCTATAGTGAGGTGAGTTTTTATAAGTTCACATCATTTAAATTTAATATTTTATACACAACAATACCACATTAATATTTCTTTCACAAAATTTTTGTAAGGATTCCGAAGAAGAATGATTAAGTGGAATCATGATTTTGTTTTCCTAAATTTGATATGTAATATTTTTTTAAAAAAATTTGAATCAACTTAGTAGCGGTTAAAATTGAATCAACTTAGTAGCGGTTATATAACCGCTACAAATAACAAAAAACCGCTACCAATGTTAAACCGCTACAACACATGACATATTAACTGCTACAAAATATAGCCACTACAAATATCGCCATATTAACCACTACAATCATCACGCAGATCCTTATAAATACCTCAACACCAACTCTTTTCATACACTTCTCCATTTTTCTACTCTCTTCTTCTCTCTCATTTTTTTGCATCCAGAAATGTTTTTTTTCAAGAGCTCAAGATCTAAGTAAGGTGATCATCAAACATGGTAATGTTTTTATCAATTATTTCATCTCTTCTTTTCTTTTTCTTTCTTATAATATTCATACTAATTTTTTTTCCAGATATTAACGAACTATTCCTAAAAAATGTTGCTTCTAAAATGATCCACATCTAGGAGACAACAAAATAAGTACATATTACCTACAAATTAATAACATTACCTACATTATTATGTATATAAATTTTATAATTATGTAACTAACTTTAATCTTTTTCTTTACCCAACGTCATTCAATTTAATTAATTTTCTTAAATAATAACTACTTTTAATTCAGTTATATAACTAATCAACATGTGAAAATGATACTATAAAAATTAAATTATATTATTGGATAATTTTTTTTATTTTCCACGATAATTTGTAGCGTTATATTAACCACTACAAAGTTAACAGTAAATTGAAAAATTGTTTCATCTGTTTGGCGACACTTTTTGAATTTTCCTTAGTAGCGGTTATATTAGTAGTGGTTAAATAACAGCTACCAAACATATTCAAAAATTTTCACTTCCCGCCATAACCAAATATTAGTAGCGGTTTAGTAACCGCTACAAAGTTTTGGCGCCATTCTTACATATTTTTGTTTTGAAATTGGTAGCTGTTGTTTAACCGCTACCAATGGGCACTTAAAACATTGTAGCGGTTATTTACCCACTGCTAAATTGTTAGAAAATGTGTTACCCATCAGCCGACTATGGTAGCGGTTACTAGTAACCGCTACTGAATTAGTAGCAGTTTGTCTCTCATGAGTAACGGTTATTTTTAACTGCTACAAAATTGTTTGCGGTGGTTAAAACCACAACAAATACACAGTTTTAACCGCTACTAAATCACATTTTTTTGTAGTGTCAGTGACATGTTATGGTATGGACTAGTGGGCTGGATTTCTAACCTCTATCTTGATTGTGCCCTTAGTCTTATATTTGGTTTACTGTAATGGATTTGTGGGTGGATTATTTACCCTGAACCCCGAATTGTTAATCTTATTGGATTAGTGAAAATGTTTTAGAAGTGATGGATAAATCCTTTTATAACCATGATGGACC
This sequence comes from Albizia julibrissin, assembly GCA_037074505.1. Classification (NCBI taxonomy): domain Eukaryota; kingdom Viridiplantae; phylum Streptophyta; class Magnoliopsida; order Fabales; family Fabaceae; genus Albizia; species Albizia julibrissin. Next base: position 18,032,210 of record CM073486.1, on the reverse strand, counting down.
TTTTAAATTTAGTTTCACTCTTTTCTGTTATGGTTAGTTTTATTTGTGGTTTTAATCTTTATAACCATAATAGTGTTATGGGAAATGTGGTTAGAAACTTTTATATCATGGTTAACAATTTAAAAAGCTCCAGCTGGATCGGTTAATTCCAAAATGATTTGGTTAAATGCATTGCTATGAGAAAAATATCTTTTAACCCCTGACGGCATTTGAGGATCTCAAGTTGTCAATATGTATATTGAAGTTGTTAATTGTGATTATTAAGTTGTTATTCTCTATACTTAAATAGTCAATGATACATGATATGTGTGGCTTCAAAATATTACCTGTAAGATTGCTGGTATTTGAGGGAACTCAAGTTAATATGTATACTGAAGTTATTAATTGTGATGCTTAATTAACTTAGATATAGAGAATAACATTTTAAAAATTGCAAAAACAATTTCAGTATACATATTGATAACTTGAGCTCTCCAAATGCTGTAAGAGGCAGATTAGTCATTTTGAAAGATTTGCAAATATCATATTCCTTCCATAAGTCTGGCTTGGGATTTGTGATATTAGAATCCTTGATTTTTTTTTTCTCTATTTCAAACGTAGTTTTCTGAAATTTTCCCTTGAATTGATGATTTGGTCTTGGAAAAAATTTTCTTTAAAATGAAATACAAATTATTTAGATTCAGAGAGTTGTGAACATGAATCTTAATTGTAAATTAAGAGTTACATTTAAAATTTGAATGCCTTATTTACAATCAAGACTCCTAAATTTGCAATATTTGCAACTTATTTTTTAGAAAAAATTTTCAAGAGCCAAATTGTTATTAATTTGTTTTTTAGTACCTAATTCTCCGAAAGTTTTTGACTGTTAAACTAATTTTAACTATACTTTTCTTAATATAAGTAAAATAGTTAACATGGTATTATATATATAAAACCATCAGAGGAAGTAATGTTTTCACCAAAAGTTATTTACTCTCATATTTTCCAATTAACTAAACAATCTTCTAACCAACCAAATATAATTTTTTATTAAATGAATTTCATTCAAAGACATAATTTTTATAATCTTAAAAAATTAGCTATTTTTAACTAAAATTTTTAGGGAAAATCTTAGTCAGCCCCTAAAAGAGAGTTTATTTCAGTCAGCCCCAAAAAATTTTAAAATTTTATTGTACCTTTAGGTTAAAATGAAATTAAGTTTTGTGGGTGAAAAAACAATGGTGCCCTTACTTTATTTTTTGAATCCACTTATTTGTTAAGTAAATTCTCTTATTTCTCTTATGAATGGCTAAAATATTTTAACCCCCTAAATTCTTTTGAATCCATTTATTTTTTTGTAAATGCCTTTATTTGTTTTATGAATGCCATTATTTGTCTTGTGAATTCCCTTATTTGTCTTATGGATGGCCAAAATGTTCTTGTTAACTCCGGGGTTTCTATTGAATCAATTTATTTATCTTGTAAATCTCCTTATTTGTCTTCTAAATACTCTTATGAAAAAAAATAAAGTAATGGCATCATTGTTTTTTCTCTAACAAAGCTTAATTTCATTTTGACCTAAGGGGTAGAGTGGAGTTTCATAATCTTTTAGGTTTGATTGAAATTAAGTCTCCTCCATAGGGGCTAAATAAAATTTTCTCAAATTTTTAATTTTTATAAATGTGTTGATCAATATGTACTGGTAATAAAGAGTTATTCTCTCATTTAAAAGTAATCGAAGGAGTTTTTTCTTCCCCATGTACAAAAAAAGTCAGGGAGCCAGTTGGTGCCGACACCAAATATTGTAAGCAGCAATATTTTGACATGACAACTTATGAGATGAGCAGCTGTTATTAGGAAATAGAGAAACATCTGTTATTAGGAAGAAAATTAGAATTATTGAAACTTTTGGTTCATTAATGAAATGGAGAAACATGTTATTAGGAAGAACATTAGAATTATTGGTTAAGTTGTATCTAAGGGTTATGAAATATTTTTTTAATAGCACTTAATATTACAAACTAACTTTTGACATATTTAGCATCCTAACTACGTTTTTTTTAATAGTAACTAGCATCCTAAAATATTTTTTTCATAGCAACAAGCACCCTGAATTTAAATAATGAGTGTTACTGAAAAAAAAAACATTTTAAGATATATGCTTGATAAAAAAAATTATTTTAGATTATTGAATGATACTAAAAAATACTTTAAAATACAAGATTTTTTCCTATAGTAATGAGCACCTTAAATTTATGACACTGAGTGCTACTAAAAAAATATTTTAAGATGTTGAGTAAAAAAAAACTATTTTAGATTATAGGGTGTCAAACCCCTTAACAATTCGATATTCACATAGTACTAAATGCATAGTTCATAGGCATACAGAAATAGCATAAATATACTGATAATAAGCACTTGTTTACATTACATGAAATCCCACAGGATTTGGAAAATATATACAGAGTCCAAAAGAAATAAAATTTGAAATTAAAGATAACCAGTTGCAGTCTCACATGAACCGGACCTCAGTCACCGGTAATTACAGTTTTGCCCTTAGAGCCGCTGCCCTTTGCTAGAATATTTTTATATATTGAAAAAGGGTGAGATTCGAATGAATCTCAGTAGTAACATACAATTAGTCATATAAAATGCAATAAATAAATATGCAATACACCATGATATGTAAAATACTAACTCGTGTTGTATGCATACTGTCCAAGGCCAAACGACATGTTTGGATCCTTGGCTTAACTCGTGTCCATGGTCAAACGATATGTTTAGACCATGGCTTATTCACGTGTTATGCCCCATGCACTGTCATATTATAGAAAATGGCATACACAACATATAAATAATCACATAGTATATGAGAGAAAGAATTACTACCTGGGTCCTTTTTCGGTCCAACTGTTTATCCAAAACTTTTTCTCCGGCTCGGGCTATTACCAATTGCTATAAATTAAAATTAACAAGTAATTGGTTATTACTTGTATTACTACTGCTTTTAATCATATTCTGCAGGTTATCTCAGTTTCAGTGGCTTGTACACAGTACAATTTTTGTATAGTGCAATTTTTCTATTTTTTAGAAAATTGGCAGATTTTTCAGTCAACTTTGAAAAATCATAACTAATTATAGAAACATAGAAATTGACTGGGTCCAAAGCCTAAATGAAGATATTGAAATATATTTTCATGGAAAAATATCAAAATCTACCCAGTTTTACCATATTACTCCCATAATTTCCAGAAATACCCCTATTCCAGATTACTCTTCAGAAACATAGTACAACTTTGAAAATCTATATCTCCTAGTATACTCGTCCAAAAATTGTGATCCACATATTAAATTAAAGCTCTGAATGTCTACTTTATATCTGGAAAGTTTCATAATTTTTGTTTAAGGTTTGGTTTTCCAAACTTTCGACACAACCAATATATTTTCCAGAAACATAGTTTGAGAGCAACCAACTTCAAAAATTCATATCTCTCAAAATTCTAATCCAAATAACACAAAATATATATCAAATTAAATCTAAGAATATTTAATTCAATTCTAGAAATTTTCATGGCCATTGAGAAATATTACATTGCTCAAAAACATGATGAAACCGACGGCCAAAATCTGGACTTCTAGGATTGCACTGTTTCTAAACTCAGCTTTCAAAAATCATAACTTCCTCTACAGATATCCAAATGATACATTCTACCACTAATTTTAAATCTTATTATGTCTACTACCTCCTTGTAAAGTTTCGTAAATAATGGATGTGATTTGGTTGGTCATAAAGCCACACGAAATTGACTGACTCTAAAAAACATCAATTTTGACAGTATAACTTCAAAAATTAATAACTTATTCGTTTTGACCCCAAATTGAGCTCTTGTTGATTCTATTTCATACTAAACATCCTAAAATTTACATAGAAAAAAGGAATAAGATGAAAAATCCATCTGTAGCCTCTGTTTGAGCTTCTGCAAGTTTTTGGTAGAAACTCTGTTTTCCGGCGACCAAAACAGAGTTGATAAAATTGATATGCAACCATGCTTTTGGACTCAAATCTCAAATATTTTGACTCTACATACTCCTAAACATGTTTCTTGGGTTTTAGGACGTTTTTACAGAAGCAAAAACACCAGAAATATCACCCAAAATCGTCATAAAATCATTGATTTCAGTGACAGCAACTTTCCGACGAATTTCTTACTTCCAGCAGTAAAAAAACCCAGAAAACTATTGAAAACAGCCTCTAATCTAATGGAAATTGTTAGAAATATGTGAAGAGAACTCACCTATATCATATTATAGGCTTGCATATAGGATTTGGAGCTTCTTCTTCCTTGCTCCTTTTCAACTCTTTCACTCACGTTTCTCTCTTTGTTTTTCTGTTATGTTTTCTGGTTTCCTTGTCTTCAGATGCTGATTGAAAAATGAAGAGCTGAAGGAGATAGGTATTTGATTAGATAAAGGGTGCATGTGATGGTGTTAGGTTCAGTGGTTTCCAAATGGCATGAATGTGTATGTCTATGTAAAAGAGGATATAGTTATTAATATGTGTATGGGACGTGTGTTTGCTAATCATGGAAGATAATTATAATGCATGGATGGTGTTATACGTAAGCTCTCATGGAATGTCAAGTGTGGGTGTGTGTGTCTTTGTTTACATATATGTATTTTTTTATTCTATTAATTACACACACTAGGCCCTAATATTTCCCTTTGTCTAATTTAAGATTCCTTAAATCTTGTAGGTTCCATAATTTAGCTTATTATCTAATTTTCATAAATTAATCCTTGCATTAAATTTTTGGGATGTTACATAGGGTATAATAAAAAATACTTTTATAATATTGGATTACCAAAAATTAGTTTAGAATATATTAGAATAATATCTCATGATGTTAGACATTAGTCCAAGAATTATTTATTTCACATTTTACTGACTATTATAATAATTAGGTTACCATCTTCTATATTGAATAAATAAATTAATGTTGAGGAAAAGATCAAAACACTTGTTTTTCCACACGTTCTTTTACTTGTTCTCCCACACGTGCTTTTACTTTGTCCTCAGCCGTGGCCCTTATCCTGGGAAAGAAATAATAATCACAGAGTCAGAACCGCAATCTAAATTTTAAATATTACTCTTTTAACATAACTGATAACTAATTTACAAAGTTTAAGAAATTAGTTAAGTTAGTTATATTTAAGAATGTGTTTTGATTTCTTAAAATATATATGCTTAATCATTTGCACATTAATTGGAAACTATCTATGACAAAAACCCTCTTATAGTAAGTGCAATCAATAAGGATAATTAGGATAACAAATTATTCATCTGATCTTACATATAGGACATAGTTTACGAATGGGCTTTGATCTTAAATGTAAGACCGTTTTCAGTTTTATCTCTTATATGTATCATTTTTTTAAAATTTATTTGCCTAATTTATAAATTAATATATAATATAATGTTACACATAAGTATTTTAGAAATACTATGTCACATATGTTATAATTAAGTAGTAATTTTTTTAACTTTTTAATCTATGTACCCAAATTAGATTAACAAGTTTTACATTTAGGATCATATTAGTATAAATTTTGGAGACAAAATGAAACTTGAATCTCATATCTAAGAGCAAAACAAATTCTTTTGCTTATTCCTACATTTGGAAGAGTATTAGACAATATTAAAAGAAGTACTATAAAATAATAAGGCAACTGGCTTCATATTGAAACAGATTCAAAATTTGAAGCATTAAACTATAATAAATTTTGGTAGCCATGGTCAAGTGCTACAACTATATAAAGGGTCGTTAGCTAATCCATGTTGGATCAAAAATATTAGAGAGAGAGAGAGCGATAGCGTTGAAGATAGATAGAGAGGGGAATATCATGGGAAGCTCAATGGGGCCAAGACAATGGCCTCAACTCACACTTGCAATGACACTTTGCCTAATAGCCATCTATAGTGCTAGTGCTAATGATTACAAATCTCCGTCACCACTGCCTCCATATTACTACAAGTCCCCGCCTCCACCGTCCCCATCACCACCCCCTCCGTATTACTACAAGTCCCCACCTCCTCCATCTCCTTCGCCACATCTTCGCCACCAAAAGCGTTATAATCAGCGGCGGCATTATGAAGTCGCCACTGAAAGTTCCCCCCTTTAGTGACAACTTCATAATGTCGCCACTGATTATAAGACTTTCAGTGGCGACAAATATGTTGCCGCCAAAAGGGTGTTTCAGTGGCGACTTTATGTCACCGCTGAAAGTCTTGTTTAAAATTTTTTAAAATTTTAGTTTTTTTTTAATTTTTTATGAATTGAGTCTCTATGGGACAACTTTAATTTGTCTCTTACTATTTTCATAACTCGTACACTTACAATACTTGATTAAATTTTAGTCACATCACGAATCATTCTTTTATACTAAATTCATAACTGTAATCCTGGTCCAAAATGTTATTCTCCTAATAGATGGAATGTGAAAGGTAAAGTTTATTAGAGGTTTTTTAAATGGATTTGGTGAATAAATTAGATTGGGCTCCTTTTGGATGTCATAATATATTCCTAAATATTCTATAAAATTTTTTATTAGTCCAAAATCATATTTCATATATAATATAAAAATCATAATGTAATAAAACTATATATTAAAGATGTATGAGCCGAACCCATTGTTCCATTTTAAAACATTGAATTACATGCAGCAATGTTTAGGTAGTGGCCTTTTCCAATGTCATTATCTGTAAATTAAGCTTTGAAATATTATGGATAACAATGTTTAAAACATTTTTTAAAGTGGTTATCATTCCAAATTCATAGTCCATATTTTATTTTAAAACCTGATTTTTAATAAGTTGAAGCAGGTGTATTCTATATCCTATATGTTATTATTCCACATTTAATTTAAAGACCCTAATGTTCATAAGTTGAAGAATGCCTGTTTTCAAACATAATATTTTATAAAATTAGGTAACATTTTAAGGACCAAAAGTGATATTAATCCAAGATATAATTAAATTAGGGAAAATCCTATATAAAGTTGTCTGAAATAGAAAAATTTTAAATCAGATTACTAAATTTAATAAATCTTTAATTAAGTTATCGACCCAATTTAGAATTTCAAAATGTCGATTAAATGACTTTACTATCCTCTCCAATTTCTTCTCTCCTATTAAAAGAGTTTCATTGGTTTTTAAATTATTTTTTTCAACAAGTATATATATACACATATATAAACATTAAGATATAATATAATAAAATATAACTCACTTGAATCAAATAAACTTTTGGTGTTCCAGAAGGATTATCAAGAATAATTCCAATAAAAAAGAAAAATGAAGGTTTAACTCCAATATCAATTAAATGATTTTTAGTTTAATATTAAGAATAAAAAAATTATTTTTGAGTTGAATTTTTTTTACAAGAAGAAAATCAAATTATGTTAATCCCAAGGAAAAAAAATATGAAATGTGTGATTTATCAAACTATATATTAAAGAGTTCATTAATTACATATAATAAAAGAGTTTCATTAATAACGTAAAAAAAGGGTTTCATTATCTTTAAAAAAAGCAACATAGATATCACACAAGTCAAAATTGTGTGATTAATGTAGTTTGATTTTCTTTTTAATAAAAAAAATAATAATTCAAGTTCTTCCAAAAATAAAATTTACTATTCACAATGTTTAACTAAAAATCATTTAATTAATATTTGGGGTTCTTTTTTTCTTTTTTACTTTTTGGCTTTAATTATTCTTAATGATTCTTCTAAAACACAAAAAATTTCTTTAATTTAAGCGAATTATATTTTTTATTATTATGTATTGGTGTTGATATATATATTTATTGAAAAACTAAGTTAAAAAGCAATAAAACTCTTTTTAAGAGGATAGAGAAGACTAGGAGAGGATAATAAAATTATTTTACTCATATTTTAAAATTCTAAATTGGGTCAATAACTTAATTAAGGATTTGTTAAATTTAACAACTTGATTTTGAATTTTTCTATTTAAGGAAACTTTATATGGAATTTTCCCCTTAAATTAAGTTTATTTATATATTTTATAATTAATTATGATTTACTTTATCAAATTAATATTTTACATTTTTATTATTTGTTGTAAAATTTCATCAACACAATTCTTTAGACCAATTGGTATATTGTGGGTTCTCAAGCCAATTAAGAGATCTGGGGTTTGATTCTACCTCTGCAACTTTAGCTCATATTTTTTTAAGTGATGCCAATTGTGAAAAAAAAATACTAGAGAGTATTACTTACAACAATCTTGCCAAGATTCAAACTCATGCGTGTTTTTTCAACAATGCACTAGCGCCACTGAGCTACTTGAGAATTGGTACTTTTAGTGAAAATTATATTATTTATATAATATGTAATCCTTTAAAATCTGATCTAAAACCTAATACCCAAATTTCAGTTCAGCGCCACTTTTCTTTTCTCCTTCCCAGCAAACTTGAACGGCAAATCACTCTACTCTATTATTTTGATTCATTCAGCTCTACTTTTCTTTTCTCCCTTCCCAACGAATCTAAACAGGAAATACTTGAGGCCTTGTTTCACTACGATTCTTTGCTTCGCTCTTCTCCTCCTCCGATAGTGTCGCCACTGTCTATATTACTGAAACCACATATACCCCAAGTGATGGCATCATATAGATTGATTTATAATGTCATTTTCAATAATAAAAGCACTCATCATTATCACTCTAAATTCATGACCAACCTGATATGAAAAACACTTTGACAACAGTTGCTTTCATAGCTGCAACCAAAATAATTATTTTTTTCTACATCTTGATTTTTCTTTATGAAGATATCCTCCAGTAATTTAATGCATCTATCAAGACTAACGCATTTTTTACATTGATAGGGAATATCTAGAGGACCCATTTTTAAGTACTACAATGCATAATTTAAATTTGAATACTCAAGTGTATCTCCACAATGATTAGTTAGTAGTAATTCATAAATTACATTCGCAAGAAAAACTAGTGTCTAATTAGCTCAACAAGTAATGCCCCTCAATACACTTTTAATTGCATTGTAAATTTTTAATGTCTCCAATTAATCCATGTATTATAGTAATAAGTGAATCTGCCAAGAAATGGAGAGCACAGATGACTTATAATATTTTTTTTAAAAAAATATTTTTATATGAAACGACACACAAAAAATTAAAAATTCCAATGCTCTTCCACCACACCATACCTAATAATAGGAAATATTTCTTCTAGTACAAAAATTATAGCTGGGATATTAAATTCCTAAAATAACAGGAAGAATTCTTCCAGCACAAACAGAACAAATCATACGAGTTACCAACCAAATTCTAAACAAAACACATAGGAAGAATTCTAGCAGCACAGCCTTTACAAAACAAAACACATAAATTACCAGCAAAGATATTGAATCAAATTGCTAAAGTATATTATCTATGAAGGTTTGAACCTAAACAAAAATTTGAGACAATGCTATTCCGATGAGGAGAGTAGATGCTTTTACAGACAAAGTTTAACGAATCCTGACATAGTTCTGACTCCTCTGCAGAAGGGGATGAGCAAATATTGGATTGGGATCCCCCATTGGATGGAGCTATGTTGTTGGCTCCCACTAATTGGTTGAATGAAAGGGGGTCCCACAATTATTTCTTTTCATTCTATTCAATGATTGTAGGAAGTGATAATCCTCAAAAGAAAAAATAAAACAAAAGGGGATGCATGTACTGTGAAGGCTATTTCTCTGGCACTTTACCATCCATAATTATCAATGAGTTGAATATAAATAGTATCTGAACGTAAAGTTGAATATAAATAGACACCAAAAATAAATTAAATTGCGTGCTTTTGAAATATGGAAATTGGACACAATGAAGTCCTTCATGTACTAGAAATTTTATTATTTTTTTTTATTAGAAACTTTGTCTTTTCACATTTATTATTTTGTATTCTTTTTTTCATCTATGAAATGCTGTTGAATCTTTTTCTGAAATAGGAATGGATAAAAGTTGGTTAGATATTAAAGATAGAGGCAACCTAGCATACATTAGAGGAGTAGACAATTTTCTACAATGGGTATTTACTCAACATGGTATGACAAACAAAATACGTTGTCCTTGTCAGAAATGTAGAAATGTTTCATTCAAGGTGAAAACAGATGTTAGGGCAGACTTATTGATTAAGGGTTTTTGGGATAGTTACAAGGTGTGGGACTTACATGGAGAAATTAATAGATTTCAAAGTGGCTGTGAGACTTCAAGAACAGTAGTAGAAAATGATACTTATGAGGATGAGAATCTTGTAAGGATGGTATGCGATGCATATGGAGTTCCTTGTATGGATGATATGAACATTGGATTAAATGAGGGTGATGAGCCTAATAACCATGCGAAAAGGTTCTTTGACTTGTTAAAAGATGCAGAGAAAGATCTTTATCCAGGTTGCAACAAGATATCAAAATTATCTTTCATTGTAAAGTTGCTTCAATTGAAGTGCCTTAACCATTGAACTAATAAATCCATGGATCTAATATTAGACCTATTGAAATTTGTTCTCCCAGATGGAGCTTTAGTGCCAAACTCATTTTATAAAGCTAAGAAGATAATTCGTGATTTGGGTTTAGATTATAAAAAAAATTGATGCCTGTAGGAATGATTGCATATTGTATTGGGGAGAACATGCAAATGCAAAATCATGTCCTAGGTACAAGATGTCTAGATGGAAGTTAAACAAACAAAAAGGGAAAAAGGTTCCACATAAAGTTTTGAGGCATTTTCCAATAACACCTAGGCTACAAAGGCTTTATATGGCAAGAGACACTGCTAAAAAAATGAGGTGGCATAAAGAGAAGCACACCAATGATGATGTACTAAGACATCCAGTTGGTTCGCTTGCTTGGAAACACTTTGACCAAAAATACCCTACCTTCTCTACTGATCCAAGAAGTGTTCGCTTAGGCTTGGCTAGTGATGGATTTCAACCTTTTAGGAATATTAGTGCTAATCATAGTATTTGGCCTGTTGTTTTGGTACCATATAATTTGCCACCTTGGCTTTGCATGAAAAGCCCATACTTTATAATGACACTTCTTATTCCTGGTCTAAAGTATCCTGGTGATGAGATAGATGTTTACTTACAACCAATGATTGAAGAGTTGAAACAACTGTGGGAAGTAGGGGTGCAAAACATATGATGCACACTCTCAATCAAATTTTATCATGCATGCAGCAGTGTTGTGGACAATAAATGACTTTCCCGCGTATGGAAATCTTTCAAGGTGGTCAACCAAAGGCAAGCTTGCATGCCCGTGTTGCCATAAAGATACACATTACGTTTCATTAAGGAACAAATTATCTCACATGGGTCATAGGCGCTTTCTTCTATAAAATCACCCATGGCGTAAAGTTAAGGCCTCATTTGATGGGAAAGAAGAACACAGGGCTCCACCAATTCTATTAACGGGAGATGAAGCACTTATGCAACTAGAACAATTGGGTAATGTGTCATTTGGAAAAACTCAGAAACAAAAGCGTCATACAGACACAAAGGCTTACAACTAGAGGAAAAAATTTTCAATTGCCTTATTGGAAACATTTATTGATACGACATAATCTTGATGTGATGCATATAGAAAGAAATGTTTCTGATAATATTGTGTCAACAGTAATGGATTTGGTTGGAAAGACAAAGGACATGTTGAAAAGTAGATATGATTTGATGGACTTGGGAATTAGGAGAAATATGCACCCAGTTAAAGTTGGTAATATTATTTCTAACCCTCATACTCCTTACACTTTGTCCCCTGAAAAGAAACAATCTCTTTGTGAATTCTTAGCTAACTTAAAGGTACCTGATGCTTTTTCATTTAATATTTCAAGATGTGTCAACATTTAAGAGAGAAAGATATTTGGGTTGAAGTGCCATGATCACCATATGCTATTGCAAGAAATATTTCCAATTGCAATCCGTGGGCTATTATGTCCTCAAGTGTGTGAACCAATTATAGAATTGGGAAGATTTTTTAAGAATCTTTGTTCAAAGAGTTTGACATGTGAGCAAATTGAAAAACTTCAAAGTGAAATAGTATTCACATTATGCAAGTTGGAGACTATCTTCTCGCTTGCCTTCTTTGATGTTATGGTTCACTTGCCAATACACTTGGCGGGAGAGGAAAAGTTGGTATACCAGTTCAATATCATTGGATGTACCCAATAGAAAGGTAAGATGCTAAGAAATTTTTGTAATTATATTTATAATCATTAAAAAACATTCAAATCTAAACAATTTTTTTGATGAAGGTATTTACGATCACTTAAATCTTATGTTCGCAATAAGGCTAGACCTGAAGGATCAATTGCAGAAGGATATTTGGCAGATGAAAGTCTTACTTTTTGCTCACACTATTTGAAAGACTTTCCTACAAAGTTTAACGTTCCACATAGGAATGATGAAACCAGTGCTAATATCAACTGTGAGTTTTTAATATTCAAGAAATGTGGTGAACCAAGGGGACATTCTGAGTCAATCAATCTTTCCCATAAAGAGTATTGTCAAGCAAGGATGTATGTGCTCCAAAACTGTGAAGAAGTTTGGCCATTTATAGAGTACGTCAACCTTACCTTAAGAGAGATTGTATTTGTTATAATTTATATTTTTCTCACATGTGTGAAAAACATTTAGGGAACACAGGATTGAACTTGAAGTACAACGATCACAAAGCCAATGCAAGGCATTTCCTAATTGGTTTTGTTCATGAGTAAGTTATAATATTTTAAATGTTAGTATTTGTATAAATTATGATAATATTGCATATTAAAGAAATGATTCTTGTTTGCATAGGTGGGAGTATTATCAAAACAAGGCCATGTAAGCCCAGAGCTCATAAGTTTATCAATTGGTCCATTGAAAGTCGTCAGTCGTTACTCTATGTTTATAGGAAATGGATTTCGCTTCCACACGAAAGATCGGGCAATGGGAAAAAAGAATCAAAATGATGGAGTCATGGTCAAGGGTAATGACACCAATGCTGATAAAGAATATTAGGGTATGTTATACCATATTTATTAATTGTCTTACATTGGGAATAGAAAAATATACTTGTTTAAATGTCATTGGCAGGATGTGGCTCACTATGACAAAGGATATAAGGTTGATAAGTATGGGTTCACAAGTATTAACACTCAATGTTCATTACAAACTAATGAACCATTCATTCTAGCATCTCAAGCAGAGCAAATTTTTTATGTGGATGATCTTATTCACCCTGGTTGGCTTGTTGTTGTCAAAACGAATCCACACGACTTGTTCAATATGCTAATTGACAAAGATAATGATGTTAGTGGGGTAGATGCTACTATGGTTGATGAAGAGGCTTATCAACCATTGGTGGTTGACTTAAATATTGATAATCCAACTCATGTAGAACATGATATTATCATTAACTTGTATGGAGAAGATGTACTACACCAGACCTTTGTTCAAGGAGGAGAATCGTCATAAAGAAGAAATCGTGATGTCATGGATATTGGATTTATTGATGACAATGAAACTCATTTATTGGCTCACGAAGATAGTAATGAAGAGGATATGCTTGATGACTATGATAGTGATACCGAAATGGAAAGTGACACAGAAAATGAAGTACAAGAGAATGAATCAGAAGATATTGATATAAGTCATAGTATCTCAGAAGAATCAATTGAATGAAAGTATTGTTTCTTTATGGAAACTATTACTAATTTATACATTGAGTATTTATAAATTAAATTCCCTTTATCATTTAAATTTACTTTTAAACTTTTTTCACTTGCAGAAAATTTAATTAAATTTTGTACATTTTGTAGAATATGTTTGGATTAAAGAGTGGTCGAGGTGGAAAAAATCATTCTTTTAGACTGCGTGGTGACACAAGTAGTAGAGGTACTTCCTCTGCACCTCAGTCAAGACGTGTAATTTCACCTCGATCACTACAATTACAACTCGAGGAAATGCCTGCCAACTCTCCCCCTACTCAAGCTAGTAGTGCAGGTAATTTGCTTCAATTTTATATAATACAAATAAAGACTCTACTTCACATGTACCTTTTAATTGTTTTTATTCTTTCACATGAATTATAGGCTCTTCTCATACTATCAAAAAGGGTAGAGGAGTGTACAAATACTTTAAAGTAGACTTGACGACCAGATTGGGAGCAAAGATACCAGTAAAACTTTCAGACTCCTTGACAAGAGCAGTAGGTGCAGAAGTGAGAAACCTTGTTAATTATTGTGGTTATGTTGTTAGGACCACAATTTCTTTCCGTTATGGTGCTGAATGGAAGAATATTTATGAACAATATAAAGATGAGATGATTTTGAAAGTAAAGGTATACTCTTCCTATATTATATATATATATATATATATATATATATATATATATATATATATATATATATATTTATGTTTTCATAACAAATATTTATGTTTATATGTGTTTTAGGACAAATTTGAACCTTCTGATGCAATCAATGAAGAGAAGTTCAACAAAACTATAACAATGGACTTGAAAAATGCGTTCAGAAATTGGAAGACCAACTTGCATAAACACTATAACAAATATGCTTCTGATGAGGATAGGCTGGCTAATGCTCTTGAAAATCTTAGTTATGAAGATTGGGAGTTGTTACTAACATACTTTCAGACTGACGCGTTCAAGGTACCTTTTTTATCTTTTTAAATGGATCATATATTTGTTGTAGTCACTAATTCCTTGTTACTAACGTTTTTGTAGGAAAAAAGTAAAAGAAACAAGAACAACCGAGAAAAACAAGTAACAAAGCATACTTGTGGTCCTCGATCATTTGAGGAGATTAACTTCGCTACAGTAAGTTCAATCTCTCTTTACTTTTATTTATGTTTTGAATCATTTTTTAATTTAAATTGTACATCTGTCATCTTTTTATATTATGCTTTATAGAGAGACCCCACTACTGGACAACCTGCACCCCCTGACCAGTTTTGGCAGATCAAACACACTAGGAAGACAGTAGATGGACAGTTAGTGTGGGCAGACCCACAATCTGAGCAAATACACGTATGCATTGTGTTTTTATTTTCTATACTAAGTTCAAGAATTTTTTATCTCATTGGTTTCATACTTTAATTGTAGGCTAACTTGTAAGAACTTCTCCAACAACAATAAGAACAGGTAGAGAGTGATGCTCGAATGACCTCTGATGAATTATTGATAGTTGTTCTTGGTGAGAGATTAGGGTATGTAAGAGGAAAAGGGTATGGAGCAAAGCCTTTGAGGAAGAGATATCGCTCTTAATCCAATGATAATTCACCTGTGGAGAATGTGCGTACCCAATTGCATAAGGAATTTGATATAAAATTTCAGGAGGAGCGTGCAAAGATGGAAGCAAATATTGCAGAAGAACGTGCAAAGATAGAAGCAGAGCGTACACAATTTCAGCACAAGATGGAATAAATGGAGCAAAGAATACATGCTCAACTAGCTGTCTTAATGCAACAAGGGTAATTAGCAGCTCCAACTTCATCTACTCCTAGTCTTCCTGGCCCATAAGCTAGTCATTCTCCATAGTTTTCATGTTTAATCTTTTTAATGGGAAATATTTAGACTTTGTACAAGAAATTTAAATACTTGATCTTAGTTTTAAAACATTGTGAGAATCAGATGTTAGTTTTGAAGAATTGTGTTAATATCATTGCTAGTTTAAAATTACTTTTGATCTTTACTAGAGCACAGGCTTTAATTTTATCAATTTACATTAAAAATTGAAAAAAAAATTGTAAATTTCGGTGGCGACAAATGTTGCCGCTAATGTATGCTTCTGCAGTGATAAAATTGTCACCACTGATATGAGTTTCTGTGGCGACAAAATTATCGCCGCTGATGAGAGTTTCTGCGTCAACAAATGTCGCCGCCTATACCCTACTTTCAATGGCGACACTTGTTTTGGTACCTTCTCGTGTACTTTTAGTGGCAACAAAATGTCACCTCTGATTGTCTATTTTCAGTGGCAACAAAGAAATGTCGCCACCATAAGTATCAACGACAGTCGTTTCATCGCAGTCGAAAACCCTTCAGTGGTGACTTTATACTTTCAGTGGCGACTTTTGTCACCACTAAAAGTTGATTTTTTTGTAGTGCCTCTATACTATTACCATTCTCCTCCTCCACCGTCTCCATCACCACCACCTCCATACTATTATAAGTCCCCGCCTCCTCCCTCCACTTCACCACCGCCTCCATACTAGTATACTACTACAAGTCTCCGCCTCCTCCGTCTCCATCACCACCGCCTCCATATCATTACAAGTCTCCCCCTCCTCCATCTCCTTCACCACCATCTCCTTATGTCTATAAGTCTCCACCTCCACCATCCCCCTCGCCTCCTCCACCATATATCTATAAGTCCCCACCTCCTCCATCCCCTTCACCACCACCTCCATACTACTATAAGTCACCGCCTCCACCATCTCCTTCACTACTGCCTCCATACTACTACAAGTCTCCGCCTCCACCATCCCCATCACTGTTTCCTCCATACTACTACAAGTCCTCTCCTGCTCCAGCCCCTTCACCATTGCCTTCATACTACTACAAGTCTCCACTTCCTCCATATTATTAGAAGTTTGTGCCTCATCCTTCTCCCCCTCCCTGCCCACCATACATCTACAAGTCCTCGACACCTCCTATGTCATCCTCTCCTCCTCCACCTTACTACAATAAATCACCTCCTCCCTATTTACCAATCTCCATCTTAAAGTTTATATATATGAAGCTTGCTCTTAATCTAATTTGAATTGTTTTAATAACACTTTTATACTCATTATTTCTATTTGTATTCAATACTTTCATGAATACCCAGGTTTACAATAAAGTAAATATCTTATACAGTGTATCTCTTGTGATTATGTATGCAATATCATTTTTTTATCTAGTGAATTATATAATATATAGAAGAGTTTGATTTGTTGATTTATTTTTATGTCAAATTTTAAAATTTGATGGAGTTAAGTAACGTTTTATTTCTATGCAATATCTTTTAATCGTATATGGTCCCTTCTCAATTGGATTTAGGACTCCAAAAATTTAAATTTGAAAAGTTAATAATAAACTTTTTCCAAGAAAAAACTAATCAAAGCCAGAATGTTCTTAGAGATTGATCTTTTTGTTTTTATATATTAAATAACAAAAAAATTTCTTACTTACCTTGAATCAGTTATGATATAATATAGTTCACCTACAAGCTCCAAACATGCAAATATAAACACAACTAATTAACAAAAGATCCTGACTGGCGAACTAAGCTTCAAACCCCCTCAAAGCGAAGTGCCCATATTTAGTGTCTGATAGTGTCTCAAATAAGAGGATACCTATGCTATGTAGACATGTGGGTGTATCTGCTATGCAACAGTGCTGCAAAAAGTCCACTAGAATAACAAGTAGTCCTATTCCACTATGCGGGGCCGGTTATATGAATCGCACAGTTCCAAAAGTTCAACTAGAAATGCTTCATAAATTGATTGGCAGTCAATTACAGCAGCCAACATAAGGTAATAGTGCATCTATTCTGGTTACTACTATACATGATCCATCAGTAGCTCTAAACCTAGAAAATTCACGACAGTAATACTTGAAGGCGCCACTGACCACATGATTGGGAAATCTTCTGTTGGGAACATTTTACCTTGTAAGGTTGGTGTTGCCAATCATCATTTAAAGTTTAGTGGTTACGTGGTATACTTAGCTAGTGTGTGTTTGATTTATTTTTTTATAAGTGCCTTTACGATTTACGAGGTAGGTATTGGAGAAAAGTTTTGTCACGGCTTAAAAAAAACTTTTAAAACAACATATTGAGGTTTTCCCAAACTGGCACTTAGTTGAAACACTGATCTTACAAAAATGTGATGCTGGTTTCTAATTTGACATGCGACTTGTTTATAAGGTGGTGTTATATGCTTATATTCTTAACATAAGCAGGCACGTTACATCATTACATTTTTCAACATATGAAAGTTTTTTGAACTCTAATATCAAATATAAATTTATATAGCAAGTAGCATTATTTACAAACAGACTGATAAATTTATTCTTTAAAGTGTTATAATACATGGGATTGACCACAAAATCTCAGTCTTTTTTTTCCCATAACTTGAAGTTTTTATCTTTCTCCTCTTTGCTCTGGTGTTAATCCTCCTTGACCACAGGTGGGGCAACTCTTTAGCCCAAATCCTTGGCAGTCATAACATCTACACCAAATATTTTCACAAAGCCGTTAAATAAAATAAATAAATAAATAAATAAAAATAAATTTGGAAATTAAATATGTTGCATGGCTAGATAAAAGTTAGAAGAACTCACTTCCGTCGCTCAAATATATTACCATTCTTTTTATTCTTTCCTATCCCCTGTCAATATTTAGGTATGATCATCGTCAAGAGTGAAAGAGAGGTGTAAAAATCACAAACAATTAGAAACAAATAATTTTGCAACTTTTATTATTAAATAATATAAATTTATTTTTTATTATTTTTCTCTTCTAAGGGTTCAAGGATAATTTACCATCACATTTTTTTTTCTTTTTAGGTTTTCATATTTTACATTGTGTATACCAAACATAATTTTCTCGCAAAAAATTACAAGCATAATTTGAAATAAATCCAATAAAAATCATAAAAATTACATATTTAGAAATATCATAAAAATAAAAATTAAGAGAAAGAGATTTTCCCTTTTCTCAAAATTAAAAATATGTCCTATAAGTATAACCACTCAGATTTTACCAAAAATAGCTCTTACCATGAATAACTTGATTACATATTTCCCAGCCTATTTTATATACCCTTTGTTAAAAAAGCTATATTATCTTGTATTGTTAGCTAATTTAGTAAAAGATATCAAGTCTTCTCACTTAATTCAACCGTTATTTGTATTATACTCCCTCCAATCCTTAATATATAACCTTAATATATAACCTATTTGTGGAGTTGATTTTAGTCTTAAATATAAGACATATATTTTTTATATCTGTCAATTTTTTTTATATTATTATCGGGTATCCAATTTGAGATTCGTGGCTGCCCCTTCTAACACAAATGTCTCCTCTTAAGCTTGAACTCGAGATCCAGAAGGATTTAATAGGGCTTTACACCGCTAGACTAACTCTATGTTGGTTTTGTCAATCTTTTTTCTAATTTACCTTTATTGATATTTCCTGAACCATAATCAAGTAAAAGAGAGATGAAGATAATTAAAAAAGATAATTGAGGTATCTTAGAAAAAATAAACGTCATATTAACTACACTAACTAACTTTCTTAATCTAATTAAATTAGTTAATTAAATAGATCTTACATTAAGAACAACAGGAGTAATATGTGTGCATGTTTGTGAAGGGAGGGAGGGGGCAGACCTTGCATCCTGGATACTATATGGCACCTTAGCCTCCACAAGTTTGGCATCTTTTAAATATCTGTATGAAAATGAGAGGGAAAATAAACATAAAAGCCAGAAAATAATATATCTCTTCACAATGAAGAGCAACACCTATTGCTGTTTTATTACGGTAAAGTGTTCTAAAGAGTAACTAAGGGCGCAAAGAATTAAGAGAGAAGCCTCCAGATTTTACAGCTGTTGGACTTTAGGTCCAAGTCCACCCTTGATAGGTTAGGTTATTTGATTAGAATACAAGTAGCCTAATTAAATAAGATACAAATCATCATTAATTATGGATTAGGAAATAAGTTGGTATTAAGTTATCATAATTCAGGAAATCAATTGAGAATTAATTCTCTTGATTACTAACTTGGAAGGCAAGAAGGATACATATTATTTCCTAATTAGTGGCCACCATAAACCACTATAAATAGGAGTTGTCTCCTTCAGTTATAATCTATCCTTGCCATTGAACCTTCTGGAAATCTCTCTTATCTCCTACCATCTTGCTTGTTATAGTGCAATGTTGTGCCAATCCCAATTAGCTCTAGTAGTCTAATACTTGCGTAAGCTTTATTACTCAAATTCAACCCGACCCGGTACACATTTCTTTCATCTATCTATTCATATGTTTCCTTCATTGGTATCAGAGCGTACTTGATCTTGTGGCTGTAAATTGTGTTTAATTTTTCCTAACATGTTTCACATATTCATGCATGTGTGTGTGTATGTGTGTCCTATTTTTTTCATATACATGTTCATTTTAATTTCTTCCGCTACTAATCTTCATTTTCATGTTCTCAATGTTATTATTTTATCCTTAAGCATGCATAAATATATAAACTTGTGTTACTCTCTCTCTCTCTCTCTTCTATTACTGCTTCTTGGTTCGCCTATTTTCTTTTGGGTTAAGGTACAGATTTAGCAAAGAACTATTTCGCAAAGTGCACCCAACACAACTAACTATTTTAGGGTGCAAAAGTAGACATTATGAATTTTTTTTGGAGCAAAAATAACAATTTCGTTATATATTTTAGGGTGTAAAAATTGCTATTTTTTCTCCCAAAAAAATTCATAATGTCTACTTTTGTACCCCAAAATAGTTAGTTGTGTTGGGTGCACTTTGGAAAATAGTTCATTGCTATTTTTACACCTTAACCCTTTTCTTTTTCATTCAAACACTTCATTTTCATGTGCATTCATGCATGTGAGACTATTCTCATGAAGTATGTTCTTTTATTTTCAAAGATCAACACTCTACATGATCTTTCTCTCTCTTCTCATTTTTTCCTTTTCTCTGTGAATGGTTGCCCTGCTTCTAAAACTGTGTGAATTTGAAGATAGCAACTTGAACTAATGTATATAAGTGCATGAGATCATAAAATGTAAGAAGGAATGAGCTATACCGTGTTTTTGTGTAAATCCAACGGTAACCGATGTGCTTCAAGAATTGGGTCTTCGAAAACATGAGTTTTTGTGTAAAAAAAGTGATGAACGTGAAGTACTCGAGGAGACGATTCCAACGCCACCAGAATCCCTTGAAATAGAGGCCGAATGAGGGAGATATAAAGAAAAGAAGCCAGGCGGATCACGACAGACCCGCCGGAGCTCCAGCCGGGTCGTGCCAAAACGACGTCGTTTTGGCTAAAACCCCCAAATGCGTCGTTTCACTAAGTGAAATGATGACTTTTTGAACTGGCCAAAATGATGTTGTTTTAGCCAGTAGGAGAGCTACATTTTGACTAGGTGAAATACAGCGTTTCGCGTCAACCTGACCCGAAACCTATTCAAATGCCAATTGGGCCAGTTTGCCTAACCCGAACTGGCCCAACCCATTTTCCAAAATAAATAAATAAATATTTTATTAAAAAAATTTGACACGTGACGCGCCTTAGTGGCGCGTGGGCCCCACCCTAAGGCCATATGGACCAAGTAAATACACTTCCTGAATCAGTGTGCTGAGACAAGATGAGTGACATAGCAACTATGGAAACCGGAGTTGCCTAAGGCAATACGTGACATTCACGCGCTAGTGCCTGAGAGTGGTTTCTCACTATTTTTTATCTTTTCATGAATTTTCACCTAGAAATCTTCTGGAGGCGCGTAGGGGCACGTGCAGGGGCATTTTTGGAATATTTTTTGCTCTAAAAATTTCAAAATTCATGATCTTCAAGTTTTTATGCTATTTGTTTATTTTGGAAATTATTCAGTATATTTAATTTACGTTTTCAAGTTGTTTTTTACCTTAAACTATTTTAAATATTTTCTGAAAATCGTTTTCTTTATGATAAACAATTATTGGTCAAATATGGCAAGTGTTAAGACTAACCGTTCCTTTGATGGGGTCCTCCTTGAGTACTCCCTGGCTTTAGATAATGAGAAAGAGGTAAAGACCTCAAGTAAAGTTAATATCACCAACAAGAAACCCCCTTCTGTCACTACAAGATTCCAATACACCTGATGAGGTAAAGCAAGTTGAGAAAGTGAAATTCATATATGATAAATTCAAAGAGGAAGAGGTCGATAGACCAAGGACTAGTCTTCTAATCAAATCACTTGCTGAAAAGGATGCTGGTCATTATGTTCAGATCAAGAGTGTCTATGGAATCATTACTGGATATGGAAGACAAGTCACTAACGCAAGAAACGCATGCAAAATCTATGGTAAAATACTGTGAGCAAGTGACGAAGAGGGGTCATCTTCATGGCCTGGATTTTGGAAAAACGTTTTCAAGAGAGGCTTAAATAATATTGATGTAGGAACTCATAGAGCCAAGGCTATGAGAACCATAAAAGATTTTGGCATTGATGTACCTCGTTATTGAAACTTGATTATCCATATTATAGTTTGATTATTTTGATTTTGAATACATTGCAACTTATATGAATCTTTTATGGATTATTGCTTAATGAATAAATTATCTTTGAATTATTTATTCTTCTTGCTTATGATGTTTCTTTTGAGTAGGAGTTTTCTAGAATTGTGTTTTCTTGAATATTCATTTTTTTGGGATATGTTTAAATAAGAACGGAAATTGAGAAAAATGAGCGGTAAGCTAGATGAATAGGATGGGGGTTAACCTAGTTGATTCCTGACCACGAAGCTGGCAAGCCCTCATTCTATTAGTTTCTTTTTCTTATTTAAACAAGAGAATGTATCTCTAGTATAATTGCATACCTAATGAAAAATGCATGTTGTCTATGTGACAAAACAATTGGCTCATATGACAAGCAAGACTTTTGTTGCTAATCTCATAAGAGGAGACAAGCCGAATGGTAAGAACTTCGGCATGTGGTGCCGTAAGATCTCATATGTCTTGGAAGAGCAAGATGTCATGGACATCTTGATGAATGTGCTTCAGCAACCCGATGCTAATATATCATAAAGGGACCAGGAAGGTTTTGCAACCTGGAAAAGAAAGGATACCATTGCTCGAATAATAATACTTGCAGCTATGACCGACGATGTGATATGTCAATTTGAGGGACATGTCACTGCCTCTGCCATGTAGACAACACTGAAAGAGGAGTTTGAAGGCACTTCTGAAGCGAGGCTTAGGACGATTACCGTCAAGCTTGATAATTATAAGGTGGGTCCAAACACCACCATCAGGAAGCATTTGAGGAAAATGCAGAACATGATAAGGGAACTTATCAAGGCAAGAGGAATCCTTTTTAAAGTACATCAAGTGTAAGCTATTGTGAGATCACTCCCTGCAAGTTGGGATCATATGAAACATACCATAACTCACAACAATACCATCAAGACATTTGTTGACATCGCTTGTCACATCCAACTAAAGGATGACTGTGTGGACGGTGCAAAGACCAACAATCAAGCACTTTTAATTGAAGGAAAAAGGGCTTCATCCCATAAGCGTAAACCCTATAAAGGTAAGGGACCCCACAAGAAGAAGTGGAACCCAGGGGCACTGAAGGATAAGAACACCTTTAAGAAGAATAAGAAACCTGCAAAGAAGCGAGACCTTTCAAAGGTCAAGTGCCACTCTTATGAAAAGAAAGGCCATTTCACTAAGGATTTCCCTGAGAAAAATAAGGTACTATGTGATGATTCTTCTCATTTTTCTTTTGTTTCTAGTACTGCCTTTATAGCTAAGGCTAATCCTGTGTGGGTTATAGACTCAGGGGCCACAGACCATATGAGCAGAGATTGTGGGAACTTCATGGAGTTTCGCAAGCTACTAGCTAGAAGCAGATGGCTTTATATTGCGAACAATGTGATCGTAGAAGTTAAAAGGATCGGCACCTATAGATTGACTTTACAAGGTGAGTGAACCCTAATTTTGAAAGATGTCCTCTACACTCTGAAAATCCGACGAAACCTTGTGTCTGTTATTTTTTTTAGTTAAATTTAGTTTCAATGTTAACTTTCATAATCAAGTTGTTGGCATTTTAAATAGGACCGATTTTTTCGGATATGGTTGTATTTCTGATGGTTTCTTTATTTTAATGAATTATGATTCAGATTCTAGTTATTGCTATGCAATTTCATCCAATGTTAATTATGATACATGGCACGCTAGTCTAGGACACATTGGTCAAGAATGTATGACTAAACTTGTTGGAAATTGTGCCCTTGGGGCCAATCAGTATACTTTGAACATTATGTTATTTAATTAATTTCTCCATTTTGTTATCATGTCATTCGCATATTTATTGTGATAACTGTATCCTTGGATGAATCATAAAGATTATCCTAAATGTCCCTGGTCGGTTATCTATGCACGGGCAAAGATGAAATAAGACTAGTATGACTTTGATAAGGTATGAAAATATAAATCAAAGTCTTAGGCAATTATAAGAGTACAAAGTATTGGACCGACCCGCTATGAGAAAGCAACATGGATTAAGTTATAAGCTTATCTCATGTATAACCACGTCACAATGCCCTTTGACCTGAGATCATCATGGATTCCTACATGAGAGTTGCTAAGCTTTGACCTAGTCAAAAGTCACCTTTAACAGGGTGATGATAAAGGCTATAGTCGAGCTCAGTGGTTTTCGTGCAGAGGAATGTGAATGGTCAAGATGGAACTTGTCCCTCACATTAGTAGAGATATATTATTAGGCCTCTCGATGAGTGAGTTTGAGAAATGTATGGCTATACTACGATGAAAAGGAGTTTCCATTTCTGTTATTAGACTACTCAGGAATCGAGAAAGTAATGGTCAGAAATATGAGGATGACACTATCCATACCTCATCCTTGGCCAAAATATCGTGTGACAAAAGGGACGTGACATGGTTGTATAATAGGTTGCATCGTGTTAATGATCCTCATATGAATTGGATAGTCATAATATCTTACTAGAGGCCGCTTACGACTTGTGGGCTCATGCAGTTATTAGCCCACTGTCAACTCCATATGGGCCTACAGGGTCGTATACAAGAATAGCCCTACACGAGCTATAATGTCCATATTCATTGAATCTAAGATATGTCTAAGATTCAATAAATACAATGTTTAATCTAGGGTGGACGAATTATATATATATATTATGTGATATAAATTTGAAAATAATATTATTATTATGTTGTGTTAGTTACAGATTTAATTTATAAAGATAAATTAAATCTGTTGGCTCTTTATTTAGATTAAATAAATAGGTTAAATTAAATATGTTGGACAAATTTAAGATTAATTTTGAAGATCCAACACGACCCACATTACTTATAAAAAATGAAGGGCTAGAGAACCCGAAGTCAAAAGAGAAATAGAGAGCCACAAGAAAACCCTAGAGAGATTTTAGAGGCGTTAGCACGCTGCCAGTGTTGGGTCATGTTCGTGTGGATACCAATAGAGGGAGCTTATATAAGCAATTGGCTTATGAAGATCGAAAAGGAAAAATTCAAAAAGGTACTTCTCCATCTAACTTGATTTAAACATCATTGATAGATCCACAATTGGGATTGGAAATACTTTTACAATTAATTTTAAATTATTCCACTGTGTGCCACCTAATCCCAACAGACTCACTCATCGAGGAACCCAGTAATATATCTCTATTAATGTGAGGGACAAGTTCCATCTTGACCATTCACATTCCTTTGCATGAAAACCACTAAGTCCATAGAAACGGAAACTCCTTTCTAATGTAGCATGTCCATACATTTCTCAGACTTACTCGTCGAGGGGCCTAGTAGTATCTATCTACTAATGTGAGGAACTAGCAAATAAAGGATTGCTAGGAGAAGTATCAAAAAAAGAAATGTCTCTATGTGAGCATTGCCTTGATGGCAAGAGAATAAGGAAACCTTTCAGAAAAGAAACTAGAGCGGCAAATCCTCTTAAACTAGTACACTCAGATATCTGCGGACCTACAAGTGTAAGGGCACGTCATGGAGCATAGTACTTCATTACACTTACCAATGATTTTTCACGGTATGGGCATGTATACTTGATCTCTCATAAGTATGAAGCATTAGAATGCTTCAGGAAGTACCTTAATTTGGTTGAAAACCAACTAAACTGCAAGGTCAAAGCCTTGAGAACTGATAGGGGTCAAGAGTATCTCTTAGAATAGTTCAAAACGCTCTGTGATGAAAAGGGAATTGCTAGGCAGCTGATAATCCCTAGAACACCTCAACAGAATAGGGTAGCCAAGAGAAGGAATAGAATAAGTCTATGATGCCACAAGCAGAACTACCAATTTCATATTGGGGTGACGCATTGCTAACTGCGACATTCATACTTAACTGAGTGCCCTCCAAATCAGTCACTTCTACGCATTATGAGTTGTAGACAAGACGTAAGTCAGATCTAAGTATCTGATGACCATGGGGGTCAGCTATCAAACCCCTTAATATTCTGATATTCACTATATAATAAATGCGTAGTTCAGATGGCATACAGAAATAGTGAAACTATACTGATAATAAGTACTTACTGATATTACAGAAAATCCTCATATAGGTTGAAAAATATATATAGAGTACAAAAGAAATAAATTTCACAACTAAAGATAATCAGATGTAACTCCTGGCTAGGACCGGACCTTCAATCGCCAGTAATTACAGTTTTGCCCCTAGACCCGCTGTCCTTTGCTGGAATATTTTTAGATGTTGAAAAAGGGTGAGATTCTAATGAATCTCAGTAATAATATACAATCAGTCATATAAAATACGATAAATAAATATGCAATGTACCATGATATGTAAAATGCTAACTCATGTTGTATGCATACTGTCCAAGGCCAAACGACTGTTTGCAACCCCGGCTAAACTCATGTCCATGGTCAAACAATATGTTTAGACCCTGGCTTATTCATGTGTTGTGCCACAGGCACTGTCATGTTACAGAACATGACATACACAACATATAAATAATCACATAGTGCATGAAAGAAAGAATTACTACCTGGGTCCTTTTTCAGTCCAACTGTTTATCCAAAACTTTTTCTTCGGCTCGGGCTTTTACCAGTTCCTATGAATTAAAATTAACAAGTAATTGGTTATTACTTGTATTACTACTATCTTTAATCATAATCTACTGATTATCTCAGTTTCAGTGGCTTATACACTATATAATTTTGTATAGTGTAATTTTACTATTCTTCAACAAATTGGCAGATTTTTCAGTTAACTTTGAAAAATCATAACTAATTCTAGAAAAATTGAAATTGACTGGGTCTAAAGCCTACATGAATATATTGAAATATATTTGCATGAAAAAATATCAAAATCTACCCAGATTTACCATATTACTCCTAAAATTTCCCGAAATACTCTTGTTCCAGATTAGTCTCCAGAAATATAGCATGACTTTGAAAATCTATATCTCCTAATATACTTGTCCAAAAATTATTTTCTACCCGTCAAATTAAATCTATGAATGTCTACTTTAAATCTGGAAAGTTTTATTATTTTTTGTCAAGGTTTGATTTTTCAAACGTTCGACACAAACAAACTATTTTCCAGAAACACAGTTTAAGAGCAACTGACTTCAAAAATTCATATATCTTAGTATACTAATCCAATTAACATAAAATATATATCAAATTAAATATAAGACTATGTAATTCAATTCTGGAAATTTTCATGGTCATTGGGAAAGATTACATAATTCAAAAACACCACGAAATCAACTACTAGAATCTGGATGTTCAGGATTGCACCTATTTCTAAACCCATCTTTCAAAAATCATAACGTCCTCTACAGATATCCAAATGATACATTCTACCACTCATTATAAATCTTGTTATGTCTACTATCTCTCTGTAAAATTTCGTAAATAATGGATGTGATTTGGTTGGTCATAAAGCCACACGAATATGACTGACTCTGAAAAATGTTAGTTTTGATAGTCTAACTTCAAAAATTAATAACTTATTCGTTTTGACACAAAATTGAGCTTTTCTTGATTCTATGTCATACTAGACATCCTAAAATTTTCATATAAAAAAGAACCAGATGAAAACTCCATCTGTAGCCTCCGTTTGAGCTTCTGAAAGTTTCTGATAAAAACTCTGTTTTCTGACGACCAAAACAGAGTTGATAAAACTCACATGCAACCATGATTTTGGACTCCAATCTCAAAGATTTTGACTCTACATACTCCTAAACATGTTCCTGGGGTTTGGGACGTGATTACAGAATCAAAAACATCAGAAATATCACCCAAAATCATCATAAAATCACTGGTTTCGGTGACAGCAACTTTCCGACAAATTTTCTGAATTCCAACAGAAGAACAACCCCAAAAAGCTACTGAAAACAGCCTCAAATCTACTGGGAAAGGAAGATAAGGATGTATGAAACTCACCTATATTAGCTTATGGTGCTGCATGTGAGTTTTGAAGCTTCTTCTTTCTTCCTCCGATCAACTCTCTCACTCACGTCTCTCTCTTTGTTCTGCTGTGTTTTCTTTTCTATTTCTCTGTTTTCTATTTTTGTTTCTTCAGCTCTTTGGACGTAAATGAAGAGCTGAAGGAGGTGGGTGTTTGATTAAATAAAAGATGCATGTGATGTTGTGGATTTCCAAGTGTCATAATTGTGTGTGTGTACATAAAGGAGAGGGCATATGTGAGTATGTGTATAGAGAGTGTGTTGACTAATAATGAAAGAGAAATAGCAGCTGAACGTGTGTCAATATAAAATGAACAAGTGTGGGTCTCTTTGTGTCATGAATGTTTGTGTTTATGTAAAGGAGAGTGCATGCATGTGCCAATAAGAGAGTGCAACATGGAAAGAAGAATGAGTATTTAGTATTTAGTGTGTGTCATCAAATTTATATATATACATATAGGTATATTTTTATCCTATTTATTACACACACTAGGTCCTAATTTTTCCCTTTGTCAAATTTAAGTTCCCTTAAATTTTGTAGGTTCCATAAATTGTCTTACTATCCATTTTCCATAAATTAATCCTTGCATTAAATTTTGGGATGTTACATCAGCGGCCTATATACACAACTCATCTCACAAACATGGAAAGTTGGGACCTAGAGGCAAGAAATGCATCTTTAGAAGATACTCAGAGCAATCAAAAGGATATATCTTCATTGGTGAAAATGAGGACGGCTCAATGACTGAGGTAGAATCAAGGGATGCAGTATTCAAGAGGCAGATTTTCCTAGCAAAGGAAGCCTTAATTAAACCAAAACTCTATATGAGAGTGAGGAAGTTGAAGGAACTCCTCATATCACTGACTCGAGTGGGAGAGTTGAGTCTTTTCACAACATGAAAACCTCACTTAATCACAAGAAGAGAACCCTGAAGAAATCCTACCCTGGAGAAGCCAAAGGGATAAAGTTCCTAGAAGACGCTTCTCTATTGAAGGAGAAGTATTCATTGTCAATCCAGAAGATAATGAGGAAGATCCAACTAGCATTAAAGAAGCGCTGACCAGACCTGCTAAGGAAAAATGGAAAAAACCCTTAGAAGAGGAAATGAATTCCATAAATGCTAACCAAGTTTGGGAATTGGTTGACTTGCCACCAGGCCGAAAGGAAATTGGGAATAAATGGGTTCTCAAATACAAATGAAAGGCAGATGGATCAATTGATAAACCTAAAGCGCGCTTGGTAGCTAAGGGGACACCCAGCAAGAAGGAATAGACTATGAAGATACATTTTCACCGGTGGTGCGTTTTAACTCAATTAGACTCATACTCACAATAGTTGCAAGTATAGATTTGGAGTTACATCAAATAGATGTAAAAACTGCATTCCTTAATAGAAAACTAGATAAAGAAATATATATGGAGCAACCAGAGGGCTTCATAAAAACAAAGAAGTGAACAAAAGGTTTGCAAACTCCTAAGGTCTATCTATGAACTAAAACAATCATTCAAACAATGGTATTTGAGGTTTCAAGAAGCAGTAACCTCATTCAACTTCTAAATGATTGAAGAATACCATTGCGTCTACATAAAGCGGTTTGGAGATGATTTTGTGATATTATATCTCTATATAGATGATTACTCCTAGCTGGAACAAGCCTTAAGGCAGTTAAAACAATCAAGGACTGATTATCCTTGAACTTTAAAATGAAAGACATGGGTGAAGAAGAATATATCTTGGGAGTCAAGATAAAGAGGAACTGTTTAAAAAGATTGATATCCTTGTCACAAAAGACATATATAGCAAAGATCTTAGAATTATTTAACATAAGAGACTGCAAACCTATAGACACCCCAATAGTTAAAGGACACTACCTCAACACAGACATGTGTCCTATGAAAGAATTAGAAATAAAATGCATGAAAAAAGTCTCATACTCGAGTGCAATTGAAAGCTTGATGTATGTTATGCTATGCACTAGACCAAACATATGCTTTGCAGTTGGTCTTGTGAGCCATTTTTAATCCAACCCAGGAATCAAGCATTGGGAAGCTGTGAAGAGAATCATGAGGTCTCTAAAGGGAACCATGGATTACGAGCTATGTTACCAAGGTAAAGATATGCATCTAGTGGGATACTCTGACACCGACTGGGTGGGAGATATAGATGAATGACACTCTACTTCACGGTACGCGTACCTGTTAAACAACGGAACAATTTCCTGAAGGAGCAAGAAATAGACCTGTATGTCTCTTTCTTCCATGGAATCGGAGTACATAGCTTGTTCTGCCACTGTTCAAGAAGCCGTATTGCTTAAGAGATTTCTAGAATGTCTAGGAATGAAAGGTAGAAAGGAGGGTCCTGTTCTGATACATCACGACAGTCAAGCCGCAATAGTCTATGCTAAGGACCCTAAAGATCATAGTAGGACTAAGTACATAGACATTAAGTATCATTTTGTAAGAGATATGATCACTAAAAAGGAAGTGACTATTCAATACCTTTCCACTCATAAAATGTTAGCCAATCCCTTACAAAGCCTATTGCTAGAGACCCTTTTGTCAAGTATGTAAATGCTTTGGCCATGCATAATGTAAT
Organism: Albizia julibrissin; assembly: GCA_037074505.1. Taxonomy (NCBI): domain Eukaryota; kingdom Viridiplantae; phylum Streptophyta; class Magnoliopsida; order Fabales; family Fabaceae; genus Albizia; species Albizia julibrissin. The sequence goes on along the minus strand of CM073486.1, from coordinate 18,001,358 downwards.
CTATTGAATATTATCTTTAAAAAAATAAAGTGATGCATTTTTCAATTTTCTAATATATTGTAAATATATATGTATGCGTAAGCACAAGGTATGCAATATGTCGTACAAGTCAGAAAGGTTTGTTCATTCACATAAACAGTCATCTTCACATAATTCGTAGGGGTATGGGAGTGTAAGACGAGCAAATGATTGTCATAAAATGGATAAACAAATCTTTGCGCTTGAGTCTCCTCAATTGAACTGAGATGAGATTCATGTATATGTGTATTACATACAAGATGGATCGAAGCATAAATAATTGGAAGTATCATCAGACCTGTACCCAGGTAAAGGACTCTCTTTTACGAACTAGATTGTAAAAGGAAATGACTATAAAAGGAAGTCTAGGTCTGAATGTTAAGTATATTTTAAACTAATGCTTGTATGGTGAAAGATAAAGAAATAAAATCAACATACATTACTGGAAAATCATTGTAGCATGCAATTCATACTGTATATGCTTGAGAGAATGACTGCAATATGGTACATAGGTGAAAGATCCCTAGTTCACTGTGGTGTGAGTCCTAGGAAGGAAAGATCCTTCCATGATGCCCTTAGGACTTAAGCAGCATTGTGAAAGCTTAGTTTGGGGTCAACTACTTTAGTTGAAACTCCATGATCACACACGATATGATCAAATGAGTGGAAGCTAGGAAAGCAACCAAGTCAAGAAGGATTGACTTTAGTCAAAAAGGAATGTTTATCCTAAAGTACACTATTACGGTAGCATCTGTGACATGTCCCTTACAGGTTATGAGAAAAACTAGTAAGTGTGGATACCACGCACATGGTTGGCAATCTGAGTCAAAACAACACAAAAGAAGGATTCTAACTCGAGAGGAATTAGATATGCTATGAGTTAAGTATATGGACGGACCTAGGCTATACGAGGCAACAATTTACAGGTTCACAAAGGGTGTCCTTGGATGCTGATCCGACATGAAGGATTTCTAGTATCACAAGCACCAAAGTTGTTGAAGATGTTGTGCCCACGCGGTCACGACAAACACCAAGTATGAAATAGGAAGTAGTTATATTCGCACGATGGGAGGCCCATCAAGTACGAATGGGAGATATTGGACTTTGGGTCCAAGTCCACCCTTGATGGGCTGGATTATTTGATTAGGATATAAGTAGCCTAATTAAATAAGATACAAATCAGTATTAATTATGGATTAAGAAATAAGTTGGTATTAATTATAAGATTGTTGATTGATAATCAAGTCATCATAATTCAGAAAATCAATTGAGAATTAATTCTCTTGATTACTAACTTGGAAGGCAAGAAATGGTACATATTATTTTTTAATTAGTGGCCACCCTAAACCATTATAAATAAGAGGTGCCTCCTTCAGTTATAATCCATCCCTGCCATTGAACCTTCTGGCAATCTCTCTTCTCTCCTACCATCTTGCTTGTTCTGGTACACTATTGTGCCAACCCCAATTAGGCTCTAGTAGTCTAATACTTGCGTGAGCTTTACTACTCGAATTCAACCCAACCCGGTACACGTTTCTTTCATCTATATATTCATATTTTTCTTTCAGCAGCAAAAGCCAAGAAGATGTGCTTGTGTGTGTATGTGTGTTTGGGGTGTGGTTGGACCAAGTGATAGTGTTGGAGTAGCCAAGTTGTTGCAGCTAATATGGGTTATTCCTCTCTCTCTTCTATCTCTCTCTCTTCCTTCTGTGTTTTTTTTTGCTGAAACTAGTAGACGAATGGATAATATGAAACCCAAATATATATTTCTTCGTTTGTGGTGTGGGTTTTACCCGAGGTGTGTTTCTTTTTTTCAAAACAAAAAAATGATTATTATTTTCTTGCTATCAAAAATTAGATTACATTAATACTCCATCCAGTTTTTAATGTAAAATTTAATTTAATTAGGTGAAGAAAGTTAGTTAGTATGATACGATTTTTCTAAAACACTCTAATTATCTTTTTTAACTTCATACATCTCTGTATTACTTGATTATTGGTGTCAAACCCCTTAACATTTCGATATTCATAGAGTAATAAGCGTAAAGTTCTGTAAGGCGTATAAAAATACCGGAAACATACTGACATTAAATACTTGTTTAGAATACAGAGGAATCCCTGTAGGGTTTGAAAAAAACATATACACAAATGTACAGATTTTTCAAACGAAACTAAACTACAAGCATAGATAACTACAACAGCTTCAGTGTGCACTGAGACTCTATTCTCAGGTAGCCACTTCCTTGCCCTTCGAGCCACTAGCTTTAGCTGTAATGTTTTTCGATTTGAAAAGGCGTGAGATTCAGGAAAATCTCAATAGTAACATGTTTTTCAGACATATAAAATGAAAAAGTAAATATATAATGCGTCATGTCATGTAAGATGATAGAATGTTGTGTGCACACTGTTCAAGGCTAAACGACATGTTTGCACCTTGGCTTAACCCTACGCCCTTGTAGGGTCCCAAACCACAACTAGGCTAATATGCTTGTCCAAGACACAATGCTTATGTTACAGAGAATGGCATACTCAAACATATAATGATCACATAGTATATGCAAGAAAAAGTTACTACCAGAGTCCTTTTCCAGCTCCAATAACAGTCCTACACTCTTGTTTTGGCTCGAGCTTTTACCAAGTCCTATAAATTAAATTACAAGTAATTAGTTATTACTTGCATTTCTACTGCCTTAAATTAAATTCTACTGGTTATCTAATGTAATTTCAACAATTTTTGTACAGTAAAACTCTGTACAATGCAGTTTCACTGTTTTCAGAAAACTAGCAGGTTTTTCAGTCAACTTTGAAAATTCATAATTAATTTTAGAAAAATCCAATTTGACTGATTCTAAAGCATAAATGAAGCTATTTAAATTTATTTTTTTTATAAAAATGCTTTGGTCAATCCAATGTCATCATACTTTTCACATAAATTCTCCAAACTCCCCTATTTCAAATTTCCTTCCAGAAATATGGTATAAATTAAAAAATCCATATCTCTTAGCGTACTAGTCCAAAAATTACAAACTACCTATAAAATTAAAGCTCTACATCTTTACTTTAATTATACCACATTTTATATTTTTTAGACCAAGTTTGACCCACAATTTCATACAACATGCCCTTTGGAAAGTGTGTTTGACCCACATCTTAGCAGACTGCCTCCATTGGAACAAATCAAACAGCATGCCCTTTCAATTTCAATAAATTCCAGATTTAAACATAGGTATCCAAAAATCATAAACTCATGTATACCTACACAATTTTCCCTTATAAAACCAATGGATTCATCAAAATTGCAAAATTCCAACTCTTCCCTATTGTTCTTCTGCTGGCCAAAAGTTAGGGTCTTAGGAGGGAAAGTGTGTTTTCTTGATTTCTTTTGCTTAATCACTTTCTTTCCACTTCTAATCACATTATTAACTACTTAAACACTAAATGAAAATGATTTGAGGAAATTTTGGCATCATTTTCCCTTAGGGTTTCATCTTCCCAAATTTACAAAACAAACAAAAACCAAACCAAAACCAACAACAATAACAACAACATCAACATATACCACAAGAGGATCAAAGTTTGTGATATTACCTCTTAATCTTCACACTTTATCTCTCTACACGTCTCAGCCCTCTCTCTCCTCTCTTGAGATTTTGCTTACTAATCATGATTTTCAAGGAGAAGAAGAGGTTAGAGGAAGTTCTAAGAAGTTTGGAAGGCAAAATCACTTGATTTCCAAGCATCTTACCTTGATTCCTTGCTTCTTGAAACCCTAGAGCTCTTTGTGTTCTTGGTGTTCTTCAAACTCTTCTCTCTCTCTCTCTTGGATGTGTTTTGGCTGAAAATGATGGAAGAGGAATAGATAATTATGAGCCTTTGTAATATCTTCCTACTTTATGTCATAACATTTCATAGTAAATTAATGTGTGAATTTGCTTGGCTCACAATTTTTCCCTCCTTCTTGAATTAATATTAGTCAAGCAATTATATTTCCCTTGCTTTCCTCTTGACCGAAAATGAAGAAGCAAAAGAGTGATAAAAGCTTATCAAATATCTCTCTTGCTTTAGTGTTTAATATAGTTTAATAGTAAATAAACATGTGTCATTTTTACTTAGCTCCTATTTTTCCTCCTTCTTGAATTAGTATAAACCAAATAAATATATTCCCTTTTTGACCGAAAATTTAAGGGAATTAGGGAATTGAAATAGCTTCTTGAATTTCTATAATTACTTCTTCCAAGTAATTAATTTGTGCCATATTGCTTTTTGACCTTTGTCCAACTTTAATTTTCCCTTGGTAACAAATGCTCCAAAATGGAATTGGTAATTACCAAATAACCATTCCCCCTCTTATTTTCTTATTTTGACTGAAATTATTAAGAAAAATAAGGAAAAATAATTGCTTCTTGTTTTATGAAAAATTACCATTTTACCATTACATTTGATGATTTATTGAAATAAATCTTTCTTGCTCTCTTCCCTTGGTTTGGTAGAATATTGACACTTATATTATGCCATTATTTGTGTTATTTTATGATCCAACTTAGGTTACAATGTTAAGCCTTTAAGTAGACATTAGTTGCTCATTTGTGTCATAGCTTAGTTAAGTTGTGTGTAACCACCGATTTGAGTGTTTCTGTCAGTTCATGTACTTCACAATTCACCATTTTATTCCATTAAATGTATTAATTACATACAAGAATATTGGTGATTAAAAATGTGGTGTTACAATTGGAGATGGAGCATCAATATGAGTAAATTAAGAAAAGATCAACAAATATGTAAAATGGGTTTTACACTTAAGTCCAAGATCAACTCTCCAAATAAATCTTATATTAAAGACTGGAGGGAATATATGAAAAACACAAGATGAGGCTCGAGTCCACAAAATTAGTTATTATGCATGTATATGAAATTTATTGAACAAAAATTTTTTAATAATTTATTCAAGAGGAAAATATTCTTACCACCCATTTGTTTTTCCTTAATTACACAGACATCCCGTCTATTTTAAGTAAATTCCCTTATTTGTCTTATGAATGACCAAAATATTCTTAACCCCCTATGTTCTTTTGAATCTCTTTATTTATCTTGTAGATACCTTTATTTATTTTGTGAATGCCCCTTATTTGTCTTATGAACTCCCTTTATTTGTCTTCTGAATAGCTAAAATGTTCTTGTTTACTCCGTGCTTTCTTTTTAATTCATTTATCTATCTTGTAAATGCCCTTATTTATTTTGTAAATGTTCTTATGAAAAATTAAAGTAAGGGCATCATTGTCCTTTCTCCCACAAAACTTCATTTCATTTTGACCTAAAGGTTGCACTGAAGTTTCAAGATCTTTTAGGATTAATTAACTGAAGTTTCAAGATCTTTTAGGATTAATTAACTGAAATTAAGTTTCTTTCATAGGGCTAAATAAAATTTTCCCAAATTTTTAATTTTTATAATTGTGTTACTCAATATGTACCTGTAGTAAAGAGTTATTGTCTCATTAAAAAGTAATTGAAGGAGTATTTTCTTCCACATGTGCAAAAGAAGTCAGAGAGCAAGTTGGTGCCAACACCAAATGTAAACCACAATATTTTGACATGACAACTTATAGATGAGCAGGTGAAATATATCTAATTTAAACACAATGCGACCCAGTTATTTTTTTAATTGGATGAAATGTTTGGTTCATTAGTGAAATCGAGAAATATATGTTATTAGGAAGAAATTAGAATAAGAAGAATCTAGAAGAAGTGATTTCACATTAGAATTATCATTTAAGTCGTATACAAGGTTATGAAATATTTTTTCAATAGCACTTAATATTTCAAACTAACTTTTGATGTATTTAGCATCCTAACTGAGTATATTTTTTTTAATAGCATTAAGTATCCTAAAGTAATTGTTTATGTAATTTTACTTCTAAAATATTTTTTTGCTAGCAACAGGCATCCTAAATTTGGAATAATGAGTGTTACTGGAAAAAAATTTTTAAGATGTTCAATAAAAAAATTATTTTAGGTTACTAGATGATACTAAAAAAATACTTTAAAATACAAGATGTTTTTTCTAATAGTAATGACCACCTTAAACTTATGATATTAAGTGCTACTAAAAAAATATTTTAAAGTGTTGAGTACACAAAAAACCATTTTAGATTATTGGGTATATTAAAAAATACTTTATAATATTGTATGCAATTGACTAAAGTGGGTTTTAATAATGAAGGTGACCATATATGATTATTAATTATAGTTGCTTAATGATGTCTGCAGCTGAGTGAGTGAGTTTGCATGAGAGTGATTTTTTTCTCAATATTGCAGGGTTGCCTGAGGTGTGCAGTTCCTTTAATGCGACTAAAGTTTCTTTGAATAAGAAGTGCCTAGAGGTGAAGCACTTTATCCAGAGGTAATGTGTGTCATATGTTGTGGTGAGTTTCAATGATTGTCATTGCCAACCACATGAATAAGATTATTAATATTTACTTTTTCCATATATTTAGCTCCAAGTTTTCCCCAACACCTGTGGTCAACAGTGCTTCCTAAGTTATCCCTAGTGCTTCAACTAACCAACCAATTTGCAGATGCTATGTTGAGGTCCTATCTTAGGATCAAAATATCTAAGATACAGAATCAGAAGATTTTAAGTAGTGTGTAAGAGTGTTGGGTAAAAAAGTTATACCCATGCCAAACCGGTATGACTTACAATGTGGTTTGATATTTGTTGTTTTGTAGGATACTTTCTTCTTCATTTACTGTGACATTGTTAAGCTAGACACCCGACATAGATGGATGTAAGATTGATGTGTTAAGTGTGGAAGCAAACATAAGTATGAGAATAACAAGCTCATATGCATGATTTGTAAGAAGGTCCCTACTGTGATTGAACCCAAGTAAAGTTTTCACCACTCATTTGTGTTATTATTGTGTGAAGGTAGTTCATATTGTTATGGAACTTATTATTTAACTGTCAATACACACAAGCCAGGTTTAAGGTTCACTACACCATTAGTGACGACACAAGGAAAGCATCAGTAGTGTTCTTTGATAAGTTTACGGTTCAATTTACTGGGAATATTGCATTGGAGCTGAAAGTGAAGCTGGAAAAGGAATTGTTCATTGTACTTTGGTTAGGATTATGACTTCCCTAATGAGTTGGATAACCTTATTGGCACTAAAATGCTTCTCAAGCTGAGGCTCAACAAATATAATATGGATTTTCTAAACTCCAATATCAGTGTTTTGGCTTACACTCAGTATACTGATCTTATGGATCAATTTAATGACGTTGGCACTGAGGTTTGTAATCTCATTCCAATGGAGAACATTGTGTTATTGCTATGTTGTTTTATTTTAAGTAAAAAAAATATGATATTCATGTATCAGGTTGAAGACACTAACGTGTCCATTGATCCAGAGGTATCGTGGATTTTTTTTTGCATGTTTTTACATGCTAATTTCACTCTGCATTGTTTAAAAAGATTCCTTTCCTTATGCAATAGGAACATGGATGTCAAATAATGGACGTCCCTGACTCTAATACTCCTCCTCCTTTAGTCACTCCTTCCTCATTGCCTGCATCAAAAGATTTGATAATCTCGCAGGTGGTGCCTAAGACAATCACCAAGGGGAAAAGGAAGAAGACTTGGAAGAAGGTCACTATTATGGGTGAGAAGGAGGTCCATCTGTCATATCATCACCAACTAAGCTGCCTCCAAAGCCTATAAGACCATCAACCAGGAGAAGCTTTAGGCATTAGGCAAAGGGGTTATTTATTGCATAAGTGTTTTATGTGTTATATTATATTTAGTTGTTAGTGGTTTAAGTAATGTTGCAGATGTTTTTGGTTAAGTTAGAGGGAAATATGTTGTTTTTGGGGAAAGGGAGGTGGCTTTTCACTGCATAGTTTGGGTGACCCTATAATGAAGAATGGAAAGATGTAAGATATGCTTTGCTGAACATGTTATGTAATATTTTGGTTGACGTTAATGATAATGGATATGTTCGGTGTTGTGTGAGCAATTCATATGTGTGGTATTTAATATGTATGAGTCACAATGTCATGTGGACAACATCCATTATTAACAAATTCATATGACATACTTGGATATATATTGGAATAACACCACTTATTTAGGCAAGTGTGAATCCTCATATTACTTCAAAATTTATAAGGTAGGCAAGACATGTTATAGTATGGTTTTGTTTGTTATATGTCATGCTTATTATGTTGAAAGGCTTATCAAAGGTCTTAACAGATTGGTTTATTCCAATCTATTAGTTAAGACATGCTTGAAGATAACTTCTAAGAATATTTACATTGCCAGCACATTAAGGTATGAATAATGAATCATATGATAGATGGTAGGACTTCAAAAGTTGATAGATTAGTGCGGTTATAGGACATGTCTTATGGTATAGCTGTACCAGCTATGCATTGAATGCAGGATATTTTGACATGGATGGCGAGAAAATGAAATTTATCATAAGTGCCAGCTGAGGTTCGCATTATAAGAAATAGCATGTGAAGGTGAGTTTGCTATCATAGTTTTGTTCCTCATCCAAATTTACTAACTCTGAAGGTACATAAAATCTACTATCGACAGTATTAAGTGTTAAACTTAATCTACTGAATGGTTTATTCTCATGCAGGTACATTAGTGAATGCAAAGGGGCAGCTTTGACATCCATAACCTCACACATATTAGCATAGGACTAGATCTGTTGAAATTATGAGGGAAAAGGGGAAGCAGGTTTCTCCAAATAATGAGAACTTCCTTCATACTCAGGCTGAAATTGTTCTATCCCATGAAAGAGGTGATCGAGTAACACAAAAGAGGAGGAGGACCACCCTCAGTGATGTCACAAATCTTACAACTACTCTGTGTCATAGATTTGACGTTGATGCACTTCAAGGTTAGTCATATGTCTGTCTGTCTTAGTAGCAGATATACATGAAAAATATATGCCCCTTACTGTGGTATTGAACATATAATGTCATCGTTATAGGTGAAACCAATGCCACCAATGATGTCTTCAAGCGCACTAGTGCCAGGTTGTTCGCAATTCAGAATCAAGGTCATGCCGCAATTGTCCTAAAGAAGGCACCAATTGCTGGAAGAAGTGGAGGGGGAATATTGAAGCACGAATTTAATGTTAGTCGTGTCAGTAGTGTAGAAACCCAATCAGTTTAATGCTATGATAACTTGATGCTGGGAATAAAGGAAGTTATAGTTAATTATTATTAAGGAGCCAACAGTTCCTATATTGAAGGTGTTGTTTGTGCAACTGGGTATGCGAATCATGTCTCAGACAGTGGTTCTATTTTTTATTATGGTTTCATGAGGAGGAGTGCAAGGATATGTACTATGCAGAATTACTCAAAAGTGTTAGTTGGCACCGAAGGCAATCAAGACGAGCAAGTGCTATGTAACATAAGTTGGAAAATGAATATTGAGGGCAATGCAAGAGTAAGGAAGGACAAAAAATTCCAAACCACCACGTCAACTTTATCTATGGAGGAGTTGTATCGGAATATTAAGTTCTCATATGATTCCAATGACAATTCAGACAATGCTGAAAGTGGAGGTGATTCTGAGGGATGTGAATGTCATTGATTGGCATGTTGTTACATATATTTTCAATTTCTTGTATGTGTTGTTAATATTCCAAAATCATTCGAAGTACAAACTAATATACTTTAGGTAGAGTTATCAGTGACAAGGATTAAGAATTTTATTAATAGATTAAATTCACTAATTTAAAATATACCATCAAAGAGCTACTATGAACATATAGTTTTGACATAATTAATAATTATGGATGTGAAGGTTAGTGATTACAATGTTGTCACATATATTGTCAAATTCTTGTATGTGTTGTTAATATTTCCTTATGCTAGATGGAGATATGCATAGCACCAATGTGGGATTAGAGATGATAGATAATGACGAGTACTAACACACACCCAGTGAGCCAGGCAAAATTGGTGATTACTTAAATTTGTTTACTCTATTTACCTATACATTTATGTGAATGCAATTGACTTGATACTATTGTAGGCTATTTGGATGAAGGTGATCCTGTATACATATGTATGGCATGTAATGAGTTGATATGGTATAAGGAGAAAGTGGGAAAATGCAACACCTTTAACAGTCCTACTTTCATATTTTGTTGCTTGAAAGGCAAAGTTCATACTTTAAAATAGAAGAGGAATAGTAGGGTTTTTGGGGGTTATCTTGCCTAAGACTTTTACATCACGATTCGTTTGTAAGAACTGTTCTTTATTTGTTTACATTTATCATGGTTCTTTGTTATAACCATGAGATATGTTATATTTATTTTAAAAGAATTGGGCTAATAGTGCCTGGATAATTACATTTTTATATTTTATAAAAATAAAAATATATATATCACCCTTTGATAGATGATTTAAGGTCTGCTATAAATTTTGGAAGTTTGTTTCCTTCAATTTAAATGAATCAAAAGTTTCAAAAGGTCATAGTATACCTCATATCATCATGCTACTTGTCACTAGAGGAGTGACCTAAATCATCTGGGAGTATGTTAGGAGCATGGTAGCTAATCTCATACTCATCAAGAATAAGATTGGTCTTCCTGTTCATAGTCGATAAATATCCGGCCAGCTTCCTCATAGCATGGTCAATGCATTTTACATGACGTATCAATGCCTTTACTTGAGAGAGCAGAGAATGTGGAGCCGGAGGTAGAGGCGGAGGAGGCGGTAGAGGTTGTGGAGAAGGAGCAAAAGGAGGAGAAGGAGGATGATGATTATGTAAGGATTTTCTAGCAAGTTTACAGCATGATGTTTAATCTTGAGAGAATAGAGGAGGAGGATGAAGAAATAATACAAAAAATATAAAGAAATTGAGAATTTAAATAGACTGGAAGTGACGGATTCGAACCATCATTGCACACGTTAAAAATTGAAGAGGAGCAGTCACGCATAAAGGTAGGTAATGAATGGGTACTAGGTTCTCATGCCTGATCATCAGAGAAAGAAGAAGCATGTATAGAGTATTATCATCAACATGAGAAAAGGGAAAGGTTTTGAACCATTATGGCATATATTGTTTTATGACGGTTTTTGCAGAACAATCGTCATTCTTGTGAGACAAAATATGACAGTTACTAATCACAATTTATTTATATGGTATTCTAATAAGTGACAGACTTAATAATCGTTATGCATTTGACTTCTTATAAAAAAATTGGTGGTTGATTATGAAACTACCAATTTACAAAAAAAAAGACAATATATATAAACAAACTAAAAATAAAAAGTTACGGAGATGTTTTAAGAATCTGATACATCATCAAATTCTTCCTTCTCGAATAACATGTTCACCTTCTCATTCAAGGACCAAAACTAGAGTTGTAAGTTCCTTCAAGCACTGCTACATGCGTCCTTATACTCTCGCAGGTAAACCTGGACCATACGATAGAGCTCGTAAGTAGCATGGACGAGTCACGCTTGTTGGTAGAGGGAGTTCATCTTTTGGTTTGTTCCCAGATGATGAAGCAGAAGTTCTCTTACGTTTGTTCATGATTTTGGTTGTAACATCCCAAAAATTTAATGCAAGGATTAAATTTTGGAAATTAGATAGTAAGCTAATTTATGGAACCTACAAAATTTAAGGAAACCTAAATTTGACAAAGGGAAAAATTAGGACCTAGTGTGTGTAATAAATAGGATAAAAATATACCTATATATATATTTAAAAGCTTACCAACACGTGAGACAAACACACATATACTCACCATGCATTAAGACACACGTACAGCCTCCTCATTTACCACACTTGGAGCATCATAAGCACACACACGTATCATAAGCACACAGCCTCCTCAGTTTCAAAACCAGCAAGTTTGTGTCCGTTTTGCATGAGATTTTCGATTCCTTTTCTTCTGTAATCACGTCCCAAAACTCAAGGAACATGTTTAGGAGTATGTAGAGTCAAAATCTTTGAGATTAGAGTCCAAAAATCATGGTTGCATGTGAGTTTTATCAACTCTGTTTTGGTCGCCGGAAAACAGAGGTTCTATCGGAAACTTTCAGAAGCTCAAACGGAAGTTACAGATGGATTTTTCATCTGGGTCTTTTTTATATGGAAATTTTAGGATGTGTAGTATGAAATAGAATCAAGAAGAGCTCAATTTGGTGTCAAAACGAATAAGTTATCAATTTTTGAAGTTAGACTGTCCAAAACTGATGTTTACCAGAGTCATTCAGTTTCGTGTGACTTTATGACCAAAAAAATCACATCCATTATTTACGAAACTTTACAGGGAGATAGTAGACATAACAAGATTTAAAATTAGTGGTAGAATGCATCATTTGGATATCTGTAGAGGAATTTATAATTTTTGAAAGATGGGTTTAGAAACAGGTGCAATCCTGAACGTCCAGATTCTAGTAGTTGATTTCGTGGTGTTTTTGAATTATGTAATATTTTCCAATGGCCATGGAAATTTCCAGAATTGAAGTAAATAGTCTTAGCTTTAATTTGGTATATATTTTGTGTTAATTGGATTAGTATACTAAGAGATATGAATTTTTGAAGTCAGTTGCTCTCAAACTGTGTTTCTGGAAAATAGTTTGTTTGTGTCGAACGTTTGGAAAATCAAACCTTAACAAAAAATTATGAAACTTTCCAGATTTAAATTAGACATTCATAGCTTTAATTTTACATGTAGAACATAATTTTTGGATAAGTATATTAGGAAATATAGATTTTCAAAGTCATGCTATGTTTCAGAAGACTAATCTGGAATAGGGGTATTTCAGGAAATTCTGGGAGTAATATGGTAAATCTGGGTAGATTTGAATATTTTTCCATGAAAATATATTTCAATAGCTTCATGTAGGATTTGGACCCAGTCAATTTCGATTTTTCTAGAATTATTTATGATTTTTCAAAGTTAACTGAAAAATCTGTCAAATTGCTGAAGAATAGTAAAATTGCACTATGCAAAATTATATAGTGTATAAGCCACTGAAACTGAGATAATCAGTAGAATATGATTAAAGATAGTAGTAATACAAGTAATAACAAATTACTTGTTAATTTTAATATATAGGAACTGGTAAAAGCCCGAGCCGAAGAAAAAGTTTTGGATAAATAGTTGGACTGAAAAAGGACCCAGGTAGTAATTCTTTCTTTCATGCACTATGTGATTATTTATATGTTGTGTATTTCATTTTCTGTAACATGACAGTGCCTGTGGCACAACACGTGAATAAGCCAGGGTCTAAACATATCGTTTGACCATGGACACAAGTTTAGCCGGAGTTGCAAACAGTTGTTTGGCCTTGGACAGTATGCATACAACACGAGTTAGCATTTTGCATATCATGGTGCATTGCATATTTATTTATCGCATTTTATATGACTGATTGTATATTACTACTAAGATTCATTCGAATCTCACCCTTTTTCAACATCTAAAAATATTCTAGCAAAGGACAGCGGCTCTAAGGGCAAAACCGTAATTACTGGCGGATGAAGGTCCAGTCATAGCCAAGAGTTACATCTGGTTATCTTTAGTTGTAGAATTTATTTCTTTTGGATTTGTTTATGTTTTTCAACCTATATGGGGATTTTCTGTAATATAAGTAAGTACTTATTATCAGTATAGTTTCACTATTTCTGTATGCCATATGAACGACGCATTTATTATATAGCGAATATCAGAATATTAAGGGGTTTGACAATTTTTGGTATCAGAGCAGTGGTTCTGGCCACAGTGTGCGCAGTTCTGGCAACAGAATAGTATACTGATATGCTTGATTATACAGTGACATGAACAGCGAAGTGAATTACTTCGGCTGGTTCACAGTCAAGCCTTAGAGAAACAGTAAATACCTAGAGGGTAGTATAAGGATGACCTGGATCCGTTGGGTAAGGCTAGAGTGTGGGTCTTAACCTAGAATAGAATCACCAATAGGCTGACTAGTGTCAAACAGATAAGCTACAGAAAACTTGGTGGATCTCAGAGAGCAAATCACAGTGTATGAGTCTGAGTGCATGTATCGGCACTGATATGCAGTCCCTACACAATACTTTAATGCCCGGAGGCAGTAAACATGGCTTTTATGATAAGGGCAGGCACGGGGTACCGGTGGTCGGAAGCATTTCGAGCTGGTATTTGTATTTTTGCACGAGTACACAAAAGTTAAGCGTGCTCAACCCAGGAAAATCTCAAGATGGGTGACCCCTGGGAAGTTACATGAACATGTTATGTAACGTAAAGGAGCAAGAACATGTTATGTAACGTAAAGGAGCAAGAACATGTTGTACAGTAGCTCAGAGGTTATACATTGTTACAGGTTTTCCCTATCTATTGTAAACCTCTGTTATATGTTATTACAAGAGTACCTGTCTACCCAATATGTTGTGAAATGACCGATATACCCTTATGTTATGACGAAATAGAATATTAGATTGGCACAGTAGAAGCATAGTGAACCTATTCCCAATTCTTGAAAGTTGCAAGAGAGGTTGTCAGTTGCACCAGTGATTATCATCCCACATTACATTATGACCTGTGAGGTCGGCAGTGACACAACACATGTGGTATACCGTATGACTATGTGGTCCCAATAATGCAGCAATGAGGCAGCCTTATCAGAGCATGTTATTCAACCCCATGATCAGAATGCACCCCTGACATGTCCAGATGAGAGTTCTGGTTGCACTGGTGAAAAGCACAAGTAACCCTATGGTCGAGAGGCGGTACGTAAAACATACGGCTGAGGCGGTGTGGCCAACAATGTTACATCCTGCGTGATGTACAGTGATATTACCCATGTAAACCTATGTGGTTTGCAGGAACATGACTAGTATGGTATACAGTGATACCACTTATGTAGCTTATAGTCACACAATCTGTATGAGTTTTGATGACTCATCTAAATAGAGATAGGGATGAGCCCTAGAGCAGTAGGGCATAATGGTGGTAAGTACCTCTAAAACAGTACGATGTTAACAATTCTAGAATCAACTACCCCACTCATGTTGTAAAGCTAGCAACAGTTAATTTTATTTGAGAGTATGAGACAATTACGGACAGGTTGATACCTGCTCTATAACATTTATATGACAAGTAAAGATACCACGATGTGACAAATAGGGATAAAGCAATCATTTTGGTCCGGAACAAAATCATTGCCTTGATCCTGAATAATACACATCGTACGGGAAGTAACGGTCAAATAGTCCTTTGACCCTGAACCCCGAGCAGATGGACATATTTATAGACAGAGCTAGTTATAGACAGATAGAGGTGTAAACAGACATCGAAATAGTAAGCCCAGCGTACAAAATTGTATTGGGCAGTAATATCAAAATATTTAGAGTTGTGAAAACAGAACGGCATAAGTCGTAAGGCTAAGTATATCAGGCAGAGTCCCAATAAGGTAATGAGACTTAGAATCATTAGCGGACTATATGTACTGAGATAATAAAACTTGTTGAACTTGTATTCCTCAGTTTAGCAAATTGTTAAGAAATCAGAGTATGCAAAACAGAAAACAAAGGCAATAAGACCCAAGGTACATGTTTGCATGGGGCAGTATCCCTGGGCAGTAAGATCCAACAAGCACTTTTTGCTGTATAGAATAGTGACGAACATGTTGAAGAGTAAGCAACTCCATGCCAAGTTGAGCAAATGTAGGTTGTGATTATCGGAAGTTAAATTTTTGGGTCATGTTTTCTCATAGCAAGGAGTCTCAGTAGATTCAAACAAGGTAAAGCAGTACTGAACTCAAAGAGGCCAGAAACAATATTTGAGATACACAGTTTTCTGGGTCTTGCAGGTTATTACAGGCGATTTATACAAAATTTCTCCAGAATTGCTTTGCCATTGACAAAGTTAACACGAAAAACTCAACCTTTTGTGTGGGACAACAGTTGTTAGAGGAGCTTCACAGAGCTGAAACAGAAATTAAAAACAGCACCAGTGTTAACAATCCCAGATCCACAGTTGACCTTTGTTGTCTACACAGATGCTTGTGGGCATGGATTGGGATGTGTTTTGATGCAACAAGGCCCAGTAGTGGCATATGCATCTCGTCAGCTGAAGCCTCACGAACAAAAATATCCTACACATGATCTTGAGTTAGCGGCAATTGTATTTGCACTAAAAATCTGGAGACATTATCTCTATGGGGTGACTGTAGAGTTGTACTGTGACCACAAGAGCTTAAAGTATTTATATGATCAGAAAGAGCTCAATATGGGGCAACGCAGGTGAATGGAGTTACTTAAAGACTATAATCTGGAGATCAAGTATCATCCAGGAAAGGCTAATGTAGTAGCAGATGCATTGAGCCGTAAAACAATACAGGTAGCAGCCCTTATAATTCACGAGCAAAGGCTGATTGAAGATTTTAGGGATCTTAATCTGTCTAACCAGATCATGATTAACAGCAGTAATGTCAGTCAGATAGAGAATGATCTAAGAGCAGTTATAGAAAAAGCTCAGATGAAAGATAAACACGCACAGTCTATTAGAGACATGATTACAAAGGGAGAAACTCAGGAATATGACTTGTCACCAAGTGGGCTAGTCAGACACAAGAAGCGAATATATGTTCCACCACAACCTGAGTTGAAAAGACAAATCATGGAAGAAGCACACAAGAGTAAATATACTCTGCATCCAGGAGCAACTAAGATGTACCACAATTTGAAATCCACATATTGGTGGCCAGGCATGAAAAAGGATGTGACAAGGTTTGTTGATCGTTGCCTTACATGTCAGAAAGTCAAAGCTGAGCACCAACGACCTTCAGGACTACTGCAAAACCCTGCAATTCCAGAGTGAAAATGGGAGAGCATTACTATGGATTTTGTGACAGGACTACCAAAAGTCCGAAACCATGATGCCATCTAGGTGATTGTAGATCGATTCACAAAGACAGCTTATTTTCTCCCAATCAGCATACACTACTCGCCCGATAAACTTGCAGACGTTTATATCAAGGAGATAGTGCGTTTACATGGTACACCAAAGAACATCATATCTGACAGAGATCCTCAGTTCACTTCCAAATTTTGGAAGGCGGTACACGAGGCTTTGGGTACTAAGCTCCGATTCAATACGGCCTATCATCCTCAGACAGACGGACAAACTAAGAGAATAATTCAGACATTAGAAGATATGCTCAGAGCATGCATGATTGATTTCAAAGGTAGTTAGGACCAATTCCTTCCTTTGGCGGAATTCGCATACAATAACAGCTATCATTCGAGCATTTAAATGGCTTCCTACGAAGCGTTGTATGGAAGGAAGTGCCAATCACCCTTATGCTGGGCAGAGTTATCTGAGAGGCAGATGTACGGGCCAGATATTGTTGATCAAACAACAGAGCAAATAAAGTTGATTAAGCAGAGGTTACTAGCTGCACAAAGTTGACAGAAGAGCTATGCTGACAAAAGGTGAAAACCTCTTGAGTTTCAAGTTGGAGACCATGTATTCATGAAGGTTTCACCTACTACTAGTATTGGTAGGGCGTTAAAGGTGAAAAAGCTTAGCCAAGGATACATTAGTCCTTTTGAGATCTTGTCTAAGATTGGACTAGTAGCGTATCAAATAGCTTTACCCCTAAGTTTGAGTAGACTACATGATGTCTTCCACGTCTCACAGCTGAAGAAATATCAACCTGATCCAGAACATGTGATTGAATATGAAGAGGTTGACATGCGAGATGATTTGACGTATGAAGTCACACCAGACCGAATTATTGATCGACAGGAGAAACAACTAAGACATAGGAGTATTCCATTCATCAAAGTGGTATGGAAGAGGTTATCTCCCAGAAAAGCAACTTGGGAAGCTGAAGAAGACATGAAGAGACGATACCCAGAATTTATGTCTTCAAATATGTAACAAATTTTGAGGACGAAATTAATTTTACGGGGGGAGAATTGTAACATCCCAAAAATTTAATGTAAGGATTAAATTTTGGAAATTAGATAGTAAGCTAATTTATGGAACCTACAAAATTTAAGAAAACCTAAATTTGACAAAGGGAAAAATTAGGACCTAGTGTGTGTAATAAATAGGATAAAAATATACCTATATATATATATATTTAAAAGCTTACCAACACATGAGACAAACACACATATACTCACCATGCATGAAGACACACGTACAGCCTCCTCATTTACCACACTTGGAGCATCATAAGCACACACACGTACAGCATGCATGACTCATTCTCTTCCTCTTCTCTCATTGGTACAACACACATACACACACATTCTCTTCCCATTTGACCAGCATACAACACACATACGTACAGCTCACAAACTCCTCCAACTCTCATTTATGTTCAGCTGCAAAGAGAGAGAGCTTTGAAAAAAAAAACGAAACAGAAAACATAACAGCAGAAACAGAGAGCACAGAAAACACAGCAGAAAAACTGAGAGAGAGAGAGGAAGAACAAGCTCCAAATCTCACACACAACATCCTAAACGTGTTTAGGTAAGTTTCTTCTACTTTAACCTTGGATTTCCATTGGATTTGTGGTTGTTTTCTGGGTTGTTTTGCTGCTGAAATCAAGAGAAGTCACCAAAAACGTTTTGTTACCGTTCAGTTTCAAAACCAGCAAGTTTGTGTCCGTTTTGCATGAGATTTTCGATTCCTTTTCTTCTGTAATCACGTCCCAAAACTCAAGGAACATGTTTAGGAGTATGTAGAGTCAAAATCTTTGAGATTAGAGTCCAAAAATCATGGTTGCATGTGAGTTTTATCAACTCTGTTTTGGTCGCCGGAAAACAGAGGTTCTATCGGAAACTTTCAGAAGCTCAAACGGAAGTTACAGATGGATTTTTCATCTGGGTCTTTTTTATATGGAAATTTTAGGATGTGTAGTATGAAATAGAATCAAGAAGAGCTCAATTTGGTGTCAAAACGAATAAGTTATCAATTTTTGAAGTTAGACTGTCCAAAACTGATGTTTACCAGAGTCATTCAGTTTCGTGTGACTTTATGACCAAAAAAATCACATCCATTATTTACGAAACTTTACAGGGAGATAGTAGACATAACAAGATTTAAAATTAGTGGTAGAATGCATCATTTGGATATCTGTAGAGGAATTTATAATTTTTGAAAGATGGGTTTAGAAACAGGTGCAATCCTGAACGTCCAGATTCTAGTAGTTGATTTCGTGGTGTTTTTGAATTATGTAATATTTTCCAATGGCCATGGAAATTTCCATAATTGAAGTAAATAGTCTTAGCTTTAATTTGGTATATATTTTGTGTTAATTGGATTAGTATACTAAGAGATATGAATTTTTGAAGTCAGTTGCTCTCAAACTGTGTTTCTGGAAAACAGTTTGTTTGTGTCGAACGTTTGGAAAATCAAACCTTAACAAAAAATTATGAAACTTTCCAGATTTAAAGTATACATTCATAGCTTTAATTTTACGTGTAGAACATAATTTTTGGATAAGTATATTAGGAAATATAGATTTTCAAAGTCATGCTATGTTTCAGGAGACTAATCTGGAATAGGGGTATTTCGGGAAATTCTGGGAGTAATATGGTAAATCTGGGTAGATTTGAATATTTTTCCATGAAAATATATTTCAATAGCTTCATGTAGGATTTGGACCCAGTCAATTTCGATTTTCTAGAATTAGTTATGATTTTTCAAAGTTAACTGAAAAATCTGTCAAATTGCTGAAGAATAGTAAAATTGCACTATGCAAAATTATATAGTGTATAAGCCACTGAAACTGAGATAATCAGTAGAATATGATTAAAGATAGTAGTAATACAAGTAATAACCAATTACTTGTTAATTTTAATATATAGGAACTGGTAAAAGCCCGAGCCGAAGAAAAAGTTTTGGATAAATAGTTGGACTGAAAAAGGACCCAGGTAGTAATTCTTTCTCTCATATACTATGTGATTATTTATATGTCGTGTATATCATTTTCTGTAACATGACAGTGCCTGTGGCACAACACGAGAATAAGCCAGGGTCTAAACATATCGTTTGACCATGGACACGAGTTTAGCCGGGGTTGCAAACAGTTGTTTAGCCTTGGACAGTATGCATACAACACGAGTTAGCATTTTGCATATCATGGTGCATTGCATATTTATTTATCACATTTTATATGACTGATTGTATATTACTACTGAGATTCATTCGAATCTCACCCTTTTCAACATCTAAAAAATATTCCAGCAAAGGACAGCAGCTCTAAGGGCAAAACCGTAATTACTGGCGGATGAAGGTCCAGTCATAGCCAAGAGTTACATCTGGTTATCTTTAGTTGTAGAATTTATTTCTTTTGAATTTTTTTATGTTTTTCAACCTATATGGGGATTTTCTGTAATATAAGTAAGTACTTATTATCAGTATAGTTTCACTATTTCTGTATGCCATCTGAACGACGCATTTATTATATAGCGAATATCAGAATATTAAGGGGTTTGACATTGGTGAAGAAGAATAAAAACTCGCATTTGGCTATAAGAAGTTGAAATGAAAATGGAGAAGTGGAGTTCAGTTTTCGAACATTTATAAAGAGAGGGTTTCGCGGATTTGAATTTTGGGATAGTTTTGAGTTTTGATAATAAATGTTTATAGAATGTATAGGGATGCTAATAGTTAATTTTAATTTGTCTAGATTTCTTATTTGGTTGTTGTAATATTTTATAATTAATTTTTTTATAATAATAATGTATAAATTATTTTCTATAGAACAGTTTTACTGATTAAATTTGGGTTAAACAACTTATTTTAGTTATTGGAGGTATTATTGAAGATTTAATCTGTTTAGGTTGTTGTATAAATTGAAGATTCATAATTTAACATTTTTATTCTTCAAACCGTACACTTTAAATTGGAGATTTTGTCTAATAGAATGAAATGAAGGGTAATTTGGGATTCAAATGAGTTGTTTGGGTTAAGGTAAATATTTGAATTAATGGTAAAATGAACAATTGAGATTAGTGTGTAATTGTAATTTTTGGATAATTAATTCAAAACTTTAAAATTATATAATTAAGCTAATTGTTTAATTTATGAATTAAATTTGTATTTACATGATTGTGTAGAATCTGTGACTAGAATGTAAGTGGTGCCTTTGTTTCTCAAGGCTGGTAAGGTTTAGTTTGAAGTTAAGGTAACTGGGATTAATTTATTTTATATGATTGTTCTGGACTGTAAAGTGTTTTATAAACCTTCCATTCTTTATGAAATTAAAATGTTATTTGAAAAATCCTATGTACTTTTGTATATTAACTTAGTTCAGTGAAATAGTTTATTTTCAAGTTGTGTATGTATAATTGGAATGTATATATACAAGATTGTGATTCCTGTACTGATAGATTTAATGTGATAAAAAGTACTTGAGGTATTGTATTGATGTGAAAGGTTTTTGAAAAATATGTATATATTATGTTCATCGTATTGGGGATATTTTGGGATTGTGTTAGGGGTTATAGAGAACATGTGCCTATTAGCTCTCTCATTCTTGGCCCAGATTTGAGTTGAATGTTTTGGGCAAAAACCTCTTGATCACGGTATATGGTGGTGACATGGGGGTGGTATTCTTAAAGTAACCAGCTAATTGATAGGTTGTACCACGTCCAACGAGGCAATAAGGCAGAGCATAGTAGATGGGTGGGATGATTTTTGTATGTGTGTGTGTGTGTTTTTTTTTTCTATTTATACATATATTATGGTATATTGTTTGTTGAGGATTGTTAGATTGATATTTATATATATAATTATAAGCATATTTCTCTGACTTGCATTCCTATCTTGCGTATGTTGTATATTGATTTTGGTTACTGGGATTTTATGTCTCATCCAATTGTTGTTAATATTTTTTAGGAAAGCCCTCTATTTTTTTTAGACAAAGGCGAAGGGAAGCAAACATAGGCATAAGCGCCAATAGCCTTGTAGTCCTCTTATTTATGTTGGTTTGTGCTGGTTATTATATTGCCATCTAGGACTCACATCCTTGTATTCATTATGAATTATGTTTTGGGTAACTATGAAGATTTTATTGGCCTAAGGCCTTAACTTGTTAGCTCAACGATTTTGTGGATTTACAACATTATTATTATGTTCTTTTACATTAAAGACTTTTTTGTTATGGGTTCAGTGACATGTTATAGTATGGACTAGTGGGATGCATTTCTAACCCCTATCCTGATTGTGCCCTTGGTCTTGTATTTGGTTTACTATAGTGGATTTGTGGGTGGATTATGTAGCATGAACCTTGAATTGTTAATCTTATTGGATTAGTGAAAATGTTTTAGAAGTGATGGATAAATCCTTTTAAAGCCATGATAGACCTTTTAAATTTAGTTTCAATCTTTTCTGTTATGGTTAGTTTTATTTGTGGTTTTAATCCTTTTAACCATAATAGTGTTCTGGGAAATGTGGTTAGAAATTTTTCTATCATGGTTAACCATTTAAGAAGCTCCGGTTAGATCGGTTAATTTCAAAATGATTTGGTTAAACGCACTACTATGAGAAAAATATCTTTTCACCCCTGACGGCGTTTGGAGATCTCAAGTTGTCAATATGTATACTGAAATTTTTAATTGCGATTATTAAATTGTTATTTTCTATACCTAAATAGTCAGTGACGCATGATATGTGTGTTTTCAAAATATTACCCGCAAGATTGTTGGTATTTGAGGGAGCTCAAATTAATATGTATACTGAAGTTATTAATTACGAGACTTAATTAACTTAGGTACAGAGAATAACATTTTAAAAATTGCAATAATAACTTCAGTATACATATTAGCAACTTGAACTCTTCAAATGCTGTCAGAGGTAGATTGGTCATTTTGAAACATTTGTAAATCTCATATTCCTCCTATAAGTCTAACTTGGGATTTATGATATTGGAATCCCTGATTTGTTTTTTCTCTATTTCAAATGTAGTTTTCTGAAATTTTCCCTTGAATTGATTATTTGGTCTTGGAAAAATGTTTCTTTAAAATGAAATGCAAATTATTTAGATTCAGAGAGCTGTGAACATGAGTCTTAGCTGTAAATTAAGAGTTACATTTAAAATTTGAATGCCTTATTTACAATCAAGACTCCTAAATTTGCAATATTTGCAACTTTTTAGAAAAAAATTTCAGGAGCCAAATTGTGGTTCATTTGTTTTTTAGTACCTAATTCTCCCAAGGTTTTTGAATCTTAAACTAGTTTTAACTATACTTTTCTTAATATAAGTAAAATAGTTAACATAGTATTATATATAAAAAACCATCAGAGGAAGTAATTTTTTTCACCAGAAGTTATTTACTCTCATATTTTCCAATTGACTAAGCAATCTTCTAACCAACCAAAAATAATTTTTTATTAAATGAATTTCATTCAAAGACATAATTTTTATAATCTTAAAAAATTAGCTATTTTTAACTAAAATTTTTAGGGAAAATTTTAGTCTACCCCAAAAGAGAGTTTATTTCAATCAGCCTCAAAAAATTCCAAAATTTCATTGCATCCCTTGGGTCAAAATAAAATTAAGTTTTATGGGTGAAAATACAATGGTGCCCTTACTTTATTTTTTGAATCATCTTTTTTGTTAAGTAAATTCTCTTATTTCTCTTATGAATGGCCAAAATATTTTTAACCCCCTAAATTCTTTTAAATTCATTTATTTGTCTTGTAAAGCATTTATTTGTTTTGTGAATGCCATTATTTGTCTTGTAAATTTCCTTATTTGTCTTATGAATGGTCAAAATGTTCTTGTTAAATTTGGGGTTTCTTTTGAATCATTTTATTTGTCTTGTAAATACTGTTATGAAAAAATAAAATAATGGTATCATTATTTTTTCTCTAACAAAGCTTAATTTCATTTTGACCTAAGAAATACAGTGAAGTTTCAAAATTTTGTGGGATTGATTGAAATTAAGTCTCTTCTATAGAGGTTAAATAAAATTTTCTCAAATTTTTAATTGTAATAAATGTGTTGATCAATGTGTACTGGTAATAAAGAATCATTCTCTCATTAAAAAGTAATTGAAGGAGTCTTTTCTTCCCCATGTACAAAAAAAGTCAGGGAGGGAGCCAGTTGGTGCCGACACCAAATATTGTAAGCAGCAATATTTTGACATGACAACTTATGAGAGGAGCAGCTGAAATATGTCTAATTCAACCCAATACGAACCAGTTATTTTTTTAATTGGATGAAACATTTGGTTGATTAATGAAATGGAGAAACATTTGGTATTAGGAAGAAAATTAGAATTATTGGTTAAGTCGTATATAAGGGTTATGAAATATTTTTTTAATAGCACTTAATATTATAAACTAACTTTTGACATATATTTAGCATCCTAACTTGTTTTTTTTTAATTGTACCAAGTATCCTAAAATATTTTTTTCATAACAACATACACCCTACATTTAGAACAATGAGTGTTATTGAAAAAAACAAATTTAAGGTGCTTGATAAAAAAATTAATTTAGATTACTAGATGATACTAAAAAAATACTTTAAAATATAAGATATTTTTTCCAAAGTAATGAGCACCATAAATTTATGACATTAAGTGCTACTGAAAAAAATATTTTAAAATGGTGAGTAAAAAAAATTATTTTAGATTATAGAGTATATTAAAAAATAATTTTATAATATTGGATACACAAAAATTAGTTTAGAATATATAAGAATAATATCTCATTATGTTAGACATTAGTCCAAGATTTATTTATTTCATAATTAGACATTAGTAAGCTCAATTTTGGAATCTACAAAATTTAAGGAAACTTAAATTTGACAAAGGGAAAAATTAGGACCTAGTGTGTGTAATTAATAGGATAAAAATATACCTATATGTATAAAAAAAAATTGACTAACACAAGAGACACATACACACATAACAACTTTCTTCTTTGGATGCATGAGAAGACACGTACAGCCCCCATGTCACTCCTTCTCTTCTCTTCTTTCTCTCCACATTTGCAACCTAACATACACGTACATGCATGACTCATTCCCTTTCTTTTCTCTCATTTGTCCAACACATACATACAGCACACATAAGGACAGCACATAAGCATACACGTTCAGCCTCCCCAAGATAAATAAACACCTCTCACCTCTTCATTCATCCAACAAGTTCAGCAAAGAAAAACACAGAAAACACAGCAGAAAAACTGAGAAAGAGAGAGGAAGAACAAGCTCCAAATCTCACACACAACATCATAAACGTGTTTAGGTAAGTTTCTTCTACTTTAACCTTGGATTTCCATTGGATTTGTGGTTGTTTTCTGGGTTGCATGTGAGTTTTATCAACTCTGTTTTGGTCGCCGGAAAACAGAGGTTTTATCGGAAACTTTCAGAAGCTCACACGGAGGCTACAGATGGATTTTTCATCTGGTTCTTTTTGATATGGAAATTTTAGGATGTGTAGTATGAAATAGAATCAAGAAGAGCTCACTTTGGTGTCAAAACGAATAAGTTATCAATTTTTGAAGTTAGACTGTCCAAAACTGATGTTCATCAGCGTCAGTCAGTTTCGTGTGGCTTTATGACCAACCCAATCACATCCATTATTTACGAAAATTTACAGGTAGATAGTAGACATAACAAGATTTAAAATTAGTGGTAGAATGCATCATTTGGATATCTGTATAGAGAGTTATGATTTTTGAAAGATGGGTTTAGAAACAGGTGCAATCCTGAACGTCCAGACTCTAGTAGTTGATTTCGTGGTGTTTTTGAATTATGTAATCTTTTCCAATGGCTATGAAAATTTCCAGAATTGAAGTACATAGTCTTAGCTTTAATTTGGTATATAGTTTGTGTTAATTGGATTAGTATACTAAGAGATATGAATTTTTGAAGTCAGTTGCTCTCAAAATGTATTTCTGGAAAACAGTTTGTTTGTGTCGAACGTTTGGAACATCAAAACTTGCCAAAAAATTATGAAAATTTCCAGATTTAAAGTAGACATCCATATCTTTAATTTGACGGGTAGAACATAATTTTTGGACAAATATATTAGGAGATATAGATTTTTAAAGTCATGCTATGTTTCTGGAGACTAATCTAGAATAGGGGTATTTCGGGACATTCTGGGAGTAATATGGTAAATCTGGGTAGATTTTGATATTTTTCCATGAAACTATATTTCAATAGCTTCATGTAGGCTTTGGACCCAGTCAATTTCGATTTTTCTAGAATTATTTATGATTTTTCAAAGTTAATTGAAAAATCTGCCAATTTGCTGAAGAATAGAAAAATTACACTATGCAAAATTATATAGTGTATAAGCCACTGAAACTGAGATAATCGGAAGATTATGATTAAAGATAGTAGTAATACAAGTAATAACCAATTACTTGTTAATTTTAATTCATAGGAACTGGTAAAAGCCCGAGCCGAAGAAAAAGTTTTGGATAAACGTTGGACTGAAAAAGGACCCAGGTAGTAATTCTTTCTCTCATACACTATGTGATTATTTATATGTTGTGTATGCCATTTTCTGTAACATGACAGTGCCTGTGGCACAACACGCGAATAAGCCAGGGTCTAAACATATCGTTTGACCATGGACACGAGTTTAGCCGGGGTTGCAAACAGTCGTTTGGCCTTGGACAGTATGCATACAACATGAGTTAGCATTTTACATATCATGGTGCATTGCATATTTATTTATCATATTTTATATGACTGATTGTATATTACTACTGAGATTCATTCGAATCTCACCCTTTTTCAACATCTAAAAATATTCCAGCAAAGGACAGCGGCTCTAAGGGCAAAACCGTAATTACTGGCGACTGAAGGTCCGG
This sequence comes from Albizia julibrissin, assembly GCA_037074505.1. Classification (NCBI taxonomy): domain Eukaryota; kingdom Viridiplantae; phylum Streptophyta; class Magnoliopsida; order Fabales; family Fabaceae; genus Albizia; species Albizia julibrissin. Next base: position 17,974,523 of record CM073486.1, on the reverse strand, counting down.
TCCTAGCCAGGAGTTACATATGATTATCTTTAGTTGTAGAATTTATTTCTTTTGTACTCTGTATGTATTTTTCAACCTATATGTGGATTTTCTGTAATATTAGTAAGTACTTATTATCAGTATAGTTTCACTATTTCTGTTTGCCATCTGAACGACGCATTTATTAAATAGCGAATATCAGAATATTAAGGGGTTTGACAATTTTGGTATCAAAGCTATGCGGTTCTGGCAATATCAGAATAGTATACTGATATAAGTATGTGAAATTTACCTTTTCCTCATTTTCGATATAGTGAATCATAAAGATGGCAATAATAAGAGGCGGTAGAGTCGGCGGTAGAGGTCGAGGTAGAGGTCGCGGCATAGGAAGACACGGAAATATTAGTGAAGAACCAAACACTAGACCCGACCCAATACAACAACTGATGGGGATGATGCTGGAGCAACAGAATGCTTTGAACGAACTTCGAAATGAAGTGAGGGAAAGACAACAAAAACGAAATGCTGATGAAGAAGCCCATAATGATAATCCTGATGGACAGGACGGAGGTCATCTACAGCCTCCTGTGCCTGAGCCGGTGGTGCCTGAAGCTCCGATTGTTGAAGCCGAGAGTATGCAGACTTGGGTAACCCGAATGAAACAACATCAATTGACTGTTTTCACAGGAAAGTTTGATCCGGAAGATGCAGAGAACTGGCTATTCCGTTTGGAGAAAATATTCAGAATCTTGGAGTGCCCTGACAACATTAAAGCCCGTCTAGCCATCTATAAGCTGGAGGGAGAAGCCGATCGCTGGTGGGAAAGCATTGAAGCAATCCTGCAAGAAAGGAACATTCCTCTGACATGGGAAGTGTTTCAAGAGAAATTTAATGAGAAATATTTTCCTCGATCAGTGAGACTGGCCAAAGAAACTGAGTTCCTGGCTATTCAGCAGGGTGATAAGGAAAGTTTTGATGACTACCTGACCAGATTTACTCGTCTATCCCGATACTCTTCCTACTCAAAAGTATGTAATAACGAAGGATTGAGTTCGGATATGATGATACGTGGATTGAAGCCAGAGCTAAAAGAAAAATTTGTTTCCAAACATTTCAAACAATTTAACAAGGCAGTTGAGGAGTGTCGAATTACTGAACACAACCTGCTAGAGTTACAAAGCCACAGGAGTACTAGTAATAAAAATACTTTTGGTGGCGGAAATTCTTTTCAGAAGCGCCAATATCAGGGTGGTTCTTCAAGCGGCAGTAATAAGAAACCTAATCAGTTTGACAGTCGAGGCAGTCAAAGACCCCCTGGGAACAGAATGTGCAGACACTGTGGTAAGCCCTATCATTATGGTCAGACTTGTAGCCAAGCAAAGCAAGTGTCAACACCAACAGGACAGGTTATTTGCTATAACTGCCACAAGTCAGGGCATTATGCCAAGGATTGTCGACAGAGACCTGAACCTAGAGATCCGAGGCAGCAAATGCAGGGTAGAGTTTTTGCATTGACACAAGAAGAGGCCCGAAAATCACCAGAGCTGATTAAAGGTATAATTTCTCTTAATGGCAATCTAGTACAAGCATTGTTTGATTCAGGAGCTAGTCATTCATTTATTGCATATGATTGTGTAATATGACTAGGCTTAAGCATGTATAGGTTACCATATGACTTGACGGTATCCACGCCTACGGGTAACGGGTTCGTCACCACAGAAGTTTGTTTAAATTGTATAGTTAATGTTGAGGGGCTTGAGTCTACAGTAGACTTGATTTGTTCGCCATTGAAACAACTCGAAGTCATTCTCGGAATCAACTGGCTAACTGCAAATAATGTATTGTTAGACTGTGGAAGGAAAAGGGTCATTTACCCTAATCCACTAGTTAAACCCAACACGGAAATCAACCTGAACTTTCTCTCCACAGTTGAGGCTGAGAAATGTTTACGTAAAGGCTGTCAGGGATATATAGTGTTTTTCTCTATGCAATCAGAGGCTGGAATAGCATTAGAGAGTATCCCTATTGTAAATGAATTTTCAGATGTATTTCCAGAGGATATTAGTGGATTACCCCCAGACAGGGAAGTAGAGTTTACAATTGATACTAAGCCTGGAGCAGAACCGATATCAAAACCCCCATACAGAATGGCACCAAGTGAGATGACGGAATTGAAAAAGCAGATTGAAGAACTGCTAGAGAAAGGGTTCATCAGACCCAGTGTTTCGCCATGGGGAGCTCCAGTACTTTTCGTGAAAAAGAAAGATGGAAGCCTACGACTCTGTATTGATTACAGAGAGTTAAACAAGGTGACTGTTAAAAACAAATATCCGCTTCCTAGAATTGATGACTTGCTTGATCAACTATCGGGAGCTTGTGTGTTCTCAAAGATTGACCTGAGATCAGGCTATCACCAACTCAGAGTAAAGGCAGAAGATGTGTCAAAGACTGCTTTCAGAACACGATATGGTCATTACGAGTTTCTGGTAATGCCATTTGGGTTGACCAATGCACCGGCAGTATTTATGGACTACATGAATCGAATTTTTCGTCCACACTTGGACCAATTCGTGGTAGTCTTTATTGATGACATTCTGATATACTCCCAAAGTAAAGCAGAACATGAATACCACTTGAGAGTTGTATTAAACACGTTGAGAAGTAAGCAACTCTATGCCAAGCTAAGCAAATGTGAGTTTTGGCTTTCAGAAGTGAAATTTCTGGGTCATGTAGTCTCACAGCAAGGGGTCTCAGTGGATCCAAACAAGGTAGAAGCAGTACTGAACTGGAAGAGGCCAGAAACTGTATTTGAGATACGTAGTTTTCTGGGTCTTGTAGGTTATTACAGGCGATTTATACAAAATTTCTCCAGAATAGCTTTGCCATTGACAAAGTTAACACGAAAAACTCAACCTTTTGTGTGGGACAACAGTTGTGAGAAAAGCTTCACAGAGCTGAAACAGAAATTAACAACAGCACCAGTGCTAACAATCTCAGATCCACAGTTGACCTTTGTTGTCTACACAGATGCCTGTGGGCATGGATTGGGATGTGTTTTGATGCAACAAGGCCGAGTAGTGGCATATGCATCTCGTCAGCTGAAGCCTCACGAACAAAAATATCCTACACATGATCTTGAGTTAGCGGCAATTGTATTTGCACTAAAAATCTGGAGACATTATCTCTATGGGGTGACTGTAGAGTTGTACTGTGACCACAAGAGCTTAAAGTATTTATACGATCAGAAAGAGCTCAATATGCGGCAGCGCAGGTGGATGGAGTTACTTAAAGACTATAATCTGGAGATCAAGTATCATCCAGGCAAGGCTAATGTAGTAGCAGATGCATTGAGTCGTAAAACAATACAGGTAGCAGCCCTGATGATTCATGAGCAAAAGCTGATTGAAGATTTTAGGGATCTTAATCTGTCTAACCAGATCATGATTAACAGCAGTAATATCAGTCAGATTGAGAATGATCTAAGAGCAGTTATAGAAGAAGCTCAGATGCAAGATAAACACGCACAGTCTATTAGAGACAGGATTACAAAGGGAGACACTCAGGAATATGACTTGTCACCAAGTGGGTTAGTCAGATACAAGAAGCGAATATATGTTCCACCACAACCTGAGTTGAAAAGACAAATCATGGAAGAAGCACACAAGAGTAAATATACTCTGCATCCAGGAGCAACTAAGATGTACCACAATTTGAAATCCACATATTGGTGGCCAGGCATGAAAAAGGATGTGACAAGGTTTGTTGCTTGTTGCCTTACATGTCAGAAAGTCAAAGCTGAGCACCAACGACCTTCAGGACTACTGCAAAACCCTGCAATTCCTGAGTGGAAATGGGAGAGCATTACTATGGATTTCGTGACAGGATTACCAAAAGTCTGAAACCATGATGCCATCTGGGTGATTGTAGATCGATTCACGAAGACAGCTCATTTTCTCCCAATCAGCATTCACTACTCTCCCGATAAACTTGCAGACATTTATATCAAGGAGATAGTGTGTTTACATGGTACACCAAAGAACATCATATCTGATAGAGATCCTCGGTTCACTTCCAAATTTTGGAAGGCGGTACACGAGGCTTTGGGTACTAAGCTCCGATTCAGTACGGCCTATCATCCTCAGACAGACGGACAAACTGAGAGAACAATTCAGACATTAGAAGATATGCTCAGAGCATGCGTGAATGATTTCAAAGGTAGTTGGGACCAATTCCTTCCTTTGGCGGAATTCGCATACAATAACAGTTATCATTCGAGCATTCAAATGGCTCCCTATGAAGCGTTGTATGGAAGGAAGTGCCAATCACCCTTATGCTGGGCAGAATTATCCGAGAGGCAGATGTACGGGCCAGATATTGTTGATCAAACAACAGAGCAAATAAAGTTGATTAAGCAGAGGTTACTAGCTGCACAAAGTCGACAGAAGAGCTATGCTGACAAAAGGCGAAGACCACTTGAGTTTCAAGTTGGAGACCACATATTTATGAAAGTTTCGCCTACTACTGGCATTGGTAGGGCGTTAAAGGTGAAAAAGCTTAGCCCAAGGTATATTGGTCCTTTCGAGATCTTGTCTAAGATTGGGCCAGTAGCGTATCAAATAGCTTTACCCCCAAGTTTGAGTAGACTACATGATGTCTTCCACGTCTCACAGCTGAAGAAATATCAACCTGATCCAGAACATGTGATTGAATATGAAGAGGTTGACATGCGAGATGATTTGACGTTTGAGGTCACACCAGACCGAATCATTGATCGACAGGAGAAACAATTAAGACATAGGAGTATTCCATTCATCAAAGTAGTATGGAAGGGGTTATCTCCTAGAGAAGCAACTTGGGAAGCTGAAGAAGACATGAAGAGACGATACCCAGAATTTATGTCTTCATATATGTAACAAATTTCGAGGACGAAATTAATTTTTACGGGGGGAGAATTGTAACATCCCAAAAATTTAATGCAAGGATTAAATTATAGAAATTAGATAGTAAGCTCAATTTTGGAATCTACAAAATTTAAGGAAACTTAAATTTGACAAAGGGAAAAATTAGGACCTAGTGTGTGTAATTAATAGGATAAAAATATACCTATATGTATAAAAAAAATTGACTAACACAAGAGACACATACACACATAACAACTTTCTTCTTTGGATGCATGAGAAGACACGTACAGCCCCCATGTCACTCCTTCTCTTCTCTTCTTTCTCTCCACATTTGCAACCTAACATACACGTACATGCATGACTCATTCCCTTTCTTTTCTCTCATTTGTCCAACACATACATACAGCACACATAAGGACAGCACATAAGCATACACGTTCAGCCTCCCCAAGATAAATAAACACCTCTCACCTCTTCATTCATCCAACAAGTTCAGCAAAGAAAAACACAGAAAACACAGCAGAAAAACTGAGAAAGAGAGAGGAAGAACAAGCTCCAAATCTCACACACAACATCATAAACGTGTTTAGGTAAGTTTCTTCTACTTTAACCTTGGATTTCCATTGGATTTGTGGTTGTTTTCTGGGTTGCATGTGAGTTTTATCAACTCTGTTTTGGTCGCCGGAAAACAGAGGTTTTATCGGAAACTTTCAGAAGCTCACACGGAGGCTACAGATGGATTTTTCATCTGGTTCTTTTTGATATGGAAATTTTAGGATGTGTAGTATGAAATAGAATCAAGAAGAGCTCACTTTGGTGTCAAAACGAATAAGTTATCAATTTTTGAAGTTAGACTGTCCAAAACTGATGTTCATCAGCGTCAGTCAGTTTCGTGTGGCTTTATGACCAACCCAATCACATCCATTATTTACGAAAATTTACAGGTAGATAGTAGACATAACAAGATTTAAAATTAGTGGTAGAATGCATCATTTGGATATCTGTATAGAGAGTTATGATTTTTGAAAGATGGGTTTAGAAACAGGTGCAATCCTGAACGTCCAGACTCTAGTAGTTGTTTCGTGGTGTTTTTGAATTATGTAATCTTTTCCAATGGCTATGAAAATTTTCAGAATTGAAGTACATAGTCTTAGCTTTAATTTGGTATATAGTTTGTGTTAATTGGATTAGTATACTAAGAGATATGAATTTTTGAAGTCAGTTGCTCTCAAAATGTATTTCTGGAAAACAGTTTGTTTGTGTCGAACGTTTGGAACATCAAAACTTGCCAAAAAATTATGAAACTTTCCAGATTTAAAGTAGACATCCATAGCTTTAATTTTACGGGTAGAACATAATTTTTGGACAAATATATTAGGAGATATAGATTTTTAAAGTCATGCTATATTTCTGGAGACTAATCTGGAATAGGGGTATTTCGGGAAATTCTGGGAGTAATATGGTAAATCTGGGTAGATTTTGATATTTTTCCATGAAACTATATTTCAATAGCTTCATGTAGGCTTTGGACCCAGTCAATTTCGATTTTTCTAGAATTATTTATGATTTTTCAAAGTTAATTGAAAAATCTGCCAATTTGCTGAAGAATAGTAAAATTACACTATGCAAAATTATATAGTGTATAAGCCACTGAAACTGAGATAATCGGAAGATTATGATTAAAGATAGTAGTAATACAAGTAATAACCAATTACTTGTTAATTTTAATTCATAGGAACTGGTAAAAGCCCGAGCCGAAGAAAAAGTTTTGGATAAACAGTTGGACTGAAAAAGGACCCAGGTAGTAATTCTTTCTCTCATACACTATGTGATTATTTATATGTTGTGTATGCCATTTTCTGTAACATGACAGTGCCTGTGGCACAACACGCGAATAAGCCAGGGTCTAAACATATCGTTTGACCATGGACACGAGTTTAGCCGGGGTTGCAAACAGTCGTTTGGCCTTGGACAGTATGCATACAACATGAGTTAGCATTTTACATATCATGGTGCATTGCATATTTATTTATCATATTTTATATGACTGATTGTATATTACTACTGAGATTCATTCGAATCTCACCCTTTTTCAACATCTAAAAATATTCCAGCAAAGGACAGCGGCTCTAAGGGCAAAACCGTAATTACTGGCGACTGAAGGTCCGGTCCTAGCCAGGAGTTACATATGATTATCTTTAGTTGTAGAATTTATTTCTTTTGTACTCTGTATGTATTTTTCAACCTATATGTGGATTTTCTGTAATATCAGTAAGTACTTATTATCAGTATAGTTTCACTATTTCTGTTTGCCATCTGAACGACGCATTTATTAAATAGTGAATATCAGAATATTAAGGGGTTTGACAGGTGTTATATGCCTATATTCTTAACATAAGCAGGCACGTTACATCATTACACATTTTTCAACATACGAAAGTTTGTTGAACTCTAATATCAAATATAAATTTATATAGCAAGTAGCATTATTTACAAACAGACTGATAAGATTTATTCTTTAAAGTGTTATATAATACATGGGATTGACCATAAAATCTCAGTCTGTTTTTTTTTTTTTTTTAACTTGAAGTTTTTATCTTTCTCCTCTTTGCTCTGGTGTTAATCCTCCTTGACCACAGGTGGGGCAACTCTTTAGCCCAAATCCTTGGCAGTCATAACATCTACACCAAATATTTTCATAAAGCCGTTAAATAAATAAAAATAAATTTGGAAATTAAATATGTTGCATGGCTAAATAAAAGGTAGAAGAACTCACTTCCATCGCTCAAATATTTTACCATTCTTTTTATTCTTTACTATCCCCTGTCAATGTTTAGGTATGATCAGCGTCAAGAGTGAAAGAGAAAAGGTGTAAAAATCACAAACAATTAGATACAAATAATTTTGCAACATTTATTATTAAATAATATAAATGTAGTTTTTATTATTTTTCTCGTCTAAGGGTTCAAGGATAATTTACCATCACATCTTTTTTTTTTTTAGGTTTTCATATTTTACATTGTGTACGCCAAACATAATTTTCTCGCAAAAAATTACAAGCATAATTTAAAATATATCCAATAAAAATCATAAAATTTAAATATTTAGAAATATCATAAAAAGAAAAATTAAGACAAATAGATTTTTCCCTTTCTCAAAATTACAAATATGTCCTATAAGTATAACCTCTCAGATTTTGCCAAAAATAGCTCTTACCATGAATAACTTGATTACATACTTCAATTCCCAGCCCATTTTATATACCCTTTGTTATAAAAGCTATATTCTCTTGCAGTGTTGGCTAATTTAGTAATTCAACCATTATTTGTATTATACTCCTTCCCATCCTTAATATATAACCTTAATATACAATCTACTTATGGAGTTGATTTTGATCTTAAACATAAGATTTTTTTTACATTTGCCAATCTTTTTTTTTCTTGATATTATTATTTGGTATCCAATTTGAGATTCATGGATGTCCCTTCTAACACAGATGTCTCCTCTGAAGCTTGAACTCGAGATCTAAAGGAATCTAATGGAGCCTTACACCGCTAGACCAACTCTATGTTGGTTTTGTCAATCTTTTTTTTTCAATTTACCCTTATTAATATTTAATGAACCATAATCGAGTAAAAAAGAGATAGAGATAATTTAAAAAGATGATTGGGATGTTTTAGAAAAAATAAACGTCATATTAACTACATTAACTAACTTTCTTAATCTAATTAAATTAGTTAAATAGATCTTATATTAAGAATAATAAAAATAATATGTATGCGCGTTTGTGAGGGGAGGGGGGAACGTTGCATCCTGGACACTCTATGACACCTTGGCCTCCACAAGTTTGGCATCTTTTAAATATCTGCATGAAAATGAGAGGGAAAATAAACATAAAAAGGCAGAAAATAATATATCTCTTCACAATGAAGAGCAACACCTATTGATGTTTTATTACGGTAAAGTGTTCTAAAGAGTAATTAAGGACGCAAAGAATCAAGAGAGAAGCCTCCAGATTTTGCAGCGAAAGCCGAGAAGATGCGCTTGTGTGTGTCTTTGGGGTGTGGTTTTACCAAGTGATAGTGTTGGAGCAGCCAAGCTGTTGCAGCTAATATGGGCCATTCCTCTCTCTTCCTTCTGTGTGTTTTGCTGAAACTAGCAGACGAATGGATAATATGAAACCCAAATATATGTTTCTTCGTTTGTGGTGTGGGTTTTACTTGGGGTGTGTTTCTTTTTTTCAAAACAAAAAAATGATTCTTATTTTCTTGCTATCAGAAATTAGATTACATTAATACTCCATCCAGTTTTTAATGTAAAACTTAATTTAATTAGGTTAAAGTTAATTAATATAATATGATTTTTCTAAAACACCCTAATTATCTTTTTTAACTTCATACATCTATGTATTATTTGATTATTGGTGATGAAGTATCAATGTGGGTAAATTAAGAAAAGAACAACAAATATGTGAAATAAATCTTACACTTAAGTCTAAAACCAACTCTCTAAATAGATCTTATATTAAAAACCGGAAGGAAAATATGAAAAACACAAGATGAAGCTTGAGTCCACAAAATTAGTTAATATGCATGCATATGAAATTTATTGAACGGAAATTTTTTAATAATTTATTCAAGAGTAAAATATTCTAACCTCCTATTTATTTTATCTTAATTATACATACATCCCCTCTATTTTAAGTAAATTCCATTATTTATTTTATGAATGGCCAAAATATTTTTAAACCCCTGTATTCTTTTGAATCCTTTATTTATATTGTAAATACCTTTATTTATTTTGTGAATGTCCCTTATTTGTCTTGTGAACTCCCTTATTTATCTCCTGAATGGCTAAAATATTCTTGTTAACTCCGTGATTTCTTTTTAATTCATTTATTTATGTTGTAAATGCCTTTATTTATTTTATAAATGCTCTTATAAAAAAAAGTAAGGGCATCATTATCTTTTGTGAAGTTTCAAGATCTTTTAGGATTAAATGAAATTAAGTCTCTTTCATAGGGGCTAAATAAAATTTTCCAAATTTTTTATTTTTATAATTGTGTTAATCAATATGTACTTGTAATAAAGAGTTATTGTCTCATTAAAAAGTAATTGAAGGAGTATTTTCTTCCCCATGTGCAAAAGAAGTCAGAGAGCAAGTTGGTGCCGACACCAAATATAGTTGTAAACAGCAATATTTTGACATGACAACTTATAGATGAGCAGGTGAAATATGTCTAATTTAAACACAATACGACCCAGTTATTTTTTTAATTGGATGAAATGTTTGGTTGATTAGTGAAATCGAGAAATCGAGAAATATATTTTGACATTAGAATTATCGGTTAAGTCGTATACAAGGTTATGAAATATTTTTTCAATAATACTTAATATTTTAAACTAACTTTTAACGTATTTAGCATCCTAACTACGTATTTTTTTTTAATAGCATTAAAGTATCCTAAAATAACTGTTTATGTAATTTTACTTCTAAAATATTTTTTTGGTAGCAACAGGCACCCAAAATTTAGAATAATGAGTGTTACTAAAAAATATTTCAAGGTGCTCAATAAAAAAAATTATTTTAGGCTACTAGATGATATTAAAAAAATACTTTAAAATACAAGATATTATTCTCATAGTAATGAGCACCTTAAACTTATGATACTAAGTGCTACTGAAAAAATATTTTAAAGTGTTGAGTACCCAAAAAAAATATTTTAGATTATTGGGTATACACTACAAAAAAATAGCTGATTAGCGACGGAATGGTTCCTAATCCCTCACAAATTCCGTCACTAAAATTAGCGATGGAATTTAGAGACGGATTTTTTCCGTCATTAAATTAGCGACGGAATGTAGCTAAATTCCGTCACTAATTTTCATCACTAAAAAATAGCGACGGAATTTAAAGACGGAATATTTTTGTCGCTAATTAGAGAAAGAAATTCCGTCACTAAATATTAGAGACGGAATTTAGAGACAGAATTTTTCCATCACTAATTAGATACGGATTAGCGACGAAATGTAATTCCATCACTAATTTCCATCATTAAAAATTTGTGAGAGAATTAGAAATAGAATTTTTCCGTTGCTAATTAGAGACAGAATTTATGTCGCTAATTCCGTCTCTAATGGCTAATTTTTTTAATAATTTAGTTTTTTTTCCAAAATTATAATTTCTTAAATATTTTAAATTTTAAATTTATAATATAATATTAAAATAAATAAATAAAAATTATTAATTCATATTTCTTTTTGAAATTAAAATTATAATATAATATATTTAAATTTTTAATAATATATTATATACAAATAAAATGAAAATTTTATAAATACAAACAAAAAGATAAAATATAAATAAAATAAATAAAAAAAGATATTAATAATAAAAATTTAGGTAGAATATTTACATAAAATAAAATAAGAAAACTAAATTAAAATATGCAATAATATATAAAATTGTGTATTTCTAATGTGTGTGTGTGTGTATATGTATATGTATATGTATATGTACGTATATTTGTACATATGTGAGTGTGTGTGTGTGTCTATATATATATATGATTTTGCATTTAACTTTTACAAGTTCTTCTTAGCTCAACTGGCAAAGGCACTAGCACACGCGTGAGAGGTCATGGCTTCGAATCCTAACTTGGTCACAAAATGCAACCAATTTGTGACTTGTGACACGTGACGCGCTTTGGAGGGTAACATGTGGTAGCCGCCGGCGAGAGATATGTGGAGGCTCGTGTTGTAGACATGTGGCAATTTAAATTATATATAAAAAATATTTAGCGACGGATTAGGGACAGAAAATTATGTCGCTAATTAGTCAATTCAGTCTCTAATTAGAGACAGAATTTTCCGTTTCTAATTAGAGATGAAAAAGTCCGTCACTAAATTATGTCTCTAATTAGCGACAGAATTCAAAATTCCGTCACTAATCAATTAGTAACGGTCTTTTTATCGACGGAACAAATTACATCTCTAATGTGGTTCCGTCGCTAAGTTGATAAGTGACGGAAATTTCATCGCTAATCCGCTATTTTTTTTTGTAGTGATATTGAAAAAATACTTTATAATATTGTATGTAGTTAGCCAAAGTAGGGTTTAATGATGAAGGTGACCATACATGACTGTTAATTGTAGTTGCTTAATGATGTCTGTGGCTGAGTGAGTGAGTTTGTGTAGTTGTGATTTTTTTCCCGTTATTGCAGGGCTGCCTAAGGTGTGCAGTTCCTTTAATGCAACTAAAGTATCTTTGAATGAGAAGTGCCCAGAGGTGAAGCACTTGATTCAGAGGTAACGTGTGTCATATATTGTAGTGAGTTTTCAATGATTGTCAATGCCAACCACATGAATGAGGTTATTAATGTTTACTTTTTCCATATATTTAGCTCCAAGTTTTCCCCAATACTTGTGGTCAATAGTGCTTCCTAAGTTATCCCTAGTGTTTCAACTAACCAATCTGCAGATGCTATGTTGAGGTCCCATCTTAGGATCAACATATCTGAGATACAGAATCAGAAGATTATAAGTAGTGCGCAAGAGTGTTGGGTAAAAAAGTTGTACCCATGCCAAACCGATATGACTTACAATGTGGTTTGATATTTGTTGTTTTGTAGGATACTTTCTTCTTGATTTATTGTGACATTGTTAAGCTAGACACCTGGCATGGATGGATGTATGATTGATGTGTTAAGTGTGGCAGCAAACTTAAGTATGAGAATAACAAGCTCATGTGCATGATTTGTAAGAAGGCCCCTGCTACGATTGAACCCAAGTAAAGTTTTCACCACTCCTTTGTGTTAGTATTGTGTGAAGTTAGTTAATATTGTTATGGAACTTATTATTTCACTGTCAATGCACACGTTCCAAGTTTAAGGTTCACTACACTGTTAGTGATGACACAAGGAAAGCATTAGTAGTGTTCTTTGATAAGTTTGCAGTTCAACTTATTGGGAATACAACATTGGAGCTGAAAGTGAAGCTGGAAAAGGTATTGTTCACTATACTTTGGTAAGTATTATGACTTCCCTGATGAGTTGGATAACCTTATTGGTACTAAAATGCTTATCAAGCTGAGGCTCAACAAATATAATATGGATTTTCCAAACTCCAATATCAATGTTTCGGCTTACACTTAGTGTACTGATCTTATGGATCAATTTAATGAGGCTGGCGCTAAGGTTTGTAATCTCATTCCAATGGAGAACATTGTGTTATTGTTGTGTTGTTTTATTTAAGTAACAAATATGATATTCTTGTATTAGGTTTAAGACACTAACGTGTCCATTGATCCAGAGGTATGATGGATGTTTTTTTGCATGTTTTTATACGCTAATTTCACCTTGCATTATTTACAAAGATTTCTTTCCTTATGCAATAGGAACATGGATGTCAAATAATGGACGTCCCTGACTCTAATACTCCTCCTCCTTCAGTCACTCCTGCCTCATTGCCTGCATCAAAGGATCCTGCAAGTCCAGGCTTAAAAGATTTGATAATCTCACAGGTGGTGCCTAATACAATCACCAAGGGGAAAAGGAAGAAGACTTGGAAGAAGGTCACTGTTATGGGTGAGAAGGGAGGCCCATCTGTCATATCATCACCAACTAAGTTGCCTCCTCCAAAGCCTATGAAGACCATCAAGCAGGAGAAGTTTTAGGCCTTAAGTAGAGGGGCTATTTATTGCATAAGTTCTTTGTGTGTTATAATTAGTTATTAGTGGTTTAAGTAATGTTGTAGATGTTTTGGTTAAGTTAGAGGGGCATATGTTATTTTTGGGGAAAGGAAGGTGGCTTTTCTCTATATAGTTTAGGTGGCCCTGTAATGAAGAATGAAAATATGTAAGATATGCATTGCTGAACATGTTATGTAATATTTTGGTTGATGTTAATGATAATGGATACGTTCAGTGTTGTGTGAGCAATTCATATGTGTGGTGTTTAATATGTATGAGTCACAATGTCATGTGGACAACATCCAGTATTAACAAACTCATATGACATACCTGGATATATATTGGAATAACACCACTTATTTAGGCAAGTATGAATCCTCATATTACTTCATGATTTATAGCGGCAAACTTAGCATTGGCAGGCAAGACATGTTATAGTTTGGTTTTGTTTGTTATACGTTATGCTTATTATGTTGAAAGGCTGATCAAAGGTCTTAACAGATTGATTTATTCCAATCTATTAGTTAAGACATGCTTGAAAATAACTTCTAGGAATATTTACATTGCCAACACATTAAGGTATGAATAATGAATCATATGATAAATGGTAGGACTTCAAAGGTTGACAGATTAGGGTCATTATAAGACATGTCCTATGGTATAACTGTACCAGTTATGCATTGAATGCAGTATATTTTGACATGGACGGCGAGAAAATGAAATTTATCATAAGTGTCAAATGAGGTTCGCATTATAAGAAATAGCGTGTGAAGGTGAGTTTGCTATCATAGTTTTGTTCCTCTTCCAAATTTACTAACTCTGAAGGTACAAAAAATCTACTGTCGACGGTATTAAGTGTTAAACTTAATCTAATGAATTGTTTATTCTCATGCAGGTACATTAGTAAATGAAAAGGGGCAGCTTTGACGTCTACAACCTCACACATATTGGCATAGGAATGGATCTGTTGAAACTATGAGGGAAAAGGGGAAGCAGATTTTTCTAAATGATGAGAACTTCCTTCATACTCATTCTAAAATTGTTCTATCCCATGAAAGAGGTGATCGAGTAACACAGAAGAGGAGGAGGACCATCCTCAGTGATGTCACAAATCTTGCAACTACTCTGTACCATAGATTTGACGTTGATGCACTTCAAGGTTGGTCATATATTTGTCTGCCTTAGTAGCAGATATACATGAAAAATATGTACCTCTTACTGGGGTATTGAACATATAATATCATCGTTATAGGTAAAACCAATGCTACTAATGATGTCTTCAGCCATACTAGTGCCAAGTTCCGCGATTCATAATCAAGGTCATGCCCCAATTGTCCTAGAGAAGGCACCAATTGCTGGAAGAAGTGAAGGGGGAATATTGAAGCACGGATTTAATGTCAGTGGTGTGAAAACCCGATCAGTTTAGTTCCATGAAAACTTGATGCTGGGAATGAAGGAAGTTATAGTTAATTATTATTAAAGAGCCAACAGTTCTTGTATCGAAGGTGTTGTTTATGCAACTGGGTATGCGAATCATGTCTCAGACAGTAGTTCTATTTTTTATTGTGGTTTCATGAGGCGGAGTGCAAGGATATGTGTTGTGCAGAATTACTCAAAAGTGTTGGTTGGCACCAAAGGAAATCAAAACAAGCAAGTGTTATGTAACACAAGTTGGACAATGCATATTAAGGGCAATGCAGGAGTAAGGAAGGATAGAAAAGTCCAAACCACCACGTCAACTTTGTCTGTGGAGGAGTTGTATAGGAATATTGAGTTCTCATATGATTCCAATGACAATTTAGACAGTGTTGAAAGTGGAGATGATTCTGAGGGATGTGAAGGTCAATGATTGGAATGTTGTTACATATATTGTCGATTTCTTGTATGTGTTATTAATATTCCAAAACCATTCAAAGTACAAACTAATATACTTTAGGTAGCGTTATTAGTGATAAGGATTAAAAATTTTATTAATAGATTAAATTCACTAATTTACAATTTAAAATATACTATTAAAGTGCTACTATGAACATATAGTTTTGACATAATTAATAATGATGGATGTGAAGGTTAGTGATTACAATGTTGTCACATATATTGTCAAATTCTTGTATGTGTTGTTAATATTTCCTTATGCCAGATAGAGATATGCACAGCACCAATGTGGGATCAAAGATGATAGATGATGACGGGTCCCAACAAACACCCAGTGAACCAGACGGAATTGGTGAGTACTTAAAATTGGTTACTCTATTCACCTATAAGCTTTATGTGAATGCAATTGACTTAATATTATTGTAGGCTATTTGGATGAAGGTGATCCTGTATACACATGTATGGCATGTAATGCGTTGATATGGTATAAGGAGAAGGTAGGAAAATGCAACACCTTTAATAGTCCTACTTTCATACTTTATTGCTTGAAAGGTAAAGTTCAGCTGCCACCTATTTCTCCTCCTCCTGATATGCTGGCCAAGTTGTTTTTTGACAAGAAGACACCTCAATTGAAGAACTTCTTCACAAATATACGTTCCTATAACGATATGTTTTCGTTTACATCTATTGGGGTGAAGATTGATCATTCAAAAAACTGAGTTGGTGATCCTTACACTTTTATTCTTTCTGGAATGAATTACCATAAAATTGGTAGCCTTCTACCACCTCAAGGGGGAAAAGCCAGTTTATTCACAATTATATATTTATGACATAGAGAATGAACTGGAGAATCACATTTTTGTGGTTAGGTGGGTGAAATTTTTTTTTTAATTTGTTTGTTGATCGGAATATCTGTGGTTAATCTAACAAATGGATTTTTTATTATAGCAAGCATGTAAAGGAATCTACCATTGATCCTCTAATTGTTCATCTAATCAATAATGTGTTTGATGGGCATAATCCATATGTGAGACATTATCGAATGGCCTCATGGTTACTAAGAACCCAGCAGTATAGTAATGTTAGGATTCAACTTATTAGTTCAAGACAGTCTGATGGGTGTATCTATAATGAATTGTCTGCATCAGAGGTGGCTGCACTTATAGTTGGTGATATAGATATGAAGTTTCAGTAAAGAGATATTATAGTTGAGGAGTTGACAAGGGAACTTAAATGAATTGATGAGTTGAATGTCACATATCTTCCATTTCAATATCCCCAATTGTTTCTCAAAGGTCAAGATGGTTATAGGGACGATATTAAGCATCGTGAAGATACACTTGCCACAACCAAGAGGAAAAAGCATGTTAAGTATGAGGTAATACTTTGCATATATGTTGATGTCCGGGTATGGGGAAAGGTCCATGATTCTAAATTCTGAGAGACTGTTATTACAGTTCATTATGGATGCATACATGATGATAGAAGCACAAAGGATACTATGGATTAGAACTCATCAGAAGGAGTTGAGAGCTTATTTTTGTTGCCGTCACCATCGTACACCGTACAAATTATTGACGGCAGCACCTGTTGAAACACAATAAACAAATAGTTCGAGTCATGTCCAAGGACGTTGTCCTTAGGAGATATTCCGCAACCCTCCTAGTAGATTAGGAAGCGGCACTCCCCAGGAAACGAACTCTTCCTGCAGAAAGCAGGGCGACAGGACTGCATAAAGATATTAGTGTAACTCAGAAGAAGAGAGAGGAGAGGAGCTCAAGGACCTTTGTGTCACCAAACCTCGGTGCTCACACATTGGCACTCCAGAACTTACTCCATACATTGCCTTTTATAGGCAGATATTATATGACCGTTGAGCAGCAATGATGACCATTAATGACGGTTTAATGACAATTAAAACAACAGTTACAAAACCAGTATTAATGACAATTTAATGTAATAAAACCTTTTAAATGTCATTAAAACCATTCAATTAAAAATCTAACAGTCATCTCCAACGGTCAGTTCACATACTCCTCTTATCAGTCTTTTTTACTAACTCAAGTTCATATTTAATTATATACTAGGACATTCTCAATCTTGAGTTGTACGAGACTTCTTTCTTTGATACACTCACACACAATATGTCCAACAATTTGTACCAAGGGCTTTTGGATGCCTTGCTTGGTGGGGAAAGAACTATGGCATCAACTAGTAAGAGAATAATATTGCCATCTTTGTTCATCGGTGGAGACTGCTATATGGCTCAAAATTATCAAGATCCCATGGCGTTATGTGCTTATGCAGGATATCCTGTTTTGTTCCTCACTTTCACATATAATCCTTCGTGGCCTAAAGTTGTTCATTATTGTCAATAGGGACAATGTAAATGCATCAAACAAACCAGAAATTTTGTCAAGATTGTTTCCGATGAAGCTAAAGACTTTAATGAAAACAATTAAGAAGGGAAAGATTTTTGGTGCTATCTGGGCAGGTATTTTGATTTCCTTATATTATTTAAGATTTCAGTTATATATATTTTTGTCCATATTTCATGTTATGTGTTCTTCATGTGCAGAAGTGTACACAATTGAGTTTCAGAAAAGGGGTTTTCATATTTTACTTTGGCTTCAACCTAATCACAAGTTGAAAGACCCGGATGATATAGACAGGGTTGTGTCTGCTAAAATTCCTTATAAGGAGGAATGTCCTAAATTATGTAAGTTAGCTAAAAGGTTTATGGTTCATAGACCTTGTGGTACAATTAATAGGAAGGCACCTTGCATGAAGGAGCACATATCCAAAAAAGTTCTATAATGAGACAAATATTGATGATAAGGGCTATCCGACATACAGAAGGAGGGATGATGGAAAGAGGATTGAAAGTAAAAGGAATTCCATTGGACAATAGGTGGGTGGTTCCTTATAATCCCACATTGTTGGCTATATTCCAGGCACATATAAATATAGAGAAATGCAACCAATCTACAGCTATTAAATATTTATTTAAGTACATTAGTGGTACAGGAACACTCTGAAACAAATTCTTATTCAACTCTTCAATAAGTTACAACCAAAACAACTCCCTATTTATACTGGTTTCAAAGCTTCTATAGGGAAGCTTTACAGATCAGGACACGCCACACACCACACAAACTGGCAGACAAATAAACTTGGCAGACCAACTAAAGCAATGAATTGGCAAGGAAACTAAAGTGACAATAAGGCAATAAAGAAAAAGAGGGAATTGTCATCCAACTACTCCCACGTCCAACTACTTCCATCATTTTGTTTCTTTTCTTTATCATTCTCCCTGGGTTGGACGAAACTTGTCCTCGAGTCAAAATTAACATCATCATCATCAATATAGGGAGATAAGTCAGCAACGTTGAAGGTGGCAGAAAGTCCATAAGCACCTGGCAATTCAATCTTGTAGGCATTATTGTTAATCTTCTCCACTATTTTGAACGGACCTTCAATTCGTGAGATAATTTGGTATTTAGACGCTTTAGGAATCGCAAGTGAATTCAAACAAAATCTCCCACATTAAAGATTCGCTGCTTTCGATGTTTGTCCCTTTGTGCCTTGGTTTTCTGAATTCTATCACGCACTGGTTCATGTAGTCTCTTGAATCCTTTGACCCGTAGGTCTGCATCTGCATTGTAATATAGCTTGTCAGGGGGCGACTCAGGTGTCATTTTATCAGCTAGCACATCTGAAAATGATGTAACTCCATACGGTGATTTAAATTTCATCACCTCACTTCCAGTATTAAACCAGTAAGGATGCAGATGGTCAAGCATTGGCAGCTTTAATTTCTGCACCATGTAGTCAGACACTACATTTTCACAACTTCCATTATCAATATTGCAAAATTTTCCCTCGAAAGCGTAATGAGTGTGAAAATTGTTACAGTGATAACTCCCCATTTTTAATATATTTGAGATATATTTTTAATATAATTGGGGAGTTATCAAAGCTAATTTGAAGTGATTTTCCTAAAAGTCAATTGGATACATTGTTTAGGGGATTTCAAATTAAAATAGAAGTTTTTAAGCTTAGAAATAAATAATAATAATGGGAAGCCTTTCTTAAAAAAAATTATTTTTTATTATTGTTGTTGTTGTTAGTGCTACTACTACTACTGTTAGGTAATAATATTTCATTCTCTTCTTTTATCCCAGTGTTTGGCGCTGTTTTGGAATCAATTGGAGAGAGGATATTAGGTTTGGCAGTCAACATACAAAGCAGAGGATAATCACAGCGCAGCGTTTTGAGAAGTCAATTTGGAAAATATGATTTAATGGAGAAAGAAGAAGCGACAGCGTTTTATGGAAAAATGGATATGGAGACCTAAAGGATTGGCTGGCAATATATGTGGGTTTTAGGAGATAAAAGAAAGAACAGAGAGCGGCGGTTTTTTTTTTTTGGGGGGGGGGGGTTAGAGCTGAGATTGAATAAGGAGGAGGCTACCTCCATCTTCATCATCCTTCACCATTCCACCATTACCACACCACCGTCATTCCACCACCATCAACCTCAGCATCATCTCTACACAGTTTCAGATCAGAAATTACAGCAGAGGAGAGACGAGAGTTGAAGGAGAGAAGAGGCGGCTGTTAGAGGAGGAGCTGCTGGAATAAAAGATCAGAGACCAGAGAGCTGTTTATGCCATTCACCATTTTTGTGCTTCTTGTTCAATTCCGACGCTGGCAGTGAGCAACGTATAGAGGGAGAGATCTGAGAGCTGAAGACTATCACCGTCACTATCATCGTCCATCACACCCTCCTCCATTGCCGGTGAAACGGAGCTAGAATGCTACAGTTTCAGATCACAGCCATCAGAGCACCAACATCGCCTTCGGCCTCTTTCTTTCGTCAATCACTACTTGGGCCTTCACTGCCATCATCGCCGGAGCTTTGAGTGTTGGAAGGAACTGCCGTGAGCTGAACCAGAGGTGACAGAGCTGAGATGCGAAAGATGACGGTGAGATGAATGGAAATTGAGAGGAATGAGAGCAGAGCACTGTAGCGTCTACTGTAACGTCAATGTGCATGTGACTGTAGCTGAGCACTGTTCATCGCACTGTAACGTCACTTTTGGGCAGCTAACGTTCTATTTCATATGCTTCATTCTCCTTGTTTCAATTTAATTCTCAGTATGATTTTAGATTCTGAATTTATTTTAGTTGTAATGGGATTTATTTTGAATATGTGTGGCTAGTTTCTCTTGAGCCTGGAGTAGTTATGAACTAATTTAAGGATTTGAGCATGTATAAACTAATTAATTTGTGCCTATTGTTAGTTTAGTTTACTTAATCATGTATTATTTTGTCTATTTTATGCTTGATCACCACTAAGTAAAAAATTAGAGAATTTAGACTAGCCTTAGTAGAGGGATCTTAATTGGACCATATGATTAAGTAATGTGAGATTATAATTGATTCTAATTTGCCAATAGGATATGAATATACCTATTGGACCCATATAATCATTTTAGAGTGAAATTCGACATTTATTGCCTCTTGAGTAAATTAGTTATGAATAACAATTTTAACTTGAGAGGGGGTATTAGTAATTGGAAGATACTTATATCCATTTAAACTCTAGATTAACAAATTAACATTAAGTGCATTTAATTTGGGTAAATACATGCTCTAACCTTGAAAAATGGATTAGTCACTCTAGGTTGTTTTCCTCCACTCAAAATTTCAAAAATATTAAATTTAGGACTTTGTTTTTGCTTAAATTGATTTTCAAATTAGTTTCTTCCTTGATTTGATCAACTTAAATGAACATGGGAAATTTAATGCCTAATCACTAGTTTAATTGAATCTCTATGGGATGACCTTGATTTGTTACTATACTATTTCCACGGTCCGTACACTTGCTGTGCTTATTTAAAATTCAGTAGCATCATACAGCATAGCGAAGGTTCTTCCTCAATCACAGATGTGTGCAGATTTTGTTTAATCATCAAAAGCTCTTCTTGATCTGGTGGCGTAACCTCATCATCATAAACTGGCTCGCCTTCATAAAGATAAGTCTCCTCATCATCCGCTTGATCAGTGGGCATGACTTCCTCATCATATATTGGTTTTCCTTCATAAAGGTAAAGCTCATCATCGTTTGCTTGATCGACGGGCGTAACTTCTTCGTCGTAAATGACTTGTCTTCACAAAGATAAATTTTTTAATCATCTGCTTCAAGTACTTCATTACAAGTTTTTAATAAAACTCGTTGAACCGCTACCTTAACCTCCAGCTCTAGAAATCGACGTTTCATTTCTTTCATCTTAATTTTGAGCATGTTCCTGTGCCTTAGAGGCATTTTGTTTTAATTTTGGGGTAGAATTTGTGTTTCTAGAAAAGCAAGGGTAAAATGGAAATTTGGGTGAAATTCTGTGGCAAAAAATGTACTTCAAGCAACTTTCAAGGCCAAAATATGAATTCAGAAAGTTCAAGGGCCAAAAATGTAATTTTGGTAAAATTTTTGGGGCAAAAAATGTAAATTCAGAACATTTTGGGGGGAAATGTAATTTTGGAAAAATTTTGGGCCAAATTTTCGGAAAGAACTGGGAAAAAACTATAATTTTAACCAAAAATTCTAGGGCAAAATTACAATTCTGGAAAGTATGTCTGATTAGGTTGATGACGTGGCACTGGCGACATGTGGCAGGTTATGAGTGGGGTTGACGCATCGTTGATTGTTAGAATTGCTGATGTGGCCAATGACGTGTGTCGTCTTCAACCTCTAGATTCCGGTGAACTTCTGGCAACGGCAAGATTTTTCGGTGACTTTCCGGTGAAGCTCAAAGATGCAGTTTTCGACGATTTCCGGCACTTTTCTGAGGTTTTATGACCTTATGAACACGACGGTGAGGTCACTTTTTCTGAAAAATGACCGGAGATGAGACTTTCGAAGATGTCTGAAATTTTCCGGCGAAGCTCGTGGAGGCCGTTTTCAACAATTTTTGGCACTTTCTTGAGGTTTTCCGGCCTTATGAACACAATGATAAGGTTTGTTTCACCGAATGATGCCTGGAGATGTGACTTTCGAAGGTGTCCGTGTTTTCCAGTGACCGAAATCTTCGTGTCTTCTTTCTCCATTATTTTTCAGTGTTTTCCTCCCCTTTGGACCTCTGATCTGATACCAAATGGTACAGGAACACTCTAAAACAAATTCTTATTCAACTCTTCGATGAGTTACAAGCAAAACAACTCCCTATTTATACTAGTTTTCAGAGCTTCTGTAGGGAAGCTTTACAGATCAGGACATGCCACACACCACACAAACTGGCAAACAAATAAACTTGGCAGACCAACTAAAGCAACAAATTGGCAGACAAACTAAAGTGATGATAAGGTAATAAAGAAAAAGAGGAAATTGTCATCCAACTACTCCCACATCCAACTACTTCCATCATTTTGTTTCTTTTCTGTAAATTAGTAAGGGCCATAATCGCACTACAAAAAAACAGGTAATTTCTGATAGATTTTCCGACATAACGGAGGTTTTTTGTGACAGAATTTCCGACGAAAAAAATTTTGTTTGCAAATAGTGCCGTCACAAATTGATTTGTTCCATCTCAAATTGCGACAAATTTTTCGATGAAAATTTCCTCGCAATTTGCGACGGAACTTTTAGTGGCAACTTGCGAGGGAATTTGCCACAGAAAAAATTACGTCACAATTTGAGGCGGAATTTGTTTTGTTGCAAATTCCCTCGCAATTTGCGACGAAATTTTTTCCGTCACAAGTTCCATGGAAAATATGCCTACACCATTTTTTAATGGAAACCTCCGGCCGACAACTGCCACCTCGCCTCCGACCGCCTATGTCTTGGTCAACCGCCACTTGTCCCAGTCAACTGCCACATGTCACCCTCCATCATGTGCCATGTGTCGCCCTTCGTCGCTCGCCACGTGTCGATAGCACAAATTGGTTGCATTTTGTGACCAAGTTGATATTCGAAGCAATGACCTCTCATGCGTGTGCCAGTGCCTTTACCAGTTGAGCTAGGAATAACCTGTATGATTTACATGCAAAATCATATACATACATACATACATACATACATATATACATACATACATACATACATACATACATACATACATACATACATACATACATACATACAATAAATATGAATTAATAACTTTTTTTATTTATGTTATAATTTAATACTTTTTTTGCCAAAAATTATATTATAATTTAAATTTTAAATTATAACATAATTAATATATAATAATTATATTAATCATTAATTAAATAAATCATAATAAAAAATTTAAAAAAATTAATTAACACATATTTCCGACGAAATTTTTTATGAATAAATTTGTCAAATTTTCCGACGGAATTTTCATCTGTAATTTTGTAAAAAAACGTTACGTTAGGATTTGCGACAGAATTTCCTACAGACATTTTCCATCGGAAACTTTCTGACGGATTTTCCGATGATCTTTAGACGATTTTAAGTAAATATATTAAGTATACATTTTACTATATTTCACACACCCATGCACACAGAGGTTTTTTAGAAAGTTTTGCATTGATGTAAACCATTTTATGAAATTTTAAGTGCCTTTTGCATCTTTTTTCTAAAATATCCATAGAAGTATATGAAATTTACACACTGCTTGTCAGAAAATAGTAATTAATATTACTAATTCATATTAAATAATAAAAAACTTAAAATTTGAAATATTAACTAAATTATTTTCTAAAAACTCACATTTATGTGTTAAGAAAAATCATTCTAGTTTAAGCTAATATTGGTAAAAATGAGTTTTATTTCAATGATACTATCATGGCATGGAATGCTTGAATTATTTTTTGATTATTCTCTTAGAAAACAAAAAAATTCATTTGATTTAACATATATTAATGTTGATATATAGAGGCATAAAATCATACAGCAATAATATTTGGATAAAAACGTTACATTAGGCTTTGCGACAGAATTTCTGAAGGAATTCTCATTTAGAGCTTGTTATGATTCTCCCATACTCAATTCATACCACACAACTAATTAATATTTGGTCATTCTATCAGTAATGGTTATATGTTAGTCTTATTTTAAAAAAAGAAAATCTACTTAATCTTTCTAATTTTACGTAAGTTTTTATTTTAATCTCTTAATTATTAATGAAGTCAATATGCTTACAAATTTCAACGGGATCTATTTTAAATTGTAGAATACTAATTAATTTTTTCCTAAGATGCTAAAAATAAAAAATTACGTATTGATAGAATTTTTTAAAAACTCAATCCTTTGAATATTTTGGTACAAAATGCACTGTATATAATACGAATTCAATTTTCCATATGATTCTCATAATAATTAAAATTTAAACTCTTAATAAATGTGAATTCCCTCTCTTTTTTCAGATGCACTGATTATATCATTTTCTACTCTCAATCAAGAAGATTAAAAAAATTAGGTATAAGGATTAAAATGGTGAAGCTCACTTGTAAATCTACAATCCAACTTCAAGAATTATCAATTCAGATTTCTGAAACTCTCTTAAAATCTCATTGATAGATTTTAAAATCTGCAATGCAACTTCAAGGACTGATCATTTCTCAAAAACATTGGTTAGCATAAACCTTTTTTGTTTCCGCTTTTCCTACCAACCAAACAAAGATTTCTTAAGAAAGTCATAAATTTGAAAATTAGTAAGAATAAGAAATACAGGGAAGATGATAATTAATATATAATAAATAGATTAATCATTAATTACATAAATCATAATAAAAAAATTTAAAAATTAATTAATACCTATTTCCGACGGAATTTAAAACGGAAAATTTCCGTCGTGAATTCTGATTTTTTTTTTTTTGATAATTTTCGTCAGAAATTCTGATTTGCGACTGAATTTCCGATGGATTTTTTCCATGGGAAATTTCTGTCCCAAATTCTGATTTTTTTTGTGGAAAATTTCTGTCACAAATTCCGTTGGAAATTCCTATTTGTGACGGAATTTCCGATGGACTTTTTCCTTGGGAAATTTTTTTCGCAAATTCTGATTTTTTTTTTTTGTGGAAAATTTCCATCGCAAATTCTGTTGGAAAATTTACGACTGAATTTCCTACGGTTTTTGGACAACTTTTGCGACAGAATTTTTTTCCGTCTCAAATTCAGTAAGAAATTGACTGTTTTTTTATAGTGTCGTGTGGTGGCGTCCATTTATGATAGCAATATTGGTGGAGATCCAGATGATGTCGTTAATGAGATTAAATAGTACTACAATTTTATATACATTTTAGCATGTGAGGCTGCTTGGAGGAAATTCGCTTTTGATATACATCATAGACGACCTATTGTTAAAAGGCTAAGTTTTCACCTTCCGAATCAGCAGGATATTATATACTTGAATGATGATCATGTGGTTGATATGTTAGATAAACCCAGAGTTTATGAATCTATGTTCCTTGCATGGATGAAGATCAATGATGTAGATACATTTTTGCAATCACTTAATTATGCTTAGTTTCCCCGGCATTATGTTTATCATATAAGGAAAGAGTGTGGAAACAAAGGAAGAGAGGATTTTCAGTTAGAAGGGTGACGCATGTGTCACCATCTTCAGGGGAGCTGTATTACTTATGTATTTTGCTTACAAAGGTGAAAGGGCCGAAATCTTATAAGGAAATTAGAATTGTTGATGGATTATTACACCCAACGTTTAGGGCTACATGTTTTGAACGTGGTCTATTAGATGACAATAAAGAATTTGTGTATGCTATAAAGGAGGCATCTATGTGGGTGTTAACCTCATGAAATTCCTGTTAAATTTGCACATTTGCCTTTAGTTTTGCATGCATTTTGGGTAAATTAATAGATAATTGATAATAAATGTGCAAACGTAATGTGCCTAGGGGTAATGATGTTAAAAAGATGTAAATTCTCTGTTTAATCCCCATAATTGTATTAAATTTACATCAACACTATTTTTATAGATTTCATTGTGTTGATAAGTTAACATTTGAGCCACAAAGGAGGCATTCGAGGCACAAATAGATGATCAAGAAGTGGGAAAAAAGCTAAGGAAGTCAAAGCACCATAGAAGAGTAAGAAAATGATGAAGAATGCCAAAAAGCTTTATATGGAAGCTTGGCCGCGGCCAAGATCACCAGAGAAGTTTGGCCCTGGCCAACCAATTTTGGCCGCAGGCAAAGAAGCTCCAGAAAGATTTTGGTCGCGGCCAAACAACCTCCATAAACATTTTGGCCACGGCTAACACCCGAATTCTGCAACTACGCATTTTGATTTAGAACATATTTTTAGGGCTTATAAATACCAAAACCTCGAAGCAAAGACTTATTCTGGACCTGGGAGGCACCGTGGAGACAATGCTCTGCTAGGGTTTGGAGCTTGGAGGTGGAGATTGAGCTAGATGTTGAAGATTTGAAGAGATTTGAGTTTCTCCTCTTGGTTTTTCCTCTCCTTCTGATGTCTGTCCCTCTTGTTTTGCTTTGTAATTAATTTATGCCTTGTTCCTTATGGGTTTTATGAACATGTTTAACTAGAGTTTTATTGTTTTGGATTGTTTTGAAGCCTTGTATGGATTGAGTACTCATTTCCCCTTTATATTTATGTTGAATGGTTGATTTATGTTGATTTCACTCTGTTCTTAATGCTCCTTG
Organism: Albizia julibrissin; assembly: GCA_037074505.1. Taxonomy (NCBI): domain Eukaryota; kingdom Viridiplantae; phylum Streptophyta; class Magnoliopsida; order Fabales; family Fabaceae; genus Albizia; species Albizia julibrissin. The sequence continues at coordinate 17,947,426 of CM073486.1, read as the reverse complement.
TTGGTTGGCCACCAATGAGGCTGTTGGGTTCACTTGGTTGACGCCTGAGAGGGATAGATTGAGTATAAAACTAGAGTTTAATAATGTGGGAACTTGATATTCAGAGATTGGATGGATGGTTTTGTTGATGATGTAGAGATACACTCTTTGACCCCACATAGCCACATAGGTTTTGCAATGTAGGCTGGGCTTAATTTTTCAGTTAAGAGATCAATGAACTAATTAAGCTAAACACCTATTTGGAGACTTGAGAGAGCACTTATGGGTAAATTAGCAACCTTGGTTAACATAATCCATTCTTGAGAGTTCATATTGTGAGGATTTGAATTAGTACCTATAAAATGTAAGGGGGATAAACAATCCTAACTTCCACTGCATTATTCTTTCTAGTTCATGAATCATTTGTTTATATTTTCTATTTAGTTTATAATTCTGTTTTCCTCCACCCGTGATAATTGTCTAACTCAAATTAGGCGAAAGTGCGATAATCGCTACTTAACCGGGTTTTGAAATCAAATCTTTGTGGGAACGATACTTTACTTATCACTTTATTACTTGGCGCGACCCGTGCACTTGCGAACCATTACGGACAGTGGGCTTCAAGAAAACAACTTAGGAGGATGTTTGTGTCCATACTTTTATGTTCGTGCCTGAATCAACTTAAGTATGTATGGGAACAAAGTGCATCAGCATTAGGAGAAGACTTGTTATATATTCCTTGCAATGATCCCCTCTCACATAGTAAGTATACTATCATACTTGGTTAAGTCCAATAAATTGTTACCAATTAGTAGTATATAAATTGTTTTTTTTTTTCAATTGTTGCAGATGTACATGTATCTCAAACCCAGAAGGGGGAAGTAGCATTGATGGAAATTGAGGTATTGTTGCAGAAAAATGGAAGAAGCTTGGTTAAATTTCTGTCTATCCTATATCCTTCATCAACTCCTATACCAGACCTGTCTAATCATCTTATCACTCAAAAGTTAAGCTATGATAGGGAAATCCTAGCAACAGAGGCTTCTTTTCTACTAAGCTTATTGAATGATGAGCAGAGGCATGTGTTTCATCAAGTCATTTCTACATTGAATGAACCATCAGGGGCATTTATGTTTGTCTATGGATATGGCGGAACAGGGAAGACATTTTTATGGAATGCATTGGCGTCAACAATTTGGTCAAAAGGAGATATTATCATCATCACAGTAGCATCTAGTGGAATTGCTGCCACTTTGTTACCAGGGGATGGACAACACACTCTAGGTTTGCAATCCCTATTCAAATTAATGAACATTCTATGTGTAGTATCAAGCAAAATTCTCCATTGGCGAATCTCATTCAGATGACAAAATTAATAATATGTGATGGGGTGCCAATGATTCAAAGATTTTGTATTGAAGCGTTAGACTTAACACTAAGATACATCATGCATTGTGAACATCCATTTGGTGGAAAATGTGTAGTCATTGGAGGTGATTTCCATCAAATACTTCCTGTTATTCCAAGAGGGAACAGAGCAACTATTGTGGATTCATGTATTAGTTCATCCAATCTGTGGGATTATTGTAAGAATTTTCACAGTTAAGCAGAATATGTGTTTGTTGTCATCTACCGGAAAAGGAGATCACATCGAATTGACTAAGTTCTCACAATGGCTGTTAGATGTTGGAGATGGGAAAATACCTATGCACATGATGGGATAGCTGAGATTAAGATTCTGTCTCAGTTATTAGTCAAGAATTTTTGAGATCCAATTCAAGCAATTGTTGAAGAAACATATCCATATTTCTTGTCCCATCTATTGGATCACACTTATTTAAATGATAGGGGCATTCTTGCTTTAACAATTGAAGGTGTTAATAAGGTGGATGAATACATGTGTTCTATGTAGTTCGATAAAGCTATGGAGTACTTCAGTTGTGATACAGTATGTAAATCATGTCAAGATAATGATTGCTTTAAGGACCTAAATACCACTGAGTTCTTGAATGGCATTACTTGCTCAAGGTTACCTCCACATAAGCTTACTTTGAAGATGGGATGTCCTATAATGTTGTTGCAAAATATTGATCAAGCAACCGGATTATGTAATGGAACTCAGTTGCGTGTGACATTTCTCGAGAAGTATGTAATTGAGGCAATTACCCTCAATAAATCACATCCTAATAATAAAGTGCTGCTCCATAGCATAGATATGAATCCATCTGAGAGTAGGTTTCCCTTTAAGATGAAAAGGAGACAGTTCCCTGTTTCATTGTCATTTGCAATGATAATTAATAAGAGTCAAGGTCAATTACTTCATCACATAAGATTGTATCTATCAAGGCCTGTATTTTGTCATGGGTAGTTGTATGTAGCGCTATCAAGAGTAAGAAGCAAGGAAGGATTGAAGATTGTTATTCAAGACAACGATGATGTAGATAAATGTACAACAACTAATGTTGTATATACAAAGGTTTTCAGAAATTTGGAGTAAAGTATTAGGTCCATGATGTAACTTACAGTTGCATGTCTGGATGTTTCATGTTCTCAATGTGGTGGTATGCTTTTAAGACATCTGAGGCAATGGGTTTCGTTATTTAGTTGTTGTGAAGAACAAATGTATGAGGGATGAGTTGCAATGGATGAGCGGCTGCATTATTGAGTTTGAGTGTTGGGAAAGTGTTTAAGTGTTTGTGACGGAGCTATTTTTGCTGGGTAATGATTGGAGTAGTATGGGTTGTATTTGTGATGGTGTAAAACGTTGTGCACTCTATTGGGTTCAGTTGAGGGGGAATGGGATTGACAGGTCCAGTAAAGTCCATGAAGATATGTTATTAGGTTGGGTAAGGGGTCTAGACCTTGTTAAAAAATCCACCATTGCGGTACAGAAATTGTTTGTTGGTGTTCTGTAATTAGTTTTTTTTTTAAGTTAGTGTTGGTACTGAAAAACATGTTCGAGTACCAACACTACGACGGAAGGTACAGCATCTGTAGGTTGGTTGCACATGACAGAAGATTGTTTGTTGTTGGTCTTCCGTCGTGTGCAAACACCAGGAAATCTATATGGAGTGGTGGGTACAGCAGCTGTAGGTGCAAGAGTTATGTTGGTGTAATGGCGGTGGAAAAAATGTGAAGTAGTGTTTAATTGTCAGTTAATTAGAATTGATACATGTAGCTTGTGATGCAGGTGGTGCTCCGATATGCTCATACTGGGATGCAATCACAATGATGTTTTATGCTGATTTTAAGTAAATTGGAGCCCATGTTTCATTTTGACTTATGTTTGATGCTTATATTGTAATGAAGTGGAAACTTAGTTATGTAATTGATGAAAGCAATGTGATGATCGACATAATTGGTTGCACACGACAGAAGATTGTTTGCACCTGTGGTAGTATTTGGCAATTAATTTGCCCCAAATGTATTTTTTTTTGCAAGAAGTGATTTCACATTAGAATTATCGGTTAAGTCGTATATAAGGTTATGAAATATTTTTTCAATAGCACTTAATATTTCAAACTAACTTTTGACGTATTTAGTATCCTAACTATGTATTTTTTTTTAATAGTATTAAGTATCATAAAGTTATTTTTTATGTAATTTTATTTCTAAAATATTTTTTTGGTAGCAACAAGCACGCTAAATTTAGAATAATGAGTGTTATTGAAAAAAAAAAATATTTCAAGATGCTCAATAAAAAAAATTATTTTAGGTTACTAGAAAATACTAAAAAATACTTTAAAATACAAGATATTTTATCTAATAGTAATGAGCACCTTAAACTTATAACACTAAGTGTTACTGAAAAAATATTTTAAAATGATGAATATACAAAAAAAAAAGAACTATTTTAGATTACTGGGTATATTAAAAAAATATTTTATAATATTGGATGTACCGAAAAATTAATTTAGAATTTATTGGAATAATATCTTAGGAAGGTGGATATTAGTCCAAGAGTTATTTATTTCACATTTTACCGATTATTATAATAATTACGTTACCATCTTCTATATCGAATAAATAAATTAATGTTGAGGAAAAGATCAAAAGACTTGTTCTCCTTCTCCCACTCTCATGCGGACATGCTTTGTCTTCACCAACTCCTTCTCTCGGACTTTGTCCCTAGCCATGGCCTACATCCTGAGAAAGAAATAATAATCACAAAGTCAGAACCACTATCTAAATTTTAAATATTACTCTTTTAACATAACTGATAACTAATTTATAGAAATTAAAAAATTAATTAAGTTAGTTATATATAAAAATGTGTCTTGATTTTTTAAAATATATATGTTTAATCATTTTCACATTAATTGGAAACTATCTATGACAAAAATCTTTTTAATAAGTGTAATTAATAAGGATAATTAATAAATGTGGGATAATTTTCTGTTTGCAAATGAGCTTCGATCCTAAATATATGATCATCTTCAGTTTTATCTCTAATATGTAGCATGTTTTAAAATTTATTTACATAATTTATAAATTAATATATAATCTAATGTTATACAGAAATATTTTAGAGAGATCATTTCACATATGTTATAATTAAATATTAATTTATTTAGTTTATTTAATATGCTTAAATTAATAGATCTTATATTTAGAATTAGATTGATATAAATTAAATTTAAGAGACAAAATAAATTTATTATATATATCTTGGAGCAAAACAAATCCTCTTACTAATTCCTACATTTGGAAGAGTACTGTGAGACCATATCAAAGGAAGTATTATAAAATAACAAGGCGGCTGGTTTCATACTGAAAGCGATTCAAAACTTGAAACATTAGACTATAATAAATTTTGGTAGCCATGCTCAAGTGCTACAACTATATAAAGGTTTAGCTAATCCATGATGGATCAAGAAAATTAAACTCACAGAGAGAAAGAGAGGGAGAGAATTGAAGATAGGGAGGGAGAGAGAAGATCATGAGAAGCTCAATGGGGTCAAGACAATGGCCTCAACTCATTCTAGCAATGGCACTTTGCCTAATAGCTATCTATAGTGCTAGTGCTGATGATTACAGCCCTAATGCTTACCAATCTCCACCTCCACCGCCTTCATATTACTACAAGTCCCCGCCTCCACCGTCCCCATCACCACCCCCTCCGTATTACTACAATTCCCCACCTCCACCGTCCCCATCACCACCCCCTCCGTATTACTACAATTCCCCTCCTCCTCCGCCTCCATCAGTGCCCCCTCCATACTATTACCAATCTCCTCCTCCACCGTCTCCATCACCACCACCTCCATACTATTATAAGTCCCCGCCTCCTCCCTCCCCTTCACCACCGCCTCCATACTACTACAAGTCTCCACCTCCTCCATCTCCATCACCACCACCTCCATATTATTACAAGTCCCCGCCTCCTCCATCCCCTTCACCATTGCCTCCATACTACTATAAGTCTCCCCTCCCACCGGCTCCATCACCATTGCCTCCATATTATTACAAGTCTCCCCTTCCTCCATCTCCTTCACCACCACCTCTTTATGTCTATTATAAGTCCCCGCCTCCACCATCCCCCTCGGCTTCTCCACCATATGTCTATAAGTCCCCACCTCCTCCATCCCCTTCACCACTGCCTCCATACTACTACAAGTCCCCATATGCTCCATCCCCTTCACCATTGCCTCCATACTACTACAAGTCTCCCCTCCCACCGGCTCCATCACCGCTGCCTCCATACTAGTACAACTCTCCTCCACCACCACCACCACCGCTTCCATATGTGTACAAGTCCCCACCTCCACCTCCCTACTACTCTAAGTCTCCACCTCATCACCTTCACCACCTCCTCCATACTACTACAAGTCTCCTCCTCCTCCACCGCTTCCATATTATTAGAAGTCTATGCCTCGTTCTTCTCCCCCTCCCCGTCCATCATACATCTGCAAGTCCCCGGCGCCTCCTCTGTCATCCTCTCCTCCTCCACCTTACTACTATAAATCACCTATCCTCCTGTTTACCAGTCTCCATCTTAAAGTTTATATATATGAAGCTTGCTCTTAATCTAATTTGAATTGTTTTAATAACACTTTTATACCCATTGTTTCTGTTTGTATTCAATACTTTCATGAATACACGGGTTTACAATAAAGTGAATATCTTATACAGTGTATCTCTTGTGATTATGTATGCAATATCATTTTGTTATCCAGTGAATTATATAATAAACAGAAGAGTTTGATTTGTTGATTTATTTTTATTTCAAATTTTATAATTTGATGGAGTTAATTAAGGTTTTATTTCTATGCAATATCTTTTAATCGTATATCGACCCTTCTCAATTGGATTTAGGACTCCAAAAATTTAAATTTGAAAAGTTAATAATAAAATTTTTCCAAGAAAAAACTAATGAAAGCCAAAATGTTCTTAGAGATTGATCACTTTGTTTTTATATATTAAATAACAAAAAAATTTCTTACTTACCTCGAATCCAATTATGATATAATATAGTTCACCTGCAAGCTCTAAACATGTAAATATAAACACAGCTAATTAACAAAGGATCTCTAACAAACTAAGCTTCGAATTCCCATGAGAAAAAGAAATGTCTATATTTAATATTTGATTGTGTCTCAAATAAGATTGTCTAGAGATCTTTAGCATTGCTATTGACCACCGTAGTGTCTGTCCGGACGGCTGATTTACCTATATACTACCATTAAAAAAACAAAGTATTACTGAAATCCTACATTGGGAAAAGTATTTTTTAAAAATATTACACTTGAACTCGTTCATCGTAAGAACGACTTTAAAATTGTGAGAAACTCTGTCCGAGATTGAATCATCGCGTGAAATTTTTTCTCGTGTCATCCGCCCCTTTAGCCTTCACCAGTTAGGGGAATTCTCTATCAAGTTTTTATTGTGAAGGAACTTATATTCCATTCGGTCCTTAATAATAAATTTAGGATATTAAAGAAATTAGTTAAATTAATTATTTATAATAAATATATATTGGTGGTTACCTCTTATCATATACAATTAATAAAGATACTTTTTTTTAAGGGGGGTGGTTTATAAATTTGAGAGGAAAAATGTACTAACATCTTATATTTAGAATAAAAATGAACCTTTTTATCTGCCTCTTATATTCAGGACTGAACTGAACGTAGTATGATGTAGTTTTATTCATATTAACTCTTGACAAGTATATACAACTTTTAATCCTGCACTGGGATCTTATACATGTACAACTTTTACTGTCCAATGTACATTTTTATAATACAAGAATTTGAGATGCAATAACGTCTTTTACGCTAAGATGCTATACTTTAGCTTCTATTTAAAGATTTTAACTAATAATTTTATATTAACAATCTAGTAATATGGTTCTTTGAAGTATATTACATAAATGATGCAGCAAATAGCAAAAATAATGATGAAAACATCAACAGTGAGAGCAGTGACTGCTTGATCACTGAGCTTCAGGTTCCTTCCTCCAAGCCGATCAACCATGTCTGGAACAGATTCCCAGTTCTTCATATCTAACTCGTGAGGATCCTCCAATCTCATCTTCATCTTCTCCGATTGCCGGCTCGCTGCCTCCTGGAGAAGCGTCCAGTCATAAAATCTTCTTCTCTCTTCATTGCTCAGGACATTGTACACTTCTCTCAACTTCATGAATTTGTCTGAGGCAGTTTTTAGAGGGAGTGAGGTTGTGTCTGGGTGGTATTCCTTTGATAATCTCCTGTAAGCTGCTTTAATCTCTTCTAAATCAGCTTCAGCTGAAACTCCTAAAAATCTGCTCTTATTGTTTTTCAACATGAATCAGTTTGAGGTCAGTTTTACTCAAAAACGGGAAAAAATGTGTATGAAATTAGTTTTTAAAGATTTCGTATATCCTGTGCAATGTGTATGGAACGAGGTCAGTTTTACTCAAAAATGGGAGGAAATGTAGGCTGGTGTAAGTGTCATGTAGGGGATAATTTGGGAAAGATGACCAGAACTCAGAGTATCATATCACAAGTAGTAATTAGATTATCTATATAGTTCAAGGCTTACTTTTAGTTTCCTCTAATTTATGTTTCCACTTATTCTTTATTTCACTGATAAAAATGGAACCTACTTTCCCAAGAAGAAAATGTCTCTGACAAGATGATAGCTAGCAAGCAGTACTTTCGTAGAATCAAACACACCAGTTATTTCTACTATCTTCTAGCCCACTCACTCATACACTTTTTTTTGGGGACTAAAAGTACATTCACTCATACTAATTAAGAAGAATATAGAATCAAACAGACCATACAGCCAGACAAAATATCAAATATATATGCATAAAGAATACTAGTTCTCGTTCACCCCCCCCCCCTCCCCCAAAAAAAAAAAAAATACTAGTTTTCACAATGAGTGATATCCTTTCTCTAACTCTTACCATCTAACATGAACATGACTCTTTCATAGTTAGTGCGGATGCTTTACAGAGTTCATATTGTACATTCATAGCTTCCATGATACTTCAGAACTTTTACACCTAATTTCTGATCCAAGATGGCACCAGCCAAATACACAAGGACTAATTTTGGAACAAGATGAGGAAAAGGAAAACTCTCATATAAAAGTTAATAAGCATGTTTGGATTAGCTTATTTTTGCCTTATCAAGTCTTTATGCACGTAAATCAAGACAACACTCCTCTTACTTATTTACCTCGTACACCGTAAATCGTGATTGAAAATATACTTTTGAAGATTCCAATCGATGTTCCAAACAAGCACGTATATGTGAGGCGACATCCGTATTCAAAGAAAAACTAGCGAACTCCCTCCTTCAAGTCCTATAATTACCTGTTTTCTATTCAAAATCATATATCTTAACAACTCTTAACCTTGTGTTTATACACTATTACTTGTCAGGATCATAATTACAGGAGTTATTAACAATATTTTCATTACGTTTACAAACTGACCTATTTTCCTACTTCTATTTAATTGAACCGAAGTGTAATAAGCAACTAGATTCCTAGTAGTTTTGTAATGAGTATCTATACAGTCTAGTCCCTGAATAATATATGTCCTTAAACTTTTCCCATAGACTTATTCCTCTCCATGAATTGGTACTTCAAAATTCGTAACTTTTAAACACGTATTATTGACTTAGTCCTCAAAATAAAGTAAATACACAAACTGATCCAACAAGACTTAGTCCTCAAAATAAAGTAATAAATACACAAACTGATCCAACAAAAAGGACTAAAATATATCAAATTCAAGACTTCAAACAACCAATTGGCTTAAACAAACAAATTCAAAAACTAAACCATCACAAGTTATATCATTCAAGGACCAAAGTTGCACAAATAGTCTGTTCACACATTGATAATAACATTGTGCATAATCAAATTTATCATAAGCAGTAGAAAAAAAACAGTTTTAAATTGAAGCCATCCATATCCAAAACCATCTGACATACCTATTACATTTCAAATTACATCTAAAACGGTATTTCTTTAAGGTGTTTGTCCTGTTATATGGTATCATTGCTATGATTTGAACAGCATTTCAGAGTTAAAGCAGAAACTCACTCGTAATGAGAGCCAGAAAAATCAGAAAGGAAATCAGCAAATTTTTGACCGAGCACATCCTCTGGTTTGGATTGTTTACTATTACTAGTAGTGCCTCCGATCCAGCCCTCATCTTCGTTGTCCCAATGGATTCTGGTGTCAACTCCAGGGGGTGCTTTCTGGCTCTTGCGAGGCTCCTCCGAAGTCTGCGAGGCTCGAATTCGAACAAGTAGAGATCTGGAAGTGGCGCTTTGGAGTGAAGAGAATCTGGTTGATCGGTGATTTCGTGAGGGGGCGTTGTGTAGTAGAACCTGTGTGGCTGCAACGGAAGCCATGGAAGGAGAGAGAGAGAGAGAAGGGACGAGAGAGAAGGAAGGAAGGAATGGTGTGGTTCTGAAACATGAGCGGGTTCATGTCGTTCAGCTGGTTAGGGTTATGTGGTTCACATCATTTTTGGGAAGGAAATCAAGTTGGCCTTTTTCCAATTGACACGCCATGTGGGCAGGAACTCCAATTTGCATGTTCTGGTTTGTTTGTTACTGTGCCTAATTTTGCCTGGGTCAACAAATTAATGGAAATCATTACATAATTTTTTGGCAGATCGAGCACTCTAATTCTTTTTTTCAGTGTTATAAGTTTTAAGTTTAAAGGAAAAATTACAGTAAAGTTTTAAATAAGAGGTAAAATAAAAAAAAATGTTCTTTTAAAATTTAAAATAAAAAAATGATCTTAAGAACTTGTCAATAGAGTCCTTGAATTTATCAATGACCTGCTTATAGAATTGTTAATGGGATCATTTTTTAATTTTGAGATTTTAAAAGATCTTTTTTTTTATTTTCCTTCTTGGGATCTGACTGTAACTTTCTCAAGTTTAAATGGTCATTCTAGCCCCCAAAAAAACCCTTTGTTTTTTGGGAAAATACAATGAGGTCCAAAGATCATAAAAAAATTACCCAAAAAATCTCATATCAAATTCCCCTATCAAAAAAGTTCATAAGGACTGTATTATGATTAATTTTAAATGTAAAATTACTTCATTGTCCCCATTGAATAAAAAAGGAAAGGAGGAGCAGGAGAAGTTGGCGCGCTTGTCAAAGTAAGCAAATAAGGTTGTCAAAATAGACATGAACTTGTCAAAATTGGCATAAATGCATGTGAAAATAGCCACCTTAACTTTAACTTGTGGAAGTAGAAAAATGAACTTGTAAAAATAAACAAAATAGGCAGATAAACTTGTCAAAATTTTTACATATGCTTGCAAAAATAACAACATTAACTTGTCATTTTATAACTTGTGGAAATATAAAAATGAGATTGTCAAAGTAGACAAAAAAGATTGTCAAAATAAGCTGACAAACTTGTCAAAATTAGCACAGAGACTTATGAAAATAGTAGCATTAACTTGTCATTTCATAACTTGTAGAAGTAAGAAAATAATTTTGTTATTAAAGTAGGAAAATAAGGTTATCAAAATAGGCTGACAAACTTGTGAGGCTTATGAAAATAGTCACATTAACTTGTCATCATTTTATAACTTATGGAAGTAAAAAAATGAACTTGTCAAAGTAAGCAAATAAAGTTGTCAAAATAGGCAAACAAACTTATTAAAATTGACGCAGAAGCTTGTGATAATAACCACATTAACTTGACATTTTATAACTTGTGGAAATAGGAAAATGAACTTGTCAAAGTAGACAAATAAGGTTATCAAAATAAGCTGATGAACTTATCAAAATTGGCATAGAGGCTTGTGAAAATAGCCACATTAACTTGTCGTTTTATAACTTGTGAAAGTAGGAAAATGAATTTGTCAAAGTAGGCAAATAAGTTTGCAAAATAGGTTGACGAACTTGTCAAAATTGGCACAAAAGCTTATGAATATAGCACATGAAGGCAACAAAATAATTTCACATTCAAAATTAATTACAATACAATCTCTAAGAACCTTTTTAATGGAAGAATTTGCTATGAGATTTTTTTTTTATAATTTTTTCTGATCTATGAGACCTCACTATAATTTTTCCTTATTTTTTCCCCCAACTAAATGGCTATTGTTACTAAGAAAATATATATTAAGAATAAAACTACATAAAAAATTATTTTAGGATAACAAATGTTATTGAAAAGAATATTTTAAGATGATGAATGAAAAAAAAAATAGAATACTGAATGTTAGGGAAAACTATTTTAGATGTTGTCATGTTGATACACCTAAACTCTTTTTAAAAAATATATATAATACCACTTGATAAAAATCATCTTAGATAGGTCTTAACTTCGATTAGTGGTACCACTACTAGATACCAGAAAAATCAACTTAGCTAGAAGGTCTATCTTTTACTTTTCTTGATATTAAATTTTATGATAAAAGCACATGGGTAGTCATTTAACTTTACATCGTTAACCAAAAAAAATCCTAACATTAAAATTTTAAATATTAACAAAACATTATCAAATGTTGGATGGTCACCCAAAAAAAAAAAAAACTTTATCTATGGAGTGTTTGTTCAAACCACAATAATATCATTACAGATTTTCTATCCGTAGCCCAAAAGACATCTACTCATCCACGGTCATCATCAGTAAACAAGTTGTTGTTGTCTGTGTGATAAAGCAATTCACAATCATAGTGGAGCGGATCTGAATAAGTCTAGAGTTTCTTGACATTCTTGTTTGTTTGTTTGAATCAAATTTATATATAAGCCCGATTCATGTAAATTAAGGGCCCGTTTGGTTTGATCTCATTACACCCTGCAGTGCAATGCGATGCGATGCAATGGTAATGCAATGTAATATTAATTACAGGGCTAATGTTTGGTTTTATTTTTAAGTAAGGTGCAATGAATTATTATTTTAACAATTATTTAAAATTAATATATTACACAAAGTCTATTTTACCCTTACTATAATCTGTGTAAAAAGAAAGTTAAGAGTTAGGAGGAGGAGGAGGAGGAGGTAGTGGCGGTGGTGCCGGGTGGTGGGTGGCTACAGCGATGGAGGAGGAGGAGGTAGTGGTGGCGGTGGCGGCAGAGGAGGTAGTGGAAGGGGCGGAGGTAGAGGAGGAGGAAGATGAGGTAGTGGAGGCGGTGGTAGGGGGCGGGGCGGCGGAAGAGGAGGAGGAGGAGGAGGAGGTAGTGGAGGCGGTGGCGGGTGGCGGCGGAGAAGGAGGAGGTAGTGGCAGCGGCAGGTGTCGGCGAGGGAGGAGGAGGAGGTAGTAGCGACAAGGCCGGGCGGCGGCGGATGAAGAGGAGGTAGTAGCTGCAATGCCAGGTGGTGGCAGCGGCAGAGGAGGAGGTGGTGGTGGTGGAGGAGGAGGTGGTGGCGGTGGTTGCAGCGGTAGAGGAGGAGGAGGTGATGGTGGCAGGAACGGAAAGGAGGAGGTAGTGGCGGCGGCGGAGGAGGATGAGGTAGTAGCGGAGGTGCCGGGTGGCAGTAGCGGTAGAGGAGGAGGTAATGGCGGTGGTGGAGGAGGAGGAGGAGGTGGGGCGGTGGTGGAGGAGCAGGTGGCGGCAACGGTAGAGGAGGTGGTGGCGGCGGCGGTGCAGAAGTAGGTGGCGGCAGGTGGTGGTGGTGGAGGAGTAGGTGGCGGCAACGGCAGAGAAGGAGGAGGTATTGGCGGTAGTGGAGGAAGAGGTGGCGGCAGGTGGCTGCAGTGGTAGAGGAGGAGGTGGTGGCGGCGGCGACGGTGGTAGCGGTTGTGGCGATGTACCTAAGTAAAAATATATAAGTAAAATAAAGAGAAGTAAAACTAAAGGGTAAATTAGACTTTTCTAACTATGCAATGGGATGGTAATGAGGATTCATATGGGGGAGGTATGAATGAGGATTACCAATTTTTTGGTAATTATCATTACCATGGTAAACCCTATTACCATGCTAAAGAGTAACCAAACACTCTTCTCATGGTAATGCAATCATGATTACCATTGCATGCATGCAATGGGGTTGAACCAAACGGGCTGTAAGATAAATCTCCTCCACATATTTATCTCATAAATCATAAAAATTATTTCGTAGATCATTAAAAACTATCTCATATTCCATAAATCACGATTGAAAAACAATCATCAAAGTTACCCAAATAAACTAATTGGCTTTATGTAAATATAAAATATTAAAATTTGAATTTCTTTTCAAGACTTCGCAAAAGCTATACTTCGAAGTCGAAGACTCTCCAGAAAGGGCGGGCGGTGTTCTCAACGGCGCGATAACGTCAACACTGGTGGTACCACCAGCTCCGCTAGGAAGAAAGACTCCCCGTCAACCATCTCTTCGCCGGAAACAAAGACCTAATACCAATTTTGTCTTCTTCATCACGCTGGCCTTGGCCACAGCAAAAGGATCCCACTTCGAGCAACTACCCTGCAGAAGAATCAGTTTATTCGGTCTTGGCAGTATGCATAAGGGAAGGAGGCATTTTTGTTCATTGCAAGTAAGTCATTTCGGTTCTCTTCCTCTATTTGATTTGTGTTTTTCTCGTCTTTCGAGTTTTCTTTTTTCCCCTGGTTTATACCAATGAATGGTCCAATGCTGGTATGCGGGTCATTTGGGCGATTTAATCCCAATTAAAAGAATTTTGAAATGCATATCCGTCTTTGTAGGTCATTGGTTCTACTTATTGTTTGTTTTACGGCCTTTCATTTGATCAAGCTCTGCTGTTGTAATTGCTGAATGTCTGTTGTTGCTGAGGCAATTTGATATTAATTTGTGGATGTCATGTTCTTTCTGGTTATATGGTTTAAGATTGGTTTGAACTTGGTTTTGCTAGTATCTGGATCCCCTGAATTGCTTAAGAGGATCCAGGTCCATGATGAGACTTTGGGAGTTTTGTTTAATCTCCTCTTTTGGGTCATGCGTTAGTTGATTCATGCACGAGTTGCATGAAAATCCATGGAATTTTAATATTGTATTGCGTTATTCTTGAGATTTTTTTTTTGGTTTGGGTTTCTTGCGGAATACTCTTTATTCTTTTGATAAGGCTTGGTGCCCCTAATTGAGTTAAAAAAGAGTGCAGTTGATATTAGTTTTGAGTATTTAAACAATATTGATTCCCCATGAATTCTTGGTTTTCTATATTCATATTTGAAACTTTTTTTTGGCTCTGTTTTTTCTTAAATCTTTTTTGCTAATTTTTCACATCAAAACTCTTATTAGTAGGTGTTCAAATTTCTTGACGAAACATTAATTCTTGGTGCTAGGATTTCATGTCAAAACTTCGATTAGTTGGTGTGAGTTTTCGTACTGGATCATCCTTTTAGTTAATCTTTGAATCCAAAACAAGAAACCTGGTCTTTTAGCAGGAAAAGTTGAGACTAAGTTTGGAAGTTTATTGGAAAACTTGTGAAGGGTTCCAGTTATGTTCAGCTTTAAAAAGGGAAGGAAAAGCCATTCAACTAGAGTAGTCTTACCAGTGAAAAGGCAAACACGAGAGAGGGAGTGGGTGGAGAAGAATACTTAATGACTAGGATGTCACGTGAGCAACAAAAATGCCAGACACAAAATAATGGCAGGCATATAATTCTCATGATTCGAGTTTATATACACTAGGAACTTGTCAAAAAGTCTTAGAACAATTTAGAACACAATTGAACCAAATACTTCTTTTTTTTGGGGGGGGGGGGGGGGACAAAATCAAAACTCTGTAGAATTAAGGGATGAAAGCTTTTAGCATTATTTTTTTATTTCTTTTTTCAAATATATATTTAGAGATGGCCATAGTTCACATAACTGGATAATACTGACCAAGTTGACCAAAAGTCAGTGGATGGTAAACATGTCATCGTAGAATATGTTTCCTCACTTTGTCGATAATTGACTCTAACAAAATACCACTTTTGATTTTAAAATTTCGAAGTCTTTTTCAACTTTCAAACTAAATTCTGAATTGTTTTGATATAGGAGTCTAGATTTGGGGCACAAATTTCACTAATTTTCTTTTATTTTTTAGTCATTTACTAGCTAGTGTTGTTATTTGTCTTGCTTAGTCTTACCTTTTTGTCGATGATGAAGAAGATAATTATGAATTCTTAATGACAAAAGTTATTTTAAAGTGTTTTGAGTTCGCTATATGTTTTGACTTTTGAGGAAAATAAATAGTTATCAAGTTATAAGCAACAATTGTTTTAAAAAAATATTTATATTTTACAATTTAATTAAGAATTTGTTGGTAGTGTTGAAAACGATACTTCTCATCTGTTATTCATATGACGGAATATTTTATTTTTAAAAAAATACATCTAATAGAAAATTAGCTCTAGAAACCATGGTTCTCAGACCCAGACCGGACCGGCCAGTCCGGACTGGGAACCGGCCGGTAAACCGGTCCGGGTCACTTTTTTAATTTTTTTTTTAAATTGATTTTTTTTTATTTTTTCTTTAGAATTTCATATTAATAAGTCTAAAATATTCAACTTCTCACTGGTTTAGCCCTGGGTTAGCTCCGTTTTGACTCCGGTCTGACCCACTAACCCTTGACCCAATACTCCAACCTGTTCAGTGATCGGTCCGAGTTTAATAACCTTGCTAGAAACAAAAGACTATAAATTATACCATCTTACAAGATAGAGATTAGTTGCTGCACTTAACCTGCTTCTGTGATGCACAAAGTGGTAATTGTTTCATTCAATTTAGATTATTTGTACTCATATCTTGTTAGATGCTGATAATGAAATCAGGCTGTTGAAACTAATTCTGATTTGCTCTCTTACCATGAGACAGGGATGGGGATTGTTGCTCAGTCGATGCACCTTAAACTTCAATGCTCCTTCAGATCTTTAGTCGTATCAAACTCTCTATTATGCCACTACCACCTAGCTATACCCGCTATTCTTGAGTATTCAACTATTCCACATTATCCAACCTTAGAAGAGCATCATCTATATGGTTATCTGCTGCAGTCTTGCTTACGGGAATGCAGGCAAATCAAGCACCACTATCTGTTTGATGAAATTTCTGAGAGACGATCTTGGGTCTCAAGAATTAGTAAAGTCATTCATGCCCACAGCATTAAAAATGGAATTGGGTCAAAAGGGTTACTTGGAAATGCCATTGTTGATCTCTATGCTAAATGTGGCAATTTGGGCTTTGCTGAGAAGGTGTTTGATCAGCTGGACAATAAGGATTTGTTGGCTTGGAATTCACTTCTTGTTATGTATTCCAGAAATGGGTTGTTGGAACGGGTTCTACAGTGTATTGGGTTTCTAAGAGATTGTGGGCAATCGCCTAATGAATTCACTTGTGCTATTGCTCTGTCTGTTTGTGCGAAACTGAAGAATGTTGAATATGGCAGGTTTGTTCATTGTTGGGTAATAAAGAGAGGTTTTGCATCATTTTCTTTTTGTCAGGGTTCTCTTACTGATATGTATGCCAAATGCAACTGCATGAGAGATGCTCAAAAGGTATTTGACGGTGCTTTGAATTTAGACATAGTTTCTTGGACTGCAATAATATCTGGTTACATTCAAGATGGTTTACTGGAGGAGGCAATAAAAATGTTTGAGAAAATGCAAAAATCTGGTTTTTATCCAGATCAAGTTATGTGCATAACCATTATGAATGCATATTTGAGTTTAGGAAGGGTGAAAGATGCATGTGAATTGTTTATACAGATGCCCACTCGCAATGTTGTAGCATGGAATGTAATGATTTCAGGTCATGCCCGCAGAGGTTGTAATGTGGAGGCTGTCAAATATTTCCTTGAAATGAGGAAGGCTGGTATAAAATCCTCAAGATCCACTTTGGGAAGTGTTTTGAGTGCAATTGCCAGTTTAGAGGCTCTGGATTATGGTTTGTTAGTTCATGCAGAGGCAATAAAACAAAGTTTGGATAACAATATATATGTAGGAAGTTCTCTCATAAATATGTATGGTAAGTGTTTCATGTTGGATGCTGCAAAGCTAGTCTTTGATTCAGCAGATGAAAAAAATATTGTCATATGGAATGCCATGCTTGGAGGTTATGCACAGAATGACTATGTTGATGAGGTCATGGATTTGTTCTTCTGCATGATGAGATGTGGTATGGACCTAGATGAATTTACATACACCAGCGTTTTAAGTTCATGTAGTTGCCAAAAATACCAAGAAATGGGCTGCCAGTTGCATTCTATTATTGTCAAGAAGAGATTTACATCTAATTTATTTGTGAATAATGCATTGATAGATATGTATGCTAAAGCCGGGACTTTGAAGGATGCTAGAAAGCTGTTTGAGCTCATGCCCAATCGAGATAATATATCCTGGAACGCAATTATTGTTGGATATGTGCAGCAAGAAGATGAGACTGAGGCTTTCAACTTGTTTCAGAGGATGATTGATCAGGGTGTTGTGGCTGATGAGGTGTCTTTGACTAGCATACTCAGTGCTTGTGGCAATGTTAAGGTCCTGGAAGGAGGACTACAAATCCATTGTCTGTCAGTTAAGTTGGGTTTAGAAAGAAGACTTTGTGCTGGAAGTGCTCTTATTGACATGTATTCTAAGTGTGGGGCCATTGGAGATGCACAAAAAGTATTTTCTTGCATGCCAGAGTGGAATGTTGTCTCTCTAAATGCCCTGATTGCAGGGTATGTTCATAATAATACAAAAGAAGCTTTTAATCTTTTCCATAAGATGCTAACCATGGGGCTGGAGCCATCTGAAGTTACATTTGCGAGCCTTATAGATGCTTGTAGGCCTCAAAATGTAACATTAGGCATGCAAATCCATTGTGTCATCTTAAAGAGGGGTCTTTTGTGCGGTAGTGAATTCTTAGGTGTCTCCTTGTTGGGCATATACATGGACTCTCAAAGAATTTCAGATGCAAACGTTCTTTTCTCAGAATTTTTGAATCTTAAAAGCATTGTATTATGGACTGCTTTAATTTCTGGACATACTCAAAATGATTGCAATGAAGAGGCCCTAACCTTGTTCTGGAAAATGCTTGAGAACAATATTTTACCCGACCAAGCCACATTCGTTAGTGTTCTTCGAGCTTGTGCTCTCATATCTTCATTGCAAGATGGAAAAAAGATACATTCTCTAATTTTCCATACTGGTTTTGACTCAGATGAGTTAACCAGTGGTGCTCTAATAGACATGTATGCTAAAAGTGGTGATATAAGAAGTTCTGAGCAAGTTTTCAAAGAAATGAGTTCTAAAAATAATGTCATTTGTTGGAACTCAATGATTGTTGGATTTGCCAAGAATGGGTATGCAGGAAATGCTCTTAACATATTTAATAAGATGACACAATCAAGTGTTATGCCAGATGATGTCACATTCCTTGGGGTGCTTACTGCATGTAGTCATGCAGGGTGGGTTCCTCAGGGCCGTCAAATTTTTGATATGATGATCAATCAATATGGTATTCAGCCCAGAGAAGATCACTATGCCTGCATGGTTGATCTTCTTGGTAGATGGGGCTTTCTTAAAGAAGCAGAGGAGTTCATTGACAAACTAGATGTTGAATCCAATGCTAGGATTTGGGCTTCATTTTTAGGCGCTTGCTCTATACATGGAGATGAGAAAAGGGGGCAACAGGCAGCTGAGAACCTCATTAAGTTAGAACCTCAAAATTCCGCTCCTTACGTATTGCTAGCTAATATATATGCTGCATCAGGACATTGGAATGAAGCAAGATCTTTGAGGAAAACAATGATAGAGAAAGAAGTCCAAAAGATGCCTGGATTTAGCTGGATTGTAGTGGGGCAGAACACAAACATATTTGTTGCTGGTGATAAATCACATTTTAGTTCAGATGAAATCTATGAAACTTTGAAACATCTTACGGCACTAATGAAAGAAGATAGATTTCAGGAAGGTGGACCTTTTCAGGTTGCCCAAATTTAGTCATTTGAAATAGTTGAAGTTCTGCAGTTGACTCTAGCTTGCTGCCTGACTGAACATAATTATGCATCTTTTGCTGTAAGGGGCAGAGAAAGAGACAAGATATGTACAACTCCATCTCTTTTCCTTTTGTTTTTTTAATTTTACATTTCTTAGGAATTTTGGAAAAGGCAAATGGGAAAACAAATTGTTAAGATGAACATGATACATTTATTGAGTGGTGGCAATTCTACTTGTTTCTTCCAATGCTTAATTAATTGTTTTCTTGCTTTCATGCTGTTTTGCGTCATGTTCCTCTTATATAATGGAAAAATTTATTGTCTGGTTTAAGAACTTTAGAAGACTTTGAAATTCTTTCATATGGTTCGTTAACTTTTACATTAACATCTGTGGGATATTGTAGCTTAAAGCACAATTGCTAACTGGAGGATTCAAAAGATATGATTTGCTGAAATTTTTGTACATGACTACTCTTTTAGGCTGAATTTTTTTATCAAGAAGGAATCTAGTGAGATGCATGGGGTTTGCGTATAAAACCTCACCCATATTGATGCACACAATCATTTCTTCAAGAATGTTGCTGATTAGATTGAATCTATGGCAGTGTGAGATGATCTGATTTATTGAACAAAGTTATTTCTAAGGATTGTCATGCCTATCAGACATATTCAACTGCTATGACTTGTGCTTTCTTGTTCTAGTGCAGATGCTCAAAGGTTGGTACTCATTCTTGGAATTAACCGACTATCTACAATTAGTTCACCCCACGTGATTACCCATGTGACCTTTGCCACGTAACTAAGGGTATTTATTGTTTAGCTTGTCTTACATAATCAATGTTCTTACCATGAATCCTTTCTTCCTTCCCTCCTTCGGACCTTCTCTCTCTCTCTCTCTCTCTCTCTCTCTCTCTCTCTCACACACACACACACACACATATTGGTTGTTATTGGAAAACAAGCAAAACTACATTTTGTTTCATGTTCAAACTTTTATTGCCCATTTGCACATGCAACAGCATTGGTCTTCCCGTATTGAGAACAGCAATCAATTGATAATGCTGCCAGAACTGACCTATGTAAACTGAGTGATCATGCTTCTCAAGCATTATCCAAAAAGTGTGCAGATTAGGATTTTGAACCATTGTATGAACTGACTTTTGAAATACACAAGGATTTTACTTTGATTTCTCCATTCCAACCAATATGCATTAATACTGTATCGTTTGCCCTTGCAGGCTGAACCTTATTTTCTTTAAGAAAGCACAGCACTTATTTGCACATGACCATATGGGCCTAAATATTTGATTCCAAGAGCGTTTATCCAATGTGGTGATGTTTGTTTTTGGCAAAGGAAACTCGACTATTTTCAGAGGAGATGCACCCTACCAAGCATTGATGAGTTTATGTATGCTTTTTGGGAATTAAGAACACCGTGATTCATTGGCAACAACTTTCTGGGGTCATGGCCTTGATGAGCCTCGATAAAACCAGTGATCTATATGAGAGCCATTAATGGTCATCTGCAGCAAATAGCCCATATATGATGGCATGCTAAGAGAAGTAATTCTACGAAGTTTTTGTTGGTCTCAATCTCAATCTAGTCTTTGAAGAGGTTGGAAGTCGAACCATGAGCCTGGACCCCTTGGCATCCCTTGAAGAAGCATTTGTTGAAGTTGAGAGAGAAGAAAGCAGGCAGGAAGAAGCTGACATCAGATAGTCAAGGGTTCTGAACATTAGCAGTAGTGGCATGCCAAGCAATAGCGGTAACAGTTAGGCACCTTCCTAAAGTCAGATAAAAATAAATCCTCTTGGTACGTCATTGCCAACTTCCTGTATAAATACCCCCACTTTATTTGTTTTTTGGACACTTCGCAAGAGTTTAGCAAAAGTGTATCTTTCTTTCCATATTTTCCCCTTAACCCTAAACCCACCCATCTTATTTCAATTTCTAATTTTTGAATCATTTGCTCTCCCAATAGTATATGCAATTGAATCCTGATCTTCAAAGTAGTTTTTTCTTTGTTTAGAAACGAATGATCCTGTCAAGCAAATGATGTGTTTTTTGGCACTTGAACTTTCTGTTGAACCTTTGTTTCCTTGAGTTCCATTTGACATTTCATAATGCAATATGTCCCTTTGATGTACTTATCATCTCAAATCCTACAAGAAGTTGGTAAATAGTCTTCAATGTCTGTCTTGTTTCAGAAAACAATGATGATGAAGCTGAAGAAGATGCAGTTTGTAGGATTTTGTTTGGTTGATCTATGTGAAGTAGGTGAAACCTTCAAGAGGGAATGCAGCTGCAAAGGTGAACTCACTCTGGCCCACCAAGAATGCGCTGTTAAATGGTTTAGTATTAAAGGGAACAAGACCTGTGATGTGTGCAAGCAAGAGGTTCAGAACCTGCCTGTCCACCTCCTTTGAAGCCTCAACATTGGCAGTCTAAGCACCATAGATCAGTGAGTACATGTTAAGGAAACATGGTATACAGACCATGGTGTGACCATTGCCATAAAATTTGGTACACAAAGGACAGATTCTAAAAGATCAAGGAAGGTTAGCAAATTCCGAGGAGAAACCACAAGCCGAGATGCGTACCTTTGGCAAGGAATAGCTTAAAATGGGTGTGGCGTTGCTATGATGCAGCAACTGCACGCAGACATGGAGCAGCAGACACGTGGGTGTGTCCGCCATGCAGCTGCACTGCAAAAAGTCCGCAATAATAACAAGTAGCCTTATTTCACTGTGTGGGGCCGGCTATATGAATCGCAGTATTACAAAAAGTCTGCTAGAAATGCTTCATAAATTGATTGGCAATCGATTACAGCAGCCAACATTAGGTAATATAGTGCATCGATTCTTGTTGCTACCATGCGTGACTCACAAGTGGCTCTAAACTCAGAAAATTCACAACAGTAATACTTGAAGCCACTGACCACATAAATGGTAAATCTTCTGTCGATCTTCATTTAAAGTTAGTGGTTACGTGGTACACTTAAGTTAGTTGAAACACTGATCTCACAAAAATGTGATGCTGGTTTCTAATTTGACATGCAGCTTGTTTATAAGGTGGTGTTATATGCATATATTCTTAACATAAACAGGCACATTACATCATTACACTTTTCAACATATGAAAGTTTTTGGAACTCTAATGTCAAATATAAATTTATATAGCAAGTAGCATTATTTACAAATAGACTGATAAGATTTATTCTTTGAAGTGTTATAATACATGGGATTGACCATAAAATCAGAGTCTGTTTTTTTTTTTTTAACTTGAAGTTTTTATCTCTCTCCTCTTTGCTCTGGTGTTAATCCTCCTTGACCACAGGTGGGGCAACTCTTTAGCCCAAAACCTTGGCAGTCATAACATCTACACCAAATATTTTCACAAAGCCGTTAAATAAAATAAATAAATAAGTAAAAATAAATTTGGAAATTAAACATGTTGCATGGCTAGATAAAAGGTAGAAGAACTCACTTCCATCGCTCAAATATATTACCATTCTTTTTATTCTTTCCTGTCCCCTGTCAATGTTTAGGTATGATCAGCATCAAGAGTGAAAGAGAGGTGTAAAAATCACAAACAATTAGATACAAATAATTTTGCAACATTTATTATTAAATAATATAAATGTATTTTTTATTATTTTTCTCATCTAAGGGTTCAAGGATAATTTACCATCACATATGCTTTTTCTTTTTCGTTTTTAGGTTTTCATATTTTACATTGTGTACGCCAAACATAATTTCCTCGCAAAAAATTACAAGCATGATTTAAAATAAATCCAATAAAAATCATAAAAATTACATATTTAAAAATATCATAAAAAAATTAAGACAGATTTTTCCCTTTCTCAAAATTCAAAATATGTCCTATAAGTGTAACCACTCAGATTTTACCAAAAATAGCTCTTACCATGAATAACTTGATTACATACTTCCCAGCCCATTTTATATACCCTTTGTTATAAAAGCTATATTCTCTTGTAGTGTTGGCTAATTTAGTAATTCAACCATTATTTATATTATACTCCCTCCCATCCTTAATATATAGCCTATGGAGTTGATTTTGGTCTTAAATATAAAATATTTTTCCTATTTGTTAATCTTTTTTTTTCTTGATATTATTACTTGGTATCCAATTAGAGATTCATGGCTGTCCCTTTTAATACAGGTGTTTCCTCTTAAGCTCAAACTCAAGATCCAGAGAAATATAACAGGGTCTTCCACTATTAGACCAATTCTATATTAGTTTTGTCAATCTTTTTTTCAATTTACCCATATTAATATTTCTTAAATCATAATCGAGTAAAAGAGAGATGGAGATAATTAAAAAAATGATTTAGATATTTTAAATAAAATAAACGTTATATAACTATCTTAACTAATTTTTTTAATATAATTAAATTAGTTCTAGATTTTATATTAAGAAGTAATATGGGTGCGCGATTGTGAGGGGGAGACAGGGGGCAGACCTTGCATCCGGGACACTCTATGGCACCTTGGCCTCCACAAGTTTGGCATCTTTTAAATATCTGCATGAAAATGAGAGGGAAAATAAACATAAAAGCCAAAAAATAATATATCTCTTCACAATGAAGAGCAACACCTATTGCTGTTTTATTACGGTAAAGTGTTCTAAAGAGTAATTAAGAACACACCGACTGGCAAAAAATAAATAATTAATTAATTAATTAATTAAGAACACACCGAATTAAGAGAGAAGCCTCCAGATTTTGCAGCGAAAGCCGAGAAGATGCGCTTCTGTGTGTGTGTTTGGGGTGTGGTTGGACCAAGTGATAGTGTTGGAGCAGCCAAGCTGTTGCAGCTAATATGGGCCATTCCTCTCTCTCTCTCTCTCTCTCTCTCTCTCTTCTGTGTGTGTTTTGCTGAAACTAGCAGCCGAATGGATAATATGAAACCCAATATTTTTCTTCGTTTTGTGGTGTGGGTTTTACCTGGAATGTGTCTTTTTTTTTATAAAAAAAAAAAGATTACATAAATATTGTCTCTAATTTTTAATATAAGATCTATTTACCTTATTTAATTAAATTAAGAAAATTAGTTAAATTAGTTAATATGACAATTTTTATAAAATATACTAATTACCTTCTTTAATTCCATACATCACTCTATTATTTGATTATTGTTGAATGAACATCAATATGATAAATTAATAAAAGATTAATAAATATGTAAAATAAGTCTTACACTTAAGTACAAGATCAACTCTCCAAATAAACCAGAGGGAGTATATGAATAACAAGCTCGAGTCCACAAAATTAGTTATTATGTATGCATATGAAATTTATTTAATGGATTTTTTTTAATAATTTGTTTATGAGTAAAATACTCTAACCACAATTGTTTTATCTTAATTGCATAGACCTCCCATCAATTTTAAAAATATACATTTAAGTTCCAAATCATTAATTCCGTTAAGAATATTCTAAAGATATATTTTTAATTAAAATTTATTTACTAATTTATCTTTAATACTAAATCCCAAAATTTGATTGACGGCTTGTAAATATCACAAATTTTTAAAAATTCTAGTTTTTTAAATGTTTGTAGAAAAAATATGAAATTACAAATTTAAATGACTTATATAATCTCTTAAACCTATATAGAATTATTATATTTGACAGAAAAAAAATGTGTTTGTATATATTTTTAATCATTTAAAAAACTAAAACTAAATAAATTTCAATAAATATGTGAAAAATAAAAATTATAAATTTATAATCTTGAAATTAATAAATTTTTAACATATTATATATTATAAAGTTAAAAAATCTATTAGAATTAAAATTTACTGATATAAATTTGTTTGGCCATTATGTGTTTTTTTTCAAATAATTCTAATATTAAAAGAAAACATTTTGATAAAACAAAAGTTTAGAAATCAAACTTAACGATTGATTGACGGTTTAAATGCATGGAAATAAAACCTCTCAAAATATAAAAGAGATTTATATAAAATATATTTTAATTTTAAAGAATGTCTACATAGATTTTTAAAATAAAAAGTCTGTAATTAATGTAAAATAAAAAGTAATTAAAGTATTTTACTCTTTATTCAAATATTAAAGATTTGATTGTTGACAAATCATAATATTAAACCCATTTTAAAATAAGAATTATTAAATCGGTCGTCCGATTTGGATTGAGTCCAAGAACAGACAAGCAGCCTTGAAATTTGATCATCATCCTAAACTCGCGGAACCTCTCTTTGGGGTATTCACCAACAAAAGCATGCGCAAGTGCTTAACTAACAGCTCTCAAGTTAGTCACACAATTAACACTCGAATGGAATAGCAGAAAATAAATTATACAAACTTATAAGAGTAGCATTAATTGCAAATTCAGTCATACTAAATATTCGGCTGTGTTTATCAGGCACACATATACCTGTTTCAAGTAAAAACTTGAACAAGTTCGCTAATATTTAAGGCGAAAAAAACGAGTTTCCACACTACCAGAATGACACCAGGGAACAAATTAAGAGGAGGGGGGGATCAGACCAAGACTGAAACAACTTCAATCCCTTAACACTATTCCATCATGCTTGTATGAATCTTAGTACCTGGATCTCTTGTAGTGATCTCTATGACTCTCCCGCTCGTACCTTCCATTTCCTCGATCTTTGTCTTCCCTATCCTGCTTTTCATCCCTTCTTTGTTTCCTTTCTTCACGCTCATCTCCATCCCTTCGGTGCTTCCTTTCTTCTAGGTCGTCCCCATCCCTTCGGTGTCTCCTTTCTTGTCGGTCGTCCCCATCCCTCCGGGGCCTCCTTTCTTCTCGATCACTGTCATCCCTCCAGGACCTCCTTTCTTCTCGGTCGTCCCCATCCCTTCGGAGCCTCCTTTCTTCTCGATCACTGTCATCCCTCCGGGGCCTCCTTTCTTCTCGGTCGTCCCCATCCCTTCGAGGCCTCCTTTCTTCAAGATCATCATCATCCCTTCGGGGCCTCCTTTCTTCTCGATCACTGTCATCCCTCCGGGGCCTCCTTTCTTCAAGATCATCATCATCCCTTCGGGGCCTCCTTTCTTCGAGATCATCCCCATCCCTTCTGTGCTTTCTTTCTTCACGATCGTCCCCATCCCTTCTGCGCTTCCTTTCCACACTATTATCCTCATCCCGCTTGTGCTTTCCTTCTCCACCATCATAATCCTCATCCTTTATGTGCCTCCTTTCTCTAACATCATCATCATCCCTTTGGTGCTTCCTTTCTCCACGATCATACTCTTCCCTTCTGTATTTCCTTTCTCCATGATCATAGTCATCCATTTTGAATCTCCTTTCCCCACGATCATCATCATCCCTCATGTATTTTCTCACTCCACGGTTGTCTTCATTCCTTGCATGCCTTCTTTCTCCCAAGTCGTCATCATTCTGTTTATGCCTTCTTAGTTGTTGATCATCATCCTTTTGACCATTCCAACCTCTAAAACGGGAGTCACTGTCCTTTCCATACCATCTGCCTTTATGCTCAACAGTCTCATCATCAGGCTTGCTCTTGCTTCTCGTCATTTCTTGACTTCTACTATTTGATCCCTCCACAAAATTTCCCTCCTCTTTATGACTGTATGATTTTCTCAATGAGTTCAAACCATCAGCATTTGTGCCACTTTTTCCTTTTCCCTCGGGACCCTCAGCATCATATCTGATTTTTTTCTCTGCCGCATCATATCCTTTAACACTCTTTCGAGGACTTTCATATGCCTCCTCATTGTGCTCACTTTGTTTTCTTGAAACATTTTCTCTTTTTCTGGAGCTCTTGTATCTGTTATCAGTAGAATCGCTGTCTGAATCACTGCCACTGCCACTGTCACTGTCACTGTCACTTGCATCAGTAGAAGAGTATGATCCCCTAGCAGAGTCTATATCAGAGTTGTCGCCATCAGAATCATGCCTTTCTCTCTGCTTCTGTTTTCCAAGCCCACTTTTTTTCTTCTCCTCCAACATATCATCATCATCAGAGTCATGTCTCCTATGAGCTTTTCTAAATTTCTCCTTTCTTTTCCTTGCATCATCACTACTGTCAGAATCTGAACCAGAATCAGAATCAGAAAGACTATCTGAATCATCACTTTTCCTACCCTTGCCTCTCTTGTGCTCATTAGATATCTTCTTCGAAACCTTGGTTGTCTTTTTAGCATCACTATCAGAATCATATTCATCATCACTCTCCCTCTTTCCTTTGTGATGCTTCCTCCTACCACTCTTCTCCACTTCCATGCTGCTGTCTGAATCAGACGAATCATCCTCTCGCTTTCTCTTTTGACTGTCACCCTTTTTGCTTTGCCTCGAGTCTTTGACACCTTTCTTATCTTCATTTTCAACTTTTTTACCTTCAATCATTTCTTTCTTCCGGGTGAAATCTCTGTCCAAAAATGCATGTTCACGTTTCAGATGATACCTGTCATCCTCATCAGAATCACCACCTTTACGACCAATTCTTGGTGCATCATCATTTCCTTCTACATCCACTTCACTGACTTCAGATGAAGTTATGCCAAGTGCAGCTCTCAAGGTTTCCATTTGCTTTTCTTTTCTAGCGGCAATTTGGTGAGTCTGTGTGTCAGAAACCCTGGCAACAAAAATAGAGTCAGAACATAGCATATTAAGCAATACATCAAGTTATTCACTTCTACTTATCACGACCCCAATTTAAAAAGTCAAAGCAGTCGTTAGGAAAAAGTGCTTGATGCCCACATCCAGGGCGAACAAAGTAAAATCCTTCGAATAAACCCTGTTTTGTGTGAAAGATCGCCTCCAGAAAATTCACATTAACACACCTCTGAAGCCATCAAGAAAAATTCACAGTCAAGACACTGCGAGAGTATTATACACAGGGCTAAGAGCCATACAGATAACTCATGGGCACCAAAAATAAGACTTCTCATACGCCAGTTAACTTAAAGCCACAAGCATCTCACGGAAACAACATAAGAAAAGCAGAAAAAATCAATTATATCTTCAACTAACAACAAAAACCTAATTTGAGGCACTCAAATATAGAAGCCAAAGAACATCCAAAAAAAAATCATAATCACTTGGCCAAATAACTGTTTCAAAAACATAATATCTGTAAACCCTAATAATGAGACAGAAATTACTTTTTATCTGCCATTGATACAGGCATAGGTCCATCACTTTCCTCAGCAGCTGCCTCTGCTTCCAATTTCTTCCTAGCCTCATCCAATTTCTCAGCAATCTCAGCATCGGTGTAACCTTGATCAATAAGTTTATCTTCAAGGATCACCAACTTGAGCTGAATCTGACGTTTACGGTCATGCTCAAGGATCTCTTTGTTAGGCTTCCTAGTAATACCAGCAGTACCCTGATCTGCTTCATATCCTTGAGTGTTTTCAGCAACCTTGTTAATCTTGGGCTTGACAAAGAACTTGTTGCTCTGGATGTATCCATTCGTACCAGATCCCCTAGGGGTCTGTAACCCTATTCCGTTGTACATATTGGTTCCTAGAGTAAAACTCTGCAATTAAATGGGGAGTAGTAGTAAAACTCTGCAATTAGACGGGAAGGAGTAAGGGAAAGAAAGAGCGGAGAAAGGAGAGGAATGCAAGAGGCGAGGAAATAACTCTAGCTCTATTTATAAAGAGCTAGAAATATTAAAATAATAATAAAAATGTAAATCAAATCCTAATTATAATAAAAGATAATAAATATATTTGCATAATATTAAAAGATAAATAACTCAATAAATCATAATTCTAATGCACAAACATCCTTATCAAAATCCCTAATGGATAGCCTAAATATCAGATTAAACCATAATTATTTCTTATGCCAGTTTAGTATTAAAAAAAGTATAGACGGACCTATATTACACTCAGTGAGGCATCTAAAATCTTTAAAATATGCACAGTTCATCTCTTAATTTCGTTTCAGATGCTTTGGCGAAGATGCCTTAGTATTCATTCAGGTAACTCCTCCAAAGCGACTAAAGCATGACAATTTAAACTCGAGCTTCAAAATTGCCAGACACAACTCGAGCCAAGTCATTTAGCAGATCGCGCATCACAAATACCTTGAGAATTTTTTATATTGATGAAAATATAAAGAGATTAAAAAACAGATCCCAATACACAACACTGAACCACAAAACAATCCACAACATCTAACTCGCTAGTAATCAAAATGATGAGGGCAGTAGTATAATAGCCGATTATGCACAATTGAAGCAAAAACTAGTAATCAAAGTTATTTAAAAAAAATATATTGAACTCGGCCTTTATTCGAAAGCGTGGATATTCAAACGATTACACGACCAGATTCAAAACCAAATTAAAATGGGAAAAAAAAAACTAAAACAAAGCAAGAAACGATGCTAGGGCGTCCGACAAGGGTTTTGACAACCACACAGGGAACAAATTCAAACCTAGATTTAAAGCCAGATTGAACAAATCAACCTCACGGGATTTTTTTTGGGAGTAGAGAAAGCCTAGGGTTCGAACCTTCTTCAATACTTGCCGGAGAACAAGTACGTAGGGCTGACAGTGGTGGAAGGCCTCCAACGGCGAGCTCGACTAAGGGTGAAATGTTTGTCCGTCGACGAAGAAACGGGATCCGCTTCTTCCTCAAGACGAGATTTTCATCAGGGTGTGTTTGGTTCCTTTTATTAGGGTGTGTTTTTATTAGGGATGGGTTTTCATGTTAATGTTTGGTTTTGTTGGCCGTGAGGTTTGAGGTTTGAGGTTTGTAAATAATTCCTTGATTTTTTTGACCTTGTAAATAACTACTTGAAACTAATTTACTATATATACTTGCATTATATCCTATATTCCTATTATTTTTACACCTTAGTTCTTTTTTTCTTTTTTCTTTTTTGACTTTTTTCTTCCTTATCCTTACAGTGCAGGCGGCACACGGATCCAAATTGGACATTTTATTTCACAACACTGTAAACAATAAAAATATATATATACTAAGTGGAAAGTATTGATCAAAATACGAACGAATTTAGATTAGTTCTTCATCTCAAGACACATTATTTTTTAATACGATTTCAGTTTTTTTGTAAAAAATATTATAATTAATGACGAGTCCCTTCAATATTTGTTTGTTTTTTTTTGTATTTTTCTTTTATACTATATTTTGTAGAAAGTTTATTTTTTATCTTAATAATTAAATTTAAAGGAAATATATAAATAAAGTAGATAAATATAAAATTATTTATAAATATGAGCTAATATATTCAAAATCTACACATATTTAATTATAAAATATTTACATGCTTGTAATAGTAATCATGATTACATTTCTAAGAGAAGAGTGTTTGGTTGTTCTTTAATATATAAAAAATCTAATTTACATCTCATTGCATAGTTGAAAAAATCAAATTTACTCTTTAGTTTCATTTATCTTTATTTAACTTGTCTCATTTCACCTGTTATGTCATACCATAATTGATGCCGTCATTGCCACTACCTCCTCCTCCATCGATGCTGCCACCGCTACTACTTTCGGCGGCACCACCATGAACCATGTCGTCACCACTACTACCTCCTCCTCCATCGTTGTTGCTATCACTATTAGACATTACCACACTACCTCCTCTTCCTCCCACTCATCGTCGACGTTGTCACCGTCGCTGCTACTTCCTCCTCCACCGTTGTTGTCACCACCACTGCCACACCATTGTCCCAGTCGCCTCCACTACCACAATCACTACCATCAGATGACCCTTGACAAGGTAGTGTGACAGTTATAATGAGACAATGCGACGACTTTTAACTATTTTTTCTATAAAATTATATTAAGAGCAAAATAGACTTTGTGTGATATTTTAATTTTAAATAATTTCTAAGAAAATAACTCATGTCACCTTGTTTAAAAATCAAATCAAACATTAGCACTGTAATTAACATTATATTACATTATCATTACATTACATTGCACTGCACTGTACTGTGCAATGGGATTGAACCAAATGGACATGAAGGTATTTGCCTACATATATATTTCATTTGCCGAACATCCAATGTTGCTCATATATTTTTGCCTACATATATACTCATCTGATACTTAATATAAAATATATTCGATAAATTGATTTTGATCCTAAATATAAGTCGTGGTTTTCATATTTGTCAACATTTTTCATAATTTACCCCTATCGATACTCATTCAACAGTAATAAAGGAGGAAGGTGAATGAGAGAATTAAAGAAGATATCATGTTAACTAACCCAAATAATTTTCTCAATTAAATAAAATTAGATAAATATATCTTATATTAAAGACCGGATGAGTATTGCATATGTTTTATTTATATGCCATGTTTTAAAATTTTTCTTAATATTTTATTTATAAGCTATTTCATAAAATCTATGAAGCAACTAAGTTTTTCTAAATAATACTTTTGATTTGGATATTGTTGAGTCATTAAGACAAGGATAGGAATTGTTAGGGATATATTTTATAACTAAATAGATGTAGATTTTAGATATATTAGATTATACCTATAGATATTTTTATAAGCATTTAATTTATTTTATGTATTTTTAAATTTCATTAATAGGATAAAAATTATTTTTTTTCTACCAGATCTAGTCATATTCTTTTTAGAAAAAAATCTCATATAAAGTCACCTGAACTAAGAAAATCCTAAATCATGTTAATAAATTCAACAGATTCCTAATTACCTAATAGACCCAATTTAAAATTTCAACATAGGTATAAAATGACTTTACTACCCTCCCCCTCTTCCCTCTTGCTATTTACCCCTTTCATTCTCCTCCTATATGGTGTTCTCTCTCCCACAAGCTCTATTGCAACTTGTTGGATTATATCTCGTACTGTTTGATTTCTCTTTGCAATTTTAACTGGTTTATTGGAACTCCTCACTTAAATCTTTAAAGCACTGAGTGCACGTTTAGTCGAGCTTGTTTGGTTTGAACGTAAATCGAGATCAACATTTCTACATATTTACTTCGTATATCATAAAAGCTACCTCATATTGTATAAATTATAATTAAAAAGTACTTATAGAGGCTAACTATTAAGAACGGGCTCTTAACCAGCTACAACTAAAATATTTAAGTAAGAACAAGTCTTTGGATCTCAAATTGAGGGAAGCTGAGAACCTTAAAAAGCTAGCGTTTTGGTGGGAACCAAAAAATTGCCTCACTTTTGAATCATAATCGATAGCCTTTCCTTCAAAGTACGTTAGGGAGCAAGCTTCGAGTGGAGGTCTTGTAGAGACCATGATGATGAAAAGATGTGAAAAAGAAGGTTGAAGCAAAGTGGTTGCTATTGTGAACAAAAGAAATTGAGTGAACCATAATATGGTTCTGAAATATGGATTGATTATTGAACCGGTTAGGATATTGAGTTAAGGGTTAGCGGGTCAGATCAGAATCAAATCAGAGCTAAATCGGGGCCAAACCAGTGAGAAATTGAATATTTTAAGGCTTATTAATATGATATTTAAAAAAAAATTAAAAAATAATTGATTTTTTCTTTAAAAAAATAGTGGACCGGACCAGTTTACCGGCTAATTGACAGTTTTCGGTCTGAGTTTAAAAACCATGATTGTTAGAGCCAATGAGAAAATGTTCGTCTTGGAACTTGAATAGAGGTTCTCATAAAAAAATTGCATACTTCAATTTTTCTGATATTTTTGGAAGATGGTGGTAATTTGATCCAATTTTTAAATCTTATTTTAGATTATGTAGCCTTATTAATAATTTGTTATGTTTAGTCAACTAAATTAGAATTTTTGTGTTTTAAATATGTTTTAAAAGGATTTTTCCCTTCTTTCTATTTTGCAGAAAATATAGAATAAAGGGGATAAAATGAAAAAAAAAAACACATATTGAAGGGACGGGTCATTAATTGTAATTTTTTACAAAATCCAAAAGAAAAGGAGAGACTCGCAAAAGTTGATGAAATACGTCTTTAGTTGTAATTTTTGCGGGGAAAATGCCTTTGCAGTCATGTGCAGAGGGGTAAAATATTTCATAGTATGAACGATTTGAATTTTTTATTGAAAAAATAGATGTCAGATGTGAAACTAGGTCTTGAAGGAAACAACTTCCTTGGAAATCTAAACTTATTCTTAGGGTGAACGATTTCAAATGTAGTACTTTGATAAATAATTTATATTTTTTTTAGTGTTGGCAATGTTTTGATAAAAATGTCATCCAAATTGTGTTACAAGCTAGATTTGAGAAGAAATCCTTAAGATTTTCTTTAAAATGCATTAAGTGCCTATTTGGAATTACCTTTTAAACTTTAAAAATGTTTATTCATTTTCTAATTACTATTCCAAATGAGCACTAAATCTTACACCATCAGCCCAAAAATGTAGAGCATCTTCATTATGCCAAAATCTCCATATCACCCACAATCACTCTGATAAACTAAAGGGGTTCTCATCTCCTACCTCGTTTTTTAGTCTGAATCGTCTCGGTGTACCACTCCTTCACTATCTCAGTGTCTCGTCTCCTCGTTTGTCTTCCATTCAAGGCCACAATGTTGGCGTCGGCATTGGTATCGGTGTCTCCTAAAGAACTTGACGGTGGCTCTAGGCTTTATTGAGGTAGGTTGATGTTGATGGAGAGGTAGTCGTAGACAGCGCTGGGAAAGTAGAGAAACTTAGCATGCTGACGTAGATCGTGTAAAGTGGGTTAAGAGGTGAAGACGCTGAAGAAGGTGGGTTGAAGGGTGAAAATAGCACACGAAAAGATGCAAAGGGTATTTTGGTCAAGTAGAAGACCCATGTGGCTATGGGGTGACATATTGAGAGTCATGTAAGACTGTTATGCCCCTTTAATAGTCAAATTTAACCTTGACTAATGGCTCTGGCAAATATGCTATGATATGGTAATTTATAGGGTAAAATTGCTAAAAAAAACTTTTAGACACTTAGTACTCTTAAGTAAAAATTTTTGGAGTAAAAATAGACCTTAACCCAACAAAAATGAGACTAGAATTAAATGGTATGAACAAAATGAAGACTAAAGATCTGTTTGATATGAGGGAAATGGAGATGAGTGGAGGAGAGAGAAGATTTTAATGAGTTCGATTTCAAAAAATTGAAATTTTTTTTTAAAAATATTTTAATTAATTTTTCTTAGTCTTTAGTTTTACATATTTTTTTATTAAAATTTTATAACCTCATATCTTAATTTATTTTAAATGAATTAAAAAATTTTATCCCCTCTTCTCCATTTCTGTAAGGTCTTGTTTGATTGGGGTTTTTTTGAGGGGAGGTGAGGGTAGGAGTGGGTTAGAGATAAAAAAAATGTATTTGGTTAAATGGAGAAGTGAGAAATTTTGTGCCTTATTCTAACTAAATTGTCTATGTCAATTTGTTGGTATTCCATTCTTACCCCTAAACTAAAAACCTTTTCCCCTCTTCCCCATGTCGCTTCCTTGCTGCTCTTGCTCGGCTTCTTTGCTTCGCTCCACTCCTTGCCGCGTGCTCCTCTAGCCTGCAACCTCTTCTTTTTGCGATGATTTTCCCCCTAATTAATTCCTTCAAGTGTTGATTGCTTCGTCCATTTAGGATTTGCCTCATGCTCATAATATGTATTCTAATGGTTGAGTATTTATGGGTCTAAGGAAGGCCTATAGTATACAATATTCTAAAATAATTTTTTATATATTCAATAGTTTAAAATATTTTTCTAATCGGAAGGATCACTCCAAACTTAAGACATAGAGTGCTGGTGAAAAAAATATTTTAGGGTATTAGATAAAAAAATATTTTAAGATTTGTTATTGAAAAAATTATTTAGGGTGTTTGAATGAGTTGAAAACTAATTTACAATATTAAATGCTTTTGAAAAAAATACTTTAGGGTGCAACTTACTAAATAGTGGGTGCTACTGAAAAAATATTTAAGGGTAATAAGTGCACCAAAAAATATTTTAGAATACTGTGTGTTATTAAAAAAAATACTTCAAAATACTGAATATATATATATATATATATATATATATATATATATATATATATATATATATAAAAGACAACCTCCCTATTTTACACCCAAAACAATGTAGTTTTGAGAAAATGGGAGGAGAGGATATGGAAGAGCACGGGAGAGGAGCCAGATTCGATGGGAGCAACATAGGGTCTGTTTGACAAAGCATTGGCAGAGGCACAACGCACGACTAGAGGAGAAGAAAGCACATTAAGGGTTAAATAGGTGTTTGGATTCACGATGCCATAACTGAGCTTTTACTGCATAAGTCATGTAAGATCGAGATTTAGTGTTTTTTTTACGGTGATAACATGGAGAGAGAAAACAATAACCATGAGAAAAGGCAAAATTACTCTAAAGACCCAATAATTTATCAATATATAAGTGTTCCATTAAAATATACATGTATTATTTTCAACAAAATGAATCATATTTGTGACACAATCAGAGACCAACTTATTAGGGATAGATGATCCAATAATAATCCACTTCATGTATGCATTCTAATTTAAATATATATTTATCCATTTTTAGTTAAGTACTTTAGTGTATTTTTTTTCAATAATAATTGAACTTATTTTATTTTATAAA
Source organism: Albizia julibrissin (assembly GCA_037074505.1). Classification (NCBI taxonomy): domain Eukaryota; kingdom Viridiplantae; phylum Streptophyta; class Magnoliopsida; order Fabales; family Fabaceae; genus Albizia; species Albizia julibrissin. The sequence continues at coordinate 17,911,551 of CM073486.1, read as the reverse complement.
ATTTTATTTATATTTTTTCACTTCAATTATCACAATATATATATACAAATAACACACACACACACACATATATGTATATATATGTATATATACACACACACACACACACATATATACATATATATATGTATATATATATGTATGTATGTATGTATGTATGTATATGTAGTATTCAATAAGATTCATGCTATTTTCAGTAATTTTTCATCTAAACGAGCTTTTCAAACACTAATCTAAATAGATTTAATGTTAGAAAAAAAGTCATTCCTGCCACCATTAATCCAAATACAAATTACATTTACAATAACATCGCCCATTTTACAATAAACGTAGAAAGGAAAGAGACATGGAAAAAGAAAAGGAAAATATTTTACCATAAGGGAATTAATAATTTTTTTCCTTTTTAATGTACATATCTCTTTATTGAAAATATGGTTATTACAAGGTGTACGAATGTTCATATGTCAAAATCATGGTATTAAAAACCAGACTGGACCAGTCGGTTTAGATCAGAAACTGGTGAATCAGTCGTCAGTCTAATTCGGTTGAAGGTAAAAAACTGAGGTCAGCTGAATTAGTCAATCCGGGGTTAACCTGGTGTGACCCTGTCTAGTCACGGGTTGTCCTATTTTTTTTAAACATTTTTATGCTTCAAAGGATGTTATTTTCGCTTTTTTTTTAGAAAAAATATTTTTCTAAAATTTTGTGATTTGCAAAGAGTTTTAAAAGGATTGTTGAATACTTTTGATATAATCCCTATGCACTTAACAATATTCTTGTGGGTATTATGTTCAAGAGTTTATATTAGACTATTGGTTGGGAACAAGACTCTTATGTAATCTTTTAAATGGTATATATGAATATTTAAATTACACACACACATATATATTAATCCTGATATCCCGAGTTAACCCAATGTGAACGACTAACTTTTAACCCCTACCTAATCAATTCAATAGGCTTGTTTGGTTAGGCTTATACTTATACATAAACCCGATTTACATAAATCGAGATAAAACTCCTCCATATATTTACTTCGTAAACCGTAAAAGCTACCTCATAAACCATAAAAACTACCCCATATTTCATAAAGCACGATTAAAAAACACTTATAGAGACTATCCAAACACACCAAATATTCGATTGGTTTTAAGTACTTGTGTCAAAATAAGACTCATCCTTATGTAAGGAAAAAACAAGATAATTCCTCCTTTACCTAAATTTTAGTTCCATGTTATTATATTAATAATAATCCATTGCTCGTGTGGGAATGGAAGCCTGTCTAGAGATAAACCTTGCAAATTCCGCGAAGTCAAATCTTGGTCAGATTATCTGCGTTTGACTGCGTTATAGTCTTTGATGCAAAGCAGCGAAGGTGATGAATCGTAAACTTGCATAGCTAGGGTTTGAATTCCAACCTCATTATGCAATGATGGCGAAATCGGATGCTCCAAAACCCAATTCCGCCAAAGTTCACCCCGCTAATGATCCCGAGGTTGATCCCAATTCCTACGCCCTGGAGAAGTTTCGACTTTACGAGACCAGAGCGGTAAGTGATGAATCTTGTATGGCTGCGTAGATAATACTGGAACTGCTATATTAGATAACATAATTAATGGTTTATTTCTAAGGAGCATTTTATTTCTTAATGGGTCGTTGTTTTGCATCATTGTTTAAGTAAATGTTCTTTGCTTGGTAGAGTTGTGAACTCCTCGTTTTTATTGTCCGGACGTTCATTCCATGGGCATTGATGATTTATGATCATGGTTTAGCAGAGATTTTACTTAATCGGAAGTGATCGTAACAAGAGGTTTTTTCGAGTCTTGAAAATTGATCGATCAGAGCCCTCGGATCTCAGTATTAGTGAAGACCCTGTGGTATATACCCCTCAGGAAATCAAGAACCTGCTTCAGCGAATAGCAGAAGGCAATAGGGCTACCGGGGGCCTGACATTTGTGACAAAGGTTTATGGGATTGCTGGTCAGTATCAGCATTAAGTGCATTGGTGCCCTTGACATTATAATTTTATGGGCTTCAGGGACTAAATGGTTTTGTTTATTGTCTCTAGGCTGCATCAAGTTTCTGGAATCATATTATTTGATTCTGGTTACCAAGCGCAGACAAATAGGTTGTATATGTGGTCACGCAATATATAGCATAGAGGAAAGCCAATTGATAACGATACCACATGTCTCAATTCAATCTGATATAGCTCACTCTAGAACTGAGCTAAGGTAATGTTTTCCCCCCTTTTATCATTTGTCTTTTGCTGTGTTGATAATTGTTCATAAACAGTATTTTGGTAAACAAACCTAGAAAAATACTTTTGTTGAGTTCCTTTTGGTTGTTATCAAATGATTTCTTCAGTCACATAATTAAACTAGATAATAATGCTGTTGTAAATGACGCGCCCTGTACTTGTTGGCCTCAAGGTTTGTGCATTCTAAATTTATTAGTCATAGTTGTGACAACTTTTTACATATGTTTGTTGGTCATACTGCTCAATAACACATCTAATTTGAAGTTTGAAGTACCTGGTAATATTAATTTTTTCTGAGTTTTATTGCAATAATTATAATAAGAGTGATTGCTAACTGCTGTAATTTTAACCTATCAGGATTATTAATTTTGTTTTGCTGTTTACCTCTAAGAATTTACAGTGACTTTTGTTTGTTTCTTAAGCCATTTACGATGTGAAATGATTGATGGGGAGGATATATTGAGGATATATTAAACCAAGGTTATTGTTGTCAGATCTAGGGACAGGGTTCCAAACTATGTTCTATTTTTATTTGGGCTTGTATGGTATCTTTTTTTGGAGCAAATGTGAAAATTGCAAATTTCTATTCTTGCCTTGTGGGACAGACTCATGTTCTTGGTATTTCTATAGAGAGGAAAGTCCATATTATCTTGATTGACTTTTTATTGAGTAATTTGTTTTGGGATAAGAATTTAGAATTGTATTTTGGCTTCCCTTTGCTGTTTGGTTCATGGTCTCTTTAGATTGGTGTTTGTTTTGAATTTAGGAAGAGATTGGGCTCCAAGAGATCTGATTCTCCCATTTATTACTTTTTTTTCCCTTAATAAAATATTTTCTCCAAGAAATTTGAAAACATGGAGGAGCATAAAGTTTGTGGCACAAGTGGCCGCCACCTTATTCAATCTAAATAACTGCAAAGCATATTGTTGTTTACTTTTGAGTGAAAGTAATGTTAAATGGACATGTGCTGATGAATTAGAGTTTAAGTTGAGGAAACTTCAAACCTTCATTTACCGTATACGTTTTCTTTGCAACATGTTTAATTTTCCGTCTATAATTATCTGCATGCTTTATTTGTTAGACAATGTATGTGATGCATAGAATTAATGATCTTAATGTGGGAGCAGAAGCCAACGGATCTAGCAACTTTAGTGAATATCATTTTTGATTTACAATTAGCTTTGTATCAGTATATACTTGACTGCAAGGCAACTTAAGTTCACATGTTCTTCCTAGCAGGTACAAAAAACTTTTATCGAGTGTTGACTTGACAAAGGATTTTTTCTATAGTTATACTTATCCCATAATGCAAAGTTTACAAAAGAATGTATTGTCCAATGAAGATGAAGGGATGCCTTATGACAATATATTTGTTTGGAATGCTTATTTAACACAAGAAATCAGATCAAGATGCAATAATACCATTTGGACAATAGCTTTAGTTCATGGCCATTTCAAGCAGGTAGGCCGCTTTGTTCCCTCTCCTTTTTCATTAATACTAATTTTTACCTGTCAAATGTGAGTTATGCGTGGTTATTTCATGCATTCTCTCATAAAAGATTCTATACTATTGTCTTTTAATATGTGCAGACACATTCTTTTTTATGCCCCATGAATGTTGTCTGAAGTTTACCTTACTTTGAAATGAGATTAACACATTGTGGTGAATAATGAATTGACTAAGGAAAACTTAATTAAATTATGGTGACAGCAGAACTATTATTATGCTTGGCAATAGCTAGGTTAATTAAGCATATGACTGGAATTAAGATCGCAGCTTATTGAAGATGTTGTGGATTCATGATTATTTGATTGTTTTTTTTTTGGGTGAAATCATAATGACAAAGAAGTTACGTAGCATGGATCTTTCCTTGGTCTTCTTGACTTCATTTGCCCCATTTCTTTACCTTGTTAGTGACTCCTATGGGCTTTGTTTGTCTAAATCATAGTACAAGTTTTTTACTCTCCAAATTTTGATAATTTTATTCTTTCTAATCTTCTATGGAAGCCCAAGACTTTCATAAAAATGACATTGCCTTGTGAGATTTTTGCTGTTATGAGGTATACTTTTATGACAATCTGTTGTGGTTCCATAATTTTTGAACAGAACCGTGTAGAAAGATAGGTAGAAGGAGAAGGAAAGAAGAGAGATGAGAGAAGAGAGTTCAGGCAGAAGGGGAGAGAGACGAGAGAGGGAGAGGGAGAGAGAAACACAAATGAGTTGCTGAATATTCTCTAATTCATGGATACCAACAACTAGTTTACAATGGGAGAGGATTAACCCTTATATAGAGAGCTAATGAGTGCTGCCGCCTTAATAAGAGGCAAATGCAGATCCTGCCGTCTTAGTCATTAATAAGGGGGGAAGATCTATAATTAACCACTAATCCTATCTAAACCCCTAATTAGCTAAGGAGCTCAACTATTGTTGCTCTGGGCTAATGCTACTCTAAAATAGCTACACCATTCTCAACTAACATTGATCTCTCCCTAACTAACTAACCTAACAATTGGGAATTAGGGATTACAATTGGGAAATTAGGGATTGTAATTACAATTTCATATCACAATCATTTCTGTAAGAACTAATATTAAGAAATGATCAATTTGTCAACTTATGCTACCCATTAGTTCACTCATTTGCCTGGGGGATCTACCTCACCAGATTTCCTTTTTCCAGAATAAGTGTACACTTGTTACATGTGTGTTTCTTTTATTGTACTTATCACTGGTAGAAAATTTTTGGTATTTTAAGTCAATTATTTTTTGTTTACCTTTTGTTTTTGGGTTTTTCTATTTTTCGGAGCCTACTCTTTTATTTCATTCCTTTCTTAAAAGGAAAAAAAAATCTATTAGTTCCTATAGTGTAGACTGATTTTTAACTAGATTCTTATAGTTTCAAAATGTTTAAATTCGTTTTCATACTATATCATGGCTGTGAAGTTAGTCCTTCCGCTTTTGTCTGTTAGTAACTTTATCCCTAAAATGATTGTGTCACACAAAGTTAATGAGTTATTGATGTGGTACATTGATTTTTGATGTGGAATCTGAGCAATCAACACTATGGGACAACATATCACCAGTACATGATAACTCTATTTGATACACCAAAAACTCTTGCCTGTCCTGGTTTTCTTTCCTTCACCTTCAGGTAGACCTACAAATTCAAGATTTGGAGCTTCGTTGATATATTTGATCTGATAATGTCCTCCACCACTGTTAGTCAAGCCCAAGTCTGTCTTCTTCCCCCACTTATTCTACCAAATCCATCGTCAAATTTTTATCTGTAGTGTGCCTAAAAATTTAAAATTTATCATGATTCTTACCAACAGATTTGAAAATGCTCATTCATACAAAAAAGAACATAAAAAAGGAAACTTCACAGACACTGCATCACCATGTTCAGTGTTCCTTCAAGCAAGTCCAAAATGGAGCACTTTTTGAAGTCTGGGAGCTTGAAATTTTTGACCAAAAATCCCATAAGCACTCTTAGTATCTACCTTATTCCAATCTAATTCACCCTTCTTTAGCGGAATGACTTTGTCTTGTTCACGAGGAGGGGGACGGATGTTAAGTATAGAGAAATGGATTCAGTCCACATCACCATCTTCATATGCTTCTTACTGAGATCTTTAGTTCTTATCATTAGTTGAGTTTCCCAACGATCATATGCTTTTAGTATTGGTAGATTTTATTTTTTAATATTTTATTTCATCTACCTGAATTGAGAGTGGGGAGATTAAAAAGAACTATTGGTTTTGGAAATCTTGATTTATATGAGGAAAAAGATCTGTGGAGCCTGTACAGCTAGTGATTTTATAGAGAAAGATTTAAGGGGATACATTTTCTCAATTCATGGTCAATCAGTTTCTTCCTTTTTGTTGGTAGAGAAGAAGCTTTGAAGTTGCTTTTTGGTCTAGAAGTGGTGCTCTGCAGAATATTGATGATTTAGTTTGAGAAGTTAACATTTGTGCGGTAGTTGAAGTCACCTTATTAACTCTTCAAACTGAAATTTTTTTTTCCCGTTGAGCAGAGATTAGTTGGGTAGGCAATAGGATGGTGCATGTCTGTATTAGGCGGCTTACTGTGTGTTGGTCATGTGTGGTCTTGTACTTGGTCTCTTAGCTTATTTGGACTTCATGTCAGCATGTACTTGCCGCATTAGCAATTAGCAACACGTTACTTTATAGCTTGTTTGGTTTGGCTTATGCGATTGCATAAGCCCGATTAACGTAAATCGAGACAAAACTCCTCCACATATTTACCTTGTAGACCGTAAAAGCTACCTCGTATTTCATGAATCACGATTGAAAAGCACTTATAGAGCTTCCAATCGCTATTCCAAACATGCGCTTATTTTAAAACTGGTGTAAACTGTAAGGACCAATGCGTTATTAGTCTTTCCTTTTTAGAAAGCTTATTTTTCTATAAAAAAGTAAAATGTTATGTTTATTTGTTAAGCAGGTTTTCTATGTATATATGCTCACACTTAAACATTCAACACACTTTTGTTTTTTCTTTTGTGTGATCAAATGATTTTATTGAAAATTAGTTTTTAACTGTGGTATCATCGTTCAATGTATAACCAATTATAGAATCCTTAACAATGGCAGGTACGGCTTTCAATCTTTGGGAGGGACTTTAGTGTTTGCTTGATTTCTAGACGATCAAGACATTTTGCTGGAACACGGTATGTTCTCGTTCTAATATTTTATTCAGATGTCATATTTTTACTTTTTCGTTATGAGCAGGATCGTGATGATTTAATACTAGCTAGAGTTCTGAGTTTGTTTACTATTCTCAGTTTTTTTATTTAGTTCTTGATAGTGTTCTTCGTTGATGAATGTCATAAAGATAGAGTTTCGGCTTTATTGTTGTTGTTTGATAGTGTTCTGCTAAGTTTGTCTCCCCTCACCCTTTTCTCGCTTGCAGGTGTAGGGGTTGCTGATGTTTGATTATTAGTTTTTTGTTATGAAATACATATTTAATATTGTCATCCTTTTACCAGTTAACTTGGAATAATAGTGGGTTAGAGATTAGTAACCAACGAGTTAGAGTTTTATCATTTGGTACAAAGCTTGTATTACTGTACTAGTTATGTTAGAATTTCCTGTTTTCTTCCTCTAGCTGGCAGCATTGTAGGGTTAAAACCCTAGCCATTGGCTCCCCCTGTGATGGAATCACCTCATTAATGATGTGATTCCATCCCCTTTAAGCCATAACGGTTTCTTTCCTATTTTGTTTGTCACATGTCTTCTTTTTGAGGTTAGATTTGTGTTACTAATTGTGCTTTATTACCCTTAATTTTTCCTTTCTTATTTTCTTCCTTTCTTTTCCCTTCCTCAATGCTATTTTCCTGAAAGGTGAGTGGCAGGCCCCTGATGCCTCCACCCTGCACAAACTCTGAACACTAATTCAACAAACACAAAAATGTTGAGAAAATATTTTCTTGCCTCTTCCTTGAGCATTGTCCTTTCCATTCAAGTTAGGTAAAAGGCAGCTCAGCGCACAAGGTTCCCGCCAGGTGGGCCATTCAAGTTAGATATTAAAAGAGAATTTGTTTTTGTTGAGCGTGGAGATATATGCTAGCAACTGTCTTGTTCTGGAAGAATCAGGTTATCTTCTGTCAATGTTGGTTTGTGTGAGTGATTATTGAAGCCCTAATATGTAGGCCCATTTGATTTCACAATCTGCTTGTAGTTGGCTAAATTTGTGCCACTATCTCACTAGTGTGTATCAAACAAGCCTATTTGGTGCCACAATATCACAAGAAACAAAAATACCCTAGCTTGAGTTCATGCGCCAACCCGTTCTTTTATTTGAGATAGAGCTGTTGTGTTTTCCATGGAGCAGCAAGTTCTTTAAGCTGTCTTGCTTAGAAGATAGTTTTTTGCTGATTTCACGTGTTCAGTGTGAGATTACATGTTTGTGTCCTTGAAACTCCGTTTTTTGGATACTAAAAATGGTTTATAATTAAAGTGTTACCCCATAGGAAATTATTTATTCTGATTTGTCCAGGGAAGGACTGAAGGAGGAGGAGCTGCAAACCAGGTTAGCCTCTTTTTCTGTCTTCAACTGGATTCCTCTTGAAGGTTCACCATTGTTGGAGAATTTGGGAATGAGATATGATGACTTACTTCATATGAGACTAGAAGGATTGGTTTTCTCTCCTTCCTTCTGAGAAAATGTTCCTAAACTATAAGTTCCTTTCTTTCACTTCATTTCTCTTTGGTCCTTACTTTTGCCTATCTCTCTGTCACTCACAACTATGCTTCCTGATCACCTTTTTTCCCACATTCCTCATATTTCTTAAATTTTTGTGTTGAAGAGCACTTTTTTCGTATGGTAATTCTGTCAATCTCACTGATTTCCTGTAAGTTTCATTTCTCTTTTATTTCCATCCATAATGAAAATACCACTTTGAAGTGTTTCCTTTTGTCCCTTTGGATTGGGATCGTGTTGTATTTTTGGATTCATGTTCCATGTTTATAGGACCATTCATGCTGTTCTGTATTTATCACAAAGTTCTTTTGTATTTAATTGATGAAGGAAGCAAACATTTATCTAAATACTTTCTTAAATGTTTTGGAAGCTTAGGCAATTTTATTATGGTATTCCTCATCCTCTTTCTTTCCGTAACCTAGGTGCGGACCTTTCAATTTTTTTGTTCCTTTGACGTTGTTAGTGACCTACCCATTAACATATTACTTTTTGCGAGATGTGAGTTGAAACAGCTTGGGACTTATAACTGACATCATAGTCTTTGATGTAGGGTCTTTAAGTAGGTGACTAAGTTATGGAACCTAGTATGGTCTTTACCTTTTAATGGCATGTTACGTCAAGCATGAAGTGAAACCTTCAATTGATGTGGGCCTGGAAATATTCTCATGTAGTGCATTTCATGATGCTTTGTTGTTTTTACTAGAGACATGTCATGTCATTTCTTTATCAGAGAAGTCCGCCCAGATGAATTATTTGCTATCCTATCTTATTTATTCTTAATTGTCTTTTATTATGGTAGATAAAGTGTCTCCAGCTATTTTAAGAATGCAAGAGTTCCATTTATAGTCTACCTTGACGAAAGAAAACGTTTTTATTATTCTTTTCTTACCCTTTTTTTATTTTCATATTCAGCGATTACTCTGTATTGATTGGAACATAACAGTTTAATATCACCTTTCTCATTGTCTTTAAAAGAATTATGTTTATACGGTGTGTCTATCTTGCAAAAATGTTAAATGGTTGGAATTGGTTTGAGTTACTATGTTGTGAACACTTTTGCAGTTATTTGAAAAGGGGAGTCAATGACAGGGGGAGAGTTGCTAATGATGTAGAGACAGAGCAGATTGTTCTTTATGAAGAAGCTGGTTCTTTCAAGGGAAGAATGAGTTCAGTTGTGCAAATGCGTGGCTCTATACCTCTTTTCTGGTCTCAAGAAGCTTCAAGATTCAGCCCTAAGCCTGACATTATCTGTAAGTGTTGGAATTTCAACAATGTAATTATTTAATTCTTTTTAGTTTAGTTATTTTATTGTCTCCTCTGTAATTGTAATTTTGTCTCCTGGAGTAAACTTTAAGTATACGTTGCCTCATTCTATAGAATAGAACTGAGGATTTCAGACTTATTGTCAAGAAATAAACTTGTTTATTTATATTAAAATTTATTTAATCAGTTCCTCTTTTTTTGTGCTGCTGCTAAAATACATTGATCTCTTTTTGATGGGTTCTTCCTCTTGACTTCAGTGCAGAGGTATGATCCTACATATGAGGCAACTAAATTACATTTTGAAGACCTTGCTCAGAGATATGGCAATCCAATTATTGTGCTTAATTTGATTAAGGTAATCTTTCATTGGAGGATGACCATGCCCCAAAAGAAAATGGTGTGATCTGTGAAGGGCTAGCAATGTCAGGTTATAAGTTATTTAATTTTTTTGAAAAGGATGTTACTTTGGTCACCATCCGCGGGTTGCAAAGAGGAACACTCTTTGTTTAAATATATATTCAAATATTCTGTTTTTGTACAAGTACTTGTATATAATTATTATTCCTCATACCAAAATTTATTTTATTTATAAATTTTTCCGATAAATCAAGTTTTATGTAACTAAAATTACAAATCATAAAACTCATGTCCCTTTTCGTAATTATACATCTAAAAGTACTTTCCATTATATCTCATCTAAACAACTTTCAGTTTACTAAACTGATTTGAACTAAATGTATCCAAATATAAACGGACATTTGGAAAACGAATTTCTTTTCAAACTAGCTTTTGCCAAATAAACTTTTGTCAAAATGAAAACTAAACACACACCAAACTATCGAAGAGTCAGAATTTATTACTCCCTCCGGTCCTATTTATAAAGAACAACCACCAAAATCACACGGTACAAAATATTTGTTAAAAGCAATAAATGTGTGTAAGATATATACTTTCCTTTCCAATTATACCCTTGGTTATAAAGATGGTACATGAGAGATAATGAGTGGCATATATTTAATGGGGGCAAAAATGGAAAGTCTAGTTTAAAATTTCATACAAAAGGGATTTGTTCCTTATATTAAGGACCACTCTTATGAGAGAGAATGTTCCTTATAAAAAGGACTAGAGGGAGTATTGTTTAGGAGTCTTAATTTCATATTTATTTGAGGGCATTCTCTAGTTTTGAGTACTGTAAGTGAAAAGGAGAGGGGCTGCCCCATGCATTCAAGCCTTGCCATTTACCATTGCAATATCTTTGTCATAATCCATGAGGCTGGTTGAAATTTTGCTATGATAGGATTCCGACTCTTGTGATTGCCTATAGTTGATGAAAGAAGAGACCTAGAATGGAACCTAATGCTGATATGTGGTCGGTTAATGATGGGAATGGCAGTTGGGAAGTTATTCACTTCCTTTTGTTTTGGCAGTATTGTATGTATTGTGAGATTAGAAATCCTGTTGTGTTATTTCTAAGTATGTGAAGTCTAGTTGTCATGTTTTTATGAGTTAGTTACTTTATAAGTGCCACTTTTGTTATTTATGTGATGATGTCTTCGTATGAAACTATACTAGTGTTATTTTGAATGCTGAATGATATGACATGTATTAATCAGTAAATACCTGTAGATTCTCCATGGTTTGTTTGTGTATTTCTTAGATTCTGATTCATAAACTAAGAGATTCAACCTAATCATTTATCCTTCCCGGTTTCAACCTATTTTTTTATTTTTTATTTTCATTATATTCTACTTGCCCTTTGTTCCCCGTAGAAAGCATTAACCTTATTGCTCAAGTTATTATCATTTTTAGCAAAATGCCTTTAAGCAATAAAAAAGAAACTTAATTTAAGTTTTCCTAGAGCTCATCTAAACAATAATTTCAGACTGTTGAGAAAAGACCACGGGAAATGATGCTGAGGCGTGAATTTGCTAATGCTGTTGGGTATCTGAACCAAATTTTACCTGAAGAAAATCATCTTAGATTTATTCATTGGGACTTTCACAAGTTTGCAAAGAGGTGAGTTTGTCAAGTTAAATGTTCTTCCCCACAATTTAAAGCATTCAGTCCCTCCAAAATTAAATCTGACTATTATATTCTTCTTCTTCCAAAGTAAGTCTGCCAATGTTTTGGCAGTTTTAGGTGGTGTGGCAAGTGAAGCACTTGATTTAACCGGTTTTTACTTCAGTGGAAAACCCAACATTGTAAAAAGGACGAACAAGGGCAACCGACCAAGCAATGGAAGGTACCACTGAAATTATTGACCAATACTCTGCATGCAGTCTTTTTCCTGTAATTTATTTTTTTAATCCTAATTTGGATATCAATCAAAGACGCAAAAATACATGGGGTGAATACCCTTTACTTCATTACTTTTGTTATGAAGTTCATCCATGAGCCACTCAGACCTTTATTCACTCTTATATTATGTATGCACTTTTAAGAGTTTCAAGTTGGGTTTGTTATGCAGACTGCTTATTGATTCTTGGGAATTTGAATTCTAGAATGTTTGATTCCCTTATTCAGTATGCGGGCATAAATTTCTTCATTTATTTTTGTTGGAATCTTGCATTTTTGGGAGAGCAACACCCTCATGAACTTTTTGATCTTCATTCCCACTTAAGGGTTGATTCCTGTGCATTGGGAATATCTTTTCCATTTTAGAAATATTGAAATACCTTATTTTCTTCCTTAGCGCAAATTGTTTCTCATCCAACCTTTCTTATCTCACGTTACTGACCAGCCATAACTTGTCTGGCTGCTGCAACTACTGCTATCGCTGTTACTGCCACTTTCATGAATGAAGGAAAATGAAAAGACACGTAATATGAATTTTTAAGAGTCTGCTCCAAGCCATAGGACTTTTTACAGCTTTTATTTGAAGTAATCATTACCCAACAGATTCAACATGAATCTACTCTGAACTTTTCTCCCTAGAAGAAATACTGCTACCAGAAATCATGTTCTTCAAAAACTTTAGCAACATAAAAAATGCTATAACTTTCCCTCCTGTCTTTTTTGCTGCTTCTGCTTCTGACAAAAATCATCCTTAAACTATTCAGTGAGCAAACTATTCTCTATCTCAATTTTAAAATTCATAAAGTCATCACCTAAAAAAACAACATTTCCATTTTTTCATAACCAGCCTCATGCTAATTCTTCGTCTAGATTGCTCTTTTCCGAGAATATATATACATTTATGTGTGTGAATATTGTGTAAATATTTGTATTTATTAGACTTAAATTATTATTTATTCTCTAGATCGTGTTCCCTCTGTATATTTAGTGATGTAACTCGTTCTAAAGTATCAGTGAGAAAAGGATATTTTCCTTCCCTCTCAAGTTCACAGTATATATATATCACACAGCTTGTAGAAACTGTCTCATTTTGTACATTATATCTGTCTGTGATATCAGCTCTATAATTTGTCACCCCTAAACACAGCCTGACATTCCTCTAGATAATCCAAAGGGATTCTGATTTTTTATGCAATTAAATAATGCGTATTTGTATATGTATTGTTGTCATTCTATACAGGGATACTTCTCTAAAAGATCTAAGAACTAGTTCAGGAGATCTTGCAAGGATTGGAAGCAGTAATGAAATTCCAAATGCATTAGTCAATCAAGATAGAAAGACTGACAATAACCAACAGAGCAGCAAAGATGATTGTGGTGAAGCACCCTGTTTTCAAAGTGGAGTTCTGCGCACCAACTGCATTGATTGCTTGGACCGTACTAATGTAGCACAGTATGCTTATGGCCTTCAAGCTTTAGGACGCCAGCTTCATGCTATGGGTTTATCTGATGTTTCTAAAGTGGACCCTGATAGTAGTATTGCCACAGCTCTAATGGACATGTACCTGAGTATGGGTGATGCTCTTGCCCAGCAGTATGGTGGTTCTGCAGCTCATAATACTGTAGGACTTTTATGTGATTCATAGCTAATATGATTTGTTGGGTAAATGAGTATTCATATTTGCTTCTGCTTCATGCTCCATATATCTGATTTTTTGGCTGACAGGTTTTTCCGGAGAGGCAGGGAAAGTGGAAAGCAACAACTCAATCAAGAGAGTTTTTGAAATCTATAAAGCGATATTATAGCAATACTTACACTGATGGTGAAAAACAAGATGCAATAAACTTGTACTATTCTTTCGTCGTCTATTTTCTTAGCAAACAATCAACTGCTTTAGAAAGCGTTGATACTTCTATTTTCCTTATGGTGATGGTCTTTTACTCTATTGGTAGATTTTTAGGTTACTTCCAACCACAAGATGGGAAACCTGCTCTCTGGGAACTGGATTCAGATTACTATCTGCATGTATCGGGGATTGGAGATGACCTGATCTCTGACAAGGGGTGAGTCCCCTAATCTATGTAATGAATGATTTATAAATACATCATGGACATATTTGTACATGGTATATTAACCTACCTCTCCCTTCTTTATGCATTTTCATATTATTCATTTGGCTTTTCTTTTTTGAATTTTTAAAAATTTGCAGTTCTGAACTTATTACTAAGCCTTCTCAGAGAACTGGAACAACCCTCATACCTGTCCCAGCTTGTAGAGAAGACTTCTCACGAATAAAGTTGACGTCATTTGACAAGTTAATTGAAAAGACAAGAAGTGAAATTAGGAATGTAAGACTTTGCAGTGAACCTGATCAGAAACCAGGTGGTTTTGGAAACAGTGGAGTTGCACCTGATGCAGCGTAATTTTTCTCATTCTAAACAGTTGATTTACTTCTCATTTTTATTCTGTCATTGAGTTCTATCTGTTTCACTAATATCTTCCATCCCTCAAATAAATAATATCGTATTTCCTTTTAATTTTTAAAATATGATGTTTCAATGTCTTTGTTCACTGATTTATTGTTCTAGAATTTGATAGTCTCTTAATTTCTTGCACTTGAAGCATTTATTTCTATATGATTTTTGTTTATTAGTTGTTTAACTAAATCCATTTAGACAGTAACTCAGTATTTTTGTCTTCTGAAGAATATGATAGAAATGCGAGAAAGAGAGCTAGCGAAAGTGTGAAAATGAAGTCAGTGAGGATTGATCTACCTGACCCTCTTATTTATGACGAGGGTACAATACCATATATTTATGGCTGATAATTACAAAAATGATCTACCTAATTGTTTACCATCTACCACAAACATCTTAATAATTTACAATCAAATCATATCACAATTAACACTCACCCTTGGGCCTTGAGTTGGAATGTATTGGTCATATGACCGCGCTTGTTGCAAATGTAGGTGTATTTGACAATGCGTATGATTGCCTCCCAATGACTAGTTGTGGTGATTGTAGCAATTGGCTTGCTACTCACATAGCAAAATAGCGTCTTTTCAAGTGATATTAGAGACATATTTACTTTATTTGATTAGATTAAGGAAGTTAGTTAAGTTAGTTAATAGGGCATATATTTTCTAAAACACCCTAGTCATCTTTCTTAATACCCCATTCCCACTCCTCTTTGATTATTGTTGAGGAAGTATCAATAGGGGTAAATTAGGAAAATATCAATAAATATGAAAAATGTCATATATTTAGGTATAAGATCAACTCCCTCTTATATTAAGAACAGGAGGGAGTAGTTTAATTTTCTAACTTATTGTCAGTATCTACAAGGATCAGTCAGAAGAAAGTGTGTGTCACTCTAAGTTTATAACCTGCATTTCTACATCAAGGGAAAGTCCTTACTTGAACTTAGTGTTTCATTCTATGCTAGTGCTGCTTCCCTTCCTTATATTCTCTTTAGTGAGAGGGAGCGACTTGCTATGCTGTAGATTTGTAGGGAACAAAGAAAGAATTCTTGCTTGTCATAACTCCAGATCATTTTTGCTATTTCACTGATTGTCTTGTGCTCTTGTTCAGGGAGATACAACTCAAAAGCCCAAATTGGCTTTTTGGCCAGAGAAAGCATGAAGAAGGTACCACGGCTGGAAAAGCTGCTTCTCGTGAAACTGATATTGAAAGGTCTCAAGCTGAGACAAAGTGTAATGGTTTTTACAACCTAAACTGGCTTTCTTCTGGCAATGATTTGAATGAAGAGGATGCGTTCCAAAGGTATGTATCTGGAAAGTGGTTCATTTTTTTCTAGTTCATTGTCATGTGATATTTATACTCCCATTTATTAGTATTTTTTCCTGGCTGGTGTATTTACTTTTATTTGCCAGTAATTGATTTTTATGTCTACTTGTTTTATCCTGAGATTTAGCCTGTTCTGAACTGTGGAATGAATACTTTCTAAACGTTGATGGACCTAATTATGTGCATTTGAAACTGATAGACTTGTACATGTTTGATATTTTTACATAGGATTCTTGACTCTACTTTCTGTGATTATCAAACATTGAGCAAAAATAACTTTTTCCTTTGCTTGGAAAAAATACAATGAATATGCCATTAAATTTGCCTAACTCATCTAGGCTCCACTATATTTGAAAATTTGGGATTTTATAAAAGGCTTTTGATCATTTGCTGTTATTTCTTTAATAATCCGGTGTTCTTTTTTATTTCAAAACGATAATCTTCTGTTGTCTCTTTATAGAGCCCTAATTCTTATGGGGTATAGTTAAATACTTATTTCTTATCGTTGTCTTTGATGGCTCAATTACTGTTTACTTTGAATTTTCCAGGTACCTGACAGCGACATCTACTAATGAGGACAATGGTTGGTACGGAGGCACTCTTCTTGGTGATCAAAAAGAAAGTAGTGAGATATATAAGCATTATGCAGCGTTATGTCAGGCATGTATTTGCTACCTTTCAATCATATATGCTGTTGCTTCCACGTGAACAGAAATTATGCATATCCTGGCTATGGGGATGGTTAAATAAAATGGATCTATGATAAAGAATGATTTGTTAGGCAACTTTAAATTAATTTTAGTAAAGTTCAAGGGAATTACATGTGTTGTACTTTAGAAGAGGCATGGAATATTTCGGATTCAAGTATTACAAGCATCTTAATATCAATATGTATAGTTCTTAACAAATGTCAGTGGTGGAATGTGCAGGGACCTGATATGGAACTATTTCGTAATGACCCCGAGAGTGAAAGGCATTATGCAGATGTCTTGACCCTGAGTTCGTACGACATGGTTAATGACGATGTCGTAGCGGCAGAAATGGAAGCAGCTCTCAAGGAGTATGAGCAAGTTGGAGCTGACCTTGGTATCATCCCCTCATCTTGTAAATACTTTGCTGAAGACCCCAGCTGGTTGTCAAGATGGTTGATCGGAGAAGAGAAAGTACCGGGGACATAATGCCCCACCATCTCTGGTTTGCTTACGACGTTTCCTGCTGTAAAGGAATAGAATAAGGCTATTCAAATACTTGGTCCAGTCTTCCATAAGTATTTTCTTGTATCAAAGAATTCAGACGATGGTTATGGCCGGTGAAGCGTCATGTTGCAGCAAATTTCAAATGTGGAGTAATGTACAGTTCACACAAATTCAACTTGCATAAAAGATGTATAGTGCTTGTGAAGAACAGAAACTACAGCCAGGTGCTTTGTGGATTAGGAATATTATGATGTAACTTATTGCCTCAATGCCATAAACAAGACAGTGCCAATGGCTTTTTTTTTTCCTGTGCCTTTTTTTCACACGAAACTGAACCCTAAACCCTTTATCTCAAGTTCTTAGCGTATCTTTGGGTGGAAAATGAAGCTTGTGTCCTCCCAAGAAAATTTGGGTCAGTCCTTTTCTTTAGTGATCCTTTTTATTTTTAAAAGCCAATAGTCCTTTTCTATACGTGGATTCGAGATAAATGAGTTTATTTTATTGATGGAAGTGGAGACAGCAGCAACTGTGAATTGTTGGATCAAGTTTTTTTTTTTTTTTGACCTGGAATTGTTGGATCAAGTTTGAGCATTCTAAATAGATGGTTTTTAAATTTCATATTAATTTGTATTTAGAATTTGATTTGAAAGATTCAAACTTGCAATGGAGGCGTGGTGGAAAGAAATAAAGTTTTTTATTTATTGGCATTTCAAGTAATTACATCCTTCAATTCATATTTTCTTCTATTTTATTAGGAAAATGATTCTTATTGAATTCGTCCCAATCGCCTAATTCTGAATGGTTTATATATATATCCTTCAATAAAAATGAGACGAGAATTGATTCATATACGTATATCTTTTAAAATAAATAACAACCTAAATTCAATAATTACTCTGTTTAAAAATATTCAGCACCCTATATTTGGGTCTGAATAGTGCATGCTGACATATATAAAGACTAACAATATAAAATGTTTGTTTTTATATAAAAAAAATCTAAATTTTGTGGGATATTCAAACCCAAATTTAGCGTGGTGTGTTGAAAGGAAAAAAAAAAAAAAACAACCATGCTCTCAGGCCAAATTAATGTAGAAACCCAAAACAAAATGTAAAAATACACAAGTGAAAAATTCAGTGCCTTGAAGTTATAATTTACAGCAAGCAATTTAAGTAATCAATGCTTGTTCCCTTTCAAAGGCCTTTTTATCATCAAAACAAAAAACATTCTTGCATGATTTGAGTCAGTAAATTGTTATTTGCAACTAATCTCTAAACAAAATTTTTCCAAGACCTTGTTGTCATTAAATTGAAGTTTTGGGACCTGTCATTCTCCCACTATAAAATTTTTATTGAGCACATATCCCAGTAATGCTTGTCAAAACAATCCCATAAGCATCACTGCAAATGCATCACCAATCAGAAAAGCTAACACATTCTACAAATACCTCATCAGAAACTTTATGTCAGACTAAATCATAGCACCATTTCAGGGTTTCAGAAATGCATAAGCTGTATCATAGCTTCAATCGCAAAATTCATATCATGCAACAAATACAAGCTTGGCATTCAGGACATTCAAAGCAGAAGATTAAGATCTCAACAGGGGAGGAAAAGATATAACTTTAAGCTAGGAGGACATAAGGATTCCCAAATCTGTTGTCTAACTACACTATGACGACCATGATCAACATTGCCCCAATAGAACATAAAATTAAACAAATCACCAATGAGGACATCTGGATATAGGATCACATCAGAGTCATTGGTGTTCTCGGATTCATATCAACCGCCAATGGTCACGCATTAGCGCTAGGTTCAGAATTTGTTTCTGATGGTTTAACCATATCTTCAAAAGCTTCCATGTCAATGGTCATTTCATCACCGATATCAGCCTCAGTCATGACTACGTCCTTGTCAGCAGCCAGAGGTTCAATACCATTCTCCGTAATATTAGATTCCTGATCCTGCTTTTCAATCACTTTCTCTGATTCATCTGACTCTTGCACAGTTGTTTGTGGATATGGATCGGTGCAGATAGTCAATGTAGACGTAACCAACAAGTTCTGCAATAGTAAATGAAAAAAGGAATAAGAATACTTCTAGGGAAACACATCAAAGATGTAGTATACATTGGGTGCCAATTAATTAGGAGAAGACATTTATCAAATCCAAATTCTAGAGTGTCAATCATTCAGCCAAATTTAATAAATTTAGTTTTAAGCATCTCTAATTAAATGTTGCAAGGAAATCCTTTTTGTTTATTTAAATCCACTTCTAAATAATACTGATAGGTATATTTTGATTCTTAGCATGACAATACTCTGTTCATTCTCATTGTATAAGTCTCACACTTGCAAATTTCACGGCAACACCCATTGGAAAACTTATACCAGACTTAATGTGTTAAAGTAGGTAAGTTTAGGTACTATCTTTCAGTTTCTTCCAACTCAACCAGTGCACTTTATTGGACATGCTCATGTTTTAAGTTAGCCTTCATGGGAGTGTCAGTTAATTTGCACTCTGCATTCCTTTCTCCAAGAAGTCCACTGTGTATTCCAAACTCCTAGATTCCAATTTCCCTTGCCACAGAAAAACTTTCAACCATCATATCTCTTTCGTGCAACCACTTGTCACAAATATATTATTTATATATACAGTGAAGAAAACAAGTTCACCACCAAAAGAGAATTTAGGGAATCAAGTGTTAACAGCCTAACTCAAGGTACATTGATAGGAGCACCCAAACACCTTAGAGAACGACACCTCAAAAACTAGCTATTGAGGTGGGAGAGCCAAGGTACTTAAGTACTTCATCAAGCAGCCCATATTACTCGATGTGGGACTTTAGCAGCCCATACTACCTTGGTCATACATCCATGGACTTTGACAATAAGGTGTTATCCAAGTATCCTATAACCTGTCACAGCCTAAGCAAATTTGTCAAACCAGGCCCTGGGGATTGTTTAAGGCCACAAGAGGGACATGTGAATCTTAGACGCCATGTTAACGTTACTTCCTACAAACACATCATCAATAAATGTGGACCACTAAAGGTGTGTTCCTATTAAGTGAATGCCTGATAAGAGAAGCTTTCCTGACCCAGTGGTTGCTTGAAGTGACAACTTCATTGGTGGAGTAATTTTTTTCTGCAGTCATCACCATAGTTGGCCCACATTTTATCATCTTGAAGAATATTTATAGTATAACTTCTCTGATTTGGTCAATATTCATCCAAAGGAGAACAGGAACAGGGAGACTTGACAGCAAGTTCTGCCAATCAGTCTCCAAAACCCACAATAGGGATTACAAGATAAAAGGAATGGAAGGGAAATGAATGTTAATAATCTGCAAAAAACTCCTAACTAAATCCATGATAGCCAAGATGGAGGGCCCCTCACAAGATTTCAATGCTTTTACTTCTAAGTGAATGGATTATCTTTTTGCCACATGTTAGAAGTTTACATAATTTATCATCAACATTAAAGTAACTTGTAAAAGAATTAAAATTTAAGGGGATAATTTTAACAAAATTGAACAAAATCAGGTGTACCAAACTATGAGGCACTAAGCATACCTTCTCAAGAGCTAAAGCAAGCTTTGAAAGATTTGGGTAAATATTTTGTGCATCCAATAGGATCTGCGCAATATCAGATAAAGAACCAATAAGGGGGGGAAATATTTCGAGAAATGACATACGTAAAAACTAATTAAAAAGAAGGCAAATTGATGGTCCACAAAGATTGAAACTATCTATAATCAAAACATACAAACATTCAATCCATGTGCACTGACATCACTGTTTTACATATTTTGTAGATGCACGCCATAATTTTTAATTATGTACAAGGAACAAATGTTGGAGAAATGTGAACAGGCTTGGACTTTTGAGTTGAATTGGAAATTTACTTGGTATCAAAGTTTCTGGAGGATGATCAAAGTGCAATAATTGCCCTCTCTGCTTTTGTTAAGCAAATTCAACTTCAGAGAAGGTATTATGGTAGTAGGGGCTATGTTCTAAATCACCTCAATTCTACAAGCATACAAAGGCATAAGTATACACTCACCATAGCTACCTAAAAGGTGAGATCTACCACCCACCAGATAAGAATCATTTTTAGAGTTGTCAATGGTATATGGTGACAATTGAGAAATAGTGAGAAGCCAAAACAGCAATGACATCAAGGCAGATGCATGGCAGCTGCCGGGAGCATGCACAACACCCTAAAAGAATATAAAAATTTTATATATACACAATGAAAACAGGGAAAAAGAACTACGAAATACTCAAACTGAGGAAATTTTTAAACAAATGATGTCATCATTTAACTAAAAGCAGTACCAATGTCCAATCAATACCCACTTTGTATGCTCCAATAGTTATTCAATAGAAACGGCTTGGTTCCCCAGGCTTGCTCAAGTCTCCATCAAAACCAAATGATGAAGACCTAAGCAAGGGAAACACACTCATATAAACGGCTTGGATAAAATGGTATAGGGAAGGAAGACTGTGAGGAATTGTTATGTAACACCCATGGAAAAGCAGTGTAAATCTTCAATCCATTCCTAAGGAAGACAAACAACGGACTGCTGGTGTCACAGACTCACACAGCTACCTTAAGCCTTAAGAGAGGGATCAATTGGGGGCTAGCATTAGTTTAGTTGACTGTGACCCTCCACTGTTGTTTTGGACTTTGGTTGCCATTTTAATAGTTTCAAAATTCATAAAAACGAGAGGATATAGTTCAAGGTATCAAACTTGGTGCACCAATGTTGGGATCCTACAAAGCTAAAGTGTACTTCACCCTAATGTTTATAGTAGTTGATGGTTCATGTGAATTTTAACTGAATCACTATAACCAACGCTATTCATTAACGTTATGCAATGTCATTCTCGTAATTTAATAATATTAGACTGACAAAAGTATCCTTAATTTCTCAACAAAAATTGCCTGATTTCTATGTCAATGCTCTAATACCTTAGAAATATATTTAGGTTATAACCAAGAAATAATATCAGAGGTTGGAGATGAAATACAACTATGGGATGTATATTGTACCTCGAAGACAAAATGAAGAGTATAAAAGGATATTGCCAAAAAGGCTCGATAATGCAACAGAGCTATCCAGTCTCACAGCATATCACCAAGACTAAATTGAAACAGCCATAGGGAGGCTACCAAGGTGAAGCAGTAGACATGGCTCTCATTTCACAACATATGAAAGCAAAGATCAAAACAAAAGCAAGACACATCAAGCTAGAAAAGGTGCATTTATTAACATTTGCATCCAAGACAAAAAGAAACGATTACTAGCACACATGAATATTACAGCCAGAACATAATACCACACAACACTTACCTAACACAACCTCTGCAATGTGAAGGAGGTGCATTTATTAACATTTGCTTACAAGAAAAAAAACAAATGTTTACTAACACACATGAATGTTACTGCCAGAACATAATACCGCCCAACACTTACCTCACACAACCTCTGCAATGTAAATGGAGGGCCTTCATAAAAGGAGAGAAGAGCTGCAATTGAAAAATGCATTCAGTAAATTTTATGGAAGAAGACATGATTGGTAAATCTATCCAGCACATTAATATATTAAAATACATTCTTTCAAGTTAAAACAACTGATTTAGTCTTCTTGATAAATGCTTTAAAATATTTAGAAAATCCTCTATTAACATGTTTACATAGTGAATAAAAGGAAATGGGGGAATATAAATTGGTAACCATGATGCCCAAAAGACATACTTATGGCTTTCAAGAGCCAGGTTCTCTCCACCTCATCCAAAGAGATAGCTTAATTTCTCCAGCTTCCTTCCCCATGATAAACAACTACCTTAGATGGACAATCTTTCTCCACTCAAAAATTACAGGACAAAATTAATTATGCCCAATTCACTATCAACCTTTTGTTCCATGCCACTTCATTCTTAATTCTATTATCAGACCTCACTAGTTTTCCTTAAAACACTTTTCCATCTACAACATTCTTGGGCCTTCTCTTTCTTCTTACTGTGAACCATGCATCCAACTTCAATAAGTCCATCAGATACCCATCATATACCAACAAATGAAAACAAAATTATTATATCATAATATTACTTGAGAACAAACACTTCAGATACAAGAAACTCATCTTCCCTTTAGTGCCATAACCCTATCAGTAATTTTTAATCCTTCATAGATGTTTTCAAAACAATAACAACAACAACAACAAGCCTTATCCCACTGGCTGGGGTCGACTATATGGATTGTACGACGTTGTCAGCAGATCTGGTTCAAGAACTTCATTGATTGTTCTCTTTGGTCTTCATCTACAAGTCTTCACAAGACTTAAAACTATTTGTTCTATCCTCCTCACTGAAGCCACCAACAACCTTTGTATATTTCTGAACTACCTTAAATAATTTTATACAATTTTCTCTTCATATATGCCACGCCAACTCTTCCTCGTATATTTTCATTATGAATATTATCTTTTCTTGTAAGAAAACACATCCATCTCAACATCCACAACTCTTCTTCCCTAACTTTATATTGTTGTAATCCTTTAAAAGCCCAACATTCACTACCATATAGCATTGCTAGTCTCATAGAAATTTGATAAAACCTCCCTTTAAGCTTATTGGCATAAAATATGGTAAAATACCTTCATCCAATTTGTTTACTAGATCGGAGTAGGACTCTCCTAAAGAAGTATATTGCTGCTCACTTGTCATTTTTGCTTCAGGGTAATCTGACAATATCTATATAGCAGTTATGAGGCAAAAAGTGTCAGGACAACCATGCAATAAAAGTATAATAGTAAAATCCCATTTAACCTATGAAAATATATTATCAATGTCTTTGAGACTTAATACAAAATATATAACGCCTACTTGCTAGCATACCTCCCCATACCTGCTTCAGCTGAATTGATAGCATGCTCTTCAACTTATCCCAGTCATGCCTATTATTTGAAAGTTAGGCGTGAAACAATGAAAAATGACTACATTAGCATTATTAATATAGATCTCGATGGAATCATACTGACTTTATCAATATAAAGGCCTACTAAAGTAAACAAATAGTTTATCTATTATCTCTTCATCATGAAATAGTAGATTCATGAGACTATGTGCTCATACATTGACGTATTGTCATTGAAACCATTTGATCTAAAAATAAGAAAGACCGCAAAGGACTAGTAATTTTGTCCATAGAAACAATAATTTTCTTAGATAAAATAAGAATTACAAAAGAGAAGGATAAGATAGGGTCATAAAAACAGGAGAAGGAAAAAGGAAAAAAGATACAAAATTAAGGAGAACAACAAAGCTCCCTGACTTCAAAGGGAAGCAGGAGAAATGACCCTTTCTGTTAAGTCATTAAGACAACCTTTGTTAGTTGTTTAAGCACCATAAATTATATCATTTTGCCAGGTAAGATTCCCTTTGTTAAGAACACTGATATATAAAGACAGATATTTTCCTTGTGGAAAATATGCTACAAAAACATTTTTGGTTTCTGCTACCGTATGGTTCCTCCACACACCAGAAGAAAGGTTTCTTCAGCCATTTGCAATCATATATTCAGGAAGAATACACACATCTCAGTAGACACATTGCAGAAAAGCCACAAACAAACTGATAATACTATTCAACATACCAGAATCTCCCAGTGAATGCAATAACTTTTAATATGCGTTTAATCTCTTCCCTCGAAATATCATGCTCTGATTCAGCACCTCTACAAAATCTCAAGCATAATCATCAGTCAGAAATGTACATATTCAGTCATACTGTATTAATCATTATTGCACAAAAAAAAAAAAAACGATAAATGAGCTTTTGTTTTATTAAAGATAGGAAATAGTTAAAAGATTAAGAAAATTACAACAGTTAAAATTGTTCAAGTAAAATGTATCTTCAATTTTTTCCCCCTATATTACAAGAATTTATGCAAATCATGGTTAACTTGAACATCCCATTAATGTATCAGTAAGTTGAATCTACTGCCCTAAAATCCATAAGCCCCAAACCTAAATTCTACATCTTTTATCACATTATCCCAAAAAAAAAATACAAAGTGCTAAAGAAAGGCACAACACAGCCTTAGCAGCTTCCGTAGCATGAAAGGAGCTGGCTTGGGTTGGGCGCCAGAAGACATGCCCTTTGCTCAGCATAAGGCGAGCATCTTTGGCACATCACTGATATTGCCAGTAGGTTTTTTCTGAGGGATGACACTGCTGTATTGGCTTGGAGATGATGTTGTTGAGGGTGTAGTAGGTTTAGGTGTTTAATTAATCAGAATGGGGAAGTTTCATATTTAAAATATCATATGACAAGGGAAAATTTTATAATAAAAAATAGGAAAGTCTTAAATTTAAAATATTAAGATAGGAAAGATTCCTGATAAAACTAGGAAAGTCTTAAAGTTAAAATATTAGATAAGATAGGAAAATTTTAGACAAAATATCATAAAAGTTAATAACTTTTAGGGTTTTATAATGTAAATATGAGAAAACAAAGAGACCAAAGAGGGACAACCAATTGTAACATGAACTTGAGTAGAGCACCTTATTGTTTATTAATAATGACATGACTACTACATTTATGAATTTCTATTCATACATCAGAACATTTTTCAGAATATATCTATGTATGCATGTAAGCATGAATATTATTTCAATTTACATTTATCTATAGTTTTAGTCTACATATCATATTTTTCTTCTTATTGTAGCACCTCACTTCACTAGGGTGAGCACCTTTCTAGCACCTCCCTAGGACATTTTACATGATTGACACCTCAAGGATGCCTTTCACCTATAACTACCCTATTCCAAAGAGCCTTCAAGTTTAACCTATAAACCATCATATGCTTCCCCGCCTCTCTCCTTCACAAACAAAACTATTAAAATAGAAGAGTTCTCCAATCCCTCTAGAAAGGACACTCTTTGAAAGAAACTTATTCCCTCTGAGCCCCATGGAGAAGTGGAAGCAACGTATACCTGTGGTTTAAGACACTAGCCACTGTATCATTGTTCTGATGGTCATTATCATTGGAAGAAATAGGTGCAGGCTGCAAATTTTCATTTGACGTCTCCATCAATTACCCTCCACCTACATAAAATGATAGATATATCAGTTTATATAAATTTCAGATTCAAGCAGAATAAATGCTTCTAGTTACCCCAAATTAGATGATGATAATAATAACAGAAAACTTTATGTCGTCAAAACACCCGCCTGCAAACCACTACAGCCTCAGTGGGCCAGAGAGACCCAGCAACTCGTTTTGCCCAAGCCAAAGCATGCATCATCATGCAGGGACGAGGCGCCACCTTTTTGGGGGTTATGTCATCCAGTAATTTCAGCCAAAAAAAAATTTAGTAACTTTTACTTCACATGCTTAGCCAATGAAAATCCAATTATAAGGGTTACTTCATTCAATTATACATATCTGAACTTAAATTACACAAGAAAACTCCAAAAGACCTTCAATTTAACCCAAAATGTATAACTTGATTCTTCCATAAAGCTGGAATTTCATTTAAAAAGTGAGGTAAGAATCAGAAGGTCTCAGAGGCGGAACAAGTTGCTCCATTACGCATGGACTGACAGGAGGTGAGTGAGTGTAATTGATTTTTTGGTGAATGGCCCATTTGTTACAGTTTTACAGAATCCATCGGTGCATCCTCTTGCAAGCAAACAATTAAGAATTAAGAAATTGTTTGAACCACTTGACGAATTTGAGTAACATGTTGGAAAGCTAAATATCGTTCACAAGATGGCAGCAATTAGGCCTCTAAAACGCCTCCTTCCCTGCCTTGCCTCCTACAATTTGAATTCACCACCCCATTTCGGAACAAACGCAAAAACCTCCACCTTGCATCACCATAAATAGGAACCGTTCTCAATGAAAACACAAGGCCAAAACACAGATGAAAAAATCGCAGCCTTCCTTTCTCTTATAAATCCCCACTAAATTGGACCAACATTCAACTAACGAGAGGGGAAAAGGAAATAAATTTGAGCTCAAAAATTGTGGACGAAAGAAACCGCCAAAAAATCCCAAAACATTTGAACCATGAAATCCACTCACCTCGGCCGGTAAGAGAATCTGGCCGGCGGCTGAACGAGCGGTGGTGGCCAGTGGTTGTGGGTCGAGGCTCAAGGGCTCGATAATCGATTTATGTTCCTTGGGCTTTCGGAGAGTGGAGTGACTAGCGATCAGTTCAGGGAAAAAATGACTCGTTATTTTTATTGCACAAGTAAACATTTAGGGGGAAAAACATGAGAGAGGATAAAAAAGTTGGGGACCCCAAATCAAATTACCGGTCAAATGTAATTAATTTATAAATATTAAAAAAATTGAAGAAAAAATATGAGTATTAAGATTTTTTTTATACAGTATTAAGAAAATTAGTAAAAAAATTTTATCAAATGCATGGTAAACTATCCTATTGATAAAAATTCTCATTTAACATATGCAATCAATAGAAATAGTTTTTAAAAAATTATAAATTTGAGAAATAAAATAAATTAAAATCTTATATTTAGAATCAAAGATAACCCCTAGACTAACTCCTATATTTAGGATTGAAGAGATTAATTCATATAAGTTAAAATCATTGTTATTAAACCCGGATCGAGCGGTCAGGCCTGGAAACAGGCAAACCGACCAGGTTCGGGGTTTTTTTTTATTTTTTTAAACGACTTTTTTATTTTTTATTTTTTAGAATTTCTTATTAATAAGTCTAAAATATTCAATTCTTGTTTGACCCTGATTTAACTCTGGTCTAATTCACTGACCCTTGACCCAGTATCCCGATCGGTTCAGTGACTAGAAATTCTTTTATATTTTTAAAAACACTATAAATTAGTTATAATATATTCTAACAGACTTTCAATTAATTCTTTGAATATTTTTATCATAATTATTCAACAACATGTATAACAAGGGTAATGTTAAAAAATGGTAATTTTACCAATAAAGTTTTTTCCAAGAAGCATCTAACTCAGATAAATTTTGGAATGGGCAAAAATACCAACAAATAAATTAAAATTGTGCAGATTCACCAAGACTGTTAAATTTTATCATCCGTTAAGTTTTACTTCAAATTGACCTTGGTGAATTTAACGGGTGTTTGATGAAATTTAACGGTTTTGGTGAATGTGCACCATTTTAAATTATTTGTTAGTATTTTTATCCCTTCCAAAACGTATTTGTACTAGACGCTTCTCAAAAAAAACTTTATTGATTAAATTCCACCTTGACCCTTAAAAAATATTAATTACTTCATAAATTTTCAAAATCATTTACAAAAATAATACATGAAAAGTTTAATTCTCACTAACAAATTTTTTTTCCATATAATAAGGTACAGGTCATGTTGTGTTGGAGAACACACTGATTAATTTGGTCAAAATTAACATTTGACTTTTGCAAATTCTTACTGATAAAGGGAGGAGAATCAAATATCTTCAAATTAATATCTATATCACTAGCATAGTAAACTAACCATTTTTTTTTCATATACGTAAACTAACCAATTCATATAGGATGCATTTGTGTATATTCAATTTCATATAACTACAAAATAAAGAATAGAGTCGCCCACACTATGTGCCCTTTGAACATTGTATGCAGCCATTCAGTTTCTAATTGTGTTTTTCAATCTTTGAATGCAATGATTTAATGCTTATCATGGGAATTCACACTGATGCCAAAAAAAGTACATTTTAGTACGCTAATTTTCATTTATTCCAATGAAAAGTGACATATAAAAAAAGGGAAAACCCCAACTAAATTTAGTTTAAATATTAAAATTTAAATTTAAGCATATACTTTTAACAAATTTTTAATTAGACCAAGAGACCTTATTAGAAATTTCTAAAAGTTATTAAAAATCATAATGTCCCTCTAATTAAAAAAAAATGAGTGTAGGTATATGCCTTATTTCGGTGTTGATCATTTTAACCATTGAGTCAGATTCTCCACTTACTTTAAGATTAATTATTTGAAAATAAAACAAACAAATATGAAGTCTATATATAATATAATATTATTTTTTAAAACATGTACTATTTATTTGTATATAAAATTATTTAAGTTTATCTATATGTACATTCTTATCACAACAGATATTTTTTGAATTACTTCATTAATTGTTGTATTAATTTTACAAATTCATCCCTATTATATTTTATAGGGTGGGGAACATCGATGAAGCAGCCATGAAAACAAGAAACAACCTCTTCAATATTCTGTGGATTTGACCCATAGCAATGAAAGCCGAAGTTGTGAGTGAAAACACGACGCGGACCAGTTATACTAATTTGATTCATTCAGAAATTCAGAGATTTCAACGCTAGTTGGGAGTTCCATCGGGAGAAAAAAAAAAAAAAGAATCTGCCATCAATTTTTCTTTTTAACTATAAAGGGGTACCATGGTTTTTTAATAATATTAAAAAATTCTTAATAAGATCTATTGGCCTGATGAAAAATTTATTAAAAATATAATTTAGACATTAATATTTTAATTAGATTTAATTAGAATTTAACGTCACTGCTGATTTAAGAAAACTTATAAAAGGAGAGTTAAGAAAGAAATCTGGTGGCCCGATCAACTATACTAAGGTTCCAGAAAATATGGAGCCACTCCAGTGTGATGGGTTGGCTACTTGGACAGGGTATGGAGAGCCACTTTTTGGGGAATACAATGTATTGGGTTGGCTGGAAATGGATTCCAGGGCTTATTTTGAGATCTTAGTATGGTGAGGAGAGTCTCTAGCCTCTAGAAAATCAGAGAAGTTCCTCATGTTTATGTGTGTCCTAGTTCTGGAGTTGAGTTTGAAGAGTCACTTTTTGGAGAATATAATGTATTGGGTTAGTTAGAAATAGGTTTCAGGACTTATTTTGAGATCTGAGTGTGGTGAGGATAGTCTCTAACCTCTCGAAAACCAGAGAAGTTCTTCTTGTTTATGTGTGTCCTGATTCTTGAGTTGAGTATGGAGAGCCACTTTTTTGGGAATATAATATATTGGGTTAGCTGATAATAGGTTTCAGAACTTATTTTTGAGATCTGAGTGTGGTGAGGAGAGTCTCTGGTCTCTTGAAAACCAGAAAAGTTCTTTTTGTTTGTGTGTCCTTCGTTCGTGAGTTGAGTATTATATATTTTTTTTGGATTATCTTTTGTTGTTAAGGGGAATAGGGCTTTATCCAAAATCACTATGATCTTCTGCTGTAACTCTGATTCTAGAGCTTGAGTACTAATTTCAAAGCCTAAGAATTTCCACTTCTTTATTATTGTTGTACTTTCTGGAGCTGTTTGGTGACTGTTTAATTAAGGCAAGGTTATAACAGAATTCTCCTTAGAAAAAAAGTTTTAAAAATTTTTTTGCCAACATCAGCAAATTTGTAAATATATATTTAAAGTGGTTAAACTTATAAAATTGATTTTATAAGAACTGACATCGTAGTTGTGAATGAAACCAACATAGATATAGTTGAAAGGACACAAGGGATGGTTTTTATGGAGAAACGTGCAAGACTGTTTTGTTTTGGAGCGCTTGATCCATATGGGTAGGGAGAGCCGTTGTGTTTGGTAAAAACTTTAGGCAATTCAGATAGATCATAATGAAAATACCGTATCATTTATTTTGTTCATAATGATCTACTAGACACTTTGGAGATAGGGAAATATCAACTCCCACCATGACGATTTAGGGCTATAACAGCTAAGAAATATAAACTACAAAATGTATGATATAGATTTTTTAAGATTCAAAAGAAGTGTCCACTAAGGAAGCTTGAAATGCAACCCAAATGACATAATGAAGATGAAATTTGCGGCCAAACTATGTAGTCTTGAACTAAGGACACCCAATTAAAAAGGAGTAAAGGAAAAGAAATGAATATAAGGAAGAAACGAAAGATTTCCTTCCCATTCTTCTCATCCTTGCAATTCCTCTTCATGGTAATAATGGCTGACCCTTGCTCGCTGTCATTCGGTTCTCTGGCAGTTCCTGCAACGCAGTTCTTTTCCTCTCCACTTCCTGCACATTGATAAATGCGAGTGAATTAGATTGTTAATACGAATATAGTCACTTAAAATGTTACTGACAATAAAAATTGCAAGTGAAAAAAGAAATTCAGCCTCACCTTAACAACAGAATTACTATTCTTCTCGTTATTGGTTTTATTATCTAATGATAAGTTCTTCAGCATCTTCTTGAGCTGCCTGATGCTTTTACTGGTCAGATCATCATTGATCTGGTTTTCCTTCCGCTTATCTCCCCCCTCATCACACATCTTTGTAATTGTAACCGATTTAACTTCCACTGCTGCATTATTTTTTGGTGCTGACTGATCTTGATAAGCAAACTGAATTGGGATATCAGTGGTCTTTTGTTCAGAACTTATTGGAGCAGAAGTCACAGTTGGAACATCAGCATTTTCCTCAGAGTCTTCTTCATTGCCGATTTGAACATCAGTAGTTTCAGATTCTGCTTCAGCTTCATTTCTAACCAATAAAGATTGAACATCTGCAGTTTCAGATTCTGCTTTAGCTTCATTTGTAACCAATGGAGATTGAGAATCTGCTACAATTTGGACATTTGTAGTTTCAGATTCTGCTTCAGCTTCATTTCTAACCAATGAAGATTGAACATCAGATTCTGCTGTAGTTTCATTTGTAACCAATGGAGATTGAGAATCTGCTACACTTTGGACATTTGTAGTTTCAGGTTCTGCTTCAGCTTCATTTCTAACCAATGAAGATTGAACATCTGTAGTTACAGATCCTTCTTTATCTTCATTTGTAATCAATGGAGATTGAGAATCTGCTACACCTTGGGCATTCATATTTCCTTCTGAAGATAGAGAATCGGCTAAAATTTGGACATTTGTATTTCCTTTTTCTGATGATGGTTCATTGCAGACCTCCATAACAGCAGAATCGGCTAAAATTTGGACATTTGTATTTCCTTTTTCTGATGATGGTTCATTGCAGACCTCCATAACAGCATCCTTCTCTACATGCTCCTTGGATTCTTCAATGTCTGATGAGGTTTTAAATCCCAATTCTTCAGCTTCAACTACTTCTTTCTCATCAAAGAACATCTCTTCAGAATTCTGAATGTCACAGGCAGTTTCAACTGCTTTGCTCTCAGCAGGAAACATTTCCTCAGAATTCTGATTGTCACAAGCATTTTCAATTGCTATGCTCTCAGCTGAGATCATTTCTACCTGAATGTCAATTGTCTCATTCTTTTTTTCAACAACCATCATAGAAGCATCAACCTCATCATCAACTTTAGAAACATGTATTTCTGCTAAGTCACCATCCATTTCAACTACTGATTCGTTCTCAGCATGAGAAGAAAGCATCAGTGCTGAGTTCTGAATATCATTTCCCATATCTGAAAAATCACAAGAATTATCAGTTTGACATATAATCCCAGTTTCTGCAGAGAGCAGCATCACATCACGTCTATTGAAGAACATACCAATGAAATAACAAGATCATTGTACAAAAGAATTTAATGCAAAAGGAATCATTCAACCAATGGGAAAACACACCTGATTTATTAATAGCATCATTCACTTCCATGACATTTGACTTGGTTAATTCAATATCTGATTCAGAACTATTGCTCATATCCTGCAATGGAGATCCTGATTTGTTGATTTCCATGGGACTCTCTTGTTGTTCGTTTGACTTGGTTAATTCAATGTCTGATTCAGAACTATTGTTCATATCCTGCAATGGAGATCCTGATTTGTTGATTTCCATGGGACTCTCTTGTGGTTCGGCCTGCTGATTAGCTCCTGTGTCACTTGCCTCCTCCGAAACTAATGGCATTTCTGAATTGGAATCGTTTGATTGGCATTCAAATTCAGTTTTCTTTTCTGAAGAGATAAGTTCCAATTCATCAGTTTCCTCAATAACCTCAATTGACATAGTCTGTGAATTAGCTCCTGCATCATAAACTAACCTAATTTAGGACACCAACAAAACAACAAAGGTCCCAAAAAGAAATCAATAAGAAACAAAAGATGTGCTGCTCAGACATACCCTCCACAGCATCTTCCGATTCTTCAATCTTCAGAGGAAGATCAGTCACTTCTTCAGAGATCTCATCATACTTCACTGATTCTGTTTCAACAGCGTCCACAAAACTTACCTTAGACAAGTTCTTTGCTGAAGAGGTAAGCTCCGATCCATCAATCTTCTCTATAACTTCAGTTGATATTGCTAGAGAGCTAGCCCCTGCATCACACTCTGCTAGTTTAGGACCCGAAAAGTAAAATACAAGATGTCAACAACAAAAGATTTGAGGCTTTTGAGAACAAATACATTGGACCTACCATTTTCAGTGTCTTCCGAGCCTTCGATTTGCTGAGAAACACTTGACAATTCTTCAGAAATGGTATCAACGTTAACCGATCCTGTTTCTTCCTTGTCCATTAAGTTCATCTTAGACAAGCCCTTATCCAACAACCTCACTGACCTCCTGGTATTGTAAGCCGAAGTAGTCTTCACCCTACTATTTGAAGCTCCAGGAGTGTTAGGCACCTGATCAGTTGGCTTTTCATCTTCCTTCTTTCTGCGTGTGGACGCTGCTGGAGCTCTTCTCCTGGTTGTTGGCGCAGTAGGAGTCACAGGAACATTAAGATCTTTGTTCTCTTGATCGATTTCTTCATCATTTTTTGCTCTTGTCCCACGTCGAAGCCTAGTAGAGACCTTGCAGCTTTCAGGTTCTTCCATAACTGGTTTTCTGCGAGTGGACGTCCGGCAAGCTGGGGTTCCAGCTTCCTTCTCATCGGGAAACTTCTGGCCATCAGTGTCTACGGGATTCAAAAATTCTTCTATCCCTTCAACCTGACATATTCAATTGAAAATTTCAAAATCCATTGTTAAAATCAGAAGAACAATGAGGAAAAACCTTAATTACAGATTGAGCTGGTTTCTTAATGCACCAATACAGTTACAGACGATGAAAAAATTTGAAAGACTTTCTATTCTCTGTTTTCCAATTAGACAAGGCAAGTTGCTCACAGACTTTTCCAAAACGCGGTAGAAAAGAAAATCGAAGTGCAGGATATTGCCTGATTGCTGACATACACGCACATAATATCACGAATATAAGAAAACATCGAAGGGCTTATAAGAATGCAATACAGCCTAATGAAAAAGATCAGTTTCAACAACGAAGAAAAATATCATTGCTTGATATTAATCAAAACGCTTAAAAATGGAATCAAAGATTACCCAATCCAAAATCTATTTCAATTTCACTGTCTCAAAACTCCCAACAAACCGTATTACATCCAATCACGAAAGTCAGAAACAAGTTATATATTGCAGAAGAAAGTAAGAAAGAAGAAAAACACGTTACTTGCTCCAGAGCAGCAAGAGAATCGGCCATCGCAACATTAGTCATGTTTGCTGGGATTTTGTTCTTCTTGCTCAGAGCTTGGAGCTGCTTCCTTGAGAGGGTGTGGAAGTCCATGATTAAGGTTTCTCAATTGAATCAAAACAAGATGTTTTGTTTTGGGAACTGAGAATGGAGAAATGCGTAGGTGTGTCTGAATCCAAATGCAGATCGGCGAGGGAAATGCAGATAGGCGATGCTATATGTACAGTTGTTCGGGAGAGAGACGTTGGAGAACCCTAGTAATTATGACCGTTGGAGCGTAATTTGAAATTTGAATTTATCGGTTCAATTTCTGGTTCTTTAGTTTAGTCGGATAAGATAAGGTAAAGAGAGCAGTCAGAGCACTGAGCAGATTGAGTTGCCCTAAAGAGATTCAGGTTTTTTCTTTTTACATCGAAAGATATTAAGTTTGAATTATCTCTTGAGTTTATTCTTTTAATATCAATATTCTGCCACTTATAAAAAGAAAGAAAACGTCAATATATAAATATATTATTATGTTGGCAAAAAAAAAAATTATTACATTAAAATTTAAAATTAACTTTAAAATTCTAGATAAATACCACTTAAACTTTAAAATTCTAAATCAATAATTTTCTAAAAACCTAAGTTATCAATTGCTATATTTTTTTTTTGTCAATTTCATTACTCTTATTATCAATAGAACGAGTTTGAGATTTTCTAGTTCAAATGATATTTAAGTGTTTTTTTTCCTAAACTAAAAGCATCTCTTAATGTGTTTGATTGATTTTATTGTTATTTTTATTTGAAATCAATTTTAAATATGATTATGTTATTATAAAAAAAACAAGAGGGTTAAAGTACACATTTGGTTATTTAAATTTACTAGCATATTTGAATAGTCTCCATAAGTGCTTTTTAATCGTAATTTACGGAATACGATGTAGCTTTTACGGTCTACGAGGTAAATATGTGAAAAAGATTTATCTCGATTTACGTAAATCGGGCTTATACATAAGCCCGATTCAAACCAAACAAGCCTGTACGTCAAATTTCAACTTAGTCTCTTAAGTTAGTAAAGTGCATTTTTGGTCCCTTAATTTTAACTTTGTTAGACTAAGCAAATTTTAATTGTGATTATACAAATAAATGTTGAAAAAATATGTTTAAATTTTAAAATATAAAAGTGATGAGATTAAAGAATTAAATTTTAAGCACGTTTTGTCTGTATTTAACTATATGGTCATCATTTGAATTTGCTGAGCTACCATTTTTTCGTTAAGTGAGACTAATAATGTTAAGATAATAAGATTAGTAACTAAAAATAATGTACCAAAAAATACTAAAAATACAATTTACAAATACAAAGGATTAAACTGAGACTTATGTGAATTAGATGATCAAATCATCAAACATATACCTTAACTAAAACCAAAGAGTGAATTTTTGTTAGGTTTTTAACGTTTGGTTAATATCATGTTTTTTTTAATAGAGTAAGTTAAATAATTAAAATCGTAGTATGTGTGTGTGTGTGTGTGTATATATAATAAAATTTCAAAAGAAAAATCTCATGCCAAAATGACTTGCGATTTTTTTTTTTTTTTGGGTGAAAACTTGTGATTTTGTCTTTAAATGAGATACAAACACATTTTCCCATTGATGTATTGTTTTATTTTTTGAGTCAAACATTAATATGTGCTGCTGGAGTGAGTCTGGTTTAAAAAATATATAAAAAATTAATTAAATATAATCTCTTTCTTTACCATTATCGTGTAACAGGTAATAGTGGGATTTATGTTATTTCTAAATATAAAATATCAATTCATTATGGCTTTTGAATTTATAAATTTTTTTCTAAACTCTTTCTATTTTTTTTTATACTTTTCGGATCCTTAATATAAGATATATTAAGAGGAGTTGATATTGGTCCTAAATATAATATATATTTTTCATATTTATCAATATTTTCCTAATTTATCCTTATTAATACTCCATCAATCATAATCAATGAGGAAAGGGAAGCAGAGAATTAAGAAAGATGACTAAGATGTTTTAAAAAATACATATTATATTAACTAATTTCTTTAATCTAATCAAATTAGGTAAATACGTCTTATATTAAGAATTGGAGGGAGTAGTAAAACTCTTCCTATTTATTACACTTATATTAAGAGGGTTTTTTTTATCAATGAAATAACAGCAAATGTAAAATGGTACTACACAAAAAAAAAAATACATATTTTTTTTTATAAATAACTAACTCAACTAATTTTTAATATTTATTATAAATTCATTGTTAAGTCAATAAAATGAACACACATTTTTATTTTTAGGAAAATAGTTCCTTTCATTTGATTGTAACTCAATCATTAAATCTTAACTTGAGTCAATCAATTTCTGTAGTTTTTACCTGGCTGAAACCTAGTCTTAAGGCTTTAACTCGAGACAACCTAGCTTCCATAAATTATAAAGTTACAAATTAGGGGATAAGAATATCAAATTCAAACCACTACAAATAAATAAATTGTTTATTTTCTTTCATAAATAGATGACTCTCACTTGCAAATTAGTGGTTGGGAGGTCGAAAATCAAGGAATAAAAGTATCAAACCATTGAAAATATCTTTGATCCTTCTCAAATCTTTTGATCCTAATATGAAATTAATTTCATATTTAGGTCCTCAAAATGTCATTCTCCTTAAAAAATTTGTGCGAGGGAGAGTATTATTGCTTCCACACTTCAAAAAGAAAATATTTTAGCCTACAATTCTAAAATAACATAAAAAATTAAAATAAAATTGTATAAGCACCTCTCATTAATTCTTGCTTCCTTCCCAGTGGATTGGCAAAAACAAATGAACTCAAGGTTGAAACCGAACAACTTTAGAATTTCAACAAATTCTAACCATATCTTCTATCATTAATGCATAAAGATTCAACATATTTTGACTTCTCTGAAACATCAAATTCCAAAAACAAAACAATCATAATCCCCTAACTAAGCTGTCTTTTCTCATGTATATGAACATACATGTACAAATCCTACCTGCAAATACACCAAAATATTGACTGAAGCATCTTCCAACCTTCACTTTCACAAATTCATCCATGGAAACTGCTGTGCAAAATGTCATCCACCGATGCGTATCGCTCTTAGGTCCAGAGATATTTACTGATCAAGTGAACTGTCTTCTAATGTATGTGTCTTCATGTACGAATACTGGTTCTTGACTGGTCTGGGTTGGTGGGAACTGTGGTTGTCCCATGGCTATTCCTCCTTGATTTGGCACTGACGTACCATCGACAGCATTCTTTCCTGCACTTAGGGTGATGTAATAGACAATTCCAAATGCTGCACTTGCAAGGGACAGGATCGAACCTCCAGCGAAAACTCCAGGTTTCACCACATAGCAGTAGTAGTTGTCAAAGTAAATGCTCTGATAACCATGTTGATCATTAAGAGCAGCACCGGTTAGTAGCAGGAGAAACCCAATAACAAACGTGAACCTGTTTCCCATTAAACTACAATGTTAGCTGATCAATATGCTATCTGTATAAAGTGTAAACCTTGTTTAACATACTAGGCTGATAATTCAAGCAGCATAAAATAAACTTCTTAGAAGTTAGACCACTGTTGATCATGTGTGTTTGGTTGGGCGATTGGGAGGCCCCAAAGTGCTTATACACGTAAGTCGAGATAACACTCCTCTCATATACTTATCTCATATACTGTAAATCACAAGTGAAAAGCTGTTTTTGAAGGCTCTAATCGCTAATCCAAACAAGTATAGTTGATGGGAAATAGATGGAATGGAAAGATGAGAGAAAGGGAAAATTAACGAATTGGATGTGAAATGACACCCATATCCCTTTCTTACAAGAAAATGACAAGTACTGTAAAATAATAATGTTTTCCTCTCCTTATCTTTTCTCTTTCCCTCGTACCAAACAAGGCCTTGGAGAAGTACATGGTGAATTTTCAGATATAAAATGAAGCCTGCACAGTTTTTGTCATTGTCATACATGAAATTCATGTCAGCACAGTTCAAGAAGAAACCAACCACAAATATTCAATTCACAAAGCCTTAGCTTTGTACAGAAATCAAAATACATGTTTTACAGGGTTTTTTTTGGCCTGAACATGTTTTACAGGTTTAAGACTTCAATGAGCTTACAAATCTAGAAAGTAAAACAATAAAACAAATTTAGTAATTATGTAAATAAGCTTTGTATCAAATCTTTAGTAATTATGTAAAAGTTCAAAAAAGAAGTTCCAAAACAAAGTCAACAATGAAGAAGTTAATATAAAGCACCAAATCTATGTGAAATCATGCATCATATTTATGTAACCTAACGTAAGAAGAAATACTGCACATGAAAAGGAAAACAACTAGAACAATCTCATTAGTATGAAGTTTTCTTTTTCAATAGAATGTACTAAATTACACTGTGTTTATAAAGTTTTTACATACTAAAAGTACAAGCATGTCTAGATAAGACTGATACTCATTATGAAAATTCACTAGTAGTCATGTATTATGTATACCTTAATATTATCAATACGTTATAATGATTTATTAAAACACAACAATGTGTTGACTACCAATAGCCAGATTGTGGTATGTTAATATTTGGTAGTTATTGGGTCACATATTACAATAAAACTACTCATTGGCTTCCCTAAATGGATTACAAAGAGTTAAAAAGGTCCTTTATATGACATCCAAAACCCTTTAAGTTTGGATGATGTCTTAATCTGTGACCTGGCATGCTGGAATGGGTCGTATTGCAGTTGAATAAAGGGTGCATAGTGTGTTTCTGCCTTAGGAGGGTGGATAGAATAGCTAATTTTTTCTCATCATTTGCTATTTCTCTTCAATTAGCTTGCAGTTTCAGGTTCCGAATACAGTTAATCACAACCCAAAACTAACTCTCACTAGCACAGGCTTAAACAAGATGTACCACTTTCAATCACATCACAACATGCACACCCTTATAAGCAGAAGAACACAAACTAACAGCCAAAATTCATGCAAAAGCATATAACTAGATAAACAACAGTTACTAACTATCAGGATGATACTTCTCTACCATGGTCCCTTCGCAAAATTCTACCTGATTTCCTAGTTTCCCCTTTAATTATCCCTCTCCTAAATTTTTCATCATAACTTCAGTTTTCCTCCTGTGTTTCTCTGTATTTTTCAGCCATATACCTTTGACTTTTTGTCTGACCTTTACTACTTTCTTCTCTAGTAATCTCACCCACCTTCCCTTTTGTTCTGCAGTAGGTTCCTGTTTTCTGGATTATTGATGAGAAAGATAAAACTTAGAAGTCTCTTGAGGTAAAGAGAATTGATTTACTCAAACTAATAATCATAAATCAATCCCTTTTTGCAGTGATCCATCTGAATTTTAAAACATTGATCAAAGGGGCAAAAATCTGAACAAGAATCTATTCTGAAGATACTAAACTATAACTATCTTGCTGAATGTTGAGAAATTTTTTTTACAAAAATGAATTATATAAGGAGCAATGACAAGGAGTATTGAGTTTTCTTTTGCACATTTCACAGAGAAAACGAAAATATTTAACTATCAGCCTATTACTGCCTAGTGTTTGCAACCTTTAAGCCTCGAAAATACTTTATTTTACATCTTTGGAGAAAATATCTCAAGCTCAGATTCCTCTTGGGCGACCTAACTTCGGCACCAAAGGATGCCATATCCAGCTGTCCATGTAGCTTACAACTTAAACAATGATCTAATTGTGAAGAAAATTAGATTATTTGACTGTTTGTTTTAGCTTTTTAGAAGCGATTTTATGGTGTTCAAGATAAGTATATGAAAGGAATTTTGTCTTGACTTGCGGAAAAGTGCTTAAAACAGCACTTTTTTGTGCTTCCCAAACAAGCACTACAATGAACGGAAATTGGCATATTCCTCACAAAAAGTAATAGCATATGGTCCAGCATCTACTTCAAATATATTGTGTTGAAAATAAAGCATTAAAACTCATCCAGATCTGGCAAGATTTTCAGATCTGCCGTGATTCCTTCTTAATGAGGGATAATCACGATTTGGCTGTGATTAAGTTCCTATGTTTTAGCAACAGTCATCTTACTTAATTCCTAGCCTTTGGGTACTTAATGACCGAGATATGTGGACCTTAAATATACTTCTATTCCCTGTTTTTCCTTTTCTGGAAGTGCTCATTCACCCCTATTTAATGTAACTTCTGGTCTCTTTTGTGTACAGGTTGAATCATCTATAAAACTAATATTTCTATGATCTTTGGACTCTGATTCTGTTTCATATTGTATCCCACGAAATGAATTATCCCCATTTATCAGTGCTGCCCACCAATGCAGCCCTGTTCAAAGCTAATTTCTCTTCATAAGAATGAAATTCAATTTCATAATTCTACTTTAAAGCTAAGAAATTGACAACATTAACAGAGTCCATAAGGAATAAGAGGGTAAAAATGATTAACTGAAATGAAAATTACCAAGATAATACAAAGCAAACCAGTGCCAGCCTCCAACTAGAATCAGGGATTTGAGGGCTTCTTCTACAACAAATACACCCAGTTGAAACGTTTATGATGATTTCAGCAATCAAAAGTGACAGAGCTGCAGTTAAACCAAGAGGTAGGGCAGGACTTCGCGGATACTCACATACATCAGGAGGATCAGATGTGACTTGAGAACTCTGCAGAAGTCACGGAACAGTATGTCAATGGTTTTTGTGGATGACGTATAAACAGCAAAGTAGACAAACAATGCTACAGTTAGCAAGTGCAACATTAATAGCCTGCTTGATACAAAGTAAAAAGATTTCACGACAAATATATTACTAGTCCTACCAGTATCATATTTGGGTAAAATCCTACCATCGAACACCATGTCAAATACCACGACTTATTTTCACATTTCAGGACAGGAAAGGAGAGCATACTAAAAGCTGGAAGATAACATGATAAAGGAGAACAGACAAGCATTAAATTTATAGTTAAGGATGGCACTTTAGGTCAGACTTGCAGTGTCCCGACTCGTCACTCCTTGTTTGAATCAGATAAATCAATGTTTGATTTAGTTTGATATTTGTTTGGAGATAAAAGAAAACCTAATTTTTATAGTTCAATTCCAAGGTGACATTAGGGTTCCTGTCCCATATCCATATACAATATACGTTTACAAAACTTCAGTGGTAGGATTCATTCTAAAATTAAATAGTTCGCTTCCAAACTAAAAACCTACCTTGCTACATCGTTGCCATCAACACTGACAGTACAACATATGT
Organism: Albizia julibrissin; assembly: GCA_037074505.1. Lineage (NCBI taxonomy): Eukaryota > Viridiplantae > Streptophyta > Magnoliopsida > Fabales > Fabaceae > Albizia > Albizia julibrissin. Next base: position 17,869,803 of record CM073486.1, on the reverse strand, counting down.
AAGGCAACATGGAATTAAATGCCGTGCTAATCCCTCATGTACTGTTTAGACATAATTTAGACAGTTCATTAATTTTTTCACTAAAACTGCCATTTTTAATTTGAATTTTTCTTAAAAGTCTAGAGATCAGAAAGTCCTCATCCTCACTCTTCATCCCATGAACAATGGATCCATTTCTATTAAAAGAGGCTCTGGTTAATTGCTCAGAACTGAAAAATGATGTTTCAAAACTCCTCAAAAGCACGAAAATATGTACTTTTAAGTTTTCTTCAACCGTTCCAGTAACTACCGGACCCAGCCTCGATGAATAAAACACAACCATAAAACAAAGCAAAAAAGAAAAAGAAAGAATGTACAATAGACAGTCCGAATCAAACCCTTGAAACACAACACAAAGAATCACCTTAATCCGAGTCCCCTCTGCACCAAACCCAGTAGCAGCTGATAATATCCCCAAGAAACCCACAACACCACAAACCACCAGAACTTTCCTCTCCATCTCTGTCTCTCTGTGCGCGCGCGCGCGCGCGTGAGTCAGTGTCTTCTGGGGTTGCGGGGGTGAACTGGCGACGAAGAATAAGAAAGAAAGAAGGGTAAAGTTGATGGAGGCGTACAGGCGGCGAAACGTTAAATGCGAACTGTGAAGTGTGAACGAGTCCTTCTTTATCTTATTATATTCACAAAAAATGGAAAAAGCAGTCAAAGCCCGTATTACTATGGGTGAGTGAGAGAATCAAATTTCGGTTTCAATGGATTGGTTAATTAGTTTAATAATAGTTGGGTCCCACTTTAAAATATGTTAATATAATCTTTAGGCGTAAGGGTCTGATTGGTATGAGGGGATGAGAGGGAAATTGGGGGATTTTAACCCCCTTTTTTGTTTGAATTGTTAAAATTCTTAAGAGGGGAGAAAAATCTTTTTAAAATTTTTCCTCCCCTCCACTCTAAAATTGGGGGAATTTGGAGGGAATGATTAATGTTTAGATATATATTGACTAATATGTCCCACCTATTTTATAATATTCTCACAATACCATTTCCATTTTTTACTCAAAACTATCACACATTTTATAATTATATTTATTTAATTTTTATAATTATAAAATTATAATTTTATGTATTGAATACCATTTATAATTATATATTTATTAAATATGTTATAAAGTTATAAAATGTAAATTAAATGAAATAATGGTAAAATTGTCTATATAAAAATGTTTCTCCTCCCTTCCCCTCCTATACCAAACAAGGTAATGTCAAAATATTCTCTCCCCTCTTTTTTTATCAATTCAAATAAGGTAAAAAAAAAATCCCTCTCAAACCCTCCCCTTCCCTCCTCTCCATCAAGCCAAACATAGCATAAGGGTCTGTTTGGTTTGAGGGGATGGGAGGGGGATGAAGGAGAGGGGAGGGATTTTGGTCATTTTCCCTTGATTGGCAAGATGAAGGGGAGAAGAAATTTTTTAAAACTTTTTTCTCCCTCCCCTCAAAACCCCCCCCCCAAATTTGAGAGATTTGGAGGAGAGGTTAAATTTTTTTTATTGGACAAAAATACCCTTGGCCATTTGTATATGTATGATAAATAAAACCATGTAATATAATTTCGGATATTTATTAGTATAATTATAGTTATATTTATTCAATTTTTATAATTATAAAATTATAATTTTATATTTATAATATATTTTATTAAACATTGTACATAATTTTAAAGAATTAAATAAAAGGGTAAAATTGTCCAAATTAAAATATTTCTCCTCCCAAACTAAACAAGATAACATTAAAATCCCTCCCCTCCCCTTCGTGGAACCAAATAGACCCTAAGTTTGTCTTTATTTTAATTTTAGTCTCTCAAATTTTAAATTATAAGTTTTTGTCATTCAAGTTTCATTTTATTTAAAATATTAGTCATCTTAATTCAATAAAAACACTGATAGGATCAAAACTTATGATTTGAAACATAAAGGATCAAAATCAAAATAAAAACAAATTATGGGTCAATATGATATTAACCCTTTTTTGTAAAAAAAAATTACTTTCTTCGATTTCTTAGCATGAAAGAACTGGATAACTCATTTTGTTGAATTTATTATTTATAATATATGGATGCATTTTTTTCTCATAAAATGCCTTTATTGTGTATTAAAAAAAACTATCTCTTAATTAAAAAAAATACTTTAATAATATCTAAAAAATAAGAATATATTTAGAAAAGTTATAAATATGAGACATCAAGTATCAAAATAAGCTCATCATTTAACTCATATATTTAGGATATGGGAGAGAATAAACTTTTTTTTTTTTTACGAAAGAGTATAAACTTCATGATACATCATATAATTGCAATAAAAAATTCCACTTATAATCTAAAAAGTTATAAAATTGTAAATTGTAGAGGGCAGAGGTTTTAGTTTTACAAATATTAGATCTTAGCTAAAATGCCAAAAAAAGTATAAATGTCTGAATCTAAACCGGTTGTTTAGAAATGAGGAATTTGAAGAAGGTGGGAGGGGAGTGGGGGGAAAATTTTTGTGAGTTTGATTTAAAAATAATTTAGAAAGTAGTGTTGTAAAATTTTAATGAAAATAAAATATAAAATAAAAAAATTAATTAAAATTTTTAATCCCACAAAAATTTTCGCTGTCCTCCTCTCCAAATCCTTGCTATCAAACAAACCTGAAGACTTCTATATTTATATCTGTCGGAATCAATATTTATAATTTATTTTCTTAAGAAAATTTAGAATCTAACAACTACTGTCATATTGAAAAAAAGAGTCTAATGTTATGAAAAATGAAAAAAAAAAAAAAGAAAGGAGTCTCTTATTATTTGATGTGATTCTGTCAGAGATAACATTACTATTTACGCAACCTTGCAAAATATAAACATATAATAAAGGGGAAATTCTAGAAAAATATGTTTAACATAGGGAAAAGAAGTTGGCAAGAAAAGGGGGAAAAGATAATGTAGCGAATTCAATATTACAAATCTAAAGTTAAACTTATAGAAGGAATGTGGGATTTATAAATATTTCTGAATGATAAATCTATCTTTAACAATATTTTAGGATCTCAAGTTGTCAATATGAATTAATTGTGATTTTTAAGTTATTGTTGTCTATATCTAAGTAGTCAGTAAAACCTGATATATGTAGCTTCCAAATATTACTTATAAGATTGTTAGTATTTGGCGATCTCAAGTTGTCAATATGTATAATGAAGTTGTTAATTGTAATATGTAATCAACTTAGGTATAGACAATAATAATTTAAGAATTGCAATTAACAACTTCAATATACATATTGACAACTTGAGCTTCTAAAATAGTATCTGAGCTAGATTGGTCATTTAAAAACATTACCAAATTCTATATTTCTCCCACATATTTGACTTGTGACTTATGATATTTGACTCTTGATTTATCCTTTCCCTATCTGAAATATATTTTTCTGAAATTTTACAATTTCAATAAAATTAAGGATAGGGTAATAACTTGTCATTTTCCCTATTTTTGGAGAGCACTGAAGAATCATGTAATAACTTGTTTCATATGATTAAAAACTTGGAAAAGTTATTTTTTAAATTAGTGGGGTGAGACATAAGTCTCAGTAACCAACTATCTAACTCATTACACATGCTGACATGTGTTCATGAGGTGCCAAGTGGAACATGTAGTATAACAAAATATTAAAGATATGATTGACAAAAGTTCAATATCATAATTTTGTACACAAATCTTATATCAGAAATTATATACCACAATTACGATATATCCAATCTCATATCATAATTCACAGGTGCCTCCCATCAATCCAACTGAATCGCCTTATTGCCGTTGACGAGACCCATGAGCTAAGTTATTGTCCATATTATTGGCCACTCCAAAAGCTCTCCAGTCATATGATTAGAGCTGGGAATCAGGGCCGGCCCTTCAGGTCCTGGGGTAAGAAAAATTATTGCTTTTTCAAGCTCGGCCCGAGAGCATCAGGGCTAGGGCCGGCCCGCAGGGCCAGAAGCCGAAAAATCATTTTTTTAAAAATTTAACTACACATCTATACACATTATGTAATAAGACAAATATAGTTACTAATTCATAATCAAAGGTAAAACATAATGTCAATAAGTAGTTCATAATCTCAAACAAAACATCAGAAGACAAGAAGCTAACCACTTTAAGCATCAATTTAATCTTCACCACTATCATCAATTTCAAGAAAATTGGATTGTGCTTCACTTTGAGTGGTAAGATCCGATTGAGGGGTAAAAATATCAAGGATTTCTTCTCCCATATCATGAATACATTCATAATCTTTATCTGCAACAAATAAATGAATAATAAACCAAAATGATAAATAACTTTATAACAAATATAAAATACAAAAAAATTAGTAAATTACCATCATATGTGAATCCATGCATCCAATTGCGAGTACAAATAAGAGCTTGGACATTAGATGGAAGAATGGAACTTCTATATTTTGTTAGAACACGTGAACCAATATTGAAAGCTGATTCACTTGCTACGTAGTGATTGGAATACTTAGAATATCAGCTGCCATGTTTGAAAGAATCGGAAATCTTTGTTGATTGTTTTTCCACCAGTTCAAGACATCCAATTCTTTCCAATTATTAGGCTTCAATATTGGTTCTTCCAAATAAGTTTCCAACTCAGACTTTGTTCATGGAAGAATGATCCATACTTGCATAAATATCTTGATAGTCCTGCATCATTATAAAAAATTAAAGTAAATACTAGTTGAATACCCAACAATTGCAATTGACACTAAATTTAAAACATACATCAAATGCATCATCAAATGAGGCTACTGAAGCACTTGGAATCTGAGAAGAATGATGAATCATCGATGTTGAAGATCTAGTGATCGATGGACCTTCAACTCCATGAGTTAGAAGAGATGTCCCCACATTGGAATATTCATTGAAAATGAAATTCAGCTTGCCCCTTATATTGGCAACCTTCTCATTGCAAGTCATATGGTCAATCTTTCCATAGAAATATTGTATAATATTGAACTTCCATCGAGGATCAAGAACTACTGCAATTGCAAGAATGACACTATAATTATGTCAATATTTGTCAAACTTCTCTTTCATTTTCATGGACATCTCTTGAATCACCGGGTCAAGACTTGCCATATTGGTAGTAAGCAACATCTCAATTTTCGATATTTGTATAAAATAAGAATTGGAAGTTGGATATGATGACCCATAAATCAACCTTGTAATCTTCTCAAATGGTCTCAAGAAATTGCACATTACCTCTGCACTATTCCACTCATCTTGTGCTAGAACAAACTTGTAGTTTGTATCATCTAAAGCCATCTTTGCAAAAGCACGACGATATTTAAGACCACTTTCAAGCATTGCATAAGTAGAGTTCCATCTAGTGGCCACGTCTAATCGCAAGCCCATTGAAGTGTCAATACCACCAACTTGTTGAACACATTGCTTGAGAAGATTCATCCTTGCCTCAGATGCCTTCACATATTTAATACTTTCTCTAATCTTATGCAAAACAGAACTTGTTACTTTTAAGCCCTCTTGAACTATCAAATTGAGAATATGGGCACAACACCTTACATGGAAAAATTCTCCATTACAAACCAAACTAAAGTTATTTTGCAGGAGTAACCTATCTTTCAATAACTCTTGCAAATTATCATTTGCAGATGCATTGTCTAGAGTAATTGAGAAGATTTTACCATCAATCCCCCATTGTTGCAAGCAATCATAAACTTTCTTAGACATATGATATCCAGAATGTGGTGGCTCCATCCTGCAAAAAGCAAGTATCTTACTATTTAGTGTCCACGAATGATCCACAAAATGAGCCGTGACACATATATATCCTTCAGAAGTCACAGAAGTCCAACAATCAGATGTCAAACATATTCTACCAATATTGTTCTTCAATTTTTGTTTCAAAATATCCCTTTGTTGGTGGAAGAATTTCTGCACATGAGTCGTTATTATTCTTCTACTCATGAGCCTCACATCATGATTCAATGTCCTTAGCAGTTCTTTGACCCATTTATATTCAACGAATGAATAAGGAAGATCATGTTCAATTATGCATAAAGCCATAATGTCCTTAATACGTTGATGGTCAATTTTTCTACATCTCATTTTGCCTTCTCTATCCAACATCATCACCCCAATATCCAGCATTTTTTCTAAACCTTTACAATTCTTAGTATGACGACTTAGATGTGAGGTGCATTTATCCCCACCCCTTGCAAATAAACCCTGACAACCATTACACTGTGCCTTAGGTAACCCATTAACCTCAACCCTACTAAAATACCTCCAAACATCAGAAGTCAAATTTCTAGGCTTCTTAGGCTTTGATTCATCTTCAAGGGAAGATGGCTGACGTTTATCCGTTGTAGCTAATGATTCGTTAGTCCCTTCAGTTTGACGTTGCACTTGTTGTGATGAAGACATTAGGCTACATTACACATGTAATAATTATTCTAATAAGTTTTCTAATTACAAAATTATAGCTAAATCCAACATGTATGCAACAACATATCACATGAATAGAAACAGAAAATACAGCCAAAGTTCTAACACGCAATAAATAATTGTTTCATGTCAGCCCTTTCATGTTTTTAATAGCTGGTAAAAGTTGTTGTTAAATTGGACAAAAATCTTATGTTTTATTGTGTTACAACTTATAGGGAAACCATCAAATTTGCAATAGATAGATAATAAATGGGGACGAGCTTTTGTGTTTTTGCATATAACATGAACCACACTTACTCATTATAATAATCTATTAAAAAAACTGATCCACATGTTCTCCTATTTTCTCTCTTTTAATATACTTAATAAATGGGCCATCAAAAAGATTTAAAGAAACATGTGATGGATAATCCTAACTCCAAATTAATTTTTTTTTGGGTCATGAAAAACATCAGTTGTGTTTGATAGTACCCATTCTAATCCAATAGGCAATAGCATCTGATTCGGATAATTGATAAGTGTATAAAAATATTAGTCAATAGCTCAAGTGTTCAACTATCACAAAAAATGGCAATGGGTGCGTGGAATTTAGGGGGGAAAATTTATTCACAGTGCTGTAAACTGGTAGTGACAAAGACACAGACACAGCACACAGGCTCGCAAACGTAACCAGCAGGGCAGCAACATTGGCATCTCAAAAATAAAACAATTGGAAATTCGATCAAACCTTATTCAAGATTGAAGATCAAAACAGAGTGAGAGACGGCGTTGCTGCTACTGCTGACGGATGGGGATGAGAGTCACTGTTGCGGTTGCCAGCTGAGAACGACAGACTGAAATCAGAAATTCAGAGCTGAGCGAGAGGAGGCATCGAGTTAGATGAAATCAGAAATTGAGAGCTGAGTGAAGGGAGGTACCGAGTCAGATGGGACCGTGGGAGAAGGCATCGAGGGAAGGCCAGCATGAATCAGCCTCTGACGGAAGGCCGGCAACCGTGCTAGTGCCTAGCGACAAGATCTATTCCAGGAGCAGGAGTAGAAAAGAAAAGCGAGTGACCGAAAACTGAATCCAGTTAGAACTCTGTGAGACTGCGACGCAGCCAGAGGAGGGACCGAGGGAGGACTGGAGGAGACTCTTCGAGACTGCGACCGTGCTGCCTTGGGACACGATTGCCGATTAGGGTGGTTTTGTTTGAGATTGAGAGGAATGGCCGAATGGAGGGTTTGGACTTTAGTGCTTCTGGTTCACTCGTTTCAGTCGTTTAGTAGGAGGCACCGACGTAGGCAATCACTCGATTAATATTTAGATTTGGAGTGGGGGGAGATTGCGCGAAAACTGAAGGAAAGGAGGAAGGTGGGCTGGAGTGCTGGACGGGCGACTGCTGGACGCTGGTGCAGTGGTGCTGGAGGCCTAATAATTATTCTGGGCTAGAGCGGTGGAGCCTGGACCCTGGAGTATATTAAAAAAAATAAAAATTTGGCGGGCCTAAAGGGCCGGCCCTTAGCCCTGCAGGGCCGATTTCATTTAAAAGTCCTAATTTTTAGGCCCGGCCCGTGATTTCAAAGGGCTTAAACGGGCCGGCCCGACGGGCTCATCCCGATTTCCCGACTCTACACATGATGAGAATCGGCCAAAATCCATAGAGTATGTTCCTAGACCATGGGTCTTTCCCCTCATTGAACTAGTGGGGTGTCGCAGCCCCTTATTAAACTAGTGGGACAATAGAAAGCCAACCATCATGCAGCAATGGAGGCTATATCACGTGGTAAAATAATTTTTTCTATCTCCACCCAATCCCAATCTAATGATCCCAATATATATCAATAAATAGCTCAATGAGAATTTCTCAAGATTTCTATACTCATATGAGGATATTCAAAATATATAAATATATCTTACAATTTAAACCATAAAGTTCCACAAAGAAAGTTTATAATAAAATACTTCTCAATATTGCTTATTGAAATAATTAATAAATATCAACATATGATTTTCAATCTCATAATCATTTTATAAAATATTCACAAATACACATAATAATTGGAAAGTGGTTACCTCTCGCTGAAACTAATTATTACTACACTGCTCATAATCCAAGAGCTCAAACACACGTCAAAATCAATATATCACAATCAATTTACTATCTGTTAATAACCTTCCAAAACTCCACATAATCAAAATTATAACTTATATGCAAATTTTAATAATAATATATAATAAAAACTAAAAATAACAGTTTGAGGTTTAAATTTTAAAAATGACCGTTTAGTCCTTCAAATATAAAAAATGACAGTTTAATCCTCCGATTTCATAAATGACAGTTTAGTCCTCCAATTTCTTAAATGCTAGTTTAATCCTTTGAATTTCATAAATGACATTTTAATCCTATAAAGTTCAGAGATAACATTTTAGACATATGAATTTTAGAAAAAAAAATTTAGTTCTACAAATTTCAAAACTAACCCAATTAAAATTTCAGTAATATCTTCATTAACTTAAATAAAGTTTGTAACCCACATTTAGTCGGTTGAAAAATATAAAATGGAATTATTTATGGATTTGTTATATAGAAAATTCATTATAAAATCTTATACCAACTAAATAACAAAAATAAACTGATTAAAGTTAACTATTAATTATCATCTATATTATTATAGTCATATACTGACAAAACTCAAACTTGCTCAAAATTCTAATCCTAAAATATTCTCTAATCATTACAAAATTACTATCATAAGAAAGAAAAAATTATTTAGAAAATATTTCATAAAAAAAGTTTTGTAATTAAAAGAGAATTTGAGTACCTTATTGATTCCAAAGAACTAAAAATACTCATATCAGAGCCTCATTAAACACCTTCCTACACAAGGCTTCACGCAGATTTGTTGGGTGAAGTGTGTGAGAACAAGGGGTATTTATAATACCCCCTCTTGACTCCTTTCCATTTTTTTAATATTTATTTCATTTTATTTTATTATAGCCACACCATTTTTTTTCAATAAAAGGCGGCACCTCCCACTTTTTTTTATAATATAATATTATATTACACTATATTAATATTATATTATTAACAATAAAATAAATTTTATTTTTAATTTAATTTTTTTAATATATATATATATATATATATATATATATATATATATATATATATATAACCAAATCCCCCTTTTTTTAAAAAAATTACCTTCTAAAATAATAATAATAAACATATCCTAAAATTAAAATAAGGATGTTACAATGTGCACTCGAGTTTGGGACTCAAGTTCTAGATCAATATGCATTCAAGTTTACTATTGCACTCTCGAGAGTTTGTTCTAGAGAGTTACTCAGAAACCAGCAAAACATAGTGCACTCGAGTTTGTGAATCACACTCGAGTTCTGGTAAGATATGCACTCAAGTCTGCATCTTAACTCTCACAAGTTTTAGTTAGAGATATGGTCAAAATGCTGAAATTGTTAGTAAACACGAGTTTGATTATGAAACTCGAGTTCTGGAGGTAAAGAAACTTGAGTCTAAATTTGCACTTTCATGAGTTCTATCAAGAGAAACAATCAGAATCAGTCAAGAGCTGATGAACTCGAGTTTGAAGTCCAAAACTCGAGTTCTGGTGTCAGTTGCACTCAAGTCTAGAAATGTACTCCCATGAGTTTCTACCAGAAAGTTATGCTGAAAAGTTGAAATAAGGAAGAACTTGAGTTTACAAGGCAAACTCAAGTTCTAGACATTTTTGCACTTAAGTTTGAAAATGCACTCTCGCAAGTTTCTGGTAGAGACAATTTGTGTAATATCCAAAAATTCACTCAAGGGTTAAAGGTTCCAAAAAGGAAAAAAAATTACATGGTGATAAATTTAATTTTTGGAAGAAGGGAAGACTTTGATGATTATGGTCATTTTACTTGGCCAAGATTTAATCATATAATCTAAGTAAGACCCGATGGTAATTTAGTCAATATTGCCTTATACAAGGACAAAAAGGAGATTTAAAATTTGATCTCAAGGATAGATTTGAGAAATAAAAATGAAGGGTCAAGATTTAATCTTAAAAAGTAAAAGAAAAGATAAAAAAAATAATAATAATGTTGGAACATGACAAGATGCCATACAATTCCAAAACACTCAACAACTCCCTATTATCTTGTCCCATGGCTAACTTAACACCACAATCATCTTTTAATCAATCACTCCCTCACCCTTTCATTAGTGTCGTCCAAAGCACAAAATAAAGAAGAGAAAGAACAAACAAAGTGGACATAAGGCAAGACGTCACTACCATTAGTTTTTTTTTCTCCACTTCATATAGATTTGGTGATTCAATTGAAACATCTTTCTCTCTCATTTCATTTCAATTCGGCAAGAGTGAACAAGAGAGAGAGGAAGTGAATTTTTAAGTTTCAATAAGAGGTAAGGACTTCTCTCTTGATTTTCAACCTCTTACTCACTTATCTAGCTCTTGGAGTGTTCATAAACTTTATTCCTCTCATCAAGAAAAATATTTCTATGGTTTTAGTTTGTTGAGAGGAGGTGTTTGAAGCTGTCTAAGGGGTGTGAAATTTGGAGAAGTCAAGTTAGGGTGTTAGAAAAGTCAAGAGGTAAGTATAAGCTTTGATTTGAGCCAAGTATCTTAGATCTTAGCTAAATTTCTATGGAGATGTTATGTTGTCCTATTTTTGTAAAAAGATAACCTTAAGATTTAATGATGTAAGCACATGAAAAATGATGATAAAAGAGGTTTAAGTATAGTAGGAAAGAAGTTAGCTAATTTTGTTAAAGGAAGTTGTAAGAATCACTGTTTTTCTCTTGGAAGTATTTTAACCTTTGATGGTTCATAAAGAATAAATTATTTTTTCTTAAATTTGAGGTTTCCAATGAATTCTACATGAAAAATTGTGTGGAAATACATATAGTTGTGATTTTTGGATGATTGGGTATAAGTTTGGAATTTTTAGAAATTAAGAGGAGATGTTGTTTGGTTAGTTTTTTTAGAATCAGTTTGGCTGTAAAATAAATTTTGTTAGATAAACCTGGTCCAAAAATTATGAAATTTTTCAAAATTAAAATAGACATGATAAGCTTTAAATTTATATATAATATGTGTCAATTGGGTTTGTAAATTGTGATATATGAATTTTTGAAGTTGGATGTTGAATCTGGAACTTTTTCTGGTATAGTTAGGGTTTGACAAAATTTTAGGAATTTTTTCACTGTAATTTTTAGATGGTAATATTTTTCCATGAAAAATATTTAAAGAGGGTTACATAGGATTTTGAACCATTCCATTTGGAGTTCTAGATATTTAGTTATGAATTTTAGAAGTCAGAATATTAAAATGGAAAGATTTTCTGGTAGTATGGGAAAACCTTAAAACTGGGAATGATTTGTGGATAAGTGATAGTTGAACGTATTTTTATCTTAAAATAGACTTAATAAGTGACACATAGAATTTGGAGCCACCTTAATTGAATATTCCTAAGTCAAGATATAAATTTTCAAAGATTATTGAAAATTCTACCAGATTTGGATAATAGTGAAAAATTAAGAAGTAAGGGTATTTTTGTAATAATTGGGACTCTGAAAATCTAATTAAATACTTAGATTTGGTATTAGCTTATTAAATACCCATTGGGCCTAATGTATTAACTAAATGATAACCTACCAAAATGTCTTGAAATACTAAATATTTGGAACAAGTAATAATTCGCCGTCCTTGAATAATAAATTATAGGATTTGACATTTGCTCGAGACGCCAAAGAGACTAAGAACAAGAACTAAATTTGGAAAGACAGTCATGTAGTACCTTATCTCTTATATCATATGTGATGCTATGTATGTGTACTGTATCATTTGTATATGTGTGGGACAAAAAGTCCATAGGCGGTAAGACCCGTAAGTACAAGTTGCACCGGAAGTTACCCGGAGGCGTCTTGAGCTAGGTAGGCTTGAGACAGAAAGCCCGTGACTGCATCTTGTATGGGGCAGAGGCCTTGGGCAGCCATACTGTAAATCTCAAGCGTTGTGAGTCTATGATAAGGGACTAATTAGGCCCTTTTATTTGTTGCATTCTGTAAGTTGTATTGTTTGATGATTTGTTTTACATGTTTAATATTTTTGTATATTATATGAGTGATCTGTGCACTACTGAGATTCTTTTGAATCTCACCCCCTTTTCAACAAATGACATACAGCAAAGGCGTCCAACTCTAAGGGCAAGAAGGTAATACGAATGGATGAAGAAAAGGCGGATTAATTATGAACTATTTTGTTATCATTTTATTTTGGATGACTGTAAAATATTTATAATTTCTTGAAATAGAGGTAGTAGTACTAGTACTTGCGACATAGACCATATAAGTTGTAATCAGTACGCTAGACTTTTGGTGACGCACTAGTATCCAAAAGCGAGAATTGAACTAAAATCGAAAAACCAACCACTGAAAGCCCATAAGTTAATCACCACTATGCGGGCTATTGATAGATAATGCTCTGTATTTTAAATAAATAATTTTGAAATTGACGAAGATGGATTTTCAAACTAGAATGAGATCTTACATGTTTATCCAAAAAAATTTCGAAAACTCTACACAAATGCAAGATGGAACCCTATATTCAAGTTGAGAATTTAAAATTGTTATGGTCTCATATTTGAAGTTATTATACATTCATACTCATTTAGAGGCTTTAAAAATTAAGGTATTACAATCTGGAGATGTGCTGATAACACTACGCACTTGAGTTTAAGAGGAAGAACTCAAGTTTGCCAGATACAGAAGCAGAGTAAATTACAGGGATCAATTCGAATATAGTTAAATATGATCTAATCATTATGTTTACATTTGTCACCATACTTAAATATTATTTAACATTTATCTCAAGTGTAAAACATGTTATTAAACGTTCGGATCATAGATGTATTAAAAAAGTCAAATATGATGGACATAATCATATAAGCTAGTTGTCACCGAATATGGGTCAACAACCACCACAAGTAACCGACGAACACCATGACAACCTGTCCGAAGATTCAAATATCCTGCTCCACAACGAATACTCAGCAATGATTATCTAATAACTATATAAAGAGTTTTTAAAAACGAACACAATATAGAACAACAAATGCGAAAAAACTTACAATTTACACAAGTCTTTGAATTCATATTCTCTCTATATTCATATTACACTTCAGTGTTCATCATATCTACTCTGTTAAAGATTTTTGTAAACATTTTCATTGGATTCATCATCTCAAGGTAGATGGACCTTGAGAAAGTAGAATTTCCTTACGGGGGAAGCTGTAGAGAGAGTTTCTTAGAAGACTTTCTACTCGTAAAACTTACAATGTGTAAGCAGTAGAAAATGTTACTGCTTGTAAGATTTACAGGGGTGTAAGCAGGAGAAAACGTTGCTTCTCGTAAAACTTGCATAAGTAAGCAGGAGAGAAAGGTCGCTGGAATTGCTTTACTCATAAGACTTGCCATAAGGGGAAGAGAAAATTCTAAGTGTAGAACATTTCTATTTGTAGTCCTTGCGAGGACACTTGTTGTACTGTGTGTTCTAAGAACCAATTAAATCTTAGAGGATTAGTGAAAAGCTTAGGAGATGTTGATCTCTGAGGACTAAATGTAGGCCTGGGATTGAGACCGAACCTGTATAAATCTCTGTATGTAATTTATCTTATCACTACTCTTTCTTCAGTCAATTTCATAAAGCCGTAACAATCGCAGAATTTACCACATCACCCAATTCACCTCGCTCTTGGGTGAAGCTTGTTTCTTACAAAGACAATTTAACCCCACTTCAAATGATAGTGTATTCTGCAAAATTAATACCATAAAAAATAATAATAATATTTTATATGAAAATAACATAAAATAAATGAATAACTATTTTTACTGAGCATGTGGAGGAGTAGTCAAGAATTCATCTGGAAATTGGATGATGGGATTCCAAAAGAAACTGGGCTTTGTAACACTGTCTAATGCAGAATTATTAGCTCTGCTAATAGGCCTTCAATTATGTCGCCAACAAGGTGTGACTAAAATTATTGCATGCATTGATTCTTTAGAGACGTTTAATTTGATCATGAGAGGCGAGGGAATGAATCATCCAATGCTGTTTGAAATTGCTCAAGCCAGAGACTTACTATTCTCAGAGTGGGAGGTTTGAGTTACACTTCACACCAAGAGAAGCCATCAGATGCACAGATTATCTAGCCAAGGAAGCTCACTATATGCAGGAAGAATTTCAACTACTGCCCACGCCTCTTCTTGGGTGTACATATCTGTTAGGTGAGGATCTTCGGCAGTATCCATAGCTGAATACTTTTGTATCCCAGTGATGTAAACATCAAGCTATGACTTGCCAAATGTAATATAAAAAAAAAAAAACTATTTTTACTTGAATTTTGTCTTATCTATATCAAAGGACAGAGATGAAAAAGCGGAATCATTTTTCCTTACTAATATGTTATATTTCTATGCTCTTTGGACTCTGATATTCTATTTCATGTTGTATCCCACAAAATGAATTATCCCCATTCATCTATGCTGCCCACCAATGCAGGCCTCACTCATCAAAGCCAATTTCTCTTCATAAGAATGAAATTCATAATTCTACTTTATAGCTAAAAAATTTGTATCAAGTTTCTTCTTCTTCTTCTTCTTCTTCTTTTTGGTTATGCGCAAGTATTCTCTTATTAGAGTTAATTATATTCGAGATATTACCAAACACTAAATATGGGCATATCTCCCAGTAAGAATTCAAAACTTGATTCGTTAAGGTTGTGAGGAACTAATTCCTTTCATTAGATCCAACCCAGTAGTGACATCAAGCTTATGAAATTAAACATTTTAACCCTGAAAGACATCCAATTCTAATTGTTCAAGAAGGATTGGTAAGACTTGATATATAGATGAATTAGTGTATCAAAGATGCGAAGCTGCCTATATGGCTGTAGGGAGCAAGTTTTACTTACGCATTTCAGCAGTATAGATATGAAAATAATCTTCTATTGATAATTAAACATATTAATCTTTATTTAAAATACAAATAATCAACAAATGCTGATTATTAATGCTTATGTTTACCTGAAATGTTCTTCTTCCTAAGATAATTTTCCCAGAATTTGCCCCACTACTTTTTCTTGGCTTTACACAATATGGTGAGGAGGGAGAATAAACAAGGTCTTTTCTTTCTCGAGCATCAAGTCCAATGACATGTTTTGCAGTTAATAGCATCAGCAGGGTCATTATTTAATTCTTTAGCATTGATTATAGGGAAAATTAATTTTTTATCCTTATATTTTTTACTCCATTGTAACTCAGTCACTACATTTTTTAACACATTGTAATTTAGTTTATATAATTTTGACTCGATTTCAACTAAGTCCATGTTGACTCATTGTAACTCGGTCCTTCTAATGTTAACCATTTTATAATTTAGTCCCTAAACTTTCTTATAGGAACAAAAAATTAATTTTGCCTCTATTCTATCTTGAGGTTACAAGAAAAGTGTCGTGTCTCTTTATGTGGGGGGAAATTATTAAGCATCTACTCCCTCCTATCCTTTTTATAAGCATATTTTTTTCTTTCGGGCTTAATTCTTTTTATAAGCAACTTTCTCCTTGTATTTAAAAATTTAAACTACTTTTTCCTTTTCTATTCCTATTAAATACACATCTTTATATTAATTATCCTTCATTCACCATTAGTTCTCTTTCATTTACTTATTTATAACGCATTTTCTTCATATTTTATATTTATATTTTCTCATATTTGTTACTCATTTTCCCTCCTATACTCTTTTCATAAATAGGGGCATATTTAAAATAAATATGATAGAGTATTTTTGACACATTTAACGTTTTTAACTAACCATCACAGCCAATTCACTTTCCGCAATAAGGATAAAAGTTATTTATAAAAAGGACTAGATGGAGAAATTAAGAAGGCCAAGGGAAAAGAATCACATTTTAAACTGTGTAAACACAAGTGCAACCATACAGCGATAAGTTAAAACTAGTATAAGCACAATATTACTATATCATTCTTGAGTATGATCACATATACATCAACGACCTCCAAAGTGGAACATCAAGACTAGATATATTTACACTGATAGCACCAAAACAGTAGCCGTGGGAGAAAAAGGTGTGGAATGGTTTTATATTTTACTTAAAGGAAATAAAAAGCTAATCCTTCAAATATATTGGACTAATTGGGATGTAAGTCTGTCAGCAGATAAAAATGCATAAAGACGATACTCTTTGGGTCTTTAATATAAGATAATGTTTACTTTGTTTGATTAGATTAAAGAAGTTGGTTAAATTAGTTAATATAAGGTAATGTTTACCCAAGTCATTTTCTTTAATTCCCTCCTTCCCTCTTCTCTTTTATCATAATTGAAAGAACATCAATTAGAGTAAATTAAGAAAACATTGACAAGTATGAAAACTATGTCTTATAGTTAGGATTAAGATCAACTCCTCAACTATGTCTTATATTAAAGACCAGAGGAGTATATTGTAAGGAAAACCAAAATAAGATGTTTGTGAAAGAAGTCAAGGGAGGGTTCAGAAATCTCAAGGCGAGAGCTGATATTATCAGAGAACACAGCATTAGTCATAACTCATGAGAGAGAAATCAACAGCTGTATATCAGCTAAAAATAGTAATACTACAAGATTCTTGTCCTTTACAACATTTACAAAACAATTGTACAATAACAATGTTTAGCATTATCAACAGCGAGGATTGAACTCAGAAAAGACTAGATGCTACCCTTAAATACCTGTAAAGTGATATTTTTTGTGTTGCCAATAACTTTTATTCAAGCCAAAAAGAGTTATACATATGAGTAGCCCAGATTCAGCTGCATATGATATTCCCACAATACTCCCAGCAACCAAAAGA
The DNA here is from genome assembly GCA_037074505.1 of Albizia julibrissin. NCBI lineage: Eukaryota > Viridiplantae > Streptophyta > Magnoliopsida > Fabales > Fabaceae > Albizia > Albizia julibrissin. The sequence continues at coordinate 17,852,410 of CM073486.1, read as the reverse complement.
CTACAAGCTACGAAGTATTTACTGAAACAGGGAAACAGAACACCCACCCCATCCCAAAAAAAAAAAACAACAAAAGAACATAAATAAATAAATAAAAATTAGATCCACCAATATCTACAAGGTGCTTGTCATTAAAAGAGATTATCTCTTTACCACTGCACCCTTGGGTAACTTTTGAAGCATCAATGCTCTTGTTTTGCCATCAGGTTGAAGCCCACTCTCACGCATTTTACTGTAGAACTTATTAGCCAAATCAATATTGCCCCTTAAGCACATCCCTTGAACGGCAGTATTATATAGAGAGACATTTGGTGAGGCCGCCTGCAAAAGGAATAAATAACAGCGAGGTGAGATATTTGAGTCAGATTTAGAACAAAAGGAGATGATTGTGGTGTTGAAAGAAGGTAATTGATATTTTATCCAGCAAACTGGTTTTAGCTGAGCAATAAAAATTACTACTAGTTTGTTTATTTAACCTAGTAGGCCCAAACAACTTATTTCTTAGATATTTGAAAATAGAGTTAATATAATTTTTGGTCAAGTTGCCCTCGTACTAGTTTTGATCGCTCAAGGGGCAAAATAGCCCAAGTTTTCATTAAATTATACGGACCAATGTTTTAAACAAAATAAAACTTATGAGGGCAAACTTTAGAGACCAAAGATTATATTAACTCTTGAAAATATTTTTACCCACATTTAGAATTTCCTCCAGTTCTTTCCAGAGATCTCCCCAGATGCAACATCTAATCAGAGATAGATATGTAAAAACGTCTGGCTTGCACTTCTGATGAACCATATGCTCATACACCTGCAATGCAATATTTGGCTTCCTTGCACGTTCACAAGCTTTAATCACAAGATTATATGATACTGTAACAGCAAACGACCTAGCTTCCATCTGATATAAAATCTGTAAAGCTCTATCCCACAACCCAAGCTTAGAACAAGACACTAAAACAGTGTTGTACACATGTACATTCAACTGACACATTTCGTTCTCTTCAATCTTTTCAAAAAGTTGAAGAGTGCCAAAATGCATGTTAGCCTTGTTAAGGGCACTTAGTAAAGCATTAAATGTATATACATCCGGTTTATGGCCCAACAATTTCATGACGTCATAAGCCTGAAATGCTAGCTTGAGTTTCCCTGCTTTGCCCAGTGTGTTAATTAACGCGTTGCATGCAACTAAGTTTGGATGAAGCCCTTCAGTCACCATTTTCTGAAAAACACCAAGGGCAGCATCCCATTTTCCCTCCTTAGCACATGCACTAATGATAGCATCCATGGTACCAGTTCTTGGTTCAAAGCCATTTTGAACCATCTCAAAATAAGCATCAAGAGCTAGCTCAACCTGACCACACTGTACAAAACTGCTAACCAACAAGTGGTATGTGACTTGATTACCAGCGCACCCTTTTGCCTTCATGCTCCTCCAAATTCTCTCAATTTCAATCCATGCATGAAATTTTCCACATATTGAAATCATGGTGTTGTAGACAACAGCGTCAAAATTTTTCTCATTGTCATATTCACTTCCTGATTCTTTGAAGAATTTAAGGGTTGAATGGAAGCCTTGAGCATTTGCAAGTCCAGTAAGCATCAAGCTATAAGTATGCCCAGTAATTATCTTTCTTCTTCTTGTGACATCAAACACTTTTAAGCAATCATCAAACCGTCCATTTCTCAAAAGGGAAGATATAAGAGAATTACAGGCATGTATAGTAGGACAAAGACCCAACAATTCCATAGACCTGAAATATTCTAGAGCACTTCTTATCTTATTACGTCTGCTAAGAGCCAAAATCCGATTAGATAGCACAGTTTGATCTACTCCCTCTAAAAGATGCACGTCAGGTTCATTAATAAGACCCATATCAATTGAAGCTGTCAAAGGGGTCTTTGTGGGTCCACAATCCTTTTGGTTCTCTTTATTTTCTACTTCTTTACAGGGTGGAAGTACCTTTTCATACATAAAAGATGCATCAACGTCTCCCCCTTGAATATATCCATCTTCTTCTTGATCCACACACAAAAGAATATCAACACTAGGAGCAACATCTTCACCCAATTTTGAGGATTTATCAAATCTCGTTGCTTGATTTGTTGACCCAATTAAGATTGGATTGAGTTGCTGCAACTTTGACTCTGATATCGAAACAATGCCACTATGATTTGCCATTGCATAGTGTCTGTTCGTTTGAGCAACTGACCCAAAGTTAGGGCCATGGGAAAAGGGCCCACTGACCCAGTGCAAACAACTAATAGCCTTGTATAACCAAATTTGAGAGCTCAACATATCAAACACATTTGGTTGGGCGAAAATTTAGCACAGAAATGAAAATCAGCCTCCTTTGCACCTGCTCACAATGTTTGGTTGCTCAAGGGAAGAGAACATTACAGCAGCTAGGGAAGAACGCATCCTTCAAACGGATAAGAGATGTTTCCTGCCACATGTGGGGGAAAGCTGAGTCTAGGAAGGGAGAGGGGGATAAATTTATGGAACAACCAATGAAGAAGCATAAGATATTGATAAAGAGGAATTTGTACCGGATTTTCCCACAAGAAATGGAACAGATTGAAAACTAATTTGCATGGATTGAACTTGAAAATATTTGCATAGATTGATAAAGAGAACTTGAATGTTCTCAGCATTTTCATAGATTGAAAAATTCTTTTCAAAGACACTATTCACTTACATGATGCATTCCCAAATGCATAACTCACTCTTACCTAGCCGATTTTGTATACATTTTCACTCTTTAATCCCCTAATGCCCAAAGTAACACCATCATCATTTTCTTTTACTCTTAATAATCTATAAGATCTAATTAATATAAATCCTTACACTACTTGTAACTATCACTAATTATCATAGTCAACACTCGACAATCAAGCATTGCCCCCTTATCAATTCCATAAACTTCCTTTTTGAACCTTTGCAAACATGTTATATGCATTCCAAAGACTGACATAAGAGCAAGCAAACTTGGTTCATAAATTATAAGTCAAATACTTTTCAGTCAATTCATTGGTATCGTTGACAACTTGATTACTAATAATGATTGTTTCTTATACCATAACCAACAAGTAATCTCTATGACAATCCAATCAACATACAAGAGAACCTCTCATTCTTCTTCCATACCCAAACTTAGCTTCTAAATCCATAAATCACCAACAAACATATGCATGACCAGAATAATCTTTAATTCCTTATCAAGATTTTTCCTAAAGCCAAACAGAGGATAATTCCCTTCTTCTCTATCAATATCTTTCCTAGTCAATAGCTTAAATCACTTAATTCTAACTCCTTCCTACACATTTTTACAAACACCTTGAACACACCCGTTATCAAACAAGTTTATCGAGTATATTAAACTACAACTTCAACTTGCTTAAATTTCCATCATCCCTCCTACACTACGCACAGACCACAGAAACAACACCAGCAAGTTATTGGAGCTCAACGCATTTCCACATGCACACGGCAGTCACATATATATTCAGGAGAAAAGGAAGGAGTTTCAACTTACCCCATAGCATCGCTTAATCGAGCAAAGAAAGCAGAAAAATATGAATGAGATTCCCACAATCAAGCAGAGGAGAAAGAAAAGAGGCTGGTAACAGCACACCCACACCTGACGAGCAGAGCAGAGACAGAGACCAATAAGCAGAACAAAGGGGGAGGTAGCTGTCCCACACGCAAACCCAACGCCAAAATTTTTTTTTTATAAATTTTCAAAATTACGTTTAATCGAAGTTGAGATAAGATATTTCTTGGAATGAGTAAAAAAAAAAAAAAGTCTTGAATTATGAACCATGAAAAAAAAAATGAGTCTTAAAAAAAAGGGAAAATTATAGTAAGGTCCCAAACAAGAAGCTGATAAATTTTGTTGCTGATAAATTGCAAGACAGTAACATATATTAAACCAGTTTCTATCAAAAAGAAAAAAGGACAAAAGTGTTATAACAAAAAGCAATTAGATCTCACAGACACTTCATTCTTGGGGAAAATAAAACCCCTAAGATTAGAAACATGATGTAACAGGCCACACTGGATTTACAAGAGTTAAAGACAGCATGAGTGATCTACTGATCTCTATAGTTGTCATGTTTAAGCCCAAAACAAAGAAGTGTATTATCACATGCCAGTATGCCACCTCAATGAGATTAAATCAGAATTAAATGAAAATATAACCAAAAAAATTATGTCTGTCTAACAATGATGAAGATGACAGAAAGGAACAAATTTATTAAACTAAGAAATGCTTAATATCCTTTTTAGCATGTTTCATAGAAATGAGAATTCATTTTTTTTTTTTTGACAACATTTTGAATAATTAAAAATAAAACCCTTTGTATATATGGACAATCTTTCCCCACACACCTAAATGGAGTTCATGTGAAGCCAAAGCAACCAAATAAATATTAAATTTGATTCCAATACTAATTATTTTGATTTATGATAATAATCTGATGATAATTAAAAAAAAGAAGAAACAAGAGTATTAGACATATATAAGAATCATTAATTCAAGCCTTGATTCATAATTTCATATCTGAAATTGTACCACAAGATCATAAGGACGTACCTCAATGACAATTGTAGCACAAGATATGGCACCAATGTCATAGCCATATAGTAGCCCTCCCAGAGCTGGAAAGAGAAATCTGAAAATTTCAAAACTCAGTTACATATCACTGTAGAAATCAAACATCCACTATCAGCATTCAGCAACTTAATAGGGACACTAAGTCCACACAAAATCTATTTCATGTCGAGGAATACTGGAATAGGCACAAAATAAAGAGATAAATTAAGTCACACAAAATCTATTTCTGTGCAACTCAATAGGGACACTAAATCAACACAAAAGCTATCATAACAATCTTGAAATAATTCTGCTGCAAATTTCCTTGTGGGACATCTAAGACTAAAACCCATTGATTAAAAAACAAATCAAGAACTTCACGGGGTCCTTGGTACTTTGGTAGAATATTTGGCTATCAAAGATTAAAATAATATAGGGCGTACCACTGAGGCTTTGGCGACTGCTGGAACCTGCAAAGGCTGATTCATTCAGTGCTCGGAGAAGTAAAGCAGATCGGAGAAGCAGAGCAGGTCGGACACGACCCAAATCGAAGTTGATCACGAGTCGCTCGGACGCTCGGTGGACGGCTGATGAAGCTGATCGAGACTCGGGAGTTGCTGACGCTGAGACTCAGTCGAGACTCGAACTCGAACTAGGGTCTGGTGCTCTGGTTTGGCCGTTTGGCGTCGACACTCGAGAGCGAGAGAGCACAGGATAGGGAGAGAGAATGAGACCCGAGGTGACAAATGAGAGAAGAACAGATTTGAATTATTATTTTTTTAATAATATGGTAAAAGGGTTAACCCGTAGGTTAATTAGGCTTAATCTGTTTACTAACGGGTCGCTTTTTTCTGGCCCAGACTCATTTAATTTTACGGACTAACAGGCTCAACTTATTAGTAACTGTTCGGGAACTCGGTAGAAAAGTGACTTTTTTTTTAATGGAGCTTTTATAAAAGCTCATTTAAAAAAAAGTCAGGTTGTAAATGTGATTTGTGTTTGGATTAGTGGTGAGAGAAGTGGCTTTTTCTAAGGAACATGTTTGGATTAGCATTTGAAAAGCCCGTTTGGATAAGAAATGACTGAAAAGAGTATGAACCTTATTCAATATTAAGTATATATTGTTTGTATATATATTATTATAATTGATGTTAAAAATATAAATAAAATTTTTTAAAATAAAAAATTTAAATAATTATTGAAAAAAGAAAAATACACTGAAGCACTTAATTTAAAAAAGATACATATATATTTCAATCAGAATCTTATACATTAAGTGAATCATAATTGGATCATCTACCCCTATCAAGTTCGTCTACCCCTAACAAGTTTGTCTATGATCATGTCACGAACATGATTCATGTGTGATGAAGATAAGGATGATTTTTTTCTTAAAAAAACAACATAAGAAAAAAAATTACATTTAATTCCTAAAAGTTAAATTTAACTACAGTTACATCCCAACAAATTTTGACAGATCATAAGTTACAAATATGAATCTTTATTGCAACTAAAACTCTCATGTTTGTAACTCATTTTTAACAAAAAATATTTCATACTTAATACTTATCTTTTTAATATCATTTTTCCTAAAATAAAAAGTGATGCAAATTATAAAATGTGATGAGAATTTGGGACCAAAAGCTATATGTGGTAGCTTTTGAAAAAAACTACTTTTTAAGCTAAAGCCCATTAACATTTAATGGGTTTCTAAATACTAAATTTTTACCCAAATAAGCTTATAGGTCCCAAATGGACTTTTTTTTTATCCCAAATGGGATTCCAAACAGATCTTTAGTCCAATCCAAATTACCACTTCTACCTATAGGAGAGTAAGAGAATCAAATTGCGGTTTCAAAGAATTAGATAACTAGTTTAATAAAATAGGAGGGTTCCAACAAAATTTTAAGAAAGGATTAATATAATCTTTGATTTCTCAAGTTTGCCCTCATTTTTATTTTAATTTCTTGAGTTTTAAATTATAAGTTTTGATCCCTTAAATTTCATTTCGTTTAAAATATTCTCTCTATAACTTAATAAAAATATGAACAATTTTGTCTCTATAAAAATCAAAACATATAATTTGAAACATGAAGAATCAAAACAGAAATGAAAGTAAACCTGAAGGACAAACGTAATATTAACCCTTTAAAAAAAATACTTCTTTCGATTTCTTAACATGGAAGGGCTAGATAAACTCATTTTGTTGAATTTATTATTTATAACATTTAGATGCATTTTTTCCCTATAAAATGCCTTTATTGTGTATTAAAACTACATCTTAATTAAAAAAAATACTTTAATAGTATGTACAGTTAATAAGAGCATATTAAGAAAAGTTATAAATTTGAGACATCAATGATCAAAATAAACTCATCATTTGACTCATATATTTAGGATATGAGAGAGTATAAACTTCTTTTTTTTTTATGGAAAGAGTATAAACTTCATGATACATCATACAATTGCAATAAAAAATTCCGCTTATAATCCAAAAAGTTATTGAATTGTAAATTGTAGAGGGCAGAGGCTTTAATTTTACAAATATTAGATCTTAGCTAAAATGGAGAGAAAGGTATAAATGTCTGAATCCAAACGCGTTGTTTAGTAACGAGGAATTTGGAAGGGAGTAGAGAAAAATTTTATAAGTTAGATTTAAAAAAATTAGAGAAATGGTATTATCAAATTTTAATGAAAAGAAAATATAAGATAAAAAGGTAAGAAAAAAATAATTAAAATATTTTAATATCACAAAAATTTTCTCTCTCCTCCCCTTCAAATCCTTCCTACCAAACAAACCTTAAGACTTCTATATTTATATCTGGCTGAATCAATATTATAATTTATTTTCTTAAGAAAATTTAAAACCTATTGAGAAAAAGAGTATAATGTTATCAAAAAAGGAAAAAAAAAGGTGTCTATTATTATTTAATGTGATTCTGTCAAAGATAAAATTATTATTTACGCAACATATCAAAATATAAAAAGAAAATTAAAATAAAAGATATAGAGAAAATAATATTTATTCTAAAAAGAATAAAAATTGTAATGACCTAAAAAAATCAAACATCATAATATAAATTTAAAATTATTAAATTTCCCCTAATAATTAAAGCTCATACATTATCTCCTTATTCAGAATTAAAAACATAGTTAAATTGAAGCCAAACCCGCCCATCATGTCGCACGACCATATCTCTCTTTTTTTTTTTTTAAATTTTTATTTTTCATCAAATTTCATATTCATATAATCAATATATCATCAAGTTAACCTATTTATATTATCAACATTTATATCAATTAAACCCTTTTTATAAAAATACAAAAGTAAACTCATTTCAAATCTTTTCAGAATATATAATAGGTTATCTGTTTTTTTTTAATTTTGTTAACATTAAATAAATTTTTTATCTCAAATAAATTTCTTCTAAAATAAAAATAAATCATATAAACTTTCTTGGTCTAACATGTATAATAAATTATAAAAGATCTTGAATTTCATTAAAATTATAGAATTTTTATTTTAAATTAATTTTTGTTATTTCAAAAATAAAATTATATTTTTTCCAAAATTAAACAGTGTGTAATATTTTCCATAGATAAGAAAATTATGATTATTGAGAATTTTTTTAATTTAGTAAAATTTAGAATTTTATATTAGTTTTAAAAAAAGAACATGTGAGATAATATAGAAGAGAATTTAGAAGATTTTGTTAAGGGCATTTTAGTAATTTAAATTTTAAATTTTTATATTTGGTCCGTTTAAATCATTATAATTTTTATGACAATTTCCAATAAAAATATTTTACTACAGGTCCTTTACTCTAATTTTTCCAAATATAAACATATAATAAAGGGGAAATTCCAGAAAAATATGTTCAAAATATGGAAAAGATATTGACAAAAAAGGGGGAAAAGATAAAGGGAAAATTGCCAATAAATACTTTTGGGGTAAATTAATTGTCAAATGTTACCATGTCTGCAAGCAATCTTCTGTTATGTGCATAAATCTTTCCTACAAATGTACAAACATCTTCCGTTGTATGTAACATATCTTCCGTCGTATGCAACAGATCTTCTATAGTAGCATTTAACAATTAATTTGTCCCAAAGGTATTTATAAGCAATTCTCCTAAAGATAAATTATAGAGTTTAATATCACAAACTTAAAGGTAAACCTCTGAGAGGAATATGTGATTTACAACTATTTTCAAATGATCAATCTGCCCCTATCAGTATTTGGAAAGCTTAATTTGTCAATATATATTAATTGCTATTCTTATGTTATTATTCTTTATATCTATGTAGCCAGTGAAGTCTGATATGTGTAGCTTTCAAATATTACCTACAAGATTGTTAGTACTTAGGGTGCTCAAATTGTCAATATGCATACTAAAATTGTAATTATTATGCGTAATCAACTTAACTATAGAGAATAATAATTTAAAAATTATAATTAATAGCTTTAATATATATATTGACAACTTGAGCTTCCCAAATATTATCTAGAGACAGATTGATCATTTCAAAACATTTGCAAATTTCATATTTCTCTCACAGATTTGACATGTGACTTATGATGTTGAACTTGATTTATCTCTTTCTTATTTTAAATATATTTTTCTGGAATTTTTCCAGTAATAAATATAATTAGCATGTAATTTCAACAAAATTAAGAATCGCGTAATAATTTGTCATTTTTTTTCTCTATTTTTGGAGAGCACTGAAGAATCACGTAGTAACTTGTTTCAAATGATTAAAAACTTCGACAAGTTATTTTTTTTTCAAAAAAAATGTACAATTTAATTGTCTGACATTTTATATTTTGAGAAGTTAATTTTTTTTTAAATATTGAAAATAGAAATATCATTGCTTTCAAGTTTATACTTTAGAGAGTTTAATTGTAAAAAAATATTTTTAAAAAATTAATAAAATGCAATATTTTTTTGGTTTTTACGGAATAAATCACTTTTCAAATTGTTTAGAAAGTTGTGCATATTTTGAGCACTGAAGAATCACGTAGTAACTTGTTTCAAATGATTAAAAACTTCGACAAGTTAATTCTTTTTTTCAAAAAAAATGTACAATTTAATTGTCTGACATTTTATATTTTGAGAAGTTAATTTTTTTAAATACATATAATACTGATTTTAAATATTGAAAATAGAAATATCATTGCTTTCAAGTTTCTACTTTAGAGCGTTTAATTGTAAAAAAATATTTTTAAAAAATTAATAAAATGCAATATTTTTTTGGTTTTTACGGAATAAATTACTTTTCAAATTGTTTAGAAAGTTGTGCATATTTTGAGCCAGATAGAGACAATTTAACCACACATCAAGTGATATTGTATTCTGCAAAATTAATACTATAAAAAAATAATATTAATATTTTATATGAAAATAACATAAATAAATGAATAACTATTTTTACTTGAATTTTGTTTTATCTATATTGCATTTCTATGCTCTTTGGACTCTGATATTCTATTTCATGTTGTATCCCACAAAATGAATTATCCCCATTCATCCATGCTGCCCACCAATGCAGGCCTCATCAAAGCCAATTTCTCTTCATAAAAATGAAATTCATAATTCTACTTTATAGCTAAAAAATTTGCATCAAGTTTCTCCTTCTTGTTTTCCTCCCTATGGACAAATATCCTTTTATTAGAGGCAATCATGAGGATATTTAGAATAGCAGTTGAAACTTCCAATCATGCTTTTCAATTGTGATTTACGATATACGAAGTAGCTTTTACGGTCTACGAGGTAAATATGTGGAGGAATTTTATCTCGATTTACGTGAATCAGACTTATACATAAACATAAACCCAACCAAACATCCTCCATATTCAAGACATAACCAAACACTAAATGTGAGTGTCTCCCCTTATAAGAATTCAAACCTTAGTGGTAGTAATTATATTTTGACTTAAGCATTTGATTGTTTTTTGTTAGCAGGGTCGCAATGTGAAAGAACTAAAGGGCCATTTAGTAGGGCAATTTGGTAATTATCATTTCAAACTTTTTTACTCCCAAATCCCTCGAAATTCAGAGCCATTTGTCCATTTAGGGGGACTTTTTGGTATTTACAATTTTTGTGCGGAATCTTAATGTAATTTCCGTGGTCCATTTTTGTAATGTCAAGCCACTTTCTCACTTTATATTTTTTTTAATAAAATTTTTTTAAATTAAATAAAGTCCGCCAACAACTTTCTATATTTTCTTAAATTATATTTAGATATGAAAAAAATGAATAAAAAATTTTACTCAAATTTTGACTTGTTTATATCATAGAACAATTTACTAAAGCACATTTGATTTCGCTGAAAATTTTAGATGGGAAAGGGAAAATCAAGTTTTCCCGTTGGCTTTCACGGTAAGTGTTTTGTTTGTATTTTCTAATTGAAAATAGTTTTCCACCGAAACCAAATTTCAGCTGCATAATTAAAAATGGGCTCCCATAAAAAATTGGTGTGAACCACTTTTCCGGCACCTATAAAAATGGGCTAAAAACACAAAAGTCCCTGGATGTAACCGTCGATATAACATAAATATTTAAGACAAAGGGTAAAAATATCATTCGGCCTATTTTTTTATCTCATTTTCTTTAAATTAAACAAAAAAAATTTCTATCAATCTATTTTTTTTCAGTGCAAACAAAATACTTATGTAACAAAATATTTTCCGTTTCTTTCCATTCTATTCCTTTATACGAGTATTCCATTTCTTTTCAACCCTTTCTTTAAACCGTACGGGCTCTAGTTTTTGACCCCTCCCAATAGTATTAGATCGTGCAACTTTAGTTTTTAATCATATTCTCAGTAAATTTATATTTTAATACACACATATATAAAAACAAAAATAGTACTCCATCTGTCACCTTTTTCTTTAAAAAAAATGACAAAGTTTCATCACTTTAAAATAAAAAATTTTACATCCAAATCTACCTGCAAAATTTTTCTAAGCAAAGGGTCCAATTAAGTGCATACAAGCCGTATCCAGTTTACTCTTAACAATTGGTGAGTGTATTTGGTTTCATGTTGGGAACCCAAAATATCAACATTCACCAATAAAAGTGTTGCCAAGGCTTTATAATCTAATGACAAGAAAGCTTTTTTATATTGAGAGGTCGCTTCTCAAACCGTTAGTGTTTACCCTTCTAATTAAAAGAAAAAAAAAAGGGTTTTCTATTTTTGTGTGAATTTTCCATTTGTGCACAGTCCAACTTCAATAACTCAATTTGCAGAATTGCCGTACATATATTTGCTATATTGAATCATTCTTCAACTGTAACATCCAAAATGGAAGTTGTTTTTGAGATGCAAACTCATTGAATGGATCAGAGAGAGGTAGATTTTGGAGGATTGCCCATAAAGGCAGCAGATTGATAGAAGAAAACTTCACTACTGAAGACCATAAACAAGCAAAGCTCCTACTGCTCCTACACCAGCAATCAGTCCAATAATAACTCCAATTGGTGGCAAACCCCCACCAATAGCTTTCCCAGTGTTCGGGTCATACCGAGCAAACCTCTTCTTCGGTGCCTGACACTGGGGGCATACGTACGCCTCCGGCTGCAAAAGATAGAGATACGATGTTATGGATATCATCTGTTGAAAAGGGAAAAATTTGGACAATTAAAACTCATATACCGTGAATGATATCATCTGTCAGGTAGAATGATATTATCAGCACATGATAGACGAGAAAAATGAAAATGCAGCCGCTTAATGGGCAGACTGATTATATAAATACCATAATGAGAAGAAAAGGCAAACCGTCTCCTTGTATGAATGCATGAATGTGTTGGGGAATATAACAGAACAGTGATTAGGGACTTAAGTGCAAATATAGATTAGGGACTTAAGTAGGAAGTTAAATACTTAAGTAGCAATTAGTTAATTAGTCCCTAACTAATCTGAGTAGCCGTTGGGATATGGGGATGTTATGATATTATAAATAGCCTACCCTGTTGTATTTCCGATTATGCAATCAGATTAGTCAGTATTGTTTCAGGTGTTATTCAAACAGTTTCTCTTCTCCCTCTGCTCTGTTTCTCTTCTGTTCTCTTCTGTTTCTCTCTCGGTTCATCTGTTCTCTCCTTTCTTCTACTCTCTATTGGTATTTTCTTTCCAATACCATAACAGAATGTAAGGGATTTAGAAAGTTTATACTACGTCCAGTCCTTACATATGATCTACTTATTAAGAATGTGTGTTAGCTTCCCTAAAATATCATTTTAAATCATTTAAATTGAAACCACCCTTAATATAAACTCCATTAAAACGTACAGTTAATTGGAATAATTTAGAAAAAAAAAAGATAAATATGAGATACAAAATGTATTGAGATCTTATATTTAAAAAAAAATCTAACCCCAACTAGCTTTTATATTAGAGACCAAAGGTAGTACATCATTTTGTATTGTGGCAATTTGTTGTTAAGGGGATGAAAGCAATTAAACACGACTTGATGGAAGTTTCTATCAGGTAGATTGATATTGTCAACACATGACAGTAGAGAAACAATGAAAATGCAGCCACTTAATGGGCAACTAGATTGTTTTTTAAGAGAAGTTATTTTTCCGGCAGTGTTCTATCACTGATATGCCTTTCTGCTCTTACCTGCTCTTCGAAAGGTTTCTGTAAGGTGTATATGTATCCACAATCAAGGCAAATGTGAGTGGCTCTAGCCTGCATGCACGGTAGGGCACCTTATTAGCCATTAAATATAAAAAAGACACGACAATGTCATCATGGGCTTAGAAGGTAAATAGACATGAAGAAGCAAATAGTCATTACTTGCCTTTTGAGCCTCGGTCAATTTTCTTCCGAAGCGAGGAGGGGCAGGGCGTTTCTGAAGTCTTTTAACATCTACATCAGCACCTCTTCATTATATTAAAAAAAATGAACATATTACAACTTGATAACTTGTGACAACCACCGGTAAGTATGACATAAAAATCTTTGAGATTGCATGAAAATCACACATCCATCAAAGCCCAAATATCTCAACCCTTCCATCTTGCACATTGATATGCATACTATGCATTTGATGCTGTTGTAACACACTGATACGCGTGATTGGTGTTGTAGAAACAGATTTCATGAAGAATGTATTCCCTCCGTCCCTTATTATAAGCTTCAAATAGTTGACTATATTTATTGCATTTATTTTCTCTCACTCATCCTCTTTACACATAAGGGTATAGTTGGAAAAACAATACACATTTATTGTCTTTAACTAATTTTAACTGTTTTCTTGATGAACACAAATATGTTATTTAAAGCTTATGATAAGGGACGGAGGGAGTATCACCAAATGCTTATCAAAACTAAATGCTGATCAGGTTGTCTAGTTACTTTTGCCCTTGATGTTTTCATATTATTTGCCCCGTTGGTTAATTAAACTAGTTGTGCAAGCATTTGTCAAGCTATCTATAACGTTGATCTTTCACTGTTTGTCCCACCCCAACCATGCTTCACCGGCATGATCACACACCATATGCACTATGAGACATACTCACAAAACAAACAAGTTTTTTTAGCATACTACTAGGATTCATCAAGCCAATTATGAATTAAAAGAGGCATCAAATTACAAGATAAGTAGAAACCAGAATAAAGATCTTAATCAGCATAAGTTATAGGCAACTTCTGAACTGTGTACACGTACTTGCATTTGTGTATGTGCTAACTAATAGCAACTTAGTTTTCTAAGAATTGATGCACTAGAGCAAGTGACTATGAGGCTTAAAAACACAAGGGTAGAGAATGAAGAAAACCTGCTGACAACAAAGTAGACAGAATCCGGCTTTGCTTGAATGGCAGTTTTTGTAAATCCAAGCTTATCAGCTGGCCACAGTTCATCCCCGAAGAAACTGCTAGTATACAGAACTTGGTCCCCTGCTTTCAACCCTGCTTTAGCTGCATTCCCACCACCTTCCACACCCTAAAACAGACCATAAGTTTCCATTCCATTAACGACCCAAAAACTAAAATATATATATATAGGCCTGTTTGGCAACAAAAGGAAGAAGCATCCGTTTTTTATGACTATATGTTATCACTACTCAACAATGACTGTATTTTTATATTTAGGCAAAAGTATACATTTGGTCCTCTAACTTTATATACGGTTTTAGTTTGCTCCCTCAACTTAAAAAATTATCTTTTTAATCCTTTAACCTCAACACCGTTAGTCTCAAATGATGATTTTCTGTAACAATCATTGTATTTTTGAAAATTAAACTTTATATGTTAGCATTTGACAATATTTTGTTAATATTAAAAATTCAATATCAGCATATTTTGTTAATGACTGTTAGGAATAAAGGATTGAAAAGACATTTTTAAAAGTTAAGGGACTAAATTGAAACCTTGTATAAAGTTAAAGGACTAAAGGTATACTTTTGCCTTATATTTATTTTAATCTAAGAACATAGGTATCGTTTTAATCTATCTTCGAATCCTCTTTTCATATCAATCCCTTAACATTCAGCCTACCAAATATGAGTATCTTCAAACTAAGGAGAATTCAAAGGGGCCAAAAAAGAGGAATATTTTGAATCTAAATTAATATATATATATATATGTATATATATATATATGTCTAAACTAAATTTCATTTTGCTATTCTACCATTCTCCACAATTTCAACATATCCTCTTGAAGACACTGATAAATTGAATATGCACTCCCCTAACCAATTTAGAATTCCAAAGCAAAATAGCTTTCACATGAAGTAAGAGTTTCCACAGAAATCATCAGAGC
Source organism: Albizia julibrissin (assembly GCA_037074505.1). Classification (NCBI taxonomy): domain Eukaryota; kingdom Viridiplantae; phylum Streptophyta; class Magnoliopsida; order Fabales; family Fabaceae; genus Albizia; species Albizia julibrissin. The sequence continues at coordinate 17,837,041 of CM073486.1, read as the reverse complement.
CCAGTAAAAAACAAACTGCATCAAGCTTTCACAATGCTGCTTGCTGTGTACACAATAAATTGGGGGAAGAATACCTTTGAGTAGGAAATAATTGGGTTGGGACAATCTGATGAAGACATGCAACAGCAATCACCAAACCAAACTGGCTAAAATTTTCCCATTAAAGGTAGAAAACAAGCAAGTTTTACTCACGGTGATGACGACGCCGCCTCCAGATTTCTGGCCCAAGGTGAGACCAAGTGGCTTGTCGACGTCAACCTCAATGGTCTTCGCAGCGCCAGCAGCCCTAGCTGTGATCTCAAGTCCTCTTCTGGAAATGGTCGAACATTTCGTATTCTCAACCACGAAGAAGGAATCCGGAACAAACCTTTTGGCATCGCGAAGTGAAAGACCCTGGAAAGACGATTTCTGGAGAAAAAAACCAAGGAAATCGTAAAACTCTAATGGGCAACAAGAAATTACTACAAAAAAAGTGAACAGAATGAATAATACCTGGAATTGAGATGAAGGATTAAGGAGAGGCTTGGACTTGAAGTACTGAGGGAGTTGAGAATTTTTGATGGAGTGGTTGGAGGAGGAAGAGAAAGTGGCAGAGCATGAGGATGAGGAAGCTGCTGCTGCAACAACGCCTGACATGGCTGATCTTGAGTGTGAGAGAACTGGGTTGTGTGGATGAGAATGAAGTGTGTTAATTTCCAAAAAAACAATAGAGAGAGAGAGGAGCAAAATTAGAGCATGGTAGTTCTTTTTTCCCCCCTCCTATCTTTTTTTTTTGAATGATGGAAGATAATCTTTGATTGGTGGTAGGAGGATGAGACCTCTGGGTGCCACACGCCCTCACGTCCCGCCACGAAGTTATTCCAAATACCATCAGTTTCTTTATTTTAATGAGAAAATTACAAAGTAGGACTCACAAAGTGTTCGGTAACTCTATGTTTGAGTAGTTTTTTTCTAAAAGATAAAACTTTTTTTTTCATATTTAACTCATAAATTATAAAAGTTATTATTTAAAATCTAATTCAAACACATATTTAGAGTTATTTTTATTTTTTTTGGGGGGATTTTAGTCAATACCAAATTAATTTCAATCAACCTAAAATTTTATGGACCTTCATTGCATCTAATGATCAAAATGAAATTAATTTTTATAGATGAATAGACAATGATACACTTCTTTTAACTTTTTCAAAAGAGCATTTAAAAGATAAATAAAGAGATTTAAAAAATAAATAAATGGATTCGAAAAAATCTAGGGAATTAAAATTGTTTTGTCATTTACAAGATAAATAAAGATATTCAAAAGAACCAAAAGAGCTAAAAATATTTTAGCCATTTATAAGACAAATGTAGAGATTCATAAAAGAAATATGAGCATTTATAAAATAAATAAAGGGATTCAAAAGAACCTAGAGAATTAAAAATATTTTACTTATTTATAAGAAAAATATAAAAATTCACAAGACAAATAAAAAAAAGGGCATATTGTCTTTTAATCCACAAAAATTAATTTCATTTTGACCGTGGGATGCAATGAAGTTTCAGAAAGTTTTGGGGTTGACAGATATTAATTTATTATAGAGGGAGATGACTAAAATTTTCCCACTTTTCATTTTTAAAGGAATATGATAATTGAATTACACAGTTTTAAAAAAATAAATTAAAAATACTCCTTCTAGTCTTTTTTATAAGTAACATTCTCTTTTATAGTGGTCTTTAATATAAAAAACAAATCCACTTTGTTTGAAATTTTAAACTGATTTTTCCATTTCTAACTTCATTCAGTACTACCTCCGATCCTATTTATAAGGAACTTTCCCTCTCATGGGACTTGTTCTTTTTATAAGCAACCTTCACTTTGTATATGAAAATATAAGCTCATTTTGCCTATTTTACCCTTATTAAATATATATTACTTATAATTAATTATTACACACACCAAAAATTATATTCAAGAGAGAGATAGAGAAGTCACTAGGTGAATGAAGTCAACAAATCATTAGAAAACGTATTTTACTATCTCTTATACTTTTAATACATTATCTCTCTATTTTCCTAAATAGGAGCATATATGGAAAAAATATGACATTTTTGATACACTTGTTGCTTGTAATCACAGGTTCGTTTTGTACAATCAAGAAGAAAGTTGCTTATAAATAAAATCTAAGGGAGTATATGACACTCATTATCTCTCTGTAATAAATTTTCACATATTATTTCTCACACATTCTTTTTAAATAAGGGTATAGTTGAAAAAAATTACAAAAGTTATTTCACAAAAAAAAGTATAAAAGTTATATATTTATTACTTTTAATTAATATTTTAAATCGTATAATTTTGATAATTGTTTCTTATTAAAAAAAAGTCAAAAGGAGTAATAAATATATAATAAAAAATTATTTAATATATGCTCTTTATTTATAAGATACTTGGAAAGGAGAAATATAGTAGTAAATAGTAATGAAAGAATATAAGAAAGAGAATATGTTATGGAAGAGTATAAAAAGGGATAATAGATTTACTTAGGAACAATAATAATAAAAACACATTAAATATTTAACTAAGAGAAATTCTTACATATTCTTATAACGTTATGTCAATCTGATTAATTAAAACATACTACCTAACCTAATTTTAATCTTAATTGTCTCTCTAATTTTTGCTTGAAAAAAAAAAACCTCTAAACCCACCCACGCACTGACGCACCCTTCCTTCATGTCTCGGTCGCCTCTTACCGAACTCTGTGCCATCGCATCGGCCTCTCCTTTCTCTCCATCTTCTTTCTTCTCTGATGCTAAAGAGCCTTTTTCTCTAATACCAACAAAGCTTTCTTATTCTTCGACCTAACCCTTCGCCACAGGCTCCTCTGATTGTGTCCTCATCCTTCCTCTTCATCCTTGAATTTCATATCTCAAAATCGCATACCACAAAATCCTAACAATGACGATGTGCTACAGCGAACAAGACAGAGAGACGAGGCTCGATTGTCGACGGTCGCTCGTGGAGGAGACGAGGCTCAGATTCAGAGTTTTTTGTATGCTACAATGAATCATGATGGAGGAAAATAAGCAAAACAGTGACGATCCCCGCACAACCATTCAAAGGCACCTGAAAAATAGTAAAAGTGTTGTACTGCTGCTCTGGAGGAGTTTCGAGATCTCATCATATGTGTCAGAGAGTAAGATGGAGAAAATGGACAGGTTGATGTGGTATGGAAGGATATTGGCAGATGAAGGACGTGGCGCGTGGGTGGGTTGGGAGGTTTCGTTTTTCTTTTCTTTTCCCTTTTTTTTCAGGAAAAAATAGAGAGACAATTATGATTAAAATTAGCCTAGCTATTGTTTTTTTATTAGTCTGGGTATAGATCAAGTGATATTCTGAAAGTATATAAGTATTTTTCTTCAGACAATTTATTACTTTTAACTAATTTATTTATTTATTTTTGAAAAGGAAAAAAATGATATTTCAATAATTAATCAAGCCTATAGGTTACAAATAGACATAGAACATAAACTTTCACCTACCAAAAAAGGATTTGACAACTAAATGCAAGTTTGGATTAGTGGTAAATAAATAACATTTTTTTTTCAATCTGACTTTTGGAAAAGTCAGATTGTAAATACAATTTATGTTTGAATTAACGGTGGCAGAAGTAATTTTTTTTCTAACATTAAACCTATTTGGATTAGCATTTGAAAAAGCTCGTTTAGATGGAAAATAACTTAAAAAGTCATGAATCTTATTGAATACTATATATATATATATATATATATATATATATATATATATATTGTGATAATTGAAGTGAAAAAATGTAAATAAAATTTAATAAAAAAATCAATTATTATTGAAAAAAGTACTAAAATACTTATTTAAAAGATAAATTTATATTTAAATTATAATATATACATGAAGTAGATTATTATTGAATCATCTACTCCTAACATTCAATCATATTCTTCCATTCTCTCAAACCGTTACCATTCAATTTTTGGAGGTCCCATCATTCTCTCCCAACCTCTGTCTTCATCATTTCCCCCAGAAAAAAAAATAAAAATAATGCCATCCCTCATCTCCATCATTTTTCTTCTTGGTACAACTTCTACTACTCTCCATTAATAATGGCCTACTCTTCTCTTTTTTTTATCTTCCTTCTCATCTCCCTCTCCTCCGTTATCGCCGGTGCCTCCCTCCCAATTCCACCACCTCACTTCAAATCATCCAATCCGCCATCACCGTCTCCGCCAACAACCTTAAGGCTATTTAATCCAAGATCAAGTCCATCCTTGACTCCTTACCCGACAACAATGACCATCTCAACCGCACCAGGGCCGGCGAGAGCTGCCTCGCCATCCTCCCTGATTTTGAGTATTGCATTTCCCTCGTCAATAACGCCTTCCCGGACTGCAAAAAGATCAAGGACACACACGCGTGGATGAGCGCTGCATTAGCCTACCAATAGCAACAGGAGGAGCTGAGAGGAAGAGAAAGGAGTTTTGAATGCCTAATAAATGCTCCAACGGTTAGAGAAGTTGCTTCATCTGTTGCAGAAGCACCTGGAATGAGCTTTTATCATAAGCTCCTTTTTTTGGTAAAGCCCAGTGGGAGCTGAAGCTTTCCCAAACAGATGCTGAAGCAGCCAACTGAGCTTTTAGGCGTTTAGGTTCTCCCACTAAGCTTTTTTGCCTCTGTAACGCGTTCCCAAACAGACCCTAAGAAATTATCCTAATACTAATATATGAAAAATCAAAGAGTAAAGCAAGTATTCCCTTCCAAGTAATGCTAAGTTCTAAAGAGCATTCACTAGAGATGTGAATGAAGCACTTATTGATGTAGTGCATGTTTGGATTAGCAGTAAAAGATGCTTTTTCAACGTGATTTACGGTATATGAGGTAAGTTTGTGAGATGAGTTTTGTCTCGATTTGAGTAAACGAGCTTTTCCACTGCCAACCCAAATAGGTCCTACATAAATGACTAGTTGATGTTTATGATCAATCTATTGGAGCTCAGAGTTCCGAATCAAAAATAGAGCAGCATTTGGAGAGAAAACTGGTTCTGGGGACTGTTTGATTTTGCTACAAAATTCTTTAATAAGAAAGCCTTCATGACGGATGATTCTAGGGAAATAATGATTCCCAAGTTTCTTAATCTTGTGTAGTATAATGCCCCATCCATCACAATTTCTCAAGAAATCTGAACCAACATTTTTAACTACTTTGTTGTGCTTAACTAGTGTTTTGGAGCTAGAAAAGGCTATGCTTGTGAATTGGATAGTTTGCTTAATTTCATTAATTGTTGCTATCGGACTCACTCTTTGCCCATGATGCATAGCTAGATTATGCATCCTCCAAATAGTATTTAAAAGACATATTGCATGTGATACCAAATGAGTGGCTATCTTTACTCAATGTGAGTAATGTATCTTTTAACCAACTCTTAAATTTAGGAAATGTAAAATTGGGCATCATACTGTCAAGACATCCATACCAAACACTTCTAGTAAAAGGAGACACAATGAAAAGATGCTCTAAATATTCTTCAGCATCACATCCAAATAAACAGAGAGTATGTTGGGAAATGTGATGCTTATTTAAAATATTATTTGAAGGCACAACATCATGTAAAAGCTTCCATATGAAAAGTAATTGTTTGTATAGAAGTTTAATCCTCCACAAGAATTTCCAAAAATCATTAGTTAGAGCATCACATGAAGAGGAAGACTGTGACAAATGACGCATTCCATCATTGACAATATAAGTACATGCTAGATTGCCTCTCTAGATTAGTTTATTAGGGTAGTTCATAATGGAGACCGACATGTCAATAATAGCCTTAGCAATTTGGCAAGTATAGGGTGTTAATGAAATGGTGATTCCATTTAGAAGAAATCCATGGGAGGGGGAAATGCATTAATAGATTAGCTACCTACTCAATATTCAACAAGGCAACATGGGCACTAAAGATGGTGATTAATGGGTGTTGAAGTTCCATTCCCTACACCATCTGACCTTACCAATAAATGCATTTACATTTTTAGAGATTCCTTTCCAAATCCAAGACAAATAATAAGGAATCTTAATGATAGAAGTGCTATCAATATCAATATACTTAGTGCCTATTTGGATTAGCAGTTGACAAGTAGCTTTTTCTTGCAATATGACTTTTATAAAAGTCAGATAGGATAAAAGTTAGATTGTATTTTGTGTTTGGATTAGCGGTGTCAGAAGTGGTTTTTTTTAACCTTAAACCTGTTTGGATTAGTGTTTGAAAAGCCCGTTTAGATGAAAATAACTGAAAATGCATGAATCTTATTGAATACTACATGTATATATTATTTGTATATATTGTTATAATTACAGTGAAAAAATATAAATCAAATTTGATAAAATAAAAAATTTTAATTATTATTTTAAAAAATAAAAATACAGTAAAGTGCTTAATTAAAAATGGATAAAATTGTATTTAAATTAGAATGCATACATAAAGTAGATCATTATTGGATCACCTATTCCTAACAAGTTAATCTCTAATTCTGTCATGAACATGATTCATTTGTGTTAAAGAAGGGAGAGCTAAGAGAAGTACGATGATTGAACCATATTTTTATATGATATTTCATAATTAAGTTTGGATTTTAATGCATTTTTTTGGAACATTATTATATGATTAACCACTAATTTAAGCTAGGGACATTCGTATTGAATTAATTGTAATCAAGGGCAAAATGGTCAAAATTTGTTAATTATTCATACAAATGATCTCTTGAACTTTTGATGCTACCTTGTGCTTAATCTTACATTGTAGGTGCTTAATAAGAAATTGGAGGGTCAGAATTAATATTTTGAGGACTGAAGAAACTTACAGAAAATGTCCTTAGAATTTATGGAAATTATAAGTGAATGAAGAAAGGGGACTGGGAAAATCACAGAAAAGTACCCATATGTTTTAGAAATTGCATTTTACCCTACAAATATTTCACAAATTTTCCTTCTAATCCCTTCTCGAGAACTTTTAAAGTTTGCAATTAAGTCCTTAGTCAAATCCTAATTTGACCAAAGCTTCTTCTTCTTTCTTGGAATAGACTCGAACCAAGAATGAAAATATAGCAGAGCTTCGTTGCATTCATCAATAAAAGGCTAATGACCTCAACTTGGACCGACCCACCAACGGTGACCTCGACTTGCCACCCCCAACGACTCCTTCCACTCAACGGCGCGGACGGTGTGTTGAAGACCCATGGTTGAAGAAGCTGTCGATCAAGGCTCTGTGAGGCAGCTGAGTTGTAATGGTTTCGGACGAGGAGTAGCTGAGGAGAGCAATGGTTTATGAGGGATGACACTCGAATGGCATTAAGGGAGTGACTGAAGCTAACCTCTGCTTCACCGTGACGCCTTAACCGTTGAGAAAAAACAAGAAAAGTGGGCTTCTTCAAGAAGCTTCTTTTAAACCTGAAGCCAAGTGAAATCAAGTACTTTCTAAACATTACAAATTTCTTTCACCGTGCTTCTTCTCTCTCACCATATGTTTCCCTCCTCTCACCACTAACACAAACAGAGCCTTAACCTTCAAATTGGAAGCTAACAATGATTGCTATTTAGAGTTTATGATTCGCAAAAGCTGCCAAAAGGGCCTGATTAACAATCCTGAAGGACCTCAAGCCCAAGCCCCGTTATTCATGGGTTGCAATAGATAATCTCTTATGGGGAGATGAATTTTCCTTTTAGTATTAGAAGACCCCCAAAAAAGAAATCTGCACAACTGGTATTAATGCGATCACATATATACTTAGGTAGCTGAATGGATGACAATATATCAATATTCACCAAAACTGATCTACTAAGAGTTAATCTTGAGGCTTGGGATAAAAGCGTGGCTTGCTATGAATTGATTAGTGAATTCACATAATCAATTACCTGCTGATATATTTGGCTTTTACTTCTACCAAGATCAACCCAAGTCTCAAGTACTTTCCAAGTCTTAAGGAAAAAGAAAAACCTAGTAACTTTGATAGCCTGACTTTGTTGGCATGTGAAACATTGTGACTAAAGACAATAAATGATTTGCTCTTATTGCTACACTGGTTAGACCACAAACTATCTATATCAAGTACAAGTTTGATAGAAAAGAAATTTATAGTTGTACTCTCAAAGAAAAAGAGGGAATCATCAACACAGAACAAGTGCGAAACAGGAGACGCTCTTTGACAAATTTTATAGCATGTTTGGAATAGCGGTGTGAAAAATGGCTTATTTCAATCGGGCTTATGAAAAAGTGTGATTGGTATAAGTGCGATTGTGTATTGTGATTTATGTTTGGATTAGAGAATGTATAAGTGCTTTCGATGTGTATATATGTAATAAATAAATATATATTCCATATTACTAAAAAATGCCTAAAATGTGACCAATAATTTTGTGCAAACATACATAAATTTTTTTTTGGGGAATTGCATAACTACTACAATCAGATGTCCTGCGCAATAACATCTCTAATCATGTCACGAACGACATTCATGCCAGTTGAAGATGTCCCAGAAATATTTGTGGATGAAGCCTCTTCTTCTATTATAGTATTTTCATTATCACCTACGTTCCCATTGTATGGATGGTCAAAGTTAGCATCACCTGGAGAATTGCGTCGAATAAAGTTATGTATCGTTATGGTTGCACAAATTAAGTGAGCTTGTGTGCTGTATTTGTGCATTTTTTTGTAATAAGGCAAATCTATTCTTCCAGATGCCGAAGGTCCTTTCAATTGTTGACTTTAAACTAGAGTGATAGAAATTAAATTTCTCATTGTTATTTCGAAGTGCAAGTTGACGCTTAAACTCAGGCATGTGATAACGCTCACGCCTGTAGGGGCCAAGATACCCTTCTCGTGTTGGATAACCAGCATCGACCAAATAATATTTTCCTTCCAATAGAAAACATAAATAAATTTAAACGGAAATCATTAATTAAAGTCTGAAATCAGAAAATTGACATCTCTAAGTGACAAAATGGTACCTGTAGGCGGATGAGGAAAATTCATAGCTGGATTTGAGACAACGTCTTGAAACACGCTAGCGTCATGAGCTGATCCCTCCCAGCCAGCCAACACAAACCTGAAGCACAAATCCCAGTCGCAAACAGCCATCACATTCTGTGTTAGATAACCATTTCTATTAATATACTTCTCCCGATTTGGACCATTGATGACACACCTTATATGGGTCCCATCTATTGCTTCAATAACATTCTTGAAGTATGGATAGTAACGTGGATCGTTCAATATATGTGGGTGGCATTCACGAAATTCGGGATCAATGGGTTTAATAATTTCCTCAGCTAAACGGAGACAAGACTGAAGTACCACGTGCAATAGTCTGCTCATAGTTTCCCCCGAATGCTGGAACAGTTATTGGACGACCCTATTCCCCACGCCGTGTCCAACAGTTAGCAAAAACATGGCAAACATTTCTTCAATACCGACGTGCTTGGAATTTTTTAGGCCATGTTCTGCCAACTTATTACACAAGAGATAAAATACGCGGTTATCAACTCTGAACATATCTTGACAACGTCTACTGTTATCCGCTAAAATCTCCTGAACCCACAAATGTCCTGCGCGTTTACTTGTTCTCCGCGGTTGTTTGCAAAAGAAAGGAACCTAATACTGACAAAGCAACATGGTCAATTCTTCATACTCTGTTAACTCCTCTTCAATAAGAGCGATAAGTCGAGAGTCTTCATCATCTTCCTCCATCCAATTGGCAATTAATAACGTCACCTGTGCATGTGGGTCAATTTAGGTTCGACATAAACAATTGCATACACAATATAACATACCCGAATGATCACATACAATTAAATCCACAAAGAAAACGGAAAAAAACAATAGAAGCAGTTCATAATTAAAGAAACAATCATAGACATAAACATCCACATCCAACAAGCATATAAGTTAATGTCCGAACTAATGTGTAATAACAAATCGCAACCACTCAATCAAATATTGTTTGTTGTCATTATATAATGCCACAAACGTGTCCCGACAACTCTTATCCTTCGTAAGAAGTTGGATACACCGGATTTGGAACTCAGGATTAGCCTTTACCTCGTCCAGAGCAATGAGGTCCCTTATCACATTATCAGCACTCCGCTGTCGGATGTCGTTGATAATAGCAGACCTATCCCTCGATGTGTTAGCTATCATACTAACTGTATCAGCTATCCGATCCGCAGGTGGCGTTTTAAGCTTCTTTCTCATAGAAGCTCGACCGACCCTCTTTCTCTTGCCTTGGCTCCCTGAATCTGTTGCAATGGAGGGCCTACTCTAGGAGGATAACCCCATGCCGGCCAGGTCATTAGAAACGCCAGTGCTCAGTACTAGTTGTAAGCCAAAAGAGTCATCCTCGCTATCCCCCGACCCTTCCTGCTCATCCATTGTTGGGATATAGACATCATCAGCCTCAGCGTCACCGGTCTGGGTGTGTGTAAATGATGGATAATAAGCAACCTCCCCTGTAGCATATACGTCTTTAAAGATGATCTGAAGTTCGGTCTCAAACTTCAGACGAGACCGGCGAAACTTGGAATACGCTTTATTTTGCTGCAGTTACACAAATACACATGAGTATTGAGATAATAATGTAACAAAAACCTATACGTGTTTGACTTGTGGAATGTTAAAAGAACGTTACTAACCTGACTTCACGCCACCAGTCTATAGTTGCGTTGATTTCCCCCGTTTCAGGATCACGACCCAGCCCGGTCTCGTTAAGCAACATTTCCCACGTCTTCAAATCCTTGCGCAAGATATCGAATCTATTCTTGAGTTGTTTCCTATCATAGCCTTTACCTATCTTCTTATTGAAGGATTTCACAATTGCATTCCAACCATCTTTTGAGAACGACATCCCTCGCCGTTCATATGTGTAAATTTGTTCAAGGCAAGCATTAATAAACACCTCAGTGGTGTTGTTGTCCCACTGAGCTTTATTATTCATTTTTCTATGCAAAAATGTCAATATCATGTCACCGTTACTTTTTAGGCATGATCAACATAAAATAGTTTAGTACTTGTAGGGCACCTAAGTTTTACGCAGAGAAGAAACCTAATTGTTGCTATCTAATGTAAAAATTATTTGTAGTAATATGTTGACATATTTATTAGCTGTGATTAACTTGTACTAGGTACTAATTCTACTTAACTATGTACTATCAACTAACCATGATCGTTAATATATTGGCCTATACAAACTAAGAAGAGGAAGGAATAATTTCAGATCCAAAGCCATGGCATGAAGGAAAGGTCCATCACAATAGTTTCAATAAGGCCTCACTTCTAAACGGTTAAAACACCCATTGATGCAATGTAAGGTTATTTTCCCTAAAGACAAGGCTAGCTATAGAAGAAACCCCGACATGAAAGCATGTAGGTGCAACTCAACATCAACTATCATTTTCAATTCTACATGCCAATCGAATGCTCCTACTTTTATTGCAACTGTAGGAATAATTGGATTACTATAATTGCTGCTTATTTCCTGTAAAAATGCGCATGCTTCTTTTTTTATTTTGTGAGTGAATGCTTTTTTTGTCTTATACAAAAATTCTATCTACGTGTCCTCATGAGTCCTTTTGCTTTCTAAATAGAATCTAACATATTACACCTACACACACATACATTTAGATATTTAATTATGAACAAGGCAGAAACTCCCAAACATGATCATTGCCCTTAAACATGTACAAGCCAGGATAAATAATATGTTGCACCAGCGAGGAAGATAAGGTCAACAATTTTAACAATAACAACTCATGGTCACAGTTCTTCTTAGGAAAACATGAAACAAATGATTGGAACATGACTTATACAATCAAATGACCTGCACAATAGCATCTCTATAGACACAAGGAAAATATAGGATTATGAACGACACTAACCACAACCTGCACTGTAAAAACCATAAACTTGGTAATTAGAATCACATATCCTAGGACAATATGGAAATCAGAGTAGACACACACAATGCACATAATCATGCTAACAGTAGGACCTTTTCTTCTCCACTCATAAAGGATAAGTTATAATTTGAAGAAGATAAATATGACCTTGGAACATAGACGCATTGTACAAGAAAAGACAACAATAAATTGTCTATTAAACCAGATGCAAGTGGATTTGAAAAAAATCAAGTTAACAAAAGCCTCAGAAAGCCACAATTTTGCACTCAAATTTTGTTCCCCCATTAAACTCCTGACAGGCATTGCAAGTATGCACAAGTGACAAGGAGGTTTCAAAGCACATAACTCAGGGAAAAGATGAAGGTTCATTAGTATACCGTTTAGAGCAGTAGCGAAAAACGATGCTTTATAATGTGAGTAAGCTCGAGGGACGCACTACCTATTCTTGCTTTGTAGAGGATTAAATTAAACTTCCGGCTGAAAAGAGTGTCGCTCACACCGATCACTAAGGCTTTGCCTCCAGCTCTTCCTCCGTGTCAGGTGTCTGTTCTTCAGCTTTGCATTTAGCAAGTGATTTGGATTCAGCGATAGAAACTGCTGATGTTGGTTTTTTCTGAGCGAGGCTGGGTCTTTAGCAAGTGATTTGGACCGCGTTTATGATAGACTGAGGAGGAAATGGGATGAGAACGCGATGGGGGAGCTGATTTATCACTGAGGCCAACCGAGGGTGCTGTTGGGGAAGAGATGGGTGGTTGAATGCAAAGCTCATGGTGGTAGGCGAGATTCGCACGAAAAGTTGAAGGAAAATAGGAAAACCACATGGTGGGTTAATGGCCACCAACGGTAAAAAAAAAAGGAATCAGATGCAATGAAAAGCTAAAAGTTTTGTTGCTGCTTTTTTCGGTCTGCACAGTCCTTTCTCTGCTCAAAGTGTAGTAGGGTGTATGAAAAGCCCTTAACAAAAGAGTTCAGACCAAACTTGCATTTTTCTTAAGCCCGATATGTAAGCCTAATAAGTGGTCAATCGGGATTTTTGTGACATTGAAACGCTGTAACAAACATAGCATTAATCCCTTTCCAATGATTCGATGATGGTAATTTAGAAATCATGCATGAAAGCATATTGGTAAAGAGAATATATAAGTATGGCGATAAAGGATCACCTTGAAGAATACCATGGTTAGGAATGACCACTGGAGTGAGTTGTCCATTAAGGAGTATCTGATATGAAACAGTTGATATAGATTCCATAATTAAGTTTATCTATTAAGCTATTTTGAGTTTTGAGGTCTTGTAAAAAATACCGAAAAACTCACAATTATCATGTTAAAAAACTTGTGCAAGTAGGAAATAACGTAAAAGTTTGGGGACAGGTTGTAGTCATATGCTGGAGCAATATAGGAGGGAGTATATTCTAATCAACTGAGGGTTTGGTTTTTACAACCTGCATAACGTCAAAGATACTCTCTTGTCTTTAATATATGACATATTTAAAGAGTTGATTTTAATTCTAAATATAATACATGCTTTTTATTTTTGTCAGTCTTTTCCTAATTTATCCCTATGTATGCTAGCGAATGAGAGAATTAAAAAAGATGACTATGATATTTTAGAAAATATATGTTATATTAATTAACTTTATTAACTTTCTTAATCTAATTAAATTAAGTAAATTTATCTTATATTAAAGACAGGAAGAAATAATATTTTTTATTAGAAGTCAAGGATAATATTTTTTTTTATAAATTTAAAGTTAATTTATATATATAAAGATTACTTGAACAGAATTACAAAGATTTTTTTCTTTTACAAAGAACCATATATTAAATCATTACTCTCTCCTGTCCCATCATTAATATAAATTATATTTAAGAAATTGATCTTGATTCTAAATATAAAACATATTTTTTATTTTTTTTAATTTATTCTTATTGATGTTCTCACAATCGTAATTAAAAAGGAAGAATGAAATTAATGAAGATGATCATAGTATTTTATAAAATACATTGTATATTAATAAATTTAACTAATTTTATTAATCTAATCCAATTAAATAAATAATATTAGTTACGGACTGAATGGAGTAATATTTTATGGGAGTTTCTTAGTCAAATTTTCCTTCCAACTTCTTCAATGTTAAGCAAAAGTTGTTCAACTTTTCAAGTTAGTAATCTCCTCACACGTATGATTCGCTTGCTCACGTACCTATCTTTCCTCTTCTAGCGACGTGTCCCATCGCATTCCTATCCAATTTCAAGTTTTCGCCCCTTTTCAAATATGTTTTTGAACCGCGTTGTTATTTAACTCCATAATCGCATCACCAATTCCAATTCTACGACTAATTACTACCCTTCTCTCTCTTCCGGTCTGCTCTGTACATAACCTTTATACAGCATGTACTGGGCGTCATTTCTGGTTTTGTCCAACTTTAAAAGGTTAGTCTCTGCCATATCTTCCTCATTTCGGTTACTCCATTATCCGTCTTCTTCTGAATCTAATTGGCATTGCTTCAATTTTCTTTTCTCAATTTTTTTTTACGTTTTCGTATGAATTGAGGAAGTTTTTGAAGGGTTGAACTCGAATCTTTGTATTTGTAGAACCGTGATGATGAATGATGATGATGTAGAATTCTAGTTCCAAATGTACAAATCATGTGATGCGTTTACTTCCTTTTTTTGCATCTTTGTCATCTTTGTGTGGGTTTAGTTTGTCATTTGTTTTCTGCATTTTTTTGGGCTTACGGCTGCTCGTGTTTTTGCTTCTTGCTGATGAGCAGCTTACCGCACTTGCGAAACAAAGCTTGCTAATTTCAAGTCCACTGGATATTCCTGGATATCATAATGTATAAGTTCCAGTTTAATCATATTAAATTTGAGATCGTGATTTAATTAATTTTATTTTGTAACTTATATTAGTCTATTATTTGTTCTCTTTGGGTTTCTTTGTGAGATAAACAAGATTTGTTTGGATTTGATCATGAGTGTGAAAAAGTATCATATGATATTTAATTTGGAACGGCTTGATGCCCAGTCTACTCTTAACTGACTGATACTGTTACTTCGCCAAAATCTTTCGTAGTTTTCGTTTTGAATATTAAACATTGATCCCCAAAATAAATGCGATGAATTGTAGTTTTAGCATTTGGGTGTCCTCTATCCTAAGTTTTTGTATGTGTTTTCTTTTTGGTTAGAGTAATTGATGAAAAACCTGCAACGCATTACAGGATTTGTTTTACCCAACAAGTGGGAACACAAAAGAATGAATCTATTATTTAAGAGTCTTGCTATCATGTATTGTATCTTTAGGAGTTGTCATCTTCTTAGTGTATTATCATTTGTATTCGAATTTATTCATACTATTTTGGTTCTGCCATTGAGGCTTCTTGCACGATAAACGTCAACATGCTTTTCTACCCACCATTTCTTTTCTTGAACTATAAATTTTCTACATGGTGAGTGCTTTGTCATCCACTATAGCCTTAGCTTACATTTCCGTTTGATTTAGATATGACTTGTGTGTCTGTTTTTGCCCATGGTTGAAATACGAAAGGTCTTGCAGTCACCAAAATTTCATTCTATCTTTCTCTACTGATTGTTGTGCATCCTACTGATGACGGGCTAATTCGGATGTCATCTTCTATTCCTACCAGAATTCTAGTTATTTATCTCATCCTGTTTTGCTTCTTATCAATGGAAACCACTTTTACTGAGTTAGTTGTGCACACCATTCAACTCTGGCAATGACACAATGATTTTGCATCTTTCTGCCAAGATCTCTGATCTCTGCTCATGTCTGATCTTCTCATAATTCGTGGTCATTTCCACTGGCACTGTTTGGTGATTTCTGATTATCATATTTCACTTGGTCACTATGCATTCTATACCAAGCTGTTGTGGATGTATTTGACCTCCTTCGTGATGTTCCAGTTTAGGCATTGTCTTTTCATGCTTCTAGCTTTCTCTCGTGTGTTTTACCAGGGTTTTCCCCTTGATTCTGTACAAGCCCTTGGCCATTTTTTGAGCAACCATCTAGACTGACTGAAGTATATTCTCTAATGTTTTTGCAAATTGACGTTTTGCACATCCCTAATGTTTTCAGAATTATGAAATATTTGTCCATAATACTTGAGTATTCTAAGTTTTGTAAATTGGAATTTAGTTATTTTATCCTTTCTTTTGGGTTGAAATCATAGAAACAACTTCTTCGATGGTAGGGGTAAGGCTATGTACATCTAACTCTCCCCAGACCCCATCCATTGAGAGCCTTGTGCACTAGGCCACTCGTTATCCTTTCTTTTGGGTTAACTTGGTTTTGAAATAGAGTATAGACTATTAGTTTCAGTTTTAGGCTTGGATCAACATGCATTTTTTCGGATACCGGACCAATTACTACCCATGTATCTCTGAAGTCACTAACTTTCTTGTTGGTTCATAAGCACTTGCAGTTAAATCTTAAAATTTAGGAAACTTGTGTGATTATCTATTTATGCGTTTAGCAGAATAGTGTTTTCGTGATGTATGAAAGTGTTAGGATGATATTTGTTTATGTTTCTACTTTATTTAGTTACTGTCAGATACAAGATGAAGTTTTTAGTTTAATTCCATGATCAGTTTTGTTCTTCAAGGTTTTATGCCCACTTATTCATTTGCATTTTTTACTTTCACTTTTCATACATCTGAGTATATTCTCTTGCCCTGCCACCCATGCAAAGTTGTCTATATATTACTGTAAGCTCATCATTTTTGTTTCTATTTTCAGGGTGCAACAAATTTGATGTCGTGTCACTGTTTCTGTTCTGAACCTGTTCATAAATTTTTAGCCTCAGCCCTTTCAGCCTCCCTTTTAGCTGTGGGAGGTTTAAATGACCATTGAAGTGATGGTGATGATGACTGAAACACTAAAGATGAGTGTGTCGTCATATCAAGACCAAGACAAAAATTCCCAGCTGACTTCTCTCCCTCCTGGCCAATCTAGAAGCCGTCAGTTGCGTCAAAGCCGTACAGGTACCTGGGCAGTCGCAGTAGCAGCACTACTCATCTCCACAATTGCTTGGCTTTCCCTTATTTTCTCTAGCACCACCTCTAAATGTTTACATCACCTAAGAGATTTGGAGGGTAGCCCCCATTTTCTTCCTTGGAAAATCTGTTTTCCTGATCGACATTCTAATGCTATGTTGCCTCCTCCTCTCCCATTTGGCCATAAGAGAGATCATATTCACTATGATAATCACAGTACCTTTGAACAAGAAGACTTGTCACTTAAACATATTGTATTTGGCATAGCTGGATCATCTCAACTATGGAGACGGCGGAAAGAATATGTTAGGCTGTGGTGGCGTCCCAATGATATGCGTGGCCATGTATGGTTAGAGGAACTAGTACCTCAAGAACCTGGAGATCATTTATTACCCCCTATCATGGTTTCTGAGGACATCTCACGTTTTCACTATACTAATCCTATGGGTCACCCTTCTGGGCTGCGAATTTCTCGCATTGTCATGGAGAGTTTTCGCCTTGGCCTCTCAGATGTGCGATGGTTTGTCCTTTGTGATGATGATACCATCTTCAATGTGGATAACCTTGTCCATGTTCTCAACAAGTATGATTCCTCTGAAATGGTTTACATAGGCAGCCCCTCAGAGAGCCATTCGGCAAATACCTACTTTAGTCATTCCATGGCCTATGGTGGTGGTGGGATTGCCATAAGTCATCCCCTTGCCAAGGCACTCTCTGATATTCTTGATGAGTGTATTGAAAGATACCCCAAACTCTATGGCAGCGATGATCGATTGCATGCCTGCATCACTGAACTTGGTGTTCCTTTGACCTGGGAGCATGGTTTTCACCAGGTTTCCCCCCCTTAAATTCTCCATCTGCCTTCTAAATATTTATCTGTGTCATATTTGTATTGTACCATTCTTAATTTCTGTCTATTTTCAGAAAGATGAAAAGTTTGATGAGAATTATTTTATGAATAATGATTAATCTTTTCTATCCTATGTCTTTTTATTATTGAATTTTTATAATCAATCTAAAGTTAATTTTGTTCTCTATCCTTTCAGTGGGACATAAGGGGTAATGCCCATGGGCTTCTATCTTCTCACCCAATTGCACCATTTGTGTCAATTCATCATGTTGAAGCCGTTGATCCCTTCTATCCTGGCTTAAACTCTTTGGAGAGCCTAAAACTATTTACAAAGGCCATGAGAGCTGATCCCAGAAGCTTCTTGCAGCGTTCTATTTGTTATGACGAAGCACGGCATCTTACGTTTTCAGTCTCTCTTGGTTATGTTGTTCAAGTCCTGCCAAATGTTGTTTCACCCCGTGAGTTGGAGCGCTCAGAACGGACTTACTCAGCTTGGAACGGTATAAGTCATAGGAATGAATTCGACTTTGATGCCAGGGATCCATCTAGGTCTATTTGTAGAAAGCCTATTCTCTTCTTTCTAAAAGATGTTGGAAATGAAGGCAATGCTTCTAGGGGTTCATATGTAAGGAATAGAGAAAGAAACAATCTCAAAAAGAAAATTTTCTGCTTTCCTCGTCAATCCCCTCTTCGTAATGTGCAAGAAGTCAAGGTACTGGTGCAGCCATTGAGCAAGAATTGGCATCTGGTATGTTTCATAGCTCTTTATCATGTTGTGTGATGGTTTTACAAGCTGAGTCATCAAGGTTAGTGACATCTTTGAATTCTACTGTTTGTTTGTCATAGGTACCCCGTCGTCTCTGTTGTAGACAAAGCCATGCGGGGAAAGCAATTCTTCAACTAATTGTTGGACAGTGTGGGAAGGGAGCTTTTAGTTCTGTTTACTGATATTTTAGGTTGACTGTTTTATGCTTGTACATGGATTGGAGTTAGTGAAGAGCTAATTCTATGCGGCATCTGTTTGATTTTAACATTTGGTTGAGCTTCTGTGGACTTCTGTTCTGTACGAATTCCTGACACATGTAACTAACTATTGAGAAGAGATTCCTAACACCAATTATTGAGTCTTCTAACCCTTAAATTCAAGTATTCCTCCATTATTCTTTCCGGAAAAAAATATTACAAGTGATGATATGAGCAAGATAGGGATTAAGGATAAACATTAGATTACAATATTTTATTTTAATAGCTTTTGATTTATTTTGATTTTGATGCTTTTATCTTATTAGGATTTATCTTTGTTTTATTTTATCTTATTGGAGTTTATCTCTTGGGCTCTACAGAAAGCTATCCATAATTAGGTTATGAATGCTTTTAGATTGATCATTGGATACTAGTTCTCTTAGCTTATTAACCATCTCCTCCTCTTCCTTCTTCCTCCACCCCCCTGTTTATCTCTGCATCTTCTATCTCAACAACCCTCCTCTTTCTGCACCCTTCCCCCTATTAATAAGTAGACAACAGTTTGATTAATCAGATGTCTGAAAGCAGGCCGGCAGGCCAATGCTTCTGTAAACATAAGCTGACAATTTATTACTAGTGGAACAATCTGTTTATTTTCTCAAGTCTCTATTTGATGGAAATTAGTTGATGTTATTTTTCCTTTATCTTAGGCCCCAACACCCCCCCCCCCAAAATTTCCCCCCCTTTTTGGTTGCAGAAGTTATAGGGCAACTAACTGCTTTTACTTATGAATCTAGAGACTGAATTGATTTTTGGAAAAATATATATATCTAATACAAGGTACAATTCAGGGCACAATGTTTTTGAGTATTTATTCAATATGATTGAAAAATTTCAATTTGAAGGAAGGGAGTGATATAGAACCTTGTTAACTGTATAGAATAGATCACTTTTCGATCTGGAAAGCAGGCATTTCTTAAATTTCTGTTTTTAATGATTGTAAATTTGTTTATCTATAATTCATCATGTTGGTGCAATTGTAGTGCTTTGTATTGCTTGGACTACCTTTTTTTATTGTCATCTTTTATTGTCAGGGGTTTGTTTTTCTCAAGTCAACAATTGCTGGGTCATTGAGTTTTCTGCTTTTTATAGAATTGCTGGGTCATTCAGCTTTACTGCATTGCCTCGAACTTTTCCTGTTGCCTTTCCTCTGTTGTAAGCCCATGAAAATAGATTCTACTGAACATCAAAAACAGACTCATCCCTAAAACATCATTGCTGATATGTCTTCCCCGCTTGGTAGACTCGCCTTAAGTTTATTGACAAAGTGATTCTCCGAAGTAATAAAATAAATTTAGACACATGTTTGAACCTTTTTATAACATCTTGGGTTTGTCTCTATCATTTCAGCCAGAGCAAAGTGGAATTTAATTGATGCCTTAGTTTCCTGTGTGTGGGGATTGTTACATGCAGTTTTTCCTCAACCAAGTCTCGAGTCTTGTATAAGTTCCAGAATATATATGTAAGCAGTTGCATCGCAGGTTTATCTCTCTGAGCTTTGGACCAAATGCTTGGAGCTGATTTGCATCCCCATATCAAAGGTATTGATCCTTCATCAGATACCTGTGACTATGGTCTTGGTTTTGTCTTAGATATATTATATGGGTGTGAATGGGGACTCCAAAATCGATCCTCTTGAGTTGTTGATTGATGGCTGAGATATATCAGTTAGATTTAAGATATTGTCTGTTTCTGTTTTATAACTTGTTTCAAGAATTGTGATCTGCCTCAACAACAGTTGTTTTGTTCTGACATTAATAACTGGTGAAGGCAATTTGTACTGCCAACTTCAGAACAGGTGCATAAAGTTAACAATCTATGTGTGCCTGTGAGCAATGTAATTGATTATGTCGATTATCACTTTTTTCTCCCTTCAATTACTAAAATTAGTTTGTATTGTGGGTTGATAGAACTTGTAATTACTGCCTTGAAGAATTACTGAGAGCTTCCTCAGGTGTTAAATCCATAGCTCTTGTGGTCAATGAAGCCATTATTGGATCAAAATCAGAACCTAAGCCATGAAAGAAGATAAGTTATAAATTCATAATCATTAATCGGTTTTCCTGCTATGCTAAGTGCCTCAAATAGTAACATTGCACGTTTGAAATAGTCAGAAATAAACTCTCCTTTCTTTAAAGAAGTGATTTGATTATGTAAGTGGAGAAGCTATGCTTGATTTTTATGAGTAAACAATTTTTCAAGGGCAAGCCACATTGATTAGAGAAATACCACTTCCATTCAACTCATCATTAGCCCTGATGATTCAAAACTACCCCAATCCCATTATTTATTTATGACCCACTAACTAACTCTTAAATAACTCTTCCATTATTTATTTATTACATATCAGAATGCTGTTTTTTGTAACTGAAATATGATTTCAGTTCTCTGTATACTTCTTAGCTGTTTGGATTTGAAAATGATCTGAACTTCGATATAGTTTCTAATATATTTCATGTTCTCCAATAAAGTTTTAACATAAGTGAAAATATCCAATTTGTGATGTTCAGTTTCTTCACTGATAAAAACTGTACACTTGTCTGCAAACATTATCTACTTGAAATGTCACGTTTGTATGCTGTCTATCTGAATTTTATCATTTGATTTTGGACTCTTGGGAGTTTAGCATCTTTGTTGGATTAGTAGATATAGTAGATTTTAGCTCTATTTTTAAAGCTTGTAATAAATTAAACCAAAAAAAAAAAATTATATTTAGGGGGAAAAAATTAAAATATCTTAGTCTCAGCTCTCAAAGAGACAACTGAAAAAGAATCTTATCAATGTTTAAGTTTGACTTCCATAGCCAAATCATTGATATCATATGTGGCTTAATTATTTCCTCCTTATGCTTCTACATTTGTGCATAGAATTAAAATCTAATTTTGATTGGCCGATAGAGCAAGAAAACCAGTCGACCAAGATTTTTGGATGGGTCAATCAAGTTGGATTTTAGATTTTTCCCCCTTTGTTGAGCTTGGAATTACGTCATTTTGAGTTAAAAAATAAAGAAAAAAACAGCTAGTCATATTTGTGCTTTAATAACTTATTTGTTAGATTATGTTTAGTTTATACAGAAATATTTCATTTACTTGTGGATTTAAATGTTCTCTTTACGGTTATATATGAATATTTTTGTATATTTTAATTAATTATATTATTTTAGTTATGATTGTGCTGACCTTGGATCCCAGTTCACCACGGTTGAAATATTCAATAGCTATTTTGGTTATTAGCATCTTATATTTGTGACACTACCTTTTCTATCACCTCTTGGTATGCTAAGGTCACATGTCAAAAATATACATAACCATATTAGCAACCCAAAATACTCAACTGACATTGAAGTTCCTATTTCCATTTTAGAATTATTATTATTATTATTTTTTGGAAATGATCTAATTGCTCTCAACATTAGACACTAGATCTCTTGTGTCGGCTGTGGCCGCCAGAGAGCCCTGGCCGTAATGGCAAGAGAATTATTGACAAACGTCATTTAGTGTATGTTTGGATGAGGGGAAAAAAAAGCTTTTAGAAAAACATCATGGTTTTGCAAAAAATTATCCAAACATTGAATAAAAATGCAAAATCTCGTTTTGTATTAAAATTACGGTTTTGGGTAAGTTTTAAATTGTGGTTTCAAAAACTATTTTTCATAAATTAAAATAAAACTTCTTTTATATAGAAGTTATTTTTTTCCTTCTTTTGCTCTTCTTTTTTCTCTTTCCTATCTTTATTATTGATGTTGGAGGGAGAGGGGAGACGAGATGAGATGAAAAGATGATGTAACTAGAGGTGGTAATATGGGTTAGGACTATGGGTCGAGTCCGCCCAACCCGCAAATATGTGCGGTTTGGGTTCTGAAAAATTGGGACCATTTGGGAGCGGTTTTTTTGGGTGCAAACCCATATGGTCCCAACCCATGACGGGTTGGACCACCGGGTTGGTGGGTTGGCCTATATTTTTTTTAATGTTGTCTAGTGTCTATTGGATAAGGGAGATTGGGTAAAGGGCCAAAGGCAAACAAGACCTAATCCAATTTGCGTAGCCTTTTGGGTCATTCATTATTGTCCATTCTATTGATACTTTTTGGGGTTGTGACTTACTGCCAGTTGTCTAGTTTGAGTCTTTGAGAGTTAAGACGTGGTATTCGTAATTTAGTATACTCCTCCTCCCTTGGATTTATGTTTTTTTAATTTAGTATACTAAAATATTGATAGCTTTTGGATTTATGTTTTTTTGTTATGTGTGAACTTGTGATTAATGTTTAATTTTTAATTTCTTTATGGTTTATGTTTGTAGAAAAAATAATTTTTAGTATATTATGTTAAAAAAATTTTTTTAAAAAATAATATGGGTTGGGTAGGCCAACCCACCAACCCAGTGGTTATGGGTTGGGTTGGCTAAATGCTAACCCATATTAATACTGTTCTTTTGGGCCCAACCCATATGCTCCCAATCCACGACGGGTTAGCCCAAAACCAGTGGGCTGGACCATATTACCACCTCTAGATGTAACACATATGTATTGATGTTGAGGAGAGAGAAGGTGAGACCCACTAAGAGTAGAGAACTTTTTAATTTTCCCATTAAAAAGTCCCTACAAAAGTTAATATCATTTTTAATAATTTAACTATGAAAAAAATATTTTAAAATCATTATTATTTTTATCAAAATAACCTTTTTTTTAGAATCTATTCTTTAAAATCATTTTTATAATTTTTTTATAGTTATTTTTTAAAAACTAATTCGAACACACTTAAATTTGATCCCACCACCTTTTGAATACTAAAAGGATATAAAACTATTAATATTATTGGCTTAGCCGTTCTAATCCTTTAAACGTAGATCTCTGCCTTAACTTGTCAATGCATAGCATAAATAAATAATTACTCTGCACACAAAAAAAAAAAAAATTTGTTACTGGCCAAGTTTTTCTTGTCATATGTTAAGCGCGAAAGTTGTCATTCGCCTAGTTATTCTAGTCATTTTATACATCTTAAAACTTGATAGTTATATATTAGTTTGCAATGTATTATTAAGGAGTTTTTTAGCTCAAGGGTTGTATATATTTTTTTAGGAACCAAAAGCATAATATGGTGGGATCAAATTTCACATTGACCAATTTTGCCAGAAACTTTCTAGCAAACGATGCTTTAGAGATCTCGTGGCCGGCATTGGAGCTCTGGTTGTTAGCGGTGGTAGCTGCTGACTATCACATGAGTTTTTTTTATGAAAGTGCAATTAAGTTATTGGAAAACTTAATTCCAAAATCATCCTGGAATTTTAAAAAAAAATCAAATAATACTTCAGTTTTACCATAAATAAATGCTTCACATTTGCCAAAATTAATTATAAACCCAATATCACTACAAAAAAATACAGGATTAGCGACGGAATTTTATTCCGTCACTAATCCGTCTCTAATCCCTCACAAATTCCGTCACTAAAATTAGCGACGGAATTTAGAGACGGAATTTTTCCGTCTCTAAATTAGAGACGGATTAGCGACGGAATTACATTCCGTCGCTAAATTCCGTCACTAATTTCCGTCACTAAAAATTAGCGACGGAATTTAGAGACGGAATTTTTCCGTCTCTAATTAGCGACGGAATTTCCGTCACTAAATTCCGTCTCTAAATATTAGCGACGGAATTTAGAGACGGAATTTTTCCGTCTCTAATTAGCGACGGAATTTCCGTCACTAAATTCCATCTCTAAATATTAGCGACGGAATTTAGAGACGGAATTTTTCCGTCGCTAATTAGAGACGGATTAGCGACGGAATTACATTCCGTCGCTAAATTCCGTCACTAAAAATTAGCGACGGAATTTAGAGACGGAATTTTTCCGTCTCTAATTAGCGACGGAATTTCCGTCGCTAATTCCGTCTCTAATAGTTAAATTTTTTAATAATTCGATTTTTTTTTCAAAATTATAATTTTTAAAATAATTTAAATTTTAAATTATTTTAAATTAATAATATAATATTAAAATAAATAAATAAAAATTATTAATTCATATTTATTTTTGAAATTAAAATTATAATATCATATATTTGAATTTTTAATAATATATTATAAACAAATAAAATGAAAATTTTATAAATACAAACAAAAAGATAAAATATAAAATAAAATAAATAAAAAAGATATTAATAATAAAAATTGAGGTAGAATATTTACATAAAATAAAATAAGAAAACTAAATTAAAATATTCAATAATATATAAAATTATGTATTTCTATTTTTGTTTGCAAGTGATATATATATATATATATATATATATATATATATATATATATATATATTATGTATGTATATATATATATATATTATGTATGTACGTACGTACGTACGTACGTATGTGTGAATGTGTGTGTCTATGTTTATATATATATATGATTTTGCATTTAACTTTCACAGGTTCTTCTTAGCTCAACTGGCAAAGGCACTAGCACGCGCGTGAGAGGTCATGGCTTCGAATCCTAACTTGGTCACAAAATGCAACCAATTTGTGACTTGTGACACGTGGCGCAAGGTGGAGGGGACACGTGGCGCAAGGTGGAGGGGACACGTGGCGCGAGGTGGAGGGTGACACATGGCGCGAGGTGGAGGGTGACACATGGCGCGAGGTGGAGGGTGACACGTGGCGCACGGTGGAGGGTGACACGTGGCGGTGGCTGATTGGTACACGTGGCGGCCGCCGGTGAGGAACATGTGGAGGCTCGTGTTGTAGACATGTGGCAATTTAAATTATATATAAAAAAATAATTAGCGACGGATTAGAGACGGAATTTTCCGTCTCTAATTAGTTAATTCCGTCACTAATCAATTAGTAACGGCCTTTTTAGCGACGGAACAAATTCCGTCACTAATATTGTTCCGTCTCTAATCCGTCACTAATTTCCATCTCTAAGTTGATTAGTGACGGAAATTCCGTCGCTAATTCGCTATTTTTTTGTAGTGTATCAAACACCTCCATCCATCCAAAAATAATTTATAAAGCCAAAATCAAACATATTTACATATGAAAAAATTAATTATGAACCCATAATTAAACACCTTTTCATTTGTTTAAAAAATAATTTTTTGAGGAATCCTTGGTGGTGCCAAAAACTAATTTAGGTTAAAAACGAATTATATATTAAAAGGCTAAAAAAATTATATTATATGATGAACAGTTAATAATATTACGTTTTTTTCTGGCAAAAAAAAAAGAAAAAAAAGAAGCATATTATATTTTTATTCAGATGAATGAATTTGACTCGTTCATAATAACCATTTACATTTACATTTAATTAACAGCCAAACATAAATGCTTTTTCTTTAGGACAAATAAACATAAATGCTTTGACCTAATCGTCTTTTACTCTTTCGGTTTAAAAATTTTGTTTTTCCCTTTAATCTTTACACTTCTTTTTTTACCTTGACTTTAAACTTCTTTTCATACAGTGTCAGCTTTACCTAAAAAAAAGAAATAAAAAGCTAAGAATATATATAACAGATACTAGCTATATCGATGGACCACTAACACTAATGATAAAATACGCATAATGTTTGCCAACATTCTTTTCACTTGTTCCAAAATGAAATCATAAATTTCTTTATACATAAAAAAAACATCAAAATCATTCCCAAAGAATACTTTTTCCTTCCACTTCATACCCATGCAAGGAAGTTGGATAAAATTTCGGTCCTACATACAACCTGCCAGTAAAGGGATTTGCTTGAATCATAAATGTAATTTTGTTTTTCCTAAATTACTCTCCTTATGAATTGATTATATTAATTAAATGACTTTTCATCAAGAGAATACTTTCCAAAGTAAATGATTAAAAGCAATATTTTAGAGGAAACCAACCCGCCAGTAAGGTGTAAGCAGTAGAGAACGTTGCTGCTCGTAAGACTTACAGTGGTGTAAGCAGGAGAGAACGTTGATGCTCGTAAGACTTGCACAGGTAAGCAGGAGAGAAGGTCCTTGGGATTGCTTTGCTCAACTTGCCGTAAGAGGGAGCTAACCTTATAGTGTGTAAGGGGGAGTAACTCTTGTAAGTTTTGTAAAGGTTTTTCTTGTGCCCGGTTAAACAAGAAGATAGTTGATTGGAAATCTCAGGAGGAGCCTGGGGACTGGATGTAGGTCATCGTGGATTGGACCGAACCAGGATAAAACACAGTTTGCATCTTCTCTTCCCTAAGCTTTTATATTTCCATCATATACGATTTACATAATTGCTACTTCCATATATACTAAGTGAACAATCTGTGAAAATATTTTAAAAGACTAGACTTTCCTATCATATACCCAATTCACTGGGTGTCAGCCAGTTCTAACAAAAATTAAATCTGGACCGTCTACATCTCATCTGGATGGTAAAGATGAGAAGATGTTCCCTGCTCATCCTTGATGAGCAGGGAAACTGGATTCTATTAAGTTGGGTCATAACAACACTATGTCATAACAGCACTCTGATGCCATAAAAAGTTAATAAGGGAAAATATGTGAGAAAATCATTTGTATTCAATCATCTTATACTTATAGGTTCAGCAATGCCCAAGAGAAATATCCATTAACTACAAAAAAAAAAGTGATATAAGTATTAGAAAAAGAGAGCAATACACATAGCCATAAATGGGTGGAGCAACAAAAAAGGAAAGTAATACACATGGTCATAGATGGGTATCCCAGAAACTATGTGACAGAAATATTAGAGTGATCACAAGGTTTTGGGCTCAACGAACTTGAGCTTTTGGGCTCAATATAATTGCTTTAACACCCTCAAAGATGTGCCGACTTTCTTGATAGATTTATCTATAAGACAGAGAAACCTCAAGAAACTAAGCCTTATTTTATATGTCGAGAAACTAAGCCTTTACTGTAAAGGCTTAAGAGCCAGAGATTTTAGGGCTTACATTCTTTTGGAATCTGTTCCTTTTTTACTTCACTTGATATTTTCATCATCTCGTATGATACAGAGTTTGGATAGGTGGACCAGGCTCTGACACCATGTAAAATATTGAAATGAGAAAGAATTGCTCACCTTTCATTAATAATCTCTCCATAATTTATCACAATATTATAATAGTATCAAAAGAATAAGCCGTCTTTCAAATAACTAGTTTTTATGGTAGACAAAGTTACTCAATCTTGATCTGAACCTGTACCACATTCTTACTTCCAAATCTCAGTTTGACATTTCTTTTCTATCAAATGTTTAATTAGAGTCCCTCATTAAACTAGGTGAACAAGGAGGAATCTTGAGTTACGACAAAGTTGTCTCCTCCATCTTGAGACAATATTAACGTGATGTTATCAAAACATGCAACTTCACACATTTTGCACATAAGGACATGTTGTATACTATCTTGGGAGTTTTATCATGGAAACCTCAAGAAACTAGGCCTTCTTTGTAGAGGCTCAAGTGCAAGTGATTTTCAAAGATTCTCAAGCTTA
The DNA here is from genome assembly GCA_037074505.1 of Albizia julibrissin. NCBI lineage: Eukaryota > Viridiplantae > Streptophyta > Magnoliopsida > Fabales > Fabaceae > Albizia > Albizia julibrissin. Next base: position 17,808,755 of record CM073486.1, on the reverse strand, counting down.
CATTGTCTTGGGATCTTTTCCTCTTTGACTTTGTTTGATATTTTCGTTATCTCATTTGATATAAAGTCTGGAAAGTAGGACCTAGCTTTGATACCATACGAAACATTAAAATGTGAATGAATTACATATTTTTCATTGATAATCTCCCTATAATATTATTGTAATATTATAATGGTATCATAAGAAACCGTCCTAACAGAAAATGTTAGTACATGTTACTAGTTGCAAAAGTCTTAACCTTGTGAGGTGTTGCCACTGTGATTGTTCATCGAGAACTCAAGTTCTTGGAGCTTAGGCGTTTATGTGTATCTCATATGTTTGCTGAAACTCCAAATCTTGAAGTTCTTAATCTTTCTTCTCTGGCTTGTCTACAAGCTTCAAGTTTCAAGATTATTGCTCATACCCTTGGCTCGTTTCTAAGTCGACCCAAACCAATATCCTATGATGGACTTCTTATTGATAAAGGAAATTTTGTTCTAAACTTCAAGAGATTCTTCAGGCCACTATGCCAATTCCTAATGTAGGTTTATTTTACGAAATCCTTACGATGACGATGATCTATTAATTGGTTCATCATATTTTAATTATCCAAATCCATAAAATATTTATTACAATGATATTATGATGGACAAAGTACCATTTCCAGGATTCTATATTATTCTTGATGGTTGGCTTGGATTTGGGGGGAGAAAAAAGAGCTGGCCAAACACTTTCTTTCACATTGAGACAATGTCTTAAGTTGGACACTCTGGAAATTACTACACCGGTAAGTGGCTTTCTAGTTTATTAGTCATTTTTGGCCATGGGTCCTTAATTTTGTTTTAAGATTTAAAAGTAAATAACAGTTAGATAGTGCAGAGATTTTATGAAAATAGATTTATTGTTTATGAAATTTAATTGTTAAAACTAGTAGTGTTTGATATGAAGAAATGTCGCCCATAGATGATTAACATGATAGTCTTTGCTACATAAATAATCAATTTCAATGCCAAGTGTGTGTAATGAAGTCATAAAATGTGCATGAGAAATTAAACCACATAAAGATTCGCATGAGCATCGCTACTTCACTTATTATTATCTGAATACCAATAACAGAGAAACAATTAAAGAGAGTATTTTGAAACAAGAAAAATAGAAAATCAAAGTCAATAAACAAAGAATGAAAATTAAACCATAACAAGCACGTACACCAGCAACATTAGCTTTATGGTTTATTTATTCACACATATTATATAAATTCTCAGTACTAGCTAGCAGTAGAGAGCCAAGTACTCCCTTTGGTCCTTAATATATGATATAATTGAGGAGTTGATTTCAGTCTTAAATATAGAATATATTTTTTAATTTTTTTAATTTACCCCTATCAATGTTTCCTCAACCATAATCAAGGAGGAAAGGGAATAAGGGAAGGTGTTTTAGAAAATAAATATCATATTAACTAATTTAACTGACTTTCTTAGTGTAATTAAATTAGATGAAAATGTCTTACACTACAAGAAAATCGAGTTTTAGTGGCGACATTTGGCGGCGACAAATAAGTTGCCGCTGAAAATTCTGACTTTCAGCGGCGACAAATTTTGTCGCCACTAAAAGTGTTATAATCAGCGGCGGCATTAACAAGTCGCGGCTGAAAGTCACCGCTGATTATAACACTTTCAGCGGCGACAAAATATGTCGCCACCGAAAATATGTTTCAGTGGCGACTTCTATGTCGTCACTGAAAGTCTTATTTAAAATTTTCTAAAATATTAGTTTTTTATAACTTGAGTCTTTATAGAACAATCTTAATTTGTTTCTTACTATTTTCATAACCTGTACACTTACAGTGTTTAATTAATTTGTTTTATGACCGGTCATTCTTTTATGCCCAATCCAAAACTGTAATCCTTGTCCAAAATGTTATTCTCCTAATAGATAAAATGTGAAAGGTAATGTTCATTAGAGGCTTTTTAAATGAATTTAGTGAATAAATTGGATTTCATTTTGAATGTTATAATATATTCCTAAATATTCTATAAAAATTTATATTAGTCCAAAATCATATTTCGCATATAATATAAAAATCATAATGCAGTAAAACTGTATGATAAAGCTATATGAGGTGGATCCATTGTTCAGTTTTAAAACATTGAATTACATCTGCTGTTTAGGCAGCGACTTTCTCCAATGACATTATCTGTAAATTACGCTTTGAAATATCATGGGTAACAATATTGAAAACATTTTTTTTAAAGCAGTTGTTATTCAAAATTCATATTTCATATTTTAAAACCCGATTTTTAATAAGTTGATTGTGGTATGTTCTATATCATATTGGTTATTATTCCAAACTTATATTCCACATTTAATTTAAAGACCCTAATATTTATAAGTTGAAGAAAGCTTGTTTTGAAACCTAATATTTAATTTTTGAAGATATACTAAATTCTTGTTCCATATGTAATATTAATTAAAATCTTAACATTAACTACCAGTTTCAAATTTGAGGGATTAAAACTAAAATTGGGTGACACTTCAAGGTCCAAAAGTGATATTAACTAAGAAATAATTAGATTAACTTTACTTATATATTTTATAATTAATTCATTTACGTTATTTATATATTTTAATATTTTGTTGTGATAGTTGATCAATAAAATTTGTGAGGCGAGCTGGTATACCCTTTCATTACTAAAATCAATTCAAAGATCCAGGTTTGATTCTGCGTAATGGAACTTGAATGGTTTTTTTTCCAAGTGATGCTAATTGTTTAAAAAAAATGTCACAGCATGTTGCAGGATTCAAACCCACGCACGCTTGTTGACTTTAACTTGGCGCTCTTGCCAATTAAGCCAATTGGTTATTGATACTCTTGATGGAAATTATATTACATATATAATTTTTAATTGTTTAAATCTTGAAACCTAAATCCCCAAATTTTAGTTTCAGCGCGTCACGATTTTCATTTCCCTGTTCTTTACAGCGGTGACTTCGAAGTGAATCTGAACAATCATCACCGTTGTCTGCTTCTCCATTCAGGTAATGATATATTCAGGTCCAAAATATACAGCATTTTGGGTGTTATTTGTAGTTCTTTTTCTGTAGTTCATTCTGGTTGTTAGTTCTAAATTAGAAAGTGAATGGCTTGCCTTTTGAATAAAAATCCTGCAATTATATAGTGCTTTAACTTTGTTTCTCTCAATCAGTGTTTATGACATTGACGTCTGGTTATTCATTTCTGTTGCATTGAGGATTCGCTGGCTTTATATGGTTCTGGCTTTATATGATTCGTTTCTGTTACTTCCTCTTGGATTTCCACTTTCACCACTTGATACTCTTAGTTTGAAAAAGTTGAGTGTGTTTCCCATTGGCTTGACTCTTTTTTCCTCTCGTGGAAGAATCGTCACGTCCACTGAGGAGCTATTTGGTTTAGAGAAAAGTAAATTGTGAAAACAAAAATGAAAGAAAAAGAAACAAATATGGAAAGAAAGACAGAAATAGTTTAACAAGTGATTAAACGTACGTTTGGGTAGATATTTAAAAGAAAAATGATACGATACAAATGAAAGCAACGTAAATGAACATGCTTTGAATCTATATTGGATGCTTGCAGATATATACTGGTGTAGGAGAAGTGAAGTGAACATGAGAGAATTTTCTGAAATGACTTGTCTTGAGTTTTTTTTTCTTTTTTTTTTTTGAGAATATTCATGGTTGGTTCAGGTCTTTCTCTCCTTTCTTCTTCTCTTTTTTATAGGCATAAAGTAGAGGCAAGTTTTTACTGATTTCGTATTCTTGCAGCCTCCATGTATCACTTATTATTGCCATATGTAGTTTTTATTGAAATAGAAATGGATAAAAGTTGGTTAGATATTAAAGACAGAGGCAACCTAGCATACATTAGAGGAGTAGACAATTTTCTACAATGGACATTTACTCAACATGGTGTGACAAACAAAATACGTTGTCCTTGTAAGAAATGTAGGAATGTTTCATTCAAGGTGAAAACAGATGTTAGGGCAGACTTATTGATTAAGGGTTTTTGGGATAGTTACAAGGTGTGAGACTTGCATGGAGAAAATACTAGATTTCAAAGTGGCTGTGAGACTTCAAGAAGAGTGATAGAAAATGATACTTATGAGGATGAGAATATTGTAAGGATGGTATGCGATGCATATGGAGTTCCTTGTATGGATGATATGAACATTGGATTAAATGAGAGTGAGGAGCCTAATTCTCATGCGAAAAGGTTCTTTGACTTGTTAAAAGATGCAGAGAAAGAACTTTATCCAGGTTGCAACAAGATATCAAAATTGTCTTTTATTGTAAAGTTGCTTCAATTGAAATGCCTTAACTATTGGACCAATAAATCCATGGATCTACTATTGGAGCTATTGAAATTTGTTCTCCCGGACGGAGCATTAGTCCTCGATCATTTGAGGAGATTAGCTTCACTATAGTAAGTTTAATCTCTCTTTACTTTAGTTTATATTTTCAATCCTTTTTTATTTTAAATTGCACCATCTATCTTTTTCTGAGAGTATAATGCAATTTATTACTTTTTGGTGATGATGACCCTTTTTACTTGTTTCACAATATTTACTGTAATAACACTGGATGCCTAGCCCATAAGTGATAATCTCAGTTTCAATTAATCAATCATAAGTAATAGCACTCAGATAACTACCAACATGGGAGGTGCATGCTCACCAAATAAACTAGGGATATTTTTGTGCGCAATAAGAAAATTTAATTAACTTTGCTACAATAAGTTTAATCTCTCTTTACTTTAGTTTATGTTTTCAATCCTTTTTTATTTTAAATTGCACCATTTATCGTCTTTGTATATTATGCTTTATAGAGGGACCCCACTACTGGACAACCTGCACCCCCTGACCAATTTTGGCAAATCACACATACTAGGAAGACAACAGATGGACAGTTAGTGTGGGCAGATCCGTAATTTGAGCAAATTCACGTATGTGTTGTGTTTTTATATGCTACACTAAGTTCACAAATTTTTTATCTCATTTGTTTTATGCTTTAATTGTAGACTGACTTGCATAAACTTCTCCAACAACAACAAGAAGAGGTAGAGAGTGATGCTCGAATGACCTCTGATGAAATATTGACAGCTGTTCTTGGTGAGAGATCAGGGTATGTAAGAGGAAAAGGGTATAGAGCAGAGCCTTTGAGGAAGAGAGGTCGCTTTCAATCCAATGATAATTCAGCTGTGGAGAATGTGCGTACCCAATTGCATAAGGAGTTTGATAAAAAATTTCAAGAGGAGCGTGCAAAGATGGAAGCAAATCTTACAGAAGACCGTGCAAAGATAGAAGCAGAGGCTGCAAAGATGGAAGAAGAGCGCGCATAATTTCAGCACAGGATGGAACAAATGGAGCAAAGAATACATGCTCAACTAGCTATCTTGATGCAACAGGGCAAGTAGCAGGTCCTACTTTATCTACTCATAGTCTTGCTGGTTCACAAGCTGGTCCTTCTCTATAGTTCACGTGTTTAATGTTTTTAATAGGAAATCCTTAGACTTTGTACAAGAAATTTAAATACTCAATCTTAATTTTGAAGCATTTTGACAGTCAGATGTTAGTTTTGAAGAATTGTGTTAATATCATTGCTAGTTTAAAATTACTTTTGATCTTTATCAATAGTAGTGTAGAGGTTTTAATTTCATCAATTTATATTAAAAATTGAAAAAATTACAACTTTCAGTGGCGACAAATTTTTGCGGCAACACAAAGAGTTGCCGCTGATAAGGGTTTCTGTGGCAACAAATTATCGCAACTGATAAGAGTTTTTGCGGCAACAAAATGTCGCCGCTGATAAGGGTTTCTGTGGCGACAAATATTTCACCGCTGATAAGGGTTTCTGTGGCGACAAATTGTCGCTGCTGATAAGTGTTTTTGTGGCGACAAAATTGTCGCCGCTGATTCATGTTTCTGCGGCGACAAATGTCGCCACCTATACCCCACTTTCAGCAGCGACCCGCTTTTTCGTGCCTTCTCATATACTTTTACTGGCGACATTGATTGTCTGTTTTTAGTGGCGACGTAGAAATGTTGCCACCAAAAGTATCAGCGACAGTCGCTTTGGCGGCGACATAATGTTGCGGATGAAAATGCTTCAGCGGCGACTTCTATACTTTCAAATTCGCCGCTGAAAGGTCATTTTTTTGTAGTGTTAATAGACAATAAGAAATATAATATATGATCTCCTTATTATATTCTTGCTTTTATAGACTTGTTCTAGAAGAATTGGCTGATGAGCTCAACGAGAGGACTTTTCTGGTGTATAGCGAGCATGGTGAGAGTTTATCAGAAGCTTTCTGATGTTGCAGAGGCTTCAGACCAAAGTCTACCTTTTCCTTTGTGCATTGACAAATGATAGTGATTTTCTCCATTTGAGAAGCTTTGGTTATGAGGTGCTTCACAAAATGTTCCTCAAGTTGGTCGCCTCACAATCCCACCATCGACACAAACTTGAGGGTTTCTTTAATCCAATGGCACTCATTATTTGTCTCTCAAATCATCTCATATTGTTGATTGAGGTTTATAATTAATGGGAAAATGATTTTTTTAATCTCTCAATTTTTAACTCACTTATAACTTGGACTCTCAACTATGACGAGATAAAACTTATTCCCTGAATTTTTAACTCGCTTATAATTTAGTCTCTAACGTTTTGATTCACTTATAACTCAGTCCCTCATCTTTTCATTTTTTATTTTATCATCCTTGTGTCATCCTATGTAACAAAAAATATTCATTACACCTTTAAAATTATTTCCAACTCAATGCGACGTGGAATTTTTTATAAAATAAAGAATGAAAAGATGGGAGAAGATGGGGTCGGAGATGGATGAAGAGAACGAAAGAGATTGAAGAGGTTTAAAAGTAAGTATGTGAGAGATATTCTGTTTTGATTTACGTAAATAAGCATTTTTAAGAGGTTTAAAAGTTATGTCAAACATATTTATATACTCTCTCTTGTCCCTTTTAGCTTTTGCGTCTTCCAGTGATCCCTTTGCTTATACACACAGCCCGCCAAAACTCCAAGTTCTCTCAACACACCCTCTTTCCAATCGATTGTATGAACACATCAAATATGAATCTATTAGTGAAAAAAGGTGTGCGTGGGTGTATATCCATATCATATACTCTTTCTGATTGTTTTAATATAAGTATACCTCGTTCCCTTTATTTATTATAAGGACAGGAGGGGATATATAATATCATTTGCTATCCCTGTAGAAGAAATGAAGAACGAAGGAGAGGTGAACCTTGTGTAAATTAACGCATTAAATTGCCTGTGAGAGAGTGGTCTCTCCATTGCCAATTTATTGTCACCAGAAGTAATTCTATATTCTAGGAGCGCCACCTCATCTATACTTTAGCTAATTAAAATACAACCACTCATCATATTTCAATTCTAAATGGCAGATGAGTCATATGTAGAAATTCAAATTTTATTATTTTAAAAAACATAAACTTGTTAATTTAGAAAAATTAACAACAAATGGAATTTCTTCCCATGATCCCTAAAATCATAAAATTTGAATTTCTACATATGACTTATCTGTCATGTATGATTAAAATAAATTGAGTTGTTATATTTTAATTAATCAAAGTACAAATGAAGTGACGCTCTTAGAATATGTAAGTATTTCTCTTTTTCACCGCTCTTCTACCTGCCTGTTTATTGGTATAATTAAAATTAATATATATTTGGTATTTTTTTGGAAAAATATATATAATGTTTGGCATTTAGTATTAGGGAAAATCCTGAGTAAATCCTGCTGAAATACTGAAATTCAAATTTAAACCTACATTTTAAATAAATTCCCAATCAGGCCAAGAGGCTTCATTATGAATTTTTGAATTTGGTAATTTTACTTATATGCTCCTTTCTCCTTCTCTCTATCTTCCCTCTCCCTTCTCATTCTCCCCATTCTTCTCCCCATTCTCACTACAAAAAAATATAGGATTAGCGACGGAATTTTATTCCATCACTAATCCGTCCCTAATCCCTCACAAATTCCGTCACTAAAATTAGCGACGGAATTTTTCCGTCTCTAAATTAGAGACGGAATTACATTCCGTCACTAAAAATTAGCGACGGGATTTAGAGACGGAATTTTTCCGTCTCTAATTAGCGACGGAATTTCCGTCACTAAATTCCGTCTCTAAATATTAGCGACGGAATTTAGAGACAGAATTTTTCCGTCGCTAATTAAAGACGGATTAGCGACGAAATTACATTCCGTCGCTAAATTCTGTCACTAATTTCCGTCACTAAAAATTAGCGACGGAATTTAGAGACGGAATTTTTCCGTCGCTAATTAAAGACGGATTAGCGACGGAATTACATTCCGTCGCTAAATTCCGTCACTAATTTCCGTCACTAAAAATTAGCGACGGAATTTAGAGACGGAATTTTTCCGTCTCTAATTAGCGACGGAATTTCCGTCGCTAATAGTTAAATTTTTTAATAATTCGGTTTTTTTCAAAATTATAATTTTTAAAATAATTTAAATTTTAAATTATTTTAAATTAATAATATAATATTAAAATAAATAAATAAAAATTATTAATTCATATTTATTTTTGAAATTAAAATTATAATATAATATATTTGAATTTTTGATAATATATTATAAACAAATAAAATGAAAATTTTATAAATACAAACAAAAAGATAAAATATAAAATAAAATAAATAAAAAAAGATATTAATAATAAAAATTTAGGTAGAATATTTACATAAAATAAAATAAGAAAACTAAATTAAAATATTCAATAATATATAAAATTATGTATTTCTATTTTTGTTTGCAAGTGAGATATATATATATATATATATTATGTATGTATGTATGTATGTATGTATGTATGTATGTATGTACGTATGTGTGAATGTGTGTGTCTATGTTTATATATATATATATATGATTTTGCATTTAACTTTCACAGGTTCTTCTTAGCTCAACTGGCAAAGGCACTAGCACGCGCGTGAGAGGTCATGGCTTTGAATCCTAACTTGGTCACAAAACGCAACCAATTTGTGACTTGTGACACGTGGCGCGAGGTGGAGGGTGACACGTGGCGGTGACTGATTGGTACACGTGGCGGCCGCCGGTGAGGAACATGTGGAGGCTCATGTTGTAGACATGTGGCAATTTAAATTATATATAAAAAAAATAATTAGCGACGGATTAGAGACGGAAAATTCCGTCTCTAACCGTCACTAATTAGTGACGGAATTTTTCCGTCTCTAATTAGCGACGGAATTTCCGTCGCTAAATTCCGTCTCTAATTTAGAGACGGAATTTAGCGACGGAAATTCCGTCGCTAATTAGAAACGGAAAAATTCCGTCCCTAAATTCCGTCTCTAATTAGCGACGGAATGCAAAATTACGTCACTAATCAATTAGTAACGGCCTTTTTCCGTCGCTAATTCCGTCGCTAATATTGTTCCGTCTCTAATCCGTCACTAATTTCCGTCTTTAAGTTGATTAGTGACGGAAATTCCGTCGCTAAATTCTGTCGCTAATTCGCTATTTTTTTGTAGTGTCTTCTCCTCATTCTTCTCTTTTAAGTTCCATCCTTTGTATCTCTCCGAAGCTCCAATTCACCATTTGCCATAGCTGTGCTTGCAGTTGATTCAAGTCTTGATAGGAATTGTAAGAGAATAACAGGTAAGAAACACCTCTCCGTCATTAAATTGGGCACAGTAAAAGCGTCCAAAAGATCCCTTACCAAAACGCTGATCGACACAGATGCTACCAGTAGCAATCTATAGATCTGCTATAGAATATAATGTTACATTTGCAGGAGCTGTTACAGTTTTCTTTACAACATCTGGCTTCTTTGAGAATTCATATGTTCATCAAATGATTTGTGACGATCAATAGGTGGAGTCGTGGAGGTTTGAAAATTACAACTATCCCATGGAGAATATAATATAATAACAGAATTCAGGGAATATGTTCAGTAAAAAAACATAAAAATAATGACAAGCATAGCGAGATATGACAAATGGAGAAGATGAGACGGGAGAGATGTAGAAAAGGGCATATAGGTAAAATTTCCCAAATTAAGAATTCCTAATGAGGCCTCTTGGCCTAACTAGAAATTTATTTAAAGTATAGGCTTAAATCTAAATTTCAGTATTTCAGCTGAATTTAATTAAAATTTTCTTTTAAGATTATGTGGTGGATGACATATATATTAGTAATAAAATTGAAAGAAAAAAATTTCCACACAAGTTAGCGTAAATAGCATTAGCTCTCGTACCGTCGGTCTCCTTATTTATTGGTAAATTCCTCTTGCTCCATAATATAATTATTTCACATTTTTACTCAATTCATTGAAAACAATAAATAATTGTTAATTTATTAATTTTTTTTAAATTAAAGAAAAATTTAAACTTATTAATATTAAATAAAATTTTGAGAGAGAGAAAAAATACAAGGAGCTACATCTATTTTTCAATAATTTTCTATCATTTATTTTCTACTTATTCTCTCTCACTCGCCCTCTCCATAAATAAGGGTGCTTGGAAAAAATAATTCACATTTTTACATATTTATTATCTTTAATTTTAACCAACTTTTTAAGTTTCATACTTAAGTTATTTGAAGCTTATGAGCCCGTTTGGTTCGATCCCATTAACCTATAATGCAGTGCAGTGCGATACAATGGTAATGTAATACAATATTAATTACAGGGCTAGTGTTTGGTTTGATTTTTAAGTAAGGTGCAATGAGTTATTATTTTAACAATTATTTAAAATTAATATATTACACAAAGTCTATTTTTCCCTTACTATAATTTTTGTAAAAAGAAAGTTAAGAGTCAGGTGGAGGAGGAGGAGGTAGTGGTGGCGGCAGCGACGGAGGAGGAGGAGGAGGAGGAGGTAGTGGCGGCGGTGCTGGGTGGTGGAAGCGGCGGCGGAGCAGGAGGTAGTGGCGGCGGTGGTGGAGGAGGAGGTAGTGGCGGTTATGGCGGGTGACAGCGGTGGTGGAGGAGGAGGTAGTGGCAGCGACAGGGGTGGCGAAGGAGGAGGTAATGACGGTAGCGATTGTGGCGATGTGGCTAAGTGAAAAAATATAAGTAAAATAAAGAGAAGTGAAACTAAAGGGTAAATTATACTTTTTTAACTATGCAATGGGATGGTAATGATGATTCATAGGGGGAGGTATGAATGAGGATTACCAATTTTTTGGTAATCATCATTATCATGGTAAAGCATATTATCATACTAAAGAACAACCAAACACTCTTCTCATGCTAATGCAATCATGATTACTATTGCATGCATGCAATGGGGTTGAACTAAACAGGCTCGATATGTAAACCTATAAGATGTCATGTCTTTTCAGCATATTTTCGTTCAGTTTAATACACTCTTTAATGTATTTGTGCATATTTTGGATACTCAGATGAGAAAATGTGTATTTGGTTGTACATCGAAAACTAAAAGTAAAAGTATATGTAACAAATGTATCCATGGACCACTAACCCGAACGCTTAAAACACGCAATAATGTTTACAAACATTCTTTTCACTTGTTCCAAAATGGAATCATAAATTTCTTTATAAATAAAACACATCAAAATCATTCACAAAGAATACTTTTTCCTTCTCACTTAACACCCATGCAAGGAAGCAAGGTACAAATAATAATTTCTTCTGTCATAAATATAACCGGCTAGTAAAGGGATTTGCTTTGATAATAAATCTAAAAGTTCTTAATGCAATGATTAAAAATCATACTTTAGATTATTAAACTCCTACGTTTAGGACTGGAGGGTTATTTATACCGCAAATTTATTCATTTATAGCATAATGAGTTAGAACATAATATTCCATAAGGTGTTTCCTTTAAGGAAAAGCTTGAGCTCATATGACACAACATTATAAATTGAAGCAATTTTATTATTACTTCCATACATGAGCTTTCAAAAGAAAGACTAATTAAGAGCCCTAGTGTTTGGTACAATCTGTTGGTTCGAAAGAGAGTACACGTGCTTCTAAATCAAACCCACTTAGGTAATTTGCTTCCGCAAAATTACCAAAAATGCCAATATCATCATTACTAGTATTACTAAAGGATATGTTACATTGGATATTTATACTAGACATATTTATGTTTCCAAAAACGTCTATTTTTATGAGTCCATTTTCCCTTTTTGCAATCTGGATTTTGTCTTTGAGTCTAACTCTATTTCCTCTCCTCAAGAAACTCCATCTCTTGATTTTTGTGATGAGCACCCTTTACCATCAACTTCCACTCCTAGTTCTACATCCCTTGATTCTTCTATCCCTCCTCCTAGACGATCCAATATGTCTCACTGCTTACCAACTTATCTGCATTATTATCATTTTGCTCTTTAATGTGCTTCAGCCCTACCGGATTGTTTGGAGGAAGGTATATATCATCCCCTTTCTACTATTCTTTCATATAATCGCTTATCTCCTTCTTATTCTCATTTTGCTTGTTCCATTTCCATTGATGACATACCTAAAACTTATTCCAAAGCCATTAAGAATGAGGGTTGGAGAAATGCTATTAAGGCTGAACTTGATGCTTTGCAAGAAAATAATACATGGGTGTTAACTGATTTACTTAAAAAAAAGCGTCCAATTGGGTATAAGTGGGTTTTTGCTAAGAAATACAACTCAGATGGTAGCATAAATAGGTACAAAGGTCGATTAGTTGCTCAAGGCTTTATTCAGGTAGAGGGGATTGATTATAATGACACTTTTTCTCCTGTTACTAAGCTTACAATTGTGAGATTATTGCTTGCTTTAGCTGCTGCCCATAATTGGCACTTGAAACAGTTAGATGTTAATAATGCCTTCTTGCATGAGGATCTTGATGAAGAAGTTTATATGCTCCTCCCATGTGGTTTACATGTTTCTTCTCCTAATCAGGTTTGTAAACTCCAAAGGTCTCTTTATGGTCTTAAGCAAGCTAGTTGGCAATGGTTTTTTAAATTGTCTAAGGCACTTGCTTCATGTGGTTACCAAAAATCTCAAGCTGATCATTCTTTGTTTCTTAAGCATACTGATTCTTCTTTTACTACCTTACTTGTTTACGTGGATGATGTTATTCTTGGCGGTATAGATTTGCTTGAGATTAATAAAATCAAGTCTTATCCTGATGCTTGTTTTAAGATTAAAGATCTTAGTGATGTCAAATATTTTATGGGTATGGAAATAACTCAAAATTCTAATGGTATATCTCTTTGTCAGCACAAATTTGCTCTGGATATTCTTTCAGATTCAGGGTTTCTGGAGTGTAAACCTGTTATTACTCCAATGGCTCATGATCTTAAGCTTTCTAAAGATTCTAGAGTTCCTCTTGTTAATTTTTTTGCCTATCATACACTATTTAGCCGCTTATTGTATTTGTCTAATACTTAGCCTGATCTTGCTTTTACTGTCCAGCAACTAAGTCAACTTGTACAGCAACCCACTGATGTTCATTTAAAGGCTATTCATAGGGTCTTGCGATATCTTAATGGAGCTCCTGGTAAGGGTCTTTTCTTTCCAGCTTCTTCCACTCTCAAACTCAGTGCTTTTAGTTATTCTGATTGGCATCAAGCTCTTATTACTTGGAATTCTAAGAAATAGCTGATTGTCTCTACTTCTTCATTAAAAGTTGAATATCGTGCCTTGGCAGCCACTACTTGTGAGTTATAATGGCTATCTAATTTGCTACGGGATTTTGGTCTTCCACCTACTTGTCCTACCTTTTTGTATTGTGATAACCAATCGGCTAGACATATTGCTGCTAATCTCACCTTCCATGAACGGACTAAACATCTTGATATTGATTGTCATGTGGTTAGAGAAAATCTCAAGCAAGGTTTGATTCATTTACTGCCTATTCGAACAAAGGATCAACTTGCTGATATCTTTATAAAACCTTTGGCTCCTTCCATTTTTGTACATTACTTACCAAGCTGGGAATGATTTATATACATTTTCCAGCTTGAGGGGGTATTAGGATATAATAAATTAGTTAGAATAACTAATACTTTTAGTTAGGAAAAGTTGTTATAACAGAAGTGTATCTGTATAGTTGTAATTAAGCCTATACAAGGACATGTGTATCATTATTTGGGGTTAAGAAATAAGATTCTCAAATTTCTATTTCTCTTCTTGCTTATTGTAATAATTACTTCCATACACGAGCTTTCAAAAGAAAGACTAATTAAGAGCCCTACTGTTTGGTACAATATGTTGGTTTGAAAGGGAGTACACGTGCTTCTAAATCAAACCCATTTAGGTAATTTGCTTGTGCAAAATTACCATAAATGCTAATATCATCATTACTAATATTAGTCATGGTAAAACAAAAAACCCCGTCTTTTGGAGGGATAAGGAAATGAATTAGGCTCAACAGCACGTCAGTGCCGCCATCAAAATGAGCCGTCAATTTTGGCCCACCAAGATTAGTCTTTGTCTTGTAACAAAGTTGGTTCCCTAATTCTGGATCATCCTCAATAGGTTTCATTGAGACCACTTGCTTCTTGACTTCTAAAACCAATCTATCATAAAAATCATAAGGTAATACAGTTGGAGATGTGCCTAAATCAAGGAACATGTTACCTTTTGAAATTTTCCCATTAAAGGGAATGAATTTACCCTCCACTCTAATTCCTTTTAGTGTAACTAAGCAAAATGTTTCATGTTGTTTGGAAACTATTGCCCCGTTTGGTATCATGGAAGAGTTTTTGATGGAAGTGAAAGTTGAAATTGAAATGAAAGTAGAAGTGAAACTGAAGGTGGAAGTTGTAAAACCCGTCTTACATTCCCTTTTATTACGTAAACAAAAATGTTCACTTACATTTTTTACGGGTTTATTACTCATTTCCGACTGTTGAGCCATTATTTTTACCAAGTATCAGAGTTGTTCTATTTCTCCGCTCTTACTTTTAGTTCGGTGATCTCGATTACCGTTTAATTCTACTGCACATTTTCATACTTTCTTATTCATACGTATTCATCAAGTATAAATACTTTACAAACAGTAAAAATAAATACACTTGAAAACTTCAATTCTTCATCTTATTTTTGTTGATTCTTCTTCAAGTATTTTTCTCTGTCGTATTCTTGTACCTATATGGTTAGTGGGGAGTGAGATTCGAAGGAATCTTAGTAGCAAACATACAAACAATGCATGTAAGATGAATGTTAGTGCATGATATGCTTGCCTTACATAGGCTCATGTTCACATAATGATATTTTACATGCTCAATGTTTTATGCAACATACTTATGGCAACAATAAAAATAAAAACAGAGCTTCATTATATTCACTCATACATACTTCACATAATCAAGTAAAGCAATACAACAAATTAATACACAACATAAACATTATATACATACAAGTAAGTAAGTTTACTACATTGTAGACAAAGTCCTTCTTCTTGTCATATTTTCTTCCAACTACTGAGACTTCTTAAAAATTATTCCATTCTTTCCTGTCTTGACTTCTCGTGGCCTTAGATATATAATCATATCATTAGGGTCATTTTACTAAGTCAAACAATGAGTTAAAGTGGTCTAATTATCCCTAGATGCTTAACTTCACTCTTCAAGTTCAAGGTAATTACATTGTGCCATTACTTTTTTCCAATTTTCGCACATATACTCAATTCTGCCAGAATTTTCAACAATTTTTAAAAATTCACATCTTAATGTACAAATGTCCAATTGTAATGATTCTAAAAGCTATGTGACATCTAATTAGTCTATTTTCAGGAAAAATATATAGCTATTAGTCATTTGGACTCATATCAATGTAGATTTCCACTTTATTGGACACTGCCCCAGAACTTGCCAGTTTTGCATGACCCATTTTCAAAGATACATAACTTCCAATATACACATCCAATTAACACAAATGACATATCAAATTAAATCTTGACATGTCTACTTTTATACTGAAAAGTTTCACAATTTTTGGATATCATCTACCTATTCAAAAACGTCACACAATTTGTTTGTCTTGTAAGAAAGTTCACACTGGCAGAATTCTAGTTTACAATATTTATTTCCAGTGGTCCAGAATTTACAACTAGGGGCTATTCTCATACAGTTTTTCATTTTAAACACAATGGAAACATTAAAAACATCAAAATCACAAACCTTCAGCCCCTTTTCCAGTCTGACCGAACAGAACCCTTTTACCCATAATTAACCAAATCAGAATTTTGATCACCATACTAACCTAACATCATCCTAAATTATCATTTAACAACATATACATGATCAAGGAACCAATAATCTTCAAAACCATCTATTGGCCGAAAATATCCAGCCCCCAAACCCTCATGAAAACTCATCAAAACCACAAACCAATCGGTTCAAATTAAAGCTTACGCTTACCACTACACGTTTCCGCAACAGGTTCAGAAATCTGGCAGTACTTTGACAGGAAGTCACTAAACACCTCCAAATGAAATTATGAAATCGTAAAAATGAAGCTTATGATGAGGAGAAGAAGGTTTGTGAAGGGTCTTTCAGGAGAAAACGCCAATTCGGCAGTGTTTCGGAGGATCGAATTCAAGAATTGGTACTATTCATGCTCTCTCTCTTCTAACATTTTTCCATGATTTTTTTTTTCTGATTTTCCTTCCATTTTGGGCAGCTGGCCGAAAAATATAAGACCCTTAATAAGTCTTGAACTTTGTCCGCCACATGTCAAAAGCCTACGGTGCTATTTGTTTGGTGATCTAACTATTCAGTGACAAGTGTCCATAACTTTAATTAAATGGATCCCGCCTTTTCAGGGCCTTTATCTGTCCTAATTGTCAGGGAAAGTAAGGGTCTGATGATTTTCCCCTACTCCCGGATTTGATATTCAGGAAAGTTAGTCGGGTAACCGGATTGAAGACTGGTGGATTTCCTCGGCTCGAGGGCTAAGTGGCGCCCTCTGGGTGTGCCAACACAAAAGTCATTTTATGAATCTCATGATGAAGGGACCAGTGTCACCTTCTTATGGTGCCAACCCAATAGTTGGGTCATCATTACTATTTTATTAAAGCTACTTTAATAAAGTTACTTTATTGGTGTTTACTCGGGATTTTACTCGATACCATGCTACATGTGCTACCTCAAGGGATTGCCGAGTGTGTATGTCGGTGTGTCTACATATGGGACCCATATGGCCTATGTCCCTTCTTCCCTTTCAAAAACGCAGGGTGTATGTACCTGCCCTAAAAATGCCATGTGTACACCTCCACTGACGTATTTTATCCGTCTAATCGCACACACTGAGCCCCCATATAATCCGGAGACTTGTTCTCTACCCTGAGGAGCCGAATCAAATAGTCTAGGGCCACACGTGGCCCACACAAGTGTTTTTCATATTATCCAAATATGACGCTAAGTGTGTTAAGGTGCACATACATTGGCATACTCTGTCCGACTATGTATGCACTTTGAGCCTCATGTAACCTAGAGACTCGTTCTTTACCTGGATATAGTCCCTGAAAATCATTCTATCTCCTCAATATTTTTGGGACTCTTACTAAACTCAGGCCTAGTAGTTTACCTAATATAGGCTTATCCTCAAGTTCATAGGCTCAAAATACGGAATATTAGAAAAGTGGTTAAAAGTGTGTTTGGTATGATTATGGAAGTGAGATATAATTTTTAATTAAAACATGTATTTAAAATATGCAAATACCAAACATCCCTCCAACAAAAAAAAAAAAAACTCTGCCACACCCGGCTGATGTTTACTGTTATCCCATACCTTCATTTGACCACCACCATCTCCTGAAAAGTAGATGCAAATCGGAAGAACCAGAAACAAAATCTAACCATAATCGAAATGAAATCACAAAACAAACAAGTTATTTCAAATTTCATAGAAACCCAAACGAGTCATTTTCACTGAACTCGCTTAAGTCTGAAACCCAGATCATAAGACCCGTTGAAGCAAAACCCAAACAAATAAGCAAGATCACCGCATAATCAAAACTCAATCATCATCAAGAACAATCAAGAGAGCTCAAAATTTCCACTGGAAAGTCTACCAGCTCCAATCCGTATAATCCAAGCTAATCACAGTAATGTCCAAGCATGCAGATACCAGAGAGAATCGACTTCAAAAAATTCTTGATCGAAGTGAATAACAGCAACAACGAATTGAATAGACAAAAGACACAATGTGATCAAACTTCAAAGCATCAAATAAATACCCTATCAAATCATTGAATGATTTAACGAACTCCTCCGAATTCGTTTTTCCAACAATACATAAACCAAAATCTCTTCCTTCCTATGGCTCTATTTTGAGAGTATGCCTCTGTGTGCTGAAGCTAAAGCTGGAGTCTCAAGAAGAAGAAGAAGAACGCAGATTGTGGGGCCCCAAATCTGCCGCCGTCACTGGTGGTGGTGGACATCGTTGCTGCTGGCAGTGGAAGGAAGGAGGAGGAAGGCAATGAATTGGGCTCAACACCACGTCAGTGCCGCCATCAAAATGAGCCCGTCAATTTCGGCCCACTAAGATTTGTCTTTGTCTTGTAACAAAGTTGGTTCCCTAATTCTGGATCATCCTCAATAGGTTTCATTGAGACCACTTGCTTCTTGACTTCTGAAACCAATCTATCATAAAAATCTTGAGGTAATACAGTTGGAGGTGTGCCTGAATCAAGAAACATGTTGCCTTTTGACGGTTTACCATTAAAGGGAATGAATTTACCCTCCACGCTAATTCCTTTTAGTGTAACTAAGTAAAATGTTTCGTCCTGTTTGGAAACTAAAGGTGTTGGAACAACACAATTTCCTGAGACGAGACTTCGATCACCAAAACTCTTTTTATTTTTGACATTCTTGTGTCATTGTGAAATGGAACCAAACATTGGGAAAATGCTTTCTTGATTCCAAATGAAGAGGCCATTTGAGAAATAAGGGACAATGCTCCTCCACCTAGTCCTATAAGACCCATCTCATGATCATTGAAATTTCCTGTATCATGATGTCCACAGCCAAAAATAATGTTTTTTAAGGACACCTGATCTTTTCATGTGCTTGAATTCAAAGTGAGTGTTTCCTGTTATCATACCAAATAATAATAGAGAAGAAAAATTATATTCATCATCTTGAAAGTAAAGTGGTGCAATACACCAATATGGACTTGTTTGTAATTTAGATTAATGATTTGGCAAAAATGACTTCTATCCCAATTGACTTTTGCAAACTGGAGGTGGGGTAACAGAAGTCGGTGCAAAATTTATGTACAAAAACTAATTTAGATGACACATTGAAAAGCCATTTTCAAAATGGTCAAATAAGAAGGTAAAAATTCAAGAGCTGGGCAAAAAGCCCTTTGACCCAAAACCATGTCAAATACTCTCTCTAGTCTTCAATATAAGACATTTACCTAATTTGGTTAGATTAAGGAAATTAGTTAAATTAGTTAATATGACATGTATTTTCTAAAATACCTTAATCATCTTTCTTAATTCCCTCATTTTCTCTCCCTTTGATTATTGTTAAGGGAGTATCAATAGGGGTAAATTAGGAAAAATATGATAAATATGAAAACTATATCTTATATTTAGGACCAAAATCAACTCCTTAAGTATATCTTATATTTATCATTTTATTTTTCATGGAACTAGCTGTTTTTTTAAGTTTCAAACAAGCCCTATATATATATATATATAAACTTGCTTTTTTTTTTACCGGAATATATATAAACTTGCTGGAAGTACAAAAATGAATGAGATATTGACACTTGCTACAATAAATAACAGGAAAAAAAATATCTAGATGATTCTAATAATGTCATGTACGTGCTTTAGTGTTGAATATGTCATTCAACTGTGATGGTGCTGATTTGTGCTTAATTAATATACCTGTGATAAAAAGCCATGAGTTACTGGCGTATCTGCATAACCGTAAGTGTAATTGCACACTTTTTGATTACACCCATATTGGTCGAGCATGAGACAGTTAGGCGATGAACAGGACACTAATTTGAATGTTGACGAGGATTTAGGATTGAACAAAGAATTGATTTGTTTGTAGCAGCCTTTGCAGGGGACACATTGTGTCCTATAAAGTCGCTTCCTGTGTCTGCTTCCAAAAATATGTCTCTTAATATCTCTAACACTAATGTCGTCCCACCATTATTCAAGGTTAAATTCTCATCATCCAAAACTTATGCCTTCTTACAGCCACGTCGTATTCCCTTTTTCTGAAATCTAAAAACCATGGGACTCATCAGATCGTTCGACAGGGCTGGAGCAGTAATCTACAATCAAACAAAGCTACAAAATTCAAATCAACAATATCACAATAGAAGTTGGGAGAGAAAGAATATATATATATATATATATTCCAGATCTCCTTATCTTCATAACAGTTCAAAGCATATCTGTAATATCCTAAAACTTACTCAAGGTTATATGAAATAAAAGCAAGAGTAAAAGAAGGAAATTGGTGTCTTTAAAATATATTATCACTCTCATTTGTATTATTTAGCTGTCCCACTAAACACAATTGAGTGCAAGATTGGACCAACAACTTCCATTGAATAATACAAAGCAAACTCACGCACACAGACTTGGTTATATATATATATATATATATAAACATACACCTACCAAATGACCCATGCATATATATTATGAACTAGCCACTCATTTCCCACAATCATTACTTCACCATTTAGCATGTAGCAACCTAATGTACTAACCATTAATAATTAACAATACCCTACCATTTGATCAAATGGACGACAACACCTACACACTCTTCACATAATTCTCACTTTATTTGGCCACACACTCCATCAGTTTTTGTGCACGATAACCTAATGCCATTAGTGCTTAATTATTAAATATATCTCATTCTCTCATCACACTTAGTCTGCCAAGACACAAAGAAGAGTTAGAAAAACAAAAATCAAAGAGAAAGGGACAGAGGGACGTGAGAGAGAGAGACTTGAGTAGTGAAGGAAGACGAATGTGTTATTGGAGAAGAGGAAGAAGGAGTTGTCAAGTACTACTATAGGCAAGCCTTGAATATTGTTTAGGTGAGTCTTCCCTATCTCTTTCTGTTATTATCCAGGTGATTTGGGTTATTCATGAAGAATTACAACTACTAGGAATTGTGTGATTATGAAAATAAGTAGCTATCATTCCTGGTTAGAATCGGTGTGTGTGTATAAGGAGTAATAATTTGGTAAATTTGATATCATCAATAGAGTCTACACTAAAAATGGTGTGGGGATATATGTGGTTATAATTTTTGGATGATTGTGTATAAGTCTGGAATTTTTAGAAATTTATAGGAGATGTTGTTTTGTTAGTTTCTCTAGAATCAGTTTGGTTGTAAAATAAATTTCATTAGATAAACCAGGTCCAAAAATTATGAAATTTTTCAGAATGAAAATAGACATGATAAGCTTTAAATTGATATATAATATGTGTCAATTGGGTTTGTAAATTGTGATATATGAATTTTTGAACTTAGATGTTGAATCTGAAACTTTTTTCTGGTACAGATAGTGTTTGATGAAATTCTGGAAATTTTGTTGCTGTAATTTCTTGATGCTAATATTTTTCCATGAAAATAGACTTAAATAGGGTTACATAGATTTTGAAATATTCTATTTGAAGTTCTAGAGATTTAGTTATGAATTTTAGAAGTCAGTCTATTAAGGCTGGAAATATTTCTGGCAGTATGGAAAAACCTTAAAATTGGGAATGATTTGTAGATAAGCGACAGTGGAACGTATTTTTCTCCTAAAATAAACTTAATAAGTGACACATAAAATTTGGAACCACCTTAATTGGATATTCCTAGGTCAATATATGAATTTTCAAAGATTATTGAAAATTCTGCCAGATTTGGATAATAGTGCAAAAAATAAGAAGTAAGGGTATTTTTGTAATAATTGGGACTCTGAAAGTCTAGTTAAATACTTAGAGTTTGTATTAGCCCATTAAATACACATTGGGCCTAATGTATTAACTATAATGATAACCTATCAAAGTGTATTGAAATACTAAATATTTGGAACAAGTAATAATTCGCCGTCCGTGAATAATAAATTATAGGATTTGACATTTGTCTGGGATACCAAAGAGATTGAGAATTGGAACTAAATTTGGAAAGACATTCAGATAGTACCTTATCTCTTATATCATATGTGATGTTGTGTATGTGTACCGTATCATCTATATATGTGTGAGACGGATAGTCCATAGGCGGTAAGACCCGTAAGTACAAGTTGCACCGGGAGTTACCTAGGGGTGTCTTGAGCCAGGAAGGCTTGAGACAGAAAGCCTGTGACTGCATCTTATATGGGGCAGAGGCCTTGGGCAACCAGACTGTGAATCTCAAGCGCTGTGAGTCTGTGATAAGGGACTGGTTATACCTTTTTTATTTGCTGCATTCCTGTAAATTGTACTGTTTGATTATTTGTTTTACATGGTTAGTATTTTTACATATTATATGAGTGATATGTGTACTACTGAGATTTTTTTGAATCTCACCCATTTTTCAACAAATGACATATAATAAAGGCATCCAGCTTCAAGGGCAAGAAGGTAATACGGACTGATGAAGAAAATGCGGATCAATTTATGGACTGTTTGGTTATCATTTTATTTTGGATAACTGTAAAATATTTATAATTACTATAAGTAGTGGTAGTAGTACTAGTACCTGTGACATAGACCGTATAAGTTGTAATTAGTAAGCTAAACTTTCAGTAATGCGCTAGTATCCAAAAGTGATAATTGAACTAGAATCGGGTAACCAACCACCAAAAGCCTATAAGTTAACAACCACTACGTGGGCTATTGATAAATAATGCTCTGCATTTTGAAGAAATGATTTTGAAACTGATGAGGATAATGAATTTACAAATTAGAATTAGACCGTACATATTTATTCTAATTTTTTTTTGAAAACATACACAAATACAAGATTGAACCCTACTTTAAAGTTGAAAATTTAAAATTATTATGGTCTTAGGTTTGAAATCATTATACATTAAACTCATCTAAAGACTTAGAAAATTAAGGTGTTAAAATTGTTATGGTCTTAGATTTGAAATCATTATACATTAAACTCATCTAAAGACTTAGGAAAATTAAGGTGTTACAATATCAGTTTTCCATCATGATGTAGTCGGCCATGGAGGATTCCGGGGTGAAAGGATCCGCGGTAGAGAACGAAGAGAGGGATACAACAAGTGTTTGAGAAAATTAACATTGTTATATTTTTGTAATTTTCAGAGAAATATTGCTCATCAAAAAAACTTCTAAATACCCAGTGTTCGTGTGTGGATTAGAGGCACGCACATTTGCACCTTAAAACGTGAATAATATTTACAAACATTCTTTTCACTTGTTTCAAAATGAAATCATAAATTTCTTTATAAATTAAACATATCAAAATCATTCACAAAGAATACTTTTTCCTTCCACTTCATACCCATGCAAGGAAGAAAGATACGGATAATATTTTCTTCGGTCCTACATATAACCAGATTTGATCTTACATTAACTGTAATTTTTCTACTAAATCGCTTTCCTTATTAATTGCATATATTAAAAGATTGTTTTTACTAAGAGAGGTGTTTTCAACGCAAATGATTAAAAACAATATATTAAAGAAAACTAACAAACTTTTTTTTTTATAAATAACTAAGTTATCTAATTTTCATATTTTTTGTAAATTAATTGTTTAACTCATAGTTTTGGACGAGAGAGTTATTTACATCACAAATTAATTCATCTATAGCACAATGAGTTAGAAAATAAAATTGCAGGTGTTTCCTTTAAGCAAAAAAGCTTGAGCTCATAAGACACAACATTATAAATTGAAGCAATTTTATTAATACTTTCAAGAAAGACTAATTGAGAGCCCTATTATTTGGTACAATCTGTTGGCTTGAAAGATAGCACATGTGCTTCTAAATCAAACCCAATCAAGTAATTTGCTTGCACAAAATTACCATAAATTCCAATATCATCATTACTAGTATTAGTCATGGTGAAACAAAAAAACCCCGTCTTTTGGAGGGATAAAGATATGAATTAGGCTCAACAACACATCTGCGCCGCCATCTCAATTTCGGCCCATTAAGATTAGTCTTTGTCTTGTAACAAAGTTGGTTCCCTAATTCTGGATCATCCTCAATAGGTTTCATTGAAACACTTCTAAAACCAATCTGTCATAAAAATCTTGAGGTAATATAGTTGGAGGTGTGCCTGAATCAACTAACATGTTACCTTTTGAAATTTTACCATTAAAGTGAATGAATTTACCCTCCACACTAATCCCATTTAGTGTAACAAGGTAAGGTGTTTTGTCTTGTTTTGACACTAAAGGTGTTGAAACAACACCATTTCCTGAAACTTGACTTCCATCACCAAAACTAATTTTGCTTGAGATTCTTGTGTCAGTGTGAAATGGAACCAAACATTGGGAAAATGCTTTCTTGATTCCAAATGAAGAGGCCATTTGAGAAATAAGGGACAAAGGTCCTCCACCTAGTCCTATAATGCCCATCTCATGATCATTGAACGTTCCTGTATCGTGATGCCCACAGCCAAAAACAATGTTTTTTAAGGACACCTGATCTTTTCCTGTGCTTGACTTCAAAATGAGTGTTTCCTTTTATCACACCAAACAACAGAGAAGAAAGATTACATTCATCATCTTGAAAGTACAAAAGGTGCAATACACCAATGTGGGTTTACTTGTTTAGAATAATGATTTGGCAAAAATGACTTTCATCTCAACTAACTTTTGTAAAGTGGAGGTGGGGAACAATAAATTGGTGTGAGATTTATTTTTGGATAGGATTTCATTTAAAAAAAGTCAATTTAACAAAAGCTAGTCTAGGAATGTTCAAATGCGAAGAAAAATCAAAAGTCATAAAAAAAGTGGCCTATGGGAAAAAAGTCAGTTCACCCCAAAAATCATTTTTTTCATCGAACTAGCTTTTTATAAGTTTCAACTGACTTCTAATACTTTGTAAGGCTAGCCCAAATAAACCCTAAATATATATAAACTTGGTGGAAGCACAAAATGAATGAGATATTGACACATGCAACAATGAATAACAGAAAAAGTATTTATTGTTGATGTCATTAATAGTGATGATGATTTATTATTTGTGCTAATAATACCTGTGATAAAAACCCATGAGTCTCTGATGAATCAACATAAGCGTAAGTGTAATGACACACGTTTTGAACGCACCCACGAGAGACCTGATCAAGCATGAGACACTGAGATGACGAACAGGAAACAGTTTTGTAAGTTGATGAGTGTTTAGGATTGAACAAAGGATTGATTTGTTTGTAGCAGCCATTGCAGGGAACACAATGTGTCCATATAAGGTCACTTCTTGTGTCTGCTATCCCAATTATGTCCCTTAGTGGTGCCCCTAAAGACACCTTCATGAGATGTTGCCCTAGATACCCACTTACAGGTGCTTGAGCAATTTTTGATGGTGAAAATGGTGATGACGGCTTCGTCGGATGGCGACCTCGCCACGGAATCAGTTCAAGGCTAAAGCCGCCATTAATGGCTTCTACAGAAGAAGATGAAGATGAGAGAAGTAGTAACAGAAGAAGAATGAGGATCTTCATTGTTAAGGAAATAGCCATTATATTGAGAGAATTTAATCATATGAAGGATTTTTTCTTTGGTTAGAGGCTCTGGAAGTTGTGTGGGCTTTAAAGATGATGTTGGCTAGGCTTTGTGGTCATTGTGCACGACTGTGTAAAAGAAGACATTGATGACCTAAAAAGGATGTTTATTTAGGTTTTGATAATTACGTATGAACTAATTTGGGAAATGTGTTGTCTGCATTAATAATAATAATATACTACACATTAAGAATAATAATCATTTTCCTACTTTTTTGGGAGAGGTGTGTCTCCATGGACCTACCTCTCCATTTACTCTACATTTAATGTCTCTACCTTGATCTAATGGTAGAGACCTGAAATGGAGAGGGAAGTCAACGAAGACACCTCTCCACCTTTTTTTTTTTTAATTTTTTATAAACATGTGTATGGGTATCTTCATTGACCACCCTCTTCATTTGATGTCTCTGTCATTAGATTAGATCGACTTTTAATATTTGAGTTTTGATCATAGATGTAAAAATATTATTATAATTCTAAATATAATAAAAGTCTATTGTCTATGGTTAAATCTCAACTATTAAAAGTTCATCTAATGGTAGAGACATTAAATGAAGATAAGAGTAAATAGAGAGGGGGTCAATCGAGAAAAGGATTTGGCTTCTCTCATTTTCTTTTCCCGTCATCTTCTCTCTTCATGACCATACATCTAATGGCCTACATTTAATATTTTATAAAAATATTATTATAATGGAAAAAATGATGGGAAGGACATGGAGAAAATGATGTAAAGGAAGTATTAAATATGGACTATTAGATTTTGATCAAATTGTTATAAAGAGAGAAAAGGACGGCAACAAATGAAAAAAGAAAAGGAGAGAAGCTACGTCTGATGGAGACGCCCCTATCCAATGGGTCTTTCCATTGAAATAAATTGTTTCCAGTTTTATGATCTTAAATGTGTAAGAGCTAAATAAGATTTGTTTTATCTCAATAAGAATTCACTCTATTCTGCTTCACAAATTTGTAATTTTTTATCAAAAACTTAATGAGTATTTTAGAAAAACTAACAAACAATTATTACAAATAATTAATTTAAATGATTTTCTTATTCTATAAATTAGTTAGATAGTTCTTACTTCTTACATTTAGAATCTTTTTTAAGAAAAATAATTTTCTTATTCTCATTTCATGATGAGCTAATTATACACAATGGTTTCTATTACGGAAAATATACAAATCCCTTAAAGTAAAAAACTAATGTTATCAAAATAAATTAAAGATGGTTGACCAAAAAACATAAATCAAAGATACGTAATATATAATTAATAGAAAGAATAATGTGTATGAGTCTATCGAAAATTAATTATAAATGATATCTTCATCCTTTCAGTGCAGAACCAAGGAGACAAATCAGACAATAATTCTGGTCAATTTCTTTTTCAGGAAAAAATAATTGAAAATGCCAAACTTATTGGAAGGAAGAGCACGGAGAAGAGGCATGCAAATCGTTAATGGTGACGTTAAACAAAATCTCAAATGTGAGATATTAAGGGAGTTTGTTTTGGCTTTAATTATAAAACATTAGTCCTGGCAAAAACCAAAAAAAAAACATATTATAAAACATTAGTCAACTTTATTTCCTAAATTTATAATTTTTTCCCTAAAACTCTCACCATTAGTTGTACGTATACTAATAATAATGTTTTCCATGAAGTAGCATCTAATGCAATTGCATCAGTGCACGTTTGAGAGAGCCAGTTTCGTGTTATACCTTGCCATGTCTTAGAACACAAACTTGACCCACAAGGTGTCTCTTGTATTCACAATAGTCCATCCAAGCTTCATCATAAATACATCATTTTAAAGTTGAGCTTTACTTATGCCTAGCCCACCTTCACCATAGCCCACTAATATATAAAATATGCCAAATCAGATTTAAAATAGTCTGCATTGTATGTTTGTGAGTGGTCAAACTACAACCACCAGGTTCACATAAAAATTTCTCAGAAAAATTACTTAAGTATAAAATATAATTATATTTTTAATTAAGATCATCATAAATATTTAATATTTGATTGATTGTTTCTTTTTGTAGACCTCCAAGAAATCGGTTTGAACAATACATTTTTGTAATAAAAGAAGAAGAAAGCAATTTGCTCCTTTTTGTAATTTTCGATGGGCCTTTTCCTTTTTAATGCTCCCTGTTGTTTTTAATATAAGATCTAATTAGAAAATTAATATCGGTCCTAAATATAAAACATATTTCTCATAAAATTAATTATTAAAATTTTTCTAATTTATCTCTATTGATACTCCATCAATAATAATTAAATAAAAGAGAGATAAAAAGAATTAAGGAAGATTATTAGGGTATTTTAGGAAAAAAATGCTATGATAACTAATTTAACAACTTCTTTAATCAAATTAATTTAGATAAATAGGTCCTTTATTAAGAATCAAAGAGTATTGACACTAAAAAAAAACATGATATTAGCGGATGGAATTTTTTTATTTTTTTATTTACTAATCCGTCACTAAACTAAACTGTCACAAATTCCATCACTATGTATTTACCAAGGAACAAAAAACCGGACCGGTCAATGAACCGATCACAGCACTTGTTTAAGGGTTAATGGTTCAACCGGGGTCGGACCGGTGGTCGAACCGGTGGTCAAACCGGTCATATTAAAATATTATAATTTATTAGTGGTAATATATATATTAATATATTTTTAAATTTCCATAGATTAAAATAAAGATCTTTAGGTAAAAAATGCTTAAAATATATTAGTATTAGTTATGATGCCTATATTTATATAATGACATCTCTTTTCCTATAATTAATTAATTATTATATCCTCTCAAAATCATTTTTTTTAGATTTATTCTTTTTTTATTTACTTTTCTCTTCATCTTGGTCTTCAAACTTTCATTTTTCCCTAAAAAATAATGCCTAATAGTAGATAGAAGAATAAAAAAATGTATTTTATTTAAAAAAAAAGGCAAACCCGTCAAACCGGTCGAACCACCGGTTTTACCGGTTCTGACCGGTTCGAACCGGTTCACCGGTTTTTGTCATGAACCGGACCGGATCACTGGCCGGTCCGGTCCGATTTTTTTTTCAATGGTATTTACTCAAGGTGATGACGACGACGCCTCCATATTTCTGGCCAAGGTGAGACCAAGTGGCTTGTCGACGTCAACCTCAATGGTCTTCGCAGCGCCAGCAGCCCTAGCTGTGATCTCAAGCCCTCTTCTGGAAATGGCCGAACATTTCGTATTCTAAACCACGAAGAAGGAATCCGGAACAAACCTTTTGGCATCGCAAAGTGAAAGACCCTGGAAAGACGATTTCTGGAGGGGGGAAAAAAACCAAGGAAATCGTAAAATTCTAATGGGCAACAAGAAATTACTACAAAAAAAGTGAACAGAATGAATAATACGAAGTTAATCTTTGATGGGTGGGGAGGATGAGGCGCCCTCACGTACCGCCACGAAGTTATTCCAAATACCATCGGTTTCATTATTTTTATAAGAAAATTACAAAGTGGGACAAAGACCCATTTTATTTGATTTTATTTTCTTGGAAAAATTTCAGTCAGTCCTCACTCTACCAAATTAATTTTAGTCAACCCAAAATTTTGTTGAAACTTTATTGCACCCCATGGTGAAATTGAAATTAATTTTTGTGGGTGAAAGGACAATGATACTTTTATTTTATTTTTGGTTCAGAAGAGGATTTATGAGATAAATAAGGGCATTTATAAGATAAATAAAAATATTTACAAGACAAATAAAGGGATTCAAAAGAACCTAAAAAATTTAAAATATTTTAGCCATTTACAAGACAAATAATGATATTCAAAAGAATCAAGGGAGTTTAAAACATTTTGGCTATTTAAAGTTAAATACAGACATTTACAAGATAAATAAAGATATTTAAAAGATCAATATTTAACAGAATTAAACCATTTGCAACAATGATAAAACATGCACCCAAATTCAAAGAAACTCATTTTCGTGCTCACAAGGGCATAATACACAAACTTTGAGGTTCAATCTACGTAATGATTTGAAATGGAATTGAATTTTGCTACCCTAAGTTCTGGTTGATATTTCCATTTTGAACCATAGCTAAAGTTCAGGCTGGCTTAGGAACCTTTTACATTTGGTATGAGGTTTCTATTTTCTAAATCAATTGGAACAGTTTTCATAATGAAGGACTACTTAGCTCTTATTCCTCCTAAGCCTAATAAGGTTTTCTGGATCAGGAAACAGAGAACTCTTCAAGAAGAAAGGAGTATGGACACCAACTTCATTCCATTTGCACTATAGAAGTCCCCACTCTGCAGCTTAAGAATCACTGTGTTTCTGTTGTAATTCCTCTTGGCATATAGCGAGAAATTAAAGCCAAATTATTGAAGAGACAGGAGGCTACTACTACATATGAATGTAGTTGCTTAAGTGTTTTAAGGGATTCACTATATTTCATTGCTTTATTCTTCATCATATGTGGTTGGTCAGAGTTTTCTGCCGCAGGTTGAAGAAATCTGACATGTTGCATTTCTTCAAGGAGCCCTAATTATATCAGTTATTTTAAAGATAGATTTTCAGGAAGTTTACCTTTACTCATTTATATTTTTATTGATGAGATTAGTTGAAGAAGTTGTTTCTACCGTAGCTTTTATGTCAATGCTTTTTAAAATTAGCTTGTGCTCATTGAGAAGTTGTATGGCTGATTAGCATGTTCAAGACAAAAGTAGTGTAGAAAATGTAACTCATGACTTTTAGATTCGTATGAGCCCCATTTTTGTTTAGAATTGCTTTGGTATTTTGTTGGTTTAAGGTAAAACAAATTTTGAAGACCAGATTTTTAGGACTTTGAAAAAGAATTATGGTACTGAGTTCATTGTGTGATCCTATTGCGCTTTGTGCTGGTTTGTTTTCGAACAAGCTCTTGAATTCCCTTCCTTCATGAAATTGAGTTTGGGAGGATGTTTTTCAACATCCTCTCTCTTTACTTTCTTATTTCTTCATTTGCTCTCTTCATTTACCCTTTGCTCCTCTTATCCTCCTCCTTTATTATTTTATTTATAAAGATGTATATTTATGATATTTTCATTACACTATTTTCTTCAGCATGAATAAACAAGATTATTGTTCCATTATAGACACAAAATATGTTGTTTTACCTGAAGAGATCTCCAGTGGCTTGAGAACCAGCCCCCATTGTAAAAGTGTTTTTATTGTTGATGTTGCTGCAAATTTAGTTGTATGCCCTTTCATAACATTAAATTTACTGTGGCAGAAATATAACTATGACCCTTTTTTTGTGAATCGGGTTGGGGTATTGGCATTGGTAAGGCTCGTGAAATATGATTCTCACATGTGTACTAGTGGAGTTTTTCAACAAAGGTAATGTTTTACAGCAGCATCAAAGTTAAAATGACCATAATATTTGGAATATTGTTTCTTTCTTTCTTTATGTTGTACTTTTTGTAATGACTGATTTTGAGTTCTAATATCATGCAACTTTAATTAAATTATGAAAGATGAAAATTTTATTATATAGAGTTTTGGGAAAATCACGTAACACGGACAACATGCTTGTGATTCTCTTTCCAGTGTTTTACTCTGTCCATTAAACAACGTTTTCAAATGATGCCGCCAAATGTATTTTAATACTGAGCATAGGGGAATGAATTTGGCTTATGGAAACTGAATTTGACATTAAATTGTAGTCTTTAGCTGCATCACTTCCCATATTTAATTATTGGTGTTCATATTGACAGGACAGGAGCATATTTAAATATATCACAAAGTCAATAATGCAATTATGATCACTTATTGATAATTATGCAATTATGATAACTTATTTATGTGCTTGACTGTTCAGAACAAGCCAAATTAATACTAATATATTCCATGATTATATATTCCTTCATCCAATGATCTGGCTGAAGAAGATAGCTTAGAGGGAATTATAATAATGCAATTATGATCACTTATTTATGTGTTGCACAGTTCAGAACAAGCCAAAGTAATATTAATTTATTCCATGATTATATATTCCTTCATCCAATGATCTGGGTGTCTGTGCTTATGACCTATTTCTGGTCCATAAAATTTTGAAATATGTCTTGCCATTTTGTTGATCTTACAGTTTTATACTTGGTAATGGTATTGTTGTGCTGATAATTTTTTTTCATATAAGGCCATGTCTCAACATGACTTATCGATCACTTTTATTGATGACATAACCAGCAGAAAAATTACTTAAGTATGTTAATTAATCCAAGTTTTAAACTATATTTAAAGGAGTGTGTGCAAAAATTGTTGCCCTTCATGTAAAATTTTAGATCATTCTCAACTGACCAAGTATTTTCTGGTGTATATTCATTGTCCTCATCATCAGAATAGAAAGGGTTCATGCAATTTATGAAAGTAAGATAGAAAAAATTAGGTAATTATGAAATTGACCAAGTACGTACTTTCTACTAAAGTTGACATTAAATATTATTATGAGGAGGAGTTATTATATGAAAAGTTGAACCAACAGTTTCTTGCACTTCTTCTTTTGTCACTGAAATTTTGGAGCGAGGAATGGCTTATTGTTGATTGCTTGTTATTGCCGTGTTAATTTGAGCTACCAATTTCATTTCCCTTGAGCTACTTGACTATGCACATTCTATGGAAACCAATTTTTTAAGTGTGTCAAAGACTAGCTACCTAATGTATGACTTCAGTTTCATATTTGTTGGAAATCTAAATATGTTATTATTTTGCTGTCTTGATAAAATTTATTATTGAGTTTGATGTTATACATTTGCCAAAGAAATTCCGTTGTGTGTCATCCTTTATTTTTTTATCTATTCATATATGTAAATTGAGAAGTAGTAATTAATTTACCAGTTAAATGTTACAAGAGAGGAGAATATAAAAATGTCTTATGAGACTATTTGAAGGGATGATGTGAAAGGGAGGAGGGGCTCTTCTATTATAGCCCAAGGAGTCCCCCTCACATTCTCAACCCACCGATATGAGACTTGGGGCTCTAACAATATATTTTGGCTTTTTGTACTCATTATTTTCTTTAATAGGTTTAATACATGAGAATCAAGGCGTGTTCTAATATGGATTCTCCAAGTGTGCAATCAAATAAGCTAAATGAAGAAAAAAATCAACCTATATTTAAAGGCTACATGTGATAAGAACAAGAAGGGTCGCATCTATAGCTGAGCATCTAATGCCCAAGATATTGATAGTACACCTTATTTGTAAAGCAAGAGAATGAAATTATCTTAATTAGGTTGCAAGCTCTTAAGCAGCAATTGTGTTAAACCCCTTAATATTTTGATATTCGCAAAGAAATAAATATATAATTCAGAGGGCATACAAAAATATCGAAAGTATACTGATAATAAGTGATTGTTTATATTACAGGTCTAAAAAATATCTACATATAGTCCAAAAGAAATAAATTTTACAACTAAAGATAACCAAATGTACTCTGGCTAGAATCGGACCTTCAATTGCCGGTAATTACGGTTTTGTCCTTAGAGCCGCTACCTTCTATTGAAGTATTTTCAAATGTTGAAAAAAAGTGAGATTCGAATGAATCTCAGTAGTAACATATACAATCAGTCATATAAAATGTGATAAATAAATATGCAATGCACCATGTTATATAATATGCTACCTCATGCTGTGTGCACATTGTTAAAGGCCAAATGACTGTTTGTAACCTCTGGCTTATTCGCGTGTTGTGTTCTAGACACTGTGCTCATGTAACAGAAGATGGCATATACAAAGCATAAAGATAGTCACATAGTGTATGAAAGAAAGAGTTACTACCTGGGTCATTTTTCAGTTATACTGTTTGTCCAAAACTTTTTCTCCGGCTTAGCTATTACCAATTCCTATAAATTAAAGTTAACAAGTAATTTGTTATTACTTGTATTACCACTACCTTTAATCATATTCTACTGGTTATCTCGGTTTTAGTGGTTTCTGCACAATACAATTTTTCTGCTTTTCAGAAAAATGGCAGATTTTTCAGTCAACTTTAAAAAATCATAATTAATTCTAGAAAAATCTAATTTGACTTATTCCAAAGCCTAAATTAAGCTCTTGAAATATATTTTCACAAAAAATATCTAAATCTGGTCAGTACAACCATATTGCTCCCAGAAATTCATGAAACTCTACTGTTCCAGATTACACTCTAAAAACAAAGCACAACTTTGAAAATCCATATCTCCTAATAAATTTGTCCAAAAATTACAAAATACCTATCAAATTAAATATCTAAATGTATAATTCAAACATGGAAATTTTCATAATTTTTTGTTAAGGTTTGGTTTTCCAACATGTCATCACAACCAATCTGACTTCTAGAAACATAATATGACAGCAACTAATTTCAAAAATTCATATCTCTTAATATATTGATCCAAATAACACATATTATATATCAAATTAAAGCTTAGAATGTCTAATTTTGTTCTGAAAAGTTTCATGGTCATTGGACAAGATTATATTATTAAAAAATACAGCACAACCAACTGCTAAAATCTGAACTTCCAGAATTTCACATGTTTTGGGACCTATATTTAAAAAATCATAACTTTCTCTACAGATATCCAAATAATGAATTCTATGACTCATTTTAAATATTGGGATGTATACTATCTTTCTGTAAAATTTCATAAATATTGGATATGATTTTGTTAGTCAAAACGCAACACAAATATGACAGGCTTTCAGAAACGTCAATTTTGACAATCTGAGTTCAAAACACAAGAACTCATTCATTTTTACTCTAAATTATACTCTTCTTGATTCTATTTCCTACTACACATCCTAAAATTTCCATACCAAAAAGAACCAGATAAAAACTCTATCTATAACCTCTATTTAAGCTTCTGCAATTTTTCGATAGAAACTCTGTTTTATGGGGAGCAAAACAGAGTTGAGAAAACTAACATGTAACCATTATTTTGCACTCTAATCTCAAAGATTTTGACTCTACATACCCCTACACATGTTTCTTGTGCTTGGTGACATGTTTACAAAAGTAAAAAGACCATAAATATCACCCAAAATTGACAAACAATCACTGGTTTTGAAACTTATCGATGATAGAAACTTTCCGGTGACTTCTCTTACTTTCAGCAGCCAAACAACCCAAAAAAACTGCTCAAATCCTATGGAAATCCAACTAAAGGTAGATGAGACAGACTTAAACACGTTTATGATGTTGCATGTGAGGTTTGGAGCTTCCTTGTTCTCTTTTCCAACGTCTTCTTCCTCCGGTTCTACTCTCTAACTCATGTGTCTCTCTTTCTCTATTCTGTTTTTCTGTTGTTTTTTTTTTGTTTCTTCAGCCCTCTCTTTTCCAGCTTCTGGTCGAAAATGAAGAGTTGAAGGAGTTGGAAGTTTGATTAAATAGAGTGCATGTGGTGTTGGGTTCGGTGGTTTTCAAATGGCAAGAGTGTGTGTGCTTGTCTAAAGGAGGATGTATGTGTATGGAATGTGTTATGTGTGTGTGTGTGTTTATGTATATGTATATTTTTAACCTATTAATTACACATACTATGCCCTAATTTTTCCCTTTGTCTAATTTAAGATCCCTTAAATTTCTAAATTCTATAATTTGGCTTACTATCTGTTTCTCATAAATTAATCCTTAACAATTTTTTAAGGATTCTCTTCTTTAATTAACTTCATGAGACCTTAAAATAATTTCTCAGAAATTCTCAAGCCAAATTATGACTATTAACTATTGTTCTTCTAATTTTCAGGAAAAATAGGCCTTTAATTTTCAAGATTAATCTCTAGCACTATTTAAATTTTCTTTTTGAAAATTTAACCTTTTAATAAATTTTAGGATGTTATAAATTGCCTTGGGCTATCTACAATTCGAACATGGAAGCTGATGATCCTGATGATGGCATACCATAAAGTAGGATAGTTACTAGTTGTTTTGGTTACATTATGACACTTCTGGCTTGTTTGATATATTATAGACATTTTCAATTGAGTACTTTTGTTACTTGAACTTGTTTGATACATTATATTACTATATTTTTATAATTTGTTTTCATATTGGTTTTATTTATAATTCATTTAATTTCATTTTTGGTCATTCAACCGTTAAGGTTGACTTTTAAAAAAATGAAAATAAAAATTATGGAAAATTTTTAAACGAAAATAAAAAAATGTTTAGGGATGGATTAGTGACGAAATTCCGTCACTAAATTTAAAAAAAAATTATTATGTCCTAGATAAGCATTTCATTAGTAATTTGTCACAAAATTAACAACGGAAATTCCGTCGCTAACCTGTCACAAAATAGTGACCAAAATTCCATTACTAATCCAGAAATTTCGTCACTAAACAGTCACAACTTGCAATGAAAATTCCGTCCAAAAAATGAAATAGGATATTCTTGAAATTATTTCTTCGCTAATCTGTCACAAATCAGGAATATGCTATTCCACAAATTAGAGACAGAAATTTCACTTAGCGTGTAACATCTCAAAATTTCATAAAAGGATTAATTTATGTGGACTAGATAGTAAGTTAAATTATGGAACCTAAGAAATTTAAAGAAACTTAAATTAGACAAAGGAAAAAATTAAGGCCTAGTGTGTATAATTAATAGAAGGGTTAAGGTGCAAATTTATCAAAGAACTATTTTTCAAAGTGCACCTAGTACAACTAACTATTTTAAGGTGCAAAAATAGACATTATGAATTTTTAGGGTACAAAAGTAAACATTATGAATTTTTTTTGAAGCAAAAATAGAAATTTTGTTATATATTTTGGGGTGCAAAAATTTTTATTTTTACTCCAAAAAAAATTATAATGTCTACTTTTACACTCTAAAAATTCATAATGTCTATTTTTACACTCTAAAATAGTTAATTGTGTTGGATGCACTTTAGAAAATAATTCATTGTTATTTTTGCACCTTAACCCTTAATAGAATAAAAATATACATAAATGTATATATATAAACTTACCGATACACACTATCAATTAATTACTCATCTTTCTCTTCTCATTCGGACAACAGACACACACACATACACTCATTTGCCTATTCATTTAAAACACTCATTTACCTCTCCATTCACTTCACCATCATTTCTTCATTTGACCAAGCAGTTGAAGAAGTAGAAAAGAAAAACACAAAAAAATAGAGAAAGAGAGATACATGAGTGAGAGAGAGAGCAAAACGAAGGAAGAAGAGAAACAAAGAAGCTACAAACTTCACATACAACATCATAAACGTGTTTAGGTAAGTCTCCTATAATTTTATATTGGATTTCCATTGGACTAGAGGTTGTTTTGAGTTATTTTTCTAGGTTGTTTTGCTGCTAGAAGTGATAAATTCGCTGGAAAGTTTCTATCACAAAAACTAGAAATTTTGTGTCAATTTTACATGTAATTTTTGGTCTCTTTGCTTCTGTAAACACGTCCCCAAACATAAGGAACATGTGTAGGAGTATGTAGAGTCAAAATATTTGAGGTTGGAGTCCAAAACCATAGTTGTTTGTTAGTTTTCTCAACTCTGTTTTACTCGCTGGAAAATAGAGTTTCTTCCAGAAAGTTGTTGAAGCTTAAACAGATGATATAGATGGAGTTTTTGTCTGATTCTTTTTCCTATGAAAATTTTAGGATGTTTAGTATACAATAAAATTAAGAAGAGAACAATTTGGAGTGAAAATGAAAGATATATTGATTTTTGAAGCTAGGACTGTCAAAACTTATGTTTTTGGGAGACAGTCAGTTTCGTGAAGAATTTTGACCAACCTAATCATATCCAATATTTATGAAATTTTACATGGAGATAGTAGACATCTCAATATTTAAATTGAGTTATATAATGTATCATTTGGATATTTGTATAGGGAGTTATGATTTTTGAAATATAGGTCCAGAAACAGATGAAATTATGGAAGTCCAGATTTTGGCAATTGGTTTCGTGGTGTTTTTGAGTAATGTAATCTTTTCCAATGGCCATGAAAATTTCCATAACAAAATTATACATGCTAAGCTTTAATTTGATATATAGTTTGTATTATTTGGATCAGTATATTGAGAGATATAAATGTTTGAAATTAGTTGCTATTAGAATATGTTTCTGGAAGTCAGATTGGTTGTGTTAAAATTTTGGAAACTCAAACCTTGACTAAAAATTATGAAACTTTCCAGAGTCAAAGTAGACAATCAAATATTTAAATTGATAGGTAGTTTGTAATTTTTGGACAAGTAAATTAGGAGATATGGATTTTCAAAGTTGTGCTCTATTTCTGGAGAGTAATCTAGAACAGTTTCATTTCGTGAAATTTTGGGAGCAATATGATGAAAATGAGCAAATTTGGATATTTTTCCATGAAGATATATTTCAAGAGCTTCATTTAAGCTTTGGAACCGGTCAAATTATATTTTTCTAGAATTAGTTGTGATTTTTCAAAGTTAATTGAAAAATCTGCCAATTTACTAAAAAACAATAAAATTGCACTATGCAAAATTGTATTGTGTAGAAGCCATTAAAACTGAGATAACCAGCAGAATATGATTAAAGTTAGTAGTAATACAAGTAATAACTAATTACTTGTTACCTTTAATTTATAGGAATTGGTAATAGCCGAGCTAGAGAAAAAGTTTTGGACAAACAATAGGATGAAAAAGGACACATGTAGTAACTCTCTCTTTCATACACTATGTGATTATCTGTATGCTTTGTGTATGCCATTTTCTGTAACATGGCAATGCCTGTGGCACAACACGCGAATAAGCCAGGGTCTAAACATGTCGTTTGACCATGAACACGAGTTAAGCCAGAGTTGCAAATAGTCGTTTGATCTTGGACAGTATGCATACAACACGAGTTAGTATTTTACATATTATGGTGCATTGCATATTTATTTATCGCATTTTATATGACTAATTGTATGTTACTACTGAGATTCATTTGAATCTCACCATTTTTCAACATTTAAAAATATTTCAGCAGAAGATAGCGGTTCTAAGGGCAAACCATAAATACCGACAGTTGAAGGTCCGGTTCTAGAGAGAGTGCAACTGGTTATCTTTAGTTATAAGTTTTATTTATTTTACACTTTGTATATATTTTTCAAACTCTATGAAGATTCTTGTATTGTAGACAAGTACTTATTATTAGTATATTTCACTATTTCTGTATGCCATCTGAACTATGCATTTATTATTCTACAAATATCAAAATGTTATGGGGTTTGACATAGAGACGGAATCTCCGTCACCAATTGGTGATGGAGATTCCATCCCTAATTTAAAATTCCGTCACAAACTTAATTAGTGACACCCTTTTTAGCGACAGAAAATTTTCTATCGCTAACAGATTAGTGACGAAATTTACGACGGAATTTCTGTTGCTAAACTATTTAGTGACAGAATTTCCATCGCTAAATTCCATCATTAATATCCATTTTTTTTATAGTGTAATTAGAAACTTTGTCCCATACAATGTATAGAGTATGAGATAAGCATCACTACTATGACTTTATGATATAATTTGTTTTACTTTATATTGATTATTACACGAAACTTCGTTTGATTATAGTTGATTTCAAACTAGAATTAAAAAGGAGAGTTGTGTTAGGTTCAGCCAACACAAAACTCTATCAACATGTTGTATGATCAAATATAATGTCAAATGACTCAAAATAAAATATCCGACAATTTTTAAATTCAAGGGTCAGATGATGGTAGTTAAAAGATGAAAAATAGAGACGATTTTCAAAAAGAATCTTTTGAAGGAAGAGGTTTAGGAGTTACCAGGAATTGCTAACATCATGTGGGATACAGGGTGTGTTTGGAAACAGCTTCTGAGAATAGTTTTTGAAGAAAAAGTGAAAAAAAAATGATTAGATTATGAGAAGAATAGATTATGGGTAAAAAAATGATTTTAATAAGATGAGTGTTTGGATATTAGATTAGGAATCACTTTTTTTAGTTGTCAAATTACCAAAAAGGACATTAGCTTTTGTGATAATTACACGTAAAGTACAAGGTTATATTTTATTAACAATAAGAGAATAAAACTCTTAACGGCGTTAGATCAAATTTAACGATTCTGTTAAATTTGCACCATTTTTAAATCATTCATTATTATTTTTTTCCCTTCCAAAACTTATTTATACCAGATGCCCCTCATAAAAAGCTTGGTTTTTAAATTTGCACATTTACCTAATATTTAACATTAAATTTTTTAATAAATACAAAAAAAATTATTTATATATGATATTAATTAATTTAACTAATTTTTTAATATAGTCAAAATAAAAAAAATTTAATTAAATTTCTGAATTTTTTAAATTAAATTTTTATTTTTTTTAAAATATTTATCATTAAATTTTTTTAATTAAATTTCTATATTTTTTAATTAAATTTATAGGAATTTAAAAAAAAAGATAGAGGAGAGAGAGGAATGTGGGTCCCACAAGCATGAAAATCAAGCTTATAGGTGATTCTTCCAAAATCATGGTTTTGTAACAAAACCAAGGTTTTCAAAATTTTAGTATGTTTGGATGATTTTACACTAAAACCATGGTTTGATACTAAAATCATGGTTTTGTCCCATATCCAAACACACTAAATGTCTAAGAGAGTAAGCAAGATTGATAAAGCAATCTTGGGAGAATAAAGTTTTTGCGCTAAGAGATAAGAAGTTTTGGCGGTGTAGTGAGGACGTATGGTGAAAGGCAAACACATATGTAAGAGAGATTATTTGAGAGCAATGCCATTGTGCAATAATATTAAAAATTGGGAGAGGTATTGAAGATAGACGGGAGGCATATTTTTACAAACTTTTTAATGATGGACGAGAAGATTCAACTTGTGACTTGGATGATTGGATAACTCAAAAGGATTAACAAACTTTAGGATTTTATTGTGTGAAAAGGATCCTTGTTGGCAAGGTTAAAGAAACTCATACAAAAATTTGGGGGGGGGGGGACAATAAACTCATTGGACTTGTGACTTGGATGATTTGATAAATCAAAAGGATTAACAAAATTTGGCATTTTATCATGCAAAAAGGATTCATGTTGGCTAGGTTAAAAAAACTCGTACAAAAAGCGGGAAAAATGATAAACTTGTTGGATTTAACGGTATCTCATTAAAGTGGGGAAGTGTTTAGGCGAACATGATGTGTTGTGAATTGTGACTAACTAAATTGATTAATGAGATTTTGCTATATAAGAAAATGCCCAATAAAAGAATGAAAATTTTCATAGTTCCTGTTAACAAAAAAAAAAGTGTCTGGTATGTTTGGATTAATTTATATAAGTTTCATAAGTACTTATAAATCATGATTCACGGAATACGAAGTAACTTTTACGGTTTATGAAGTAAATATGTGAATGAGGTTTATCTCAATTTACGTAAATCGGGCTTATAAAATAAGCTAAGCCCAGGCAAACATGTAGAACCCAACAATTGTTGAGTTGAGAAAATTAAAACAAACCATTAGACAATAAATCAAGGTAGCTAGTCAGAGCAATACAAAGTACGACTTCAATTGCACCAATTTGATGAATGAATGGGATATACAGGGACATTAAGGGTCTGTTTGGCAGGAGGAAAATAGAGGGAAAGAGTGGAGAGGGAAAATTTTTATGAGTTAGATTTTAAAAAATTAGAGAAATGAGGTTATAAAATTTTAATAAAGATAAGATGTAAAATAAAAAAAATAAGAAAAATTAACTAAAAACTTTTTTCAACTCCACTTCTTCATTTTTTTTAAATCCAAGTCATAAAAATTTTCCCTCCCCTCACTTCCCCTCTAAATCCCTCATACCAAACAACCCCTTAATGTCCCGAGAATCTTTTTTATATCAAATATCAATATGAGTAATCGATTTATCTGAATTAAAACCCAAATCCCTTGACACCCGTATCTTGTTTAACCAAAAATATTAGTGTTTGGCACCATCAACCATACCACAAAGGCAACCATGATTCATGATCATCTTTTAGTGTCCAAGTATACCTCGAATAAGATTAGTTTTGACAGGATGATGCATGTGTTGCAATGAAAAACGATATATACATTGTTAGGCACACTATTTATGAACCATGGACAATGTGGTATAATATATAGGATCACGGATTATTTAAAGTAAGGTATATAATATTTTTACATTTTTTTAAATTTAAATATCTTTTCTTAAAATATGGTCATAGATATCGGTTAAATTTTTATATTTTAATATTAGATGGTTTGATCCATTTTTTTTCAAAGAGTAAGAAAAATACGCGTAAACTGCGCGTAAGGTCATTCTCAATCGATCATCATTTTTTATTTTTTATTTTGACCATCCATCTCTTCTTTCATCCCGGTCTCATGATCTCATCA
Source organism: Albizia julibrissin (assembly GCA_037074505.1). Classification (NCBI taxonomy): domain Eukaryota; kingdom Viridiplantae; phylum Streptophyta; class Magnoliopsida; order Fabales; family Fabaceae; genus Albizia; species Albizia julibrissin. The sequence continues at coordinate 17,766,700 of CM073486.1, read as the reverse complement.
GCAACTTGATTAAAAGAATATAACAAATTGATCATTAGGAATCTGAATGGAATATTCCTTTCGGATAAATTTTCCAAATCCCATTCATTTTGGTACGAACCAAATAGAGGGAATTAGGGGGAGAAAAAAATTCTAATGAAATGAATTGAAAGGAAATACATAAGTTAGTAAGGTTATAAAATTTTAATAAAGATAATATGTAAAATTAATGAGTAAGAAAAATTAATTAAAAATTTTTACCCCACTTCTCCAATTTTTTTTCTTTAAATTGAACTCATTAAAATTTTCCTTTCCTTCCCCTTCCCTTAATGACAAACAAACCCTTAAGTTGACGCATAATATCTTAATTTCTTAATTTTATAAAGCATTTTTTAGTCATATAAATCTAACCTCGTTTCAAAAATTTTGCTGACATTGGAATTTGAAATATTGATAAAATATTCTTAAGTTGTTGATATATTAATTTTAATTTTTAAAATAAAAATAATTGGTAAAACAATTATCATTTGAAATTAACAGAGTAACCAAGTTATGTTAAACTTAATCCTTGTATAAATTTTGAGCACCAAAAATACAATTTTTATCACAAATTTATAAACCGCATTAACTAGGTTTATTGTCCCATACATTTATATTTAATGTTGCGAGCCTTATCCGCGCCAATAAAAACAGAAGGAGACAATAAAAATTCAACTATTAATTAGAAATTGTTATTTTTTGTCAATAAATTGGCAATGGAAAATGCAATATTTTTTCAATCTACATATGTAGATCGATTAAATTATCATCCACGCGAGGAGCATGACAAGCAAGAAGAACAAGCACCGCATTGGCATAAATAAATTCTCTGAATTCTATATCGAATGAATTTTCAATTATATTTATTGTTATTTTCTCATTTAATTTTTGAAGAATACATACTTGTCAATAATGATTAAAGAATGAGAATCAAAATAACAATAAAAATAAAATAATAGAATAAAATAAATTATAGTGGAAACCATCTTTTTTAAAAAAATAAGTGACAAGTCACTGTTTAAAAAGTATTGGTTAAAATTATCCAAATTCGATTACTAGTACTTTTTGTAGATGAAACCATTGAGGGTGATGATATTTCTATATAAAAGTATATCAGGTTTTTTCAATTAATAAAATTTTTAAATAGGAACTTTTCATCAATTTTTTCCCTTTGTAAACCCAAATTATCAAAAAACCATTCTCGACCCAATGAAGATAAAAGAATGGCTGTGAATTTATTTGATTTTACAAGTGAAGGATGACCTTTCAGGATTTTCAAGGCCTATAGGGTTGTTTGAGTTGGTTTGCAAGTGGCCTTGTCGCTTGCACATGGCTCCATCATTCTCTACTCTTGTATTGCCTCCTATCTTGCAGGTTCATGATTTGAGTTTTACCTTTTCATCAGGCTCTTATTCTCTTTTTCTTTCTAATACTCATGTTGTTGTTGTTTTTCTCAGGATTTTTAAAAATTAATTTTTTTTTAATTTTTCTTTAGAATTTTATATTAACAAACCTAAAATATTCAATTTCTCATTGGTTTGATCTCGGTTTAGTTCCGGTTTGACTTCAATCTAACCTATTGACCCTTAATCCAACACTCCGACTGGTTCAATGACCGGTCCAGATTTCAAAATCTTAGTTTTTCTTCTCTTCTTGGTTTTTCATTGGGCTCATGTATTTTTATCGGAATTTATGATGTAAAGGAGCCTAATAGTTTGTGTACCCCTTTTCTTATTTTTTTAATAATTTTTTTCTATGAAAAATGAAGGATGATTGATTTTTCCTTCATGTAATAATGCTATATTTCGCTTTTGCCAGATTATACTGAGAATAATAATAACAACAACAACAATAAGAGATAGAGTAGGAAAAAACAAGAAGAATGCCGTACCGTCCATTCATATTCCTAAATTATAATCCACGTGATTTGCATGGTCGAAATTTTGGACCATACGAACATAAGAATTGAAGAATCAATATATACGAGCAGTTCATAAAGTATCCACACCATTTAAAAAAACAAAAATATCTATACCTTTCATTCTAATATATATCTATATATATATACACAAATGTGTTATGCAAGATGCAATTATCATCACTTATCAATGCTTTATTATCACATTTTTAGGATTTGATAAAAAAAAAAAACATATATGGGTGAGTTGGAAGAAGAAGCTCAATAAAATTGAATGGAAGGCAATTGATTTGAATGGCATTTTAGACCAATTGTGTTCTTATCTCCATTAAATTAAGTATCATCGCTCATCTAAATTTAGGACGGAGACACAGAATTTAATAACTACCTTCTCTTGTCCTTGTCATACTACTATTTCTCAAATTTATATTTATAATTTTTTTTCTAAACTCTCTTTATTGGTTGCACATATATACTAAGAGAAATATTTTTTTTTTCTATTAAGGATGTAGTTTTCTATGCAAATGATTGAATTCGGTACTTTAGGTAAACCAACACATATTTTTATAAATAGCTAACTTAATTAAATTTCTTAATCTTTGTATACAAATTAGTTATCTAACTCTTACTTTTAGTATTAGAGTGGGTAAAATCCTATTAAAAAGTTTGTGTAAGTTAAGAAAGTTAGTTAAAATTAGTTCTTTCTTATAAAATACTCCCCCCACTGTAACAAAAAAAAATTACTCCCCCAGTCCAAAACATAAAAGCATGTTAGAATGTTAATTTTAATCCTAAATATAATATTTTAATATTTTTATCCATAATATTTATTTTTTTATTAAAATAATTTATTTAACTTATAAAACGATATATATCTAATGTTAGGTAAGATTAGGGGTATTGTATGTAGTTTGAGTAATTATAAAGTTTTATAGTACATTAGAGATACTGAGTTGGAAAAAAAAAAACCAATACTTCAAATAAAACATGGAGAAAAAACAAGCTAAAAGGGAGTGGTGTTTCTTGAAAATTATGAGGAAAAAAAATTATATATCCAAACAGCTCTTGGGGGAAGGTATAGCCAATTCCGATTTTTGGACTCTATGATGCATTTAGGACAAACATGCCCAAATAATTATGGAAAATTCTAAAAAAATGTAGCCAAAATAGAAAATCTCAAATCAGTACAGCAAATCTGTCAACTTTCAAATCAGTCAGGTGTCAGTATGGATAAGGAATCTGGGATTTTGAAATTTTGGCGAAAAGACAATTTCGCCTTTCAACTCTCCCTCCCTTTCAGCTCGGAATAACAACACTGGGCTCTTAATTAACAACACCGCCTCTTGATTAACAACACCGTAATATAAAATACGGTGTTGTTAATATAGAAACCGGTGTTATTATTGGCCACCGAAACTTGTGAATTTCAAATTTATCCATGAAGTTGTTGATGGAGAAGATGGTGTTGTTATTTAAGAGCTCAATATTGTTATTTTAAGTTGAGAGGGTGGAGCTAAAGGGCAAACTTTTCTTTTCGCCGAAATTTTAAAATCGTAGATTCCTCATCTATATTGACACTTGACTGATTTGAAAGTTGACAAATTCGTTGTACTGATTTGGGATTGCCTATTTTTTGCTGCATTTTTCTGGAATTTTCCCAATAATTATTCCCAAAAATTAAAAAGAAAATTCATGCCTTGATTCTCATCAGCTCTCTTATCTCCGTTTTAAGTATTAAATATAAAATATTAAATATAAACATCTTAAAAAGGAAAAAAGCATATCAAAACCATGCAAATTTTACATGAGTGAGAGGAGACCGTAAAGGAGTAAAGCATAATTATTTTAATAATACTATTTAACTCAGTTAAGCTATATTTTTAGAGTTCATTAAAAAAAATAATGAACAAAGTCCTAATTACATCGTAAGGAGGCTCAAATACATGCCCCTTTAATTTGTAGGGTATAAAATAATCTTTTACTTATTAAACCAATTATTTGTTATAATTGGGTGAAACTTTTTTGTGAGGATTCGTGTTATTCTTTATTAATTATAATGAAGTTCTAGACGGTTTATTTAAAAAGCGAAGCTCTTGCAAGCATAAGCATCTTTGTGTTCAGCTTAAGTTTTTTCTTTCTTTAAAATTAAAAAAACAAACAAAAAAGCAGCATGCTTCGCGTTTATTTTTTCGATACAAAGGCATGCTTTGCGATGAAATCAATTTATTTATTTTTCTTGTTTTAGGGTGTGTTTGGAACCCATTTAGTAATGAAAAAAGCCCATTTAACATAAAAAAGCTCATTTGGCATGGTTCATGATGTTTGGGAATACATTGAAAGTAAATGGACTTTATCTATAAAAATAACTTTTTTTCCAAAGCTAGGGGAGGGAGCTTCTCAAAATTCTCTGAAACAAAAGCCCATTAAATTTCAACCGTTGTGCATATTTCATGAACAAAATGTGTCTTCTTGGCAATATTACTATCTATTGATAATAGTTATATTGATGACGATTTAAAAAAAAAATAGAGAGACGTGTCGTATTAAGTTCATGTTCTATTGAGAGAATTTCTATCATTAAGAAAAAGAATAAATCCCATACAATTCATTTTTCAAAAAATCTTAAAGGTATACTTGAATCCAAGGAATAAAGCAAAATTGAAAGAATACTAAAGGAATAACAATTTTTTTCCGTCTTGAAATGTTCCTGGGTAATAAATTTATTCTTTTTAAGCCACATTATGCACTAAAAAACTTTTAACAAAATTCTGACTATAATAATTTATTGTTGGAACTATTAATAATAGGCATCTCAATAATTCTTTCAAAATATTCCAAATTAAAAGAACTTAATTATATGAAAACTCTAATCATATATTATACAAAAGGAAAAGTGATAAAATTAATTACAATCCCCCCCCAATATTTAAGTACAATTTACTCGTAATATTTCGTGTACAATTCATAAGATTTCACACAGCCAAGCATGACATAAATCACAACCTGTATTGAACATAAGTTGCTTGGATATACAACAATCTCTCTTACTTACAAACAAAAGTTCAATCTCTAACATAAAAAGTACCTTTTACAAGGGTTTTTCTTATAGAAGTAACTCTGAAATCAGCTTCACCTCTGTATAGATTAACTCCAGTTTTAATTTACAAACAGTAATTAGACTTTCAAGTCAACCTGAAGAAATGCAACCACTATAGTATAATAGTAATATAGATGATCCAATTGATGTAGCATCCACATCAACTATTCGTAGATTATTTTCAACACACATGAATCATGTTCGTGATATGATCAGAGACGAACTTGTTAGGGTTGTTAGGAGTAGATGATCCAATTATGATCCACTTCATGTATGACATTCTGATTGAAATATATAATTATCTTTTTTAAAATTAAGTGTTTTAGTGTATTTTTCTTCTTTTTCAATAATTATTGAACTTTTTTATTTTAAAAAAAATTATTTAAATTTTTTAACATCAATTATAACAATTTATACACAAACAATATATATGTAGTATTCAACAAGATTCATGCCATTTTTCAGTCATTTATCATCTAAACGGGCTTTTCAAACACTAATCCAAACATGTTCAACTTAAAAAAAAAAATCATTTCTCCTACCGTCAATCCAAACACAAATCACATTTTCAATTTGACTTTTTTTCAATTGAGCTTCTGTAAAAGCCTCATTAAAAAAAAAGTCACTTCTCCACCAAGTTTCCAAACAGGCACTTAATGTTCTGAAGGCTGCTTCTGGCCTCTCGGGAAAAGGGATGGAAATAAATGGGGATGGGTATCTAGGGGAGAGGGTATTTTGGGGTGGGGCAAATATGTGTTTTACATATAATCAAGGTACTACAATCTGAATTATTATTAAATTCATCACTACAATAATTGTGATTAACCCAATCTTTACTAAAATAATATAACTAAAATATATAAAAATATTCATATATAATAAAAAAATATAATATTTAATTAAAATGTATAAATTCATAAATAAATAGAACATTCAACAAACATATAAATATCACACAATCCAATAAAATTGAATTACTAAAACATAAATTTGACCATTTATTATTATTTTAATTCAAAATGATGTCATATCAATTTTGGTTTAAAAAATATGAAATTAATAAGAGTTAATGAGGTTCTCTCCATTGTAAGCATACATTCTTTAGAACCAAAAATGTAAAATATAACTCCATTTATTCATCAAAAATTCTTGATCTAATTAATTTAAGGATTTTCTTCATCCATCCCTATATATAAGATCATTTTATTGAATGAACTTATTTTTTTTATAAGATCATTTTTAAGTTTATCTCAATAATAATACACTTTTACTTATTTTTCCCTCCAAATATTAATATTTTATTCTCTCTTATTACCTTTTATTCTCTCTCATCATTTATTTACCATACATTTTCTTTCATCCTTTTTTTTTTGTTACTCTCTCCTACTCATTTATAAATATAATCATTTTTGGGGGAAAAATTATATTTCCTACATATCTATTACATTTAACTAATTTTAATTATTTTTTAAAATCTCACATTTCAATTGAAAAAGACTTTATATATAGGGATAGAAGGAGTATTAGTCTAACTAGCCTATCCAAATCAAGCTTTAAAACTAAGTGTATTACCTTCGATCATAAATGTATAACTTAATTGATAGTGTAAATTGCATTTTAAATTAAAGGGTTAAAGTGTAATTTTATTAACAAAACTTTTTCATAGGAGCATTCAATATAAATAAATTGTGAAATGGAAAAAATATAATAAATAATTTAAAATGATACAGATTCATTAAGACTATTAAATTTAATCAGACTATTATTAAATTTAATCAAACGTGGGTTAAAACTAAGCATTTGGGTAGTGTTTCTTTAGAGGGATTTCATTAACCAAAAAATTCCAGAAAGGGAAGGTGAGTAAAAGAAAGGGAGTTAGATAGGAACGACACGGTGAACGTGTTAGGTACGTACAAACCAACTAACACAAACAAACAAGGCCCAGAGAGGGTCATATCACACACACTGTAGCGCGCGCACTCAAAAATTGTTATCCTCCCTCTGCCTCCCTTTCTTGGATCTATAAATTATCCATTTTCCCCATCACATTCACGCCAAGCAACACACGCTCTCTCTCTTCTTCGCCTCTTTGTTCGTTTTGCTTCTCTCCCTCTTTTTCCCTCTGTAACGTCTTCGGACCCAACTCCATCTTCATTGTATGGCCGCCAATTCCAAGTGCCGAGGGATCACCAAATTGGGGAAACGAGTCGCCGGCCAGATCTGGACTCACAACTCGTCTCTCGCAACTCACTCCCTTCCTTCTTCTGCCTCTGCTCTCGCTTCCAGGTATGTATTTCTCTCCGATTCCTGCATTTGGAGTAAGATTTGGTTTGAGCTTTCTCTGGTTCTCTCGATTTTTTTATTTTCTCGATCGGAAATTGGTTCCTATTGGATTTTGTTTTCAGTTTGTTCTGCTTTTTTTTTTTTTTTTTTTGTGATTTTAAGTAGAGCTAGCGCGTGAGAAAGTAATTCGTGGAAAGTACTTCTTATTAATTAGATTTTTCTTTTCAACTTGTTTTTTGTGACATTCTGTAGAGCACGTTAGAAACTACTTCTTGGATTGGTCCATTTGGAGTGGATAGTTTAAGCTTGTTGGTTGTTTTTTATTGTTTCCTGATAAGAGCATAATTCTTGTTTTAATTGCTCTTTTTTTTTTCTTCACTTTATTTTGCTTATTTCTGGTGATTTTGAGTGGGGTACACGAATTTATTTGTATACTTTCCTATGTCCAAATCTAGTGCTAGTTGATTGGCTTGTACAACGCAAAAGGTTTTCGGAGATAAATCCTGAAAAATTTGGGGCATGTTTACCAAGTCTGTATATGTACAGGGAAAAAGTTAGTCCAGAATAGTGTTTGCCTTGTTCCTTTCTCGAGTAGATTTTAACCTTGCCTTGTCAAAGGATTGGCTGATAGTGAGTTTAACCCCTACTAATAATAGAATGATTTGTTGGTGAATGATCAGTAAGTAGTTTTGTAAGTGTTTTTGATGCCTACAGCCATGTCCAATCTTGATAAATCCTCTAATCTCATTAAACCATCGTAGTTCTATCAACTTTATTTGGGTTTGTCATGCATGGGGTACATGATTTTGGGGAAAATATTATTAAGGTTCCAATTAAAAAAAAATTTGAAAAATTCCATTAACAAGTGAAAGGATTATTATTAATAAATTATAAGAATTATTCTGATATTATTTTTTTAGTTGGGTTCTTGATGATATTTTCTCATGATTTTAGCTTGTTGTTTTCGTGATTGTTTTGCTGAGAAAATTCTTCTCGATCATCAGTCATCAGGTCGGTTCTTTTCGGTTTATTGATGTTTTTGATGATGTTGTACGTGGATTGATTTCAATTCACTTCAAGAAAATAAACAAATTTGTCATAAAAAATGTTTCATTGCAAAATACTACTTACTCTTCACAAAAATTTAATTATTTGAGATAGAATTGTTCATTTTGAAATCATTTTGCAATAAATTTTTCTTGATTTTCATTATAAATTTTCCTTACAAATTCTATTATGTTTTAGTTGTAGGATTGTTATTATAAAAAAAATCAATGTCAATTTCTAATATCTTGAAAATTAATTTAACAAAATAGAACAATGACCAAAATCTTTTTCCAGGAATCTTGTTCCTCCTTTTTTGGGATGAAGCGCACACTGATATTTTGGCTTATTCCTTGTACTGTCAAGTATACGAATTGAGAAATTATTCCTTTCTTATCTTTTCTATTTTGCTTTTCCTCTTTTTCTTTCTGCCCTTCTTTTTAATTCTTTTAATCTCAGAATGAGTTCCCATTCCACTTCCCCACACTTTATTTTTAGTCCAACCACTTCCCATACTTGATATGACTTGGAATTATGTTTTCATCCTTTCAATTTTCTGTCAGTTTTTTAACATAAATATAATGCGTAAGATTCATTTTAATTTAAAATTCCACATGTAGTTATTTTTGAATAGCAATTCTTTTTTTTATATAAAATAAAGACCCAAAGGCGATGATTCTCTTTTTCTCTCAACCCCGGCCCTTTGAGTTGGTGTGATCATTTCCATAATGAATTGTTGTCTATTGGTGAGTGCTGCCACCTTCCATTAAGTAAATCAAAAGCATCATGGAAAATAACGTTTTGTCTTTTTTTTTTTAAATTCCATTTGTTACATAAAGTTTTAAATTTGATCATATGTGAACTACACCTAATGTTTAACAAACTGGAGCCATCTAATTCATCCAAACAATTATTGTGTTTTGGTTGCATTAATTTGTTGATGAGAATTTGTTTTTTTGGTATGGTGATAAAAAAATTTTAATTGTGAAATTATATTTTGGTCTCCTAGACCTTTAAAATAATTTTAAAAATTAAGTTCCTAATAATAAATTTTATTTGATTTTACCAATAAGCTGTTGATTGATATAATAAATGTTCTCACCCTAAAAATATAAGTTCGAATTTCGGGAAGCACATTTATTAAAAGAGATGAAAGCCATTTCAAGTCTTGAGGGGGAAACTTTCTTCAAATTAAAAATATATATATATCTTTGATTTTTTTTTTTTGTTCTTATAGCTAACATTTTTTATGTACTATACTTTTTCACGATACCACAAGACACCATAATGTAGCTTCTCTATCAATGGCTACCCACTTTTGTTTGACTCATGGTATATCATTCCTTTTTACCAATTATTATGGAGATAATATATTATATTGTTTTTTTAATGTATCAGTTTTTTTTTTAATATATTTTAACTTTTCAGCATTCTAATCAACGTCACAATTTTTCCTCAAAATATAGTCAATATTCAAAACAGAGCCATATTGTGATAACTTGACCTTTTCACTTGAAAAATATAAATTAGACTCTCAGTTTCTATTCAATGCATCGCGTCTCTCTTTTCCTTGGCTTTAGACTTTAGTGGTAATGGGCTGTGATTTTTTTTAATAAAAGGACACGTGTCATTCTCATAAATATAATTACATTTCTGGCACTCATCACTAAATACCTGCATGGGATAATAACGACTGTGGGGAGCCAAATCAGTCTGCACGGTGCGTCAATATTTATAAGTTGACTTTGAACATAAATTCTATAGTTTTTTCAATTAAGATTCGCCTAAGTTAATGCCTAATAAGCTTATTAACTATTCCGTTAGTTTCTTTAAAATTATATACTGAATGAGGATTTAGGATTATAAAGTTAAGTATGGGAATGTGGACCCACCAGAAAGTATGTGGGGGTTGGGAGATGATAAGATGGTACGTAATTGCCTGGGCAATATTATCTAGACTTGAAAGTTGAAACTTTTCTAGTGATAAAAAGATAAAGACTTGCCTGAAGGAATAATTAATATATATATATATATATATATATATATATATATATGGGACCCACTTTATTTTCTCACTAAGATCCTTCTCGAATTGTTGGTTGGCTATCACTTGCTGTGAAACTGATAAGGTAATTAAACTCATATTGGATCGCATTAGCTTAGAAATTGGTGAATCAATTGGTAAATCGGTATGGTCCAGACATAAACTTAATTCACTTTTTTTAGAAAAAAATATTTTTTTTATTTTTTATAGAATTTCATATTAATAATCTAGAAATCTTCATTTTCTCACCGGTTTGACCTTGAGTTTGTTCCGATTTGACCTACTGACTTTTGATCTAATACCTCAACTGGTTCAATAGCCGGTCCGGGTTTAATAACCTTAAAAATTAGGCTTGGAAAATGTTTCTACTCCCTCCGTGAGAGAAATTAGTATAAGAAATATTCACTTAATTTGATTAGATTAAGTTAATTAAATTGATTAATATGATTATTTTCCAAAACCTACTTTAGTTATCTTCCTTAATTTCCTTATTTCTTTTCCTATTTGATTATTATTGAGAAGGCATTAACAAGAGCAAAGTAGGAAAAGATTAACAAATATAAAAACGATATCTTATATTTATGACTAAGATGAACTCGTTAAACATGTTTTATATCAAGGGTTAGTGGGAGTAATATTTAAAGAACCTTCTAATGATATTGGCAACAACAAAAAAAAGAACCTTCTAATGAATATATATCACATAATAATTTTTTGCACTCACTATTTTTTTTTTCATCTGCACAATATATTATTGTTACTGCTGTGTTTATAGAAACAGCAGCACAATGATGCTGCTGTGTTACAACTTACAACAGCATTGGGGCCGTCCAGATATTATATAAATTTTTTCCCAAGATTTTTAAAGTCAGTTATTATTTATTAAAAAAAATTTCCAATAATTTTTAATCATACCAAATCATATTAATAACAATTAATGTGGGTGGTGGGAACTTTCATTACTTATAAAAGTAAATTGGGGATTCGAATTTTAACCGTTATGTAAGCATGTTTGGATTAGTTTATAAAAGGTTTACAAATATTTATACATGTAAGTTGAAACAACATTCATCTTATATACTTATTTTATATATCGTAAATCATAATTAAAAAAATATTTTTAAAAATTTTAATCGTTATTTAATTTCAAACCGTATTGTATGAACCAAGCCGATGAGAGAGGTCTGCACTTAGACCTTAGTCATATTGCTGTCAGCAGCATGGTATATATCTTGTGCCCCATTAAGAAAATGCAATCATGATATTTTTTATTAATATTTTGTGTGTTGTTTTATAAAATAAATTCAAGTTGAATATCAAAAAAATAAAATAAAATCAAGTTTTTAAAATTATTTATAAAATTATAAACCATCCCAACCAAATAGTCACCTTACTACTTTGCAACAACAATACGGATTATTATGGGCACCAATCTTTGGTGGCGTATCAACGATCATAAACCTACCTTGTACGTATATAGTTAAATACAACAGGCTAGATTCAATGAAGATCTCTTTAAGATAGTGCCTAATAATTTAAATAATTTTTGTGATCAGTAGCTGATAAATATAATAGAATATATTGATGTGATTTGTTTGTTTAAATTGCAAGGAAGGTGTGTGGGGGAAGGTAGGATGGGAATCGCGTGTGCTATCAGTCCCCTTCACCGATGTGTTGGTTGGGGATCACGTGTGACGTGAAAAGGCCCAAGAACAAGAAGGCGTGGGAAATGCCTTCTAATATTTTAAATTTTTTTTTTTTGGGAATTAGAACGCCATGCATTAAAAGGATTGATCCTGCTCAGAAGAATTTTTATGTCATTAGATTATAAAGTTATTAGTTAATATTTTAAACTTTGATAGCTGAAACATGTTTAATTTTGGCTTCCCCACGTGTCATGTGTTTATCACGTGATCTTTGTTTTTCCATGAACATTTATGAGTGCATGACTCATGCGTGACCTTTCGATGAATTACATGTTAGGATTAAAATGTTAGAATATTTATGCAACAGACTTTTCAAATGCTAATTGCCTTTTTATAACTATGTAACTATATATAATAATATATATATGTATTAAAAAATTCTGTTATATTTTAAAGATTATCAACTTTAAATAATAAATAATTTCATATAACCAAATTCTAAACGAATTTATGCAGGAGGGCTGCCTACAGTTCACTGTACGAGAAAAATTTTGATGATCAAGTCTGCCCAACTGTGGTCCCTGACCATGTAATCCAAGCAGCCCACTCCGACAAATATTGGGCCCCACACCCACAAACTGGTGTATTTGGGCCTCCAACAGAAAACCACAACTTCCAACCGTCATCGGCAGCCTCCGCCGCGAATGCTGGTACCGCGGCCTCTGTTCTGGAGGAGAAGGCCTGGTTCCGCCCAACCAGCCTGGAGGACTTGGAGAAGCCCCACCACTTAGCTTAAGCTTAGATACTTTCATTACTATTACTACTACTTAAACATAAAAAAGAAAACATATAAATAAATAAGGTACTAGTGACTAAACTTCACTGGTGTGGTGTGGTTTGGTTACTTTTGTGTTTGATGCTTGCTGAGGAGTCACGACAGGAGTTTGCACTATATAAATAGTTGCCACTCATGAACTCCATTATGTACGTGTGGCTTTTGCTTCGCTTTTTATGGACCCTTCGTAATGATAATAAATCTTTAGTTGTGCTTATGATGCTAATTTCTTTTGTTTTGGCTTTGTCCTTTTTATACAAGTCTTTATGAGATGGTTTAGTTGTGTTTATGTTTTTAATATTATTAATCTATTTGTTTTTTAGGCCAACAATTTATAATATATCTTCTAAACTTTTTTAAATAAATGTATACCATGTATATATATATTTTTCTAAAAAAACTCATTATTAGTTTTCCTTTTCTCTTCTCATAAACCAAATAAAAATAATTAAAATACCTCTCTTCTCCTCCCATCAAAACAATCAAAGGATAATTGACTCTCCTCTGCTTCTCCTTTCTACTTCCCATTCCCTTGGTTGAACTAGACACACTCTAAAGTGAGAGCTTGGTTTGCATGAGGATTTGTACAACCACTGCAATTACCATTCTCCATTTGGGTCCGATGAGCCGGCGAATGCTCATCACCTAATTTTTGGGTGGACCCATTTTTTTTTGTAATTATTTATTTATTATTATTTATTCAGATTAAATTCTATACTGCACTTTAAAATATTTTTGACACTCGGTATCTCAAATTAATTAATTTCTAGTCCTGCATTCAGAAATATTTTTCTTGCAATATCAGGATCCTGAAATATTTTTTCAGTAGCATCCAATATCTGAAATATTTTTTTAACAACCAGTATCTTAAGGTAATTAATTTTTAGTATATAGAGTTTTTTTTCAAAAAAATAAATAAATAAACCAAAATTAGGGTGATGAGCATTCCCCTAGTCATCTACTCATCTTTTTTAGGAGCAAGGAATGTTGATCTTTCTCCATTTCAGGTCAAGTGTACTTCGAACAACTTTCCTTTTCAATTTCTAGAATTCAGCAGAGTGGATATTCCTTTTTTTTTTTTTGAAGAAAGACAAAATGATATTATAAATCTCCTGTTCCATTTAAAATGCTGTGATGGAGAGCCTCTTAAGCAAATAATACCATGAAAAAAAGAACTTGCTTATATTGCTTATGTCACTATTATAAAAAACACTTTTTAGATCGGTTAAAAAAGACATTTTAGACCAGTTTTGAATCAGGTCTTGATACAGCCGGTCTAAAAAGTATGTAATTTTTTAGACCGGTTAAAAAACCGGTCTAAAGGCAACTTTTAAGATCGGTTGTCTCACAACCGGTCTTAAAAGTCTGACAATAAGCACTGAAAAGAGTCTTATGTCATGACTTTTAAGACCGATTTTTCAGAGAACCGGTCTTAAAAGTATATTTAAGACCGGTTCTCTGAAAACCCGGTCTTAAAAGTCATGAATTTTAAGATCGGGTTTTCAGAGAACCGGTCTTAAATATACTTTTAAGACCGGTTTTGTTGAGAATCGTTTTTAAGAGGATTTTTAAGACCGGTTTTCTGAAAAAACCGGTCTTAAAAATATGTTTTTTTTAAATTTTGTTTGTTTCAACCTTACCTATGCCAGTAAGCCAATCAACGACAATCCCTTTTCTACACAAGCAACAACACATATAGTCACAATCAAAAGCAATGACAACAACATTTTTATTTCCAGAAACACTTGATATTTCTCAAAATCAATATGTTTCTACTTCTTTTGTTCAGCCTATGACATCATGTTATCCTATGCAAACTTACTCCAAATTTGGAATCATCAAGCCTAAAATCCTTAATATTTCCTCTTTCCCTCTTTTGTTAAATATGCTCTTAGTTATCCTAATTGGTATGAAGGTATAAATGCTGAATATATATTAGTCTGTTCTAAGCAACAACACTATAGAATTGTTCCACAAAGGACCACATATACCCATATCAACACATACATATTATCAAGTAGAGAACCACAGTATAATGATATTGTATACATATGATTTCTATGGAGAAAAATGTACTTGACATGCTATATTAATACGCTTATAACCCTACAATACTTGAAATTAAATTGAAGATTTATCACAGATGTGATTAATAACGAATATAGCCAAATAAACCAAGCTTCATGCAAATTTATTCACAGAAAATCACTGACAGCAAATAAGAAGAAATGAAAAGAATGTACTTCGATAGCCACTGACGCACACCCAATCGCAAGAGAAGACAGAGCAACAACGAAAATTTTTGAAGAAAATGTGTGAGCTAGGTTTTAATAAGATTTTTAAGACCGGTTATTTTAATAACCGGTCTTAAAAGTCATACCTTTAAGACCGGTTATGAAAAAACGAGGACTTTTAAGATCGGCTATTTGAATAACCGGTCTTAAAACTATATGGATTTTTTTATTCACTTTTAATTAGACATTTAAGACCGGTTATTTCATAACCGGTCTTAAAACAATGACTTTTAAGACCGGTTATTAAAATAACCGGTCTTAAAAATATAAGAATTTTTTTATTTATTTTTAATTAGACCTGTTATATTTAAAACCTGTCTAAAATATATGATTATTTTTTATATAACATTTAATTATTTTACTTTTGAGACCGGTTCTATAGAAAACCGGTCTAAATAATTTTTTTAGACCGGTTTTCTCTAGAAACGGTCTCAAAAGTTTCATTTAATTACAGAATTGCCACCATGTTTTTCTTTTAGACTTTATCTACAATAACCGGTCTAATTATGTAAGTCTAAAATACGTTTTTTGCACTAGTGTGTTTGCAAATAACTATGCCCCACCCAACTTGTATAGAAAACCGTTGAAATAGAGTCTTGTAACTTCACCTTTTTGTTTTTTTTGGCAACTTTAACTTTACCTTAGGAGTGAAGGCTAGGCTTGTGAATGTGAAGGAAAGGGAACCAATAATGTGTTTAATTATTTCCAAAGGGTGCAATACCTTTCATTCTTGTACACTGTAAAGCATTAATGCGCTTTAGCCCCAATAAGCCTTAGATCAAATGGTACCACCCCACCCCTCTTATTGAGGAGGTAGTGGGATCAATCTCTACAAGGCTTGGGGCAAGCGTACGTGGTGTTTGCGTGTGAGTCGTCCCTTCCATGGGGAGAACTAGGATATATAGCTGTGTCAAAAAAAGTAGTAATGCACTTCAACAAAATTATATTAATGAGAAAAATGATATCTTTTTAAAATTAAGGTCTTATTTTCTTTTCTTTTTTTATGAAAAAGAGTCTTATTTTCCCTTATGGAGATGTCCGAGTATAATTAGCCATATCAAAATTATTTGGGATAGGGATTAAAAAGTGGTTGTTTGGTTCATAGAATTAGAAGTAATGTAATGAAATATAATAGAATGTAATATAATGATGATTATATAATTTATTTTGTTCATCTTTAAAAAAAGATAATGCATATGCATACAAACGTTTGATTGGATTACAACAAACATAAAAATATATGATGTTGGAGGGAGAGGCACGAGATGGGATGAAAAAATGATGTAACTCACACGTATTGATGTTGAGGAGAGAGAAGGTGGGACGCACCAATAAAAGGGAATTTTTTCAGTTTTCCCATTAAGCCCCTATAAAAGTTAATATCTTTTTTAGTGATTTGACATAAAAAAAATTATTCTGAAATCACTATCATTTTATTAAAATTACTTTTTTTTTTCAAAATCTATTCTACTCAGAATCTATTCTTTAAAATCACTTATTATTTTTTTTCTTCATATTAGGGTGTTTGAGATCACGATTGGTGATCCTAAAAGTGTTTATGCACGAAAGTTAAGATAATACTTCTCTCACATACTTATCTCGTATATCGTAAATTATGATTGAAAAACTGTTTTTCAAGACTCCAATCACTATTCCAAACAAAAACATAAGATATTCTCTAAAAGCTAATCCAAACACACTAAATTTAATCCCGCCACCTTTTGAATACTAAAAGGATATAAAACTATTAATATTATTCGCTTAGCCGTTCTAATCATTTAAATGTAGATCTCTGCCTAAACTTATCCATGCATAGCACAAATAACTAATTACTCTGCACAAAAAAAAAAAAAAAACTTGTTACTGGCCAAGTTTTTCTTGTCATATGTTAAGCGCGAAAGTTGTCATTCGCCTAGTTATTCTAGTCATTTCATACATCTTAAAACTTGATAGTTATATATTAGTTTGCAATATATTATTAAGGAGTTTTTTTAGCTCAAGGGTTGTATATTTTTTTAGGAACCAAAAACATCTTGTGGTGGGATCAAATTTCACATTGACCAATTTTGCCAGAAACTCTCTACTCTACCTAACGATGCTTTAGAGATCTGGTAGCCGGCATTGGAGCTCGGGTTGTTAGCGGTGATAGCTGCTGACTATCACATGAGTTTTTTTTTTTGTGATTTTTTTTTATGAAAGTGCAATTAAGTTATTGAAAAACTTAATTCCAAAATCATCCTGGAATTTTAAAAAAAAAATCAAATAATACTTCAGTTTTACCGTAAATAAATGCTTCACATTTGCCAAAATTAATTATAAACCCAATATCAAACACCTCCATCCATCCAAAAATAATTTATAAAGCCAAAATCAAACATATTTACATATGAAAAAAATTAATTATAAACCCAAAATTAAACAATTTTTCATTTGTTTAAAAACTAATTTTTTGAGGAATCCTTGGTGGCGCCAAAAACTAATTTAGGTTAAAAACGAATTATATATTAAAAGGCTAAAAAATTATATTATATGATGAACAGTTAAGAATATTACGTTTTTTTCTGGCAAAAAAGAAGAGGCATATTATATTTTTATTCAGATGAATGAATTTGACTCGTTCATAATAACCATTTACATTTACATTTAATTAACAGCCAAACATAAATGCTTTTTCTTTAGGACAAATAAACATAAATGCTTTGACCTAATCGTCTTTTACTCTTTTGGTTTAAAAACTTTTTTTTTTCCTTTAGGCTATGTTTGGCTCAATGGAGGGGAGGAGAGGGGAGGGTTTGAGAGGGATTTTCTTTTACCTTGTTTTGGTTGACAAAAAGAGAGGAGAGGGGAGGGATTTTAATAGTATTATGTTTGATATAGGAGGGGAGGGGAGGAGAAATATTTTTATATGGACAATTTTGCTCTTATTTCATTTAATTTGTAATTAATAACTTTATAACATATTTAATAAAATATAATTATATAAGGAATTTAATACATAAAATTATAATTTTGTAATTATAAAAATTAAATAAATATAATTATAAATGACATTTACTATATAAAATTATAATTTTGTAATTAAATAATGAGAAGGGTATTGTGATAATATTTTAAAATGGTATGGACATATTAGTCAATTTAAGCTCAAACATTAACATTTCCCTCCAAATCCCCCCAATTTTGGAGGGGAGGGAGAGATAATTTTAGAAAATTGTCCCTCCCCTCCTAAAATTTTTAGTTATCCAAACAAAGGGGGGGGAGAAAAATCCCCCCATTTCCCTCCCCTCCCCTCCCCTCCTACCAAACACACCCTTAAGGAAAAGCTTGAGCTCATATGACTCAACATTATAAATTGAAGCAATTTAATTAATACTTCCATACATGAGCTTTCGAGAAAGAATAATTTAGAGGCCTAATGTTTGGTACAATGTGTTGGCTTGAAAGAGATCGAGCAAATGTGCTTCTAAATCAAATCCAATTAAAGAATTTGCTTGCATAAAATTATCATAAAGATAAACGTGCATATTGGGCTCAACAACACATCTGCGCCATCAAAATGAGCCATCAATTTAGACCCATTAAGATTAGTCTGTCTTGTAACAAAGTTGGTTCCCTAATTCTGGATCATCCTTGATAGGTTTCATTGAAACCACTTGCTTCTTGACTTCTGAAACCAATCTGTCATACAAATGTTTAGGTAATATAGTTGGAGGTGTGCCTGAATCAACTGACATGTTCCATTTTGAGAGTGGAAGGGGATCTGAAATTTCAGGCACAATCGTTTGCATAGAATTACTATGAACCAGACGTGCCTCATGCAGAAGAAGATACCTGAGAGCTTCCTCAAATGTTAAATCCATAGGCCTAGTTTGGTACGTGGCACTGAATTTTGATGGATTGAGAATGAGACTGGGATTGGGATTAGGACTGGGACTGGGATTGATGCTTTAAAAATATGTTTGGTACGAAGTAATAGTTGGAGGGAATAATTTCATTAATCTTATTTAATAAATAGTCACTAATTATGTCATTAGCGAGAGAAAAAAATAGAGAGAGTGATTATGCAATATTTTCAAACCCGGACCGGTCGTTGAACCGGTCAGGGTACTCGGTTAAGGGTCAGTGGGTTAGATCGGAATCAAACTGGAGCTAAATCGGAGCCAAATAGGTGAAAAATTGAATATTTTAGGTTTATTAATATGAAATTCTAAAAGAAAATTAAAAAAATTAATTTTTAAAAAAATGGTGGATTGGACCATTTTCCGGACCGGGCAGGTTTTACGGGATTGGCTGGTTCCCGGTCCGAACCGGTCGGTCCGGTCCGGGTTTCAAAACTCTATGATTATATGAGAATAATGGATTCTTGGTTAAAATCAGGGGTTATTTTTGTCCAAAAAATATTTTAATTAAGGATATTATTGTCTCTACAGTTTTGCAATCCAGGGATTGAAAACACAATACCAGGGGGGAGGTGGCTTTGTAGCAATCCCACTTTCGTGGTACTCTCAATCCCTAGTTATCTATAGTCCATCATACCAAACGATATATTTTGACTCAATCCCTGATCTAATCCCTGTCTCTACCTCACAATGCCTCATACCAAACAGGGCCATAGTTCTTGTGGTCAATGAAGCCACTATTGGATCAAAATCAGAACCTAAGCCATGAAAGAAGATAAGTTATAAATTCATAAATATGAATCAGTTTTCCTACTAATGTGTTTAGAAACCATCAAAACTGTAGTATCAAAAGCCTTTTTCCGCAAGCCGAGATAAAACTCCTATCACATATTTACTTTGTAAATTGTAAAAGCTATTCTCCAAAAGCTAATACAAACGCAATTATTTTTGAGTAAGCAATTTTTCAAGAGCAACCCACATTGAACGTGATGTCCTGTTTATGATCACTTCTCCAATAAGGAATTCAGAGAGAGAAGAAATGATAAGAGATAACGCTAGTTGTTCTAGATGGAACCATTTTTTGTGGTATGGATTTGGTTCTCTAGTGGCAGAAGTAACAGAAGGGTGGATAAGAGCCATCAAATAATGAAACCAATTGTTGCCCATGTATATAAGTAACCATTTGAACCTTCCACATGGCATTGTTGTCTTGATTAATCTTTACGGAAATAAAATGGGATGAAGAAGAAGATCATAGACAATGGAACAGGAGGCGGAAGCAATGAAGAGGTATTAGATGGGGTAGAATTCGTTGTTGCAGATGAAGATGAAGAAGACATGATGAATTTTCAAAGCTGTGTTACAACCCTATTTGAGGGGCAGACCTATAAGGGGAGACTGAGAAAATTGTAAACAAAATGGCAAGGTGCTTTCAAAGATGCTAATGTTGACATTGAGACTTACCACTATTTTGGATGAAGAAGTTGATTGGTAGCTAGGTATACTATAGGTGTCTAGGTTGGTCTTTTTTAAAATGTTTTGGAAGACTGTGTTGACTGGTTTTTTTGCATTGTATTAGTCGTTAGTCTACTTGAGGAAGGGTATGTCATATTTTATAAGAGAGTGTTGAGAAGAGGGTGCTAGTTTTCTTTGAACCAAGTCCTTGTTTAGTCTATGAGAGTGATTTCATAAATTTGTAGTTGTTGTAAGAGTGATCTCCACGTATTTGTAGCTTCTTTTCTCCCACTGAGAAAGAAGTATATTTTGAATATCAATCTATTAAGTTGGACACAGTTTCCCTACCCATCCTTTAGATGAGCACGGGAAGCTTTTTTGATCTAGGCTGTCCATATCAGATCTAAACGGTCTAGATTTAATATTTTTAAATAAAAAATTATTTTTTTAAAAAATATTAGTTAAGAGATTATTTTTATTTCAGATTCTCTACCCATGAAAATAGTTTTTTTAAAATAAAAATTACAAAAAAATTAAATCTGAACGGTAAAAATGAGAAGAGGTTCCCTTGATGCCATAAAAAGTTAATAAGGGAAAATATGTGAGAAAATCATTTGTATTCAATCATATGATACTTTTAGGTTCAGCAATGCCCAAGAGAAATATACATAAACTACAGAAAAAAGTGATAAGAGTAATAGAAAAAGAGAGCAATACACATAGCTATAAATGGGTGGAGCAACAAAAAAGGAAAGTAATACACATGGTCATAGATGGGTATCCCAGAAACTATGGCAGAAATATTAGAGTGATCACAAGGTTTTGGGCTCAACGAACTTGAGCTTTTGGGCTCAATATAATTGCTTTAACACCCTCAAGGACATGCCGGCTTTCTTGATAGATTTATCTATAAGATAGAGAAACCTCAAGAAACTAAGCCTTATTTTATATGTCGAGAAACTAAGCCTTTACTGTAAAGGCTTAAGAGCCAGAGATTTTTAGGCTTACATTCTTCTAGAATCTTTTCCTCTTTGACTTCACTTGATATTTGCATCATCTTGTATGATACAAAGTTGGATAGGCAGACCACCAGGCTCTAACACCATATAAAATATTGAAATGAGAAAGAATTGCTCATCTTTCATTAATAATCTCTCCATAATTTATCACAATATTATAATAGTATCAAAAGAATAAGTCGTCTTTCAAATAACTAGTTTTTATGGTAGACAAAGTTACTCAATCTTGATCTGGACCTGTACCACATTCTTACTTCCAAATCTAAGTTTGACATTTCGTTTCTATCTGAGGTTTAATTAGAGTCCCTCATTAAACTAGGTGAACAAGGAGGAATCTTGAGTTACGACAAAGTTGTCTCCTCAATCTTCAGACAATACTAACGTGATGTTATCAAAACCTGCAACTTTACACATTTTGCACATAAGGACATGTATACTATCTTGAGAGTTTTATCATGGAAACCTCAAGAAACTAGGCCTTATTTGTAGAGGCTTAAGTGCAAGTGATTTTCAAAGATTCTCAAGCTTACATTGTTCTGGGATCTTTTCCTCTTTGACTTCGTTTGATATTTTCATCATCTCATTTGATATAGAGTTTGGAAAGGAGGACCTAGCTCTGATATCATGTGAAACATTAAAATGTGAATGAATTGCTTATTTTTCATTGATAATCTCCCTATAATATTGTCGTAATATTATAATGGTATCATAAGAAACCGTCTTAGCAGAAAATGTTAGTACATGTTACTAGTTGCAAAAGTCTTAGCCTCGTGAGGTGTTCCCATTGTGATTGTTCATCAAGAACTCAAGTTCTTGGAGCTTAGGCGTTTATGTGTATCTCATATGTTTGTTGAAACTCCAAATCTTGAAGTTCTTAATCTTTCTTCTTTGGCTTGTCTACAAGCTTCAGGTTTCAAGATTATTGCTCATACCCTTGGCTCGTTTCTAAGTCGATCGAAACCAGTATCCTATGATGGACTTCTTATTCGCAAAGGAAATTTTGTTCTAAACTTCAAGAGATTCTTCAGGCCACTATGCCAATTCCTAATGTAGGTTTCTTTTACGAAACCCTTATGATGACGATGATCTATTAATTGGTTCATCATATTTTAATTATTTAAATCTATAAAATATTTATTACAATGATATTATGATGGACAAAGTACCATTTTCAGGATTCTATATTATTCTTGGTGGTTGGCTTGGATTTGGGGGGGAAAAAAAGAGTTGGCCAAACACTTTCTTTCGCATTGAGACAATGTCTTAAGTTGGACACTCAGAAAATTACTACAGTGGCTTTCTAGTTTATTATTCATTTTGGCTATGGGTCCTTAATTTTTTTTTTAAGATTTAAAAGTAAATAACGGTTAGATAGTGCAGAGATTTTATGAAAATTGATGTATTGTTTATGAAATTTAATTGTTAAAACTAGTAGTGTTTGATATGAAGAAATGTCGCCCATAGATGATTAACATGATAGTCTTTGCTACATAAATAATCAACTTCAATGCCAAGTGTGTGTAATGAGGTCATAAAATGTGCATGAGAAATTAAACCACATAAAGATTCGCATGAGCATCACTACTTCACTTATTATTATCTGAATACCAATAACAGAGAAACAAAGAGAGTATTTTGAAACAAGAAAAATAGAAAATCAAAGTCAATAAACAAAGAATGAAAATTAAACCATAACAAGCACGTACACCAGCAACATTAGCTTTATGGTTTATTTATTCACACATATTATGGAAATTCTTACTACTAGCTAGTAGTAGAGAGCCAAGTACTCCCTCTGGTCTTTAATATATGATATAATTAATGAGTTGATCTTATTTCTAAATATAAAATATATTTTTTAATGTTTTCTTAATTTACCTCTATCAATGTTTCCTGAATCATAATCAAGGAGGAAAGAAAATAAGGGAAGGTGTTTTAGAAAATAAATATTATATTAACTAATTTAACTGACTTCCTTAATTTAATCAAATTGAGTGAAGATGTCTTATATTAAGGACAATAAGGAATACAATATATGATCTCCTTGTTATATTCTTGCTTTTATAGACTTGTTCTAGAAGAATTGGCTGATGAGCTCAACGATAGGACTTTTCTGGTGTATAGCGAGCATGGTGGAGAGTTTACAAAAAGCTTTCTGATGTTGCAGAGGCTTCAGATCAAAGTCTACCTTTTCCTTTGTGCATTGACAAATGATAGTGATTTTCTCCATTTTGGAAGCTTTGGTTATGAGGTGCTTCACAAAATGTTCCTCAAGTTGGTCGCCTCACAATCCCACCACCGATACAAACTTGAGGGTTTCTTTAACCCAATGGCACTCATTATTTGTCTCTCAAATCATCTCATATTGTTGATTGAGGTTTATAATTAATGGAAAATTTATTTTTTTAATCCCTCAATTTTTAACTCACTTATATAACTTGGACTCTCAACTATGACTACGTATAACTTAGTCCCTAAACTTTTGACTCGCTTATAACCTAGTGTCTAACTTTTTGACTCACCTATAACTTAGTCCCTCATTTTTTTCATTTTTTATTTTATCATTCTTGTGTCATCCTATGTGACAAAAAATATTCATTACACCTTTGAAATTATTTCCAACTCAATGCCACGTGGGATTTTTTATAAAATAAAGAAAGAAAAGACTGGAGAAGATGGGGACGGAGATGGATGAAGAGAACGAAAGAGATTGAAGAACCCAATCATCAACAGAGGCTCCGACCATAATCGTTCACGCCTACTTCCTGAAATAAAGTTAGGAAAATTCAGTGATAGAAATTCATAAATTGTAGAAGAAATGAAGAACGAAGGAGAGGAGAAGCTTGTGTATATTAACGCATTAAACTGCCAGTGAAAGAGTGGTAAGGTAGGCGATGTTCTCTCTCTCCATTGCCAATTTATTACTTACTCACGAGAAATACTTATGGAACATTTAGTTCAATTATATGGGAGATGATTACATATAATCATGTTGTAACAGACTGATTGGAATATTTGATTGGGCTTATTGTAATGTAACAAGGATTACGTTTGCAATCCTCATTATATCATTTGATATAATCAGGATTACACTGTTAGGGTTGATGAATGAGGATGCATACATCCTGTAATCAAGTGGAAAAGACAATGTTACCATTATAACTTTTTAAATTGACCATATTGCCCACAAATAATAAACCCTACTTAATTATCTACCCATTATTCTCTTCAGTGAAAAGCAAAATATGCTTGCTGCTTGTCTTCACCGCGGCTGCAATCGTTGGCTGCTTTTGCTGTCGCCGACAAACAGAAGTCACCACCACTTGATCATCTCCATCACTGCTTTATCGTGAGGTAAGTCTTCTCTTGGTGTGGGTTCTGTTCATCGTTACTATATATTTTCAATAATTTTTGCTGTTATAAACTCCAATAAAGATTGAACATTTTTGGGGTTTGGACTCTTGGCTGGCGTTAATTAAGAATTTCGTATTTGATTGATCTATTTCCTGAAACGTGAGAGAATCTTTGGTATATGAAGAGATTATTCTTGATGATTTCTTGAGTGTAGCGGACTCCACTGTAGAGTTATTCTTGATGATCTAATATTAATGAAAAGTCAACTTCAAAAGTTTATGTTTCCATCTAAGAGAACCTTCGAGCCTTAATTAGCATATGAACTATCAGTTCCATTTGAAAGTAGTTATTAGGTACTCAAAGTAAAAACTAGAGGGAGAGTTAAGTTCCATTAGTGCAAGTTTCAACCCTAGCCAATACCAATTGATGTTTAAATATGTCAATATGCTTATCCAGAAGTTCTTTTGATAAAAAATTCTGAGGAAATTTGAAATAAGGTATATGTTTTTTAATGTTTTAATATATCAATATGCTTATCCAGAAGCTTTGTTGATAAAATTCTGATAAGGTAATTTGGGATATAACACATAACTATAAAGTTAATTAGAGATAAAGCAAAATTTACTAGTTATAGTGGATAGAATTAATAATTTCTTCATTCAATCAAGGATGAGAGGGAACTGGTTAGGATTAGAGAGTGAAGAAAGGGGATGAGTGGTTGGAAGGATCTACAGCTGATAGCAAAGTATTAAGGGATGCTATCATAAGACCAAATGGTTTCAAAATACCTCAAGGTACAAATTTAAGCTTTGTATTGTATAATTTGATTTACTTCATGTGTTTTAATAGTAGTAATATGTTATGTGCAAGGAATTATTATTTGATTGATGCAGGATACACAAATTATGAAGGCTTCCTTACCCCCTATAGAGGACAACAATACCATTTAAGTGAGTGGCGTAATGAAAGACATCCAGAATCTCCGTAAGAGTGTTTTAACATGCGACATTCATCTACTAGGAATGTCATTGAACGGGCATTCGGGATCTTAAAAATGCGATGGGCAATATTGAGGAGCCCATCATATTACCCCATTCGAACTCAAAACAGATATATAATTGCTTGTTGTCTATTGCATAATCTTATTATGCAAGACAATATGGATGATGACTCCATTGTGGCTGAATTTGATTCAATGGACGAACTAAATCCTCAGAAGGACAATAATCCCATATCAACTATGGAACCATCAAATGCTTAGAGTGCTTTTTGGGAGAATATGACTAATGAAATGTTTAATGCTTTTAGGGCTCGTAAGACTAATAGATAATGTTTGTAAATAATTTTCTACGTAGGGCATGTATTCTTCATGTTTGAATACGTACTTATATAATTATATTATCTCTTATGGCTATTATTGATTATGTATTGTATGACTCTATTTGCTACTATGATTTTGATATCTATTATTGTTTATTTGTTGTTTGACTCTATCTTACACCTGCATTACTTGTGTTCTACTCCTTCAGTCCAATTGTGTGACTATTATTGGTCTTTATTTTATTTTTTTTACTTTCTTATGCATAGAATGGAAACAAAAAAAGATAATAGTAAGGGAAGTAAGCATGTCTGGAGTAACCAAGAAGATAGCTTGCTAGTTGAATGCTTGGTACAACTAAAAACCCAGGGACAATTTGTTGCAGATACCAAGTTTAGTATAGGGTATTTGAAAAAGCTAGAGGAGATGCTTGAAGTAAAGCTTACAGGTTGTGGCTTAAAAGCTAATCCTCATATTAATTCTAGGTTGAGGACATTCAAGAAGAATTGGCAGATTGTCTATGATATGGTGCAAAATAGAAACACTTCTGGTTTGGGATGGGATCCAGACAAGAAGTCTATGACAAGTGAAGATCATGTTTGGGCTAAATATGGGAAGGTAATGGTGTGTTATAGGTTGTTATTAATGTTACTAATAATAATGCTTAAATTATTATATCATTCTATTTATTTTTAATTTTCATGTTAATAAAGATGCTGGCAATTTCAGAAATAGGTGTTGACCCCACTTTAAAGAGCTATCATATGTTTGGGCTAAGGATTGTGCGGCAGGAACGGGAGTAGATGTGCCTGCATCTGTAGGTGAGGATGATGAAGAAGATTCTAGAGTTGAAGTTGAAGTCAATGCTAAAAAAGTACTACACACAAATACAAATTTTGTTGCATTTGACCAACAGCCTTCGCAACCAAATAATGTCCATTCATCATCAAAACGGAAGAGAAGGAGTAGCCACGATGCTACAGAGTTGCTTGCTGAAGCATTGAAGGAATCTTCTTCCAATTTATGAAGGGAATTTGCAAAAATGCGGAAGGATTCAAGAAGAATTGGTCCTATTGACTTAAATAGGGATGAGGAAATATATAAGCAACTCATAAGAATACAAGGTCTCAGGTGGAGTGAGATAAACAAGGCTCATGTGAAAATTACTGAGCCTCCTTCACTGGTGGTTGCATTCTCAATAATCCCTGAAAATGAAATGAGTGATTGGATGCGTAGCTTTTTGGAATAGCTATATAGCACCTTTATTTGCTTCTTTTAATTTATATTTTGGATAATGTGAATGAAATGGGTTTTTGGGTGCGTACCCTTCTGGATTAGCTATGTAGCACCTTTAATTACTTCTTTTTATTTCTATTTTGGACGATGTAGACATCATTTCAACATTTTTTGTGATTTAAATTTCTAAAAACATGATCTAACTTATTGGTTCTTATGCATGAATTTATATTTTTGGCTTATTGGCTCAGTTTCGATTTATATAGAAATTATACTTCTTGTTATATAATACACACAATAAAAAAATTATTAATAAACATGTATTATACTTTAATTTATTATTATATACGTGAGGAGGATTCATCTTATACGGGTTGTTAAGTTAATAAAATTTTTGTTATACATGTGGACAATGAGTAATTTTATCTATTAATTGATTATTATAAGTGACAAAAGGGTTATTATACGTACTTGGTGAAATAATAGATAATTTCAAGTCATTATACATATATATATGTAGGCAGGGTTTATTTTGCCTTTTCATGTATTATTATCATGTATTCCCTTATTTAATGTAATCCAACCAAACGTTTTCATGTCTACGCATCATCTTTCTAATGATGAACCAAACAAATTCATGTAATCATCATTAAATTACATTCCCTTCTATTCTATGAACCAAACGGGCACTTATATACTCCTAGAGCACCATCTCATATATACTCTAACTAATTAAAATACAATAATTCATCCTATTTTAATTCTACATGACAGATAAGTCATATGTAGAAATTCAATTTTATGATTTTAAAAAACATAAACTTATTAATTTAGAAAAATTAACGACAAATGGAATTTCCTCCCATGATCCCTAAAACATATGTAGGATTAAAATAAAATGAGTTGTTATATTTTAATTAGTCAAAGTCCAGATAAGGTGATACTCCTAGAGTATGTAAGTATTTCTCTTTTTCATCGCTCTTCTACTTGCATGTTTATTGTTATAATAAAAATTAATATATATTTGGTATTTTTTTGGAAAAAAATATATAATGTTCGGCATTTAGTATTAGGGAAAATCCTAATTAAATCTTGCTGAAATACTGAAATTCAAATTTAAACTTACACTTTAAACAAATTCCTAATCAGATCGAAAGGCCTCTTATGAATTTTTGAATTTGGTGATTTTACTTATATGCCCCTTTCTCCTTCTCTCTATCTTCCCTCTCCCGTCTCATTCTCCCCATTCTTCTCCTCATTCTTCTCTTTTAAGTTCCATCCTTTGTATCTCTCTGAAGCTCCAATTCACCATTTGCCATAGCTGTGCCTGCAGTTGATTCAAGTCTTGATAGGAATTGTAAGAGAATAACAGGTGAGAAACACCTCTCCGTCATTAACTTGGGCACAGTAAAAGCGTCCAAAAGATTCCTTACCAAAACGCTGATCGACACAGATGCTACCCGGAGCAATCTATAGATCTGCTATAGAATATAATGTTACATTTGCAGGAGCTGTTACAGTTTTCTTTAAAACATCTGGCTTCTTTATGAGAATCCATGCTCATCAAATGATGTGACGATCAATAGGTGGAGCCGTGGAGGTTTGAAAATTACAAAACAGAATTCAAGGAATATGTTCAGTAAAAAAACATAAAAATAATGACAAGCAAAGCAAGATATGACAAATGGAGAAGATGAGACGGGAGAGATGTAGAAAAGGGCATATAGGTAAAATTTCCCAAATTAAGAATTCCTAATGAGGCCTCTTGGCCTAATTAGAAATTTATTTAAAATATAGGCTTAAATCTGAATTTCAGTATTTGAGCTGAATTTAATTGGAATGTTTCTTTGAGATTATGTGGTGGATGACATATATATTAGTAATAAAATTGAAAGAAAAAAAATTCCACACAAGTTAGAGTAAATAGCATTAGCTGTCGTAACGTCGGTCTCCTTATTTATTGGTATGTTCCTCTTGCTCCATAATATAATTATTTCACATTTTTACTCAATTCATCGAAACCAGTAAATAATTCTTAATTTATTATTTTTTCTTAAATTAAAGAAAAATTTAACTTTATTAATATTAAATAAAATTTTGAGAGAGAAAAAATACAAAGAGCTACATTTTTTTTCAATAATTCTCTATCATCTCTTTTCTACTTATTCTCTCTCACTTGCCCTTTCCGTAAATAAGAGTACTTGGAAAAAATAATTGTCATTTTTACATATTTATTACCTTTAATTTTAACCAACTTTTTAAATTTCATCGTACTTAAGTTATTTGAAGCTTATATGTTAACCTATAAGATGTCATGTCTTTTCAGCATATTTTCCTTTAGTTTAATACTCTCTTTAATGTATTTGTGCATATTTTGGATACTCAAATGAGAAAATGTGCATTTGGTTTTTGGTTGCACATCAAAAACTAAAATTAAGAGTATATGTAACAAATGTATCAATGGACCACTAACCCGAACGCTTAAAACACACAATAATGTTTACATACATTCTTTTCACTTGTTTCAAAATGGAATCATAAATTTCTTCATAAATAAAACACATCAAAATCATTCACAAATAATACTTTTTCCTTCTCACTTGACATCCATGCAAGGAAGCAAGGTACAAATAATAATTTCTTCTGTCATAAATATAACCAGCCAGTAAAGGGATTTGCTTTGATAATAAATCTAAAAGTTTCTAATGAAAATGATTAAAAACCCTACGTTAGACTATTAAACTCCTATGTTTAAGATCAGAGGGTTATTTATATCACAAATTTATTCATCTATAGCATAATGAGTTAGAAAAATAAAATTCCATAAGGAAAAGCTTGAGCTTGAGCTCATATTACACAACATTATAAATTGAAGCAATTTTATTAGTACTTCCACACATGAGCTTTCAAAAGAAAGAATAATTAAGAGCCCTACTGTTTGGTACAATCTGTTGGCTTGAAAGAGAGCACATGTGCTTCTAAATCAAACCCAATTAAGTAATTTGCTTCACAAAATTACCATAAATCCCAATATCATCATTACTAGTATTAGTCATAGCAAAACAAAAAACCCCGTCATTTGGAGGGATAAAGAAATGAATTGGGCTCAACAACGTGTCAGCACCGCCATCAAAATGAGCCGTCAATTTTGGCCCACTAAGATTAGTCTTTGTCTTGTAACAAAGTTTGTTCCCTAATTCTGGATCATCCTCAATAGGTTTCATTGAGACCACTTGCT
Source organism: Albizia julibrissin (assembly GCA_037074505.1). Classification (NCBI taxonomy): domain Eukaryota; kingdom Viridiplantae; phylum Streptophyta; class Magnoliopsida; order Fabales; family Fabaceae; genus Albizia; species Albizia julibrissin. Next base: position 17,736,002 of record CM073486.1, on the reverse strand, counting down.
TCTTGACTTCTGAAACCAATCTATCAAAAAAGTCTCGAGGCAATATGAGGTGTGCCCGAATCAAGGAACATGTTACCTTTTGAAAATTTCCCATTAAAGGGAATCAATTCACCCTCCAAACTAAGTGTAACTAAGTAAAATGTTACATCTTGTTTGGAAACTATTGTCCCGTTTGGTATCATGGAAGAATTTTTTATGGAAGTAGAAGTGAAAATTGAAATGGAAGTAGAAGTGAAACTGGAGGTAGAAGTGGAAGTGGGGTTAAAAGTGTGTTTGTTACGACTATGGAAGTGAGATATAATTTTTAATTAAAATATGTAAATACCAAGCTGCCTCCAACAATAAAAAATCTCTGCCACACCCAGTTGATGTTTACCGTCGTCCCATACCTTCATCTGACCACCTCCCTCGCCTGAAAAGTGGATGCAAATCGGAAGAACCAGAAACAAAATCTAACCATAATCAAAATGAAATCACAAAAAAAAAGCTATTTCAAATTTCACAAAACCCTAAACGAGTCAGTTTCGCTAAACTCACTTCAATCAGAAACTCAGATCATAAGACATGTTGAAACAAAACCCAAACAAATAAAAAAGATCACCGTAAATTAAAAACTCAACCATCATCAAGAACAATCAAGAGAGCTCAAAATTTCCACCGGAAAGTCTACCAACTCCAATCCGTATAATCCAAGCTAATCACAACAATGTCCAAGCATGCCAATATCAGAGAGAATCGACTTCAACAAATTTCTTGATTGAAGTAAATGACAGTAACAACGAATTGAATAGACAAAAGGCGCAATGTGATCAAACTTCAAAGCATCAAATAAATACCCTATCAAATCATTGAATGATTCAACGAACTCCTCCGAATTCGTTTTTCCAATAGTACATAAACCAAAATCTCTTCCTTCCTATGGCTTTGCTTTGAGAGTATGCCTCTATGTGCTGAAGCTAAAGATAGAAGAGGAGGAGGAGGAGGGGGAAGGAGTGTTTTGAGAGTATGCCTCTATGTGCTGAAGCGAAGAAGAAGAAGAAGGAGAAGAAGGAGAGTATGCCACATAGATAGAGTCTCGAGAAGAAGAGAGTATGCCACATAGATGGAGTCTCGAGAAGGAGAAGGAGAAGAAGAACATGGATTATGGAGCCCCAAATCTGTCGCGCGTCACTAGTGGTGGAAATGGAGCCCCAAATCTGTCACCGTCACTAGTAGTGGACATCATCGCTGCTGGCGGTGGAAGGAAGGAGGAAGGAAAGGGATTAATGAGTATGCCACATAGATGGAGTCTCGAGAAGGAGGAGAAGAAGAAGAACATGGATTATGGAGCCCTAAATCTGCCACAGTCACTAGTGGTGGACATCATCGTTGCTGGCGGTGGAAGGAAGGAGGAAGGAAAGGGATTAATTGCCACGTCAAAGATATATGAGTTTCAGCCGTCACCGTTGCCCCCGCACATCAACTAGAGGTTCAACGTCGCCGTTGCTAGTGGAGGAATGTCACCGTCAATTATGGTGGAGGTCCGCCATCACTACTGCTATAGAGGACCATTGTTGTTAGTAGAGGGGAGGAGTAAGATCAGAAGGGCAAGAGAGGAAATAACACATGGAAGTAGAGTTGGAAGTCAATTCCATTGGGGGAGGCAAGGAATTCACTTCCATCAATTTTGATAGAAGTGAGTTCCATAAGGAAGTAGCTTCTAGAATACCAAACAAACTAAAATATAGGTTCTACTTCCACTTCCCAGCTTCCAATTCCATGATACCAAATGGGGCCTATAGGTGTTGAAAACAACACCATTTCCTAAGACTTGACTCCCATCACCAAAACTCATTTTGTTTGAGATTCTTGTATCTGTGTGAAATGGAACCAAACATTAGGAAAAGGCTTTCTTAATTCCAAATAAAGAGGCCATTTGAGAAATAAGGGACAATTGTCCTCCACCTAGTCCTATAAGACCCATCTCATGATCATTGAAATTTCTTGTATCATGATGTCCACAGCCCAAAACAATGTTTTTTAACACTACTACAAAAAACACGCCAAGCGGTGCTTTTTTAAAAAAATATCATGGCGTTTTGCAAATGGCATAGCATCCAGTGCCATAAGAAGAACCTACGGCGCTTGTTGAATTTAAAAAATGCCAGAACATTGTATTTAATTATTATTATTTTTTCAAAAAAAAATTGACCTTTTACGGAGTTTCCATTTGGAAACGTCGTAGGAGGTGACGACGCTTCCTGTGGAAGCGCCGTAAGAGGTTATTGCAACCTCCTACGGCGCTTCCACATGAAGCGTCATAAAAGGTCCCTTTTTAAAAAAAAATTGAGTGACTGATTTTTTTTCCTAATGAAACCCTCGATTTTTATTTACCTCCAAATCCATCATCAAACTTGCAGGTTTTCTTTGCAATATTTAATTCTCATCTTCATCTATCAAGCATGGAAGAATTCCAAGTAAATAATTGGAAAAAAATTAAGCATACATATAAGATTCATTACAGATTTTAACTAAAAAATAAGAAGAAAAAGAAAACATAGAGATTTAAACTCAAAAATTAAAAAGCTTACAATGTATAGGAAGTTTAAGAAAAGCAGAGTTGAAACTTCAAGTAAATACCTGAAAAAAAATAAGCATAAATATAATATTCATGACATATTTTAACTAGAAAGAAGAAGAAGAGAGCATACAGATTTAAACTTCTGTATCTAAAAAAAAATTTACAAGCTAAGGGGCTTCTATAGGAAACAAGGACCAAGATAATAGAGTGGGAAATGAAGGGATAAGACAAGATAGTGGAGTAATGGAGATTTAAAAAATTGGGAGCAGGAGAGCGTGCGAGGAAGACGATAATGGTGGGCTGGTGAAAAATTAAAATAGAACCTTAAATTCAAAGTCTATAAAAGCTCCGATACTTTCCTCACCAAGCGTCATAACTTTCAATAATCGAAATAAAAAATAAAAAAAACAATGACGTTAAATTCAAAGTTAATAATCTTTAATGACGCTTGACATTTAAATGTCGTTCAAAGATATATATTACCTAACAATATCTAATATTATAAATAATATAATATTATAATATATTAATATATATTATATATTATAATTATTTTAATTTTATATATATATATATATATATATATATATATATATATATATATATATATATATATATATATATATATATATATATATATATTGCCTTAGGCAAATCCGACGCTTCAGTTGAAGCGCCAGATAAAGTAATAAAAATTATTGTCTTCTCCGGCATTTCACTGTGAAGCGCAGGATAATGTAATTAAAATTATTCTCTTATCCGGCGCTTTTTAGTGAAGCGCTAGATAAGATCCATATTTTTGTTTGATAATTTTTTTTACAGATTATTTCTTTTTTATTTTTAAGGACTTTAGTCGACATATTTTTTTTTTGGTAAAATTTTTTTTTACAGATTATTCCTTTGATATTTTAAGGATCTTAGTTGACGCTTTCTTTGAAAGGGCCGATTAAGGTACATTTTTTTTCCTGATAATTTTTTTTACAGATAACTTTTTTTTTGCTGATAACTAATGGAATAAAATGTCTTGGGCTCAAGAAAATTAATATAAAAATTTGGATTTAAATTTATATTTATTTAATTTATTTCTTTATTTTTTCTTTATTTATTTATTCTTCATAATTAAATCATTAGAAATAAATAAGTGTCGGAAAGTTTGCTATGACTACATGAATGTTCATTATTTATATAAGCTAAGTAGCATTTAATAACGTTGAGAATAAATGAGGTTTAAATGTGTTCACCAATATCAATTTTTTTTCCAAAAACAAAAAGACCTTGGACGACGCTTTATGTAAAGCGCCGGCCAAGGTTTCTCCAATAAACCTTGGCCAACGTTTTACGTTAAAGTGCCGTCTAAGGTCAATTTTTTTTTTTGCTGATAATTTTTTTTTACATATTATTCCTATTATTAAGGTACAAATTTCATTTAGCCATGTTTTTTTAGATAAAGTGTTTGTATAGCTTTTGTTAATTTATTTTTTAAATATTTATTTCATTTATTTTAATTTATAATTAAAGCATTAGAAATAAATAAGTTGGAGGAAGTTTATTTGCTGACTGCATGTATATAACTTAAGTAGCATCTAAACGTTCAGAATATAATTTTAAATCATTACACCAGTGATGACGCTTTGCTGTAAAACGTCATAGCTGATATACTTGATATTAAATAAAAAGAAAAAAAGATCTTGCACGGCGTTTCTTAAGAAAGTGTCATACAAGCTTAACATTAAGTTATGACGTTTATAATAAAAAGCGACGTAGCTTATAATTTTTTTCCCCTTAAAAAAACAATTACCTACGACGTTTCTTTAAAAAACGTTATTAGATGTGTGCCATTAAAAATCTTTTTTTTAGTAGTGTAAGGACACCTGATATTTTCCCATGCTTGACTTCGAAGTGAGTGTTTCCTGTTATCACACCAAATAATAACAGAGAAGAAATATTATATTCATCATCTTGAAAGTAAAGAGGTGCAATACACCAATATGGACTTGTTGTAATTTAGATTAATGATTTGGCAAAAATGACTTGTATCCCAATTGATTTTTGCAAACTGAAGTTGAGGTAACAGTTAACTGACGTAAAATTTATGTCCAAGTTTTATTTAGATGGCACATTGAAAAGTCATTTTCAAAATGGTCAAATACAAAGATAAAAAGTCAAAAGCTGGGCAAAAACTCGTTTGCCCCCAAAACCATATCAAATATAATTTTATTTTTCATGGACAAACAAGCCCTATATACATAAACTTGCTGGAAGGACAAAAATGAATGAGATATTGACACGTAGTGCTACAATAAATAACAGGAAAAAAATATATCTAGATGATTCTAATAATGTCATGTACGCGCATTAGGGTTGAATATGTCATTCAACTGTGATGGTGCTGATTTGTGCTTAATTAATATACCTGTGATAAAAGGCCATCAGTTACTGATGTAATATCTCGAATTTTGAGACTAGAGGCATAAGATTAAGTCTGGATTAAGTGGACTGCTAAGCCCTGATTTAGTAAATGTCCCTATGAGGTATGTTTAAATTCTCTAAAAATTTCTTTATATCCTTGGGGGTATTAAAGAGCTCAGAGAATAACAAAATAAAGCGATTAGAAGTCACACATGATATAGTGAAGTGTAACACAAAGTAATTTTGCTACCGGTGAAATTCCAGATATGACAGTCGTGTTTGTGTGGCATATTTCAAGGGGAAAATGATGTCCAAAATTTATGAAACTTTTCAGGATGAAAGTATACTTATCAAGATTTAATTTTATAGGTAATATAAGTCATTTAGAGTTGTACACAAAGAGAAATGAATTTTTGAAGTTAGCCCAGCGAAATTAATAATTTTCTGGGACAGCATTCAAAGATTAAAATTCTGGGAAGATTGAGCTTTCAATTGTTCAAAGTTTATATTTTTCCTTAAAACTAGACTCAATAAGGGTCGTATATCCTTTAGAACCACCTCAATTGGACTTTTGTACAATTAGATATGAATTTTCAAATTTTAATGAAAATTCTGTCAGATTAAATATTATGTGCAAAAATTTAAATTTTGGACCAATCAAAAGCTGACACGTGGTGAGTTAATTGGACCACCCATTTAATCAATTATCCACCTTCTTCTTCATTCATTTTCACGCAGAAACCAGACATGAGAGAGAGAAAAAGCTGAACCAAAAATGGAGGGAGAGGAGAGAGAAAACTTTGAGCCGTGAAAACACTACCGAAACGGCGTCCTCTCTCGAAGTGCCCTTCATGAACGTTCATCTACTCATCGAGAGCTTCATTTCTATTGTTTCGGATTCTCATTTGGAGGTGGTTGGCGCTGTCTCACCGGCTGGGGTGTTGCCGGAATTCCGAACCGATTGCAAAAACGAGTAGAGGTAAGTGTAAGCTTCCTTTTTAACCGATTGATTTGTTGTTTGGATGAGTAAATTGGAAGTGGGGTATTGTTCATGGCTGGTTTTAAAGGATGTTTTAATGGCTAAATGATGTCCAACGAGTGTTTAAATAGCTAATCACTTGATTAGGAGTAGCAAGGAAGTGATTAGGTAAGAGAAAACGAGAAAATAACAAACTATTTTCGGGAATCCTTAGATCTTCCATGTACTGTTTCATGTAGGAGGAGTTGGAATTTGATGATTTTAATGCTTCCATTGGCTTTAGGAGGCAAAATTGTGTAGGTATACAAGTGTTCATGATTTTTGGATGCTTGTGTAAGAATTTGGGAATTTATGCAATAAGGTTGTTCATGTTGTTGATTCTGCCCTGTTTGAACAGTGGCGTTGTTCGAGTTGTTTCATATGGTAAATCTTATCCAAAAATTCTGAAATTGTTCAGGCTTATATTAGACATGTAGAGATTTAATTTGGTGAGTATTTTGTAATTTTTGGACAAGTATGCTAGGAGATATGAATTTTTGAAGTTGTGCCATGTTTCTGGAATGAAATCTGGAACAGTGCATGTTTTCCGAATTTCTGGAAAACTTATCACAATAATAGTTATACCAAATTATTTTTATATAAATATAAACTTAAAGGGCTTCAAATAAAGCTTTGAAGCACCTTAATTGGAGTTCTATAGAATTAATTGTGATTTTTTAAAGTTTAGTGAAAAATCTGTCAGCTTTATATCTTGTGCAAAATTAAGACTTAAGGGCACCAATATATTTGGTATGAACTCCAAGGGTGAAAATAAGCTTTTAGAGCTAATGTGGGCCATTGGGCATTTACTTTTCATAGATGTAATGATGTTATCACTTACATAGGGCCATGAAGTGACAAAGAAGAAGCAATGGTTGGCGGATAAGGGATAAGAAGAGAATGACATAAAGTCCGAGAAGTAGTGAACTTACATTTTCTGCATGTATGTGATATGTATGTCTTGCATTGATTATGTGACTGCTTTGCCTATTTGTGTAGAACATGTATGATTGGTTGAAGCTCTGTTATATTTATGCAATGGCCATATGTATGTCATAACATCGAGCATGCAGCATGTCATTATGTTGGCATGAAATAGTGTAGGCAAGCATGTCATGCATTCATATATATCTGGCATGCATAGTGGTAATATTTGCTACTGAGATTCTCTCGAATCTCACTCCTCCCAACCAACCATTTAGACAGGTGAAAGATGCATAGAAAGATGAACGGATGAGATATGGAGGTGAAGTGAAGAGCATAGTGCAAGCCACTATCTTTTGAATTGATGTAAATACTTTGGTTATTGTATTTTATGAGAAGTTATACATTTAATGTATATGTGTATGAATGTATGAATGAGTTTAGCAGAGAATAGCTCTTGTATGATTAAAAGAAAAACGCTCGCCTATACTCTGATTTTATGAATTTAAGAGCTGATGAGGTATTGGTAATGTAGTGAATCTTATGGGAACGATTGTAAAGTTTGCTACCCTTTTAAAAAACCCTCCCAACCTTAGGTTCAAATCCTGAGTTGAGAGCGAGGATTTATGAACGTTATTGAACGTTGGGTAGTTCCTGGTTCCACAATTGATTTCACTACTCATTTATACTCAATTGGACTATTGGAAAGTAGGGTGTCACAATTGACTTATCTGTATACCGAAAGTGTAATTGCACACTTTTTGATCACACCCATATTGGTCGAGCATGAGACACTTTAGACGATGAACAGGACACAGATTTGCATGTTGCTGAGGATTTAGGATTGAACAAATGATTGATTTATTTAAAGCAGCTATTGCAGGGAACACATTGTGTCCATATAAGGTCACTTCCTGTGTCTGCTTTCAAAAATTTGTCTCTTGGTGGTGTCCCTAATGATATCTTCATCAGATGTTGCCCTAGATACCCACTTACAGGTACTTGAGCAATTCTTGACGGTGACGACAACCGCTTCATTGGACGACGACCTCGCCAAGGAATCAGTTCAACGTTAAAGCCGCCGCCATTAATGGCTTCTCCAGAAGATGAGAGAAATGGTAGTAAAAGATGAAGAATGAAGATCTTCGTTGTTAAGGGAATACCCATTATATTATAATAAGAGACAATAATAATATGAAGAGTTCTTTTTTTTTTTTTTTGGTTGTTAGAAGGCTAGAAGTTGTGTGGGTTTTATAGATAATGTTAGCTAGGGTTCGTGTTCATTGTACACGACTGTGTAAAAGAAGACATTGATGACCTAACAAGGATGTTGTTTAGGTTTTGGAATTTGAATAACTATACGTATTAACTAACTTCGGAAATATATCGTCTGCATTAATAATAATCAATTATTTTAATACCCGTTAAGAATAATAATCAATTTTGTACGTTTTTTGTTGGATAACTATTGTTTTCAGTTTTACTTCTTTTGGTCTTAAATATAAAAGAGCTAATTGAGAGATTCATTTTAGTTTAAATAAGATTTCAATCCATTTTGTTTCACAAATTTATCATTAAAAGAAAAGAGTCAATATGTATTTTAGGATAACCAACACATATTTATTATAAATAATTAATTTAATCAATTTTCTTATTTCTATAAATTACGTGCCTAGTTCTTACGGGTCAGGGGCCTCTCCATTTCTTTCTTGGTCCGTTTCCCTCCATTTCCCTAATCTTGACCATTAATAAAATCTAAAGGTGAAAAGGCACAAAGACCTAATACACCTTTCAGCCTTCGCACACTGTGCACTGTTTTTGTTGAAATAGAAGAGAAACAATGTTATCAAAAAAAAAAATCACCCGCCTTCATTTTCACGAAAAGGGTTATGTTCTTTTGAAAACACAATTAAAGTTATTAAAGCAATTTTCGTATATACATTATGAACAAGTTTGATGAAATATCATAAATTCATATAAGGAGTTATGTTCTCTCAAGTACAGAATGAAAGTCACCCACTAATACAACTTAATGGTAGCAAATTCTTCAATACGTCAGAGCTCCAGGAAAAGTCCATCACCGCCTAGCGTTATTACAGCCAAATGGACTAGCAATTAAAGACAAGAAATTCACGTATAACATGATTCTGCAAGTAATGAAGTTGATTTTCAAAAAAAATTTAAAAACTACAAAATCTACCTCTGCTACCTTCTTCAGGCATATAACATGAAGAAAACGATAAAATGTTTACTTGACCTATTATTAAAGAAATCATAGGTTTTCATATTCACCGCACCATATGAAAGAACTTAGAAAAACCCTTGACGGGGATTTGGCAAATATACAATTGGGGATATACATTAATAAGCCTCTCTCAGTATCAAACTTAATCAAACTCTATAAACTGGATGGCAATAGTATTAATAGCCCAAAACATATCCATAATGCTCCTAACATTTGGGGTGTAGAGCGAGTACACAATTGCTTGAATTCTAGCGATTTTCAGCTGCGCCTTGCCATCCAATAAGGCCGAAGCAATGGAAGAAAGAGGGGAGATAGAGAGATTATAGCGTATAATTTAGAGCTATTAGTTGTTATCACTACTACATAAAGCAGTTTTAACGTTCCTATTTTAGGCCTTTTAACTTCTTTTTATAAGGGGACGCCTATACGAGCGATATAGTAAGAAAAGACTTTAGGCGTCGTCCCTAAACCAACTTTAGGGGTCCCTAATTTTCTTGGGGACGCCTAAAGTAAGACTTTAGGCGTCTCCAAGGCAATTAGAGATGCCTAAAGTTCCACCTTTAGGCCAACTTTACAAAGGAGGTAAAAGATGACAAATTGGTGGCTACCCTTTCACAACCTACTTCGGTCTACTAACTTTGTCCTATACATTTCAACAAAGCCACCCCATTTTTAATAGCTGAATAATAATATCAAAGAACCATCATTTATGAGGGTATTTCTATATACCTTGCCCTTTTGTTTTGAAACCAAACTTCTACTTGGCGAGGGCAAAGATTTATTTGTTTAGCCAGAACCATTTTTTGCTTCCGCAGATAAAATAATCAATAAAATCCAGTAAGTATTCATACAAAACCTTTTGGTACATATAGGACATTTGTTTAAAAAAATAAAAGATTTGCAAGATTTACAGGATTAAGAGTAGAATGTTCTTTGAAGCTCTCTTCAAGAAAAGATTATTGTTCCTTGGAGAGTCTGAGTTTCTTATGGGTCAACCCATTCTCGTCATCATCACTGGCCTTGGAATTAGTTCTCCCACCATCACCGTCAAGCTCTCTCCGGTGAGAAACGTTGAGATCCCACTGTCATCCCCAATATTAAGCTTTCTTAGAAAAACTATACAAAATATTCTCATATTCAATTAAAAATCAAAACTGAAAAAGAACATGGAAATAAAGAAGAAGAGAAATAAGTATTTACAAGAATCAGAGAGCCAAGGAATCTGAAGATAAGAAGGTGGGTGGGGTGAGGAATGGACGTGAAAGAGACAAGTCAAGTCAAGTCCGAAATGGGTATGACACAAGAATGGCTTAATTTTCTGGAGGCTCAATGTAAAAGGTAAAGGGAAAAGCTAAATAGTAGTCGCTAGAGGGATAGGTATTATTGTAGAAGGAAGGAACGTGGTCATAGAGATAAACAAAGAGTGATTAATTCATTGGCTTGCCTCACGTACTTCAATGATGCCCTTTTCCTTGAAAATGTTATACTTTAGAAGTCCCCAATTATTTTTGGGACACCTAAAGTTAGGCATTTCTAGCTTTGGGAAAAATTTTAATCGCCTTTAGGCTTCCTTATTCAATATAGGGACATCTAAAGTGTCTCCCACATTTCATTTCAGTGTGAAAAATGAGTCATTTGGCGCCCAAAGTTAAGGTTTAGGCGTCCCAATTAATTTTTGGGACATGTAAAGATCCTTTAGGCATCCTAAATTTTAATTGGGACGCTTAAAGTATCCCAATATAATATTTCAAAATTATGATTTATAATTACAAAAATGTCACTCCGTCCATTTTTTACTTTCTTTTTTTAAAAAAGGAACATCTTTTAGGATAGTAATATCTATTTTATATAATAGTGGATATGACTTTGTGCCTTTTCACCATTAGATTTCATTAACGGCTAGGATCAAGGAAATAGAGGGAAATAGACCGAAAAAGAAGTGGAGAGGCTCCTTACCCAGTTCGGGTTCTTACATATAGAATTAAAAAAAAAAAAGGAATTTTCTCGTTCATTCTATGACGTGTAAAGAATTAATGTTATCAAAATAAATCAAAGGTAAGTAATATATAATTAAAAGAAAGCACATGTGCATGAGTCTATTCCGGCAAAAACAAAAGCATGAGTCTATCGAAAATTAATTAGAAATGATATCTTCGTCTTATCAACGCAGAATCAAGGTGACAATAATTCTAGTTCATTTTATTTTCAGGAAAAAAATCAATAAAAATGCTAAACTTATTGGAAGAAAGAGCACGGAAGAGGCATGGAAATCATTAATAATCGAGGCATTAAACAAAATATTCCATCCGCTCCTAAATGTTAGATGTTAAATGAGTTTGTTTTGTCCTTAATTATAAAATATTAATTGATTTTGTCTCTAAAATTTATAATTCTTTTTCAAAATAACTCTCACTATTAATTAATTGCAAATTATTAAAATGGGTTTAGGTATTAATCTTAGAAGAATCAGCTTCGGCCACTTGATCATAATGTCTTGATTCTTGAGTTTGAGTTTGGGTGATTGTGGAAAATGCCTCTTGAAGAGCTGCCTTAATTTGGCTGACAATCCTTAAATTTAATCCAATCAAATAGTCATAAAAAAAAAAAGAGTACCTTTGAAAAATCAATATGAAAAGTACATATTTTCTTCTTCTTTTTTTATTTGATTTGTCACAATTAAACTACTGATGAACATAAGGGCAGACACTTGTGCCTCTTAAAGGAAGGAATTCACGATATAGAATGTCCGTGGATTTCAGCCATGAGAAAGAGATAAGATTCATATATATAAACAAATTATAATTATATCATTATAAATCTAAAAAAAAAAATAGAGAGAAAGTGATGGAATTGATGACTGGCCAATCATGGAAAAGTTGTTGTACCGATGTATAATATAAGTTATTTAGAAAATAACTAATATATATTTGTCAATTTTACTTATGTAGGTAATGCTTAAATATGAATTTTTGTATGTTCTCTCTTATTTAAAACCTAATTTAATATGGGTAAAGTTAGGAAACATCTTTAATTTGAGATATATTTAATAAGTTAACTATCAGTTCTTCTTAGTTCTGATGAATTAATTAAAGTGACTTATATTATGAATGAGAGTGAGTAGTAATTAAACGTTACAAATGCTCTTTTATAAAAAAAGCTTAATTGAAATTTCATAAAATTATAATTTTAAAATTGAGTAATATTAAAATATAAATATTTTTTATTCTTGGTTAATCAATATTAAAAAAATTTTTGAATCATCAAATTATTTTTCATTTTGGATACTTTTATTAAATATGTGAATAATTTTTTATAATAATCATAAAATTAATTAAAAAATATTTTAATGAATTTCTAAAAACTTAACGCATGAGAAACGCCCGGCCAAGTTTATTCTAATTCAAAATTTGAAATTCGACTAGTTTGTATCAATTAGTTGTATTGTTTTTAATATTTTCTCGATGAGAAACGCCCGGTCATGTTAGTACTTTGCCAAAAAAATAGTTTTAAAAAAAACTATGTTAGTACAATATATATATATATATAATATTAAAGTAATCATAAATATTTAACATTTGATTAATTGTTTCTTTTTAATTTGTTGATCTCGAAGAAATCTGTTTGAACTTTGAACAACATAATTTTTGTAATGGAAAAAGCAAGAATTGCTTTTTTTTGTAATTTTCGATGGGCTTTTTTCTTTTTAATATTAATTAGACACTTTGTCCAAAGATAAGCACCACTATGAATTTAATACTTTATGATATGATTTGTTTTATTTTATAAGGTAAAGCATTGCTGGTAATATATATATATATATATATAATATTAAAGTAATCATAAATATTTAACATTTGATTAATCGTTTCTTTTTAATTTGTTGATCTCGAAGAAATCTGTTTGAACTTTGAACAACATAATTTTTGTAATGGAAAAAGCAAGAATTGCTTTTTTTTGTAATTTTCGATGGGCTTTTTTCTTTTTAATATTAATTAGACACTTTGTCCAAAGATAAGCACCACTATGAATTTAATACTTTATGATATGATTTGTTTTATTTTATAAGGTAAAGCATTGCTGGTAATATATATATATATATATAATATTAAAGTAATCATAAATATTTAACATTTGATTAATTGTTTCTTTTTAATTTGTTGATCTCGAAGAAATCTGTTTGAACTTTGAACAACATAATTTTTGTAATGGAAAAAGCAAGAATTGCTTTTTTTTTGTAATTTTCGATGGGCTTTTTTCTTTTTAATATTAATTAGACACTTTGTCCAAAGATAAGCACCACTATGAATTTAATACTTTATGATATGATTTGTTTTATTTTATAAGGTAAAGCATTGCTGGTAATATATATATATATATATATATATATATATATATATATATATATATATATATATATAAATGACTAAAAATACACCTTTAATTTAAAATTTAAAGGTATATACCTTTAACTTTTAAATTAAAGGTGTATTTTTAGTCATTTTAAGTTAACACCGTTAATTTCACTAAAGGAAAATAATGAGTTAGCATATTTAAAATGTTGATATATTCAAAATTTAATTTTTTTTAATATAATTAATTTTATATTTTAATTTTAAAATCAATCTTTTAAAAAAATATGTCAGTATTTTCTGTTAGTGAACTTTACGGTGTTAACTTAAAAAAACTAAAAACAAACTTTTTAAAATTAAAGGAATAAAGTGGAACTCCATTTAAATTTAAAGGACTAAAAGTATGCTTTAACAAATATTAATTTATTACACATGAAAATTTCCTCTATGTTTTATAGTTGATCTCAAACTTAGATAAAGAGGATTGTGTTAGGTTCAATCCAACATAAAACTCTGTGAAATCACATATGGATATGGACAAGGCGTTTTGTGCTAATGATAAGTAGTTGCGCAATCATAATCAAAAGTTTTTGGACTAATAAGTAGAGATCAGAAGTTTTGGAGGTGTGTAGTGAGAATGTATAGGAGAAAGTGAAACATATATAAGAGAGGTTTTTTGAAAGTCATACATATGTGCAATAATATTGAGCATTGGGAAAGATATCGAAGAATATGGAAGACTTACTTTGGTAAGCTTTTTTTTCAACGTAACGATGAAGAAGCAGTAGATACGACTTGTAACTTAGATGATTTGATAACTAAAAAATATGAACAAAATTTGGCATTTTATTGTATAAAAAGGATCCGTGTTGGTGAAATAAAAACAAAAGCTCTTAAAAAAATGGGGGAAAAAAGATAAATCTATTGGACTTGACGGTATTCCATTAAAGTTTGAAAATATTTAGCTGAAGATGGTTAAGTATGGTCTTTGAAAATGCTAATGAATGGATGGAGGAGACTAATAATTCCTTTTACAAGAATAAATCACTATATAGTTTCTATTTACATAAATAAAGGGCACATTATATTTAAAGACTTTAAAAATAAGTGAGATATATGGGGAGATGCCCATGGGTTTCATAACTTTTTGAAGCACCCCGCGTCTAGTGCCTTTAGCTAAGACAATATGTACTGAATATAGGGTTAATGTATAAATTTATCTCAGAAGTTTCCATACATAAGCACTGGAGATGGGTATCCGAAAGTTTTTTAAGAAGTAATATCGTCTGGGAAATTATCAGAACGTACCAATTGTAAACAATAACAATTAGAGAAACATAATAAAGAAGATGAAAAATCTTGTATTAACTATATAAGAACAGCATACTCATACAAACTATAACTTACTTGAGTTATCTCTAATCTACCCTCACTTTAGGGAGATAACCAACCCCACTTAGAGACCAAGAGGGACTTCTCTCTCTAAAGAAATATTCAAGTTAACCTCTCTCTAAACATAATAAAGATCTAACTATCCTACACATTAAATCACACTAACCAAAACCCTTTATATCGAATAAGGCTGTAACACCTTACTTATGTACCGTACAAAATAGTTCAAATATGTGACCTGATGCTAGACTGGAGACTAGAAATAGCTTTTAATCCATTTGGGATCCCGACTTCACTACAGGATACGATCCTATAGTTAAGTGGGTTTTCAAAAAGTTTTTCAAAACATTTGAGCTGTGTCTCATTTTTTTTTAAATCCATTTAATTCAATCAGATCTGTTCCCATTTGTCAATATCAGAGTACTTAATGAAGTTCTCAGCAGATATTTAGATTAAGTTTACTACTAAAGGGTCCACCTGGTACAGTCACCCTGTTCTAGTTAATATACATTGGTTACATACAACATTCCAAGTCTACAGTGGGTATACTTCTACCACCATAAGTAATAGTTTTACAAAATACCATTTAACATTATATACAGATCCAAAAGTTAGATAACCAACAGAAAATAAACTCTAAGTCTTCATTTCTACCCGTCTGTGGCTACCTTCTTCCCGTGAGAACTACTTGCCCGTGCTGCAGGTTAGTTTTTGGAAAAGAGTGAGATTCAAAAGAATCTCAGTAGTAACAAATACACTCATATAAAATGCATACAAAGAAACATGTCATATCAACCATCACATACGAAACAATTCAATATTTATTCAACATTCAGAGATATGTTTATGCATCAACCAATTCTATTCAAGGACTTACCGTCCCTTTCTACAGCGCTAAGTATTCTATTGGGCCAAAGCCCTTCTCATCTGAATGCTTAAAGGGCAATTCTGCCCAATTCATGTTCACAGTTCAAGTATGTAACATGGCAATAATATACATGAAACAAGATACATAAAATATGAGAGTGAAGTTACTACCTTAACTTTTCCAATGTTCCAAGGTGTGTTACCAGTTCCTTAGTCGTCCCGGGCAGATATCGAATCCTATATGTGGGAATTCATGAATGGACGGGTTATTACTTAGCCCAATACTTTTGTAAATTATTCTCTTATGTTGGTTATCATTAGGGTTATTATGATCATTTTAACAAGTCAACCAATGAGTTAAAAATTGTCAAATTATCACAAGGGACTAATTTCTACCCTTGGTGTATAAAGAAATTACAATATGCCATTACATTTTGAAATTTTCGCATAAGCACAAATGTTGGCAGATTTGGTCCACTAACTTTAAAAATTCATATCTCTTAGCTAAAATGTCCAATTGCAATGGTTCCAAAGCCTATGTGACCCTTATTGAGTCTAGTTTCAGGGAAAAATACTTCACTTAGCCAATTGGACGCACAAAAATCCATAATTTTCAGTTATTGGATACTGTTCCAGAACTTCCAGTTTTACGTGACCAAACTTCAAAAATATAGAACTCCCAGCATACACATCCAATTAACTATTATGACCTATCAAATTAAAGGTCTATGTCTCTACTTTTATACTGGAAAGTTTCAGAATTTTTGGACGAGATATACCCCTTGAATTATCACATAAAACATCTACTATTACACTGGGCAGATTACACAACATGTTCATACACACTTCCTAAATTTCCAAATTGATATAGGAACATCCAAAAATTATGAACACTTGTGTTTCTACACAATTTTTATTTCTAAATTCATTGACAACATCAAAATTGCCAAAAAATCATTCCTTCTCTTTGTTCAAACTTGACCGAAATATACCATAGAAAGAATCAAAGTGATTTTGCAACTCTTAGTTATAAAATTTATGCTTACCTTGTCTTGTTCTTTGGCCTTGCTCTCAACCGTCTTTTCCTTTCTCTTTTCTCTTTTTTTTTTCTGTTTTTCTTTCCTTACTTTCCGAAAATGAAATGGCTAGAAGTGAAGGAGTGATTGCATTATATTGATACATATGCATCGTGTGACAAAGCTGATTCAATTTTTTTTTTTTACCTACCTTCCTTTCCTTCTTTTCCTCCATGTTTCAAGGTTCCTTTCCTTCTTTTCCTCCATGTTTTAAGGTTCCTTTCCTTCTTTTCCTCCATGTTTCAAGGTTCCTTTGTGAACACTTGTCTCCTATAATATATATCATAGCCACAACTTTTGACTTAGGGAAAATAAATAAAGTATTATAAATTGAATAGATATGTGATATGGCAAAAGAAATATTTTTTTTTACTTAATTTCAGTATATTACAATTCTCCCCTCCTAAAAATAAATTTTGTCCTCGAAATTTGTTACATATATAGAGACATAAATTCTGGATAACGTTTCTTCATATCTTCTTCGACTTCCCAAGTTGCCTCTTTTGGTGACAATCCCTTCCAGACCACCTTTACAAATGGTATGCTTCGATATCTGAGCCGTTTTTCTTGTCGATCGATGATTCGTTCCGGCTCAACCTTATAGGTAGAATTTTCTTGTACCTCAATATTCTCATATTCGATCACATGCTCAGGGTCTGGTTGGTACTTCTTTAATTGTGAGACATGAAAGACATTGTGAAGTCTACTTAGGTTTGGGGGTAAGGCTATTTGATATGCCACTGGCCCAATTCTTGTAAGAATCTCAAATGGACCAATATATCGAGGGCTCAACTTCTTTCTTTTTATTGCTCTGCCAATACCAGTAACAGGAGATACCTTCAAAAATACATTATCCCCAACTTTGAATTCCATAGATCGTCTCCTCTTATCAGCATAGCTTTTCTGTCTACTTTGTGCTGCTAGAAGCCTCTTTTTTATAATCTTGATCTGTTCTGTGGTTTGATCAACAAGATCTGGCCCATATAACTTTCTCTCAGACAGTTCTGTCCAGCAAAGAGGTGACTGACACTTCCTTCCATACAATGCTTCATAAGGAGCCATTTAGATGCTCGCATGATAGCTATTATTATAAGCAAATTCAGCAAGTGGAAGGAAATAATCCCAATTTCCCTTGAAGTCTAATACACACGCTCTTAACATATCTTCCAGCGTCTGTATAGTTCTTTCTGACTGTCCATCAGTCTGAGGATGATAAGCCGTACTGAATCTTAACTTCGTGCCCAGAGCTTCATGTAGAGCTTGCCAGAACCTAGATGTAAATCGAGGATCTCTATCAGAGATAATGCTCTTCGGTGTACCATGGAGTTTAATTATCTCCCTTATGTAAATTTCTGCCAACTTCTCAGGAGAATAACTAGTATTGATAGGAATAAAATGTGCCGACTTGGTAAGACGATCAACAATTACCCAAATCGCATCATGGTTTCGGATTATGGGTAACCCTACTACCAAATCCATGGTAACGCTCTCCCACTTCCATTCAGGAATTTCTGGGCTTTGAAGGAGTCCTGGTGGTCATTGATGTTCGATCTTCACTTTTTGGCAGGTAAGACATCGAGCCACATATTTGGTTACGTCACTCTTTAGTCCTGGCCACCAGTATTCAGACTTTAAATTTTGATACATTTTGACCACTCCTGGATGAAGTGTATATCTACTCTTATGTGCCTCATCCAGAATTCTTTGCCTCAGATCAGCTTGTGGAGGTACATATATTCGCTTCTTATACCGGACCAATCCGCTAGGCGAAAGATCGTGATTATAAGTTTTACCCCTTGTGATTAGATCCCGAATAGATGTGGCCTGTTCATCTTTCATTTGAGCTTCTTCAATTTTTGTTCTTAGATTGTTTTCCTCCTGGCTAACACTAAAGTTATCAATGAAGACTTCATTGGGCATATTCATATTCATGAATACTTGGTTTGACAAGTTCAGATCTCGAAATTCTTCTAGCAATTTCTATTCTTGTACCATCATATATGCCACCTGTATCGCTTTTCTACTTAGAGCATCTGCAACAACATTTGCTTTCCCTGGATGATATTTAATCTCCAAGTTGTAATCTTTCAGTAACTCCATCCATCTACGTTGTCTCATATTTAATTCTTTCTGCTCATGAAGATACTTGAGACTCTTGTGATCACAGTACAATTCTACAGTGGTACCATATAGGTAATGCCGCCATATCTTCAAAGCAAACACGATTGCTGCCAGTTCCAAATCATGAGTGGGGTAATTCAATTCATGAGGCTTTAGCTGTCGAGAGGCGTACGCCACTACTCTGCCTTGTTGCATCAGGACACATCCCAGTCCCTGTTTACTAGCATCGCTATACACCACGTAGGTTTCACTGGGATTTGGGATAATCAATACTGGTGCAGATGTTAGCCTCTCCCTCAGCTGCATGAAGCCCTTCTCACATTTCTCATCCCACACAAATGATTGATTCTTTCTCGTGAGCTTTGTCAATGGTAAGGCAATTCAGGAAAAATTCGGTATAAACCTGCGATAGTAACCGGCAAGAACTAGAAAACTGCGTATTTCTGCTACAGTTGCTGGCCTCTTCCAGTTCAATACTGCTTCCACTTTACTAGGATCTACAGAAACTCCTTCTTGTGAAATAACATGGCCCAGAAATTTGACCTCTGTAAGCCAAAACTCACATTTACTCAGCTTGGCGTAGAGTTGCTTTTCTCTCAGAATATTCAATACTACTCTCAGATGATTCTCATGCTCTTCTCTACTCTTTGAATATATCAGGATGTCGTCGATGAAGACTACAATGAACTGATCTAGGTATTGCCGAAAAATCCTATTCATGTAATCCATAAACACGGCAGGTGCATTGGTTAAACCAAATGGCATCACCAAGAATTCATAGTGCCCATATCTGGTTCTAAAGGCTGTTTTTGAAATATCCTCTGCTTTGACTCGCAGCTGATGATAGCCTGATCTCAGATCAATTTTGGAGAATATACTAGAACCATACAACTGATCAAGTAGATCATCAATCCTGGGGAGTGGATATTTGTTCTTGACGGTCACCTTATTCAGCTCTCGGTAATCGATACATAACCGTAGGCTTCCGTCCTTCTTCTTAACAAATAATACTGGAGCTCCCCATGGTGAAACACTGGGTCGTATAAACCCTTTTTCTAGTAGTTCTTCTATTTGCTTCTTTAATTCCGCCATTTTATTTGGTGCCATTCGGTAAGGTGCTTTGGAAATAGATCCAGCTCCTGGCACAACTTCAATAGCAAATTCAACTTCCCGCTCTGGAGGCAGTCCACTAATGTCTTCTGGAAACACCTCAGGAAATTCATTTACTACCGGTATGTTCTCAAGTGTTATTTCCACTTCTGTTTGCACAGAGAAAAATACCATATATCCTTGGCATCCCCTTTCCAGACATTTCTCAGCTTCAGCTGCTGAGAGGAAATTCAAGTTCACACTTGCATTGTCATTCTTCTGCGGATCAGGATATATAAGCCTCCTATTACCGCAGTCCAACAACACATTATTTGCCGTAAGCCAATTCAAACCCAAAATGACTTTGAGATTATGAAGTGGCAGGCAAATCAAATCTACCATAGACTCATGTCCCATAACATTTACAATACAATTCAAACATGCGTCAGTAGTAACTGTCTTCCCACCAACGGGCGTTGAGACAATCAAATCATACGGTAGTTTATGAGTACTCAGTCTTAAGCGTCTAGCACAATCACATGCAATAAAAGAATGACTAGCACCTGAGTCAAACAATGCTTGCAATGTATTACCATAGAGGAGGATAGTACCTTGGATCATTTCTGGGGACTTCCGTGCCTCCTCATGGGTCATAGCAAAAATTCTACCTTGATTTCGGGGTCTGGGCTCAGCTGTTCGTTGTGGACAATCTTTGATAAAGTGTCCCGGCTTCTTACAAGCATGACAAATTAATTGCCCATCACAAGACCTACCAGGGTGTGTCTTACCGCATCGAGAACAGGGTCGCGGTGTTTGGGGGCTTTGGTAGCCTTTCTTCTCCGATTTGGAAGATTTCTTATTGTCTTCTCGGGGCTTGAACCCTTGCCATTTTCTCTTCTGAGAAGAGTTCCCTCGACTTGAATCACTGCTGCTATTAGCATTCTTCATCGCATGCAAGTCTTTCAGATTATTCTCAGTGATCCGACATTCCTCTACCGCCCGGTTGAACTCATCGAACTGTCGTGAGACCAACCTGTCCTTGATCTCATACTTCAATCCCCTTATCAGCATGTCAGAACTCCATCGCTCACTATCTCGGTTGCTTGCGTAGGAAGAATATCGAGATAGACGAATGAATCGAGCCAAGTAGTCATCAAAGGTCTCTTCACTACCCTGTTGAATTGCCAAGAACTCTGATTCCTTAGCAATCCTGACCGACCTTGGGAAATACTTATCATTAAATTTTTCTTGGAACACTTCCCAAGTGACAGGAATGTTCCGAGCCTGTAAAATCATTTCTGTGTTCTTCCACCATCTATCTGCATCCCCCTGCAACATGTATATTGCCATTGGTGCCTTTTTCTCAGTGGGGCACTCCAATACTCGAAAGATCTTTTCCAACCTCAACATCCAATTCTCAGCATCTTCTGGGTCAAACCTTCCCTCAAATACCGAAAACTGGTGTTTGTTGAGTTCAGTAATCCAGTACTGCAATGTCTCTCTGGCAAGTAGTATCTGGTTATTCTGAGGTACATGAGACTGGGTTACGTGAGGCTCAGGCTGGGGCAGTTCCTTCTCTGATTCACTATCTTCAGTTTCAGAATGCACCCTGTCTTCATTTTGTTTGGCCTTTACCTCTTGAAGCTCTTCTCGAAGTTCTAGTATCATAGCCCGTTGTTCTGTCAACATGCCTAATACTTGTTGCATAGGATCAGGTGGGTTCTGGGGCACTTCTAACTCTATTGCAACCTCTGGGGTTACTGGTCTATTTCTCGGGCGAACCATGATTTCTTTTCACTATCACAGAGAAACGATTGTACTATTAATGTCGTATTACTATGTATGTAAATATATATATCGAACAGTTATATACATAACAATAGTGGCTTTACATTTACATCCATAACTCAGGATTGGAGGTAAAATCATAAATCAACTTAATCTCTAGAGCTCTAAAGCTAGTCATGGAGCTGTTATCATGTAGTACCTCTCCTACCTCTAGATAATTATCTAAGAGTCAGTATACCTACTTAACAATAATTCTAACTTAAAGCCAGAAACTTCTGCTTTGATACCAAAAATGTAACACCTTACTTATGTACCGTACAAAATAGTTCAAATATGTGACCTGATGCTAGACTGGAGACTAGAAATAGCTTTTAATCCATTTGGGATCCCGACTTCACTACAGGATACGATCCTATAGTTAAGTGGGTTTTCAAAAAGTTTTTCAAAACATTTGAGCTGTGTCTCATTTTTTTTTAAATCCATTTAATTCAATCAGATATGTTCCCATTTGTCAATATCAGAGTACTTAATGAAGTTCTCAGCAGATATTTAGATTAAGTTTACTACTAAAGGGTCCACCTGGTACAGTCACCCTGTTCTAGTTAATATACATTGGTTACATACAACATTCCAAGTCTACAGTGGGTATACTTCTACCACCATAAGTAATAGTTTTACAAAATACCATTTAACATTATATACAGATCCAAAAGTTAGATAACCAACAGAAAATAAACTCTAAGTCTTCATTTCTACCCGTCTGTGGCTACCTTCTTCCCGTGAGAACTACTTGCCCGTGCTGCAGGTTAGTTTTTGGAAAAGAGTGAGATTCAAAAGAATCTCAGTAGTAACAAATACACTCATATAAAATGCATACAAAGAAACATGTCATATCAACCATCACATACGAAACAATTCAATATTTATTCAACATTCAGAGATATGTTTATGCATCAACCAATTCTATTCAAGGACTTACCGTCCCTTTCTACAGCGCTAAGTATTCTATTGGGCCAAAGCCCTTCTCATCTGAATGCTTAAAGGGCAATTCTGCCCAATTCATGTTCACAGTTCAAGTATGTAACATGGCAATAATATACATGAAACAAGATACATAAAATATGAGAGTGAAGTTACTACCTTAACTTTTCCAATGTTCCAAGGTGTGTTACCAGTTCCTTAGTCGTCCCGGGCAGATATCGAATCCTATATGTGGGAATTCATGAATGGACGGGTTATTACTTAGCCCAATACTTTTGTAAATTATTCTCTTATGTTGGTTATCATTAGGGTTATTATGATCATTTTAACAAGTCAACCAATGAGTTAAAAATTGTCAAATTATCACAAGGGACTAATTTCTACCCTTGGTGTATAAAGAAATTACAATATGCCATTACATTTTGAAATTTTCGCATAAGCACAAATGTTGGCAGATTTGGTCCACTAACTTTAAAAATTCATATCTCTTAGCTAAAATGTCCAATTGCAATGGTTCCAAAGCCTATGTGACCCTTATTGAGTCTAGTTTCAGGGAAAAATACTTCACTTAGCCAATTGGACGCACAAAAATCCATAATTTTCAGTTATTGGATACTGTTCCAGAACTTCCAGTTTTACGTGACCAAACTTCAAAAATATAGAACTCCCAGCATACACATCCAATTAACTATTATGACCTATCAAATTAAAGGTCTATGTCTCTACTTTTATACTGGAAAGTTTCAGAATTTTTGGACGAGATATACCCCTTGAATTATCACATAAAACATCTACTATTACACTGGGCAGATTACACAACATGTTCATACACACTTCCTAAATTTCCAAATTGATATAGGAACATCCAAAAATTATGAACACTTGTGTTTCTACACAATTTTTATTTCTAAATTCATTGACAACATCAAAATTGCCAAAAAATCATTCCTTCTCTTTGTTCAAACTTGACCGAAATATACCATAGAAAGAATCAAAGTGATTTTGCAACTCTTAGTTATAAAATTTATGCTTACCTTGTCTTGTTCTTTGGCCTTGCTCTCAACCGTCTTTTCCTTTCTCTTTTCTCTTTTTTTTTCTGTTTTTCTTTCCTTACTTTCCGAAAATGAAATGGCTAGAAGTGAAGGAGTGATTGCATTATATTGATACATATGCATCGTGTGACAAAGCTGATTCAATTTTTTTTTTTTTTTTACCTACCTTCCTTTCCTTCTTTTCCTCCATGTTTCAAGGTTCCTTTCCTTCTTTTCCTCCATGTTTTAAGGTTCCTTTCCTTCTTTTCCTCCATGTTTCAAGGTTCCTTTGTGAACACTTGTCTCCTATAATATATATCATAGCCACAACTTTTGACTCAGGGAAAATAAATAAAGTATTATAAATTGAATAGATATGTGATATGGCAAAAAAAATATTTTTTTTTTACTTAATTTCAGTATATTACAAAGGCCCTGTCTAACTTAACACTAATGTCCTCCCACCATTATTCAAGGTTAGATTTGACAATTTGTTTGACTGATATGATACTCTACACAACATCCCATGTGTCAGGCATTCTCATCATCCAAAATTTATGCCTTCTTACAGCCACGTCGTCTTCCCTTTTTCTGAAATCTAAAAACCATGGGACTCATTAGATCGTTCGACAGGGCTGGAGAAGTAATCTACAATCAAACAAAGCTACAAAATTCAAATCAACAATATCACAATAGAAGTTGGGAGAGAAAGAATATATATATTTTCCAGATCTCCTTATCTTCATAATAGTTCAAAGCATATCTGTTTTCCATCATGATGTAGTCGGCCATGGAGGATTCCGGGGTAGAGAACGAAGAGAGGGATACAACAAGTGTTTGAGAAAATTACCAAGAGAGATTCGATCACTAGTAGTAGGTCCTCCATGAGAGTGCTTCCATAGTTGTTGAGCTCGTGATGAGGCCACCTTTGAAGAAGAATCAGAAGATCAGGAAGAAAAAGAAGACGGCGACGACGACGAAGCTCATGGCTAGGAAGAGAGGGGAAGGAACTGATCCGGATGATGAGGTGTCTTTAGATATGATGAGGTGATATGCTAAGTGTGCAACATAAGTCAAACAAACGGTCAAATTTGACGTGGAATAATGGTAAAGCAACTTTGCTATATTTTTGTAACTCTCTAGAAAATATTGTTCCTCCAAAAACTTCTAAATACCCATTGTTTATATATGGATTTGAGGTAAATGTACACCTTAAAACACTAATAATATTTACAAACATTATTTTCACTTGTTTCAAAATGAAATCATAAATTTATTTATAAATTAAACATATCAAAATCATTCACAAAGAATATACTTTTTTCCTTCCACTTCATACCCATGCAAGGAAGAAAGATATGGATAATATTTTCTTCGGTCCTACATATAACCATATCTGATCATAAAGTAAATGTAATTTTTCTCCTAAATCGCTTTCCTTATTAATTGTATATATTGAAATATTTTTTTATTAAGAGAGAATTTTTCAACGCAAATGATTAAAAATAATATATTAGAGGAAATTAATGTATTTATTTTTTTTATAAATAACTAAGTTAACTAATTTTCATATTTTTTGTAAATTAATTGTTTAACTCCTAGTTTAGGACGAGAGAGTCATTTATATCAAAAATTTATTCATCTATAGTACATTGAGTTAGAAAATAAAATTGCATGTGTTTCCTTTAAGCAAAAAAGCTTGAGTTCATACGACACAACATTATAAATTGAAGCAATTTTATTAATACTTTCAAGAAAGACTAATTAAGCGCCCTACTATTTGGTACAATCTGTTGGCTTGAAAGATAGCACATGTGTTTCTAAATCAAACCCAATCTTGCACAAAATTACTATAAATTCCAATATCATCATTACTAGCATTAGTCATGGCGAAACAAAAAAACCCCATCTTTTGGAGAGATAAAGATCAGAATTGGGCTCAACAACACATTTGCGCCGCCATCAAAATGGGCCGTCAATTTCAGCCCATTAAGATTAGTCTTTGTCTTGTAACAAAGTGTCCCTAATTCTGGATCATCCTCAATAGGTTTCATTGAGACCACTTGCTTCTTGACTTCTGAAACCAATCTGTCATAAAAATCTTGAGGTAATATAGTTGGAGGTGTGCCTGAATCAACTAACATGTTACCTTTTGAAATTTTACCATTAAAGGGAATGAATTTACCCTCCACGCTAATCCCATTTAGTGTAACAAGGTAAGGTGTTTTGTCTTGTTTTGGCACAAAAGGTGTTGAAATAACATCATTTCCTGAAACTTGACTTCCATCACTAAAACTCATTTTGCTTGAGATCAGATTCTTGTGTTAGTGTGAAATGGAACCAAACATTGGGAAAATGCTTTCTTGATTCCAAATGAAGAGGCCATTTGAGAAATAAGGGACAATGGTCCTCCACCTAGTCCTATAATGCCCATCTCATGATCATTGAACGTTCCTGTATCATGATGCCCACAGCCAAAAACAATGTTTTTTAAGGACACCTGATCTTTTCCTGTGCTTGACTTCAAAATGAGTGTTTCCTTTCATCACACTAAACAACAGAGAAGAAAGATTACATTCATCATCTTGAATGTACAAAGGTGCAATACACCAATGTTGTAACATCCCAAAAATTTAATGAAAGGATTAATTTATAGAAATTAGATAGTAAGCTAAATTATAGAACTTACAAAATTTAAGGAAACTTAAATTTGACAAAGGGAAAAATTAGGACCTAGTGTGTGTAATTAATAGGATAAAAATATACCTATATGTATTTAAAAAAACTGACCGACACAAGAGACACATACACACGGTTATGTGGCATTGTGTTTTGGCTGCATTCAATTCATTTCAATCATGCAATACACACGTACCAAACACACACACACACACTCACCATGCAAGAAGAAAAACCACACACATTCACACTTACCTACTCTTTTCTCTTTTTTCATTCGGCCAACACATACATACACACATTCAATAAATATATCAACATCTTCCACCTCTCATTTACGTTCAGCTGAAAAAGGAGACACAGAGAGAGAGAGAGAGAGCTTAAGAAAAAGAAAAAAAACACAACAGAACAAAGAGAGAGATACGAGTGAGAGAGTTGAAGCAGTGGAAGGAAGAAAAGCCACAAAACCTCACATACAACTCCATATCTTGATATAGGTGAGTTTCATACATCCTTATCTTCTTTTTCCAGTAGATTTGAGGCTGTTTTCGGTAGCTTTTTGGGGTTGTTCTTCTGCTGGAATTCAGAAAATTCGCTGGAAAGTTGCTGTCACCGAAACCAGTGATTTTATGATGATTTTGGGTGATATTTCTGGTGTTTTTGATTCTGTAATCACGTCCCCAAACACAAAGAACATATTTAGGAGTATGTAGAGTCGAAATCTTTGAGATTGGAGTGAAAAATCATGGTTGTTTGTAAGTTTCCTCAACTCTGTTTTGGTCGCCAGAAAATAGAGTTTCTACCAGAAACTTTTAGAAGCTCAAACGGAGGCTACATATGGATTTTTCATCTAATTCTTTTTTATATGGAAATTTTAGGATGTGTAGTATGAAATAGAATCAAGAAGAGCTCGATTTGGTGTCAAAACGAATAAGTTATTAATTTTAAAGTTAGACTATCAAAACTGACATTTTTCAGAGTCAGTCAATTTTGTGTGGCTTTATGACCAACCAAATCATATCCATTATTTACAAAACTTTATATAGAGGTAGTAGATATAACAAGCTTTAACATGAGTGGTCGAATGCATCATTTGGATATCTTTAGAGGAAGTTATGATTTTTGAAAGATGGGTTTAGAAACAAGTGCAATCCTGAACATCTAGATTCTAGTAGTTGATTTCGTGGTGTTTTTGAATTATGTAATCTTTCCCAATAGTCATGAAAATTTCCATAATTGAATTACATAGTCTTATATTTAATTTGATATATAGTTTGTGTTAATTGGATTAGTATACTAAGAGATATGAATTTTTTAAGTCAGTTGCTCTCAAACTGTATTTCTGGAAAACAGATTGTTTGTGTCGAACGTTTGGAAAACCAAACCTTGACCAAAAGTTATGAAACTTTCCATATTTAAAGTAGACATTCATAGATTTAATTTGATAGGTAGAACATAATTTTTGGACAAGTATATTAGGAGATATAGATTTTCAAAGTCATGCTATGTTTCTGGAGACTAATCTGAAATAAGGGTATTTCAGGAAATTCTGGGAGTAATATGGTAAAACTGGGTAGATTTTGATATTTTTCCATGAAAATATATTTCAAGAGCTTCATGTAGACTTTAGACCCAGTCAATTTCGATTTTTCTAGAATTAGTTATAATTTCTCAAAGTTAACTGAAAAATCTGTCAATTTGCTAAAGAATAGTAAAAATTGCACTATGCAAAATTGTATTGTGTAGAAGCTACTGAAACTAAGATAACCAGCATAATATGATTAAAGGAAGTAGTAATACAAGTAATAACAAATTACTTGTTAATTTTAATTTATAGGATTTGTAGTAGCTCGAGCCGGAGAAAAAGTTTTAGATAAACAGTTGGACCGAAAAGGGACCCAGGTAGTAACTATTTCTCTCATATACTATGTGATTATTTATATGTTGTGTATGCCATTTTCTGTAACATGACAGTGCCTGGGGCACAACACGCGAATAAGCCAGGGTCTAAACATGTCGTTTGACCATGGACACGAGTTAAGCCAGAGATCCAAACATGTCGTTTGGCCTTGGACAGTATGCATACAACACGAGTTAGCATTTTACATATCATGGTGCATTGCATATTTATTTATCGTATTTTATATGACTGATTGTATGTTACTACTGAGATTCATTCGAATATCACCATTTTTCAATATATAAAAATATTCCAGCAGAGGACATCGGCTCTAAGGGTAAAACCATAATTACTGGCGATTGAAGATCCGGTCTTAGCCAGGAGTTACAACTGATTATCTTTAGTTGTACAATTTATTTCTTTTGGATTTGTTTATATTTTTCAAAACATATGAGGATTTTCTGTAATATCAATAAGTACTTAATATCAGTATATATCCGCTATTTCTGTATGCCATCCGAACTACGCATTTATTATTCAGCAAATATCAAGATATTAATTAAGGAGTTTGACAAATGTGGATTTATTTGTTTAGAATAATGCTTGGGCAAAAATGACTTTCATCCCAACTAACTTTTGTAAAGGTGAGGTGGGGCACAATAAATTGGTGTGAGATTTATTTTTGGATAGGATTTCATTAAAAAAAAAGTCAATTTAACAAAAGCTGGTCTCAGAATGTTCAAATGCGAAGAAAAATCAAGTCATAAAAAAAGTGGCCTATAGGAAAAAAGTCAGTTGACCCCAAAAATCATTTTTTTCATCGAACTAGCTTTTTATAAGTTTCAACTGACTTCTAATACTTTGTAAGGCTATCCCAAATAAACCCTAAATATATATAAACTTGGTGGAGAAGGACAAAAATGAATGAGATATTGACACATGCTACAATGAATAACAGAAAAAGTATTTAGTGTTGATGTCATTAATTCAGTTGAGATGATGATTTATTATTTGTGCTAATAATACCTGTGATAAAAACCCATGAGTCTCTGATGAATCAGCATAAGCGTAAGTATAATTACACACGTTTTGGACACACCCACGAGAGACCTGATCAAGCATGAGACACTGAGATGACGAACAGGAAACAGTTTTGTAAGTTGACGAGTGTTTAGGATTGAACAAAGGATTGATTTGTTTGTAGCAGCCATTGCAGGGAACACATTGTGTCCATATAAGGTCACTTCTTGTGTCTGCTATCCCAATTATGTCCCTTGGTGGTGCCCCTAAAGACACCTTCATGAGATGTTGCCCTAGATACCCACTTACAGGTGCTTGAGCAATTTTTGATGGTGAAAATGGTGATGACGGCTTCGTCGGATGGCGACCTCGCCACGGAATCAGTTCAAGGCTAAAGCTTCCATTAATGGCTTCTACAGAAGAAGATGAAGATGGGAGAAGTAGTAACAGATGAAGGATGAGGATCTTCATTGTAAAGGGAATAGCCATTATAATGAGAGAATTTAATAATAGGAAGGATTTTTTCCTTGGTTAGAGGCTCTGCAAGTTGTGTGGGCTTTAAAGATGATGTTGGCTAGGCTTTGTGGTCATTGTGCACGACTGTGTAAAAGAAGACATTGATGACCTAAAAAAGGATGTTTATTTAGGTTTTGATAATTACGTATTAACTAATTTTGGAAATGTGTTGTCTGCATTAATAATAATAATAATATACAAATTAAGAATAATAATCATTTTCCTACTTTTTTTTGGGAGAGGGCTGTCTCCATGGACCTCCCTCCCCATTTACTCTCCCTTTAATATCTCTATCATTAGAGGGAGGTCAATGAAGACACCCCTCCACCTTTTTTTTTTATTTTTATAAATATGTAGAGGGGTGTTTTTATTAACCTCCCTCTCCATTTGATGTCTCTATCATTAGATCGATTTTTAATAGTTGAGATTTAGTTATAAATATAAAAATATTATTATAATTCTAAATATAATAAAATTCTATCATCTATAATTAAATCTCAATAATTAAAAGTCGATCTAATAGTAGAAACATTAAACAAATAATAAATAGAGAGGGGGTCAATTGAGATGAATTTGGCTTCTCTCCTTTTCTTTTCCTGTCATTTTTCCTCTTCATGACCATTGGATTAACATCTAATGATTTACATTTAATATTTTATAAATATATTATTACAATGGAAAGAATGATGGGAAAGATATGGAGAACATGAATTAAAGGAAATATTAAATGTTGTGTATTACATTTTAATCAAATAGTCATAAAGAGGGAAAATGACGGTAGCAGGTGAAAAAAGAAAAAGAGAGAAGCTACCTCTGATGACGCCTCTCTCCTGTGGCTCTTTCCATTGACATAAATTGAGAGAGCCAGTGCTTCTGTCATGAAGGCAGAAATAGAATGTGATACATACATATATATATATATATATATATATATATATATATATATATATATATACCTACCTACCTTCAATGTACATATAATTCACAATATTGGTTGGCAAAAAAGAAGAAAACACAATGTAGAATGTCCATGAGAAAGAGATAAGATTCCTTTGTATAAGAAAATTATAATTATATAATTATAAATCGAGATGGAATTTCAGGTCCCAAAAAAAAAAAAACTTGATGGAATTGATGACTCCCTTGGAACCCTTGACCCCATGATCTTTCCAGAAACGAATATTGTTCCCAATACCAACTTGCCACGAAAAAAAAAAAAAAAAACCTGCTGAACCTTTTCCCAAGTCTCTTGTATTCACCATAGCCCATCCAAGCTTCATCATAAATGCATCATTTTAAAGTTGAGCTTTACTTATGCCTAGCCCACCTTCACCACAGCCCACTAATATATAAAATATGCCAAATCAGATTTAAAAGAGTCCAAGTTCTATGTTTGTTAGTGGTCAAGATACAAATGATCTGACACACCAGGTTCATATAAGAATTTTTTTAAAAAAACTACCTAAGTACAAAATATAATTATATTTTTAATTATGATCAACATAAATATTTAATTTTTGATTGATTTTTTCTTTTTTTAGATCTCCAAGAAATCGGTTTGAACAATACATTTTTGTAATAAATGAAGAAGAAAGTAATTTGCTCCTTTTTGTAATTTTCGATGGGCCTTTTCCATTTTAATGCTCCTTCTAGTTTTTAATATAAGATCTAATTAGGAAGTTAATATTGGTCTTAAATATAAACATTTCTCATATTTACCAATATTTTTCTAATTTATCTTTATTGATGCTCTTTCAATAATAATTAAGCAAGAGATAGATAAAGAAAATTAAGGAAGATGATTAGGATATTTTAGGAAAAAAATATGAAATAATAAAAATTTAACTAACTTCTTTAATATAATCAATTTAGGTAAATAAATCTTGTATTAAGAATCAGGGGAGTATTAATTAGAAACTTTGTCCCATACAATGTATAGAGTATGAGATAAGCACTACTATGACTTTATGATATAATTTGTTTTACTTTATATTGATTATTACACACGAAACTCCATCTGATTATAGTTGATTTCAAACTAGCATTAAAAAGGAGAGTTGTGTTAGGTTCAGCCAACACAAATAAAACTCTATCAAATCTCATATGGATATGGACAATTGGTGTTTTGCGCTAATAATAGGTTGTTGCCCTATGCAACATGTTGTATGATCAAATATAACGTCATAAAATGACTCAAAATAAAAGAGCAGACAAATCTTAAACTCAAGCGTCAGATGATGGTAGTTAAAAGGTGAGTAAGCAGAGACAATTTCAAGAAGAATCTTTTGAAGGAAGAGGTTTAGGAGTTGCCAGGAATTACTAACATCATGTGGGATACAATGACTAAGAGGGTGAGGAAGATTGATAAAGCAATCTTAGGAGAATTATAAAGTTTTTGGGCTAAGAGATAAGAAGTTTTGGCGGTGTAATGAGAACGTATAGTGAAAGTCAGACACATATGCAAGAGAGATTATTTGAAAGCAATGCCATTGTGCAATAATATTAAAAATTGGGAAAGGTATTGAAGATAGACGGGAGGCATATTTTTACAAACTTTTTAATGATGGACGAGAAGATTCAACTTGTGACTTGGATGATTGGATAACTCAAAAGGATTAACAAAATTTAGCATTTTATCGTGTGAAAAGGATCCTTGTTGGCAAGGTTAAAGAAACCCTTTACAAAAATTGGGAGAAAAAACAATAAACTCATTAGACTTGTGACTTAGATGATTTGATAAATCAAAAGGACTAACAAAATTTGGCATTTTCTCATGCAAACAGGATTCATGTTGGTTGGCGAAGTTAAAGAAACTCTTACAAAAAATGGGGAAAATGATAAACTTGTTGGACTTAACGGTATCCCATTAAAGTGTGCAAGTGTTTCAGCAAAGATGATGTGGTGTGAGTTGTGACTAGCCAAATAGATTAATGAGATTTTGCTATCTAATAAAATGCCCAATAAAAGAAGGAAAATTTTCATAGTTCCTGTTAACAAAAATAAATCACTATAGTTCCTATTAACAAAAAAAAAAGGGGACATTACGGTGAAAAATACCATTTGTGTCAATTCATCATGTCGAAGCCATTTACCCCTACCTTTTTTTTCAATAATTCTTTGGACCATTGCTATCTATATCACTTTTTCTAGATGATATTATTCAGTATTTGAGCAACTGACTAATTCGAATTATAATAAAACTCTATAACTAAGATGCCTCTTTTCAAGAACCTTTTTTAAATCAAATATCCCCGGATTAAAACACTAATCCCTTGACACCTGTATCTTGTTTAACAAAAAATATTAGTGTTTGGCGCCATCAACCATACTACAAAGCCAACCATGATTCATGATCATCTTTTAGTGTCCAAGTATACCTCGAATAAGATTAATTTTGATAGGATGATGCATGTGTAGCAGTGAAAAACGATATATAAATTTTTAGGCACACTATTTATGAACCATGAACAATGTGGTGTATTATACATAGGATCACGGATTATTTAAAGTAATGTATATATTATCTTTACATTTTTTTAAAAATTTAAATCTCTTTTCTTAAAATATGGTCATAGATGTCGGTCAAATTTTTATATTTTAATATTAGATGGTTTGATCTATGTTTTTTTCAAAGAGTAAGAAAAATACGCGTAAACTGCGCTTAAGGTCATTCTCAATCGATCGTCATTTTATTTTATTTTTTTGACCATTCATCTCTTCTTTCATCCTGGTCTCATGATCTCATCAACAACTTGATTAAAATAATATAACAAATTGATCATTAGGAATCTGAATGGAATATTCCTTTCGGATAAATTTTCCAAATCCCATTCATTTGGTACGAACGAAATAGAGGGAATTAGGGGGAGAAAAAAATTCTAATGAAATGAATTTAAAGGAAATACATAAGTGAGTAAGGTTATAAAATTTTAATAAAGAGAATATGTAAAATTAATGAGTAAGAACAATTAATTAAAATATTTTACCCCACTTTTCTGATTTTTTTTTAAATTGAACTCATTAAAAATTTTTCTCCCTACCCCTTCCCTTAATACCAAACAAACTGACGCACAGTATCTTAATATCTTAATTTTATAAAGCATTTTTTAGTCATATAAATCTAACCTCATTTCAAAAAATTTTCTGGCATTGGAATTTTAAATATTGATAAAATATTTTTAAGTTGTTGATATATTAAGTTTAATTTTTAAAATAAAAATAATTGGTAAAACAATTATCATTTGAAATTAACAGAGTAACCACGTTATGTTAAACTGAATCCTTATATAAATTTTGAGCACCAAACATACAATTTTTATCACAAATTTATAAATCGCATTAACTAGGTTTATTGTCCCATACATTTATTTAATGTTGAGAGCCTTATCCGCGCCAATAAAAATTGCAAGAGACAATAAAAATTCAACTATTAATTAGAAATTGTTATTTTTTGTCAATAAATTAGCAATGGAAAATGCAATATTTTTTTAATCTACATGTGTAGATCGATTAAATTATCATCCACGTGAGGAGCATGACAAGCAAGAAGAACAAGCACCGCATTGGTATAAATAAATTCTCTCAATTCTATATCGAATGAATTTTCAATTTCTTTTTCAATTATATTTATTATTATTTTCTCATTTAATTTTTGAAAAATACTAATACTTGTCAATAATGATTAAAGAATGAGAATAAAAATAAAAATAAAAATAAAATAAATTATAGTGGAAACCATTCTTTTTTAAAAAAATAAGTGAAAAGTCACTGTTTAAAAAAATATTAGTTAAAATGATCCAAATTCGATTACTAGTACTTTTTGTAGATGAAACCATTGAGGGTGATGATATTTCTATATAAAAGTATATCAGGTCTTTTCAATTAATAAAATTTTTAAATAGGATTTTTTTCATCAATTTTTCCCCTTTTTAAACCCAAATTATCAAAAAAACCATTCTCCACAAATGGCAGTGAATTTCTATGATTTTACAAGTGAAGGATGACCTTTCAGGATTTTCAAGGCCTATATGGGTTGTTTGAGTTGGTTTACAAGTGGCCTTGTTGCTTGCACATGGCTCCCTCTTTCTCTACTCTTGTATTGCCTCCTATCTTGTAGGTTCATGATTCGAGTTTTACCTTTTCAGGCTCTTCTCTTTTTCTTTCTAATACTCACTCATGTTGTTGTTGTTTTTCTCAGGATTTTTAAAAATTAATTTTTTTTAAATTTTTTTATAATTTCATATTAATAAGCTTAAAATATATAATTTCTCATCGATTTGGTCCATGTTTAGCTTCGGTTTGATTCCAATATGATCTACTAACCATTGAATCAGTACCCTGATCTATTTAATGACCGGTCTAGATTTCATAACCTTAATTTTTCTTCTCTTCTTGGTTTTTCATTGGGCTCATGTATTTTTATCAGAATTTATTATGTAAAGGAGCTTAATAGTTTGCGTATCCCTTTTCTTAGTTTTTTTAATAATTTTTTTCTATGAAAAATGAAGGATGATTGATTTTTCCTTCATGTAATAATGCTATATTTCGCTTTTGCCAAATTATACTGAGAATAATAACAACAACAACAACAATAAGAGATAGAGTGTGTTATTATTGGGGAAAAAACCAAGAAGAATGCCGTACCGTCCATTCATATTGCTAAATTATGAAATACGAACATACGAACATAAGAATTGAAGAATCAATATATACGAGCAGTTCATAAAGTATCCACTCCATTTAAAAAAACAAAAATATCTACACCTTTCATTCTAATATATATCTATATATATACACAAATGTGTTATGCAAGATGCAATTATCATCACTTATCAATGCTTTATTATCACATTTTTAGGATTTGATAATATATATATATATATATATATATATATATATATAACATGTATGGGTGAGTTGGAAGAATTGAAGAAGCTCAATAAAATTGAATGGAAGGCAATTGATTTGAATGGCATTTTAGACAAATTGTGTTCTTATCTCCATTAAATTAAGTATCATCGCTCATCTAAATTTAGGATGGAGACACAAGAATTTAATAACTACCTTCTCTTGTCCTTATCATACTACTATTTCTCAAATTTATATTTATAACCTTTTTTTTAAACTCTTTTTATTGGTTGCACATATATACTAAGAGAATTTTTTTTTTCTATTAAGGAAGTAATTTTCTATGCAAATGATTGAATTAAGTACTTTAAGGAAATCAACACACATTTTTATAAATAATTAACTTAATTAATTTTCTTAACCTCTATATACAAGTTAGTTATCTAACTCTTACCTTTAATATTAGAGTGGGTAAAATCCAATTAACTAGTTTGTGTAAGTTAAAAAAGTAGGTTAAAATTAGTTCTTTCTTATAAAATACTCCCCCCACGATAACAGAAAAATTACTCCTCCAGTCAAAACATAGAAGCTTATTAGAATGTTAATCTTAGTCTTAAATATAATATTTTAATAAATTTTATCTATAATATTTATCATTTTTTAAAACTAATTTATCTAATTTATAAAATGATATAATATCTAATGTTAAGTAAGATTAGCTAGCTAGGGGTATTGTAGGGAGATTATGTTGTATTTATTATAATTAAATAATTTATTTCACTAATGTAATTTAGCCAAAGTAGTTAAATCAAACGAGTATCAAAATTCTCCTCAATAAAAATTATTCGTTAGATAAGTTTGAGTAATTATAAAGTTTTATAGTACATTAGAGATACTAAATTTTAAAAAAAAACAATACTTCAAATAAAACATGGAGAAAAAACAAGCTAAAAGGGAGTGGTGTTTCTTGAAAATTATCAGGAAAAAAAAATTATATATCCAAACAGCTCTCGGGGGAAGGTAAAGCCAATTCCGATTTTTGGGCTCTAAAATGCATTCAGGACAAACATGCCCAAATAATTATTCCCAAAAATTAAAAAGAAAATTCATGCCTTGATTCTCATAAGCTCTCTTATCTCCGTTTTAATTTCTACAAGGTTTATGTAAAATTTTATATAGTTATCGGAAAAAAAAGTACAAAAATTTTATAAAATATTAAATATAAACTATATTTTTAGAGTCTATTAAAAAAATAATGAACAAAGTCCTAATTACATCGTAAGGAGGCTCAAATACATGCACCTTTAATTTGTAGGGTATAAAATAATCTTTTACTTATTAAACCAATTATTTGTTATAATTGGATGAAACTTTTTTGTGAGGATTCGTGTTCTTCTTTATTAATTATAATGAAGTTCTAGACGGTTTATTTAAAAAGCAAAGTCGTTGAAGCATAAGCATCTTTGTGTTCAGCTTAAGTTTTTTCTTTCTTTAAAATTAAAAAACAAAAAAAGCAGCATGCTTCGCGTTGATCTTTTCGATAAAAAGGCATGCTTTTCGATGAAATCAATTTATTTATTTAATGTTCTGAAGACTACTTCTGGCCTCCCGGGAAAGGGGATGGAAATAAATGAGGATGGGTATCGGGGGAGAGGGTATTTGGGGTGGGGTAAATATGTATTTTACATATATTTATATAATCAAGGTAATATAAACTGAATTATTATTAAATTCATCACAACAATGATTCAAGAGTCCATGGTGATTAAACTGTGATTAACCCAATCTTTACTTAAATAATATAACTAAAATATATAAAAATATTCATATATAATCAAGAAAATATAATATTTAATTAAAATGTATAAATTCATGAATAAATAGAACATTCACACAAACATATAAATATCACATAATCCAATAAAATTGAATTACTAAAACATAAATTTGACCATTTATTATTATTTTAATTCAAAATGATGTCATATCAATTTTGGTTTAAAAAATATAAAATTAATAAGAGTTAATGAGGTTCTCTCCATTGTAAGCATACATTCTTTAGAACCAAAATGTAAAATATAACTCCATTTATTCATAAAAAAATTCTTAATCGAATTAATTTAATGATTTACTCCATCCATCCCTGTATATAAGATCATTTTATTGAATGAACTTGTTTCTTTTTATAAGATCTCTTTTAAATTTATCTTGATAATAATACACTTTTACCTATTTTTCTGTCTAAATATTAATATTTTATTCTCTCTTATTACCTTTTATTCTCTCTCATCATATATTTACCATACATTTTCTTTCATTTTTTTCTTATTATTATTCTCTCTATCTCATTCATAAATATAAGCATTTTTGGGGAAAAATTATATTTCCTACATATCTATTACATTTAACTAATTTTAATTATTTTTTATAATCTCATATTTCAGTTGAGAAGGATCTTATATATAAGCATAGAGAGAGTATTGGTCTAACTGACCTACCCGAGTCAGGCTTTAAAACTAAGTATATTACCTTTGGTCCTAAATGTACAATTTAATTTATAATATAAATTGTATTATAAATTGAAGGGTTAATGTGCAATTTTACTAATAATTGTTTTTCTTAGAAGCATTTAACATAAATAAGTTATGAAATGGATAAAAATATTAATAAATAATTTAAAATAATGCAGATTCACTGAAACTATTAAATTTAATCAAATGAGGTTTAAAACTAAGCATTTGGGTAGTGTTTGTTTAGAGGGATGTCATTAACCAAAAAATTCCAGAAAGGGAAGGTGAGTAAAAGAAAGCGAGTTAGATAGGAACGTCACGGTGTACGTGTTAGATACAAACAAACCAACCAGCAATCAAGCCCCAGAGAGTGTCATGAGACACTGTAGCGCGCGCACTCAAAAATTGTTATCTTCCTTTCTTCGATCTATAAATTATCCATTTTCCCCATCAAATTCACGCCAAGCAACACACTCTCTCTCTCTTCGTCGCCTCTGTGTTCGTTTTGCCTTCTCTCCCTCTTTTTCCCTCTGTAACGTCTTCGGACCCAACTCCATCTTCATTGTATGGCCGCCAATTCCAAGTGCCGAGGGATCACCAAATTGGGGAAACGAGTCGCCGGCCAGATCTGGACTCACAACTCGTCTCTCGCAACTCACTCCCTTCCTTCCTCTGCCTCTGCTCTCGCTTCCAGGTATGTATTTCTCTCCGATTCCTGCATTTGGAGTAAGATTTGGTTTGAGCTTTCTCTGGTTCTCTCGATATTTTTATTTTCTCGATCGGAAATTGGTTCCTATTGGATTTTGTTTTCAGTTTGTTCTGCTTTTTTTTTTTTTTTTGGTGATTTTAAGTAGAGCTAGCGCGTGAGAAAGTAATTCGTGGAAAATACTTCGTATTAATTAGATTTTTCTTTTCAGCTTGTTTTTTATGATATTCTGTAGAGCACGTTAGAAACTACTTCTTGGATTGGTCCATTTGGAGTGGATAGTTTAAGCTTGTTGATTGTTTTTGATTGTTTCCTGATGAGAGCATAATTCTTGTTTTAATTAATCTTTTTTTTCTTCACTTTATTTTGCTTGTTTTTGGTGATTTTGAGTGGTGTACACGAATTTATTTGTATACTTTCCTATGTCCAAATCTAGTGCTGGTTGATTGGCTTGTACAACGCAAAAGGTTTTCGGAGATAAATCCTGAAAAATTTGGGGCATGTTTACCAAGTCTGTATATGTACAGGGAAAAAGTTAGTCCACAATAGTGTTTGCCTTGTTCCTTTCTCGAGTAGAGTTTAACCTTGCCTTGTCAAAGGATTGGCTGATAATGTGGGTTTAAACCCTACTAATATAAAGATCTTGTTGGTGAGTGATACGTAAGTAGTTTTGTAAGTATTTTTTAAACCTACAAACATGCCTTAATCTTGATAAATCCTCTAATCTCAGGAAATCATCGTAGTTCTATCAACTTTATGTGGGTTTGTCATGCATGGAGTAGATGATTTTGGGGGAAAATATTATTAAGGTTCCAACTAAAAATAATAATATTAAAAATTTTTATTAATAAGTTAAAACGTTATCATTAATAAATTATAGGACTTCTTCTGATATTATTTTTTATAGTTGAGTCCTTGATGATATTTTCTCATGATTTTACTTTGTTCTTCTGGTTGTTTTCGTGATTGTTTTGCTGAGAAAATTCTTCTCGATCATCAGTCATCAGGTCGGTTCTTTTCGATTTATCGCTGTTATAAATCTTCCTTACAAATTCTATTATGTTTTAGTTGTAGGTTTGTTATTATAAAAAAAATCAATGTCAATTTCTAATATCTTGAAAATTAATTCAACGAAGTAGAACAATGACCAAAATCTTTTTCCAGGAATCTTGTTCCTCCATTTTTGGGATGAAGCGCACACTGATATTTTGGCTTATTCCTTGTACTGTCAAGGATACGGATTGAGAAATTATTCCTTTCTTATCTTTTCTATTTTGCTTTTCCTCTTTTTCTTTCTGCCCTTCTTTTTAATTCTTTTAATCTCAGAATGAGTTCCCATTCCACTTCCCCACACTTTATTTTTAGTCCAACCACTTCCCATACTTGATATGACTTGGAATTATGTTTGCATCCTTTCAATTTTCTGTCAGTTTTATTAAATAAATATAATGCGTAAGATTCATTTAAATTTAAAAGTCCACATAAATTTATTTTTGAATAGAAATTCTTTTTTTTTAATAAAATAAAGACCCAAAGGCGATGATTCTCTTTTTCTCTCAACCCCGGCCCTTTGAGTTGGTGCGATCATCTACATAATTAATTGTTTCTCTACTGGTGAGTGCTGCCACCTTCCATTAAGTAAATCAAAAGCATCATGGAAAATAACGTTTTGTCTTTTTTTTTTCTTTTTAAAAAAATTCCATTTGTTACATAAAGTTTTAAATTTGATCATCTGTGAACTACACCTAATGTTTAACAAACCGGAGCCATCTAATTCATCCAAACAATTATTGTGTTTTGGTTGCATTAATTTGTTGACGAGAATTTGATTTTTTGGTGTGGAGATAAAAAAATTTTAATTGTGAAATTATATTTTAGTCTCTTAGACTTTTAAAATAATTTTAAAAATTAAGTTCCTAATAATAAATATTCTTTGATCTTACTAACAAGATATGGGTTGAGATAATAAGTGCTCTCACCTTATAAAGGAGAGAATATAAATTTAAATTTTGAGAAGCTTATTTGTTGGGAGAGGTCAAAATTATTCCAAACGGGGAAACCTTCATCAAATTAAAAAGAAGATTTTTTTTCCCCTTATAGTTAACAATTTTTATGTACTATGCTTTTTCACCATACCACAAGACACCATAATGCAGCTTCTCTATCAATGGCTACCCACTTTTGTTTGACTCATGATATATCATTCCTTTTTACCAATTATTATGGAGATAATATATTATATTGTTTTTTTAATGTATCAGTTTTTTTTAAAAATATATTTTAACTTTTCAGTATTCTTATCAACGTCACAATTTTTCCTCAAAATATAGTCAATATTCAAAACAGAGCCATATTGTGATAACTTGACCTTTTCATTTACTTGAAAAATACAAATTAGACTCTCAGTTTCTATTCTCGCATCTCTCTTTTCCTTGGCTTTAGACTTTAGTAGTAATGGGCTGTGATTTTTTTTAATAAAAGGACACGTGTCATTCTCATAAATATAATCACATTTCTTGCACTCGTCACTAAATACCTGCACGGGATAATAACGACTGTCGGGGGCCAAATCAGTCTGCATGGTGTGTCAATATTTATAAGTTGACTTTGAACATAAATTCTATAGTTTTTTCAATTAAGATTCGTCTAAGTTAATGCCTAATAAGCTTATTAACTATTCCATTTGTTTCTTTAAAATTATATACTGAATTAGGATTTAGGATTATAAAGTTCTGTTTGATGAAAGTATGGGAATGTGGACCCAGAAAGTATGTGGGGGTAGGGAGATGATAAGATGGTAATTACCTGGGCAATATTATCTAGACTTGAAGGTTGAAACTTTTCTAGTGATAAAAAGATAAAGACCTGCCTGAAGGAATAATTAATACATACATACATATAATACATACATACATATAATATATATATATATATATACACATGGGGGACCCACTTTAGTTTCTCACTTGGAT
The DNA here is from genome assembly GCA_037074505.1 of Albizia julibrissin. Classification (NCBI taxonomy): domain Eukaryota; kingdom Viridiplantae; phylum Streptophyta; class Magnoliopsida; order Fabales; family Fabaceae; genus Albizia; species Albizia julibrissin. The sequence goes on along the minus strand of CM073486.1, from coordinate 17,694,002 downwards.
CCTTCTCGAATTTTTAGTTGGCTATCACTTTCTGTGAAACTAGTCAGGTAATTAAAGTCGAATAGACTAGGTCGGCTTAGTAATTGGTGAATCCATCGGTAAATCAGTCCGTCCAGGTATCAATTTAATTCATCTTTTTTTTAAAAAAAATTAATTTTTTTATTTTTTTTAGACTTTTATATTAATAATCCAGAAATCTTCATTTTTTTACTGGTTTGACCCTGGGTTAGTTCCGATTTGATCTACTGACTCTTAATCCAGTACTCAAACTAGTTCAATGGCCGGTCCGGGTTTAATAATCTTAGAAATTAGGCTTGAAAAATGCTTCTACTCCCTCCGGGAGAGAAATTAATATAAGAAATATTTATCTAATTTAATTAGATTGATGAAGTTAATTAAATTGATTAATATGATTATTTTCCAAAATCTACGTTAGTTATCTTCTTTAATTTTCTCATTTCGTTGCCTATTTGATTATTATTGAGTAGGCATTAATATGATCAAAGTAGAAAAAGATTTATAAATATGAAAACGATATCTTATATTTATAACTAAGATGAACTCATTAAATTTATTTTATATCAAGGGCTAGTGCGAGTAATATTTAAAGAACCTTCTAATCAGTAGCTATCACATAATAATTTTTGCACTCACTAATTTTCCCCCATCTGCACAATATATTATTGTTACTTCTGGCTTTATAGAAACAGCAGCTCAATGATGCTGCTGTGTTACAACTTACAACAGCATTGGGGCCTTCCAGATATTATATAAACTTTTTCCCAAGATTTTTAAAGTCAGTTATTATTTATTAAAAAAAAATTCCAATAATTTGTAATCATACGAAATCATATTAGTAACGATTAATGTGAGTGGTAGGAACTTTCATTACTTACGTAAGTAAATTGGGGATCACGTGTGATCTGAAAAAGCCCAAGAAGGCGTGGGAAGTGCCTTCTAATATATATTTCTTTTTTTTTTTTGGGAATTAGAACGCCATGCATTAAAAGGAGAGGATTGATCCTGGCTCAGAAGAATTTTTATATCATTAGGTTATAAATTTATTAGTTAATATTTTAAACTTTGATAGCTGAAACATGTTTAATTTTGGCTTCCCCACGTGTCATGTGTTTATCACGTTATCTTTGTTTTCCATGAACATTTAGGCTCTATTTGGCTTGAGGGGAGGGGAGAGAGGGATTTTGGTCCCCTCCCCTTAATTGTTAAGATGGAGATGGAGGGGAGGGGAGGGGAGATTTTTTGAAATTTTCCCCTCCCCCGTCAAAACCTCCCCCCCCCCCAAATTGGGGGGATTTGGAGGGGTGGTTAATTTTTTTTTTATTGGACAAAAATGTCCTTGGCCATTTGTATATATATGATAAGTAAAACCATGTAATATAATTTTAGATACTTATTAGTATATTATAATTATATTTATTCAATTTTTATAATTATTAAATTATAATTTTATATTTATAATATATTTTATTAAACATTATACATAATTTTTAAAAATTTTAATAAAAGGGTAAAATTGTCCAAATTAAAATATTTTCCCTCCTCTCCCAAACCAAACAAGGTAACATTAAAATTCCTCTCATCCCCTCTCAATATTCCAAACGAGGTAATATAAAAATCACTCTCCTCCCCTCCCCTCCCCTCCATTAAAATGCCTCTCCTCCGTTGAACCAAACAGACCCTTATGAGTAGAGTCGGGAAAACGGGCCGAGCCCGTCGGCCCGGCCCTTTTAGGCCCTGAATTTACAAGGGCCGGGCTTGAGAATTTTGCTTAAAAAGTGAACGCGGGCCTAAAAGGGCCAGCCCTGTAGGGCCGAGGGCCTAAAAGAGCCGGACCTTTAGGTCCTGATATATTTTTTATTTTTAAAAATTATTTATATGATAATAATATTATTGATCTTTTATATTTTGTTAATGATGTTGAAAATATTTAGTTGTTATTATCTTTTTTAAAATTAAGTTTCATAAAAATATTTTGTATTAAGAATCATAAAAATAAAAAATTTATAAAAGATATTTCTTATTTTATAAGAAAAATATGTTAGATATTTCTTATTTTATAAGAAAAATACGTTAGATATTTCTTATTTACTCTAAAGTTTCACATATGATGGTAATTTACTAATTTATTTGTATTTTATGTTTTTTATAGAGTTATTTGTCATTTTAGATTATTCTTTGTTGTAGATAAAGATTATGAATATATTCATGATTTGGGAGAAGAAATTCTTGATATTTTTACTCTCAAGTAGAGCCTACTACTCAAACTGAAGCACAATCAAATTTTTTTGAAATTGATGATAGTGGTGAAGAAGATGAAAATAATAGTCGTCATACTCATGTTGCTTAGAGTATTTAACTTCTTGCCTTCTTATACTTTTGTGCGGATTGTGAATTATTTGTGGATACTATTTTTTACCTTTGAATATGAATTAGCAACAGTATTTGTTTTATTGCATGAGGCGTGTAGACGTGTAGTTAAATCTTGTGTAAATAGCTTCAGGCCCTGCGGGCCAGCCCTAGCCCTCATGCTCTCAGGCCGGACTTTGAAAAACGGCAATTTTTCTTACCTCGGGTCCTTTTAGGCCCTGGCCCGTCAAGGGCCAGCCCTGTAGGACCGGGCCGGCTCTGATTCCTAACTCTACTTATGAGTGCATGAGTCATCCATGACCTTTCGATGTAATTCATGTTACGATTAAAATGTTAGAATATTTATAGACTTTTCAAATGCTAATTGCCTTCTTATATATATATATTAAAAAATTCTGTTATATTTTAAAGATTATCAACTTTAAATAATAAATAATTTCATATAACCAAATTCTAAATTGTTTTTTTTTAACGAATTTATGCAGGAGGGCTGCCTACAGTTCACTGTACGAGAAAGATTTTGATGATCAAGTTTGCCCAACTGTGGTCCCTGACCATGTAATCCAAGCAGCCCACTCCGACAAATATTGGGCCCCACACCCACAAACTGGTGTATTTGGGCCTCCAACAGAAAACCACAACTTCCAACCGTCATCGGCAGCCTCCGCCGCGAATGCTGGTACCACGGCCTCTGTTCTGGAGGAGAAGGCCTGGTTCCGCCCAACCAGCCTGGAGGACTTGGAGAAGCCCCACCACTTAGCTTAAGCTTAGATACTTTCACTACTATTACTACTACTTAAACATAAAAAAGAAAACATATAAATAAATAAGGTACTAGTGACTAAACTTCACTGGTGTGGTGTGGTTTGGTTACTTTTGTGTTTGATGCTTGCTGAGGAGTCACGACAGGAGTTTGCACTATATAAATAGTTGCCACTCTTGAACTCCATTATGTATGTGTGGCTTTTGCTTCGCTTTTTATGGACCCTTCGTAATGATAATAAATCTATAGTTGTGCTTATGATGCTCATTTCTTTTGTTTTGGCATTGTCCTTTTTATACAAGTCTTTATGGGATGGTTTAGTTGTGTTTATGTTTTTAATATTATTAATCTATTTGTTTTTGAGGCCAACAATTTATAATATATCTTCTAAACTTTTTTAAATAAATGTATACCATGTATATATATATTTTTCTAAAAAAACTCATTATTAGTTTTCCTTTTCTCTTCTCATAAACCAAATAAAAATAATTAAAATACCTCTCTTCTCCTCCCATCAAAACAATCAAAGGATAATTGACTCTCCTCTGCTTCTCCTTTCTACTTCCCATTCCCTTGGTTGAACTAGACACACTCTAAAGTGAGAGCTTGGTTTGCATGAGGATTTGTACAACCACCGCAATTACCATTCTCCATTTGGGTCCGATGAGCCCGGGAATGCTCATCACCTAATTTTTGGGTGGACCCATTTTTTTTAATTTTTTATTTATTATTATTTATTTAGATTAAATTCTATACTGCACTCTAAAATATTTTTGACACTCGGTATCTCAAATTAATTAATTTCTAGTCCTGCATTCAGAAATATTTTTCTTGCAATATCAGGATCCTGAAATATTTTTTCAGTAGCATCCAATATCTGAAATATTTTTTTAACAACCAGTATCTTAAGCTAATTAATTTTTAGTATATAGAGTTTTTTTTTTCAAAAAAATAAATAAACAAACCAAAATTAGGGTGATGAGCATTCCCCTAGTCATCTACTCATCTTTTTTAGGAGCAAGGAATGTTGATCTTTCTCCAGTTCAGGTCAAGTGTACTTTGAACAACTTCCCTTTTAAATTTCTAGAATTCAGCATAGTGGATATTCCTTTTTTTTTTTTGAAGAAAGACAAAATGATATTATAAATCTCCTGTTCCATTTAAAATGCTGTGATGGAGAGCCTCTTAAGCAAATAATACCATGAAAAAAAGAACTTGCTTATATTGCTTCTGTCACTATTATAAAAAACACTTTTTAGATCGGTTAAAAAAGATATTTTAGACCAGTTTTGAATCAGGTTTTGATACAGCCGTTCTAAAAAGTCTGTAACTTTTTAGACCGGTTAAAAAACCGGTCTAAAGGCAACTTTTAAGATCGGTTGTCTCACAACCGGTCTTAAAAGTCTGACAATAAGCACTAAAAAGAGTTTTATGTTATGACTTTTAAGACCGATTTTTCAGAGAACCGGTCTTAAAAGTATATTTAAGACCGGTTCTCTGAAAACCCGGTCTTAAAAGTCATGAATTTTAAGACCGGGTTTTCAGAGAACCGGTTTTAAGGGGACTTTTAAGACCGGTTTTCTGAAAAAACCGGCCTTAAAAATATGTTTTTTTAAAATTTTGTTTGTTTCAACCTTGCCTATGCCAGTAAGCCAATCAACGACAATCTCTTTTCTACACAAGCAACAACATATATATCCACAATCAAAAGCAATGACAACAACATTTTTATTTCCAGAAACACTTGATATTTCTCAAAATCAATCTGTTTCTACTTCTTTTGTTCAGACTATGACATCATGTTATCCTATGCAAACTTACTCCAAATTTGGAATCATCAAGCCTAAAATCCTTAATATTTCCTCTTTCCCTCTTCTGTTAAATATGCCATTAGTTATCCTAATTGGTATGAAGGTATAAATGCTGAATATATATTAGTCTGTTCTAAGCAACAACACTATAGAATTGTTCCACAAAGGACCACATATACCCATATCAACACATACATATTATCAAGTAGAGAACCACAGTATAATGATATTGTATACAGATGATTTCTATGGAGAAAAATGTACTTGACATGCTATATTAATACGCTTATAACCCTACAACACTTGAAATTAAATTGAAGATTTATCACAGATGTGATTAATAACGAATATAGCTAAATAAACCAAGCTTCATGCAAATTTATTCATAGAAAATCACTGACGGCAAATAAGAAGAAAGGAAAAGAATGTACTTCGATAGCCACTGACGCACACCCAATCGCAAGAGAAGACAGAGCAACAACGAAAATTTTTGAAGAAAATGTGTGAGTTAGGTTTTAATAAGATTTTTAAGACCGGTTATTAAAATAACCGGTCTTAAAAGTCATACCTTTAAGACCGGTTATGAAAAAACGAGGACTTTTAAGATCGGCTATTTGAATAACCGGTCTTAAAACTATATGGATTTTTTTATTCACTTTTAATTAGACATTTAAGACCGGTTATTTCATAACCGGTCTTAAAACAATGACTTTTAAGACCGGTTATTAAAATAACCGGTCTTAAAAATATAAGAATTTATTTATTTATTTTTAATTAGACCTGTTATATTTAAAACCTGTCTAAAATATATGATTATTTTTTATATAACATTTAATTATTTTACTTTTGAGACCGGTTCTATAGAAAACCGGTCTAAATAATTTTTTTAAGACATGTTTTCTCTAGAAACGGTCTCAAGTTTCATTTAATTACAGAATTGCCACCATGTTTTTCTTTTAGACTTTATCTGCAATAACCGGTCTAATTATGTAAGTCTAAAATGCGTTTTTTACACTAGTGTGTTTGCAAATAACTATGCCCCACCCAACTTGTATAGAAAACCGTTGAAATAGAGTATTGTAACTTCACCTTTTGTTTTTTGGGCAACTTTAACTTTACCTTATGAGTGAAGGCTAGGCTTGTGAATGTGAAGGAAAGGGAACCAATAATGTGTTTAATTATTTCCAAAGGGTGCAATACCTTTCATTCTTGTACACTGTAAAGCATTAATGCGCTTTAGCGACCAATAAGCCTTAGATCAAATGGTACCACCCCACCCCTCTTATTGAGGAGGTAGTGGGATCAATCTCTACAAGGCTTGGGGCAAGCGTACGTGGTGTTTGCGTGTGAGTCGTCCCTTCCATGGGGAGAACTAGGATATATAGCTGTGTCAAAAAAAGTAGTAATGCACTTCAACAAAATTATATTAATGAGAAAAATGATATCTTTTTGAAATTAAGGTCTTATTTTCTTTTCTTTTTTTATGAAAAAGAGTCTTATTTTCCCTTATGGAGATGTCCGAGTATAATTAGCCATATCAAAATTATTTGGGATAGGGATTAAAAAGTGGTTGTTTGGTTCATAGAATTAGAAGTAATGTAATGAAATATAATGGAATGTAATATAATGATGATTATATAATTTATTTTGTTCATCTTTAAAAAAAGATAATGCATATGTATAAAAACGTTTGATTGGATTACAATAAACATAAAAATATATGATGTTGGAGGGAGAGGCACGAGATGGGATGAAAAAATGATGTAACTCACACGTATTGATGTTGAGGAGAGAGAAGGTGGGACGCACCAATAAAAGGGAATTTTTTCAGTTTTCCCATTAAGCCCCTATAAAAGTTAATATCTTTTTTAGTGATTTGACATAAAAAAAATTATTCTGAAATCACTATCATTTTATTAAAATTACTTTTTTTTTTCAAAATCTATTCTACTCAGAATCTATTCTTTAAAATCACTTATTATTTTTTTTCTTCATATTAGGGTGTTTGAGATCACGATTGGTGATCCTAAAAGTGTTTATGCACGAAAGTTAAGATAATACTTCTCTCACATACTTATCTCGTATATCGTAAATTATGATTGAAAAACTGTTTTTCAAGACTCCAATCACTATTCCAAACAAAAACATAAGATATTCTCTAAAAGCTAATCCAAACACACTAAATTTAATCCCGCCACCTTTTGAATACTAAAAGGATATAAAACTATTAATATTATTCGCTTAGCCGTTCTAATCATTTAAATGTAGATCTCTGCCTAAACTTATCCATGCATAGCACAAATAACTAATTACTCTGCACAAAAAAAAAAAAAAAAACTTGTTACTGGCCAAGTTTTTCTTGTCATATGTTAAGCGCGAAAGTTGTCATTCGCCTAGTTATTCTAGTCATTTCATACATCTTAAAACTTGATAGTTATATATTAGTTTGCAATATATTATTAAGGAGTTTTTTTAGCTCAAGGGTTGTATATTTTTTTAGGAACCAAAAACATCTTGTGGTGGGATCAAATTTCACATTGACCAATTTTGCCAGAAACTCTCTACTCTACCTAGCGATGCTTTAGAGATCTGGTGGCCGGCATTGGAGCTCTGGTTGTTAGCGGTGATAGCTGCTGACTATCACATGAGTTTTTTTTTTGTGCTTTTTTTTTATGAAAGTGCAATTAAGTTATTGAAAAACTTAATTCCAAAATCATCCTGGAATTTAAAAAAAAAATCAAATAATACTTCAGTTTTACCGTAAATAAATGCTTCACATTTGCCAAAATTAATTATAAACCCAATATCAAACACCTCCATCCATCCAAAAATAATTTATAAAGCCAAAATCAAACATATTTACATATGAAAAAAATTAATTATAAACCCATAATTAAACACTTTTTCATTTGTTTAAAAACTAATTTTTTGAGGAATCCTTGGTGGCGCCAAAAACTAATTTAGGTTAAAAACGAATTATATATTAAAAAGGCTAAAAAAATTATATTATATGATGAACAGTTAAGAATATTACGTTTTTTTCTCGCAAAAAAAAAGAAGCATATTATATTTTTATTCAGATGAATGAATTTGACTCGTTGATAATAACCATTTACATTTACATTTAATTAACAGCCAAACATAAATGCTTTTTCTTTAGGACAAATAAGCATAAATGCTTTGACCTAATCGTCTTTTACTCTTTTGGTTTAAAATTTTTTTTTTCCCTTTAATCTTTACACTTCTTTTTTTACCTTGACTTTAAACTTCTTTTCATACAGTGTCAGCTTTACCTAAAAAAAAAAAGAAATAAAAAGCTAAGAATATATATAACAGATACTAGCTATATCGATGGACCACTAACACTAATGATAAAATACGCATAATGTTTGCCAACATTCTTTTCACTTGTTCCAAAATGAAATCATAAATTTCTTTATACATAAAAAAAACATCAAAATCATTCCCAAAGAATACTTTTTCCTTCCACTTCATACCCATGCAAGGAAGTTGGATAAAATTTCGGTCCTACATACAACCCGCCAGTAAAGGGATTTACTTGAATCATAAATGTAATTTTGTTTTTCCTAAATTACTCTCCTTATGAATTGATTATATTAATTAAATGACTTTTCATCAAGAGAATAATTTCCAAAGTAAATGATTAAAAGCAATATTTTAGAGGAAACCAACACATATATTATAAATAACTAAGCTAACTAATTGTTTTTATTGTTTGCAAATTAGTTATTTAATTCTTACGTTTAGGACCACAAGGTTATTTATATGACAAATTAATTCATCTCTAGCACAATGAGTTAGAAAATAAAATTCAGGAAGGTGTTTCCTTTAAGGAAAAGCTTGAGCTCATATGACTCAACATTATAAATTGAAGCAATTTTATTAATACTTCCATACATGAGCTTTCGAGAAAGAATAATTTAGAGGCCTACTGTTTGGTACAATCTGTTGGCTTGAAAGAGAGCAAATGTGCTTCTAAATCAAATCCAATTAAAGAATTTGCTTGCACAAAATTATCATAAAGATAAAGGTACATATTGGGCTCAACAATACATCTGCGCCATCAAAATGAGCCATCAATTTAGACCCATTAAGATTAGTCTGTCTTGTAACAAAGTTGGTTCCCTAATTCTGGATCATCCTTGATAGGTTTCATTGAAACCACTTGCTTCTTGACTTCTGAAACCAATCTGTCATATAAATGTTTAGGTAATATAGTTGGAGGTGTGCCTGAATCAACTGACATGTTCCATTTTGAGGGTGGAAGGGGATCTGAAATTTCAGGCACAATCGTTTGCATAGAATTACTATGAACCAGACGTGCCTCATGCAGAAGAAGATACCTGAGAGCTTCCTCAAATGTTAAATCCATAGTTCTTGTGGTCAATGAAGCCACTATTGGATCAAAATCAGAACCTAAGCCATGAAAGAAGATAAGTTATAAATTCATAAATATGAATCGGTTTTCCTACTAATGTGTTTAGAAACCATCAAAACTGTAGTATCAAAAGCCCTTTAAACAAAACTTCTCTCATATATTTACTTCGTAACTTGTAAAAGTTATTCTCCAAAAGCTAATTCAAACGTAATTATTTTTGAGTAAGCAATTTTTCAAGAGCAAGCCACATTGAACGTGATGTCGTGTTTATGATCACTTGTCCAATAAGGAATTCAGAGAGAGAAGAAAGGATAAGAGATAACGCTAGTTGTTCTAGATGGAACCATTTTTGGTGGTATGGATTTGGTTCTCTAGTGGCAGAAGTAACAGAAGGGTGGATAAGAGCCATCAAATAATGAAACCAATTGTTGCCCATGTATATAAGTAACCATTTGAACCTTCCACACGGCATTGTTGTCTTGATTAAGCTTTACGGAAATAAAATGGGATGAAGAAGAAGATCATAGACAATGGAACAGGAGGCGGAAGCAATGAAGAGGTATTAGATGGGGTAGAATTCGTTGTTGCAGATGAAGATGAAGAAGACATGATGAATTTTCAAAGCTTTGTGTTACAACCCTATTTGAGGGGCAGACCTATAAGGGGAGACTGAGAAAATTGTAAACAAAATGGCAAGGTGCTTTCAAAGATGCTAATGTTGACATTGAGACTTACTACTATTTTGGATGAAGAAGTTGATTGGTAGCTAGGTATACTATAGGTGTCTAGGTTGGTCTTTTTTAAAAGGTTTTGGAAGACTGTGTTGACTGGCTTTTTTGCATTGTATTAGTCGTTAGTCTACTTGAGGAAGGGTATGTCATATTTTATAAGAGAGTGTTGAGAAGAGGGTGCTAGTTTTCTTTGAACCAAGTCCTTGTTTAGTCTATGAGAGTGATTTCATAAATTTGTAGTTGTTGTAAGAGTGATCTCCACATATTTGTAGCTTCTTTTCTCCCACTGAGAAAGAAGTATATTTTGAATATTAATCTATTAAGTTAGATACAGTTTCCTTGCCCATCTTTTAGATGAGCATGGGAAGTTTTTTTGATCTGGACTGTCCCGATCAGATCTAAACGGTCTAGATTTAATATTTTTAAATTAGTAATTTTTAAATAAAAAATTATTTTTAAAAAAAATGTTAGTTAAGAGATTATTTTTATTTTAGATTCTCTACCCATGAAAATAGTTTTTTTAAATAAAAGTACAAAAAAAATAAATCTGAACGATAAAAATGAGAAGAGGTTCCCTTGCTCATCCAAAGGATGAGCATGGAAACTTGATTCTATTAAGTTGGGTCATAATCGCATTCTGATGCCATAAAAAGTTAATAAGGGAAAATATGTGAGAAAATCATTTGTATTCAATCATCTGATACTTCTAGGTTCAGCAATGCCCAAGAGAAATATACATAAACTACAGAAAAAAGTGATAAGAGTAATAGAAAACGAGAGCAATACACATAGCCATAAATGGGTGGAGCAACAAAAAAGGAAAGTAATACACATGGTCATAGATGGGTATCCCAGAAACTATGGCAGAAATATTAGAGTGATCACAAGGTTTTGGGCTCAACGAACTTGAGCTTTTGGGCTCAATATAATTGCTTTAACACCCTCAAGGACATGCCGACTTTCTTGATAGATTTATCTATAAGATAGAGAAACCTCAAGAAACTAAGCCTTATTTTATATGTTGAGAAACTAAGCCTTTACTGTAAAGGCTTAAGAGCCAGAGATTTTTAGGCTTACATTCTTCTAGAATCTTTTCCTCTTTGACTTCACTTGATATTTTCATCATCTCGTATGATACAAAGTTTGGATAGGCAGATCAGGCTCTGACACCATTTAAAATATTAAAATGAGAAAGAATTGCTCATCTTTCATTAATAATCTCTCCATAATTTATCACAATATTATAATAGTATCAAAAGAATAAATCGTCTTTCAAATAACTAGTTTTTATGGTAGACAGAGTTACTCAATCTTGATCTGGACCTGTACCACATTCTTACTTCCAAATCTCAGTTTGACATTTCGTTTCTATCTGAAGTTTAATTAGAGTCCCTCATTAAACCAGGTGAACAAGGAGGAATCTTGAGTTACGACAAAGTTGTCTCCTCAATCTTCAGACAATACTAACGTGATGTTATCAAAACCTGCAACTTCACACATTTTGCACATAAGGACATGTATACTATCTTGAGAGTTTTATCATGGAAACCTCAAGAAACTAGGCCTTATTTGTAGAGGCTTAAGTGCAAGTGATTTTCAAAGATTCTCAAGCTTACATTGTTTTGGGATCTTTTCCTCTTTGACTTTGTTTGATATTTTCATCATCTCATTTGATATAGAGTTTGGAAAGGAGGACCTAGCTCTGATATCATGTGAAACATTAAAATATGAATGAATTGCTTATTTTTCATTGATAATCTCCCTATAATATTGTCGTAATATTATAATGGTATCATAAGAAACCGTCTTAGCAGAAAATGTTAGTACATGTTACTAGTTGCAAAAGTCTTAGCCTCGTGAGGTGTTCCCATTGTGATTGTTCATCAAGAACTCAAGTTCTTGGAGCTTGGGCGTTTATGTGTATCTCATATGTTTGTTGAAACTCCAAATCTTGAAGTTCTTAATCTTTCTTCTTTGGCTTGTCTACAAGCTTCAAGTTTCAAGATTATTGCTCATTGATAAGTAAAATATTTTCATATTCATTTTCACTTATATGATGATTTTGTGGATTATATTTGAGCTGAATGTAATTAATTTGGGTGTAATTAATAAATAAATAATGATTTTCTTGCAGTCATGGATAGTACCGGATTAAAAAGAATTAAAGAAGACATTTAAGGGAAAGTTACTATTCACTGTGCACTGTTCAGGGGGGTACTGTTCACTGTAGCGGACGGTGTGGTCGGTTCACTGTAGCAGTCGGTGCACTGTAGCAAGAGGGGTGGTCGGTTCACTGTAGTAGTGCGGTTTACTGTAGCAAATCACTGTAGCAAAAATACTGTAGCAGTCTGAAAATGAAGCCTATAAATAGAGCTTCTTGGCACCCTAAAATGGGGAGGAGGAGGAGAAAGGAAGAGAGAGAGAGAGAGTTGTTATTTTTAGAATTTATTTCTTGCATTTTTTTACTTCTTGCATGCCTCCTACATGGATGATTTTACCTCCTATATGGAAGGCCTAGGTAGTCCTCCTTTATGGATGGTATAGGTTCCCACCTACATGGATAGTTTTACCTCCTATATGGTAGGCTAGATTTTCCATTTTCATGCATTTTGTAGTTGTAGTTTTATGTTTTGTAATTAATTTTTATGCAATATTTATGATGTTTATAATATATTTTGGTTTTGTTTTTAATTTTATCATGAGCTAAATTTTCCTTTTCCTAGGGTGATGACGTAGCTTACTAATGACGGATTGAATCTTAACTTATTAAATCTAGTTTTAGTTTTTCCTTCATGATTGAGTTTTAATTATTGCTCTTAATGCTTACAATTGATTGGCCACCTTTTGGATGATTTTAATATGCATGTTGAGACCGGAAGGAGATACATGTGTGTGGATCCTATAATTAAAACCATAATTTGCATATGAAATAAGAATATATTCATATGGGTTGTGTAGTCTTAATTGAGTTCCATAAATCTTAATGCATGATTGATTACTTAAATTCATATAGGAATATATTGGGTTAGCAATTAATTATAGAATTACTTGACCTTGGAAGAGGCTAGTAATTAAAATGGGGAAACTCGACTATCAATCATGTGGAATAAATTGGACTAGAATAGATAAGTGATTCAATCCGGAATTTATTAAGTGAAATCTAATCCCTAGGGCTTTTACTCATATTTGTCTTTATATCACTTGTATTCATATTTCATCATTTCTATCTTGCAATCTCAATCACAACTAATCAACCGACTAAATAGAATTAAAATTACCAATTTTGGTACTTAGTGATCAATCCTCGTGGGAACGATACTCTACTCACTTCTATATTACTTGATTACGACAGTGTACACTTGCACTTCTAAATATATCATCCTACACTCGTAACAGTTGGCTTGGATTTGGGGGGGAAAAAAGAGCTGGCCAAACACTTTCTTTCGCTTTGAGACAATGTCTTAAGTTGGACACTCAGAAAATTACTACACCGGTAAGTGGCTTTCTAGTTTATTATTCATTTTGGCTATGGGTCCTTAATTTTTTTTTTAAGATTTAAAAGTAAATAACGGTTAGATAGTGCAGAGATTTTATGAAAATTGACTTATTGTTTATGAAATTTAATTGTTAAAGCTAGTAGTGTTTGATATGAAGAAATGTCGCCCATAGATGATTAACATGATAGTCTTTGCTACATAAATAATCAACTTCAATGCCAAGTGTGTGTAATGAGGTCATAAAATGTGCATGAGAAATTAAACCACATAAAGATTCGCATGAGCATCACTACTTCACTTATTATTATCTGAATACCAATAACAGAGAAACAAAGAGAGTATTTTGAAACAAGAAAAATAGAAAATCAAAGTCAATAAACAAAGAATGAAAATTAAACCATAACAAGCACGTACACCAGCAACATTAGCTTTATGGTTTATTTATTCACACATATTATGGAAATTCTTACTACTAGCTAGTAGTAGAGAGCCAAGTACTCCCTCTGGTCTTTAATATATGATATAATTAATGAGTTGATCTTAGTCCTAAATATAAAACATATTTTTTAATATTTTCTTAATTTACCTCTATCAATGTTTCCTCAATCATAATCAATGAGAAAAGGAAATAAGGGAAGGTGTTTTAGAAAATAAATACCATATTAACTAATTTAACTGACTTCCTTAATTTAATCAAATTGGATGAAGATGTCTTATATTAAGGACAATAAGGAATACAATATATGATCTCCTTATTATATTCTTGCTTTTATAGACTTGTTCTAGAAGAATTGGCTGATGAGCTCAACGAGAGGACTTTTCTGGTGTATAGCAAGCATGGTGGAGAGTTTATCATAAGCTTTCTGATGTTGCAGAGGCTTCAGATCAAAGTCTACCTTTTCCTTTGTGCATTGACAAATGATAGTGATTTTCTCCATTTTGGAAGCTTTGGTTATGAGGTGCTTCACAAAATGTTCCTCAAGTTGGTCGCCTCACAATCCCACCACCGACACAAACTTGAGGGTTTCTTTAACCCAATGGCACTCATTATTTGTCTCTCAAATCATCTCATACTGTTGATTGAGGTTTATAATTAATGGAAAATTTATTTTTTTAATCCATCAATTTTTAACTCACTTATATAACTTGGACTCTCAACTATGACTACATATAACTTAGTCCCTAAACTTTTGACTCGTTTATAACCTAGTGTCTAACCTTTTGACTCACCTATAACTTAGTCCCTCATTTTTTCATTTTTTATTTTATCATCCTTGTGTCATCATATGTGACAAAAAATATTCATTACACCTTTGAAATTATTTCCAACTCAATGCCACGTGGGATTTTTTATAAAATAAAGAAAGAAAAGACTGGAGAAGATGGGGACGGAGATGGATGAAGAGAACGAAAGAGATTGAAGAACCCAATCATCAACAGAGGCTCCGACCATAATCGTTCACGCCTACTTCCTGAAATAAAGTTAGGAAAATTCAGTGATAGAAATTCATAAATTGTAGAAGAAATGAAGAACGAAGGAGAGGAGAAGCTTGTGTATATTAGCGCATTAAACTGCCAGTGAAAGAGTGGTAATGTAGGCGATGTTCTCTCTCTCCATTGCCAATTTATTACTTACTCACGAGAAATACTTATGGCACATTTAGTTCAATTACATAGGAGAAGATTACATGTAATCATGTTGTAACAGACTGATTGGAACATTTGATTAGGCTTATTGTGTAACGACCTGCCTCATATATCCCTTATTACTGACCTTACTCAGAGTAGCAATGCGTAGTTCAGTGGGCACACAGGAATAACATGAATATACTGATAATATTAATACAATATTGCTTGATTATAATACAAAAGTTTCCCCACCAGGGGTTTACACAATATTTACAGACCTTCAAACAACCAGCAACAGTCCTCTTCGTGCATACCTCTTTTCTGATCTCAGCACGTTTCCAATGCTCACCTGTCTGAATGGTTGTTTGGGAGGAGTGAGATTCGAGAGAATCTCAGTAGCAAATATTACCACTATACATGTCAGATATATATGAATGCATGACATGCTTGCCTACACTATTTCATGCCAACATAATGACATGCTGCATGCTCGATGTTATGACATACATATGGCCATTGCACAAATATAACAGAGTTTCAACCAATCATACATGTTCCACACAAATAGGCAAAGCAGTCACATAATCAATGCAAGACATACATATCACATACATGCAGAAAATGTAAGTTCACTACCTGGTGGACTTTATGTCGTTCTCTTCTTGTCCCTTGATCCACCAACCATTGCTCCTTCTTTATCACTTTATGGCCCTAGGCAAGTGATAACATCATTAGAGCCATGAAAAGTGAATACCCAATTACCCACATTAGCCCTACAGGCTTACTTTCACCCTTGGAGTTCATTCCAATTATATTTGGCCAATTTCTTACTCAAATTCGCATGATACTCAATCTACCAGCATTTTTGACCAAACTTTGGAAAATCATAATTAATTCTATAGAACTCCAATTGAGGTGGTTCAAAGCTCTATTTGAAGCCCTTTAAGTTTAATTTTATATAAAAATACTCGATTTTAAACACCACTACTACAAAATTCCCATAATTTTTCCAAACACCAACTGTTTCATATGTTTTTCCAGAAACCATGGCATATCTTCAAATATTTATATCTCATAGCATACTTGTCCAATTAACCATTATGACCTATCAAATTAAAGGTCTATGTGTCTACTTTCAAATTGGAGAGTTTCATGGTCATTGGATAACATTTGACCACTCAAAAACACGTCACCATAACACTGCCTCCAGAAAATGGAATACACAGCATTTACCCTTTAACTTCCAAAAATTCTCAATTCATATACAAGCGTCCAAAAATCATGAACACTTTCATACCCACACAATTTTTCCTCCTAAAGCCAATGGAAGCATCAAAATTATAAAATTCCTACTTCTTCATGAAGTTCTGTTTAGACCAGAAAAACAGGGTTTTCCACAACAATTCATCAATTCAGAATTTTGTCCAACAACTTAGTCCAATATCATCATAAATCATCCTCTAACCATAAATATATGATTAAACCTCAAAAATAACCCTTGGACCGAAAATGAATAGTACCCACCCTTACAAATACTCATCCAAACAACAAACCAATCGGTTAAAAAGGAAGCTTACGCTTACCTCTACCCGTTTCAACAAACGGTTTGAAATTCCGGCAAGGGAAACGGCACCAAACACCTCCAAATAAAAATCTGAAACTATAAGAATGAAGATCTCGATGAATAGAGGAAGTTTCCTGAAGGGTACTTTAAGAGAGGATGTCGTTTCGGCAGTGTTCCGGAGGAAAGAATTTCCTCTCTCTTCTTTCTCCATTTATATCTGATCACTCTCTCTCTCTCTCAGATTTTTCCTGCATGAAATCACGAAGAAGATGATGGGGAATTGATTAAATGGGGGTGTTAATTAACTGTGCCACGTGTCACCCTATGATTCGCCCAAAAATTGAATTTTCGCATATAATACCAAATTCTGCAGATTTTTCATTAACTTCAAAAATTCATATCTAATTGTAAAAATGTCCAATTGGAGTGATTCTAAAGGCTATGCGACCCTTATTGAGTATAGTTTGAAAGAAAAATATAAAATTTGGCCAATTGAAAGATCATTCTTCCCAGAATTTTAATCTTTGAATACTGTCCCAGAAAATAATTAATTTCACTGGGCTAACTTCAAAAATTAATTTCTCTTTATATACAACTCCAAATGACTTATATGATATATCAAATTAAAGCTTGATAAGTCTACTTTCATTCTGGAAAGTTTCATAACTTTTTACCATCATTTACCCATCAAAAAAGGTCACACAATCACCACTGCCACACTGAGAATTTCACCGGTGGCAAAATTTCTTTGTGTTCCACTTTACTATATTATGTGTGACTTCCAATCACTTCGTTTTGTTATTCCCTGAGCTCTTTAGCTCACCAATATAATTCATTTTAAATATCCAAGGATACAAAAGAATTTTGGGGAATTAAACATACCTCATAGGGACATTTGCTAAACCAGGGTCTAGCAGTCCACTTGATCTAGGCTTAATCTTATGCCTTTAGTCCTAAAATTTGGGATATTACATATTGTAATGTAAAGAGGATTACGTTTGTAATCCTAATTATATCATTTGATATAATCAGGATTACACTACTAGGGCTGATGAATGAGGATGCATACATCATGTAATCAAGTGGAAAAGACAATATTACCATTATAACTTTTTAAATTGACCATATTGCCCACAAATAAACCCTACTTAATTATCTACCCATCATTCTCTTCAGTGAAAAGCAAAACACGCTTGCTGCTTGTCTTCACCGCGGCTGCAATCGTTGGCTGCTTTTGCTGTCGCCGACAAACAGAAGTCACCACCGCTTGATCACCTCCATCACTGCTTTATCGTGAGGTAAGTCTTCTCTTGGTGTGGGTTCTGTTCATCGTTACTATATATTTTCAATAATTTTTGCTGTTATAAACTCCAATAAAGATTGAACATTTTTGGGGTTTGGACTCTTGGCTGGCGTTAATTAAGAATTTCGTATTTGATTGATCTATTGCCTGAAACGTGAGAGAGGTATATGAAGAGATTATTCTTGATGATTTCCTGAGTGTAGCGGACTCCACTGTAGAGTTATTCTTGATGATCTAATATTAATGAAAAGTCAACTTCAAAAGTCTATGTTTCCATCTAAGAGAACCTTCGAGCCTTAATTAGCATATGAACTATCAGTTCCATTTGAAAGTAGTTATTAGGTACTCACAGTAAAAACTAGAGGGAGAGTTAAGTTCCATTAGTGCAAGTTTCAACCCTAGCCCACACCAATTGATGTTTAAATATGTCAATATGCTTATCCAGAAGTTCTTTTGATAAAAAATTCTGAGGCAATTTGAAATAAGGTATATGTTTTTTAATGTTTTAATATATCAATATGCTTATCCAGAAGCTTTGTTGATAAAATTCTGATAAGGTAATTTGGGATATAACACATAACTATAAAGTTAATTAGAGATAAAGCAAAATTTATTAGTTATAGTGGATAGAATTAATAATTTCTTCATTCAATCAAGGATGAGAGGGAACTGGTTAGGATTAGAGAGTGAAGAAAGGGGATGAGTGGTTGGAAGGATCTACAGCTGATAGCAAAGTGTTAAGGGATGCTATCATAAGACCAAATGGTTTCAAAATACCTCAAGGTACAAATTTAAGCTTTGTATTGTATAATTTGATTTACTTCATGTGTTTTAATAGTAGTAATATGTTATATGCAAGGAATTATTATTTGATTGATGCAGGATACACAAATTGTGAAGGCTTCCTTACCCCTATAGAGGACAACGATACCATTTAAGTGAGTGGCGTAATGGAAGACATCCAAAATCTCCGCAAGAGTGTTTTAACATGCGACATTCATCTACAAGGAATGTCATTGAATGGGCATTTGGGATCTTAAAATTGCGATGGGCAATATTGAGGAGCCCATCATATTACCCCATTCAAACTCAAAACAGATATATAATTGCTTGGTGTCTATTGCATAATCTTATTATGCAAGACAATATGGATGATGACTCCATTGTGGCTAAATTTGATTCAATGGATGAACTAAATCCTCAAAAGGACAATAATCCCATATTAACTATGGAACCATCAAATGCTTAGAGTGCTTTTTGGGAGAATATGACTAATGAAATGTTTAATGCTTTTAGGGCTCATAGGACTAATAGATAATGTTTGTAAATAATTGTCTGCGTAGGGCATGTATTCTTCATGTTTGAATACGTACTTATATGATTATATTATCTCTTATGGCTATTATTGATTATGTATTGTATGACTCTATTTGCTACTATGATTTTGATAGCTATTATTGTTTATTTGTTGTTTGACTCTATCTTACACCTGCATTACTTGTGTTCTACTCCTTTAGTCCAATTGTGTGACTATTATTGGTCTTTATTATTATTAATTTTTTACTTTCTTATGCATAGAATGGAAGCACAAAAAGATAATAGTAAGGGAAGTAAGCATGTCTGGAGTAACCAAGAAGATAGCTTGCTAGTTGAATGCTTGGTACAACTAAAAACCCAGAGACAATTTGTTGCAGATACCAAGCTTAATATAGGGTATTTGAAAAAGCTAGAGGAGATGCTTGAAGTAAAGCTTACAGGTTGTGGCTTAAAAGCTAATCCTCATATTAATTCTAGGTTGAGGACATTCAAGAAGAATTAGCAGATTGTCTATGATATGGTGCAAAATAGAAACACTTCTGGTTTAGGATGGGATCCAGACAAGAAGTCTATGACAAGTGAAGATCATGTTTGGGCTAAATATGGGAAGGTAATGGTGTGTTATAGGTTGTTATTAATGTTACTAATAATAATGCTTAAATTATTATATCATTCTATTTATTTTTAATTTTCAGGTTAATAAAGATGCTGGAAATTTCAGAAATAGGTGTTGACCCCACTTTGAAGAGCTATCATATGTTTGGGCTAAGGATTGTGCGGCGCAGGAACGGGAGTAGATGTGCCTGCATCTGTAAGTGAGGATGATGAAGAAGATTCTAGAGTTGAAGCTTAAGTCAATGCTAAAAAAGTACTACACACAAATACAAATTTTGTTGCATTTGATCAACAGCCTTCGCAACCAAATAATGTCCATTCATCAACAAAACGGAAGAGAAGGAGTAGCCACGATGCTACAGAGTTGCTTGCTGAAGCATTGAAGGAATCTTCTTCCAATTTATGTAGGGAATTTGCAAAAATGCGGAAGGATTCAAGAAGAATTGGTCCTATTGACTTAAATAGGGTTGAGGAAATATATAAGCAACTCATGAGAATACAAGGTCTCAGGTGGAGTGAGATAAACAAGGCTCATGTGAAAATTACTGAGTCTCCTTCACTGGTGGTTGCATTCTCAATAATCCCTAAAAATGAAATGAGTGATTGGATGCGTAGCCTTTTGGAATAGCTATATAGCACCTTTATTTGCTTTTTTTAATTTATATTTTGGATAATGTGGATGAAATGGGTTTTTGGGTGCGTACCCTTATGGATTAGCTATGTAGAACCTTTAATTACTTCTTTTTATTTCTATTTTGGACGATGTAGACATCATTTCAACATTTTTTGTGATTTAAATTTCTAAAAACATTATCTAACTTATTGGTTCTTATGCATGAATTTATATTTTGGCTTATTGGCTCAGTTTCGATTTATATAGAAATTATACTTCTTGTTATATAATACACACAATAAAAAAATTATTAATAAACATGTATTATACTTTAATTTATTATTATATGCGTGAGGAAGATTCACCTTATACGGTTTGTTAAGTTAATAAAATTTTTGTTATACATGTGGACAAGGAGTAATTTTGTCTATTAATTGATTATTATAAGTGAGAAAAGGGTTATTATACGTACTTGGTGAAATAATAGATAATTTCAAGTCATTATACATATATATATGTAGGCAGGGTTTATTTTGCCTTTTCATGTATTATTATCATGTATTCCCTTATTTAATATAATCCAACCAAACGTTTTCATGTCTATGCATCATCTTTCTAATGATGAACCAAACAAATTCATATAATCATCGTTAAATTACATTCCCTTCGATTCCATGAACCAAATGGGCACTTATATACTCCTAGAGCACCATCTCATATATACTCTAACTAATTAAAATACAATAACTCATCCTATTTTAATTCTACATGACAGATGAGTCATATGTAGAAATTCAATTTTATGATTTTAAAAAACATAAACTTATTAATTTAGAAAAATTAACGACAAATGGAATTTCCTCCCATGATCTCTAAAATCATAAAATTTGAATTTTTGCAGATGACTAGCTTATTTACCATGTAGGATTAAAATAAGATGAGTTGTTACATTTTAATTAGTCAGAGTCCAGATAAGGTGATGCTCCTAGAGTATGTAAGTATTTATCTTTTCCATCGCTCTTCTACCTGCCTGTTTATTGGTATAATAAAAATTAATATATATTTGGTATTTTTTTGGAAAAAAATATATAATGTTCGGCATTTAGTATTAGGGAAAATCCTAATTAAATCTTGCTGAAATACTGAAATTCAAATTTAAACTTACACTTTAAACAAATTCCTAATAAGATCAAAAGGCCTCTTTATGAATTTTTGAATTTGGTGATTTTACTTATATGCCCCTTTCTCCTTCTCTCTATCTTCCCTCTCCCGTCTCATTCTCCCCATTCTTCTCCTCATTCTTCTCTTTTAAGTTCCATCCTTTGTATCTCTCTGAAGCTCCAATTCACCATTTGCCATAGCTGTGCTTGCAGTTGATTCAAGTCTTGATAGGAATTGTAAGAGAATAACAGGTAAGAAACACCTCTCCGTCATTAAATTGGGCACAGTAAAAGCGTCCAAAAGATCCCTTACCAAAACGCTGATCGACACAGATGCTACCAGTAGCAATCTATAGATCTGCTATAGAATATAATGTTACATTTGCAGAAGCTGTTACAGTTTTCTTTACAACATCTGGCTTCTTTATGAGAATTCATGCTCATCAAATGATGTGACGATCAATAGGTGGAGCCGTGGAGGTTTGAAAATTACAAAACAGAATTCAAGGAATATGTTCAGTAAAAAAACATAAAAATAATGACAAGCAAAGCGAGATATGACAAATGGAGAAGATGAGACGGGAGAGATGTAGAAAAGGGCATATAGGTAAAATTTCCCAAATTAAGAATTCCTAATGAGGCCTCTTGGCCTAATTAGAAATTTATTTAAAATATAGGCTTAAATCTGAATTTCAGTATTTGAGCTGAATTTAATTGGAATGTTTCTTTGAGATTATGTGGTGGATGACATATATATTAGTAATAAAATTGAAAGAAAAAAAATTCCACACAAGTTAGAGTAAATAGCATTAGCTGTCGTAACGTCGGTCTCCTTATTTATTGGTATGTTCCTCTTGCTCCATAATATAATTATTTCACACTTTTACTCAATTCATCGAAACCAGTAAATATTTCTTAATTTATTATTTTTTTCTTAAATTAAAGAAAAATTTAACTTTATTAATATTAAATAAAATTTTGAGAGAGAAAAAATACAAAGAGCTACATTTTTTTTCAATATTTCTCTATCATCTCTTTTCTACTTATTCTCTCTCACTCGCCCTTTCCGTAAATAAGAGTACTTGGAAAAAATAATTGTCATTGTTACATATTTATTACCTTTAATTTTAACCAACTTTTTAAGTTTCATCGTACTTAAGTTATTTGAAGCTTATATGTTAACCTATAAGATGTCATGTCTTTTCAGCATATTTTCGTTTAGTTTAATACACTCTTTAATGTATTTGTGCATATTTTGGATACTCAAATGAGAAAATGTGCATTTGGTTTTTGGTTGCACATCAAAAACTAAAATTAAGAGTATATGTAACAAATGTATCAATGGACCACTAACCCGAACGCTTAAAACACACAATAATGTTTACATACATTCTTTTCACTTGTTCCAAAATGGAATCTTAAATTTCTTCATAAATAAAACACATCAAAATCATTCACAAAGAATACTTTTTCCTTCTCACTTAACATCCATGCAAGGAAGCAAGGTACAAATAATAATTTCTTCTGTCATAAATATAACCAGCCAGTAAAGGGATTTGCTTTGATAATAAATCTAAAGTTTCTAATGACAATGATTAAAAACCCTACGTTAGACTATTAAACTCCTATGTTTAGGATCAGAGGGTTATTTATATCACAAATTTATTCATCTATAGCATAATGAGTTAGAAAAATAAAATTCCATAAGGAAAAGCTTGAGCTTGAGCTCATATGACACAAAATTATAAATTGAAGCAATTTTATTAGTACTTCCACACATGAGCTTTCAAAAGAAAGAATAATTAAGAGCCCTACTGTTTGGTACAATCTGTTGGCTTGAAAGAGAGCACATGTGCTTCTAAATCAAACCCAATTAAGTAATTTGCTTCACAAAATTACCATAAATCCCAATATTATCATTACTAGTATTAGTCATAGCAAAACAAAAAACCCCGTCTTTTGGAGGGATAAAGAAATGAATTGGGCTCAACAACGTGTCAGCGCCGCCATCAAAATGAGCCGTCAATTTTGGCCCACTAAGATTAGTCTTTGTCTTGTAACAAAGTTGGTTCCCTAATTCTGGATCATCCTCAATAGGTTTCATTGAGACCACTTGCTTCTTGACTTCTGAAACCAATCTATCAAAAAAGTCTCGAGGCAATATGAGGTGTGGCTGAATCAAGGAACATGTTACCTTTTGAAAATTTCCCATTAAAGGGAATCAATTTACCCTCCAAACTAATTCCTTTTAGTGTAACTAAGTAAAATGTTACATCTTGTTTGGAAACTATTGCCCCGTTTGGTATCATGGAAGAATTTTTGTTGGAAGTAGAAGTGGAAATTGAAATGGAAGTAGAAGTGAAATTGGAGGTGGAAGTGGAAGTGGGGTTAAAAGTGTGTTTGTAACGACTATGGAAGTGAGATATAATTTTTAATTAAAATATGTAAATACCAAGTTGCCTCCAACAACAAAAAAATCTATGCCACACCCAGCTGATGTTTACCGTCGTCCCATACCTTCATCTGACCACCGCCCTCGCCTGAAAAGTGGATGCAAATCGGAAGAACCATAAAAAAATCTAACCATAATCAAAATGAAATCACAAAGAAAACAAGCTATTTCAAATTTCACAAAACCCTAAACGAGTCAATTTCGCTAAACTCACTTCAATCAGAAACCCAGATCACAAGACCTGTTGAAACAAAACCCAAACAAATAAACAAGATCACCGCAAATTAAAAACTCAACCATCATCAAGAACAATCAAGAGAGCTCAAAATTTCCACCGGAAAGTCTACCAACTCCAATCCGTATAATCCAAGCTAATCACAACAATGTCCAAGCATGCCGATATCAGAGAGAATCGACTTCAATAAATTTCTTGATTGAAGTAAATGACAGTAACAACGAATTGAATAGACAAAAGGCGCAATGTGATCAAACTTCAAAGCATCAAATAAATACCCTATCAAATCATTGAATGATTCAACGAACTCCTCCGAATTCGTTTTTCCAATAGTACATAAACCAAAATCTCTTCCTTCCTATGGCTTTGCTTTGAGAGTATGCCTCTATGTGCTGAAGCTAAAGATAGAAAGGGAGGGGGAGGGGGGACTGTTTTGAGAGTATGCCTCTATGTGCTGAAGCTAAAGATAGAAGAGGAGGAGGAGGAGGGGGAAGGAGTGTTTTGAGAGTATGCCTCTATGTGCTGAAGCGAAGAAGAAGAAGAAGGAGAAGAAGGAGAGTATGTCACATAGATAGAGTCTCGAGAAGAAGAGAGTATGCCACATAGATGGAGTCTCGAGAAGGAGAAGGAGAAGAAGAACATGGATTTTGGAGCCCCAAATCTGTTGTCGTCACTAGTAGTAGACATCATCGCTGAAGAAGAAGAAGTGTTTTGAGAGTATGCCACATAGATGGAGTCTCGAGAAGGAGAAGGAGAAGGAGAAGAAGAACATGGATTATGGAGCCCCAAATCTGCCGCGCGTCACTAGTGGTGGAAATGGAACCCCAAATCTGTCACCGTCACTAGTAGTGGACATCATCGCTGCTGGCAGTGGAAGGAAGAATGAAGGAAATGGATTAATGAGTATGCCACATAGATAGAGTCTCGAGAAGAAGAAGAGAGTATGCCACATAGATGAAGTCTCGAGAAGGAGAAGAAGAACATGGATTATGCCACATAAATAGAGTCTCGAGAAGAAGAAGAAAGTATGCCACATAGCTGGAGTCTCGAGAAGGAGAAGGAGAAGAGGAACATAGATTATGGAGCCCCAAATTTTCCGCCGTCACTAATGGTGGACATGGAGCCCCAAATCTGCCGCTGTCACTAGTGGTGGACATCATAGCTGTTGATTGTGGAAGGAAGGAGGAAGGAAAGGGATTAATGAGTATGCCACATAGATGGAGTCTCGAGAAGGAGGAGAAGAAGAACATGGATTATGGAGCCCTAAATCTACCACAGTCACTAGTGGTGGACATCATTGTTGCTGGCGGTGGAAGGAAGGAGGAAGGAAAGGGATTAATTGCCACGTCAAAGATATATGAGTTTTAGCCGTTACCGTTGCCCCTGCACATCAACTAGAGGTTCAACGTCGCCGTTGCTAGTGGAGGAATGTCACCGTCAATTATGGTGGAGGTCCGCCATCACTACTGCTATAGAGGACCATTGTTGTCAGTGGAGGGGAGGAGTAAGATCAGAAGGGCAAGAGAGGAAATAACCCATGGAAGTAGAGTTGGAAGTCAATTCCATTGGGGGAGGCAAGGAATTCACTTCCATCAATTTTGATAGAAGTGAATTCCATAAGGAAGTAGCTTCTAGAATACCAAACAAATTAAAATATAGGTTCTACTTCCACTTCCCAGCTTCCAATTCCATGATACCAAATGGGGCCTATAGGTGTTGAAAACAACACCATTTCCTAAGACTTGACTCCCATCACCAAAACTCATTTTGTTTGAGATTCTTGTATCGGTGTGAAATGGAACCAAACATTGGGAAAAGGCTTTCTTAATTCCAAATAAAGAGGCAATTGGAGAAATAAGGGACAATTGTCCTCCACCTAGTCCTATAAGACCCATCTCATGATCATTGAAATTTCTTGTATCATGATGTCCACAGCCCAAAACAATGTTTTTTAACACTACTACAAAAAACACGACAAACGGTGCTTTTTTAAAAAACTATTATGGCGTTTTGCAAACGGCATAGCATCCAGTGCCATAAGAAGAACCTACAGCGCTTGTTGAATTTAAAAAATGCCAGAACATTGTATTTAATTATTATTATTTTTTCAAAAAAAAAGATTGACCTCTTACGGCGTTTCCATTTGGAAACACCGTAGGAGCTGACGGCGCTTCCTGTGGAAGCGTCGTAAGAGGTTATTGCAACCTGCTACGGCGCTTCCACATGAAGCGTCATAAAAGGTCCCTTTTTAAAAAAAAATTGCGTGACTGATTTTTTTTTCCTAATGAAACCCTCGATTTTTATTTACCTCCAAATCTATCATCAAACTTGTAGGTTTTCTTTGCAATATTTAATTCTCATCTTCATCTATCAAGCATGGAAGAACTCCAAGTAAATATTTGGAAAAAGAATTAAGCATACATATAAGATTCATTACAGATTTTAACTAAAAAATAAGAAGAAAAAGAAAACATAGAGATTTAAACTCAAAAATTAAAAAGCTTACAATGTATAGGAAGTTTAAGAAAGGCAGAGTTGAAACTTCAAGTAAATACTTGAAAAAAATAAGCATAAATATAATATTAATGACATATTTTAACTAAAAAGAAGAAGAGCGCATATAGATTTAAACTTCTGTATCTAAAAAAATACTTACAAGCTAAGGGGCTTCTATAGGAAATAAGGACCAAGATAATAGAGTAGGGAATGAAGGGATAAGAGAAGATAGTGGAGTAATGGAGATTTAAAAAATTGGGAGCAGGAGAGCGTGCGAGGAAGACGATAATGGTGGGCTGGTGAAAAGTTAAAATAGAACCTTAAATTCAAAGTCTATAGAAGCTCCGATACTTTCCTCACCAAGCGTCATATCTTTCAATAATCGAAATAAAAAATAAAAAAAAACAATGACGTTAAATTCAAAGTTAATAATCTTTAATGACGCTTGACATTTAAACGTCGTTCAAATATACATATTACCTAACAATATCTAATATTATATATAATATAATATTATAATATATATTAATATATTAATATATATTATATATTATAATTATATATATATATATATATATATATATATATATATATATATATATATATATATATATTGCCTTAGGCAAATCCGGCGCTTCAGTTGAAGCTTCAGATAAAGTAATAAAAATTATTGTCTTCTCCGGCATTTCACTGTAAAGCGCAAGATAAGGTAATTAAAATTATTCTCTTATCCGACGCTTTTTAGTGAAGCGCTAGATAAGATCCATATTTTTGTTTGACAATTTTTTTTACAGATTATTTCTTTTTTATTTTTAAGGACTTTAGTCGACATTTTTTTTTGGTAACCTTTTTTTTTACATATTATTCCTTTGATATTTTAAGGATTTTAGTCGACGCTTTCTTTGAAAGGGCCGATTAAGGTACATTTTTTTCCTGATAATTTTTTTTGCAGATAACTTTTCTTTTTGCTGATAACTAATGGAATAAAAGGTCTTGGGCGCAAGAAAATTAATATAAAAATTGGATTTAAATTTAAATTTATTTAATTTATTTCTTTATTTTTTCTTTATTTATTTTTTCTTCATAATTAAATCATTAGAAATAAATAAGTGTGGGAAAGTTTGCTATGACTACATGAATGTTCATTATTTATATAAGCTAAGTAGCATTTAATAACATTGAGAATAAATGAGGTTTAAATGTGTTCACCAATATCAATTTTTTTTTCAAAAAAAAAAGACATTGGATGACGCTTTATGTAAAGCGCCGGCCAATGTTTCTCCAATAAACCTTGGCCGGCGTTTTACGTTAAAGAGCCGTCCAAGGTCAATTTTTTTTTTGTTGTTAAGGCAATAAAAATTTTTTTTTTGATAATTTTTTTTACATTTATTCCTATTATTAAGGTAAAAATTTCATTTAGGCATGTTTTTTAGATAAAGTGTTTGTATAGCTTTTGTTAATTTATTTTTTAAATATTTATTTCATTTATTTTAATTTATAATTAAAGCATTAGAAATAATTAAGTTGGAGGAATTTTATTTGCTGACTACATGTATATAATTTAAGTAGCATCTAAACGTTTAGAATATAATTTTAAATCATTACACCAGTGATGACGCTTTGCTGTAAAACGTCATAGCTGATATACTTGATATTAAATAAAAAGAAAAAAGATCTTACACGACGTTTCTTAAGAAAGTGTTATACAAGCTTAACATTAAGTTATGACGTTTATAATAAAAAGTACCGTAGCTTATAATTTTTTTCCCCTTAAAAAAACAATTACCTACGACATTTTTTTGAGAAGCGTTATTAGATGTGTGCCATTAAAAACTTTTTTTTTAGTAGTGTAAGGACACCTGATATTTTCCTGTGCTTGACTTCGAAGTGAGTGTTTCCTGTTATCACACCAAATAATAACAGAGAAGAAATATTATATTCATCATCTTGAAAGTAAAGAGGTGCAATACACCAATATGGACTTGTTGTAATTTAGATTAATGATTTGGCAAAAATGACTTGTATCACAATTGATTTTTGCAAACTGAAGTTGAGGTAACAGTTAACTGACGTAAAATTTATGTCCAAGTTTTATTTAGTGTATGTTTGGATTAGCGGTGTAAAAGTGACTTTTTTTTTAATATGACTTTTGGAGAAGTGAGTTTAAAAAAAAAGTGAGATTGTAAATGTGATTTGTGTTTGGATTAGCGGTGACAGAAGTGACTTTTTTCTAACCTTGAATATGTTTGGTTTAGCGTTTGAAAAGCCCGTTTGAGTGAAAAATGACTGGAAAATGCATAAACCTTATTGAATATTACACACACATATATAAATTGTTATAATTGATGTAAAAAAATTTAAATAAAATTTTATAAATTAAAAAAAAGAAAAAGAAAAATACACTAAAACACTTAATTTAAAAAGGAGAAATACATATTTTAATATGAATAGCATACATGAAGTATATCATAATTGGATTATCTACTCCTAACAAGTTGGTCTCTGATCCTATCACGAACATAAGGGGGAGAGCGGGTAGGTGTTAGGGGCAAAGTGGTAAATGAAAATAGTAAAAAGAAGGTCATTTGAGTAAATTAAGCAGGAGCAAGTTGGCCCCTGATTGGATGATCCCATCACATGAACTTTGTTAACCTTTCCATCTTTCCAAAGTCCACCCCACAACGATCCCCACCTTCTTCCTCCTTTCTCATCTCACCATTTCTATATATATAACTCTCTCCCCATAACGACCTGAAACCCTCTCCTTCCAAATTCACACGCACGCAGGCACACACAGCTTCATTCTCAAAAATGCCTCCTAAATCTTCTATTCTCCTTCACAGAATCACCCACCCTCCTGCCTCCGCCGTCGACGTCCCCCACCACCAACTTCAGGACGATCGTCCCGCTGCTTCTTCCACCGCCACCATACCCGACCAGGTGGCTCGCTACCAAGAGAGCAACGAAGCCGACAGTGAGTAGGAAGAAGCTAGAGCTGAGAAGAGAGCAGAGAGAGTGATCTGAATATTTCAAATAGCCAACGTACAGTGCGCGGTAGGAAGAAAAGCTAAGGATATGAGCTTCTTGGAAAAGCTGCGGTTAGTATTAAAGTGCGGGGAAAACCAACGTGGACCCAAACACTCTTTCCATCAGTCCACTGGGCTTTTGCTAATAACCGTGCGTTTTGATGGACCAAACGTGAATCCAAACAGGGCCTTAGATGACACATTGAAAAGTCATTTTCAAAATGGTCAAATACAAAGGTAAAAAGTCAAAAGCTGGGCAAAAACTCGTTTGCCCCCAAAACCATATCAAATATAATTTTATTTTTCATGGACAAACAAGCCCTATATACATAAACTTGCTGGAAGGACAAAAATGAATGAGATATTGACACGTGCTACAATAAATAACAGGAAAAAAATATATCTAGATGATTCTAATAATGTCATGTACGCGCATTAGGGTTGAATATGTCATTCAACTGTGATGGTGCTGATTTGTGCTTAATTAATATACCTGTGATAAAAAGCCATGAGTTACTGATGTAATATCCTGAATTTTGGGACTAGAGGCATAAAATTAAGTCTGGATCAAGTGGACTGCTAAGCCCCGATTTAACAAATGTCCCTATGAGGTATGTTTAAATTCTCTAAAAATTTCTTTATATCCTTGGGGGTATTAAAGAGCTCGGGGAATAACAAAATAAAGCGATTAGAAGTCACACATAATATAGTGAAGTGTAACACAAAGTAATTTTGCTACCTGTGAAATTTCAGATGTGGTGGTCGTGTTTGTGTGGCATATTTCAAGGGGAAAATGATGTCCAAAATTTATGAAACTTTCTAGGATGAAAGTAGACTTATCAAGATTTAATTTGATAGGTAATATAAGTCATTTGGAGTTGTACACAAAGAGAAATGAATTTTTGAAGTTAGCCCAGCGAAATTAATAATTTTCTGGGACAACATTCAAAGATTAAAATTCTGGGAAGATTGAGCTTCCGATTGTTCAAAGTTTA
This sequence comes from Albizia julibrissin, assembly GCA_037074505.1. Taxonomy (NCBI): domain Eukaryota; kingdom Viridiplantae; phylum Streptophyta; class Magnoliopsida; order Fabales; family Fabaceae; genus Albizia; species Albizia julibrissin. The sequence goes on along the minus strand of CM073486.1, from coordinate 17,663,008 downwards.
TATTTTTTCTTAAACTAGACTCAATAAAGGTCGTATATCCTTTGGAACCCCAATTAAACTTTTGTACAATTAGATATGAATTTTCAAATTTTAATGAAAATTCTGTCAGATTAAGCATTATGTGCAAAAATTCAATTTTTTGGCCAATCAGAAGCTGACACATGGTGAGTTAATTGGACCACCCATTTAATCAATTATCCACCTTCTTCTTCATTCATTTTCACGCAGAAACCAGAAATGAGAGAGAGAAAAAGCTGAACCAAAAATGGAGGGAGAGGAGAGAGAAAACTTTGAGCCGCGAAAACACTATCGAAACGGCGTCCTCTTTCGAAGTGCCCTTCATGAAAGTAGACTTATCAAGATTTAATTTGATAGGTAATATAAGTCATTTGGAGTTGTACACAAAGAGAAATGAATTTTTGAAGTTAGCCCAGCGAAATTAATAATTTTTTGGGACAACATTCAAAGATTAAAATTCTGGGAAGATTGAGCTTCCGATTGTTCAAAGTTTATATTTTTTCTTAAACTAGACTCAATAAAGGTCGTATATCCTTTGGAACCCCAATTAAACTTTTGTACAATTAGATATGAATTTTCAAATTTTAATGAAAATTCTGTCAGATTAAGCATTATGTGCAAAAATTCAATTTTTTGGCCAATCAGAAGCTGACACATGGTGAGTTAATTGGACCACCCATTTAATCAATTATCCACCTTCTTCTTCATTCATTTTCACGCAGAAACCAGAAATGAGAGAGAGAGAAAGCTGAACCAAAAATGGAGGGAGAGGAGAGAGAAAACTTTGAGCCGCGAAAACACTATCGAAACGGCGTCCTCTTTCGAAGTGCCCTTCATGAACGTTCCTCTACTCATCGAGAGCTTCATTCTTATGGTTTCAGATTCTCATTTGGAGGTGGTTGGCGCCGTCTCACCGGCTGGGGTGTTGCCAGAATTCCGAACCGTTTGTGGAAACGGGTAGAGGTAAGCGTAAGCTTCCTTTTTAACCGATTGATTTATTGTTTGGATGAGTAAATTGGAAGTGGGGTATTGTTCATGGCTGGTTTTAAAGGATGTTTTAATGGCTAAATGATGTCCAACGAGTGTTTAAATAGCTAATCATTTGATTAGGAGTAGCAAGTAAGTGATTAGGTAAGAGAAAACGAGAAAACAACAAATTATTTTCGGGAATCCTTAGATCTTCCCTGTACTGTTTCGTGTAGGAGGAGTTGGAATTTGATGATTTTTATGCTTCCATTGGCTTTAGAAGGCAAAATTGTGTAGGTATACAAGTGTTCATGATTTTTGGATGCTTGTGTATGAATTTGGGAATTTATGCAATAGGGTTGTTCATGTTGTTGATTTTGCCCTGTTTGAACAGTGACGTTGTTCGAGCTGTTTCATATGGTAAATATTGTCCAAAAATTCTGAAATTGTTCAGGCTTATATTAGACATGTAGAGATTTAATTTGGTGGGTATTTTGTAATTTTTGGACAAGTATGCTAGGAGATATGAATTTTTGAAGTTGTGCCCTGTTTCTAGAATGAAATCTGGAACAGTGCATGTTTTCTGAATTTCTGGGAAACTTATGACAATAATAGTTATACAAAAATATTTTTATATAAATATAAACTTAAAGGGCTTCAAATAGAGCTTTGAAGCACCTTAATTGGAGTTCTATAGAATTAATTGTGATTTTTCAAAGTTTAGTGAAAAATCTGTCAGCTTTATGTCTTGTGCGAAATTAAGACTTAAGAGCACCAATATATTTGGTATGAACTCCAAGGGTAAAAGTAAGCTTTTAGGGCTAATGTGGGCCATTGTGCATTTACTTTTCATGGCTGTAATGATGTTATCACTTACATAGGGCCATGAAGTGACAAAGAAGAAGCAATGGTTGGCGGATAAGGGACAAGAAGAGAAGGACATAAAGTCCGAGAGGTAGTGAACTTACATTTTCTGCATGTATGTGATATGTATGTCTTGCATTGATTATGTGACTGCTTTGCCTATTTGTGTAGAACATGTATGATTGGTTGAAGCTCTGTTATATTTGTGCAATGGCCATATGTATGTCATAACATCGAGCATGCAGCATGTCATTATGTTGGCATGAAATAATGTAGGCAAGCATGTCATGCATTCATATATATCTGGCATGCATAGTGGTAATGTTTACTACTGAGATTCTCTCAAATCTCACTTCTCTCAACCAACCATTTAGACAGGTGAAAGATGCATAGAAAGATGCACGGAGGAGATATGGAGGTGAAGTGAAGAGCATAGTGCAAGCCACTATCTTTTGAATTGATGTAAATACTCTGGTTATTGTATTTTATGAGAAGTTATACATTTAATGTATATGTGTATGAATGTATGAATTAGTTTAGCAGAGAATAGCTATAGTATAATTAAAAGAAAAATGCTCGCCTATACTCTGATTTTATGAATTTAAGAGCTAATGAGGTATTGGTAATGTAGTGAATCTTATGGGAACGATTGTAAAGTTTGCTACCCTTTTAAAAAACTCTCTCAACCTTAAGTTCAAATCTTGAGTTGAGAGCGAGGATTTATGAACGTTATTGAACGTTGGGTAGTTCCTGGTTCCACAATCGATTTCACTACTCATTTATGCTCAATTGGAGCATTGGAAAGTAGGGTGTCACAACTGACGTATCTGTCTACCGAAAGTGTAATTGCACACTTTTTTATCACACCCATATTGGTCGAGCATGAGACACTTTAGACGATGAACAGGACACAGATTTGCATGTTGATGAGGATTTAGGATTGAACAAATGATTGATTTATTTAGAGCAGCTATTGCAGGGAACACATTGTGTCCATATAAGGTCACTTCCTGTGTCTGCTTTCAAAAATTTGTCTCTTGGTGGTGTCCCTAATGATATCTTCATCAGATGTTGCCCTAGATACCCACTTACAGGTACTTGAGCAATTCTTGACGGTGACGACAACCGCTTCATTGGACGACGACCTCGCCAAGGAATCAGTTCAACGCTAAAGCCGCCGCCATTAATGGCTTCTCCAGAAGATGAGAGAAATGGTAGTAAAAGATGAAGAATGAGGATCTTCGTTGTTAAGGGAATACCCATTATATTATAATAAGAGAAAATAATAATATGAAGAGTTCTTCTTCTTTTTTTTTTGGTTGTTAGAAGGCTAGAAGTTGTGTGGGTTTTATAGATAATGTTAGCTAGGGTTCGTGTTCATTGTACACGACTGTGTAAAAGAAGACATTGATGACCTAACAAGGATGTTGTTTAGGTTTTGGAATTTGAATAACTATACGTATTAACTAACTTCGGAAATATATCGTCTGCATTAATAATAATCAATTATTTTAATACCCGTTAAGAATAATAATCAATTTTGTACGTTTTTTGTTGGATAACTATTGTTTTCAGTTTTACTTCTTTTGATCTTAAATATAAAAAGAGCTAATTGAGAGATTTATTTTAGTCTAAATAAGATTTCAATCTATTTTGTTTCACAAATTTATCACTAAAAGAAAAGAGTCAATATGTATTTTAGGATAACCAACACATATTTATTATAAATAATTAATTTAACCAATTTTCTCCTTTCTATAAATTACGTGCCTAGTTCTTACGGGTCAGGGGCCTCTCCATTTCTTTCTTGGTCCGTTTTCCTCCATTTCCCTAATCTTGACCATTAATGAAATCTAAGGGTGAAAAGACACAAAGACTAATACACCTTTCAGCCTTCGCACACTGTGCACTGTTTTTGTTGAAATAGAAGAGAAACAATGTTATAAAAAAAAAAATCACCCGCCTTCATTTTCACGAAAAGGGTTCTGTTCTTTTGAAAACACAATTAAAGTTATTAAAGCAATTATCGTATATACATTATGAACAAGTTTGATGAAATATCATAAATTCATGTAAGGAGTTCTGTTCTCTCAAGTACAGAATGAAAGTCACCCACTAATACAACTTAATGGTAGTATATTCTTCAATACGTCAGAGCTCCAGGAAAAGTCCATCACCGCTAGCGTTATTACAGCCAAATGGACTAGCAATTAATATAAAGACAAGAAATTCACATATAACATGATTCTGCAAGTAATGAAGTTGATTTTCAAAAAAATTTTAAAAACTACAAAATCTACCTCTGCTACCTTCTTCAGGCATATAACATGAAGAAAACGATAAAATGCTTACTTGACCTATTATTAAAGAAATCATAGGTTTTCATATTCACCGCACCATATGAAAGAACTTAGAAAAACCCTTGATGGGGATTTGGCAAATATACAATTGGGGATATACATTAATAAGCCTCTCTCAGTATCAAACCTAATCAAACTCTATAAATTGGCAATAGGATTATGATATATTAATAGCCCAAAACATATCCATAATGCTCCTAACATTTGGGGTGTAGAGCGAGTACACAATTGCTTGAATTCTAGCGATTTTCAGCTGCGCCTTGCCATCCAATAAGGCCGAAGCAATGGAAGAAAGAGGGGAGATAGAGAGATTATAGCGTATAATTTAGAGCTATTAGTTGTTATCACTACTACATAAAGCAGTTTTAACGTCCCTATTTTAGGCCTTTTAACTTCTTTTTATAAGGGGACGCCTATACGAGCGATATAGTAAGAAAAGACTTTAGGCGTCGTCCCTAAGCCAACTTTAGGGGTCCCTAATTTTCTTGGGGACGCCTAAAGTAAGACTTTAGGCGTCTCCAAGGCAATTAGAGATGCCTAAAGTTCCACCTTTAGGCCAACTTTACAAAGGAGGTAAAAGATGACAAATTGGTGGCTACCCTTTCACAACCTACTTCGGTCTACTAACTTTGTCCTATACATTTCAACAAAGCCACCCCATTTTTAATAGCTGAATAATAATATCTAAGAACCATCATTTATGAGGGTATTTCTATATACCTTGCCCTTTTGTTTTGAAACCAAACTTCTACTTGGCGAGGGCAAAGATTTATTTGTTTAGCCAGAACCATTTTTTGCTTCCGCAGATAAAATAATCAATAAAATCCAGTAAGCATTCATACAAAACCTTTTGGTACATATAGGACATTTGTTTAAAAAAATAAAAGATTTGCAAGATTTACAGGATTAAGAGTAGAATGTTCTTTGAAGCTCTCTTCAAGAAAAGATTATTGTTCCTTGGAGAGTATGAGTTTCTTATGGGTCAACCCATTCTCGTCATCATCACTGGCCTTGGAATTAGTTCTCCCACCATCACCGTCAAGCTCTCTCCGGTGAGAAACGTTGAGATCCCACTGTCATCCCCAATATTAAGCTTTCTTAGAAAAACTATACAAAATATTCTCATATTCAATTAAAAATCAAAACTGAAAAAGAACATGAAAATAAAGAAGAAGAGAAATAAGTATTTACAAGAATCAGAGAGCCAAGGAATCTGAAGATAAGAAGGTGGGTGGGGTGAGGAATGGACGTGAAAGAGACAAGTCAAGTCAAGTCCGAAATGGGTATGACACAAGAATGGCTTAATTTTCTGGAGGCTCAATGTAAAAGGTAAAGGGAAAAGCTAAATAGTAGTCGCTAGAGGGATAGGTATTATTGTAGAAGGAAGGAACGTGGTCATAGAGATAAACAAAGAGTGATTAATTCATTGGCTTGCCTCACGTACTTCAATGATGCCCTTTTCCTTGAAAATGTTATACTTTAGAAGTCCCCAATTATTTTTGGGACACCTAAAGTTAGGCATTTCTAACTTTGGGAAAAATTTTAATCGCCTTTAGGCTTCCTTATTCAATATAGGGACATCTAAAGTGTCTCCCACATTTCATTTCAGTGTGAAAAATGAGTCATTTGGCGCCCAAAGTTAAGGTTTAGGCGTCCCAATTAATTTTTGGGACATGTAAAGATCCTTTAGGCATCCTAAATTTTAATTGGGACGCTTAAAGTATCCCAATATAATATTTCAAAATTATGATTTATAATTACAAAAATGTCACTCCGTCCATTTTTTACTTTCTTTTTTTAAAAAAGGGACATCTTTTAGGATAGTAATATCTATTTTATGTAATAGTGGATATGACTTTGTGCCTTTTCACCATTAGATTTCATTAACGGCTAGGATCAAGGAAATAGAGGGAAATAGACCGAAAAAGAAGTGGAGAGGCTCCTTACCCAATTCGGGTTCTTACATATAGAATTAAAAAAAAAAAAAGGAATTTTCTCGTTCATTCTATGACGTGTAAAGAATTAATGTTATCAAAATAAATCAAAGGTAAGTAATATATAATTAAAAGAAAGCACGTGTGCATGAGTCTATTCCGGCAAAAACAAAAGCATGAGTCTATCGAAAATTAATTAGAAATGATATCTTCGTCTTATCAACGCAGAATCAAGGTGACAATAATTCTAGTTCATTTTATTTTCAGGAAAAAAATCAATAAAAATGCTAAACTTATTGGAAGAAAGAGCACGGAAGAGGCATGGAAATCATTAATAATCGAGGCATTAAACAAAATATTCCATCCGCTCCTAAATGTTAGATGTTAAATGAGTTTGTTTTGTCCTTAATTATAAAATATTAATTGATTTTGTCTCTAAAATTTATAATTCTTTTTCAAAATAACTCTCACTATTAATTAATTGCAAATTATTAAAATGGGTTTAGGTATTAATCTTAGAAGAATCAGCTTCGGCCACTTGATCATAATGTCTTGATTCTTGAGTTTGAGTTTGGGTGATTGTGGAAAATGCCTCTTGAAGAGCTGCCTTAATTTGGCTGACAATCCTTAAATTTAATCCAATCAAATAGTCATAAAAAAAAAAGAGTACCTTTGAAAAATCAATATGAAAAGTACATATTTTCTTCTTCTTTTTTTATTTGATTTGTCACAATTAAACTACTGATGAACATAAGGGCAGACACTTGTGCCTCTTAAAGGAAGGAATTCACGATATAGAATGTCCGTGGATTTCAGCCATGAGAAAGAGATAAGATTCATATATATAAACAAATTATAATTATATCATTATAAATCTAAAAAAAAAAATAGAGAGAAAGTGATGGAATTGATGACTGGCCAATCATGGAAAAGTTGTTGTACCGATGTATAATATAAGTTATTTAGAAAATAACTAATATATATTTGTCAATTTTACTTATGTAGGTAATGCTTAAATATGAATTTTTGTATGTTCTCTCTTATTTAAAACCTAATTTAATATGGGTAAAGTTAGGAAACATCTTTAATTTAAGATATATTTAATAAGTTAACTATCAGTTCTTCTTAGTTCTGATGAATTAATTAAAGTGACTTATATTATGAATGAGAGTGAGTAGTAATTAAACTTTACAAATGCTCTTTTATAAAAAAAGCTTAATTGAAATTTCATAAAATTATAATTTTAAAATTGAGTAATATTAAAATATAAATATTTTTTATTCTTGGTTAATCAATATTAAAAAAATGTTTGAATCATCAAATTATTTTTCATTTTGGATACTTTTATTAAATATGTGAATAATTTTTTATAATAATCATAAAATTAATTAAAAAATATTTTAATGAATTTCTAAAAACTTAACGCATGAGAAACGCCCGGCCAAGTTTATTCTAATTCAAAATTTGAAATTCGACTAGTTTGTATCAATTAGTTGTATTGTTTTTAATATTTTCTCGATCAGAACAATGTCATGTTAGTACTTTGCCAAAAAAATAGTTTTAAAAAAAACTATGTTAGTACAATATATATATATATATATATATATATATATATATATATAATATTAAAGTAATCATAAATATTTAACATTTGATTAATTGTTTCTTTTTAATTTGTTGATCTCGAAGAAATCTGTTTGAACTTTGAACAACATAATTTTTGTAATGGAAAAAGCAAGAATTGCTTTTTTTTTTGTAATTTTCGATGGGCTTTTTTCTTTTTAATATTAATTAGACACTTTGTCCAAAGATAAGCACCACTATGAATTTAATACTTTATGATATGATTTGTTTTATTTTATAAGGTAAAGCATTGCTGGTAATATATATATATATATATATATATATATATATATATATATATATATATATATATATATAAATGACTAAAAATACACCTTTAATTTAAAATTTAAAGGTATATACCTTTAAATTTTAAATTAAAGGTGTATTTTTAGTCATTTTAAGTTAACACCGTTAATTTCACTAAAGGAAAATAATGAGTTAGCATATTTAAAATGTTGATATATTCAAAATTTAATTTTTTTTAATATAATTACTTTTATATTTTAATTTTAAAATCAATCTTTTAAAAAAATATGTCAGCATTTTCTGTTAGTGAACTTTACGGTGTTAACTTAAAAAAACTAAAAACAAACTTTTTAAAATTAAAGGAATAAAGTGGAACTCCATTTAAATTTAAAGGACTAAAAGTATGCTTTAACAAATATTAATTTATTACACATGAAAATTTCCTCTATGTTTTATAGTTGATCTCAAACTTAGATAAAGAGGATTGTGTTAGGTTCAATCCAACATAAAACTCTGTGAAATCACATATGGATATGGACAAGGCGTTTTGTGCTAATGATAAGTAGTTGCGCAATCATAATCAAAAGTTTTTGGACTAATAAGTAGAGATCAGAAGTTTTGGAGGTGTGTAGTGAGAATGTATAGGAGAAAGTGAAACATATATAAGAGAGGTTTTTTGAAAGTCATACATATGTGCAATAATATTGAGCATTGGGAAAGATATCGAAGAATATGGAAGACTTACTTTGGTAAGCTTTTTTTTCAACGTAACGATGAAGAAGCAGTAGATACGACTTGTAACTTAGATGATTTGATAACTAAAAAATATGAACAAAATTTGGCATTTTATTGTATAAAAAGGATCCGTGTTGGTGAAATAAAAACAAAAGCTCTTAAAAAAATGGGGGAAAAAAAATAAATCTATTGGACTTGACGGTATTCCATTAAAGTTTGAAAATATTTAGCTGAAGATGGTTAAGTATGGTCTTTGAAAATGCTAATGAATGGATGGAGGAGAATAATAATTCCTTTTACAAGAATAAATCACTATATAGTTTCTATTTACATAAATAAAGGGCACATTATATTTAAAGACTTTAAAAATAAGTGAGATATATGAGGAGATGCCCATGGGTTTCATAACTTTTTGAAGCACCCCGCGTCTAGTGCCTTTAGCTAAGACAATATGTACTGAATATAGGGTTAATGTATAAATTTATCTCAGAAGTTTCCATACATAAGCACTGGAGATGGGTATCCGAAAGTTTTTTAAGAAGTAATATCGTCTGGGAAATTATCAGAACATACCAATTGTAAACAATAACAATTAGAGAAACATAATAAAGAAGATGAAAAATCTTGTATTAACTATATAAGAACAGCATACTCATACAAACTATAACTTACTTGAGTTATCTCTAATCTACCCTCACTTTAGGGAGATAACCAACCCCACTTAGAGACCAAGAGGGACTTCTCTCTCTAAAGAAATATTCAAGTTAACCTCTCTCTAAACATAATAAAGATCTAACTATCCTACACATTAAATCACACTAACCAAAACCCTTTATATCGAATAAGGCTGTAACACCTTACTTATGTACCGTACAAAATAGTTCAAATATGTGACCTGATGCTAGACTGGAGACTAGAAATAGCTTTTAATCCATTTGGGATCCCGACTTCACTACAGGATACGATCCTATAGTTAAGTGGGTTTTCAAAAAGTTTTTCAAAACATTTGAGCTGTGTCTCATTTTTTTTAAATCCATTTAATTCAATCAGATCTGTTCCCATTTGTCAATATCAGAGTACTTAATGAAGTTCTCAGCAGATATTTAGATTAAGTTTACTACTAAAGGGTCCACCTGGTACAGTCACCCTGTTCTAGTTAATATACATTAGTTACATACAACATTCCAAGTCTACAGTGGGTATACTTCTACCACCATAAGTAATAGTTTTACAAAATACCATTTAACATTATATACAGATCCAAAAGTTAGATAACCAACAGAAAATAAACTCTAAGTCTTCATTTCTACCCGTCTGTGGCTACCTTCTTCCCGTGAGAACTACTTGCCCGTGCTGCAGGTTAGTTTTTGGAAAAGAGTGAGATTCAAAAGAATCTCAGTAGTAACAAATACACTCATATAAAATGCATACAAAGAAACATGTCATATCAACCATCACATACGAAACAATTCAATATTTATTCAACATTCAGAGATATGTTTATGCATCAACCAATTCTATTCAAGGACTTACCGTCCCTTTCTACAGCGCTAAGTATTCTATTGGGCCAAAGCCCTTCTCATCTGAATGCTTAAAGGGCAATTCTGCCCAATTCATGTTCACAGTTCAAGTATGTAACATGGCAATAATATACATGAAACAAGATACATAAAATATGAGAGTGAAGTTACTACCTTAACTTTTCCAATGTTCCAAGGTGTGTTACCAGTTCCTTAGTCGTCCCGGGCAGATATCGAATCCTATATGTGGGAATTCATGAATGGACGGGTTATTACTTAGCCCAATACTTTTGTAAATTATTCTCTTATGTTGGTTATCATTAGGGTTATTATGATCATTTTAACAAGTCAACCAATGAGTTAAAAATTGTCAAATTATCACAAGGGACTAATTTCTACCCTTGGTGTATAAAGAAATTACAATATGCCATTACATTTTGAAATTTTCGCATAAGCACAAATGTTGGCAGATTTGGTCCACTAACTTTAAAAATTCATATCTCTTAGCTAAAATGTCCAATTGCAATGGTTCTAAAGCCTATGTGACCCTTATTGAGTCTAGTTTCAGGGAAAAATACTTCACTTAGCCAATTGGACGCACAAAAATCCATAATTTTCAGTTATTGGATACTGTTCCAGAACTTCCAGTTTTACGTGACCAAACTTCAAAAATATAGAACTCCCAGCATACACATCCAATTAACTATTATGACCTATCAAATTAAAGGTCTATGTCTCTATTTTTATACTGGAAAGTTTCAGAATTTTTGGACGAGATATACCCCTTGAATTATCACATAAAACATCTACTGTTACACTGGGCAGATTACACAACATGTTCATACACACTTCCTAAATTTCCAAATTGATATAGGAACATCCAAAAATTATGAACACTTGTGTTTCTACACAATTTTTATTTCTAAATTCATTGACAACATCAAAATTGCCAAAAAATCATTCCTTCTCTTTGTTCAAACTTGACCGAAATATACCATAGAAAGAATCAAAGTGATTTTGCAACTCTTAGTTATAAAATTTATGCTTACCTTGTCTTGTTCTTTGGCCTTGCTCTCAACCGTCTTTTCCTTTCTCTTTTCTCTTTTTTTTTTCTGTTTTTCTTTCCTTACTTTCCGAAAATGAAATGGCTAGAAGTGAATGAGTGATTGCATTATATTGATACATATGCATCGTGTGACAAAGCTGATTCAATTTTTTTTTTTTTTACCTACCTTTCTTTCCTTCTTTTCCTCCATGTTTTAAGGTTCCTTTCCTTCTTTTCCTCCATGTTTCAAGGTTCCTTTGTGAACACTTGTCTCCTATAATATATATCATAGCCACAACTTTTGACTTAGGGAAAATAAATAAAGTATTATAAATTGAATAGATATGTGATATGGCAAAAGAAATATTTTTTTTACTTAATTTCAGTATATTACAATTCTCCCCTCCTAAAAATAAATTTCGTCCTCGAAATTTGTTACATATATAGAGACATAAATTCTGGATAACGTTTCTTCATATCTTCTTCGACTTCCCAAGTTGCCTCTTTTGGTGACAATCCCTTCCAGACCACCTTTACAAATGGTATGCTTCGATATCTGAGCCGTTTTTCTTGTCGATCGATGATTCGTTCCGGCTCAACCTTATAGGTAGAATTTTCTTGTACCTCAATATTCTCATATTCGATCACATGCTCAGGGTCTGGTTGGTACTTCTTTAATTGTGAGACATGAAAGACATTGTGAAGTCTACTTAGGTTTGGGGGTAAGGCTATTTGATATGCCACTGGCCCAATTCTCGTAAGAATCTCAAATGGACCAATATATCGAGGGCTCAACTTCTTTCTTTTTATTGCTCTGCCAATACCAGTAACAGGAGATACCTTCAAAAATACATTATCCCCAACTTTGAATTCCAGAGATCGTCTCCTCTTATCAGCATAGCTTTTCTGTCTACTTTGTGCTGCTAGAAGCCTCTTTTTTATAATCTTGATCTGTTCTGTGGTTTGATCAACAAGATCTGGCCCATATAACTTTCTCTCAGACAGTTCTGTCCAGCAAAGAGGTGACTGACACTTCCTTCCATACAATGCTTCATAAGGAGCCATTTAGATGCTCGCATGATAGCTATAATTATAAGCAAATTCAGCAAGTGGAAGGAAATAATCCCAATTTCCCTTGAAGTCTAATACACACGCTCTTAACATATCTTCCAGCGTCTGTATAGTTCTTTCTGACTGTCCATCAGTCTGAGGATGATAAGCCGTACTGAATCTTAACTTCGTGCCCAGAGCTTCATGTAGAGCTTGCCAGAACCTAGATGTAAATCGAGGATCTCTATCAGAGATAATGCTCTTCGGTGTACCATGGAGTTTAATTATCTCCCTTATGTAAATTTCTGCCAACTTCTCAGGAGAATAACTAGTATTGATAGGAATAAAATGTGCCGACTTGGTAAGACGATCAACAATTACCCAAATCGCATCATGGTTTCGGATTATGGGTAACCCTACTACCAAATCTATGGTAACGCTCTCCCACTTCCATTCAGGAATTTCTGGGCTTTGAAGGAGTCCTGGTGGTCGTGGATGTTCGATCTTCACTTTTTGGCAGGTAAGACATCGAGCCACATATTTGGTTACGTCACTCTTTAGTCCTGGCCACCAGTATTCAGACTTTAAATTTTGATACATTTTGACCACTCCTGGATGAAGTGTATATCTACTCTTATGTGCCTCATCCAGAATTCTTTGCCTCAGATCAGCTTGTGGAGGTACATATATTCGCTTCTTATACCGGACCAATCCGCTAGGCGAAAGATCGTGATTATAAGTTTTACCCCTTGTGATTAGATCCCGAATAGATGTGGCCTGTTCATCTTTCATTTGAGCTTCTTCAATTTCTGTTCTTAGATTGTTTTCCTCCTGGCTAACACTAAAGTTATCAATGAAGACTTCATTGGGCATATTCATATTCATGAATACTTGGTTTGACAAGTTCAGATCTCGAAATTCTTCTAGCAATTTCTATTCTTGTACCATCATATATGCCACCTGTATCGCTTTTCTACTTAGAGCATCTGCAACAACATTTGCTTTCCCTGGATGATATTTAATCTCCAAGTTGTAATCTTTCAGTAACTCCATCCATCTACGTTGTCTCATATTTAATTCTTTCTGCTCATGAAGATACTTGAGACTCTTGTGATCACAGTACAATTCTACAGTGGTACCATATAGGTAATGCCGCCATATCTTCAAAGCAAACACGATTGCTGCCAGTTCCAAATCATGAGTGGGGTAATTCAATTCATGAGGCTTTAGCTGTCGAGAGGCGTACGCCACTACTCTGCCCTGTTGCATCAGGACACATCCCAGTCCCTGTTTACTAGCATCGCTATACACCACGTAGGTTTCACTGGGATCTGGGATAATCAATACTGGTGCAGATGTTAGCCTCTCCCTCAGCTGCATGAAGCCCTTCTCACATTTCTTATCCCACACAAATGATTGGTTCTTTCTCGTGAGCTTTGTCAATAGTAAGGCAATTCGGGAAAAATTCGGTATAAACCTGCGATAGTAACCGGCAAGACCTAGAAAACTGCGTATTTCTGCTACAGTTGCTGGCCTCTTCCAGTTCAATACTGCTTCCACTTTACTAGGATCTACAGAAACTCCTTCTTGTGAAATAACATGGCCCAGAAATTTGACCTCTGTAAGCCAAAACTCACATTTACTCAGCTTGGCGTAGAGTTGCTTTTCTCTCAGAATATTCAATACTACTCTCAGATGATTCTCATGCTCTTCTCTACTCTTTGAATATATCAGGATGTCGTCGATGAAGACTACAACGAACTGATCTAGGTATTGCCGAAAAATCCTATTCATGTAATCCATAAACACGGCAGGTGCATTGGTTAAACCAAATGGCATCACCAAGAATTCATAGTGCCCATATCTGGTTCTAAAGGCTGTTTTTGAAATATCCTCTGCTTTGACTCGCAGCTGATGATAGCCTGATCTCAGATCAATTTTGGAGAATATACTAGAACCATACAACTGATCAAGTAGATCATCAATCCTGGGGAGTGGATATTTGTTCTTGACGGTCACCTTATTCAGCTCTCGGTAATCGATACATAACCGTAGGCTTCCGTCCTTCTTCTTAACAAATAATACTGGAGCTCCCCATGGTGAAACACTGGGTCGTATAAACCCTTTTTCTAGTAGTTCTTCTATTTGCTTCTTTAATTCCGTCATTTTATTTGGTGCCATTCGGTAAGGTGCTTTGGAAATAGATCCAGCTCCTGGCACAACTTCAATAGCAAATTCAACTTCCCGCTCTGGAGGAAGTCCACTAATGTCTTCTGGAAACACCTCAGGAAATTCATTTACTACCGGTATGTTCTCAAGTGTTATTTCCACTTCTGTTTGCACAGAGAAAAATACCATATATCCTTGGCATCCCCTTTCCAGACATTTCTCAGCTTCAGCTGCTGAGAGGAAATTCAAGTTCACACTTGCATTGTCATTCTTCTGCGGATCAGGATATATAAGCCTCCTATTACCGCAGTCCAACAACACATTATTTGCCGTAAGCCAATTCAAACCCAAAATGACTTTGAGATTATGAAGTGGCAGGCAAATCAAATCTACCATAGACTCATGTCCCATAACATTTACAATACAATTCAAACATGCGTCAGTAGTAACTGTCTTCCCACCAACGGGCGTTGAGACAATCAAATCATACGGTAGTTTATGAGTACTCAGTCTTAAGCGTCTAGCACAATCACATGCAATAAAAGAATGACTAGCACCTGAGTCAAACAATGCTTGCAATGTATTACCATAGAGGAGGATAGTACCTTGGATCATTTCTGGGGACTTCCGTGCCTCCTCATGGGTCATAGCAAAAATTCTACCTTGATTTCGGGGTCTGGGCTCAGCTGTTCGTTGTAGACAATCTTTGATAAAGTGTCCCAGCTTCTTACAAGCATGACAAATTAATTGCCCATCACAAGACCTACCAGGGTGTGTCTTACCGCATCGAGAACAGGGTCGCGGTGTTTGGGGGCTTTGGTAGCCTTTCTTCTCCGATTTGGAAGATTTCTTATTGTCTTCTCGGGGCTTGAACTCTTGCCATTTTCTCTTCTGAGAAGAGTTCCCTCGACTTGAATCACTGCTGCTATTAGCATTCTTCATCGCATGCAAGTCTTTCAGATTATTCTCAGTGATCCGACATTCCTCTACCGCCCGGTTGAACTCATCGAACTGTCGTGAGACCAACCTGTCCTTGATCTCATACTTCAATCCCCTTATCAGCATGTCAGAACTCCATCGCTCACTATCTCGGTTGCTTGCGTAGGAAGAATATCGAGATAGACGAATGAATCGAGCCAAGTAGTCATCAAAGGTCTCTTCACTACCCTGTTGAATTGCCAAGAACTCTGATTCCTTAGCAATCCTGACCGACCTTGGGAAATACTTATCATTAAATTTTTCTTGGAACACTTCCCAAGTGACAGGAATGTTCCGAGCCTGTAAAATCATTTCTGTGTTCTTCCACCATCTATCTGCATCCCCCTGCAACATGTATATTGCCATTGGTGCCTTTTTCTCAGTGGGGCACTCCAATACTCGAAAGATCTTTTCCAACCTCAACATCCAATTCTCAGCATCTTCTGGGTCAAACCTTCCCTCAAATACCGAAAACTGGTGTTTGTTGAGTTCAGTAATCCAGTACTGCAATGTCTCTCTGGCAGGTAGTATCTGGTTATTCTGAGGTACATGAGACTGGGTTACGTGAGGCTCAGGCTGGGGCAGTTCCTTCTCTGATTCACTATCTTCAGTTTCAGAATGCACCCTGTCTTCATTTTGTTTGGCCTTTACCTCTTGAAGCTCTTCTCAAAGTTCTAGTATCATAGCCCGTTGTTCTGTCAACATGCCTAATACTTGTTGCATAGGATCAGGTGGGTTCTGGGGCACTTCTAACTCTATTGCAACCTCTGGGGTTACTGGTCTATTTCTCGGGCGAACCATGATTTCTTTTCACTATCACAGAGAAACGATTGTACTATATTAATGTCGTATTACTATGTATGTACATATATATATCGAACAGTTATATACATAACAATAGTGGCTTTACATTTACATCCATAACTCAGGATTGGAGGTAAAATCATAAATCAACTTAATCTCTAGAGCTCTAAAGCTAGTCATGGAGCTGTTATCATGTAGTACCTCTCCTACCTCTAGATAATTATCTAAGAGTCAGTATACCTACTTAACAATAATTCTAACTTAAAGCCAGAAACTTCTGCTTTGATACCAAAAATGTAACACCTTACTTATGTACCGTACAAAATAGTTCAAATATGTGACCTGATGCTAGACTGGAGACTAGAAATAGCTTTTAATCCATTTGGGATCCCGACTTCACTACAGGATACGATCCTATAGTTAAGTGGGTTTTCAAAAAGTTTTTCAAAACATTTGAGCTGTGTCTCATTTTTTTTAAATCCATTTAATTCAATCAGATCTGTTCCCATTTGTCAATATCAGAGTACTTAATGAAGTTCTCAGCAGATATTTAGATTAAGTTTACTACTAAAGGGTCCACCTGGTACAGTCACCCTGTTCTAGTTAATATACATTGGTTACATACAACATTCCAAGTCTACAGTGGGTATACTTCTACCACCATAAGTAATAGTTTTACAAAATACCATTTAACATTATATACAGATCCAAAAGTTAGATAACCAACAGAAAATAAACTCTAAGTCTTCATTTCTACCCGTCTGTGGCTACCTTCTTCCCGTGAGAACTACTTGCCCGTGCTGCAGGTTAGTTTTTGGAAAAGAGTGAGATTCAAAAGAATCTCAGTAGTAACAAATACACTCATATAAAATGCATACAAAGAAACATGTCATATCAACCATCACATACGAAACAATTCAATATTTATTCAACATTCAGAGATATGTTTATGCATCAACCAATTCTATTCAAGGACTTACCGTCCCTTTCTACAGCGCTAAGTATTCTATTGGGCCAAAGCCCTTCTCATCTGAATGCTTAAAGGGCAATTCTGCCCAATTCATGTTCACAGTTCAAGTATGTAACATGGCAATAATATACATGAAACAAGATACATAAAATATGAGAGTGAAGTTACTACCTTAACTTTTCCAATGTTCCAAGGTGTGTTACCAGTTCCTTAGTCGTCCCGGGCAGATATCGAATCCTATATGTGGGAATTCATGAATGGACGGGTTATTACTTAGCCCAATACTTTTGTAAATTATTCTCTTATGTTGGTTATCATTAGGGTTATTATGATCATTTTAACAAGTCAACCAATGAGTTAAAAATTGTCAAATTATCACAAGGGACTAATTTCTACCCTTGGTGTATAAAGAAATTACAATATGCCATTACATTTTGAAATTTTCGCATAAGCACAAATGTTGGCAGATTTGGTCCACTAACTTTAAAAATTCATATCTCTTAGCTAAAATGTCCAATTGCAATGGTTCCAAAGCCTATGTGACCCTTATTGAGTCTAGTTTCAGGGAAAAATACTTCACTTAGTCAATTGGACGCACAAAAATCCATAATTTTCAGTTATTGGATACTGTTCCAGAACTTCCAGTTTTACGTGACCAAACTTCAAAAATATAGAACTCCCAGCATACACATCCAATTAACTATTATGACCTATAAAATTAAAGGTCTATGTCTCTACTTTTATACTGGAAAGTTTCAGAATTTTTGGACGAGATATACCCCTTGAATTATCACATAAAACATCTACTGTTACACTGGGCAGATTACACAACATGTTCATACACACTTCCTAAATTTCCAAATTGATATAGGAACATCCAAAAATTATGAACACTTGTGTTTCTACACAATTTTTATTTCTAAATTCATTGACAACATAAAAATTGCCAAAAAATCATTCCTTCTCTTTGTTCAAACTTGACCGAAATATACCATAGAAAGAATCAAAGTGATTTTGCAACTCTTAGTTATAAAATTTATGCTTACCTTGTCTTGTTCTTTGGCCTTGCTCTCAACCGTCTTTTCCTTTCTCTTTTCTCTTTTTTTTCTGTTTTTCTTTCCTTACTTTCCGAAAATGAAATGGCTAGAAGTGAAGGAGTGATTGCATTATATTGATACATATGCATCGTGTGACAAAGCTGATTCAATTTTTTTTTTTTTTACCTACCTTCCTTTCCTTCTTTTCCTCCATGTTTTAAGGTTCCTTTCCTTCTTTTCCTCCATGTTTCAAGGTTCCTTTGTGAACACTTGTCTCCTATAATATATATCATAGCCACAACTTTTGACTTAGGGAAAATAAATAAAGTATTATAAATTGAATAGATATGTGATATGGCAAAAGAAATATTTTTTTTTTACTTAATTTCAGTATATTACAAAGGCCCTGTCTAACTTAACACTAATGTCCTCCCACCATTATTCAAGGTTAGATTTGACAATTTGTTTGACTGATATGATACTCTACACAACATCCCATGTGTCAGGCATTCTCATCATCCAAAATTTATGCCTTCTTACAGCCACGTCGTCTTCCCTTTTTCTGAAATCTAAAAACCATGGGACTCATTAGATCGTTCGACAGGGCTGGAGAAGTAATCTACAATCAAACAAAGCTACAAAATTCAAATCAACAATATCACAATAGAAGTTGGGAGAGAAAGAATATATATATTGTCCAGATCTCCTTATCTTCATAATAGTTCAAAGCATATCTGTTTTCCATCATGATGTAGTCGGCCATGGAGGATTCCGGGGTAGAGAACGAAGAGAGGGATACAACAAGTGTTTGAGAAAATTACCAAGAGAGATTCGATCACTAGTAGTAGGTCCTCCATGAGAGTGCTGCCATAGTTGTTGAGCTCGTGATGAGGCCACCTTTGAAGAAGAATCAGAAGATCAGGAAGAAGAAAAAGACGGCAACGACGACGAAGCTCATGGCTAGGAAGAGAGGGGAAGGAACTGATCCGGATGATGAGGTGTCTTTAGATATGATGAGGTGGATATGCTAAGTGTGCAATATAAGTCAAACAAACGGTCAAATTTTACATGGAATAATGGTAAAGCAACATTGTTATATTTTTGTAACTCTCTGAAAAATATGGTTCCTCGAAAAACTTCTAAATACTTATTGTTTATGTATGGATTCAAGGTAAATTTACACCTTAAAACACTAATCTAATAATATTTACAAACATTATTTTCACTTGTTTCAAAATGAAATCATAAATTTATTTATAAATTAAACATATCAAAATCATTCACAAAGAATATACTTTTTCCTTCCACTTCATACCCATGCAAGGAAGAAAGATATGGATAATATTTTCTTCGGTCCTACATATAACCATATTTGATCATAAAGTAAATGTAATTTTTCTCCTAAATCGCTTTCCTTATTAATTGTATATATTGAAATATTTTTTTATTAAGAGAGAATTTTTCAACGCAAATGATTAAAAATAATATATTAGAGGAAACTAACGTATTTATTTTTTTTATAAATAACTAAGTTAACTAATTTTCATATTTTTTGTAAATTAATTGTTTAACTCCTAGTTTAGGACGAGAGAGTCATTTATATCACAAATTTATTCATCTATAGTACATTGAGTTAGAAAATAAAATTGCATGTGTTTCCTTTAAGCAAAAAAGCTTGAGCTCATACGACACAACATTATAAATTGAAGCAATTTTATTAATACTTTCAAGAAAGACTAATTAAGCGCCCTACTATTTGGTACAATCTGTTGGCTTGAAAGATAGCACATGTGTTTCTAAATCAAACCCAATCTTGCACAAAATTACTATAAATTCCAATATCATCATTACTAGCATTAGTCATGGCGAAACAAAAAAACTCCATCTTTTGGAGAGATAAAGATATGAATTGGGCTCAACAACACATTTGCGCCGCCATCAAAATGGGCCGTTAATTTCAGCCCATTAAGATTAGTCTTTGTCTTGTAACAAAGTTAGTTCCCAAATTCTGGATCATCCTCAATAGGTTTCATTGAGACCACTTGCTTCTTGACTTCTGAAACCAATCTGTCATAAAAATCTTGAGGTAATATAGTTGGAGGTGTGCCTGAATCAACTAACATGTTACCTTTTGAAATTTTACCATTAAAGGGAATGAATTTACCCTCCACACTAATCCCATTTAGTGTAACAAGGTAAGGTGTTTTGTCTTGTTTTGGCACAAAAGGTGTTGAAATAACATCATTTCCTGAAACTTGACTTCCATCACTAAAACTCATTTTGCTTGAGATCAGATTCTTGTGTTAGTGTGAAATGGAACCAAACATTGGGAAAATGCTTTCTTGATTCCAAATGAAGAGGCCATTTGAGAAATAAGGGACAATGGTCCTCCACCTAGTCTTATAATGTCCATCTCATGATCATTGAACGTTCCTGTATCATGATGCCCACAGCCAAAAACAATGTTTTTTTAAGGACACCTGATCTTTTCCTGTGCTTGACTTCAAAATGTGATAGATATAGATTAGTTAGATGGGTAACTTATAACAGTTTCTGTTAGTATATTTGTTAGTTCTGTTACACATGTATTCATTTCATTGCCTTGTATATAAATACAATTATTTGGGTTCAATAATATTCTATCATTTCTACCCAACTTCAGTAACATGGTATCAGAGCCTGGTTAACTTTTTTTTACCTCCCTGCCCTTTTTTGTTTCTCTCCGTCTCTCTCTTCTCTGTTGTCTTTTCTCTCCTTGGATTCTCCGTCCTTCTCTTCCATGGATTCAGTCACGGCTTTGGATCAATCTAGCCCCTTCTACATCCATCTGAGTGAGAATCATGCCTTGGTCTTGGTCGCACCACCTCTCGATGGTTCTAATTACCACAGCTGGGCTCGGGCGATGCGCATGGCGTTACTCTCCAAGAACAAGCTCTGCTTCGTTGATGGATCTCTTCCACCGCCGCTGGTTTCTGATTCAGTTTTTCCGGTGTGGAACCGTTACAACAACTTGGTGCAAGGTTGGCTTCTTAAATCCCTTTCTCCTACTATTGCTAAAAGCATTTTATGGTTTGATTCTGCCGCTGCAATCTGGTCCGATCTGAAATCTCGTTACTCTTAATCCGATCTTTTTCGTATCGCTGAGCTTCAGGAAGACATTTATTCCTTGAAGCAAGGTAGTTTAAGTGTCAGTGAATTTTATACTCAGTTGAAGATTCTTTGGGATGAATTGGCCAACATTCGGCCTCTTAAAGCTTGTGTCTGTGGATCCACCGAGATTGCTCTCACTCACCGTGATGAAGATCAGATTATTCGTTTTCTTCGCGGTCTCAATGAACAATATGCTTCGATTAAGTCTCAGATCCTCTTGCTTGATCCTCTTCCGTCGCTTAACAAAGTCTTCTCACTTGTTGTTCAACAAGAGCGAGAGTTGCGTTCTTCGGTTGATTCCTCCACTATCCTCATGACTAAATCCGCAAGGCCACCATCTTCCAAATCATACTCTTCCTCTGCCATGAAGTTGTATACCTATTGTGGCAAACCAAGACATACAGAGGATACTTGCTACCGTAAACACGATTTTCCACCTGGATTCAAGTTTCGCAATCCCTCTTCCTCGGTCCACAATGTTACTTCTCAATCTTCTTGTGCTCTGGATTCTTCTTCTGTGAAATCTGTATCTCCTTCTCCGGTTTCTGCAACAGCCTCCTTGCTTCCTTCCCTCTCACCAGAACAATATCAACGTCTTCTGGCCCTGTTACAGTCCCCAGCTACTTCATCCGTCAATCATCTTTCTACCACCACCTCTCTTCCGTCTCCAGGTATATGCAACAACATTTCTTCTACACATTTTGACACCTGGATCATTGATTCAGGTGCCACTGATCATGTTTGTTGCTCTTTAGACTTATTCACTTCTTACTCTTCCATAGCTCCTCTTGGTGTTCGTTTACCTACAGGTGCTCATACCACTGCCATATACTTTGGTTCTGTTCAAATATCCTCTTCTTTGACCTTACATAATGTCCTTTTCCTTCCTGATTTTTCTTATAATATCATTTCTGTTTCTAAACTTACCAATTCGCTTAATTGTATGCTGACTTTCTCTGCTACTTCTTGTCAGATACACTCGTCCCCGCCTTCAGTGATGATTGGTGCAGTTAGCTATTTTGACGGGCTCTATGTTCTTCATTTAGATAAGTCTCCCTCTTCCAATCTCTCTCAAGTGCATTCGGCTACTTCTGCTCCAGTTTCCAAATTTACTCTCTGGCATCTCAGATTAGGCCATGTTTCTAATTCTACTCTTGCTGTTTTGAATAAAATCACTACAGACATTACCTGTACTCCTTTATCTTTACCTTGTGATACTTGTCATTTTGCAAGACAGAGGCATCTTTCATTTCCATTAAGCACAAGTTCTTGTAATACAATGTTTGCTCTAATACATACTGATATTTGGGGACCTTTTTTCCATCCCCTCTGTTTAAGGATATCGTTATTTTTTTACTATTATTGATGACTATTCTCGTTTCACCTGGATTTTTTTAATGAA
The DNA here is from genome assembly GCA_037074505.1 of Albizia julibrissin. Taxonomy (NCBI): domain Eukaryota; kingdom Viridiplantae; phylum Streptophyta; class Magnoliopsida; order Fabales; family Fabaceae; genus Albizia; species Albizia julibrissin. The sequence continues at coordinate 17,640,134 of CM073486.1, read as the reverse complement.
AGCTAAGTCTGAGGCCCGTGGTCACCTTAAAACATTTTTAGCTTTTGTGGAAAATCAATTTTCTACACCTATTAAAGTCATTCGCTTTGACAATGGTGCTGAGTTTTCTATGCCTTCTTTTTTTGCTTCTAAAGGAATTTTGCATCAAACTTCTTGTGTGGCCACTCCACAACAAAATGGTTTAGTTGAACGTAAACACCAACATATTCTTAATGTTGCACGTGCTTTGTTGTTCCACTCTCGTCTTCCTCTTTGTTATTGGTCTTTTGTAGTTCAGCATGCTGTGTACATAATCAATCGTTTACCCACTCCCATTTTAGATAATTCCACTCCATTTGAGCGATTATTTCACACAGTCCCATTGTATTCTGATTTTAAGGTTTTTGGCTGCCTATGTTATGCTACTAATATGGCCTCTCATAGGTCTAAATTTGATTTTCGTGCCACTAAATGTGTTTTTTGGGATATCCCATGGGTTCTAAGGCTTATATTTTGTTAAATCTTTCCAACAATCAAATTTTTCTTTCAAGAGACGTTGTTTTTCATGAACTTGTGTTCCCATTCCATTCTTCTTCTTCATCAACCTTATCCCCTTCTTTCACTAGTCTTGACCCTACTATCCAAGATTTTCCCCAATTTTTGGATGACTCTTCTTCCCTCACGCCTCCTTTACCCTGCCCTGCCACTTCTGCTACTGTTTCTTCCCCTCTTCCCTCTTCCCCTAGACCTGATGCTTCTCTCTTACCTACTTCAGATATTTCTTCTTCTATTCCCTCGGCTCTTCCTTGTCCTCCTGCCCTTCCTCGTCGCTCCACTAGACCTCATAATCCTCCTTCTTATCTACATGATTACCATTGCGCCCTATCATCATCAGCTGTTTCATCATCATCACAAGGCACTCCTAGGTATCCTCTTTCTTCTGTTCTCTCTTATTCAGCCTTACATTCTGATTACAAAAATTTTGTTCTCTATGTTTCCTCTTCTTCTGACCCTACTACTTATAGCAAGGCTGTTAAGGATTCTGTTTGGAGGGATGCCATGGCTTCTGAGATTAAGGCTCTTGAACTCAATGAGACTTGGAAACTAACTACTTTACCAGCGGGTAAGAAACCAATTGGTTGTAAATGGGTGTTCAAAACCAAATATAAGGCTAATGGTGAGATAGAGAGACATAAAGCCCGTTTGGTTGCTAAAGGGTATACTCAAGTTGAGGGTATCGATTATCTTGACACTTTTTCCCCTGTAGCAAAAATGACTACCTTGAGACTTCTTCTTTCTATTGCAGCAGCTAAGAATTGGTATTTACATCAATTAGATGTTAATAATGCCTTCCTTCATGGTGACCTACATGAAGATGTCTATATGGAGTTACCTCAAGGCTTCACTCCTCCTCATCCTAATATGGTTTGTAAACTAAATAAATCTTTATATGGTCTCAAACAAGCTAGTAGACAATGGTACTCTAAGCTGTCTTCTGCTCTACTTTCCTATAGTTATGTCCAATATGCTTCTGACCATTCCTTGTTCTTGAAGGCTACTTCTACTTCTTTTACAGCCATATTGGTTTATGTTGATGATCTTGTCTTAGCTGGTAATGATTTAGCTGAAATACATACCATTAAACATAATCTGGATTCTGCTTTCACCATGAAGGATCTTGGGGAGTTAGGTTACTTTCTTGGCCTTGAATTAGCTCGCTGTAAATCTGGTATTTTTCTTTCTCAGCGGAAGTTTGCTCTTGAGTTACTTGAGGATGCAGGTTTTTTGGCTTGTAAGCCAGCATCTACTCCTATGGATCCTCATCTTAAGCTTTCAAAATTAAAAGGCACTCCTTGGCCTAACCCACAAGAATTCAGAAGGTTGATTGGTCGGCTGCAATACTTGACTACCACAAGGCCTGATATCAGCTTTGTCACACAGCAACTGAGTCAATTTATGGCTGCTCCCTTAGATGCTCATCTTCAGGCTGCATATAGGGTCTTGCGGTACATTAAATCTCATCCTGGTGCTGGTATATTTTTTTCTGTTCATTCAGACTTGAAACTTCATGCTTATAGTGATTCTGATTGGGCTGGGTGTGTTGATATTAGACGTTCTGTCACTGGTTATGCTATTTTTCTTGGTTCTTCCCTTATTTCTTGGAAAGCAAAGAAACAATCTATTGTTTCCCGTTCCTCTTCTGAAGCTGAATATAGGGCTCTTGGTTCAACTACTTGTGAGGTGCAATGGTTGCTTTATTTGCTTCATGATTTTGATATCTCTCACCTTGCTCCTGCATTTGTTTATTGTGACAACCAATCAGCTATTCATATTGCCTCTAATCCAACATTTCATGAGCGGACCAAACATATTGAGTTAGATTGTCATTTAGTTCGTGAGAAGGTTCAAGCCAAGATGATTCATCTCATGCCTGTTCGAACACAAGATCAGCTTGCAGATGTTTTTACCAAACCCCTTCATCCTACTCGGTTTCATGACATCATTTCCAAGCTTGGCATGCTTAATATACATGCTCCAGCTTGCGGGGGGTGATAGATATAGATTAGTTAGATGAGTAACTTATAACAGTTTCTGTTAGTATATTTGTTAGTTCTGTTACTCATGTATTCATTTCATTGCCTTGTATATAAATACAATTATTTGGGTTCAATAATATTCTATCATTTCTACCCAACTTCAGTAACAAAATGAGTGTTTCCTTTCACACACTAAACAACAGAGAAGAAAGATTACATTCATCATCTTGAAAGTACAAAGGTGCAATACACCAATGTGGGTTTATTTGTTTAGAATAATGCTTGGGCAAAAATGACTTTCATCCCAACTAACTTTTGTAAAGGTGAGGTGGGGCACAATAAATTGGTGTGAGATTTATTTTTGGATAGGATTTCATTAAAAAAAGTCAATTTAACAAAAGCTGGTCTCAGAATGTTCAAATGCGAAGAAAAATCAAGTCATAAAAAAAGTGGCCTATAGGAAAAAAGTCAGTTGACCCCAAAAATCATTTTTTTCATCGAACTAGCTTTTTATAAGTTTCAACTGACTTCTAATACTTTGTAAGGCTATCCCAAATAAACCCTAAATATATATAAACTTGGTGGAGAAGGACAAAAATGAATGAGATATTGACACATGCTACAATGAATAACAGAAAAAGTATTTAGTGTTGATGTCATTAATTCAGTTGAGATGATGATTTATTATTTGTGCTAATAATACCTGTGATAAAAACCCATGAGTCTCTGATGAATCAGCATAAGCGTAAGTATAATTACACACGTTTTGGACACACCCACGAGAGACCTGATCAAGCATGAGACACTGAGATGACGAACAGGAAACAGTTTTGTAAGTTGACGAGTGTTTAGGATTGAACAAAGGATTGATTTGTTTGTAGCAGCCATTGCAGGGAACACATTGTGTCCATATAAGGTCACTTCTTGTGTCTGCTATCCCAATTATGTCCCTTGGTGGTGCCCCTAAAGACACCTTCATGAGATATTGCCCTAGATACCCACTTACAGGTGCTTGAGCAATTTTTGATGGTGAAAATGGTGACGACGGCTTCGTCGAATGGCGACCTCGCCACGGAATCAGTTCAAGGCTAAAGCTGCCATTAATGGCTTCTACAGAAGAAGATGAAGATGGGAGAAGTAGCAACAGATGAAGGATGAGGATCTTCATTGTTAAGGGAATAGCCATTATAATGAGAGAATTTAATAATATGAAGGATTTTTTCCTTGGTTAGAGGCTCTGGAAGTTGTGTGGGCTTTAAAGATGATGTTGGCTAGGCTTTGTGGTCATTGTGCACGACTGTGTAAAAGAAGACATTGATGACCTAAGAAAGGATGTCTATTTAGGTTTTGATAATTACGTATTAACTAATTTGGGAAATGTGTTGTCTGCATTAATAATAATAATAATATACAAATTAAGAATAATAATCATTTTCCTATTTTTGTAGGAGAGGGGTGTCTGCATGGACCTCCCTCCCCATTTACTCTCCCTTTGATATCTCTATCATTAGAGGGAGGTCAATGAAGACACCCCTCCACCTTTTTTTTTTTTAATAAACATGTGGATGGGTGTTTTTATTAACCTCCCTCTCTATTTGATATCTCTATCATTAGATCGATTTTTAATAGTTGAGATTTAGTTATAAATATAAAAAATATTATTATAATTCTAAATATCAACAATTAAAAATCGATCTAATGATAGAAACATTAAACAAAGAGTAAATAGAGAGGGGGTCAATTGAGATGAATTTGGCTTCTCTCCTTTTCTTTTCCTGTCATTTTTCCTCTTCATGACCATTGGATTCACTACAAAAAAACTGGCTTTTGACGACTACTTTCAGCGGCGACTCTAAAAAGTCGCCACCAAAACTTGACTTTTAGTGGCGACAAGAAGAGTCGCCGCTGAAAGTCACACTTTTAGCGGCGACAATAAATGTCGCTGCTGAAAGTCACACTTTCGCGGCGACATTTATTATCGCCGCTGAAAATGTGACTTTCAGCGGCGACTTTTTATTGTCGCCGCTAAAAGTGTGACTTTCAGCGGCGACTCTTATGTTCGCCACTGAAAGTGAAACTTTTAGCCGCGACATTTATTGTCGCTGCTGAAAGTCATACTTTCAGTGGCGACTTTTCCTTGTCGCCGCTGAAAGTGTGACTTTCAGTGGTGACTTTTATTGTTGCCGCTAAAAGTATTAGTTTTTCAATTAATTTTTTTCTCATAAAAAATATTTTTTTAAAATATAATATTTAATCTCTCAAAATATTAAATATGATACTTATCATGAAGAAATAAAATAAGGTCATAAGTTTTCATTTTCACAGGGGTTATGTTTAAATTGGTATTTTGATTTAAAATAAATGATGCATCCACCATTTTATTGTACACAAACATGCAAAGTGAAGGAGTATTAAATATTTCAATTTTGATTTCTTTATCATTGTTGTGTGTATTTAAAAACAATCATTCTAACTCATTTAATATATAAAATATAAAATATATATTAGTAGTTTTTATTGTATGATTATAATCAATTGAAGAGAATAAAATATATGAAAGTTAATTAATTAGTTATAAAATATTGATAAATTTAATTAAATATAGCTTAGAATCTACACTTATTTAATTATAAAATATGTATATGATTCAACCTAATTTCTTTCTACCTCATAGTTGCAAAACAAGAATGAAAGAAAAATGCTATGCTTCAAAAAAGAATAAAATAAGTCAAAGAATATGTGCTTCTCATATGCTATTATAGTTTGACAAAATAACTTTCTAAATCACACACTCTAATAAAAACACAATTTAACGAATGTTAGTTAAAAAGAATGTGAATGGTTCATATATTAGGTTATATGAGATTTTTTGTTCTTTCATACCTTACTTAAGATATCCTTATAGATAGATTTTATGTAATGACACTTTTTATCTAAAAAAAATCATAAGACTCTGGAGGACAATTTTGTCAATGATTTTAGGTCATGAAAGAAGAAAAATAAAAGATATTATTTAAGAGGACTTCCAACTATAACTTTAATCTTTTAAATAATTTGAATAATCCAAAGTATATTTTAGATTTATTAGTAGTTTCCCTCTTAGGATATTATTCTACATATGAGTTGTCAAATAGGATCTCAAGGATATTATTTAATATCTTATTATTATATCAATGATTTGATAGATGACATCTTATCATCAATAACTTTGAATATTTTTTTTAAAATATTTTGATTAGTATTATTTAATGCTTTATTTTATTTATTTTTATATAATAATTTTTTTATTTTTTAGATATAAATTAAATGCAAACTCATTTATTGATTTATTATATAATATTATACACTCAATATAAAAAATAAAATTTATCAAATTAATAATATTATATTAATTAATCAATATTTTTATCTATATGGAAATATTATAAATATTATATTAATAAATAGATATTTATATTATATTATATTTTATATATATGTTTATATGAATATATTTTTTATATGTAATTTTAGATATGAATATATATATATATATATATATATATATATATATATATATTGTATGTATGTGTGTAATATTAAGTTATGTGTGTGTGTATATTTAATTATGCATTTACTTGATGGGATTTCATCCTAGCTCACATGGTAGAGGCTCAAGACAACATCCAAAAGGTGGGGGGTTCGAACTTGGTGGAGGCACATTTAGGAGGTGAAAATATGGAGTGATGATGTGGCACGACGTGGCATGTGGCGATGATGTGGCATATAATATGGCAGGTGGGTGGTAACATGGGCTGATATGACAGGTGATAGGTGGCATAGATGCTGACGTGGCTTTATTTATTATTTTTTCCCTTATTTTTTAAATATTGACTTTCAGCGGCGACATTTAAAGTCGCCGCTGAAAGTACCTCTTTGGCAGCGACATTTGTCGCCGCTGAAAGTATACTTTCAGCGGCGACTATATTTGTCGCCACCAAAACTTTCAGCCACAGTCGCATCAGAAACGACTTTTTGTCGCTGCTGAAAACTTTCAGCGGCGACTTTTAGACTTTCAGTGGCGACTTCATTTTTTTTGTAGTGATTAACATCTAATGATTTACATTTAATATTTTATAAATATATTATTACAATGAAAAGAATGATGAGAAGGATATGGAGAACATGAATTAAAGAAAATATTAAATGTAAACTATTACATTTTAATCAAATAGTCATAAAGAGGGAAAATGACGGTAGCAGGTGAAAAAAGAAAAAGAGAGAAGCTACCTTTGATGACGCCTCTCTCCTGTGGCTCTTTCCATTGACATAAATTGTTTCCAGTTTTATGATCTTAAATGTCTAAGAGCTAAATAAGAGATTTGTTTTATCTCAATAAGATTTCACTCTATTCTGTTTCACAAATTTGTAAATTTTTCTCAAAAACTTAATGAGTATTTTAGAAACACTAACAAACAATTATTACAAATAATTAATTTTAATGATTTTCTTATTTCTATAAATTAGTTAGATAGTTCTTACTTCTTACATAGAATTTTTTTTTAATAAAAATAATTGTCTCATTCTCATTTCATGATGAGCTAATTATACACAATGATTTCTATTACGGAAAATATACGAATCCCTTAAAGTTAAAAACTAATGTTATCAAAATAAATCAAAGATGGTTGACCAAAAAACATAAATCAAAGATACGTAACATATAATTAACAGAAAGCATAATGTGCATGAGTCTATCGAAAATTAATTATAAATGATATCTTCGCCTTTTCAGTACAGAACCAAGGAGACAAATCAGACAATAATTCTAGTCAATTTCTTTTTCAGGAAAAAATAATTGAAAATGCTAAACTTAGTGGAAGGAAGAGCACGGAGAAGAGGCATGCAAATCGTTAATGGTGACATTAAAAAAAATCTCAAATGTGAGATATAAAATAATAATAATTATTATTATAAAATATTAGTCAACTTTGTTTCCTAAATTTATAATTTTTTTCCTAAAATTATCACCGTTAGTTGCACATATACTAATAATTCCACGAAGTAGCATCTAATGCAACTGCATCAGTGCACGTTTGAGAGAGCCAGTGCTTCTGTCATGAAGGCAGAAATAGAATGTGATATATATATATATATATATATATATATTTACCTTCAATGTACATAGAATTCACAATGTAGAATGTCCATGAGAAAGAGATAAGATTCCTTTGTATAAGAAAATTATAATTATATAATTATAAATCGAGATGGAATTTCAGGTCCAAAAAAAAAAACTTGATGGAATTGATGACTCCCTTGGAACCCTTGACCCCATGATCTTTCCAGAAACGAATATTGTTCCCATTACTAACTTGCCACACAAAAAAAAAAAAAAAAAAAAAAAAAAACCTGCTGAACCTTTTCCCACAAGGAGTCTCTTGTATTCACCATAGCCCATCCAAGCTTCATCATTTTAAAGTTGAGCTTTACTTATGCCTAGCCCACCTTCACCACAGCCCACTAATATATAAAATATGCCAAATCAGATTTAAAAGAGTCTGAGTTCTATGTTTGTGAATGGTCAAAATATAAATGATCTGGCACACCAAGTTCATATAAGAATTTTTAAAAAAAAACTACCTAAGTAGAAAATATAATTATATTTTTAATTATGATCATCATAAATATTTAATATTTGATTGATTGTTTCTTTTTTTAGATCTCCAAGAAATCGGTTTGAACAATACGTTTTTGTAATAAATGAAGAAGAAAGCAATTTGCTCCTTTTTGTAATTTCCGATTGGCCTTTTCCATTTTAATGCTCCCTCTAGTTTTAATATAAGACCTAATTAGGAAGTTGATATTGGTCTTAAATATAAATATTTCTCATATTTACCAATATTTTTTCTAATTTATCTCTATTGATGCTCTTTCAATAATAATTAAGCAAGAGATAGATAAAGAAAATTAAAGAAGATGATTAGGATATTTTAGGGGAAAAAATATGATATAATAAAAATTTAACTAACTTCTTTAATATAATCAATTTAGGTAAATAAATCTTGTATTAAGAATCACGGGAGTATTAATTAGAAACTTTGTCCCATACAATGTATAGAGTATGAGATAAGCACTACTATGACTTTATGATATAATTTGTTTTACTTCATATTGATTATTACACACGAAACTCCATCTGATTATAGTTGATTTCAAACTGGCATTAAAAAGGAGAGTTGTGTTAGGTTCAGCCAACACAAATAAAACTCTATCAAATCTCATATGGATATGGACAATTGGTGTTTTGCGCTAATAATAGGTTGTTGCCCTATGCAACATGTTGTATGATCAAATATAACGTCATAAAATGACTCAAAATAAAAGAGCCGACAAATCTTAAACTCGAGCGTCAGATGATGGTAGTTAAAAGGTGAGTAAGCAGAGACAATTTCAAGAAGAATCTTTTGAAGGAAGAGGTTTAGGAGTTGCCAGGAATTAATAACATCGTGTGGGATACAATGACTAAGAGGGTGAGGAAGATTGATAAAGCAATCTTAGGAGAATTATAAAGTTTTTGGGCTAAGAGATAAGAAGTTTTGGCGGTGTAATGAGAACGTATAGTGAAAGTCAGACACATATGCAAGAGAGATTATTTGAAAGCAATGCCATTGTGCAATAATATTAAAAATTGGGAAAGGTATTGAAGATAGACGGGAGGCATATTTTTACAAACTTTTTAATGATGGACGAGAAGATTCAACTTGTGACTTGGATGATTGGATAACTCAAAAGGATTAACAAAATTTGGCATTTTATCGTGTGAAAAGGATCCTTGTTGGCAAGGTTAAAGAAACCCTTTACAAAAATTGGGAGAAAAAACAATAAACTCATTAGACTTGTGACTTAGATGATTTGATAAATCAAAAGGACTAACAAAATTTGGCATTTTCTCATGCAAACAGGATTCATGTGTTGGTGAAGTTAAAGAAACTCTTATAAATAATGGGCAAAATGATAAACTTGTTGGACTTAACGGTATCCCATTAAAGTGTGCAAGTGTTTCGGCAAAGATGATGTGCTGTGAGTTGTGACTAACCAAATAGATTAATGAGATTTTGCTATCTAATAAAATGCCCAATAAAAGAAGGAAAATTTTCATAGTTCCTGTTAACAAAAATAAATCACTATAGTTCCTATTAACAAAAAAAAAAGGGACATTACGGTGAAAAATACCATTTGTGTCAATTCATCATGTCGAAGCCATTTACCCCTACTTTTTTTTTCAATAATTCTTTGGACCACTGCTATCTATGTCACTTTTTCTAGATGATATTATTCAGTATTTGAGCAACCGACTAATTCGAATTATAATAAAACTCTATAATTAAATCAAATATCCCCGGATTAGACCTTGACACCTGTATTTTGTTTAACAAAAAATATTAGTGTTTGGCGCCATCAACCATACTACAAAGCCAACCATGATTCATGATCATCTTTTAGTGTCCAAGTATACCTCGAATAAGATTAATTTTGATAGGATGATGCATGTGTAGCAGTGAAAAACGATATATAAATTTTTAGGCACACTATTTATGAACCATGAACAATGTGGTGTATTATACATAGGATCACGGATTATTTAAAGTAATGTATATATTATCTTTACATTTTTTTAAAAATTTAAATCTCTTTTCTTAAAATATGGTCATAGATGTCGGTCAAATTTTTATATTTTAATATTAGATGGTTTGATCTATGTTTTTTTCAAAGAGTAAGAAAAATACGCGTAAACTGCGCTTAAGGTCATTCTCAATCGATCGTCATTTTATTTTATTTTTTTGACCATTCATCTCTTCTTTCATCCTGGTCTCATGATCTCATCAACAACTTGATTAAAATAATATAACAAATTGATCATTAGGAATCTGAATGGAATATTCCTTTCGGATAAATTTTCCAAATCCCATTCATTTGGTACGAACGAAATAGAGGGAATTAGGGGGAGAAAAAAATTCTAATGAAATGAATTTAAAGGAAATACATAAGTGAGTAAGGTTATAAAATTTTAATAAAGAGAATATGTAAAATTAATGAGTAAGAACAATTAATTAAAATATTTTACCCCACTTTTCTGATTTTTTTTTAAATTGAACTCATTAAAATTTTTTCTCCCTACCCCTTCCCTTAATACCAAACAAACTGACGCACAGTATCTTAATATCTTAAAAATTTTCTGGCATTGGAATTTTAAATATTGATAAAATATTTTTAAGTTGTTGATATATTAAGTTTAATTTTTAAAATAAAAATAATTGGTAAAAAAATTATCATTTGGAATTAACAGAGTAACCACGTTATGTTAAACTGAATCCTTATATAGATTTTGAGCACCAAACATACAATTTTTATCACAAATTTATAAATCGCATTAACTAGGTTTATTGTCCCATACATTTATTTAATGTTGAGAGCCTTATCCGCGCCAATAAAAATTGCAAGAGACAATAAAAAATCAACTATTAATTAGAAATTGTTATTTTTTGTCAATAAATTGGAAATGGAAAATGCAATATTTTTTTAATCTACATGTGTAGATCGACTAAATTATCATCCACGTGAGGAGCATGACAAGCAAGAAGAACAAGCACCGCATTGGTATAAATAAATCCTCTGAATTCTATATCGAATGAATTTTCAATTTCTTTTTCAATTATATTTATTATTATTTTCTCATTTAATTTTTGAAAAATACTAATACTTGTCAATAATGATTAAAGAATGAGAATGAGAATAAAAATAAAAATAAAATAATAGAATAAAATAAATTATAGTGGAAACCATTCTTTTTAAAAAAAATAAGTGAAAAGTCACTGTTTAAAAAAGTATTGGTTAAAATGATCCAAATTCGATTACTAGTACTTTTTGTAGATGAAACCATTGAGGGTGATGATATTTCTATATAAAAGTATATCAGGTTTTTTCAATTAATAAAATTTTTAAATAGGATTTTTTCATCAATTTTTCCCCTTTTTAAACCCAAATTATCAAAAAACCATTCTCCACGAATGGCAGTGAATTTCTATGATTTTACAAGTGAAGGATGACCTTTCAGGATTTTCAAGGCCTATACGGGTTGTTTGAGTTGGTTTGCAAGTGGCCTTGTTGCTTGCACATGGCTCCCTCTTTCTCTACTCTTGTATTGCCTCCTATCTTGTAGGTTCATGATTCGAGTTTTACCTTTTCAGCTTCTTCTCTTTTTCTTTCTAATACTCATGTTGTTGTTGTTTTTCTCAGGATTTTTAAAAATTAATTTTTTTAATTTTTTTATAATTTCATATTAATAAACTAAAATATTTAATTTCTCACCGATCTGGTCCATGTTTAGCTTCGGTTTGATTCCGATATGACCTACTAACTCTTGAATCAGTACCCTGATCTATTCAATGATCGGTCTGGATTTCAGAACCTTAATTTTTCTTCTCTTCTTGGTTTTTCATTGGGCTCATGTATTTTTATCAGAATTTATTATGTAAAGGAGGAGGGTTGTGTTAGGTCCCGACAGTCAACGTAAAACCCTGTCGAATCTTTATGAACATGGATCAACGAAGAAATTGTGCTAATGTTAGGTCATTGCCTGTAAGTAATGCGCTGTATGGCTCGAGTACAGTGAGAAGTGAGCGAGGGCCGCTGCATCGTCGCCCGGATGTAGTGTTAAATGAGCAAGGGCTACCGCTTTCTTCTGAACGGAGGCGGCTAAAGAAGCTAGTTCATGAAAACAGGATCAGATTTGGAACTTGGAACATTGGGACTTTGAGCGGAAAATCGTGGGAGGTGGTGGGAGTAATGAAAGATCGTAAGATTAATATCATGTGTCTCCAGGAAACTAAATGGTCAGGAGAAAGGTCTAGAGAAATTAATGGTTTTAAGCTCTGGTACACAGGAAAGGTCAATGGACGGAATGGTGTTGGTATCATTGCTGACAAGGAATGGAGGAAGAATGTGGTGGACGTTAAGAGGATTGAGGACAGAATTATTTCCTTAAGAATGATTGTTGGAAAGGATACTATTAACATTATCAGTGCGTATGCACCTCAATTAGGGGTAGAAGTACATCTTAAGGAAAAATTCTGGGAAGATTTGGAGGGACTAATTCAGAGTATCCCACTAACTGAAAAGATTTTTATTGGAGGTGATCTTAATGGACATGTTGGTAAGGAGGCAGGACCTCATGCAAGAGCGCATGGTGGTTTTGGATTTGGGTTACTCAATAATGAAGGTCAATCTATTATTGATTTCTCCCTCGCATATGATCTCAAGATTGTCGACACTTGTTTTAAGAAGCGAGAGGAACATTTAATAACATACAAGAATGGAGCCGCAAGGTCACAGATTGACTTCTTCTTGGTAAGGAATTCTGATAGACGATTCTGTACTAACTGTAAAGTGATCCCTGGGGATGGCGTGACAGCACAACATAGGGTTCTGGTCCTTGATGTGAATATTAAGTATGTAAAACAAAAACGCCAGCAAGTTTTAAACCCAAGGGTCAGGTGGTGGCAATTGAAAGGGGAAAAAAGGAGATTTTTAAGAAAACTCTCTTGGAGGAGGGGGAGTGGGAGTTGCAAAGAAATCCTAATATCATGTGGGAGAATATGTCTAAAAAGGTCCAGCAGGTTGCTAAAGCAATTCTGGGAGAATCAAAAGGTCTTGGTCGGCAAGATAAGGAGACTTGGTGGTGGGATGAGACTGTTCAAGAGAAAACCAAGCATAAGAAAGATTGTTTTAAAGCCATACACTTATGTAATAATGCTGAAAATTGGGAAAAATATCGTATGGCTAAAAAAGAGACTAAAAAGGCAGTGAGTGAAGCTCGTAATAAAGCATATGAAGAGTTTTATAAGGAGTTAGGGACAAAGGCAGGAGAGAGTAAGATTTACAAGATCGCAAAGAACAAGGAGAGAAAATCAAGAGACTTGGACCAAGTGAGGTGTATAAAGGATGAAGAAGGAAAAGTTTTGGTTACTGATGGAGATATTAAGGATAGGTGGGAAGCCTACTTTTATAAGTTGTTTAATGATGGTGGAGAAGGGCCGCATTGTGACTTGGAAGATTTGACAACTCGAGAAGGTGACCTCAATTTTTCATTTTATCGCAGGATTCGAATTGGCGAGGTTAAAGAAGCTCTTAAGAAGATGGAAACTGGTAAAGCTGTCGGACCTGATGGTATTCCAATTGAAGTTTGGAAATGTTTGGGTGAGGAGGGTGTGTCGTGGCTCACAAAATTATTTAATGAGATCTTACGAACCAAGAAAATGCCAGATGAGTGGAGGAAAAGTACTTTGGTTCCTATTTATAAGAATAAAGGGGATATTCAGAATTGCGCAAACTATAGAGGAATTAAGCTAATGAGCCATACAATGAAATTGTGGGAAAAAGTGATTGAATATAGGTTGAGGTTGGAGACTGATGTTGCTGAAAACCAATTTGGATTCATGTCAGGAAGGTCTACAACAGAAGCGATTTATTTATTAAGGGGGATAATGGAAAAGTATAGGAGTAAAGGAAGAGATTTACACATGGTCTTCATTGATTTGGAGAAAGCTTATGACCGGGTGTCAAGAGATGTGCTTTGGAAAGCCTTGGAAAAGAAGGGGGTGAGGATTGCATATATTAAAGCCATTCAAGATATGTATGCGGGGGTTACAACCAATGTTAGAACGTCTGGAGGTGTTACAAAAGACTTCCCTATAAGGATTGGACTACATCAAGGATCAGCTTTAAGTCCTTATTTGTTTAACCTAGTGATAGACGTCCTAATTGAACCTATTAAAGAGGAGATCCCTAAATGCATGCTTTTTGCGGATGATATAGTGTTGTTGGCTGAATCTAGGGAAGAAATTAACTCCAAACTTGAGATATGGAGGCGGACTTTGGAATTGAGAGGTTTTCGTCTTAGTAGGAGCAAAACTGAATATATGCATTGCAAATTTGATAAGAGACAAAGTCAAAGTGAAGGGGAAGTTAAATTGGGTGGGCAAGTCATCCCGCAAGTGACAAAATTTAGATATTTGGGATCAATTATACAACAAAATGGTGAGGTGGATGGAGACGTCAATCACATAATTCAAGCCGGATGGTATAAATGGAGAAAAGCTACGGGAGTTATTTGTGATCGTAAGGTACCTAATAAGGTAAAAGGAAAATTCTACCGCACTGCTATAAGACCAGCAATGCTATATGGTAGTGAATGTTGGGCTTTAAAGGGATATCATGAACATAAAATGGGGGTAGCTGAGATGAGGATGTTAAGATGGATGTGTGGCCATACAAGAAAGGACAAGATTCGTAACACTCATATACGTGAGCGTGTTGGAGTGGCCCCTATTGACGAAAAAATGGTAGAAAATCGTTTGAGATGGTTTGGACATGTTCAGCGAAGGCCATTGAGTGCTCCGGTGAGAAGGGTTGATCAAGCAGAATGGAGTCCTGTCAAACGAGGTCGAGGAAGACTGAAACGAACGCTTAATGAGGTCATTGAGAGAGACATTTTAATTAATAATATATCGAAATCTATGGTCTTTGATATAGCACAATGGCGTCGTGCGATCCATGTAGCCGACCCCACCTAGTGGGATAAAAGCTTTGTTGTTGTTGTTGTTTTTTCTATGAAAAATGAAGGATGATTGATTTTTCCTTCATGTAATAATGCTATATTTCGCTTTTGCCAAATTATACTGAGAATAATAACAACAACAACAATAAGAGATAGAGTGTGTTATTATTGGGGAAAAAACCAAGAAGAATGCCGTACCGTCCATTCATATTCCTAAATTATAATCCTCGTTATTTGCATGGTCAAAATTTTGGACCATACGAACATAAGAATTGAAGAATCAATATACACGAACAGTTCATAAAGTATCTACTCCATTTAAAAAAACAAAAATATCTACACCTTTCATTCTAATTTATATCTACACACACATAATGTGTTATGCAAGATGTAATGGTCATCACTCATCAATGCTTTATTATCACATTTTTAGGATTTGATAAAATATATATATATATATATATATATATATATATATATATATATATAACATGTATGGGTGAGTTGGAAGAATTGAAGAAGCTCAATAAAATTGAATGGAAGGCAATTGATTTGAATGGCATTTTAGACAAATTGTGTTCTTATCTCCATTAAATTAAGTATCATCGCTCATCTAAATTTAGGATGGAGACACAAGAATTTAATAACTACCTTCTCTTGTCCTTATCATACTACTATTTCTCAAATTTATATTTATAACTTTTTTTCTAAACTCTCTTTATTGGTTGCACATATATATTTTTTCTATTAAGGAAGTAATTTTCTATGCAAATGATTGAATTAAGTACTTTAAGTAAACCAACACACATTTTTATAAATAATTAACTTAATTAATTTTCTTAACCTCTATATACAAGTTAGTTATCTAACTCTTACCTTTAATATTAGAGTGGGTAAAATCCAATTAACTAGTTTGTGTAAGTTAAAAAAGTAGGTTAAAATTAGTTCTTTCTTATAAAATACTCCCCCCACGATAACAGAAAAATTACTCCTCCAGTCAAAAACATAGAAGCTTATTAGAATGTTAATCTTAGTCTTAAATATAATATTTTAATAAATTTTATCTATAATATTTATCATTTTTTAAAACTAATTTATCTAATTTATAAAATGATATAATATCTAATGTTAAGTAAGATTAGCTAGCTAGGGGTATTGTAGGGAGATTATGTTGTATTTATTATAATTAAATAATTTATTTCACTAATGTAATTTAGCCAAAGTAGTTAAATCAAACGAGTATCAAAATTCTCCTCAATAAAAATTATTCGTTAGATAAGTTTGAGTAATTATAAAGTTTTATAGTACATTAGAGATACTAAATTTAAAAAAAAAACAATACTTCAAATAAAACATGGAGAAAAAACAAGCTAAAAGGGAGTGGTGTTTCTTGAAAATTATCAGGAAAAAAAAATTATATATCCAAACAGCTCTCGGAGGAAGGTAAAGCCAATTCCGATTTTTGGGCTCTAAAATGCATTCAGGACAAACATGCCCAAATAATTATTCCCAAAAATTAAAAAGAAAATTCATGCCTTGATTCTCATAAGCTCTCTTATCTCCGTTTTAATTTCTACAAGGTTTATGTAAAATTTTATATAGTTATCGGGAAAAAAAAGTACAAAAATTTTATAAAATATTAAATATAAATATAAACTATATTTTTAGAGTCTATTAAAAAAATAATGAACAAAGTCCTAATTACATCGTAAGGAGGCTCAAATACATGCCCCTTTAATTTGTAGGGTATAAAATAATCTTTTACTTATTAAACCAATTATTTGTTATAATTGGATGAAACTTTTTTGTGAGGATTCGTGTTCTTCTTTATTAATTATAATGAAGTTCTAGACGGTTTATTTAAAAAGCAAAGTCGTTGAAGCATAAGCATCTTTGTGTTCAGCTTAAGTTTTTTCTTTCTTTAAAATTAAAAAAAAAAAAAAAAAGCAGCATGCTTCGCGTTGATCTTTTCGATAAAAAAGGCATGCTTTTCGATGAAATCAATTTATTTATTTAATGTTCTGAAGACTACTTCTGGCCTCCCGGGAAAGGGGATGGAAATAAATGGGGATGGGTATCAGGGGGAGAGGGTATTTGGGGTGGGGTAAATATGTATTTTACATATATTTATATAATCAAGGTAATAAAAACTGAATTATTATTAAATTCATCACAACAATGATTCAAGAGTCCATGGTGATTAAACTGTGATTAACCCAATCTTTACTTAAATAATATAACTAAAATATATAAAAATATTCATATATAATCAATAAAATATAATATTTAATTAAAATGTATAAATTCATGAATAAATAGAACATTCACACAAACATATAAATATCACATAATCCAATAAAATTGAATTACTTAAACATAAATTTGACCATTTATTATTATTTTAATTCAAAATGATGTCATATCAATTTTGGTTTAAAAAATATAAAATTAATAAGAGTTAATGAGGTTCTCTCCATTGTAAGCATACATTCTTTAGAACCAAAATGTAAAATATAACTCCATTTATTCATAAAAAATTCTTAATCGAATTAATTTAATGATTTACTCCATCCATCCTTGTATATAAGATCATTTTATTGAATGAATTTGTTTCTTTTTATAAGATCTCTTTTAAATTTATCTCGATAATAATACACTTTTACCTATTTTTCTGCCTAAATATTAATATTTTATTCTCTCTTATTACCTTTTATTCTCTCTCATCATTTATTTACCATACATTTTCTTTCATTCTTTTCTTATTATTATTCTCTCTATCTCATTCATAAATATAAGCATTTTTGGGGAAAATTTATATTTCCTACATATCTATTACATTTAACTAATTTTAATTATTTTTTAAAATCTCATATTTCAGTTGAGAAGGATCTTATATATAAGCATAGAGAGAGTATTGGTCTAACTGGCCTACTCAAGTCAGGCTTTAAAACTAAGTATATTACCTTTGGTCCTAAATGTACAATTTAATTTATAATATAAATTGTATTACAAATTGAAGGGTTAATGTGCAGTTTTACTAATAATTTTTTTCTTAGAAGCATTTGACATAAATAAGTTATGAAATGGATAAAAATATTAATAAATAATTTAAAATAATGCAGATTCACTTAAACTATTAAATTTAATCAAATGAGGTTTAAAACTAAGCATTTGGGTAGTGTTTGTTTAGAGGGATGTCATTAACCAAAAAATTCCAGAAAGGGAAGGTGAGTAAAAGAAAGCGAGTTAGATAGGAACGTCACGGTGTACGTGTTAGATACAAACAAACCAACCAGCAAACAAGCCCCAGAGAGTGTCATGAGACACTGTAGCGCGCGCACTCAAAAATTGTTATCTTCCCTCTGCCTCCCTTTCTTCGATCTATAAATTATCCATTTTCCCCATCAAATTCACGCCAAGCAACACACTCTCTCTCTCTTCTTCGCCTCTGTGTTCGTTTTGCCTTCTCTCCCTCTTTTTCCCTCTGTAACGTCTTCGGACCCAACTCCATCTTCATTGTATGGCCGCCAATTCCAAGTGCCGAGGGATCACCAAATTGGGGAAACGCGTCGCCGGCCAGATCTGGACTCACAACTCGTCTCTCGCAACTCACTCCCTTCCTTCCTCTGCCTCTGCTATCGCTTCCAGGTATGTATTTCTCTCCGATTCCTGCATTTGGAGTAAGATTTGGTTTGAGCTTTCTCTGGTTCTCTCGATATTTTTATTTTCTCGATCGGAAATTGGTTCCTATTGGATTTTGTTTTCAGTTTGTTCTGCTTTTTTTTTTTTGGTGATTTTAAGTAGAGCTAGCGCGTGAGAAAGTAATTCGTGGAAAATACTTCGTATTAATTAGATTTTTCTTTTCAGCTTGTTTTTTATGTTATTCTGTAGAGCACGTTAGAAACTACTTCTTGGATTGGTCCATTTGGAGTGGATAGTTTAAGCTTGTTGATTGTTTTTGATTGTTTCCTGATGAGAGCATAATTCTTGTTTTAATTAATCTTTTTTTTCTTCACTTTATTTTGCTTGTTTTTGGTGATTTTGAGTGGTGTACACGAATTTATTTGTATACTTTCCTATGTCCAAATCTAGTGCTGGTTGATTGGCTTGTACAACGCAAAAGGTTTTCGGAGATAAATCCTGAAAAATTTGGGGCATGTTTACCAAGTCTGTATATGTACAGGGAAAAAGTTAGTCCACAATAGTGTTTGCCTTGTTCCTTTCTCGAGTAGAGTTTAACCTTGCCTTGTCAAAGGATTGGCTGATATTGTGGGTTTAAACCCTACTAATATAAAGATCTTGTTGGTGAGTGATACCTAAGTAGTTTTGTAAGTATTTTTTAAACCTACAAACATGCCTTAATCTTGATAAATCCTCTAATCTCAGGAAATCATCGTAGTTCTATCAACTTTATGTGGGTTTGTCATGCATGGAGTAGATGATTTTGGGGGAAAATATTATTAAGGTTCCAACTAAAAATAATAATATTAAAAAATTTTATTAATAAGTTAAAACGTTATCATTAATAAATTATAGGACTTCTTCTGATATTATTTTTCATAGTTGAGTCCTTGATGATATTTTCTCATGATTTTACCTTGTTCTTCTGGTTGTTTTCGTGATTGTTTTGCTGAGAAAATTCTTCTCAATCATCAGTCATCAGGTCGGTTCTTTTCGATTTATCGCTGTTATAAATCTTCCTTACAAATTCTATTATGTTTTAGTTGTAGGTTTGTTATTATAAAAAAAATCAATGTCAATTTCTAATATCTTGAAAATTAATTCAACGAAGTAGAACAGTGACCAAAATCTTTTTCCAGGAATCTTGTTCCTCCATTTTTGGGATGAAGCGCACACTGATATTTTGGCTTATTCCTTGTACTGTCAAGTATACGGATTGAGAAATTATTCCTTTCTTATCTTTTCTATTTTGCTTTTCCTCTTTTTCTTTCTGCCCTTCTTTTTAATTCTTTTAATCTCAGAATGAGTTCCCATTCCACTTCCCCACACTTTAGTTTTAGTCCAACCACTTCCCATACTTGATATGACTTGGAATTATGTTTGCATCCTTTCAATTTTCTGTCAGTTTTATTAAATAAATATAATGCGTAAGATTCATTTAAATTTAAAAGTCCACATAAATTTATTTTTGAATAGAAATTCTTTTTTTTTTAATAAAATAAAGACCCAAAGGCGATGATTCTCTTTTTCTCTCAACCCCGGCCCTTTGAGTTGGTGCGATCATCTACATAATTAATTGTTTCTCTACTGGTGAGTGCTGCCACCTTCCATTAAGTAAATCAAAAGCATCATGGAAAATAACGTTTTGTCTTTTTTTTTTTCTTTTTAAAAAAATTCCATTTGTTACATAAAGTTTTAAATTTGATCATCTGTGAACTACACCTAATGTTTAACAAACCGGAGCCATCTAATTCATCCAAACAATTATTGTGTTTTGGTTGCATTAATTTGTTGACGAGAATTTGATTTTTTGGTGTGGAGATAAAAAAATTTTAATTGTGAAATTAGATTTTAGTCTCTTAGACTTTTAAAATAATTTTAAAAATTAAGTTCCTAATAATAAATATTCTTTGATCTTACTAACAAGATATGGGTTGAGATAATAAGTGCTCTCACCTTATAAGGGGGAGAATATAAATTTAAATTTTGAGAAGCTTATTTGTTGGGAGAGGTCAAAATTATTCCAAACCTTGAGGGGGAAACCTTCATCAAATTAAAAAAAAGATTTTTTTCCCCTTATAGTTAACAATTTTTATGTACTATGCTTTTTCACCATACCACAAGACACCATAATAATGCAGCTTCTCTATCAATGGCTACCCACTTTTGTTTGACTCATGATATATCATTCCTTTTTACCAATTATTATGGAGATAATATATTATATTGTTTTTTTTAATGTATCAGTTTTTTTTAAAAATATATTTTAACTTTTCAGTATTCTTATCAACGTCACAATTTTTCCTCAAAATATAGTCAATATTCAAAACAGAGCCATATTGTGATAACTTGACCTTTTCATTTACTTGAAAAATACAATTTAGACTCTCAGTTTCTATTCTTGCATCTCTCTTTTCCTTGGCTTTAGACTTTAGTAGTAATGGGCTGTGATTTTTTTTTAATAAAAGGACACGTGTCATTCTCATAAATATAATCACATTTCTTGCACTCGTCACTAAATACCTGCACGGGATAATAACGACTGTCGGGGGCCAAATCAGTCTGCATGGTGTGTCAATATTTATAAGTTGACTTTGAACATAAATTCTATAGTTTTTTCAATTAAGATTCGTCTAAGTTAATGCCTAATAAGCTTATTAACTATTCCATTTGTTTCTTTAAAATTATATACTGAATTAGGATTTAGGATTATAAAGTTCTGTTTGATGAAAGTATGGGAATGTGGACCCAGAAAGTATGTGGGGGTAGGGAGATGATAAGATGGTAATTACCTGGGCAATATTATCTAGACTTGAAGGTTGAAACTTTTCTAGTGATAAAAAGATAAAGACCTGCCTGAAGGAATAATTAATACATACATACATATAATACATACATACATATAATATATATATATATATATGGGGGACCCACTTTAGTTTCTCACTTGGATCCTTCTCGAATTGTTAGTTGGCTATCACTTTCTGTGAAACTAGTCAGGTAATTAAAGTCGAATAGACTAGGTCGGCTTAGTAATTGGTGAATCCATCGGTAAATCAGTCCGTCCAGGTATCAATTTAATTCATCTTTTTAAAAAAAAAATTAATTTTTTTAATTTTTTTAGACTTTTATATTAATAATCCAGAAATCTTCATTTTTTTACTGGTTTGGCCCTGGATTAGTTCCGATTTGACCTACTGACTCTTAATCCAGTACTCAAACTAGTTCAATGGCCGGTCCGGGTTTAATAATCTTAGAAATTAGGCTTGAAAAATGCTTCTACTCCCTCCGGGAGAGAAATTAATATAAGAAATATTTATCTAATTTAATTAGATTGATGAAGTTAATTAAATTGATTAATATGATTATTTTCCAAAATCTACGTTAGTTATCTTCTTTAATTTTCTCATTTCTTTGCCTATTTGATTATTATTGAGTAGGCATTAATATGATCAAAGTAGAAAAAGATTAATAAATATGAAAACGATATCTTATATTTATAACTAAGATGAACTCATTAAATTTATTTTATATCAAGGGCTAGTGCGAGTAATATTTAAAGAACCTTCTAATCAGTAGCTATCACATAATAATTTTTGCACTCACTAATTTTTCCCCCCATCTGCACAATATATTATTGTTACTTCTGGCTTTATAGAAACAGCAGCTCAATGATGCTGCTGTGTTACAACTTACAACAGCATTGGGGCCTTCCAGATATTATATAAACTTTTTCCCAAGATTTTTAAAGTCAGTTATTATTTATTAAAAAAATTTCCAATAATTTGTAATCATACGAAATCATATTAGTAACGATTAATGTGAGTGGTAGGAACTTTCATTACTTACGTAAGTAAATTGGGGATCACGTGTGATCTGAAAAAGCCCAAGAAGGCGTGGGAAGTGCCTTCTAATATATATTTCTTTTTTTTGGGAATTAGAACGCCATGCATTAAAAGGAGAGGATTGATCCTGGCTCAAAAGAATTTTTATATCATTAGGATATAAATTTATTAGTTAATATTTTAAACTTTGATAGCTGAAACATGTTTAATTTTGGCTTCCCCACGTGTCATGTGTTTATCACGTGATCTTTGTTTTTCCATGAACATTTATGAGTGCATGACTCATGCGTGACCTTTCGATGAATTACATGTTAGGATTAAAATGTTAGAATATTTATGCAACAGACTTTTCAAATGCTAATTGCCTTTTTATAATTATGTAACTATATATAATAATATATATATGTATTAAAAAATTATGTTATATTTTAAAGATTATCAACTTTAAATAATAAATAATTTCATATAACCAAATTCTAAACGAATTTATGCAGGAGGGCTGCCTACAGTTCACTGTACGAGAAAAATTTTGATGATCAAGTCTGCCCGACTGTGGTCCCTGACCATGTAATCCAAGCAGCCCACTCCGACAAATATTGGGCCCCACACCCACAAACTGGTGTATTTGGGCCTCCAACAGAAAACCACAACTTCCAACCGTCATCGGCAGCCTCCGCCGCGAATGCTGGTACCGCGGCCTCTGTTCTGGAGGAGAAGGCCTGGTTCCGCCCAACCAGCCTGGAGGACTTGGAGAAGCCCCACCACTTAGCTTAAGCTTAGATAATTTCACTACTACTACTACTTAAACATTAAAAAAAAAATACATATAAATAAAGAAGGTACTAGTGACTAAACTCAACTGGTGTGGTGTGGTTTGGTTACTTTCGTGTTTGATGCTTGCTGAGGAGTCACGACAGGAGTTTGCACTATATAAATAGTTGCCACTCTTGAACTCCATTATGTATGTGTGGCTTTTGCTTGGCTTTTTATGGACCCTTCGTAATGATAATAAATCTATAGTTGTGCTTATGATGCTCATTTCTTTTGTTTTGGCATTGTCCTTTTTATACAAGTCTTTATGGGATGATTTAGTTGTGTTTATGTTTTTAATATTATTAATCTATTTGTTTTTGAGGCCAACAATTTATAATATATCTTCTAAACTTTTTTAAATAAATGTATACCATGTATATATATATTTTTCTAAAAAAACTCATTATTAGTTTTCCTTTTCTCTTCTCATAAACCAAATAAAAATAATTAAAATACCTCTCTTCTCCTCCCATCAAAACAATCAAAGGATAATTGACTCTCCTCTGCTTCTCCTTTCTACTTCCCATTCCCTTGGTTGAACTAGACACACTCTAAAGTGAGAGCTTGGTTTGCATGAGGATTTGTACAACCACTGCAATTACCATTCTCCATTTGGGTCCGATGAGCCGGCGAATGCTCATCACCTAATTTTTGGGTGGACCCATTTTTTTTTGTAATTATTTATTTATTATTATTTATTCAGATTAAATTCTATACTGCACTTTAAAATATTTTTGACACTCGGTATCTCAAATTAATTAATTTCTAGTCCTGCATTCAGAAATATTTTTCTTGCAATATCAGGATCCTGAAATATTTTTTCAGTAGCATCCAATATCTGAAATATTTTTTTAACAACCAGTATCTTAAGGTAATTAATTTTTAGTATATAGAGTTTTTTTTTTCAAAAAAATAAATAAATAAACCAAAATTAGGGTGATGAGCTTCCCCTAGTCATATACTCATCTTTTTGAGGAGCAAGGAATGTTGATCTTTTTCCATTTCAGGTCAAGTGTACTTCAAACAACTTTCCTTTTAAATTTCTAGAATTCAGCAGAGTGGATATTTCTTTTTTTTTTTTGAAGAAAGACAAAATGATATTATAAATCTCCTGTTCCATTTAAAATGCTGTGATGGAGAGCCTCTTAAGCAAATAATACCATGAAAAAAAGAACTTGCTTATATTGCTTCTGTTTGCAAATAACTATGCCCCACCCAACTTGTATAGAAAACCGTTGAAATAGAGTATTGTAACTTCACCTTTTGTTTTTTGGGCAACTTTAACTTTACCTTATGAGTGAAGGCTAGGCTTGTGAATGTGAAGGAAAGGGAACCAATAATGTGTTTAATTATTTCCAAAGGGTGCAATACCTTTCATTCTTGTACACTGTAAAGCATTAATGCGCTTTAGCGACCAATAAGCCTTAGATCAAATGGTACCACCCCACCCCTCTTATTGAGGAGGTAGTGGGATCAATCTCTACAAGGCTTGGGGCAAGCGTACGTGGTGTTTGCGTGTGAGTCGTCCCTTCCATGGGGAGAACTAGGATATATAGCTGTGTCAAAAAAAGTAGTAATGCACTTCAACAAAATTATATTAATGAGAAAAATGATATCTTTTTGAAATTAAGGTCTTATTTTCTTTTCCTTTTTTATGAAAAATAGTCTTCTTTTCCCTCATGGAGATGTCCCAGTATAAGCCATATCAAAATCACTTGGGATAGGGATGACAAAGAGTTTATTCACATTATTAGGCATTTACTTAATATCATTACTTATTTAGTTAAAGATCATCAAACATTTAGTCATTACATCAGTCCATCACGCTTGTAGTCATTTTGTTTACGCCTTTAATGAATATTATTATTCATTCAGTTAATGTCATTACATCTCTGTTCAATGTCATTATTCATTTAATCAATATTATTACGCCATGAGTTATTTTATTTACGTTTTTAGTGAATATCATTACTCATTTATTTGATATTATTATACCTTTAGTTAATATCATTACTCATTTAGTCAATATTATTACGCTTTTAATTAATACTATCACAAATTTAGTCAATTCTAGCATTAATTTAGTTAACACCATTACCGTTTCATTTGTACTATACATATATTTATTTATATATACATATGTCAAATAGGCTTTGGTAGCCCAATGACCATCATGCCTTTTTGGAATTAAGGTGGGGTGGATTCAATTCCTACCTTGGCACTTCATTGTTAGATGGGGGGATTATTCGTAAAGACTTCATCATAAACTTATTTGTTAAATGAGACTCAGGGAAGATTTTTTGTATATAAAGGAAGATTGTTCGCACATATATAGGGAATATATATTGAACACATGGAAGATTTGTTGAATACAAGGGAAAATCTTTTACACATGGGAAGATTATTTGAACGCGAAGGTCTCATTTAGCAAGTAAGTTTCCAATGATGTATTTTTGAATAATTTCCCTTGTTAGGTGCCCTTTTTTTTAATTTAAAAAAATTGAGAAGCATTATGATAAAATCACCAACACTTTAAAATTATAATTTGATCCATGTCACTTCCTTGTCATTTACAAGTGTTAACAAACCTTTTGAAATTTCATAAATTCAAATAAATATCGTTTGAACTTGAAAACCCCCCAAAAGTCTGTTAACATACACAAAAGACAAATAGATCTCAAGGGACTAATATGAGATTTTGAAATGTTGTGTTTTACCAAAATGCCCCTTAAGTTTATTTTTTTAAAAAAAATAGAATCGTAAAGTCCCAGTTTTTGTAGCTTTAGGGTCTGTTTGGTACGAGGGGAGGGGAGGGGAATGGGGGGATTTTACTCCCCTCCCCTTCGTTTGGATAACTAAAAATTTTAGGAGGGGGGACAATTTTCTAAAATTCTCCCTCCTCTCCCCTCCTAACCCTCCCCTCCAAAAGTGGGGGAATTTGGAGAGAAATGTTAATGTTTAAACTCAAATTGACTAATATGTCCATACCATTTTAAAATATTCTCACAATACCCTTCTCATTATTTAATTACAAAATTATAATTTTATATAGTAAATGTCATTTATAATTATATTTATTTAATTTTTATAATTATAAAATTATAATTTTATGTATTAAATTCCTTATAATAATTATATTTTATTAAATATGTTAGAAATTTATTAATTACAAATTAAATAAAGTAAGAGCAAAGTTGTCCATATAAAAATATTTCTCCTCCCCTCCCCTCCATCGAGCCAAATATAGCCTTAAAGATCAATAAAGTACTCAAATTCTATTCTAATCACATAACTTCTTTTATGAAAAATGTTCAAAATAATTTTTTTTCCTATAATAGTAATTTTCTGCTAGTTAAAAAATATTTTGGGGATAAGATTTTAGGCAAGTTTTGAGTTTTGTCAATATATAACTATAGAAATATAGAGAATAATTAATCGTTAATTTTAATCAGTTTAGATTTATTATTTGATTGTTATATGATTTTATAATTAATTTCTTTTACAAACAGGTCATAAATTAGTTTCTATAGGGTGTTTTTACCGATTAAAGTTTGTTTAAATAATTTATTTGTATTATTGGAGTTATTATTGAGGTTTTAATCGGTTTATTTTGTTAGATTTTGAGCTATGTGAAAATATGAGTTAGGACTTAATATTTAAGTTAAGTGAAAGCAGTGTATTTTCTAACTTATATATATGAGCGGAGATTATTATTAAGATTGTTACTGTTGTGATGGTTATGCTATTTGGGATGGAATGTTATTTAAGAAATGATAATATTATAAATGTTTTCAAAAAATATATTAATTTATTTGTATGCTATGAGATATGTTGGATTGTGTGGAATAGATATGATGAAATTGTGCCCATCAGCTCTCTCATTCCTGGCCTGGATTTTGAGTTGAGTGTTTTGGGCGAACACCTCCCTATTACGGTATATCGATAGTGGAATGGGATGGGGAAGTATTCTTGAGATGACTAGCTAACCTTCGGCCGGGTATACTAACACTGATAGGTCGTACCATGTCCAAAAGCTTTAAGGAGGAGCAGGATGAATGAGTGTGATGATTCTAATTGTTGATCATATTATGTGAAGTTTAATTAATAAGAATATTATTATTATTATGTCAGCTAAACCTTCATCTCTGACTTACAATCATTTCTTGCATAAATTGTAAATTGATTTTTGGTTAATGAGACTTTAAGTCTCACCTCGTCGTTGTAAATAATTTTTCAGGCGAGACCTCTAATTCGTCTAGAGGCCAAGGAAAGTAACTAGAGGCATAGACGTTGATAACTTTGTAGGCCTCTTTTAGTATTGTTGGTGTATTAACTTCTATATTACCATTATAGGACCCTTATGCTTTTGGAATACCACATTTACTGTTTAGATTACTGTTTTGGAATAAATGTTTAACTCTTGTAAGGTTTGAGGCTTTATTTTTGATAAGTAAAATATTTGCATATTTATTTTCCCTTATATGATGATTTTGTGGACTAAATTTGAGTTGAATGTAATCAATTTGGGTGTAATTAATAAATAAATAATGATTTTCTTGCAGCCATGGATAGTACCGGATTAAAAAGAATTAAAGAAGGCATTTAAGGGAAAGGTACTATTCACTGTGCACTGTTCATGCGGTTCACTGTTCACTGTAGCGGTTTACTGTAGCGGACGGTTGCGGTTTACTGTAGCGGACGGTGTGGTCGGTTACTGTAGCAGTGCGGTAGGTGTGGTCGGTTACTGTAGCAGTGCGGTAGGTGTGGTCGGTGCACTGTAGCAAATTCACTGTAGCAAAATCACTGTAGCAGTCCGAAAATGAAGCCTATAAATAGAGCTTCTTGGCACCCTAAAATGGAAAGAGGAAGAAGGAGGAAGGAGGAGAGAGAGAGTCTCTATGTTAGAGAGAGAGAGTTGTTATTTTTAGAATTTATTTCTTGCATTTTTTTTACTTCTTGCATGCCTCCTACATGGATGGTTTTACCTCCTATATGGAAGGCCTAGGTAGTCCTCCTTTATGGATGGTATAGGTTGCCACCTACATGGATGGTTTTACCTCCTATATGGTAGGCTAGATTTTCCATTTTCATGCATCTTGTAGTTGTATTTTTATGTTTTTGTAATTAATTTTTATGCAATATTTATGATGTTTGCAATATATTTTGGTTTTGTTTTTAATTTTATCATGAGCTAAATTTTCCTTTTCCTAGGGTGATGACGTAGCTTACTAATGACGGATTGAATCTTAACTTATTAAATCTAGTTTTAATTTTTCCTTCATGATTGAGTTTTAATTATTGCTCTTAATGCTTACAATTGATTGGCCACCTTTTGGATGATTTTAATATGCATGTTGAGACCGGAAGGAGATACATGTGTGTGGATCCTATAATTAAAACCATAATTTGCATATGAAATAGGAATATATTCATATGGGTTATGTAGTCTTAATTGAGTTCCATAAATCTTAATGCATGATTGATTGCTTAAATTCATATAGGAATATATTGTGTTAGCAATTAATTATAGAATTGCTTGACCTTGGAAGAGGCTAGTAATTAAAATAGGGAAACTCGACTATCAATCATGTGGAATAAATTGGACTAGAATAGATAAGTGATTCAATCCGGAATTTATTAAGTGAAATCTAATCCCTAGGGCTTTTACTCATATTTGTCTTTATATAACTTGTATTCATATTTCATCATTTCTATCTTGAAATCTCAATCACAACTAATCAACCGACTAAATAGAATTAAAATTACCAATTTTGGTACTTAGTGATCAATCCTCGTGGGAACGATACTCTACTCACTTCTTTATTACTTGATTACGACAGTGTACACTTGCACTTCTAAATACACCATCCTACATTCGTAACAATTTTGTGTACTCTGACATTTTGGTGGACCCACAACCGCGTCTATGTTGGAAATTGTTTTGTGTGGATTTTAAGATTCATGGGCTATGATTTTCTTCAGTTTGTGATGTGTGATCAGAGTAATAAATTTCTTTGTAGTGGGTTTGTGGGCAGGTTTTGTGCCCTAAACTCTGACATGTATTGAATAAAAAAAAGAAATAGTTTTCAATTATCACTGGTTAATTGGGTTTTGTAAAAACCATATTAGATAATAGTTGTTTGTGAAAAAAAGGGTCTTTTCAATTTGGTATCAGAGTACTGCGTTTAAGATTTCCTAGCCCTATCATGCATTGCATTTAGAGCATGGCAATATAGAATCTTTACACACTTGCTTCCCTTTTGTGTTGTGTTGTGTTTTGTTTCTTATTCTTACTTTTCTCTATCTTTGGGTAGGTTTTACCCATAGCTAGGGATAGATGGTAAATATCAGGCGTACAAACAGTCAACAGAGACCTAATGGGCCCCATGAGCATTTAACGGAGGCTAAAATGTTGTGACATTTGTATTAATGGACCCTTACGATAGATGAACGGTTGAGAAGACTTGAGGAGGGAAGAGCTAATGAAGGGTCGAGTGGGGGAAACCAGGGCCATAACTAATAAGTTAATGTTGAAATGGAGGAAGAAAACAATGTCCATTCTGAGAAGCCAGTTCTACATCTACCACACTTTGAGACGGATGGGTTAACAAAGTGAATGATTGCTCCAAACATGTTCACAATATGGAAGCATTTAGACCGTTTCCATCATGAAACATTCTTGGGAGGATTTCCAACAAATACTGAGAGTTAGATTAATAGGTTGGAAATGTTATTCGAGTCGATTAGGTGTGATAAATATCAAAAGGTGATAGCTGCAAAGACCCTGTTAACGGTGTTGCATTGGATTAGTGGAACATTGTGAAGCCTGCTGATGGGCATCAACTTGAGCGTGATGAATTTAAGAGAATTTTCTTTAATTATTATTTCCCCATCGAGATGAGGTACTAAAAAGAAGTCGAGTTCTTCATTCTTCGACAGGGGCAGATCGATGAAAACACATTTATAGCTCAATTTATGGGGTTGGCCAAGTATGTGTTGCAGTTCGACAGAACAAATAAGGCATATAACAATTGGTTGGCTAGACAAATGTTTGAGAAATGTAATGATGATGTCAAGGCAATGATGAGCACTTATGACATCACTACTATTGAAAAGTTGATAACAAAATTTGAGAGGTTTGTAGAAGGTATAAAGATGCCTAGAGATCAATGAGAAGGGATTCTCAAGGCCGATTTAATAGTCATATGGGAATATTAGGGGGTGTCAATAAGAAAAGTTACCCTTCGAGTTCTAGTAGATCTGGGAGCAGAAGGAGTTTCCATTAGGGAAGCTTTTAGCAGAGGAATCATCCTTCTACGAGTCAGAGCCGTATTAGCCATACCAGAAATCAGGGCTCCTAGCAAGGATTAGTAGCATCAACTCCTAGTGTGACTTAGCGCCCTCCTTGTACTCGTTATGGGAGAACACATCCTGGCGAGTGTTGGACTTGTTTTAATTATAGGGAGAATGGTCATATTGCGAAACATTGATTTAAGGGAAGGAAAGATGACTAAACATATAGATCGTCGATACCTGGGCGAGTATTTGCTGTGACTTATGAGGAGGCGAGAGCCGCTCCAAATTTGATCCGAGGTAATGTTTTTCTTCAAGGTCATCCTTTATGTGTTATATATGATTCTGATGCTACTCATTCTTTAATTTCCTATGATTGTGTGGAAAAATTAAAGCTTATTATGAGTGATCTACTATATGATCTATTTATGTCTACTCTTGCTAGCATACATGTGAAAACTGTTATGGTGTGTAAGAAATTGATGTTTGTATTTGAGGGTCTTGAAACAACCATTGATTTAATTTGTCTACCCATGCGGGGTATAGATGTGATTGTGGGCATTGATTGGTTATCATCCAATGATGTAATATTGCAATGTAAAAGCAGATCTGTGCAATTTAAGATTTGCACAGTGATTAAAGAAATTTCCCAAGGTTCGATTATGTTGTCAGCGGCCCAAGTAGAGAGAAGTGTAAGGAAGGGGTGTGAAGCCTTCATGGTGTTTTTCTCAATTTAGATAGAATCCCAGGAAAATATTGACCAGATTGAAATAGTTAAAGAGTTTCATGATGTGTTCCCTGAAGAGTTGACTAGATTACCTCCAGAATGAGAAGTTGAGTTTGCTATTGGTTAGCACTAGGGATAGAGCCAATCTCTAAGGCTCCTTACCGGATGTCACCTTCGGAGTTGGCTGAATTAAAGAAGCAGATTGAAGATTTGTTAGAAAAGGGTTTTTTCCGGCCAAGTGTATCTCCATAGGGTGTACCAGTTATGTTTGTGAAGAAAAAAGATGGCAGCTTGAGGCTTTGTATTGATTATCGGCAGTTGAATAAAGTCACTATTAAGAATAAGTATTTAATTCTGAGAATAGATGATTTGTTAGATCAGTTTGTAGGTTCATCGGTGTTTTTAAAAATTGATCTGAGATAGGGATATCATCAGTTGAGGGTAAAGGCATAAGACATTCCAAAGATTGCCTTCCGTACTAGATATGACCATTATGAGTTCCTTGTTATGTCTTTTGGGTTAACTAATGCGCCATCGATGTTCATAGATTATATAAATTGGATTTTCAGACCTTATTTAGATCAATTTTGTGGTAATGTTCATTGATGATATTCTTATTTATTTGAAGAGTGAAGAGGAACACCGAAGACATTTTCAAATAGTACTGCAAATTTTGAGAGAGTATAAGTTGTATCCGAAGTTAAGTGAATTTTGGCTAAGAAATGTGAAGTTTTTGGGCCATGTGGTCTAAACAAAAGGAGTAGCAGTAGAACCTAGTAAGGATGACGCTATGTTAAAGTGGGAACCACCTAAGTTCGTGACAAAGGTGCATAGTTTTTTGGGGTTGGCTGGTTATTACCGCCGGTTTATAGAGGGATTCCATCATATTGCCTCACCACTCACCAGATTGACTAAGAAATAACAACTGTTTGTTTGGGATGAGAAGTGTGAGGTAGCTTTTCAGGAGCTGAAAACTCGGTTAACTACAGGACTTGTTCTTATCATACTTGACCCACACAGATCATACACAATGTATACAGATGTATCATTAAAAGGCTTGAGTGTGTGCTTATGTAAAATAGTAAATTTGTGACTTATGCATCTCGCCAGTTGAGGCCTTATGAAGAGAAATACCCAACGCATGATCTAGAGCTTGCAACTGTCGTTTTTTCCTTAAAGATTTGAAGGCATTTCCTATATGGGTCCCAATTCAAGATATTTAGTGACCATAAGACCTTGAAGTATCTAGTGGATCAAAAAGAGTTAAACAACCGATAGAGGATATGGATGAAGTTCTTGAAAGATTATGACTATGAGTTAAAGTATCATCAATAGAAGGCAAATATAGTTGTAGATGCTTTGAGTCGAAAGTTAGTACACATGTTTTATATGTGTGTGATTAAGCATAACCTCCTAGAAAGGTTATTAAAAGTTTATCTTGAACCAAAATCAGAGGTGATTATGAGTATAGTACTCAGAAATTTTGACTTTTATGGTGATTTAAGAAAGGCCAAAATGGAAGATAGCCGATTGCTAAGGATCAGAGAAGAGTTGGGGAATGGTGAAGTACCTAATTATGATATTGGGAATACAGGTACATTGAGGTACAAGAAGATGATTTATGTCCCGGACAATGTGGAAATCAAGAAGAAAATTCTTGAGGAGGCTCATCAGAGCAAGTATACCATTCATCCAGGAATCACTAAGATATATCGAGATCTGAAGCAAAGGTATTGGTGGCCTAAGATAAAACGTGATATGACAAACTTTGTAACGAAGTGTCTAACTTGTCAAAAGGTGAAGATTGAACATCAAAAGCCTCCAGGGCTACTTCAATCTTTAGAGATTCCCCTGTGGAAGTGTGACAACATTTCTATGGATTTTATTGTGGAATATCCTGAGACTACAGCACATCATAACTTCATATAGGTTATTGTAGACAGATTAACAAAATCAGCTTATTTCTTGCCAATCCAAATTGGATATAACTTAGAAAGGCTAGCTCAATTGTATGTGGATTGGATTGTTAGGTTTCACGGTGTGCCTACAGAAATTGTGTCAGAACATGATCCGAGATTCACATCAAACTTTTGGAAGGCGTTACAGGAGACTATGGGAACTAGGTTGAAGTATAGTATGGCTTATCACCTACAGATCGATGGACACAGAGAGAGAGAGAGATTCAGACCCTTGAGGATATGTTGAAGGCTTATGTCATTGAGTTACCTGGTAGTTAAGATCATCACCTGCCTTTGATAGAATTTTCTTATAATAATAGTTATCACTCGAGTATTCAGATGGCACCTTTTGAGGCATTATACGACATAAAGTGTAGATCGCCTCTCTGTTGGACTGAATTGAGCAAAAAAACCATGATTAGAACGGACTTGGTAGATGAAACTACAAAGAAGATTGAGATGATTCGCCAAAAGTTGTTGACTGCTCAGAGCATACAAAAGAGCTATGTGGATGAGCGGCATGGACCTTTGGAGTTTGGAGTAGGTGATTACGTGTTCCTTAAAGTTTCTCCGGTGACTGGTATTGGTAAATTTATTAAAGCCAAGAAATTGACTCCTCGATTCATTATGCCATATGAAATTTTGGAACGAATTGGACTAATTGCTTATCGAATTGCCTTGCTACCGCACCTGTCGAGTGTACACAACATGTTCCACGTGTCATAGCTTAAGAAATATCATCTGGATCCTTACCATATGATTGAGCCTGAAGAGGTTGAGTTGAGGGAGAATTTGACCTATATATCTGAGTCAGAAAGGATCTTAGATGTGAAGGACAAGCAATTGTGAAATGGAACGATTCGACTCTTAAAAGTTTTCTGGAAGGGTATGTCTTCCGGAGATGCCACCTGGGAAACTGAAGAGCGGATGCGGCGTGATTTCCCTAACTTATTTACTTAAGTATGTTTTTATGTTTTAGTAGTGTTGATATTTATATTTGTGTTGTGTTGTAATCAAATTTGTGATGTTGTGGTTAAGTTTGTGTTGATGACTTGTGTTTTATTGTGCTTTAAGTGTCGTTTGTGTTGTGAAGACTTGGCTTTGACTTTGATGTTGTGTAGGAATTTTGTGTTGTGGATTGTCATATTTTTGGTTCGTTGTGAATTTTGGAGACAAAATTCTATTTAGATGGGAAGAATTGTAACACCTTTATTTTTATTTTTAGGATATAATTATAATTTTGAGATAATTATGAATTTAGTAATATTTTTTAGGATAAAAAGAAAAGAGGGATCTGGTTAAAATATATTTTTTTAAAAAAATTATAAAATAATAAAAAAAAAAGAGGGTGACGCCGAATTTGGCGCCATATTAAAAGTCACAAAGGGGGTTATATAAACCCCCACCCTTCCTTCACTTTGTCAGTAAGACAAAGTTGAAATTTTAGTGGAAGGGAGTCGTAGAGTCTCAGTTTTTGCAGCTTTAGAGATCAATAAGATATCCAAATTCTCTTTTAATCACAAAACTTTTTTTATGAAAAATGTTCTAAATAATTTTCTCTTTTCTATGATACTAATTTTTTGGTAGTTAGAAAATATTTTGGGGATAAGATTTTAGGCAAATTTTGAGTTTTGTCAATATATAACTAGAGAAATGTAGAGAATAATTAATAGTTAATTTTAATTAGTTTAGATTTATTATTTGGTTGTTATGTGATTTTATAATCAATTTATTTTATAAACATGTCATAAATTAGTTTCTATAGGGTGTTTTTACCGATTAAAGTTAGTTTAAATAATTTATTTGGATTATTGGAGTTATTATTGAGGTTTTAATTGGTTTATTTTGTTAAATTTTGAGCTATGTGAAAATATGTGTTAGAACTTAATATTTAAGTTAGAGTTTGATATGATTTTGATTATGTGGACATTTGAAGAGTTGTTTAATAATTGAATTATACTCATAGAAATTAGGAAAAAGAGATTTAATTGGTCTAGAAGGTTGATATTGATGATTTTATGATTATAGGTGTGTTGAAGGTGAAACTTTAAAATTAAATGGTTGACGTGAGAGAATGATATAAATGTTATTTAAGGATTTTAGTAAGTGATTTGGGTTCATAAAGAATGATATATGGCTAAGAATTGTTAAGGAAATTAGAATATTTGAAGATAATGGTTGTAGAGGAAATTGGATTTTCGGGAGTTGAATTTGCATAAATTATTTATTTTATTATTACTTATGGTTAATTGGTATTTACATTGATAATGTAGAATTTTCTTATGATCGGTGATTGTTCATGTTTTGCTACTCAAGTTAATATTAAACTTGGAGTTAAGGTAATTGAGGTTAATTTATTTTATATGCTTGCTTTAGACTGTAAGATATTTTATGAACCTTACTTTCATCTATACTACTTGTATATGTTTTGAAAGATTGTGTTTATGCTTGAATATAACCTCAGTTCAGTGACATAGTGTATTTTCTAACTTATATATATGAGCGGAGATTATTATTAAGATTGTTACTGTTATGAATGTTATGCTATTTGGGATGGAATGTTATTTAAGAAATGATAATATTATAAATGTTTTCGAAAACTATATTAATTTATTGTTTTTATGTTATAGGATATGTTGGGCTGTGTGGAAAAGATATGGTGAAATTGTATCCATTGGCTCTTTCATTCCTGGTCCGGATTTTGAGTTGAGTGTTTTGAGTGGACACCTCCCTATTACGGTATATCAATAGTGGCATGGGAGGGGGCAGTATTCTTGAGGTGACTAGATAACCTTTGGCCGGGTATACTAACATTGATAGGTTGTACCATGTCCTGAAGCTATAAGGAGGAGCAGGATGGATGAGTGTGATGATTCTAATTGTTGATCATATTAGGTGAAGTTTAATTAATGAGAATATTATTATTATTATGTCAGCTAAACCTTCTTCTCTGACTTACAATTATTTCTTGCATAAATTGTAAATTGATTTTTGGTTACTGTGACTTTAAGTCTCACCCCGTCATTGTAAATAATTTTTAAGGTGAGACCTCTAATTCGGCTAGAGGCCAAGGAACCTTGTAGGCCTCTTTTGGTATTGATGTTGTTTTCACTTCTATACTGTCATTATAGGGCCCTCATGTTTTTGAAATATCACATTTACTCTTTGAATAACTGTTTTGGAATAACTATTAACCCTTATTAGGCTTGAGGCTTTATTTTGCGTACTCTAACATTTTGATGGACTCACAACCACGTCTATGTTGGAAATTGTTTTGTATGGATTCTAAGACTCGTGGGCTATGATTTTCTCCTATTTGTGATGTGTAATCAGAATAATGAATTTTTCTGTAGTGGGTTTATAGACGGGTTTTATGCCCTAAATTCCGATACGTATTGAATAAAAAAAAGTTTTCAATTATCACTTGTTAATCGGATTTTGTAAAACCATATTATATAATAGTTATTTGTGAGAAATAGTCTCTTCACTTAATACCAAAAGTGTAGTACCATATTGAAAATATCCTCAATTACTAGTTTTCAGTACCTTTGATAAAAATGAGCATTAAAACCATCCGGGCCAGAGATGTTATCTTTAGGAAGTCCAAATACTACCTTTTTGACCTCCATCCTGGTAATAGGTTTCATAATTTTAGAAAAATCTTGTTTTGATAACGAGGGAGGGCAGTAGTATATGAGAGAGATTACTAAAAATTTGATCAATAGAAACCTAATTTTTGATCCTAACAAATGCTTTGAAAATAATGGAGAGCCATTTCATATAGTTCAGCCTCTTCAGGAGACCAGCTTCCATCCGGCTTTTGAAGACTATGAATATGATTAGAAGCGGATCTTTTATTAACCAAAGCGGATCTTTTATTGACCAAACAATGTAGAAAGTTAGATATATTAGATTAAGAACCCATTTTATCATATTTATCTTCCCATGAGACAACTTGGTTAAAGTCACCGATCCACAACCATGGCAAATCAATCGTACCGCTGATATACTTGATCCAATCCCACAACACATATTTGAGAGAAGATTTAGGAGGACCATAAATAAAAGAGATGTAGTATGAAATAGAGCTTTCATTGCTAGAAAAAAAACAGTGGCAAAAGTACGA
Source organism: Albizia julibrissin (assembly GCA_037074505.1). NCBI lineage: Eukaryota > Viridiplantae > Streptophyta > Magnoliopsida > Fabales > Fabaceae > Albizia > Albizia julibrissin. The sequence continues at coordinate 17,602,577 of CM073486.1, read as the reverse complement.
AGATTGGTCCAGAACTCTAACATTAAAAAACATCCCTCCATGCCATAACAGTCCCACCCCCACAATTTATAACACTAGTACCCGAAAAGCAATTGAATCCTAAGCGAAGAAGAGCACAAGCAGCTTCAACATGCAATTTAGTTTCCGAAAGATACACAAAATCCGGTTGAAGTTTACCGATAAGCTGCTTGCATCATTGAACTGCCGTGACCTCACAAAAGCCACGACAGTTCCAACTTAATATCCTCACCTCACAAAAGCCACGACAGTTCCAACTGAATGTCCTCACGACTGCTTACGAAGCTTCACTTGGGCCGCTTCCCTAACCACTTTGGCAGAAGTATGAGCCGAAAAAGAAAACTGATCTCGAATTGATGGGAAATGATGAAATTCCATATGACTTTCCTTTACTCGAAATGAATTAAAACCTATCAAACTTACCCTTTGGGGAGGATGAAGGAAATTAACAGAATCCCCAAAAGATAAGCATCTCTTCCTTGTACATGTCTTCAACCTAACTCTTCGAAGCTTCTTTACCTTAAATAGATGTATGGACAAGTCAGAAGAGGAATGGATTAGCTCAGGAGGTCTTCCAACACGTTTCTTCGAAGAATGCATTTTTTGTACAGAGATCTCCATATCTTGTGAGGTCTGCTTAATTTGATTATTCAAGTCAAACATCAACTATAGGCCCTTCAGGTTTTTCATTAAAGAAAGTCTTTATTTCATCATGCCTCTGGGTCTCCTGCTTTGAATGAGTTTGATTTATCTCAGGCTTTTGAATCCCATCAGATTTTTTAACCCAGCGAGGAACAGAGCAGTGTTTTGAAGTAAACCTTTGATGAGAAGAAGAGAATCTATCAGAAAGTGATTGTTCACATAACTTGCTAAACTGTCATGATTACAAATCTAATCTATTTCGTTTTAAATTAAAAGGGTCTGTTTGTTCCGAAGGAATTAAAGCGGAGGGCTAATATTTTCACAATTTGTAATATTCCTGAGTTTTTTTTTTCGCCAAATATTCCTGAGTTATTTATTTTTGAACTTCATATAAAAATATCTTCGTCATGGATTAGATAACATGTCTTCTCCAAATGTTCATTCCGCCAAACCACCATGTTGGGGTCACGGGTATTGCCCTTCGCACCCATTTCCTCAATTCACCGAAGTGATTCCAATTCCAAGTCGTCGTCTTCTTCTTCTTCTTCAACTAATTCTAGGCTACCACGAAACGCTGCTTTTCCTTTGCCTTGTTCTTCAACCTCTACTGCTTCGCCTTCCATTGATGCCACCACCAGCAATGGCTCTGAAGAACTCAAACATAGCGACAATGAGAATCGCAAGAGTGCCACTACACAGAAGTTCACATACAGCAGAGCCTCACCTTCAATTAGATGGCCCCACTTGAAGCTCTCAGAGATGTACCCATCTACGCATACACATGTAGAAGACAGGGAAGTTTCTTCATCCGTTGAGAGTTCAGGTTTTTTTGAGGCCAAAGAGGAAACCCAGGAGGACAAAGATAATGTTTCACCTATTGATGTGAGTGATGAATCTCAAGAAGCGTTGGGGAGGCGTAGCAAGACTAGGGTAAAGAAAATGAACAAATTGGCGCTTATAAGAGCGAAAGATTGGAGGGAGAGAGTACAGTATCTGACGGATAGGATTCTAGCGTTGAAATCTGAGGATTTCGTGGCGGATGTGTTGGATGATCGGAAAGTTCAGATGACGCCGACTGATTTTTGCTTTGTAGTGAAATGGGTTGGGCAAAAGAGCTGGCAACGTGCGCTTGAGGTCTATGAGTGGTTGAATTTGCGGCATTGGTACTCGCCGAATGCGAGGATGCTCGCCACAATCTTGTCAGTGCTGGGGAAGGCTAATCAAGAAGCGTTAGCTGTGGAAATATTCACTCGGACTGAGTTAGGCTTGGAAAATACAGTACAAGTGTACAATGCAATGATGGGTGTCTATGCACGGAATGGTCGATTCAAAAAGGTACAAGAACTGCTTGATTTATTGCGTAAACGAGGATGCGAACCAGACTTGGTGAGTTTCAATACTTTAATTAATGCCAGGATGAAGTCTGGTGCTATGGTGCCTGATTTAGCTCTTCAACTTTTAAATGAAGTTAGGAGGTCAGGTCTTAAACCAGATATAATTACTTATAATACCCTTATAAGTGCTTGTTCAAGAGAGTCGAATTTGGAGGAAGCAATCAAGATTTTTAATGATATGGAGAAAAACAAGTGTCAACCTGATCTATGGACATACAATGCTATGATTTCAGTTTATGGTAGATGTGGCCATTCTGGAAAAGCTGAGCATCTATTTAAAGAATTGGAATCTAAAGGATTTTTCCCTGATGCAGTAACGTATAATTCCTTGTTGTATGCTTATTCAAGAGAAGGAAATGCGGGGAAGGTTAGAGATATTTGCGAAGAAATGGTGAAAATTGGGTTGGGTAAGGATGAGATGACATACAATATTATCATAAACATGTATGGAAAGCAGGGGCAGTATGACAAGGCACTGCAGCTTTATAGAGATATGAAATTATCTGGCCAAAATCCTGATGCTGTTACGTATACTGTTTTAATCGATTCACTTGGAAAGGGAAATAAGATTGTGGAAGCTGCAAATGTGATGTCTGAAATGTTGGATGCAGGAGTGAAGCCCACTTTGCATACGTATAGTGCTTTGATATGTGCTTACGCCAAGGCTGGAAAGAGAGTGGAGGCTGGGGAGACATTTAAATGCATGGTTAAGTCAGGGATCAAAGCTGACCGTTTAGCATATTCAGTTATGTTGGATATCTTTCTGAGGTTCAATGAGATAAATAATGCAATAATATTGTATGGGGAAATGGTTCATGAAGGCTTCACGCCAGATAATACCCTTTATGAGACCCTGTTACGAGTCCTTGTGCGGGAAAACAAATGGGAAGTTGTTGATGACATTGTAAGAGATCTTGAAGAACGAAGTGGTATGAATCCACAAGCTATTTGTTCTGTTCTTGTAAAAGGAGAATGTTTTGATCATGCTGCAAAAAAATTGAAAGTTGCCATCTGCAAGGGCTATGAATTGGATCATGAGACTCTGTTATCAATTATGAGTTCATATAGTTCTTCTGCAAGATATTCAGAAGCATGCGAATTGCTCGAGTTCCTAAAAGAGCATGCTCCAGACTCTAGTCAACTGTTAACTGAGGCTCTTATCATTATACTTTGCAAGGCTCAAAAGTTAGATGCTGCTTTGGAGGAATATAGAAATAATGGGGCCCTTGGTTCGTTTAATAGAAGTTATACTATGTACGAGTCTCTTATTATGGAATGCAAGCAGAATGACCTCTTTGAGGTGGCTTCTCAGATTTTCACTGATATGAGATTCTGTGGTCTAGAGCCATCTGTCTGTCTGTACCAGTGCATGGTGTTTGTCTACTGTAGAATGCAAATCCCAGAGACAGCCCACCACTTGCTGTATTATGCAGAAAAAAAGGGCATTATACTTGATAATGTATCTGTTTATATTGATATCATTGAGACGTATGGAAAGTTAAAGCTATGGCAAAAGGCAGAAAGTCTAGTGGGAAGTTTGAAGCAAAGATGTTCAACAGTGGATAGAAAAATCTGGAATGCCTTAATACATTCTTATGCCTTAAGTGGATGTTATGAGCGAGCTAGAGCTATTTTTAATACAATGATGAGAGATGGTCCTACCCCAACTGTTGATTCCATAAATGGACTATTACAAGCTTTGATTATCGATGGGAGGCTGGATGAACTTTATTTGGTTATTCAAGAACTGCAAGATATGGGGTTTAAGATAAGCAAGAGTTCCATACTGTTGATCCTTGAAGCATTTGCTCTGGCAGGAAACTTATTTGAGGTGCAGAAGGTATACCATGGAATGAGAGCTGCAGGTTATTTTCCTACTATGCATCTTTACAGAATCATGATGAGAGTGTTGTGTAAAGCTAAACGTGCAAGGGATGTAGAAGCCATGTTAAGTGAGATGGAAGAAGTGGGATTTAAGCCTGATCTTCAAATTTGGAACTCCATACTTCAATTGTATTCTGGTATTGATGATTTCAAAAAGATGGCCTTTGTTTACCGAAAGATCCAAGATTCTGGTCTACAACCAGATGAGGAAACTTATAATACCTTAGTTATAATGTACTGTAGAGATCGTAGACCAGAGGAAGGTTTGACATTGATGCATAAGATGAGAGGACTGGGTATGGAGCCTAAGCTGGACACATACAAAAGCTTGATTGCAGCATTTGGTAAGCAACAACAACTACAACCAGCCGAGGAACTTTTTGAAGAGCTTAGATCAAATGGTTATAGACTAGACCGCTCTTTCTACCATTTAATGATGAAAATTTATAGAAATTCTGGGGATCATCTGAAAGCTGAAAATCTATTGGGCATGATGAAGGAAGCAGACATAGAGCCCACAGTTGCTACCATGCACTTGCTTATGGTTTCTTATGGAAGCTCTGGGCAGCCTCAGGAAGCTGAAAAAGTGCTTGAAAACTTGAGAACTTCTGGATTAGTTTCAGATACCCTACCTTATAGCTCTGTTATTGATGCATATCTTAAACATGGAGATTATAAAGCTGCAACTGAAAAGATCACGGAGATGAAGGAAGTAGGCTTGGAACCAGACCACAGAATATGGACTTGCTTCATCAAAGCTGCAAGCTTGTCTCAAGGATCAAATGAGGCCATTAATCTTTTAAGTATCCTCCAGGCTGCCGGGTTTGATCTTCCAATCAGGTATTTATTAATTCTCTATAATGATTGGAAGCTTCACCTGTTATATACATACATGCATATAAGTATATATAAATGTTCGATTATAGTATATTACTTTGATCTGTAGGCTTCTGAGAGAAAAATGTGAATCAATAGTTTTAGAAGTGGACCAGTATTTGGAGAAAATACAACCTTTGGAAGACAATGCAGCCTTTAATTTTGTCAATGCTTTGGTGGATCTCTTGTGGGCATTTGAACTTCGGGCTACTGCATCATGGGTTTTCCAATTGGCAATCAAAAGAAGCATCTATCGCCATGATATCTTTAGGTTGGTGTCTATTCCCTCAATTGTTCTTTTCCAAACTTTTAGTTGTTTTATGCCTCTATTGAAGTTAGAACCTGCTGAGACATGTTCTGAGCAACTGGGTAAATTGAAAACGACCAAAAGAAAGCAATCAACGAGAATAGAAAAGTGGCCAAATTAGTCAGTCAAACAAATGGTGATTTGTGGTGTTAGAAGAGCAATTTTCAGTGTTGGAAACGATGTATCTCACCAACTATATGTTTACTTATTTGTGTATTATCAATTATTGCCTTGAGTTTCCTTTTAAATTGCTTAATACATATATCTGTTGATTATAGAGTTGCTGAGAAGGATTGGGGTGCTGATTTTAGAAAATTATCTGCTGGCTCGGCTCTGGTTGGTCTTACTTTATGGCTTGACCACATGCAGGCAAGTTCGCTTTTCCTTCTGAAGCCTGTTCTTGTGATGCGCACAGATTCATTCACTCAGTCTGCATTCATAGCTTGCGCTATAAGTCTTAGACATTTACCGGAAAAAAAGTCACCCTCGTTTAGTAATGTTTAAGGATGAGAGCAGAATGTTTTCTATGTTGATGAATTAAATGATTCCAGACTATATAATTCCTAGAAATTTGGAGCCTAGTTCTTCTCTGTTTCTTGACAAATAATACCCTGCACTTTAGGATAATTGTATGTTCATTTCTTTTTTCTTTTTTTCTCCAGGTTTTTGTGTATTAATCAACCAAGCATTTGGTTCAGAGAAAAATTATATGATCATAATAGTCTCAATTTGATCATTCTTCATTGAGAATTGAGATTCTAGGTGTTTTATGATTTCACCAAAAAGAAAAAGAAAAAAACAGTCGGCAATGAAATAAAAAATCTTTAAAGAGGTGCATAGGTCTGAGGCTGGTCTGTCATCGCTTTATATCTAAACTGCAATACCCCATACTTATTTTTCTGTATTCTTTTCATTTTAGTTTGGTATTTATCATTAAAACTTGTGTGCTGACGTGGATGGCTAGATTTTATCATTAATTACATGTTGGATTTTTGTTATGGCAGGATGCCTCCTTGCAGGGTTGCCCAGAGTCGCCAAAATCTGTTGTGCTTATAACAGGAACAGCTGAATATAACATGGTTTCCCTCAACAACACATTGAAGGCATGCCTTTGGGAAATGGGATCGCCGTTTCTTCCTTGTAAGACGCGCACCGGAGTCCTCGTAGCGAAGGCTCACTCCCTCAGGATGTGGTTAAAAGATTCCCCATTTTGCTTGGATCTGGAGTTAAAAGATTCCCCAAACCTCCCAAAACTAAATTCTATGCAGCTTGTTGAAGGATGCTTCATAAGACGCGGCCTCATTCCGGCTTTCAAGGAGATCAAAGAGAGACTGGGAATAGTGAGCCCCAAGAAATTTTCTAGATTGGCTTTGCTATCTGATGATAAGAGAACTAAAGCCATTGATGCTGATTTAGAGGGAAGGAAAGAGAAGTTGGAAAAAAGAAAGAAAATTGTTGACCCCAAAAGGCTAAGGATGATCAAGAAACTAAAGCAAAGGAAGTATATCAAGGAAGCCGAGTTGTCTAAGAAAGGTGGGATAGGCATACAAAAGACTTTCATGGCTGTTGGTTCAAAGAAAGCAAGAAACTAAAACCCAAACAAAAAAATGTAAACTTACAATTGTACAGATTCATTAAATTCTACTGTGAACTATTGTGTCTTATAAGATATTTAGATCTCTCATTTCCATACACTTGACAAAATCTTCATTGCATATTGTGATCAAGTACAGAAAATTTTTAATTAATACAAGGGACAATAGTTAGTGGTTTCTTACATTCGGTCCAAAAACACTCTTATTTGTCTCTAGATCAAAAGATCCTGAAGGAATATTTCTTCTATCTCAAGCACTCTTCTCCTTTTTTTTTTCCTTTCTTTTCAAAATACTATCAACTAGTATCCATTGCCTTTTCTGGATTCTATATCTATCTGAGCAACCTACTACTCTAGTTTTAGGTTTGGGTTTGATGGCTGTCTCTGCCAATAGAGACATCTCTTTTGAGACTAGAACTCTGGACCCAAAGGGATCAAGTGAGATGTTATACTGTTAGCTCAACTCTAAGTTAGTAGTTTTCTTCTCCTTTCTTGGTCTTATTGATTATCTTATAGGAGTAGTACTTTTATTTCTATCACACTTGTCATGTTTTTTTTTCCAGATATATGTATTCACGAAGAAGATACAAGTTGCTAATTTAAGAACAAACTAGGACTTTCCGGTGCGATACATGGAGTGGTTCTTATTGTCCAATATCATATTCAAAGTATAAATCTGAAGTACTATGTTAGTGATGATTAAATGTGTCAATTATCAAAATTGTTCTGACTTTTGAATGAAATTTAATCAGATTAACATTTACAAAAAAATTCACTTTAATGATGTTATTCTTAACATTTGTTTATAGGTGCTGTGTACAATAATTACCGAAGACATCAAAGAAATGAACACCTCACTTGAATTCCTCTACTGACAAAACAAAAATACATGCAGATGCAGATGGTGGGTGGTCAATGCGTCTAATCATTAAAGACATGAAAATGAAAGAAACATAGGCCCTATTATCCAACGACCACATAAAAATCTTATCCTATTAGGTACAATGAGTTACATAAATCGTACAGCATTATTGTATCCTATCAATAACTAAATTCTTCTTAAAGAGATTGTTAACAGAAAAATATCACTTAATAATTTCATTGAGTGTCTTCTTTTATCTTCATCCATCTCTTTACAGATGACTCCATATTTTACTCGTGCATTGAATGGCCTTCTTTCAATGTGACCAAAGCACCTCAAATAATTTTTTACCATTTTCTCTTTAATATATGTCACTTCAACCTTTCCGTGTTTATATTCATTACGAATCTTCAATATAGACCCAGCTATCCATATTCAAAATTAGTAGGATTATAAAATTTTTACAAAGTGAGGATATAAGATAAAATAGTAAGAAAAAATCTTTTATCTCCACTTCTCTTTTTTTTTTTGAAAAATCCAACTCATAAGTTTTCTCTCTCCTCCCCTCTCCTCCAAATCCCTCGTACCAAACAGCCCTAAAGTTACAAGGTAAAGTCTTCAACCTCTGCTTACACAGATTCATCCTAATTCCCACATAAGAACATCAGTCAACACAAATTGCATGTCCTGTCTTCTCTGCCTTTACATCGCTATCCATAATATTTTTTTGTTAACCTCAAGGGACAAACTCATATGTATCCCATTAAAACATGCTCTTTCAGTCCTCAATATAAGACATTTACTTAATTTGATTAAATTAAGGAAGTTAATTAAACTAGTTAATATGATAAATATCTTCTAAAACACCCTAATTATCTTTCTTAATTCCCTCATTCCCTTTTCTCCTTGATTATTGTTGAAGGAGTGCATCAATAGGGGTAAATTAGGAAAACACTAACAAATATGAAAACTATATCTTATATCTGGGACCAAAATCAACTATCCAAGTATATCTTATATTAAAGACATGAAGGAGTACAAAACAAATCACCCACAAATATTGTAATTGTCATTATTGGCCAAATAGTATATGCTGCCACACAGGGAATCTAAGCAAACTACTATTTTACATTTTCGATCCGCTAATGAACATAAAATTTGCAGCTACAAAGTACAGATTGAACATCAATCTCAAGAAAACACTTGAATAAAACTACATGAAGCAACAAACACGAAGCTAGAATCCCTGCCAGAATGAACTGATACTCCATCTACCAGAGATTGAACAGAGTAATCATTTTGGGTACAACATGTTTACACACTTCGCAACGACACATCTTCCAAGGTCACCTTTAGCTTCAACTAAACGGTTTAAACAGCCGATTCAAACCAGAGATTGAACAGAGCAATCTAACCCCCTTACTCAAAGCTGTCTCTACGAGATTTCTAGCAATATAATAAATTTGGAATGCCCATTTAAGAATAGTACTTTGTTGCTGCAATGATCACACCCAAATTTGAAGCTTCTTAACCAAAAGAAGAAATCACTAGCAATCACGTTACCCAAAAAAAAAAAAGAAAAGAAAAGACAAAGTTTCACTCTATCATTGTAATGGCCAAAATAAAATATGAAGTGTATATATCCAGAAAGAACCATGCTAACTTCAACCACCAACAACTTCCAAAAGGGAACTAAAAGAAACTGATGAAGCAAGACTGTGAGACTGAGACACAATATATCTAAATAAAATTATAGAAAAGGTGTCACAATAGAATTAACTGAGCGACTGACAAAATTGATTTCAACCTTGAAAAATTAAATCATCTATATTTATAGAAAAGGTGACACAATACAAACTATTCATTGTAGGGCTTACATCCCATCTTTACACTCATCACCTCTTTTTTCCCCTCTCCATCCTCCTAATATGCATTATATACATTTATTTTTTGAGATACATTTTGAATTTTTTCTGGCATAGTCCAGTACAGACACCAATCAAAAGCTATTCAGTTTTCTATTATTGTCATTTGACAGCAAAACAAACAGAATGAACATGGAAGATGGCTTGCCTCTGTTATGATAAAGAAATATCTCCTCAGATATCCACTTTAGCAAAAAATGTCTCTACATATCTTTCTTAACTCCATAACCTGAGCCATCTTCAAAGTCTGCCTTAGTGCCACTGCTTCTATCATAAAAGCACTGATTGGTCTCCATTCCTAAAACTAAGAATACCAGCATCTGGTGATTCTTTAAGGAAAGAGCCATATTTTCTATGAGAATGCCCTGTCTATGGGGATATTTATGAGCACAGAAATCAACTCCATTTCCACAGTCAGAGCAGTGACTCGTAAAACCTTACTTGTTAATTTCTAGAATTCAGCCATAGCAAAGTGGATCCTCATATTTACCAGTCAAGGATAAACAAATAAATATTATGGAGGTCAAACAGCACGGATCCCTGGCAGACTCCTTGATCAGCATTCTGCATGAACAGTCTTTACTTTTTAAAGCTTGATATAACTCTAGCATCTATCGTTAAAGCCAATGAACAGCTAAACCACAGTCTGGGCCCCAATCTTACAGAAGTATCACAAGCTCAATTGTTTCTTCCTCCTTGACAAATACTCTTTTATTGTGTCTCATAACTTACTTGTACCCGCAAATCCTGAGTAGTACTCCATCTTGCAAACAAAATCTTTATTGTTTCTCTTGCAAACACAGAAGATGGAAATATAAATGCCTCAAGTCATGACCATCAGCTATCAGCTATTGGAGCCAAGTCAAGAGTGCAAGTGATCCAGCTCTTCTAATATCAACTTATGTATATTCAGTGGTCTGACAAAGCTGTGCTGTTTTGAGCTAAATCTCATTGATGACAAATCTGTGGAAGCAAGGGACGAGTTTCTGAGCTTTAGACAACATCCAGATGAACACTTCATAGATTTAAAACATGTTTTTCAAGAATTTCTAAGTGTGAGTGTATGAATGGAGTTAACATATATTCCTTGCACACTTGCCAAAGTTAAAAGCAACACTTCAAGTCATATACCCATATTCAAACAACCAATTCCATCATTCTCTAATTCCTTCCTCTTTTCTTCTAATTTACTCAACTTGACTTAAAAATCAAAGAGACTTTTTAGCTTGTAATGGGGCAAAAGAAAAGGTAAAGGATAATCACCAAATACCTTAAGATAGATGATAACCACTTAAGGGGTTTCTTTCTTTTCTCATTAAACATACTCCCCCAAACTTAAACCAAATTGATCTTTTCCATATCAAGCCTTCTTGTATTTTTTTTCAATAGTCATCTCATGAAGAGAAAAAGTAGCCTTGTTTTCAGGGAATTTTGCGACTTTTCTCTTCTTTGCAGACTTCTGGTTTAGTTTAGTTATTTTTATTAGGATTTAGTTAATAGTTTCATAAAGAGAATGTGAATCACTTTAGGAAAAGGTGAGCATATTGTTCTAAAATGGGAAGGTCAATTGACAGTCCAATCTAGTTCTGAGGAAGTGTTGTATTTAGGCTTGAACTGGTGTGATTTGATTTAAGAATTAGGGTATTGAGCATTGCTAGTTCAATAGTCTTTAAGCTGACAAAAATTTGAGTTTTTAAAATTTTGAGCATTGCCTCTTCAATCTTTGAAATTTCATTTTGAGAAAGTAAATGGTCTTCTATGGCAGTGTGGAGTAGGTGTAGGCTTGGAATGATGATTGGTTGCTTGGTATTAGCTTGATTCTAAGTTTGGGGGATCTTTTCTTTTAAGGATAGGACAGAATAATTTAGTTTCTTTTGCTCATGTTTTTTGTGTTGTTGAGTATGGTTTGCTTGTCCCTCTCCTGTATGCAGATCATGAAAAAAAAGCTGGAAAGAAGCTGAAGCCTAGATCCCGTGTGCCTCCTAAGGTCACCTTGGTAGATGTACAGCAAAAGATAGCTGGTAGAAAGTTTCACCGCGAACGTAAGTGTCAGAAGACAACCAAATACGCCTTCTATCAACAAGCTATTGTCCAACATCTAGGGAAACTCATGACCAAGAAAAAGAAAGTGAATGTTGAGTTCGTCCAGCAATACTACACTCAGCATATCGTGTATGATGGGCGTGTAGGGGAAAATGATTATCATCAATGAGGACCAAATGAATTGTCACTACAATTTGCCTAGGGTTTCAGATGACGACTGTATGTATCTGAAACTAACGGCCAACAAGGAGGAGTTTCTCTATGAAGACATAGCAAAGGAGCTTGTGATTAAAGGTGAAAATGCATGGTTTTTTCAATTCAGCCAATAAAAATATCTTGCTGGATGTAGACTTAACGCCCGACGCTAAATGTTGGCTGCACTTGGTAGCTAATAACATTAAGCCCACTACCCATCTCACATACATTTATAGCAAATTAGCCCTCCCCATCTTCCTTTTGAAAACCAGCTAGCCTATCAATCTTGGGAACATCGTGTACAGTGCCCTCTACAAGTGTCGGGAAGAACACTATAAAAGCCTCATTTTTCCACACTTCATTACCTCATTTTTCCTTCAAGCCAATGTCGAACAATTGCCTGATGACCCCCTTATTGAACCTGCCCTCCCATTCACCTATACCAACCTGGGGTCACAGAAACACCCTGAACTGAGAAAGAAAAAAAAGGCTTGACATGAAGGACCACATTCTAAGCTTGCACTACAATTTGATGCCATTACTAATCGGATTGATAAGTTGGAGAACACACCGAGCACTGCCATCGAAAATCTCACTGCACTTGTTACTCGCCTAGCTTATCATGAGTGCTTGCTAATGGGTGTCCTTGCACTCCTTAGTACTGATGTGCATAAGCCCACTGATGCTGAGGTTGAAGAAAACAATGCTCAGGAGCACCGTGGTAGGGATGGGATAGAAAATGAGGATGGTGACTAGCAAGATGATAATGACGATGATGAAATACAAAGCACAGATGCTGAGGTTAGTGGCAATGAAGATGAGGAATGGGGGAGACGGGATCTAGTTCAAGAAAGACACCAATGGAGCATTCAGACTCAGACTATGAGCCTTCTGATAATGATGATGATTGATGCTATTGTTTCTATAGGCAGTTCTGATGCTTGGTCTAACTTTGTCTTATATTGTGGTGTTATTTAGCTTTCTAGACGTAGGATTTATCTGTTCGGCCTTGGGATTTTTGTTGTATAGCGCTGTAAATCCATAATATAAAACAAAGTTAGACAAATCCTAAGGCCGAACAGATAAATCCTATATCTAGAAAGCTAAATAACACCACAATATAAGACAAAGTTAGACCAAGCATCAGAACTGCCTATAGAAACAATAGCATCAATCATCATCATTATCAGAAGTCTCGTAGTATGAGCCTGAATGCTCCAAAGGTGTCTATCTTGAACTAGATCTCGTCTCCCCCATCTCATCATCTTCACTGCCACTAACCTCAGCATCTGTACTTTGTATTTCATCATCGTCACTATCATCTTGCTGGTCACCATCCTCATTTTCTGTCTCATCCCTACCACGGTTCTCTTGAGCATTGTTTTCTTCAACCTCAACATCAGTGGGCTCATGCACATCAGTACTAGGGAGTACAAGAACACCCATAGGCAAGCCCTAATGATAAGCTAGGCAAGTAACAAGTGCAGTGAGTTTTTCAATGGCAGTGCTCAATGTGTTCTCCAACTTATCAATCCGATCAGTAATGGCATCAAACTGTAGTGTAAGCTTAGAACGTGGTTCTTCATGTCGAGCCCTTTTTTTCTTTCTCAATTCAGGGTGTTTCTGTGACCCCAGGTTGGTATAGGTGAATGGGAGGGCAGGTTCAATAAGGGGGTCATCAGGCAATTGTTCGACATTGGCTTAAAGGAAAAATGAGGAAATGAAGTGTGGGAAAATGAGGCTTTTATAGTGTTCTTCCTGACACTTGTAGAGGGCATTGTACATGATGTTCCCAAAATTGATAGGCTGGCTAGTTTTCAAAAGGAAGATGGGGAGGGCTAATTTGCTAGAAATGTATGTGAGATGGGGAGTAGGCTTAATGTTATTAGCTACCAAATGCAGCCAACATTTAGCTTCGAGCGTTAAGTCACATCTAGCAAGATATTTCTATTGGCTGAATTGAAAAAACCATGCATTTTCACCATTAATCACAAGCTCCTTTGCTATGTCTTCATAGGGAAACTCCTCCTTGTTGGCCGTTAGTTTCAGATACATACAGTCGTCATCTGAAACCCTAGGCAAATTGTAGTGACGGTTCATTTGGTCCTCATTGATGATAATCATTTTCCCCCGGAGGTCTACACGCCCATCATACACGATATGCTGAGTGTAGTATTGCTGGACGAACTCAACATTCACTTTCTTTTTCTTGGTCATGAGTTTCCCTAGATGTTGGACAATAGCTTGTTGATTGAAGGCGTATTTGATTGTCTTCTGACACTTACGTTCGCGGTGAAACTTTCTACCAGCTATCTTTTGCTGCACATCTGCCAAGGTGACCTTAGGGGGCACACAGGATCTAGGCTTCAGCTTCTTTCCAACTTTTTTCATGATCTGCACACAGGAGAGGGACAAGCAAACCACACTCAACAACATAGAAAACATGAGCAAAAGAAACTAAACTATTATGTCCTATCCTTAAAAGAAAAGAAAAGATCCCCCAAACTTAGAATCAAGCTAATACCAAGCAACCAATCATCATTCCAAGCCTACACCTACTCCACACTGCCTTAGAAGACCATTTACTTTCTCAAAATGAAATTTCAAAGATTGAAGAGGCAATGCTCAAAATTTTAAAAACTCAAATTTTTATCAGCTCAAAGACTATTGAACTAGCAATGCTCAATACCCTAATTCTTAAATCAAATCACACCAGTTCAAGCCTAAATACAACACTTCCTTAGAACTAGATTGGACTGTCAATTTAGCACAACCTTCCCATTTTAGAACAATATGCTCACCTTTTACTGAAGTGATTCACATTCTCTTTATGACACTACTAACCAAAACTAACTAAATCCTAACAAAAATAACTAAATTGAACCAAAAGTCTACAGAGAAGAGAAAAGATGCAAAATTACCTCAGGAAAAACAAATGAGTAGAACCACAGGGATGACACACGAAGAAATCTACTGGCACAGAGGTAGTTTGGAACTCTGATCATACTTGTGTCTGGCAGAGGTGAAAAGAAGTGATGCTGGTAGAGATCAAGCATCGGCAGTGAAATAAGTGAAAAATACAAAAAACAGAGATGGCAAGAGCGAAACAAAGATCATGGCGAAGATAAAGATGGTGGGACAGAAAATGAAGTGATGATGGTGGTTGAGGTTTGGTTGGCAGCGAATAGGGGAAGGCGATAAGCGAGTGGTGACGGTGTGGGAGCTCTAGTTTAACAACGAAGAATAATACAGGGATGAATTGCCAGCAATAAAAATGAGAGCACGATAGAGGAGGTGGGAGGCTCCAGACTGCAGAGAAGGGTGGAGGTGGAGCTAGGGTGTAATTTGGCTAGGAAAAATGAAGAATGAGGAAGTGTCGAATCTGAAACCAAATGGGAATCAGGATCAAATGAGGAAGAGGAAGATTCTAGGGTTTGATTTGAAGGAGTGAAATTACAATTGGGGAAGGAAAATTTGAAATTTGAGAGTGAATGTGGTCCCAATTGTGGGCCAAGTTCATCTGGGTAAAATGGGGATATCATGGAAGAATAAAGGGTAGAGGGAATAACAAAAAAAAATATTTTCTGAATTTTTTTTAAAAAAAACGAATAATAATATATTTATTTATTTTTAAACACTACTAGCCGCAGCAAGTTTAGATACTTGCTAAGGCCAGTCTAACAGAGGAGGACTCAAGAAGACTGGCTACGGCAAGTTTTCAAAACTTGCTGCGACCAATCTGACAGAGAGCATAAAATAGCTAACTTGCCACGACAAGTTGGTAAACTTGCTGAAGCAACTTTAACTGTCAAAAACAAAACGGAACAGCAACTTTGTACACACACAACATTCCCAAATACCTTAAGAACCACCAAATGAGCTCCATACCAATAATTATCAACCAAATCATACTGAATCAAGCACTATGAACCATCCAATATCACAACATATCAATTTGAGCACTAAAATAATGGTCACAAGTGAATTTCACTGAAAAAATTAACCAAACAATCACAATAGCCAAAGTACTACTCAAAGTTGATCAATCATCATAAATGCACTCCAAAATTATATAGATGAGCTTAGAGTCAAATGAACTTCCCTGAAATGTACTTCCCTTGTACTTATGAGTTCTTTCTCCTTAATTGACATTCCTCCTAGCTTCAAAAGTTAAGTTCCAAGATGGGGTACCTTTCTTTCCTACAAAACAAAAAGATCAAACATAAATCTACCAAAACACACCAAAAACACAAAAATGACAAAAGATTGAGTTAAAAACTTGGGTTGCCTCCCAAGAAGCGCTTAGTTTATAATCTTTAGCCTGACTCTTCATATTGGTCACTCTTTATTAGATAAATAGATAGTGGACACAAGCCTATCCACATCTCCTCCCCAATAATGCTTCAATCGTTGACCATTAGCCTTGAATTTCTCTCCCTTTTTCATTTTCCAGCTCCACATCACCAAATTTGGATGCTTGCACCACCGTGAATGGACCAAACCACTGAGATTTCAGCTTTCCTGGAAATAGTCTCAACTTGGAGTTGTAAAGGAGAACCCTTTAACCAAGTTCAAAACTCTAAGGAATTATCTTGTTGTCATGATCCCTCTTGGTTTCCTCCTTGTAAATCCTTGCACTCCCGTAAGCATTAAGGCAAAATTCATCTAACTCATTAAGTTGAAGTAGCCTCTTTTCTCCCACAGCTTGTGGATCAAAGTTGAGCTTCTTGATGGCCCAATAAGCCCCATGCTCCAATTCTAGCAGCAAGTGGCATGTTTTTCCAAACACCAAGCGATATGGAGACATACCAATAGGCGTTTTGTATGCAGTTCGGTATGCCCATAGAGTATCATCCAACTTAGAAAACCAATCCTTCCTAGTAGTATTAATCATCTTCTCAAGGATGTTCTTGATCTCCCGATTGGAAATTTCCGCTTGGCCATTGGTTTGAGGGTGGTAAGGGCAATGCGACCTTGTGCTTTACACCATATTTCTTCATCAAGGCTTGAAATTGGTGATTGCAAAAATGTGAACCACCATCACTAATAATCGCTCTCGGTGTTGCAAATCTAGTGAAAATGTGTTTTTTAAGGAATTTCAACACCGTCTTGGCATCATTGGTGATACATGCAGTGGTCTCAACCCATTTGGAGACATAGTCAACTCCAACCAAGATATATTCGTTGTTGAATGACTTAGGAAAGGGACCTATGAAGTCAATCCCCCAAACATCAAAAAGTTCAACTTCAACCATGCTATTCAATGGCATCTTATTCTTTCTAGATATGTTCCCTACTCTTTGGCATCTATCACATTGAAGAACAAATGCATATACATCCTTGAATAGAGAGGGCCAATAAAATCCACTTTGGATAACTTTTGCAGCAGTTTTCTCTCCTCCAAAATGGTCACCGTACTCAAAAGAGTGGCAACAATGCAGGATGCACTCTTGTTCATTCTCCGGGACGCACTTTCGAATAAGTTGGTTGGGCACCTCTTGAACAAGTTGGCCTTAAGGAGGTTGGAACTTACCCATGTAGTTGACAGATTCAGAAGCCATGTAAAGAGGACAATGGTCAGGCATGTGGACATCATTGCATTGACCACATACTATCGGATTGGCATGAACAGGATGCACACCTAAAGAAGTGCTTTTTTGCATCTGAGATTCAAGAACATCAAAATGCTTATTCAAAGAGGATAAGATAGTTGCAATTGGTGAAGAAGAGTCTTCTATTGTAGTAGGTATGACTTGGATAGTCTTCCTATCATTGCCTTGAGTGTTGTTTGCAGATAGTTGATCCAATAACCGAATCACCTCATTAACAGGAACATTTCGGTAACCTCCATTGGTCATAGAATCAACCATCGCCTTAGATTGAGGATTAAGGCGAGTACAAAAGATTTGGACTACAACCCATTTGTCAACCACATGATTAGGGCATTACTTCATCAACATCTTGTATCTCTCCCAAGCGGCATAAAGATGCTCATCTAGATGTTGTCTAAAGCTCAGAAACCCATCCCTTGCTTCCACAGATTTGTCATCAGAAAAGAATCGAGCTCTAAATTTCAAGATCATCCCAAGAATTTATGGATCCTTCTAGGAGATTGTTGAACCAATCCCTAGCTTTCCCTTGTAGAGAAAGAGGAAATAACCATAGCCGCAAAACATCTTGAGGAACTCCATTTTGCTTGAAAGAATCACATACTTCCAAAAAGTACATCAAGTGCTTGTTGGCATCTTCATTGTAAAGCCCATGGAACATCCCATGCATTTGATCATGACCGGTTTGATCACAAAAGTATGTGCTTGCATTTCCGGCATCTGAATGCAAGATTGAGTACCTCACATATTTTTGCTAGCAAAGTCATTGACGGTAGCCCTATCATATTCATTGTCTGCCATAGTTTCAGATGTAGAGTCAGTCTCTTCGTCAATGCGAGGCAATCCGTCAAGTACCACTACCAACCCACTCGAATGCAAGTGTTACATACACTAAAATGGTACCTATAAGAGAAACAAGGATGCAAGTATCAAACTAAAACAAAAATTATCAAATAAGAAAATGGAGGAAAAATCGTAAACCTAACTAAGAGCTCAAACGAAATCTACTATCACAAGCCTAAGGTTGACTAAAGGATTTGTTAAACTAATCCCCAGCAACGGTGCCAAAAACTTGTTCGCTACCGCAAGTGCACAGATCGCGTCAAGTAATAAAGTGACAAGTCAAGTATCATTCCCACAAGGATTTGAGTAACAAATTGGTCAAGCAATAGGCTTAGTAAATTCAATTAAGTTAAGCCAAAACATGTTGTTGGGGTGAAAGAGAAATTTAAAACTATTCTAGGGCTAACAATTACTAAATGAAAACTAATTCTTTCATTTCAAATATTAGATTAAGCCAAGGATTATTTATCCCTTTTGTATTTCATAAAACTTGATGAATTTCCTCTCTATTAGTATTTTCAATGATGATATGTGTTAGTCCAAGGTTCAAAAGCATTTGGTTACGCTTTCTCAAATCAAAACCAAATTTATATTCACACTTAATATGCACAATCTCTTGCTACAATTAAGAAAGAATATTCATTTAGTAACAACCTCAATTTAACAATGCTAGACTAGTAATTATATCTCTATGTTATTAACAAATCATCCATTTAATCCCTAAATTTCAAGTCTAGCATGATTTTACTCAAGTTCTACATATAGATTAGCTCTCTCAAAACAAATCCAAATGAACAAGTCAATCTAAATGGTGGCCAAACATTTAGAAGCATTAAGCAAAGGATAAAATCAACACATATATATCAATAACTACTAAAAGAGAGGAATAATCAAGTCTTAGTCCATACAAAGGCTCAAAATAATCCTAGAAGAGGAGATTTAGCTACTCATGTTCAAATATAAAAGAATTCTACACATTGCTACTAAATATATGAAGAAGAGAGGAGAAAAGAAAAAGAACCAAGGTGGAAATCCCAAAATCTCCCTTGAAAAGAACACCCAAGCCTCCAAAATCTTCAAAATCTCTCTTCCAAGCTCTTCCTTTGCGTGCTCCATTGTTTCCAGGTGCAAAGAATGTGTTTTTCGACGCTTTACTCTAGGTTTAGTGTTTTTCCGCTTCTGAAATCAAAACGCGCAACTGTATTTTTTCAGGACTTGCTACGGCAAGTCTGTCAATTTGTCGTAGCAAATTACAATATTTTTGTACTTCATAATCGCATTTTATGAAGTGCCCCAATCATTTTTTTACAATCTTATGAAATAAATTAAAAGCTTTGAAGAATTCCAAAGATTATTTTGCAATTGATAGTTTGAAACAAAGGCATATAACCTAACTTGCTACAAAACCCTTCAACAAGAACATCCAAAATAAAGTTAACTCCAATAGTGCTTTTTTAGCTGAAAAATTCCTGAATAACATGAGTTATCACTACAATACATCCATCAATGCACATTAAACAAAATTTCCTATCAAATATAAAAGATTGAGCAGTAATTTATATTATCGGATCATCCGAGCAATTTTGACAAATAATCTAGAATTTCCGTTCATTTTTAACATTTTTCACAAACAAAAATTTAAGAATGAGAAATTTCCAACATTCCAACAAATTTCTTTCAAAAACTGTTCAAAATTTTTATTGTGCACTCATCAAAATTTATCAAAAAAAATTTTCTTCAAATTCCTGACTTGATACGGCAAGTCTATCAACTTGTCGAGGCCAGTTACACAGAGAACAAACAGGGATGACTTGCCATGGCAAGTATGTCAACTTGCTGAGGCCAATTACACAGAGAGCAGACAGGGATTACTTGCCACGACCAGTTGGTCAAGTTGCTGAGGCAAGTTGTACAAGTTCCTTCTAACTTTACAATGCTTCACTTTCTTTGCTCTTTCCTTGTTTCTTGGTCCTTATAGGGCTTCAAAACTTATCTCCATCCTCCAACAAAAGAGGGAGGATTTATTAGTTCCCAATTGAATTACAAACTATATAGGCTATAACAAGAATTTCTTTGATTTTTTATTGATACTTTGATATACACATTTTCTTCTATACACTTCATTTCCTATGCACATTGGAACCAAAAAAATACGCAAAACGATAAAGAAAATGTGCTTAAATGTTATTAATTTCTAAGAGTTAACACTCATGCAAGGGAATGACTTTCAAAAGTTGAAGTACCTGCGGGCAAGGTAACAATAATCTGTCAGTCCAGGTCACTATCGAAGTCTATGTTCAATTGGATGTATCTTCGATCTTGGTCACCAATAATCATGGCAAGAGCATATCCCATCCTTCATATGATGAAACCGGTTTGCATCTCTAACAATTATTTCTCTTCCAGTTACCAATGATATATACTTGATTGCAGAATGACAGTCCCCACAAACCCGAAGGTTTTTGAATACTCTAATTGGTTTTGGTTTGGGGGTACTAATAAGAGCAAACGCTACTGCTATTTTCTCACTATGTTGAAATAGATATTGTTCTTTCTGTTCATCCTCCACATCATGAAGAACAAAACCTGTATTAGGGACATAG
Source organism: Albizia julibrissin (assembly GCA_037074505.1). Classification (NCBI taxonomy): domain Eukaryota; kingdom Viridiplantae; phylum Streptophyta; class Magnoliopsida; order Fabales; family Fabaceae; genus Albizia; species Albizia julibrissin. The sequence goes on along the minus strand of CM073486.1, from coordinate 17,581,782 downwards.
CCAATTTTTCTTATTTTCAAAGCCAAGTTATTAAGTTCATCATAGACCTTCTCAGCTTCGGGGTGTGAAGTATCCCCTACATGAAATTTGTGTACCTGGTTTTCCACCTCAACCCAGCTGCAACCTGCTTCTTTTGTTAAATTTTTCTGCTTCATGTTCTTTCTAATTGCTGCAACATCTTCCCATCGCCCTTCTGATGCATACAAGTTTGATAGTAGCACATAAGCAGCTGGATCATGAGGTTGCTGCTCAAGAATCATTTTTGCAGCATGCTCCCCAAGCTTAGTGTTACCATGAACCTGACAAGATCCAAGAAATGTACGCCACACTAGTGCATCAGCCTTGAAAGGCATTGAGTTAATAAATTCAATAGCTTCTGAAAGTGATCCAAATCGACCAAGCAGATCAACCATACAAGCATAATGTTCCATCCTTGGGACAACACCATGGATTTCATACATTGAATTGAAGTGCCTCCATCCCTCATTGATCAAACCTGCATGACTACATGCTGATAAAACTGCAATGTAGGTGACCTCATTAGGCATCACCCCAGCTTCAAGCATCTCATAAAACAATTCTAACGCTTTTGAAGCAAATCCATGCTTAGCACAACCAGTTATAATAGAAGTCCAAGATATGACATTGTGATCTCCCATGTCAACAAAAACTTGTAAAGCAGCTTCTATGTTTCCACACCTAGAATACATAGAGATTAAAGCATTATTGACACAGAGGTCTGAGCCAAATCCTGACTTCAGAACTCGAGCATGAATTTGCTCACCTTTACCTATTGCACCAATACTAGCAGCTCCACTTAAGAGGCTAGAAAATGTAAAGGAATTAGCCTCTACACCAGTGTGTTCAATTTCATGAAATAATTCAAAGGCTTCTTTGGAGTTGAAACTTTTAGCGTAGGCATCAACAAGTGTATTATAAGAAATCAAATTCTTCTCAAATAGAATATCAAAAGACTTGCGAGCACATTCCATTCTTCCAGACCTAGCATACATGCTAACAAGAGAATTTCCTACACAATTTATTGAGGAAAGACCAAGTTTAAGTGTTTGGGCATGAAGTTGCTCGCCCATGCATAAATCAGGAAGATTTGCACAAGCCTTGAGAACACTAGAAAATGTAAAATGATTTGGTGCCACATGACCCTGAATCATGTCATAAAACAAATTTATGGCTTCCTGATCTTGACTATTACCTTGAACATATCCTGTTATAAGTGCAGTCCAAGACATGACATTATGATTTGGCATACGATCAAATACTTTCCTAGAATTCTCCACTGAACCATCAGCTGAACATTTTGCATACATATCGACCAAACTACAACCAACACACACATCTGAAGCCAATCCCGACCTTACAGTCCAAGAATGTAATTGCTGGCCAAGTGATAACCACCCCAACTCCGCAGAAGCTGATACAACACCAGTTAGAGTAAACCTATCTGGTTTATGCGCACTTAGTAACATTCTGAAAAAATAATCAATAGCGTTTCCAGGGCAACCCAGTTGTGCAAATCGTGTAATCATTAAGGTCCAAGTAACTACATTTCTCTCCCGCATTTTCTCAAACACCAAGCGAGCAGACTCAATGTCACTGCTGCCCTTCGCAAACATATCAATTAATGCACAGCCAACACACACATCAGAATCAAAATATCCAGTCTTCAACACAAAACCAAATATTGCATGGCCGATGAAAACATACCGAGCATTAGAACACGCTCTAATCGCTGCGGTAAAGCAATACTCATTAGGTAAAAGCCCATGTTCAAGCATATCAAGAAACATGACAAGGGCATCAAATTCCATGTTATTAATGGCAAAGCACGAAATCATAGCACTCCAAGAAACCAAATCCCTAATGTTATCACCCATACTCTGAAACACGGAAAGCGCTGTTTCCCACTCGCCGCATTTGGAGTAGAGGCTGATGAGTGAATTGAGAAGAACAGAGTCAAGCTCGAGTCCAGATTCGATCAACTTGCGATGGATGAGCTTGCCGAGCTCAAAATTACGGGACCTGATGCATGCTTTGAGGAGAATGGAGGAGTTGAGGAGGTGGAGGCGTGTGTCGTCGTGGTGGCGATGGGTGAGGTCGAGGGTCGAAATGGCTTTGCGGAGTTGTGGGATGCTGAAACTGCGAGAGAGAGAAAGAAGACCTTTGGGGATTGACGATGGAGGGGCGAGGTTTGGAGGAGAGGGAAGAGATAGGCTCAGAGTCTTCATGGTTCCTCACTGGAAACTACCGCAACTGAAAGCGCATTGAGGAAGTGAGTTTGGCATCAAAGAAGCGGAACACGAAAAATATCACATTTCTGACGGGTGGTCTAAATATAAATTTTTTTTATATATTTATGTGAAAAGACCGTAAGAATTTATTTTGTAGATTATAAAAATTACTTCGTATGTTAAAAAATATGATTAAAAGTTTAACAGTTATTTCAAACATCCTCACAATAGATTGATTTATTTTTTATTTTTAATTTCTGAATACTCTTCCAATCCTACTTTTTCTTTTTCTTTTTTCTAAAAGGATCAAAATGGTATTAAAATGAGGATAATGTAGTTACAATACAGAGTTTAAAGAAGGACAAGTACAGAAAAAGTTGAGGATAAAGTACTTTAATAAACCCTATGTTAACACTAACAAATAAATTAAGCAAGTGCAATAAATTTTTGTGACCATCTTGCTCGATTTTGCAAGAATCTACTTGCAAATGTTGATATGCTTTTTCAAAGCTCATAGATGGTGGTTCGGTTTCTCTTAGCGGCGTTCTTCTCAGCGTCCCTCAGAAGCACTGCATCATAACTATCCAATTGATCTTAAGGTTTAGAAAAAGACACATCATGCAGCCCTTGAAATACAGTTTTCTTAATCTTTTTTCTAATTGGACAGTTTTTTCCATTTGAGACTACTGTTTGGATTGGTTTATAAAAGTTCTATAAGTGTTTATGAATTGTGATTTACGGAATACGACGGTCTACGAGGTAGCTTTTACGGTCTACGAGGTGCTTTTACGGTCTACGAGATAAATATATGGAGGAGATTTCTCTCGATTTATATGAATCGGACTTATATAATAAACCCGATCTAAAAAAGTTTTACCAAACAGCCCCTATATTGGAAGAGACCAAGAACATAAGTAGACAGAGTAGGAGGAATGAAGCAGCCCTTACCAACACAAATAAGGAGATCAAAGCCAAAAACTACATTTAGTAACCATAGTCTCTTAATAAGATAGATGAATTTGCAGGGATCGATTCCTTTCAGTTCATAAGAATGGTCTCCTATATTTTTAAATTGTAATATAATAGATCCTTCACAAGTTCCAATCACATAAGATGGATCAGTCTCCATTGACGATAAAACTATGGAGCTTCTCCATCTCCTAAAATGTCACCAAGCAACCTACATTGAAGAAAGAGAATGGAAGGCGAAGGCGCAGAGAGAGACGAGGGAATGGTGGAGAAGAGAACCAAATCCACATGGCGGCAGATGGCAAAGCTCTAAATTTCCATCATTGGCCAGGCTAGAAGAGAAGGGAAATTAAATGCTCAGATCAGTGGGGATTCAATAGAAAAGGGGCACTGAATGGACGACCAAGATTATATCATAATGGGCTGTGGAGATGAAATTTTAAAAAGTAGATGATGTGTCTCTCTCTGGATGCTTAGATCAATATTGAACGGATATGATTTAAAGATACTGAGGGATACTGATAAAACCTGCCTCTGAGAGAATCTGCTCCCCATAGACGGAGAGTTGCCACAATAAAGACAAACAATAGTGAGCGAACAATCCAATGCAATCCAACTCTTAGGCCCAGTTTGGTACGTGACACTGAATTTCGATGGATTGGGATTGAGACTGGGATTGGGATTAGGACTGGGACTGAGACTGAGATTGATGCTTTAAAAATATGTTTGGTACGAAGTAATAGTTGGAGGGAATAATTTCATTAATCTTATTTAATAAATAGTCACTAATTATATCATTAGCGAGAAAAAAAACAGAGAGAGTGATTATGCAATGTTTTGAAACCCGGACCGGTCGTTGAACCGGTCGGGATACTCGGTTAAGGGTCAATGGATTAGATCGGAGTCAAACCGGAGCTAAATCGGGGCCAAACAGGTGAAAATTTGAATATTTTAGGCTTATTAATATGAAATTCTAAAATAAAATTAAAAAAATTAATTTTTTTAAAAAAATGGTGGATTGGACCAGTTTCCGGATCGAACCGGTTTTACGACGATTAGCTGGTTCCCGGTCCGAACCGGTCGGTCCGGTCCGGGTTTCAAAACCCTATGATTATGTGAGATGGATGGATTCTTGGTTAAGATCAGGGTTATTTTTGTCTAAAAAATATTTTAATTAAGGATATTTTTGTCTCTACAGTTTTGCAGTCCAGGGATTGAAAACACAATACCAGGGGGGAGGTGGCTTTGCAGCAATCCCACTTTGGTGGTACTCTCAATCCCTAGTTATCTATAGTCCCTCATATCAAACCATATATTTTGACTCAATCCCTGATCTAATCTCAATCCCTACCCCACAATACTTCATAGCAAACAGGGCCTTAGGGCGGTTTGGTATGTTGGAATTGATTTTGATAGAAATGGATATGGAATTAGAAATGGATATGGATATGAAATTGGAAATGAGGTTTAAAAGTGTGTTTGGTATGTATATGGAATTCAGACATTATTTTTATTTAATATTTATATTTTAAATGTGAAATTATTAATATGCCATCATCTAAAAAAAAAACCTAACAAGTATCTCAAACATCCAAACTATTTTTTTTATTATTATTATAATTAATTTTTTTAATATATTTTAACAAAATCCCCCTTTTCTTTTTATTTCAAAAATTACCTACTAATTTCATTTTTTTCATTTTTTATAAATAATTAATTCAAAATTATAATTATAATTATTACCTACTTGTGTGGCTTCGTTGGAGAGAAGGAAAGAAGATAACAGTGGTTCATGGTGTATGCTATGGTTGTCTTCTTCCTCCTCCCTTTCACTGTTCAGAATCATCCCAAGTTCCAGCTGATTCTAATTTTCTTCCAACAATCCAAGCTATCTCTCTCACACGGTGTAGTCTTATGGTGGTGGACGGTACGCTTTTATTTTGGTCTCCCATCAATCTCTGTGGCAGCCTCTACGAAAACTCCCAGCTCCTCCACGGTGAGGATGAAAGGAGGTCGTCGACGGCAATATGGTGAAGCTGAAGGCCGCCGGCGACACAAAGAAAAAATGGAAGGTGAAGGAAGGAAGGAGTTGGCTGATGTTCTCATTTTGATATGCTCAACGTGCTCTGTTTTATAGAAGAAGAAAATATGAAAGTGATGATGATAAGATTATAATGGTGATGATGATGCCCCACGTTCAGCTCCTTCTTCACGCCATAATTCTCATCCGCCGCTCTTCCACGTTTAGCTCTTTCTTCATGCCAAAGGTCACTGATGTGGGTTGCTCTTCCACGTTCAGCTCTTACCTGTGGGTGTTGTCACTAGGTCGCCGGAGGTCACAATCAAAGGAGGAATATGCTGGTATGGCTTGAAGCATGGAAAAGAGGGCAAAGGTAAAAGTGAAATCTACCTACATGGAATTGGAAATCTGAGCTTTTTGGGTGAAATTGATTTTAGTGGAATTGGCCTAAATTGGGTTCCATGTGGAAATATAATTTTCTCAAATTCCACCATACCAAACATGCTTAAAGGATGAAATTGGCCTCCATTTCTATCTCCATGGGCTCAATTCCTAAGTACCAAACATGCCCTTAGACATTTGAAAACGAAAGAAGAGCCTCCTCGATGTAGCTTTTTCCATTTAAATTGTTAAATGGACTTAACTTTGTCATCAAACAGAATCTTGCGATACTTGGTCCGTCGCAAAATAAGAGTCCACCTAGACAATTTGAGATTGAATTGAGGGCTATGATCAACAGGCGTTCACCTTGTGGATTAACTTCTAGAGTTGATGCAAATGTTAGACTAGAAAAGGATAATGAAGATTTAATTGCTCGAGCAACTTAATATCCATGTTCTTAAATTTGGATCGAAAACCGGTGAACCGGCTGGTAAATTAGTTCGGTCCGGTGATTCGGTCTGGGTCAATTTTTTTTATTTTTAAAATTTTGTTTTTAGAATTTTATAATAATAAACCTAAAATATTTAATTTCTTATTGATTTAACATCGGGTTAGTTTCGATTTGATTTTGATATGACCTACTAACCTAGGTTTAATGACCTTTCAAATACCCCGTTTTTTCTAGATGGGATTTTTTGTTTTTCATTTGCCAGCTGTTTATTAGCATGAACCCACACATGCTGCGTCATAATGACATCATCAAACTTCCCTTAAGCCCTAAGATTTTTAACTGCTTGATTGGCATGGCGATAATACAAATTTTTTTTTAACAGTCAAGAGTCTAGATGGAAGAATGTTATAAGAATATAACAACATTAGAATATTATTTTTTTAATAAAAATATCAATTTTATAAAATAAAGAAAATTATTAAAATTATAATCGGTGAAATTAGTTTTGGGAATGTTGAATTAATAAAACATGTTTTTTAGATAAAGTTGCTGAAAAAATATTGAAATGGGGATAGAAAACTTTTTATATGGTGAAATTGAAAATTGGATGTACAATAATACGAGGAAATTCTTCTTGCGTGTGGTACGTGGCTCACATCAAAGGATTCAGAAAAAGTTGAGGTGACTGGCGTAACCGAATAGTTATGTTTGGATAGCCTCTATAAGTGTTTTTTAATCATGATTTACGAAATACGAAGTAGTTTTTATAGTCTATGAGGTAACTTTTATAGTCTACGAAGTAAATATGTATATGAATTTTATCTCAATTTACGTGAATTAGGCTTATGAATAAGCATAAGTCTAACCAAACAAGATGTTTGGTATTATGTTTCTGTAGCTTATAAATATTTATATACGCAAATTGAGATAATCCTTCTCTTACATATTTACCTCGTATTCCGTGAATTATAATTAAAAAACTACTTTTAAAAATTTCAATTACTATTCTAAACGAACTATATAACATTAATTTCAAATAAGAAATGCATAATAGATGAGGATCATATGGTTGCAATTTCACCCATATAAAAGTTAGGATTTCATTATAACTAAGGAAAGTTGTTGCAATACAAGAGGTATGCCATTAAAGATAAGGGATGGATTTTAAGCATTAAAATTGCATGAAAGGTCTTGTGAATCATAAATATCCATTAAGTACGTATCAAAAGGGCTAGAAAATCTTGAATTACTTATGTGTGTGTGTGTGTTTTTTTTGTGGAATCTCTGTAAAGAGCTGCAATTTAGTTAATCCAAATAAAATTTATTAAGATAATAATTTGTTTCAGTTTTCATATTAGATATACCATAAAGCAAATAAGAATGTTTTGGTTGATACAGAATGCTGCTTAAGAACCTTCCAGAACTGAAGATGGAGGCAACATTTAGGGAAGTAAAGGAAACTTTCGTTTTTTTTAATAAAAATATTAATTAGTCATATAAAATAATAATATTATAATACTCCATCGGACTCTAAATATAAAATTAAATATATTATTTAATCTGTATAGATAATGTATAATTATATTATAAAGTATATTAGTTTATCAACACAAAATTAGTTTAGAAGCGTAATGCCCGCTAAATTTTTTTAGTAACTAATTAATATTTAATTTAGAAAAATAATAATAATATAAGTATTTTTATTTTTCTCAATCTTAAAAAAAAATTAGGAAGCTTCGTAATATTTGTATATAGGAGTGGAGTATTGTCCCAAGATTCCTCTTTCTTTCCATAAATATATATATATACACAGAGACACTTACACACCCACTCACATTTATCCACGATCACGGTTCCTTCTTGTTATAGTGCTTGTTTGGAACAGCGGTTGAAAATTTTAATCGTGCTTATGAATTGTAATTCACGGAATACGAAGTAACTTTTACGGTCTACGAGGTGCTTTTACGGTCTACGAAGTGCTTTCACGGTCTACGAGATAAATATGTGGAGGAGATTTATCTCGATTTACGTGAATCGGGCTTATATAATAAGCCCGATTCAAATAAGCTCAAACAAACAAGCTCATACTCTGATACGATACTCATCGAAATCCAAGTCGCCCTCAGTAATCATGAGGGCCACCGGCGATTCAATCCTCCTCCACCCTGTAGGCACCTTCAGCGACGTCACCGGCAGCCGACACAGAATCAGAGAGAAGATATTTGCCGATATGTTCAACGGGGACAAGGCCGTCCACGCCGCCGGCGAGACAGAATCGGAGCAGGTCCCGGTCGTCCGCTGCCGGAATGGCTCTTTCAGAGACGCAACCCCTTCCCAACCCAGAGTAAGACGCGAAATTCTCGCTGCAATCTTCAATCGGAAGTCGTCCGGTGGAAAAGGCGGCGGGAGACCGTCGGATCTGGTTGTCCTCCGCCTTCCGAAAGGTTCCTTCAGCGATTCCCTTCCTCAATTTACAGGTTGATTAGTTTCGATTGATTTGCATTGTTGATTGTAAATTTGTTGTTATTGGTTCACTGTTTCAGGCTTTGACCGATTTGTTGTGCTGTTTCACTTTCATTGTTGAATTGTTGATGCTAATTATTAGTCGCTAGGAAGAAGCATCAGCTAAGAATTGAAAGTGGTTTCTGTGATTTGCTTCATTCCTGATTTTAATTTATTGTTGATTACGACGCCGATGCTAAATTAGTTTCGCCGATTTGCTACGATGCTTCATTACTTTACTAAATATAGATTTTGTTTTGTTTTTTGTTTTTTCCTTCATGTAACTCTAGGTTGTGGTTCATCCAGATGAGATTAATCAAAATGATGATGCCTTGCAAGAGATGGTGAAAACTATCGTTATACAATTGAATTAAGGTATATTTCAATCAAAGTTGGAAGGTAGGAAGATCCAAAGCATCAAGTATAATGGAAAAACATTCAAACCAAATAGCACAGGTGAAAGGGCAGGTACAAAACAAATGAAGAAGAGATTCTTTAGGCTGAGAACCAAATAAATATTGATCGCTGACATTTAAATTAAAATGATGTCGTTGAAGAATGTCACATGATGGCAAAGCACTATGAAATAATTTCTAGAATATATTTAACCGGTAAGGAAATGGACTATAAGAATTTCCAAAAGGCATCTCTATTACTGGCATTAATTTGCCTCAGACAAATGGAAAAACAATCTTTAATAGTATATGAACCAATCACATTACCAGTCTAAAACAAGGTGATCAAGAATGTTCATAAAGGGGGCAGGTGTATTTAAAATGGATTGAGCAATATGAGGGGCATACAATGATCTTATCAACAGACTATTCAAACATTTAGGATTCCAAACAAATGGATTGTGCAAAAACAAGTATGCAACAATTTTGTGTTCTTCATTTGTTGCATATGTTGTATGTATGTGCCACCACAAGGCGTGGTTGAGAGGTATTAAGGATCCATTGCCAACATTCCATTTAGGTAATTAGAAATAAGATCTTCATGCTTTATCATTCCTTTCCAGATTCATGAGAAGTTATAAGGCTGCTTGAAAATTGGAGTTCTAATAAGGTCAATATATTTAACTCTCAAAATACTACTAATCAAAGAGGAAGATGGGAAAGAAATAATTCGCCAGAGCTGCTTTGCCAGTAAGGATTTTTTTACTAAGTGAGATGGCCTTACACCAACCTCCAGTCCTACTTAAATGGAAGGGAGATGGTATTAGTGTTTTTACCCATCACATAAGCTTCGAATTCACAAACTTACTTTTGACAGGTTTAGAGTTTTAAGGAAAGTAATCCCTCCGTTTTTTTTTATAAGATACAATTATTTGAACGGGTATATTTCTTTTTATAAGATATACTTTAAAAATATCTAAATATTCAGTGTATTTTTTTTCATATTTACCAATAATTAATTATATCTCTCTATCCTCATTTTTTCCCACTCATTCTTTCTCCCACCCACATTCTTTATAAATAAGGGTTTTTTTTTTGGAAAACAAGTTTCATTTTTTTTACATATTTATTGTTTTTAACCAATTTTAACTTATTTTTTTATTTAAGTAATTAAGTTATTTATATCTTATAGAAAGAAAGTAAAGGAGCACTTAATATCTATTGGGCTACAATGCCCCATAGTGAGGGGCATTTTGTTTTGATCCTTAATGCAAGGTACCTAGTTAAATTTTAATTTTACAACTAATTTATTGTCCTACAAATTGTTTTTTTAGACTTCTCGTTAAAGCATTAAATAGGAGTAAATTTTAAGCTATAATTAATTACATTAAAATTTTTCTAATAAAATATGTTGAAAATAACTTATAAATAGAATATAGATAATATTTTAGTGAAGCGAAAAATTAAAAAGATATTTTTCTGCAATTTAAGAATAAGAACCACCACTACTTAAGAATTGTTTTAAGTGAGATTAATTAACTATGTCATATAATTAGAATAGAAGGAATTTATTGTTGATTAAAAAAACAAGAAAGAATATAAAGAAATGTATACATGCGTATGTCATATAATTATCTAATTCTTATTGCACTTCTTCACATTTTATTTTCCATACAAAAACCAGCAACGCTGCATCCCACCCTTCTATGAGCTGTGAAACCCTTTTTTTCTATTTTTTTCTGTCTCTTTCTTCAACCTCTCATCTTCTGCCTTGATTCCTCTGCTTCTTCAGCCTCTATTCTGTAAGAGTTCAATCTACGACATTTCTGCCGATGACGACAACAAACTACAGGGCATAGAACCCAATGATGTGGGTGCCGGAGAAATAAAAACCAATAAAAATGGAGAGATCTTGTAAATGCAAGGGAGAATGACAAGCTGATAGTGGGAAAAAATTTAAAAAGCTCACAGTGAGAGATCAAACTATTGGAAAAGAAGGGGAAAATGAAATTCAAAAAAGGATGATATGAGAAGAGTAGATATTGATGATATAAATGTATTGTTGATTTACAATTACCACGACATAATAAAGAATTATGCAAAGATTATGGAAAGAATTCCTTGTAACCAAATTAGGCCTTAGACAGTGTTAATTTTTCGACTCCAGTGCTCGCCATTTGTTTTGACAGATAATTTGGCCTCTCCTATAGTTTCTTTCTTAGAAAATCACATCAAGATCCCAACCAAGAAAAATAATATCTGAAAAATTTTATAATTTGTCAACAACAAGTGAAAGTGGCAGTTATGTGACTTTTAAAGTTTCAATATTATTTTCCTTTTCCTTGCCATTGTCTTTAGTTTACCCACTACCTCAGATTCAGTATGTTTCAGCATCTTCTCACCCCCATCAAAACTATATCAACACTAAAATGTTTGGCAAAGAACTTATGAGAACAACCTAAATATGTCATGGCAACATATGCTTCTCTTGATTCCTAAATGGAAATCTCATGAAGCACTGACCTGAAATTCAAATTCCCAAAAGAGGGTCCACCAAATTCAGAGCTCCATTGTCTTCCAGAGGTTCTAGTTTCTCTCCCCCTCTGAAATTATTCGGATTTTTCTCCCAGAAGTTTATGAACAAGTATGCTTTAGTTAGACATTATAAGCTCACAGCTCTGATAAAGCATGTCCACATTCTCTGGTCTCGTTCCAAGCCTACTTCTTCCATCTCCCTGAACTTTCTTGTTTCCAACCTTAAAATATTTGAGACATGCATCAGTAACAGAGGTTTAAGGTTGAGAGCATTCAAAACTAATCAAACATTTCTCAAGTTTGCAAGGACTTCTTCAGATTCTTGGGGATGCCAGAGATTCCATTAGAAGCCGTAAGCAAATGCATGGTGGCAATTATGGGCTCAAATCCCTATTATTTCACCAGGACCAACAGATTTTCAGCTTTCAAATTATTCTCCAGATTTCTCAAAACCATCATCATTATGCGGTAGGAACACCGGTTAAGTTCATAATCATTTGATCTACACTCCTCAGAAAGTTCCTCAGCTAGTTCATACAGTTGTTGCCAGCTGAATATTGCAATAAGTGTATGTGTCCAGCTTAAGTTCCAAAACAAGTCTTCTCATTTCATGCACCACTGCCACACCTTTTTCTAGTCTATGATCTCTGAAGTACTTATTACTGTTTTATATTTTTCCCCACCTGGTTTTTGGATCAGCATCTTAAATATTCAGATAAACAGCCATCTTGTCCTTCCATGGTCTTTGCAGGAGAATGACAAGCAGCCTTCATTCCATGACACACCTTGTGCAGCACAAATAGGTTCCCTGGTTAAGCAAATGCTTCAAACATCAAAAGTATGGAACTTCTCCATATCTTGTATCCCATATCTTGCAGCTCCTGGTTAACAACATAAAGTTCATTCAACTAGACAAATGGAAAGAAAAAGGAATCTTCACTGTTAGTGATTTTGAAAGCAAAAAGTGAAAACCACAGTTATTACATAATTCAGAAGAAATCATAGTTGAGATATACCCAACCCTCAGGCCAGGGTACACAAAGAAGTATCAGTTTACATTATCTCAATAACCATTTCTAGAGATTTTAGAAATCACAGGTCAATCATGACTATGTTAACCATGTACATAGCAAATAAGAAACTTGGCAGTTAAAAAAAGTAGTGTACTAAATATGGGGCATTACGTTTGTATATCACCAATAATCATTGCATGAGCATCGGGCATCTTTAAAATGGTGGAAGCGGTTTGAGTCTCTCACTATAATCTCCTTTTGATATGTATTTGATACTAACTTCATGAAGTTATGACAATCTACACAAATACGGATGTTCTTGATAATTTTTATGACATTGCCTCCATAAGGTAAACAGCCTTCATTCATTATGGCAAATACCAGTGCCATCTTCTCACTATGATGGAACAATTGCTCCTCTTTGTTCTCCTCTTCTGTGTCATACAAAGCAAAGCTTGTCTCTGGTACGTAACCCTTCTCCTTTAACTGTCTAATCAATATCTCAAGCCGGTCGAGTATTAACTCCCTCTGTGGATGTCGTTGACCTCCTGAGGCAAACTCGTGAACCTTCTTCCCAATCTCAATCCAGCTTAATCCAGGTTCTTTTCTCACCCTAGAGCCTCTCATTTTCTTCCTAATCAAGCTAGCTTCATTAAAACTGCCAGTGGAAGAATATATGTTCGACATTTGCACATATCCCAATGAATTTTTAGGCTCTAACTCCATAAGTTTATCAACTACTAATTCGGCCAAGTGGGCCTCACCATGCTTTCTGCAAGATCCAAGTAATGCACTCCAGATTACAGAATCAGGTTTCATTGGCATTTTGTATATTAGATCGTTAGCCTCAGCCATTCGCCCAGCCCGTCCAAAAAGGTCAACCATGCAGGCATAGTGATCTAGCTGAGGAACATATCCATAATTTTGAGGCATGGAATTAAATATTTTCACTCCTTCTTCAACAAGCCCAGCATGGCTGCAAGCTGAGAGGAGAGCGACAAAAGTTGCAGAATCTGGATTGACATCCATCCGCCGAAACAGCTGCAGTGCTTCTCTAGCTTTGCCATGTAAGGCATAAGATTTTAGCATTGAATTCCAGGAAACCAAATCATGGCAATCCATCTCATCAAATACCTGTTCAGAGAATTCTAAGGAGCCACACCTTGCATAAGCATGGATCAAAGCGTTCGAAATTACAGTGTCTTCTTGAAAACCTTTTTTAATTACTAGTGAGTGAACTGCCAAGGCATGTTGCTCCGTAACAAATGCTGCACAAGCCTTTAAGGCAATTGAGAATGCATGCCAATCTAGTTCAAAGCCATTCCGATGCATTCGGCAGAAGAGAAAAAGAGCCTGCTCAGGATCTTGTTCTGCAAACACTGTGATAATAGCAGTCCACAAGATAATATCTTGATAAGAACTTGTTTCAGAGAAGAGCCTATAACAGTCAGAATTGCACCCTCCAAGATTTGCATAGGATTTGAGCAATGTAGTTCTCACTTCAACTTCTGAAATAAGCCCACTTTTTATAGTGAGACAGTGCAATTGGAAACAGCTCCAGAGATGTCTGCCGATATCATCAGTCATACCGCATTCAGACAAGGAAGAGAGGACACTGAGTAGAGTGGCACGATCAAACCCAATGCCGTGTTTATACATTTGCGTAAACAGGCAAATGGCCTGGTCGCCAAGTCCACGATATTGAAATCCTGCAATCATTGAATTCCATGAAATAAGATTTCGGAACTCCATTGACTTAAAAATGGCCCAGCCCTCATCTGTTCTATCATCAAAAACTCCACTGTATCCAGAACACTTGCAATACATGGTAATAAGAGAATTCCCAACAAATACATTGGCATCCAAACAAATTTTCAATGCAACTGCATGTACCTGCCTGCCAAAGTTGACATCATGCTCCTCACAAGCACTAAGCAAACTTGCAAAAGCAAATTCATTAGGACGGCAGTGCTCCATCAATCTGGAGAAGAGAGTGAAACATTCTCCCAGACGGCCAGATTGAGCATATCCCGTAATGAGGGCAGTCCAAGACACAATATTTCTTTCGGGCATTTGATCAAACACATAGCGGGCATCATCCATCTGGCCACACTTGCAGTACATATTTATAATATGATTAGTCACAAAGAGGTCAGATTTCATTGATGGGTCTCTCTCAAGTAAGCAATGATGCAGAGCCGTGCCTTCATGGAGGTACTTATGGCGAGCACAAGCATGGAACAAAGTGGCATAGGTTTGAAGAGACAAGGACGAACCAATAGGTATGTTATGGGTGTAGAAAAGTGAGAGAGCTTCATGAAGGCTACCCTGTATGGAAAGAGAATGTATTTGTTCATAAATATTTTTGGCTTCGGGTTGTACACTGGAAGTAAAAACATAGAGAAAGTGACAATTTCTGGGGGAGATTTGACGCACAAGCTTGATCGAATGCAGTGAAGTTGCTCGAACCAGCTTAAGAGCAAAGTGCCCATTCCACATAAAGTGACACTTCTTTCTTATACGCTAATTGTGTAGATGATGTTAGTGTGGAATGTTTCTGGTTTTTGTGTTGCTCTTTGTATTTGTGCTGTGTGTCTGATGCGGTTTGTATTTGATGTCGGCTTCTAAAGCCGGTAATACAAGCCCAACTCACGGGCTCAATCCACAAGTTCATAAGTTAGGATAAGATTAGGGGTAAAAAAATCCCGATATATAAAAGTGTGGGCTGCACAAGGCCACAAGCCCGTACCATTTGGCTTTGGGGAGTTGGCCGATTGGCCTACACAAATTTTCTTCTTTTTTTTTTTAAATATCTAATATCACAAAACCTACAAGTATTACATTCTTACCCGGTAATTTCCAATCCAAAACAGAAAAAATATCAAGCCTCCTTTCTCATTTTTTAAATTAAATTATTATATCTTGATTGCTTTGAAAATGATTTAATGTTTTTTGTTTGTAAAGTTTGACAAATTTGATAATTTTATTTATTGAATTATGGATTATATTTTTAAATTTTTATAAGTGGAATAGTTGATGCTAGAAAGAAAAATTTGATAACTCATATATATATATGTTTCAGACTTTCAGTCATTTCAAGAAAATGTGGTTTTTTTTTTAACTTAGAAAATGTGGGCCCATGAGCTAGCCGGCCAACTTACACTGCAGGTTAGGGTTCGAAAAATCTCAACCCACAAAAGTGTGGGCTGCACAGGCACAGTCTAGCTTGCAGACTAACCCACATTTCGAACTCTAGCTTCACTGGACAAGGTAATAAAGAAAAAGAAAAATTAATTCTTAAAGCACCTCAAGTTTACTTTAATTTTTAATTTAGTTTTTGTATGTTTTTTATTTGTATTAATTATTTAAATTTTTACAGTTTGATGAAATTTTAATTTTGGTTCTTATAGTTTCAAATTATTTGTTTTGATTTTTATAATTTTATAACAATTTGTCTGAGTTTAAGTATAAAGACTAAAATCAAAATTAGAAACTAATCATTAAATTCAAACTAAATTCTTATAAAAATGTATGAGATAAAACTAATAATTTAAAATTATAGGGATTAAAATTAAAATTTGATTGTATTATGATTATATTATAAAGATTCATAATGATATTAACTCATGGTTAAATTGTGGTTAATTATTAATATGTTGTAGTTATTTCATTACAAGATAACTTTGTTTTTTTTTTTTCCAACCAACATAAATTTGTTAAACTTATAAATTATAAGTTGGTGAAAAATAGTGGGTAATTACTAAAGCTGGGAAAACGGGCCGAACCCGTCAGACCGACCTTTTTAGACCCTGAATTTATAAGGGTTGGGCTTAATATTTTAGCCTTAAAACTGAAAGCGGGCCTAAAAGGGCCAGCCTTGTAGGGCCAAGGGTCTAAAAGGACCGGCCCTTTAGGCCCTTATATATATATTTTTTAAAATTATTTATATGATAATAATATTATTGATTTTTTATGTTTTGTTGATGATGTTGCAAATATTTAGTTGTTATTATCTTTTTCAGAATTAAATTTTATAAGAATATCTTGTATTAAGAATCCTAAGAATTAAAAATTTATAAAAGATATTTCTTATTTTATAAGAAAAATACATTAGATATTTCTTATTTACTCCAAAGTTTCACATATGATGGTAATTTACTAATTTATTTGTATTTTATATTTGTTATAGAATTATTTATCATTTTGGTTTATTATTTGTTACAGATAAAGATTATGGATGTATTCATGATGTGGGAGAAGAAATTCTTGATATTTTTACCTCTCAAACAAACCCTACTACTTAAAGTGAATCACAATTGAATTTCCTTTAAATTGATTATATTGGCGAAGAAGATGAAAATGATAGTCATCATACTCATATTGCTTAGAGTGTTTAGTTTCTTGTCATTCTATACTTTGTACGAGACTGTGAGTTATTTATGGACATTATTTTTTACCTTTGATTATGAATTAATAATTGTATTTATTTTATTGCATGAGGCGTGTAGACGTGTAGTTAAATCTTATGAAAATAGCTTCCGGCCTTGCGGGCCGGCCCTGACCCTCATGCTCTCGGGCTAGGCTTTGAAAAAGATAAATTTTTCTTACCTCAAACCCTATAGGGCTGCCCCTTTTAGGCCCTGGTCTTTCAAAGGCCAACCCTGTAAGGTGGGACTAGCCCTGATTCCCAGTTCTAACAATTACTAATAGATAGCTATTATTTTGGTTCATGCAATTTTTTTTCCATTTTAATATGTTATACTTTTGGACAATACTTATATCAAGTTTCTTATATATATTCTATCAAGTTCTCCAATTACGTATAACTATGTGTGTTTTTTTTTATGTACATTTATATTTAAATGATAAAATTTTAAAAATAGAACACATGACCCCATACACAAATGGAGAATATAATATAATAAATATAAGGAACTTGACCTAAGTATTTTCTTATACTTTTATATGTTGTACTAATAGATTACACTACCTCCAATCATAAATATAAGACATAGTTTATAAGCGAATTTTGGTTCTAAATACAAAACATTTTTAATTTTATCTAATATATTCATCATTTTTTTAAATTATCTTCTCTAAATTATAAATTGATACACACACATAGATATATTAATGATACACAGGAGCATTTCAAAGAAATCATGTTAGGTATACTATAATTAAGTAATTTGTTTAAAATTTTTGGAAAAAAATAATATATTTAATTTCATTAACCTAAAGTCTCATTTAGTGCTAGTTGTAGTAGTAGCTTTGAATTTTAATAGGTTGTATATTGGGAAAAGAGTGTCTCCACTTACACTTACTTTCCTTTCCGATTCTTAATATTAGATCTATTAGGGAGTTAATTTTGATCTTAAATATAAGATATAGTTTTATATTTCTCAATATTTTCCTAATTTGTTGATGATCCCTCAACAATAATAAAAAAGGAGAGGAGATGAGATGAGGGAATTAATATGTAAAAATACCTTTAAACTTTTGCCTAAAAAGTGTGCAACACCATATGTTTTTTCCAATTTTTTAATAAAATTACAACAATGAAAGTTTTAATTTAATAAATAAGTATTGTCAAAATTAGGGTGTAAACGATACACATCATGTAACAAATAAATACAGTTACTAAGTCATAATCATAGGTAAACTATTAGCCACCTACCACAATTACAAATAATTAATGAGAAGACTTTACAAAATTAAAAATACTTTTTAAGTCAATAAAATAAATAAGGCAAGATATAAATAAAATAATCACTAAAAAATAAGTTAAAAAATACAAAATTAGTAAGAATACTTAGAAAATAAGAAATATTTTTATTAAATTTTTAAATTTTTTTAGATATTTAATACAAGATATTCTTATAAAATTTAATTTTAAAAAAAGATTATAACAATTGATGGGTATTTTTGGCTTTTTTGCACATTAATCATCATATATATATATATATATATATATATATATATATATATATTAGACACGCGTTGTTGTAATCGGGGAAAACACACACGTTGTATTTAAACAGTCGCTAAAATTAGGTGCAACAGCCAACTGGTAATCGGAAATCCGTCGCATCGGCGGCAACCTTCCCCTGTCCCTCGGCTGGGCTCTTCTCTCTCACATATCTCCGTCCTCACAAATCCTCGAACCTACTGCTCTCCTGGGTATTATATGAGCCTTGGCTTTATTGTTGAGAGGAATGTGATGACGTTTATGTGAAGTCGCGAACATTGCTGGTTAGCATCCCCTTTATTCTACTTTCTCTGTGTCGTGGCTATTTTTCTTTCTTTGGATTTTTTGTTTCTGAATGTTAATTCTGGATGTAATGATTTCTGGAACTGGAATTGTTGCTTTCTGAATTCAAATTTTGGGAACTGGAATCGTTGCCTCAAGAACGAAGAGGATTAGCAGACGCGGAAAAGGATTAAGAGCATTGATGGTAGTTGAAGTTTTTTATTTTACCATTAACGCTTTCAATGGGCATCCTTAACACAAAAGCAAAGGGGTGGGTTGCTTGATGTGGTTTAGAGGAAGAGCGCCTTTTTCAATCTCGCTATCATAATTTTTCTGTTTTCTTTTAGTGGCATAATGGCAATTGGCAATCCTTCCAAAGTCTCTGGACCTTGAGATAATTGTTGTCAAATTGCATAAGATTTTGAATTTGGAATGTTGCTTGTTGCTTGTTGCTTGATGTGGTTTAGAGGAAGAGCGCCTTTTTCAATCTCGCTATCATAATTTTTCTGTTTTCTTTTAGTGGCATAATGGCAATTGACAATCCTTCCAAAGTCTCTGGAGCTTGAGATAATTGTTGTCGAATTGCATAAGATTTTGAATTTGGAATGTTGCTTTTGAGCTTCAAAGCCTTAATATTGTGAGAAGTGGTTCTTCCCCACCATCTACGGATTTTTTTTATCCTTTGGCTGTAATTTGGAGCTTGAAAATGTGGCATTCCATCTCTTCTTCTGTGTCGGGATTATGCATTAAAAATGATAATGCTTTAATATCATATGCCTGTACTTCCTTTCCCATGTTCTATTTGGAACTGATGTTGTCAAAGGGTGAAGATGAAATTGGTTTCTTATCTTATTGTTGTCTTGGCTTTTCTCCTTTTCCTTTGTCTGTTTTGGTTTGGCTATTTGGAGACATGTATTGGCTGGAAGTAAAATGTTGGCTTCCATCGTTTCTTGTTTTGGTCCTAATTTGATTGAAGCATGCTGGAGGTTATTCTGGCTTCTATTCCTTTTATTGCATGGGTGTGTTGTACTCGAATTCACTCTACATTTCTGTTTTTGCATCCTAGATTACTGTAGTTTGTTTTTGGTCTGCCTTGCCAGTTGTTTTAGACTGGGTTTGGCTGAATGGTTGAAAGGCCTTTTGCTTTGTCAATTCAAGCTTGAGGAAATGTTATTTGCTAGGTCCTCAAAGGAACCGTGGAGTCCTATAAAACTTGACGATAGATACAATTTATTTTTGTTATGAGCTTGATTTTTATTGGAAAAAGTGCATTTGTTTATTAGCTTGCATTTTGAGTTATTTCATAAATGTGTATTCAGTTATTCATGTCTTGATTGTTGGACCTTGAATATGATGACGGAAGCTGATCATTTTAGGGCATGTTTGAGTTGGCGGTGGTGAAGTCTGCTCATGGAAGTCGAGACAAAACTCTTTTTACAAATTTACCTCGTATACCATAAATCAGGTTAGAAAAATCAGCTTCTACCGCCAATCCAAACAGGCACTTAGACATTTAATGATGCATCTTTCTTTCATTGCTAGCTATGAAACTCCACACACACACACACAAAACTACTTGACATAACATTAGTTATATTCTTTATATTTTATTATATTATTTTTCAAACCTTTTATGAAATAAAGGGCGGGTGTAAATCTATATTATGAAAATTATTCATTACTCGTGCAATAAAAGGAAACATTAGGAAAGAGCTTTAGTTATCTCATTAAATGAAGTTTCTGGTATCTCATTCTACTTTATTATTATTATTTTGCTCTCTTCCTTGGAGTCTGTTGTGTCTTGGCCATGTTTAGTGTGTCCAAGCTATAGTTTCATATGTTTGTCCTTGTTAAAAATGATACTTTTGACATGTCTATATGTGTGTCAAACGTGTCTTGGCAGTGTCGTCTGGTGTTTTCAACATGCAAATATGACGTCCCCAAAAGTTTCAGCCCCTTATTAATTGGTTGTCTAGCCATAACATGAGTTAGCATCTGAGATTTCAAGTGCTAGACTGTCTCTTGTTTCTACTTTCTAGGATTGAGCAAAATACTCCTGTAATGGAATCTTTATGGATATTTTAAGAGTTCAGGTTCAATTCTGTACAGTATGATGCCCATCCCGCTCCAGCCCTGATGTGTATGATTTATATTTATACACACATATTTGTATTCATCTCACAGGGGATTTTGATGCTGGCCTTGTTTTCAAACCTTAATTTCTTAAATATCTACATGACTGTGCACGCATGCGCCTTACAAATCTTAAATCTTGAAATTTTTTAAATTGCAATACTTCCCATAAGGTGGTGTGTCATACACATATCATGGCTTCTCAGCTTTGTGATACATTGTTTACTAATTTTGAGCATGCTTTTCTTATTTTCTCGTTAGTACAGTGAAAAGCTACATCATATCCATTGCTAGAAGTGGCTAGGTGCAATGGGAGCCTCAAAAGGTCCAAGACTTTCTGGAATGCAGAAGCAAGTACTTAGCCTGTACAGAGGGTTTCTACGAGCAGCTCGCTTCAAGCCCGAAGAAGAAAGACGCAAGATAGAATCAGTGGTATCAGAAGAATTCAGACGCAATTGCCAGCAGGTAGACCGCAAAAATTTTCTCTACATCGAATATTTGCTTCGCCGAGGCAAGAAACAGCTTGATCAGCTTAGAGACCCTGGTACCACTGGATTGTCTTCCTTACAAGTTAGTTTGCCTAATATCAATAAGCCTGACCCTTAAACTAAATGCATTCTGTCATCAACTTTTCAAGCTGATACTAGACTTTTACCTTTACATACAAAATTATTGCAAATACCAACAGAAGTTGGGTCAAATAGAATAGACTTGATTTTCCTATAGCAATGTGAAAGGTTCGAACCTCATGAATGGGGGAAAATCCTGTAATGATTGACAAGTTACTCACAGTTAAGCCTGTAATGCTTCAATCTTGGCTACTATTCACTTTTCGACAAAGAAAAATAATACATGAGAGCATGTATTCTATTTAAGACAATCATGTTTGATACACGATCATGTACTATTATATTATCATTGTTAATGAATAAGAGTGGTCAAAAAAGGTCCATTAACTCTACATCTCATATGATTTTGTTTGTCTGGGCCTTTACACACAATTCATAGACCTTCAATTACATCTATATTTGAAAGATTTGAGGAATGGCCATTGGAGACTTTAAGGCAACTTGTCAATTGTAAATAATACAGTGTGCAAGTTAAGTCTGGGAGAGAAGTTTTATTTCATCTTACGTAAACGTACTTATGATAAGCAGGTCTAAACAAGAACTTGATTTCATATCAGGTTGCACTGGAACATACGTAAACAATAATACATGAAAAAGCTTTTTTTTGGTACATACAAGAAAAAAGTGGAACAAATATGAAACATAAAGTTGGATCCGGTTCATTGGGTTGCGCTGGTTGGGCCTTATTTTGTTGATTTTTTTTTTCATTGTTAAGTATCTATAAATTTTATGCAAATCTAGACTAAAAAGTAAAAAGCTCTCATTAAAAAAGTTCTCATAAGCACATGTGTTTGATTTTATATTGAAAACCGAAAAAAAAGGGAAATTTGTATTGGAGTCCTAAACTTGACAAAATACAACACAAAGGTTTTTTGAAATCTTTAATTTGTAGGCAAGTCCTGTGGGATATTTGGGCAATAAAATTCCATTGTGAAAAAACTCAATTACCCTTTAGTAAAACTAAGAAAAGTGAAAAAACTCAATTACACTTTAGTAAAACTAAGAAAAGGACAATTCAGAACTCCCAATTCTTCTCTCTCCAGTGCTTTCTCTCTTTCCCATCACTTCCTTCTCCACTTTCGTATTGTTCCACCATATTCAATCATGATCCTTCCACCGCATTAATATTATTCAATGGTGATAAACATGACCTCATCGTCAACTCTATCAGCTTCTTTATATCCTTGTTCACCTCATTCAAACGCTATGATTTATCGCCATGGTCTTCCTCGCTAATCACATCGATATTATTATCTGCGTAAGGTTTCGTGCTTGATTCATTGTCTATCATCTTCTTATCGTTGCCATCACATGACTATGTGTGTCCTCGTCGAGTGACTGTAGATGTCAACTAACCATCAGCGTCACCTGTTCGTTATGGTTGGCAAACTCCTATACCTGTCAACCCTAATATTTTCAGCGTCTCCCTTTCCCCCACCAACGATAGCCGTTGATTCTGTCCACCAATTGCTATATTTTTGGTATATTGTACTTTGTTTATATATTAAAAGTGAGAATGAATCAACATGATGTGCAAATTTTGTGGTTGTAACTCTTGCTGTATAAAGTTAAAATGTATTGTTAGCAGAGACAACAATAATTATTAATATAAGTAGTAAACTTGTTACAATTGAATTTGTTTGTCTATTTTATTCTCTTCCTTTGACTCCACCATCACACCAAAGATATCACTTGTCACTCATGTTGTGCTTTCTCAAGTGCCCTTTCTTCTCTTCTCTTCTCCTCTCCACCTTTTCAATTTTTGCCCGCTTTGACGCTTTTCATGAGAACTTTAAGTCTATATGAAAAATCCAATTCAGCAAGGAAAATGAAAGTTCAAAGCATTCATCATGACCTTTTACATGATATTGAAAAATGAACTTCACATTAAAGGACATTCCAATTTGATAAAAAATATAAGAAATAAAAATATATCATAAGTTGAGGCCTTAAACATGCATTATGGGATACATCTAGAAAATAAGGATTCTATAATTTATTTTAAAATTAGTAAAGCACTCTAAATCAGATGGCTTCCATACAATAATAATGCTCCTGTCAACAAACCACCAATTAGTTGTAAAAACAGAAACCTCCGAAACTAAAATTCATTTGAACCTTAATATTAGAGTTTTATGATGCAAAAATAATTATTAGTCCATAAAAAAGATATGTTGAAAGCAGTTCGAGTTTGTGGTCCCCTAAATTACTCCTCCTTTCTCGATAAACCACACCCAATGCATATGAATTCTGAAATATCAGTATAAATTATAGGAAAAATGATAGAAAAAGAATTTTAAAATTATAAAATTATAAATCAAACATTTATTATAAAATGAGTTATGAATTACTTATCAAGTTTTATTATTACTTTATCAATTTTTAGTAAGAATTCCAATTGAGGATTTTGCAATTTCAAAGTTCCTTAAAGAATGTAAATTGCAATCATCTGTCACTTTAGCATAAACAAAGTGATCACTATTAAATGAACAACCACTGAGTCCATATGTGGAAGACATATCAGCAACTTCCACAATAATAGGATAATAAACCCAATAAAATGGAAAATCAGCTAGAGATTGAACAGAAGATTCCCAAAGAACAGAGTCAACAAAGAGCAGAAGAGATTCACTCCCCACACTAGAAACTAGAAAACCGTCTAATTAATAACAGATTTGCAGAATCAAATAGATCACAAAAGAGATTTTCCAATGTTGAGAAGAGAAAGGCAGCGATACATAAAAGAACTCTAATCAAGGGGAGAGGAGAGTGAGGCCGAACCTAATGAACGATTCTCTCTTAAAAAGAAAATTTCCAAGGTCGAATATAGTTCTGATGTGTAGTATGAGACAAAGAAACATACTTTTCTTCTAGATTAATGTGCTTGTTTAGGACCTTAAGTGTGTTTATGTATGTAAGTTGAGATAATACTATTTATGCATTGAAGTTGAGACAACACTCTTAAAACATATTAACCTTGTATACTGTAAATCACAATTGAAGAGTTATTTTTAAAGATTCCAAATAAGTAACTCTCTGAGAATGTTGAATCACAGTCTGGCAATGTGGTCGTTTGGAATAACGGTTGAAAACTTTATAAGTACTTTTTAATCGTGATTCACGGAATACGAAGTAAGTTATGTGGTGAGGGTTATCTCAATTTATATGTCCAAACCCATAAGTACTTTTCAATTGTGATAATAAGTTATCACAAACAAGTTAATTAGTAGCGCGTGTCTCAGCATGTTCTATTATGTTTCTTAGCATCTCTGTATACCGAGAATCTGCAGTCTGACCAGCCTGCTCCAAGATTTGATTTGTAACAGACGACGACCCACTCTTTAAAATTGATCCAAAGAAAGTTTATGGGCTCGGCCCACTTGCTTTGTTTTCAGCGTGTTGGACATTATGTTTGGTGTTGAAATAGTTTCTTTCTTTATACTCACACTTCTCCTTCTTTCCAGACTATTATTATTTTTCAAAGCTGGCACACTTTGACCCTTGTCCACGTATTCATCAGCTTTTTCCGCTGCAGGTACCTTAGAGCTCTGCACAACCTTCTTTGCACGGGAAGATTTGCCGATTACCTTTTTCCTCCACTGTGTAGCAGGTCCCTTTTTCATGTTATAGGTTTTCTTCTTCATTGATGGAACTTCCAAATTCACTTCAAGCAGAACGTCATATCGAGAGCCAACTGATTTTTCGCTCTGTTTCGTTGTTGATCGGCCTTTGCTAGGCTGCTTTGAGGTTAGGGATTGTTTGGAGAAGCTTATTTGAACTTATCAAAAGTTCTTATTGGCTTATACATATAAATCGAGACAATCCTCACCACATAATTTACTTCATATTCTATAAATCACAATTGAAAATGACTTATAGAACTTTCAATCGTTGTTCCAAATATACCTGTATAGATGAGCTGGATCAGCTTTTTGGGCCCCGTTCCTAGTTGATGTGACCTTCATCACGCGCCATCCCTTTCCTCCACCGGAATACCAGGAACGCTTTTACGGCACCAACAATGAACCTTGCGAAAATCCCTGCTCCCTTGAAGGCATTGGCTTGTGTTCTTTGTGTACAAGATTCCTGTATAACCCACAGGTGAAATATATTGTACCTAAACCCTCGTATTCCACTGGATGTATACAATTGTAAAGAGAAAATCTAGTTTGAAGTTGTTTATTCAGATTTACTTAAGGTCTGTTTGGAATCTCATTTGAGAAGAAAACAATTCATTTAGAGAGTAAAAGCTCATTTGATATTTACGGACACATTTGTGAATACATTAGTTTTCACTGGGCTTTTAGAAAAAAAGTTGTTTTTTTTAGAAGCTCATTGAAATAGTTTCTGGTTTTTTTTTTCACTGAGTTTAGGAAAAAAAAATCATTTCTTCCATTACCAATCCAAACACAAATCATATTAATAAGATGACTTTTTTTTCTATTTGGCTTTTACAAAAACCACATGAAAAAAAAAATCATTTTTCTACTATATTCCCAAACAGACGATTATACACTTACTTTAACAAATTTCCCTCTTTCCACAAAATGTCCATTATTTTCTCTCAATGCTAAAGTATGGAGATCAACTTTGAGGGCTTATCCAATTAGCTTTCCAATCTCTATCTTACACTTTTT
The DNA here is from genome assembly GCA_037074505.1 of Albizia julibrissin. Lineage (NCBI taxonomy): Eukaryota > Viridiplantae > Streptophyta > Magnoliopsida > Fabales > Fabaceae > Albizia > Albizia julibrissin. The sequence goes on along the minus strand of CM073486.1, from coordinate 17,555,618 downwards.
TTTTGAGTAAATGTGCATTAGAGGGTGGGAACCGAACCCTTACCTTACACACTTTGTTATAATAGGGGTTAAAATTTGAACTCCACCTAAGAACAGTAAAATAATGCCACTGTATAAGCCTATCCATCAAATAGTTACAAAACTCCTTAAGGCTTTCCTTTGAAACATTTAGAGCCTATTTGAAAATTTTTTCATGAGCTAAAAAAGCTCATTTAACTCTATAAGCTCTTTTATTGTAGTAAATAAATGTTTGAAAAATCATTAGCTAACAATGAGCTTTTAATAAAAAATAGTTTTTTTTCTTAAGCTTTTTTTTTTTTTTTTACTTTCGAGCTTCTATCAATGGGTTTTTGAACTTTTTTATTGAATTTTTTATTTTAAAAAAATTTATTTATATTTTTTAACATCAATTATAACAATATATATGTAGTATCCAATAAGGTTTATACTTTTTTCAGTCATTTCCTATCTAAACGGGTTTTTCAAACGTTAATCCAAACAGGTTCAAGGTTAAAAAAAAAGTCACTTCACGTACCGCCAATTCAAACACAAATCACATTTTTAATCTAACTTTTTTTCAATTAAACTTCTGTAAAAGCCCCATTAAAAAAGAAAATCACTTCTCCCTACGAGTTCCTAACAGGTTCCAAGTTTGGGAAGGGACCTATCATCCTCTTCTGCTCGTCCCTCGGCTCCAGAGCTGTCTCCTCTTCCTCTTGCAACCATTCTTCATTTTTCTTCAAGACTTTTATAAAATGCCTTTTCTTCATTCCCCAGCAGCTTCGCCTTATAAGAAATCTGATTTCTTGGTGGCATTTTTGACTTACGATTCGCCTGTCGTACAGCTTCTTCCATTCGTGCATCCATCGTCGACGCTTCAGTTTTAGTACCTAACTGTTCAGCATTGCCCCCTGCATCTTGCATTTGTATGTCTTCCGACATCTTTTTGATACTACGTCCCATAATGTCTTCATCTTCTTTGTTTTGCCCTCCATCTCCCTCTGAGTTGTTGTTTCCTTCATTGTTGCTCACGGGACTAGCGTGCACACTTTTTCTCTTATTAGGATTCTCCATCCGGCGAAGCTCAAATCTCCGCCATTGCAGAAACTACACAGAGCTTCAAAATTTTCCAGTGTTTCGAGAGAAAAAATATCAACAATTACAGAGAAAAATAACTCATCTATATGGGGTGATTTTCAAATTCCACGTCAAGCCAGCTCATCAAGAGCTAACTAGAAAACAATTGAAATATTCAAGGACGATTTTTGAAATACAAATAAACTGCAGGCACTAAATTTTAATTTAGTATTGATGTAAAGCACAAAATTTAAAATATTAATCTTATGAAAGAAAAAATTAATCCGTAAATGCTTATAATTTATTTCAAATTTTGAATCAGGTTTCTATAGTTTATTTTATTCAAATTGAGTCCTTATAGTTTCACCCGTTATACGCATTTATCCTTGAATATAAGCACCGTTAATTTTTATTTATATAATTTCAAAGATTTTATGAAAATTTCTTCATTTCATTTAATATCAGTTTTTTGGCCAAGTCATTTACTATCATTTTAACACCCATGTAATTTTATAATTAAAAGGTTAAATTATACAAAACCCCCATAAACTTTAGGTCAGTTGTATATAACCTCTAATATAAAACCGACCTTTTATTTTTTTATTATAATCATTCTACTATTAACTGACCGTTATCTTTTAATGAAAATTATCAAACTAGATTAACAAGTGATAGGTGATATCCTATGTTAATTGCTTATTTTACAAAACCCCCTAAAACTTTGATCGGTTATAAATAGTCTCCCTGACATTTCAAAATTTAAATTTAACTCTCTTATAAAAATTTTTTATAATATTAAATCGAATGTCATTATTTTTATTATTTTAATAATTTTATTAAAATTTTTAGATTTTTTTACTATCATTTGTCAATTAAAATAGTTTTTTATGACAAAAATTAAAAGAATAATAATTAAAAAACATATAAAAATAACACGTTGAACCTCTTATTTTAAACCTTATTTTTCTAATTTAAGCCATAGAAAAGCTATTTTAATTGACAAATTATAGTAAAAATCTCAATAAAATTATTAAGATAATAAAAGTAATAACACGTGGTTTGATATTATAAAGGGTTAAAGTACAACAATACACATGTGATTATCCCTAAAGTGCGTCTAATAATAAATATTTTTTTTAAAGACAAAAGTGTGGTTTCAAAATAGGTACAAAAGTTATAATCTCTATTAAAAGTAAAAGTAAAAGTAAAACATTGACGGTTAAATAGAAAGTGTTTGACTAACTATGATAACATAGATGGTGACTCGGTAGATTATGTAATAACTAAAATATTTAACTTGCTGATTTTTTTTTTTTTTACTTGAAACTTCTTGCTAAGAAATAAAAATTGTAAAAAATAAAAAAGGAGATGTTTTGTTGAGGTCAATCAATTAACTTGAAGCAACAAAACATCATTGAAGGAAAGCACATTGAGAGTGACAAGAAGGAGCATGAGAGCGACATTGAATCAGAGGGGATGGTCAACAAAATCAGATTTTGGGGGGGGGGGGGGGGAGGAAGATGATATCGAATCAAAGGTCCGTGATCACAATGAGTTGAAGAATCTATGGTTACGAAGTTTAGGAATCGAGAAGAAGCCAGAAGGAAATAGGAACCGCATGTGACTAAAGATTCTTTTAAGGCAACGTTTCAGACACTAAGAGATAAAATGAATCACAAGTAAACATCAATTGGTCCCATAAATCATAATTTTTGTTGTGGTTATAATGAAATGTCATAAAAACCCTTCGTTGACTTTGTATTTCCCATTCAATAGCATTGATGGCAAGGATAAAGTCGTACACGAGAAGGAAAAGACAAAGTCAGTAGAAAAGTCTTGTGAACTTTATGAATTAGAAAAAAGGGGTTGGGAAGAAATTAATGTCTTTAGCAAGGGGGTCATAACTATGTGGTAGAGAGTATTTTAGGTGTTGGAGGGAAAAGGGAAAGTCAAAATCAGAGTGGAATAGTGGAAACTAACCGAGTTAGTGTTGAAACTAATGAAGCGGAAAATAATCAAGATGTGATTTAGGAAATTGTAGGGATAGATGGTTATGATGGAATTGAATTCGATGATACTGAGTAGGTTGTAGAGGGTGAGGAAGGTCAAGATACTTCTAGTGATGAAAATGATGAGAGGTCAAATGAGGGTGATAGTGATGATGTGAGTTATTTGGGCCTAAGTTCCAGATGTGATGAATTTGAAGTATGGGAGGTGGGTCAGACAAAGGAAGTAATCATGGCCATGATGATATGGAGCTGAAAGATCAACTACTATGCCTTTTTTACAAAAGGAATGACTTGTGAGAATAAAAAAGAGCTAAAGAAGACTGTAGATAAATATGCTATCAGCCATGGAATTAACCATAGAATTGTGAGAAGTGATAATAAGACATTTTAGGTAGTGTGTGAAGAGGGATATTCGTTCAACCTTTATTTATAATCGATTAAAATTTAGAAGGTTATTTATAATCGATTAAAATTTAGGGGTTACTTGTAACTAATCAAGGTTTAGTGGGTTATCTGCAGCTAATCAAAGTTCAATGGAGGTTTGTAAAATTAACAATTTACATAGGATGTTATGTGTTACCTATTAATCTGACGTGACAATTTCCTTCAAAAAGATAATGGTCCGTTAACAGCAGAGGTACTTGTAATAAAAAAAATAAAAGGTGGAGGTGTTAAATTTACTTTGAAATGTTAGAGGATTATCTGCAGTTGGCTTAAAGTTCAGGGGGATTTTGTATAATTTAATCTAATTAAAATTTCATAAGACTATGAATTAAAATCATCAAATCAAAAACCATAAGGCCTAGCATACTTGACACTTAGTTGAGTTCCTTAGGGGTTTGATCATTAGCGATGTGCATGGAGAGGGTCTCATAGCTATCACTAAAGCCCCATCGAGAAGTCTATAGTGTGAGGGGATTAGTCATTGCTACCGGCATTAGATACCTAGGCCTACCAAGAAAAAAAAATCATCAAATCAAATAATAAGGAGTTATTCAAATAAACAAACTATAAAGCTATGTAATTTAAAGTAAATTACAAGGTTTGTAAAATTTTTTCCCCTTTGAGAAAAACCAATTTGCAGGTACCTCCTACATTTTCTCTCAATTTTTAAGTTGATACCTATATGCTTTTCTTAATTAAAATTTTTAATTTTGCTTTGATAGCACCATTAACTCTACAATTTTACTTTGCTAGCATTATTAACCCTGGATAGAAGCTAATTATGCTAAGAGCCAAACTTGTATCAAGTTATTTGTGTCAAGTTCCACCAGGTAGCCAATCAGAGAGCGCCACATGTATTAGTAATTCCCATGTAAGCTGTTAACCCCAAACAGCCTCTTAACCATAGTTAATCATAAAAATTGTTGAAATTGTTTTTTCTTTAAAAAAAAAAAGCTCAGAACTCTGTCAAGAATCTCGTTAAGACAGCAGGGGACACGGCGGCCATCATGAAAACTGAAGAGGGGGATGAGACGGCGGTCGGCGATTGCAAAGGGGAGTATACCGGCCAAGGACGTAAGGTGAAGTAGAGGATACAGCGGCGGTCGATTCTTGGTGGTGAGTATATTACTTATGCTTTTCCTTTTTGTTTTAATTTTATGGCTTCTCTGATTTTGGTGCTTGAGGGATTCTGGGTTTCCGTTGTGATGTTGTGATACTGAAAAAAGTTTCGTTTTTTCAAAGTGAACATTTTCTGTGATTGGGAGTCGCATCTCACTAGAACCCACACGAAGATAAGTAATCACATTCCTGGGTTTGTCTTCAGATATGAAACTACTTTGATTGTTGCATCAGCGTGACACTGATATTTAGGACAACTCAGTGGCTCAAGTTGAATCGCAAAACTAATGTCTGGCCGTATTATAATATATTATTGTGTTTGTTTGGCTGTATTATATTATGTTGGTTTGAAACAGTGATATTCAATCGTAATTTATAATATATAAAAAAAATTTTATTCTAATATATGTAAATAAATATTTTTAAAAATCTTACAAATATCCCAACCAAGCGCATTATGTTTCCCAACCAACTTTTGATGCCTAACTGGGTCTTTCAGAAGCACCTCTCTCTAGGATGTCCGCATTATTTAGGCTATTAGCTTGGTGGATGATCTCTTAGTTTAGTTTTACCGTGCTTTGGAGGATGTTTGGATGGAAATAAAAAAAGTGTTTTTCCCTTAAAATCATGGTTTTAAGGAAAAATCACTAAACACTTAATTTTTTTTGCATAATTCATTTTTATCCTAAAATTATGATTTTGGTGTCTAAAACCATAGTTTTGGGAAAATCCTCTTTTTGTTGTTTTGACTTTTTTCTGGTTAGTGGACCCCACATCCCCCTCTATCTTCTTTATCTTTTTTTTTCTAAAATCTCTCTCTCTCATCTATCATATGTTTTTCTTTTTGACAAATTTAATTTAAAAAATTTAGAAATTTAATTAAAAAAAGTAATTTTAAATATTAAACAAATTTAATGTTAAATATTGGGTTAAAGTACAAATTTAAAAATCAAGTTTTTTCTGAGGGGCGTCTGGTACAAATAAGTTTTTGAAGGGGTAAAAATAACAATGAATAATTAAAAATGGTGCAAATTTAACAAAATCTTTAAATTTGAACTAACACTGTTATAAGTTTTTTTCTCTTATTGTTAATAAAATATAAATTTATACTCTATATGTAATTATCACAAAAGCAAATGTACTTTTTTGGTAATTTGACCATTAAAAAAGTGATTTTCAACCCAATATCTAAACACTTTTATCTTATCAAAATCATTTTTTCCCTAAAATATATTCTTCTCATAATCTATTAAAAAAATCATTTTTTTCACTTTTTTCTCCAGAAGCTATTTTCAAAAACTGTATCCAATGTTAAAAAAAAAAGCACTTTTTCAACAAATCTATGGTTTTATCCAAAATTTACCAAACATCAATTTTTTTGCCATAATCCCGTTTTCCAACAAAACCATAGTTTACATGTTAAAACCATGGTTTCCCGAGAATTTGTTCTGCAGCCACTTCTGAGCAATATTTTATAGCTTCTCGGTATTTTCACGCGTGGGTCCCATCACTGTCCAATTTCTACTTCCTCTCCCGTTTTCCATTTCCTTCACTCTTTCTCATTTGGTGGAGGTTTTTCAACTGAATTCACTCTTTTTTTTTCTAATAAAAATATTTTATATTAATATAAATAAATTAATGGGCAACATAGTTCAAAAAAAAGGCAACAAAATAAAAAGTCTAAAGCTCAATTAATATAAACCTAGCTCTAAGCCTAACGGTGTGTTTGATTAAATGGAGATTAGCTTAGGTGAGACTCATTAAAATTTAATTATGATAAAATATTTTATTGTTCAATTTTATGTTAAATAATATATAAAATATAATTTTATCATTTATATGTAACTATATAAAAACTAATGTCCTTTTTAGTAATTTGACCATTAAAAAAGTTATTCCCAACCCAATATCCAAACACTCATCTTATCAAAATCATTTTTTATCCATAATCTATTAAAAAAATCACTTTTTTTTTTACTTTTTCATCATAAGCTATTCTTAAAAGCTGTATCCAAACACACCCTTATAGCCCGTTTGGTTTGATTACATGGGAGATGATTACATGTAATCCTGATGTAATGACATAATTACAGCGTTTGGTTAGGCTTGTATAATGTAAAGATGATTACATTTTGTAATCCTGATTACATCATTTGATGTAATCAAGATTACATTGCTAGAACGGATGAATGAGGATGCGTGCATCCTGTAATCCAATGAAAATGACACTATTGCAATTATAATTTTTTAAATTGATCAAAGTACTCACATATAAATGTGGTTAAATATTAAATAATTTTAATTAACATCATTAAATATTAAATAATTAATTAATAATATATAAATTTAAGAAATATTCTCACATTCAAAAATTTTTAAAAAATGTATTATACCGTTAAAAAAATTAAAATATATCATTAAATAATATCCCCATCATTAAATATTAAAAAATTAATATGTATCTAATTTATACACTGTATAATATTTTCACCATTAAATATTCAAAAATTACTATGAACCCACCATGTACACTGCACGGAATGAGAAAAATTATCATGAACCCAACGTATATATTACTATATGTGTAGAAATAGGTAATTTTGTCACTTGCTATATTATTCTTATATATTCTCATATGCGATGTAATTCAACCAAACGTTTTTTATGTATATGTATCATATTTCCCTAATGACGAACCAAACAAATTATATAATCATCATTACATTACATTTCTTTACATTGTATTACATTACTTCCAATTCCGTGAATCAAACGGGCACTTAGTGTTTATTTAAAATCACTTTTGAAACTCTACTCACAACTTTAATAGCCAAATAACAAAACTTTATCAAATAAGCATATAAAAGGAAAAAAACTAGAATAGATTTATTCATCAAACACACAAAGAGCATCATCTTTACAGTAATATTAACTTCCTTAGCTTTATGCATATTTATTCATTTACAATTACAATGTAGTACTGATGATGGCATTGGACCTTAAAACAATGGACCACGCTTTATTAACTTAAAAGGAACATAAATAATCAATAAAAAAAAATATTTCCTCTCACTGTTGATAGCAAAATATCATCACTGCCAATTCTAAAAATAAAAGGGGAAAAAAATTCTTATTCTAAATTATCCCAATGAATAATCAATGAGCACTAATTAAAAATAACAAAATAGTTGAGGTTCTCCGTCATTCCTAAATGTTACTTCTTGATCTCTGCATACTTTTTCATCTGCAATGTCAGCCTGGGCCATATTGAAATGAAGAAAATTAGCGCAAGAATTTTATGGAATTCAATACTAACATAGATACACCCAAAAGAAAAAAAAAAGTCAGATGTGACAACACAAGGTTTTGTGAAAAAAAAAAAAAAGCTTTTTTCAGGATCGCAACATCACAGCGGAAACCCAGAATCCCTCAGGCACCAAAATAGGAGAAGCCCCCAAAAACTAAAACAAAAAGGAAATGTAGGTGTCAAGTTGTCTGAAATCCGGATTGGTTATTGAATCGATCGGTTGAGTATTGAGTTAAGGGTCAGTGGATCAGACCGGGACCACATCATTAAGACATTAAATATTTTAGATTTATTAATATAAAATTCTAATTTTCTTTTTAAAATTTGATTTTTTTTAAATGGACTGATTTCTAATCCAGTCCTCTAGTACGGTTTGAATTTAATAACTTTGATAGAAGTAACATACTCACCACTAAGAATCGACCACCGCCGTGTCCTCTCCTTCACCTTACGTCCTTGGCCTCCGTATCCTCCCCTTCGCAATTGCCAACCGCCGTGCCACCCCCCTCTTCAGTTTGCATGATGGCCGCCGTGTCCCCTGCGGTATTAGCGATCTTGATAGAGTTCTGAGTATTTTTTTTAAAAAACAAAACAACTTCAACAATTTTTATGATTAGTGAGTGTTTATGTAACCTTAAAATTGAGGTTTTAAAAATTATTTTTTATAAATTAAGATAAAACTTCTTTTACATTTAATTTATAAATTATAAAAACTATTCTTCAATACTTCATAAATCATAAAAGCTATCCTTAAAAAAGTTATAGTCAAAGAGACTGTTTGGGGTTAACAGTTAAATTGGGAATTACTAATACACGTGGCGCTCTATAATTGGCTATCCGGTTGAACTTGACCGCAACTCGATAAAAGTTTGGTTAATAAGCAAAGTTAAATATTTAATTATTAAAACATTAAATTAAGAGAAAAAACGCTTAGATTTCAAATTAAAAATGGGGATGAGATAGCTAAAAAATGTTTTAAAATATTAAGTTAAGACGAACAAAGTATGAAAGCAGCTGCATGATCGCCCGAAGTGCTCTGTGCAACTTTCATTTGGTGATTGGGACAAATCGTGCAGGAGTTTTGAAAGAGTTGCGATGGATTCTTCTAATCTGACTTCACTTCCTGAAGATTGCGCTGAGGATCCTGCGCAAGGCAAAGATCAACCCGTCTCTGCTTTTGCCTCTAAACCCCATCGCCCACCATCTAAGTAAATTTCTTCACACTCTCTCTATGCTTTTCCTTCTAAGTTCACAATGATCATGCAATATCTGCGGTGTTCATGTTTTGATTGTGTTTTTGGTTGTTTGGGTTTGAATTCTTGCATTTTTTTCTCATCTCATTTTGGCGATTGTATTCATTCTTGTAGGAGTTCATCAGAAAAATACTCACCCGTAGATTGGTCGGCTTATTTCGACACTGAAGATGACGTTAAAATTTCGGACTCAAATGATGTTAGTCTTAAAAAAAAAACAGAAAAGAAAAAGCCTTTTCTCCCCCGCTGTTCCTTACGCCCATTCAAATAAATATTCTTCTGACATAATTTTTTTCCTTCGAACAATTCAGGTGTTCCATGTATACATGGCAGGATCGGAGGGGCCAGTTGTATTCTGTTTACACGGTGGTGGTTATTCTGGGTATGCTTAGCCATTTCTGAACAATCTATTATTTATCTTCTGTTTTTGTTCTTATAATTCATGAACTGTGATTGATCATGGAAATTTGATTGATGACACTTTCTCGGGTATGCTGGTTTCTTAAATCAGGCATTTATTTAATGATGTTTGATGTTAAAATCAAGTAAACTGTTCTCAAATTTTCATGTCCATGCTATGTAGTTATACGTGCTAGTCCTGCGTGTGTAGAGAAAAGGGAGAATAAGGAATTTAATAGTTATATATATTATCTGAATTAGGAAGATGTTACAGTATAAAGGGTCCATGGTTACATTTCCATTACTAGGATCCCATGATCGAGAGAGCTAGAATAGGAAAGAAACAAATTTGAAGCGATAAAGTGTTGACTCCCTCGCATGAAATCCCTTCAGTGTCAATAGATGTGCTTTCTTGGGGGATTTCACCTTGTAGTCCCCCTTTATAAGGATGCCAACTGGATTACACTCCAAAATCCTAGTTTCATACAAGAGATTTAGGGTTTAGGGTGTGCATTCTTTAGGGGCTGACGATATCTTTTTTGACCCTGTCATTTCCATTCCTAGCTAATCTTGTGGAGTCCCATGGTAGCCAACTTTATATTCTTCAGCTGGAGCTTTTTTTGACATAAGATTTCATCAGTGCAATCACTTGTGAGTTGTCACTACTATATTGTCTACATATACAACAAGAACCAATATTTTACTTTCCCATTATTTTTAGCATCAAAGCTTGGCCACAATGGCATAGCCATATAGACCTCTTTGTCCAAGTAACCATTTAAAACCTATTCATAACATCTGGCTATTGCAAGGGTCAATTAAGAATTTAAAATTAGCAGCATGGGATAATGCAAATTTATAGAATTAAACTTAGTCATGGGAGCAAAGTTTATCAACCCCATACATTAGAGTAAGACCTTTTGCTACCAATTTGGCTTCATACCTAAACATTCCCATCTGCATTGTACTTCACATTGAGGATTCTTATCTTTTGGAAAGTCATGATGTCTCAACTCTCTAGTACCATTCTTCATTAAAGCATTCATTCCCTCGTTCACTGCATTTCTCATGCTGATGAGCTTAAAAAATATTTCGTGATACCTTAACATTTGATACCTTCACCACAAAAGCTTGATGAGTTGAGATTTTATTATAAGTCACAAAATTCCCAATAAATTTTGCTTTATTACTGTAGAGTTTGCATTCTGATGGAGGTCATCACCTAATTCGATTACAGGCTTTCATTTGCTTTATCAGCTGGTAAAATTAAGGAGAAGGCCAGGGTTGTTGCCATGGACTTGAGAGGTCATGGGAAGTCATTGTCAGATAATGATCTTGACTTATCTATTGAGGTACAAGAGACTAAACTAATTAAGGCTGGCTTTTGTGTTTGATGTTGAGCCAATGATTTTGGATCCTGCTCAATTCCTTATATGAATTGCTATCCCCACTTTTGTTCTCTTTTCAGACTCTATGCAATGATGTATTGGCTGTTGTGAAGTCGCTATATGGAGATTCTCCTCCTGCTATTGTTCTTGTTGGCCACAGGTGGGTTATTTTAAAATTGCCTTGCCTTGCTGCATTCTCATTGTCAGTTTTACTCTCTAGATGAGTTTTTTCAAGTGGGGATAGGGTGAATGATGGATTGCTAGGAAAGATCTATATCATGTTTTAGTAATTTCTTTATGAGGCTTCTTTAGGTTATTTCCTATTCTATGCTTTCTTTTACATGCAATTTAATTCTGGTTTTTCTTTAACTTTTATTTTAAGATTGGGTTTATTTATGTTAGGTTTAAGTGATGAATATGGTATTAGGCTCAATAAATAACCCTAAGTTATTTTAATTGTCAGGACTTCGACGAATTATTATTGACAAGTGTGTTGCCATTAGTTGTCTCTGTCCTTCCTCTTTTGCTCCCTTTTCCTTTCTACTTCTCTTCCATATTCTTCTTTTCTCCCTTTATTTCTCATGCTCTTCCTCTTTTTTCTTCCTCGCTCCCTCTTTCTCAATTGACCTTCATCACACCCTTATATATATTATTTTCGTTATGCTTTGTACTGGATGCAGCTAATTATTGAATGCTGGCTTTGTTATTTGTTTGTATCATTTGAAAGAGTTTACTTGACCTAGTTTGGTGTGATTGGTGAAATTTGTTTTCCTTCTTTTGGGGGTTTGATTTCAGTTTACATACGCTCATACTGATATTCATCTTCTTTATTGTTTCTTCATATTCTAGAGGAACACTTGTGCTCCATGTTTAGTGTCTTCTTTCTTCATTCCATTAATTTATTCCTATAAAACATTGGTGAAGCTAACATGCTGTGCTCTTTTTTGTTTCAAAGTATGGGAGGTTCAGTTGCTGTGCATGTTGCTGCTAGGAAATCACTGCCTAGCTTAGCTGGATTGGTCGTTGTGGATGTTGTAGAGGTTGACTTCTACAGATGACTTTTTTTTTTTGGGACAATCTACTGATGACTTTTTAATTGCGTAACATTTACACATCAGGCACTGAAAAGTTGATGTATTAAATTTCAGGGAACAGCGATGGCTTCACTGGTTCATATGCAGAAAATCTTATCAGGCAGGATGCAGCATTTTCCAAGCATTGAAAAGGCTGTAAGTTCTGGATTTTAAGTTCCTTCCTATTTGTTATCTGGTTGAGACGTCTGTTTCTCTTTTGAACCTAATTTGTTTTCTTAAAATTGCTTGTCATTGGCTGTACTTCAGAATTTTCAAATTGTCAGCTTTAAATATTTAGTGTCTCTTTTATGTATTGTGCATGTCTTGAATAATGTGGGGTTGTGCTTTAGTAACTCCTTGGAAAAGGTATTATGATCTTCAAAGAATTTCAGTTGAGCCATCTTGACAGTTTTTTTTTTTTTTTAATCTTTATATCTTAGTGATACATGTTGAGGTGAACTATCAGAACTTAAATTGAGAAACCTTAATTAGCAGCTTTGAGGTAGTTGTGAAGAGATATTATGATTATGAATGCAGTGAAGTCTCGTGTAGGCTTGTAAGGTTACAGAAATAGTTGCCAGTGCAAAGTAAATTAGTGTTAGAAGTTAGTTGCTTTTCTCTTGAAGATTCTTTTTAGTTGCTAGAAATGAGCTTTATGGAAAGGAATTGGAAAATGATATAGAGGAATTTTATGGTCTTTAATAATGTTTGATATGGCATAACAGAGGAAAATGTGTAAATGATCACTGTATCCTAAATGTTAAAAGGTTAATCAAATAATACACACACTTGAATTCGAGACATCATGCTTGAGTGGAAATAGCCCCTCCAATGCTTATTGGTTAAAAAATCATTTTTTAAATTTTTATTACCAATAATAATAAAATAGTTAGTTTTAAATTTAAGAGCAGGCAATTTATTAAATGAGTCTTCTAGTCTGTTTGAAACTTTGAATGCTGGTTAAACCCTAATAGATGATGAGACAAATACCAATGGGAAGCCAAGTTCCGTCTTGGCAAGTTAAAAGTGGTCTTTAACTGATGCAGAAATACCAAAAGGAAGAAAAAGTCTAAGGTCAGGTCTTGAAGCAGTTTTCTTTTCTTTTCTTTTTTAAAATTTATTTTGTCTATTCTTGTCTTTTAGCTAGTGGTCAAGCTAATTTGATAGGATCCGTTTATTTTATTGCCTAACAAAGCAGAGAAGCTGTCTTGCAAATCAACTCCTAGAAGATTCAGTTTTCTTCTCAGTTAAAAATCCATTTTGATACATTAAAAAATCCTTGCCTATGGGGTATGGTTACCTTGGTAACTAGACTATAGGGTGGAAAATCGCTTGTCAAATGATTGTGCCTTAATTGATGTAATCTGCCATGGCCTGGCCAACACAAGTCCTTACTATAAATACAGAATATGATTACATATTAGTGAAAATTCGGGGGAATGAAGGCGGTGATTACATGTCAAATTGTTTGTTAATTGACTTGGGTTGAAAGTCACGAATGAAGGCCCAAGATATTAGATATGTTTAATATTTAATATCTGGGGCTTAATATTTCGATATTTAATATGTAGTCTTTTATTTTATCATATTATTTATCCTTTAGGTATTTTATCTATTTTTAATGATCTTATCTTCTAGAGTTATTAGATAGATTGAACTTATTAGAACTAGAGAGGCAGGCTTGTTGCCTCAAAATCTCTGTTTTTGATCTTTATTCTGAATAAAATAATAGGGGACTGAGAAAACAATTTAATCTCAGCCACTTTTCATCTACCTTACATAATGTAGAGTGTTAAATAGCTAGCACTTGGTTGAAAGTATGCTTGAGTGTAATTTAATTCGCACTAGTAAAATTTTATGTGGGTTGAAATTTGATTGGTGCAGATTGAATGGAGTGTCAGAGGTGGCACCTTGAGAAATATTGATTCTTCTCGTGTATCAGTCCCTACCACATTAAAATATGATGATTCTAAGAAATGGTGGGTACTTATGTTGCCCTTCACATTATTTGGCACTTGAACAAAAGTTTTTGAAATGTAATCTATGTTCCATTATTCAGTTTACATTTAAAAAGTCTTGGGTTAAATTTTCCTCTTGATGGGCACAGTGTCAAATCTTAGTTTTGTGTTGCAGTTATGTTTATCGAACACAGCTAGAAGAGACGGAACAATATTGGAAAGGCTGGTATGTATAATCTTATTTTGCTGTTAACTGACTCTTATTGAAAAAATATATTAAATGAGAACTGTTGGATGGGGCTGATCTCTTGGCCCATTTGAGAGTCCTTTTTTTTTGTATTATTTACAGAGTTGTTACCTATGTATATTTCTCCTAAATGTAGGAAAATTGGTTTTGATTAGGATCAGATTTGTTTTTATCTGTTTATGCCTTTGCATGATTCTTGGGGGTATATAGTTGACCTATACCTTTTTTAAAGCCTTGTACTGTGTTTGTTTTGGTGATGAGAATGCATTCGCCAATCTGGTTTAGGAAATGCTCAAATTGCTTCCTTGACACGGTATAGAGAAAATTTTTCAAATGACAGTGAAAAAGAGGCTACAAAGTGTATTTAGTGTATTCTCTGGTCCCTTTGCTAATAGCAATTGTAACATTAAGTTCAGTGTCAGCTTCACTTGGAATGAGCAGAACCATTATCAATCTTTTGCTGATATCGTACTGATGACCTATTCTAATATATATTTCATAATCAAGGACCTTCCCTCAAATCATTTGCATAGATTCCCTTTTTTTTTTATCTGGCATATCACAATGACAATATGTATCTTTATCATACATAATATTGAATTTAAACGGTTAGAAGTATGATGAATTTCCCATCCAAAAACTTTTCATAGTGGCTTTTCTGGTGTTTTCTACCTTAATGTTTAAATACAAGTGTTTTATTTTCATTTAACAGGTATGAAGGCCTTTCAGATACATTTTTGTCATGTCCTGTTCCTAAGCTGTTGCTGTTGGCTGGAACAGACAGATTGGACAGGTGCCCTTCTTAATATCTTAAGCTTGTGGAGCTTTTCCTGGAAGCATATTATTTATTGTTTTCACGTAAATTCTTGTTCATTTTAGTTTGTTGATTTCTATCATTGGAATGAAATTTGACCATTTTTTTGCTCTTACTTTACCTCCTTCCTAAATTATTAATGATATTGAAACTGTATCTGTATGTTTCAAGTGGCAGAGCTGAATAATTGGCAAAAATGAATAAATAAATAAGCTGCTTAGCATAGTGCTGTATTTGAGAGGTTAATTTGGGTGTCTTTGGTGAATAGTGTTATTTTCATCTAATACAATATTCAGCATCTACTAAGATTATTGTTCCCATTATTCGATTCAAAAAAAGGAGCAGAATGAGATGATGCCAGAAATTATCATTCATCGATCTACTGGCTAACAGTGTCCCACATTTTAATTCCTCCTTTTCCTTTTGTTTTATTTTAGAAGTATGTGAGGCAGCATTGTACAGGGTATACTGAATTCATAATAAAATGTACGGTCTCATTATTTTTCTTTTTCTGTTTTTTTTTAAACAAAAATTATTGGTCATTCTTTGCATCATTCTGGTACAGTCCTCTTAATACCCTGCATGTCTTGGCATACACCTGAAACAGGAGGGTGAGAATTGTCCCCTTTTTTTTTTCAGATAACACAAGGACAGTGTTTGTATAAAGAATATAATCTTATAAATAATTAAAATAGGTGAGTGTATGCATGCAGAACCGTAGTTCACTTTAATATTGATAATGTGAATGGGATTCTCATGACAGTATTCAGCACATAAATGCAATATAATAGCTCTTTCTGGCAATGATATTTACTCATAAATAGGAAAGTGGAGTCTTTCAATGTTTTGGTAGATAGTGCTGTATTCTGTAACATATTTTTTCTCCTTCTATTTATGTCACATTAGGAAGTACTAAAATGGAATTGTTCAGTGGCATTCAGATATTTGATTGGCACTTTGTTTTGACAGATCTCTAACAATTGGTCAAATGCAAGGGAAGTTTCAGATGGTGGTTGTCAGACATACTGGACATGCTATACAGGTTCTTATGGGGTCATGTATCTTGCAGTATTTATTATATTATTTTGTCAATCTCTTTGACTTGAGATCTAATAGCTTATGGGCTGATCTTTTTAGGAAGATGTACCTGATGAGTTTGCGAATTTGATAATCAACTTTATTTCTCGTAACCGAATAGGCCCTCGCGGAATTGAGGTAATTATTTCTGTTATCATTTGTGTTATTTATGATTGTCCTGGAGAAGTTTCTATTTTGTAGATCCTCTAGGAGGGTTTTGCTCATAGTCCCTGTAGTTCTGACCCAATGAAATCTATAGGGATTGAGTTGTACTGAGCCAAATTGTTAAATGACCTAGAGTAAATGAATTTTAGTGAAGAATTAATTATTTGATAAGGGGCTTTTGAGTAAATTACCCAGAGTTGTGGAAATTTCAGCAGATGAAGATTGAGAAAAATAATACTCCTCCGGTTCTTAATATAAGACATATTTACCTAATTTGATTAGATTAAAGAAGTTAGTTGAGTTAGTTAATATAATATGTATTTTCTTAACACCCTAGTCATCTTCCTTAATTCCCTCATTTCCTTTTTTCCTTGATTATTATTGAATGAGTATTAATAGAAGTAAATTAAAAAAAGATTGGCATACACGAAAACCAAGTCTTATATTTAAGATTAAGATCAATTCTGAATATATTTTATATTAAAGACCAGAGTACCTGATTGCGCCATTCAACCAATATTTGGTTGGCATTGGCTCTTGTCCAATGTTCCCAGTAGGCTCTTCTCAATCTCCTCCTTGTTGAAATCAGTATTGAGGCTTGTTTTAGAGTTATGAATTATACCATAATATTTCTGGCTTGGTATTTTTTCCCCCTTATACGATGTGCATTTACATATAATTACATATTTGAACGGCTTAATGAGATGAATATCCCTCATAATATTCTTAAGGTTTGACTTTTGACCTTTTAATTTTTCCTTTTATTTGGCTGCAGATACCTGGCCTCATCAAACCAGCCTTTTCAAAACCAACTTGACTTGAGAGGTTTGAGGTTTCAAATAAAATGATGATGGATGTCTTGCCCTTGGCATTGCTTCATGTAGTTGGTTTACCTTATAACAGTATTTAAATATTTGCACGTTGTAGTGTACATTTTAGATGTAAGTTTGATATTTAAAAAAAAAAAAAGGGCCAAGAGTTTGATATAAGTTTAAGCTTGTCTGAGATGGCTTATGAAGAGTTTATAGGCATGTTTAGGATCATGATTGGTGATCCTAAAAGTGCTTTTCACATAAATCGAGACAAAACTCCTCTCACATACTTATCTCATATACATTAAATTACGATTGAAAAATTATTTTTAAAAGTTCCAATCGTTATTTCAAACAAGCACGGTTGACATGTTTATGCTTCTTTGTTTTACAGTCCATCCGCATTATTTCTTCTACAAATTTGTACCTTCTAGATTAAACTTTGATGGTTTGGATTTGATACCAATAAATACCATAGCAAAAGTCACAGCAACAACAACAACAACAACAACAAAGCCTTTATCCCACTAGGTGGGGTCGGCTACATGGATCGCACGACGCCATTGTGCTCTATCAAAGACCATAGATTTCGATATATTATTAATTAAAATGTCTCTCTCAATGACCTCATTAAGCGTTCGTTTCGGTCTTCCTCGACTTCGTTTGACAGGACTCCATTCTGCTTGATCAACCCTTCTCACCGGAGCACTCAATGGCCTTCGCTGAACATGTCCAAACCATCTCAAACGATTTTCTACCATTTTTTCGTCAATAGGGGCCACTCCAACACGCCCACGTATATGAGTGTTACGAATCTTGTCCTTTCTTGTATGGCCACACATCCATCTTAACATCCTCATCTCAGCTACCCCCATTTTATGTTCATGATATCCCTTTAAAGCCCAACATTCACTACCATATAGCATTGCTGGTCTTATAGCAGTGCGGTAGAATTTTCCTTTTACCTTATTAGGTACCTTACGATCACAAATAACTCCTGTAGTTTTTCTCCATTTATACCATCCGGCTTGAATTCTGTGATTGACGTCTCCATCCACCTCACCATCTTGTTGTATAATTGATCCCAAATATCTAAATTTTGTCACTTGCGGGATGACTTGCCCACCCAATTTAACTTCCACTTCACTTTGACTTTGTCTCTTATCAAATTTGCAATGCATATCAAATTTTGTCCATAGCAAAAGTCACAAGTTAAAACAAATATTAATAAAGGTCATTTAGTGTGATTAACACAAAATTGTGATATTTGAGCCTTTGAAATTATTTGTTTAAAAAATTTCTAAAATAAAAAAGGAAAAATCTTAAAAAAATATTACTTGAACTTCAAAATCCCAAATTTGTTTTATTAATAGTAAGAAGATTGAGATTGATAAAAAGAATAATGTGATTGACAACTTAAGTTTTTGTCAAATCACTGATTTAGGATTTTGAAGTTCAAGTGATATTTTCTTAAAATTTTTCTAATAAAAAAAACATGGTAATTTTATTTTTTTTTCTAAGTATTATCCCCTAATAGAGATACTCATCTCTCTTGGACTATGGAAGATTTTTTCTTTAAAAAAAAGGCTCAATAATAAAAGTTTACATAAAGACTCTCGAAGGGAGACAACGATGAGAGAAAGAGAGAGAGAAACTGATGAGAGTGTAAAGGAGAGAGAGTGAGAGCATAGTCGTGAGTGAAGGAATAACCTCGGTGGCACTGAAACCAGCCTGATCAAGCATGATCCCAATGACAAACAGAAGCTAAAGGCCTTCATCCCTCTCAAGCTTATAGAGAAGGAAGAATCGTCAATGCACCCTGATGACAATTGTTAAACGAAGGAAGTCAAGATCCGCCCACCTGAACACCAAGTTGAAGACACTAAAATGACCTCCCTAGAATCCAGTCAACATGGCGAGGGCAGTATAGAGCTGAACCAGGCCTTGAACGTACCGACCTCTCGACCTCTACCAACTGGCCAAACAGAGCACTCCGTAAAGTTATATCGACTATCCTTCCTTGACAAGCTCCTAAACAGAGACAAGGTCGTCCAAAGCAAGGATGGTTTCGTACTGGAAGACGACGACTTTGCTATCGGAAAAGAAGGCATTTTTCCGTCCATTCATTTCTCACCAAGAGTCCACAAGACTCTTAAGGAAAGCATGAGGTTCTCAGTTATTCTCAAGCTCTTAGGAAGCCCGATTAATTACAGGAAACTCCAACTCAACCTGCTGTGATTGTGGAAATTCACTACTACCTTCTAACTCACTAATCTTGAAGGAGATTGCTTCATTGCAACTTTCAAGAATGAAGAAGACTACCGAGCTATGGTTACAGATGGCCCCTGGGTGATCACATGACATTATCTTACTATGCATCCTTGGACACCTGATTTCTCACCAACTAACCACTCAATCTCCCAAGTGGTTGCTTGGATTAGTATTCCAGGGCTACCAACAAAGTATTATAAGAAAAACATTATAAGAGCCATTGGAAAGGTCCTAGATCGAGTAATTCACATTGACTACAACACACAGTTTAGGGAGCGAGGAAAATTTGCAAGAATGGCAATCATCCTTGATCTTTCCAACTCCCTCACTTCAAAGATAGTGATTGATGGAAAACCACTCCTGGTTGAGTACAAAGGCTTACCGATGATATGTTATAGCTGTGGACGCTATGGTCATTTGGAGGAAACCTGCCCACTCAAGTAGCCCATGGTGCCCAAAAAAACTACCTCCGTCATACCGAAAACAGGAGCAGAACTAGCAGCATGAATCCCTACCGCTGAAGAGGTTAGCGACGCGAAGCCCTATGGAAAGTGGATGCAAGCCCCCTCTTCGGGTAGGAGGTTCAACAGGATGCAAAAGGGGCAGCATAAGACAACTACCAAAAGGGTGTTATCAATGGCTCTAGGCATGATGTGCTTCAAAATTGTGATACAACCACTGACATTACCAAAAAAAAAACCCTGATCCTAGTACCAGTAGGTCTAACCCCGTGGATCCCACCACAACCACAACACCACAAAGACCCCCACCTCCTCGTACCAAATTAACCAAATCTAAAAAAGACCCCAAGGAAAAGTTTACTCCTTTGACTCAAAAAACAGCAAAATCACAGACCCTCACCTGACTCTATCTTCACCACCTCAGCTTACAAATCAACCTCCTCATCGAAAACCTAAGTTGACCAGCCCAAACACACAGTCATACCCTCCCGAACCCCAAAGCACCATCTAAGTCTAACCCTGGCCCAACCATGACAAACCCAATACAAAACCAGCCTACTTAAACGAAAACAAGTAAGAAAACCTTGCACCCAAACCTCATGACCCAATTCCCCCAACTAACGGCATCAAACTTCGCACATCTCTTCAAGTAGGCACCCAAAAGCCCAAAACAAGAGAGCCCATTCTATCACTAGCGAAGGAAGTGTTACGGACCATCATTAAAGCCTTGGACCCTAACCTAGCTGATTAAGACATAGATCTCCTCAATGATTCCCAGGACAGCGAGGATGACCAAAATCACTCTGGTATGGAGCACTAAACATTCTACCTTTACCATGATAATTTTTACTTGGAACTGCTAAGGTGCAGCACAAAGTAAATTCCACTCTATGCTTAAATCCTTAATCAAAGATCACAAGCCAGACCTTTTGATCCTCCTTGAACCAAGAATCTCAAGAGCTATGGCAAATAAAGTTATCAAGAAGATCGGGTTTCCCTATTCACATCGATGCGAAGTTGTAGGATTTTCGGGGGTTATTTGGTTGCTTTGGTCGAACAAGATCAAAATAGAAACCATTCAAACCCAATGGTAATTTATCCACACAAGAATACGACTTCCCTGAGAAAAGAAAACATTCCTCCTAACAGCTGTGTATGCAAGCCTTACTGCACAAGTGTGTTCCCATCTCTGGCCGAAACTTAGCAGAATCGAGAAATTCACAACAAAGCCCTAGATAGCTATAGGAGACTACAATGCAGTCTTATCTGCGAGTGAATGAAGATCAAGCACAGGTACGACGAGGGGTGGTTACCCCTTATTTAATCGTTTCGTCCAAGATTGTTCCCTTATTGATCTCGGATTCTCTGGTCCACGTTTCACTTAGAGAAGGGGACTCTCACTAGCACGCCTAGACCGAGCCCTAGTCAGTAGCCAATGGACCCAACTCTTCCCAAATACCACCATCCAGCACTTGGCAAAAATCAAATCAGATCATAACCCACTCAAAGTATCATTGAATTTGAATGAGCCCGCTACCCACCCTGGCCGCACTTTCAAATTCTTTGTTGCATGGCTTATTCACCCATCGTTTACAACTTTGGTGCGTGAAACATGGAAGGACTCCTATTCCCTCAGCAAGAATATTACAGCATTCACAAAAGTAGCATAGAGGTGGAATCGTGACATTTTTAGAGAAATTGGGAGAAGGAAACGCAACCTGACAACACGTCTAATAAGCACACAAAGAGCTCTAGACGAACACCTCCTTTCCTCCTTCCTTCTTAAACTCAATGAAGAACTATGCCAGAACTACGAAGCAGCGTGTTTACAAGAGGAATTGTTGTGGATTCAAAAGTCAAGGGAAGACTAGATTAACTTGGGGGACCGTAACTCAACATACTATCATACCAAAGTGACCATTCGCAAATCGCGTAATCGAATCGTAATACTCAAGAACCATGAAGGAGATTGGATTACTGATGAGCAAACTTTAGAGAAAATGATCAGTGACTTTTATGTGTCATTGTACTCGGCATCGCCAACCCCCACGAATCAGTACAGCACTAGAGGTAAATTTCCTCCACTCTCAACTGCATCTATTGAAATGTTATAGGCAGATGTTACTTTAGAAGAAGTTAAACGAGCCTTATTTGACATGATGCCGCTTAAAGCACCGAGAGTACATGGATTACATGCCCTCTTCTTCCAAAGCCAATGGGACATAGTAGGTAACTCTCTCTTCCAAATGGTATCATCCCTTTTTAATGGAGCTACTTTAGACCAATCCTTTAACCATACACTAATAGCAATGGTACCAAAAGTGGAATGCCCCTCTACTGTTAAAGAGTTTCGGCTAATTAGCCTCTGTTATGTTTTGTATAAGCTAGTAATGAAGGTCATCTCCAACAGGCTCAAGACACTAATGCCTCTCCTTAGCTCCCTATACCAATCCAGTTTCATCAAAGGCAGAAGCATTACAGATAACATCATTATCGCACAAGAGGTAATTCACTAAATGAGGAGGAAGCATGGAAAAAAGGGATGGATGGTGATTAAAGTAGATCTAGAGAAGGCATTTGATAAATTTAATAGGTCTTTTATCAAAGACACTCTAGAAGATGCGGGCTTACCATCGCAAATTATCTCCTTAATCATGTAATGTGTAACCACAAGCTATGTGCAAATCTTATGGAATAGAGACCGACAACATCTTTTACCCCATCCAGAGGCACTCGTCAAGGAGACCCCATCTCCCCCGTACTTATTTGTACTCTGCATGGAAAGACTTTCCCAGGACATTTCGGTTAAGGTACAACAAAAGCAGTGGGAGATCATCAGGATGGGTAGAAGAGGACCTCCTCTCTCATACCTCTTCTTTGTAGATGACCTCATCCTTTTTGGAAGCACAACTCTTGGCCAACTTCTACTAATCCAGGGCACCCTAGCGGAATTTTGCCAAGCCTCAGGCCAAGTTGTTAGTCAAAGCAAAACTCTTGTTCAATTCTCAAAGAATGTTGCAAGGTGTGAAGCAGACATGATATGTCAATTCCTTCAATTCTAGAAAACAGAGCAATTGGGTAAATACTTAGGAGTGTCACTCCTCCATTATCGGGTCACAAAGGATACATACCACTACTTGATTGAAAAAGTGCAGCTCAATCTATCCAATTGGAAGGCAAAATCACTCTCACTAGCAGGCCGAATTACACTTACGAAATCAGTGCTTAGCGCCATCCCCTATTACACCATGCAAACCTCCCTCCTTTCAGTCTAATGTTGCAAAAATATTGAAAAAATAGTGAGAGGTTTTATCTGGGAATCGGATGGATTGAATCACAAAACAAGTCTAGTTAGTTGGAAGGAAATATCCCAACCCCTGCAACATGGTAGATGTGGGATAAAAAACCTCAAAGGGCAAAACCAGGCTTTTCTCTCTAAACTTGCATTTAGCCTCATTAGCCAACCTGACAAGCTTTGGGTCCAGGTTCTGAAGGGAAAATATAACTAGGGCCGCAACACCAAGTATGAATTCAAAACGAAGATAACTTCACATACGTGGAGAAGTATAGCTATAATTTGGCTTAAAGCAGAGCTAAACATATCTTGGGATGTGGGGGATGGAACTACCCCTCAATTTTGGAAAGACCATTGGCTAAGAGATGGAGGGCCATTAAAATTCTTATCCTTTGTTTATATTCTGAAATCAGAATTAGAAAAATCTGTCTATGATTATGTGGATGAGCAGGGCCGATGGAAATGGGAGAATTTTGAGCATCAACTACCAGAAGCTCTTAACTTGCAAATAGCCAAAACTCTACCACCACAAAGTCAGAACCTAACAGATAATTGCTACTGAAATCTTACTTCCAATGGGGCTTTCACGGCCTCATCAACTTACCATACAAGTCAACAGTTCAATTGGGATGAGCAAGAGCCATTTTGGACCTGGATATGGAAATGGTCAGGGTTACCACGCATGCATACCTTACTCTGGCTTGCGGTTAAGAACCGACTACTCACTAATGCAGAAAGGCTAGCAGGGCTATGTCACATGATGGACTATGTGGTATTTGTCAAGAAGAAATAGAAGACCTTAATCATGTCCTTCGATGATATCCCACTGCACATAATTGCTGCTGAAAGTAATCCCTCATAATCAAGCATTGGAATTTTTCTCCCAGCCCTTCAAAGAATGGCTTCTCTGGAACCTACATCCTCACAGGAAATCCTCATGTTGGAGACTCTCTTCGGAACCCTCTACTGGAAGTTGTGGAACCACAGGAATGCATATTTATTTGCTAACGAGTCTATGACGACAAACTATATTATTTCTTATGTTTATTCTTTAGTCTCTCACATAGCCTCAAAAGGGAACTTGCTAAGAATTACTATCTCCAACATTTAAAATGAGGGCACCCTCGATGCTCTTGACTAAGTGTCTGTAATTGTATATATTCTTTTTTAAAAAAAAAAGGGGGGGGGGGGTGCTCCTATAAGTAAGTATATTGGTGGCTTCCTTTTATTTCTGAAAAGCTGTACATCAAATCTTCAATCCAATTCCGAAAATGTTGGAAAATATTTTTGTAAATGATAATTTAAATTAAAATGATTTAAAATTGCCTGTGTACTTAAATTTCCTAATTCCTCTCTCAACCCCAACTTAAAGCTACTCAAGTTTCAGTGAATTACATTTTTCTCTAATAATAATAATATTTATTAAAAAATATAATAATAATAATAATAATAATAGGAGCAGCAACAGTATTAGTAGTAGTAATAGTAATAATAATAATAATAATAATAATAATCTACAGTTTTATTGAACATATGAAGATAAAAACAAAATAAAGAAAAAGTTATCCCAATATCGTTTGATAATTTTTGGTGCCATAAAGAATTTTTTTTCAGAGATTTATTTCTTCAATGCGTTCACTATTTTTATATTTAATACTATCAAATTAGATTTCAATGTTTTCAGGAAGCAAGCCGAGTAGTAAAAAAAAAATTTGAAATGTCAAATTAAATACTTAAAATAATTATACACACGCACACATATGAATTCAGCCGATTGTCAAACAAATATTTATGCTAATGAAAAGTAATTTAGTCTAGAAAAGTTTAATTTTGGTTATGCCAAAAACAAATGAAATGCTCACCATAAAAAAAGGTAATTATTAATGTAACTTGGGATTCAAGTCAGGTCAAAAAACTTGGGATTCAAGTAAATAGTACGTCGTAAGTTATAAAAAAAAAAAAAAAAAGAACAGGAAAGTCATCATGAGTCCTAACATTAAGAGTTACTCTTCTTATTAATGTTGCCAAATGCCAACGAAGACGAAATATAATAATAAACTGAAAAACATTACATAGTCTTTCAAATATACATAAGCTGAAAATCAAACACTAACGGTCCGAAAATTAGAAAAATTCTCACCATAAAATAAAAGGTAACTACTTGGGATTCAAGTAAATACGTTGCAGGTTTTAAAAAATAAAAAATAAAGTAGAAAGTCTTCCCAAATATTAAGAGGCTCTAATCTCATGAGTTCATGTGCACCATCTTCTTCGACTATTTCTATATCACACTTCACTCACCAATTAACCACAATCGCCCTTACTCTGTTTCTCTGATTCCTACTCTGTTCTGTTCTTGCGTATGTGTTTTTTATTTTCTTAACTCGTTGTTTCATCTTTCCCTTGTTTGCTTCAAGACTTTGATGTTTCTTTTTCTTTGTTTATTGCCTAATGTGTTTGAATTTTTGGTTTCTTGTTTACAGATAAAAAAGGAAGAAACTTTAAGGACTTACTCTGCATCTTCCGATAACTCTGTTCTTGGGTATGCATATTTATCTCAACTGGTTCATCTTTTTTCTGGTTTGTTTCAAGACTTTGATGCTTCTTTTTCCTTTTTTGTTATGTAATGTGTGTTTGGAGTACGATTTCTTGTTTAAAGATCGAAAAAGGAAGAAACTTCACGGACTGATTCATATTCTGATTCATTGCTAGAAAGAAGAAGAAGAAGAAGCCATTAATGGAAGGTCACCAGTTTCCTCGACGAAAGTACTCTGCAATTCGCGATTACCCACGTGGGTGTGGCAGATTCTCTGGTATGCTTCAACAAGGTTCTGATACTGACACGAAATCTTCAGTTGTTGAGCAAGAAGAAGAAAGAGAGGTTAGGAAGAGGAAGGCATTAATGGAAGAGAAGATTGTTCGCAAGTTTTACTGTGCAGTTCGTGATTATCCTCCTGGAATTGGCCCATTCCAATATAATTATCAACAACAAAAACAATCTGATCATAAGAGACGCAAGTTCTACTCTGCAGTGCGCGATTATCCTCCTGGATGTGGCCCTAACATGGCTAAGCTTCATCATGAACAATCTGATTATCCCTCTAAAGAAGAAGAACAAGACCCAGAAGAAGCTGAAGAAGAACAAGTAGAACAAGATCCAGAAGAAGAAGAAGTAGTATTAGAAGAAGATGATGAAGAAGAAATATTAGAAGAAGAAGATGAAGAAGTATTAGAAGAAGTGGTAGAACTAGAAGAAGAAGAAGAAGAAGCTGTAGAAGAGTATTAGAAGAAGATGATGAAGCTGAAGAAGAAAAAGTATTAGAAGAAGAAGATGAAGAAGTATTAGAAGAAGTGGTAGAACTAGAAGAAGAAGAAGCTGTAGAAGCTGAAGAAGAAGAAGAAGAAGAAGAAGCTGAAGAAGAAGTATTGGAAAAAGAAGATGAAGAAGAAACATGCGAAAATCATTTGCTCTTTAAATCTTAAAAAGGAAAAACGTTTGATCAAATTAAAAAGAAAAAAAAAAGCAGTAGAAAAGTTCTTTTGAAGTTTTAACTAACATGAAACTGATAATTTCTTATAATGGGTTTGGGTTTTATTATTTTTTTCCCGCTTTTCATCTGGCAAATGAGAAATATGTCTCTCCTTCAGTCCCCTGATGTCTCTGTACAAATTCGTAAATAGAATTTTGTTGATAAAATGACTCCAAGAGAGAAAATATGCCAAACGTTTCACGTTTTCTTTTCCAAAAAAATGTTTTGCAAATTTGTCCCAACAAAGAGAAAATTGGATGAGAAAATAGAAATAATTACTCAAGGTAAATGTTTACGTGCTATGCAGAGCCAAAGAACCCTACGCCTCCTTCTCCCATTTCAACCACATATTTTAATGCTCTTTGTCGATTATAAAAGAGAGGATTATTAGTAATAATGGTGCATTATTCTAGTATTCTACTGATTTAAGTGTTTGGTTAGTATAATAAAGCATTTCAATATAATCAGCTTTGGGCTATGTAGTCCGTATTCAAGCTTATTAACATCTAGATATTTATACCCTTCATAAATAAACATTAAGACACTTGTACCCTTCCTTTTTTTTTTTAGCCTTAATAGAGTTAAAAAGATTGTTTCACATTTATTTTTACTTTTTAAAATAAAATATAAGATGATATATTAAAGGGTTAAAGTGTAAAAAAAATTTCAAAAATTTTATTTGAGGAGCAATATTATCTCATAAGTTGTGATGTGTTTGGACTTGGATTTCATTTTTACAGGTCAAAAAGGCAGAAACTTTATGAACTGATTCGTATTCTGGTGCACTGAGAGAGCCACATCCCATGGCTACTTCATCATCATCATCATCATCATCATCACAAGAACAAGAAAAAGAAATCATTGTTAGAAGAAGAAGAAGAAGCCATTGATGGAAGTCTTCGACGAAAGTACTTTGCAATTCGCTATTACCCACCTGGGTGTGGCAGATTCTCTGCTAAGCTTCCACAACGATCTGTTACTAACAAAGAATCTTGAGTTCTTGAACAAGAAGAAGAAGAAACAGTTAGTACTGATACGTACTGTGAAATCGTGATTAAATTAGCTTATTTACCGAAGAAGGTGGTGTGGGGCTGAGAGAATAAGGCATTCTTATTATGCAAAAAAGGGTTTCATGTTGGATTAAATTTGTTAATTTTTGATAATTATGAGTGGATTAGCATCCATTAATTAGATAATAGGCCTTATTTCTTCTTCTTTGGGAAAGTCATGATGCGTAGTTCTGTAATTCTGTAGGCTAATGAAAGTATGAAACTGGTGAGTTATTAATGGATAGAATTCATGATTATCTGTGGCATCAGGTTAAAAGGGGAAAAAAGATTATCTGTTGCAGCATTATTCATTTATTATTAATTAGATTCCATGCCCTTGGATCGTTATTATTTAGCCAACATGTTTAGTTTTTAACCTGCTTTGCATTTTAGAGAAATTACATATAAAATTATACAATTTTAATATGTTCTTGAGAATAAAAAAAATTAATATTTTTAAAAAAATGAAATCCCTGCCTACTTTCTTTTGTTTTCCCCTTTGAACATCGGGATCCCAAATAAATGGGTAATTTATTTTATATATCTTAATATAATATAATTATAAAAATGTTATCAGTAAAAGTTGCTTTCACCATATTTCACATAAATTAAGAAAAATCTTAAATTTTATTCACTCTTCTTAAAACTTAACAGCTTTCCAACTTTACTTATATTTAAAATACAATATACATCATAAAAATAAAATCAATATAATAATAAATAAATGGTAAGGTTATACATTTATATAAAAAATTTAATTATGTAACACTTCTTTTACCCTATACCCTATAGATAAGGTTAGAGGTATATCAAATAATAAAGAATATATATATATATATATATATATATATATATATATATATATATATATATATATAAACATTATTATAGTATTTCTTTAGTCATATTTACATGTCATTTTTAGGATAGACTAAGAAAAATCTTAAACCTCATTATCTTTACTTTAAAATTTAACAACTTTTCAACTTTTTTCATACTTACATATATAATATATACCATAAAAATAAATTCAATATAACAATAAATAAATGATATAATTTTACATTCATATAAAAAATTTAATCACGTTGTTTATAAATATGGTCAATATAAACTTCTCTCCCTACTTTATACCCTATAAATAGACTAAGAAGAGTATCAAATAACAAAGAATACATACATACAAACTATTAAAATTTTATCTAAATAAATTTACCTCTTTTCTTTTTTGGGAAAAAAATTTTCCAACTCTTTTGTATTTTTACTGAGCATTGGTCTGATATTGTTCAAATTTATCAGTTTCTTTTTTTTTTTTGGTAAAATTTTTTTTGGTATTTCAGTCAAAGGTTCTAGAGTTTACCCCTCTTGTCCTTTATCGGAGTCACTTTTTAGAAATTTTTTTTCATAAACATAAGTCATTTTGGGTTTGTTTGGGAAAACGGTGTGGGAAGGGAAAAGCTCAATTGGCAGCCAATGTGCCGTTTGGAAAGACGTCAATGCCCATGGGGATTTACATAAAAAAGTAGCTTCTATAATAAGCTGTCATTAGGTGCTTCTTTACTGCTTCTGCGGACGTCCGAACCGTTGAGCATTAATTAGCTTTCAAATTCCTCTTACGGCAACCAAATTAACTCCACACAGATAATAAATTTATCCATTTTAAATTAAGTGTGTTAGTGTATTTTTTTTAATAATAATTAAATTTTTTATTTTATCAAATTTTATTTACATTTTTTCACTTCAGTTATCACAATATATATAAATAATACATATATGTAATATTTAATAAGGTTCATGCACTTTTTAGTCATTTTCCATATAAACGGGTTTTTCAAACGTTAATCCAAACAGGTTGAAGGTTAGAAAAAAAAAAGTTGTTTCTACCACCGTCAATCCAAACACAAATCACATTTCCAATTTGACTTTTTCAAAAGTCAAATAGAAAAAAAAAATCTACTTCTTCACCACTAATCTAAACACGCACAAAGTGATTAATGGCCATTTTTAAGTTTTATCACAATTTAATTTTTATTAGAAAGAGATAAAGGGGAGTCAAGTGAAAACAATTTGTAAATGTAGAGAGAACCAACAATTTTAATAAGGACAAATATAATAAATTTTATCCATTTAACTTTTTCTTTTAGTGTGCGTTTGAATTAGTTTTTGAAGAATAACTTTTACGATTAATGAGCTAAATATGTGAGATGAGTTTTACCTTAACTTACAGAAAAAGACTTTTAAAACAACGATTTTAGTGATTTCCAAACTGGAACTGATTTTCTTGCAAAATGGAGAGGCATCCTAAATGAGGGTTTTTGCAACATTAGCATATATTTCCTAAGATTATGGGCGTGCTTAGAAATGATCCATATAATTGATTTCTTTTTGGGAAAATGGTTTAAAAATACCATTTAAGCAAATTAATTGCTAAATGGTACCAATGTGCAAGCAAGCATCCATAATGTGCAATCAGCATCCATATGTGCAAAAAGCATCCCTGCGAAAGTGCAAACACCATCCCTTGTGTGCAACATATCATCCGCCCGTGTGCAACATACCACCCACTGTGTGCAATGATAGCAATGAGCAATTAATTCACTTGCAAAGTTGTTTTTAGCAATTCTTCCTTTCTTTTTTTTTTTTTAATGAACCAATTTAATACATTCATCAGTAGATGAAAATGAGGTGCACATAACTTACATATAAAACAATAGGGATATTTTTTAAGGGATTAATCTTTAAAATTTTAAACTATCAAATTTTAAACTACCAATGAACTTCTTTTTATTTATTGTCAAATGCAAAGAGTTAGCCTGCCTTTGCTCCATTTCAATCAACCCAATCAATAATTATATCAGCAAAAAACAAAGGAGACTCATCGAAGTTGAAGCTGAGAACATAGGTCGATGCCACGACGGCGAGACGAGAGACAAGACCGTGTGCGGCGGTAGCGGCGTCGTGACAAAGGCAGAGGAGGAAGGTGGACGCAGTGGAACGTGGAGGAGCAAAGTGTTTAAATTTTTCCCCCTTCTTATCATCAATAATGAGTTGTTATGAATAAGTAGATGGCAGAAAGAAACAAGAATGATTTTAAAGTAAATGCATGAATGATATCCATTCATTCATTCATTCTCAACAAGATTTCGTCTTTACAAGATAAAAGCTAGCCAGAGTCAGAAACAGAGGAATCACAGAACAGAACAGAACAGAACAAATCACAACAAAAAAGAAAACAACTACCTATATCCTCTTCTTTTCTCTCCGCATTTTGACAACATCAACAAGGAATAAACAGGGGAGGAACAAAATGGAAAGAGGAAAAGGATTTTCAGTCTTGTTCACCATCATCATCTTCAGATGTGTCGGAGTCGTACCAGGAGGGGTAGAGGGTTCTAAAGCAGTGATTCTTCTCTCGAATCTTCCGATTTCAGTGGACAGGACACTCAAATGCTCAGAGAAAACGCCAAAAACAGAGCAAGTGTTAAAAAGAGACTCCCGGAGATGTTGAAGCAGGGCAGCAATCTCATCAAGGGACGGTGGTGGTGGGGGATGAGGAGGAAGGAGAACCGGAAGCTTCTCCTTTGGTTGTTTCTTCCGGCAGGACCCTGCGGCGTCGGATGGGTTTGGTTGGGACGATGCCATTTTCAGTGAGTTTTCAGAGCACAGAGATGAGCGCAGGAAAGTTTCAGGCTTGCTTTTAATAGATAAAGGTTTGGTGTGAGTTAATATATATTATGAAAATATTATTATTATAATATTTTCTTGATATTATTTAAAGGAAAAGTTGCATTTAAGTCCGGACAAAACAAAAAAAAAAGGATTTGTTTGATTCTATTCTCTATTTTTTTATTTTTAGAAACAACTTTATAAAATAATTTTTGAAAATAAGTTTTAAAAATCAAAAAATAAAAAAATATATTTGGATATATTATTTTGAAAAATCTGTTTTTGAAGTGACGTGGTGGTGCGATTGCCAAAGATGACGTGATGGTGGTTATCATTAGTAGTGTAATGTCGATAGTGGATAAGTAACAACCTCAAAAAATAAAAAATAGAAAAAAAAAAGAAAACAACTAAAAAATATTTTTTTTTTAGTTTTTAAAAACAACTTTTTTTAAAACAATTTTTTGAAAACAGTTTAGCAAACAAATTGTTTTGTTTTATTGTTTTTAAAAACAAAAAAAAATTTTAAAAAACAAAATCAAACAGCCTCAATCTCTTAAAATCTCAAAATTATATTTAAGACTCTATTTGGTTTGAGAGGATAAGAGTAAGGTTATTAAACCGGAACCGATCAGTGAACCGGTCGGGGTACTGGGTTAAGGGTCAGTAGGTCAGACCGGAGCTAACCCGGGACCAAACCGGTGAGAAAATGAAGATTTTAGACTTATTAATATGAAATTATAAAGAAAAATTAAAAAACTGATTTTATATATATAAAAAAAAAGACCGCTTCACTACCCTGACCGGATCGGTTTCCTGCCCGAGTTGCCGGTTTCTGGGCTGGACCGGCCGGTTTCCAGGTTGGACCGACCAATCCAGGCCGGGTTTAATAACCCTGGATAAGAGAGAAATGGGAGGACCTTTACTCCCCTCATCTTGATTGATAAGAAGAGAAATTTAAGAGGTGTGGAAATTTTTTTAAAAATTTTCTCTTCTCTTCTCTTCTCTCAAAACCCTCCGGGGAATCGGGAGATTGAGAGGGGAGGCTGAAAATAGCTTTTTCCATAGATAAAAATACCCATGAAATTTTGTCATTAACCCAAAAGTAGCATTTGTCATTTTTGATTAATATATATATTGGCTAAAGTATATTTTTAGTTCTTTAAATTTATATAAGGTATCATTTTAGTCTTTTATATTTCTAAAGTGTATCTTTGATCTTTAAAATTTAACACCGTTAATTTTATTAATAGAAAATATTGACTAAGCAAAATTAAATGGTGGCTATATAATGTTGACAAAACAAGCTTAATTTTTTAAAATAAAATTAAGATTTCAATTAAAATGATAATACTAAAAAAAAAAACGTTAGGTTTTGATGTTTCGAATGATGCCTCAGTTTGTTTGAACAAGATAATATATTTGGTGGAATTCTTCCTCACATTCTTTCTAAGATTACAATATGCGAAGACATGAGCATAGAGTTTGGTAAAAAAATAAAAAAAGACATGAGCATAGAGAGGACGACAGAATCTCGGAGCTTTCTGCTTCTGAGAGTGGATTGAAGATGACGAAGCCTTCTTCCATAGTCAAATAAGACGATGGATTAAAACCTAGGTTTTTTAAGTTATTATCATTTAAATTGAAATCTGTTTTTTTTAGAAAAAGAATTTAAGCTTGTCATCAGTACACAGTCACCAGTTAACTTTACTTAGTCAACATTTTCAGTTAGTAATATTAAGAGTCCGTTTGGTTCAACCCCATTGCATGCATACAATGGTAATCATGATTGCATTACCATGAGAAGAGTGTTTACCATGGTAATAGAGTTTACCATGGTAATGATGATTACCAAAAAATTGGTAATCCTCATTCATACCTCCCCCCCTATGAATCCTCATTACCATCCCATTGCATAGTTAGAAAATTCTAATTTACCCTTTAGTTTTACTTCTCTTTATTTTATTTATGTATTTTTACTTAGGCACATCGCCACAACCGCCACCACCTCCTCCTCCACCACTGCAGCCACCTGCCGCCACCTCTTCCTCTACTACCACCAATACCTCCTCCTCCTCTGCCGTTGCCGCCACCTACTCCTGCACCACCACCGCCATCACCTCCTCCTCTACCGTTGCCGCCACCTACTCCTCCACCGCCGCCGCCGCCACCACCACCTCCTCTACCGTTGCCTCCACCTACTCCTCGACCACCGCCGCCACCTACTCCTCCACCACCGCCGCCGCCGCCACCACCTCCTCTACCGTTGCCGCCACCTACTCCTCCACCACCGCCGCCACCACCTCCTCCTCTACCGTTGCCGCCACCTACTCCTCCACCACCGCCGCCACCACCACCTCCTCTACCGTTGCCGCCACCTACTCCTCCACCACCGCCGCCACCTCTTCCTCCTCCACCACCGCCACTACCTCCTCCTCCTCTACCGCTGCTGCCACCCGGCACCTCCGCTACTACCTCCTCCTCCTCCGCCGCCGCCACTACCT
Organism: Albizia julibrissin; assembly: GCA_037074505.1. Taxonomy (NCBI): domain Eukaryota; kingdom Viridiplantae; phylum Streptophyta; class Magnoliopsida; order Fabales; family Fabaceae; genus Albizia; species Albizia julibrissin. The sequence goes on along the minus strand of CM073486.1, from coordinate 17,521,703 downwards.
CCTCCTTCTCTGTTCTCGCCACCACTAACTCCTTCTCTTCTGCCGCCGCTACTACCTCATCCTCCTCTGCCGCTGTAACCACCGCCACCACCTCCTCCTCCTCCTCTGCCGCTGCCACCACCCGGCATCGCAACTACTACCTCCTCTTCATCCGCCGCCGCCCGGCCTCGTTGCTACTACCTCCTCCTCCTCCCTCGCCGACACCTGCCGCTGCCACTACCTCCTCCTTCTCCGCCGCCACCCGCCACCGTCGCCACTACCTCCTCCTTCTCCGTTCCCACCACCACTACCTCCTCCTCCTCCTCTTCCGCCGCCCTTGCCACCGCCTCCACTACCTCCTCCTCTGCCTCCGCCGCTGCCACTACCTCCTCTGCCACCGCCGCCACCACTACCTCATCCTCCTCCATCGCTGTAGCCACCCACCACCCGGCACCACCGCCATTACCTCCTCCTCCTCCTGACTCTTAATTTTCTTTTTACAAAGATTATAGTAAGGGTAAAATAGACTTTGTGTAATATATTAATTTTAAATAATTGTTAAAATAATAATTCATTGCACCTTACTTAAAAATCAAACCAAACACTAGCCCTGTAATTAATATTGCATTGCATTACCATTGCATCGCATCGCATTGTACTGCAGGGTGTAATGAGATCGAACCAAACGGGCCCTAATAGTGTTGAATTGTAAATATCAAAAGTGCACTTTATAAACATAAGGGACAAAAATGATACATCATGTAAATTTAAAGAGATAAAAGTGTACTTTAAACAACACACACACAACTATAATTATAAAATATAATTTTTAACATGTATATAATTGTATTAAATATTATTTATAATTTAGGATATAAAAATGTTATTTATAATTAAATTTTATTATACATATGATATAGTTGGGAAAAGATTACTTATAACATAAGGGTAAAGTTATCCATGTGAAAATAATTTCCCTTCCCTCCCTTCCTAAACCAAACAAGGTAATACTAAAATCCCTCCATTTCCCTCTCGTCCGCTTCCCTCCATCAAAATCCCTTCTATCCCCTCCCTCCTTTGAACCAAACAGACTCTAAGGCTTGTTTAGTATGAAAGGAGGGGAGGGGATGACAAAAGTTTTTTGAGTTAGATTAGAAAAAATAAGAGAAATGAGATTAAAAGTTTTAAATTAAATTCTCTTACTCTTTTATCATACATATTCTTTTTATTAAAATTTTATAACCTCACTTTTCCAATTTTCTTGAATTCAAATTATATAAATTTTCACTCCCCTCACTTTCCCTTTAAATCCCTCATACCAAAAAAACCATAAGTCTTATATGACTTTTTTGTAATAAATATCAATATCACTGACAAGTCCATGGACGTCCATTGACAAATCTAGGTATGTCCACTAACAAATCCATCTATTAACAAATCAATAGACGTATATTAACAAATCTATGGGCGTCCATTGACAAGTTCATGGGCATTAATTGAAATTTATTATTAAAAAAATCTAATGACTTAAATATAATTTTAAGATTTTAAGGGATCATTTTTTCATATTTTTTCTTATCAGAACTTAAATATAATTTTCCTTTGTCTAAAAGTTACTTTTACCATCTTTCACTCAAACAAAAAATGATCTTAAATCTTATTTATAGTGCTTTTCAACTTTACCCCTACTCGATATGTAATATTTTTAGTAATATTTTATAAGATATTATTTCTAAACTATTCATTTCTTAATTTAAGTGTGTGGAGAAGGGATTCTAACAAGAAAAAAATTTCCGGTTTATCATCCTTGCATGACTTTATAAAAACTCAAGTCTTGCTTGTTTCTATTTGTCTTTTCTTTTTTAGTTAATATCACTTTTGATACTTAAAGTTTTATCCAATTTTAATTTTAGTTTTTTAAGTTTAAAATAAGTAATTTTAATCCTTCAATTATATTCCGTTTATAAATGGTAGTTTCTTAACTTTTAAAAAGACTTGAAGTTACACTTGACAATATTAATTTATCCTATGTGACACTAATACCGTTAACTTGGCTCATGTAGCAAGGTGATCAAGAAAGATGTCCTCACAAATATTATCTTCAGTATTAAATATAAAACATAGTTACCTTTTTTTTCTTAAAGATTAAGGAAGTTAAATAAATTTCTTCAAACTATTTATATTTATTATTTTTCTTTCAAACTAAATTGTATAACTTATCAAATAATATATAATGTAAGAATGTATAATATATATTATGATTATCAAAGAGAGAGAGGGAGTATATTATGTGATGGACATTTAATTTTTTATTATATAATAATCATTATTATTTTAAAAAAATTAAAAAATCATGCTAAATGATGGGCAAAACAATATTTAAAATAATATTATTTGAACTACTTTTGTTGAGAAATAATAGGAAAGATATGTGTAAAGAATATTTGGAGAGAATTTTAAAAAATGATCAAAGGGTAAATTGAAGAAATTTTGTTGTGGAAGTTTCATTGGGATTTTCTAATCACATAAACAACCCCTTATCACTTATGCTCAAGGTGCGGTCGGAGGTGAAATCACAATTCATCGGGTTGATTGGGATTTATAAGTCTTTTTTTTCAATCAAACTTATCTAAGTTTCTATCGTTTAATCAAACATGCACTAAATCTGATTTGAACAATTTATATTCAATTATTTTTATCTTCATTTTAAAAAAAATTATTTTAATAGTTATAAAACCTAAAATATAAAAAATCTCTTAAGTTTTAATTATAATTTTTTTTAAAAAAAAATTATTTACAAATTATTAATTGAAAATTATTAAATCTGCATATCCACATCTATATGGTGGGATTTGGGTGGCTATCACTTTTACTAGCACCCAAGCCAGATCCCTTGTTTGTCACATTTTATCACTTTTAGGGTGTATTTGGTTTGAGGGGAGGGAAGAGGAGGAGATGAGTGGGTCAAATTATGAATCACATTTTCTTTTCTCTTTTTATACACTAAAGATCCCCTCCCTCCCTTTCGATAAACTAAATAATATAACATACTCTCATCTCCCCTCCCCTTCCTTAAAACCAAACACACCCTTAGCTGCGTTTTTAGATCGAAACTTTTTAATTTTTTGGGACTGAGTTTTTAGATCGAAACTTTGAAAGGATTGTACGTTATGAAATGAAATGGTATGAACATAAAGTGAAATGAAGTGACGTTGGGTTGGGGATGAAAGAGGATTTGACAACAGGACTAGTGAGGGCACGTGAGTAAGGGAGAAATGAGGAAGGAAATGCATTTTTTTGGCCAATAATAAAATAATTTAAAATTATGGTTACAGTTTTAATAATAAGTAATTTTCATACATTTTAATTCAAGTAAATTATTTTCATTGCTACCGGTTTTACCCTATTGATAATTGAGTTTTCAACACCTTATATTCCAATGGCTTCTAGTTTTATTGAATAAATGAAGATAAAAGAAAAATAAAAAAAAATCATCAAAATTACATACGATATTTTTTTGGGAGAATTCCAAAAAAATACCATTTAAACTTTAAAATCCTAAATATGTGATTTAACAATAAAATGATTTGTTAATTGCATTACCATTCTTGTTAATCCCATTACCGAACTTGTTAACGGGATTTTAAAATTTAAATGATATTTTTTTGACATTCTCCCTATCTTTTTTGTGCCATAAAGAATGTTAATTTCTAAATATTTATTTTTATATTAAATAAATATGTCTTATATTAAAAATCAAAATAAACATATGAGTGTCATTTAACCAACATGTGGTTGGCGTTGACTCTTGTCTAATGTCCCCAATAGAAATCTAACATTTAATCAAGGAATTTCCTTCTTTTACTGTTTTAGCTGTTACTCTAGTTTTATAGATAAGCTTAATTTGTTATCTTTTAGTTTGCTTTCTTTAGATACATTGTAAAATTGGTTGATGTTATTAATATAATTTTGTATTTTTTAAAAAAAAGAAGAAGAAGAAAGAAATTAGTATAGGTGGAGGTTTTTTCCACAGCCAGAATCCATCCATCCATTATATTTATAGAAAGCTTGTAGTGACCATACATACTAACGGGGTTAGTTTTTTTACTTAGATAAGTGAAGCCATATATACTAACTGTGTTGACTTTTTAACCTTGATTAGTGAAGCCAAATGCTATTTGAAGTTTAAATTGTTAAATTAAAGACAAAAAATCATCTCAAAAGAGTGTGCAGAAGACATTATTTTTTTTTTGGAGAAAAGGACATTAGCTATTCAAGTTTTCATATATCTTTTGATAGCTCAAGCAAGGGATTGAAAGTAAAAATATTTTTTTTGATAATACTGAATGTTAATTGCGAATTGTTTAAAAAATGAAAAGACACTTAAATATTATCTAAAAAATATTAAATGTCAATATGAAGCAATTACTTTTACTATTCAAATGTACACCTTTCATATGCTTGCAAAAAAAGCTAGTTGTATGTTAATTATAAATCATCGGAAAATGAAAAGCAACTTAAAAGCTTGTAGTATTAGGATTTGTTTGACAAAGCATTTGGAGGGCCTAACCGTGCGGTGGAAGCCCAAAAACACAGTGGGCAAAAGCTGTCCCATTTGGGTTGGTGTCTGGGATGACTGTGCTTATAGCCGACAAGCAGCTTCTTTTTAGAAGCCTAAATTTTGAGCTTCTTGCAATGACAGACGTGATGGTGGGTGAAGACCGTAAGGAGCATTTATTGGCTTTTATACTTGTTGGAGCTTCTCATCTCTTCTCACCTGAATTCTTCACGCATCTCTTCATGTAAAAGGCACCTGCTTGTCTGTTGTTGCTTGTGCTGCTTGATCTCATCGTGAGAAAGTGTCACTGTCGTAGGTGGTTCACCGGTAGGAAGAGGTCATTATTAGAGCTCTTGCTTCTTTTGCTGTCTATAATGGAGATTTATGTGGATTGGCGTCTTTTGATTAGATCCTTACACGAGTCGGTAAGTTGGTGGGTCAGTCTAAGTTGAGAGGTCGTTAGCCTTTTCGTAGATGAATGCAATGAAGCTATGCTCTAAAGATCTTGGAATGAAGCACTGCTTTGTTTTCCTAGTTCAGGTCTTTGTTCCAAGAAAGAAGAAGAAGCTTTGATCAAATTAAGATTTGACCAGGGACTTAAGTACAAACTTTAAAAGTTCTCGAGGAGGGATTAAAGTGAAAATTTTTGAAATATTTTTAAGGTATAATTGTAATTTCAAAAACATATGGGTCCTTTATGTGATTTCCCTAGCCCCTTTTCTTCCCTCACTTATAATTTCCATAAATTCTAGAGACATTTTCTGTAATTTCTCAAATTCTCAAAATATTAATTATAATCCTCCAAAATTTCCAATTTCTTATTAAGTACCTACAATGCAAGATTAAGCATAAGGTAGCATCAAAAGTTCAAGAGATAATTTATATAAATAATTAACAAATTTTGACCATTTTGCCCCTGATTACAATTAATTCAATACAAATGTTTGTGATTCAAATTAATGCTTAATTATGTAATAATGTCCCCCAAAAAATGCATTAAAAATCCAAATTTAATTATGAAATATCATATAAGAATATGGTTCAATCATCGTGTTTCTCTTATCTCTCCCTTCTTCAACACAAATAAATCATGTTCGTGACAGAATCAGAGAGCAACTTATTAAGGATATGTGATTCAATAATAATATGCTTCATGTATGCATTCTAATTTAAATATAATTTTATCTATTTTTAATTAAGTACTTTAGTTATTTTCCTTTTTTTCAATAATAATTGAAATTGTTCTATTTTATCAAATTTTAAATTTTCACTTCAATTATCACAATATATACAAACAATATGTGTGTGTGTGTTACACGTGTAAATAGTTTATTAAAAAGTACAAGTGTACACTTTTGTAAATAAGTAATATAGAAGTGAGTAGAGTATTGTTCCCACGATGATTGATCACTAAGTATCAAAATTGATAATTTTAATTCTATTTAGTCGATCGATTAGTTGGTGATTGAGATTACAAAATAAATATGAATGCAATTGATATGAAAACAAATATGAGAAAAAACTCTAGGAATTATACTTCACTTAACAAATTTCGGATTGAATTACCTATCTATTTTAGTCCAATTTATTCTATATGCTTAATAGTCAAGTTTCCCTAATTTAACTATTAGCCTCTTTCAAGGTCAATCAATTCTATCATTAATTGCTAATCCAATATATCCCTATATGGATTAAAATAATTAATCATGCATTAAGGTTTATAGAACTCATTAAGACTACACAACCCATATGAATATATTCCTATTTCATATGCAAATTATGGTTTTAATTATAGGATCTATACACATGTATTTTCTTCCGATTTCAACATACATATTGAAATCATTCAAAAGATTACCAGTCAATTGAAAGCATGAAAAAAATAATTAAAATTCAATCATAAAGGAAAAATTAGAACTAGATTTAATAAGTTAAGATTCAATCCGTCATTAGTAATCTACGTCATTACCCTAGGAAAATGAAAATTTAGCTCATGATGAAATTAAAAACAAAACCAACATAAATTGAAGACTTCATAAACATTACATGAAACTTAATTATTAAATTTTAAAATATAAAGATACAACTACAAGATGTATGAAAATTGAAAAAATCTAGCTTTCCATATAGGAGGTAAAACCTTCTATGTAGATGGCAACATATACCATCCATAAAGGAGAACTACCTAGGCCTTCTATGAAGAAAACATGCAAAAAGTAATACAATGCATTAAATTAATTATAAGATGATGTTAATCTCCTTTAGAAACAACACCCCTCTCTCTATGCTCCAGCTCGTCTTCCTTTTATCAAAGAAGGACGCTTTCTCTTATTTTTCCTCTGTTTTGCCCAATGTCTTTATTTATAGGCACAAAAATGCGAATGAACAATGTTGTTACAGTAAATCGCGTATGAACAGTAACTGCTACAGTCCAGTGAAAAGTACTTCTATAGTATGCTACAGTGCCACTACAATAAAACATGTATTCTATAGTAACTGCTACAGTACCCCATCCCTTAAATGCCTCCTTCAATTCTTCTTAATGTGGTGTTGTACGTGGTTATCAAAAGAAAAGCAAGGAAATATTATATTATAGTATTAATAATATTAATAAAAATATTTATTTCAAAATCATTTTTTATTTATCAATTACACCAAATTTCATTACATTTAGCTCAAATATCGTTCACAAAATCATAATATAAGGAAAAATAAATATGCAAATATTTTACTTATCAATATAATTCATGCTCTTTTCAGTCATTTTCCATCTAAACTGACTTTTCAAAAAACAATCCAAACAAGTTTAAGATTAGAAAAAAAAAGTTATTTTTGCCATCACCAATTCAAATACAAATAACATTTACAGTTTAACTTTTTTTTATATCTTTCTTTTATAAAAATCAGATTGTAAAAAAACCACTTTTACTACCGTCAATCCAAACAGGCACTTATATTACCCAAAAAAAAAACCTTTTGTAGTATTAGTAAAAAAGCCACCTCACAAACTAATAAAAGTGTGCATAAGAGGTGTGCCTTTTGAGAAAAAAAAAAAAAAAGAAAAGAACAAGAGATGAGTCATTCAAGCTTTCAGATATCTTTTGATAGTTGGGTTAAGGAATTGAAAATGAAATATTATTTTTGATAATATTGAAGATAAAATATTAATATTTTATTAGTGACTTGAAATTGGTTTTAATATTCTAATAAATTAAAAATACAAACTTTTTTAGAAAACTATGAGAAAGATAGTTTAGGAGAACAAACTATTCGAATATTAGTTAAGAATCATTTGTGAGAAAGATATAATAGATAAATTTACCCACAATGTTACTGTAAGCTTTTTAAAGATATAATAGATTTTTTTAATCCAAATAAGTAAAGTAAATTTGAAAATTTCAATTCAATTTCAACATCTAATAATTAGAGGAAGATGAAGTATAAAATAATAAAAGGATATTGGGTGTTTAATTTACATTTCAAATATGACCGATTTTTTATTTTCTAGGGTTTTTCTAACTGTTAATAAAAAATGGTTTGTAATAATTTAGTTAAACATATTCAAAATGTAAATTAAACACCCGATCTTCTTTTATATTTTAAACACCCGATAAAATAAAAAAATGGTTTGTAACAATTTAGTTAAAAATTTTAAATATGACCCATTTTAAATGCTATAATATTTCCGAGAAAATAGTTTGTAATAATCTAGTCCTAAGATATCAATATTAGTTACCGTTGAAGTCTCTAGTTAGTAGTTATGATTAGAGTTAGACCAAACTCAAAAAAGTGTCTAGTCACGTGTTTAGGTTTATTTGGTAAATAGTAAATTTTAAATATTAATTATTAAGAGAGATATCTGTATATATTAAAAAATTTAGGGAACCTTTTGTAATTTAGCCATAATTTATATAGAATAGAATAAAAAAAATGCATTCATATTTCATGCTTGTCATCTTCTGCTTCTCCTTCACTCTGCACTCCAACCGTCTTCTACTCTGCATTTCTCGTTGAATGCTTCAGGTGATTCTTCCTCCTCCTCGAACTCCTATTTTTCGATTTTCTTCCTTTTATTTTTGCATGTTCCTGAATCAATTAGGTTGCTCGAAATTTCCAGGGTGATATTTCAACTTTCTGTAAATGAGTAATGTTTTTATAGAAATGTTCAGTCCCTTCTCAGGTAAACTTTGACGAATGCGTCTTCGTTTTTCTATTTTTGGTTTTTTTCAGTTCATTTATGCTTTCTTATTTCCCATTGCTGGTTTTTCTCAGGCGGTTTCTGGTTTACAGAGAAGACTTGTATTGTACGGACAACTAAGAAATGAGTTTGTGAAGTTGGTATTGTGATTATTAGAGGCTCTTGTTCACTGAGTAGACGTAATCGATGCTTCCGAAGGCTACATTAGGTCTTGATAGTCACTTCGAAGAAAGAGTGGTTAGGAAGTCATCAATGGAGGGTTAAAGTACTGGCTACAAAGCTTTCTCTCACATATATACCACATTTCGCGCTTCTGATCAGGCTGGTCCAGAAAGATACTAAGGAAAAGCCAAAACTAAAGCAATCATACCAACTTTTCACGCCCGTTCAGTATTTAGGAATTCCTGGGTTCTTCCCTGCATCGTTGTTGTGGTTTCTGCCTTTCAAGTTTCAGGTAGTCCTTTTTTATTCCTATTATAAATTTTGTTGAACCTTTTTGGCTCGTTTTCTTGCACGTTGATTGTTTTCCGAATTTTGTTTTGGTGTATTTCGCAATAGCATATCTAGTTTCGAAGTCCAGTTATATTTATGTTTTGCCCCTTTGATTCTTAAGCTTTCTATGAGACCTGATCCGTGAATGAGCTTAGTTCTGTGTATGTGTTCAATTCATGAGCTTTGTTCTTTTGTTATTCTACAGCCTTGCCAAGAGATTCCAAGCCTCTCTACTCGACCTAATAACTGTTTGTTGGTTTCACTAATTTTAATTATGGGAGAGAAGGCTTAGTTCTAAGTTTGAGTGGTTTGAGGGAAGGGTTTTTAGATAGAAAAATTATAAAGTTGAGCAAGATATTAAGAGGGGATGATTCAGTACAACTCTCTATCTACTGTTATTATTCTTCAGATTACACATCATGAAATAGGCAGTCTATTATATCCATGCTCGCATTCAATGTTTCAGGTGACCCTTCTTCTTCCTCGAACTTCTTTTCCGCTTGTATTTCTTGTTTGCTTTTGCATGGATCCTAAATTAATTAGGTTGCTCTGAAATTCCACTATGATTTTCAATTTTCTTTCAATGAAGACTGTCTTTATTGAAATATGGAGTCTGTTCTCTGCAAAATTTTAATGAGCGGGTCTTCTTTTTCTATTTCTGGTGTTTTGTTTTGTTCTTTTGTTTTGTTCCCCATTGTTGACTTGCTTGGATGGTTTCTTGTTTACGGTGAAGACACAAATTGTACTTCCAATGCCTACATCAGTTCTTGATGGTCAGTCTGGAGAAAAATTACTTCGGAAGCCATTTGCAATTCGTGATTACCCGCCTGGGGTTGGACCAAATGCTGCAAGAATCCATGTTACACCTAAAGAAGATACTGCTAAGGGTGGTGAGCCTAATCGTCAACACTCTGCCACTAGAAGATTTGTTTCTGCTATTAGAGACTATCCTCCTTTTTGTGGACGTAATTCTCAGGGACTGAGTAAGGCAGATGTTTCCAAGCTCATGCAGAGGCATTTGAGTGGTGCTGCGGAAGAAAGGAAGAGAAAACCTGATTGCCTCACATGGGGTAATGGATCTAAAGCTGTGATGAGGACTAAAGACTCTCTGAATCATTCCAACATGAAGGTTTTAAAAAAGAAAGAAGGAAATGCCACTTCTGGAGCTATGGGTAGGCTTGTAGTCATAGGAAAAAATGATCGTGATACCAATTATAGCAGAAAATTTAATGGTAGCCAGAGATCATGTGGTGTAAATGTTCCACTTCTGCGTCATCGTGATTTGAGCATTCACAAAAATGACACTGTTGTGACACGAGATACTGTAAGAGACACATTGCGCTTGTTCCAAGCTCTTTGTAGAAAATTATTGCAAGAATTAGAAGCAGAGTCAAAAGGCCAAGCAAAAATTCGTAGGAGGATTGATTTAGAGGCAGCAACGAGACTTAAAAAGGAAGGCAAATATATTAACTCAGGCAAGTACATCTTTGGTTCTGTTCCTGGTGTTGAAATAGGTGATGAGTTTGACTATAGAGTGGAGCTTAATTTAGTTGGTCTTCATCGCAATTTACAGGCTGGCATAGATTATGCAATGCGCAATGGTGAGCGTCTTGCAACTAGTATTGTTGCATCTGGGGGATACAATGATGAGTTGGATAATTCAGGTGTTTTGATTTATTCAGGGCATGGGGGGAATGTGATGTCCAAAAAGAAAGAACCTGAAGACCAGAAGCTTGAGCGGGGTAATCTTGCCTTGAAGAATAGTAGCAAGAAAAAGAATCCTGTTAGAGTGATACGTGGTGCTTTCTTTGGAGGTGGAAGTCGTAGGACATTTGTGTATGATGGACTGTATGAAGTTGAGTCATACTGGCAAGAAAGGGGGCCACATGGCAAGATGGTTTTCAAGTTTCAGCTACGAAGAATCCCGGATCAACCCGAGCTTCCTTGGATTGAACTGAAGAATTCCAACATGTTCACATTAAGGAAGGGCTTGTGTGTTGTTGACATCTCACATGGTAAAGAGGCATTACCAATTCGTGCTGTGAATACCATAGACAATGAAAAACCACCTTCATTTGAATATATCACTAGGATGATTTGCCCTGGCTGGTTGCAGCCAATACCTTATAAGGGATGTAACTGTACAGACAGATGCTCTGACCCTACAAGATGTTCTTGTGCTGTGAAAAATGGAGGAATCCCATTCAATCACACAGGATGTATTGTAGAAGTAAAGCCTCTAGTCTATGAGTGTGGCCCTTCTTGCAAATGCCCTCCAGATTGCTATAGCAGAGTCAGCCAACATGGCATAAAATTGCCACTTGAAATTTATAAAACTGAAAAAAGGGGATGGGGTGTGAGATCTCTATGCTCCATCCCTTCTGGAAGTTTTGTGTGCGAATACATAGGGGAGTTGCTTGAAGACAAGGAAGCCGAACAAAGAACTGGTCATGATGAGTATCTGTTTGACATAGGTAATAACTTGATCAATAATGGTATACTTTCTGAAGGAATCTCCAGGCCTGAAGTCTCCAAGGGTGGTGGTGGTTTCACCATTGATGCAGCTCGGTATGGTAATCTGGGCAGATTTTTCAACCATAGTTGCGCCCCTAATATGTATGCACAAGATGTTTTGTATGATCATGGCGACCGCAGGATTCCTCACGTAATGCTGTTTGCGGCTGAGAACATTCCTCCATTAAAAGAGCTGACTTATGATTACAATTACTCAAAAGGTCAAATCTTCAATTCTGACGGCAGCATAAAGAAGAAGGATTGCTTTTGTGGCTCTGTGGGATGCACTGGAAGGATGTATTGAGGTCCCTGGAGGTTTGTTAATGGAGAAGAGGTGATAGATTTTTTATTGTGTTCTTTACACATTCGTTGATGTGTATGACTTGTTTTCTTTGTTCTGTACTAATCCTGGTTCTGATGGGTTAGAAAGTATGTTAGCTTGATCTGCCTTGTGTAGATATGAATGAACAATACTTTAACTTTAGTCAGTTTAGTTTGGTATGTAGTTTGAACAATTAATGTATATTATCCCCAGTAATGTAGATCCTTCATTTGGTAAGATTGCCTTTATATATTGATCCTACATTGTTTGTTGTAGTAGAATACTGTTCCTAATTATGCACCTATAGAAGTAATTTTAAGTAGTATATTTATGTTTTACTATCCTTTGCTATATATTCTTGAGTAGGGAATATTCATTGACTAATATGATGGACACGTGCGGTGGATTGATTGATTCCTTTGAGAATATATATCCGTCATATCAAATGCAAAGTTTTATAGTTTTTGTTTGTTTTGCTTCTGTTAGCTTTTTGGGAAAAATATTACATGATATGTACACATGTAATAGAACTTATCTGAGTGAATACGCAAACTCATGTTATTGCTGCTAATTTGTTGGAAGTATGTAGTTGCCAAGCTAATCATCAATAAATGATATAAAATCTATGGAGTATTTTTTTTCATGGGGCCAAAGCAGGGTTAGTATCCTTTCCCCCCCCTCTGTTTCTAATTCTCTTTCTTCTGTTCAAAAGATACTATTTTGTTTCATTCATAAAATATACTAGCAAATGTAATTTTTCCCCCTTGATTGCATTGGTGATGAAACTGGCATTGGTGATGCATACATTGATGAATACACAAGGAAGATTTATTGGCATTGTTTATTGTTGTTCATTGTTCCTAATAATAAATCTGTGGAAAATAATTTTAATAGTATCTTTATATTTTTTTTATATATATTCTGGTCTGGTGTACTGAGTAGGGAACATTCATTGGCTTACGTGATGGAAACATTTTCTGTGATTGATTGATTCCTTCGAGAATGTTGTAAGAAATCAGATTCCATCATGTCAAATGTAAAGTGTATAGTTTTTGCTGGTTTTACTTGTGGATGCTTTTGAGAAAAATGTAACACATGATATGTGATAGAATTTATCTGAACAAATCTGCAAACTCATGAGTTATTGGCTGGTACTGATTTGGGTTGTAAGTTAATGTAGTTGCCAAGTTAATCATCAGCATGTATAATATAAAATCCATAGAAGGATATAGGGCTTAAAGTCTGGTTTGTGTAGATATCTAGCAAAGAAACGTGAATCTCTCTGACTTTTTTGTTTACTGCAATAGGGTTACCGTCCTTTTTCTTCTTTTTTCCAACTGTTCCCATTCCCAATTGTTTTGCTTCTTAAAATAGTGGTTTTAGAAGCTATAGTATCTTTACGTGTTGCAGGGTTATTTCTAAAATGGACCATAAAACCTTTCTTCAAAGTGCCTTATAGACTGGACAGTACGGAGAGTGGCATTCTGTCTGTAGTCTATTGATGGCCATTTACAAGATCATTATAATCAATTCTGGTTCCAACACTCTTCTTCCATGCACAGCTTCATTCTGGTATTTTATTATTATTATTATTATTATTATTATTTTTGGGTTAGAAGGTTATGCATGATGATAAACGACGCTCTGACTAGGTGCTTGCTGAAGTCTTGATTGTAATCTCTAGTTAAATTAGTTATCCAATTTTTTTTTCCCTAAAAAAAACCTTGATTAACTATAACAATAGATTTGACAGAAGGTGCAGCAAACCAGAATGCCTTAACATGATCACAAGTGAAGAAGATGCGCTCTGACGATTCATAATTAGGACATCCAAAGACACAAATTAGATAAATGATGCTTAGTAAGAACATCACTAGAAGACAGAGCCTTATTTAGCTGCTCTCCAATAGAAAAAAATGAATTTAAAAGGAAGCTTGATTTTCCAAAGGTTAGCCCAAAGTTCACCCTTATGTGGACTATCTTTCAGAATGTCCTACAAGCAATGGAGGGTCTATATAATTGTGCAATAAGGGTTCTGTTATTAGAAGAAGCCACTATGATAATATGTTTTGTGGGGATTTATTTATGTGCTTATCACAATATTGAGATCTGCACTGTTTAAATTAGAGGCTAGGTTATGTCAAACTCCTGAACTTTGTCCCATATGAAGATAATTATCTTAACTTTTATGCACAAGACTAGTCCCATTTGCTTTTCCATGGGATGCACTGGAAGGATATGTTTTGAGGCCCTTGGAGGTTTGTTAATGGAGGAGCCGTGAAAGTTTCTTGACTTTGTTCTTTACACATTCCTTGATATGTATGGTTTGTTTTCTTTGTTTAAGCTTGATCTGCCTGATTTAGATATGAAGGAAAAATACTTCAATAACTTCAGTCAGTTAAGTTTTGACATGTAGTTTGAACACTTTGGTATATTTTGCCCTGTAATCTAGATCCTTCATTTGGTAAGAGTGTCCTTATATATTGATCCTATATTGTTTGTTGTTGTTGATTACTGTTCCTAATAATATGCCTAAGTAATTTTAAATAGTATTTTTATGTTTCACTTCCCTTTGCTATATATTCTTGAGTAGGGAATATTCATTGGTTTATGTGATGGAAACATTTGCAGTGTATTGATTGATTCCTTTTGGGATTGTTTGTCCATCATATCAAATGCAAAGTGTTAAACTGTTAATAGTTTTTGTTAGTTTTACTTCGGTATTCTTTTGAAAAAAAAATATAACTTTCTTTCCTTAAAATCTACTACCCAATATAACTTGTTTCCTTGATTGCATTGGTGATGGCATTAAATTCTTACAATAATTAGGAGGCTCATATATAAGTATAGGAATTTGTATCCATATCGTGAGCATTATTATGAAGTCAATCAATACAATTATTAATTTCTTTGTAAACATGCTTATAAATAACCTAGTTGTATATCCTATTTTGGGATAATGGACTATTTGTGATGCTTGTTGTAGCGGTAGGCTTTACTTGATGAGAATATATTCCTTTTGTATTTGAAGGGATCACTTGGTGGGTGTTTGGAACATCCAAAAAAATAACAAAATCACTTTTGTGCGTCAATCTTCATGAGATAAGACTATCCTCCCAGATTTATCTCGTCCAGCCTAACATCACTTGAAATAAACGAGATATAATTAATTTGCAAGTCCTCGTGGTTTTAACTAATTTTTAATCATGTCTCTATAATTTTTTTTATCGGTTTCTTGTTTTTTTTTCTTCTTATTAGGTACTTGTAATTTTTTATCAGGTTTTTATAGTTTTGATTGATTTTTCATGAAGTCCTTGTAGTTTCTAGCGATAGATAAAAAGAAAAAAAAATTACTAAAAAAGAAAAAATAGTAAAGTTTAATCACGAGTAAATTATGGATTCAACTAGCTAAATCAAATGTCAAAGTATTGAAACTACACATCTAATGATCAATTAAATTAAAATTTTCCTTATCTAGCTAGTTTCAAAAGTAATTGAAAAGATGTTTCCCATTTAGTCATTACGTTCACTCAATGCCAACTATTTCAATTAATTAATATAAATCCACTTTTTTTAAAAAAATCAAACCAAAATAAGGCCTACACCTACCTTTAATTTTCTTTACATATAGAGGGACATCCTCATCTTTGAAAAACACTAAATATATATATATATATATATATATAATTAAGCATGAAGGCTTAATTAGAATTATGTTGAAAGTATATGCATGGACTTAGATATTGGTATTTCAGTTAAATTTAATTAAGATTTTCTAAATTATAAAGAAATAAATTAAATCATAGATTCAAATTTAAAAATAAGGTTAAAGGCCATTTTCATTTTGGAAGTATGCATATAGGATTAATTTTGTCTCGAAAGTATTTTTGGAATCAATTTTACCCCATAAGTATGAAATATGGAGTAATGTCGCCCTCTTCAGACGGCCTAATGTTAACTGTGAAAGTTACACGGTGGCAATGAAAAACATGACGCTAGCATGCTAATTGATTGATACGTGGCAAGGGGTAGAAGACGTGGTAAAGATGGGTTGAATTGGCAAGCGGAAAGAGAAGACATTGAGCTGAGAGAAAACGACGAAGGGCTAATTGGTTGGAAGAGGAACAAAAGAAGAGAAGTTGTGCTAGGGCTTCGTCAAAGTGGTCGGTTGTGATTTCTGAAACTTGTATGACGAGTGACTAGACGAGGGAGCAGAGATTTGTCCTACAAAAATAGGTATGGAATCTTTGCTTTTCAGTTTTTCTTGAAATTCGACAAAGAGGAAGCCTTTTTTATATTCTCAATAAAGGGTCTGGAGAACAATATATGAACCAGCATGCCAATATCGAGACCAGGTTTCCAATCCCTAATAAGAGGAGTATGAGGATGATAAGGAGCATGTGTAGCGGGTCAAACAACAGTGGCACTTGAAAGATCCAACTTCCAAGTACTTCACCATCTGGACCAACTCCTTCTTCTGACTTGCCATTTGCAACCCCAGGACTCATGTGGTAAGGACAAAGAGCAATTGTAACATCACTGCTTTTAGCTTACCTGGACTACTCATTGATTTTTGCAAATAGTCGACAAAAGTTCAATTCCACCAAGAGAGGCATATAGACATCTAGTGGTTCTGCTTTTGAATTAGCATCTTTTGTACCTTTTCTTTGGCATATAGTGGTCCTCTTTTGTGGGTTGTCGTTTATAATACTTATTTTGATGCCTAGATATTTTGGTCCTCTTTTATTATCTATGGCATTATGTAATGCTTATTTTGATGTCCAGAGATTGTGGTTTTGATTACTAATATTATACCTAGACATTGCATAAAAACTTAATTATGCATGTTCATACAAAATGCAGTGTTAGTTCATGTTCACAAGTTACTAATATTAGTTCATGAACCAAGACATTTTCATATATCTTCACGCATCTTGTGGGCTATTTTGATGTCCAGATATTGTGTTTTATGCCTTGATAGAAACATAAGAATAACTTTTTTTTATAGGAAAAGCCAAATTCTCTATCAATTTAAAATTTTGATGACATAAGAGAAGAGCCAATTCTGCAACAATTCAATTGAACAAATGTAGATTAACTGAACAAATTCTTCAATCAGTGATGTAGTGAATATCACGGCGTGAACCTTTCTACTAAGGATACCTCCATTTACATAAAACGACTGTGTTTTGGTTTAAAAAAAAAGGTTTGGATCACTAAATCTAATGAGGTTTACCGCCACCACTAAGTGATATTCACAAGAAATACTTGAGTACTTCATGTGAGTACCGCTTGCAAGTATGAGTACTTCCTGGAGGTACTTGAGTACTGCAGTAAACCTCATTAGGTTTAGTAATAGAGGGTAAATGAAGGTATCCTTAGTGGAGAGGTTCTGCGCCTTGAATATCATGGCCATATTAATGCCACCGTCATGCTTAAGTAATTGTAAATTGAGATCTTGTTTACTATTACAAGTAACAACTAACAAGTTTAAATTCTAATTAGTTGCTACTTCGAGTACGAGCAAGCCTTTGACAACTAGATTTTTGTTTACTATATCCCAGCAAGTGAGAAATGATGGCAACTCAACAAGATTGTGAATTCTCTAAAGTAAATTTCTTACACAGTTATATAGGAAATAGCTTACAATACAAAGCAAAGGTAAAAGTCATTCCTAATGCCCAGGGACTATTACTTTACTAATATAAAGCATTCTACAACTAAAACATGAAATCCACTTAACTTAAACATCATTTATTAATGATCATTTAAACCAAAATGAAAGCTAAAAAAGAACACCTATGTCATCACTAAAGCAAAAAATGCTAGCCTCATTCTCGTCTCTGTCTTTTTCATCTGCATATATATGGCATCAATTTTTGCTTGAGCATCAGCAGCTCCCTTCTCCTCTTGTACTCTCTACTTTATATTCTTATCAAATACCTTACCCACATGCCTTAGCAACATATTTATCACATGTGTTGACCTCTCACCCATTATCATCATGCCATTGGAAAAATCCACATCCACCTTGTACATTTCCCTCTTTGCAATCATAACCCCATCAACAATTAGCTACAAAGAAAACATCTCAAACATGGGAAAATTAATACATACCTGTTGGTAATTCCTACAACCATATAATCTCCTCCCTGGGTTGAACTCTGTCCAAGAAGTACAAAGAGGAGCGGAAAATCCATAGTAACATGCCCTCGCCGAACCATGGCTCTAAACCTTGTTACCTCGACGAAACATAACAACAGCCCTCCTCCTACTTTTGTTTGTCGAACTTGTAGAACCTGAGTCCCCCATGCCTTCTCCTCTACTTTGTAACATGACCTTCCTCTTCCTCGTTAAAATGGCAATTAGATGTGCTCAGTTGTATTTAAATGGAAGCTATCAATCTTTCTCACCTAACTCAGTTACCGTTGTAGAAAATATTGAAGAAACCTAAAAAAACATTTGTCATTGCAATGTCTCTAATCCACCCAGCAATGTTTCTAATCCATCTTTGCATCCTCCGTGTCATTTTTGCGTTCGTGGAAAATGTCAGTTAGGCTAACGTCTAAAGAGAGCAATATTGCTCCAAATTTCATACTTTTGGGGCAAAATTGGCCATATGTGCATACTTCAGGCAAAAATGAATTTTAACCCAGAATTCAAAAGAAGTGCTTCAGCCTATCAGTGAACTCCTTGATTGGAACGCCATCAATATTGATGATGAATGCTGCTATAGAGGACCTTATCGATCAGGCAGTGATACTCATAATTAGTCCTTTACTTCACTCTTCCCTTATTATTATAACTTAAAAATCTCGTGAGATCTTTTTATATGTATATCTTGTCACTTTACTCTTTATCTTGTCACTCTCTTTCACTTTACTAAGTTAAATATAGTATTATATATAAATGTTAGTGTGAGTTTGGATTAGTTTTGGAGAATAGTTTATGTGAGAGGAGTTTTGTCTCGATTTACAGAAAATAGCTTTTAAAACTGCAGTTTTGAGAATACACAAACACTCACCAGTCTTGAGAGTGAGCAATAAAAAGTTAGGATACGTAACCCTAACTTTGGAATTATTTATATTAGTTTGGAAATGATTCTGTAAAATTTCAAGGAAAATTCTCAAATGTTGTTTTTCGTATATCACATTTACTTCAGAGAATGGTATATTGGATAGCCCAGCATCAGAAGCTATCCTTGACCCAAATCTTTTATATCTTGAACTCATCTATGAAAATACATCTGAAAATCTTGGAAGTAATTATATATAAATAATTTTTTTCTTATTTTTCCTTTCTACTCATTTCGTTTTCTTTTTTTTTCTGCTCAATATATATCTTTAGGTTTTTTTTCAACAATCATCATTATCATTTCATCTTTCATGTTTTTGTTTTACTTTTCTTCTTCATCTTCTTCTTATTATTTTGAATTCCATTTACTTTTATAAATCACATTTTGATAAATGATCTTTTACTTTTATAATAATCTCTTATCATTTATTGTGATAAGGTTGAGTAATATAATAAATAATGACAATAACGTCGGTTAAAAAAAGGACGTATTAAGTGGACTTTAGGCGTCCTTTTAACAAAAAGAGACGCCTAAAGTGACTTTAGGAAATGCTTTTTGTTTACGGACGTTAAAAGTTTTTTTTTAAAAAAATATGTATTTATATTTTTTGCTGCCCAACAATTAAAAACTACAAAAACATGATTGAAGGATTATTCAAAAACCACAATGTCCTTACAAATGGTAAGAAAACACCCAACACTAGCTAATTAAAGTGTTAAATCTTACTATCTAATACTGCTTACAATAACCACCACAAAGTGTCAAAAAGTTGTCTACTACATAACTATACTAACTAATATAAAAATATACTTTACTAATCTATGTGTTAAAGAAGATGTATAGCCAAAAAGTCTCTGATCAAATTAATGTATTCATATAAGTAGGCAACTTCATCATAAAAAATTTGTAAATTAGAAAATAAGTTTAGATAAAATCAATTAAGTGAGAGAATTAATTTGCAAATCAATTACAATACCCAAAATATTATCATTCAATTACCTGTTGAAAATCGATTGTAATTCTATTCTGAATGATGTTATACATATAAAGCATAACATAGTATCCACATCCAGTGCTCCCTGGTTGTTGAGGGCACTATAAATCAAAAGCAAATGATAAAATCAATAAAGACATATCTAAAATGACCGTCAATGAGAGAACTTGAATTGACACTACTTACTTTTGGATAAAACCACTTCGGGTCTCTAATAGTTTTAGCCTCGCGTGACTCGCCAAGGAATCTATATGTCTGGGTTGCACTATATTAACAATTTAATCCAACAATTTTTTTTTAGGGAACTAATATGAGGTCATGATGTACGCAATTTCTTAACCAAATAGAGAATCAATGATATATAATTGGGTTTTCTTTACAGAACATGGCTTGTATTAATAGGATGTATAAATGAACACATTAAGAATTAGAGAATGAATTTAACTTTGTTTTATTTACTTTCTCATCAGGAACAATAATTTCTATCATGACTTCATCATCTTTCTTAAAAGAAAGAATTACAAATAATTACTAAATAAAAAATAATTAACCACGGGTTTTAAAATGAGAGGATTAAATTAGTATATGTTAAAAGTTCTATGTTATTGACAAGAAGTACCTGAAATGTTTTTATATATAAAATTACTACTAATACTCTAATTCAATTCATTGTATCTAATAAAATTTTTAAACTTGTACTAAGCGGCTTCTCTTCTAAATTTTGAAAAGGAAAACTGTGATCTTTACTTTCCAAATCTCAAAGGAAAATCCTAAAAAATTTTAAACTTATAATAAATTTTAAAAATTCAATAAACTCTGTCTCCATTGCACAAACTTATCCTCATCTTCTTGTGGCTAACAAAGCAAGCTAATATTTAGATTTCAACTTGAAATATGTTAAATTTACAACATATAATTAATAATGAAAATAAAATAGTCAAAAGACAAAATTCTATGTATTAATAGACAGTCATAATTTGATAATAAAAAATATAATGATTGTTAAATTATACTAGGCATGTATATTTGTATTATTATCATCACTAGGTCACACACATGTATACATATATATTTAGTTTGATAAGGCACTGAATCAAAATTTTAAGAGTGAAATGTGATGGTAATAGAATTAAGCAACATATGCTAGTGAGTTGTCATTATCTTTCTCACTGCCAAATCATAATCAAAGCTCAAGGACGAGGAATACAAATACATGAAAAGTTCCAATAAGTGCAAAACAAAAATATATAGCTAGGAAATACTTATTTTAAACATACATTATATTAAAAAAAATGAAAGCCCATACCATAAAAGAGGGAGGAGGTTGACGGTGGTACAACAAAGTGAGAGAGGGAGGGAGTCCAATGGCATCAAAGATTGAGAATAGAGGACACCGACCACCTTCAACAGTGGAGAGGGAGAGAGGAGGATGGTGACGGCTGGTAGTGAGAGGGAATGATAGCGAGGGCGAGAAAAAGAGAGAGGAGGGACGGTGAAGGTCGGTCGTGAGAGGGAGTAATGGTGAGAGAGGGAAAAAAGAGAGGGTGAGGGTCGTTCGTGAGAGGGAGTGTCAGTAAAGGATAGCAAAAAGAGAGAGTGAAAAAGAGAGTGAGGGACGCGGAGGTGAAGAAGAGAGAGGGAAGTTCTAAACATTAAAAAGAAGCCCTTTTAGCGTCTCAAATTCAAAACTTGGTGCCTACAGCTTTTAGGCGTCCCAAAATTATTTGGGACGCCTAAAGCCTACTTTAGGCGTTCCAAAAATCTTTGGGATGCCTAAAGCCTTTAGTTGTCTCAAAGATTTTTGGAACGCCTAGAACTTTAAGCTTTTGGCTTCTAGGGAATAATGTTTAGGTAGGAAGAGCTTTTTTGGGAGTTTTTGATGTTCCAAATTTGACTTAAGATGCTTAAAATGACACTTTAAGCGTTTCAATTCAAATTTGGGACACCTAAAGCTCTCCACTTCTAGTCTAGAATTATAAAAATGCCACCGTCTTTATTTTTTATTTTCCTTTTTAAAAAATGGACGTCTTTTGGGATAGTAGTATCTATATCCTATAGTAATGTTGGTGAGATTGCCAAGTTCTTTCTGATGCAGATGCTGCAACATATTGAAGTCTAGTTTTGCAAAGTAGAGCAACATTTGTGATTCTGGGAAGGATCTTGCTAATGTTGGTAGAAAGACATGTAATGCCTTGCTTCTATCTTATGTAACCTCTCTATGCAAAGGCTGACTTAAGCAGTGACTGACACATGCTTTGAGACCAAGGCTCAATTGGTTGTTATAAATCAAGGATTTAAGGTGAGTGTAACTGAAATGAAGAGCTTCTTCTAGCATGTTCTCTAGTGAGCCTCTAATTGTGCAGCTTCATATAAGACCAACATTCCCTCCAGGTCATCATTTTGGGTAAGGTTTTCATTATCAAACTTTCCGTAGATGTCCTTGAATCTGTTAAATACATCTGCTTCGTATATATACATACATTCCAACTATTGAAAGTGCTTTAAATGAGAAACGCTTTTCTCATTGGACAATCACTTATACAAAAAGACACAGTTTATCACTTTCTGCACCAGTTAATGTCATAACTGTTATAAAAATAGGTTAATATCACAACCATGTAGAAAGATATCACTTTTTTAAGAAATTTAAATATATGTATATCTACACCGATTATTGTTTTAGCAACTAAGGTAGAAAACAGTCTCACATTTTATTTATGAAAATGGTTAAGGTACTAAAATAATTTTCAACCATAAACTATTTTTTTGGAGAAAAAATAACCATAAACTTTTAAAATTGGGGAAAACTGTTAAATTCAACTAACTTCTATCTATTACTATGTGAAAAATTAATCTTTTAGTTCTTAAATTTTTGACTCACTCATAACTTAGTCTTTGGAGTTTGACTTGGTATATTTCAATCCTGGAACTTTTGACTCGTTTGTAACTTAGTTCTTGATGTTTCTTAGTCATCCTAAGTAGAAAAAAATGTTAAAAATACTATTAAAAATTTCTTAGGTGGATTTTACATAAATTAAAAAAAATAACCAGCGTCCTTGTCCCCATTGACTCGAATCTTCCTCCACCTCTATTTTCTAGAAATCTTGATAGGCATTTGCAGCATCCATGACAGGTTTTTCAGAAGCTCTTTTTAAGCATAAGATGAGATCAATTTTCCTAAGTTAAAGGGCTTTCAAAATTATGAGCATCATGTAAAGGATCTATAATTCCATTTATTATTAAAAGGAGAGATTGTGCATCAAGTATGTTGTGAAGTGGGTGTGCATCAACTTTTTTTAATCTCATCCTCTTCCAAGCGCATTTTCTTACATACTTGGGCACTTTATCAGAATTAAACCATCATAGTGACTTCAACCTTTTCTCCAATCTGATTCGTTTGTTACCCTTTAGTGCTTTAGAAGGATTTGTCATGGACGCCGTGAATGCCTATCAAGGTTTTTCAAAAACAGAGGCGGAGGGAGATGCGAGTTGACGGGGATGGAGACGTTATTTTTTATATTTTAATTTATGTAAAATCCACCAAAGCAGTTTTTAACAGTATTTTAACTTTTTTTTTGCTACATAGGATAACTCATAAAACATCAGGGATAGAGTTGCAAGCAAGTCAAAAGCTTAAGGGATGAGTTATACTAAGTCAAACTCTAAGGACTAAATTATAAATAAGTCAAAAATTTAAGGGCCAAAATGTTAATTTTCCCCCATTGACATAGATAGAAGTTAGTTGGGTTTAATAGTTGTACCAAAATTTTAAAAGTTTATGGGTACTATTACATTTATTTTAGTACCTTAATCCTTTCCAAAGTTGTCATTAGTCACACTTTATACAATGTGGTTGTAACAACTAATGAAAAATCTCCTTTGTAGAAATACATTTTTATGCAAGGGAATCCAAATATAATAGTGACGACGTTTGAACATATATACCAGATGAAATGAGATATTCATGTTGCCTCAGCAATCGAAAGAGTAAAGCAAGAGAGTGGAGATTGTTGAGATCTTCCTTCTGTGTAATGAGGTTGTTGTTGCTGGTATACATACTGTGAATCTTAGCCAAAGCTTCTTCAATTTCATGTTCGCCCAGCCAATAAAGTTTACCTTTTGGGAATAACTCAAATCATTGGAAGATATAACCATCTTTAGTTTCTCTTTCAGTGCCTTATGTTCCATGCTGTCATCAACTTCCTGAAACATCACAGACATAACATGTAATTTTCATATGCCATCCACAACTAGATTTAACGAAACCCTGAACAGATAGATAGTGTCAGCACATGTTTGAGGTTGCACATAATGGGGTCTGTGTGTGTAGAATGCCTTAGTAGATTCTAAAGCATATGAAAGAAATATATTGCCCCAAATGGTAGGAGCATAATTGACACATTTTCTTGTGTCTTCCGGAAGAGATGTTGCAGCAGACATGGCTTCCAATTTTGTTTGAACTGAAAAATGCCTTTTAGGGATCTCCAAACATTTATATAGAGGTTTTCATCCATTAAATCTACTTTTCTTTGTGGTTAGTAGGTAAGGCTTGAGTATTAACAGCACATGAAGTTGCATGATATTTACAATTTCACCCTTCCTCACTTAAGTACTTTGGATATCAAAACCAAAAAGATAAAATTAGATTATATTAATCCTATGAATTATCTTTTCACTAAGGACTTGAGAGTAGTGCGTATGAGAGGAGGGAACTGGCTGATCCTAATACAGAAAGATTCCACGCTTTGTTCTATTTTGGGAAAAAAGAAAATTGGATGATATTCAACAAGTTGTGATGGGCAAGAATCACACATCCCAAAAATGAGATATTGGAAAATATTTTAAGGTTTTATAATGCCCCTTTTTCAAAAAAAAAAAAAAAATTGCCAATACAAGATTCATTACAATGTATCCTCTCAAGAGCACTTCACTTGGCCACTGTAGGGTAGCAGCCCCTCTGCAAACAGTCCTCTAATTGATTAAAACGATAGATATCTCGGTGGCTTCACATTGCGACACTTTATACAATATTTTACTTTGCTTCTTATTGATCAGCTTGTCTTATTAGAACCATTTGCAAGTCTAACCTTACTGTAAAGAGAGCATCGTGTCACGGGACCATTACTTTTTTTAAAAAAAGGAGTTTGGTGGGATATGTAACGCACCCATTTATATAAGCCTGATTTACGTAAATCGAGATAAATCTCCTCACATATTTATCTTGTAGACCGTGAAAGCACCTCGTAGACCGTAAAAGCATCTCGTAGACCGTAAAAACTATCTCGTAGACCATAAAAGTTACTTCGTATTCCGTGAATTACAATTCATAAACACTTATAAAATTTTCAACCGCTATTCCAAACAAGCTCATAGGATGATCCCAGGCCGTTCTGATATGAGGGGTGACAGTTAGCTAGACAATACTCATAAGGAAAGATTGTAATGTGCCCATCACGGTGTCCGTACTGTTATTGGGCCCGCGAAGCCTCCTTTATTAATATTTGGAAAATTTGTCGAAGGATCCCATTTAGAGGTGTTTTGCTTATTTCAAGGATGCACCTTTTTTTTAGTGTTAAATGTCCAAATCACCTATGATTAATTAAATTAAAAATATATAGGACATTTCAGAATACGATAACAATTTTTTTTTTGAAGAACATAAAAATTTTCAACAAAAAATAATAATTTTTCCTAGAAATATGAAACCTTTTAGGAAAAAGAAACAATTTTTTCTCAGAAAACATAGACATTCAATTTTTTTTTAAAAATTTTTTTCCCGAAAATCATATTTTTTTATAGGCGCATGTATCTCCTATTTAGATAAAATCTTATTGGAGACATTGTTCAATAATAATTGTGATCACATCTACCAACTGAAAAATTAAACCTTAATTTATTATACTGTGAGGAATTAGTTCTTTCGTTAGATTAAACTGTCCTGTAATTGTAATTTTGAAATTATGGTGAGAAAAAAATTAAAAAAAGCATGCATATGCTTGAAAAAGACAGACATACATGGAAGACAAGTTACGGAACATAAAAGTGGAAGGCTTTTTTTTTTTTTGGTGAAAAAAAGTGGAAGTTAGTAAAATGAAAGGTGTTGATTAGATGAGAGGGCAATATTGAAAAAAGTTGATAGTGATGATTGAATGAATTTTTTTGCTTTTGACGGCAGAAACTTTGTGGGGTTATACCTGAGACAATAAAATATTAGTGAAATACAGCTCACATCGTGAGGAGAGGGCCTATTTTCCTTTCCTCGTCACCACAAATCTATCAAATTAAATTTCAATCATTCTGTACCAAAAAAAAAATTCAGCCATTTATTCTTTTTTCAGTCTTTTTCATATTCATTTTTTTAAAAATTTCTCAAAGAAACAAAGTACATTATGAAGATCATTATTTTTCCATTCCCACCACACGTGCTCTATCTCTTCAAAATTAAAACACTATAGCTTTGACAAATTAAAAATATATATTCTTTAAAAAAATCATATTTTGATTAAAAATTTACATTTTAATTCCTATAGGTACTTTATAATATAGATATTTTTAGGGAGAATTGCACTCAGGTCCAGCCTAAAAGAAAAAATAAAAAAAATAGTCTCATTGATAATTCTAAGAGTGTAATTCACAACTCCATGAAATTAATTTTTTCTTTTTTCTTTTAAAAAGGACCTAAACATGATTCTCTCACATTTTTACTATGAATATGATAAATTTGATCTTTAAAAAAAAGAAAAGTTTGAAGCCAGAAATACATGTCCCAGAGTCCGATGGGCCCAAAAATTACCCAACAGCTCCAAACGGAGGCCCAATCGATCTGTCAAATTGATTTGGAAGATCCAAAACCAAATAAATAATGGCACTATTTGTTCTGAATAATAATGGTACTATTTTAATTAGTCCAAAAAATAGTATTATGTTATGAATATTGATTATGTGGATGTCCATTAACCCTCATATAAGCTAATTTACTCTTCCAGTCAGCTACGCATATAAGATCAGATGTCACTATTCATCAATGATTAATGTACTATTCATCACTGTAGCATTTTACTGTATAGGTACTGTTCATACGCGTTTTACTGTAGCAGCACTGTAGCATACGCGGTTTTACTGTAGCACTGTAGCAGTTACTGTTTATACGCGTATTTCACTATTCATACGCGTTTTTTACCTATAAATAGGAGCCTTGGGCTGAGAATTTTGTACACAAAACTGAATGAGAATTTCCCTCTGATTTCTCTCTTCTTAATCTCTTATTCTCTCTGATTATCTATATTTTTATAACACGTTATCAGCACGAAGCTCTGCCAAAGGTATGATATTCTTATATTTTCTTTGATAATTTATACTTTATTTTATAATATCTTTATTTCATAGATCTGGGATAATCTGAGCCATTATATGGAATTAAGAAATATATCTTTACCGATTGTTATGAACATCGGATTCCATGGCTAGGATTGGAGATCACTATTGTTGTTATATATTATATATATCATTTACAAGTTTATTTATATTATTATTATGATTATGGCCAGAAGCCATCTACATCCAATTTCTGAAATTATATGACCAGAAGTCATATTATTTGAATTTTTATGATATGGCTAGAAGCTATATCTCTATGATCTCCTATTATATGGCCAGAAGCCATATCTATATGATTCCTTATTATATGGCCAGAAGCCATCTCTATATGATTCCTTATTATATGACTAGAAACCATATATATCACAGCCAGAAGCTATGTATAACTTTTATTTATCCTGAAGATAAAAAGTCAAATGCTATATATATATTTAATTTCTCATCATGAGATTAATTGGCCTGAAGCCATAAGAACTGAATGGCCTGAAGCCATAATTTTTTTTTTACCTTGCCTTATTAATTTATTTCTTGTCTTTATATATTATTGCATTTTACATTTCATATTTTAATTATTCTCGTTTATTTCTTTAAATAGTGTGAACCATGTCAAATCTTGCAAAACTTGAATTTGTGGCTTTGGATATTACTGGGAAAAATTATTTATCTTGGATGCTGGATGCGGAAATCCACTTAGATGCCCATGGTCTAGAAGATACAATTAAAGAAGGGAATCATGCATCCAATCAGGAAAAGGCCAAATCCATGATTTTTCTACGCCACCATTTACATGAGAGTTTAAAAATTCAATATTTAACAGTGAAAGACCCACTTGTTCTTTGGAACAATCTGAAAGATAGGTATGATCACCTGAAGATGGTTATCCTCCCAAAAGCTCGTTATGACTGGATACATTTAAGGTTGCAAGATTTTAAATCTGTAAGTGAATATAACTCGGCTATGTTCAATATAACTTCTCAATTAAATTTATGTGGAGAAAATGTTACTGATAATGATATGCTTGAAAAAACATTCTCCACATTTCATGCCTCAAATTTTCTCCTGCAACAGCAATACTGAGAAAAAGGATTTAAAAAATATACAGAATTAATTTCTTGCCTCCTTGTAGCTGAACAAAATAATAAGCTTTTATTAAAAAACCATGAATCCCGTCCAACTGGCTCGACTCCATTCCCATAAGCGAATGTAGTAACCAATGAATTGTTTCTGGCCGTGGACGTGGACATGGGCGTGGACGCGGACGCGGCTACATCCGTGGTCGTGGTCGTGGTCGTGGTCGAGGTATTGGTGGTTTAAATTTCTACCAAAAGTGGGGAAATAATAATAAGAACCACAAAAGAGAAAATAGTGGGCAAAATAAAAATACTGAAAGTTCATGTTATCGTTGTGGTGTCAAGGGTCATTGGTCTCGTACCTGCCGTACACCAAGACAGCTAGTTGAACTTTACCAAGAATCAATTAAAAATAATGGTAAAGGATCTACAACTGAAGTAAATCATGTGGATCGGGCTGAGAATTCTGAGCATGGAGACATGGATTTTAGTTATTTGGATGTTGCTGATTTCTTAGCATAATTATTTATGTATTTGAATTTTATGTTACTTTTATCAAATGTATTTATCTTAATTATGTATTTATATTTCTTTTAATGAAGAATGAATATTACTGGCATCAATCCTGAAGATTTATGTCTCGTTGATAGCGCAACAACCAACACCATACTCAGAAATGATAAATATTTTTCTTCCTTGGTAATGCAAAAAGCTAATGTTCAGACTATATCTGGTAGTATAAATTTGATTGAAGGCTCCGGAAGAGCTAATATTCTATTACCTGAAGGAACAAAATTATGCATTGATAATGCAATTTATTCTACCAAGTCTGGAAGAAACTTATTAAGTTTCAAAGATATCCGCAGAAATGGATATCATATAGAAACAACAACTAAAAGTAATGAAGAATATCTTGTTGTTACAAAAATAGTTGCTGGTAGAAAATGCATATTAGAAAAGTGTCCTGCTTTTTCTTCTGGTTTATATTATACATTTATAAATACAATTGAAACACATGTTATTGAGAACCAGAAGTTCACCAATACAGACCAGAAGTCTACTAATGTAAACCAGAAGTTTACAAATGAATTTAATGTTTGGCATGACCGGTTAGGCCATCCCGGTTCAATTATGATGCGACAAATAATTGAGAATTCATGTGGACATACCCTGAAGTGTAAGCAAATACCACAATCCCATGATTTCTCATGTACTG
Organism: Albizia julibrissin; assembly: GCA_037074505.1. Taxonomy (NCBI): domain Eukaryota; kingdom Viridiplantae; phylum Streptophyta; class Magnoliopsida; order Fabales; family Fabaceae; genus Albizia; species Albizia julibrissin. Next base: position 17,491,908 of record CM073486.1, on the reverse strand, counting down.
CATGTTCCAAGGGAAAATTAATTATTCGCCCCTCACCAAGCAAAGTAGAAAGTGAGTCTCTCACATTTCTAGAAAGGATACAGGGAGATATTTGTGGGCCAATACACCCATCATGTGGACCATTTAGATATTATATGGTTTTAATTGATGCATCAACTAAATGGTCACATGTATGTTTATTATCTTCTCGCAACCTGGTGTTTGCGAGATTACTTGCTCAATTGATTAGATTAAGAGCACATTACCCTGACTATCCTATCAAGAAAATACGTCTTGATAATGCTGATGAATTTACTTCAAAAGCTTTTAATGAATATTGTATGTCCCTTGGAATTGATATTGAACATCCTGTAGCTCATGTTCATACATAGAACGGACTTGCAGAATCATTGATTAAAAGGTTGCAACTAATTGTAAGACCTTTACTTATGAAATCTAATATCCCAATTTCTGCTTGGGGCCATGCCATTTTGCATGCATCAATGTTAATTCGCATCAGGCCAACAAGTTATTTAAAGATTTCCCCCTTACAAATGGTTTTTGGTCAGGAACCTAATATTTCCCATATAAGGACTTTTGGGTGTGCGGTATATGTGCCAGTAGCACCACCACAACGCACTAAAATGGGTCCTCAAAGAAGGATGAGAATATATGTTGGGTATGAATCTCCTTCAATCATAAAATATTTAGAACCATCTACGGGAGATTTATTTACGGCACGATTTGCCGATTGTCATTTTGATGAATCACTTTTTCCAACATTAGGGGGAGAAAACAAGCAGTTGGATAAAGAAATTAGCTGGAATGAATTATCATTGGCTCATTTTGATCATCGTACAAATCAATGTGAACTGGAAGTTCAAAAGATAATTCATTTACAGAATTTAGCTAATCAAATGCCAGAAGCATTTACTGACCCTAAGAAAGTGACAAAGTCACATATCCCAGCTGCTAATGCTCCTATTAAAATTGATGTCCCTGAAGGACAATCTACTATGAATGAATCTAAAGCACGCCTGAAGCGTGGCAGACCCATCGGTTCCAAAGATAGAAATCCTCGAAAAAGAAAAGGAGCAAAGAATATAGATGGTCAAATTGAGGATAATCAAGAAAATTTAATAGCTCCAGAAGAGTCATCTCCTGAAGAGTTATTATCTCCAGAAGAGAATGTTGTAGTCCCAGGAGAGACCCATGTACCTGATATATGTGAAAATAATGAGATCTCAATAAATTATATTGTGAATGGAATCTGATGGGATCGAAATGATGTCAACGTTGATGACACATTTGCTTATCATGTAGCAAATGATGTAATGAATAATAATGAGGATCACGAGCCAAAATCCATTAGCGAGTGCCAACAAAGAAAAGATTGGCTTATATGGAAAGATGACATTAATGCAGAATTAAAATCATTGGAAAAACGAAAAGTATTAGGACATGTAGTCCTTACACCTGAAGATGTAAAACCAGTTGGATGCAAATGGGTCTTTGTACGAAAAAGAAATGAACAGGGCGAAATAACAAGATATAAGGCACGTCTTGTAGCCCAAGGCTTTACACAAAGACCTGGCATTGATTTTGAAGAAACGTATTCACCTGTAGTGGATGCGACTACTTTTCGTTATTTAATTAGTCTAGCAGTAAAAGAAGGGCTTGATCTGCATCTAATGGATGTCGTGACTGCCTATTTATATGGGTCACTTGACAATGATATTTATATGAAAGTCCTTAAAGGACTTAAGGTGCCAGAAGCATCTAATTCAAATTTTCGAGAACAATATTCAATTAAGTTAAATAAGTCACTGTATGGCCTGAAGCAATCAGGGCGCATGTGGTATAATCGTCTTAATGAATATCTGTTAAAAGAAGGATACAAAAATGATCCAATATGCCCATGTATTTTTATAAAAAGATCTAACAGTGAGTTTGCTATAATTGCTGTTTATGTTGATGATATCAACATTATTGGAACTCCTGAAGAGCTCCGAAAGGCAATTTATTGTTTAAAGAAATAATTTGAGATGAAGGATTTAGGAAGAACAAAATTCTGTCTTGGATTACAGATTGAGTACCTCAAAAATGGGATCTTTGTATATCAAGAAACTTATACAAAAAATGTCCTAAAGAGATTTTATATGGATAAATCTCATCCTTTGTGCACACCAATGATTGTAAGGTCTCTAAAGCCAGATAAAGATCCATTCTGACCGCGAGTAATCAGCGAAGAAGGTGATGAAGAACTACTTGGTCCAGAAGTACCATATCTTAATGCTATTGGAGCACTAATGTATCTTGCTAATCACACACGTCCTGATATATCATTTGCTGTTAATTTATTAGCAAGATATAGTTCTTCACCAACACGAAGGCATTGGAATGGAATAAAACATATTTTTCGTTACCTCAAAGGCACTATGGACATGGGGTTGTACTACTCAAATGTATCTAAGCAGGAACTGGTAGGATATGCAGATGCTGGATTCTTATCTGATCCACACGAAGGTAAATCACAAACCGGCTATCTGTTCACATGTGGAGGTACAGCTATTTCATGGCGATCAATGAAACAGACTATATCAGCCACATCATCAAACCATGCAGAAATTCTAGCAATACATGAAGCAAGTCGAGAATGTGTATGGTTGAGGTCAGTAATACATCATATACGAACAACTTGTCATTTATCTTTGGGCAAAATGGCACCAACAGTTCTATATGAAGATAATACTGCATGCATTACTCAACTTAAAGAAGGCTATATCAAGGGAGACAGAACAAAGCATATTTCACCAAAATTCTTCTTTACTCGTGACCTTCAAAAGGATGATGAAATAGATGTCCAGCAAATTAGTTCAAGTGAAAATCTAGCAGATTTATTCACAAAGTCACTTCCAGGTACAATCTTTGAAAAACTTGTCTATGACATTGGCCTTTGGAGATTCAGAGATATCAATTGATGTTGTGAAGAGGGGGAGTCGATACATGCTGTACTCTTTTTCCCTTATCTAGGTTTTGTCCCACTGGGTTTTCCTAGAAAGGTTTTTAATGAGGCAGCACTGGACAGTGTATCAATGAATGATGTACTCTTTTCTTTGACTAGGTTTTTATCCCACTGGGTTTTTTCTAGTTAAAGTTTTTAACGAGGCACATTCATAATGAACATCCAAGGGGGAGTGTTATGAATATTGATTATGTGGATGTCCATTAACCCTCATCTAAGCTAATTTACTCTCCCAGTCAGCTACGCATATAAGATTAGATGTCACTATTCATCAATGATTAATGTACTATTCATCACTGTAGCATTTTACTGTATAGGTACTGTTCATACGCGTTTTACTGTAGCAGCACTGTAGCATACGCGGTTTACTGTAGCACTGTAGCAGTACTGTTCATACGCGTATTTCACTATTCATACGCGTTTTTTGCCTATAAATAGGAGCCTTGGGCTGAGAATTTTGTACACACAACTGAATGAGAATTTCCCTCTGATTTCTCTCTTCTTAATCTCTTATTCTCTCTGATTATCCATATTTTTATAACATATTATTTTTATTGCTAGCAGCCACATAATATGGAGGCTACTATTATTAAGCAGAAACTAGATAGAGATAACCACTACGTGACACGAAAATTATTATTTAACAAATATTAATATTATTTTTTGTCCAAACCGTATAATCAAATTTTGATTTTGATTCATGTAATTTTAGATAGTTGATTTTAATTCTTATAATTTCATAAGGATTTGATCTGAGTTTATATGTAACGACCAAAATAAAAAATCGTTAAAAGTTTATGGATCAATTGTTAAATTCAAACTAAATTTATATAAAATTATAGTGACTAAAACTAACAATTTCATCAAAATATTTTAAAATTATAGTGACTAAATTTATATGTAACGTAATTTGTAGTATTTAAATTTTTAAAATATTTTTTCAGTTGTACCCAATGTGTTAGTAGACTGATTGCAATTTTACTCTTAAAATATTTTAAAGTAATTTTTGAAGATGAAAAAATAAATTATTGGTAAAATTGCAATCAGTCTGCTAACATACTGGGTATAATTGAAAAATATTTTAAATAATTAAAAATACTAAAAGTTATTTTAGGATACTGCATACTACTTAAAAAATATTTTAAGATACTAAATACGTCTAAAAAAAATATTTTAAAATACTAGATACTATTTTTTTAGATAAAAAATAAAAAAATTTACCCCATTTTCTCCTTACTATACCAAAACGGTGTACTTTAGAAAAAAGGACATGCAGCGAACGTCCTTTACAAAGGAGGCTAGCCATTTCCTTATATGAGGCTAGAGAATATGAATCTACCTGGAGGGTATTGTCTTTTTATAAATATTTCAAATTATTTTGCTTCTCAAACGCCCCCAATATATTGTCCTCTACCTTCTATTTATTAATTTTTTTTTTGTGACAACTCATATTCCCAATATACGCTCCACAGAAGGCTCAAATTTCACCGTTCAACTATGGAAACCATTATTGGTCCAAACAAGAAACTACGGACAGCATTCTAATTAAACATAATCGAATTCTATGCAACTATGATATATTAATGTTGTTCCATCGTAATAACCTTTGGACTTTACTTGTTATACAAAGCCTAAAGTCACATGACACCTTATCTTGTATTTCCTATTTGTAGGAGTGTTTGGCTCGAAGAGGATGGAAGGAGAGTTTAGAGAGTTATCTTATCTCATTTGGCTGGTAAGGGAAAGATGTGAGGGATTTTTAACGATTTCTTAGTTTGTTTGGTTTAATATAATAACATTTTTATTTTACACACACACATATATATATATATATATATTGTTTTAAATTCATTAGATAGTAATATATTTTTTAATTATAATAGTATTTTTTATTTATAACAACATATTCCCATTCTAAATTAATTTCATAATAATATGTTTTCAATATAAAAATATTTTTTTAAATTTAAAAAATATAAAATATTTCAATATAATAGTATTTTTATTTAAAATTGTATTATCATATTTTATTATTATACTATATGTTTATATATGAAAATTTATTTTTTATTTTAAATAAACTTTACAATAATATTTTTTTATTTATAAAAGTAAAATATTTTAAAATTTTATTTGATAATAATATTTTTTTAATGATAAAAGTATATTTTTATTCAAATTAAATTAATAATAATATTTTTAATTAATAGTAATATTTTTTATTTAAATTAGTATTAGCATGTGTTATAATTAGAATAATTTTTTATTGATAAATATATACTTTTTATATTAAAATATTTTTTAAATATATTTTTAATTATAGTAATTTTTGTATAATAATATATTTTTATTTTATAATAAAATACTCTAATAATAATACTAATTTTATTTGCTGTAATATTTTTATCATGTGTATTATTAGAATATCACATGATTTATAAGGGTAATATGATCCAAAATTCTAGCTCTCCTCTAAAACTCTCAATTTGGAAGGAAGCCAAAATAGGGGTGTTAGATGGGAGAAGATGGAAACTTTGGGGTCCCCTTCCTCTAAAATTTTAAACCAAACGAGAGGACGAGCTCATTTTTTCTCCCATTCCATCCCTTTTCCTCCAATCAAATACGCCCTTAGAGCATTTTTTTTTAAAAAATTCATTTATCGTCATACGTTGAGCATAATTATCATGCCCTTATGAAAAATATCAAAACCCATGGGAGCTCCACTCCAAGCCCCGGCCCACAAGTCTCACATAGTCAGATATAACAATTATAGGTCCAAAATCCATAACATAATAATTTAGAAGCTACAATAATGCATTTCCATAAAAACCTTAGTCCTCAAGCAGTCTACTACCAAAATCCACATAAATGACTTCTCAGAGTTCAACACAAATCATGAATCAAAATGCAAATCCTAACTGCAACAATAAATAGAATCAAACAAGTACATTACAACTACTAATAGCTACAGCATCAGGCCTCAGGTGCCTTCCCAGTCATGTCGCCCCTCGATCTCTCACCTAAAAACTGAGAAGTAATGGGATGAGACTACTGTCTCAGTAATATAGTCACTGCCCTCCTTAACTACTGGCACCACCAATGGGGTGTCAGGTGGGACAAATATACATACATGTTAAATAGATATAATAAGCAAGATGTTAAGCCAACATAATAAGTAAGAGTATAATAGTATTGATTCATATGTCTCTAACAAATTCCTATTTTAATTATATTTTTATACTTTAATTGGGGTTTTTGTCAAAATAATTTAACTTGAAATGCCTTCTTTTTGCTTAACTGAGATTAAGAGTAAATATATTAAATTAGGATTAAAAAGGGCCAAATTGTCAAAATAATTGAAATACTCTTAATTATTGATTTTTTTGAGAATATTTGATGTTGGTTTAATTGTTTTTAATTGTAGGTGGTTGAAAAATCGAATTTAAACTTAAAATGTTAGATTGGGGTCAAATTTCATAAATGATAGTTTAGTTCCCCAAATTTCAGAAAATCTAGTTTGATCCACTAGCAAAATTCTATGTTAAGTAGCTGAAACTTAGGTTTGATGGGGGTGAGCAGTAGAGAGATGCGGAGAAAAAGATGACAAAACAGAAAAACATGGAAGGAGAAGGAGGGCGGTGATCTAGGAATCCATCATCACCATATACCATTAGCCCACCATCATCGTGATTGCTCCACCATCGTCATCCTACCATCATCCTTCTTTATCATCGGTGAGCTTTCACCATTCTAGATTCAAAGACAGAGCTGGGGGCAACAATTTGGATTTTTATTTCATTATCATCATTACTTCATCATAGTCGCCACCTAATCACCATCATCACCGTTACTCTTCTTCACCTCCATCTTCATCACCTCTCCACCATTATCTCACCTCCATTGTCACCTTTCTATTATTCCAGAATGTAGAAATAGAGTCACTGCCAACTTCAATTTTTCTAGTTGTAGCTCCTTTATTTTCAACAACTTCAAAGCCATGGATCATTTGCTTATGGTTATTCTTATAAGTGGCTAATTCTCCATATCCCTTGTAGCAAGAGGCAATGGCATAAACTTGGAGTTTCAATAGGGGAGTTTTAGTTCTTTCAATTCTCTATTTCTTCATTGTAATTGTGATTCTTATGTCTTAGGATGGATTTTATGATGTTGTACTGATTTATTTTGATGTATTTGGAGATTGGACGTGGCTTGAACCTTTATTAGACACTTGATATTGTGTTTAATTAGCTTAATTATCATTTTTTTTGTGTTGATTAGTTATTGAATTGATGATTTTGTGAATATTTTATGCTAATTTCAAGGTAGCTTGATTAGTGGATCAATGATGTCTTGTATTTGCATTGGTTAATTGTATATGAATTTATTAATTGTATGTAGCATTAGATTTTAGCATCATTAATCTTGATTTTTCATATGGGTGGCCATTGTTAAATTAAGATTAATGAAAAAATCAAGTAGTAATGTGAGGTAGCTCGGTTATTAGATTAAAAGCTAAATATAATTTTTAAACTTATTTAATTGCTAGAGTGCTTAATCAACCTAATTTAGAAAGATTAATATGTAAGGTGGCTTGGTATAAATCAATCTAAGTTAGGCCTAGTCTAAGGGGTGACCTTTAGAATTATTTTTGAACTAATATGATTAAATGTCCCATAATTATTTTAAGTAAGGATTGCTTGCGTCATTACTATGAGGGATTGCTCATTTCATTGTTGAACTCTTTACTTATCTTATTTCACCAATTTCCATTCCATTCCACGTTTATTCTAAAAATCCAAAAATATTTGTTTTTAAAGCATTTTGGTTTAATTGCAATCTAGTTGTTACATAAAAAAGCTCAAAAATCCTTTGTAACTTGCTTTATGTTAATCTTTACAATTAGTTTCTAGGTAATTAATAAAAGGATTTTTGAGAGACGATCCGAGATTACATCATATATTGTAATCCTTGATTAAATTTTGAAGAGGTTGCCAAAGCAAGAAGCACACGCCTCCTTCAGTCTCATAGAACATTTATTCATAACACAATATATCGTATCACAAAATGTCATAATATAATGATAACTCTTTATCTTTCATTAACCCCTAACCATCTTTATATCCTCCTTATTTCCTCTCACTGAACTCATGGGCTAAGTATATTCCATGTTATTGGTTACTCTCACGAACTCTCTATAAGTGTGATGTTAACCAGCCAAAGTACTATAGAACACAGAAGGGATCATGTGTTCTTCCAGTAGGGTTACTGCTCTCGATAATATTGCTCAGGCCCTAGGAATACTACCCAGAAGCTCGTGGAGTGTTGTATCAGGGAATACTGTCTTGTAAAATAGAAGGCAACTAGTGGTGCATAATAATCAAATTAAGGGCTTGCCAAGTGGTATTTAGTTTTTATAAATCACAATCCAATCACTAGGTATGCTTTCATCAATGCATGTCCTAGGTATACTTTCATCACAATATATCAAAAGATCACAAGCTTGCATATTAAATATTTATGAATAAATCATACAATAGTATCATGGTCATCATAACATAGAAATCACTTTTTGACCTTAGTGGGCCATTCGCCTCGACGATTGTGTCCTTCGCCAAGTCGAGCTTACATCAAAGTTGCTTCGACAAGAGTACTATTTGTCGAAATAAGTCATGGGTCGCAACCATATGAAATTCAGCTCATTTCACACATGTAGGCCTATGATTATCTCTAATCATCACACATATCAATCTATGCAATCTTAGGGTTCATACAAAGGTCCCATAAGGCAATTTTAGTCTTAAAATTGTAGGGTTCATAATTGTTCTACACAATCAAGGCTTGTGGAGTTTTCAGAAAAAAAAAACCCATGAGCAGAATTGATAAATAAGATAGATAAGATCATATTACATGGTATTCACTAAGTTGCAACTAAAAAAAATCCTTATTACAAAGTTCAACCTCGACTACAAAGTAACGAGAAATTTAATTCAAACAAAATTATTTAGTAACACTATATGTTCATAATTTCTTCTCCATTTAGTTGCTCAGAATTCTCTATTAGCAGGAAACATTATATGAGAAATATATTAGACTTCAGAATTAGGATCATCGGAGTGTTAGAATAGCCATATCTAACATTTCTATGATCTCAATTTGAGATTCTAATCTTTAAAACCCCATTTTCTAGAAAAGTCCATAATTTACAACATAGTTCCTATTTTTTGAATAGCAGATTCAGCATGTGATAAATTACTCTTACCCGTGATAAATTACTCTTACCTGAGCTATCTAATAGTCAATCCCACTATTGAAATTTTTGAAAGGAATGTCTTGAAACTTCTCACAAAATTCCATGATGATCTAAAGGTAGACGAAGTTGAAAACTTTAGATATGATTAGTTTTGATGATGTCAAATATACATGGCAAATATTAAGAGAGAGAAAAGTTTGCATAATATACTTATCTCTTCTATTAACTAAATACTATATTTAATGTTCCATATCTTGTAGATTAGTCAAGCAAATAAAGAAAGAGATTGAAGAATGAAGAACTTGCAAGAATTAATGAAAAATATCAAGATTTAAGTTCTACGGTTACTGCAGCAGGGATATTGTAGCATACTGTTACTGTAGTGTACCGGGGGGTAGTGTAGCATACGGGTACTGTAGCAACTACACTGTAGCACCGAGTGATTTCTTAGAATCACTCGAGTGATTCTGAGAAAAGGGAAAATCACTTGGAGTGATGTACGTTTCACTTGAGTGATATTTGCATTTTTAGTCCTTGTTTCAGTCCATCTTGAGCGAGCTTCAGTAATTTGACCATGTCTCCCAAACCATAACTTCGATTAAGGTGAAACCGATAACATATGAAAATAGACTCCTAATGCGTCATTTTGACACCAGAACCAATATCAAAGGAGCTCAGATGAAGAATATATGAGTGTTGGAAGTTGAAACTCAAATCAACGTCACTTTCCAAAATAGGTTCGGTATTTTGGCCGTAACTCTCAAATTACAAATCCAATTGAGATGAAATTGGTGACACATGAAATTATACTTAAAGAGCTTTCCATTGATATATAATATTCTAAATTTGTAGCTATATTCAAGGAGCTACACCATCTGGAAGTTGACCTCTGTTTGCTGAAGAATTGGAAATGCAACTACCAGTTAAAGTGATCTGAATAGAGATCACCTAAGTGATTTATATAATCACTCAAGTGATTAGGCCAATCACTTGAGTGATTATTAATAATCCCTCAAGTGAAATGCCTCAGATGGCAGATCATTTGAGTGACATCAGAAATCACTTCCAGTGAATTTCACTGTGCACAAAATCACTCCCAGTGATATGAAATTCACTCGAGTGATTATGTTGATTTCGCATATCACTTCCAGTGCAATCTAAATTACTTTTGGTGAATTTCACTATGCTCAAAATCACTTCCAGTGATTTAAAATTCACTCGAGTGATATGATAAATTTTGACAGAAGAAGCCTAAACACACTACCAGTAAATTCCAACTAGATCAGAATTGCTTCCAGTGAATCAAAACCACATCTAGTGAAACCAAGATCACTCCTAGTATATATCAGATACCTCAGATCACTTCCTATTAAATAAATATCCAATCAAGTGATATGTTTATTTTGGTAAATCACTTCCAGTGCTAATAGCTCAGTGCACCTCCAGCGAAAGCCGTCTCAGAATCACATCTGGTGAAACCAAGATCACACTGCCAATGAACCAATATTTACTCGAGTGATTTCCTAATTTCTTGAAATCACTTCCAGTGAAATTGTAATTCACTTGAGTGAAATATTGTTTTGTGAAAATCACTCCCAGTGAAATGCTTCTGCACTCGAGTGAAATGTTACTTTGAGAAAATCACTTCCAGTGGATTGTATAGTCACTCAAGTGATATTTAAAAGATTCTCTAACGGCTATTTTCCTAAGCTCATTACAGTGAGTGTATTACAAGTGTTAAGCACTATCAATCACATGACAAACATCGGACCAATATTCAATGACAACAAATCATAGGGCAACAAGAATATTTAACAAACGGTTCAACGAACATGCAAACAAAAAGTAACGCTGAAGCACTTGTTAAAGCACGATCAACAGGAAAATGCTAAAGTATCTATCAGAGCACACGATAGGCTTACAACGGGAGAATATTTGAATGCTCCAATAGTTCTCAACACATCTTCTATATAAACTGAAGCATTCAACAAGAAGGCTAAGACATACAAGTGAACAGAGACATGAGAACACTATCACTCAAATATGCTGATATCATAAGTTATTCTCAATTCAGACACTCTCTGTTCTCATCTATTTTATGTATCATATATCTTTGAGAGTGAGATTATTTGTATTGTACTTCAGTGATCATACCCACTCTGTGAGAGAGTCTGTAACTCTTTACAAACATATTTCTGAGTTGATATCAAGGTAGAGGGACCTTGAGAGGGTTGATTAACTTACGGGGAAGCTGTAAAGAGAATTACTAGTAAGACTTTTTGCTCGTAAGATTTACAAGGTGCAAATAGTAGAGAGCGTTGCTGCTCGTAAGACTTGCACAAGTAAGCAGAAGAGAAAGGTCTTCCAGATTGCTCTGCTCATAAGACTTGTCGTAAGGGAGAGTGAACCTTACAGTGTGTAAGGGGGAGTAACTCTTATGAGTTTGTAAAGGCTTTTTTGTGCCCGATTAAATAAGAAGACAATGGATTAAAAATCTCAGGAGGAGCCTGGAGACTGGAAGTAGATCATCGTTGATTGGACCGAATCAGGATAAATAACAGTTTGCATCTTCTCTTCCATAAGCTTTTACATTTATAGCATATATGATCTGTATAACTGCTTATGATTTTATACTTCAATACATATTGATTTGATAAGCTGCGAAAAGATTTTAAAAGATCAGACTTTCTCATCATACACACAATTCAACCCCCCTCTTAGGTGTCAGCCAATTATAACAAAAACGTCTATTCTTTCTTCTAGGGTTTGTTGAATATGAGAGAAATATTTTATTGAGGCTACTTTTGGAATATGCAAAAATAAAATATTTGGGACTTTCTATTCTCTTTATTTAGTTGATGTGAGACTTTCTATTTCCTTTTTATTTTATTATTATTTATTTATTATTTACCAGTAAATATTTCTTTCATAATATTACTTAAATCTTATGAATAAAAATTTAACATATTGACATCCAAATATAGCGATTGGAAGCTTCATAAGTGCTTTTCAATCGTGATTCACAAAATACGAGATAACTTTTACGGTCTATGAAGTAAATATGTGAAGAAGTTTTATTTCGATTTACGTAAATCGGACTTATACAATTCATAAGTCACTCCAAACAGCCTATAATATTGTTCCATGGTAATACTTTTGGACTTTACTTGCTGCAAAGCCAAAAGCCATGTGACTGATCAACACCCGCCTAGATTAATTAGTAGTACTCTATTAGACAGGATTCTCTAATTAACGTGACCGATTTTATTATATTCATGCTTCAAACAAAAGAAAACAACACACAAACTTCAATTCATTGATAAACATAATAACATGCATTACTAATCGGTAGCCTAGGAAGTAGCTAGGAATACATACATACATATATATCACCATCAAACTTAAATTAAAATAACAAGTCTCATTATAGTACTCCCTCCTTCCATATGTATAAGAGCATTTTTTTAATGGGTTTGTCCCTAAATGCAAGATCTCTTTTAAGTTTGTCCCACTAATAAATGCATTTTTTTTTTCCTATTTTGTCTTTAGTTAATTATTATACTATATACATTATCTTTCATCATTTTCTCACTATTATTTTCTCTTTCTCTCATCTGTTCATAAATAAGGGCATTTTTTTAAAAAAAATTAAATTTCCCACATAATTATATATTTAACTAATTTTAACTATTATTTAGAATTTCATAATTTCGTTAGAAGCCTCTTATATATATAGACAGAGGAAGTATAAAATGTATAAAGCTACGACGTCAGGGCTCGATGGTTATAGGATCCAGGAGGAGTTGGATGACGTAATGTTTAAGGGAGTCGTCATTGGTGAATCTGTCTTGCAGGTTTTCATAGACAACCTCAGACACCCGAGCCATATTGACGACACACTCAAGCACAGATTTTGGGACATTATGTGGATTGTTTAGACACTCTTCATTAATGTCCTTCCAGCAAGTTTTGATGTCGTCGATGATTATTTGATAGGCTTCTTCAACTGAAACTCCATACTGCTTCATGCAACATTCCACTCCTGAAGCAACATGCTCTCTCTCCTGCTCAAACTATGTACATGTTCAACCAAAAACCCATCAAACTTCTTTCATTGTTTCTTCCCATTAATAATATACTCATCTGGTCAAAGTAAGACCTACATCATAATGCAATTTCAACTACAAACTAGGTTTTATATTTAAGATAAAAGGTTGTATAATATGTATGTGTGTGTGCGCCTTATATTGCCAGAGTGATACCTTATGAGTGGCCATGTCATCCATGAGTCTGCCAATAAGTGAGGACGCTTTGACTATTTTTGGACGTGTAGAAATCCAATCAAACACCTCTTTGCTCACATGGTTTCCAAGGCCCAAAAATGAAATTATCTGAAGTGGGAGTGTGGAAGATACAGCTCCATTATCCTTGTACTCCTCATTGCTTGGAACGTAATTTTCGTTGCACCATTTTGCTTCCATCAAGTATGCCTCACCCAAGTTAGTAAACTACAACGACAACATGTAATTAACCAATTAAATAAGTGAAAATCGAATAAAACAACATCGTATGTGTTCAAATTAAGTTATAAAGTAATCAACTATGTACAGCTTGTTTAATATGCGGAATCACAAAATTTGACGTCCCTTCCTTTGTAGTCACAATCTCCATTTAGCGGCACACTTGTACGACTGCTTCAAATACTGCTTTCATGCACTCTGGCAGTGTTTTAATGGGACTTATATTCCATCTGATAATGATAAAAATAATCAAAATGAATAATAATTAAGTGCATATATAAAATTATTATTATTTTTCGGTGACAGGATATTGGTAAATAAAATATAACCTGTGGATAGCCTCCGTGAAGAGTTCAAGTTTTTCAAGTGTGCCATAGACGTCATAGGTGTCATCAAGAAGACAGATAATTGAAACCAATTTGCCAACTAACATTCTTGCAGTGCTGAATTGTGGCTCATAAGATAGAGCTAAAGGCCAAAAGTAGGCCTCCACTAACCTATCTCTGGCATAAGGGACCTTTCTTGTCAAATCTAATTCTTTCCACCACCTGCACATAATCCGAATAAAGACCCTACACGTTTTGGCTTTTAGTGATATTTATTAAGACCCTCAATCTACTTACTTGGTGATATTTCCAAGTTCTTTCCGATGCAGATGCTGCAGCATGTTGAAATCCAATTTTACAAAGTTGAGCACTATTTTGTAATGTTCAGAAGGATCTTTCTACCGCTGGTAGAAAGACATGTAATGCCTTACTTCTATCCTATCTAACCTCTTATGCAGAGGCCGACTTAAGCAGTGACTGGCACGTCCAGGGCTCAATTGATTGTTATCAATTGAGGATTTTAGGTGAGTGTAAATGAAATGAAGAGCTTCTTCTAAAATGTTCTCTCCGTGAGCCTCTAATTGTGCAGCTTCATACAAGGCTAACATTCCCTCCACATCATCGTGGTTAATATTTTCATTATCAAATTTTCCGTTGACGTCTTTGAATCTCTCAAATATATCTGCTTCATATATATACATACATACCAACTAGTGAAAGTGCTTTAAAAGAGAAAAGTTTTTCTTATTAGACAATCATTAAAACAAAAACAAGTGTATGATTTATACAATGGGACAGATTGGAATTTAGAAAAGGTTAAAATTAAGCAAAACTGGAAAAAAAATCATCTTTGTTTTTTACAAAGTTATCACTTTCTACACCGGTTATCATCGTAACTAATATAAAAAATGAGTTATTATCACAATCGAGGTAGAATGGGATAACTTTTTAAACTATTTAAATAACTATCTACACCAATTATTGTTTTAGAAACGGAGGAAGAAGACAATCTCATATATTAGTTACGAAAATATCCTTAGTCACACTTTGTACATTGTGGTTGTACTGTAACAACTAATGAAAATCTAGAAATACTTTTTTATGCTTGTGAATCCAAATATAATAGTGACGAAGTTTGAACATACCAGATGAAACGTGATATCCATGTTGCCTCAGCAATCGAAAGAGTAAGGCAAGAGAGTGAAGATTATTATCATCTTCATCTTGCATAATAAGGTTGTTGTTGCTGATATCGATGCTGTGAAACTTAGCCAAAGCTCCTTCAATTTCATGTTCGAAGTGGTAGGAAACTCCCAAACGTTGGACCCAATCAATGAAGTTTAGCTTTTGTGAACAATTCAAATCATTGGAAGAAATAACCATCTTTAGTTTCTTTTTGAGTACCTTATGTTCCATGTTTTCATCAACTTCCTGAAACATCACAGACATAACATGTAATTTTCATATGCCATCCACAACTAGATTTAACAAAACACTGAACAGATAGATAATGTCAACACATGTTTAAGGTTGCACATAATGGGGCGGGTGTGTGTGGGCGCGCGCGCGTAGAATACCATATTAGATTCTGAAGCATATGGAAGAAACATATGGCCCCAAATGCTAGGAGTGTAATTGACACATTTTCTTGAGTCTTCAGGAAGAGATGTTGCAGCAGACATGGCTTCCAATTTTGTTTGGACTGAAAAATGCCTTTTATAGAGGATTTCTTCCGTTAAATCTACTTTTCTTTGTGGCTAGGTAAGGCTTGAGTATTAATAGCACATGAAGTTGCGTGATATTTACAATTTCACCCATCCTCACTAAGTATTTGGATATCAAAACGAAAATGAGGTAAAGTTGAGAATAAGAGATTATATTAATCCTATGAATTAGGACTTAAAGAGTAGTGAGTAGGAGAGGAGGGAATTGGCTAATCTTAATACAGAAAAATTCCATACTTTATTGTTCTAAGTACAATGATGACCTGAGATAAGAAAATATTAGTGAAATACAGTTCACGCCATGATGGAGGGGGCATATGTTCCTTTCCTATGCATCACAAATCTACCAAATTAAATTTCAATCATTCTGTAGCAAAAAAAAAAAGCAATTTTATTCTTTTTTCAGTCCTTTTCATATTCATTTGTTTTTTTAAGAAAAAATTCTCAAAGAAACAAAGTACCTTACGAAGATTATTACTTTTCCATTTCCACCACACGTTCTCTATCTCTTCAAAATTAACATGAATGGTATTAGATGAGAGGATAATAATGCAAAAAGTGGATAGTGATGACTGTATGAATTTTGTAGCTTTTGAGGGCAGAAACTTTGTGGGGTTTATAAGTACAATGATCACTTGAGATAAAAAAAAAAATTAGTGAAATATAGCTCGCATCATGTTGGAGGGAGCCTGTTTCCCTTTCCTCTGCATCACAAATCTACCAAATTAAATTTCAATCATTCTGTACCAAAAAAAAAAATCAGCCATTTTATTTCTTTTTCATATTCTTTTTTTTTTAAATTTCTCAAAGAAACAAAGTACATTATGAAGGTTATTATTTTTCGACCACACGTTCTCTATCTCTTCAAAATTAAAATGAATAGTGTTTATTAGATGAGAGGATAATAATGAAAAAAGTTGATAGTGATGATTGAATGAATTTTGTTGCTTTTGAGGGCAGAAACTTTGTGGGGTTTATAAGTACAATGATCACTGGAGATAAAATAAATATTAGTGAAATATAGCTCACATCATGTTGGAGGGAGCCTGTTTCCCTTTCCTCTACATCACAAATCAACCAAATTAAATTCTTTAAAAAAATCATATTTTGATTAAAATTTTACATTTTAATTCCTATAGGTACCTTATAATATAGATATTTTTACCATAAATTTGATAAATTTGATAGTTAAAAAAATGAAAAGTTTGAAGCCAGAAATACATGTCCCAGACTCCGATAGCCCACTAATTACCCAACAACTCCAAACGGAGGCCCAACTGATATTGCAAATTGATTTGGAAGATTGAAAACCAAATAAATAATGGCACTATTTGTTCTGAATAATAATGGTACTATTTTAGTTAGTCCAAAAAATGGTATTATTTTAATTGCTAGCAACCACATAATATGGAGGCTACTATTATTAAGGAGAAACTAGATTGAGATAACCACTACTTGTCATGGAAATTATTATTTAACAGATATTAATATTATTGTGTGTCCTTACCGTATAGATCAAATTTTTGTTTTGATTTATTTAGTTGTAGATAGTTGATTTTGATTCTTATAATTTCATAAGAATTTGATCTTGAGTTTATATATAATATATAAGGACCAAAATAAAAACTCATTTATGAAATTATAGAGACCACTACTGACAATTTGAAACTAGAAAGATTAAAATCAAAATTCGATTAAACTATAAGAACTAATAATAATATTAATCCTTCTAAAAAAGTATATGAAGAGAGATTTTGGCCAAATATACAGTTAAGGACTTCTAATTCCAATCTGTTGGCTAATAATGCTGATAGCATATCGCACATAATTCATCTTTGTTGGCCCTATATCTCCTCCATTATATAAGGCCAGAGAATATGATGAATCTGTTATGGATATTAATTATGTGAATGTCCATTAGTTCATATCCAGAATAATTTACTCTCCCAATCAGCATGATCTATAAGATGAAAAATATTGTGGTAGTACTGTTCATCACTGTAGCAAAATACTGTGCGGACTTTGTACATTATTGTAGCTTCACGGGATTCACTGTGGCACACGAGGGGCAGTTACTGTAGCAGCACGGATTTTACTGTAGCAGGGTACTGTAGCGTCGGAATTTTTCTATAAATAGGGGCCCTGGGTGCTGTATTCAAGTTACAAGTGAATGAGAATCTCTCTCTAATTTATCTTTCTAGAATTTCTCTCTTCCACTCTCTTATTATCTACATTTTTATAACATGTTATCAGCACGAAGCTCTGCCGAAGGTATGAACTTCTCATTGTTTATTTGACAATCTCATATACCTTGTTTTACAGTATCTTTATTTTATAGATATGAGATAATCTGAGCCACTATATGGAATTAAGGAATATATCTTTACTGATTGTTATAAACATCGGGTTTCATGGCTAAGATTGGAGATCACTATTGTTCTTATATCTTATATATATATCTTTTTACAAGTTCATTTATATAATTATTATTATGGCCAGAAGCCATAGACATATGATTCCTAAAATTATATGACCAGAAGTCGTATTGTTTTAATTTCTTATGTTGATATGATATGGCCAAAAGCCATTTCCATATGACTCCCTATTATATGACCAGAAGCTATATCCTTTTTCATCTTCTTGTATGGCTGGAAGTCATATTTCTTTGATTCCTATTTTGAGATTATGTGATTAGAAGTCATGTAACTTTCATCTTCTATGTTGTTGTATGGCCATAAGCCATATTCAATTTTTATTTATCCTAAAGATAAATGGCCAGATGCCATATAAATTTAATTTCTCATCATGAGATTAATTGGCCTGAAGCCATGAGAACTAAATGGCCTAAAGCCATAAATTTTTAATTTTTGATGCAACATTTTACTTTATGAATTATTTATTGCCTTTATGAATTTTCTATTATTATATTGTGAATGCCCTTTTTATTACATTAGTCTGAACTAAGTTAAATTTTATGATATATAAATTTTGTGACTCTTGTTATTACCAAAAAGAACTATTTATCTTGAATGACTGATCCATAATTTTTCTACACCACCATTTGTATAAAGGCCTCAAAATTGAATATTTGGTCGTGAAAGGCCCACTTGTTCTTTGAAATAATTTGAAAGAAATGTATGATCACCAGAAGATGGTCATCTTTTCAAAAGTTTGTTATAAATGGATACATCCAATTTGCTCCTGCAATAGCAATATTAAAAAAAGGTTTAAGAAATATGTTAAATTAATTTCTTGCTTCCTCGTGGTTGAACAAAATAATGAGCTTTTATTGAAAAACCATGAATCCTCCCAATAGGCTCAACTCCATTCCCAGAAGGGAATGTAGTGACTAATGAATCTGTTTGTGGCCATAGACGTGGACGTGACTACAGCCATGGGCGTGGTCAAAATTATGGTGGTTCAAATTCCTACCAGAAGTAGGGAAAGTTTGATAAGAACCATAAAAGGAAATAGTGGGCAAAATAAAAATGTTGAAAATCCATGTTATTGTTGTGGTGGTAAGGGTCATTGGTCTCATACCTGTCATACACCAAGATACCTAGTTGAACTTTACCAAGAATCAATAAAAAATAATGGTAAATGATCAACAACTGAAGTAAATCATGTGGATCAAGCTGAGAATTCTGAGCATGGAGACATAGATTTTACCTATTTGGATGTTGATGATTTCTTAGCATAATTATTTATCTATTTGAACTTTTATGTTACTTTTATTGAATGTACTTATTTTAATTATGTTTTTATGTTTTATTTAATGAAGAATGGATCCTATTGACATCAATCTTGAAGATTTATGTCTTATTGATTCCACAACAACCAATACTATATTCAGAAATGATAAATATTTTCCTTACTTGGTAATGCAAAAAGTCAATGTTCAGACTATATCTGGTAGTATAAATTTGATTGAAGGCTCCAGAAGAGCTAATATTTTGTTACCTGAAGGAACAAAATTATGTATTGATAATGCAATTTATTCTACCAAGTCTGGAAGAAACCTGTTGAGTTTCAAAGATATACGCAGAAATGGATATCATGTAGAAACAATAACTAAAAATAATCAGGAATATCTTATTATGAAAAAAATTGTTGATGGTAGAAAATGCATATTAGAAAATTTTCCTACCTTTTCTTCTGGTTTGTATTATACATTTATAAATACAATTGAAACATATGTTATTGAGAACTAGAAGTTCACTAATACAGACCAGAAGTCTGCCAATGTAAACCAGAAGTTTACAAATGAATTTAATGTTTAGCATGATTGGTTAGGCATCCTGGTTCAATTATGATGCGACAAATAATTGAGAATTCATGTGGACATACCCTGAAGTGTAAACAAATACCACAATCTCATGATTTCTCATGTACTGCATGTTCTAAGGGAAAATTAATTATTCGCCCCTCACCAAGCAAAGTAGAAAGTGAGTCTCTCACATTTCTAGAACGGATACAGGGAGATATTTGTGGGCCAATACACCCATCATGTGGACCATTTAGATATTATATGGTTTTAATTGATGCATCAACTAAATGGTCACATGTGTGTTTATTATCTTCTCGCAACCTGGCGTTTGCGAGATTACTTGCTCAATTGATTAGATTAAGAGCACATTACCCTGATTATCCTATCAAGAAAATACGTATTGATAATGCTGGTGAATTTACTTCAAAAGCTTTTAATGAATATTGTATGTCCCTTGGAATTGATATTGAACATCCTGTAGCTTATGTTCATACACAGAATGGACTTGCAGAATCATTGATTAAAAGGTTGCAACTAATTGCAAGACCTTTACTTATGAAATCTAATCTCCCAATTTCTGCTTGGGGCTATGCCATTTTGCATGCATCAATGTTAATTCGCATCAGACCAACAAGTTACTTAAAGATTTCCCCCTTACAAATGGTTTTTGGTCAGGAACCTAATATTTCCCATATAAGAACTTTTGGGTGTGCGGTATATGTGCCAGTAGCACCACCACAACGCACTAAAATGGGTCCTCAAAGAATGATAAGAATATATGTTGGGTATGAATCTCCTTCAATCATAAAATATTTAGAACCATCTACGGGAGACTTATTTACTGCATGATTTGCCGATTGTCATTTTGATGAATCACTTTTCCCAACATTAGGGGGAGAAAACAAGCAGTTGGATAAAGAAATTAACTGGAGTGAATTATCATTGACTCATTTTGATCCTCGTACAAATCAGTGTGAACTGGAAGTTCAGAAGATAATTTATTTACAAAATTTAGCTAATCAAATGCCAGAAGTATTTACTGACCTAAAGAAAGTGACAAAGTCACATGTACCAGCTGCTAATGCTCCTGTTAAAATTGATGTCCCTGAAGGACAATCTACTATGGATAAATCTAAAGCACGCCTGAAGCATGACAGACCCATCGGTTCTAAAGACAGAAATCTTCGAAAAAGAAAAGGAGCAAAAAATATAGATGGTCAAATTGAGGATAATCAAGAAAAGTTAATAGCTCCAGAAGAGTCATCTCCTGAAGAGTTATTATCTCCAGTAGAGATATCTCTAGAAGAGAATGTTGTAGTCTCAGAAGAGACCCAGGTACCTGATATATGTGAAAATAATGAGATCTCAATAAATTATGTTGTGAATGGAATCTGATGGGATCGAAATGATATCAATGTTGACGACACATTTGCTTATCATGTAGCAAATGATGTAATGAATAATAATGAGGATCATGAGCCAAAATCCATTAGCGAGTGCCAACAAAGAAAAGATTGGCTCCTATGGAAAGATGCCATTAATGCAAAATTAAAATCATTGGAAAAATGAAAAGTATTAGGACTTGTAGTCCTTACACCTGAAGATGTAAAACCAGTTGGATGCAAATGGGTCTTTACACGAAAAAGAAATGAAAAGGGAGAAATAACAAGATATAAAGCACGTCTTGTAGCCCAAGGTTTTACACAAAGACCTGTCATTAATTTTAAAGAAACGTATTCACTTGTAGTAGATGTGACTAATTTTTGTTATTTAATTAGCCTATTAGTAAGAGAAGGGCTTGATCTGCATTTAATGGATGTCGTGACTGCCTATTTATATGGGTCACTTGACAATGATATTTGTATGAAAGTCCTTGAAGGACTTAAGGTAAATAAGTCCATGTATAGCCTGAAGCAATCAGGGTGCATGTGGTATAATCGTCTTAATGAATATCTATTGAAAGAAGAATTCAAAAATAATCTAATATGCCCATGCATTTTTATAAAAAGATCTAATAATGAATTTGCTATAATTACTGTTTATGTTGATGATATCAACATTATTGGAACTCCTGAAGAGTTCCAAAAGGCAATTCATTGTTTGAAGAAAGAATTTGAGATGAAGGATTTGGGAAGAACAAAATTATGTCTTGGATTACAGATTGAGTATCTTAAAAGTGAGATCTTTGTATATCAAGAAACTTATACAAGAAAGGTCCTAAAGAGATTTTATATGGATAAATCTCACCCATTATGTACCCCAATGATTGTAAGGTCTTTGGAGCAGGATAAAGATCCATTCAGACCTCGGGTAATGAGTGAAGAAGGTGATGAATAACTAATTTGTCCAGAAGTACCATACCTTAGTGCCATTGGAGCACTAATGTATCTTGATAATCATACACGTCCTGATATATCATTTGCTGTTAATTTATTAGCAAGATATAGTTCTTCACTGACACGAAGACATTGGAATGGAGTAAAACATATTTTTCGTTATCTAAGAGGCACTATGGACATGGGGTTATACTACTCAAATGTATCTAAGCATGAACTGGTAGGTTATGCAGATGCTGGATTTTTATCCGATCCACATTATGGTAAATCACAAACAATCTATCTGTTCACATGTGGAGGTACAACTATTTCATGGTGATCAATGAAACAGACTATATCAGCCACATAATCAAACCATGCAGAAATTCTAGCAATACATGAAGCAAGTCGAGAATGTGTGTGGTTGAGATCAGTAATACATCATATAAAAACAAATTGTTATTTATCTTTAGGCAAAATGGCACCAACAGTTCTATATGAAGATAATACTGCATGCATTACTCAACTTAAAGAAGACTATATCAAGGGAGACAGAACAAAGCATATTTCACTAAAATTCTTCTTTACTAGTGATCTTCAAAAGGATGGTGAAATAGATGTCCAGCAAATTTGTTCAAGTGAAAATCTAGCAGATTTATTCACAAAGTCACTTCCAGGTACAATCTTTGAAAAACTTGTCTATGACATTGGCCTTCGGAGATTTAGAGATATCAACTGATGTTGTCAAGATGGGGAGTCGATACACGATGTACTCTTTTCCCATTATCTAGGTTTTATCCCACCGAGTTTTCCTAGAAAGGTTTTTAATGAGGCAGCATTGGACATTGTATCAATGAATGGTGTACTCTTTTCTTTGGCTAGGTTTTTATCCCACTGGATTTTTCCTAGTTAAAGTTTTTAATGAGGCACATTCATAATGGACATCTAAGGGGGAGTGTTATAAATATTAATTATGTGGATGTCCATTAGTTCATATCCATGATAATTTACTCTCCCAATCAGCATGATCTATAAGGTGAAAAATACTGTGTAGTACTGTTCATCAATGTAGCAAGATAATGTACGGACTTGTACATTACTGTAGCTTTTACTGATTCACTGTAGCACACGAGGGGGCAGTTACTGTAGCAGTAAGGATTTTACTGTAGCAGGGTATTGTAGCGTCTGAATTTTTCTATAAATAGGGGCCCTAAGTGTTGTATTCAAGTGTACAAGTGAATGAGAATCTCTCTCTAATTTATCTCTCTAGAATTTCTCTCTTCTACTCTCTTATTATCTACATTTTTATAACAGAATCTGCCTGGAGGGTATTGTCTATTTATAGATGTTTCAAATTATTTTTCTTCACATAAGTCCCCAATGTATTGTCCTCTACCTCATATTTAATGTTTTTATGCCAACTCATATCCCCATTATATGCTCTACAGAAGTCTTAAATTTCACTGTTAAACTATGATAAACCATTGTTGGTCCAAAAAAGAAACTACGGACAACATTCTAATTAAACATAACCGAATTCTATGCAACCAAATAAGCCCTTAGAGCATTTTTTTTAAAAAAATTCATTTATTGTCATGCATTTAGCATAATTACCATGCCCTTATAACAAATATTAAAACCCATGGAACCTCCATTCTAGGCCCTGACCCACAAGTCTCACACAGCCAGATATAACAATTATAGGTCTAAATCCATCATATAATAATTTATAAGCTATAATAATGCATTTCCACAAAAACTTAGCCCTCAGGTAGTCTACTACCAAAATCCATACAGAGGACTACTCACAGTTTAACACAAATCATGAATCAAAATGCAAATCCTAATTGTGGCAATAAATAGAATCAAACAAGTACATCACAACTACTAATAGCTACAACATCGGGCCTCAGGTGTCTTTCCAGTCATGTCGTCCCTTGAGCTCTCACCTAAAAAGTGTGAGAAGGAACGAGATGAGACCATTGTCTTAGTAAACATAATAAGCAAACATAATAAGTAAGAGCATAATAGTATCGATTCACATGCCTAAGAGAACATTTATTTATAACACAATAAACCTTATCACAAAATGTCATAAAGTAATGATGACTCTTTATCTTTCATTAACCCTTAATCATCCTTATATCCTCCTTATTTCCTTTGATTGAATCCATAGGCTAAGTATATTCCATGTTACTGTTAGATATGATTAGTTTTGATGATGCCAAATATCGATGTCAAATATTAAGATCAAACTTTTTGCATAATATAATTATCTCCTTACATTGACTAACTATTATATTTAATATTGCATATCTTGTAGATTAGTTAAGCAAAGAAAGAAAGATATTAAAGAAAAAAGAACTTGCAAGAACTAATAGAAATATCAAGATTCAAGCTCTAAAAAGTAATATTGGAAGTTTTTATGGTGAGAAGGGAATTCGAGTTGACATTGTAGCATTCGAAGCACTATTTGGCACTGTAGTAGTCAGATACTTTAGCATGTGGCATTGTAGCACTTGAGTGAGGTACTATAGCATTGAGTGATATCATGCTTTGTTTTTCGTTTAACTTGAGTGAGGTTTAGTAATTCAGTCATATCTCTCAAACCACAACTTTGATTGAGCTGAAACTTGTTTCATATGTGTCATTTTGATGCCACGATCAAGCTAAATAGAGCTCAGATGAAACAAATATGAATTTTGAAATATGAAACTCATTATTAGCGTTGTATTTCATAATAAGTTTAGTATTTTAGACATATCTCTCAAACTATAAATCCAATTGAGGTGAAACTGGTGACATATGAAACTAGACTTAAGGAGCTTTCTGATGATAGGTCATTTGCTAAATTTAGAGTTATATTCAAAGAGTTATGCCATATAAAAGTTAACCTATGTATCTATAGATTTACAGATGAATTGGAAGTGGAATTATAAGTTACGATGATCTGAGCATAGATCACTCTAGTAATGTGGTATATCACTTGAGTGATAAATTAGACCACTTGAGTTATCAGTTAAGATCACTCAATGATATGACCCTAGAAGCATATCACTCGAGTGATACATAGAATCACTCATTTTTTATTGCTAATTAAATCTTAATTTAAAAATCAGGATGCTACAACAAATAGAGTTATAGATCTTTTATATGATACTTATAATTTTGAAGAGGCTTTAAAATTATTGCAAGAAAGCCCCTAATGAGATTTTAAGGTACTATTTCTTTAACTTTTTTTTCTTGTATTCAGGACATGAATATAAATTTTCTAATAATAAACTATAGTAGACCTTAAATTGAAAGGGATGCAGCTATGTCAATCATAAATTAGAAATCGTGTCTATACAAAATCGAAGCACGGGCAAGCTTTTTTTGTGTGCTGTTTAGTCAAATCACTGATGCTTTCCTAATTTTTCAAACATCTTTTCGACCCTCTTATTTCATCCCCTTCATTTAATTTATTAATTAAAAACAGAAGAATAATTATGTGCTATAAATGCCAATAAAAACATGAGCAACACCATTCAAACTTGTGTGAGAAATGGAAAGCTCGGACAAGACAAAAAGACATGGGATTCACTTCACATTTTCAGATATATTTATTGGTATTGAAAAACTCAAAAAGAAGGGTACAAGTGACAATGAGAGTGAATAGTGCCAAAGACATAGAGACTCACTTCTCTTTTTCAGATTTGTCTAATCATCTTCTATCCTCCTTAATTCCCTTTCATTTCCCGTAAGTCTTCACCTTGTTTTTTCTTCATCCTAGCTTTACTTATGATCAGTAAGGGGTGTAGGTTTGATATTTTAGGGTCTGTTTGGCAAGGGCATGGAGGGGAAGGGATGAGAGAGAGAATTTATATGAGTTAGATTTAAAAAAATTAGAAAAGTGAGATTATAAAATTTTAATAAAGATAATATATAAAAAAATTAACTAAAAATTTCAACCTCACTTCTTCAATTATTTTAAATCCAAGTCATAAAATTTTTTTTCTCCTTCTTTATCTTTCTAAATCTTTTATACCAAACAGTCCATTGTCTCTATTTTCTTAATTATTTATGTTCTTATTAATGAGAAAATCACAAGAGTAGAGATTAGTTTCTTTTCTTATTCTTTTTCAATAGCATTCACATGCTTAAAAGAGTTAAGCGCACGATTTGGGATTTTATAGCGATGAGGCCAATCAAGTGAGTAACTCTGCTTTTTTGCTTCCTCATCATGTACACTCAAACATAGTAGTAGTTGTAATTATAGTATGTGCCAGAAGATGTATAAGATGTATAGGCTTGGGATGTGAGAAAAGAGGGAAGTCTCGTTTAGTTTTGGACTTCTTTTCCTCACTACTCAGTCACCCTCCTCCTCTTTCTTCGGGATATGACTATAAGGGTCCTTTTCCCATTTTTTCACAATCAAATTTCCTTTGGTGGTAGATGGAGAGGGCAGGAGGCATTGAGAGGAGCCCATCAAAAAGAAAAAAGATGATAAGATATCCTATAAATGAGTAGCTTTAAAACAAGTACAAGTTATTTCTTGGATTGTAAAAATAAAGAAATGAAAGGTCAAATCAAAATAAATTCCCCAGTTTTCAACTATTTACAGGACTTCTCTCCCTCAAAAAATAAAGAAAGAAAAAAAAGCCCCCCGAAGAAGAGTTACTCTCTTTTATTTTTAAATTTTAATATATGATATATCTCCTAATTTAATTAGATTATAAAAGTTAGTTTAAGTTAATTAATTAGTTAAATTGATTAATATGCATCTCCTAACACATCTTAATTATCTTTCTTAATTCTCCTATTCTTTCTCTTAATTAATTAAAAAAATCACTCCAAGTGTGAGGCTCTGAGTTGCTGGTGTAAGGCTCTGAGCTGCTGCAATAAGACTCTCGATATATCGAGGTACTAGTAGTATTAATAAAGCTGGGATACACAAGTGGAGATGTGCGACTGTATTATGGCAGCCTGTTGACATGACGACATCCCCTACTCCATTCTTCCTCTCCCCATATTATACATATATTGTTCTCTATTCCCCCATCAATTGTAGAAGCTATATTGATCAACATTTGTTTATTTTTGTCTCCTCCTCTTTAAAATCCTCCAACATTTAGCCCCCATATCTTTAGGCACTACAAATTTTGTTCACCTACTTTTAGGTGTTATTTTTTTATACATTAAATCAAATAATATTATCAGTAAAATAATATAGTACAAGACAAGTTAGATGTTGACAAATAAAAAAGGGTTGAAGGTCATTTTTGCCACAGAAGTATGCACATAGGGCCAATTTTTCCCCCAGAAGTATTTTTGGAAGAATTTTTGCCCCGGAAGTATGAAATTTGGAGCAATGTCACCTTCTTTAGACGTTGGCCTAATTGACATTTGCCACAAACAAAAAAATGATATGGAGGATGGCAAGATGGATTAGAAACATTGCTGGGTGGATTAGAGACGTTGCAGTAATAGGTTTTTTTTAGGTTTTCTTAATGTTGTCTGCGATGGTGACTGAGTTAGGTAAGAAAGATTGGTAGCTTCTATTTAAATGCAATTGAGCACATCTAATCGCCATTTTAACAAGGAAGAGGAAGATTATGTTACAAATTATAGGAGAAGGTATGGGGGACTCAGGTTCTACAAGTTCAAAAAATAGAGGTAGGAGGAGGCCCGCTGCTATGTTTCATCAAGGTAACGAGGTTTAGAGCCATGGTTTGGTAAGGGCATGTTACTGTGGATTGTCGACTCCTCTTTGTACTTCTTGGACAAAGTTCAACCCAAGGAGGAGATTATATGGTTGTAGGAATTACCAACAGGTATGTATTATTTTTTCCATGTTTGAAATGTTTTCTTTATGGTTAATTGGTTATGGGTTTCTGATTGCAAAAAGGGAAATGTACAGGGTGGATATGGATTTTTCCAATGGCATGATAAAGAAATGTGTAAGAGGTTAACACATGTGATAAATGAGTTTCTAAGGCATATATATAAGCTATTTGATGAGAATATAAAGCAGAGAGTATAAGAAGAGAAGGGAGCTACTGATTCCTAAGCAAAAATTGATGCCATATATATGCAGATGAAGAAGACAAAGACGTGAATGAGGCTAGCATTTTCTACTTTAGTGCAGACATGGTTTTTGTAGCTTTTATTTTGGTTTAAATGACGATTAATAAGTGATGTTTAAGTTAAATAGATTTCATGTTTTAGTTGTAGAATGCTTTGTATTGGTAAAGTAATAGTCCATGGGTATTGGGGATGACTTTTGCTTTTGCTTTGTACTGTAAGTTATTTCCTATATAATTGTGTAAGCAATTTACTTTAGAGAATTCACAATTTTGTTAAGCTGCTATCATTTCTCACTTGGTGGATATAATAAACAAAATCTAGTTGTCAAAGGCTTGCTTGTACTTGAAGCAGCGACTAATTAGAATTTAAACTTGTTAGTTGTTACTTGTAATAGTAAACACGATCTCAATTTACAATTAATTAGGCATGACGGTGGCATTAGTGTGGCCATGATATTCAAGGCGTGGAACCTCTCCACTAAGGATACTTTTACTTACCCTCCATTACTAAATCTAATGAGGTTTACTAAACCTAATGAGATTTAAGTAGTCAAATACCTCCAAGAAGTACTCACACTTGTAAATGGTAGGGGTGGGCATGGGCAGGGCTGGGCAGGGCGAGACCCTTGCCCGATGCCTAGCCCGATCGATGAATGGGCTGCATTTTGCAGCCCGATGCCCAGCCCAGCCCGGTAAAATCCCTAACCATTTTGGGCTGGGCAAGGGCAGGTTGGGCAGGGCGGGCTTCGCCCTGCCCAACATTTAGTTTCACAAAAGAAGAAAAATCACAAGCTAGGGCAAAAGCTGCAACCTGGAAGTGTCGAGCTGGTTCATGATTGAGGAGATGAGAACTGATCTTCGCAGTTAGGGCAAAAGGCAAATCACAAATATGAGAGACAAAGAGAGTGAGAACTGAGAAACATAAGTACAAAACTGAGAAATAGAAATGCCGAAATGGGTTAATCATTAATGCCTTGCCTTTTTTACCAAAAAAAAATTAATGTCTTGCCTAGTTGCCTTATATCGTGGCGTACATTGAGTAAATGTTGTGCTATGGCTAATAAAATATATATGACACATTGTTAAAAAAAACACTATGACACATATATTAATATATAATTATATGTTGGCAATATATATATTATATACATGTCAGGCAGGGCCAAATGGGCAAGGCGGCATACCCTGCCCGATGCCCAGCCCTGCCCGAAAAAATGTCCAGCCCGATTGTGCCCAGTTTTTTTTGGGCTACTTTTTTTGGGCTGGGCAGGGCCATTTTTCTCTGGGCTCGGGTGGGCGCACTGGGCACCTGGGCCTCATACTCACCCCTAGTAAATGGTACTCGCAAGAAGTACTTAGTAGTGGCGTTAAAC
This sequence comes from Albizia julibrissin, assembly GCA_037074505.1. Lineage (NCBI taxonomy): Eukaryota > Viridiplantae > Streptophyta > Magnoliopsida > Fabales > Fabaceae > Albizia > Albizia julibrissin. Next base: position 17,462,064 of record CM073486.1, on the reverse strand, counting down.
CTCATTAGGTTTAGTGATGTAGACCTTTTTTTAAAAACCAAAACACAGTCATTTTGTGTAAATGAAGGTATCTTGGTTCCACCTTGATCTTCACTACATCACTTACTGAAGAATTTGTTCAGTTAGTCTGCATTTGTTCAATTGAATTGCTGCATAATTGACTCTTCTCTTATGTCATCAAAATTATAAATTTATAAAGAATTTGGCTTTTCCTGTAAAAGAAGTTATTCTTATGTTTCTATCAAGGCATAAAACACAATATCTGGATATCAAAATAGCCCACAAGATGCATGAAGATACATTAAAATGTCTTGGTTCATGAACTAATATTAGTAACTTGTAGACATGAACTAACAATGCATTTTGTACAAAGATGCATAATCAAGTTTTTATGTAGTCACTCATTGTACAAGCTTTAGAAATCATAAGCGACCAAATCGACAAAGCCCTAGCACAACTTATTTTCTTTTGCTCTTCTTCTAACCGATTAGCCCTTCATCATTTTCTCTCAGCTCAATATTTTCTCTTTCCACTTGCCAGTTCAACCCATCTTTACTACATCTTCTACCCCTTGCCACGTATCAGTCAATTAGCATGCCAACGTCATGTTTTTTACTACCACTATATAACTTTCATGGTCAACATTAGGCCAACTTCTGAAGAGGGTGATATTGCTCTAGATTTCATACTTCAGGGGCAAAATTGCTTCTAAAAATACTTATGGGACAAAATTGGCTCTATATACATACTTTCAGGGTAAAAATGGCCTTTAACCTTTAAAAATAAATAATAACAGAAAACATTCACTATAAGTGAAGCTTCAACATTTACTGGTAGTCCTTCAGCTTAACAAGTGGGTGGGACCTATGTGTAATTACCAATGTTTTAAAAGCCAGACCGGACGTCGAGCCGGAAAGGTAAGCGGGTTATGGTTCAACCGGTTGAAACGGTTGAACCGTTCGGTCAGACCGGTGATGTAATAATTATATATATTACAATTAATCTTTAGTCTAATTTCATAGGAAGTTAATAAAGTCACAAAATACCATTTAAAGAAGAATATAAAGTCAATCATCAACCTAACAAAATATACTAACAATAATGATTTTATGACTTGTCAAATATTGATGGCTCTTGATTGATTTAAGCATAAGTTTCTTGAAATGTATTTAGATCATACCACATTGATTCTATTTATAAGTACTTTTTAACTAAAAATTTTGGTTTTATTTATAAGTTCAGTTTCAGTGTAATAAATGAGATTATGAAAATTTTACCCCTATTTATTGTACAAATGAAGAAATAATTTAAAGATAGATAGAGAAAAAAGAGTTACAAAAGTATCAATTCATAAATGAGGGCATAGTTGTAAATTTACCTCATAATCATTGAGTTAACTATATCTCCTTGGTATGTGAGATTTAGTTAAAAATGACTTATAAATAGAACTAGAATGGTAAATGTTATAATATTTTTGAGGAAATTATCCAAAATCAAGACATTTAACTCCAATTTCAGTGCTTCCAATTTCATCCTTAACTTGAGGATGAACCTTATTGGCTTTTTCTTCAAAAGCATCTTTATAAAATAGTTTGTAACAAACCAAATTATTAAAATCAGTAACATATAATATAAATAAAATAAAGTAATATGTCTAATATTTATATTCCAATTTTTTAAATTTTTTTTATAGGATCAAATTTTTTAAAAAAATTTGCAGCAAAATTTTTTTTTTCATATTTTTTATTGGACCGAACGTTTTTTGAAAAACCGATCCGGTTTCCGGCTTAACAACGGTTTCTGACTCAAAAACGGTTAAACGACGGTCCAAAACGGCTCCCTCAGAAAAAAGGTCCAACGTATATATCCCGCCCGCCTCAGTGACCGGCCGACGGTCCGACCGTCCGGTCCGGTTCTCTAAACAGTGGTAATTACCTTTCTTATGTAGAAATTATAAGGAATTCTCTCTAAAAATATAATTTAGATGGTTATCTATCATAAGTTTGTAGCACTACTTGCAAAATTAAAACATCATTGTTGTTCTTATATATAATTATAATGGAAGAATGTTACTGTTAAGACAACAATATAATATTGAGACTTAACGAGAAAATTTTAATAAATTTAAAAAAAATGTAATCTCAAATGTTGGAATTTAACAGAGTCGATTACTGAAATTGCTTAGTTAGTTAGTCTTTTTTTAATTATTAGTTAGACATATGTAACTAAATTTTACATAGTAAGTTGTCTTAGTTTTGTTATTTAACAAGTGTATATAAGTAAGAGTTTACAATACAATTTAATTAATTAAGCCTATAAGCTTAATTAGAATATTGTAAATGCATCAATGGCCAACGAAAGCTCCTCATATATGTTGCAAACCAATCTCTTACAATATCCGGTGAGCTGTTATTACCTGCATCCGAACGAGAATCCTACTCTTGTTCTTATGTTACTACCACTCACTAGATCTAATTACCACTACTGGGTGTGAGCTATGATGATAGCTCTTGTGAGCAAAAATAAATTCTAGTTTGTCGATGGTTCAATTTGCATTCCTGACAAGCATAATTCCTTTGTTTCGACATGGTAGCAATGTAACACCATGGTTCTAACTTAGCTCAATGGATCACTCTCTCCTTCAATTGATCTAAGTATAATCTGGCTCAATAAGGCTATCAACATTTGGAATGATCTGAAAGAGCAATCTAGTCATGTAGATGCCTTTCATGTTGTTGAACTTCAGGAAGAACTTTCTCAATTTTGCCAAGGTGATCTTTCTGACTTTGATTATTACACTAAGGTGAAGATTATATAGGATGAGTTACTCAATTTTTGCCCCTATACCTGATTGATCTTGTTCTGTCAAGGAATAATTTAACAAGATTGTGTTAAAGGTCTTAATGATCGATTTTCCAATGTAAGGTCACAAATTTTGTTAATAGATCATCTTCCCTCCATTTACAAGGTGTTTTCACTTGTTATACAAAAAGAAAATGAGCTGGTTGGATCTTTGGATCCTAGTATTTGTTTTTCTCATGCTAATCCTAGGCGTTCTTATCAGCCAAAATTTTCCAACAATAATATCACAGTCTGCACCTATTATGGCAAACTACATCACATGATTGAACCTTGCTACAAAAAACATGGATATCCTCTAGGTTATAAGTCTCGAAATAAGGCTTTAGTCAACAATGTGGTAACCTCTAATTCTGGTTCTTCAGCTTCTATTTTTCCTTCTAAACCTTCTTCCGCTAACACTTTTATTAATCAAGATCACTACAACAAACTTTAGCTTTATTGCAACCTAATGCTAATACTGTCACTGAATCTTGTTCATATGCTTTTGTACCTAATCCTACTCCCTGCATTAATCAAGTCTCCACCCTCACTTTGATAGCCAAAGCCAATAGTCAAGGTATATACACTTCTCTTTCTTTCCATTTCTCTTATTCTTAGATTATTGATAGCGGAGCTACTGCTCATGTTTGTTATTCCTTGGCTTCATTTACTTCATACTCTCAAATTTCCCCTATCAAAGTTACTTTGCCCACAAATTCTACTATAATCACTATTGTTTTTGGTACAGTACAGATCAATTCAAACATATGCTTATCTAATGTTCTTTACATACTAGAGTTTCATTTCAATATCATATCACTCTCTCAAATGACCACTGACCTTTCTTGTTGCCTTATTTTCTCATCTTCTCAATGTTTTATACAGGACTTGAAGACATGGAAAACGATTGGTATAGATGTACGTTTTCAAGGCCTATAATAATTAATAGAGCTAGTAAAATGGGCTCAACCTGTAGCCCGTGGGTTTAACAGGGTTAGGGTTAAGGATTTCCCAACTCGCAAAAGTGTGGGTCATACAAGCCCGCGGGTTGGCTAGTTGGCCCTTACTTTTTTTAAAAAAAAAAGATGAATAGTATTATAAGACCTATATATCCCATACTTCCATCTTGATACCTCCTAATCCCAAAGAGGAAACATTTCAACATCCTTCCTCCTTTAAATCAATTTATTATATTTTGATTATTTGAGGATGATTTGATATTTTTTGTCTGTAAATTTTAGCAAATTTGATAACTTTATCTCTTGAATTGTGGATTATATTTTTGAAATTTTATATGTAGAATGGTTGGTGCTAGAAAGGAAAATTTAATGGCTTATATATATATATGTGTGTGTGTGTGTGTGTGTGTGTGTGTGTGTGTGTCTTGGACTTTCAATAATCTTAAGAACATAGGATTTTTTTTTAAAAAAAAATACAAGCCCGCAGGCTGACCCGTCAACCCTTAACTACGGGTTAGGGTTGGCGCTTTGCCAGCCCACAAAAGTGTGGGTTGTACAGGCCACACCGTCTGACCTATGGGTTTATGCGGGCCAGCCAGCGACATTCCTAGCTCTACCAATTGATAAGTCACTCTTCTCAAGTTGGTTATGTCAACTCTATTTTTGCCTCTTCATTGTGTAATTCAAATCCTTAATTTCATTTGTGGCATTATTGTCTTGGGCATTTGTCCCATAATGTTTTAGATGTCTTGAAACATCAATTTTCTTTTATTTCATGTAAACCTTCTAGTATTGCTTATAATGTATGTCATTTTGTAAAAGCAAAGAAAGAGTCCTTTCCGAATCAGTACTTCTAAATCTTCCTCATGCCTTCAATTAATGCATGATGATATTTGGAGACCTTATAATGTTTCTTTTATACATGGCCATTGATATTTTTTAACAGCTGTTGATTATTTCACATGACACACTTGGGTTTGTCTTCTTAAAAATGAAATATAAAGCTCGACATTCTTTGCAAAATTTCATTGGTTTTCTTGAAAATCAGTATAATCAAAAGGCAAAAACTATTTGAACAAATAATGGTGCAAGTTTCATATGTCTCTTTTTTATTCATCTATGGGCATTTTACACCAAACTTCTTGTGTTGAAACTCTAGAACAAAATAGCATTGTTGAAAGAAAACTTCAGCATATTTTACATGTAGCTAGAGCTTTAATGTTTCAATCTCTCATCTTCTTTTAGCTTATTGGTCTTATGCTATTTCACATGCAATTTATCTTATTAATTGATTGCCTACTCCTATTTTAGAAAATAAATCCTCATATTAGTTGCTTCATGATCACTCTCCTGATTAAACTTCATTAAAAGTTTTTGGATCACTTTGCTTTGCATGTACATCATCCACACACAGAATTATGTTTAATGTTCAAGCTCGGAAATGTGTGTTTCTTGGTTATAAATTTGGTACCAAAGGATACATTCTCCTTGATCTTCATAATAATCAGATTCTTGTTACAAGACATGTCATGTTCTATGAATCTATTTTCCCATTTTCTTTTGATTCTACATTACATGATTCTTCTATACCTATACCTCAATCATTTTCCTATTTGAACTATTCTGATCCTATCCCCCTACCCTTCACTGTCCTAGTGTGTCCTCTTTTCATGCTACTCCCATTTTGCCTACTTCTTCTTGTTCTTCCACTTCCTCACCACCAGTTTGTCATTCCAACAGAAAACACGAGCAGCCCTCTTACCTTCATGACTATCATTGTTCATTACTCACATAAGCACAATCGAATTCTATGGCTTCATCCTGCAGGTACCCTTTATCTTCTGTATTATCATATGATAGACTCTCATCTTTTTACAAATAGTTTGTTTTATCCATTTCCAATCCTTATGAACCAAAGTCCTATCGTGAAGCTATTAAATACCTTGAGTGGCAACAAGCTATGCAAGGTGAAATTTCAGCTATAGAGAAAAATGATACATGGATATTGACTGAATTATCAAAGGACAAATCTCTAATTGGTTGTAGATGGGTTCTTAAGACAAAATTTCGTGCTGATAGTAATCTTGAGAGGTATAAACGTTGGTTAGTGGTGGAGGGCTATACTCAAACTGAAAGAGTTGATTATTTTGACACATTTTCTCTAGTTGCTAAAATGACCATTGTTTGTCTTTTGCTTGTTGCTGCTGCTGCTTCTAATTGGCATCTTGAGCAGCTTGATGTCAACAATGCATTCTTACATGGAGATCTTAATAAGCATGTCTACATATGTCTTCCTCTTGATTTTTCCTCTAACAATCCTTGATTGATTTGCAAATTACAGAAAATCATCATATGGTTTCAAGCAAGCTTCTCAGCAGTGGTTTGCTAAACAATGCTCTGCCTTAATCTCTTATGGATATACTCAATCTAAGTATGATTACTCATTGTTTATCTGATATAATGAGGCATCCTTTATTGCTTTATTAGTGTACGTTGATAATATTATTCTTATAGGCAAGGTTTCTACTGAGATTGCTTGTATTAAGTCATTCCTTGATAGCTCATTCAAAATCAAGTATATTGGCAAACTAAAATTTTTCTTTGGGTTTAGAAGTTGCTCATTCTTCTGCTGGTATTACTTTGAATCAAAGGACAATTTCCCTTGATATTCTTTTAGATGTAGATTATTTGGGTTGTAAACCTCTTTTAACCCCATGGCTCATATGACACGACTCTCTCTAGACCATGGCACTCCCTTTTCTGACATAGCTCCTTATTGCTGTTTGGTTGGTCGTCTCCTCGATCTTACGACCACTCGACCTAACATCTCTTATGTTATTCAACAATTATGTTAATTTACTCAAGCTCCCACTACAATTCATTATCAAGCTGCTTTTCGAGTACTTCATTATCTTAAGCGATGTTTTGATAAAGGTATCTATTTTCCAGCCAATTCTAGCCTTCAACTTAAGGCATTCAATGACTCGGATTGGGCTGGATGTCTTGACACTCATCATTCTCTTTCTGTTTATTGTGTGTTTCTCAAGTATTAATTCTCTTCCTTTCCTAACCCACATGTAGTTGACTAATTTCTAATTTCTAAGTTTAATTAAGTTAAATGTATAAAAATAAGTGGATAATGATATATAAGGAAGACAATACTTGCTTGAAAGGTAGGAGGTATGGTAAGTGATTGATTGAGAAATGCTAAAATCATGGTTTCATAAACCCTTTTCCACAAGCTGAGATAAAATTTTCATATGCTTACCTCATAAATTGTGAAAATACTTATAAAATGCTAAAACAAACATACACAAATGTAATAGCATATGAGATTTTGAAAGATTGATTTGTTTGAGTTTATTTTTTTAATAAAAAATGAATACACACACATAAGGAAAACAAACTACAAGTTAATATAATTAGGGCTTATGAATGAAGTAAAAGAAACCTAAGATAAATAGAGATATCAATACCTCGTAAGTGTTAAAAAATTATAATTATAAGGGGTTAAAGGTTAATTTTGCCTCGAAAATATTACTGAATGGTACCACGCATGCAAACAAGCATCCGTCATGTGCAATAGAGTTTCCCTTGTGTGCAACCATCTTTCGTGTGTGTAAAAAGCTTCCATATGAAAGTGCAAACATCTTCCGTTTGTGTGCAACATATCACCCGTCATGTGCAACATATCACCCATCATGTGCAAAGGTAGCATTCAACAATTAATTTACCCCCAAGGTAGTTTTAAATAATTCTCCCTTAATTTTTTTAATAAAATTAATTAGATCTTATATTCATGATAAGTAATAATTTAAAGTTTTCAATTTTGAAATGTTTGGATAGCCTTCATAAGTGCTTTTCAATTGTGATTTACGGAATACGAGGTAGCTTTTACGATCTACAAGATAGCTTTTACAGTTTACGAAATAAATATGTAGAGGAGTTTTATCTCGATTTATATGAATCGGGTTTATACATAAATATAAGCCTAACCAAACAAGCCTTGCCTAGATTAAAAAAAAAATAGTATCATATATCGCGTGAGTTACCGGATAGAATTTAGAAAAAAATAATTGGTTTAATAGAGTAATATAATATTTAAAAATGCCTTGCACACTGGGATAGAAACATGCCTGATGGACGTCTGAAACCTATCAGGCCACGACCTATGGCTATGCCCTCCATCCAGCGGACAGGCATGTATTTATTACTACTCACTCCCAACCAAAAGGCCACAAAAGGGCAAAAGCAAACCTTCACTTTTCACTTTTAATTCTTTTCCTCATGTTCCAGTCAACACAGTTCATCTCCTCTCCGTTGCTTGTTTGGTAATTCCTCTCATCTTCTTTTCTTCTTCCTTTATTAGCTTTGTTCTTTCTTCATATACTTTTTCTCTTCATCATCTGTTAGTCTTCTGTCTTCTACTCTTCTTCAAGCTCTCTGTTTTTTCCCCTCCCTGAACTGAAACGGCGAGTGGTATCACAGTTGCCCGTGACTCGTGGTGGTGGGTCCTTGTCACCGCCGTTCAGGTTGTCGGCCGGTGCTCTCAATCACTCTCAGCTACAGCCAACGGCTTCGTGCTCATCCTCTTTGGTGGTGAGGTACCCTTCCTCTCCCTCTACTTTCATCGCAAAGCTCCGATATTTCACATCTGTTAAATGTTTTTGTATCTATCTATGAAGCTCTATTTGTCTCCCCTCCTTTCTTAGCCCTCTAAATTTAGGGTTTTTTCTAGGGAAAAATTTGTATCTCATTTCATTGTGACTGAATTAGCTATGGCAATATTTTTGATATTTCAAGACTACCCTCTAAACTAAAAACCCTTTTGTCTCATCCATTCTTCCAGAGTTCCAGTCGATCGCGTCTGTTCACTGGGCTTCGTCTCCTTCGCTCGTCTCCTCCTCCAGCTTCGTCTACGGCTACTCCTCCAACCGCCGCCGCCTCCTACTCCTCAAGCCATCGTCGCTCGCTCCTCCAATCTTACTGCCTCCTTCATTCAGGTAAGCTTACTGCCTTCTTGTTCATCCACCTTGTTTCATGTGACTCCCGAAAGTTCCTATTTTCTTTTTCTACCTCGCTTGAACTGAAACTTCCATGGCTGCCATAACAAAACTCTGTTTTGATGGTTCCTTTTATTTTGAACATTTCTTTGGGCTGAATATGCAACATTTTGTATAAAAAGAAAAGAACTTCGAATCTTTTTGATTTGCATGTGCTTCTTGCTTCACGACCTCCTGATTCACTTTGAGGTAAATATTTTATTGTTAATAAATATCTCCCTCCCATTTAAAAAAAGAAAAGAACAGAACTTCGATAATTTTGTTTGTTTTTTGGCGATACTACACAAGTCCTTCTTCTGCCAAATTTTACTATAATGGCCGATGGTGATTTATACAACAGATTGAATCTGTTTTATATAGAAAGAAAAGAAATTTGAATCTGTTTTATTAGCAATCTAGTTGCCTGAGTACAGGAAGGAAGCATATGCTTGACGGTAGGTAATAATTTTGGTGTGCATTAAACTAAAAAAACAGTAGAAAGGAAAGATTATTAATCTGTTGCAATGGTTTAATAATTTTTGAGTTTGGGAGATTAACTGAGCAATATAATAACTTCTGTTCTGAACATTATAAGCTTTTTGTACGCCCATTGTTAATCTGCTACAATAAGTTTGACGTGCGTATGCCCATTGTTGCTCCGTTTGTTTTATCTGATGTTCATAGGCTTAGCATTTTTAATTATAGGCTTTTTGATATGTCTCAAGTTGTCTAGTATTAATTGGATACATGTTGACTAGGTATGTTAGATGGAGTCCGCATTTCAAAACCATTTAGTCTTGCGTCGTCGATGGCTGGATTTGCGTTATAATTCCATGCGTGTGCTTCACGTTGAACAATAATGGAGATAAAAGTTTTAGGGAGGACGAATTTATAAATGGATGACATAAGGAGATATATAAACTCTATTTAAATATATTAAATTTTTAAATTATATTTGCACTAATTTTTTTTTTATTTAAATTATAGTATATTGATGTCTTATTATTCTATTTTATAAACAATTTAGTGTCGCACAAGCAAAATACATGCATTTCTATTTCATTCCGAAAAATTTAAAGATATGAGTACTATACATATTCGACCAAAAAGAAAGTACTATATAAATCTACAAGCGGAGGTCGTCCTTACTTTCCTGGAGAGTTTGACCTATACAAAATCAAAGGAACTACTACCCCCATCCTAAATATATCACTTAACTAATTTTTTTAAAAAATAAAAAAAATTAATTAAATTAATTTAAAGTGTTTATATTTTTTAAAAATTAATTTGTTTGATTTATAAATTGATATATAATATAATATAATATAATATAATATAATTAACTTATTTAACTTAGTTAAACTTAAAAAAATGAAATGGGTTTTATATTTGTCACAATTCTTCTTTCTCGATAGTGATATTTATTATAGTTCTCTTTTGAATCTAAACGTAATAATTTGATATTCCATTAATTGTTGCATGTAGATGTAAACCGTTAAATCATTGAATATGAATATAAAAATTATAGATAAGAAGAGAGCAAAGTAAAAATTTTAGGAACATGACGACCAACACAATGGTGAATTACTAAATTCACCATCATGCAATTGGATAAAAATCCAAATTATTCTTCGGCACAATTACTTTCCCCGCATCGATTCCTCCATTATTTAATATATTTTGCTCAGATTACTCATTGGAAGTGAATTACCCACATTCATAATATTCAACATTTAAGAATTGCAAAAATTTATACATAAAAATTTTTAATTGCTATTCTGGGTTGAATTACAATTTTTTACTACTCAATAGTACAAGCATTGAGAAGTAATTTTAGAAATTAACTTTTAGCTTTGTCAACTCTTTTTTTTGGGTGAGTGGGTAGGTGTTATTAACAGTGTTACCAATATAATATTAAACCTTATTCAAATAATTTTTTCTTATATATTGTAGCATTTGCAATTAACTATTATTTTTATATTATTAAATAATATTTGAATTTAAAATTTAATTAATTTTTTAATATATTTCACTTTGTCATATTATATAGGTATTGATAGTATTATAAATGTTTGAGATTTACTTATTTTTGTTTTAAAAATTTTAGGTGAATGCAAAATCTGATCCATTATAATGGGGATGTTTAACCAAATATTTTTAAGTGGCCTGGGGGCACAACCCATTGTAGAAGTGAAACAATCCTTGGTATTGTATAGTGGTAGTAGGGGACGTAACCCATTATAAAATGTGAAACAATAAGTTATTCTAATATTGAGACATAATTGTCCAAAAAAAAAAAGACAATTTACTGCATCAATGATTATTGTAAGAGCCAAAATTGGTTTTGACTTTTGATAAGCTAGGATTTAGTGTTCTCTTGCCGATTAGAATTTAGTGTTTTCAATGTTGAAATATAAATTTTTGTATTAATGATCAACAAAAAAAGAAAGAGTAGTTCTAACTTTTGACAAATTAAAACCTATGTCTGATTTAAGTGTTTAACTATATTTCTTCTAATAATTATTATATTTAACTTTACTATTTAAATTTCATATCTCCATGCAACGCACGGGGTATTTTGTCTTGTTTTGATTAATAAAAGAAAACAAGTCAACCTTTTTGTTGCCCAGTTTAGCCTAATTGGTTCAGAGTTGCTTCGTCCAACCTGCCATTAGAGCCTTTGTTCCAACAAGAAGGCACGTTAGGCTACACGAGAGCCTCGAGAAGGCTGGTTTTGATCCAAGAAGGCCCACGACGGCCCAAGATTCCATACCGACCCGGCTTCACAAAGATCTGATTCAGAACACCCAGCTACTCGCCAAGCCCTCATTCCTCTATTCTTAAAAGGTTGTTTGGTACATTCGAATTTACTTTGATAAATATAGATATGAAAATAGATATAAAAGTGGCTTGATTTATACATGAAATTTAAGTATTATTTTTATTTAATATTTATATTTAAAATATAAAATTACCAATATATTAACTTAAGAAAATGGGATGAGATAAAATTATTGTTATTAAAATATTATTTTTATTTTTATTATTTTTATTGTTTGATTTTTGTTATTTTTACTTTTATGGAACACCGGTCTGGTTTGGTCCAGTGACCGGTTTGGTTCGGGTTTTTTTTCTTATAAAAAATATTTTTTTTATTTTTTTTTAAAAAATTTCATATTAATAAACCTAAAATATTCAATTTCTCACCGGTTTGGCCCTATCTTAGCTCCGGTTTAACTTCAGTCTGACCCACTAACCCTTGACTCAATATCCTGACCGGTTCGAGTTTAATAACTTTAGATAAAACCATACAAATTGAAGGATCAAAATGAATTTAAACACATGGAATTGTAAATCTTTACTTTTTGAGTGGAAGCCAATTTGATGGAATTTGGGAGATTTGGCTTCCACATGGAATTAAAAAAATTTCCAATTCCATCGTACCAAACAAACTTAAACATAAAATTGAAATCCAATTCTAATTTCATACCCCCAATTCCATCCTATCAAACGTGCATCGTCTTCTTGATGGAAACTCAGAAAACCGAAGCCACCATTGTAGATGGACTTACCTTCAATCGGCGATGCAGTTCATATAAATTTTTTTTTTTGTTGGCACAAATTGCTAAATGCAAACTTCACCTCTAACAGAGAATCTAACAAAAGCACTCACAATAATATATTTGAATAATATTTTATCAACATAATTTAAAAAAAAAGAGTGGGGAATCAACCAGTAGCTTCAGTCAAAAGCAATTTCACGCCCTCTGTTCTTAAAGGAATATATTTAAGGCCCTCTGGTCCCAAACACTCTCAAGTCTTTAACTAATAAAGATTGGGAAAAAAAAAATTAAGAGTGTGTTTGGTTGGTTAGATGAAATTTATTAAAATTAAGTTAAGGAAGATTATGAACTTTGTTTAGTTTAAAATGAGAGGAAAGAAGATTTGGTTTCTTATTTGATTCAGAATAAGTGACAAATATACTATTTTTTTTTATCTATATATTTTCCTTCTTCTTTTACAATTTTTTTTAATAAGAATTATTAATAGAATTCTAACACAACCAGCATGAAAAGCAAAAATGAAACAAATTAAATAAACCTACTTAGATTAAGAATGATAATAATGACCAAATTTATTGCTTCCATCCTTTGTAGAAGAAAATTTATTGCTTTAATTTTTTACATTTTGAGATCCTGGATAACATAAAATAATTGTCTTTTGCATAGGACCAAATTCTTTCTTACATCATTATCAAAAATCCAAACTCTAATAGATAATTACATATTTTGCATATCAGCTTACATCTAGGGAAAATTCTAGAAAAATGCAGCAAAAAATGAGAAATGACAAATCAGTATAACAAAATTGTGAAATCCCAAATCAGTCAGATGTCACTACGGTCGTGGAGTCTAAGATTTTGAAATTTCGACAAAAACACACTATTGCCCTTCAACTCTCCCTCCCTCTCAACTCAGAATAACAACACCTTTTAATTAACAACATTGTATTTTACATTAACAACACCATGATTTAAAATACGATTTTGTTAATATAAATATCAGTGTTGTTATTAGCCCTTGAAACTTATGAATTTTAAATTTATCTCTGAAGTTGTTAATAGAGAATACGTTATTGTTAATCATGAGCTAAGTGTTGTTATTCTTAGTCAAGAGAGAGAGAGAGAGAGCTGAAAGGCAGAATTGCCTTTTCACCAAAATTTCGAAATCTCAAATTCTTCCACCGTACTGACACCTAACTAATTTAAGATTTCACAATACTAATTTATCCTTTTCCATTTTTTGCTGTATTTTTTTGAAATTTTCCCTTACATCTTTATCAAAAATCAATGCATAATAGCCCACATCATTACATAAAATCAAATATTTCTATATGATTAGCAAACTACACAAGTCCTATATTGCTAATTCTATCAAAATGTCTATATGGTTAACAAGTGATTATAAAAAACCATTGCTCAATAAGCAATATATTGCAACATCAAAAGTCTCCAAAAGGTAAGCAAATTATATTGCTAACATCAAAAGTCACCAAATAGTTAGCAAACTAAATTACCAAGTCTTTCACAACATCCATAAGCAAGTCCTTGCGGGCAAAAAGAGGACATTCAACAAATGCCCTTAGTAGGTCACTATCACCCATAAGAACTCTATAAATCTTGATAACATTGGTTTTTGAAATGGTTTTACAATAATCATTGATGCAGTAAATTGTCTTTTTTTTTTTGGACAATTATGTCTCAATATTAGAATAACTTATTGTTTCACATTTTATAATGGGTTACGTCCCCTACTACCACTATACAATACCAAGGATTGTTTCACTTCTACAATGGGTTGTGCCCCCAGGCCACTTAAAAATATTTGGTTAAACATCCCCATTATAATGGATCAGATTTTGCATTCACCTAAAATTTTTAAAACAAAAATAAGTAAATCTCAAACATTTATAATACTATCAATACCTATATAATATGACAAAGTGAAATATATTAAAAAATTAATTAAATTTTAAATTCAAATATTATTTAATAATATAAAAATAATAGTTAATTGCAAATGCTACAATATATAAGAAAAAATTATTTGAATAAGGTTTAATATTATATTGGTAACACTGTTAATAACACCTACCCACTCACCCAAAAAAAAAAGTTGACAAAGCTAAAAGTTAATTTCTAAAATTACTTCTCAATGCTTGTACTATTGAGTAGTAAAAAATTGTAATTCAACCCAGAATAGCAATTAAAAATTTTTATGTATAAATTTTTGCAATTCTTAAATGTTGAATATTATGAATGTGGGTAATTCACTTCCAATGAGTAATCTGAGCAAAATATATTAAATAATGGAGGAATCGATGCGGGGAAAGTAATTGTGCCGAAGAATAATTTGGATTTTTATCCAATTGCATGATGGTGAATTTAGTAATTCACCATTGTGTTGGTCGTCATGTTCCTAAAATTTTTACTTTGCTCTCTTCTTATCTATAATTTTTATATTCATATTCAATGATTTAACGGTTTACATCTACATGCAACAATTAATGGAATATCAAATTATTACGTTTAGATTCAAAAGAGAACTATAATAAATATCACTATCGAGAAAGAAGAATTGTGACAAATATAAAACCCATTTCATTTTTTTAAGTTTAACTAAGTTAAATAAGTTAATTATATTATATTATATTATATATCAATTTATAAATCAAACAAATTAATTTTTAAAAAATATAAACACTTTAAATTAATTTAATTAATTTTTTTTATTTTTTAAAAAAATTAGTTAAGTGATATATTTAGGATGGGGGTAGTAGTTCCTTTGATTTTGTATAGGTCAAACTCTCCAGGAAAGTAAGGACGACCTCCGCTTGTAGATTTATATAGTACTTTCTTTTTGGTCGAATATGTATAGTACTCATATCTTTAAATTTTTCGGAATGAAATAGAAATGCATGTATTTTGCTTGTGCGACACTAAATTGTTTATAAAATAGAATAATAAGACATCAATATACTATAATTTAAATATAAAAAAAATTAGTGCAAATATAATTTAAAAATTTAATATATTTAAATAGAGTTTATATATCTCCTTATGTCATCCATTTATAAATTCGTCCTCCCTAAAACTTTTATCTCCATTATTGTTCAACGTGAAGCACACGCATGGAATTATTAATATAATATCTATAAGATTATTTATAAAGCATCATTTTCAATTAATGTCGCTGCATCATTTAAGTAGGCTCCGCCATATGAATATAATGCTATGCATTTTGCAGGTGCCGTCTCCTAGCTCCCACTTCAGTATCTATATAATTGTTCGAATTTGAGAAATTGAGTAACAACGCGTGCTTTAGTTTGGAAGAAGGACCTGCCCATAACTCTAATATGAATACAATTTGGTTGCAAGCCTGAGTTACTGGTAAAATTTATTTGTCCTCTGCCCAACAAAAAATATCTTCATTTATTCGGTTGCAGGACCAAGGAACCATACGTGCATGTTTTTGTTGAAATCCCTTCTACCATAACAGGAATAGTTTTATTCATTTAACCTCAAAAGCATTCCGATTGTAAAGTGTGGACTCCAGCCCCACCATATTATATTTCTTCAATAAATTAATAAACTAATTCTCATCATTTAAACTATCAATTTTACTGTTACATGATTTCAGGAGACTCCATATCCACCATTTTGACTCACTCCAATTTAGAAAAAGACAACATGTTAGCATAGAGAATCACCCATGTAGTATTTCATTTGATTCCCTAAAAATTTCGTTGTTCATTTGTTTATTCTATAAAGAATTTAAATGTATGTATATTTAAAAATATACTTTTTTATAATAGATTATTAAGACTTTCTCAACTACTTAAAATATTTCGTTAAGCAAGTACATTATAATAGGGATAATATTTTCCATCCCCTCTTATCAAAATTATTTGTCATAAATATTACTTCGTATAGTGCATTCACTGTCAATTTAAAAACAAAAATAAATGAATCTCAAATGTTTATGATCTTATCAAAACGTACAATATAAAGAAAAATTGACTGGTATAAATTTTAATATTTCATTTGTAACACTTTTTTTATACAAATTTTATACGATTTTAAACGGCTTTTGCATGCTAGGAGCAAGAGCTACTTAGAAATAACTTGAACAGACAACTAATAAGCTCATCATCTCTAACATTTCCTTGTTGTATTTATGAGATAGGCACAATTAGGACTGGTAATATGGGCCGAGCCCGTTTAACTTTTTTTTTTTTAATTTTTATGCTTTTTAGATAAGTTAGATTTTAGTGTTTTTAGTTCTCAGTGATGTTGTGTTTAACGATTTCTTAATTTTTTTATTTGAAACCTTTTTTTTCCATATTATATTTATTTATTTTACTATTATTAAATTTAAAAAATTGTGTTCATATGTTTTTGTGATGTGATTAGATAAAAAAAAAAAGTAAGAACGAAATTGGTTTCGTAGAACGAATATATAAAAAAAATAAGTATGACATGAGTGGATGAAAGAGAAAGGGAGTGAAATTTTTTTTAAAAAAATAAATTTTAAAAAAATAATTAAAAAAAACAAGTTTTGCCAGCCCGTTTAACCCGTAAGCCCGACGGGCCCGGGCTGGCTCGTTTTACCAGCTATAGGCATAATTTGATATGCTGGATCAGGTATAGTAAAGTCTGAATCGTCTATGTAATTATTCAGATTTGTCATTATTCTTAACAAATTCAAAGTTTTTGATACAATTCCTTCATTAGGTTCATCTGCAAAGCACTCAATTGAATTCTTGTGTGTAGCACTCACTCTAACTCTAGTTAGCTATGAAGATAAACTATTGTCATTAGCATCACCATTGACAAGTTTAAGTTTGTTAGTTGACGGATTAAAAAGAAGACATTAGGAAAAAGACAAGTATAAATAATTAATTTATTATTATTGCCCACCTCTTTGTCAACCAAAATCATGCCAATCTTTCACACAGAATATTGATGCATCTTTCTTTTAACCACCTATTTCCTCAGCACCTTTGCATGAACGGGTCATGTGTCTTTGTTGTCATCAACACTGTTGAACATGTCTTTCTTCATCATCTGACAAATAAACATAACGACAGAAAGTGAAACACAAATATTTGTGAGCCTGAGTAGTGGAAATATTATTACGATTATTTACTGCATGGAAATTAATTTCATAATGATATGAGTTAATTTTACCTTCAGATACTAAATCTGCCTCTGTGTATTATGAAGAAACTGAACACTAGAGAAAGACGTGCTTGTTAGTGGTAGGTGCATTTGGTGCAACTCAACCCCATTAAGTAGATAGGATTTGGCAGAAATAGCATTCCTTTGGGGGATATATGACGAACTTCAATGCCACATACTTGGAATCTGGTTGCACTGTTTAGTGTTTAGCATTGACATCAAAGTCAGAGCTTGTCCGCCCATTACAGTAATGTACATATATTTATTTATACATGGGTGTTCCCTTAGAAAATGCTGATGTACATTGAGTATAATATATTCTTCTTCTTCTTGGTGTGGGGGTCATAAAAGAAGGATTTTTTTTTATTTTTAAAAAAGATTTAGACGCTTCTGTACATGTTGTATATATGTGGATTATTCTTGTAAATTAAGTTTAGATGTTTTAG
Organism: Albizia julibrissin; assembly: GCA_037074505.1. Taxonomy (NCBI): domain Eukaryota; kingdom Viridiplantae; phylum Streptophyta; class Magnoliopsida; order Fabales; family Fabaceae; genus Albizia; species Albizia julibrissin. The sequence goes on along the minus strand of CM073486.1, from coordinate 17,444,036 downwards.
TTCTTGGGTACAGTAAATTATTCTTCTTGGTGTGGATAAAAGTAGGATTTTTTTAAAAAATAGATTTAGATGCTTATGTACATGCGTGTATATAGATGAAGCACATGGAGAACACTTAAAGACAACTAGTTGCCTGCAAATACTGTTTAAGCATGCCACATGGGATTTTAGTAGCCAATAGTTGATGAGCTACAAGATTTAGAGGTATATATTTGACGATTGATGAATTGACGTTATACAACTAAACTAGATCAACTGAATGATCGTATTATATATATGTACACAATAGACTCAAACACACTAACCTACGTTATGAGCCCAATGGCCCCAGGCCACATATCAACAATACACATATACACATTCTCTAATACATGGACGGTGCAATTGATAAGTAAATTAAGGGAAAGAATAGAGAAGTAATAAAACGGTGAAGGAGAGTAGAAGAGTAATATGAGCAGTGTTAAAACCTAAAGGCTGCGTGGCTTCCTTGCAGATGAGCAAGAAGAAGTGTTAGGGAATTGATATATTTGGAGAATTGATAGTTTTAAATATAAGATATAATTTTTATAATTTTTAATATTTTTTAATTTATCCCTATTAATACTCCCTCAACAATAATAAATGAGGAGATAGAATGAGGGAATTAATGAAAATGATTAAGGTGTTTTAAAAAATACATGTCATATTAATTAATTTAACTAATTTAATTAAATTAGATAAATATGTTTTATATTAAACATTGGAAGGGTAATTATCTTAACATCTAAGTACAAAACTTAGGTCCATATGCTTATTCATGAGATGCACTGAAGATGTATTGACTTTGTTAATGGAGGACCAGCGATAGTTTCTTGACTCTGTTCTTTACACATTCCTTGATGTGTATGACTTGTTTTGTTTGTTCCGTACTAATCCTGAAGCTGATGGTATACAAATGTTAAGGTTGTACATTGTAACATCACTTAAATTAGGTATAATTAATACGTAGATTTTTATAGTTTTAACTAATTTTTAATTAGTTCCTTATAAAATTTTTTATTGGGTCCTTGCAATTTTTTTAATCATATTCTTATAGTTTTTCATGACTTTTAATCAAGCTTCCGTAGTTTCAAGTGATTGATAAAAAGAAAAAATGAAAAAAAAAGGGTAAGAACCTGATTAAAAACATGTGAAACTATAATAACCTAATAAAAAAACAAAAACTTAAGGGCCTAATTAAAAACAGGTGGAATTATAAGGACCTAATAAAATAAAAAAATAAAATAAAACCTATAGGGTTCTAATTAAAAATAAGGTAAAATAGGGATTTACATATTAACTATCCCAGTAATTGATCCAAAGCTTATGTTTAAAAACCCGTTGAAAATGGATGGGAAAAATACCCGTTGAAAGGGGACGATGACAGCTTTTGAGACAAAGCTATTAAGATAGCATATTAGTTTAAGTCAAAACCAACATTGAGTATTTAGATAATACAGAAACTACGGTTTTAGAAGTCTTTTTTTATAAGTCGAAAATATTCCTATTACATACTTCACGCATAAATAGTAAAGTTGAATCATATGAAATTAATGCAACCGACTGAATCAAATGTCAAAGTAAAGAAACTACAAATCTAATGAACATACTTCACGCATAAATAGTAAAGTTGAATCATATGAAATTAATGCAACCGACTGAATCAAATGTCAAAGTAAAGAAACTACAAATCTAATGATCAGTAGTTATGGGAATTGCATGATTAGCCATATTAATTAATGATCTAATGGCATCTATCAATTTTTTAAAAAAAATTAAGGTGTTATTTGATTCTATTATCTGTTTTTTGGTTCTCAAAATAGTGTTATAAAACTATTCTTAGAAACAAGTTTTGAAGATAAAAAAAACAAAAAAAAAATCTATTTAGATAGTTGTTTCAAAAAATTTGTTTTTGAAGTGGCGTGATGGTGGCCATAACTGTTGGTGTGGTGTCGATGGTGAATAGATGGTGACCTCAAAAAATAAAAAAACAAAAAACTGTTTTTTCTTAAAAAATAACTTATTAAAGACATTTTTTCAAACAAGTTTTTTGTTTTTGGTTTTTTTTTAAAAACTGTTTTTAAAAGCATAATTAAATTAAGCCATAAGTTTTCCTTTTCTAGCTCATTTGAAAATAAATTGTAAAATCATCAATCAATTTTTAATTAATCAACTTTATATTAGAAATCTTATAATACCTGCTTAATAACCCATTTAACTCACCAATAAGTTGGATTCCCAATTTTTATTATTGGTGAATGAAAATTATGTCTCAATCAATGATATTAATACAGAAAAGGTGGAAAATGAAGTTTTTGAATATTGATTAAGAATTGTGATGCTAAAACTGCAATAATTATAATTAGGGTATTAAACAAGAAATTAAAAATATTTCAAAATAATATTTGACTTTAAAAATAAATTGGCTTTTGACTTTCATGAATGATAATAAGTAGAGTAAAATATTCGAACCACCCTTTTGTTTTGCCTTAATTACATAGACTTCTCTTTTATTTTGAAAATATACACTTAAGTCCAAATTGTTAACTCCGTTCAGAGTATTTTAAAAATATATTTTTAATTAAAATTTATATTAAAAATAAAATTTATTTACTAAAATACCCTTAATACTAAATCTCAAATTTTAATTAACAACTTGTAAATATCACAAACTTTTAAAACTTTGAATATGTTTTAAAATGTCTGTGAAAAAAATATAAAATTATAAATTTGAACAACTTATACAATCTCTCAAACATATATGGTTTATTATATTTGATAAAAAAATGTGTTTGATATATATTTTTGGTCATTTAAGAAACTAAAAATAAATAAAATTTAACAAATATGGTAAAAATTAAAATTATAATTTTATAATCTCATAATCAATAAATTTTGTTATATATTAGAAAATTAAACAAATCTATTTGAATTAAAATTTGGTGGTATAAATGTTTTTGCTCTATATGTTTAACTAATTTTAATGTTGAAGAGGGGCATTTTGATAAAACAAAAGTTCAAAAATCAAATTAACAGTCAGCTAACGGTTTATGTTGATGAAAATAGAATATTAAAATATAAGGAAAGTTTGTGTAACATACATTTTAATTTTAAGGGAGGTTTATATGAGTTTTCAAAATAGAGGGGAGGTTTGTATAAAACAGAAGGGTGGTTAGAGTATTTTACTCTAATAATTATCGAATGAGCAACCAATTAGACCTCATAAAAAGAAATTTATTATTTTTTTCAGATGCATTATAGATTTTTGGAAATATGTAAAAGGAAGTTTATGAAATATTATAAAATGGTATATTAATCGGGATACTAGTAAGCTTATTTCAACTTTTGATGATAATTAAATATTAATTGAAATATAAATAACTTTAAAATTAAATTTTGTTTTGTTTTTCAAGAATGATAGTAATAAACTTCATAAACCACCAATTGCATTTCTAAAGAATAAATTTATAATTTTTTAAAAGAATAGAGATTCTTACTAAATTTTGTTCTTATACATCTAAATCAAACAAATAATATTCTAGTACATCTCACCTCGAGCAACACTCCTCATACGTTGCACGGGGTATATATAGCTTGTTTTACCAAAAAGAAAAGAAATTAATACAAATAAAATAGTTCACTCATTGTTGACTATTTCAATTAATTAATACAAAAGAAAAAGATCAAATCCGAAATTATGCATACATGGGTACACACCTACCTTTAAGTTTCTTTTGAACTACAGTCGGACATTCTGGATTTTTAACAATATTTAGAGATCTTTAATTAGGCCTTTGATTAAGAATTTGTTAAAAAAAATATATGGATTATAATTTTTATATTTCAATTGGATTTAATTGAGATTTTTTCAGAGTTATGAAGATATGAATTAAATGGTAGATTCAAATTCAAAAAATAAAAAAAATAGAAATTAAAGAATTACATTCAGGTCCTAAATAAGTAAATTAATCATTTTCCCATTGAGACATTCACTACAACTTTCACTACAAGGCAAGTTTGTACAAGAAGAATTTCACTGAGAAAAAAAGGGAAAATATTTCCCTATGTTTCCTTTTCTTTTTTTTTCTTTTTTTATCAAGCCATTTAATTTTACTTCATCAATTTTGTTCGTCTCTGATGTTTTAAGACGTTTAGAAAGGGCTAATAATGTAAAGAAATCCGTTGGTCGGCGTTAAGGCAGCGAATAGCTAGACGTATTTTAACAAATGAAAATGACTAAACATTTAGGTGGAGAAATAAAGAGTAAAGACACTTCAGAAAAAGGATCGTGGAATGATTTTTATTTAGCTGCAGCGGCCTGGTTCATGTGATCAATATTTGGTTGGGTGATTAAAAGACTTATAAGTATTAAAATCTAAAACATAAAGATATAACTACAAGATGCATGAAAATAGAAAATCTAACCTATCATATAGAAGGTAAAACCTTCCATGTAGGTGGCAACTTATGCCATCTATAAAGAAGGACTACCTAGATCTTCCATATAGAAGGTAAAATTATCCATATAGGAAGCATGCAAAAAATAATAAAATGCAAGAAATAAATTTTAAGATAAATATTCTCTCTCTAACTTAAAATTCTCTCTTTCTCTCTTCCTTCCTCCTCATTTTAAGATGTCAAGAAGCTCTATTTATAGGCTTTATTTTTCAAGTGCTATAGGAACCGACCACAGCGAACCTTCACACGTCTGCTGCAGTATATTTGCTACAGTATTCGTATGCCTTCTCAATAACTTTGAAGTTTGGTATTGTACGGGACTGTCAAAAGAAAATTATTATTTATTTATCAATTACACCAAAATTCATTACATTAAACTCAAATATTATCCATAAAATCATCATATATATATATATATATATATATATATATATATTACTTATCACATATCCTCTTAAAAGTGAAGTGTTTTAAGACCTTATGTGGAGCAATAGGTTGGCCTTAGGTATCAACGGTGGGGTGATCATGTCATGCTACTAGTTAGGGTTGTTCAAGATTTTCCATGTCACGGTTGTCCCGCACTAAAAATTTTCGAGGTGGGACAAATTTTAGCCTCCCCCTCTTCATACTCAAACCGCTTCCTCTGATCTCGATTCCAAGAAGTTCTGCACAGGTTCTGGTACATGTAGGTGAGATTTGTAGTGTCAATTTGGAAGATTTTCTTAGAGATTCTGCACAAGTTATCGGGGAAGGGAACCGTCCTTATAAGGCGGTGTTGGAGCCTTGGAGGAGGGAACGACAGTGGTTGTGAAGAGGCTGAAAGACGTGACGTGATGTTATGAAAAAAATTCTAAAAAGATATCACATAAAAATCCGGTCCCATCCCCGTGGGGATCGGGGCAGTTCCGGGACGGCAAATGCCATACCGTCGGCATGTCCCGTGCCATTGAGCACCCATATTACAAGTACATATTCCATAAAAGAAAAGTTACGGGTCAAAGACAATTATATTCAAGTATTTAGTTCGTTTGGATTAGTTTGGAAGCTCTATAAGTACTTATAAATCGTGATTCACAGAATACGAAGTAGTTTTTACGATTTACGAGGTAGCTTTTATGGTTTACGAGGTGCTTTTACAATCTATAAGGTAAATATATGGAAGAGATTTATCTCGATTTACGTAAATCAGGTTTATATAATAAACCCGATTAATAAAAACTCATCCAAACATGCCAAATATTGTCACCTCAAATAAGAAGCAGCTCTAGTAGTAATTCTTTTTTTTTTTTAAAGTATTAAGTCTCATCATCGCTCCACCGAAATATAGTTAATTAATTTAAAGATAGGCTGTTTGGATTAACTTATAGAAGTTCCATAAGTGTTTATGAATTATGATTCATAGAATATGAAGTAACTTTTATGGTCTACGATGTAGCTTTTACGGTCTACGAGGTGCTTTTACGGTTTATGAGGTTCTTTTACGGTCTACGAGATAAATATATGGATGAGATTTATCTCGATTTATATTAATCGGACTTATATAATAAACCTGATTCATATAAGTCATCCCCAACATGCTAGTAAAAAATAGATGGGGAACGATATATAAGTGAAACAATGCTTGCTTGAAGGGTAGGAGCTATAGTAGGAGCATATGAGATTTGAAAGATTGATTTGTTTGAGTTTTTTTTTTTCTTACAAAAAAATTAATATATATATATATATATATATATATATATATATATATATATATATATATATATTACTATTGGCAGCACCCTGCAAAAACACAATACAAACATATGGTTTCAGTCATATTCATGTACACTATTTTTATGAGATATTCTGCAACTTTTGAGTAAATCAAGAAGGGTTTCCAAGATTAAATGAACCTTTTCAGCCTAAGATAGAGTGACTGAACAGAGAAGATAACATCGTAATTTAAAATAAGAGATTCAATTAGTGTCACCTGACCTCCTCGATTCTCTCTAACCTTAGTTTTCACTATAATTGGGAAACACAGGATAGGCGCTAAACCTTGCCTTTTACAGATAAAGAATATGTGACCAAGGTTTTTAAACTAACGATTTTAAGTAGACTCATGATAGTGAAGTAAAATCGTATTATAAACTCGAATTGTAAATATAAAAAAAATATAATAATTTAATTTAAATATATTTTATATCTAAATAATTGAAATTAAAACCATCAATATTAATAATTTATCACAATTTTTTAATAAAATTTATATGTAAAGTCACTGAAAATAATCAAATCGAAAAAGTTAACACGAGTTTAAGAGTGAGTTAATATGATTTTGTAAACTAAAACTTAAAAATGATAAACTTTGTGTAAACTCGTGAGTTTGACCAAGTTTATAGTTAGTATGAATTTGAGAGTGATTATACACGATTTTATAAAGTAGAAATATAAAAAATGGTAAACTCAGACAGTCAATTCGCGAGTTTAGAAACAACGCATGTAACCATTGGGAGTCATAACGATCATTAAAGAAGGTTTTATAACAATTAAAATGCAATTACAAAATACTCCCTCTTGTTCTTTTTATAAGAAACAAATACTTAAATCATGTGATTCAAAATGTTAGCTAAAACAAAAAATGTGCCAAATTTGTACTACTATTTTCAATTATACCCTTATTTATAAAGAGAGTACATGAGAAATAACGAGTGAAAAATTATTATAAAAAGATAATAAGTAGCATATATTTAACGGGGGTAAAAAATAAAAAAAACTAGTTTAAAATTTTAGAAGAATATGATTTATATTACTTATATAAAATATGTGTTTGAAATTAGCTTTTAAGAATAGCTTTTACGATTTACGAAGTAAGTATGTGAGATGAGTTTTATTTTGATTTGCGCAAACCATGGTTTGAAACCATGATTTGAAAGCCTCACAGACACATAGTAAGAACCACTCCTATAAGAGATGCCACTTATAAAAAGGGGAGAATGCCAAAAAAATACCATTTAAACTTCAAAATCCCGTTAACAAGTTTGATAATGAGATTAACAAGAATGATAATGCAATTAACAAATCATTTTATTGTTAAATCACCTATTTGAGATTTTGAAGTTTAAATGGTATTTTTTTGAAATTCTCCCTATAAAAAAGGACCGGGAGGAGTATTCACTAATGGTGGTTTAATGCAATTGATGCCATTATAACCGTTTAATAGTGTAATGAAACCGACTTTGCTTGTTTGGAATTGTTTTTATGAATCGTGTTTATTATATAAGCCTGATTCACATAAATCGAGACAAATCTCCTTCACATATTTATCTCGTAGACCGTAAAAGCACCTCGTAGACCGTAAAAGTTACTTCGTATTTTGTGAATCACAATTCATGAGCACTTATAGAACTTTCATAAGCTAATCCAAACGAGCTCTTAAAAATACATAAATGGGGGAGTAAAGAAGGTTTTATTACAATTAAAATGAAAACTACAAAATACTCACTAATGATAGTTAAATGCAATTAAAATGTGATGTGACCAAAATTTAATTAAGACTTGTAAGTGTATGGATTATGAAAAATAGTAAGTGGTAAATCTAGATCGTCCCACAGATACTCAATCTAATTAGTGACTATACATTAAATTTTCTTATTTCATATAAGGTAAACAAATCAGAATTGTTTTCAATATGAGTGAAGAAAACTTAAATAAGAAAAAGAAACTAATAATAGTAAATATTTTTCACAAGGAGAAAATTCCAATGTCAAGAAGGATAACTTAGAGTCACTAATCCTTTATTTGTTTTTTAATTAGATTTTATTCCCACTAAATTAATTTTAACTTAAATTAACCAGTTAATCTAAAATATTAATGTCTATAAATGTCTGTCGGTACATTTATATACCTACCTCAATTAATTATACAATGTGTCACACAATTAAAGAAGATGCACTTTAGATCGAACTCATTCTAATTTGATTTTGCGGAGCTTCTAAGTATATATTTATCCTAGACGCAAATTAGATAATTTTTAATTCCACATTATTTAATCTCAAGGTCAATTTAAGATTCTCTTCGTCAAGTTCAATCATAAATCCCTAAAACATATTTAATGGTGGTTAATAACTAAACAATAAATGATAAAAATAAAATTAAATAAAATGAAATAATATTAAATAAAATTAATTAATAAGAATAATATTTAAGTCCCAAACAAATTCATAGTACTCTAGCTTATAAAGAAAAATTTAGCGGCTTTAATCAAAACCATCTCAATAAATGAAGTTTCAGTGTTCAAATTCATATGGAGAAGAGAGAAAACTAAAACCAATCTCAGCAAAAATTCTATTGCCTCCAACTGCTTCTCACGTTCTGCCCAGTGAGAGATGAATGAGGGGCTGTTTGGTAAAGCTTTTCTAGATCAGGCTTATTATATAAGCCCGATTTACATAAATTGAGATAAATCTCCTTCACATATTTATCTCGTAGACCGTAAAAGCACCTCGTAGACCGTAAAAACTACCTCATAGACTGTAAAAGTTACTTCGTATTCCGTAAATCACAATTAATAAACACTTATAGAACTTCTATAAGCTAATCCAAACACCCTCTGAATTAAGCAGTGTCTTTAATTAGGTGACCTCCTTCGGTTGGCTATGGTCTCTCCTCCTGTAACTTGTGTAGCTCCCTCTCTAAAATTTTAATGATCACCAAAAACAAGCTCCCACCGAAAGACGCTCTCATTCCAATCAGTTCCTCCTTTGATTCAATATTGGCAGCCTCTTTTTTTCTTTCTTTCTTTTGGCTTCCAGCTGCCGCCCTTTTATATCATTGACTCTCTCCTTTTTTATGTTTCCACCACCTTCCTTCTTGTCTTTCTAAAACTGTGGCTGCTTGCTATAGGATTTTTTTTAAAAAAATTATATTAAGGTCTTTAATAAAAAAAATAAAAAAAATAGTCTTTTAAAATGATAAAATGAAAAATTAATTTTAAAGAATTATTAATAAAACTTCTCAAATTATTAATTGACAATTTGAGAAACTCTATCAACAAGAACTAATTTTTTATTTTACGATTTTAATAGATCATTTTTTTATATTTTTAGTTGTTTAGGAATACAATATAATTTTCTCTTTTTTTTTTTCCTTCTAATATCGTCTTCTCTCCTCTCTCAATTAGAAAAGGACAGTGATGATGATTGATTACACCCCCCAATAATATCCACCGCCTCTTTTTATTTTCGTGTGATGTAAATTTTTTTTTTTTAATCTTCAGTGCTCAATTGTCAAAGCTGCAACATCCTTCCATGGTTATCCAAAAATAATATTTAAATAATAATTATATTACTAAAAATTATTTTTTAAGAAACTTCTAATAATTAATATTCTTTTCTAAACTTAAAAATTTATACTCTAAATTAAAATCCCAAAAATAATACATCCAACTTGATATCTTAAAAAAATATTTTTAATTTATAATTGATAATTTTTCATATATATCTCAAATTTATTAAAGTTGGAAAGTCATCAAAATGACAGTTACAAAATAATAAAAAAAAATGATGGTTTAATGCAATTGAGGCTATTAAAACTAATAATGCAACAAAACTGATTTTTGGTTGGATTTATATTTATGTATAAGCTCGATTTATATAAACTGAGATAAAACTTCTCCACATATTTATTTCATAAACCGTAAAAACTACATCGTATTCTGTAAATTACGATTGAAAAGATTGAAAAGTACTTATAGAAGTTATCCAAACATACGAAATGGATAAATGTTTCAAAGGTAATCTCTCACAAACATTGACCATTGTCCATTGTTGTCCTGACTATGCATCGGACATTGCTTAAGTCATAATGATCAAAATATTTACAAATGGTTGAAGCTATTAAAACCGGTTAATAATGTAATGAGACGGACTAATAAAAATGTATAAATGTTTCAATGGTCATCTCTCACAGACATTGACAGATTCCCCCCCCCCAAGGAAACCCTAAAAGGCCTAAATATGATAATTGATTATTTTAGTTTTAAGGTTTGTAATTGTCCTACTACATATATCACTTTTAGGACTTGAGCTCAAAATTTAAAAGAAATTTAATAGTATCAATGCTTTTAGACCAACTTTATGATGGTAAAACATTATCATTCTTACTCCTCTAATATATACTTTTCTCAGAAATATTGTAATAATTCAGGCCAATTTTCAATTTTTCAATCATATAGTTACACATTAATTCTCTAGAAAATTTATAGGTACTACTGCACTTAGGCATAAAATTTCTTTCCAAAAAAAAAAAAAAAGACATAAAATTTATTAGTTAATAGGATAAAGGAAATTTAATATTTACATATACAAAATTTAACACTGAGAATGTTCCACTTATGAATAAAAATTCCCATAATTTAAGTGCTACAATTCCTTATGTAATCAGAAAGTTTCCTATAAATAAATATTAAACAGAATAAATCATTTTTCTTGAGAAAATTAGTCACACTTTTTTTTCTTTGAACCGCCTTGTAAAATAATTACAGAAAACTAACATTTAAAAATAAATAAATAAGTGTTCTCTTAAAATTCTCTCCCTTTATAATACTCCTTCTTATTAAGAAAATGTTAGTTTTACCTTGTACGCATTAATTTATAATCATTTATTAGGGACCTTCAAAAAGTAATAAAATTTTTTTTATATATCAAATGCAAATAATCATCGTAGTTTTTTTTTGTATACTACGAATTAGTTTTTTGACCTGAATACTATGAACTAGTTAAATAACTATAGAAGACTTTAATCATTGGAGGCACACCCTCGCATTCATGCTCGTCATTTTCGGCGTTTACAGTCTTCACCCCCAAGACAACGGCCCTCTCCTCCGTTTCAAGCCATAATCACGCTCGTCATTTTCAGGTCTCTCTCCTTTTTCCTCAAACTCTTCATTTTTCTTCGCAATTCTTTCTATTCCTTTTTGCCTTGTTCGGAAATTCCAGTATGATGTTTCTAACACTCTTTGAATGAAAATGTCTTCCTCGAAATGTCAAAATGATGATAGATGGGTCTTCGTTTTCTCCATTTTTTGGTGTATTCTGCTTAGTTCTTGTTTCCCCGTTGTTGATTTTCTTGGACAGTTTCTTGTATTTGGTGTTCTAACTAGTTGAGTTTCTTGTTCAAAGATCATAAGACACTTCCAATGACTACATCTACATCAATTCTTGACGGTCATTCTGAAGAAAGAATGCTAAGAAAGCTATCTGCACATCGTAATTACCCGCCTGGCGTTGGACGGACTAGCAGAGTTTTTCCTGTGAGAAGAGTCTCAGCCGTTAGAGACTATCCTCCATTTTGTGGGCCTAATGCTCCCAGTCTGAGTAAGGGAGATGTTTCCAAGGGCAAAGGTACAGAAGAAAGGAAGAGAAAATTTGATTTCCTTGCACGGGGCGGTGGGTCTAAAACTGTGATGACGGCTAAAAAATCTGTGAATCATTCCTGGATGATGCTTGTGAAAAAGAAAGACGACAATGCTTCTTCTGGAGGTATGGTTGGAAAATTTTCTGATGTCCACAGATCATATTGTTATAATGTAAATGTTCCATTTCTATGTCGTGAGAATTTGAGCAGAGGCAACAGTGACACAGATGTCACCCGAAATACTGTAAGGGAGATAATGCGCTGGTTCCAAGCTGTTTGTAGAAAATTGTTGCAAGAAGAAGAAGCAAAGTTAAAAGGCAAAGCAAAAATTCGAAGGAGGATTGATTTAGAGGCTGCAAAGATACTTAAAAAGGAAGGCAGATATATTAATTCAGGCAAGTACATCTTTGGTTCTGTTCCTGGGGTTGAAATAGGTGATGAGTTTGACTATAGAATGGAGCTCCATTTAGTCGGTCTTCATCGCAATTCACAGGCTGGCATAGATTATGCAATGCGCAATGGTGAACATCTTGCAACTAGTATTGTTGCATCAGGGGGATATAATGATGAGTTGGATAATTCAGGTGTTTTGATTTATTCAGGGCACGGGGGGAATGTGATGTCCAAAAAGAAAGCACCTGAAGACCAGAAGCTTGAGCGGGGTAATCTTTCTTTGAAGAATAGTAGCAAGAAAAAGAATCCTGTTAGGGTGATACGCGGTGCTTTCTTTGGAGGTGGAAGTCGTAGGACATTTGTGTATGATGGACTGTATGAAGTTGAGACATACTGGCAAGAAAGGGGGCCACATGGTAAGATGATTTTCAAGTTTCGGCTACGAAGAATCCCAAATCAACCCGAGCTTCCTTGGATTGAACTGAAGAATTCCAACATGTTCACATTAAGAAAGGGTTTGTGTGTTGCTGACATCTCAAATGGTAAAGAGGCATCGCCAATCCGTGCTGTCAATACCATAGATAACGAAAAACCACCAATCTTTGAATATATCACTAGGTTGATCTACCCTAGTTGGTTGCAGCCAACACCTTCTAAGGGATGTAACTGTACCGACAGATGCTCTGACCCTACAAGATGTTCTTGTGCTGTGAAAAATGGAGGAATCCCATTCAATCACACAGGGTGTTTAGTAGAAGTAAAGCCCCTAGTCTATGAGTGTGGCCCTTCTTGCAAATGCCCTCCAGATTGCTATACCAGAGTCAGCCAAAGTGGCATAAAATTCCCACTCGAAATTTATAAAACTGACAAAAGGGGATGGGGTGTGAGATCTCTACGCTCCATCCCTTCTGGAAGTTTTGTATGTGAATACATAGGAGAGTTGCTTGAAGACAAGGAAGCTGAGAGGAGAACTGGTCATGATGAGTATCTATTCGATATTAGTGATAATTTGATCAACAATGCTGTAGACTCTGGTGGTGGCTTCACTATTGATGCAGCTCGCTTTGGTAATCTGGGCAGATTTTTCAACCATAGTTGCGCCCCTAATATGTATGCACAAAATGTTCTGTATGATCATGGCGACCACAGGATTCCTCACATAATGCTCTTTGCTACTGAGAACATTCCTCCATTAAAAGAGCTGACTTGTGATTACAATTACTCAAAAGATGAAATCTTCGATTTGGATGGCAACATAAAGAAGAAAAATTGCTATTGCGGCTCTGTGGGCTGTACTGGAAGGATTTATTGAGGTTTTGTTAATGGATAAGAGGTGGTGGTTTTTTCACTTGGTTTTATATACATTCCTTATGTGTATGACATGCTTTGTAACCTTGACTCTGATGGCATAGAAGGGATGTTAACTTGATCTGTTTCATTTTGATATGAAGATAAAATACTTAGACTTCAGTCAGTTTAGGTTGGATACATATTTTTATCCTTCACTTCGTAAGAGTGTCCTTATATAAATATATTTAGAAGGAAGATTTACTGGCATTGTTTATTGTTGTAGATTACTGATCCTAATAATGCGCCTATAGAAGTAATTTTAAATAGTATTTTTATTGTTTTACTGGCATTTGCGGTGGATTGATTTATTCCTTTGAGAATGAGGTGAGAAATCAGATTCCATCATATCAAATGCAAAGGTTGTAGTTTTTGTTGGTTTTACTTCTGGATGCTTTGGAGAAAAATATAACACATGATATGTAATATAGTATATCTGAAAAAATATGCAAACTCGTGAGTTATTGGTTGGTACTGACTTTGGGTAGTAAGTATATGTAGTTGCCATGTTAATCATCATTACGTATACTATAAAATCTGTATGCGAAGGATAGGGCTTATAGTCTGGTCTTGTGGTAAGCGAATTAGAATGTATGTATCTAGCAGAGTAAAGCTATGTGAATCTCACTTGATTTTGTTTAATGCTATAGGGTTTGTGTCCTGTTTCTTTTTCTCCTGTTTCCAATTATTTTGCCTCTTAAAATAATGATTCTAGAACCTACAGTGTCTTTACATGCTGCCCTGTTATTTGTAACTAAATGTTATTTTCAAATAAACTTTTTTTGCCAAAATTGAATTAGTTTAGTCTCACACCATTGCTTGTAGCACATCTGAATTAGGATCTCTCTATCAGCATCAGCAACACTCTTTGCTCAGGCAATGAGTCTGCTATTCTCTTCCATAACTTTCTTCCACTAACCAAATAATTCTGAAGCATTGAACAGACAAAGACGAAGAATCAGACCTCGAGCTGGAGATGAAACTTACAAGCCATGAGAATGCAGATTGAAAGCATGCAGCAATGAAGGTGGAGGTTTGCAACTCTTGCTTTCCAAACTTGATCTTTCCTATGATTTTTGAACCTCGTTTGGTAATTTGGCCATAATACGATCAAAACAGTAAATTCCTACAATATCAGGAGGGTCATATACAAGTATAGTAATTTTTTATCCATATATTATGAGCATAACTAGAAAGTCAGTCAATACAACTATTAATTTCTTTAAAATCATGGTCACGAATATCCTTATTATGGAATATTGGGCTGTTTGTGATACTTATTGCAGCCGTAGGATTTTACTTAAGGAGAGTATATTCATTATGTATGTGAAGGTATCACTGCTAGCCTATATATATATACATATGTATATATATATATATACATGTACACACACACACACACACACACATATATAGATACATATATATATATATTCAAAATGGTCTATTACATCTCTCGAGATGAAAGCTATAAATAATATTATTTCTTTGATCAAAGCCATATTAATTAGCATCTAAAAAAAATTGTAAAGTTTAAGTAGGAAGGAAAGTGCTATATATATATATATATTCAAAATGGTCTATTACATCTCTCGAGATGAAAGCTATAAATAATATTATTTCTTTGATCAAAGCCATATTAATTAGCATCTAAAAAAATTTGTAAAGTTTAAGTAGGAAGGAAAGTGCAAGGAAGTAGCTCGGCGAGCATGGGATCATATGATATCACCTAAGACGGAAGGGGGAATGGGTTTCCCTGACTTTGAAGCACTTAACAATTCTCTCCTAGCAAAGACTGCGTGGCGGATTACACAAGAGGAGGATGCTCTCTGCCACAGAATCTTGAAAGGGGTGTACTTCCCTAACTCTACTTTTATGGCTGCGAATAAAGATTATAAAGCATCATGGATATGATCAAGCATAATTATTGATAGGGAAATACTCCAAAAGGACAGTCAATGGGCTTCTTGGGTAAATCTATTAAGTATTTGGAAAGATAATTGGATCCCAGGCTTGCAAGGTAAATCTCTTAACCAAATCATTCACCGTGATTTAGTGACTAATGCTACTGTTGATTCTCTGATTGTGAATGGATGCTGGAATTTCTCCACCCTTACTGGTAAAGTCACGGATGATATTATATCCCTCATTGGTACTATCAACCAGAAATATCTCTCACATAGGGACAAATTAATCTGGAGTGGCGCATGAAATGAAATCTTTACTGTGAAACTGGGATACAAGCACATCCAGGCAGTTACTAAGCAAACTATACCCCGTAAAAGCAGGTCCTTTGCTCTTACTAAAGAATTCTGGCTCAAACTATGGAAGATTAAAGATACACCCAGAATACTAAATTTTATTTAGAGGTGTTGTTCCAAAGCAGTTCCAACCACGGAGGTTTTGTTCAGCTATCACTGTTCCGTGAACCCACTATGCCCAGTTTGCTTTGAAGAACCTGAAACTTTGGAACATTTGTTATTTTTTCGCCCATGGGTGAGATGTATTTACTTTGGCTGTCAATTATCAATCCGGGTTGACAAAACTAGTTTAATATCTTTTGAAATTTGGATTTATAATGTATTATGTCAACAAAAGGATCTGCAGGATTATGATCTGTCTCTTGTGTCCTGGATGTTATGGTATATTTGGAAAGAGAGGAATGAGGCTGTTTTTAATCTTAAAGATCCTGATCCCCATGCTGTGATTCTCAAGGCGCGGGTGGGTGCTAATCAATTCTGGTCTTCTTTGGCTCATCAAACTCGAACTACAGAATGGACCGCCCCTCCCAATGGTTGGCTCAAGATTAATTGTGATGGTTCGTTCCTAGCAGAGGACCTCTCTGCTGCTATTGGTGATTGCGTTTCTGCCCAATCAGCCTTTGTTGCAGAACTCAGTGCTGTAAGAAAAGCGATCCTATTGTGCATTGACCTTGATCTTGAGCATGTCCTCATTGAAACTGATAACGCAGATTTGTTTGCATGCTTGTCTTCAGTTCTCAAGGATATTCTGGAACTAGCCTCGTCACGTTCTCATCTGGCATTCTCCTTTTCATTTAGAGAAGGGAATTCTGATGCTGATTATTTAGCAGTCTGTATTCCAACGAAGATGTGCCCTCCTCTGAGATGAATGTCATCACTAACAACTTCTATGAATGTTTTTCTGTTCCTTAATGCCCTCCTCTGATAGCTCACTTGATGATGGTCTCTGCTGATTTAGTTCTTTGCTTGGCTTTTTAACTGGTGGTCTTGCGTTTGTAGTTCTTGTTATTTACCTTTCAGAACCTTCTCGTTGGCTTTTATCTTATATAATGAAATATATTCAAGGTAAAAAAAAAAAAAAAAAAAAGGTGGAACTGTGGTAGGCACGGAATGGGTGGTACCATCTGTGCCATGGCTGCTCTTGATGATCTTAGGCTACATGGATGGTTTGCTTTTAGTTGATTTACAGGTTTTATTTTATCTCTGTTTAGTACAGTACACTTGCTGTGGTTTTGCTTCATGATATGCAATGGTGTTTTCTCTCCTTGGCATTTCAGTCAAGCTATCCACTTTTGGCCTTTCATGGAATTGAACCTATAATTTCTCACTTGGGGAGAGCTTTCATGCTACTAGATTACAATAATAGTTTGTGTCTTGCTTTTATGTTTGAGTTTTTCATGATTGTTTGTAATTAGGTTTTAATTACAATACACTTGCTTTGATTTTGCTTCATGATGTGCAATGGTGTTGTTTCTCCTAGGCATTTCAATCAAGCTCTCCACTTTTGGCCTTTCATGGAATTGAATCTATAGTTTTTCACTTATGAGTCACGGTAAGTTTTTATGCCACTAGGTTATAATAATAGTTCGTGTTTTGTTTTTATGTTTCGATTTTTCATGTTTGTTTGTAATTAGGCTTTAGTGTTCATGTCAATGTGGGCTTCTTGGGATTGATGTGTTTTGTGTTTTGGGTTGCTCATATTTGTAATGTCATCTATTATTAATAGTTAAGGCCCATAGCTTAAGAATCGTTTTAATTTTATTGGAATAAA
The DNA here is from genome assembly GCA_037074505.1 of Albizia julibrissin. Classification (NCBI taxonomy): domain Eukaryota; kingdom Viridiplantae; phylum Streptophyta; class Magnoliopsida; order Fabales; family Fabaceae; genus Albizia; species Albizia julibrissin. The sequence goes on along the minus strand of CM073486.1, from coordinate 17,426,393 downwards.
ATTGTATGTAATAAAAAAACAATTGATTGAATCAAATATTAGAATGAGACATATTTTGGAAGGTTTAATATTTGTAAGCCTTTGTTATGTTTTGGTTAAAGCGTTTTCCATTTCCAAATCATAATGCACATTCATACCAAGTCATCTCATTTTCTTTTGTGTGATAACTCTCGAGTTTCAACCAAAAAAAAAAAAAAAAAAAACTCGAGTGGAACGCTGAAGACCTCTTTACGTTTGATTCACTTTTCCCTTAATTTTATCCTTATTTTTTTTTGGGGAAAAATGGAGGGAAGGTCCCTTATAAAAATTTTTATGGGCGTGAAAGACCTAAATCAGATTATTAGTATTTTGCGCATGCAAAATTTTCAAAGCACTTGTGCTCCCTATGGGAAAATATTTATCATGTTATTCTCACCAATAAAATTTTTGATGGGACTTGACCCAATTTTTCCTATTTTTATTGTGTTTTATTTTAAAGGGAGAAGGTGCAAAAATGCTTATATACTTTTCTCAAAGGAGCGTCCAGCACTATAAACTTTATTTAAATGTAAAAATACCTATCAACTCACGAAAAGAGGGCAGAAATACCAAGTTTGTTAATTCCCATAAACGTTTGTTACCTTTTTTGTTGAGTGATCCCACGCTGTAATTTTAAAATAATTATTTTAGAAAAAGCCGCACACTCCCACTTCCCTTCTCCAACCTCGCAGAAACACGTCCCCCTGATTTCTCAACTCTCCCCCTCCCAAACAGCTACTCTTAATTGCTCTAGCAACATTCTATTAAAAAAAAATTGCTCTAGCAACATGTGCTTGAAGTGGAGGTGGTGGTACGCAGATATGGTGGTCATATTTTCAGTTTTCTCTGCTGTTGCCGATGTTCCAGTGGACAAGCGGCTGGAACTTGGAGGTACATCGGTGTTCTGGGCATGACGATATTGGAGTCTCTGGCCTTCTCTCCCTTGTCTGCTACTTCTTCCTCTTTTGCGGTTACACTCTCTGATTCACCCTTTTTTTGTTCTCTCTTTCTCCAATATTTGCACATATAATTTCAAAACATGTATGGATTTGCTTCGTTTGTATTGAAGCTTAACTGATTTTCTGGCATGTTTCTGATTGTTCTTGAGTTAGGAGATTGAAAAATTTAGTAGCGGCATTTTCGAAGTGTTTTGGGATTTCCTTCCTAATTGTTAATCCAAATCATTGATATGTTGTTCGAAGCTATTTTCAGAATCAACAAACCATGCCAATTAGAGTTTTTTTTTTAAATTTTCGAGCTTGAGATCACTTCTTATTCAAAGATATTTTTCAGAATGCCCTTGCCCTGCCATAGAGTTGTGAGATGAATTTTGTTTTATTTTCACTGATTTTGCCCCATGAAAATATGATTAGTTATTTTTTTTTTAAAAAAATACCCATACTTTGCAACTATGATGAGATGTCAGTAAAAAGTTTAGAAATTTGAAGAACTCTGCATTCCTCACTTCTATCAATAAAGTTAGAGTTGAGTTAGGGGAGGGAGAGTTGAGAAATTGGGGGACATGCGTGGGAAGTTGGAGAGGGGAAGAGGGAGTGTGCATCTTTTTTTAAAATAATTATTTTAAAATTATAGTGTGGGGTCCACTCAACAAAAAAGGTAACAAATGTTTATGAGGACTAATATACTTAGTATTTCTGCCCTTTTTTCGTGAGTTGATAAGTATTTTTACACCTAAATAAAGTTTATGATGCTGGGCGCTCCTTTAAAAAAAGTATATAGGTATTTTTACATCTTCACTCTGTTTTAAATTAAGGGCCTCTCATTTATACATCGACGGTTAAAAGGGAAATGTAAGAGAATTTACTAAATGTAGGTAGTCATACTATCGTAATATGCTTGTACTTTTCGTTCCTTTCTTTAATATTTTCATTCTGAATAATATAGGGTTAATATAAATTTATATTACTAAAGACCGGACCATAATTTTTTTTTCAACTTAAATTTTATTTAAAAATATTCAGATTGAAAGAGATAAAATGTTTTTTCAATTGTATCTCCCAATTTCTTATTTTCCTTTCCTTTAATTTGTCTTCAATTATGAATTTCTGATAGAGTGTGATTATCTAATCAAATTGAAGTTTTCTCCAACGGCTATTCCCGAGCTATCATATGCTTATTATAATTTGTTGATATAAGTTTTCTCTATAATTTAAGATTATTATTAGTGGGCATCAGATTTTGTCCAAATAATTTAAATAAAAAAAATATAGCAAAAAAAAAAAGATATAAGATTTTAAATAAAATAATCTGTGGACATCACATTATTATACTTATTATTGATAATATATATATATATATATATATATATATATATATATATATATATATATATATATATATATATATATAATATTTCTGGGCTAACTTATACTTATTATAATTTACTATTGATGAGATATATGTATATATAAATTCTCTATATTTTACTATTGATGATGGATATAGAATTTAAAACTAAATATTAATTTAATAATATCTAAAATTGGGATTTTTGATAAAATAATTTGTTTACACCTTCTAGTTTATTTTGGGATTATCCTGTAGAAGGTTAGGAATTATATATATATATATATATATATATATATATATATATATATATAAAATGTAATCTGAAGATATTATAAAATAAATAATATCTCCACAAAGAAGAGATATCTTTAAAAAGAGGTATTATTTCAAATAGGAGCCGAATCCAAAGAAGGGGCCGGTAAACATTCTATAAATATGAACAAGGTTAAGGCGAAAGGAAACAGATTCCTATAGCTGCATCATTATCGATCGGTAGTTCTTGAGGGTTGCTCTACGTACACTAATGGATAAAATTCTTTGTAAGAGACGCAAGTTCTCTGCAGTTCGTGACTATCCTCCTGGATGTGGTCGATTCGCTGCTAAGCTTCAACAACAACGACAACATGAAGAAACTGAAACTTGTGATGACTCTGAAGAATTGCGAAGTGAGATTGTTGGTAAGAGACGCAAGTTCTACACTGCGGTCCGCGATTATCAGCAATCTGATGATCGCTTTGAAGAAGAAGATCCAGAAGAAAAACCTGAAGAAGAAGAGGACGACGAAGAACCAGAAGAGGTAGCACCTGAAGAAGAAGAAGAAGCTGAAGAAGATGAGGACGAAGAACCAGAAGAAGAAGAACCGGAAGAAGAAGAAGAGGACGAAGAACCAGAAGAAAAAGTAGAAGCTGAAGAAGAAGAATCAGAAGAGAAGTCACTGACGTTATGTGAGATTCTTCTTCGCAGGAGACGCAAGTACCTTGCATTTCGCGATTACCCATTTGGGTGTGTCTTTTTCAAAGGAAGACGATAAGACTTGAAGAAGAAGGAGAGGAAGAGGAAGAAGAAAATACTATGGCTAAGTTTCAACATCCACTTGATGAAATTGACAAGGCAACCTTTTAGGGCCCGTTTGGTACACTGGAATTGGTTTTGATGGATATGGATATGGAAATGGAAATGGAAATGGATATGGATATGGAAATGGAAATGTGTTTTAAAAGTGTGTTTGGTATGTACATGGAATTCAAATATTATTTTTATTTAATATTTATATTTAAAATGTAAAACTACCAATATGCTAATCTAAGAAAGTGGAATGAGATAAAACTATTGTTATTAAACCCGGACCGGACAGATTTTTTTTTAATAAAAAATTATTTTTATTTTTTTAAAAAAAAAATCATATTAATAAGACTAAAATATTCAATTTCTCACCGGTTTAACCCTGATTTAGCTCCAGTCTGACCCACTAACCTTTGACTTAGTACTTTGACTGCTCCAGTTAGGTTTTTTTTAATAAAAAATTATTTTTATTTTTTTTAAAAAAAGAAATTTTATATTAATAAGCCTAAAATATTCAATTTTTCACCGGTTTGGCCCTGGTTTAGCTTCGGTTTAACTCCGATCTGACCCACTAACCCTTAACCCAGTACCCTAACCTAGATTTAGGTACATGGAATTGCAAATCTTTGCTTTTTAGGTGGAAGCCAATTTGATGGAATTGGAGAGATTTGGCTTCCACATGGAATTGCAAAAATTTCCAATTCCATCATACCAAACAAACTTAAGCATGGAATTGATTTCCAATTCCAATTCCATACCCCCCAATTCCATCATACCAAACATGCCCTTAGAATATATAAGTTTGTTCTTCTATTGCGTTGTACTTGTACAATACTATTGATGAATTTTGATCGATGCTTAAATTATTTATGAGAAAGCTTGGTTTATTAAATATATTATACAAATTTGACGTATATTATTAATTACTCTTATGAGTCAAATGCCCGTGATAAATATAATATGAAGTCTTGATATCATAACTTTTTTCCCTTCCTTCTCTAAAATATGTATTACTTTAGCTTCTTCATCTTTATTTAATTTGTATATGTTTCTTCAGCTAATCGTATCCTTTGATATCATTTTGTCACTTTATGTCAAAAGAGATTAATTTCATACACCGTATTAAATAAAATGTTGACTAATTCTCTTTATTCTTTCACATTCTCTTCTCCCCCGTACGTTCTCCTTCATCATTTCATATTATTACTCTCTCTCGGTACTTTTTCATAAATAAGGACATTTTTTTAAAAAAATTATGTTCCCAATATATTTATTATTTTAACTAATTTTAATTATTTTTAAAACCCACAATTTGTTTAAAATGACCTCTTATATAGGGTACTAATTTAGATTGTTACATGTAACAATTGTATAGCCCCACTTGTAAAGTTTAAACAATATTATTGTTCTTATAAATAATTACTCAATAGAAGATGGTTATGCATTAAAGAGTCTAGTGAGCAAATAAAATGAAAATTATGAATCCATAAATCAATAAAATGTTAGTGGTGTTTTTATAATTTGGCCCTTTATTTTTTTAAAAAAATATTTGAACCACCTTCACTATTACAAACTATCAAGGAACAAAAAATCGGACCGGACAATGAACCAGTCATAGCACTGGTTTAAGGGTCAATGGTTCAACCGGGGTCTGACCGGTGGTTGAACCGGTCATATTAAAATATTATAATTTATTAGTGGCAATATATATTAATATATTTTTAAATTTTCATAGATAAAAATAAAGATCTTTAGACAAAAAATGCTTAAAATCTATTAGTATTTGTTATAGTACCTATATTTATGTAATGACATCTCCTTTCCTATAATTAATTAATTATTATATCCTCTTAAATTTTTTTTTTAGATTTTTTTTTCTTTACCTACTTTTCTCTTTTTCTTGGTCTTCAAACTTTCATTTTTCCCTAAAAAATAATGCAAAATAGTAGTTAGAGGAATAAAAAAATGTATTTAAAAAAAAGAGGCAAATCGAGTGGACCGGTCGAACCACCGGTTTTGACCGGTTCACCGGCCGGTCCGGTCCGGTTTTTTTTTCAATGCAAACTATAGATTTAGAGACGCAGCTTTTGTGGCGTTTATTTGAATAAGTGCCACAACTTTTGTTAGATTTCATGTTTTGATGATAACAAATCATGTTTTGGAAGTCCTTGGATTTGGTTAAAGCAAATACATCAGCAAAGGAAGTGATAAAAGTGATCTGAGCAAGATCACTCGAGTGATTTATATAATCACTCGAGTGATAATCAAGATAACTCTAGTGATCATTAAACATCACTCGAGTGATATGGAAAATAACCAAATCATTCGAGTGATATATGAAATCACTCGAGTGATGCGTCAGATCACTTCCAGTGAATGAAAAATAACTGTTCCAGATTTCACTTCCAGTGATCTTGAATCACTTGAGTGATACGTTATATCTGCTGAATCACTTCCAATGAATCTGAAAACACCGGAAGAAAAATTCACTGTTTTGAAAATAACTTCCAGTGAATACCAGATTACTCGAGTGATGCCTGAAATTTTCTAAATCACTTCCAGTGAAATAAAAATCACTGTAAGAATATTTTACTGTTTTCCAAATCACTTCCAGTGATCTTGAATCACTCGAGTGATATAGTATTTTTGCTGAATCACTTCCAGTGGATTGAGAATCACTACAAGAAGAAATCACTGTTTACAAAATCACTTCCAGTAAATCCAAATTCACTCGAGTGACATATAAAATCTAATGTTCACTTCCAGTGAGTTTGTAATCACTTACAGAAGATTTTAATGTTTTACAAATCACTTCCAGTGACATCAAATTTACTCCAGTAATGTTTCATTTTTCCTGTAACACTCTCAGACAATTACTGTATCCACTTGCAACTACTCTCATGTAAATCAACAGATTTTGTTAGTTAAATTTTGATATTGATAATCATTACTAATTATCCCAGATTACTGTCAAAATCATATGGCATATTATTTCGCTACTCAGTTGCGAAAGCAAGATCACTCCCGATGGTTTCCTTGATTTTCAGAAATTACTTCCAGTGACTCTGATGATATTCAAATATTTTCTAACGGTAATATTCTCAAGTGTATTACAGCTGTACTCCACCATCACGCACATGACAAGTAATTGAACTCTCCATTCAAACGATAACTATTCGTGGGCGGCAGCAAAATACATAAGTAACGGAAGACAAATACTATTGCATCTATCAGAAGCACCTTGAATCAACGGAGAAATTTACAACGGTCTTCAAAGCCTCTAATATATATGTCCAGCCATTCGAAAAATAAAAGAACGACGAAAAACGCTTGAACACACTGCAAACAATACCTTTATAAGTGCTTCAACCCTTCATCTGTATTTTAGTTTTCATCTATATACTCTGTGAGAGAGATTTGTCAGTCATACGCATTTTATTTCCAATAGTGATAACTTGAGGTTGAGGAACCTTAAGTTGGGATTTAAGATTACCTTGTGTAAGGGGGAGCAAGTGTCTAGAGGAACTTTTTGGTTGTACTGTGGTGCCAAGAACCCACTGAATTTTGGAAGATATAGTGAAAGGCTCAGAAGGATTTCTGAGGACTGGACGTAGGTCAAGTGGTTGAGACCAAACCAGTATAAACCCCTGTGTGATCTTCCGTGATATCTCTTCTTTCTTATAACTGTGCCCTAAAGTTTTATAAATTTAATTTAAATATCTATTTATTTTGTAATCACCCAATTCACCCCCCTCTTGAGTGAAAAGCTTGCTCTAACAGCTTTAACTAATTTTGTTGTTTTTAAATTTTTTTGTGAAAATACATTAGGTGGCGCTTAATTAAAGAAGCGCTACAGCTGTCTACTGACATTAAGTGGTGCTTCTTTAAAAAAAGCGCCACCTTTGGCAAAAAAAAAGCACCACCTAATGTATTTTTTTAAAAAAATTAAAAAATATAATTAAAAGAAGCTGTGGTACTTATTTAAATAAGCACCACCCAATAGTCTTTCTATTTTACAATTTTTGTAAAGTTTCTACTAGAGATATTATCATTTTTTATATAGTTTCTCTTATTGAAATCAAAATTATACATATTTAATTGATTATAAATATTAAAATCTATAATAAAATAAAACATAAAAAAAATTCTAATATTATATACAAATTTTATAATAAATTGAATGAAAAAATAAATAAATTTAATATATAATTTAATGAATAATTTTTTACAATACATAAATAACTATATTAGTTATTAAATATATAATATTAATATTAATATCTTATAATTTAATTATAAAAGAAATAAAAAATTAGATGCGAAGATGACTTTAATTTTAAAATGAGAAATTAATACAAGATAAGTGCAATAATCTATTATAATATATAAATTAATATAATTATATTAAATATTAAATATATAATATTAATATTTATTAATTTAATCAAGAAAAATTAAAGAGTACACATTGTAATAGATTACTGCATTTATCTTGCATTTATTTCTCATTTTAATTTTATAAATTAAAGTCATCTCTACATCTAATTTTTAAATTTTTAAATTAAATTATAAGATATTAATATTAATATAGTTAAAGTCATATCATTTTAATAAATTAATTAATAAAAATATTTTATTAAAAAAATATAATTTTTAATTTTAATATAATTATATTAATTAAGAAATATATATGAATAATACTAATTTTTATAATTAATTAATTAATATAAATATTTAATAAAAAAATTTGATTGGGTGGCGCTAATTGAACCAAGCGCCACCCAATATCTACTTTTTAATTTTTCCTAATTAAATTAATAAATATTAATATTATATATTTAATATATAATATAATTATATTAATTTATATATTGTAATAGATTATTGTATTTATCTTGCATTTATTTCTCATTTTAATTTTATAAATTAAAGTCATCTCTGCATCTAATTTTTTAAATATTTTAATTAATTATAATTTATTAATATTAATATTATGTATTAATATAATTAAAGGCATCTCATTTTAATTCATTCTAATAAATTAATTAATACAAATATTTTATTAAAAATATAATCTTTTATTTTTGGTAAAATTATATTAATTAATAAATATATATGAATAATAAAAATTTTTATAATTAATTAATTAATATAAATATTTAATTAAAAAATGTGATTGGGTGATGCTTATTAAACTAAGCGCCACCGAATGTCTACTTTTTAATTTTTATTGATTAAATTAATAAATATTATTATTATATATTTAATATGTAATATAATTATATTAATCTATATATTGTAATAGATTAATTAATATAAATATCTAATTAAATAATGTGATTGGGTGGCGCTTATTGAATCAAGCACCACCCAATGTCTACTTTTTAATTTTTATTGATTAAATTAATAAATATTAACATTATATATTTAATATGTAATATAATTATATTAATTTATATATTGTAATAGATTAATTAATATAAATATATAATTAAAAAATGTGATTGAGTGGAACCAAGTGCCACCCAATGTCTACTTTTTAATTTTTATTGATTAAATTAATAAATATTAATATTATATATTTAATATGTAATATAATTATATTAATTTATATATTGTAATAGATTAATTAATATAAATATATAATTAAATAATGTGATTGAGTGGCGGTTATTGAACCGAGCGCCACCTAATGTTTGAAATTCCCTCACCATTAATTCAATTCCCTCCAACTCCATCCAGCTGACCTAAATTAATATACCGGCCCCATACTCCCCTTAGCTTGTTCCCCCTAGCTCCCTCAGCGACAATCGCCGCCCACTGCTTCCTCAGCCCTCAGTTTGTTCCCCTAGCTCCCTTCCCTCCAGCCCCCAGCTTACCGTCGCCTGCTCCCTCAACCCTTAGCTCCTTCCCCCGTCTCTTATCCCCCGTCTCTTAACTCCTGTGAGCCCTCAGCTCCCTCCCCCGTCTCTCAACTCCTTCAGCTTGCGTGCGTGGTCCGCCCTCAGCTCCCTCCTTCCCATATCTCTCAGCTTTAAAGGTGGGTCTCTTATATTCATAGTCACCTCTTCTATTATAATTAGGTCTTTGTTTCTTATGGACTTCATTTATTATTGTTTAACTTCAATCTACTTGCATCTGATTAGCTCTCTCAGCTCATTGTTTTACTCCCGTGAAGCGTCCCCACAGCCAAAAGCTCCCTTTTTGATACAAGCATTTGGTCCCCACTGTAAATCTGTAAGTTTGTCTTTTATTGTTGTTTAACATATCTTTGCTATTTTTTAAATATGATTGAGACCCTGCCCTTTTTGTTATTTTTTTAATTTTAATAATTTTATGAATTTATCATTATTTTAAGTTAAACTTTTTTTCATGTGCCACCGATATCATTTAATCAAGGCCTATACTAGTAATAATAATGTCTAATTAGCTTAATTAAAAAAATAAAAAATAGGGAATTAGGGAACATTGCTTAAGAATCAAGAATCAATTGACATACTAATATAAATTTAATTTTTTTTACTATTATTGCTTTCTTAACTCCTTATTCATTGACCATAAAACATCATATTTGGTAATTAGTATAAAAAGAAATCAAAGAGGGGTACCGGTCTTGATCAACACAAAAGAAATTAATTCCCACTAAGGATTAACCTTTGTCTTTAATTATTTGAAATTTCTAGAATTTATAGGCTTCAAATATAATATCTATAATATCAAAACCCAAAATCCCCCAAGTTTTATTATTTTTATTTTAGGAGAGTCATCCCAAAAAAATAAACTTTTTAAAATAAAATTTTTAAAACACAACTCTTAAAACTTACTTTTTTTTTCTAAGAATTCAACTGCCCTTTTTATTTGGATTTTAGAGTGACATAAACAACCTGACATAAGCAATCCCTTTTTTATTTTATTTTAAATTTTTGTTGCATCTTGGACAAAATATTTTTTTTCCGTCTATATATATAATTGACAAAGTGAATTGGGATTTATTTTTTTACCAAAAAAAACTGGAATTTAATTATTTATTTATTTGGATTCTACAGTGACATAAGTAACCTCACATAAGTTCCTTTTTTTGTGTTTTTTCTTTTAATTTTTGTTGTGTCTTGAACAAATTCTATTTTTTTCATTTAAACCTACCGTGACTAATTAGTCTAAATTGACTCGCATACTCTTTGTAATGGATATTTTTCTCATTTAGTGTGTATATAGGTTGAAGGCATAGATGATTTAGTGTGTATATAGCAACTAGCCCCTATTTAAATCTAGGTTATTGAAACCATAGATGGATCAAAAATGGATGTCATCTGATCAGTGTTCAAGGGAATATATAGATGGGGTGAAAGAGTTTATTAGATTTGCAATTGAGCATATAAAAGATCTTAACAAAATCTTGTGTCCCTGCTTATCTTGTTGTTATAGAAAGCGGATTAGTCCACTTGATTTTAGATCATTTAGTGTGTCATAGGATTGATCAAACATATACACGATGGACAAGGCATGGTGAGACAAACGACCCCTGTAATGATCGGGCGCATACCACCGGTGGTGCTTCAAATGATCGAGCACATATACACGATAACAGTGACTGAATGGGAGCAAGCCCACCTGTATGTGCTACATAACACTGATGAGGTTGAACCATTCGTTGATGAACACAAGGAAGCTCTTTGACAATTATATGGTGTTAGGAATGAAAACTTAATAACAAAAGAACACAATCGACATTTTTCAAGTTGGTTGAAAAAGCACATTAATGATGAGATGAAGAAGAATCCTAATTTAGTTTCTGAGAAATTGATATGGTTGTCGAAGGGACCGAGCTTAAACGTATTATCTTACAATGGTTATGTAATCAACGGTTACACCTTCTATACACAAGAACAGGATACACGGAGCACGATGCAGAATAGTGGGGTAACACTTCTTGCTGATTATTGGCATAGATGCAGTGCTAAAGACGTATATCCTATCTACACACCAATGTCATACTTTGGTGTCATTGAACGTATATGGGAGTTAGATTACTCTATGTTAAGGGTCCCTGTCTTCAGATGTAAATGGGTTAACAACAATAGTGGATTACGGATAGATGGGTTTGGCTTTGTAGAAGTGAACCTTTCTAAAGTTTGGTACAAAGATGATCCTTTCATTTTAGCATCACAAGCAGAACAAGTGTTCTTCATTCCTGATCCTGCTAAGAAGAATTGGTCCATTGTACTCCCATCAAACAAGAATCGTCAAGAACAAATTGATATTGAAAGTCATGACTATTTGAATATTGTTTAGGAAGATCCTTCTTTTGAGCTTTTGGGGTCAGAAGATATTGGTATAAATGAAGATGAAGATGAAGACGAACCCTTATATATGAGATATGATTATGAAGAGGAGACTTTGGTCAAGCTAACAATTCCATCTACCAGGAGACTCAAAGGATACACAACTGTCAATTCAACAAGAAAGAGGAAAAGATAATGAGTTCCTGTTTTGTTTATTTGTATGTTTTACCTGTACCCATATATGTCAAATTCATTTACTTTGATTTACATGATTGTCACTGTGCACTTATATTTTCTTTTATTTACTTAACTTGTAGGAAAATTGATTCTCCGTGTGAAGATGACAATGTTCCCCGCATGTTGGTAGACAAAGATTTGTTAAGCATGTCGCCCGTGGCAGGATTGTAATGGTGATGTTGATCAAAATGAGAAGTAAGGGCATTAATTTAGAACTTAATTGGAATGAAAAAGGGAATCCAATTGGACCGAATAGTAGCTCCCTCAATAATTTCATTAGGACTACAGTCTGAGACAGAGTTCCTATTAAAATTCAAGATTGGAGACAAGTGAAGAAACAATATAGGAATCGAATCTGGGGTGAAGTCTAGGTAAGACATTAATTAATTTATTATTCGGGTTGTTCTGTTTCATATGATTATAATCTAACAAATTAGCTTTGGTTTTATGACACAGTCTTGTTTTGTTGTTGATAGTGATGATCACGAGAACTTCGTGTTTAAAAAAGCCGAAAAACTTATGAAAAAGTTTCGTTCTGATCTTGTGAAATATTTCTTAAGGGATGATAACGAGAATATCATTCTAACACCATCAGAATTATACGACGGGATCATCAGTCAAGAAACGTGGGATGAGTTTGTGAGAACACATACAAGTTAAGAATTTCAGGTGATGTGATATTATATTTTATAAACTACTTGTAATATGTTTGTAATTAATATTTATTAATATGAATCATTATCATCTAAATAGGAGCAAGGTGAAAAAAAATCGCTCCAATGCAATCAATATGACATACCGCTACACACAAGGACCTGTATCTTATAGAAAGTTAGAGCAAAAAATTGTAAGAACTAATGATTATTTCTTTAATTTGTGTGACTCATTTTTAACTTCAACTAACTTTCATATGCAGATAGAAGAATCAACTTCAGATATTACACAGGTTCCACGACATGACTTATGGGTAGCTGGTTGCACAAACAAAAAAGGGGAAATTCGAAGTAAAGAAGCAAGAAGAATTGCAGAATATTGTGTAAGTATTGAAACATATGAGAACATACAATAATACCACTGCTTATATGACTCTGGTTTATATTAACTAATAATAACAATGTTGTATTTCATTTTGTGATAGCGATCAATGACATAAGAGGTGCCATAGTTGGCGGCTTATGTTGGCTGTGATGATCTGTTAAGCAGAGCGCTGGGTGTCCTTGAGTACGATGGTTGTGTTCGAGGTACTGGTTTTGACGTGACACAAACATCATACTTCAGACGCCAGAAGCGCTTGAACAAGAGTGACTTTTTACAGCTATGTGAGGAGATGAACTGCTTCAAGTATCAAATGCAATAACAATTTGATTCACAAATGCGTTTGTTGCAAGAGCAAAACGCGCAGCTGAGGGCGAATATTGATCAATTAGTGCAGTCTAAGGCAATGCCAAATGTTCTTCCTTATGACAGCCCAAGTGTGAGAGATAGTTGTACTTCTATCCCTAAAGTCCATCTCCCTTCGGTAATTGATTTCTTCTCTAATTAATTGTTACATTATCAATTATTATATAACATAACATCCTAAACTAATCTATCTTTCACAGGGCGAGTCAGCGTGCAAGTTATATGTTAAACATTTTAGAAAGCATGCAATTGTGGTGGGTGTTGTCTACAATACAGACAATGATACCTTCCACAATTCACCATTGCCGGAGAACACAATTCGAGTAAGGGTCGACGTATGCACCGATGATGATGCGCTATTACCCATCCCTTCTCTGGATGACGAGATAATGGTTAAAGATGTTGTAGGCGGTTATGTTGCTTGGTCAATAGGTTTGATAGAGCCATGTCAGAAGGTAGTTCATGTGCAATTCATTCTATTTTTCCTATGCACTACATCATTTAATTTCACATTTTGTTTTTACAGGTTGAACGTTCTAAAAGAAAATAAGTTCAACTGCATGGCAAAGTCTTAAAGTGTTCGACCACACAGCCGAATTCCAAAGCCTCAGCTAGCTAACAGAGCACAAGACAAATGATATCATATTGCGATCAGTTGGCATCCATTGCACCTAGGTTGATACACGAAGGAAGTCTGTCATTGTCATTTGATAGACACATCTATGGTGTTCAGGACATAGGAAAACATATTACTATTGATGTGTTGGGCGAAATTTTCAATTGTGGATGGATTGGTTCTTCGATCATCAATATTTAGATTAGGTACTTTATTATCATCATTTATCGTTGTTATTATTATTCATCTTTCAATTTTTTTTGTCGTCATCACATTTCTTGTTTTTTGTAAAGGCACTTATACCATGACATCCTGGTACACGCACACAAGGTCCAGTTCTCATTTGTTAACCCTTATCTCATTAGACAGTACGGGGGTAGAGTAGATCCCGATGCTCATTCCAATGATCTAAAAGAATACTTTATACAAAGAGCAAACCCAAATATGTTATTTTTGGTGCCATACAATATAGGGTAATAAAGTTATTATTAGTGGTCGTATTTCACTTTGCATTTCTTTACTGTATCACTTTTACTATATCATGCATGGTTGAAGAAAAACTTTCAAAATATTTTAGGGCACATTGGATCTTGATTGTGATCAATGAAGCGGTACCTTCTGGCCCTCGCATTTACTATATAGATTCTCTAAGTTGAGGTATTCCTTCAGACCGTCTTCATTTATTGTGGCTAATTAATAGGTAAGCATATATACGCATGTATATGTGTGTGTGTAAATATATATTTGTGCAAGCTATTGAATACCCTAACGTAATCAACATTTATTTGTTTTCTTAGTGCATTGACTGCATATAGAGCCTCTGCCAGCTTGAGCTTTTCTAGATTTGTAAATCCTACTCATAGCTATACCTGGAAGAAGATACAAGTACTGATATAGGAATTTAATTGCATTTTGATTTTAACAAAATTGTATTTAAAAATTTAGTTAACTATTTTATCATATTGTTACAGTGCCCTTTCCAGCGCAATAACGATGATTGCGGGTATTATATAATGAAATTCATGAAGGATGTCATTACTTATGATCAGGTTCATGTTCCACTAAAATTAAGTCATTTTAGTACAATTTATATTGTGTTTTAAATTTAATTAATTGTTTGATAATTAATTTTTAGTTATATTAATTGATTTTTTGTATCATTGTATTGGTGTAGTATTATGAAGATTAACATTTTGATAGTTTGACTGACAATCAAATAAATGAACTCATCGAGAAATTGTGTGAATATGTGCTCAGGCACTATTCTGGCTAGCAATACTATATAAAAGTGCTAGGTTGTTTATTTGCCTATTGTTGTTATTGTGAACTGAAGTAGCCAAATTAATTACTGTCTTATATTCACAATTGAGTAAATATATATTTAGAGGTGATTTTGTTAATTAACTATCTTTTTGTATCAATTTTTAGTTATTTCATTGTGGTTTGCTTGGGTATAGAAATTTTTGTTTTCACTGTCATGATACAGGAAAAGTCTGATAAAAATATAGCAATATTCATTCAAAAAGAAAACCTAGGGTGACGCTTTCTTAAATAAGCGTCACCTGAGGTCAAATAAAAATAATTTAAAAACCTAGGGTGGCGCTTTCTTAATAAAGCGCCACCCTAGGTTCCATTAAAATATAAAAAAAGAATATTTCAACACACGACAAACAATAAAAAAATTATATTAAAAAAAAACATCTAGGGTGGTGAAGAAAGCGCCACCCTAGCTCCAATTAATTTTTTTTAAAAAAAAGTTTTAACACACGACAGACAATAAAATAAAACAATATTAAAAAATATATATACCTAAAGTGTCGCTTATTTAAGAAAGCGCCACCATAGGTGAAATTAAAAAAAATATAGTCAATAAAAAAAATTTATATTAAAAAAAATACCAAGAGTGACGCTTATTGAAGAAAGCGCCATAGAAAGTTACCTACCAGTTATAACGCTTCCTTTAATAAACGCAACCTTTGATTATTTTAATTAAAAAAAAATAGATGTTGTGGTGTTTGTGCTGGAGCGCTACAACTTATTTTAGTGGTGTTGAAATATGTGGCGCTTGTCAAATATCACAAATATTATTATTATAAGCCCCATAACTTTTATTTTATTTTATTTTTTTTGTAGTTGAAGACACCATCGAGTAACTGGGGCTCTGGCCCTTTAGCAGTGTCAACGCCAATGGTGAGTCCCACACCAGCCATTGGATCCAAAGAGATTTGGTGACCCAATCATTGAGTCACCAAAATCTCTGTTATTATTACGCAAAATGATATATAACTCAAGAAAGAGGATGACGTTTAAAATGATATACTACACTACTAAAGACATTTACAACACTCCCAATGTGTTTCACCGTTTCACCATTTTACTAACGCCATGCACAACAACTATTTTATAAGTTTACTGGGTTTTTTTTAACCTAGATTGATTGGAAACCGGCCAACCGGCTGGTAAATTGGACCGTTTTTTTTAAAATAAATTTTTATTTTTTTTAGAATTTCATATTAATAAGTTTAAAATCTTTAATTTTTCACCCGTTTGGTCCTGGTTTAACTTTGATTTAACTCCGATCTAACCTGTTAACTTTTAACCTAATACCTCGACCGATTTAGTGCCCGATCCGGGTTTTAGAACCTTATAATTTTAACACTTAAGAAAACAAGAGAACCATTTTTTAAATCATTTACTATGCTGCCAAAATCACTTGCTAACACTTCTAACATATTTCATCATTTTATTAACGCCATTTTCAATAACTTTTTTTACAATTTCAACACATGGGAAAATATAAGAGGATTATTTTTTAAATAATTTATTACCCAACTGACGTCACTTGTAAGACTTCCAACACGTTAACTTCACCATTTCATCATCATCGTTTATATTTACAACAACTTTTTACATATAAAAGTTTTGATAAAAGTGTTAATAAAACACATTAAAGATCAGCTTCTTTCAAAATTGGAGTTGCTTAAATTATTTATTTGATCACTTATATTAATAAGTATATTTTTTGAATTTAACATATATTATTAATGTTAGGGGTGAAATGAGGAGGAGATGCTCCCATAAGCGGTTTTCTTCTCATCTCTCAGAATCTGCATATCCTAGCCGTCCAGTCCATATTTAATGCCTTTAAAACAAGAGGTTCTCTTGGCTGAGTTTAGAAGAAAGCTTTCACACAAGGCAATGCAGTTCATCTACATATTATATAACATAAATTATTGTCCACATAATTTCTTTCGAATTCTATTAACAGACTAAACCTGTTTTGCTCCAATGAAAATGAAATTATTGTGTTTTCAAATGCTTGATGAAAGAAATGTTCAACCACTCGTAAAAGGGAATGAGCTTCCTTGCTTATCTTTTGGACGAACAGGGAGAGCTCCTCCCATCTGGGCCTTCCAGATTCAAATTTTTTTACCTTTTGTTTTTCTAAAAAAATTATTTTAATAGACACAGAATTTAAAATAAAGATAACATTTTAACTAATATTTTTTTCAAATTATTTTTTATTAAAAAATAACCAGTTTAAAAAAATCAAATTTGAACCGTCTAAATTCCATCTAAATCCTATCTAGAGGATCCAAATGGGAGGAGCGCCAGATGTCTATCTTTTAGATAGGCACCCAAACCGTTTTCTCGTAAAGAACTGTCCTCTTCCTTCTATTTTACTAAAAATACTGCATTCAGCAACTACAAGTGAGACATACATAGAGAAGACTTTATCTAATCAATCAAAATAACTCAGCAGCAACTAAAACAGCATCACAGTTCCATTAGAATTACAAGTCGAGCTAGTTCAATCCCCATTATAGAGATGGCTGCAAACCTAGGAACATCAACTGGGAACCGATGAACCTCATCCTTCAAGGGTTCATCTCCTTCGTTGGTTTCACTTTCCTCAAAGACTTCCAAACTGCACTAATTTCAAGCCATGAGAACGAAAACGTGAGCGATTGTGTCCAGTGGGAACAAGATGATAAAATCAGGAACGAACCTTATGAAACGATGTCCAAGACTGAGCGATGGATAGAATTCTTGATACCTATCTAAAACTGAGCGATGACGACGGTGTCCAGCAAGGTCTGCGGCGGATGACAATCTCGTCGGGCGAGAAGGGAACCGAACTATTTTAAAGGTATATGATGTGTTTCTTTTTTGGCATGGAAATAGGTCAAACTAAGCTTTGTTTAAATAGGCATGAGCCTCTTGTAATGGAAGCCACAAACTTGAGCCTGGATACAAGTTTTTTTTAGATTCGGGCCTGAACCTTTGAAAGGCGTAGTTGAGTATGAAGCATTTATAAATACAGGTTTTTTATTGGTTTCAAAACATGCATATTTATAAATTGTAGCATTTAAATTGGCTTTTAGCCAACCTATGATTGAAATAAAATCTTCTTCTTCTTATTATTATTATTAAAAAGATTCCACCAAATTAAACTTCAAACCTAACAATTATGATATATGGTGTTTGGAATAACGATTGGAACCTCCAAAAGTACTTTTCAATCATGATTTATGATATACGAAGTAAATATGTAGAGAAATTTTATTTCGATTTACGTAAATCAGGCTTATACATAAGTATAAGCTAAACCAAACATCTCATAATCACCCACAAAATAAAACTATATTGTTAGTAAAGAGAATAGTAAGGATGCATCCACAAATAGTTAAGAGCACGTTCCAAAAAACAAATTTCCTGTAAGATTTCTTAGCATTTTTCTATAGGAAAGCATAAACATGCCAATATTTATCACAACAATGAATTCATAAGATGTTATGTGTCATTGTATAGACAAATTTAAAGGGAAAAAGGAGTACATGCCTACAAATTGCTTTGCACATTCTAAGAACTTTTCACATGGACAATGTGAATGACTGAAACATCAAGGAATGAAGAGCACGATGGGTGAGACCACGGCGGTATTAAGCAGATATCACCTTGCAATGGTGATCACAATGATATTACAAGCATGCGCATGATACGTTATGCATCATCGGACCCGGCTGTTCTCATTTTCTCTTCCTCTCATTTTTCCCCTTTTCTCAATCTAGACCGTTAGATTAAGATTTCAATGTTTTAGACTTTTTTTACTATAAAAATAATAATATTATTATAAAAATATTATTATTATAATAAGAAATATTTTTATAATATGTTAAATATGAACTATTGAGATCTTAATCAAACGGTCCAGATAGAAAAAAAGGAGGGATCGAGAAATTGAGGGTATTTTGAGAGGTTTAATATTTGTGGGTCTCTGTTAAGTTTTGGTTAAATCGTTTTCCATTTGCAAATCATAATTAATACCCCTTCGTACCAGGTCATTCCATTTTTTGTTTGTTTGTTTGTTTTTTTTGTGTTATGACTTTTGAGTGGAACGCTGAAGACCTTTTTATGTTTCATTCACTTTTCTATTAATTTCATTCTTATATTTTTAGGAAAATGGGGGAAAAGTCTCTTAAGAAAATTTTATTGGTGAGAAAAACCAAGATCAGGGTGTTGCTACTCTGCGCATACAAAATTTTTAGAGCATGGTATCATTTTCGCCAATAAAATTTTTAGTGGGGGCTTTTTCCAATTTCTCCTATTTTTATTGTGTTTTCTTTTTTAATTAAGGGCCTCTCAAATTTACAGAGATAGGGAAAAAGGGAAATTTAAGAGCTGTTCTTTCCCTTTCTTTCTTTAATATTTTCATTTTGAATAATATAGTTAATACGAGTATAAATTTATAAATAAGTTCTAATTATGTAATTAAATTACTAAAGATCGGACTAGAATTTACTTTAGCAAATTTTTCATTTTAAATTTTATATCATAATTTGTTATTGATATATGTTTTCTATATAATTTAAGATAATTAGTGGACATCAGATTTTGTCCAAACAACTTAAATAAAAAATAAAGATAGAAAAAAGATATAAGATTTAAATAAATAATTTGTTTATATCTTCTAGTTTATTTTGGGATTATCCTCTTAGGAAAATAATAAAAAATAATATATATATATATATATATATATTAAATCCCCCAGTGTAATAATCTCAAGATATTAAAATAAACATCCTCCTTCTGTTATTAGAAAAAAGATATTAAAATAATTAATATCTCTCGAAACTAGGGATTTTCTTAAAAAAGATATCTTATTTGATAGAGAAACCAAATTAAACATTAAAAAAAAGGAAATTAAACAGAATCCAAAGATTGCGTTATCTTATTATCTATGGGTAATCTAAACATTCTATAAATATACATAGAGTTGAGGCCTGGAAGGAGCGCATTAAAACAAAAACAAAGAGGAAACAGAATCTGAATCCTACAGCAACGTAGTTCTGGAGTGTTACTCAAAAGAAAGAGACAACGAAGAAATAAGAAATAAGGAGGAAGCCATTAATGGAAGGTCACAAGAAGATTCTTGGTAAGAGACGCAGGTTGTCTGCAGTTCGTGAATGTGGCCGATTCGCTGCTAAGCTTCAACAACAAACTGAAACTTGTGATGATAAAAAATTATCAGTCATGGTTCATCGCTCTGAAGAAGGAGGAGGAGGAAGCGAGATTGTTGGTAAGAGACGCAAGTTCTACTCTGCAGTCCACGATTATCAACAATCTGATGATCCCTTTGAGGAAGAAGATCCGAAAGAAGCTGAAGAAGAAAAAGATGATGATGATGAAGAAGTTGTAGAAGTAGAAGAGGAGGAGGAAGAAGTTGTAGAAGATGAAGATGAAGAAGAAGTTGTAGAAGTAGAAGAGGCAGAAGAAGAAGTGGCAGAACACGAAGATGAAGAAGTTGTCGAAGTAGAAGTAGAAGAAGCAGTTGAAGAAGAAGTTGTAGAAGTAGAAGAGGAAGAGGAGGAAGTGGTAGAAGAAGAAGAAGAAGAAGAAGAAGTTGTACAAGTAGAAGATGAAGTGGAAGTGGTAGAAGTAGAAGAAGAAGAAGTTGTAGAAGTAGAAGAGGAAGAAGATGAAGAGGAAGTTATAGAAGAAGAAGAAGAAGTTGTAGAAGTAGAAGAGGAAGAAGCTGAAGAAGAAGTTGTAGAAGTCGTAGAGGAAGAAGAAGTGGTAGAAGATGAAGACGAAGAAGAAGTTGTAGAAGTAGAAGAAGAAGAACTTATAGATCCAGAAGAAGAGGAAGAAGCTGAAGAAGAAGTTGTAGAAGTCGAAGAGGAGGAAGAAGCAGTGGTAGAAGACGAAGACGAAGAAGAAGTTGTAGAAGTAGTAGAAGAAGAAGAATCTGAAGAAGTTGTAGATCCAGAAGAAGAGGAAGAAGCTGAAGAAGAAGTTGTAGAAGTCGAAGAGGAGAAAGAAGCAGTGGTAGAAGACGAAGACGAAGAAGTTGTAGAAGTAGAAGAAGAAGAAGCTGAAGAAGTTGTAGATCTAGAAGAAGAGGAAGAAATTGAAGAAGAAGTTGTTGTAGAAGTCAAAGAGGAAGAAGAAATGGTAGAAGACGAAGACGAAGAAGAAGTTGTAGAAGTAGAAGTAGAAGAAGCAGTTGAAGAAGAAGAAGAGGCTGAAGAAGTTGTAGAAGTAGAAGTTGAAGAAGAAGAGATAAAAACAGAAGAAACAATTAGTACGAAGTCATTGACGTTAAGTGAGATTCTTTGTAAGAAACGCAAATACTCTGTAATTCAAGATTTCCCAGTTGGGTTTGGCCGATTCGTAGGAAGATAATGCTTGAAGAAGAAGGAGAAAGAGAGGAGGAGGAGGAAGAAAATATTATGGCTAAGTTTCAACACTGATTTGATGAAATTGAGAAGGCAACCTTTTAGAAGAAGGCTTTTAGAAAATTGATACTATTTAAGATATTAATATGCTTCACTATAAGTGTTGCAATTCATCTATCGCTTTTTAGAATACTATTGATCAATTTTAATGCTTAAATTTGTAACCCAAAAAAAAGGGAAGAACAAAATTAGAAAGGCTCAGCCAACCTTGTTTGGCTGTGGCCACCTACTATTTATTTTAAGCCAATGTTGCAAATACTAAATACTAGGCCTCTAGCCTAACCCAAACATCCAAATCAAACCTGACGTCACTCTAATACCACATAATACAACCATATAATACACTAATACCATGTCACTCTAGTCACTCTAACACTCCCATCAAGTTGAGGGCCATACAAGTTGATGGTACCCAACTTGCACAAAAACCTTTTACAACCTCCGATTCTTCACCGCACACTGATAAGAACAAGAATTCTGAGAAGGAAAAGAAGGGAAGGAGGAGAAGAAAAGAGGACTCCGTCAACAATTTCCCAAGTGATCTCGGCTCTACGTATTGTGCTCCGTCACCTAGGTCCGACTCGCGCTTTCCATTCGGTCGAACTCTGATCGACTTCAATGTCTTTTTTGGGAGTTGCCTTTCCTCTTTTTTCCTTATTCTCATTTTTCTTCGTTTTCTTAATCTGAATCGTTGGATTACAATCCTAACGACCCAAATTTAATATATTGTAAAAATATTATTATTATTATAATAATATTTTATAATAATATTATTATTTTTATAATAAAGAAAAAATCTAGATCATTGAGATCTTAATCCAACGATTTAAATTAAGAAAAGAAAAGAAAATGAGAGCAAGAGAAAAGGAGGAAAGCGAGCTCCCTTTTTTCCAAGCCCTAACTCCACATTTTGACTAAGTAAATACCCAAAAGACAAAATTAATTAGTTAATATTAATACTAATATTAATAACTAAAAATCATTATAATGTATGTATGTATGTATGTTATATCACTAATTCCTCATTCTAATTTAAAATATTGCACAGTCAGCATCTTTCACTTGTCTCTTTAATGTCCACATCATCACTTTTAATACAGAAAAAGTCAAACTAACAGTCAACAAGTATTTTTGCACCTATTGATTCCACATAGTCATTTTTGTCTAAAAAAAAATATTTGATGTTAGGTACACTTTAAAAAAAATCACATATATTTTTTCACTTTAACCTTTATTACTATTGTGAGTCAAATGCTATTATGAGTCAGATGTTCATAATAAGGTGTTTGATGGCTTTGAAGGGAGCTTGAAAAAAAGATGAAAGAAATATAATTTTAAGAAGTTACTCTTTCGAGACTATTCATCTGATTACTCTCTCAATTCCCAAAATGCATGGTTTCTAAGTAATTTGGAGAGATACTAATGCACCTATCATATTTTAGTATCAACAAGTGGCTTGTATGTATCAATAAATTTTATTGCCTCGTTCGCTATATATATATATATTACCTTATTAATGAATTCTAATTGAGTTGGTTTAAATAATAAATCCATTTTTATCTATTTTACACTCAATTAATTTCTTACATCGCATCAACTAAAATATTGATCCATTCCATTTATTCATTCACATTCTCTTCTTCCTATATTTTCTTTCACATTTTCTCATTATAACTTTCTCTCTCTCTTTTCCATAAATAAGGACATTTTTAGAGAGAAAAAAAAATATTTCATATATATTTATTATTTTTAACTAATTTTAAATATTTTCAAAAATCCATGATTAGTTTAAAATGACTTTATATATAACGACAGAGTACTAATTTAAATAGTTACCTACTTACCTGCCATAATTGTGTGGCCGTACTTGTGAAGTTTAAACAATATTATTGTTCTACAGCTTTTATAAATCACTAAATCAGTAAACTGAAATATTGAAGTGTTGGTAGTGTTTTACTGCTTTTATAACTTCGCCCCTTCTTTTTTTTTAAAAAAAAAAAAATTCAACCACCCTCCTTCGCCCCTTATTAAACTGAAATATTATTGTTCTAATATAAGTAAGAGGATGACGTTTAAAACAATTTACTACACTACTAACGCATTCACAACACTTCCTGCTGGCTTCCCCATTTTATTAACGCCATTTACAACAAATTTTTTTACAATTTTAACACTTAAAAAAACAATAGGATCATTTTTTCAAATCATTTACTACACTAAAATTACTTGCAACCCATGTTATCAAAACTAAACTGGATCAGACTGGCCAATTCTATCACGAAAATCGCCAAACCCTCATCTAATTAGTTCGGTCCCATCGGTTCAACCAGTTTAATATTTATTTATATTTTCCTCATTTCATAAATTCATATCTAATTCTACATATATTTTCAAATATTATAAATTAAGATTCTATGGAAAGTTTAAGATGTCTACTTTCTAATGTAAAAAGAATCACTCAAAAATATTGAAATTTAATCCTAAAAAATTATCAAATTCCAAAACTATTCTAAAAAGTATTATCATTCAAGTTCATTTCCTTACCGGTTTAGTCCCAAGTTAGCTCTGATTTGACTTCGATTTAACCAATTGACCCTTGATTTACTATGCCAGGACCAGTACAGTGGTTGATTTGGGTTTAATAACCTTACTTGCAACATTTCTAACATATTTAACTGTTTCATTAACGCAATTTTCAATATTTTTTTCACAAGTTTAACACTTGGGAAAATACAAGAGGGTTATTTTTTAAATCATATACTACACTTGCAACAGTTCCAACACATTTCACCATTTCATTAAAATAATTTACAACAACTTTTTAATAATTTTGACACTTGAGAAATAAAAAGTAAGATTGTCATTTTTGTAAATCATTTACTACACTACTGACAATATTTACAACACTTCCAAGCATTATTATCAGAACCGTACTAGGCCAGCTTGGTGTGGGCTAGGAATCGGCCAACCAATGGTCTAACCGGTTCGGTCCGATAGGTTGGACTGGTTTGATATGTTTAACCATTTTAAACTTAAAATAATAAATTGTTTTTTTTAATTTTATTCAGAATTTCATATAAATTAGTCTGAAATCTTTACTTCCTCACCAATCTAGTCTCGGGTTAGTTCCGATTTGACTTCGATATAACTTACTAACTCTTAACCCAATACTTCGACTGTTTTAGTCTTTGATTTAGATTTAATAACCTTTCTTCCAAGGAGTTTTATCATTTTATTGATGATGACATTTGGCCTACTCGGGTTGACAGTGAAAAAATATGTTCACGCAAGTCGAGACAAAACTTATCTTACAAACTTACCTTGTATACCATAAATCATGTTAGAAAAGCAGCTTCTACTGTTAATCCAAACAAGAATTTACATTTACAATTTTAACACGTTTAATCTTCTTGTGGGTTTGTTCTCCTCGTGAGATTATGTGTGTGTATTAAATCTAGGTGTTGTCTAAACTTATAGATATTGCAGATCAAATCTTATTAACACATGAGGTCTACATTGTCATACTCATTCCCAAATGCAAGGCCTACAACTTATAATACAATTTCTATTATAAATTAGATCTTATATTTAAGATCTAAAATAGTAATTCTTATTATTTACTTTTTTTTATCTCCTGCATCTCTTGCTAGTCTTTTTTAATTGTCCTTCTCTCTTTCTCCATCTCTTTACACTAAAATTTAAAAAAAGAAAAAGAAAAGCTAATACGAATAGAATTAATAAATAGAAAATAATGTAGTTGAAGAAGAGATAAGATAAGAGTATCATTAATAATTTTTTTCTCAAATAAGTCAAGAAAATTTTTTAATATTTCAATTTCAGTATATCGAGAAAAACAAAATATAAAAGGAAACATGGTATATAACATTTTGAAAATTATCATAATTGTATTTGAACAACCAAATTATTATCATTCTTGATCCTCTAATAAAATTATCCCATAAAAATTTATTAATAATAAAGGTCAATTTTCAGATATAGGTAGGTGCTCGTCAACTCTCTTGTTGTGATTAGAGGGAATCAAGAAATCTAAGGGTATGTTTGTTTCTGTTTTGTGTTTTTTTTTTCTTAGGACAGTTTTAGAAAATTGTTTTTAAAAACAAGTTTTAAAAGCAAAAGCAAAAAATTCTATTTGATTGGTTGTTCTAAATAATTAGATTTGAAATTATAATAATAATAATTTATTTGAAATAATTATTCTTATAGCATCTATCTAATTAGATATTTTTTTATAATTTAAATCTTTTTTTTTGCCAGATTTTATAATTAAAATCTTATTACATTGATACAACAACTTTTTCCTACACAAAACTATATTAACTATTTACAACAACTTTTAAAATAGCTTCATGAGTTATCTACATAATTTTCTTTGTCTTCAAATAACTATTTTAAATATTTTTTATTATATAAATTAGTTATAAACACATTACATTGAGAGAAAAAGACAAAAATATACCACTTAATATTCAAAATCTTAAATCAGTCCTATTACTTATAAGAATATAGATATTAACTATAAGAAAATAGCAATTGATAATTCATTTTACTTATAAATTACTTATTTGAAATTTTAAAGTTGAAGTTTTTCTTTATATTTAAGACAGGATGATATATAATAGTGATAATAATAAAATAAAAAAGGAAAATAAATAAATAAATAAAATAAAGGTAACAAAAACTTATTTGATGACATTTTGTGCTCCAGTCTCCACTCTTCGCTTTCGCTCCAAGCCAACTTCCCTCTTCTCTGCAATTTTCTCTGAGGCCCCATTTCAAGCCGTAATCACGTTGTTCACATTGAATGTTTCAGGTGACTCTTCTTCTCTCCGTTAAACTCTCTTTTTTCTTCGTCATTCTTTCTATTCCTTTTTGCATTGCTCGGAAATCTCAGTATGATGTTGAAAACTATCTTTGAATGGAAAATGTCTTTATCGAAATGTCCTTCCGTCCTCATTCAACCTTCAATCAACGGGCCTTCGTTTTCTCTATTTTTTGTATTTTTCTTAGTTCTTTTTTGCTTTCTTGTTTCTTTGATTTACTTGAACGATTTCTTGCTTACAGAGAAAGCAGTTCTCTGCATCGCAGTGGTTTCCGCCATTAAGTTTGAGGTATTATTGTTTTTGGTTCCTAATACAACTCTTCTTGAACCTTTTTTGTTTTTTTTTGTTTTTTGTTTTTTGTCATTCTCTTTCATGTTCATTGTGCTTCCCGAGTTTTATTTTTGGTGTTGTTGGTAATGCTATATTTAGTTTTGAGGTCTAGTTATATTTTTGTTTTGCCCCTGTGATTCTTTAAGCTTGCTATGAAACCTGATCGGTGAAGAGCTTATATAATCGTTCAGTGTGTGTGTATGTTTGATTCATAAGCTTTGCTCTTTTAATATTCTACAGCCTTGCTAGGAGATATTAAACCTCTCTTATCTGCGTAATAACTGTTGGTTAGTTTCAATAACTTTAATTATGGGAGAGAAGGCTTAGTTCTAAGTTTGAGTGGTTTGAGAGAAGGGTTGTTACTTTTTAGATAAAAATTATAAAGTTTAATAAGACGTTCAGAGGGGACAGATTGGTATAACCCTCTATCAATTGTTATTATTATTATTCAAAATTACACATCATGAAATGGGCATTCTATTATATCCATGTTTGCATTCAATGTTCAGAGGGTATAATTTGGACCCTTCTTCTAACATGAACTATTTTAATGTTTCTTGCTTGCTTGTTTTTGCATGGTCCCTAAATTAATCAGGTTCCTCAGTAATTCCAGCATGATTTTTCAATGAAGGCTATCTTTCTTCTTATTGAAATGTTGAGTTCATTCTCAGTAAACTTTAATGTATGGGTCTTCGCTTTTTCTAATTTTGACATTTTGTTCAGTTCTTTTTGTTTTCATGTTTCCCCATTGTTGATTTTCTTGGACAGTTTCTTGTTTATAGAGAAAGGCTGATAGAATATAAGGTTGTGAATTTGATGCTCTAATTAGTTGAGTTTCTAGTTCAAGATCGAAGACATAAAACTATTTTGAATTGTTAGAATCAAGTCCCACATCGGTGGGTGGGTTGAGGATGTGAACAGGGCTCCTTGGACTATAAAAGAAAATCCCCTCCTCCCTTCCATCTTACCCCTTCAAATAGTCTCATAAAACATTTGTATATTCTCCTCTCTTATAGTATTTTATTTGTAAATTAATTCCTCCTTCTCAGTTTACATGGTATCAGAGACTGGTTCTATTTGAGTATACTCTATAGTTGCAGTATAGTCTGAACTTCCACATCAGAAAAGAATTACCTTGGGCATTTTGTATCATCAGTTATTGTTCATCGGGTACGGTTCATCTGTGTGGGTACTATTCATCGGCGCTGTTTGGTACTGTTCATTCGGCAGGAATTTCAAGATTCTGCTAAGGGTACTGTTCTTAGCATTGTTTGGTACTGTTCATCCTGGGCACTGTTTATCGCTGTATGATCAATGGGTTTTGCTTTGTTTCTTGGGTCTTACTTCTGTTTGAGGGTGTTTACCCTTGGTGGTTGCTGTAGCATTTGTTTAGAGGATCTACAGGTCCTCATTTGATCTATTTGTTGTATTTTGGAATTTGTCATATTTTGTGATTCACTAAAGTATAAGACAAATGATTACACTCTCAAATGTTCATAATATTAAAAACAGAGTATAACAAAGAGTGGATGAGGCAAAAGACTTATGATAACAGTATGTTGGTGTGGTTGGGTTCTCGTCGCTCTTAACTCTTTTTGAATGCTACCGTATTTATAGATGAGTTGTAGAAGATAGCCATTGTGGGCATTCATCCGTTAGAATCTTGTTGCTTGGTTTAACCGTTGAGCATATTTGAAAAACTAGTCATTACGTTAGTGGACTCTCCACTTCCGTAAAGTCATTTTTCTTTGCTGCATGATCTCTTCATTGTTCTTTCTGTAATAATACATCAAACACTATTACAATGAAGTATTAGTCATGAAAACATTGAATCAACGATTAGAGACTGATTTTTTGCTTTATGGGATTATCATTTCGAGTGACGATATTTGCCGTGAGTGACCTCCAAACTTGAAGATACAATCCGAATGTTTTGATCTCTTGTATCAAACATGAAATATATGTTAACTAATGTTTAAGTATAGCAACAAGTGAAAAAATAATGATTAGATAACATTTAAACATATTCGGATTTATCCCGCAAATATACTCTACTTTTGTGTTTGCCAAAGTCAAGTTCTCACTCTGAAACTTGAGTGCATGGTGTTGCTTCAATGTCTCTAGAATGTCTCTACTAGGAACTCGCAAGAGTTCATTTTCAGACTTGAGGGCTAACTCGGAACTCGAGTTCTCCTTGTACTTCAAGTTTTTTGCAAGATTCTCTGGTTGAAACTCATGAGAGTGCATTTTGGACTCGAGTGCAAAAGGCATCAGAACTCGTGTTTTGAACCACAAACTCTAGTTCTCAACTGTTCATTGATTCTGCATATTTCTCTGAAACAAACTCGTGAAAGTGTAAATTCAGACTCGAGTTACTTTATGTCCAAAACTCAAGTTTCATATACCAAACTCGAGTGTACCAGTGACTTCAGCATGTTAACCTTGTTTTTTACCAGAACTCGTGAGAGTACAATAGTGAACTTGAGTGCAACATGTGAACTTGAGTGCAGTTGATATCTTCATATTCTGGTTAAGTCTCTGGAATAAACTCACAAGAGTGCATTTGCCAACTCAAGTGCATTTCTGTCAGAACTCGAGTGCACATAGGAAACTCAAGTTCTCCTCTTTGATCTTCATAGCATTAAACTCTCGGGTACAAAATTCTTGTTCTAGAACTCTCAAGACTCGAGTGTATCTCATGCCAAAACTTAAGTGCTTCATCCCGAACTCGAATGCATGTGCTAACTTTAGTTTCTGGCTCAACTTCTGTGTAAAACTTACAAGAGTATGAATAGTCAACTCAAGCTCTCTTTAAACATGATTTATTCATTTTGACTCCAAATATGGAAAATGATTTATCATTGAAAAGCTCTCACCGTTTGCATTAAGTTATCATCCAAAGAGTATAGACAGTGTATGTATTTTTTAGCATCAACTTTCAGAAGCCATACCGCTTTGCATATAACTCCAAATTTGATATATTACCTATCCACAGAAAGCTCTTTAATTGTAGTTTCATATGACACTAGTTTCAACTCATTTTTACGTGTAGTTTGGAAGATATGTCCAAAATACTAAACCTATCTTGGAATATGATGATGATTTGAAACTCATATTTTAAAACTCATATCTCCACCATCTGAGCTCTTTTGATATTGATTTTGGTCTCAATTTGATGCATTGGGAGTCTAATTTTATATGCCTTTACTTTCAGCTTAATTGAATGTGTGCTTAGAGAGATATGTTCAAAATACCAAAGGTCTATCATGCTGAACAAAGACAGAGCTGAACAAAGTGCCTCCAAACTCGAGTTTTGAGCTGCCAACTCGAGTTTTAAGCCATTTTTGCATTGCCAACTCTAAGTTTTACAAGAAAACTCAAGTTCTCAACTTGTTATAATGTCAGGTGTAAAACCCCATTTTTAATCACCAATATTCCATCTATGTGATTAATACATTTAATAGAATAAAATGGTGAATGGTGGTATACATAACTTTACAATAAGTAAGGACACAAAGAAGCAATTAATATCCACATAAAGGCCTACTATATTAACTAAAATTGGAACATAAAATGATATGATTAATGGCATAATATTCCTAATAATTTTGGATATATGATAACTAAAAAGAGGGAAGTGGCTACTTGATAATTAATAAGCCTATTTTGGTAAATTATTATCAAGTAAGGTCAAATAGTCAAAAGTCAAAGGACAAAAGTCAACAACTTGCAACATGACAATGGGATAGTTGAGATCAATAGTTCCCTCTCTTTTCTTATGCATTTTGGTGGAATGAAGAAGCATGAAAGGAAATGAAATATTAAACAATAATGGAATATGTGGACCAATAAGAGATTACCACCTATGAAGCCATTTTGACTAATTGGCTATATCACTAATCCCTTCATTTCTTCATGCCATTCTTGTCTAAAATAGAACCGAAAGAGTGAGAGAGTGTTGTTGAGGCGGTGAAGAGCATTGAAGCATACCAAGACTAGGGCTCTCAAGATCAAAGGTAAGGGAGCTTATAATCTTGTGATTCTTGCTTCCTAATCCTTCCATGATCTCTCTTACTCACTTCTTCTCCTTTGGAACCATGATTTTCAAGAAAATTTCTAAGAGGAGGGAGAGAGAAGTTAGACGTGTAAAGAGAGAAAGTTGAGAAATCAAAAGGTAAACCTCTAAACTTGTTTCTCTTACTTTAGTTGATGCTATTGGTATGGTTCTTGGCTTGGTTTGGTTGTTTTTATGAATGATGATTGATGAAACCTAAAGGACCTTGTTGTCCAAGTTTCTCCAAACCTTGTCCAATGAATGTCTAAATAGCTAATATTGTGATTATAAGTAGAAAGGAGGTAATTAAGTAAGAGAAAATGAGAAACTGACCAACTTTTCTGAGAACTTAAAATTTAAGCCCTATCTTGGAGGTAGTAAAGAAGCAGTGATTTGATAATTTTGATGTTTTCATTAGGTTTAAAGGATAAAAATGTGTAGGGTATATGTTGATGATGAAGTGAGAAAAACCCCAGAATGAGAAATGACTGAATTACCCCTTAAAACTCAAAGAAATGGCTGCCAAGGGCATTTTCATCATTTGACCTTGAATTTGACCAATCTAAGGTAAAAAATGAATTCTACACGCGAAATTGTGTAGGAATGGCCTGAGTACTAATTTCTGGTGAGGTCCAGGTAAACCGGGGCTACAAGGGCATTTTGATAATTTAGCATTGTAAAGTTAAGTTAACCAATAGCATGAGATTGGGGTAAGGTTCGAATGAGTAATAACACATCTATGGTGTATTTGGATATTGTAGGACTTGGTGAAGGTCCGAAGTCTGAGACTTGCCTAAGCGCAGATAAATGGAAAGTAATTGTTAAAGGAAATCAACCAGATAGTAATTCATTCTTACATATACTATGTGATGCCTATTATGAATTTCATTCACTGTAACATGAGCTAGTGTCCTAGACACACCAACTCGCCATGTTGTGATCAGGGACCCAACAGGGGCACTAAGTAGACCAAGGGGTAAACATGTAGTTTGACATTGGGCAAGTGTACACACATATAGTTTCAATTATCTTACATGACATGACATTGTATATCTATTTTCGCATTCTATATGTATGTAAGCATGTTGCTACTGAGATTCCCTCGAATCTCATTCTTTTTAAACAAAAAATTTTAGTTGAAGCAAGTAGCTCAAAAGATAAGTCGATGACTACCGGTGATTAGGGTCCCGAAACTTTACGTTGCGGCTATAATTGTTGCATGTACTTTTGAATTTGGATTATTTGTACATGTGTATATATGTTTATCAAACCCTCTAGGGAATTCTCCTGTAATGTAAACTTGTACCAAATATCAATATGTTTTCGCTGTGCCTGTACACTTTATGAATCTTTATGCTTATAGCCCCGTGAATATCGAAATGTTAAGAGGTTTGACATCAGGAGGTTGTTTCTGCCAAAAACTTGCGGAAGTGCTACAGTGAACTCGAGTTGCAACAATGTCCAAACTCGAGTTATACAGTGCAAACTTGAGTACTATAGTTTTTGACTGCTACAGTTCCTACATGCTACAGTGTCTGACTACTACAGTGCCAACCGCTACAGTGCCTTGATTGCTACAGTGTCAACTCAAATTCCCTTATGACTGTAGAAACCTTCAGTATTATTTCTAAAAGCTTGAATCTTGATATTCTCATTTTTGAAAGTTCTTCTTTCTTCAATCTCTTCTTTTCTTTGCTTGACCAATCTACAAGATATGCAATATTAAATATAGTAGTTAGTCAATGTAGGTGATCAGTATATTATACAAACTTTTTGCTCTTAATATTTGACATCATCAAAACTAATTATATATAACAAAGAGAACATCAAAACACAAAAACTTAGGGATATTACCATAATTAACTAATTATAACTCTTGAAATTATAAGAATAAAAAAAATATAATTATTGAATTATTTACATGATATAAATATAACTATATTTTTTTTAATGTGTAAACAGATTAGGCCTAAAAATTTGTAGCCCAGGTCTTAACAAAATAGTCCATGGCTATTTACACATTTAGGCCTTTAAACAGGCCTTGGCCTAACCTTTTTAACAAATAGGTTAGGCTAGATCAGGCCCCAAGCAGGTCAAGCTATAGGTTATCTCATAGGGGACTAGCCTATTCACACTCCTATTCCTTTCTAAGTCCTTAGATAATTTGGACAGATATGATTGAGATACTAAAGAATACTAAGAAAATTTGCTTCTAAAAGGATCCGAACCCATTGAAATGCCCATAACAAAAATAATACACCAATAAGATTTGAAAGATTGATTTGTTTGAGTTTTTTTAACAAAAAGTGTGTGTGTGTGTGTATATATATATATGAAGAAAACAAACTACGAGACAGTAATTTGGGGTTTTGGAGTGGATGATAAAAGAACCATAAGATAGTTAGAGATATCAAAATCATACACGTTTAAAAAAATTATTGCAAAACTATTACGCGGTTATTGTGGGGACAATGGAATATATATTAGAAATGTTTACATACTCTAAGAGTATCAAGTTAACTGAGCTCTATCGAATAAAAATATAACAACTCATATCATTTTAATCATAATTGGCTAACAACTCATCTTAAAAAATTCATACTTTAATTTGTTTTTAAGAAAAATAAACATCTTAATTTAAAAAAAAAAAGAACTAAAAAAATGATCAATCAATATTTTTTTTAAAACCAAAAATAAAATTTGAACTTTTTCATATAAGTCATAAGCCAACTATGATTAAAATTGTCTGAGTTATTTTATTTTTACTGGATATAGTTTAAATGATGTGACACTCTTAGAGTATATAAATATTTCTATATATGTATATATATATTTGAAATCTTTGTAAAGAAATAATGTGAGAGTAGACTTTCTATCCCAATGTCTTCACTAAGGCCATTCATAACAGCTTTTAACAATTTCAACAAATAAGAAAATACAAGATCATTTTTTAAATCAATTACTACACTAATAGCCTTATTCACAACACTTTCAATGCATTTTATCATTTCATTAACGCCATTTAATTTGTAACAACTTTTTTACAATTTCAAAAAAAATTCATCTTCATGTAGGTTTGTTCTCCTTGTGAGATTATATACATATTTATACATATAAAATCTACATATTTTTTGAACCTGTAGATTTTGTAGATAAATTCTTATTAAGATATGAGGTTTACATTGTAAAAGCTCTTATTATTTAACTTGTTTATTTTTTGACAGTCTCGGCATACTCTCATTGGAGTATATCTTATTTGAGATATTGTCGGTAATTAAACATATGCACCTCTTTTGGCAACAATTCAAACATTAGTTTGTCAAGATGTGAAGGATTAACCCTTTCTCTAGACTCAATCTACTGGTTTTAATTTATTTCTTTTTCATTTTATCAATTATTAGAGATGCTTAATTTTTTTTAAATTTTAAAGGTCTAAAAGTACAATATCCTTAATCACATAAATAATTAAAATAATTTGTTTGGGCGTTAAAAGACAATATAATTTCATGTCTAATTCTGATTTAAAAAAAAAAATTAGTTTCTTGGCCTTGTCTAGGTCCTCAGTATTCTCTCTCTCTCTCTCTGTCTGTTTTTTATTTTTACCTCAATATTGTCAGTATTCATGAAGATACCAAATACCGGCCATAATTATAAAGTTACTATAATTGAAGTGTAACTATAAAATTGTGGTACAAACAAACATTTACTCTAAAAATAAGTGATTATTTCTTTTTCTTCAATATTTCTTTTCTCTGTTTGGCAAAAAAAAATCTTTTCTTCTGCATCTCTTGTATCAGTCTTTTGTCTTTCTCACTCTCCCTTTCGATCTCTTTCTCCCCCTTCCTTAAAATTAAAAAAATAACAAAAGAAAATAAGAATACTATTAATAAATAGAAAATAATGTAATTGAAGAAGAGATCAGTTAAGAATATCATTAATAATTTTTTCTCAAATAAGTCAAGTAATTTTTTAGGAAGAAATTAATCTTTTAGTTATTCAAATATTACCTCAATTATGACTCAATATCTCAACTATAACTTCGTAAGATTCAATCCATTAACTTTTAACTCAGTTTAAATTCAGTCCATAATTAAACTTAGAAGCATAGTCCTCAAACTCTAATTCAGGTGGCCTTGGGCACTTGAATTGTGATATGTTAAGGGATTTAGTCATATCGAGTTCTATTTGAAGAATTGAGTCATAATATTGAGTTAATACTAAGGACTAAAAGATAATTTCTCTGGGGCATTTCAGCCCAATAACAAGTGTCAATTAGTATCAGTTACATCTATTATTTGAATAAGCTCAAAATTATGCATCAAGCTCATATTGTCCGCCACCTTGTTACCTTCCCTGTAATTGTGTTGGAAGACAATCTGTCAATCCTTTTGTAGTTCACCAGCAATATCTAGCAATAGTGACTTGCTCTTCATAGCTCCATTCTCTATATCAGCTAATACTGATATAAAAGCCTTCGGATCTCCCATACATATTTCCTAATTACAAACTCATGGTTTTCTAGTTCCAAGAATCCTTCTTCAAACAAAACCTTTCGATCTGATTAGTACAACATACTTGATTTTAATGGATATAGATATAGAAATTGATATAGAAATTGGGTTTAAAAGTATGTTCGGTATGTCTTGAAAATTAAACTTAATTTTTTATATGAAAAGAATAAAATGTCCTTATAATTAAAAAAAACTCTTTTACAAATATGAAACAATCATTTTCTTTCCAAAAACCATCATTCTCTCTCCTCTCCTCTCCTTCCTCCTCTCCAACCAAAGCTCCATCCAAAAAACATCATTCTCTCTCCTCTCCTCCTTACCTCTTTTTTCTCATCTCTTCTTCCTCCCTTTCAAACAGATCTCTCCTTCTTCATCACCCTCACCATTGCTGGAGATTTGTTGACTATAAGCCATGGTGGGAGATTGAAGAAGGCGAGATGCCAAAAATCCGGTCAGAAAATTGCAGGGAGATTGCTTTATGGGTCACCAATAGTGGTTTGGGCTTATGATGAGTTGTCGGTGGTAGCATGGAAGGAAAATAGAAAATAAGCCACCTTCGAGCATCTCTAGTAGCTGAGCATGGTAGAGCATTGGTAGCTAAGCATGGCTGAAAATGTCAAACCCCTTAACATTTCAATATTTGAGGAGCGATACGCATAAAGATTCATAAACATATATGAACAGCGGAAACATATTAATATTGAGTACAAGTTTAGATTACAGGAGAATTTACTCAAAGGGTTTGATAAGTATATACACACATGTACAACTCAACAAAAGTATCTAAAGTACATGCAAAACAATTATAGTTGTAACGAAAATCTCCGGGACCCTAACCACCTGGAGCCACCAATATGTCTTTTGAACTGCCCGCTTCAGCTGAAATGGTTTTGGGTTGAAAAAGAATAAGATTCGAGAGAATCTCAGTAGCAACATTCTTACAAACATATAAAATGCGAAAATAGATATGCAATGTCATGTCATGTAAGATGATCAAAATGATATGTGTGTACACTTGCCCAATGTCAAACTACATGTTTGCCCCTTGGTATACTTAGCGTCCCTGTTGGGTCCTTAACCACAACATGGCATATTGGTGTGTCTAGGAAACTAGCTCATGTTACAGTGAATGACATTCATAATAGGCATCACATAGTATATGTAAGAAGAAGTTACTACCTGGTTGCTTTCCTTTAGCAACTTTCCATTTATCTAAGCTCAAGCAAGTCTTAGACTTCTGACAGTCACCAAGTCCTACAATTTCCAAATACACCATAGATGAGTTATTACTCATTCACACATTACTTCAATCTCATGCTATTGGTTAACTTAGCTTTACAATGCTAAATTACCAAAATGCCCTTGTAGCCCCCCGTCTACTGGACCTTACCAGAAATTATGACTCAGGCCTTTCTTACACAATTTCGTGTGTAGAATCCATTTTTGACCTCATATTGGTCAAATTCAGGGAAAAATGATGAAAATTCCCTTGGCAACCCTTTCTTTTGGGTTTTAAGGGATAATTCAGTCATTTCTCATTTTGAGGCTTTTCTTGTAATATCCCAAAAAGTACTTAAGGACTATGTGTACTAATGGACAGTGAAATTAATGAAAGAATTATCCCAAGAAATTGTATGATGATTTTAGTCCGATTAGTTATCGATAAATTATCTAATTTTCGCCTAAAATCTAGAATAACCAAAAACTTAATTGGAAGGAAAGATGAAGGGTCAAGATTAACATTTGAAAAGCAAATTAAATCTCCTCCCTTCATGCTATAATGTCATCTAAGAATAATGGGAGAGATGAATCAATTAATGGCTTCATCTTTTATACAAGAAAGTCAACAAAAATGGCTTGGACACTTGGAAAGTAAAAGGAAGAGAACTTGGATAATTAAATGGACACCATTTTGGGGCACATATAAGGTCAAAAGAAGCAAATGGAAGACAAGAAAACTAACCAAAGTGAACTTGACAATGGTTGGAAAATTAACTCACAACTTTTCAAGAAACCACATGAAGTTGACACATGGATTTTTCCTTCTTTCCTTGAATGCATTTCGGTCAAGTGATAAGAGATGAATCCAAATGAATTATCACACTTCAAAAACTCTCTCTCCAAGCTCTCATAGACGTCCAAGAAGCTTAAGGAAAGAGAAAGAGGAAGACAACTTCAAGGTAAGAGTTTCTAATTCCATTTTCACCTTCCAAACCACCTCCATGGCTCTTGAGGCCTTCATAAAAGTTGTTCTCCTCTCTAAGAGCTTCAACTCTATGGTTTTAGAATTTCTAGAGGAGGTGTTTTTAGCCATCTTGCAAAAGCACAAGTTCAAGAAACAAAGAAAGAACCTAAGGAGGAGCAAGAGGTGAGCTTTAGCTTCATTTTGATTTATAGATTGTGTTGGTTTGTTGAGGATTTTTCCCATGTGAAATCTGCCCTGTTTTTTGGTCAAGTTATGATTATGAAGATTCATGGTATTTTGGTTGTGTTCATGGTGTTTTATGATGTTTAGAAGGCTTATAAAACTAGTATGAGACTTAAATTGCAAGTTGGGTAATTGTTGGCTTATTTGTCACATTTCTGCCCTGTGCATGACGTGGTGAAAGAGTTTGAATTTGATAATTTTGATAGTTCCATTGGATTTAGAAGGAAAAATTGTGTAGGTATGCAAGTGTTCATGAATTTTGGATGTTCCTATATCAAATTGAAAATTTTGGAAGTGTGCATGAACATGTTATGTAATCTACCCTGTGTAACAGTAGATGTTGTGCGTGATAATTCAAGGGCTAAATCTTGTCCGAAAATTCTGAAACTTTCCAGTCTGAAAGTAGAGACATAGACCTTTAATTTAATAGGTCATAAAGATTAATTAGATGTGTATGTTGGGAGTTACACATTTTTGAAGTTTGGTCATGTAAAACTGGAAAATTCTGGAACAATGTCCAAATACTGAAAATTCTGGATTTCTGTGAGTCCAATTGGCTAAGTGAAGTATTTTTGCATGAAACTATACTTAATAAGGGTCACATAGGATTTTAAACCACCCCAATTGGACATTTGTACAAAAGGATATGAATTTTTAAAGTTAGTGGACCAAATCTTCCAGCATTTGTGCCTATGCGAAAATTGCAAAATGTAATGGCATATTGTAATTTCTTTGTACACCAAGGGTAAAAATTAGTCCCTTGTGATAATTTGACAATTTTAACTCATTGGTTGACTTGGTAAAGTTACCATAATAACCCTAATGATAACCAACATTAAAGAGTAATTTATAAATGTATTGGGCTAAGTAATAACCCGTCCATTCATGAATTCCCATATATATGATTCGATATCTGTCCGGGACGACCAAGGAAGTGGTAACACACCTCAGAATATTGGAAAGGTTAAGGTAGTAACTTCTCTCTCATATTCTATGTATCCTGCTTCATGCATATTATTGCCATTATACATACTTGAACTGTGAACATGAATCGGGCCGAATTGCCCTTAAAGCATTCAGATGAGAAGGGCTTTGGCCCAATAGAATACCCAGCGCTGTGGGAAGGGACGGTACGTCCTTGAATAGAATTATTTATTGAATGAACATATCTCTGAATGTTGAATGAATATTGAATTGTTTGGTATGTGGTGGCTGTTATGACATGTTTCTTCGTATGCATTTTATATGAGTGTTATTTGTTACTATTGGGATTCTTTTGAATCTCACCCTTTTTCCAATAACTAACCTGCAGCACGGGCAAGTAGTTCTCATGGGAAGAAGATAGCCACGGACGGGTAGAAGTGAAGACCTAGAATTTATTTTCTGTTGGTTATCTAACTTTTGGATCTGTATATAATACTGAATGGTATTTTGGTAAACTTAGTACTCATGGTGGTAGGAATACACCAACTGTAAACCTGGAAGGTTGTATGTAACTGATGTAAGTTATCTAGAACCGGGTGACAATACTAGGTGGACCCTTTTAGTAGCGAACTTATTCTAATTATCCGCTAAGAACTTTAGTAAGTACTCTGATATTAAGAAATGGAAATAAACCCGAACGAATTAAACCAATTTGAAAAATGAAAATGAGGCCACAACTAAAATGTTTTGAAATATCTTTCAAAAACCCACTTAACTATAGGATTGACTCTGTAGTGAAGTTGGGATCCCAAATGGATTAAGAACTGCTTTTGGTCTCTCATGTGGCATCAAGTCATGTTTTCAACTGTTTTGTACGGTATAAAAGTAGGGTGTTACATTTCTCATTTCATCATCAACATATACCCTACAAAATTTTATCTTCTAAACCCAATGGAAGCATCAAAACTATAAAATTCCATCTACTTTACCATGTCCAAGATAGGGCCTAGATTTTAGGTTCTCAAAAAAGTTGTGTCGGTTTTTTGTTTTCTCTTGCCTAATCACCTCATTTCTACTTATAATCACACTATTAGCTATTTAGACATTCATTGGAAAATGTTTGGAGAAACTTGGACAACAAGGTCCTTTAGGTTTCATCAACCATCTTTTATAAAAACAACCAAACCAAGCCAAGAACAACACCAATAGCATCAACTAAAGTAAGAGAAACATGTTTGGAGGTTTACCTTTTGATTCCTCCTATTTCTCTCTCCTCAACGTCTGACCTCTCTCTCTCTCTTCTTGGAAGTTTGTCTTGAATATCATGATTTCAAAAGAGAAGAAGTGAGTAGGAGAGATCATGGAAGGATTAGGAAGCAAGAATCACAAGATGATAAGCTCCCTTATTTTTTGGAGAACCCCAGCCTTCCTTGCTTCTTGTTCTTCACTGCCTCAGCTCTCTCTCACTCTTTCGGTTCTATTCTTGCATGAGAATGAGAATGAATGACGAAGAAATTGATATATGTTAAGTAAATAACTTAACATAGGTGTAAATTTTTCATTGGTCCATAATTTCATTTATTGTATAATTATTTCATTTTCCTTCATGCTTCTTCATTCCACCGTAATGCATAAGAAAAGAGAGGGAAATATTGATCTTGAGCTATTCCATTGCCATCTTGCAATATGTTGACCAAGGTTATTAAACCGGG
Source organism: Albizia julibrissin (assembly GCA_037074505.1). NCBI lineage: Eukaryota > Viridiplantae > Streptophyta > Magnoliopsida > Fabales > Fabaceae > Albizia > Albizia julibrissin. The sequence continues at coordinate 17,385,928 of CM073486.1, read as the reverse complement.
ACCGGTCAAGGAACCGGTCGGGGTACTGGGTTAAGGGTTAGTGGGTCAGACCGGAGTTAAACCGGAGCTAACCTGGGACCAAACCGGTGAGAAAATAAAAATTTCAGGCTTATTAATATGAAATTATAAAAAAAAAAAGTAGATCGGTTCACTACCCCGGACCGGACCGGTTTCCTGCACGGGTCGCCGGTTTTCGGGCCGGACCAGCCGGTCCAATCCGAGTTTAATAACCATGATGTTGACTTTTGACTATTTGACCTTACTTGATAATAATTCACTAAAATAGGCTTATTAATTATCAAATAGCCATTTCCCTCTTTTTGATTCCCATATAACATAAATTATTTGGAATTTTAAGGAAAAATAATCATTTCCCACTTTATGGTAAAATTACCATTTTGCCCCTGCATTTTATGATTTACCTAAATAAATCATTTCTTGCTTCTTTCCTTTGGTTTGACCAATCTATGACATATATATTAGGCCATTAATTATGTCATTTTATGTTCCTATTTTGGTTACAATAGTAGGCCTTTACGTGGACATTAATTGCTCCTTTGTGTCATTGTTTGACCGAATTATGTGTAACAGGCAACTGGAAATTTTATGTAAATTTATGCACACCAAAATTCACCATTTTATTCCATTAAACTTATTAATCACATAGGTGGAATATTGGTGATTAAAAATGAGGTGTTACAGAAAAGGTAGAGAGGATAATGTGGGAAATGAGGATATGGAATTGCAGAACTAAGCTTTCTTTATGGAAGACATTTTGATATAATTGGTTGATTTGGCTTTCATATGGATACCAAACAAATCTCTTCATAAAATTGAAACCCAATTCCATTTTTACATCCCCAATTCTATCCAATCAAATAGACTCTTATTCCTCCAATACCAAATCCACCACTCAAAAGATCCTTGCCCATCCCTCATTCCTACTTATATAATTTGTTCTCTTTATGCTTTTCCCTTACAACCCTAAAAATAAGAGGTTTTTCAAAAAAAAAATATATATCAAAATGGTATCAAGTAAAATGAAGAATTACACAGTTCAAACTTCATAGAATGTCCAAGTTCTTTTTGTCTCCTACATTAAATTGTTTCTTTCCCATAATATCCTCATCTATTGAAATAGTTTTATTTTTTATATTAAATTCTAATAATTAAATGATAGAAGTATTTTCAATATAGCGTCATGAACTTTTTCTACATACTTTTACCTACAAATAACTATCTTAACTAGTTTTTATTATATAATTTAGTTAAAAAAATTATATATGATATATAGGAGGATATATAATACTCCTCCAGCCCTTAATATAAAATATATTTACCTAATTTAATTAAATTAAGAAAGTTAGTTGAAGTGTTTAGCCCAAAAAAAAAAGGAAGGTAGTTGAAGTAGTTATTATCACATGTATTTTTTTAATACACCCCAACCATTTTCCTTAATTTCTTCTTTCCCTCTCTTTATTGATTATTGTTGAGGGAGTACTAATAGGGGTAAATAAGGAAAATATTGACAAATATAAAACTATATTTTATATTTAAGATCAAAATCAATTCCTCAACTATGTCTTATATTAAGGACCAGAGGAGTAGTAACAACAACAACAATAATAATAATACATTCGATCCTTATTATAAGACATATTTATTTAATTATATTAGATTAAGAAAATTAGTTGAGTTAGTTAATATGACATGTATTTTTTAAAATATCCTTATCATCTTCCTTAATTCTCTCACTCTCCTCCTTTTTTATTATTATTAAAGAAGTATCAATAAGGATAAATTAAAAAATAATGGATAAATATAAAAATTATATCTAAATATACTAAGATCAACTCTCTAAATATGTCTTATATTAAACGCTGTTTAATCTGCGCACCCTCACATACCCTGATATCACAAAAATAATGATACAGGGACATTCATATCTCAGCTATTACAGTGGGTAATAGTCGCTCGTCTCTCCGTTTGGAACCACCCAAGTGAGGAAGAGGAATACAAACGGAAACCAACCTAACGATGGCAAAAGAAACTCTATCCGGAGCATAGAGAAAACGAAAGCTCATTTTCAAAATATTTACCATACTACTAACGTTCGTTTGGATTAGTTTTTGGAGAATAGTTTTTATAATTTATGAAGTAAATATGTGAGAAGAGTTTTATCTCGATTTACAGAAAAAAAAAACTTCTAAAACTATGGTTTAAATATTTCCTAAATACTGCTCACGTGTTTAACTATTTTATTAAGGCCATTTGTAACAACTTTTAAACAATTTCAACATATAAGAAAATACAAGATGATCATTTTTCAAATCAATTACTACATTAGTAACCTTATTCACAACACTTTCAATGCATTTTACTATTCCTCCAGTCTTTAATATAAGATATAGTTAATTTTTTTAAAAAAATTAAAGAACTTTAATAAATTATTTTAAAGTATTGATATATATCTTTTTTATATTAAATTAATTAATTTTTATGACTTATGAATTAATATATAATAAAATAATACACGACATATGTTATGATTAACTAACTTATTTTAGTTTATTTAATCTCTCTAAAAAAGTCAATTAAATTACTAAAGATCGGACTAGAATTTACTTTAGCAAATTTTTCATTTTAAATTTTATCCTATCTTATACTTATTATAATTTGTTATTGATATATGTTTTCTGTATAATTTAAGATTATTAGTGGACATCAGATTTTGTCCAAATAACTTATATAAAAAATAAAGATAGAAAAAAGATATAAGATTTAAATAAATAATTTGTTTATATCTTCTAGTTTATTTTGGAATTATCCTCTTAGGAAAATAATAAAGACTAATATACATACATATATATATATATATATATATATATATATATATATATATATATATATATATATATATATAGTTAAATCCCCCAGTGTAATCTCAAGATATTAAAATAAACATCCTCCTTCTGTTATTAAAAAAAGATATTAAAATAATTAATATCTCTCGAAACTAGGGATTTTCTTAAAAAAAAGATATCTTATTTGATTGAGAAACCAAATTAAACATTAAAAAAAGGAAATTAAACAGAATCCAAAGATTGCGTTATCTTATTATCTATGAGTAATCTAAACATTCTATAAATATACATAGAGGTGAGGCCTTGAGGGGAGCGCATTAGAACAAAAACAAAGAAAGGAAACAGAATCTGAATCCTACAGCGACGTAGTTCTGGAGTGTTACTCAAAAGAAAGAGACAAAGAAGAAATAAGAAACAAAGAGGAAGCCATTAATGGAAGGTCACAAGAAGATTCTTGGTAAGAGACGCAGGTTGTCTGCAGTTCCTGGATGCGGCCGATTCGCTGATCATCTTCAACAACAAACTGAAACTTGTGATGATAAAAAATTATCAGTCACGGATCATCGCTCTGAAGAAGGAGGAGGAGGAAGCGAGATTGTTGGTAAGAGACGCAAGTTCTACTCTGCAGTCCACGATTATCAACAATATGATGATCCCTTTGAAGAAGATGATCCGGAAGAAGCTGAAGAAGAAGAAATAGGAGAGGAAGAAGAAGCTGAAGAAGAAGAAGAAGTAGAAGTAGAAGAGGAAGAAGAAGAAGAAGAAGCTGTAGAAATAGAAGAGGAAGAGAAGGAAGTGGTAGAAGTAGAAGAAGAAGAAGAAGTAGTAGTAGAAGAAGTAGTTGTACAAGTAGAAGAGGAAGTAGAAGTGGTAGAAGTAGAAAAAGAAGAAGAAGAAGTTGTAGAAGTAGAAGAAGCAGTTGAAGAAGTAGTTGTACAAGTAGAAGGGGAAGTGGAAGTGGTAGAAGTAGAAGAAGAAGCAGTTGAAGAAGAAGAAGAGGAAGTTGTACAAGTAGAAGAGGAAGTGGAAGTGGTAGAAGTAGAAGAAGAAGAAGTTGTAGAAGAAGAAGAAGAAGAAGTTGTAGAAGTAGAAGAAGAATCAATTGAAGAAGAAGTTGTACAAGTAGAAGAGGAAGTGGAAGTGGTAAAAGTAGAAGAAGCAGTTGAAGAAGAAGTTGTACAAGTAGAAGAGGAAGTAGAAATGATAGAAGTAGAAGAAGAAGAAGAAGTTGTACAAGTAGAAGAGGAAGTGGAAGTGGTAGAAGTAGAAGAAGAAGAAGAAGTTGTACAGGTAGAAAAGGAAGAAGACGAATTGGTAGAAGATGAAGAGGAAGTTGTAGAGGTAGAGGAAGAAGAGGAAGGAGTTGTAGAAGTAGAAGAGGAAGAAGCTGAAGAAGGAGTGGTAGAAGATGAAGACAAAGAAGAAGTTGTAGAAGTAGATGAGGAAGAAGAAGAATTGGTAGAAGACGAAGAGGAAGTTGTAGAGGTAGAAGAAGAAGAAGAAGAAGTAGAAGAGGAAGAAGAAGAAGAAGCTGAAGACGTTGAGGAAGAAGAAGAATTGGTAGAAGGCGAAGAGGAAGTTGTAGAGGTAGAAGAGGAAGCTGTAGAAGTAGAAGAGGAAGAATTGGTAGAAGACGAAGAGGAAGTTGTAGAGGTAGAAGAAGAAAAAGAAGTTATAGAAGTAGAAGAGGAAGAAGAAGTTGTAGAAGTAGAAGAAGAAGAAGAAGTGGTGGAAGATGAAGACAAAGAAAAAGTTGTAGAAGTAGAAGTAGAAGTAGAAGAAGCAATTGAAGAAGAAGTTGTAGAAGTAGAAGAAGAAGAAGCTGAAGAAGTTGTAGAAGTAGATCTAGAAGTAGAAGCTGAAGAAGACATTAAAAAATTAAAAAAGAAGAAACAATTAGTAAGAAGTCGTTGATATTAAGTGAGATTCTTTGTAAGAAACGCAAATACTCTGCAATTCGAGATTTCCCAGCTGGGTGTGGCCGATTCACAGGAAGATAATGCCTGAAGAAGGAGAAAGAGAGGAGGAGGAGGAAGAAAATAAATTATGGCTAAGTTTCAACAATGATTTGATGAAATTGAGAAGGCAGCCTTTTAGAAGAAGGCTTTTAGAATATTGATACTATTTAAGATATTAATATGCTTCACTATAAGTGTTGCAATTCATCTATTGCTTTTCAGAATACTATTAATCAATTTTAATGTTTAAATTTGTAACCCAGAGAAAGGGAAGACCAAAATTAGAAAGACCCAACCAACCTTGATTGGCTGTGGCCACCTACTATTTATAAAAAGCCAATGTTACAAATACCACCCAAACATCCAAATCAAACCTTTTAAATCATTTAGTACACCACTGAAATCACTTGCAACACTTATAACATATTTAACCATTTTATTAACGCCATTTTCAACAAGTTTCTTACAATTTTAACACTTGGGAAAATACAAGAGTTTTATATTTTAAATCATATACTACACAGCATAACTTGCAACACTTCCAACACATTTCACCATTTCATTAGCATCATTCACAACAACTTTTTAATATTTTAACACTTGAGAAAATACAAAGTAAGATGATCATTTTTGTAAATCATTTACTACACTACTGGCAATATTTACAACACTTCCATGGAGTTTTATCATTTTATTGATTATGGCATTTACATTTACAATTTTAACACGTTTTCATCTTCTTGTGGGTTTGTTCACGTGAGATTATGTGTGTGTGTTAAATCTACGTATTGTTTAAACTTGTAGATATTGCAGATCAATTCTTATGAACATATGGGGTCACATTGTAATACTCATCGGGTTTCAAATGGAAGGCTTATAATTTATAATGAAATTTGTACTATAAATTAAGTCTTATATTTAATATTGGAAGTGGTACCTCTTATTATTTAACTTATTTTTTTTATAGTCACTAGTACTCTTCTATGGGAAGAAATTTTGTTTGAAGTAACACTAAACATGATCACTTCTTCTAGTAGTAATTTAAATTTTGGTTTGTTATGTTATAAGGAACTACTTGGCCTGGTCCAAGAATTGTCAGTATTAATGAAGATATCAAAATATTGACCATAATTATAAAGTACTATAATTGAAGTGTAACTATGAAATTGTGATACAGAAACATATATACTCCAAAACTAAGTAATTATAATTTCTTTTTCTTCAACATTTCTTTTCTCCGTTTGGCTAAAAAAAAAAATATTTCTTTTCTCCTGCATCTCTTGGTAGTCTTTTTTCATTCTCCTTCTCTCTTTCTCCCCCTCTTTACACTAAAATTAAAAAAAAATGCAAATACGGATAGTATTAATAAATAGAAAATAATGTAGTTGAATAAGAGATCAGATAAGAATATCATTAATAATTTTTTTCTCAAATATGTCAAGAAATTTTTTTAATATTTCAATTTCAGTATTTAGAGAAAAACAAAATATAAAAGGGAACATGGTATATAACACTTTGAAAATTATCATAATTTTATTTGAACAACCAAACTATTATCATTATTGATCCTCTAATAATAATTATCCCAGAAATAGTTATTAATAATAAAGGTCCATCTTCAGATATAGGCAGGTGCTCGCCAATTTGTTCAACCATAGTGTATGTCTATAGTGATAATCGTGATTGGATTATCAAGATAATAGTGTTTGGTTCCTTTTTAATATGGTAATAAGATTTATCATAGTAATAATGATTATCAATATAAGAGTGTTTTGTTTCTATTTTGTGTTTTTTTCTCAAGGCAGTTTTGGAAAATTGTTTTTAAAATCAAGTTTAAAAAAAATTCTATTTGAATAGTTGTTCTAAATAATTAGATTTGAAAAAAAATAAAATTTTTTTTGAAATAATTATTCTTATAGCATCTATTTAGATAATTTTTATAATTAAAATCTTTTTTTGCCCAGATTTTATAATTAAAATCTTATTACATTGGTACAACAACAACTTTTACCTACACAAAACTATATTAACTATTTACAAAAACTTTTAAAATAGCGTCATAAAATATCTACATACTTTTCTTTTTCTGCAAATAACTATCTTAAATAGCTTTTATTATATAAATTAGTTATAAAGACATTATATTCAGATAAAAGACAAAAACGTACCACTTCAACTATAAGATCTCAAATCAGTCCTGTTGTCTGTAAGAATATAAATATTAACTATAAAAATAATAATTGAAAATTTATTTTAGTAATAAATCATTTATTTAAAATTTTAAAGTTTAAGTTTTTCTTTATATTTAAGACAGGATGATATATAATAGTAATAATAATAAAATAAAAAAGGGAAAAAATAAATTAATAAAATAAAAGTAACAAACTTATTTGATGTCATTTTGTACTCCAGTCTCCACTCTTCGCTTTCGCTCCAAGCCAATTTCCCTCTTCTCTGCAATTTTCTCTGAGACCCCATTTCAAGCCATAATCACGTTGTTCACATTGAATGTTTCAGGTGACTCTTCTTCTCTCCCTTCAAATCTTTCTTTTTTCTTCGTTATTCTTTCTATTCCTTTTTGCATTGCTCGGAAATCTCAGTATGATGTTGAAAACCATCTTTGAATGAAAAATGTCTTTATCGAAATGTCCTTCCGTCCTCATTTAACCTTCGATGAACGGGCCTTCGTTTTCTCTATTTTTTGTATTTTGCTTAGTTCTTTTATGCTTTCTTGTTTCTTTGATTTACTTGAACGATTTCTTGTTTACAGAGAAAGTAGTTCTCTGCATCGCAGTGGTTTCCGCCATTAAGTTTGAGGTATTGTTTTTGGTTCCTATTATAACTCTTCTTGAACCTTTTTTTTTCCATTCTCTTTCATGTTCATTGTGCTTCCCGAGTTTTATTTTTGGCGTTGTTGGTAATGCTATATTTAGTTTTGAGGCCTAGTTATACTTTTGTTTTGCCCCTTTGATTCTTTAAGCTTTCTATGAAACCTGATCGGTGAAGAGCTTATGTAATCGTCCGGTGTGTGTGTGTGTGTTTGATTCATAAGCTTTGTTCTTTTAATATTCTACGGCATTGCTAGGAGATATTAAACCTCTCTTATCTGCCTAATAACTGTTGGTTAGTTTCAATAACTTTAATTATGGGAGAGAAGGCTTAGTTCTTAAGTTTGAGTGGTTTGAGAGAAGGGTTTTTACTTTTTAGATAAAAATTATAAAGTTTAATAAGATGTTTAGAGGGGATAGTTTGGTATAACCCTCTATCTATTGTTATTATTATTATTCAAAATTACACATCATGAAATGGGCATTCTATTATATCCATGTTTGCATTCAATGTTCAGAGGGGATAATTTGGACCCTTCTTCTAACATGAACTATTTTAATGTTTCTTCCTTGCTTGTTTTTGCATGGTCCCTAAATTAACCAGGTTCCTCAGTAATTCCAGTATGATTTTTCATCTTTCCTTGAATGAAGACTGTCTTTATTCTTATTGAAATGTTGAGTTCGTTCTCAGTAAACATTAATGTATGGGTCTGTTTTTCTAATTTTGATATTTTGTTCAGTTTCTTTTGTTTTCATGTTTCCCCATTTCTGATTTTCTTGGACAGTTTCTTGTTTACAGAGAGAGACTGGTAGGCAGATAAGTTGTGAATTTGGTGCTCTGGTTAGTTGAGTTTCTAGTTCAAAGATCTGAAGACATAAATTGTTTTTCCAATGGCTACTTCAACATCAGTTCTTGATGGTCTTTCTGAAGAAAAAATGATAAAGAAGGCATCTGCAATTTGTGATTACCCGCCTGGGTTTGGACCCAAATTAGCTCGTTCGAATGATTATTTGCAGAAGGTTGGGACTAGAAGGTCTTCTTCTGCAAGAAGAGTTTCAGCCATTAGAGACTATCCTCCATTTTGTGGGCCTAATGCTCTGAGTCAGAGTAAAGGAGATGTTTCCAGCAGCAAGCTCACGGCCGGACATTTGAGTGGTCGTACAGAAGAAAGGAAGAGAAAGCTTGATTGCCTTGCACGGGGTAATGGGTCTAAAACTGTGATGACGGCTAAAAAATCTTTGAATCATTCCAAGATGATGCTTGTGATAGAGAAAGAAGGAAATGCTTCTTCTGGAGGTATGGATGGAACATTTTCTGATGTCCACAGATCATATGGTTATAGTGTAAATGTTCCACTTCTACGTCATGATAATTTGAGCAGTGGAACCAGTGACACAAATGTGACCCGAAATACTGTAAGGGAGATAATGCGCTGGTTCCAAGCTGTTTGCAGAAAATTGTTGCAAGAAGAAGAAGCAAAGTTAAAACGCAAAGCAAAAATTCATAGGAGGATTGATTTAGAGGCAGCAAAGATCCTTAAAAGGGAAGGCAAATATGTTAATGCTGACAAGCTGATCTTTGGTTCTGTCCCTGGGGTTGAAATAGGTGATGAGTTTGACTATAGAGTGGAGCTTCACCTAGTCGGTCTTCATCGCAATTTACAGGCTGGCATAGATTATGCAATGCACAATGGTGAACATCTTGCAATTAGTATTGTTGCATCAGGGGGATACAATGATGAATTGGACAATTCAGGTGTTTTGATTTATACAGGGCACGGAGGGAATGTGATGTACAGTAGTAAACAGCCTGAAGACCAAAAGCTTGAGCGGGGTAATCTTGCTTTGAAGAACAGTAGCAAGAAAAAGAATCCTGTTAGAGTGATACGTGGTGCTTTCTTTGGAGGTGGAAGTCGTAGGAGATTTGTGTATGATGGATTGTATGAAGTTGAGACATACTGGCAAGAAATGGGACCACATGGCAAGATGATTTTCAAGTTTAAGCTTCGAAGAAACTCAAATCAACCAGAGCTTCCTTGGATTGAACTGGAGAATTCAAAAAAGTTCACATTAAGAATGAGTTTATGTGTTGGTGACATCTCACATGGTAAAGAGGCTTTACCAATTCGTGCTGTGAATACCATAGATCATGAAAAACCACCATCATTTGAATACATTACTAGAATGATCTATCCTGATTGGTTGCATCCGGCACCTGCTAAAGGATGTAACTGTATTGACAGATGCTCTGACCCTACAAGATGTTCTTGTGCTGTTAAAAATGGCGGAATCCCATTTAATCACACAGGGTGTATTGTAGAAGTAAAGCCTCTAGTCTTTGAGTGTGGCCCTTCTTGCAAATGCCCTCCTGATTGCTATAACAGAGTCAGCCAACATGGCATAAAATTCCCACTTGAAATTTATAAAACTGACAAAAGGGGATGGGGTGTGAGATCTCTACACTCGATCCCTTCTGGAAGTTTTGTATGTGAATACATAGGAGAGTTGCTTGAAGACAAGGAAGCTGAACAAAGAACTGGTCATGATGAGTATCTGTTTGCCATAGGTAATAACTTGATCAAGAATGGTATACTTTCTGATGGAGTTTCCACGCTTGAAGTCTCTGAGGATGGTGGTGGCTTCACCATCGATGCAGCCCGATATGGTAATCTGGGCAGGTTTTTCAACCATAGTTGTGCCCCTAATATGTATGCACAAAATGTTCTGTATGATCATGGGGACCGCAGGATTCCTCATATAATGTTGTTTGCTGCTGAGAACATTCCTCCATTAAAAGAGCTGACTTATGATTACAATTACTCGAAAGATCAAATCTTCGATTCTGATGGCTACATAAAGAAGAAGGATTGCTATTGTGGTTCTGTGGGGTGTACTGGAAGGATGTATTGAGGTCCTTGGAAGTGTTTGTTAATGGAGGAGGAGGTGGTGGTTTTTTCAGTTGGTATGCATTCCTTATGTGTATGACATGCTTTGTATATTGTAATCCTGACTCTGATGGTATACAAGGGATGTTAGATTGATCTGCTTCATTTAGATATGAAGGAAAAATTCTGTTACTCCGGTCAATTTAGTTTTGGTACATAGTTTGAACATGTAACGCATATATTTCCAAGCAATCTAGATCCTTCATTTGGTAAGAGTGTCCTTTTACACACACAGTTACAAGGCATAATAAATAGTAGTGATAATAGGGCCTTAGCTATAGATGGACTGTTATAACATGGGTTAGTGAATAAATACCCACACATCGCGCACATGTATTACTTGGCTCTGTGGAATAAAGTACTGATTTCTTCTCTCTCTCTCTCAATAGTTGTCTTTGGCCTGTACCCCACACCCACGCACACAAAAAAGGAAGATTTGCTGGCATTGTTTATTGTTATGGATTACTTTTTTTTTATTATTATTATTATTATTATTATTATTATAATATATATATATATATATATATATATATATATATATATATATATATATATATTGCTATGAAAGAATTAGTTCTGTAACACACCATTGCTTGTAGCACATCTGAATCAGGATGGCATAGAAACACTCTTTGAACAAGCAATGAGTCAGCAAATCTCTTTCATAACTTGCTTCTATTAACCAAATGAGCATTTACATCCCGTGCGTTGCACAGACTATTCATACTTTCTGCACATTATTACTATCAAACTTTACTAAGTAACATTTTTCCTTCCCGAATCTTATACATCTGTACAGCAAAATGATTCGCATATACACATACATTTGCGTGTCATCATCACTACGTTGCATGCACTTGGTCACTACTAAATATTGTAAAGTAAAAAATGACTTTGAAAGTCAATACACATATAACTAACAAAAGTATGATTACACGTCTATATTTCTAAACACTTCCTTGTACACAACATTCTTTGTCATTCTATTTGACCTAGAGTCTTCTGTTCCCACCACAATTTTAAGTCCATCCATGCTTCTCACTCTCGAGAGGGCAACATAAGTTGGCTGTGTGTGAAAACTGGTTTTGAGAGATACAATTCAACATGACGTAAAGATTGTCCTTGACTTTTGTTGATTGTCATAGCAAATGAAAGTGTAATTGGGAATTGCCTTCATTGCATGAGAAATGCCCATCTAGATTCAGAAAGATTCATGTCCATTCTATGTATCAAGACCTTGTCATTTGGCTTTGAACCATTTAATATGATTGCCTCAATAACCTTCTTCCCTACCATAGTTACTCGAAGGCGGGTTTCATTGCATAATCCAGATGCCTGATCAATGTTTCTCAATGACATGATGGGTGCACCAACTTTCAAGATAAGCTTATGAGGGGGTAAACTAGAAGAAGTTATTGTGTTCAGGAATTCAGTTGTGTATAGATTGTCAAAAATGTCAGAATCTTTGGTTGACTTGCATACTGAGTCACAACTTAGGAACTCGAACTGCTCTCCTGGTAGAATGGAACACATATGATCATTGATCTTTGCAACCATTTTAATTGTTGAGGCTAGGATCGCTCTTTCATTGAAGTATTCATTCGATGTTAAATTGTCAAGGAGGTCTTGATATGTTGTTTGTATGATTGCATGCATCGGATTATTGCAATTTCCAATCAAAACTTCGTTTGGTATTTCTACATCCGCAACACCATCAATCAAATCTCCCAAATTGCCATCACCAACATCTGGTAACCATTTTGAGAACCATTCAATTTTTCGGTTTACATTGGGTCATTTGTTTGTTTAAGGCGCATGTTTTTTGTCAACCTGAAAATTGTGCAATGTTTCCATAAGTGAGAAGAAGTTATACATGCATTAACTATAGTTTCCCTTGTACCTTTAGGAATCACAGGAAGTATTTTCCTAAAATCACCACCCATAATAATGCATTTGCCCCCAAATGGCAAGTTAGAATGCATTATATCCTTAAGAGTCCTGTCAAAGGCTTCTACACAGTAACATTGAACCATAGGGGCCTCATCCCAAATAATCAACTTTGTGCTCTTAATTAGGTTTGCTAGTACTGAGTTTTGCCAAATCAAACAAATTGAAAACTCTATAACTTGAATCGATATTGAAAACCTTGAATGTGTTGTCCTTCCTGAGGGTAGTAGTGTCGCTGCTATTCCACTTGGTGCAACAGTTAGTATAATATCCCCCTTTGAACGAAGACTTGACGCCAATGCATTCCACAAGAAGGTTTTGCCGGTGCCTCCATACCCATAGACAAAGAAGAAACCTCCATGAGGTAATTGCAATGATGCCATTACTTTGTCATATACATCTCTCTGCTCTGAATTTAGTGACCTTAGCAATGACTCTGATTGTGATCTCAAAGACTCCTTATCGTACCTCAACTCTTGTAGAATTAAATGGTTGCTAATGTCAATGATTGGTATTTCTTTTGGAATTGGAAGTGTGGTAAAGTCATGCAAACTTTTGCCATTTTGACGAAGGAGGGCATCAATTTCTCTTAGCGCAGCTTGTTCCTTTTCACTCGGTGGTATGTGGATACCTACAAATTTGTTTGGAGGCCAACTATAAGAAAAGTTATCATAATAACTTATGTCAAGGATGTAAAAGGAATTACAAAATAAGATGTTTGTTCATATAAAATGACCTGAGTTTGTTTGAAAAATGTAGAACATATCTTCTGAAAGCAATTTAGATGTTTCTGTCCAGACATAATCAGGACGCTGCAAGGAACCACACAGCAACATTGTGACAAATAACTTCTGCAAAGAATGCCCAGATGCCCAAAAATATGCTTCTTCAATTGCGGAAACATATTCTCTATCGTCATCTAATAAACCACGTGCAAAGCAGGCCTTCTTGAAGGTTTTGTATATAACTCCATCAACTATTTTAACCTGATCAAAAGATGATGGTCCGTGAACTTGTGTTAAAAGAACATGAAGGTAATAGAGTTCGCTAGCTGATAATGAGACATTAGTCATTCTACCCACATAGAATCCTCTTTCCCTTCTCTTCCATTGCCACTTATCCTTTTGATATACATAATGATTGGGGAATTCTGAGTAAGTCAATGTTTGAGCAATAGTGTCATTTGTATTAATTTTCATCCATGATAGAAATTGTGATTCACAAACTCGCGGCTTATCACATGTCCACCTCGCACATTTATGGCATACATTCATCCTTTGAGCTTTTCTCTTTTTGGAGTAAGAACTTTTTCTCATTCCTGGCATAGCTTTAATAAATGACTCATGAATCTCACCCGCTAGACGTACCTTAGCTTCAATAATCCAGCATATATCCTCAGGAAGGCCCAAACGTTTGAACATCTTCATTCTTTCAAGTCGATAGATATAGATCTTCCTGATCACATCTCTAGAAAGAGTTGGGAATATGTTTTTAAGCTTTACAAGAGATTGCTCCATTAAAATGATGAAAAGTAAAATGCATAACGCAGTGCAGTGTGCTTCAGTGAGTAGGAAAGAAAGATTAATAAGTAAGGACAAGAAGCTTTGGGTTAGCTCCTTATTTATTTGCAACGTCCATCTCTCTCTACCAGTTTCAAATCATGAAAACTTACATCATGACATGTGGGAGTGTAATTTCCATGTTTTGTGGCTTTAGAACCATCCACATGTTTTGTGGTTTATTCAATTTCAAACATTTGGACATCCCTAATTGGCTTCATATCCACGCCAGCTTTCACACATTCTCTAGATTTTTCCAACTTCAACTTGATCTAATGTTTCAATTAAATTTTTAAAAAGTTATTTCACCTACGAAAAGATGTTTGAATTAGTAAAAATATTTTTCCTTGAATTAGAACGTTATAGAGAATCCAATGTTTAGGGATAAGGATCATTCGTGTAATATTTTAGGGATGAAAAGACTTCATGCATTGGTTATTCGTGCTTGAATTAAAAGATCATAGAGAATCCAATGTTCTTTCTATTGTGAGGATTAATCATTTAGTCTATATTGTCATGATCAAAGAATTTGAAAATTGAAAGGAATAATAAAAATGTAATTAATTGACTTAGTGAGTTAATGATAAAAATATATATGATAACTCCCCATTTTTAATATATTTAAGATATATTTTGACATAATTATGGATTTATCAATGCTAATCTAAGATGATTTTGTTGATATTTTAATAGATATCTTGGGGATATAATTATAAATATTTTACTTTAAATTAAAAGCTAATTAAAAGGAAAAATAAATAATGAAAATTGAAAAAAAAGAGAGATAATATTAGTTGTCATTATTATGGTTAACATTATATTCCATTTAAATTTTATTTTCTTCCAAGATTATATTCAGATCAGGTTGCCATAAATTTTGCATAAGAGCTAAGAAAAATCAGTTCCAGAGGTGAAAGACGGTGATTTTCGGATTTTTGGACTAAACTGTCAAAATTTCAAATTCGGGGTCCTGTTCTGTAATTTACGTTGATATTAGGCTAGGAAAATGAGTTCATAGGTAAAAGATGGGATTTTTTATTTTTGGATTAAACTGGTAATTTAGAAATTTGGGGTCATGTTCTGTAATTTACTCTAATATATTATTCCCTGAAAAAAGAGGGTAATATTACAAAAAATGACGCTTATTTCTAGCGAAATTCCCATATAGCCACACATTGAATTTTATTTTTTGACTTAGTCATTATACATGATTACTTTTGAGTCCTTTATCTCTAACTTTCTATTGAAGGAAGATTGGGTACGAAACCAGAGTTGGAAAATATTTGGCTGGCACAAAGCCCAATATATGTGTTTTGGCTTGTGAACAGGGGTTTTTTCAAGACGAAATGGAGAATACTTAATTTTCATATAACGAAATTCATCATATTAATATGAATTAAGGATATTCCATTCAAACCAACATAACTATAACAGAAAAATTTTTTATTGAATCAAAAAGGGGAAATATGACTCGCTCAATTGACATAAAGAGTCAATAAAATAACATAAATATAATATGATCTTTTTAGGATCTATCTAATAGATGTAAAGCTTAAAAATATGGAGTCATTCAAGAGAGTTTGAAATGCTAGACTAGTAGCATATTTAAAGATATAACTTAATCCAAAAGTCTGCATCCATATTTATCACTGTAAAACAATAACACAACCACGTTAAATTGAAAAGGAAATATATAAATATAAATCTCAAACTACATAATCCAATTGAAATTATAATTGTTCAAGTCAAACTTAAATAAATAACTCAATCTTAATAAATTAACCTAATGTCCTAATAAAAAAAATCCATTACATAGTTGGCAGTCTATAGCTGGTGAACAGGACTATATGAGTTAAAATAAGGTTAGAGAATTTTTATGTAATATTTAATTCAGGAAAAGGACAACACCGTTGAACATATCGGACAACATATTTCTCTTCAGCATAGCTATATGTGGAATTTTCCAAATGATTCATGTTGTAAGTGCTGCGGTGGAATAAAGGCTAAAGATTTTGTTACAATGAACTCTAAATAGGTTTGAGTAACATTTAATCCTGGAAGAAGATAAAATTACAGACTATGGACGCATGCCTCAAATTATAGCTCATCATGACTTCTCTTAAACATAGATATATGTGTAATTTGCCAAATGATTTTTATCTTTTTTAAAGCTCCTAGATTCTGCATTTTTTATTTCTAAGGATAATTTCAACTTAATATAAAATAATATATTATCTTATCTTATCTTTTCAAAATAACATGACTTGAGGATTGATTTCTATAGATTGCTTTCTTTCTTTGCTTTATATGGGGTCCATACGTCTATATCCTCTCAATTTACTTATTGTTGCTAGTTTCCCCTTACCTCTTCTCTTTCAATACTATATATATTTGGTCTTTTTATCTCTTTCTTCATGTAATATCTCCTACACAATAAGATAGATATGAATAGATTTTATGCTAAAATTTATTTTTATTTTGAACTTAATAAAAAATATCTATACCTATTTAATTACAAAATATCTCAAAATCTATACATATTTAATTACAAAATATCTAAAATAAATATATTGTTATGTGATACAATAAATCATAAATATATTTATAAATATTTCCCTGTGTTTTTTTCCCTTACTCAACCTTATTGTTTTGCTTCTTCCTGCTGATATATGGTGGCTAACATGGAAAATACAACACGGCTGAACATATATTCATAAAATATTTCCCCATTCCCCTACCACATCACCTTGAAAAGGCCAGACCAAAACATATATCACGTTATTGGTAATTATGCTCATAGTTGTGGTAAATTCCAGCCATATGTGTGATTAGGCTAGCTGGAAGAAAGACCACTTTTAAATGATATATATATATATATATATATATATATATATATATATATATATATATATATATAATATAAGGATAGCTATCATATAGAAGATGCACTAGTGCAGAAAAGACTTTTTACATGTAACGGAATGGATTTTTTACACTTGACATAAAACACGTGTAAAAACAATAGGTGTAGAAAATCGAGACTTTCTACATGTGTCGTAAACCACGTGTAGAAAGTCTCACTTTCTACACCTGACGCAAAATGTCAGGTTTAGAAAGTCTCACTTTCTACACCTGACTTCTTACGTCAGGTGTAGAAAGTTTGAAAAGTGGGACTTTCTTAGAGGTGGGAAAACGGGGCTCGGGCTGGCCCGTTGGGCTAACGGGCTAAACGGGCCCTAGCCTGTTTATAAACGGGCTGGCATTTCGCCAGCCTGAGCCCGTTTAGACAGGCTAACAGGTCGGTCCGTTAGCCCGTCCTTTTTTATTTTTTTTTAAGTTTATTTTTCTTAAAAATTTTTTACTCAATTTCTCTTTTATCCATTCATGTCACACTTATTTTCTTTTATATATTCGTGCTACAAAACCAATTTTGTTCTTACCTTCTTTTTTTTTGTCTACTTACATCACAAAAACATATGAATACCTTTTTTAAAATTTAATAATAGTAAAATAAATAGATATAATATGAAAAAAGTGTCAAATAAAAAAAAAGGAAGTCTTTAAACACAACATCATTAAGAACTGAAAACATTGAGATCTAACTTATTTGAAAAATATATAAAAATATATTTTTTTATTTTTTTAAACGGGTTAAACGGGCCGGCCCATTTAACCAACGGGCCGGCCCGTTTAGCCCGAATAATAAACGGGCTCGGACTTTCAAGCCCGAGCCCGTTTATTTGGCCGGGCTAACGGGCTCGGCCTGTTAGTCCGGCCCAAATTACCACCTCTAAACTTTCTACACCTGACGTGAGAGATCACGTGTAGAAAGTCCACACTTTCTACACGTGACTTCCCAAGTCAGGTGTAGAAAGTCCACTTTCTGCACCTGACGTGAAGGGTCACCTGTAGAAAGTCCACACTTTCTACACATGACCCCTCACGTCAGGTGTAGAAGGTGGTATAGTGGGACTTTCTACACCTGACTTCAGAGGTCACATGTATAAAGTCTCACTTTCTACACCTGACCTCTTACGTCAGGTGTAGAAACTCATTTTCAGAAAAAAAAAATTTATTTTAATATAAACTCATTTACATAATAATAAACAATAAAACACCTAATAAAAAAACAATTTGCAACAAAACTAATGTGAAATATCAAATTCCATCCAAAATATTAACAAAGCCATATAAAGGTACACAAACTTGACCTCATTTTTACAACGAAATTTGTACAATTAAAGTCAAACCCAATACCAAATAGTGACAATAAAATTCAACATGTCTAATACCAAATAGTTATTAACTTTACATGTTTAACATTACACTCACAACTTTGTGATCTCTAAAACATAAGTTGTCCAACGTGTGCGAACGTCATCAATGTCCTCTTCAGAAAATGCATCCATAATGTCAAACATCTACAAATTTTAAAATAAAAAATCACATCAATTTAATAACTACGAAATGAACTTAATAAAACAAATATAATTAAATACAATTACCTCTTCTGTAAATTATGTACTACCCAAGAGGATGATGTTTAACATGTGTCTCATCACATAATATCCACAAGCATTATTCCCCTTTTGACGACGGCACTATAGAAAAACATGCATTATATTATATTAATTATATATGTGAACACGATAACTATGTTTATAGAAGGATTGAAACTGTTTACCTTTGGTTGTTTCCAGATAGTCTCCCTAAGCTCATGTGTATGCTTTTTCTTAACCATTCTTTGGTACGTTTCCATTACCCTGTAGAAAAATATATAAAAGAGGGTAGATTATCTAAAAAACTTACATATTGCAAATAAAATGTCATTGTCAAAGTATACTTACGTGTCCATCGTTTTCTTCAAATCCTTTCCAGGATTATAATGTAATGAACATAAAAGAATGACGACATTTTGCTAGCTTTGAACATTGTCACTCCACCCATTCCTTGCTTTCAAGTGGACCAATCTCACCACAGCTGACAGCAACGTGAATTTTGTACATCCCGAGTATAAAAGCTTTTCTGTATGACTAGACAAGTTATCATATGCATGTGATCGCTCAAAGGCCTTTTCGGCAATATCACAAATCATGTCCTCTAGTCGATCATCCATGTCTACATCAACTTCTACCTCTTTAGATGCACTCAGGTCTTCTACTAATTCACCATACCATACCCATCGTGTATAACTCTTCAAGAACCCATCATAAATCAAATACTCTCTTATTTCTTCGACACATAGTTGCCTCAAATTTAAGCAATTTACACAAGGACAATAAAACTTCCCAGATTTATCACCACCAGCATTTCTTATAGAAAATTCTAAAAAATTCTTCACCCTATTATCGTACTCATCACTAGTTCGTCTAGCATAGATCCAGCTACGATCCATATGTGCAAAAAAAACTTCAACAGAAAATGAAATTGTTTAAAATTTTGTGTTCAAATTATAGGAGGACTATTGAAGGACATGGAATAAATGAGGAATAAAATTGTAGAGATAAGAATAAAAGGGTCTCTCTAGTTTGGAGAAGCAAAAGAGAAGCAAAGCACATGCATAGTGAAATCACTTGTGTGTTTGTGTCCAACCAGCAAGCAAGTCTAATGAAAATAATAGAAGTGAGTAGTATATAAAATAAATTAGAATATATGTTGTATTAAAATCTAAATTATTGAATTGAATGCTGAACAAAAATAGCTTGCTTTGAAAAAGCTAAACCTAACCCACTGGCAATGAATTTCCATTTTTATCCCTACAATTTTGGACTAGAGGAGGACTAACGGCATGAGGTTCCAAGGAGATCAAACACACGGACCTCCCAATTTACAACATTCTCCCAATTACAACATTTTAACCTGGATGAGCAGGTAATAACAGCATGAGGGATCGAACACGTGAACTCTTACTTACAAGAGAACTTAACAGAAATGCCATCATGTTATAAGGGCATTAGCAGAACTTTAATAGCTCTTTCAAAACTTAAAAGACATTACAAGGCCTCCCCTGGCTTTAATTAAATCAAGATACTTCCCAAACATGAAAATCATTCATGAATCACCCAAAAACCAACAATAACAACAAAGCAAATAATGGTAAGATGTAAAAGCAACAAAAATCAGTTCATGAGTAAAGGGACGATCATATTCAAAATTACCTGTGTTCCATTGTTGAACCAAGTCGTGGCCTTCTTCTCAGGATCAGAAAAGCTTGTGATTTGTTTAGTAACTCTGGAAACACACAAATATATAATTAACCACCATATATTCTAAAATCCCAAAAATTTTCACAACCAACTTGTGCACAAACATTTGTTTAGCTTCGTATATGGGAAAGGGATCACAATGAGTCAGGATCACAATGAGTGTATAATTTGTTCTGATATCAACAAGTATATGATGTTTCAAGATTGTGGTGCTGGCAATATGGCAATGGCATTATCTTTTAGAAAAAGTAATTAAAGCGAAACTAGGGAAGCATGACCTGAGGGGTTTAGGATCTCAATCCTAATAATTATGTTCAGCTTTTATCCCCCATTCCTTCTTCCTCGTTTGATGCCTCCGTCTTATCAGTCCATTTCAAAAGGATTAAGTGTGTGAAAGGGAAACCCACTACATACCTTAGTGAATCTGATACATATGGTTTAGGAGGAGTTGGAATCTACTCAAAGTGCCTTGATTAGAAGCGACGGAGAGAGGGTCGATAGCAGCATGGAAAGACAGACGCTTACAGTAGCGTCATCCCGGTGAGCGCGAGGTAGCCGGCAGTAGTGACAGATTGGTATGGTGACAAAAGCAAAATGAAATGGAGGGAGGGAAAGGACCTGAAGCTTTTTTTATAATATTCTACACCGATTGGGCCAGAACCGGTGTAGAAACTATAACTTTCTACACCGGTTGAGGCCCAACCGGTGTAGAATATATTTTCTACACCGGTTAGCCCATAACCGGTGTGGAAAAAAGACATTCTACACTGGTTGATTTTCAATCGGTGTAGAAAATATATTCTACACCTGTTGGTCCTCAACCGGTGTAGAAAGTTATAGTTTCTACACCAGTTCTAGCCCAACCGGTATAGAATATGCTTATTTATTTTTTAAAAAAAAATTCATCTCCCGTGAATTGTTGTGACAATTTCTACACCGGTTGATTTGAAACTGGTGTAGAAAATATATTCTACACCGGTTGGGCCTCAACTGGTGTAGAAAGTTATAGTTTCTACACCAGTTCTGGCCCAACCAATGTAGAATATGCTTATTTATTTTTTTAAAAAAATTTCCTCTCCTGGTGAAATTGATGTGACAATTTCTACACCGGTTAAGATCCAACCGTTGTAGAAAGTGTTTTTATTAAAAAAAATTAAAATTCTTGCCCGTTCTTAATTCTGTGAATATCTGAGACTTTCCACACCTGTTTAGATGAAACCGGTGCAGAAAGTTATATTCTTTTTGTTTAAAAAATTTATATAATTTTAAAATAAATTTAATTTCATTTATTTTAGTGAAAAATAAATAAATTTACTTTCTACACGTGTTATATTTTCAACACGTGTAGAAAGTCATTTTATCTTAATATATTTACAAAAATGTCACCGGTCATACTTTCTACACGTTACCGGTTTCGTCACGTGTAAAAAATAGGAGTAAATCATATATTTTGTACTAGTGATGCCTTTTTAATAGAGTCAAATTAAAAAGATAACTTTACTTGGTATGATATTTTTGACTTTATTACGTGAAAAGAATCACAAAGGGACATCTTCGGACTCTAAATAGGTTTGAGTAACATTTAATCCTGGAAGAAGACAAAATTACAGACTATGGACGCATGCCTCAAATTATAGCTCATCATGACTTCTCTTAAACATAGATACATGTGTAATTTGCCAAATGATTTTTATCATCTTTTTTAAAGCTCCTAGATTCTGCGTTTTTATCTCCAATGATCATTTCAACTTAATATAAAATAATATATTATCTTATCTTATCTTTTCAAAATAGCATGACCTGAGGATTGATTTCTATAGATTGCTTTCTTTCTTTGCTTTATGTGGGGTCCGTACATCTATATCCTTGGTATGATATTTCTGACTTTATTACGTGAAAAGAAACACAAAGGGACATCTTCAGCTGCAACGGCTGCCCGGAGCCTGAGGGTGGATTTGGCTTATGAACAATAACATCTGTGAGTATAAAAAAGAAGAGTATTTAATGATATATTGATAATTCTGAAGCAGTGAACAGACAAAGACGAAGAATCAGATCTCAAGCTGGAGATGAAACTTACAAGCCATGAGAGTGCAGAACGTAAGCATGCAGCATTGTGGAACCTTGTTTGGTAAAAAAAAAAAATTAAACATACAGTTTTCTTTTTTGACATTTATAAGTTGCTTTCAGTATTTTTAATCTTCAAATTTTCCAAAAACCTTCAAATTGGTAATCTTAGTGTGCATTTAAGGGAATACCCCCCTTGGTTTCATCTGAGTTGTTTTCAGTATTTTTCATAGGAATCAAGAAAAACCTTAAGACTCATTAACTCCATTTAAAATTATAAAAGTTTTCTACTTCATCCTAGCTTCATTCTGTTTTTCCCTTATAAGGTTAAGCATGGTGAAAAACACTGAGAGTAGGTGCTCAATGAAGTCTTACCTTGATTAGCTATAACAAAAGATTTGACAGAAAGTGTAACAGACCAGATTGATTGCCCCAACACAATCACTAGTGTGAACTCTGTTGCTGATTCTCTTGTAAACAAAGAGGCCTTGCTCACCAAAGTCACTATCTAAACATGGGAAGCCCCAACAAAAGGTATTCTCTCTCCTTTCTTCACCTTCCTCTCTCCGTTTGGTTGCCAACAGAACTGAATGAAAACCACGTGATTAATCTTTTGCGCTAGGATTGCATATATACGCTTCATTAGTTATTTGTTTCTGCTTTTGTATCTCTATCAGCAGTTTTCTGCACCTCATCTTCTTGAGATTCTGACATGATAATACTTACTATGCCGTTATAATTCCAAGTTTCCATTTGGAAGAAAGTTTCATTCTATCTATAAGTTGTTCTCTACTTTCTTTAGTTTTACTGTAATTTTAGACCTCGTCTTTGAATTACGGACCGTATCTTAATTCAGCCGTAGAGTTCATATACCATGAACCAATATATTGTCCATTCTTTTTTGTTAATATAAAGAGGTCATATTTAGGACATACAAAGTCACAAATTGCTATTTGATAAATGATGCTTAGTTAGTAAGAATATCACTAGAAGCCAGAGCCTTATTTAGCAACTTAACAAAAGAGAAAAATGAATTTAAAAGGAAGCTTGATTCTCTAAAGTCTAGACCAAAGTTCATCCTTCTGAGGACTATCTTTCAGAATTTCCTACTAGCAATGGAGGGTCTATATAATTGAGCAAAAAGGCTTTTGTTTCAAATTTTGGAGGCATGCAACATGATTTACTTGAATTAGGCTATTGGATCTGTGTGCGTGTGTGGTGACATAGGCTATATGATCTCTCTTTCCCTTTGCATAGGCCACCACTTAGGGTGGTTGAGACTAAGAATTATTAGTCTCCCAACATGGTTTATTAGAAGAAGCCAATATAATAGTAAGTTCTGTGTTGATTTGATTTCTGTGCTTATCACAATGTTGAGATTTGTACTGTTTAAATTAGAGACTAAATTATATTCAACTCCTCTTAATTTTTTCCCATATAAAAATAATTATCATAATATTTAAAACTTGACAAAAAATTTTCATAAATTATTAAGTTTGTGCAAATAATTACTTACCATAAGTAATTCTGTTAGTTTACTGATGAAGCACAAGTTATTAAGTAAATGTCCCCTTTCATTTCTCTGTTTTTTTTTTTTTTTTTGGAAAATAACTCCTTCGAACTTACAAGACCTAAATTTCAGGAGGTTTTGTTACTTATGTATATTTAGATAAGATAGTCTAAATTTAAAGCTTTAGTTTATTATTTTTAACACGATCAGATATTTGCTGTAGATATTATTGTTTAGACAAATTCCACCTACCTTTTTCAGGAAAAGAACATATAATGGTTTCTTATTGAAAAAGGACCTGAGGTATACAGATAACTTTGAAGTAACTAACCACCAACTGCCCATAATGAAAACATTTTCATTTGTAGGCTGAAACATAAGGTACATGTCTAAGTACAATATTTCTCAAACCCAGAAAATTGTAGTTTAAAGTTTAATATTATATATAGATAGATATATAAATACAGATTGGAGAAAGTAACAAAAGAAAGTAAATAAACGTATATACATGCTTTCAAGTTACAATTCTAGTCATGTCCTTTGCAAGACATTCCATCAACCCTTTCACTTCAAGTTCATATATCATTTGATCTCTCTTAGATTCATATATATATATATATGATTCCTCAACTTCATTCATCTTCATCAGTACATAGACCCAGAAAATGTTTGTGCATAGAAACTCCATAGCTGTTTTGGTGATTCCCATTATTGCTGTTTTTGCATATTTCATTGGCGTCCATGAGACTAATCAAAATGAGCAGTCTTTTGTGGGTGATCTGTCGTCGTCGTGTCCTTTGAGTCGTGGTCATCGCCGCCGCCACCACCACCATCACTCCCACCACAAGAAGCGACCTGATGACAGTGGGATTGTTAGCAACATATGCGATGACTTTCCACCGGGAATTCCGCCGCCGAACACCAACACGACAACGTATCTGTGTGTGGATAGACGAGGGTGCTGCAATTTCACCACTGTGCAAGCAGCCGTAAATGCTGTCCCAGATTTCAGCGATAAAAGAAACATTATATGGATTAACAGTGGCCTTTACTAGTAAGTTTTTTTTTTTAATAAGATTATATCTACCTGTCCAACTAATCAATATATCTATATATATTAATATGAACATAAATATGTTTATGTGTTTTGAATAGTGAGAAAGTGA
This sequence comes from Albizia julibrissin, assembly GCA_037074505.1. Lineage (NCBI taxonomy): Eukaryota > Viridiplantae > Streptophyta > Magnoliopsida > Fabales > Fabaceae > Albizia > Albizia julibrissin. The sequence goes on along the minus strand of CM073486.1, from coordinate 17,360,878 downwards.
TGGTGCCAAAAAGCAAACCAAACATCACATTTGAAGGACAGGGCTACACTTCAACGGCAATTGCATGGAACGACACTGCCAAGTCAGCAAACGGCACATTCTATAGTGGCTCCGTCCAAGTCTTCGCCTCCAACTTCATTGCCAAAAACATAAGCTTCATGGTATAATTAATTACCTTTCTCAAGGTCTATTTGATTGATTAGTTAAACTCTAACCACAGGTGGTTGGTGGTTTAATATTCTCTCTGGTCATAGATATAAAAGCTACAAAAAGATTTGTTTAAGTCATAAATATAACATCTCAATTCATTTTATCTTTCAAATTTATACTCCATTTGGTTCTTAATTATAAGACCTATGTATTTAATTTGATTAGATTAAAGAAGTTAGTTAAATTAATTAACATAAAATGTATTTTCTAAAACACTGTAGTCATATTCCTTTCCATTTCCTCTTTAATTATTGTTGATAGAACAACGGTGGGAAATAAATTAAATAAATATTAATAAATATGATGGAAGTATATCTTGTATTGAGGACCTGAATTAACTTCTCACACATATTTTATATTAAGGACTGGAGTGAGTAATTTTTTCCTCTAAAATCTCCCCATTAATTGCATATATCAAGCGATTTTTTATTAGGGGAATAATATATAATGCAGATGATTAAAATAAATATTTAGGAAAATCAACACACTTTATTTCTTTTTTTATAAATAACCGACTTAACTAACATCTGAAATGAGTATCTAGCTTCGACGTTAAGGATTAGAAGGAAGTATATAATGAGTGTTTGGTTGAAAAAAATTAAAATACATGCAGAATGTGGCACCAATTCCAGGTCCAGGGGTGGATGGAGCACAAGCAGTGGCAATAAGAATAGGGGGTGATCAGGCTCAGTTCTGGGGATGTGGGTTTTTTGGAGCACAAGATACTCTTCATGATGATAGGGGTCGCCATTACTTTAGGGATTGTTATATCCAAGGCTCCATTGATTTCATCTTTGGCAATGCAAGGTCTCTCTATGAGGTATTCTTCACATTCCTCTCTTATAGCGCCACATTAATATTCCCTTGTCTTGAAAATTCCTCTTTGAATAGTACAAGCAATAGGGATAGTTTGAGAAAGAGAGTGGATTGATATTTTAGATTAAGAGATTGTTTGGTACGAGGGACTTTTTAGCTGGATTTTTTAAAAAAAAATACAAAATTGGAATCAGTATAGAGTTACTCTAACAGTATAAGGTCCTGTTAAATTCCTCTAAGTTTCAAGTTTGAGTTTCAGAGAAGACACTTGTATTAGGAGAGGCAGTCACAAACCCCGAACTAAATACTAGATACTGATATAAAAAAAATAGAGAAGTGAAGTTATAAAATTTTAATAAAGAGAAAATGTAAAATAAAATATTAAAAAAATTAATAAAAACCTTTAATCATACTTTTTCAATATTTTTCTTCACAAAAATTTAATTAAATCAATTTTCAAAAAATTTCAATCATCTCCCCTTCCCTTATAACAATAGCCTCTTTAGAATCAAATTAACCCCTCAACTAGCTCTTACATCTATAATAAAAAAGAATATATAACATATTATATGTGTACAACCTGCACATGTACATGTGTGCACAGCCCTTTTTAGGAAAATAACTACATGTGGCTTACGGGAAAACTTTATCATGTAGGCGAAAATAGATCTTTGATGAGCATGTAGATAAAAACTTCAATTTTTTAGGTTAATCTTTTTTGTAAATTTTCACATTAAGATTGATTGACATGGCTAAACTTGAACCAATCTAAATTAGACCAAGTCAAAGAGTCAACTCTTCACATTGTGTCTTATCTCTCCACAAGATCCTGATTGCAAAGGAATAATAAAAATAAAAAGCAATAATTCTGTAATTGACATATTGATTTTGGTATAAATAAATGCACAGAATTGTCAACTAGTGTCAATTGCCAACCCAGTCCCACCGGGACAAAAGTTCATAAACGGCGCCGTTACAGCTCAAGGGAGGTCATCAAACGACGAAAACACAGGCTTTGCTTTTGTCAACTGTAGCGTAGGAGGCTACGGAAGAATATGGTTAGGTCGGGCGTGGCGTCCTTATTCTCGTGTCGTTTTTGCCTTTACGACAATGTCTGATATTATTGCCCCTGAAGGTTGGAACGACTTCAATGACCCTTCAAGAGATCAGTAAGTTTTGTTAATCAAAACTAGTAACATGCATTCACTGCTCATCTACATCATTCCCGGAAAAATTGGACAATTTTAAGTTTATTTTATCTTTATTTATTTTATAAAAAAAAGCATTGTTTCTTTACTCTCTACGGTTCTATTTATAAGCACCTTACTCTTTCATGGAGCTAGTTAACTTTCACTTTGTATCTGAAAAATTTAAACTCTTTTTATTTTATTTTATTCTTATTAAATACATATTATTTATAATTAATTATCACACATACACCAAGAGTTATATTCATGAGAGAGAACTCACTAAGTAAATGAAATCAACAAAATATTGGGAAAACATATTTTATTATCTTTTATACTTTTTATACATTTTCTCTCTATTTTCATAAATAGGGGTATATATGAAAAAAAACATAGAATTTGTGACACAATTGTTATTTTTAACTATCAGTTCGTTTTACGTAATTAAGGAAAAAGTTACTTATAAATAGGACCAGAGGAGTAATAAACTTGTGTATGTGTATTAGGAAAAATTAATTCGTTGCTTATAGTTTTGTTAATTTTTAATCAAGTCCTCTATTTTTTTTGTTGGGTACTTACAATGTCATCAATTATAAACATTAGTTATATGCTCATGATTTATGAATTAAATATAAGTACTGAGTAAGTGACATGTGAGTTGTCGCAAAATACAAAATAATTTTTTTATAAAAAAATGGAATAAATTTTTTTCATCAATAAAAATTAAAATGCTCATAAATGTCCCCTTGCATTTGTATATAATATTTAATTTGGTTTATTTTTATTTTATTTAAATCCATATCATAATATTGATCTAGATTATGTAAAGTGAGATCCATGTCATCGGTTACAAATGTGTTTTTTCTTACAAATTACCAATATATATGCTTGAAGAACTTGTAAGGAAGCTATAAAAAGGGGGGAAATACAGTAACATAATTAAAAATTAGGTAAAATTATAGGGACTTGCATATTAATTTCCTTGTATATTGATAGAGGTGAAATTTAAAATAAAAATAATTTTTAAATTGCTACTCTTTTCCCAAAAAAATAAACCTATTATTTAAAAATTTAAAGAATACACATATACTGTAATACCTTATTTTCAATAGCCATGTATACATCAAATGTATAATTACACATAACCACCACACTCTTACATCAAATACAAATAGTAGTATCTGACACTACGATCTTCACTTCACCTTCATATCTCCTCCGATGCATATCTTCCTGCACTCTTCACCTGTCTAAATGGTTGGTTGGGAGGAGTGAGATTCGAGAGAATCTCAGTAGCAAACATTACCACTATGCATGCTAGATATATATGAATGCATGACATGCTTGCCTACACTATTTCATGCCAACATAATGACATACTGCATGCTCGATGTTATGACATACATATGACCATTGCACAAATATAACAGAGCTTCAACCAATCATACATATTCCACACAAATAGGCAAAGCAGTCACATAATCAATGCAAGACATACATATCACATACATGCAGAAAAGGTAAGTTCACTACCTCTCGGACTTTATGTCCTTCTCTTCTTATCCCTTGATCCGCCAACCATTGCTTCTTCTTTATCACTTCATGGCCCTAGGCAAGTGATAACATCATTAGAGCCATGAAAAGTGAATACTCAATGGCCCACATTAGCCCTATAGGCTTACTTTCACCCTTGGAATTCATTCCAATTATATTTGTGCCATTAAGTCTTAAATTCACATAAGACATAAAGCTGATAAATTTTTCACCAAACTTTGAAAAATCATAATTAATTCTATAGAACTTCAATTGAGATGATTCAAAGCTATATTTGAAGCCCTTTAAGTGTAAATTTATATAAAAATACTTTGGTCTGACTATTATTGTCATATATTTCCCAGAAATTCGGTAAACAAGTATTGTTCCAGATTTCATTGAAGAAACAGGGCACAACTTCAAAAATTCATATCTCCTATCATACTTGTCCAATTAACCTTTATGACCTATAAAATTAAAGGTCTATGTCTCTACTTTGATGCTTTAAAGTTTCATGGTTATTGGATAACATTTGATTACTCAAAAACTCATTACAATGACACTGCCTCCAGAAAACAAATTTCACAACATCTACTTCACAACTTTCAAAAATTCTAAATTTATATACAAGCATTCAAAAATCATGAACACTTGCATACCTACACAATTTCACTTTCTAAATCCAATGGAACCATCAAAATTATAAAATTCTCACTCCTTCATCACGTTCTGTTCAGACCAGAAAACTAGAGTTTTCTACAACAATTCACCAAAATAGAATTTTGTCCAACAACTTGGTCCAATATCATCATAAATCATAATCTAACCATAAACACATGATTAAACCACTAAAAACAGAACTTAGTCGAAAATGAACAGTACCCCAACCCCACAAAAACTCATCCAAATAATAAATCAATCGGTTAAAAAAGAAGCTTACGCTTACCTCTACCCGTTTCCGCAAACGGTTCGGAATTTCGGAAATACTCCGGCCGATGAGACGGCGCCAAACACCTCCAAATGAGAATTTGAAACCGTAGAAATGAAGCTCTCAATGAGTAGAAGAAGTTTCCTGAATGGTACTTTGAGAGAGGACGCCGTTACGGTAGAGTTTCAGCGAATATAATTTTCTCTCTCTTCTCTTTCCATTTCTCATCCGATCATTCTCTCTATCTTTCTGGTTCTTTCTACGTGAAAAATGAGGAGGAAGATGATAGATTTAATGGATAAATGATTCAGCTAACTCATCTGCCACATGTCAACACTTGATTGGCCCAAAATTCCAATTTTTGCACTTAATTGCAAAACTGACAGAATTTTCATTAAATTTTGAAAATTCATATCTAATTGTGTAGATATCCAATTGGGGTGGTTCCAAAGGCTATGAAACTCTTATTGAGTCTAGTTTTAAGAAACAATATAACCTTTAATCAATTAGAAGCTCACTCTTCCCAGAATTTCAATGTTTGGATGTTGCCCCAGAAAATAGTCAATTTTGCTGGGCTAACTTCAAAAATTTATTTCTCTTTGTGTACAACTCCAAATGACTCATATGACATATCAAATTGAAGCTTGATAAGTTTAATTTCATTCTGAAAAGTTTCATAATGTTTCACCATCATTTACCCATTAAAACATGTCACACAATCATCACTGTCATACCGGGAATTTCACTGGTAGCAAAATTACTTTGTATTCCATTTTACTATATTGTGTGTGACTTCCAATCACTTCGTTTTGTTATTCTCCGAGCTCTTTAGCTCACCAATATAATTCATTTTAATATCCAAGGATATAAAAAAGGAATTTTGGGGGAAATAATACAATGTCTCACTATGACATTTACCAAACAGGGGTCTAGTGGTCTCTTTTAATTCAGGCTTAATCTCAAGCCTCTTGTCCTAAAATTCGGGATATTACATATACAATTATAAATAAACATTAAATTTGATATTTAGTGAAATGTATAATTGAAATTTGATGCAGGACAATATTCTATGGAGAATACAACTGCACAGGGCCAGGGGCTAATATGAATATGAGGGCACCATATGTACAGAGATTAAGTGATACAATTGCTTCTAATTTCCTTAACACATCATTTATTGATGGAGACCAATGGCTGTTCCCTCCCAAATAATATTTATATTAATATTAATTCTAAATTTGTAATCGGATGTAAGCATTCAGCTCAAAACAATTGCACATAATTAATTTTTCTCTTGATCCTTCTTTGTGTACATATAGAGACATATACTAAATAGAAATGATTTTTTTTTATTGCCGCCTTACTTTTATTGCCTCGTATATTATTTTTTTTATATGGGTGTCTTATATTATTTTGCATACGTCAAAAACCTTATTCCGTAATTTATTTCAGAATATATAACTTACATGTTTTATACCTAACATGTAGATATTCTTTGTTTGTCAGATCTGTCTGAATCTTGTTTTTCCTTATCATGTATGCTAGCCCACCTATAGTGGGTTTAGGCCCAAACCCAATATAAATGGGGACTATTATATAAATATCAAGAAATATGCATCAAAGATAGAGTTTTTCCTTTGTGGTTCAAGGATTATATTTTTTCTTTGTAACTGAAGTTTGAAGGATTAAATCTATTCCTATTTGTCCCTATGAATATTATATAAAGGATGTGTGATTGAGGAAATAACGAGTTTGAATACAGCACAAACAATCCTCCTTCTTAAAAAATTCTCTCATAAGAGTTCTCTCTTTATATTCCTCTTTTTTAGTATATTTGCTGTGTAATATGATCAGGGTTTGCATTAGTGCTCCGATTTTGTGTACATACTCCAGCGAATCAATCGAATTCTAGGCACTTCTGAAATTCTTATGTAAATAAATAAATAAATTGAACAAACTTTCTAAAACAACTGATTTTATTCAATTTGAATGAAAAATTATGACAACCCAAATGTGCATGCTTTGAACCTGGCTAAATTTGCAAAGGTCAGGAAAAAACCTAAATTTATTTATATAAAAAAGGAAAAACCTAAATTTGCGCAATAAAAAAGTTCAAATGGTCAAATGTTCAAATGTTGAAGTTTGGTGTACCCACTTTAAGCCACCATTATGAACCTTATATTTTTCCAAATATCATTTTCACTAACAAAAAAAAATAAGGGAGCATTAAATTTAACAAAGAAATTTCATTGATAGTCAGCAAATTACATTCTACCTCCAATCCTTATAAGATCTACTTAACAAAGAGAGATGAAAAATTTTTAATCCTATGCAACACACGGTCATGCATTAAATTTAGGAACTTCTTTCAACGGAAATTCGAATAATAGCTTGTCACATGAAAATTTAGTCATAGACTAAATCTCATTTGTAAGTAGTTTAGGGGGAAATATAATTTTTTCTATATGTACAGCTACCTTTTTATTATAGGCAATCATATTTAAAGTATTGTCAAATATTAAATGTAAGTATCTCTTTAAACAGTGATTTAAACATCGGTTCGTCACGTTGTAAGATATTAATCCCTTTTACTAGATCTAACTCTCACTTTAAAAAAAATTGAATTTTTAATTATATTCAAGATACTGTAAAGTAGTAAATATGAACACATTTTCCTTACGATAATTCATACCATAGGTTGGCACACTCTGTAAAACTAGTCAATTTCCGTTATTCCTAACCCGTGATAAGTAATTTAAGGGGGAAAACATAAATTTGATCCAGCCTAATGTTGTGCTTGACCATGTGTACAAAGCCCAAAAAGGAGGCACGTGAATAACAAACAGAATTTAGGGCTGGCTTCGAAGGAGCGTGGCATCGTCCCTCTCTAGTTCCTTCCACTGCAGCACCTTCCTCAAATCGCTTCTCGCACATTCTTTTCTCTTCTTCCTCTTTCTCCATTTTTCTCCAACTTTCACCGTCCCTTCCTTGGCTTCTCTCTCGTATCACCGCCAAAAGCTCCAGCTATGGCGTCTTTCGATGAGGCACCTCCCGGTAATCCTCAGGCTGGCGAGAAAATCTTCAAGACCAAGTGCGCTCAGTGCCACACTGTCGACAAAGGTGCTGGCCACAAGCAAGGTAATCCATTATCCCCTTAATTTATTCAGATTCTGGGATGTATATTTGTTGCAATCTCTGTTTTATTCATGTTTGCTTTTGTTTTCTTCGGTTTTGGTCATGATTGAGACCTAGATCTAGGAATAATTGAATGCTAGATTGCTATTCTGGCTTCTGGTTCTTTCGGTGTTTGATTTGCGCATAATCGAGGTAGAATTGAAGATCTAGTGTTCGGGTGTGACTCGTTTTAAAGTGAAAGCTGGAATATTGCGGCATTTTTAGAACTACTGTGTATTTTACCATTCTCTTCACGGAAGTGTAGAAAGGATTCTGAGTATATTGTCAAGTGCTTTTTTTCTCGTATATTTCTGCAATTTTTGTTCGTTATTTTGGATAGGCTTGATCGCTTGTTGTACAGTTTTATGGGGTATGAATTCATTTTTCACTTGAAAAGAAGGTGCCTTGGTATGGCTACTCCTTTTCGGTTATAATTCTATTTGGTCATATGACTGGGCTGAATTTTTTTTGGTTGATAGAATTGTCTGCTATTAATTTAAATTGGTTGATTGATTTTTAGTTTCATGAAATTATGATAATCGGAATATGTTCTTTTATGTATGACGCAAGAAGAACTTAGTTTTTTGCCTTGCCAATGGACAAAACTCTTCTTTTCTTTTGTAAAAGCTCCGGAAGATGACTTTTGTCACTTTTCTTTTAGTCTTTCTGGGTGTATACTTTCAAGGCATCTATCTCTCTTCCCATTAAATGGTAACTGGGTCAATCGAGCAATTTAATTAACCTGTTAGCTTTAGTAGTTTTTGTGTGATCTGGTTGCTAATTTAGTCCAATTAAATGTCTGGATTGATCAGAAGCTGGATTACCGGGTTTGATTCATTGACACTGCTTTTTAATTCATTCTCCTGCTTCAAACTATTTAATTGGGATTCTCTATTTTATGGTATTAGCAAGAAAAGAGAGATGAAGAGAGGAAACAGGAGAGAGATTCATAGAAAGAGGGTAGCAGAGGAAATGGAATCAGAGAGAATAGAGAAGGAAGAGATAGCAAGGAAAACTGTATCATTCATTATTCAGATAAGACTCCGTTTACAATAGGATATGTCTCTATTTATAGGCTTGGCTAACAGTCACCACCCTTACTAATTCTAACGGCTACTAAGGCTAATCCTTTTAATCCCTAACTAACTCTAACATTAACTAACTTTTAACCCATTATTATATTTACATATCACTCTATTCCTCACCTCTGCTTTTCCTCTGCTCTGACTTTGTCATCAAGATGCTCAGATCTGATCATTTTCTGCTTTTTGAATACTGAGTTATTGCCATGTCGATTATTTTTTTTCTCCAAAATATTAAATTGAGGTAATATAAATTTGATTTAGACAGTTAAGGGCCTAATTTGTAGAGAGTAGAGAAACTGGACTAGAACTATTAGTTTTGTTGACCTGGGAAAACCCAATTTTTTTCCTTTCAAGGTTTTTTCTTGGGCTCACAGTCTTTCTTTTGTTGTATTCATCCTTGTATTAAGGCCAAAAGAAGAACAGTGTTCCTCCTTGTATTATATCCTCATTAACTTCTGTAATACAAGAGATTGCTTTCTTAATCATTGATCATTTCAGGACCCAATCTAAATGGTTTGTTTGGAAGGCAATCTGGCACTACTCCTGGATATTCCTATTCTGCTGCAAACAAGAACAGGGCTGTGGTCTGGGAGGATAAGACTTTATATGATTACTTGCTCAACCCCAAAAAGGTTCAACTTGAGTTGATTTTTTTTTTTTTAAAATAACTAAATAAATTATCTATTGCATGTCCAATTATAACTTCTACTTGGGCTCTTCTTTTTACATAAAGATCAACATTTAAACTCTAATCTGTAGTCTATGATATTTGTTGGTTTTTTTGTATTTTATTGGTTCTCGTGCTTTGTCAAATTTATGTGGTACTATGCAATGGGATTACATTGGAGTAATTTTCTCTCATTGCAGCATCAAACTGATGTATCTTCCCTTTTCTTGATTCTTGAAATGTGCAGTACATTCCAGGGACAAAGATGGTGTTTCCGGGTCTCAAGAAGCCTCAGGAACGTGCAGACCTTATTGCATACTTGAAACAATCCACTTCACAATGATTTAGAAAACTTGATACCATTAGTTATATATGCATTGTGCTTTTGGAGTTCCAGAGATTCAATTTTCAAACATTTAGCTCTCCTACAAGTACTATGTCTTGGAAAATAAAGTAGACTAGATAGATTCACAATGCTATTTTGTCTGTTTGGCATTGCCACTCATTGGTATCCCAATAGGGTTTATTGACTCAATTTTATCAAATATTGGAACTGAGAAGCAAGCTTTGGTCAGATTTCTGCTTGATAAGGGAATTCATTTTTCAGTACTGGCATTATATATCTTCCTTTCAAACTTTGAATTAATGCTGGGTGGATCATGTTCTGACACTTTAATGATGGTTATAGATTATTTGAACCTTGAAAAGTGGTGGATTTTAGTGTAGCAGTTGGTACCTTGTATGATTCTCAGGGCATTATTTGCTTTGTTCTGTTTTGACACAGGTTTTTGTGTCACCCTAGAAAAGAATCTAGAAAGATTAAGAAACTGAGCACAATATTAATCTTGACTTCGAAAGATCTTTATGTCATTTACTGAATTTCTCCCTCCCTTTTTTTAATATAAGGCATACTTAATTTAAATATAAGGTATATTTACTTAATTTGATTAAATTAAGTTAGTTAAATTAGTTGATATTATACGTATTTTATCCCATTCATTTTCTTTAATTCTCTTTTTTCTCTTTTCTTTGATTATTGTTGAGGAACTCCGCCTATATTTATAGCCGGTCCCAATCCCAGGTAAAGGAGGAGGGTTGTGTTAGGCCCCGACAGCCAACGTAAAACCCTGTCGAATCTCTTATGAACATGGATCAACGAAGAAATTGTGCTAATGCTAGGCTGTTGCCTGTAAGTAACGCGTTGTATGGCTTGAGTACGATGAGAAGTGAGCGAGAGCCGTTGCATCGTTGCCCAGATATAGTGTTAAATGAGTAAGGGCTACCGCTCTCTTCTGAACAGAGGCGGCTAAAGAAGCTAGTTCTTGAGAACAAGATTAGATTTGGCACTTGGAACATTGGGAATCTAAGCGGCAAATTTTGGGAGGTGGTAGGAGTAATGAAGGATCGGAATATTAATATCATGTGTCTCCATGAAACTAAATGGTCAGGAGAAAAGTCTCGGGAAATTAATGGTTTTAAGTTCTAGTACACAGGAAAGGTCAATGGAAGGAATGATGTCAGTATCATTGCTGACAAGGAATGGAGGAAGAATGTGGTGGATGTTAAGAGGATTGAGGATATAATTATTTCCTTAAAAATGATTGTTAGGAAGGATACTATAAACATTATCAGTACGTATGCACCTCAAATATGGGTAGAAACACATCTTAAGCAAAAATTCTGGGAAGATTTGGAGGGGCTAATTCAGAGTATCCTACTAACCGAAAAAGTTTTTATTGGAGGAGACCTTAATGGACATGTTGGTAAGGATGCAGGACCTCATGCAAGGGCTCATGGTGGTTTTGGATTTGGGACGCTCAATAATGAAGGTTAATCTATTATTGATTTCTCCCTCGCATATAACCTCAAGATTGTTAACACTTGCTTTAAGAAACGAGAGGAACATTTAATAACATACAAGAGTGGAGACGTAAGGACACATATTGACTTCTTTTTGGTAAGGAATGCTGATAGACGATTTTGTACTAACTGCAAAGTGATCCCTGGGGATGGCGTGACAGCACAACATAGGGTTTTAGTCCTTGATGTGAATATTAAGTATGTAAAACAAAAGCGCCAGCAAGTTTTAAACCCAAGGGTCAGGTGGTGGCAATTGAAGGGGGAGAAAAAGGAGATTTTTAAGAGAACTTTCTTGGAGGAAGGGGAGTGAGATTTACAAAGTAATGCTAATGTCATGTGGGAGAATATGTCTAAAAAGGTGCAGCAGGTTGCTAAAGTAACTTTGGGAGAATCAAAATGTCTTGGTCGACAAGATAAGCAGACTTGGTGGTGGGATGAAAGTGTTTAAGAAAAAACTAAGTATAAGAAAGATTGTTTTAAAGTCATTCACATATCGAATAATGCTGAAAATTGGGAAAGGTATCGCATGGCTAAAAAGGAGACTAAAAAGGCCGTAAGCGAGGCTCGTAGTAAAGTATATGAAGAGTTTTATAAGGAGTTAGGGACAAAGGTAGGAGAGCGTAAGATTTACAAGATCGCAAAGAACAAGGAAAGAAAATCGAGAGACTTGGACCAAGTGTGGTGTATAAAGGATGACGAAGGAAAAGTTTTGGTTACTGATGGTGATATTAAGGATAGGTAGGAAGCCTACTTTTATAAGCTATTTAATGATGGTGGGCGAGGGTCGCATTGTGACTGGGAAGATGTGACAACTTGAGAAGGTGATCTCAATTTGTCATTTTATCATAGGATTTGAATTGGCGAGGTTAAGGAAGCTCTTAAGAAAATGGATAATGGTAAAGCTGTCGGACCTGATGATATTCCTATTGAAGTTTGGAAATGTTTGGGTGAAGAGGGTGTATTGTGACTCACAATTATTTAATGAGATCTTACGAACCAAGAAAATGCCGGATAAGTGGAGAAAAAGTACTTTGGTTCCCATGTATAAGAATAAAGGAGATATCCAGAATTGTGCAAATTATAGAGGAATTAAGCTAATGAGTCATACAATGAAATTGTGGGAAAAAAATGATTGAACACATATTGACGTTGGAGACTGATATTACTGAAAACCAATTTGGATTCATGTCAGAAAGGTCTACAACAGAAGCGATTTATTTATTAAGGGGGCTTATGGAAAAGTACAAGAGTAAAGGAAGAGATTTACATATGGTCTTCATTGATTTGGAAAAAGCGTATGACCGGGTACTAAGAGGTGTACTTTAGAAAGCCTTGGAAAGGAAGGGGGTAAGGGTTGCATATATCAAAGCCATTCAGGACATGTATGAAGGGGTTACAAACAATGTTAGAACGCCTGGAGGTGTTACAAAGGACTTTCTTATAAGGATTGAACTGCATCAAGGATCATCCTTAAGTCCTTATTTGTTCAATCTAGTGATAGATGTGCTAGTTAAGCCTATAAAAGAGGATATCCCTAAATGCATGCTTTTTGTGGATGATATAGTTCTGTTGGCTGAATCCAAAGAAGAAATTAACTCTAAACTTGAAATATGGAGACAGACAAGATGGTGAAAATTGATGGAGATGTCAATCATAGAATTTAAGCCGAATGGTATAAATGAAGAAAAGTTACTGGAGTTATTTGTGATCGTAAAGTACCTAATAAGGTAAAAGCAAAGTTCTATCGCACTGTTATAAGACCAGCAATGTTATGCGGTAGTAAATGTTGGGCTTTAAAGAGACAACATGAACATAAAATGGAGGTAGCTGAGATGAAGATGGTGAGATGGATGTGTGGCCATATAAGAAAAGACAAGATTCGTAATACTTATATACGCGAACGAGTTGAAGTGGCCCCTATTGAAGCAAAAATGGTAGAAAATCGTTTGAGGTGGTTTGGACATGTTCAGTAAAGGCCATTGAGTGCGCTAGTGAGAAGGGTTGATCAAGCAGTATAGAGTCATGTTAGATAAGGTCGAGGAAAGCCGAAACGAACACTCAATGAGATTATAGAGAGAGACCTTTTAATTAATAATATATCAAAATCTATGATTTTTGATAAAGCACAATGGCGGCGTGTGATCCTTGTAGCAGACCCCACCTAGTGGGATAAATGCTTTATTGTTGTTGTGATTATTGTTAAGGGAGTTTCAATAGGGTTAAATTATATTGATAAATATGTTTAATATTTAGGATTAAAATTAACTCTCTAAATATATCTTGCTAGGAGTAGTTTTTACTTTCTTTGTTCTTTTTTAATTGCTATGAAGATTGCGTGGAAAGTTCTTTAATGTTACCTGGCTTGTAAATGTAATGCATCTTTTTTCTTGATTGAAGCAATATTTTCTTAACATAAAAAAATATAGATACTGATTTGAAATTCTCAATGCATGTTCTTTAACTATTGAAGCTGGGAAGTAAGGAAATGGAAGGCTTGTTTGATTTTGTTTCTAGATTTTATCTTCTTAGAACAGTTTTTTAAAATTGTTATCCTAGACAAATTTTGGGAAGGAAAAAATAAATAGAATATATGTTTGGATAATTGTTCTGAAACAGTCATATTTGAGGGAAAATATATAAAGACTTGTTTGGCACAGTTACAAATCACTTAATTAGAAAACAAACATTGTTCTTAAATTGGGTTAGTTTTCTGCCCAATTTTAGAGGGGGAAAAATGGTTTTACGTAATAAAAACTAAGAAAATAAATCATAAAGTTTTTCTGGTTTTGTTTTCAAAACAGTTTCCTGTTTTTTTTTTTTTTTTTACAAAACACTTGATTAAAAAATAATTGCTAAACAAGTGTTTTTTTAAACAATAAAAATGTTTTTAAAATATGAAATCATACTAGCCCAAACATTTTTATTTTTCTAAACAACGAAAAGGCCGGTTATGCGGGCAAAGTTGAAGCAACCATGTTAAAATAAGCCCAATCTCACTCAACCAGCCCAAAACCTGTCACTCTCCTGCGCACACTCGGACAGTCGAACGTTGGTCATCCATTTTACGTCATTTATATTACTAAACAGAATTTATTTATTTAAATTTTTTAAGAGAGTGAACGTGGTATTTGAAGATCAACAAATTGTTCATATTTGAATAATAAATTATGAAATATATTAGCAACAGTTTTAATACAGTATTTTGTGTTGTAAACTGTATTACGTTTGGCCTTAATATAAAATCTACTATATTGTGCAAAATTGCATTATGAACCAGATCTGATAATATTGAATGCCAGAGGTAGTAATGTATACACACACACATACGTTTAAGTTACGTTAAAAAACATTGTCCTTCAAAATTATTCCATCACTCAAGATAAAATAAATGTGGCACTCCTCATAATTAAATGAACACTTCCCGCAAAAAATAGGGGCATAGTACAACAAAAATATAAAAGCATTATTCAGGAGAAGAGAGAGTAAGAAAGCTTGAGGATAGAGTTTGATGCCTTCTGGCCACACAAACCATGCATTGTTTTTTTTATAGGTAGAGGAAGTACAAAAAACCACTAGACAATGTAATGTTGTTTAAAGACGGCTTAATGATAATTAAAAAACAGTTTCAAAACATTAGATTGATGATGGTTTGGTGAAATTAAAACAAGTTAATAAAGGGATAAAACTGACTTATTCACTAATAAAACTCCAACAATCAGCTTTTAACTCAATTCTAAAAGATAAGACATTGTGGTTCTTGATGCTTTAATAAACCAAATTGTTTAGCTTTGGATATAATTTCAAAAACTCGCATCTCAACATGATGAAGTTGTAGGGAAAGGATAGCCATGGAATGGCTAGTACCATGGCTATTCATGTTTGTTTTAAGCTACTCATAAGTTCTGTTCACGGTTGTTATTAATATTACCTCAAGTCAACTTCTTTCATCAACTTTTGATTATTAGCTTCATGTACAACTTACTCTTGGCTCCACCTTGCTATCTTTGATGTGTATTACCAGTGTCTCTTTCAACACACCCCAAAGGATGAAAACTTCCTGAGATAATAGGTTTGCTCTCGATGCCTAGTAGTGGCGTTATTTTATAGAAGCTTGTCTGCAAGTTTGTTTGTAGGATGCATTTCCAAAGGTGTTGGAGCTCTAATTTTGAGCTATTGTGCATGGAGGAAGGATTGAAAACTCTCTTTAGTCGCCTTAAGGTTCAAATACGGAATAATATTGCAATATAATAGCAAGATTCGAGTGTGTTCACTTTATGGAGCTAAAAATGAAAATGATTCTTGACTAAATTAAGTATTAAAATTAACAATAAAAATAAAGAGACTAAGTTGTTCTTTTATCTATAAACTACTTTTTGTAAATGGAAATTAGATTGGTTCCGAGCTACTTCTTTTTGGGATTTTAGTTTACAAAATGAGTATGGATGAATGAAAATGAATGTAATGGAAGAACAAACACAAGATTAACAATCAGATGATAATCCTCTAGTTCAAGCTATCATCACTTCAATTAATTTGGGAGTTAACTAGCTTTTCAATACTTTAAAGGTCACCCCCTAGACTCGGCTCAACTTAGAATAATTAACACTAAGGCACCTTACATATTAATTACTCAAAATTAAATTGATTAATCATAATTAGCAAAATAAAATCAAATATATGCATTTAACTTATAATCCAATAATCAAGCCACTTTGAATTATCACTAAATATTCACAATAATCTCAATACATCATTGACCCAAATAACATGAAGAGATTAAAGTTAATTACAGACCAATGTCAAATGCAAATCAAAGGTTCAATATCAATCTGCAACACACGTGTGCATACACAATCAAGACAGAACATCCGTCTATTACAAAGCTTATCTTAAGACTTTAAGAATCACTAAATAACGAATGGATAAGAGATTTGAAGAACTAAAACTCCCCTTTGAAGCTCAAAGCTCAAGCCATCACCACTATTCTAGAGGATTGAGGGATTTTGGTACACCTAGCCATCGAAGAAGCAACCACCTACGTCACTAGCGGTCTAGCCATGGAGTAGCATGAAGAAGGAAACATAATTGATGGGAAGCTAGAGAAAAGGATCGAACAATGATGAGGATAGAGAGAGAACGGGAATGGGAGAAGGAAGCGTAACGGCATGGTGGATAGAGAGAAGATGACAATGGTAGTGGTGGAGGGATGGAGGAAGTGGCTAAAGTAAAATCATTTTCTTAAAACAATAATTAACTAAATGTTTGATCAAATCATTCATCAAAATATTATCATGTACACAGTTGGGCTTTAGACTTCACAAGGTCCAAATAAATGTTCACCACCAAACCCAAACTCTTTAAATAAATAATACATCATCACATAACAAAATATACAAGTCAATCAAGAGGTGGATCCACAAGTTTAAAACACAATCAGAAGCCCTCTAGGCCACCCAAAACCACTAACAGTAATCTAATCATAGAGAAATCAAAAGTATATAGTTAATGAATCAAACTTCGAAAATAAATTAGGGTATACAAGGTAAGTCCTAATATGACAATATACAATAATCTAACATATACCAAAAAAATGAAAGCACTACTATTAATTAGCAAAAGTAGCTTAAGCTTGCAGAGTCTTCCTTGATGGACCCGCATGAAAACTATTACATGAAAAAAGTTAAATCAATGGGGTGAAACAAAAGCCTCAATAACCAACAATCCATCTCGTGTGTATACAAGATGAGCCCTAATGTGGCAATATACAATAATCCAACATATACCAAAAATATGGAAGCACTACTATTAACAGAAGTAGCTTAAGCTTCCAGAGTCTTCCCTGATGGATCCGTACGAGAACTAACAACTAAAAAAATGTTAAATCAACGGGGTGAGATAAAAGCCTCAACAATCAACAATCCATCTCATCGAGTATATAAGTAAGTACTTATGAGGTGTCAAGTGGGGCAGTTATAAAATCATAGCATTATTAAAAATGTCACATGGCTATATATACATACATACATACATACATACATACATACATACATACATACATACATACATACATACACATACATACATATATATATATACATATACATACATATATATATATATATATGTACATATATATATATATATGTATGTATGTATATATCCACAATATCATAATTTATTCTTATATTTATTACATGAGTGTACAAAAATCAATATACAAGAATTTATCTCTCTCCTCCCTTATTTCCTACTCACCTTATTTCCTCTTACTGAGCACATGGGCTAGTACTTACCTATGTGACTGGTAGTTCAACTCAACAAGGTCACAGATCAAGTGATATAGACAAGCTAAAATCTACAGAGAATAAGACTGGACCATGGGTTCCCCCTCTGATATATTAGTAGGGTGTCAAGGCTCTACTAAATACAAAAGGGCCGAAGGACTAACTAGTGTACATATAGAAGCCAACGACATTATTTCTTCTGTTTGTACAAGAATTCATCCTCTTATTTCCTCTTTGAATAACCTCCCATCAATCATCCACCATCTTGTTTATCACATCAATACTCAAGACATATAATTACAATGGATTATCACATGTCATTATCAATTCACATGCAATCAAGAGAATCTTTCCAATCTCATAAATCAACACCAATTCATATAATATAATATCACTAGCCATTTCTCAAGAAAATAAGTCCCAAGAGACAATTTCATTGACAACATAGTTTCATTGTCCATATCACATACCAATAGCAAATTTATAGTTTTACAAAGTTAAAAATCACTCACAAACATCATACAAGTATGTATAACAAGGAGAAAGTGATTACCTCTCGCTAAAATAAAGTATGTACTACCACAATGCTCATAATGCAAAAGCTCAAACACACGTCATAATCAATCTACAACAATCAATTTACTACAAATTAATAACTCTTTGAGTTATTAGAACAATTAACTTAATTCTATAAATTTAAATTTTTGAATTAATTACTCAAAAATTCTAATTTTACACTAAAATCCCAATTTTTTATTTTAACATTAATTCAAAATTTTTCTTAACCCAAATAAATCATTTAAGTCATTGATTATCATCAATTTCTTTCAATTACATAAAATCCATAATTCAAAGTTTAAGCATAAAATAGCTAAATTATAAATATTCACTTTAATAAAAAATTTAAACCGATTAAAACTTTAAGAATACCTCCAATAGTCTAAATAAATCATTTAGCCCAAATTTAATCGGTTAAAAATGTCCAATCTAGAATTATTTATAAATTGATTATATAGAAAATTCATTATAAAATCTTGTACTTGTAAGATCCGGCTGATACCCAAGAGGGGGGTAAATTAGGTGTAAGATAAAAACTTAAGAACTTTGAAAATCTTTTCGCATCTTAATGAAAATAATAAGTATGTAACTAATCATGCATAAATCAATAGCCACTCATTTAAGTAATGTATGCTGGAAATATAAGAGTTTAGGGAAGAACATATGCAAACTGTAATTTATCTTAGTTCGGTTCAATCCACGATGACCTACGTCCAGTCCCCAGGCTCCTCCTGAGATTTTCAATCCACTATCTTCTTGTTTAATTAGGCACAAGAAAAGCATCTACAATCTCACAAGTTTAGCCGGGAACTTGTGAAGCCGATTACAAATCTCTCACCGAGATACTCTCATTTACTCACCGTAAGGATACAACCTTTATAATGAATGATTACAATCAATCTTCTCTCTCAGAAGTGAATGAGATAAACACTTAAATACATTACAAATAGTCTCACTCTATATGGTAAATTATATGATCATTGAGAAAACAGAGTAGCAAATGAGATGAACGTCAAAGTATTGGCATTTTGACAATGCAGGTGCAAGCTCTTGTCTTCGATTTTAAATGCTTTTCAATTTATAGTTGATGTAGCTCTAATGACCATTGAAGATGTTGAAGTATCCGTTAGGCACATTAGTATTCTTGTTGTGATTTTGTCGCTTTATAGAAATATGATCGTTGGAGATTCTGACACAAATTACTTTTTGGCTGTTGAGCTCTAATCATGTTCAATCATCTGTAATTCTCATGTTAACTTGATAAGTTATGATAAGGAATGATTAGAAGCAACATAATCTATGTTCAAATTAGTTTCCAAGATTACAGAGAAATCCAAGATGGTGATTAAGAGAATCTGTGATTAATATCACTCGAGTGATCTTTTGTTGAGATACACTGCACTGTTGTCCTGTCAGAGAGTGACTTGCTGAAGTCTCATGAGTTGCTTGCCATCTCTCGAGTGACAACTTATTCACTCGAGTGAGCTTTATTTATAACTTGTAGAACCATCGCGAGTGACTTGCAGAAGTACTGAAAGTTGACACCATCACTCAAGTGACAACTTACTCACTCAAGTGAGCTTTGTTTACAACTTGTTGAACCATCGTGAGTAACTTGTAGAAGTACTGAGAGTTGACACCACCACTTGAGTGACAACTTGCTCACTCAAGTGAACTTTGTTTACAACTTGTTGAACTATCGCAAGTAACTTGCAGAAGTACTAAGAGTTGACACAATCACTTAAGTGATAACTTACTCATTCGAGTGAGCTTTATTTACAACTTACTGAACCATCGCGAGTAACTTGCAGAAGTATTGTGAGTTGGTACCATCACTTGAGTTACACTGATGAACTGAGTGGAGAGCTATAACTTTTAGAAATGAGTGACTTTGTGAGATTCCTACAAGTCAAAATTATCTTT
Organism: Albizia julibrissin; assembly: GCA_037074505.1. Taxonomy (NCBI): domain Eukaryota; kingdom Viridiplantae; phylum Streptophyta; class Magnoliopsida; order Fabales; family Fabaceae; genus Albizia; species Albizia julibrissin. The sequence goes on along the minus strand of CM073486.1, from coordinate 17,340,653 downwards.
CACTGCACTGAGACATCACTTCCAATCCATCTGCAAATCCTTCCCTGAAAATCTCTTTAAGTCTACTTTGCACAACAACTAGAATTGTTCCTAAACACATTGTATTCCAAAAAGTTATGATCCAAGTTGTAACATCTAGTCTGGACAGTGTTTGAAATTCAAGCGTCCACTTTCAAAAAGCATACCTCTTTTCATGTAACTCCAAATTTGACAAATTACCTATCAATAGAAATCTCTTTAAGTCTAGTTTTATATGCCACTAGTTTCATCTCAATTGGAGTTGCTGTTTGGGAGATATGACCAAAATACTGAATCTATTTTGAAATACAATGCTGATAATTAGTGTCATCTTTCAAAATTCATCTCTTTCATCTTAGCTCTTTTTAGCTTGATCTTGGTGTTAAAATGACGCATTAGAAGTTTAGTTTCATATGCCATAAGTTTCATCTCAATCAGAGTTATGGTTTGGGAGATATGGTCAAATTATCGAACCTCATTCATGCTGAACGAAAACATAGTACAACAGAGTATGCTGAAAATTGATATTCACTCGAGTAAATCATTAAAATTCACTTCTGAAGCTGTCACTCGAGTGAAAAATAAGATATCACTTAAGTGAAGAAGTATTACTCGAGTGAACATCGAAAAACCTCCAGATTAGGTATTTTAACTTCGAATTGATCTATTCCAACTTCCATTTAATCATCCAGACTTCTAATATCAAATATAAGAACTCGAATATTGATATTTCCATTATATTTTGCATTTTCTTCTTTCTTTAATCTCTTCTCTTCTTCTTGAATATTCTCCAAAAATCTTTTGATAACTTCTTGCTTTCTTGACTAATGTCTTCAATCTTTTTCTTCTTCTTCCTCTTAATCAATCCAACTCAATAACTTCGTTCTTAATCTTCTTCTTGATTATTCTCCATAATTCAACTTGATATTTTCTAATCTGCATTAAGTATAGCAGTTAGTCAATGTGGGAGATAAATATATTTACAAAATTTTTGCTTTTAATATTTGACATCATCAAAACTAATCATATCTAACAGTACTAACTAAATAACAAAAGTAAACCAATTAAAATTAACTATTAAGCATCATCTACATTCCTATAGTCATATATTAACAAACCTCAAAACATGCCCAAAACCCTAACCTTAAAATATTCTCTAATCAACATAAAATTACTATCATAAAAAAGAGAAAATTATTTAGAACAGTCTTCATGAAGGGAGTTTTGTGATTAGAAATTATTTTAAGTACCTTATTGATTTTTAAAATATAAACCCTAAGTTGCAAAAACTGGAAATGATGACCTTGCGTGCTTTTGCCTCTCAAAATATCACTTCATTGTTACTACAGTAGAGTGAAGTGATGGGCGGGGTATATATTACCCCTTCCCCACATGTGACAACTAAAGGGGCCATGTGCCCCTTAAGTTGTTAATTTACTCTTTTTATTATTTATTTATTTATTTTTAGACTGGTCCCTTTCTCTTTTTTTTTTGTTACTTTCAAGTTCTTTTTCCTTTTTTTCCTCTTAATCCTTTATCTATTACTTTCCCCTTTTTTTTATTAGCAATAACAATAATAATAATAATAATAATAATACATATTTTTATTTTTACATTTTTATTCCACTAATTTCTTTTACCATCATAAATCATATTTTGAATAAACCTTTTTTATTTCAATAATTACATTATACATCTATTTATCATGATTAATTGTTTCTTAGTTATAATTAAATCCTAATATAAAAATTGGGATGTTACAATTCTCCCCACCTAAATAGAATTTTGTCCTAAAAGTTTGATTCAAGTGAGGAACAACAACACAACCAGAACACAAAAACTCAAACAAGATAAGCACGACTACATACTTAAGTAAGCAAGTTAGGAAAGTCATGATGCATCCTTTCCTCAGTCTCCCAAGTTGCATCTCTGGGTGTCATATCCTTCTAGAAGACTTTCACAAGCTGAATGATTTTTTTCCTCAGTTGCTTATCCTAAACATCCAAAATTCTCTCTGGTTTTACTTGATAAGTCAAGTTATCTCTCAACTAAACTTCCTCAGACTCAATGACATAATATGGGTATGGATGATACTTCTTCAATTGTGACACGTGAAACACATCTTGCACATTAGATAAGTGTAGAGGCAAGGCGATCTGATAGGCAAATGCCCAATCCACTCTAAAATCTCATATGGTCCAATGAACCGTGGAGTCAACTTCTTTGCCTTAATAGACCTCTCAATGCCTGTAATAGGTGAAACCTTCAAGAAAACATGATCTCCCATACTAAACTCGAACGGTCTCTTCCAGCGATCTGTATAACTATTCTGTCAGTTCTAAGATGTCAACAATTTATGCCTTATCATTTCAATCTTCCTTGATATTTAGTCTACCAAGTCAAGTCTAATAATGGTCATCTCACTTAATTTGGTCTAACACAACGGCAATCTATACTTTCGGCCATATAAAGCCTAAAAAGGTACCATCTGAATAATGGAATGGTAGCTATTATAGTATGCAAATTCTGCCGATGGCAAGAGCTTATCTCAACTACCTAGGAACTTGATTGCATAAGCTCTAAACATATCCTTAAGTGTCTGAATAGTCCTCTAAATCTAACTATTTGTTAGTGGGTAATAAGCAATATTGTACTTCAACTTTTAGGGACTTCCAGAGGTTCGAAGTGAACCCTGGATCTCGATCTAAAATGATAATGGAACATTATGTATCTAAACACTCTCCTTGACATATAACTGGGCCAACTTATATAGAGAGTAGTCTGCTTTGATCAGCAAAAAGTGCACTGATTTGGTTAATCAATCCACAATCACCCAAATAGCATTATAAATTACCTTAATTGGCGGTAAACCCATGATAAAACCATGGAAATACTATCCCATTTTCATTTGGGGATATCCATATTTTGAAGTAGCCCTGGTGGTGTCTGGTGCTCAATCTTGACCTTCTAGCACGTCAAACTTTTCAACACAAAGTCAGTCAAATCTCTCTTCATATTCGGCTACTAATACTATCGCTTTAAATCATTATACATCTTGGTAATTCCAGGATGTATGGTATACTAACTCTAATGGGCCTCTTCTAGAATGGTCCCTTTAATCTCATCATTATTAGGAACATAAATTCTCTTCTTGTATCTTAAGATATATGCATCTCCAATGTCATAATCTTGAATCTCTCCTTGTTCTAACTCTTCTCAAATCCGCTATAACCTATTATCTTCAATTTGAGCATCTCTAAGTTTCTAATAGAATCCATACTCACCCAATATTGCATTCAAAGTAACTATCTTCTGATCTGGTACAACATGGATGTCCCTTAAGCCTTCCAACTAATGGTGCTCATTCAAGATCATACATAAAACATGAACAAATTTTTGACTAAAAGCATCAGCCACAACGTTGACCTTTCCAGGGTGATACTTTATTTCAAAATCATAATCCTTCAAGAACTCCAACCATCTGCATTGTTTGTTATTCAGTTCTTTCTAGTTAACCAAATACTTCAAGCTCTTATGATTACTTAAAACTTCAAACTCAGCTCCATATAGATAATGCCTCCAAATATTCAATGCAAACACTATAGCAACGAGTTCTAAGTCATGAGTCGAATAATTTTCTTCATGAGGCCTCAACTGTCTCGAAGCATATGCAACAACCTTGCCTTCTTACATCAACGCATTATTCAAACCCTTGAGGGAAGCATCTGTATACACTATCTATGGAGGACAGGGGTCAAAAGGGTAAGCACAGAGGTTGTAATCAACTTTGTTTTTAGCTCTTGAAAAGCACCTTTACACTTATCAGTCCATATGAACAGCTGATCTTTCTTGGTCAACTTGGTCAGAGGCATGGAAATATGAAAGAACCCTTTAATGAATCTCTTTTAGTAACTAGCCAATCCTACAAAACTTCTCACTTTGGTCACTGACTTCAGGGATTCCCATTTCAACACGACATCTACTTTACTATTATCAACAGCCACCCCCTCAGTAGACACCACGTAGCCTAGGAAATTCACTTCTCTAAGCCAAAATTCACACTTACTCAACTTAGCATACACCTGGTGATCCCTCAATATACGCAATGCAATGTATATATGATCTCGGTGCTCTTCCTCATTCTTGGAATAAATGATAATGTCATCAATGAAGACAACAATAAATCAATCTAAATACAGCTTGAAAATTTGGTTCATATAATCCATAAAGATGGTTGGAGCATTTTTCAACCCAAAAGGCATAACCAGAAACTCATAATGCTCCGAAAAGCAGTCATTGAGATGTCATCAACCCTAACTCTGAGCTGATGGTAACCTGATCTCAAGTCGATCTTAGAGAACACTACTGCTCCCATGCGTTGATCTAACAAATCATCAATTCTAGGTAAAGGATATTTATTCTTAATGGTGACTTTATTCAACTATCTGTAGTCAATGCACAACCACATACTTCCATCCTTTTTCTTGATAAACAATACTAGTGAACCTTAAGAAGAGACACTCGGTTGAATGAAACATTTTTCAATCAACTCTTCTAGCTGTTTCTTTAATTCTGCCAACTCTGATGGCGACATCTAATAAGGGTCATTAGAAATTGAGGTTGTACCTGATACCAACTCAATGAGAACTCCACCTCTCGCTTCAAAGGAAACCCCTGATATCCCTTCTGGAAACACCTTAGAAAACTCTTTTACCACCTCAATCTGATCAATCTCAGCTTATTTGTCAGCATTGATAGAAAAGAAGACCATATAGGCTTCATAACCTCATCGAACACACTTTTCCATTTGAGTTGTAGATAACAACAATGGGCCAAAAGCTACCTCAATAAATACAAGACATAAAGGAAAATTCACTCTCTTCCCCTTACAGTCAAGGTGGGCATTATTGGAAGATAATCAATCTATGCCAATGATCACATTAATACCCTTAAACGGTAAACAAATCAAATCTACCTTTGAATCACAAATATCATGCCTAAGAGTAAGGTCTAAACAAGCATGACTAGTCATAACAAAAGCTCCAACAGGAGTAGACACTTTCAAATCATAAGGCAATTCACAGACATGCAATTTCAATCTTTGAGCCCAATCCTCAAAGATAAAAGAATGTGAAGCACTATAATCAAACAACACATATAAATCATGCCTTTAAATAGAAACAATACATCAGATCACATTTAGAGACGCTCATGCCTCCTCCTGGGTCAAAGAAAACACTCAACCAAGAATGGTAGAGCAACCACTCTGCAGGGACTGCTACTCAGGGAAAAAATGGGTAATGTGCCCTAATTTACGGCACTAAAAGCACTCCCAACACTCTTATGAATGCACTTCCCCACAACTCTGATAGGGTCTACTCACGCTCGGTGTAGACATAGTAGAACATTGGCAAGAAACCTGACTTCCACCATGATGACTCCTCTGAGCCTAGAATCTCTACTGCATGGCCCTTTTATCCTTAGACCCTCTTTGATGAAACCCTCTAATCATCCCTAAGCTCCTAGAGCTCTCTGAACTAAAGCCTGATTTCTTCATCACACTACTAATAAACTTTGAAAATCTAGAGAACCTACCAGAACTGTAACAGTACTTGGAATCTTGCACTTCTCAAACTATGCATGCAACAATTCACAACTTGGTACATGCATCCTCAAAATTTTTGACAGTAGAAAACCTCATATATGACTTCAATTCCAGCCTGACCTCATCTATTAAACTAAAAATGGTGACATGCATGCTATTTGCCTCCTGAAATATTGCTTCAATGTAGCTATATAAAGTGAAGTGACAGGTGGGGTATATATTACCCCTCCCCTACATGTGCCAGTTAAAGGAGCTAAAGGGGCCACGTTCCCCTTTAGTTGTTAATTTATTTTTTTTATAGTTTATTTATTTATTTATTTTTATGTTATGCCCTTTCTTTGTTTGTTCTTGTTTTTTGTTGTTATTTTTAAGTTCTTTTCTCTTTTTTTCCTCTTAATCTTTTATTTATTACTTTTATTTTTTTAATTAACAATAAAAATTATTATTATTATTATTATTTTGGAATTTTTATTCCACTAATTTCTTTTACCATCATAAATCATATTTTAAATAAACCCATTTTATTTAAACAATTAGATGATACATCTATTTATTATGATTAATTATTTCTTAATTGTAATTAAATCATGATATAAACATTAGGATGTTACAGCTGACGGTGGTGAGAAAGTGATGTGGCCAAGAGATGGAAAAGATAGTGAGGCAACGTGAAGGATTTCATGAGGTTGGATGATCGTGTCTGTCTCTAAATCTAGTGATGAATGTCGAGTGCCCTAAAATCCTAATCTTCCTTTGCTTTCTAAAACTGACCGTATTCATGCTCTTGATCCTTCATTGTATTTAATTCAATTGGTCCTTGGTTGCTATTTTTTCAGGTCCTTTAGCAACATAAATTTCAAATCACTTTCAAGTCACCTGCAAAATAAATTAAGATAGTGTGATATCATTAATTCCAAAAATCAATTGATTAAGGGATATCATTAAAATATGACATTTTTATCCTTTTTAACTCTATTTTTATGCAATCATTATTAATCTCAATTAATCTTAATACATTCATTTTAAACACAATAATCATGAGAAATTTTCTAAATAAAATATAAAAATATATAATAAATTAGAAATTTGTCATTAGTGCAGCATAGAGCCATAAACTTATACTTTGAGTTGTCTCACATCCTCTTGCCAGAGTTTGGGCCTACCGTCAGACCCAAGCCTTTTTTTGATTTCTACTTTTGGCATTAGGTCTTAATGTTTTACCATTTTAGATTTTTACTTTTACATGTTTTATGTTTGTCGGGTCTTTAGTTTTCTTTACTATGATATGTTCCTTTACTTGTGCTTGTTTTCTTGGTTACTTTTTGCAATTTGGCTTGACAGTTGCTTCTCTTGCTTATCTTAATATGTTAGCTTCTGAAATCCATTTTAGTGTTTATTTGGGATAATTTTTTGTAAGTTTATAAGTGTTTTTTACATAAGTTGAGACAAAACTCATATCACGTACTTATCTCGTATACCGTAAATCACGATTAAAAAGTTACTTTTGAAGGTTCTAATTGTTATTCCAAACAAGCACTGTGAGTGTTTGAAATAGCAATTAGAATTTCCAAAAGTGTTTTTCAATCGTGATTTACGGTATATGAAGTAGCTTTTACAGTTTATGAGGTATTTTTTACAGTCTACAAAATAAATATGTCGAAGAACTTTATCTCGATTTACGTGATTCAAGTTTATACATAAGTATAAGTCAAATCAAACATCCTCGTTTCAAAAGTGATTTTCAATCGTTATTTACAGTATACGAGGTAAGTATGTGAGAGGAGATTTATCTCGACTTACGTAAAAAATACTTATAAAATGATTATGTGAAAAGCACTTATAAAATAATTTTAGCTTATAAGTGTTTTTTACGTAAATCGAGACAAAACTACTCTCACATATTTATTTCACATATCGTAAATCATGATTAAAAAACTGTTTTTAAAGATTTCATCGCTATTTCAAATAAACACTAATACTTTCTTGGCGGAGTTGGATTTCTTTAGACAAACCAATACATTAAAACTCCAACATTTTGACGTATAGATTCAAAAATATTTTAATTTTATTAAAGCCAATATGATCAGGGTCAAAATTAGTGAAGCCAAAAATTAGTTGGATTTTAAAAGCATCGTACTAAACGTGTTTATATTACGTCACTTTATGAAGTAAATTGTGATTTTATTTGTATTTATTTAAAGTTGAAGAAGTTGGATTTGAAGACAAATTTGTTAATATTAGCAAAAGAATAGCTGGATGAATTGAAGTCCTTTCCATACGACACCCTACACACGCCTACACCTACCCAGCCACACCTCGCTTTTCTCATTTATTTCGTACTTTCTTGTACGTTTCAGGCACACACCGCCAATATAGAAATATAATTTTCTTTCCTTAAAATTTAAAAGTTGTATATAATTGGGAAAATACCATTTAAATACATATAAACTTTCAAAACTCACAAAAGTCTATTAACCCTTGAAAATAACATAAATGTGACAAGTATCAAATTAAAAATTTTAAAGTGTTTATGTTTTTACCATTTTGCCCCTCAATTAAAAAAATAAAAATAAAAGGTGCCCTTACCGGGACACTACCGCCAACCAGCCGGCTGGAACCCTCCGGAAGCCTGAAGGGGCAAGGGGTCGGATCGATCTCACCCCACCCCATTTACAAAGGGGCCTTTGACACACACACACATTAATATATATATATATATATATATATATATATATATATATATATATATATGAAGGCATAATAAGTTTAACAAAATCAGTAATGGAAATGATAAAATCCGTAATTATTTTGAAAAAATGGATAATGGGAATGACAACTAGCGCATAACCTCCTCACTAAATGTGTAAAAGTGTTGGCCCAGATGGGTTCTGACAAATTCACTAATAGGAATGACTACACCCGTAATGGCTTTGTCAGAGCCCCCTCTGGGCCAATACTTTCACACATTTGGTGAAAAATGTATATTCATTTTGTCAAAACCATTAAGGGCTTAATCATTCTCATTCATAAATTTATTAAAGTCCCTTCTGGTCCAACACTTTAACACATTTAGTGAGGAGGTCATGCACTAGTTGTCATTCCTATTATTCATTTTGTCAAAACTATTACAGGTTTGCTCACACAAACACACACATTAATGTGTATATATATTAAAGGAGCTTGGTGACCCAATAACCACCAAGCCCCTTTGCAGCACGCGCGTACACTAACTAACTAATTAACTAACATACTAACTAATGGGTATATTTATCAAATTTGGAGGGGTGGAGTAGGTTCGATCCCACCCTTGCCCCCTTCAAAAACTTTTTTTAAAAAAAAATCCCCCCCCAAAAAGAAATGGCCCCCTTGCCAGAGGGTTCTAGCCCGGCAAGGGCACCTTTTATTTTGATTTTTTTAATTGGGGGGAAAATGATAAAAACATTAACACTTTAAAATTTCAATTCACTACTACAAATAAATATAGCTATTACGCTTATTTTAATATTATTTATGGCACTTGACAAACATCACATATCTTAACGCCACTAAAAGAAGCTGTGACGCTACCCACAAGCACCACAGCATGTATATATATATATATATATATATATATATATATATATATTATTTAAATACTATCTAGGGTGGCGCTTTTTTGAGGAAGCGCCACCCTAGGCCTTTTAAAAAAAATTTATTATTTTTTTCAAATTTTTTTAAAAAAGGACCTAGGGTGGCGCTTCATCAAGGAAGCGCCACCCTAGGCCTTTTTAAAAATGTTTTTCTTTTTTTTTATTTTTTTAAATTTTTTTTAAAAAAGGGTTTGAGGGAGCACCACCCTAGTCCTTTTTAAAAAAATTAAAAAAATAATTTTTTTAAAAAATAAAAATAAAAAGGGGTCTAAGAAGGAAGCGTCACCCTAGGCCATTTTTTAATTTTTTAATAAAATTTATTTTTTTCAAATTTAAAAAAAAAGGTCTAGGGTAACACTTCCTTAAGGAAGCGCCACAGGAAGTCACTTCCTATGGCGCTTCCTCAAGGAAGAGCCATCTTAGACCATTTTTAAAAAAAAATAATTTTTTTCATATTTTTTCTTTTAGAAACCTATAATTATAATTAATAATATATTTTAAACATATTTTTATATTTCTACAACAAAATGAAGGAAAACAAATCAAAATCAAATAACTCCAAAATTATATAAATTAACAAATAAATAATTAACAAAATCACTACTAAGTAAAATACAAGTGTTAAAAATAAATAATTATATTATTTATGAAACTCATCAATATAATGTTAACAATTATTGCAACAATAAAAAATTATAACTACTACATATCTTCACATATAACCTATATATAATAACATTTAATTTTATCTTATTTATTTTTCAGCATACAAAAATGAGAATAATTTTTTCATATTTTATAATAAATTAAGTATAAAAGATATTGAGCAAATTAAAATATTAACTACTAATAAAATTATATTTTTAAGCTAAAAAAAACTTATAGTATAGAAAAAGCTTGAATGGAGTGAGTGGAAATCTCAAACACAACACCTAAAAAAAATTAATAAAGGAAAAAGACAAAGACAAAGTTGCATATATATTTAAATTAAAAAAAAGTGGTTAACAAGACAATGTGCTATACGTAGCTTCAAAATATAAAAAAAAGGAAAAAATAAGAGGGTACAACTTACAGGACGAAATGAAACTATAAGGAGGATGAAATGAGACCAATAGGGAGAAGGAGTATGGTCAGTTTGTGCAAGAAATTGGACAAAAAGAAATGAGCAAGGAGTGTTGCAAAAATAAAAAAGAGGAGGAAGAGAAAATATGAGAAGTGATGGAACAAAAAAAATAAGATAAGTGTAAATCAAACTTTTGGACGATCATGAGTATAGGAGAAGAAAGAAATGTGGGAACTAAAAGGATAAGGGTGATGATACGTGTTGGATGAAGATTTGAAACTAAGAGGATAAAGGTGATTGAAGCAGATTGCAGGAGAGAGAAATGTTTGAATTTTTTTTTTAGAAAATAATACTTTGTGTGCGCTTGCTAGGCTAAGGGTCACACAAAGTACGTATTAGTTGTGGCATTTTCTTGAACAAGTGCCACAGCTGTTGCTTCAATTTTTATTTTTTAAAAAAAACACTTTAGGTGGCCTTCCTTAAGGAAGCATCACCTAAAGTCACTAGAAAGCTATGACGCTTCCTCCAGGAAGTATCACCTAAAGTCTTTTTTTTTTTAAAAAAAAATATGGAAGAAGCGCCACAAAAGGTGCGCTACTAATGTCTATTTTTGTAGTAGTAATTTGATACATGTCACATTTATGTCATTTTCAAGTGTTAATAGACTTTTGTGCGTTTTGTAAGTTCATATGGTTTTTAAATGACATTTTCCCTATATAATTTTGCTCTAATTTAACTTCTTAGACTTAATTTGAGTCATTTGAATTCTGTTATTTATTTTTTATAAAATAATCACTTAATTATATTTTCTAAGAGCTTTGTTGCTTAATGACACCTCCCCATAATCAAACCTCCATGTGTGGTATGTGGGGAGTGGAAATTAAAGGTTAGAATATGATAGTAATAAAACACATTATATTTATTTTTAAAATAATAATACCTGAACTACTAAAATCAAATTTAAAAAGAAAATAAGGTGTAAATCATAAACATAGACCAAATCGTTTTGTACTTTAATAATGGTATCCCCCAACTTGATACTAAAGACTTGTGTCAAAATTTGACATTAAAGGATCAAAGGTCAATAAATAATTTGACATTGATATTTTAAAATTTAAAAACAACACTATTTTATTATGAAACATAATTATTAAATTTTAGAATATCAATGTGAAATTTTAGAATTCCAATATTAAATTTTGGAGTATCAATGTAAAATTACTCTATTTTATTTGTTTATTTATTAAAATTTTATAATTATGGTTAATAAAGATTGATTTAGTTCATAAATAGTTGATTAGTAATTCATGACTAACGAGGTCATCAGTTTAAATTCTATGTTCGATGTGAGGTTTTTATTATTCCATTCGGTCTTATTTATAAGCAACTTTTTTTTTATGGGGTTAGTTCATTTTATAGGAAACTTTCACTTTATGTCTGAAAATATAAGCTCATTTTTTCTATTTTACCCTCATCAAATACATATTATTTATAATTAATTATCATACACACCGAGAGTTATATACAGGAGAGAGAAAGAGAACTCACTAAGTGCCCGTTTGGTTCACGGAATTGGAAGTAATGTAATGGAATGTAATACAATGTAATGGAACGTAATGTAATGATGATTACATAATTTGTTTGGTTCGTCATTAGGGAAAGATGATACATATATATAAAAACATTTGGTTGGATTACATCGAACATAAAGAATATATGAGAATGATATAACAAGTGACAAACTTACCCATTTCTACATATATAATAAAGCATACGTTGGGTTCATGATAACTTTTTTTTATTCCATGTAGTGTGCATGTTGGGTTCATAGTAATTTTTTAATATTTAATAGTGGAAATATTATACTGTGTATAGATTTGATTCATGTTAATTTTTTAATATTTAATTATGGTAATATTATTTAATGAGATATTTTAATATTTTTTAATGGTAGAATATAATTTTTTTTTAAATTTTAAATGGGGGAATATTTCTTGAATTTCTATATTATTAATTATTTTTTTTAATTTTTAATGGTGATAATTACAATATTTAATATTTAACCGCATTTATAGGTGGGCACTTTGGTCAATTTAAAAAATTATAATGGCAACAATGTTATTTTCACTGGATTACAGGATGTCTGCATCCTCATTCATTACTCCTAGCAGTGTAATCTTGATTACATCAAATGATGTAATCAGGATTACAAAATGTAATCCAGCATCTTTACATTACATAAGCCTAATCAAACGTTGTAATCGCGCTATTATATCAGGGTTACATGTAATCATCTCTCATGTAATCGAATCAAACGGACTATAAGTGAATGAAGTCAATAAAGTATTGGGAAAACGTATTTTACTATCTCCCATACTTTTTATATTTTCTCTCTCTGTTTTCATAAATAAGGGCATATATGGAAAAAAAAATGACATTTTTGACACACTTATTACTTTTAACTATTAGTTTACTTTGTGAAATCAAAGAGAAAATTGTTTATAAATAGAATCAAAGGGAGTAATAAATAATTTGTATGTATTTTTGAAATTGTTATTATTTGAGTCTGAGACATGTCTCAATCCCAATAAGGTTCAAGAACCAAGTCACCTAAACTCTCTTTTATAAAAGGAAAAATCTGATTTTTTTTTTCCGCCATGTCAAGCAAGCACGTGTATGCATATGCATTTCTTTATTAAATAATAGAAGATATCGTTAAACTGTCTAATTTCTTCCAACTAGTTTTCTGTTTAAATCAATAATTATGTCAAGGTTAACTATAACACGCTTTTAAGAAAAAATTATTTTCAACAATATTGACTAACTCATTATGTATACGAAAGTTAATTAAGTTAAACTTTAGGACAATCATAGAAACGACCAATTGAAATGACTTCGATGCTATATGTGGTAGGTAAGTACAGCACCGCTCTTAACATGGTTTGTTTTGAAATGAAAAAAAAAAAAAGAAGTTTTTTCCTTTTCTTTTAAAAAAAAACGTTCTTTTGTTTAGTTGAGAATTAATATATATTTCTTGAAAAAATTCGGAATTTTTTTTTAAAAATTTATTGATGAGAATTACCTAAATCATAATGTCAAGAGTTCTTCTTACTAATAAAATTTCCAACAGGTGAATTTTCCCAATTTTGTTTTTCTTTTAATATAATTAATTAAATCTGATTGTCAAATTATAGGGTACGGATAATCAAAGGACAAATTTAATTATTTAATGAATCCAAAACTTAGTAAAATTCACAAACTAAGTGATTTTTAAAATTTACTTTTTAAGAGGATGAAACAAATTAAAAGTGCACAAACTTTCTTCATGTTCTAGTAAAATTACAAAAACATTTTATATATGTTAAAGAAAGTTTGTGTATATATACTTTAAAGCTAGTAGAAAGGCATGCTAACTCTTAAAACATAAATAAAAGTTTGTGTAATTTATTTTGGGAAAATTGTCCATAAATACTTTATTGAAAACCTATTTGTTAAATGGGATCTTTGGATGCAAACAGTCTTTTCCGTATGTAAAATATCTTCCATTATATTCAATATATCTTCCCTACGTGACATTTCCTTGTGTTCAAACAATCTTCTCTTATATACAAAAGATCTTCTCTCAGATCTCATTTAGTAAATAAGTTTCTAATGTAGTATTTATGGGCAATTCTCCCATTTATTTTTTTTAATTTATTCAATATAAGTTTGGAAAATTGAAAGAATAATAATATGTAAACATTATATATATGGCATAAAACCTATTACGTCTCTAGTTTTAATAAAATTTTAGACGATTTAAGATTAATTTTATAAAAATCCCTAAAAATTATATGAAACTATCAAAAATATGCTCCCTCCAATCCTATTTATAAAATATAAATTCTCGATGTGGTCTGATCCTATATTTACTATAAGATAGGCTTAAAGGATACATGAAATTTTAACCTGGTTTCGTTATTTCAATTTTTGCCCCAATTATTTATATGTTATATCATTGCATTAATTATACACAAATCTCATTTTCTCTGTTTATAAATAAGGGTGTTTTTCAAAAAATAAAATAAAATATACTATTTTTTTACATATTTTATATTTATTTTTAACTAATTTTACTAATTTTTTTATTTGCATAATTCATTTATTTATATCTCATATACATATTAATAACTCGATGTTCTAATATCAGATTTTTTTTCCTCCCACTGGGATCATATTAGTCACGTGGCTATTTAATGACATGAGAAGTTGTTTACTTGTTTTCAAATCACATCCCCGTATCACAAATTGAAAATTGATTCATTAAATGCAAAAGTATGCAAAATTTTGGCTTTCCTCGCTCATTGCCAGCAGTCTTCCACTAAGTGAACTGCTGCGAAGCTTACCTCTTCTTTCTTCAAAGTCTTCATTTCATGGCAATGAACACTGCCAACACACTCAGGTACTGTATGTGGGCTCCACAATATATATATATATATATATATATATATATATGCGCCCATATCTTCATATATCATCGTCGCCTCTACGTCCATACAAGTAAACTTGTTTCTTACCAAACCCTACTTACTTAGCATGGAAGGAGAAGGCAACACCAGCACACAAGGATGTGTCATGGATTCTCCGGATCCGGCTCCGGCTCCGGCTCCGGCTCCGTCTCCGTCTTACCGGGGAGTTCGAAAACGAAAATGGGGCAAATGGGTGTCGGAAATCCGTGAGCCTGGCAAGAAAACTCGGATATGGTTAGGAAGCTATGAGGCACCGGAAATGGCGGCTGCAGCGTATGACGTTGCGGCTTCACACTTCCGAGGACAGTCGGCACGGCTTAACTTCCCGGAGTTCGGCGGAGTGTTTCCGAAGCCGGCGAGCTCCCTAGCAGAGGACGTCCGGTTCGCGGCTCAACAAGCGGCACTGATGATGAGGAGACCGTTGAGATGTCAATCAACGAGGGAGGCGGAAGAAGACGCCGTCACATGTCCGGCGCCAACGACGACGACGGTGGGGCTTTCAGCGAGCCAGATTGAGGCAATCAATGAGTGGCCATTGGATTCACCAAAGATGTGGATGCAAATGGCTGAAGCTCTCATAATGTCAGGGTTTGATGAGTCCATGGCATTATACAATAACAACGATGAGGATGATCAATTATTGGAACTAACAAGTTGGGAAGATATAGAGGATGATTCAATATGGCATTTCTAATTAATTCAGTTAAGTTTCTTTTTTCCTATATAACTATCTCACTATTTGAGCATTATGGGTACCAATAGCTCTCCCCAAAGTGTTTTTTTTGGTTAATTAAGTATCTTTATTCATATATGTGTGTGTGTGTATACTGATAAAATCATAGGCCATGAGTAATATGGAAGCAGAGAATGACTCACCAATTATGGCAAATTTTCAAGTCTAATATGTGGGCTTTTCCTCTCTGCTTCTGCATATTTATATTGTTCATTATTGTGGCACAATGGTTAAAAATTAATGTATGCACTTTCTAGGCTACTAATAGCATATAGTACCTTTCCTTTTTCATCCATACATATGTATATATGTGCGCTCGCGCACGTGTATGGGATTATAGTGGCTTTAGAAGTGCATTTATGAGCACATGAGAGCTCAGAAGGCAGTTTAGAATTTAATCAACATATGTACAATGTGTTGAAAATATTATGTAAGGTGGTGTCAAAGAAAGAGTCATCAGTCAAATATTACTGGAATGTTTTAAAAATAAAGAGATGTTTTTTGAGAAGGTATGCCCTTATAAATATCCTCATAGTCATATCATAAGTAGAAGAGAATAAAAAGTCTCGGTTATTTCTTATTGAATTATTTTATCTTCCGTCAATCCTGTCACCTATAACCTTATAGGAAAGGTTCATTTAATCCTAAAGAATGTCACTTAGCTTCTTATTCAACTAAAGGAGTTGCGAAATATTTTTTAAGGATAGTGTCTTTTAGACATGATTCAAATCAAATATTTTTGTTGTTTATTATATATTCACCAACACAATGTGATAGGACAAATATGAAGGCTAAAATTGACAAGTCTACAGTACATTCTACAGAGACTAAGTTGCAATCATTTTAGGTTTTAGAGCCAAACCAACAATTTTTTTTATATGAGTGTATAATTTTATCCTATTAAATAAACTTTGTGTTGTAGAGTGGAATGTATATTAATTAAGGGTAAAGTTATAAAGTTATTAAATTTTAAAACAATGTTAATGAAATACAAGGTTTTTCTTGATTCTAGTGAAATATTTGGATGTAACTCAAGAGAAATTACTTTAAGGTCCTAATGAAAAGATTTAATTATCAAGAAGTTTTAATAACAAATGAGGTGTTATCATTTCTTACTTTTAAATATGTTATTGTATGCTCATCAATTGTTATTAGGACTTTTTGATAATTAAATCTCATTCTTGAGACCTCATATAGTAATTCCTCATATATATATATATATATATATATATATATATATATATATATATATATATGACATAGGTATGTATGTATGTATATGTTTGTAGTTATGCATGTATATGTGTATACATATAAGAATAATTTCTCCTATGTGTATACATAAGGGAAATTATTGGAAGTCCTAATAAAGAAATTTAATTATTAAGAAATCCCAATAACCAATGAGTTGTTGTCATTTCTCATTCTCAAACTTGTCATTACATATTCCTCAATTGTCACTGGAAAGTTTTAATAAATAAATTCCATTCTTGGGACATCGTCGTAATTTTCCATACACACACACACGTGTGTGTGTTCAAGGAAGAATTGCCATAATGGAGTTCATTTTTAAAGGAAGAATTACTATATATAAAAAAACAGAGAAAAATTCCTCTTTAACATCATTTTACTAATGGAGTTCAAACTTAAGCAGAATTTGTCCATGAAAACAAATAATGATGACTGAGATAAAACATTAATCACATGGAACTACTTTAGTGTTATTAATCTTAAGTAAGGTTCTGAAACCCGGACCGATCATTGAACCGGTCGGAAGTATTAGGTCAAGGGTCAGTGAATCAGATCGGAGTCAAACCAAAACTAAACCAAGGCCAAATCAGCGAGAAATTGAATATTTTAAGCTTATTAATATGAAATTCTAAAGAAAAATAAAAAAATTGATTTTTTAAAAAAATAGTGGACTGGACAAGTTTACCGTCTTATTGACCGGTTTTCAGTCTGGATCGGCTGATCGGATATAAATATAAAAACCCCGTTCTCAGGTGCTTTCCAGTTAATTAAACCAAAAAGACGTTAAAGGACCTTGTACAAATATTGCAAATTAAATTAATAAAAAAATATTATACCTTCCTCTTTCATTGACAGCATTTTCCCACTTGCTTTGAGTAACTACTGCGATCTCACCCAAAAAAAAAAATGTAACCTACTGCGAAGCTTACCTCTTCTTTATCAAACCCATTATTTCAATTCGTGGCAATCAATACTGACAACACAGCAACATATAAATATGTGGAGGATTAGCTTATGGAAGCTCCATAAGTGTTTATGAATTGTGATTTACGGAATATGAAGTAACTTTTACGGTCTACGAGGTGCTTTTATAGTCTACGAGATAAATATGTGGGGGAGATTTATCTCAATTTATGTGAATCAGGCTTATATAATAAGCCCGATCCAGAAAAACTGTCTCAAACAGCCTATATACTGTGTTGGTGGGCTCCATCCAAGTCTCTCTCTCTAGACAAATGTATAAATTTAGTCTTATAAATTTATATAAGCTTCTAGTTTAGTCCCAAATTTTATAAAATATCTTTTCAACCGTTTAACTTTGATATTATTAGTCTCATCAAATGATTATTTTTTGTAATAATTATTTTTATTTTGAAAATTAAACTTAATATGTCAATATTTTTTTAAAAATTTATAATTTTCATCATTTAAAATTTTAATGCATCATTTTTTTGGGGTTAAAAATGTCAAATTATAGGATTAAAAAGATAATTTATGAAAAAATAAGGGATCAAGGTAAAACTTGTTGTAAAGTTAAAGCAGTAAAGGTGTTGTCTCTCTCTCTCTCTCTCTCTATGTATATTATGCAAATGCATGCATATCCATATCGTCACAGCTTCTACATCCATAAACAATACTAATATTCTTGTATGTGTCACCAAAGCCCCATTTCTCTTATGGAGGAAGAAGCCAACTTAGACGCACAAGGATGTATCATGCTCATCCGGCACCGGCATTATCTTTCCGGGGAGCTTGAAAGCGAAAATGAGGCAAATGGGTGTCTGAAATCCGAGAGCCCGGCCAGAAAACTCGGATATGGTTAGGAAGCTATGAAGCACCAGAAATGGCCGCCACTTGTATGTGATGTTGCAGCATCACACTTCCAAGGACTGTCACTCCCGGAGTTCTTAAGAGCTCTTCCACGGCCGGCGAGTTCCAACCACCACACTGTGGGGCTGTCGCCGACGAGCCAGATTGAGGTCATAAATGAGTCACCCTTGGATTCACCGAAGACGTGGTGGATGCAGATGGCAGAAGAGTTCATGTTAGGGCTTGATGATGAATCTGTAGAATTATATAACGATGACTACCATGGATTGGAACTGAGAAGATGGGAAGAAATACTGAATAATCTTTTGTGAGATTTCTAATGAATTAATTAAGGTTCTTGCATAAATGGTGATGATTGATTATTTTTTATTTAAAGGAGGAGTAATTAAGTCTTCAATGGCAAATTTCAAAGTCCTATTCGTGGGTTTGCTTCTACTTCTGTGTGTTTATAACATCCGTGTGATCAGTGGTGAAGAAAATATAAGGAGAATAATATTATATGTATATGCATGGATCACTCTTTAACTTTATTTTTAAGGAGAATTTCAATAAAGGCCCTCGGAATAGCATTTTATTTCAAAAAATCAGGATCA
This sequence comes from Albizia julibrissin, assembly GCA_037074505.1. Taxonomy (NCBI): domain Eukaryota; kingdom Viridiplantae; phylum Streptophyta; class Magnoliopsida; order Fabales; family Fabaceae; genus Albizia; species Albizia julibrissin. The sequence continues at coordinate 17,321,423 of CM073486.1, read as the reverse complement.
AAGATATATGAAAATATTACACTGAAAACTGTTGAGAGTAATGAAATGAAAATAATTTGGTAAGATAAATGATCAAAGTGCCGTTAATTTGAAAGGAAAAAATTAAAGATTGTGCGTAAATTCACAATCGATCTGAACTTCGAGAAAGGTCAGTGAGTACGGAAGTTGACAATAATCGGAATTCACCAAGTTCTCTACATAGGAAGAGAACAAATTATTAGACGTGTTGTTAACAATAGAGCTATGTGATGAATGCTGACAAGTTGTTCATATGGCTTGAACATTGACATATTGTAGCGAGTCCTAGTTCTTAGAACAACCATAACAACCATACCTCCAAAGCTAATTATTTGAGTTCAATATAAGACTCGTGACAATACAGTCCCTTGAGGGTTGACATTTTGGCGGCTCCTCACTATGTACGGCACTTAACTCAATCTCCTACCAATAGTTTTTTTCCCGTTGGCAGACTTTTAATGGAAGAACAAATGTAACAAGTATAAGTTCTTGGAAGAACAATACTCTAAAAGTTAACTAATTGTTGGAGCCTGATGTAGGACTCATTACACATATATGAAAACTGTCATAGATTAGCTACTAGTATATATCCTTACGCAATTGACAACACTGGAATTTGGTACCTTAACAACTAGATATTAACAAGTGTACTTAATGAGAAGATTTTTTTTTTTTTAATGCAAACTAACCAAGTCCACTTACAAGTATTGTACTGTAAAAAACAACTAGAAATTTATGACATTTACAACTAAAATATGTTAGATCAAGAGAAAAGGTAAACTAGTCATAATGTTTTATGATAGAGGGTGAAATTGGCGGTTTATATTTTTTATTCTATGGTATATATAGGAAGAGGACGTTCTTCGCTCAAGTAAAGGAGAAAAACTTCCCTTGTTATATAAAGAAAGCATCAATTTATTATTTAATAACTTAGATGTGCACTAAACATTATTGAGTTAAGGAATAAAACTACTCATTATCTTTTTCTAGAAGAGTTAATGGCACTATAAACCATTTTTTGGTACAAGAATACCCATCAACATTAAAATGGTTTATAGTGCAAGAATACCCATCAATATTAAAAAGTGGCCCAAAATGCTATTTCCGTTAATTTAGAGTAACAACTGTTAAGTTTGACTTTGAAATCTAATGACTCCTTATTTTTAGATAATTTTAAGATATATTTTAATATATTTGGGAGTCATATATGTTAAATTAAAGGGATATGAATGAGATTTCGATAATATATCAATTTAGAGAGATTTCATTATAAATATCAAACTTTAAGATAAAAATAATGATTTTGATATTAAAGATAAAAAAAATGATATTAATAATAAAAATAATAATTTAAGATAAATATATTTCATTTATTATTAATATCATCATCATCATCATCATCATCATCATCATCATCATCATTGTTATTTATTATTATAGTTATCTATTTCTTTTTATCTTTCCATCTTTTTGTTCGATTTTATTTTACTAGAGGGATATTGCATGAGGATCTAGGAACTTGACCTATATATAGAGGTTAAGCGTCTTCAGTGAAAAGGGGAAGGAGAGGTATTTGGGTTTTGTCATTATTGTCACAGGAGGACGAGAGGATTGTGGAGACGACTGATTTAAAGACTAGAAGCGTCATTGTGCATTGGATCAGAGGACACTATGGAGAATTGGAGGCAATTGAAGCAAAGGAATTGAAGCTTAGAAGAGATTCAGAGTTCAATCTTTTGGTTTTATTAATTTCTTCTCTTTCTTTTCAGTTAACTTTTATTTTGATGTAGATTATTATTGCTTTGATTTGGTTTTGATTATGACTATGAGTAGTTAAATTTTGTATTCTATGATTGCTTTGAACTATTAGATGGATTAAGACTTTGATTTCTGTCTTTTATTGATTAATAAAATTTATGTGTTGATTTTATCTCGTGCTTAATGCTTCTGGGTGATTGGCTACCATTTAGATTGTTGGGTTCAATTGAGTGATGTTTGAGAAAGCTAAATTAATTATAGAACTTAGGTAGAATCATGTTAGACTTAAAGTTTAGGGATTAAATGGATGATTTGTTAATAGAATAGAGATATATCTATTAGCCTAGCATTGTCTAATTGAGGATAGAGCTTAATGAGTATTTTCATTAACTAAGATAAGAGATTGTGCATGTTAATTGAAAATATAAAATTGGTTTTGACTTCAAAAAACTTTATCAGTTAATTTGAACCTCTGACAAGCACATGTTTTCATTATCAATATAAGATTTAAGTTAGTCTTACGAAGTATAATAGGGATAAGTAATCATAGGTTTCTCCCATCTTGAAGTTCTTGAATAAATTATTTTTAATAAATTAATTTTTAAATATAAAATATCTTTCAAATTACTCTCACTCAACCTAATTAAGCACATAAGTGTGATAATTAACTCGTTTTTGCTTTAGTCTTCATGGGCAAGATATTATTATACTACTTGTGACGAACCATACGCTTGCGGTAAAGCTAGACAACTAACAAGTTTTTGGCGCCATTGCTGAGGGCTAACAACAAAAGTTTGTGTGGTTAATTATTATAATTGTGTGATCAATTACGATTAAGTTTTAAACTGTTATGGATTATCCTTGGTGGACTAATAGGGCAAGTGGTGGATCTGAGTATAAAAATAATTATACAAGTTTTTATTATAACTCTTATGCATGTGAATCTCCATGTGAGTACATTTGTTGTAGTTCTTGTGGATATTTTTACTTGAATGAGCAATGTCCTTATGTCACAACCTTAGATTATAGGGAGGATGATTTTGCTAGGGCTCAAACTAATTTGCATGATTATACTTTTGGCCTTGGATGCAATCATGAGCAACCATTATCTTGGGATCAAAATTTTTCGCTTCCATCATATATATCACATCCTCATATATCACCCAATACTCATTTAGATGAAATTACCTCCATTGATGAGGAGAAGCTTACAACAAATGATTTGCTTCAACATCTTCTAGATAGTCAAAATGAATTCTTGAGAAACTTTCAAGAAGAGAAAACTAATAATCATGCTCAAGATGTAACATTTCAAATTGATGAAATGGCTTCTAATCTTGAGTCTTTGAATCAAAAAGAAATTCTTGATGATATATCCAAAGGCTCTCCTATAGAAGATGAGATATCAAATGAACAATTGACCATGGGGAGTGAAGAAGTATCACTACTAGATTGTGATAATACTATGGGTGATTGTAAGTTAGAAATTAATAAATGAGAGAATAATATTAAGTGTCTAGAAGAGGTTTCGATTGTGGCATCTAATCCATATGAGTTTGATGATGAAGTTAGTGTGGAGGTCCTAAGAATTATTACAGATGATCCTCCTATTAAAGTTTTGACTTTTATTAGTGAAGTGAATTTGTTCGGGCGTTCTAAATTCTTAGAAGCTTCTACATTTGATTGTTTGCATATGCATATTATATGTTCTTTGAATTTAATGAATGCTTGTACTCTGAAATTGCTTATGATTGATAAAGTACATTTAGTTAATGTGAATAAGCTCTTTTTCTATTTTAAACCTTGTTGCATCCAAATAAATAGAGACAAATTGGTTATAGTGTTTAATACTTATGATTAGGTGATTTTTTTGCAAAGTCTGGCTAAAGACTATAAACAAGCGCTTGTTGGGAGGCAATCCAATGATTTGGTTTTCATTTATTATTATTATTATTATTGCCTTTTCCATTATTATGCAGATTCAGAGATGATTTTCTCATCTTGTGGCTACAAGTTCCTGCTCAAGCACTCTTTCCTCCTTCAAAAATTTGAAACATCATTGAAGTTATTAGAGGAATAACTCTACATCAGAATTAGAGACTTAAACCAGGGGAGTATTAGTTCATTTCCCTCTTTATTGATTTTTTCAACATTGAGGATAATGTTTAATTTAAGTGTGGGGGAGGGATATGATTTTTTGGTTGTGCTTGTCATTAAGCAATTGAAAAAAATTTGTTTTTGCCAAAATTTTTGCATTTCTTAGGATTAACCTTAACTTTGAACTTTCCCCATCTTAGAGAGTGTTATTGAAAAAAAAATTAAAATAGAAAAGAATGTTTCAATTAAGCCTCTAAGCTTTGACTTTTTATATAAATCTTGAGATGGACTATGAGAATAGGGAGTAGTTTATAATATGATCAACAATTTATTAGTTTACGAATATTTTGGTACTTCACTCCTTAAGGAAATTAGATGATGACTTTTTCCAACTAAGTAAAGCTTTTGTTTAGGAAATAACTTAGGTGAAAAAAAAAGAATAATAAACACAACTACAATGGCTTCTCTAGACCTAACTTAATAACCAGGGACACTTCATCACCAATGTTGGCACTCATGTCAAATGGTTAAGTCAAATCACCGGTACAAAAATCACTTTTAAGACCGATTAAAAACGATCTTTTAGACCGGTTCTGGATCAGGTCTTGATACAGCCGGTCTAAAAAGTATTAAACTTTTTAGACCGGTTAAAAAACCGGTCTTAAATATGAACTTTTAAGACCGGTTCTACAACAACCGGTCTTAAAGTTTAACTAAGGAATAAGTAGAAAAAAAATAACAATTTAAGACCGGTTCTAAGAATAACCGGTCTTAAATATATATTTAAGACCAGTTATTCTTAGAACCGATCTTAAAGTGTAATATTTTAAGACCGGTTCTCTTAATAACCGGTCTTAAATATATATTTAAGACCGGTTATTCTTAGAACCGGTCTAAAAATTTTGTTTTTTTTTCGTTTTATTTGTTTCAATCTTACCCAGGCCAGTAAGCCATATTCAACAACATCCCCCCTGTGCCACATTACATACACATGCATATATGTATATATTGACAATCAGAAGCAGTGACAACAGCATTTTTATTTCCAGAAACAATTGGCCCTTACAATCCTCGACTCTCAACAATCAAAGAATGAACATTATAAAAAAAATTCCTAAGCTTTACAGAGAAATGAAAAAAGTGGAGGAAAATTTACAATAATGATCCCCTGCCTGAATCAACAGCCAACTAGTATCGCCAATATCCAAGAATTTGTCCTAAACAGAGATATAAACCAAGTTAGATATATATAAAAACCATAAGTATTATTAGAACAACATAAATCGGATTCAAAAACTTATTAATCTTGTAAAAGCTCATAAATGAATTCAGCACAACAATTGCGGATGAAATCAATATCTTCTTCAGGAAAGGGATCAGCAAGATCAAACATCTGTATGTGTAACACCGAAGCAAAACAAAACATTAACTTACTAACTTAAAAACAATAAAGTAATACAAAATATTTGAAATATACATTTATTACCTCTTCGGTAAAGTCAGTCGTGTCTAGGCTGATAATATTGTAAATAACTATATATATAATCTGCATATAAGTTATAACGATAATGACTTTAAATAGATAGCTAACATTTAAAGTAGATTTATAAAGAGATATCCTCCCATATCCGTTCACGATGATTATTTCTTGTGCCGTGTTCATTATCAGCTTCATCTTCTTCGTTCAATGCAGGAAGACCCCTAGAAAAAGAAGGGGTCTCGAGAAGATCATAATTTGAACGACTTTCCTCTTCAATATCGATGACCCTTTTTCCTTGGAGAGCTACAAACCACATTTTATTTGCCTGATCAATAATATAGAACACTTGTTTCGCTTGATCGGCCATAATGAAAGGTTCATCTCCAAAACTTTTGTTGTTCAGATCAACTAATGTAAACCCTGACTTATCGATCCTCACTCCATTATTGACATCAACCCACTTACATTTGAAAATGGGAAATTTAATTTTAACATAGTCAACCACCCAAATCTCGTCAATAACCCCATAATAAGGTATGACTGCCAATGTAGGGTTCTTATCTTTTGAACTAGAGAAGTGCATAGATTCAGCTACTAACATAACACCGCTGTTCTGGACAGTGCTCCTATCATCCAAGAACTTTGTGTAAAAGGTATACCCATTGATCACAAACGAAGTCCAACTTATGACATCAAACTCAGGACCACGTGCTAGCCATTTAATTGTATCAGAAACACATTCTTCTCCGTCAACCTTGTGTTTAAACTAATGTGCAAAGGTCCTGGTATGCTCCCTAATTAACCTTTGTTCAGTCAATCGACTGTTCACTTTCCGTATAATTTCTTTATAAGCATTTATGTAATCTTGAACTGCATCAACATTATTCAAAATGTACAAGTGGACTTGTTGTAATTCATCAGGATCCACACTCTTGACGGTAGCCCCGCGCCTACCCCCTTCTTCATCATGTCGTTTAGGAAGGCCGATATGTCCTACATTTGCCAAATAATGTTGACAGAATTCCATGGCTTCTTCAGAAACATATTTCTGAACAATAGAAGCTTCAGGCCGGTTAGGGTTCTTCACATATCCTTTTAGGATTTTCATAGTTCTTTCAATTGGGTACATCCATCGAAAATAGATAGGCCCACACAATTTTATCTCCCTCACTAGATGAACAACTAGATGTACCATGATGTCAAAAAAGGAAGGAACAAAAAGCTTCTCAAGCTGGCACAAGATCAGGTAACCTTCATCTTCCAATTCATCCAATCTTTCTGTCTCAATGACTTTACTACAAATCGCATTGAAGAAGAAACGAAATCTGGTCAATATGTGTTGAAGATCATATTCGGCGATGCCTCGAATAGCCACTGGGAGTAGTTGTTGCATCAAGACATGACAATCATGAGACTTCAGCCCTACTAACTTCAAGTCTTTCATAGACACAAGCTTCTTAAAATTTGAAGAATACCCTGAGGGAACTTTGATGCCATGTAAACACTCACAAAAACTTCGTTTCTCATCCTTGGACAAAGTATGAGAAGCTGGAGGACAAAAAGTTCTCTTACCATGTGGCTTCGGATGTAAGTCTGCCCGTATTCCCATTTCTTGCAAATCTAATATTGCCTTAACGCCATCCTTAGAACTTCCTTGTATGTTGAGTAGTGTCCCAACAATACTATCACACACGTTTTTCTCCACATGCATGAAATCAATACAGTGTCTGACATCAAGATTCTGCCAATATAGAAGGTTAAAGAAAACAGACCTCTTTTTCCATATATTTTTTTCATTTCGATTCTTTGAAGTCTTACCGAAGATGACATTGATATTTTTGACCTTTTCATACACTTTCTCCCCAGTCAAAGCCTCTGGAGCATCTTCAAACTCTTGGCCACCAAAAAAGGCCTTCTTTAATCTGCGATATGGGTGGCCCCGTCTAAGGAATCTCCTATGACCAAGATAGACAGTCTTTCTTCCATGTTGAAGTTGATGGTATCATGTGCCTTCTTCACAAATAGGACAAGCTTTGTGGCCTTTAACGCTATATCCTGACAATTTTCCATAAGCAGGGAAGTCGTTTATAGTACAAAAGATCAAGGCTCGCATTTTAAACATCTCCTTCTTGTTCGCGTCAAAAACGTCGACACCTTCGTCCCACAACTCTTTCAAGTCTTCGATCAGGGGTTCTAAGTAAACATCTATGTCATTTCCGAGTTGTTTTGGTCCCGAAATCAAAATAGACAACATGATGTACTTTCGTTTCATACATAACAAAGAAGATAAGTTGTAAATTACCAACAGAACAGGCCATGAACTATGTATACTGCTTAGGCTACCGTAAGGATTCATTCCATCCATGCTAAGCCCGAGCCTAAGATTCCTAGGCTCTTTGCCGAAGTCAGGAAACAACTGATCAATTTTCTTCCACTGAGAAGAATCAGCTGGATGTTGAAGCTTTCCATCAGAAATCCTCTCATCTGCATGCCATCTCAAATTTTTGGCATCAATTTCATTAGCAAACAGCCGTTTGAACCTCGGTATGATAGGAAGATACCACAATACTTTTGCAGGGGCCTTATTTGATTTGTATCTGGGGGTTTCACATATCGGACACTGCTCTTTCTCTGTATGCTCTTTTCTGTACAATATACAATCATTAGGGCATGCATGGATCTTTTTATACTTCATCCCTAGTGGACACAGTATTTTCTTCGCATCATAGTATCGGCAAGGCAGCACGTTATCATCTGGAAGCATGTCCTTGAAGGCTTCAAGTGCTTCTGAAAAACTCTTGTCGCTCCATCTATGTCGTGCTTTCAAGCTTACCAATTTCAATACAGCTTTCAACAATTGGTATTTTGTGCACCCCGGGTACAACGGCTTCTCAGAATCACTGCATATATTACCATATGCATATGATTGCTCAAAAGCCTCTTCTCCAACATCACAAATAATATCTTCTATCCGGTCATTCAGAACCGTGTCATTATCATCAAAGGCGACCCCCCTTGTTGAGTTGCGCTTGGAATTTCTATTTCTTCACCATGCCATAGCCATACTGTATAACTCTTACAAAATCCTTCACAAATTAAATGTGTATATATATCTGCAGCACTAAGTCGCTTCTCATTCAGACATTCTACACAAGGACAATAGAACATCTCACTATCATCATTACCAGAATTTCTTCTAGCAAATTCCAAAAAATCCCTCACCCCAGTATCATATTCAACACTAGTCCGTTTAGCGTTTATCCAACTACGATCCATATATTTCAACACCTTTTTTTCTTCTCTTATATATATTAACTGCCCTGGAAAAAACAGGAGTATGATGAGAGTATGAAAAGGTTACACTCATCAACTTATCTAGTTTAACAGAATTCTTCATTAGAATTCCGCATAAGATATAATTGCAGTCTGTTCCATTTTCTTCAAGTAATATGGAAAATGTATCAACATACACTAGCAATTTCAGGACTTAAATTAGACCACATACACAAGAATTGCTTTAGTCTAAACCTCAAATCACCTCTCAAATTTAGTTTCACACCAGTTCAGGACACCGTTAATTAAGCTTCACCAATTAATTTCCATCAGAGTAAATGTCATTTTTTCTCCATTTCTATTTTAATTTCTAGTTCAATTATAGTACAGATTATATTTTTGGACAGATAGTGAATACACAATGTCTATTTATACGGAGTATTGAGACATGGGACATTACCTGTTTGAAGTAACTTGGACCGTGGCTTGAGGCGCAGGAGGAGAGGGGCAGCAGTGGCTAGAAAACACGCCGGAGTGAGATAAAGGCTGGAGAAATAAGATGCTCAGCCGCCCTTCACGATGGTACTCACGGTGACTTCTTCGCAGCAACGGCAAGTACGAACGGAGAAGGAGGGAGTTTCAAACACCGACAATAGAATATGGGAAAGAAGGTGGAAGTGGCGGCGGCGACTGGAAGGGTGGCAGGAGAATACGGCGGAATATCACCTACTGCGTTGGACTTGAGCAGTTTGCGGCGGTGGAAGCAGAGGGGGAAGTGAAACGTAACTGATGAAATGAACTTTCGCGGCCGATCTAGGTATGAATATAAGACTTTTAAGACCGGTTATTTAGATAACCGGTCTTAATAATTACTTTTAAGACCGGTTATCTAAATAACCGGTCTTAAGATTTTGAAATTTAAGACCGGTTATTCAAATAACCGGTCTTAATAATAAAGTGATTTTTTTATTCATTTTAATAATTTATTTTTCAGACCGGTTGTTTAAAAAACCGGTCTTAAATTATTGTCTTTTAAGACCGGTTATTTAAAAAACCGGTCTTAATAATATCGTGATTTTTTTATTCATTTTAATAATTTATTTTCAGACCGGTTGTTTAAATAACCAGTCTTAAATTATTAACTTTTAAGACCGGTTATTTAAACAACCGGTCTTAATTTATTTTTGAGACCGGTTGTTTGTATAACCGGTCTAAATAAGATTTTTTTAGACCGGTTTTTTAGACAACCGGTCTAAAACATTGCTTTTAATTACGGAATTGCCACCGCGTGTTTCTTTTAGACCTTATCCGCAATAACCGATCTAAATAATGCGGTCTAAAAATGCTATTTTGCATTAGTGAATAGGGCTATGAGTTGGGCTAAAAGCCTCTTGAGGTATCTGTTGGAGTAACTGAGTAATCGGTGTTGCATCACCCATATGCAGGGTCACGTCAAAAGGGAATCTACAACAGCTCAAGATAAAAAAAAAAGAAAAGAAAATAAATGAAGCAATTTTATACTTGAGCATTCTTAGTAAATTAAATGAAAAGTATGGTTGAGCAGTGGCATTTGAATTTTTCTGGAGGAGTTTAGTAGCGTAATATTCCTTTACTAATTTTATTGTTGCACTTATTACTTGTCGATCCTTTAACCATGAGACGTTAAGAGATGATTACAATTGTTTAAGGCTATTGGCTTAGTGACTCATTCTTATAAGACATTAAATTGAATAAAATTTGATAGCATGATCTATTTGTGGTGGTGTGATACTCTTTGTTCAGGAATTTCATAAGCAATGTACTTTTTGTTCTAATAATGATTTTTTTCCTTTTCTTGAGGACAAGCAAATGTTGAAGTGTGAGGGGTATAATGACTCTCTATTTTTAGATAATTTTAAGATATATTTTAATATATTTGGGAGTCATATATGTTAAATTAAAGGGATTTGAGTGAGACTTCGATAAGATATCGATTTAGAGATATTTCATTGTAAATATTAAAGTTTAAGATAAAAATAATGATTTTGATATTAAAGATAAAAATAATGATTTTGATATTAAAAATAAAAATAATGATATTAATAATAAAAATAATAATTTAAGATAAATATATTTCATTTATTATTATTATTATTATTATCATTATAATCATCATTATCATTATTTATTATTATCATTATCTATTTTTTTTATCTTTCCATCTTTTTGTTCGCTTTATTTTTCTAGAGGGATATTGTATGAGGATCTAGAAACCTAACCTATATCTAGGGGTTAAGCTTCTTTAGGAAAAAGGGGAAGGAGAGGTGTTCGCATTTTGTCATCATCTTCACATGAGGACGAGAGGACTATGGAGACGAATGATTTGAAGACTAGAAGCATCATTGTGCATTGGATCAGAGGACGCTGTGGAGAGTTGTAGGCAATTGAAGCTTATTATAAGAGATTTGAGTCTTAATTCTTTTGGTTTTATTAATTTCTTCTTTTTCTTTTCAGTTAACTCTTATTTTGATATGAATCATTTTCTCGTGCTTAATGTTTCTGGGTGATTGGCCACCATTTAGATTGTTGGGTTCAATTGAGTGATGCTTGAGAAAGCTAAATTAATTGTAGAACTTAGGTAGAATCATGCTAGACTTGAAGTTTAGAGATTAAATGGATGATTTATTAATAGAATAAAGATATATCTATTAGCCTAGCATTGTCTAATTGAGGATAGAGCTTAATGAGTATTTTAATTAACTAAGACAAGAGATTGCACATGTTAATTGAAAATATAAAATTGGTTTTGACTTGAAAAGACTTTATCAATTAATTTGAACCTCTGACAAGAACATGTTTTCATTATCAATATAAGATTTAAGTTAGTCTTATGAAGTACAATAAGGATAAGTAATCCTAGGTTCCTCCCATCTTGAAGTTTTCAAATAAATTATTTTTAATAAATTAATTCTTAAATATAAAATTTCTTTCAAATTACTCTCACTCAACCTAATTAAGCACATAAGTATGATCATTAACTCATTTTTACCTTAGTCCTCGTGAGAACGATATTATTATACTACTTGTGACGATCCGTACGCTTGCAGTAAAGCTTGACGACTAACAGAACCTGGCACGTGACTTATGATGCCGAGTCAAACATGAGGACATGGAAGGTAAAGGAGCAAAAATACCCTTTATCTTTTTCAAAAAGTGTTATTGGCACTATAAATAAATTTTATGTACAAAAATACCTATGATGATTCCAATAGACATGCTTTGGCAGCGGAATAATTGTAATTGTATTAACATTCTTAATGCTCTACATCTTTGACTCAATATGATTCATATTGAACCTCATTTGAATGATCTTAATGTTGATGGGTCCCAAATCATTATTATTTTGTCCAAACAATTAATGAAAGCAGCAGGATCTAACAACCTATACAGAGGCACAAATAAAATGCAAAGAAGAGAATGCTATTCTTCCTCTAAACTGGTGCAAACTTGTGCAAGCTCAAACCTCAAACTAGCCAAACACAATCATCCTTCCCGGGCTATCCATTTTACAAAATTCCTATCCGAATCAAATTACAATTTCAACTTCCTGCCATATCCGTATTATGAACAAATAGAAATTGAAATTCGAATTGGTTTGTATGAATGTTTTCATAGTTTTAAATCACAAGAATCCTGTATTTTGCTTTTCAAAATGATCACAACTCCTAGTAAATCAGGTCACCTTGTTTATTTGTCTGAAAAATGACAGATAAATATTTTAATATCAATGAAAAAAGACATCAACATGGCTCATACCTCAGCAAGATCAACTCTAGTAGTACGTCATACTCAGTGTATTTTAGGGTCATTTTGAAATTATCATAGGTATTTTTGTGTCCAAAATTTGTTTATGGTGTCGGGAGGTCTTCTTGAAAAAGATAAATAGTATTTTTACTCCTTTACCCTCCACGTCCTCATATCTGACTAGGCATTATGAGCCACGATTTAAACTTAACAGCCGTTATTCTAAATTAACGAAAATGATATTTTTGGGCTACTTTTTAATGTTGATGGGTATTTTTATACCAAGAAATGATTTATAATGTCAGTAGCACTTCAAGAAGAAGATAATAGATAGTTTTGCTCCTCAACCCAACATTATAGTACAAATAAATTTCCCCTTTACATTTTTTTAAAACCATTTCATTCATATTATAAAACACACATTGTGACTTACATTGTATATATATGTGCCCAATTTTCTTATAAATTTTAAAATAAACACTATTCAACTGCTAATAAATAGGAAAATAAAAAAGGAATGCATAATTTTGGATATCATACAACTATGGGGTTGAGATGTGAAAATAGCAATGATCATTATCAATTCAAATTTAAGTATTATTTAGCCTTAATGTGGGTAAGGTATTTTTTTAAGGGTAAATTAGCAACCAGTACCTTGATATTATTTTCAAGTTGTATCCAACCAGGACCCTAATTTTATTTATTGTGCATTCAACATCTTGATGTTATTTTTCAAGATCTTTGAACACTCTAATCACTATTACAAAAATCGTGATATATGACAATTATTATATGCCATAAGTAACATTTTCTAAATTGTCATATATGCGGACGCTATAAAAAAGTCGGCATAAATACACTAGGATTCTAAACCATTATTTATTCCGGATCTATTATAACGGTTATAAAATAACATATGTTATGTAGTAATGTTTGGTGAGGCCATGATCTGCCCATTGATAATAATTAACGGCTACACGTAAACAACCGTTATAATATATGGTAATGCTTATATGATACATAAAAGTCTCATTTTAGAACTATTATTTATTCAGTAACATATATAACGGTTTGTATATAAGAATCATGACTATTAATAAAAATTAATGATAGTATCACGTAGACAACTGTTATGTATTAAGTGAATAAATAACGGTGTATATATAAGAACCGCTAACATTTATAATACATTTTTTATATAATAACCGTAATGTATGGATATAAGACTCTTTAAGTGAGAGTTTCTTAGCTAGTTGATCCCCTCTATTTATATAATAGAACACATGTACCTTCCACATTGAATGGTTATGCAATTTGTTGGAAGTGGGCGACGTGGTTAGGATCCTCCGTACTTGAGTCATTTGTTGCTACCAACAAGCCTTGTGGAGGAGGAGGTGATGGTGATAGAGTTGGGGGGTGGCGGCAGCAAAGGAGTTCCCTAGGATCTTAACATAATGAAGAAGAGAAGGAGGAGGTTGATAAAAAAAAAAAGTAGTAAGAATCATAAGGGTTAAGGAATAGTTGAGTTTAAATAAAGGTCTAACAGATTATGAAGGGTTATGAGTTATGACATTGAAGATCTAAATATTATGAAGAGTTATGAAAAAGTTAGATAACGGTTGTTTCTGAAGACCGTTATATTTTGTCTTTGCTTATATAAGTGTTGGAAAACGAATCGTTTGTAAATGTTATATAACGGTTGTTTCTTAAGAACCGTCATTTTTGTCAATAAATAAATTACAGTTATTAATTACAACCTTTTTTTTCGCGAAATCCACCTCACAGTATATGACAATGCATATAATTAACCGTTACGTTTAAGCGTTATATATTCTTGCTTGACCTCTTCCTCGACATACCTTATGTTTATTAGCTGTAACCATTATATATTAAACGTTATAAATAATCAAATCTGTAGTAGTAGTTAATCTGTATTTATAATGTATTCAATACCTTAAACGATTAGGATGCTAGACACAACTAGAAAAAATAATACCAAAATGTTGGATGCTACTGTGAAATAACATGATTTTTTTTTTGGGCAATGAAATAACATGATATTGGATACTATACTTTACCCGTTTTTTTAAATAATGTTTATATATGTTTTGAAAATAAAAAATATTTAATTTTAAATTTTAATAGTTTATTTAAAGGAATTACAAGCAATTACTATCTTATCTAAAAGAATTATAATATAGGCTAAAATCTATAAAAACTCCCATAAACATTAAGTTAGTTAAACATAACTCCATTGACGTTTTAAATTTTACATTTAATCTTTAGTGTTTAAATTTTTAATATGAAAACACATCATTACTTTTGCCATTAAATTATTAATGTAAATTGTTACGTGAGATTAATGAAGATAACATAACATCTTATATGGATTAAAAAATTTAGGTTACAATATATAAAACCCTCTAATATGAAAAATATAAATTGTTTTTTAAATGTAGGATGACACCTCATTTTCATTAATTTGACGTCACATTTTCCATGAATAACTCAATGGCCAAATTAATGACCATGGGTTTACTTTTTTTTTTTTTCTTTTTTGGGGTAGAATGACAAGGGGTTTCTACCAAGGTTCTGAAACCCAGCCATGCCATTAAACCGGTTAAGGTATTAAGTCAATGATCAGTGAATTAAATTAGAGTCAAAATGGAGCTCAACCAGTGAAGAAGTGTAGATTTCAGGGTTATTTATATAAAATTCTAAATAAAATATTAAAAAATCAAATCAATTTAATTTTTTAATCTTAAACCGGTCAAACCATGGTTGAATAGGTCAAATTGGCCAGTTTAGTCCCGTTTTTAGAACATGGGTTTCTAACATAAAAAAGTAAAGTGTCATGAATATTAAATTTAAACTTTGAAACACTACGAAGTTATATATAATTCACCCAAAATTTAAAAGAGATTTTGTAAATTTTGGCCTAAAAATATAAAATAAAATGTTTATTATGAAGAACATTATTATCAATGTTCCAACTAACAACCACATGTTTTATATACCATTAAAGGAGTAGAGCTGGGAATCAAGGCCAGTCCTTGACAGGCTAGAGTTTAAAAGGGCCGATCTTGTAGGGCTAGAGGTTAAAAAAATTCTTGTTTTTCAAAGCCCGGCCCAATAGCCTCGGCCTGTAGGACTGAAAGCCATTTTTACAAAATTTAACTACATGTTTACACACCTTATGCAATAAAACAAATAATGTTACTAATTCATAATCAAAGGTAAAAAATAATGTCCACAACTAACTCACAGTCTCACACAAAATATAAAAAGGCAAGAAGCTAAATACTCTAAACAACATGAGTATAACGACTATCAATTTGTTCTTCTTCGACTCTATCATCAATTTTAAGGAAATTTGATTATGCTTCACTTTAAGTAGTAGGATCTACTTAAGAAGTAAAAATATCAAAAATTTATTCTCTCACATCATGAATACATCCATAATCTTTATATGCAACAAATAATAAACCAAAATGATAAATAACTCTATAAAAAATACAAAATACAAATAAATTAGTAAATTACCATCATATGTGAAACTTTGGAGTAAATAAGAAATATCTAA
The DNA here is from genome assembly GCA_037074505.1 of Albizia julibrissin. Classification (NCBI taxonomy): domain Eukaryota; kingdom Viridiplantae; phylum Streptophyta; class Magnoliopsida; order Fabales; family Fabaceae; genus Albizia; species Albizia julibrissin. The sequence continues at coordinate 17,305,431 of CM073486.1, read as the reverse complement.
CGTATTTTTCTTATAAAATAAGAAATATCTTTTATAGATTTTTAATTTTTAGGATTCTTAATACAAGATATTTTTATGAAACTTAATTCTAAAACAGATAATAATAACTAAATATTTGCAACATCATTAACAAAATATAAAAAATCAATATATTATTATCATATAAATAATTTTAAAAAAAAATATACGGGCCTAAAAAGGCCAGCCTTTTTAGGCCCTCGGCCCTACAGGGCTAGCCCTTTTAGGCTCGCTTTCACTTTTGAGGCAAAAATCTTAAACCCGGCCCTTATAAATTCAGGGCCTAAAAAGGCCGGCCAGACGGGCTCGACCCGTTTTCCCGACTCTATAAAGGAGGTTAGCTAAATGCATTGCATAACGTTAGTAAGCTTTATCATAAAAAGTACTCCTTCAATTATTAATATAAGACATAATTGATTTTTAAAAAAAAAATATTATGAAAATTAAATAAATTATTTTAAAATATTGATATTTATCTTTTTTATATTAAATTACTTTATTTAACTTATGAACTAATATATAATCAAATGATACATGATGTATGCTATGATTAACTAACTTATTTATTTTCTTTAATCTCTCTAAAAAAAGTTAGTTATGTCTTATATCAAACATCAGATGAATATTAATTTTTTAGCAAAATGATTCATAAAAACATTAATACAAAATTATGAAAATATAAAGGGCTCTGCAGTCTGCATAACTGCTGGAGTGCAATTTTTTTTGGGGCGGCCGGGCATAGGAACCATAATTAAGTTCTTTTAGTAACTCATTGAAAAAGTGATTTATTTTTTTGAAATTTGTGAGATAATTACTTTCACATTGTTTTGCTTAAAATGTGATTTTAAACCAAACTAATTGCTTTAAAAAATATTCATATATAATTATTAAAAAAGTAAAACTTATAAAAAGCATTAACCCACAAATAATATAACATTCATTTATAAACTACATATAATCGGACAACAAAATAAAGTTATTAAAGAATAACTCTCATAGATACTAATTTTTTAGAAGAAATTATCTAAATTATGTCGTTTCAAGTTGTTTCAACCCAGTTAACTTATCTAAAACTTTTAACCAAATCAACTAATGGGCTAGTGCACTTATTCACTAGTCTAATAGATAGATCCAAATTGGATTTTTGATACATACCAATTCTAAACACAAATTAAATAAAGGTGATTCAACAAAGGTACATTAAAAAAGAGATGAGCTAAATTTAGGGAATTGGAGTGTGTGTGGGGGTGGTGGTTGGTTGGAAAAAGTGAAGAAAGTGAGTGAGAAAGAGTCAAAGAGGGCACCGCCATTTGGAGCATTGAAACCCCACAAAGGATCTTCAGATGCACACCGTCAAGTACTTCATTGGCCAATCAATTTCAGTCAAAAGAAATATCATGTCTCCAATTATAAATAGTAGTACTCACATTTATTTATACTATTTTTGTTATGAAAGACAAAATAATAATAAATAACATTTATTTATATATAAATTCATGTGCTCCTATATAAGTTTGATTGCATTTTGTCAATGATATGGTGTTGATATGAATCTTTTTGTGTTGCAGCTGTCTCCCTCCCGCAATTGGGGTCGTCATCTTCATTAATTATATTCAACTAAGGTTTCATTATTAATCAGGTAAAAAAAATTTTTGATTATTAATCTAATTAAGTAAAATATTGAATTTTTTAAGTCTTTAATTTTATATGAATTTTAATTTAATTTTTAATTATTGATATTTTGTATTCCAGATAAAAATTATTCTTAAATGTCGTTTAGTGTATTTTAATTATTTACTCCTTTTCTTCCTTAGCATCAATTAATTATGTCAATGCATGTAGCCATGAACTCATTTCTTTTCTTTCTTTCTTTTTTTCCAACTAAACATAGGTATTTTTTTCATTAGAGATAATCATATTTGAAGCATTGTCAGGTATTAAATATGAGTATCTTTCTCAACAGAGATTGAAACCTTCATTCGCGCACCATATTGTTAAGAACTAACCCATTTTACTAGACCAAACTCGCCGCATTGATCTATGAACTCATTTCTACTGTAATTGTATATAGTGCCGTTCAAACATTCGTTTATTTATACTCACATCAAAATATTAAATTAATATATTTAAGTATCACCACAAATACATGGAATGTTTATTTTAGTGAAACATAAATTTATTTTTATTACATATAATTATATAAAATATATTATACTTTTATTTTAAAATATGATATTTTTATTTTTATTTTTAATTTTTTAATACAACTATTAACTTTTCAGTTTTATTGTATCCAATTCCATCATTATCAGAGTCAATTAAAACTAGTTTTTTAACATGATTTTTTTTTCATCTACAAAATTTTAACAATCGCTTGTTAAAAAGGAAAAAAAAAGGTTTCAAACCATCACTTTTCTTTAAAAAAACCAAGTCACCTTCCACGTTAATCTAATATACGTTGGGCTTTTTTTTCATTTATTAATTTATTTTGTAAAGGGAAACAAAACTTCTCGTACTAAACTCCCTCAGCTTCTTCGTCTCTAACAATCTCCCGTTCTCACTTTGGCAGTTTCAGAATTCTTTACCTCACGGCAACAGAAAGAGAATCTTTAACCAGCTTTGATTTATGACTTGTCTAAGAAATTTATAATATTATATTATATTTGATGTTACTTCCTAAGCCAAAATTTGTCGGTGAAGCCTGATTTTATTGTTATTATTCATTCAGTCAATAATAAAGTATAGAAAATTTGACTACATTCATTTGTTATGTCTTAATCCCCTTCTTGGGTCTGATTCTTAAATTCTAATCACTTTTCATTTCTTATTTAATTTTCACGTGTCACCATTAGAATTATTATCAACACTAATTAATGCCAGCCAATGCCAGTTTCACTAATTAAGGTTTTTTTTTTGGAAAATTAATCGCAACTCAATCTCTATAATTTTAATTCGGTTGTAACTCAATCTCTGAACTTTGATTGCTACAACTCAGTTCTTATAGTTTTAACCATTTTATAATTTAATCACTATATTTTAAAAAATAAATCTGGGACCAAATTATAAAATGGATAAAACTATATGAATTGAGTTGCACTGAGTCAAAGTTCAAGGACTAAGTTGCAACCAAGTCAAAACTATAAGAAATGAGTTACACCGAATCAAAGTAAAAATAATGAGTTACAATCAAGTCAAAACTATAGGATCAAAATATTAATTTTTTTTTTAAATTCCGTTTGAAGAAAAATTTATACTATGACAGAGTTACGATGGTGATGAATGCATGACGTGCATGATAACAAATTTCTCACCATCTATTGATTCTATTTCTGCTTTAGCTTATATTTTTAATATATTTTCTCTTTAATTCTCTAATAGAATTATTTTAATTAGAAGTTACTGTATATTATTACTCCTGTATAATTGTTAAGTTTTTAGTAAATTGTCTGTAACATACATTTGTATTTGTTCCCGTGTCATGGGTTAAGGTACGATTCCACACTTAGAAGTATTTTTTAATAATACTTAATATCATAAATTAATTTGTGATTCATCCAATATTTTAAAGTATTTCTTAGCACCCAATATTTTAAGGGAAAATGACTTAAAAATACCTTGCAAGGAAATTATTTGTTGATTGGTACCATGGGTGCAAATAAGCACCCCTTATGTGCAAACATCATCCACATGTGCAAAATTCATCCATGCGAATGTGCAAACATCATCCACATGTGCAAAATTCATCCATGCGAATGTGCAAACACCATCCCTTGTGTGCAAAATATCATCCACCCGTGTGCAACATATCACCCACTATGTGCAATGATAGCAATTAACAATTAATTTACTTGCAATGTAGTTTTTAGCAATTCTCTCATATTTTAAAGTATTTTTTGTACAAGTTTGCTCTTAAATTATTTTTTCTCATCAACAATGAGCATCCTAAACTTAGAATCTTAAGTTTTATTAAAAAATTTAAAATATTTTAAAAATACTTTATGGCATAATTAAATATTTTATCAACAAATTTTTTCTCAAAGCGTGTAGTTTGGCATAAATAAGTTTTGGAAGGGATAAAATTATCAATAAACAATTTAAAATGGTGTACATGTAGGTTCACCAATGCCATTAAATTTCATTAAACATCTGTTAGGTTTTACTTTAAATTGGCTTAAGTGAATTTTTGCCTCTTCTAAAACTTATTTATACCAAATGTTTTAAAGGAAAATTTTGTTGGTAAAATTGCACCTTAACCCCATAAAAAATTATTGAAATTTTTCTTTAGAATACTAAGTATTATTAGGAAAATACTTTAGGGTCTGGATGAGCAACAAATTAGTTTAGAACACTAAGTGTTATTAGGAAAAAATATTTTAAAATGTTGAATTCCATTTAACCAAGCAAAAGAGTATCTTTTAAAGGTTAATGTGCAAATCTACTCTAAAAGTTTTTGTTGATGGACAATGTTGTCCTGAAAGTTTTTTCTAGTTTAATGTTACCTCATAAATTTTAAAACATAACAATATTGCTTCATTCTGTTAAAAAAACTAATATTTACCGTTAAAAAATTAACATTGACTATTAATTTTTTAACTGAAATAAAAATATTGATTTATTTTAATTATGGGACAACACTAAACCTAAAAAAAATTTTGGGATTATATTACTTCTCAGCAAAAACTTCCCAAACTAAATTTATACCTTAAACCCTCTTTTAAATTTGTAGTAGGATCATATATCAGATAAGTTACGTGCGGGTTCAGTTATATTGCATATATCAACAAATTAGCTGGGAATTCATTTAGTGTATATTTTTGAGTTATACTCTGCCTGAGAATATTATTTAGCTAGATGATTATTAAATGACATTTACGATGTCATTTCTTTGTCTTCACAAATCGATTAAAAAAAAAAATTAACATCATTTTATGAAAATATCTTCATATTGAAATAGCATCTTTCAAGAAAGCATGCGCCTTCAGGTCAGGAAAAAAAAAAGAAATAAAGAAAGAAAGAAAGCATGCTCCTTATAGGGAAAAAGTTTCTTTTTTTAATTTGTTACCTATTTAGAACATACAAGACATGGTAAATATTAAATATTAAATGCTTATTTTACTTCAAGAAACAATTTTCAAGCATTACTCATCAGCATCAGCATTCATTCATTCCTTAAAGTGAAAGCTATAGTTAGTTACACTTGAATAATAATAATAATAATAATAATAATAATATTAATATTAATAATAATAATAATAATAAATTATTATTATTATTATTAATTTGGAGTAGATTGCAATTACATTCACATCCATAGCTGATTATTTAACTTGTATTAACAATTAGGAAGAATTCCAATTCTAAGGTTTCGATCAATTTCACAAATCTCAGTTTTTCCCTCTATATTTCTCACGTTTTTTTCCATGTTCCATTGTGCTGATGAATTTCATCTTCATCGATCATAAAAATATCTAGTTTATAGGCATTGATATCTTATACTACTTATGGTCTTGATTATAGAACCTAACTAATTTGTGTTGTAAATTGTAGTACAGACTAAATCTTACATTTAGGATAAGAGGAGAATACATCAGTCATTTTTAAATGTATTTAAAAAGTTTCAGATATATAAAATTGTAAAAAAAATTATCATTACCTTGGATTACCTTCAATTATATTAAAATTTTTATCGTAATTGCTTTTAATCTATTTATTATATCATCTGTCTCTATAACATAATTATTAAGGTCATATGTAAAAAAAAGAATTTAATACTTACTAAAGTGTTCTGGAAAAAAAAACCAACTAAAGTGCAACAATTGTTATTGGTGTAGTAAAATATATTCGCCTTCCTCGTATTTTGCTAAAATTACAAAGGTTTCCTCTCTAGTCTTTGCTTTTAACTTATACTTTAGTTCAATTATTAACAATGTTAAAAATATTTTGTTAAATATTGTAAAGTACTTAAATTTATTAATAAAAATTATGATAAATAATTTTTTTTGAAATATTATATTACAACTGGAAAAATTCAAAGTAAAATAAATATATGATGTTTTAAATTTATCCCTCATTATGTTAAATATAAGATTCATTAAACCTTTTGTCCGCAACCATATGAAATATTATTTTATCCAACTTATGTATTTAAGATTTAATAAGTTCACATAAAAAAATGTAAACTATGATAAAAATATTTTAAAATATATTGATTAAAATTATGTTTTTGAGATTTTGATTATTTTCAAACAATATTTACGTTAAAGTGAGGCCTTTTAATAAAAAATATTTAATAACTAAATAATGGTTGAATAAGTAGAAATGAAATTTCCAAGATATAAAGAAAGTCTGTGTTATGTAATTTTTAATTACAAAAGAAGTTTATCCATGTTTTAAAAATAAAAAAGAACATCATTTTTTTGTAAGTAAAGAGAATATCTATTATCTATATAATCTTAACTCTTTTTATTTTAATTTTTTTTCTTTTCCTTATTTTATCTAAAATGTTCTTTTAATAATTCTTAATAAAAATAAAATAAAACAACTCCTTTTATTTAGGATTTTTTTCTCATAATGTTCCTTTAACAAGACAATAACCTAATTTCATCTATATATATTCTTACTTTTTATTATAACTTCTCAAATATTTTCTAAATAAATTTCAAATAAAAATCTTATACTAAATTATGAGAAAGGTGGAAATTTGATACCACTTGGTATTAAAGATGCCACATGAGCAAGCTACTACAACACCTTCAATGAAAAAGAAGAAGAAGAAAAATGAACTGCAGAAGATCTTGCTGTGTATGGCGCAACTTTATTCATTCTTATAAACACTTCAAGATGCATCTTTTTTAGGGTCTGTTTGGGTTTATGTTCAAAAAGCTTTTTTATATAAGTCAAAATAAAATTTTTTTTACATACTTACCACGTATATCGTAAATTACATTAAAAAATCAGCTTTTATCACTAATCCAAACATATAATTAATATTTTTCAAATCTCCTTGAATTGTTTCATGACCCACATCAGGGAGATTTGGAGGGGGAAACTCCAGCTTAAAACGTGATGAACTAGAATCGGTCATGTTTGTAGAGGTAAGGTTTCTTGATTGCGGAGACTCACGCCCTTAGCAAGGAGAGAGTGAGATGAAGCATAAAATGATCAGAGGTGACACGAAGCGCAACAGCTGGTCTCTCTTTTATTGGTAGAAACTCAGCAAGGGCAACATAGATTGATAGAGAGAATATCACTTAACTTCATTGTTATTTTGAGTTATGATAGAAAAATATTTCATATTCAAATAATCTTGTTTAATTAGATAATCATTTTATTCTGCTTAGATTTGTATTAATCCGAATAACCAAATTTCATGGATATGTATTCTTAATTGTTATTATAACTTCTCCTATGTTTTGTAAATACATATAAAATAAAAAAAACTTATACTAAATGATGAGAAATGCGGGAATCTAATAGTACTGGCTATCATATATGTCACCCGATATCATAGCAAGGTTTTGCTGCATCTCCAATGAAAAAGAAGGAAAAAAATGAACCATAGAAGATTTCAATGTCTAGCGCAACTTTATTGATTTTTATCAAACACTTTGGAAGCACCTCCCCCAATAAACTCTTCAATTTAATAAAATACTCTTTAAAATTCTCAATAAACTGTCGTTTTTTATTATGAAAAAATAATTAATATTTTTTATTTTTTATTTTTTCTAGTTCTTCTTCTAAATGCAGGATAACCCCAAAAAGTTGAGTTTTTTTTTCTACCAATTGGGGCCCTCCCTTCACCACCCCATGGGGATGGTCTACAGTGTTCATAACTACTCCTCTTCCACGCATATCTCTTTGAATTGTTCCATGACCCACATTAGGAGATTTGGAGAGAAAAGCTCCCATATAGAATGTGATGAGCCTGAATCGGTCATGTTTGTTAGAGGTAGGAATCAGGGCTGGCCCTTAACGGGCCTGAGGAAATAAAAATTGCTATTTTTCAAAGCCCGGCCTAAGAGCATCAGGGCCAGGGTCAGAAACTATTTTTACAAGATTTAACTATATATCTACACGCCTCATGCAATAAAATAAATACAGTTACTAATTCATAATCAAAGATAAAAATATTATCTACAAGTAACTCATAGTCTCATACAAATCATAAGAAGGAAAAAAGCTAAACACTCTAAGCAATATAATTATGAAAACTATCATTTTCATCTTTTTCGCTACTATCATCAATTTCAAGAAATTTTGATTGTACTTCACTTTAAGTAGTAGACTCTACTTAAGGGGCAAAAATATCAAGAATTAGTAAATTATCATCATATGTAAATTTAACAATTTTAAGGTCCTTAGGGAGGAGTCAGTAAGGGTATAAATAGGAGGGGCAACGAAATTAAAACAAAAAATAAAGCTAAAGAGTTTAACGGGCCGGTCATTTTAGGCCCGACTTCCTTTTGAGACTCTATTTTTTAAATCAGATCCGTGGTTTAAAAAAGTTTAAAAGAGTCGGTCCGATGGTTTCGACCTGATTTCCAGACTCTAATGTTTGTAGAGGGAACGTTTCTTGATTGCGGAGACTCGCATCCCTAGCGAGGAGAGAGTGAGACGAAGCGCAAAATGATTAGAGGGTGACAAAAAGCGCAATGGCTATTCTCTTTTTGACAAACTCAGCGAGGGCAACATAGATTAATAAAGAGAATGCCACCTAACTTCATTATTATTTTGAGTTATGATAGAAAAATATTTCATTTTTAAATAATCTTTTTAATCAAATAATCATTTTAGTCTGTTTAGATTTGTATTAAGCTCTTCCAATCACTTTTTATTATGAACTACTAACTTTCTTAATTGATTATTATATTGCTTTCATTTGATTAACTGAAATTGGGATTCCTAATCACGAACTAGCATTATCAAATGTTCTCATTAAGGACCCTCTCTCTCAAGTATAAAGTTAGTTATAAGTATTACACATATAATCATCATTAAGCTTTTTAACCCGGAATTTAGTAGTTAACACAATAATTATGTGATCTGTTTGTGCTTAAATAATTCACTGTCACAAATACTCTATTCTAATAATTGTTCTTCTAGGAGTCAAATTAAAGCAATGTCTTGTTGGCCAGCCAGGAAAGGGAGAAAGAAAGCAATAAGTTTTTTATATAAATTTTCTTCCATACGTACAATGAAATTTACCCACAATGAATAACTATGTTACCATTACTCTATAATAATTCTTTTTTTTTCCCGCTAATATGTTTAATTTCATATCTTTTTTTTTTTTTGTGTGTGGCCAAACTACAAAATTGTTATTTTTATTTCATCGATATATATTGAGAAAAAGTTGAGGCTTTTGAACATAGACTTTTCTTGTATCATAAAAAACTAGATAAATAAATATTAATTAATTTAAATGTGATGTTAATCAACTGTGAATAATATAATCTGTTATAAATTTTATATTTTGTAGCGATGGCAAGGACATATATAGATATTAATATTAATTTGCATGCATTTAATTATATTAAAATAAATTTAATCACATAAAAAATAAATATATTCATATGGAATCCAAACTAGGGGAAAATAATGATGAAGCGATTTTAGCAAGAGAAAAAATATTAGAAAATGTAAAGAACAAATCCCTTTAAAAAACAGTTGAATTATCCGAATTCTATATTCAGTTATTAAATTTAACAAATTATAAATTAAGTTAGATGTCCTAAAATAGGATTTCAAGAATTTTACCTTACTTATCCCTTATTTGATTCTCTTTTTTTTTTAATTTCTTCCCCCCTTTCCCATGACAATGCGGTAAAATAGCTACAACATCAACATTACAGCTCAATATTATAAAATTTAAAATTCATTTAAGCGAGACAAACCCTTATAAAGCACTACTCATTAACTAAGGGTACACTTTGAACAAAAATAAAAAAATAAAAAAATTAAACTAAAGGTATACCCCTGTCTATCTGCAAAAGAGAAAGAAGATCTGATGTTGATGTCAAGATCGGATGGTATCCATGTGTCACGTACTAGTATTTTTAGTGTCTGTTTGAGTTAGTGATATTTTTCTAATATAATTTACAGTGTATGAGGTAAGTATATGAAATGAGTTTTACTTCAACTTACATAAACAAGCTTCCCCAACACTAACCCAAATAAACCCTTAGCTAGTGAATGTGCTGAAAGTTTGCGTTTGTAAGAGTTTTAATCTCATTAATAAGACTATCATCCGGATGTCCACTGACATCATCCAAATTTAGCAATTGTAAGACTTCTATAACATTAGTTTCTACGATCAGATGTCTCTTGTCTATGTCCCTTATGGTTCACCTTAGGCTAGCTTATTCACAAGTCCTGGGAGAATTAATTCTAAATCAAATTTGATATACAAATAGTAGAGGACAAAGAATGGTAGATGAGGGAGAGAGGGTTAGTGATCAAAAGAGAATCAAATTAGGGATAATAAAGTAAAATTATCAAATTCTAAAATTCTATTTTATGATATATTATACCTGATTTAAAATTTATTAAATTTAATAATTCAATTTAAAATTTAAAGAAGTCAGTTGTATTTTAGAAAGATTTTCCCCAATGTAAAAAAGATAGGAGTGGACTTGGTCAAAAGTGATGGGGGACAAAAGGATACGAAAGCGATGTGATGCTTGAAGCCCGTTTTTCTATAAGGGTCAAAACATTTGTCATTTTCAACGCGGAGTTCGTATATTCTTGGTATTCCTTTGTCCTTTTGGATTATTTGATTATATTTATTTTATTTAGAAAAATTGTGTAATTTATCAATCTGGTTTGAGTCTAACAGAAGAGATTAATTTTTCATCAAATGAAGGATTAAGGTTTGAATCCCTCTTAAAAGAAGATCTCACGTGTAGAATGATTTTCACTTTTTAAGTTTTTATGGACTTAATATAAATTAAGTCATTTCAATATATTATTTTAAGGTTCTCATATTTATACAGTCTTTATATATTGCAGGGAAAAAAAAATCAGACCGGACCGGCCAGTCGGTGGTCCGGTCCTGTTGGGGTGTTAATCCGGTGAAACCTGTCGAATCGGTGGTCGGACCGGTACCCTTTTTTTTTAAATAATTTTTTTATTCCTCTAACTACTATCTCACGCTATTTTTGAGGGAAGAATGAAAGTTTGAAGACCAAGATAAAGAGAAAAGTAAGTAAAGAAAGAACAAATCTAAAAAAAAAAGATTTTGAGGATATAATAATTAATTAATTATAAGAAAGGAGATGTTATTGCATAATTACATGCACCATAACTAATACTAATAAATTTTAAACATTTTTTTTCTAAAGATCTTTATTTTTATGTATAAAAGTTTAAAAATATATTAATATATATATATTGCCACTAATAAATTGTAATATTTTAATATGATCGGTCTAACCCCAATTGACCCATTGACCCTTAAACCTGTGCCGTACCGGTTTATTACCCGATCCGATTTTTTATTCCTTGATATATTGTTCTACCAATAATAAAAGCTTCTATGAGTTTGTCTTTTAATTAAGGTTTATTGGATTCGAAGTAGATTTCACAATAAAAAAAATGTTTCACAATTATATAAACTTATAGATTACCATATGAATTGTATTCTTAATCTTTTCAACTACTCCCTTCATCCATATGAATTGTATTATTAATCTTATCAACTACTCCCTTCATCCTGTTATAGAATGCCTTCTAAAAGGATTTTTTTCCCTGTTGATATAAGTAACTTAAAAGGTTATTAATGCTTCTTTGTTAATTTTACTTCTGAAATTAATGATTAAATGTATCTTCTTATATTTTTTTTATCATTCAAAATCTCATTAATAAGAGTAAAGTTGATCAATTTAAGATAGGCTTAATAAGCTAACTATCATTCCTTACTTTGTTCCAATTAGTTGAAAATGTCTTATAAGAATTAGAGGAAGTATATCAACACTTGATCTGTCAAGAACTTGGGATAATATATATGTGTGTGCGTGTGTTTTAATTTTAGAAAAATGAAACTAAAGAATTCGAATTTACAAAACTAGCTATGAGACAGAAAATTAAATTTCCTTCCGAAAAATTCAAACTCTACCTATACTTACCTGAATTTGGTGTATTTTCTCATTTCTATTTTATATATTTTAAAATCTATATAGCCATTCTAATCTTTAATATAGAATCTAATTAATCAATTGATTTAATTCTAAATGTAAGACTTATTTTTTTATATTTTTTTATAAGTAACAATTACCTAATAAAATAAAATAATTGTATTAAATTTTTAGATAAACACATATTGGTACTTATATATCATACTCATATAGGGTGAAAATCCAATTTCGCCACAAATATTCTTATAGTAACTGTGGGTATCCAGAAGGTTCTCCTTTTTTTTTTCATCAATATTATTTTAAAAGTGTTAAAACATAAATAATATGTCACATTTGACTATTAAAAATATTAATGATTAATGTTTATTTTTTAATGGTTTATGAGAATTTTGCTAGTTTTTAACATTTTCATGAAGAAATTGATTAAAAAAAATAGCTTCCAAATATTCACAGATTAAATGTGAAAATTTCCAAAACAAAACTCATTCTTATCTGGACACATATATGAAGGCACTGAAACAATGTAGTTTATTTAGATAGGACATATTTCCCCAATTAATTGGTAAGTGACCACGAGGACGACATATATTTATAGTTATTTAAAAAATAAAAGATAAAAATGAAAAGTAGATGACGATTATATAAGCTCATCACGCCAAGTGGCCACTATTTATTCTAATAAAATGGGATTGTTGAAGCTTTGCATAATCCAGCTGTTCTCAAACTCCACTTACCATCATCATTTCATTTTGATCACATTCTTTAAAGCCCATATTATTTAAATTACGTTTTCGTCATCATTACTTCCTTCCTTCTTTCCGCCATTCAATTCAAAATATAAGTTGCATTATAGAAAATGTTCTCCATTCAAAATATAAATAAATATTTTAAATAATATTTGATACATTAATCATTTTAACAAATTTAATGATCAAGATAATTATTTTTAACTCTTTTTTTATATAGCATCACCCTTCAAAATACAGCCCGTTTAACTTTCAGGTTTAGCATCAAGCAGGGTATCATCCGCCCTTACCCACCCACCCTAAGTTGAGTAGTTAAATATGACAAAAGTGAATGCAATACAATGCAACTTTTTTTACAATATATTGGTATTAATAATTTTACTAACAATTAATGTTAGTTGTAAGTTAATTAATAATAATTGATTTAATTCATTAAGTATTGTGTTAACGTTCCTTAAACAAGATCTCTCTGGTTTGAGCTTTCTGAATAAGAAAATTAGGTGGAACCTCTTCGTTATATAGCCACGAGAAGAATAGATTTTGGATTAAATTAATTTGTGATAAATGATTTCTTAAAAATAAATTTTGTTAAGTTGGTATGAATGAAAATTATGATTTTGAGTTTAAAAATTTATCATCCAAACATTTTTTGATTTGACTAAGGGTATTTCCAGGCTATTTTAGATATGATACTAATTCTTTTGAAAGTTTAGAGCGTAATTGTTGTTGTTTGTTTTGAGATTTTATGTGGGTGTTTGGATTTTTTTTTTATATAGAAAACTGGCCATGATTTTATCAACAATGACTAATTTTTTTATATATTTTGATATAATCCAAAGACATATGTCTCGAAACTGGTTGGTTATTATTTTGAGAGAGAGATGGTTGGACTTGGATTTCTTGGAACATATGATTAAGTCACAAACATATTTAATTACTCCCTCCGGTTTTATTTATAAGTAATTTTTTTTCTCATATGGCTGGTTCTTTTTATAAGCAACTTTTACTTTATGTCTAAAAATATAAACTCATTTTTCTCATTTTACCCTTATTAAATACATACTATTTATAATTAATCATCATACACACCAATAGTTATATTCAGGAGAGAGAAATAACACATTAGATGAATAAAGTTAACAAAGTATTAGGAAACATATTTTATTATCTCTCATATTTTTTTATACATTCTCTCTCTATTTTCATAAATAAGGGCATATATGAAAAAAAACATGACATTTTTGATACACTTATTACTTTTAACTATCTGTTCGTTTTGTGTAATTAGAGAGAAAGTTGCTTATAAATAGAACCGAAGTGAGTTTTTTTTTTTTTTGACAAGGAGTTAGTATCTTATTATGGTTAGAATCATTAATAAATGATGTGGCGTGTATGTGATTGTGAGTAAGAGTGAAGTGATGGGATCAGAATTAGAGATTAATAAAGAGGCTTGATTAATTAATTAATTAATTACTTCCACATCATCTATGAGGGCCCTAATTACGATATAATTACTTCTAAAATATTATGAGAAAATCTAAATCCAATCTCAGAGCTAGTGCATCTTTCTTTTTTATGGACCACTATAAATAAAATAAAGTGCGTCTATAAGAAAATTAAAACTTTGAATTCAGTACAGTTATATGTTTTTCTTAGTTTTAAAAGTTAATTGAATCTATCGTTTATTTATTTAACCCTTTTATTTCGGTTGATTCTGTAATGCATGAGGGTCTCCAAATCAAATGAAAAGCTAATCTCGAAAAATGGGGGAATCATTAAGATTAGATTATAACATAAATATTGGTTAAAAAATGAATTATATAGGACTGAATTAAAAGATTTTCTGCTTATATTCGAGATATATTATAATTTTATTAGAAATTACTGAAATGTATAGAACTTTTTATTTTAAATTATGTAATTTCGATCATTTTTAAAACTTAAGCACTGGACTTGTTCTAAATTTTGAAAATTATACTAATTGTTGATGAACTCATTAATTTATTCATATATAAGAATTAATTTTCTTAAACTTATATTTTCTGAAGATATTTTTGATTGCATCAAATTTTTGTTGTTGATAAACAAATTAACAAATCATCTCACCTCAAGACTCAAGTGGATTCTTGCCTATAAACTCGCACAATAACAATTTGATCCGATGAAAGAAATTCACTTTGCGCTGAATTAAGACTAAAAATGATTAAATTTAATTCGGTAATATTGGATATTCATGGTTGTGCTAAAATAAAAATTTGAAAGCAATGTAGTATAACAAGTCTTTAAAAAATTGTTTGCGTATAGGCTTGAGTTTAGCCACTTTCTGCAATTAAATAATTTGAGACCCGAAGATATGGGTCACTGCTGCAAGAAAGAGAAGCAAATGAACCTAAAATAAAAAGACAAAAAACTGTTTACAATAGAAAATAATTAATTTAATTTAAATTATCCGAATTGCTGATCTCAGATTCATTTTGTTGTTAGGGTTCTATGAATTTGGATTAACTAGTGGGCCTCAATCTGGGCCACCCACCCAAAACCGCGTCTCCAACAGTGAAATATTTTTTTTAAAAAAATTTCCCACTTATTCCAGGCATTATGTTTTTTTTAAAAAAAAAAATTGTATAATATATGGATTGCAAAACTGGAAGAAACATACAAAATTTCTTGATATAGAATTTTATTACAATTAATTATAAGTTTTTAATATGAGAATGTATATGGTTGATTTTAAATATCCTTTACTGTTTAAAATGTAGGAGTATTTTTTAAGCAACAAATGCAGGAGCAAGTTAATATATTTACTTTGATATTAAATATAATACATGAATTAAATTCATTTCCTATATTTATAATTTTCTTAAAATTATCCCTATTAATTACACAGTTTTCCATTAAGTAATGGTTCCAATACAAATTATTAAATAACACATTGTTTTTTAAATATTCAACTCAACTATTCTCTTTAATATCTATAAATTAATTGTTCCTATATTAAGGACTAAAAGGAGCGTTTATTTCATTTTTATAAGTACTTATATCATGTAATTTGATCCAAACTTTTAAATAGCTTCTTTCTTCTTAGTCTAGCAAATGGTGTAAGAACTAGGATGATAATTGTGATCAAGATAAATAATAAAATTTTTCCAACAAAATTTGATCCGGAAGTTTAATTGCACTTAAATCAATTAGGGAATATTGTGGAAAACTCTCCATTGTAAAATTTATTATATAAAAATATCTTAATTTTGTTAAAGGACCTATGTGTAATATATCTTCACTTAGTGCAATTTTTTTTATGCAATCGGTACAAAATGTGCAAAACATAATATATTAGCACACAACTGAAAATATGCTGCAATTGTTAAAGATAAGTTCATCCTTATTTTTTTTTGGGTATAATTTAGTACTTTGTTTTGTATGATTTCAAAACCAAATATATTAGCACACAACTGAAAATATGTTGCAATTGTTTAAGATAAGTTCATCCTCTTTTTCTTTGTTGGGTATAATTTAGTACTTTGTTTTGTATGATTTCGATAATATAACTCTTCTATTATTTTTTCCTTGGATAAGGATTAATTGAAAATTTGAGGTGTACCTTATAATGTTAAATAATAGCAAGCCTCCTACTCTGGACGTTAGATGCATTAGATATATTTAATAGTTATTTTTATTGAATGATTATAATTTTTTATTGTATAAATGATTGTGCCTAAGATATTGTATACGCATGGATTCGTAGAAGAATGAGTCAAATGGATAATGAACACGTACGTGTGCAACTGCTTAGAAGCTTGCTCACATTGAACCATCTTAGCTACTTAATTAGCTGTATTCCCCTTTATATCTCAAACACACACACTTCAACCTCAAACCACCCTTTCTATTGATAATTTGATTTAATTAATACTAATAATATTAATTACAAAATTACTCTCCCTATTCTTATATTTTTGAGCATTTTTTAGAAATGACTTATTCCTGATTATTATTATTATTATTATTATTATTTGGCCAAAGACTAAAAACTGATAGCTTAACTAGCACTTTGAATATCAATTTTCATTTTTACCTCTATTAATTACTAATATGACTGTATTAATTGGTTATTCTCTCTTTCACTTATCATATCTCTTCATAAATAATTTTTTTAACAAAAAAATAAAGAAATGTTTTTTAAAAATAAATTATACTATCTCCGATTCTCAATATATAAGATTATATATATATATATATATATATATATATATATATATATATTGTAAATTACATTATATATAGACCACGAAATCTTATATTAATATCTAGTGGTAGTACTATTTTTACATATTTATATAGTTTTTAACCAATTTTAACTAATTTTTAATATATTAAGATATAAAAAAGTTGATGAAAAACCTTCTATTTATGGTAAGAGAGTGAGTGAAGGAGAAAATGAGTTAACAAAAAAAAAAAAAGATGCAATATATATAATCAATATGGGGATAAAAATAAAAATAAGGTTATGAAAATTCCAAACATCCTTTAATAATTAATCTTATTTATAAAGTACCTTTAGTATGTTTTACAAAAAAAAAAAAAAACTCCTAAACTTTATTAACTCAATTATATTATATCCCATAATGCAATAATAAATGGAGGACTTAAATAAATTTTATATGAAAAATTTAATCAGGTGTCTTATTAATCAACAGGAACAAAAAAAATTCTTCTCATTGCCTTACAAAAAGTGAGAGAGGGGTATCTCTATTAATTTTTCTCTTTATTTATTCTCTATTGAGTGTATCTATCATTAGATTAACTTTTAATTGTTGAGATTTAATAATATCTAAAGAATAACATTATAATAAAAATCTATCATGATAAATATGAACCATTAAAAGTTGATATAATAATAGATACACTCAATAGAGAATAAATATAGAGAAAAATCAATAGAGACACCCCTCTCTTATAAATTGTAGGACCAAATTAAAAGAGTATAAAATACAACCAGGCCTACTCAAAAACTAAATCTTATATATAAAGGAGCATATGAATATATATATATATATATATATATATATATATATATGATGTAATAAGGGAGTCATTTAGATTTTAATTAGTAAATTAATTATTATTAATTAAATAAAAACAAATAGAATGAGAGGCCCCACAGATTTATGAAGCAACGAGGAAGCTCCACTGAAACCCACGAACTTCGTCCCCGTTTCAACTCACAACACACTCACTCACCGACTTCTATAAATACAATAACTTCCTGATTCATACAAACACTCACAACATTCCTTACTTCATCATCTTCTTCTTCCCAATATCTATCTTCTGAACATCGTAAATTTTCATGGACATGTCTTCTGACATCTCACATGGCGCTTCGTCTTCTCCATACAGAGGTGTTCGCAAGAGAAAATGGGGCAAATGGGTGTCTGAAATCAGAGAGCCCGGCAAAAAGACCAGAATTTGGTTGGGCAGCTTCAAGACGCCGGAGATGGCCGCCGCCGCCTACGACGTCGCCGCGCTGCACTTCCGGGGACGTGACGCGAGGCTCAACTTCCCTGAGCTCGCTGGCAGCCTGCCCCGTCCGGCCAGTAATGACGCCGATGACATTCGCATGGCGGCACATGAGGCTGCCTTGACGCTGATGACGGCGGGGTCCGCCACATCTCTCGAGCAGTCTTCGGGCTCCGAGGTATCGCCGGTGATGGTCGGACTCTCGCCGATGCAGATTCAGGCGATCAATGAGATGCCGTTGGACTCGCCGAGGATGTGGATGCAAATGGCGGACTCAATGATGTTGGATGAAACGACGGCGTTTACGTATGAGTATGACGGGGATATGCAGAGTGATTCTCTGTGGGATCCATAGGGTAATATTATTTAATTCATACAATATAATTATAGATTATTATTATAATAATAAGGGAAATATTAATATAGGATTAGTCATAACTAATTAGTCAAAATTTAATTAATTGCGTAGTTGACAAATTATTGATATATAACTAGAAGCTAGCTGTATGTAGGAATTTGAATTTTAAATTACAAAAAAGGGCAAGAAGTGGTTGGGTAATTTTGTTTATAGATGAAGAAAGAAACGATGACGTTGATATTGAGAATCTGTCTTATTAATTAATTGATTGAGACAGAATTTATGGTAAATACCATATTTAATTTTTTTAATTAATTCTGTGTTATGATTGAAAAAAAAAACTTTATTATATATATATATAGAGGAAGAGTAGTAATTATAGGGTGGGAGCCAGATTTATGTTGTGTAGTATTTATTAGAGCCACAAACTTGCAAATTGGCTGTATTTTTGTAAGCTGTGGAAGAGTGTGGTGTGGACAGTAATGAATGATTTGTACGTCTCAAATTAATGTATAAGAATAATATTTGTGATTTAAATCTTAACTGTAGTACTTCATTCATGGCTTTTTTTTTATTTGGTTAAATTATATGTAATGAAACATCATGTATTTTAACCCAAGTGCAAATAATATTGGATTAAGGTGTAAATTTAGTAATAAAGTTTAAATAAAAGTGAATTGAAATTTTTTTTTCTCACAACAACATTTATCATAATGATTTTACAAAATATGATTAATCAGTGATAATTGAAAACCATTTTCTTCACAAAAACACATCGGAGTTTAGGAAACAAAATACGCCTACAAACCCATTACAGTAAAGCAAATACAAGATTAAGGGCGTAATCAAAATAGGGGTTAAAAAACCCAGCCCACTAGCTTGTATCATAATCAAGGTAATTAAACCCAGACGGATCATTGAACCGCCCGGGGTACTGAGTTAAGGGTCAGTGAGTCAGACTGGAGTTAACCCAGAGCTAAACTGGTGAGAAATTGAAGATTTTAGAATTATTAATATGAAATTCTAATTTTTTTTTAAAAATCGGACTGGACCAATCTACCAGCCGGTTGGATCGTTTCAGGTCCGAACCGACTGGTTCGATCCAAGTCTGATTACACTAATCATAATATATCACTGAATCCCATAGCAAAAAAATGGTCTTTAACACAATAGAACAAAATAATAATGTAGTGGATCCATAAAATTGTTGAATGCACAAGTTAGGGCTTTAGGCCTAGTAAAATTTTCACATATACCCAAAATTGTGTTCATGATGAATTTAAGGAAGTGAGCACTAGATGACAATATGATAATTATTACAAACCAATAAAATAGGAGACCTACATAGGCTACCAAAGCTTATGTCTCAGTCTGCTTCCCTTTGCCCTTAATGAAAAATAAAGACATGCCTGAAAAATATTAAATCAATAATGGGGTGACTAGGTGAGACATAAAGTCCCAATAACCAATTAATTTATAAAATATGTAGGAATTGATTGCAAGTCAGAAAAACATGTTTAACTAACATAATAATAATATTCTCAATAATTAAATATTATATAATAATGGGTTAAAGGCCATTTTTGCCCCAGAAGTATTAGCTCAGGGGTAATTTTGCCCCGAAAGTTTCAAATGTGGGGCAATTTCACCCTGACCATTATCGCAGTTAAGTTAACTGTTAGTTAACCAAATTTAGGGGTAAATTTGCTCCAAAGTGAAAACTTTCAGGACAAATTTGCCCTTAAGATAACAACAAAATTACCCTAAAAGTTTCAACTGAGGAGCAAATTTGTCCTGAAAATTTTCACTTATGAGCAAATTTGCCTTGAAATTTGGTCAACTAACTGTTAAATTTAACTGGGATAATGGTCAGGGTGAAATTGCCCCACATTTGAAACTTCGGGGAAAAAATTTCCCCTAAGCTAATATTTCCA
Organism: Albizia julibrissin; assembly: GCA_037074505.1. Taxonomy (NCBI): domain Eukaryota; kingdom Viridiplantae; phylum Streptophyta; class Magnoliopsida; order Fabales; family Fabaceae; genus Albizia; species Albizia julibrissin. Next base: position 17,284,724 of record CM073486.1, on the reverse strand, counting down.
AGGGCAAAAATGACATTTAACCCTATAATAATTTCAATTATTAGAACCATCATCACTCATCTATCATACTCCTCCTTATATCTTTTGGACATGGTACAACCTATTAGTACTACTATACTCAGCCAAAGATTAACTAATAACTTCAAGAATATTGTCCCCTCTCATGTCACCACTGATATACCGTAATAGGGAGGTGTTCGCTCAAAATACTCAATTCAAAATCCGGGCCGGGGATGAAAAAATTGATGGGTATAATTTCACTATATTTCTTCCACACAACCCAACATATCACATATCAAAAAATGATATATCAATATAGTTTTTGAAAACATTTACAAGATTATCATTCCTTATACAAACATTCCATCAAAAACATCATAACTATTACAACAGTAACAATCTTAATAATAATCTCCACTCATATATATAAGTTGGGAAATACATTGTTTCACTAAACCAATTTCATATTCAAACACACACATAATTTTTTAAAACACATACAAGTAGTATAAATAAAAGTATGGTTTAGAAAACACCTTATGTCCAAAGCAAGTGTATATAATAAATTAACTCTAGTTACCTCAACTCCAAACTTAACATTAACTTGAGTAGCAAAGCAAGAGTAATCATCAGTCACAAGAAAGCTCAAAATTATTAATGTAGATACCAATCAACCATAAGTAACAATAAAATAAATAAGTTATACAGTTCAATCCCCTAAAAACCCAATTTTCTCTACAACCATTATCCTCAATATCTCAATTTTCTTAACGATCCAAAACCTTAACAATTCAAGGTCATAGATTACTTCTCATGAGCCAAAATCACTCATTAAAATCCTTAGATAACCTTTACACCATCCTGTTACATCAATAACTCAATTTCATAAGTTAATTTTTCACCTCCAATACACCCATAGTCATAAAATCATCAATATCAACATCCTAAACTGATTAAATCTCTTTTTTTTTAGCTTATATGAGCATAATCAATTATTAAACAACTCTTAAACTCTCCATGTAATTAACATCATATCAAACTCTAACTCAAATATCAAATTCTAACTTATAATTTTATATAACTCAAAATCATACAAAACCAAATCAATTAAAATTTCAATAATACCTCCAAAACTAAAATAAATTGTTTAACCAAAATTTATCAGCCAAAAAGGTCCTAAAAGTATAATTTATGATTTATTTTAAGAAAAAAATAGTTATAAAATTACAAAACAACCAAACAATAAATCTAAACCAATTAAAATTAGCTACCAGCCTTATATCTATAGCAATTTCTTGTCAAAACTCAAAATTATCTGAAAACCCTAACCCCAAGATTTACTTTAATCTGTAAAAGAATACTGCCATGAGGAAGCTAAAATTTTTAAGAACATAGAGTTTAGTAGAAAGTAGAAGATCTAAGGACCTATTTCATCCTCAAAGTAAAACCTTAGGCCCTGTTTGGTACATGGCATTGGGGGGTAGGGATTGAGATTGGATCAGGGATTGTGCCAAAATATATCGTTTGGTATGAGGTGTAACATCCTCCTTAAATTACCTCAAATTCCATCATTTCATCAAGAAATGAAATAATATAATGGAAATATCATATCAAATACTTCGTCCAAATATCACGTAAACAATATAACAAGTGCTCCGTCCACATGCATATTCCAATATGCAGTGAATTATTAAATATATGTCATAATTGCCCAAAAAGGCCCTTAAGTTTGGCAATATACATTATACTCATAAAATTAAACGAGACATACAATTTGATATCAAATCAAGCCTCGTTCGTTTTCCCCCTTGGCACCACCGTTTGGACTTCCGCCTAAAAATAATAAATTGACGGGATGAGTCATATAGACCCAGTAACCACTTCCATTTTAACAGGTATGCAGGGAATGATTACAAGATAGTTAAGCGGGCAATAAAAATAATATAAAATATAATCTTTCAAATAAACATTATTATTTCAAAAGAACAAATTAATATGTACTCCCTCAATCATCCTTATAACCTCCTTAACCGCTGACAGAACCCATGAGCTACATCACATAACAGGTTTAGTTTCTTTAACAAAACCGCACCAAGCTCACTGATAATGAGATGTACCCTGGCCAAAAGCTACAGAGCTCATATCAGACCATGGGTTCCCTTTCCGTTGAACATGGAAAGGTGTCACCTGTCCCTTGAACTGACCCTTATCCCGGCCAAAGGAAAAGAGTGGTACCAAGGGCCCTGACAATGCCAAAGCCATCCACTGTGCGCTCAGTGGGGCTATACCACGTGGTATAAAAGAACCAAACCTCCTCCAATCACACCTCACCACATTCAATATTTCAACATCACCATCATCAATAATTTATTTATATGTATCATAATCAATACTATACATCATCAACCATTCCAAAACATTCAGGCCCACTTAACTAAAATTTACTAAAAACATAATTCATACTATGATTGTACATTTCATATATAAAATACTATAACATATTTATAGTAATTAAAAATACAAACATATGCTTATAATCACATCAACAAGCATACAAGATAAATTGAAAAGTGGTTACCTCGAGTTCTTGACAACTAGAGAGAATTCAAGTTCAACAAGCCAAATTCACTCTACAATAAATATATAATTATTGGTTAATAAAATTAATAATACTTGATAACTAAATTAATCCCCATAATTAACTCACTTAATTCTTTTTAGAGAAATAACAATAATTGATCTATTCCTCAATAAAATTTTCTAACATTTCATTAACTATATTTTACTCACTAAAATCATTATTGATAGTAAATATCTAATTACCTTAATATCAATATCCTAGATTAATTAAACCTCTCTTCTAACTTATATGAGCATAACCTAATTGTTAAATAATATTAACATCTCCACATATATTAAAATCATATCAAACTTTAATTTCTAATATCAAATTATGACATATGATTTTATAACACGAATTCTACAAAACTAAACTGATTATAACTACAATAATATCTCCAATAATCCAAATAAATTATTTGATCTAGATTTAATCGGTTAAAAAGTCTAATATAGAATTATTTATAAATTAGTTATATATAAAAATTCATTATAAAATCTTATAATCATTAAATAACAAAAGTAAACTGATCAAAATTAACTATAAATTCTCCTCAATATTTCTATAGTCTTATATTGACAAAACTCAATTTTGTCTAAAATCCAAACCTTAAAATTTTCTCTAATCAACACAAAATTACTATCATAAGAAAGAGAAAATTATTTAGAACACTTTTCATAAAAAAAAAAGTATCATGATTAGAAGAGAATTTGAGTACCTTATTGATCCCCGAAGAATCAAAATACTCCTATTAGTACTCTCACTGTCTGCGTTTCTCCTCCTCACCTCATCGTACCAAAGGCTTACGAGGAGGGGTATTTATAATACCCCTCCACCACCAGCAATTGGCGCCTTAGGCGCCAATTGATTGAATTGATTAATGGGGGTTGGCACCGCCACCCCCATTTAATCAATAATGGCTGCGCCTAAAAGGCGCAGCCTTTTGACTATATATATATATATATATATATATATATATATTATATTATATTATATATTATTAATAATAATATAATATATTATTAGTTTATTTTTTTTCGTTTTTTATTTTTATTTTAAAAAAAACAGGATGTTACATGAGGGACTCCAGATAACTATGGATTGAGAGTACTTCTAAAGTGGGATTGCTGCAAAGCCACATTCCCTTTGGTTTTGCGTTTTCAATCTCTGGACTGTAAAATTGTAGAGACAAAAATATCCTTAATTAAAATATTTTTAAGACAAAAAATAACCCTTGATTTTAACCTAAAATCCATCCATATCGTATAATCCCTTTCTTTTGTTTTTCTCCCCAATACTTTCACTCAGAGACCCTCTTCATGACCCACTTTGCCTTCTTTTTTGAAGTCTGCTTTGATCTTAGCTGATATTTTCTCCTTCGATTGTGCCCTCGTCGAACCAGTGCTCTCCAATTGACCGTCAATCTGATCTGTTCTTCACTAATCTCCTTTAATTCCCCAATCTCTTATGCTCGCAAGCTGTAGTCCTTATTTTCTAACATCGCTCACTCAGCAGGTATAAATACACACACACACACACATGTTCTCTACTAGAATAAAGCTTTGACATCATGATTTAATTCTGTCCAATTAGCAAAAACATTCTCTTTCTGGCTGAAATAGAGAGTAAGTATGGTGTCCCCAATACATAATGTTTATTCAGATTGTCACTTGTAGTTTTATCTTTCATGTGCATGTCTGTCTTCTCCCTCTTTTACACCTTATCTCTCTCTCGAATCTTGAGTTTGAGCACATATAAATATATATAACCATTCTCATTCTTCATGCTAAACATATGTAAACTATGAATTATACAAATTTGGGCTAATTTCAATATTTTTACTTTCATCTCTGTCCCCCCCTCCATAAAGGAGACTCTAGGTGGAATTCTCACAAATATTGACATGTAATCAATATTACCACAAAACCAATGACAAACCCTTCATATATATTGCTATCGGTATCAACTAATAAATCCACTGGAAAGCACAATTTACATACAAGTGCTTATTCAACTAATATATAAGCTTTGAAATAAAATTCTAAAGAAGCCAACAAGAAGTTATGATGAATGCATATGGTCAGTGAGAACTTGCACAGTTGTATTGGTCATTCATGTGTTGAACTAACATTGTTTTCTACACACTCCATTCAGTAGTTAGCATGTTTAATGATATAACACTAAGGTGTTAATTTTTTTCACCTATTATCCCTAATTAAGTATTAAAATTCCTAACTAATTAACCAAACTCCTCTTACAAATAAGTTTTTTCCCTTCTCTAAGCAGTCTTTTATCTGTTTCTAAAATTTGTTCCACTTTCAAACTGTGTCAGTTCTTTTGCTTAACAATTCTGTAACCTTCCTAGTTGCTATATTAATATCAAGGAAAAATTTTTTTTACCCACCCTAACCTTTGACTACAATTCTAATATCCCCTCCCATGTAAAAAATTTGCAATTGGTATTCGGATCTAGGAAGGCCTATGATAGGTTTTGTTTGGGTTTATAACATAGGTCCAAATTAGATTAATGGTTACCATTCTTTTGCAATATCTCCATCTCCATAGAAAATGAAGCACTGTGCAAAGACCAAGCAACGACGCTTTTGGACCCTACTGTATTCACCGAGAAATATTTTAGATGAAAGGAGTACTGGGGTATATCCTCATATACCCCCCACGTGAAAGATCATTAAGGGGACACATTTGGAATGTTTATTGGTATGTTTGGAATAACGGTGTGGAAAATGGCTTATTTCAATCGGGCTTATGGAAAAGTGTAATTAATATCAGTGCGATTGTGTAATGTGATTTATGTTTGGATTAGAGATTGTATAAGTGCTTTTGATGTTTATGTATGTAATAAATAAATATATATTTCATATTACTAAGAAGTGGAAATATGTGACAAATAATTTTGTGCCAACATACATAAATTTGGTGGAAAACAAAACTACATAACTAATAGAATCAAATGTCCCGCGCAATAGCATCTCTAATCATGTTACGAACGACATTCATACCAGTTAAAGATGTCCCAGAAATATTTGTGGACGAAGCCTCATCTTCTATTGTAGTATTTTCATTATCACCTACGTTCCCATTGTCTGGTTGGTCAAAGTTAGCATCACCTGGAGAATTTCTTTGAATAAAGTTATGTATTGCCATTATTGCGCAAACTAAGTGAGCTTGTGTGTCATAGTTGTATTTATGCCTTTTCTGCAATAAGGCGAATCTATTCTTCCAGATGCCGAAAGTCCTTTCAATTGTTGACCTTAAACTAGAGCAGTAGAAATTAAATTTCTCATTGTTATGTCGAAGTGCAGGTTGACGCCTAAACTCAGGCATGTGATAACACTCACGCTTGTAGGGGCCAAGATACCCTTCTCGTATGGGATAGCCAGCATCGGTCAAATAATATTTTCCTACCCAAAAGAACATAAATAATTTTAAACGGCAAGCATTAATGAAAGTCTGAAATGAGAAAATTTATTTCGTGGTGACAAAATGGTACCTGTAGGCGGGTGAGGAAAATTCATAGTTGGATTTGAGACAGCGGCTTGAAACACGCGAGTGTCATGTGCTGATCCCTCCCAGCTGGCCAACAAGAACGTGAAACACATATCCCAGTCACATACAGCCATCACATTCTGTGTTGGATAACCCTTTCTACCAATATACTTCTCCCGATTTGGACCAGTGATGACACACCTTATATGGGTCCCATCTATTGCTTCAATAGCATTCTTAAAGTATGGATAATATCGTCGATTGTTTAATATATGTGGGTAGCATTCACAAAATTTGGGATCGATGGGTTTAATAATTTCCTCAACTAAATGGAGACAACCCTGAAGCACCCTGTGCAATAGTCGGCTCACAGTTTCCCCTGAATGCTGGAAGAGTTCTTGAACTACCCTATTCCCCACGCCGTGTCCAACAGTTAGCAAAAACATTGCAAGCATTTCTTCAATACCAACATGCTTGGAATTTTTTAGCCTATGTTCTGCCAACTTATTGCACAAGACATAAAATACGTGGTTATCAACTCTGAACATATCTTGACAACGTCCACTGTTGTCTGCTAAAATCTCCTCTACCCACAAATGTCTTGCCCGTTTACTTGTTCTCTGCAGTTTTTTGCAAAAGAAAGGAACCCAATACTGACAAAGCAACGCGGTCAATTCTTCGTACTCCGTTAACTCCTCATCAATAAGAGCTATAAGTCAAGAGTCATCATCTTCTTCTTCCATCCAATTGGCCATTGATAACGTCGCCTGTGCATGTGGGTTAATTTAGGTATAACATAAACAATTCTATAAGCAACATCACATACCCGAATTACCACATACAATTAAATCCATAAATAATATAGCGAAAAACAATAGAAGCAGTTCATAATTAAAGAAACAATCATAGACATAAACATCCACATCCAACAAGCATATAAGTTAATGTCCGAAGTAATGCTAACATCAAATCGCAATCACTCAATCAAATATTGTTTGTTGTCATTATATAATGTTGCAAACATGTCCTGACAACTCGTATCCTCTGTAAGAAGTTGGATACACCTGATTCAGAACTTAGGATCATCCTTCACCTCATCCAGAGCAACGAGGTCCTTTATCACATTATCAGCACTTCGCTATTGGATGTCGTTGATAATAGCAGACCTATCCCTTGATGTGTTAGCTATCACACTAACCATATCAGCTATCTGATCCGCAGGTGGCGTTTTAAGCTTCTTCCTCATGGAAGCTCGACCGACCCTCTTTCTCTTGTCTTGGCTCCCTGAATCCGTTGGAATGGAGGGCCCACTCTGGGATGATAACCCCATGCTTTCCAGGTCATCAAAAATATTGGTGCTCGGTGCCGGTTGTAAGCTGAAAGAGTCATCCTCGCTATCCCCCGACCCTTCCTGCTCATCCATTGTTGGGATGTAGACATCATTGGCCTCAGCGTCACCGGTCTGGGTGTGTGTAAATGATGGACAATAAGAACCATCCCCTATAGCATATACGTCCTTAAAGATGATCCTAAGTTCGGTCTCAAACTTCAGACGAGACCAACGAAACTTGGAATACGGTTTATTTTGTTGCAGTTACACAAATACACATTGAGATAATGTAACCAAAACCTATACGTGTTTTACTTGTGCAACGTTAAAGGAACCTTACTAACCCGACATTTTTCTCGCCTCCAGTCTAGAGTTGCGTTGATTTCCCCCATTTGAGGATCAAGACCTAGCCTGGTCTCTTTGAACAACATTTCCCACATCTTCAAATCCTTGCGTAGGATATCAAATATATTATTGAGTTGTTTCCTGTCATAGCCTTTACCTGTCTTCTCATTGAAGGATTTCACAATTGCAGTCCAACCATATTTTGAGAACAACATCCCTTGCCGTTCATGTGTGTAAATTTGTTCAAGGCAAGCATTTATAAACACCTCAGTGGTGTCGTCGTCCCACAGAGATTTATCATTCATTTTTCTATCCAAAATTGTCAACGATCATGTCACCGTTACTTTTTAGGCATGCTCAACACAAAATAGTTCAATACTCCTAGGGCAACTAAGTTTTACGCAGAGAAAAAACATAATTGTTGCTATCTAATGTAAAAATTATTTGTAGTAATATGTTCACATATTTATTAGTTGTGATTAACTTCTACTATGTCTTTTTCTACTTAACTATGTACTGTCGACCAACCATGATCGTTAATTTATTGGCCTCCACAAAATAAGAAGAGGAAGGAATATTTCAGATCCAAAGCCATGGCATGAAGGAAAGGTCCATCGCAATAGTTTCAATAAGGCCTCAGTTCTAAACGGTTGAAATACCTATTGATGCAATGTAAGGATATTTTCCCTAAAGACAAGGCTAGCCATAGAAGAAACCCCGACATGAAAGCATATAGGTGCAACTCAACATCAACTATCATTTTCAATTCTACATGCCAATAATCGAATGCTGCTACTTTTGCTGCAGATGTAGGAATAATCGGATTACTATAATTCTTGCTTACTTCCTGTCAAAGAGAGGTTTTCTTTTTTTTATTTTGTGAGTGCATGCTGATTTTGTTATAAGAAAATTCTATCTCCATGTCCTCATGAGTCCTTTTCTAAATGAACATAATCTAAAATATTACACCCATACACACATATATTTAGTTCTTTAATTATGTACAAGGCAGAAACTCCTAAACATTATCATTGCCCAAAAACATGTACTAGCCAGGATAAATAATATGTTGCACCAGTGAGGAAGAAAAGACCAAAAATTTTAACATTAAGAACTCATGCATTTCTTCTCAGGAAAAGATCAAACAAATCATTGGAAGAAGTAAAATTTTGGTCAATTGCACAGATCTTCAGTTCATATAACATATTCAGGATTTCAACTAGTTAGGCATGTGGTGGTGATAAAGTTAAATCAAAACCCTTCTATAACAAATCAACGAAAGATGGAAAGAACTGTTCTCTAACCGTGGGAGAAAGGGAAAGTACATGAATAAGAAACTAGAAATACATGGACGAGTACCTACAAAATGAAAACTACTTCATCCTATAAGATCAAGCTTCAATAATTAGCATAAATTCATATAATGGCAATATTCAGCGTGTAAAATGTATAAGCTATCACCAAATACCAAATTCCTCTTTAATAATTAAGAATAGCAAGAAACCCAACAAAAAATGAAATTGGTTCATATAGCAGCGAAGAATGACAACTTAATGGGTTAAAAAGCTCATACCGGTGATAGAGGGAAGAAGACGACTGAGACACAGGGATGGTGAGCTGCGATATAGGGAGATAGACTTTTATGTAACACAAAGACCATGGTGGGTTTTGTAGGTGCTCAACGATCCGGATGCTGCTAATTGCTGGAGCAGGGTTTGCCTGAGAGGAGGATGATGCTGGTGCTGAGAGGAGGACAAATGTGGAGCTGAGAAGAGGACGACGGTGGAGCTGAGACCCGTCAGAAAGCTATACCAGACGTTTAAGGATGAAGGGGACACCACGGTTACAGATCTGCATGTTGCAAGAGATTTTCACGGACGCGTTTGATGAGAGCAAGAGAATGTAAGGAAGTCCTGCTTTATCACTGTTGCCAGATGACGGTGCTGTTGCGGAGGAGAGTACTGATTGAATGCAATACTCATGGTTGCAGGAGATTCGCACGGAAAGCTGAAAGGAAACAAGGAAATCACGTGGTCAAACTAAATGCCTACTAACGATCAAAAATTGGAGAATCCTATGTTGTCTTTAAAAGCCCTTAAGCTGAGTTGGGTTTCCAAACATATGATTTAAGTTTCTGCGATGGGAAAGCACGATTGCTGTCCAATCAGGCTTAATATATGCATATAACGCTATAACAAACACACGCTATATATCAACCTATATTTTCTATTCCCCTTTTCTTCTAGTTTTTATTTATTTATTTATATTTTATTTCATATATATATATATATCAATTCGTTATTACATTCAAATTTCTTTTACTACAATAAATCATGCTTTTTTTTAATAAATCCTCTTATTCCAATAGTTTCATGATAACCCCATTTATCATAAATAATTTTTTCTTAATTACAATTAAATCTTAAAAATAAAAATTAGGATGTTACAGATGGGGCGTTTGACACAATAATATTTACTTAGATGTAAAAATATACATGAAATTTTTAAAAAGAAGCAAAAATGCCACATCTAATAACTCCTCCAAATTGTCCTTACTCCCCCCTCTTTTGAGACCTACTTTTTTTCCACCTCATCTCAGCTTTCACACTCCAACTCTCTCCATCAACATATAGTCTGTCTCCTCTCCTTGAGGTGAAGAGGAGATAGATTGAAGGATTTATGTTACTGGAGAGAGAAGGTAGAGTGTGAAAGTTGAAATGTGGTGGAAAGCATGTGGGTCACATTAAAAAAAATAACGACAATTTAGGAGAGTTATTTGATGTAGCTTTTTGTTCTATTTTAAAAATTTCACGTATATTTTTGGACCCAAGTAAATATTATTGTGTCTGACACTCTAATTTTATTACTAAATTTGCACCTTAATCTAATAATCTTGTTAACTCATGAAAATTTACAATAAATCTCTTAAACTTTTACTTGTATGCATATAATTCCTATATGATTAATTTTGTATATGTAACTTAAAATTTATGATGTTACATTCACACAAATAAAAGTTTAAGGGATATATAATTAATAGTTAGTGATTAACTACACATATATGAAACCTCAATGATGTTTGTTATTAAGTTTTAAAGTTTAGGGGTTATTTGTACATGGTTTAGCGGTTACTAAAGTTTTGTGTAATTTAGTAATTTTTTGGATTTTTTTTAATCATAAACGGGCTATAAGCCCAAATCAGAAACTAGTCCAAGATACACCTTGGGCTAGAATTTTATTATGGCATCAAAGCATTTATCATTGGGCCTTTAATGTTATCAGAATTCGTTGGACATTGGGCTTTTTTAATTGTGCTCCAGATGGTTATTCAGACCCATTAACAGAGCTCACAACATGTGTTAAAAAAAAAAAAAAGCTCACAACATGAACTTAACACCAAAATCCCAACAAATGTTAGTCCATTTGGTAAAGACATTAACTTATAATCATAAAGTTGTGAGTTTAAATCTTATTGATATGAGACTTTTGTTTGCAAGCATTATGCAAGTACATTTATAACTATTCTTTGAGTCCAGAGGCATGCCCTGATTTTGGTGAGGTCTTGGAATTCAATTCATCTAAACTTATTTTTTTTTTTTGTAAAAAAAGGGTTAAGGTACAATTGTACCAATAAAGTTTTTCTGAAGAGTGTTTGGCATAAATAAGTTTTGGAAGAGGCAAAAATACCAACAAACAATTTAAAAGAAATGCAAATTTACCAAAACCGTTAAATTTGACCAAACGGCCGTTAAATTATAAGAGAAAAAGATCATAATGACGTTTGGTGAAATTTAACGGTTTTGATGAATTTAGACCATTTTTAATTGTTTTTTAAGTATTTTTCACTGTTCTGTAACCCGGACCGGACCGGCCGCTCTGGCTCGGGAACCGGTAAACCGGTTTAGTATTTTTTTATTTTTAAAAAATCAATTTTTTTAAATTTTTCTTTAGAATTACATATTTATAAGTCTAAAATATTCAATTTCTCACCGGTTTGGCTCCGGTTTGACTCCGATCTGACCTACTAACTCTTGACCCAGTACCCCGACTAGTTCAGTGACCGGTCCGATTTTCAGAACCTTGGTATTTTTACCTTTTTCAAAACTTATTTATACTAGACGCTCTTCGAAAACAATTTTATTGATAAAATTAACCTTTATCCAAAAAAAAAAAAAACCACAACCAAACATCAGTGAGAGTTGCAGTGTCCGGAAAATGGAAGTCCAACGATGGCATCAAATGGTAACATTCTCCATCTGCGTTCCAGTTATATACTTTTTGACATGATGCTTGGAATTGATAGGCTAGAAAACAAGTATGACAATAACAAAATGAGACCAAGAGAACTTGTCTCCAGTAAACCCAAGGTTAGAATGCCAAATGGATGATGGAGGCAGAACCTTAAAAGAACTTGTCTTTTATAAATTTATTCATAAAGACACCACAAGATATATCAATACTTTGGTATTGTCAGAGTATTCTTACAAGAATACGTGGATGCAAGCAATGCTCACATGAAGAGAAATAAATTTTCCATGAAAAAGTTCTTATTCATTCAAATCTTCTGCCTTGATAGAGTTCATTTTGAAATATTTATAAGCTAAGACTCTTTAATACAAAAATCCTAATTGATAACCTAAGCCTAAAAATCCATTATATGAACATGAAACACTGGCTAAATAAAATACATAAAAAATATATGTAAAAATATTATAAAAATAGAAAAACAAAATGATCTTTTAGAATATACATGAACTTGCTAGACAAAATAGAATAATTTAGATTACACTAGAAGGCTCATTAATGAGATGGATCTTATTTAACTCTCTACGAATTAAACTGTAATACAAAATAAGCAAGTCTTTACCTTCAAGAAGTAATTAATACATAATAGGAAATTATATAATACAAGATTAATTAAAATGAATAGAGTCCTAATCAATCCTGTATAAGATCATTGTTGGTGCTTGTTGAAGCCTCTTGTTCCTTTCAAATGAGTCTTCATTTTACTATTCACAACATGTATGGGCCTTTTAAACATCTATTTAGGCTTGCATAAGGCAGAATCACGTTTTGGAACTCCCATGCTCTGTTATACAATGCATTTGGGCCCAGTTTGAAAGATTAAAGTTCCATTGGACTCATGCATGCACATATAGAGCTTGTTTGTTATCACTTATCTGAATCGGGTTTATATAATAAGCCCGATTCACATAAATCGAGACAAATCTCCTCCACATATTTATCTCGTAGATTGTGAAAGCACTTCGTAGACTGTAAAAGCACCTCGTAGACCGTAAAAGTTACCTCGTAGACCGTAAATTACAATTCATAAGCACTTATGAAATTTTCATAAGCTATTCCAAACAGCTTGAGCCTTTAGAAACATGTTCAGCTGCTCCTTCGGCTTTAGTTAATTAGAAGTTGGATTTAGTTATAAATATAAGATCTTAATCAATTTTATCTTCCCAAATTGTGTCAAATCATGACCATTTGCCTTCATGCAAGATCTTCAATGTGTTCCAAAACTTCACTTTTTGTTTTGCCTAAAAAACGACACAATTAGTTAGATTTTTATAAGAACAGTAATTTTATAGGAATGGCTCATCTGATGGAATACATCTCATAACTCGAAGGCCATTGATCAAATTGTTGGGTCTCATTTGCTGGAACATTTCGGAGTGAATGAAGATGTGGAAGAGTTCTTGAGTAAGCATGCACATTAAAACAGTTTTGATGCCTTTTTCCCTAATTTCATCAAAATGACTCTGGGTTTTCCCAAACTTCAATTAAAACCGATTTATCAAGCATTATATCATGAAAATCTTAATAGGATCACATAACATTTTAATTCAAAACTTGAAGGCTTGACTTTACCACCTTGTTATATTTTAAACTAAAATATTTTAACCACCCTTTTGTTTTACTTTAATTACACAGACATCCCTTCTACTTTAAAAACCTATATAAACCTCTTTTAAAATTAAAATGTGTGTTACACAAACATTTCTTATATTTTTAGATTTTATTTTTATCCACCCAAACCGTTAGTTGATCGTTAAGTTTGACTTTTGGACTTTGTTTTATCAAAATGCCCCTATTTAACATTAGAATTATTTAAACATACAGTTATATATGGGCAAACAAATTTTATACCACCAAATTTTAATTATTCTAATAGATTTTTTAACTTTCTAATATGTTAAAAATTTATTAATTTTGAAATTATAAAATTTATAATTTTTATTTTTTTCCTTATTTTTTGAATTCATTTATTTTTTATTTCTTAAATGACTAAAAATAAAAATCAAACACATGTTTTTATCAAATATAATAAACTATATAGGTTTAAGAGATTGTATAAGTCATTTATGTTTATAAATTCATATTTTTTTCTACAAACATTTAAAAAACTTACTCAAATTTTTAAAAGCTTGTGATATTTACAAGTTGATAATTAAAATTTGGATTTAGTACTAGGGGTAAATTAGTAAATAAATTTTAATTAAAAAATATTTTTCAAAATATTTTTAGAATAATTTTAACGGAATTAATGGTTTGGACTTAAATGTATGTTTTCAAAATAGAGAGAATGTCTATGTAATTAAGGTAAAATAGAATGATGGTTGTAATATTTTACTCTATATTTTATGTATCAGACCCAACTTTATCCAGTATGAAACTTCTGCCATCAACTCAAAGTCTATTTGCATTTGAACATCCTAATACTTAATTACAATTTACAAGTGACAATTATGCTTATAATTTAAGTAATGAATCCAATTAGTTAAATTAATCAATAAGATTAAGTCATATATTTGAGTAAGATATATAATTAAGTTGATCATTATGAGAACCACAAAATCCATGAATGAAGATGTTATATAAGTGTGGATAATTTTGATAGAAGAATATGTATTTTCTTATATTCAAATATTGAGATACCACTACCTATTTATATACAAGAGAACGAGACGTGATAATCAAAACTAATAAAGCTAATAAAGTCTAATAACTACTAATTAGCCAATAGCTACAAATGAATAGAGAATATTTACCATAAATACACAATATTCCCACACTCCCCTTTAAATTGGATCATAGATATTAATCATATTCAATTTGTTTATACAACTTTCAAATGCAGGCTTGAACAACCCTTTTGTCAACACATCTAAAGCTTGAAGATTTGTTGGTAGATAAGTGAAACATATGGTCACTTCTTCTACTTTTCCCCTGATGAAGTCTTTATCTATCTCTACATGTTTTGGTCTTTTATGCTGAATAAGATTTAAGGCTATGCTTATGGTAGCTTTATTATCGCAATAGAGTTTTAGGGGCAAATCCATGTTGACTTGTATCTCATCTAGGACCCTTTTCAACCAAAATTCTTCCATTATCCCTTGAGCTAATGCCATTAACTCAGATTCATCACTGCTCTTAGGCACAACCTTTTGTTTTTGGCTTTTCCTAGTAACTAAATTTCCTCATAAAAAGGATAAATAACTACATGTTGATCTCCCGTCGGGATAAGTCCCTCCGTAATCTGCATCAGTGTACACATCTACAGTTCTTCGTTCTAGTTTTCAAACGAACAACCATCTACTAGGAGTATCCTTTAGATACCTCATAGTTCTGTAGGCTATGTCTATGTGCCTTTTCTTTGGCTTACTCATGTACTGACTGGCCACGCTTATTGCAAAGGCTATATCAGGTCTTGTATGAGAGAGATAAATCAACTTCTCAATAAGTCTTTGATATCTTCCTTTATCAATAACCTCGTTGGCTTCTTGTTGTTGTTCTCCTTCTCCTTCTCCTTCTCCTTCTCCTTCTTCTTCAATCTCATCATTTGAGTCACCTTCTTTTGACTCTTCTTTATTGTTTTTCTTAGATTTCTTCTTCCTCTTTTTCAAGACCACAACCCAACGTGATTGTTTCTTTTAGAAGATCAAGTATATTTTTTTTAGAGACATAGATGCCTAGTCTTGACTTGAAAACTTCCATCCCAAGGAAGTATTTCAAGTTTCTAAGATCATTGACTTCAAACTCTCTCCTAAATGCAAATTTTATCCTTGACATTTGATCAATATGGTCTTCTATGAGGATTATGTCATTAACGTACACAATATGGATGCACTTCTTTCCTTCCTCTTTTTTGACAAACATTATATGATATGGAAATTCTTGTTTGTAGCCCTATGATTTTAAGACTTTCAAGAACCTATCAAACCATGCCCTAGGAGATTGTTTCAATCCATATAGAGATTTCTTCAACTTGTATGCTTGATCACTTTTGCCTTTTTTAAAACCTAGAGGTAGAGTCATGTAGACCTCTTCTTTTAGCTCTCTGTCTAGAAAGACATTCTTGATGTTTAGCTGATGAAGTGGCAACTCTAGGTTGGCTGCCACAGGCAATAGAACCTTAATGGTGTTCAGCTTCACCACTAGTGAAATATTTCTTGATAGTCCAGACCATATGTCTAAGTGAACTCTCTTGCTATCAGGCAGGCTTTTAACTTGTCTAGAGTACCATCAGCCAAATATTTAAGGGTAAATACCTATTTGCAGCTTGCAAGTTTCTTGCTCATAGGTTTTTCAACTATGTCCCACTTTCCATTCTTTTTCAGTGCTCTCATCTCCTCCATAACTGCATTTCTCCATTCTGGTGTCTTCATTGCCTCTTAGATGTTATTAGGAATGCATACTTTATTCAAATTAGTAACAAAAGCTTAATAGTTGGGAGAAATAGCTTTATATGACACGTGCTTTTGAATTAGGTGTAATGTGAAAGATTAAGGTTGTTTCCTAAAAGCAATAGGTACGTCAAGGTTGAATTGTTCACTACCTACCCAGGAATTTGATGTTAGATTCCATGTTTTGGTGTATACAAAGTGAGGGAAAATGTTTTACAGGAGAATCATTAATCTATAACATAAGTAAAAGTTTTAAAACACGCAATACCTCAATCTTCACAATCTTAGAGAAACATTGAAGTTTGACTTATCTCTATATCTTGAGCGTTATTTATCTTGGTTGTCAATTCATATGCCATATATTCCTAAGGTAGTTAGATATTTTTATTGCTATTTAAAACATGCCGAAGATTGCAGTTAGATTGTAGTGAAGAGGGAACAATATTAGAGGATCAGTTGGAGGATACTATTAGAGAATAAAAGTTTATAATTTCCCCAAGCAAAATTAATCAATGATTAGGGATTAAGAATACCCTTACTGAGACTCCAAGATAATTAACTCCGGCTGAGATGTTCAGAATTATTAGACCCAGAGATCCAACAGGAGTTCTGGACTTCAATCCCAGTGTTATATGTGATCTACACAAGATTGTTTAGTACATCTACACTAGGGCCATAGTTAACAAATCCAACAATTATGCTCACTTCATTGTAAGAGACTACATGATAATGGCATCTATTTTTAGCAAGGAGAAGAGGAACCTAGGAGAGATTATCTTCTTAAAGATCAAGAGATACAAATACTGTTCTACCAAGTCCACTCCAATGCCATATCCACATCATATCTCACTCTTCTTAAAGGCAAACAAGATATGGTTTCTAGAGCCAAATGAAACTTTGGAGAGGTTTACTGAGTTTAGTGGATGCCTATTAGAAAGTTGAAGATAGACCTGCCTTTGCCTCATCCTTTAGCTACCACTCCAAGAAAGAGGGAGAGAACTTAGCCAGAGACATTAAGGATTGATGACACACAATCTACTACCCAAGATGGCTCTTTTACCCCTTCATTCTTGGTCTCATCTATTGAGCTCTACTTAAAGGAAGTTTTTCAGGGATTCCATGTGAATATAGCCAACACCAATACTGAATATATCACTCACATTGATGATAGAATGAGACAAATGTGTGAAATGGTGAATCACAACTTCAAGACCATGATTGCTCAACAGGAAGCTTGACACAACTGATGTTGGAATTTGGGAGGCTTCTGAGATCTTTTGGATGGAGGTTGGATGCCCTAACACCTTCACAGGCTTCCCCCATTGAGCCTTAGCCTGTTTCTTTTGCTCCTTCACAACCTACCCATTCACCTACCACTACTATTACTCTTTAGACCATTTCTCAGAGCAATATTCTCTTTACTATGCATGATCCTGGATCTTCTACTCATGTTGATATTACCATTAATCAAGATCCTTCTCATCATGATACCGAGCCCATTAGCATTGATCTTTTAGCTACTAGTGACCTTTCTCATGAGGAGACAATGCTCCAGTCTCCATCCCCATCCCATACCTATGATGATAATCAGTCTCACCACCCTGGTGGTTAGATTCCCACGTTGATGAAGAGATTGAGGTCTCTGAGCCTTCACAGTAGCCCAAGGAACCTACTCATATTCCTCTTTATGTGCCTGACCCAAATGATACCATTATCATTTGCTCTCTCTAACTCCCTAATCCACCTCACTTTGATTCTCTTACATTTGCTTATCAGGAGGAAAATATAGCTAATGATGCTTTTCCTGCCATTATTGCAGTTCCTCTTTATACTATAGTTCTATATTTTCCTTCCTCCTCCATTGAGTCCATCCCACATGTTCCCAATGCTCCTCTTAGAGCTTGTCCATCCTCTCTTACTATTACCTTCCCTACTCCCTTTTCCCTTTCTGATGCTGACAAAAGACGGGATCTATCGATGATTATTCTCAGAGTAGTGAGCATAGTGGTGATGGTTCTTAAAGTGGTTATCGAGGAGATGATGCTGCTTAGGGCTTAATTTTATTCCTTTCTTATATATATCATATGTATCTATAATGTGTTTTGTGATTATGTTTCTCCTTGATCTTATTCAAAAACTTTTTTATGCATTCACTTGATCTTTTTCTATCTATCAAAGTGTAATTATGTGGCAAGATCAGTATACTCTATTTTCTTAATTTTTATAGTTATTAATATTTAATTGTGTAGTTGGATGAGTATCAAAGCATTTAGACAAGTTTTTGAACTATTTCAAAATTTTAATTAAGTTTTATCATCATAAAAAAGGAGGAGAATGTTATATTCCATGTTTTAATGATAAGAAAGCTTAGGGAAATTTTTTTGTAGGAGAATTGTTGATCTATAACATAAGTAAGACTTTTTTAAACATGTAATAGCTAATTACTCGAGTAATGTGTTTAGACTTTGTCATATTTAGTCTATTTCCAGTTAATGAACCATTTGTGAAAACCCTTATTGAATACTTGAGTGAGCACTTTAGTGATGTCTTTTGAAAATGTTGTTCACTACAAGATCTACTGGAAGTGATTCATTGTTTTCTCTAAAGATCACCCCAGAGAGTACTTGAGTGACGTTTCAAGTTGTCATCACTTCCACCTTACTATAGTGATCCTGAAAGTGATCTGGATTTTGTAAATATATTTTTAAATGGATCACTAGAGTGAGCACTCAAGTGACCTATCAAAGTTATGTCACTTTCACATCAATCAAGTGATTCATCCAGTGATCTATTTTCTGAAAAAATGATTTTCAAAAGATCATTGGAGTAAGCACTCGAGTGACCTACTATTCTAGCATCACTTTCACTCTACTCAAGTAAACTAGGCAGTGATGTGTTTTCTAAAAAGTAAGTTCAATTTGATCACTTGAGTAAGCATTCGAGTGGTGCACCAATTTGGTAATTACTTTCACTATACTCAAGTGATCTAGGAAGTTATCAATTTTACTTAGACTCTTTTTCAAATTGATGATTACTTAAGTGAGCACTTGAGTAATCAATCAAATAGAGATAACTTCCACAGCATCTGAGTAATTCAAGAAGTGATCAGTGTTTTCATAGAAATATCACACAAGTGACCCCACATTTTAATTTTACTTTGACATCACTGTATTGAGCCTAAGAGTAATTAATATGTTATCTTTTCAAAATGGTTTTTTTGGGACAAAGTGATCACTTGAGTAATGTAGTCATAGTAATAGAATAATGTCTTGGAGATCTTGATACTCATTCAAATCGCTCCTAAACATGTTTCTTTCATTTCTAATTGATTATACACATTACTAAACACTTGTATGAACATGTTTTAGGTGCTTAATCATGTATTAACATATGGATTTGCATAAAGCATTTTTTGTAGAAGCATTTAATGCTACATTCCTCAACAATCAAAATTCTCTCTGTCTTCCAACGATCACATTAAAGACTAAAGAAGTGACCTTATTCTTTCAACAGCTATTTCAAAGAAGCAACGGTCATTAATTCACCCTAAGCTATAAAGAGTCGAGCATTAAAGACGAAGGACCAACTCTCTGCAAGCTTTCACTATTTTATTTATTGCCAAGTCTTGTGCTTTGCTCTTGTGAGAACTTTTGTACTTCAATGTTCATTCATTTACTCTTAAAGAGAGATTACATTAAATCATTTATTACAATAAGTAACTCAAGGTAATGGGACCTTGAGTGTGGGTATTGATTGCAAATTACAAGGGGAGCGACTGTTCCTTGAGAAGGAACTTGCTTGTATTGAGGTACCAAGAGCTTTACGAATCTTGGAAGTATAGTGAAATACTCAGAAGGATTTTTAGAGATTGGATATAGATCAAGTGGTTAGATCAAACCCGTAAAAATCTCCTGTGTTTATCTCTTCAGTGATATCTCTCTAACTCTAATCTATTTGTCTAGTTTGTTTTAAGTTTAAATTTTTTAGTATCATCCAATTCACCCCCTCTTGGGTGAAAGGCTTAAACTAACATTTGAGAATCAACCTCTTTAGAAGCTACTACTTGTTCTACCTCTTCTAGTACTATAGGAGCTACTATTGGTTCTAACTCATTTGGTGTTTTAGTTTCAAGGTGTTTCCTTCCTTAGATTGTTTCCTTCATGAGCATAACAACATATCCTTGTTTTGCTACTTTTCTATATCTCCCCTGCTTGTATATTTTGTTTTGAGATTTTCATATAAGAGATGGTGAAGACAAGGATGATGATGAAGGTGATAACTTTGAATGGTAGTAATGGCTCTTACTCTAGTTGTGGTGAAGGTGGTAGAGTAGGCTCTGGCTCTATTGGTAGTAAAGGTGGTGGTAATGGCTTTGATGATGTTGTCCATTGTTCAAGGAGAACATACTCTCTGTTAGTTTCTGGTTCCCAAGTCTAAGATTCATCACCCATACTCTCCCCCTGAATTGAAGACTTGTAATAGAAAGGAACCTCTTCATGAAAGGTGACATCAAAGCTTACAAATGTGTGTTTTGAAACAAGATCAAACCATATGTATCCTTTTTAGTGGAAGAGCAGCCAAGAAATATACATTTCATGGCACAAAGATCAAGTTTGCTATTGGGATGGACATGGACAAACAAGGAGTGGCTAAACACACGAAAGGGAAGGTTGGATTTAAGGTGGGTTGTGCGAAAGACACTTAGTAACTGTTGTAGAAGGGTTTTGGATATGACTCAATATGACATTCAGTTGATGAGATAGGTGGCATGTAAGATGGCATCTCCCCAATAGAGCTTGGGCACGTTACAAGTAAGCATTAGTACTCAGGCAACATCTAGGATATATTGATTTTTAAAATCAGCAATCCCATTTTGTTGGGGTGTGTAATTAGGACTAGAGCTTTTATGGATAATACCATGTGCTTGGAGGAAGGTACTTAAGGTTTGGTTGAGATACTCCGTGCCATTGTAACTATGCAATACTTTGATGTTCGTATCAAATTGATTCTTAATCATGGTTAAACTAATAAAAGCTAATAAAGTCTAATTAGCTAATAACTACTAATGAATTGAGAATATTTACAATAAATACACAATATTCCCACAACAAGTGATGTTGAAAAAATACATTAATTATAAAACTCAAACTACAGGTATTACGGAGGAAGTGTGCACTTAAGCATATGATTACAAACAGAAAAGAAATAGAAAGATGAGATCACACACAAAAAAAGGCTTCTAAAACAAAAGTGAATGAACAAGCTAGCTAGGTTAGTGTTGTTTGAATAATACAAGACATACTCTTAATTTGGCAGTTCAAAACACTGTTTTCCTTGTTCTGGGTCCTTCGGTGCTGAATGGGACGAGTGGCCTTGCGTCTAGAATCGAGTGCATGCTAGAAAATATGGGACCAAAGAATGTGGGGATCTGAGTGAATACCAAAAGGAAGATCCCAAATGACAGAATAATATAAGTTAGAAGAGCGTTGTGAAATTTACGATAGTCGTCATGGAGTGCAAAGAAATGACTAGCACATAAAGAGATCCACAAACTAACAATGGAGACACACATAGAGGACATGCCAAAGTTTGAAAGGAACGTATCTCAAAGTATAGAGAGAAGCTGATGGTGGAAAAGAGGGAGAAGAAGAGGGCCAAAATTTCACATCTTACAGAAATTTTGAATACTTGTGGCTTCTTTCTAAGGATTGCATAGCCCTTGTCATCGTAAGCGCCCGGCACGGTCCACTGTCGTAACTAGGTAGGGTCAACACCACAGAACATGCTTATGAGGTTTTAGCCATCCACGCGCTTAGCCTTGATTTTTATAAGTTCCTTATGACTCTAAATATGTCTGCTGGGAGTCTATTTTCTTATTGTATCGCTCCAACAAACCACTAGGAGATGAATTCTTCACAAACTGCAGCCACATCAACATATATACATACGCACAAATACTCAATTACCACCATGTGTATATATTTCAATATATCAAATAAATATTTGAAATAGTTATCTGCTTTAATTTTTTTTCAATTTTTATTCTGGTGTACGTTGACCTCATTAGTTAAAAAAATTACTACAGGTCTTATTCTAAATATAGGAGCTAGACAAGATATTTATTTTGATATTAAATATAAGATCTCAATCTAATTTATCTTCCAAATTTATAATTGTTTTTCTAAAGTATCATCTACATCATCACTACTACAAAATCGTAAATATATAAAGCTTAATACTTGATGGTTAAATAGAACAACCATCAAGTATGGTGAGTGGACTCTGCACCAACTAATATTTAACGATTATAATAAAAACCTTTAAGTATTTTTAAGAATAATCAATAGTTAAATAAAACACCCGTTAAATATGGTGAGGTGGAATTGGCACAAACTAATATGTAATGGTTACAACACAAACTGTTAAGTATTCTTTAAAAATATTTTACGGTTAAAAATCGATAACCATTAAATATAAAGAAGTGAGATTTTAAAAAATGTCAAATATAAAGAGGTCGGATTTTGAAAGACTTTTATTGAATGGTCATTATAATAATTGTCAAGTACATTTTATGAATACTCCACGTTTGTTACTTGTCAAAAAAATAATTTTCAAATAAGGTTGTCATTTTTTTTCTAAATTAAGAAGATACTTGACAATTATTCATATAGAACTATCAGTATATTTTACAAATATTTAAAGGTTGTTAAAAAAAGGGTCAAATAAGGTTGTCATTTTTATTTTATTTTTTAAATTAAGAAGATACTTAATAGTTCTTCATAAAAAACCATCAGTATATTTTACAAATACTTAATGGTTGTTAAAAACGAATGTCAAATAAGTTGTCATTTCAATTTTTTTAAATGGAGAAGATACTTAACAATTTTTCATAAAAAATTGTCAATATATTTTAGAAATACTTAACAATTGTTAAAAGAGAACCTTCAAATAAAGTTGTCTTTTTTTTTTCTCTAAATTGAGAATATACTTAACCATTCTTCAAGAAGAAACGTCAAGTAATTGTTAAATATTATGTATAAAAAGTTAAAAAAATTTTATTTAACCTTTAATATTAAGCACTGAAACTCTACCCCTCAACTTTGAATCCTAAGTCCTAACATGTTCTTTGGCTGCAATTCTCTTGCTCTCCTGCTCAACCCGTGCTTCTCAATTATGCTTCTAATCTTCTTGCCGTGGTTTTGCCTAGCGCCGCAACTTTTCATGTTGAGCTTCTAATCTCATTCTCATCCAGCTCCAAAAATTTATTTATTTATTCATACAAAATAAAAAATTGTTAACCAAAGGAGCAAAACAGTGTCCGGGAAATGGAAGTCCAACAATGGCATCAAATGGTCATTGAAGAAAGTTCTCCATCTACGTTCCTTACATGCTTTTCTATTTTATAAGTGATTACTTTCTCATATACTAAATATAAGAGTTAGTAAATAGATTTTTTAATTCTAAATATGATATCTCAATCTATTTTGTTTTCCACTAAAAAAAATACCTTTGATTCATAAATTTATACTTCTCAGGCCCTAAATTAAATGATAGGAGCCAACGCGGTTGCAAATTTGCATGTGGTTGAGGGTGGGCAAATGCCACAACTCAACTTGTGAAAATTTATAAATATGTATGGTAGCTTTTGAAAAATGGCCCCCATTAGTGATTTTGAACTTGTTAGACTCAAATTAAGACATAATCAGACTCTTTGACCCTATTATAAATTACTTTTAGTATTCCAACATGTTTTACCAGAACCTTAAACCTCATTGACTTTATCTTAAAATTTAATAATTTTTCAATTTTACTCCTATTTAACATGCACTACACTCTATGAAAGAACAAGGTCTACACACAATAATAAATTAAGGTAAAATTGTACAATCATTTAAAAAATTTAATGATGTGTTTTATAAATATGAAAACGCATTTTTTTTCTCTGCCTTATAAAGAGAACTAAAGAAGTATTTGAGTTTCCAAAAAAAAAAAATTTGTGTCTTTATTGGTATTTTACTTAAGCCGTTAAACCCAATAGATATTAAATTTTGAACTCAAAATGTAAATTTAGGTTTTTTTTAAATTTTCTTCCGACCTTAGTGAGGAAGAAGAGACAATTTTGCCTGGTGAAAGTGGAATTTTAATCATATCAGAATGGCATTACACCATAATAAATAGAGTATAACTTTAATCAGGACCACCTGCTGTGATAAAACAGAGATCGGCTTCCTAGTTTTGCCAGGAATATTTGGTGCACGCCCTAACACAACTCTCTCTCACACACACACACACAAAATAACTCTTCCATTACAAAGCTCTTTTGTTTTTAAATTAGAGGGATATTTTCTAATAGTTTAAGGTTACAAGATTATCTAACCCGCAATCTTTCACTTGCATAAGAATTTTTATACCATTAAGTTACAAGGACATATTGACATTAGAAGAAAGCTGACTTCTATATGAGAAGATAGGACTTTCATCAAGACAACTAAAAAACGCTTCTTTAAGAAACTATGAAGTCAAGGACAAAAATTGGTTCTATAGAACCTATCCATTGTATCAACTGCCAAACATAATCTCAAGGCTTTCATAAGTGTAATATAACATAACAACTCTATATGTTTGTACAAGTTATGGAGTCAAGGTGTTTTTATGAGAACTCCAAAATCCATGAATGATGAAGGTATACAAGTGATGTTGAAAAATATAATAATTATAGAACTCAACACAACGGTATGATCGACGGAGCGTGTGTGTATGTTTACACATATTTTTGCAAACAGAAAGAAATAAAAACATGAAATCATACACAAAAGCTTTCAAGACAAAAGTGATGAAGGTTGGTTGATGCAAAAGGGGGAAGGGGAAAGGAATGGGAGAGAAGAAGAGAGAGATATAGAGAAGAGAGGAGGGAAGACAACAAGAAAGGAGGGAGAGAAACAAGATGAATAGAGGGAGGGGAGAAATATAGGAGGGGAAGAAACTCAGTAATCCATATTATTCAATCATAAGACATGTCAAAATACGATTTGTTGCGAGCTATTTATAGTCCCAACTCTAACTCTAGGAATTAAAAATAAAACATTCCAGAATCCTATAATTAAATGCAAAAACATTAATGATAAAAGATAACAACCAATCAACAGTAAAAAAAATTCTCTAATAATCATCTTATTAATCATAAAAATCCTCGGTTGTTGTCTTCAAATCTCAGAATTTTCCATTATTATTTTTCTCTTCCTTTTCTATCTCCATCATTGGCGTTGTTTGAATAAAACTACTTCAATTGCATTACAAATGAGATCTTATATTAAGGATACATGGCATATGCACTTGACGGCTCAACACTGGAGCGTTTTCCTTGTCGTTGGTCTTTATGGGAGGAGTGGCCTCACGCCTAGGGCCAGGAACTAGCCTAGCGGTGGACATTATGGGAGCAAAGAATGTGGGGAGCTGGGAGACAACCAAAAGGATGATCATCAATTGCAGGAAAATGTAATTTGGAAGAGCGTTGTACAATTTTTGTTTGTAGTCATTGAGCGAGAAGAACTGACCGGCATAGAAAGAGCCCCACAAAAGCACAATGGAGAAGAACGTGAAGCACATACCAAAGTAAAGTTTAAGAGAAACAGATCTCAAAGAGTGAACAGAATTGGAAGGAGAAGCAAGTATAGAGAGGAAGAATATTGTGGAAATGAGGGAGAAGAAGAGGGCCACCGTTTCAAAGGTTACAAAATAATCGAATCCTGGGTTGTTTCTAAGGATTGCTTTGCCTTGCTCATCATAACCACCTGGCACACTGTTCCGTGTGGCAAAGGCCACCGATGCAACTACGATCGACACCACATAACAATCTTCTGAGGTTTTAGCCGCCCTCTCTGCCTCCCCCTTAATGAGTTCGTCGTAATTCTCTTTGAATATGTCTTCCGGCCTCTCCATTTTTTTGTTGTATCTCCCCGATAAACCACGAGGCGCTGAATCCTTCACAAAATGCATCCATCCATCACCGGTTAGTTTATACTACTTCCAAGCCTAAATATAAGATCCAGTTAACTTTTTTTTGAAAGTATTGGGGAAGTTAAATAAGATATTTTAAAGTATTTATACTCCTCGTTTTTCTTCAAACTAATTTACCTGAACTATAAACTGATATATAATCTAATGATATACAACATATGATATAATTAAGTAACTTATTTAGCTTTTTTAATTAAAAAAAAAATTCAACTGAATTTTATATTAACGAGCCAAGGTAGTATATTTTAATACAACAGATGAATCTTTGAAGTAGTTATCTACTTTAGTTTATTCATTGATGAGTATTTTGATTTTTGCGTACGTTGACATCACTTGTTGAAGAAAAATAACTAATAGCAAATAGATAGATAGATAGATCAGATGCGCACGTCAAACCACTTGATTTCCCCAGGATTGATCCAATTGCACCCAACAAGCCTTGCTGCCAAATGCAATGCATTATTTCCCTCTTGGTCTACTTGCCGAAACAGACTTTCACTTAACCATTTTTTCCTGCACAAAAATGTGTATACCTCTGTTTGTCGATATTCAACTGCTAGTAGAAGTATGTTCTTTCCCTCTGCATTCACATCTTTAATCCTCGATGGAAATAATTCTAGAATTTTCTTCACCATTTCTACCACACCATTCTTCGCAGCAATCATTAGGGGTGTCTCTATTGTTATTGTACCTACCTCAAAAACTATATATCCACCACCAGTCAAAATCACAAAATTAGTTTATGATTGATTGCAAGGGTGTATATGTATGTATTAGGAACAATGATCATGTAATATAGTTACATTATGGATGAAAATGGAATGAAGGAAAGAGTGGCAGCTGAGAGTATTGAATCTTAAACCCGTCATGTTCATAAATAAACATGGGAAAATCACTATGAGGTCCCAAAGACCAAAATAAAATTACAAAAATGTCTCAAACCTCTCTTATAAAAAAAGTCTCTATGGATTGCATTGTGATTAATTCAGAATGTGAAATTATTTCGTTGTCTCCATTGAATAAAAAAGGAAAGGAACAACATATGTCTTTTTTGACAAGTGCTTATGCCTATTTTGACAACTGCATGAGCTATTTTGACAAGTTTATTTTTCTTCCTAGAGAAGTTTTAAAATTTTAGAACTTAATGTCCCTACTTGAACAAGTGCATATACCTATTTTGACAATTGGACGAGTTATTTTGACAAGTTCATTTTCTTCCTTGGACAAGTTTTAAAATTTTAGAACTAAATGCGCCAATTTTGACAATGCATATGCCTTTTTTGACAAGTGTTTATACCTATTTTGACAACCGCATGAGCTATTTTGACAAGTTCATTTTTCTTCCTAGAGAAGTTTTAGAAATTTCAGGATTTAATGTCCCTAATTTGATAAGTGCATATACTTTTTTTTGACAAGTGTTTATGCCTATTTTAACAACTGGATGAGTTAATTTGACAAGTTCATTTTCCTCCCTGGACAAGTTTTGAAATTTCAGAACTAAATGGGCCAATTTTGACAAGTGCATATGCCTTTTTTGACAAGTGTTTATGCCTATTTTGATAATTGCATGAACTATTTTGACAAGTTTATTTTTCTTCCTGGTAAGAACAAGATGCATAAAGGAAGGCATAACCTATGAGGAGTTTTAGATAATCATATCATCTATAATTGGAAAAGAAAGTAATAAAATATGTTTGAAATTTAAAGTTACCCTTGAAATTTTAAAATTTCTCTAGGGAGGAAAATGAACTTGTCAAAATAGCTTATCTAGTTGTCAAAATAGGCATAAACACTTGTCAAAAAAGGCATATGTTGTTCATTTTCTTTTTTATTCAATGGGGGCAACAAAGTAATTTTCATAATCTGAATTAATCACAATACAATTCTTAGGGACTTTTGATAAGGGAATTTGGTTTGGAGCTTTTTTATAATCCTTGGGACCTTAGTGATTTTCCCAATAAACATCCCCAGGGGGGAAAATGCATACGAGATTGGTCTAACCTTATAAGTAAGTGTTCATAAAAAAGGAACAAGATGATTGGGAGGCGTGTATCATTCTTTTGGTAATAGAAAATTCACAAATACATCATAATTATTTGTCGTTAAAAAAATTTTGTGACCATCATTGCAAGTGAAGATTGAATTATGTATAATTCCTAAAATGTCAAAGTTCAGAGAGAGAGAGAGAGATAATAATAATATTACTTTTATAAAATAACATCTCGTAATTTTTAATGATACTCTTTTTACCGTTATCCTTATCTTGTGTTTCCGGGGAAATTGAAAGGTGCTAGAAGCGGTTCTCGATATTATTTGTGACATGTCTTTATTGGAAACATGCTGAAGAAGTTCATTCATTATTTGAAGCGGCCATGCGTGTGCCTCCTTCATTTTAAATATCTCATGGATCCGTCTCCCTAGACACAGGACTGTATAGATAGAATCATTTAAAAGCAACAATAAAATAAAATATGTTCAGTTTAGACTTTATTATTTTTTCTCAATTCGATTTCTTTCTAGATCTAGGTCTAGATCTAACTTGTACGTAACCAAACATGCGTGTGTATATTTATGTATGCATATGTGAATGCACGTTATTCCGATTTAATCACTAATCTATACAAATTATATCAGCATGCCTGTATGTATGTATGTACTCCGCTGGACTTATTTTTAAGACAGAGAGAGAAGAAATTTCTTGATCCTATTTGTAAGGCACGACATTAAATTTGTTATATGAATATACAATTTTACCCTAAATTTGTTATTGTGTACATTGTTTTTTTTAAAAGTGTGTAGTTAAATCGAGGTAAAGCTAAAAATTTATTGATTTTTAAGGCAGGGTAAATAAAAGTTAAGTTTTTCTTTAGTTTAAG
The DNA here is from genome assembly GCA_037074505.1 of Albizia julibrissin. Lineage (NCBI taxonomy): Eukaryota > Viridiplantae > Streptophyta > Magnoliopsida > Fabales > Fabaceae > Albizia > Albizia julibrissin. The sequence continues at coordinate 17,255,336 of CM073486.1, read as the reverse complement.
TGAAACATGCTAAAAATAATTTATAAATATAACCGGAGGAGTATATGCATATGTACATGTGCATGGTTTTCATTAAATAAACTGTACATGTATGCTCTGGCTTGACATGGTCTACCTGCAACGAATAGCCGCGCCCACGAATGCATAATAGACTTGACCAAATTGTTTTCTGCAAATATATCAAGCGAAAAAAATTAGTTAGTGTCTTAACTAACATATTATATAAAAATAAGCCATATATCCCACTCAATTCCCAAACACTATTTGTTAACATAAATTCTCTCCCAAATTTTTTTGCTGAATTAAGATAAAAAAGATATAAAGATTGAAGATAATCTTCATATGTTGAAAATGTAACTCATCAAATAATGAAATGTCCATAAGTTAAAGTCAACAATAGGATTTAGAGCTCTCCTCATCTCCAGTCTTCCTTTGTCACCCTCTGTGTGTGTGTGTGAGTGTGTGTTATACACATAGTCACATCCTTCTATTGGAGACAATAATATTTAAAATACAATAAGAAATATTTAGGACTTATGTAAGTTGGGGGCCTCATTAGGGTTAGGACATGCTTTCTTGTTCAAAGATATCTTATAAAGGCATTTATAGACAGCCTACCAGCAAGTTCTTTACATCAACAACAAGATTTGAATTCATAACCATATGAGTTATGACTCAACTCTTTCTCAACTAAACCAACATATGTTTGCATTCAACCAATTTTTTTAACCACTGATGGTACGTACATGGTACATCTTACCTTTCCCCCATAAAAAAGGAGATAACATGTTAGAGTTACATTGCTTGGGAGAGAGAGAAAACAAGTGTATATATTATACTTTGTGTGTTTGGGGTAGTAAATGGCTCAAGAGGAAAAGTGGGCTAGCACGTACAACGGCAGGCCTCTAGGAGGCAAATGTAGTGGAAATCCGGTGATTTCCCCCAGCGTGCAAGTTAAATATGGATTGAGCACTTTTTTTAAATAATTTTTTTGAGAAAATATAAATCTTATTTTACTAAAAGGCTTTGAAATCTGAACGTTGAGACTTTTACCCACCTTTAACTCACCACAAACGGGTTTTTAAATGCCAAGAAAGGGTGTTTATCTCCATGAACATTTTGTTGCTCCAGCATTTAGCAAATTGCCTTCATAATATGTTTTTATTGCCATTTTAACTGGTGATTTAATCATCTTTATGTGGTTCAAATTGTGCTTAACGTCTCTCATAGTCCGTGCCTATACAAGGAGAGCTTAGCAAGAGGTTCAGGCACCCTGCTTTGGAAGCCTCAAGAACTCTCTTCCTCCTCTGAAGCTTTCGAGCTTTCTGTTTGTCTCATATATATTTTCTCTACCTGCTGGTTGCTATTATATTCATCCTATACTTGCAGGAAGAGTTCGTTTTATTCTGAGGAGTGCCATTTTCTATCAGAGATGGTAGTGGAATAGCTCTTAAGGATAATGACCTTGGATGTGACTTGGAGTACACGCTTTATTTGTAGGAATTACGCCAACAATACACACATCCCCACCATCTATTTTAGGACTTGATATTGCAAATAATTCAACCAATTGAGTTAATTCAAGTTAAAATTTGAGGACTAAATTATAAAGGAATCAAAATGTTAGGGATTAAATGATCAATTTTCTCTATATCCTTTATCTCTTCCTAATACCTTATTTTCATATTGTTAAAAGGAAATGTCTTTAAACTAATGCAATTAAAATATCTTTAAACTAATGCAATTAAAATAATGAAATGCACATTTGTTATGGACAAATGAAGGTAATTAATAGCTAGGGAGTAACATGTAAAGCATACTTACCTTTTTTCAATTCCTCAAGTGTCATGGCCTGATTCTTCTTATTAACTCTTGAAACACCTTCAAAGTTTCAAACAAACAAGCCACACGCATATTATTACTTTTATCAATATAAAGTACAATATAATATACTCCCTCCCTGTCTTCTTTAATATGAGACACATTCTAGAAGTTTTATTTTGTCCACAATATAAGAAACTTTATAAAATTTAGTTAAGTATTTATGAGCTATTTTAAGAAAAAATTATATATCTAATAATTGTTTTATTCATGTGGTGTATGTATTTGACCTTATAACATATTTGGATAATAAAATCACAGACACATTGCAATATTCCCTTCACAGACAACAAATTAAAACTTACTCCCTCCACCAGTCTTTAATATATGACATATTTAGAGAGTTGAATTTAGTATTAAATATAAAATATATTTTTCATATTTTTTAATCTTTTTCTAATATACCCCTAACGATGCTCCCTCAATAATAATCAAGGAAGAGATTGAAGGAAGGAAGGAATTAAGGAAGATGATTTGGGTGTTTTAGAAAATATATGTCATATTAACTAATTTAACTAACTTTCTTAATCTAATCAAATTAAGTAAGTATGTCTTATATTAAGGATTGAAGGGAATACGATGATAGATTGGATGAACAGAGTTGTAGGTCACAGAGTCCGGTACTTTTGAAATCTAAACGCTTTGCTGCTAAGAGATGAAGTGGAGACAAGCCTTCCTTGTTGCGCCTCATCATCTCTTTCATATGATCTTTATAAAGGTGAACTATTTCGATTGCCACATCTGTACTTAATACGTAGTACTTTATACATTAAGAATCTATGAAAAGAAGGGATGTTAAGTTTAGATTTAATGTACCAAAATGCCCTTCTGCAATTGCACAGTGAAGAAAGGTATCGTCGTTCTCCCTTATTAGACAGTGGGCAATGTCGGATGAAGAAACTCCAAGGCTTGCCATATACAGATAATGAAGCCAAAGAAAAGCTTCTTTCCTACCATAGAGAGTCGCTAAGAAAAGGGGTGTCTCGCCGACAATGTTGCGTGCAGCAATTAATGAGGGGTATGTGCCCCCAATCTTCTTACACATTTCAACGCTCCCTCTTAAAGCTGATAAATTCAAAGGAGTGTTACCGTGTTCATCCTCCGCCTCAAGGACAAGCTTTTGCTCATCGCCATTTTTATCGGCCGCCACTGGTGACAATAACGCCGACGTCTCATCCTCCTCATTTATGCTCTTTCCACAAACTAAGTCCACCATGGATTCCACCACATCCTCTTTCCCTTCAGACACTGCCATGTGCAATACAGTGATGTCTCCTGTCACCATTATCTTGGCCGTCCGAAGCTTCCTTTTTTTCCTTAAATATTTTAAGGACTTCTAGCCAATTTCCAGACGTGGCAGCACTACGTAAGTTCTCAATGTCTTCAACCATGTCGCCCGAACTCATTATTGTCTCCTACACAATTGGCTTCCATGGAAATGGAGATATTAATTAATTTCGAATTTCTGGATCATCTCTTATTTCGAATTTATTGAACTCAGGTATAGTTTTAATGTCATAGTACATGTAAAATTTATTGAGATATTTTTCAGATAATATAAACTCTTCAAATTTAACTGAAATGGTGTAAATGTGTATGTGCATGCGCGCGCGTACGTATGTCATTGTTGGAAATTGTGCCCGATGTGTCAATCATTGTACTTTGAACATTATTATTTAATAAATTTCTCCATTTTGTTATCATATTATTCGCATATTTATTGTGATAATTGTATCCTTAGATAAATAATGATTGTCCTAAATGTCCCTAGTTGGTCATCTATGCTGGATCAAAGATGAAATAAGACCAGTATGACTTTGATAAGATATGGAGATACGAATCAAACTCTTGGGCACTTGTAAGAAGATAAGGTGCTGGACTGACCCGCTATGAGAAAGCTGCATAGATTAAATCATAAGCTTATCCCATGTATAACCACGTCATAATGCCCTTTGACCTGAAACTATAATGAATTCCTAGATAAGAGTCATTAAGTTTTGACTTAATTAAAAGTCACTTTTAATCGGGTGATGATAAATGCTACAATTGTACTTGGTGGTTTTTATGTAAAGGAATATGAATGGTCAAGATGAAATTTGTCTCTTACATTAGTAGAGAGATATTACTGGGCCCCTCAATGAGTGAGTCTGAGAAATGTATGACCATACTATGATGAAAATGAGTTTCCATTTCTATTGTTAGACTACTCAGGAATTGGAAAAGTAATGGTCAGGAACAGGAAGATGACACTATCACGGGCTAGCAAAATGCCAACCCGAACCCGCAACTGCGGGTTGGCGAGCCAGCCTGCAGTTTTTTTTAAAAAAATATATTTTTTTTCATGTTTTTTTATGATGGCTAAAACTATGAGATATATAGATATGAGTTATCAAATTTATCTTCCTAGCATTAATCATTTCACTTATAAAAATTAAAAAACATAATCCATAATTCAAGAGATAAAGTTATCAAATTTGATAAAGTTTATTGACAAAAAACTCCAAATTATTCTCAAGCAATCAAGATATAATAATTTACTTTAAAGAATGAGGAAGGAGGCTGAGATTTTTTCTCTTTGAGATTGAAAGGTACCAAGTGAAAGTATGGGAATTATGAATTTTATAAAATTAACATATTAAAAAAAATATTTTGCAGGCCAACCAACCAACACGCGGGTTGGGCTTGTGCGGCCCGCATGTTTGCGGGTTGGGAAATCCCCAACCCTAACCATATCAAAACCCACGGGCTCCGGGTTGAGCCCGTATTACCGGCTTTAATCCATACCTCATCCTTAGTCGAAATATCGTAGGACAAAAGGGACGTGATATGGTTGTATCACAGGTTGAATAATGTTAACGATCCTCATATGAATTAGGTAGTCGCAATGTTTTGCTAGATGCTTCTTGTGACTTGTGTGTTAGTACAGTTATTAGCCCACTGCCAATTTCTTATGGGCCTACAAAGTCACACATAAGAATAGTCCAACACGAGCTATAATGTCTAGATTCATTGAATCTAAGATATGTCTAAGATTCAATGAATACAATGTTTAATCTATAGTGGATGAATTATATATATATGATATAAAACTACTTCTACTACTACTGCTACTGCTGCCGCGGCCGCCACTGCTACTCCCGCCGCTATTACTACCACTGCTACTCCGACTACTACCACTACTACTACCACTGCTATTACTACCGCTACTACTACCACTACTCCTACTACCGCTACTGCTACCACTACTGCTATCACTACTACCACTACCACTGCTGCCACCACCACTATTACTACCGCTACTACTACCACTACTACCACCACTACTACTGCTAGTACTGCTACTGTTACTGCTGCTGCTGCTACTCCTGCTGCTACTCCTACTGCTGCTCCTCCTACTGCTGCTACTGCTGCTGCTGCTGCTGCTAGTGCTATTGCTCCTGCTAATCCTGCTGCTGCTACTATGACCATTACTAATGCTACTGCTACTACGACCACAACCACAACCACAACTAAAACCACCACAACCACTACCACAACTAAAACCACCACCACCACCACCACCACTGCCACTGCCACTGCCGCCGCCGATACTACTACTGCTACTGCTACTACCACTACTATCGTCGCCGCCACCACCACTACGTGGTGTTAGTTTTGAATTTAATTTGATAAAATTAAATTTAATAACTAGCATAAAGATATAGTATCTTAGATTTAATTTATAAAGATAAATTAAATGTAATTCTATTGGCTCTTTATTCAGATTAAATAAATAGGTTAAATTAAAACTGTTGGATAGATTTAATTAAATCAAATTTATTTAATTAGCTCATCAAAACAATTAAGTGTTAATTGATTTCAAAATGAATTAAGATTAATTTTGAAGATCCAATATAGCTCTCATTAGTTATAAAAATGTTGGGCTAGAGAATCCTAAGACGGATGAGAGAAATAGAGCGCCACAAAAACCCTAAAGAGACATTGGAGGCGCTAGCACGCTAACCGTGTTGGAGTCGCATTTGTGTGGATACTGGTAGAGGGAGCTGATATGAGGTGTTGGCTCCTTAAGATTGAAAAAAGCAAAAACACAAAGGTACGATTATAACTACTTAAGTTAAACGCCAATTGATAGATCCACGATTAAGATTGATAAATTTTTACAATTTATAAATATTAATCATATCATTGTTGTTATACTTATTGTTTTTACTTCTGGAAATAATTTTATTCCTCCTAATTTATGATATATCATTATCGATTGATTTATATGTTCATCATTTCTTGATATTGTAAAATTTGTATTTAGTGTAAATTTTAATTTTTGGTACATTAAATTTCCTGCTAACATTCCTAATATACTATCTTGTACACTACTTATTACTCTTCTACAAGTTATTAATAATTCTAAGGGTGAATCTATTCCTTCCTTAAAATAAGCTCTTACTAATAGTTGTACTATAGGTATATATATTTCTATTACTTCATCTTTAAATGGTAATTTCTTTATTTCATTTTCAATTAATTGTTTACTTATTAAGGGTATTCTTAAAACTCCTTCTATTAATATTGATTCTATAGGATATTTCTTTTCTAATATTACACAGTGTGTTTTTTGATTTTTCTTAGCTTTAAAATTTTTATTTATCCTCTCCATAAAAGTTTCATTTATTAATTTATCTGTTTTCATATCTAATTTTATTCCTGATATTTTATTATTATTATTTGTTAAATGTCATCCTTCTTTCTACTACTCCTTCATTTACATTTCTATATTCTTATAATCTTTGTTTTCATATTCCTCAATTTTACTAGATTCGCCTTCTTCAATATTCATTATATAACACATGTATTCATCTTCTTCTTAATCATAAATTTCACTTATTTCACTTATATTATCTAATTCTTTACTTTCATCTTCACTTATTTCTTTTAGTTTGTATATTTCTATTTCTTCATCTTCTATATCACTAAATGTTAGTTCTTCAAATTCTATTGGTTCCAATTCATATTTTTCTGCTTCTTCTAATATATTTTTTTACTTTTTTTTATCTTTTGGTTTTTTAGATTCAATTCATATATATATGACCTATTTCTCCACAATTATAACATCTACATTTTTTAGGATTCTTTCTATAGTCTATATTTCTTTTTCCCTTCTTAAAATATTTTCTTAGCTTATATTTATTAAAAAGCCTATTCTTAGGATATTTTTTGAATCTATATTTTTTTCTATATGTCTTATATTTATCATATTTTTTTAACTGTTTTTTCTTTTTGTATTTTCTCCTTTTCTCCTTTCTTTTTCACATCCCATCTATGTGGTGTTTCTAATTTTGTGCAATCTAATATTAATTTATTTGTTTTATAATACTCATACATACATACATACATACAAAAGCAAGTAAATGATTTCTCATTGATTTTAAAGGCTACTATATTAAGTACATGCAAACACGTACATAATTAGAGCCTTTGAAACTCAACGAGATACTCTTTATAATTGCATTTATATGTGCGTGAGTGAGTGAGCGTGTGCATGGATGACAACTTACAATATTTAGAAAAATCACCAGTTATATATATGTAGAGAGAGAGAGAGCGCGCATATATATGTGTGTGTGTTAACATTTATATATGTACTATCCCGGTCCTAAATATATGACGCAATTAATTTTTTTTTAGAAATTAATGAAGCTAAATAAGGTACTTATTTATATCATTGTGTATGATTAAATTATATATCATCTTATAATTTAGATAAGGAAAAAAGATAGAAAAAGAACTTTGAAATTATAAAATCTCAAATCAGGTTTGTTACCAAAAGTTGATAAGGGAATAACGAAACTTGATAAGCAATTCATAACTTATTTTTTGAAAAATACCCGATTTGAAATTTTACAAATTCAAAGTTCTTTTTTTGTCTTTTCCCCTTCAAATGAAGTAGTTTAGAGAAAAAATGATAAATATATAAATATTTTAAAATAATTTAATTAATTTCATTACTCACTCTCACATAGTCACAACTCACATCTCATTGTCATTTACTCATTTATTTAAAATTAGAAAAATATTATCTTCACTTTGTTTTATCATCTATGGTAGTAACAGATTTACCTATGGAAAGACAAAATGATCAAGCTCAAGAAAATCTTACAGCTTCACATTATGCTTCAAATTCGAACACAATCAGTATCAACTAATTATATATTATTTTTAAATTCTACATATGGCTTTTGTATTTATGTTTATTTTGTCATGTGTGGATTTGTGATGAATGCTTCATTTGTAATGTATTTTTAATTTTTTTTTCATGGTCTAGGTTTGTAGAAAAAACAATTTTAGTATATTGTTTAAAAAAATTTGAAAAATGCAGAATAAAATTTTTTAAAAAAAAAATATGGGTTGGGCGGGCCAACCCACCAACCCAGTGGTTATGGGTTGGGTTGGCTAAATGCCGATCCATATTGATGCGGTCATTTTAGGCCCGAAACCCATATGATCTCAACCTGTGACGAGTTAGCTCGAACCCGATTATGGTCCGGACTATATTACCACCTCTAGCCGAAGATGTGTGCATAGGCGCGCACTGTATTAATGCATCATTTTTTAAATTAGGGGACTACTTACTTTGCATGCACAAAACAGAATTAAGTGTGGATTAAGTGAGGATTCATATTGAATATCAAGATGATCAAGTATTTTGTTCATCTTGATGTAAAGAGTGAACAAAAGAGTTGAGTTTCTTCAAGGTGGCTATCAAATGTTCTTCATGAGTCATGTACCTAGTAGTTGTCTGTGTTCTGAAGATGATAAGTGGCTTGAAGAATAGTTTCAAGCGTAACGGACAACATTGTAGGACGAACATCAGGTTAAAAATTGGAATGATTAGTGGGTTTTGAGGAGTTTGAATAGAATAGTGTTGGATTGGTGCAAAAAGGGTTCAGACAAAGTTTTTGTTTTGTTTTTTTTGTTTTTGGGACTTCATCATGGTAAATGACATAATGAGTGAAGCTGAATACACCGAGATGAAGACAAAATGGAAACAAAGGGGAGCTGAGGAGTTTAACAAAAGACCAATATTTTAAAAACGAGTACTAACTTTAGAACCAAAATTCTGTATTAAATGAGTTATGAAAAATAGAAAATACAAGGATATTGATAAATTAAGGAAGACTAAATGGGAAATAGCTAAAAAAAAAGTGTATAGTGCACGGATGTTGAGAAGAAAAATGTTGGGAGCAGTAGAGCAGGGAGAGGCGACTTTTTATTCTGCTTTTGACTTGGTGAGTCCTATTTATAGCGTGGCGTAGCTAAGGTTCAGTGGGTTAGTTTCCTCCTTTCTCGGCCCTTAGTAGATTTTTTTTGGGGGGGGGGGGGGGGGGATTTGGCTTGTATCCTTTGCTTTTGCTATCCGCTGCGGTCCTCTGCAGTAAAACCACGTCGTTTTAATGCTTTGTAATTGTAATCAATATTGAACTATTGAGGGGAGTGATGAGCATGGTCGCAGAAATAGGGGGAAAAAAATAAAAACATTTATGTTTTTTTGGGTGTCTTTTATTTCATTGTTATAAAATTTTATACTACTTGGATCATAAATATAAGACTTAGTTAATTTTTTTAGAAAAATTAAGGAAACAAATTTAATTACTTTAAATTATTTTTATTTTTATTTTTTTAAACTAATTTACTTGACTTATAAACTAATGTATAATCTAATGATACACAACATATAATATGATTAAATATTGACCTATTGAATCGATGAGAAGCATAGGCACAGAAAAAGGGAAAAAAAATGGAAAGATTTATGTTTTTACGGTGCCTTTTATTTTATTGTTATAAAATTTTATACTACTTCGATTATAAATATAAGACTTAATTGAATTTTTAAAAACAAATTAAGAAAGCAAATTTAAGTATTTTAAAGTATTTTTATTTTTTTCTTTAAAATAATTTACTTGACTTATAGACTAATGTATAATCTAATATGGTTAAGTAGCATATTTACTTAGACTAAATTATATATCGTGTATCATTAGATTAAGTCAAGTAAATTATTTTAAAGAAAAAAATAAAAATAGGGGATCAAGTAAATATATAATTTAGTCTAAGTAAATATGCTACTTAACCATATTAGATTATACATTAGTCTGTAAGTCAAGTAAATTATTTTAAAGAAAAAAATAAAAATAAAAATACTTTAAAGTACTTAAATTTGCTTTCTTAATTTCTTTTTAAAAAGTCAATTAAGTCTTATATTTATAATCGAAGTAGTATAAAATTTTATAACAATAAAATAAAAGACACCGTAAAAACATAAATCTTTCCATTCTTTTTTTTCCCTTTTTCTGTGCCCATGCTTCTCATCGATTCAATAGGTCAATATTTAATCATATTATATGTTGTGTATCATTAGATTATACATTAGTTTATAAGTCAAGTAAATTAGTTTAAAAAAATAAAAATAAAAATAATTTAAAGTAATTAAATTTGTTTCCTTAATTTTTCTAAAAAAATTAACTAAGTCTTATATTTATGATCTAAGTAGTATAAAATTTTATAACAATGAAATAAAAGACACCAAAAAAACATAAATTTTTTTATTTTTTCCCCCTATTTCTGCGACGATGCTCATCACTCCCCTCAATGGTTCAATATTGATTACAATTACAAAGCATTAAAACGACGTGGTTTTACTGCAGCGGATAGCAAAAGCAAAGGATACAAGCCAAATCCGGGGGGGGTTGTATTTCGGATCTCTGGAGCTTTTCTCACTGAAGTGAACGTTATTTAAGGGGTTGTTTGGTATGAGGGATTTGGAGGGGAGGGGATGAAAAATTTTTATGACTTTGATTTAAAAAAATTGAAGAAGTGGGACTGAAAGTTTTTAATTAATTTTTCTTACTTTTTTATTTTACATCTTATCTTTATTAAAATTTTATAACCCCACTTCTCCAATTTTTTAAGATGTAACTCATAAAAATTTTTCTTCCCCTCCATTTCCCTCCTGCCAAACAGACCCTAAGGGTGCTGGGTTTTGGCAACAGGTTGGGATGTTAGGTGTGCTCTATTGGACCTATATCTCGATGGCTTGGGTTAGACAGATGGGCCTTACAATAACTCCCCCACTCTTGAAGTCCAATCGGTCATTGGCTTGGAGAGTGTGTTGTGATCTTAGACGTTGATCTCCTCCTATGATCTGAGGGTCATTATTCAAGCCTCCTTCTTTCCTATGCTTTTCGACTTGCCTAACTTTGTCTCGTCTCTTTCTTGATGACTATTTGCTTTCTCCGTTAGCTTTGTTTGTTAGCAAATTTGTGTATGCTAGTGCAGACTGTACTATTGTCGTCATGCTCAACCAAGTACAAGAATTTCGGTCGTTTGGTGCGCACGTCAAATCTTCATGGTTTAGTTTGTATTCTGTTATGGGACACCTAAAACGTTGGTTTATCAATGTTTAGAAGTATTGGTATAAAGTTTTATTTGCTAGAATGTTTATGTATGTTAATACATATTGTAGTGTTGAGATAATGTTTGACTAGGCAAGTGGATTTCGGTCAGGAAGTATGTATGTCATATCTTTATAACTTGATTTGTGTTCTGTTATAGAACACTCTTAAAGTTGGATTCTCAACATTTAGAAGTGTTGGTATGAAGCACTCATGAATTGTATAATCCATCATGTCTTTAATGTAAGAACTAATTAGAAAGTTAATATTATTTCTAAATGTAAAATCTATTTTCTATATTATTTATCAATCTTTTTCTAAATTATCTATATTGATACTTCCTCAACATTAATTAAATAAGAAACAAATGAAAAAAAATAAAGGAAGATTATTAACATATTTTAGAAAAAAATATACCATATTAATTAATTTCTTTGGTTGAGACTGTAGAGCACATGATTCTCTTATGTCCTTGGACACATAGATGTTGGTTTGGATGCTCATTGTCCCCAAAAATTAATAGGGATCAGACATGCAGCATGAAGTGGCGTGAGGAGGCTTTCTTAGTAAACAAAGGCATTTCTGAGGAAGGTAAAGAGCTCATTGTGGCTATCTGTTCGGGGATATAGACTGGGTGTTTAACGAAGGGTTGAGGCTAAGAGGGTTATTGACATTGCATCCATATTAGTAGTACGTGAGGTGTGGAGTGCAAAGACTGACTGCAAGCAAAGGTTGCATGAAAAGAGATGATGGTTTGGGAAGGAGAATTAAATGGGGAAAACCAGCAATTTTATGAGGTTCTGAAATTCAGACCGATTATTGAACTGATCGGGGTACTGGGTCAAGAGTCAGTGGGGTAGATCAGAGTCAAATCAGAGCTAAACGGAGCCAAACTGATGAGAAATTGAATATTTTGGGCTTATTTATATAAAATTCTAAAAAAAATTAAAAAAATTGATTTTTTAAAAATAAAAAATTGTCAAACTAGACCTGTCACCGAATCGGCCTAGTTTTGCCACCGATTTGACGGTTTTCAAGCCGAATTGGCCGATCCGGTTCAAGTTCACAAACCCTACAATTTTCCAATGAAAAAAAGGGACTGGACCGGCTTGTTCAACAGGTCCAACCGGTGGCCGATCGGTGGTCCAGTCCGGTTGATGTATTATATCAGTGAACCGGTCGAAATTGGTAGTCCGACTGTTCCACTATTTTTTACTTGTTTTTTAGAAATACATTTTTTTATTCATCTAACTACTATTGTGTGCTGTTTTTTAGGAAAAAAAATGAAAGTTTAAAGACCAAGATGAAGAGAAAAGTAGGTAAAGAAAGAACAAATCTAAAAAAAAGATTTTGAGGGGATATAATAATTAATTAATTATAAGAAAGGAGATATTATTGCATAAATATAGGCACCATAACTAATACTAATAGATTTTAAGCATTTTTTTTCTAAAGATCTTTATTTTTATCTATAGAAATTTAAAAATATATTAATATATATATTGCCACTAATAAATTATAATGTTTTAATCTAATTGGTCCGACCAGTTGAATCATTGACCCTTGAACCTGTGTTGTAACCAGTTCATTGTCCAGTCCGGTTTTTTATTCTTTGCAATTTTCCCATATGTTTTTCTTCTTGTTTCTTTAGGTAATTAAATTCTATATAAAATGAGTGACATTCACTACTATTAACATTAGGTGGCGCTTATTTACATAAGCGCCACAACTAGTTGGTGATATTAGGTGGCGCTTTCCTAATTAAGCGCCACCTAATGTATTTTACCAAAAAAAATTTTTTAAAAACTAAAATTAAAATAATATGTGACACTTATTTAAATAAGTTTCACCCAATAGTTTTTCCTATTTTTCAATTTTTTTTAAATTTCTACTTATTAAAATGAAAATTATACACGTGAGTGTTGATTATAAAAATTAAAATCTAGAATGAAATAAAAAATGATAAATATTAATATCACATACAACTAATATGAATAAACATATATTAGATCTATTATATTAATTAATAAACATAAATGAATTATACTAATTTTTAAATTAATAATTTAATAATATATATAACTAATATGAATAAACATATCTTGGGTGGCGCTTATATCAATAAGCGCCACCCAAAATGGTCCAAAACTATATTATATTAATTAATTAATTAATAATATGATTATATTAATATATATATATATATATATATGAATTAATAAAACGAAAATTATGTGTATACTGAAAATTATAAAAATGACATTGAGTTATTAATAATATGATTATTTAAAAATATAATTATTAATATATTAATTAGTATATGAAAAATAAAAAAAATTATTAATATATAATTATTTATTATTGTTTTATTTATTTATTATATGATTATATAATAATATATTTATTAATATATTAATTAGTATATGTAAAATTAAAAAATTACATTGGGTGATGCTTACTAGTAAAAGCGCAACCCAAAGTCCTTTTATTATTATTTTATTTATTAATAATATGATTATTAAAAAATATAATTATTAATATATTATTTAATATATGAAAAATAAAAAAATACATTGGTTAGCGCTTATTTGGAAAAGCGCCACCCAAAGTCCTTTTTTTATTATTTTATTTATTAATAATATGATTATTAAAAAAATATAATTATTAATATATTAAGAAAAATTACATTGGGTGGCGCTTATCCCAATAAGCGCCACCAAATGTACAAAAATTTATTTTCCCTCCTCCTTCAATTTATTTTCCCAGGCCCCATTACCTTCATCCTAAACCCTCAACTCATTATCACCAGCCCCCACCCCCAGCTCACCAGCCCCCACCTGTGTCCACCGTCCCCCAGCTCCCCCCGACCCCCAGCTCCCCGCCCCCACCGCTGCTCCCAGCTCCCCTTCTTCAGTCCGCAGCTTCCTCCCCCCCCCCCCCCGCGTGGTCCCTCAGCTCCCCCTTCCCTAGCTAGCTGTCTTCTTTTTTTTTTAACAGACCTTCCACCTCTAGCCCTCAGGTCCTCCGGTTAAGGTGTCTCATTAGCTTTCAAGGTGGGTTTTTTATATTATTAGTCACCTCTTTTTTATAATTAAGTGTTGTTTCTCACGACTTTAATTTATTTATTGCTAAATAGCTTTAAATTCCTCGTGTCTGATCAGTTGTGTCCCCATAATACTGCCAAAAGAAACCTTTTTTGTCTTGGTCCCCACTGCGAATCTGTAAGTTTTTTTTTTATTATTTTTTTAATATATCTGTATTGTTTTTCTGTATACTTTATCCGCTGAGACCTGCCCTTTTTTGTTAATTTTTTAATTTTAAGTAATTTTATAAACTTATCATGATTTTTAGTTAAATATAACAGCTAATTAATTTAATTCAATAATTAAAAAAGTAAAAATTAGGAAACATTGGTCAACAATCAAGAATTCACGTACTATGAAAATTTACTATTTTCTTTAAGAATTCAGCTGTCCTTTTTTGTTTCATCTTGGATAAAGTCTTTTTTTTTATGCATAATTGGCATAGTGAATTAGGATTTATTTTGTTACCAAAAAAATAAACTAGGATTTTATTACTTATTTATTTGGATCTGTAACTTTGTCTTTTATTATTTTTTTAATATATCTGTATTGCTTTTCTGTATACTTTATCCACTGAGACTTGCCCTTTTTTGTTATTTTTTTAATTTTAAGTAATTGTATTAATTTATCATGATTGTTAGCTAAATATAACAGCTAATTATTTATTTGGATTTTATAGTGACATAAATAATGTCAAATAAGTTCCCTTTTTTAACTTTTTTTTAACTTTTATTGTATCTGGAATGAAGACTATGTTTTTCATTTAAACCTATGGTGACCAATTGGTATAAATTGACTCACATACCCTTTGTAACGGATAGTTTTCTCATTTAGTGTGTATATAGGTTGAAGGCATAGATGACTTTCTCATATATAGCAACTAACCACTATTTAATTCTAGGTTTTTGAAACCATAGATGGATCGAAAATGGATGTCATCTAATCGGTGTTCAAGAGAATATATAGATGGGGTGAAGGAGTTTATTAGATTTGCAATTGAGCATACAAAAGATCCTAACAAAATCTTGTGTCCCTGCTTATCTTGTTGTTATGGAAAGCGGATTAGTCCACTTGATTTGTTAGATCATTTAGTGTGTCATGGGATTGATCAAACATATACTCAATGAACAAGGCATGGTGAGACAAACGACCCTTGTAATGATCAGTTGTATACCTCCGGTGGTGCTTCAAATGAGTTTGACCGAAGCATGTGTGATGGAGATGATGGTTTTCAAGAAATGCTTAATGTGGTTGAACAGGTACTTCATAACTGTCCCGGAGAATTTGAGAAGTTCAAAGGTGATACAGAGAAACCGTTATATGATGGTTGTACAAAATACACAAGATTGCTAGCAGTGTTGAAATTGTACAACTTTAAAGCCCGCTATGGGTTGAGTGATTCGGGTTTCACCACACTCCTTGAACTTTTGCAAGATATGCTTCCAGAAGAAAATGTCCTTCCTACGAAGACATACGAGGCAAAGCGAATTCTTTGTTCAACAACTGGAATGGGATATGAGAAGATACATGCATGCCCTAACGATTGCATATTATTTCGGAAACAATATGCAATGTTAGAGAAGTACCCTAAATGCAATGCATCTCGATATGGGAAGAAGAAAGGAAAAAATCCTGTTAAGGTCCTATGGTATTTTCCTATTATCTCGAGATTCAAGCGTCTGTACAGTAATGCAAAGATATCGAAGCAGTTGACATGGCATGCAGATGAGAGGATTGAAGACGCATAGCTGAGGCACCCTACAGATGCCCCTCAATAGAAGAAAATTGATTATGAGTATCCTGATTTTTCAAACGAGGTTAGGAACCTACGGCTTGCATTGTCAACTGATGGAATCAATCCCCACAGCGTTCAAAGTAGTACACACAGCACTTGGCCGGTAATATTGATGATTTACAACCTTCCTCCACACTTGATAATGAAACTTAAGTTTATGATGCTCTCGATGTTAATTTCTGGGCCAAAACAACCTAGGAATGATATAAATGTATACTTGGCTCCTTTAATTGATGACTTGAAGCTACTTTGGGAAGATGGCGTTAATGTTTATGATGGGTATAGGGAAGAAAGTTTCACTTTGAAAGTCATACTATATGGCACAATTAACGATTCCCCAGCTTATGGTAATTTGTCTGGATACAGCGTTAAAGGATATTGTGCGTGCCCTATATGTGAAGATGATACTCATTCAATATGACTAGATAATTGTAAGAAAAATGTTTATATGGGACATCAGAGATTCTTACCATCAAAGCATCGTTGGAGGAAATAGAAAAAAGGCTTTCAATGGTGACTCTGAAGAAGGTAGCCTACTGAAGATATTGACCGGGGCTCAGGTTTTTGAAAAGGTGAAAGAGCTACATAACAATTTTGGCAAGCCATATGTCAATCAAACCGGGACAAGTGGTTGGAAGAAGAAGTCTATTTTTTTTGAACTTCCATATTGGAAGTCTTTATATGTTAGGCATTTTCTTGATGTGATGCACATTGAAAAAAATATCTGTGATAGTATAATTGGCACGTTGCTCAATGTGAAAGGAAAGAGTAAGGATGGTGTCAATGCGAGGTTGGATTTAGTTAATTTGGGAATAAGAGAAGAATTGGCACCTGTTGAGAAAGGGAACCGCACTTATCTACCTCCATCGGCTTACACTATGTCGAAGAAGGAGAAAAAATTGTTGTGCGAGTTTTTATAATAAATTAAAGTTCCAGAGGGGTACTCTTCAAATATCAAAATCCTTGTTTCAATGAAAGAGTTGAAGTTAAAGAACCTTAAATCTCATGACTGTCATGTGCTCATGTAGAATTTCTTGCCAGTTGGTATACGGTCCATCTTGTCGAAAAATGTTAGAAAGACAATCACTAAACTCTGCATGTTTTTCAAGTTGATATGTAGTAAAGTGGTTGATTCAACAAAGTTGTGACATTTGCAAAGGCTAATTGTTTGTACTCTGTGTGAACTTGAAATATATTTCCCACCTTCTTTTTTTATATTATGATCCACTTAACTGTACACTTGGTGAAAGAGGTTCAATTGTGCGGTCCAGTCTACTTGAGATGGATGTACCCGAACGAGCGATTTATTAAAATTTTAAAAGGGTTTGTTAAAAATAGATATCGACCAGAGGGATGTATTGCTGAACGGTACATGGTTGAAGAAGCAAGTGACTTCTGTGTTGATTTTCTATCAAATGTTGACCCTGTTGGGATCCCTAAGTCCCGTCATGATGGCTGAAGATCGGGAAAAGGAACAAGCAGGAAGGATGTAATCAGGATAACAGTGACTGATTGGGACTAAGCCCACCTATATGTGCTACATAACACTGATGAGGTTGAACCATTTGTTGATGAACATAAGGAAGCTCTTCGACAATTATATGGTGATAGGAATGAAAATTTAATAACAAAAGAACACAATCGACAATTTTCAACTTGGTTGAAAAAGCGCATTAATGATGAGATGGAAAAGAATCATACTTATGTTTCTGAGAAATTGATATGGCTATCAATGGGACCAAGCTTAAACGTATTATCTTACAATGGTTATGCAATCAACGGTTACACCTTCTATACACAAGAACAAGATACACGGAGCACGATGCATAATAGTGGAGTAACACTTATTGCTGATTCTTGGCATAGATCCAGTGCTAAAGACATACATCCTGTCTACGTACCAATGTCATACTTTGGTGTCATTGAACGCATATGGGAGTTAGATTACTCTATGTTCAGGGTCCATGTATTCAGATGTAAGTGTGTGAACAACAATAGTGGATTGTGGACAGATGAGTTTGGCTTTGTTTAAGTTGACCTTTCTAAAGTTTGGTACAAAGATGATCCTTTCATTTTAGCATCACAAGCAAAACAAGTATTCTTTATTCCCGATCCTGCTAAGAAGAATTGGTTCATTGTACTCCCATCAAACAAGAATCGTCAAGAACAAGTTGATCTTGAAAGTTAAGACTATTTGAATATTGTTCAGGAAGATCCCTCTTTTGAGCTTTTGGGGTCAGAAGATATTGGTATAGATGAAGATGAAGATGAAGATAAAGATGAATTTGAAAATGAAGATGAACCCTTGTATTTAAGACATGATCATGCAGAGGGGACTTGGGTCAGGTTGACAAATCTATCTACTAGGAGAGTCAAGGGATACACAATTGTTAGTTCAACAAGAAATAGGAAAAGATAATGAGTTCCTGATTTGTTTACTTGTATGTTTTATATGTACATATGTCAAATTTATTTACTTTGATTGACATTATTGTTGATGTGCACTTATATTTTCTTTTATTTGTTTAACTTTTAGGAAAATGGATTCTACTCGTGAAGATGACGATGTTCCCATGCATGTTGGTAGACAAAGATTTGTTGAACATGTCGCCCGTGGGAGGACTGTAATGGCGAGGTTGATCAAAATGAGAAGAAAGGGCATTAAGTTAGAACTTGATTGGAATGAAAAAAGAAATCTAATTAGACCGAACAGTAGCTCTCTTAATAATTTCATTGGGACTACAGTTCGAGACAGAGTTCCTATTACCATTCAAGATTGGAGACAAGTGAAGAAACAATATGGGAATATAATATGGGGTGAAGTCCAGGTAAGACATTAATTAATTTATTATTCGGGTTTTTTTGTTTCATATGATTACAATATAACAAATTAGCTTTGGTTCTATAGCACAATCTTGTTTTGTTATTGATGGTGATGATCACGAGAACTTCGTGCTTAGAAAAGCCGTTAAACTCATGAGAAAGTTTCATTCCAATCTTGTGTAATATTTCTTAAGGGATGATAACGAGAATATCATTCCAACACCGCCAGAATTATACAACGGGATCATCAGTCAAGAAACGTGGGATGAGTTTGTGAGAACACATACAAGTTAAGAATTTCAGGTGATGTGACATCATACTTTATAAATTACTTGTAATATGTTTGTAATTAATATTTATTAATATGTTTCATTTGGATGTAAACAGGAGCTAAGTGAGAAGAACCGCTCCAATGCAGTCCATATGCCATACCGCTACACACAAGGACCTGTATCTTATGGAAAGTTAGAGGAAAAAATGGTAAGGACTAATGATTATTTCTTTAATTTGTCTAACTCATTTTTAACTTCAACTAGCTTTCATATGCAGATAGAAGAATCAACTTCAGATATTACACAGATTCCACGACATGACTTGTGGGTAGCTGGTTGCACAAACAAACAAGGGGAAATTCGAAGTGAAGAAGCAAGAAGAGTTGCAGAATATTGTGTAAGTATTGAAACGTATCTCGAACGTACAATAATCTCATTGCTTAGATGATTCTGGTTTATATTAACTAATAGTAATAATGTTGTAATTTATTTTGTGATAGTGATCAATGACACAAGAGGTGCCAAAGTTGGCGGCTTATGTTGGCCGTGATGATCTACTGAGTAGAGCGCTGGGTATACTTGAGTACCATGGTCGTGTTCGAGGTACTAGTTTTGGCGTGACACAGACATGATACTTCGGACGTCAAAAGCGCCCGAACAAGAGTGACTTTTTGCAGCTACGCGAGGAGATGAACAACTTCTAGTATTAAATGCAAGAACAATTTGATTCGCAAATGCGTTTGTTGCAAGAGCAAAACGCGCAGCTGATGGCGAACATTGATCAGCTCATGCAGTCTAAGGCAATGCCAAATGTTCCTCCTTGTGACAGTCCAAGTATGAGAGATAGTTGTACTTCTATCTCTAAAGTACATCTCCCTTCGGTAATTAATTTCTTCTCTAATTAATTTTTACATTGTCAATTAGTATATAACATAACATCCTAAACTGATTTATCTTTCACAGGGCGAGTTAGCGTGTAAGTTATATGTTGAACATTCTGGAAAGCACGCAGTTTGCGGTGTGTGTTGCCTACAACACAGATAATGATACCCTCTACAATTCACCATTGCCGGAGAACACTATCCGAGTATGGGTTGACGTATGCACGGATGATGATGCGCTATTACCCATCCCTTCCCTGGATGACGAGACAATGGTTAAAGATGTTGTCGGCGGTTATGTTGCTTGGCCAATAGGTTTGATAGAGCCATGTCAGAAGGTAGTCAAGAACACAATTCCTTCTATTTTTCATATACTCAACATCATTTAATTTCACGCTTTGTTTTTACAGGTTCAACGTTCTAAAGGAAAACAAGTTCAACTACATGGAAAGGTTTCAAAGTGTTCGACCACACAACTGAATCCCAACCCCTCAGCTAGCCAACGGAGCAATCGACAAAACAATCTCATATTGCGATCAGTTGGCATGCATTGCACCTAGGTTGATACACGAAGGAAGTCTGTCATTGCCATTTGATAGAGACATCTATGGTGTTTAGGGCATAGATGAACATATTATTGTTGATGTGTTGGGTGAAATTTTCAATCGTGGATGGATTGGTGCTTCGATCATCAACATCTGGATTAGGTACTTTATTGTCATCATTTATCGTTGCTATTATTATTCATCTTTCAATTTTTTTGTCATCATTACATTTTTTGTTATTTGTAAAGGCACTTGTACCATGACATCTTGGTACACACACAAAAGGTTTAGTTCTCCTTTATCAACCCTTATCTCATTGGACAGCACGGGGGTAAAGTAGATCTCAATGTCCAATCCAATGATCTAAAAGAATACTTCAGACAAAGAGAAAACCCAAATATGTTATTTCTGGTGTCATACAATGCGGGGTAATAAATCTATTATTACTGGTCGTATTTCACTTTGTATTTCTTTACTGTATTACTTTTACTATATCATCCATGATCGAAGAAAAACTTTTAAAATCTTTTAGGGCACATTGGATCTTGATTGTGATCAATGCATCGACACCTTCTAGCCCTCGCATTTACTATAAAGATCCTCTAAGTGGAGGTGTTCCTTCAAACCGTCCTCATTTGTTACGGCTGATTAATAGGTGAGCATATATATGCAGTGTGTGTAAATATATATTTGTGCAAGTCATTAAATCCCTAACGTAATCAACATTTATTTGTTTTCTTAGTGCACTGACTGCATATAGTGCCTCTGCCAGCTTGAGCTATTCTAATTCTGCAGATCCTGCCCATAGCTATACCTAGAAGAGAATACAGGTACTGATTTAGGAATTTAATTGCAGTTTGATTTTAACAAAATTGTATTTTCAAATTTATTTAACTATTTTACTATATTGTTACAGTGCCCTTTCCATCCCAATAACGATGATTGCGGGTATTATGTAATGAAATTCATGAAGGATGTCATTACTCATGATCAGCTTCAAGTTCCACTAAAAGTAAGTCATTTTAGTACAATACATATTGTGTTTTAGATTTAATTAATTGTCTGATAACTAATGTTTAGTTATATTAATTCATTATTTGCATCATTGTATTGGTGTAGTATTATGAAGATCAGCGTTCTGACAGTTTGACTGACAACCAAATCAATGAACTCATTGAAGAATGGTGTGAGTATTTGTTGAGGCACTGTCCAGGCTAGCAAGTGTTAGGTTGTTTATTTGCCTATTGCATTTACTGTGGTTTTAAATAGCTGAATTAATTAATGTATATATATATATATATATATATTCACATTTGACTAAATACATATTTAGAGGTGATTTTGTTAATTACTCATCTGTATGTGTCAATTTAGTTATTCCATTATAGTTTGCATTGGTATAGAAATTTGTGTTACATGCATGGTTTGACAAAAATATAGAAAAAATTATATAAAAAAAAGACTTAGGGTAACGCTTTCTTCAGCAAGCGCAACCTTATATTAAAAAAAAATATTTATGGGTGGCGCTTTTTGAAAAAAGCGCCACCATATGTATTATTTTTAGTATATTTTAATTTAAAAAAATACGTGTTAAAAATATTTTTTTTTTAAAAAATTACATTGGGTGACACTTTTTTGAATAAGCGCCACCTAAGGTTACAAAAAAATTATAAAAATTTTGCAATTAAAAAAAGTAATTTTTTTAATTGATCTTTAAAAAAGACGTGTTAAACATTTTTTTGAAAAATAACATTGGGTGGCGCTTTTTTGAATAAGTGCTACCCAATGTTACAAAAAAATTTAAAAAATTTTGCAATTAAAAAATTATTTTTTTAATTGAGGGACCTTGGGTGGCGCTTTTTTGAATAAGCGCCACCCAAGGTTACAAAAAAATTTTAAAAATTTTGTAATTAAAAAAATTATTTTTTAATTGACCTTGGGTGCCGCTTTTTCAAAAAAAGCTACCCAAGGTTACAAAAAATTTTAATTAAAAAAATAATTTTTTTATTGATCTTAAATATAGGGTGGCGCTTATGGTAGAAAGTGCTGTATCAGTTGTGGCGCTTTTTTGAAAAAGCGCCACCCTTGATTTATTGAATTAAAAAAAAAATACTTACTGTGGCGCTTTTGATGGAGCGCCACATCTAGTTTTAGTGGTGTTCTAATATGTGGCACCTGTGAAGTGCCACTAATATTGTTTTTATAAGTGCCACAGCTTCTTCTTTTTGTAGTAGTGATTTGATATCTCATTGATAAGACACTGTGTTGTTTTCAATTTTTTACTATTTTTCAAAGATTTTCATAAAAATGTGCATAGTTTTTTTTTTCATACCCTATGTTTGGATAGAGAGAGAAATGAGTAGAAAATAAGGGGAAGGAATACTAAGAAAGAAAAATTCATAAAACGATAAAAAAATTTTGCTAGTTTAGGATTTTTCCCTCCTAGCTAGTATTATTTTCCCATAATTTTCTCTCTATCAAAACATAACTAAATCTTTGAGAAATCGTACAAAATTGAAAACATCACCTTTTTTTTTGTCTATAAGATATTAAATGTAACTTATTTTATGTAAAATCTAATGATTTAAAGAAACAAGAAAAAAAATATTTGGATATTGTGTAGAGATCGTGAATGAGCATTTCTGCGAAGCCTGGGGAATAATGTTGAGGCTTGACTGCTTTTGTAGCTGAGTATCTTGCAGTAAAGGGAGCCTCGAAGAATTGCAGTAGGTTTCCCATGCAAAAGTGGTGTACTACGAAGGATCGCGAGGAGCTGTTTAAGTGCTTAGCTTGATTGCTGGTTATGTGGAAGGAGTGAGTGGAAAAGAGCTCCAGCGTTGAGAGATGTTCTTCTACTCACTAAGGGTTTGTTTGGTAAGAGAGGAGGGAAAATTTTTGAGCTAGATTTTAAAAAATTGAAAAAGTAGAGTTAAAAATTTTTAATTAATTTTTTCAATCTTTTATTTTACTTTTTCTCTTTATTAAAATTTTATAATCTCACTTTTTTTTAATATTTTTAAATCCGATCCATAAAAATTAGGAGAATTTTTTATAGTAGCTCACCCAGGTAATTGTGCTGCTGATTATTTGGCGGTTGTTGGAAGTAGGGGGATTTGGAGCCCAATGAGTAGCCAGCAGCAACACCAAACCCAAGAAATATAAAGAGATTGATTTTCTTCTTCTTCTTTTCTTTTTTTTTCTTTTGGGTATAGGTTTTAAGGTTTTGCAGGTTGTACACTAGGGGTTTAATTTCTGTCTTTGTTTCTTTTGGTTGTATTATAGGATTTTTTTTCCCCGTATGTTAGTGTGTAGTGTAGTTTTGAAATCAAGAACATGGAAAAATTGCAACTGTGTCCCAAGTAACAGAATTAATCACAAGTTGATCCTTTTAAATAATCAAATTATAGTAAACTCCTAATGCTCCGTTTGGTAGCATGGAACTAGAAGGGAGGAAGTAGAATTAGAAGTAGAACTCAACTTTTGGGATGTTTGGTGTGATTGAAATTACTTTCTGATGGAAGTCACTTCCACTACTCACCCCATAGAAGTGGGTTCCACTTCCACTTTTAAAGGTTTGTTTCCCCAATTGCCCTCCTTATTTTTCTTCAACCCTCCACCGCCAACCACCATCCTCCACTAGAGGCGACGACCCTCTACTAACGATAGCCTTCCACTATCGTCGGTGACATCCCTCTATCGTTAATGGCAATGGCGACAACCTTTTGTCTTCTTCTTTAACCGCTGTCACCACCTCCCACTTCACTCTGTCTTCTTCATCTTTCTCTTAATTTCTTTAATGGTCATTTGTCGCCACAACCCTACCTTGTTCAAATGAAGATAGAGACACACGATGGAGAAGTACTCAGATCTTCAACTTTATATTTGGGACAAACGACATCGAATCTTCTCAAATTTCTCCTTCTCTATCTTAGATTTGTAACATTGATTGACTTCTGAGCATCATGACCCTCACCATCAACTTCAAATTTGTGAGCAGCAAAAGGAGGCATATATGACTACCCTTTGCTCCTCCTTTCTCTACCATCATCGACTTTCTGTTTTTTCTATTGTTGATGGCTGATGGTGCTAGCGGTGGCTTTCACGGTGGCAGTTAGTCGTAGGTGATGATTTTTTAGGGTGGCTGTGGTTATTTTGGGGATAAGGTTTCTAGTAAAAGGGTATATTGGATATTTCACATTTTAAATCAACATATTATTTAAAAACTATATCACACTTCCATGGTTATACCAAACACACTTTTAATCCTACCTCCACTTTCAGTTCCACTTCTACTTCCATCAAAAACTCTTCCATAGTACCAAACATGGCATAAGAGATTTGAGTGATATTAATTTCAAATGCAAAAATACAATTTTACCCCTTTTTCATTGAAAATTAAAAAAAGGATGAATCAGAAGAGATTATGATCTTAATTCAAGCTTACGTGATTTGTTAATAAAAAAAAAAGAAAAGCGTACTGTTTTTTATATCAAATTAAAAAGCGAGAAGGCTTCGATTTTTTTTCTTTGAACAACTAAACCCTAAATTTCAGCGTTTGTTTCAAATTGAAAAGGGGCGAAACTATATTTTAGGTTAAGGTGCTTAAATAACCTTTAGTTTTTTTTTTTTGAAAAAGTATAAGAATAATTATAAATTATTTTTTGGAGCGAAAGTAATCATAAACATTATAAAAGAGGAAAAAAGTAACTATGACGTTAATGTCCATTAATGTTTGTTACTGTAATCTTTTTAATGAAAGGTTAAGGTGCTAAAATAGCCATTAACCTAAACAAAAAGTGTAAAAGTAATCATAAACTTTTTTTTTGGATGCAAAAGTAATTAAAATGTAACTTCTTGAACATTAATGCATAAGTTTTTTGTTGCTTATGCAAATTGGAGTCCAAGTGGATTTTAATTATGAGAAGACTAGTGGTGATGTAGATTTTTCTAACCCTACCTTATGCATATGCGATCTTCCATTGCCTCCTAGTTTTTCTCTCAAATATCCTCCCTTTTAATTTTCTCATGGTTGGTTATGAAATTGTTTCAACATTCAATTTGTTTGGGATCTTGATTGGTTACCTCAAAAGTGCTTATTTACATAAATCAAGATAAAAATTATCTCAAATGTTTACCTCGTACCTTATAAATCGCGATTCAAAAGATGCTTTTATAGACTCCAATCTCTAATCCAAATAAGCACATTTACAATAACAGTACTTTTAAAGCAAGTGATTCATATTGAGGATTTTAACTTTTTAGATTTGGGATAACAAGTTTCTTTTCCTTATTCATTTTAGAGTTAAAAAAGATGACTTCTTGAACATTAATTCATAAATTTTTCTTTGACTTTTGTAGGGATTAAAATGACTAAAGTCAAAGAAAAACTTGTGAATTAATATTCAAGAAGTCACCTTTTAGTTACTTTTATATAAAAAAAAGGTTTATAGTTACTTTGCACTTTTTGTCCAAGTTAATGGTTTTTTAACACCTTAACCTAAAGCTCACAGTAATAGACGTTAACGGATTATTAATGTCACGATTATTTTTGCTCTCTTTAGACTTCATTGCGATTTTATGATTTCAAGGGGTCTGATTATAATTAATTCTATTACTTGGGACCTGGTTGCAATTTTTCCTTAAAAAATTGACTCTTTTTTGGTTAAAAAATAGCTTTCTTAATCTAATTAAAGTAAATAAATATGTTTTACATTAAAAATAAAATATGGTATCTTATATTTAAGTATTGTTTGATTTCATTGAGATAGTTCTTTTAAGGATGTGTTTGGCTCTACGGAGGAGGGGAGGGAGAGTATTTTAATAAGTATTTTTTATATTTATATAGATTTGAATTTGAGTCCTTGTTTTTGAGTGGTGATAATCTCTTTTACTAAAATAAACATATGCTACATAGTCCAGGTTGTGAAACCCGAACCGTGCCGGCTGGTCAGGTGACCTGTCCAGTCTGGTATTTTTTTTAAAAAAATCAATTTTTTTAATTTTTTTTAGAATTTTATATTAATAAGTCTAAAATATTCAATTTCTTAATGGTTTGTCCCAAGTTTAACTCCAATCTGATCCACTAACTCTTAACTCAATACCCTGACCGATTCAATAACACATCTGAAGTTCAAAACCTTATAAGTAGTTATATCCCGGCACGCAGAAGCAGGACTGAAAAGCCCATGGAGAAGTTGGCAAAACAACTAAACAAGAAGAAGAAAGAAAAGCCCATGGAGAATAAATATCATTCTATCAGGGAACAACTAGGATTTTACCCTTCAATTTATAATGTATTATGGGCTGGGCTTTATTTAAATTAAAATTTAAACATTTATGGTTAACAAAATTTTCCAATATTATTTGTCCAACTGTGTCTACCACCCCAAGAAAGGCAACTAATTGAAAGATGTGTCTGTGGATGGTGCATTTTTATCAGTCTGTCGGGAATCCACAAATTCACTGAGCTACATAATATGAACTCAGTTTCGGCCATTGCAGCCTCGACCTTGTCGTCTTCGTCTTCGCTCCTCAATACCACCAAAATCCCCTCTTCTTCTTCTACAACAGTAGCTCCTTTTGCTCCTCGTCATGCTTATCCGAATCTTCATGAGAGAAGGAAGAAATGGATGATTCTCCGAAAAAATGGTGAGAACCAATCGGTTACAGTTGCATCACCAACGACGACCACCAACATTAACGACGACGATTGGGCTGTGAGTTTGGCTTCGGAGGTTGTGAGGAATTTCTATGAAAGAATCAACGACCATGATGTGGACTCTGTTCAGGACCTTATTGCTGAGAATTGTGTGTACGAAGACCTTGTCTTTCCCCGACCATTTGTGGGTCGCAAGGTAACGAAGGCCATTCTTGTGAGATTATTCAAATTCGATCTTTCATTTGTTTGTTTAGAGGAATAATTAGTTCATGTCTTGCCCTTTTCCATTATGTCTTTTTAATCTTTTTCTCTACAGTTATATCATGTCATCTCTAAGCCGCCAACATAGTGTTCACTGGTCAGTGGACAAAAACGCAATTTTTTGCAGAGAAAAGTAAATCCCCCTCTTTGTCATGCACAAAGACAAGGCACACAAATGGACACTTAATCACGTGCCTGGCTTGAAGCAATCCTAACATATGAAGAAATATTTGTCGGAATACATTAGACTTTTGGGTAGATTCACCGATGGAAGGGGCATGTTACAAATCTGAATTGCCCAAGTTGTTTTGTTGGATATGGTTTTGAGCATTTTAGCTAGTAAACTTGAACAGCAAAGGGTTATTGTAATATTAAAAAGGTTGGGCAATACAAATCTCGAGGGTGGGTTGAACTTTGTGGTAGAAGGTATGAACACTAGCGGCCTATAGTTACCAAACTGAACTATTATTCATTGACTAACTCTTTTATGCTTACTCTTATTTATGTCACTCATAAGGGCTAAGCACCAAGCAGGTAGTTTTACAATCAAATTAGTGATCTCTAACTGATTCCTTATTCAACAATGATAACTGACTCAACTACCAATGATAGTAACCTTATATTCCATGCGATATTTTGTTATTAAGGAATAACAAATGAACACTGAAGTTGCTGCCTAGGTTTGTTAATGAGTGGGATGAACTATAGTGAGCCAGAAAGATTTTTTGTTTTTTGTGGGGGGTGGGGAGTAGGTTTTTCTGTTATTTAAAATCTGATCACTTTCAAATACCTAATCACTTAGATCCATTTCATGTTTTTGGGTGGTCAGTGGCTTGGGAATCAGTTCAATTGTGATTAAGAATGAGAAACTCGCTTTACTATAATTCTTCAGCGGTAAAGTAATGGCCTTTGATGACAAAATTTATTATCCAGCATCAGATGTTCAAACTTCTGAAGTGCCATGGTATGACAGTTTTCATAATTCTAGATTTGGCTTATCTTTAACTATTGTGCAGGAAATTCTGGAGTTCTTTCGAAAGTTTACAACTTCCACCAGCAAAGATCTCCAGTTTGTTATTGATGATTTGTCGACTGATGATCCCTCATCAGTAGGGGTGATATGGCACTTAGGTGCATTATTTCTAATCTGCTTTCAAATTGATGTATAGCATTCTAGCTTAAATTTTTAAATTTTTTTATTATTTCTTTTAAATGTGTATAATTTGGAAATGACCACAGAATGGAAGGGAAAACCTTTTCCCTTTAGCAAAGGATGCAGCTTTTATCGTTTGGAAGTCAATAATGGAAAGAGACAAATAACGTAAGTGACATTGTTATTTTAGTGGACTTTTAGTTCTAAGAATGCATTGCCTTCCTGATGCTGGACGGCCATTAAAATTCATGATTATCTGTTGCTACATTGAACCTAGGTGGTATAATTTATTAATATTTAGGTTAGCTGGTTCGGTAAAATGGATGGAACCTTATATTAAAAGACTTGTTATGTCTCATCAATAGAAACAAGTTGATAGTAACCCTACTTTACACTGTTGTGGAAAAAGGAAAAAACAATGCTAAAATAGCATAAATAACTCTGCATTAATGTTGAAAGAGAAAATACTCCTAGGGTAGTGTAAACTAAAGAGAGACCTTACATTCACATAAGTGTGTACAAGTATCTCATATTAGAAGGATTGACTATTACCTATTTATACATAAAGGAAGAGACATAAAAGTAAACACTAACATAAATTAAGGAGGGAATTAGGGAGAGAATTTAGGCACAATATTATCTTAAGATTTTCAACACTCCCCCTCAAGCTGGAAGCAGCTTGCACACGCAGCAACTGATCTTCAAGAAAATAATGATCCATAGCCTAAGACTCGAACAACAAAGAGTACCAAACCAGAGTAGAAGTTGTAACAAATGATCTTACAAGGGATGAAAGCAATAACGAACGGTTTCACAAGGCAACTAAACAATACTCCAAACGTCTCACCAGAGACAAACACCAAACGGTCTCACTAGTGACCAAATAATACTCCAAACGTCTCACTAGAGACAAACACCAAACGGTCTCACCAGGGACCAAACAATTCTCCAAACGTCTCACCTAATACTCCAAACGTCTCACCAGAGACAAACACCAAACAGTCTCACCAGTGACCAAATAATACTCCAAACGTCTCGCCAGAGACAAACATCAAACGGTCTCACCAGGGACCAAACAATTCTCCAAATGTCTCACTAGAGACAAACACCAAACGGTCTCACCAGTGATCAAATAATATTCCAAACGTCTCACAAGAGAAAAACACCACCTTGAAACCAAAGAGAACATCAACCAAACACCCAGTACCTCGTATTGGACTAAACAACTCAAAAGAAGGCCTTACTGGTGCGCTCACTCTCTCCCCTTGTGAACAGTGACGAGTCATGTTCACTGTTAACAGAACAATACACTGTGTCGATGAACAGTACCTCACCGATGATACAACACCTACGAACAGTACCAACAGTACCTATGAATATTACTAGCGAATGAACAGTAGCTAACATCACTGATGAATAGTAGCGAACAACCCCCTATGAACAGTGCAGAAGCCGCAAAACTGGGAACTTCGTTGAATTCATACGCGATGAATAGAGACAAATAGTACAATGAACAGTGCAAAATAGTGACTATGAACAGCCCCAAAACAGTCTATGAACCGTCTTTAGAAGAACATGCACCAAAAAACTCAATAACCTCGACGAACAGTGTCATAATAGTGACTATGAACAGTGACAAAACAGTACTATGAACAGTGCTTGAAAAGAACATGCAACCTGTGGATGAACAGAGACAAGCAGCGCTGATAAGCAGTGTCAAATAGTAACGATGAACAGTGTCGGAAGTCAGGAAACATTGCTGGAATCTGGGACGAACAATGCTGGAAAACTCAAGAACCTGGCTTGAATCTGTGGATGAATAGTACCCGAACAGTCCCCCGTGAACAGTAAGAGACAGTGCAGAAGAACAGTCGTCGGAAAACTCAAAATACTCGCCGGAGTCTGAAAATTCCTTGCCAGAAAATTCAAATAGTCGTCAAAATCTAAAAATTTTCAGATAGCCCCATGGCTCTGATACCATGTAAACTAAAGAGAGACCTTACATTCACATAAGTGTGTACAAGTATCTCATTAGAAGGATTGACTATTACCTATTTATACATAAAGGAAGAGACATAAAAGTAAACACTAACATAAATTAAGGAGGGAATTAGAGAGGGAATTGGGGAGAGAATTTAGGCACAATATTATCCTAAGATTTTCAACAGGTAGGATATCACTGCACCCAAACTTGCACATATATCTTAATCTAATGCCAGGAATTCACATTAATACACACGCCATGACGCAAGAATCACTCACAAAAATAATACTGCATACTTAGAATATTTAGTGAGTGTTTGGGAAGCCACGAAACCGTGGTTTTAGAAGCTCTTTTCCATAAGCCAAAATAAAAATCCTTTCACATACTTACCTCATAAATCATAAAAGCTATTTTTCAAAGCTTATCCAATAACAAGCAAACACGAGACAACAGAAACAAGATGATGGCTTCTGGTTTTCTTGACAGGAAAGTTTTCTCCACTTTCCTTCCAGAATTTTTTTCCTACCCTTTTTCAGTCAGTTACCAATATAGTACCCCTTTCCAATTATTCCCAAACTGCTTCTCCTGTTTTTCTTTCATTATTCCTCCTTTTGCTCCTGTTTTTCTGTGTTTCTTTCAGCCATAAACCTTAGTGTTTTGTGTTCCACATTCATTCCTTTTTTCTTCTTCAGTGGTCCTGTCTACTCATTCCTCTCACTTTCTATCATCTCTTACTTGCTTTGGGCGGCTTGAATGAGTCGAATCCCATCACAAGTTAGCACCAAGATATGAAGGCGTTGAAACTATAATACAAAAATCCACAAAGGAATGACAATGTGGTCTAATGGATCTTTTATCGTGGGCAAGGTACCATCTAGGGTACATGTCAAATGACATGGTATCTATTCTTGCCTGTTGATATGGATATGATATTTTAGTATCGTACAGTCTTGTAGGTAGTTTTAATAAGTTTGGCAATTTGATTATTCAGATCTTTTCCAATGCGATATTTTGGGTGGATTAAGGTTAAAACATAGTTCAAATTCAAAGCAGAATAAAAGGGAGAGTGAGACAAATTTTCTTGTAATCACATAACTAACTTCATACATTTTATCGAGTGTAGATGCCAACATGTTCCCTTACCTCTGATGGAATTGAATTCCTGAAGAAGCTCCTTCTAAAGGATAGCAATCTGACTTCTCAGTCATAACAACAACAACAACAACAAAGCATTATCCCATTAGGTGTGATCGGCTATATGAATTGTACTACACCATTGTGCTTTATTGAAAACCAGATCTTTGGATAAATTATTAACCAAAAGATCTCACTCTATAACATCATTGAGTGCTCACTTCAGTCTTCCTCATCGACTTTTTAGAGTACTCCATACTCTGCTTGATCAACCCTCATCACAAGCGCACTCAATGGCGTCTCATTCATAAATATTTTGATTTTCTTAGTTGTTTCTTACATCCTCAATTCCAAAATTATTGAAAGCAGGAGTTATGCCAACTCACTTCAATGCAAGTTTTCTGTTGGAATATTATTTATTTAGGTTGCATTTATTGTGTTCTTCCTTATTCTTAATAAATACAAACTCTTCTATATCAGAGCCAGGTCCTGAACTGGACTTGAGTTATGGGCCCACCTTCTTTCTTCACTTTCGTATGACACACATCTTCTTTAGATGGTTTTCTCATTGGACCTTTTTATTAGATGACATAAAGTTTATAGCCTTCAAGTCAAAGTGTACCAACAGAAGTCTCTTATAGAAGATCCTTTTTTTTTCTCTCGGTAACAGATACGGGCGAGACAGTGTCGAACCAGCAATTAAGCCTGGGGATGCAGCTCTGGTATGTGGGTTATCCTTTATTTCAACAATAAATGTTTAATGAGAATGAGAGAAAAGAAGGTTCCTCCTTGTGATGTGAAGTATTTTAGCATTTATGATATCTGAAAATAATTGTTATTTTTGCATTTGGCTCCCATTGATTAGGGGTTGAAGTTTTGATCAGCTCAATTTAAGTACCTCAATTTGTTTTTGAAGCTTTTATTTGACTCTTCTGGAAATTGAAGTCATTGAACATGACATTATGGCTTATTTGATAAAATTCTTTGATTCTTATAAGTGAACTTTCAAACTTAATCATAGAATAGAAAATTTTGCTTTAAAGAACATTTCTTTCATTAATGCTTAATGATTTTGTCATAACTTTTCATGAAACCCAAGCCAAAATTATATGACATCACTGGATGAATTTTAACTGTGTCTGGTCCATTATATGTTGAAGTTATCAATTTTGTGTAAGAATTTACTTGCGAACTACTGACTCCCTCACCAGCAGATGGTAAAGTCTCATACTCTCACCCATATTAGTTCCAAGTGGGCGTCAAAATTCGTACTAAAAAACATAATATAATATATATATATATATATTATAATGAGCATAACTGAGTTTCTTGTTCTCTATATTTGCTTCCCAACTAGATTTTATATTAAGAATCGAAGGCGGCATGTTTTATTGCATATGAAATAGTTAATTTCAGGAAGAGGTCAGATTTAGATTTTTTTTTTTTAAAAAATATTTTTCAGTTAGTTGTAGAAGAACCATTGCCATGGCTTACATAGTAATTGTGTAATATCAGGCAGCAATCAGAGGTGTGACTTGGCTTTTTCAACAGTTCCCTCAGCTGGCAGACAGGTTGTGATCAAAGGTTTGCAATTTACATAATTTGAAGATGCAAATGTCCCTTATTTCTTTATTTTACTGCTAATTTGCTACTTCCAATATTGCAGTCAGATTGATAAGCATATGCTTCCTCCTCGACGATGACGACGTCGACGCCGACAGCAACAACATGGATCGCATATGCTTCCTCAACACATGAAAAGGGCGGAAAAAACGATGTGAAGCAAGCATGGAAAGAGTCTGTACAGGTCAGTTACGTTCTATGCATGTGAAATGTAATTATATTAGTGTTCATCTTGAATAGGTGGATCAACTTGTCAATCAAATTGTAATAATAAATTGAATCCTCTATAGATCTAATATACGCAATCATTATAATTTCTTATGTCATTCTTTCTTTTTTAATTCCTTTAAATATAAATTTGCTACATGCAATTGTTGTTATAACTGTAAAAGATCTGAATTCATTTTATACACACTTTCAATTTTTTGGCTATCATAAATAATTAGACATGTTCTATCTTGTAATGTATGATGTCTAATCCTATTAGGTATTATATTATCTGGTTTTATCCTTTCAAACAGTGTTAGGCTTTATAATGGATAGATAGAGCCTTGAAATTTTTGCCATGTGTTCTTTTCTCTATTTTATGCATAACATGGCATAAATACCTGTTCTGCTTCAAAACTAACCCCAACAAAGAAAGACAGAGTCAATTATTGATGTTGTTCAATTCATATTCCTTCTTTGACCTTGGGGTACCCTATACCAATCATATTATTAGATTGATTACGGATAATTTCTCTGGTGGAAGGGTTTAAGGTCAAAACAATCTCAGCCATCAAAATATGAGTCCATTCCTTCACCTACATTCTGCCAAACCAAGCCTCCTGTAATTGTTCTTCCACTTTTTGCCAAGTTGTAGATGCTTGCATATACTTCAGTCATGAATGAATCCCTCTGTTTAACACTGAATCCTGGATCTTTGCTCGATTTTCCGAACTCCCCACAAACTATTGGCTTCTTCAAGATGCTCTTCGAGTCTGTCCAGTGGATTGTCAACCATGTTTTCATGAACTCCATCTGGGCCTTCTCATTCTCTCCTGCAAGCCTGCAAATTTGCATTTACATATTTAGGGTTTACTATATGATAGGATGTTCTCAAACTGACTTTTTTGTGTGTGCTGAGTAAGATTATGTCTCTCTTAGAACAAATTTTAGGATTACATTCCTCGCATTGGAGAATTATATTTGAGAGATTAGGTTAATTCATGTTTTCTTTATCACCGTTAGAAAACTGCACTGTTTAAATAATACTCCTCTAGTCCTATTTATAAGTTACTTCAACATATTTCATCTGAATCAAGAAAACCATTAAATCTCATTTAACTTTGTTTTAAATTTAATAACTTTCCAACTTTATCCCCATCTAATATTGATTGACATTGATGACTTCATAAAATAGACCTACCAAGTATCTGGGTAGGCATGAATAGTAGCGAAATCAATATATGGAATAAGATTGTTGTTAATGAAATCAGTGCCATATTTGAGAGACTTAGGGTTGTGGTGAACCCTATCTGGTGTTGAATAGAATCCCTCCATCCCCACTGTCACCAAATGCTTATTATCTATGGATTTCACATAGCTGCCCATCTCCTGTATCCATGCCTGCATATCATATTCAAACATTCATCAATCTTCAGCTTCCCAAACAGTTTAAATATATCGCAATTAAAAGGGAAAATATGTTCAGTTGATCACTAGTTTAGTTGTTTGTTAAGTAACCCTATTTGAAAAAGATGGTTTTGGATGCAAATTTGAGCTTATAGTTTTATGTAATTTGTACTATGATTAATATGAGGAGAAAATGGTAGGTAGGCAGCCATAATATCAAACAACTAGATTTTTCTTATAATGAATGAATTGTTGTTTATGATTTGTGAATAATGCAGCTTCCTATTGATTTTGTTGTTCTAGGCATGGAAGTATAGTTGGGCAGGGCAAACTGGTCAGTTTGAAAAATCAGTGAACTATCACTGATTTAGATAAGAAAGTGGGATGTACTGCCCTTTCAAAAAATAGCTAAAAAATTGGGAAATATACATTTTTAATTTACATCATGTTTTAAAATTATGATTCTCATCACATGTGATTTGAGATCTAATTTATATAAATATTAGTACTCATATCAATATTAACATATTCCGTTGAGTCTTTAATATAAGACATATTTGAGAAGTTGATTTTAATTCTAAATATAAGATATAAATTTCCTATTTATTAGTGTTTTCCTAATTTACCCCTATTAATAATTTTTCAATAATAATCAAGGAAGAGATGAAAGGAGAGAATTAAAGATGATTAGAGTATTTTAGAAAATATATATCATATTAACTAACTTAACTAATTACTTTAATATAATCAAATTAGATAAATACATATTATGTTAAGAACCAAAGGAGTATCAATTTAAAATAAGGAATATTGGGGAAAAGTTCCCATTTGGGAATTTAATTGGTGAGAATAACCTAAATCAAAGTAGTAGTATTATGTATGTGTACAAATTTGCAAAGCACTAGTGTTCTATGTATATTAAAATTTATCATGTCTTTCTCACTAATTAAATTCTCAAATGGTGAATTTTTCCCCACCCCCTTCAAATTGCCCTTTAAAATATGTGGTTTATGAAAAGTCTCTTTTCACACGTTATTAGCTTATTGTTTTATTTTTTCTTTTAACCTTAGTTAGCCTATTCTTTAAATTTTGGACAATGCCGAAAACTATTGAGTTAGACTTGTATGTATAAAGTGAAATCAATAATTAAAAAAAAAAGACTGAAAATATGGGATGAGATGACTTAGTGCTTGTTTAAATTAACAGTAGAAACTACTTTTCCAACGTGATTTATAGTATACAAAGTAAGTTTGTAAGAGGAGTTTTATCTCGACTTACGTAAACAAACTTTTTCATTGGCAACTCAAACAAACCTTTACTTGGTTACACCATTGGTTTGGCCAGAAGTTTCAAGTTGGCAAAGGGGCTCTCATTGATAAGCTCCCACGCCATGATTGTGGGTGGGGGTCATCTCTGTATGTCACACCATTTACCGTATTTTTCCTTATAATTAACGTCTGCCATCAAATCAAATATTCATACGACAATTATATAAATGATATAGAAAAAATATTTTATCTCTTAAATTTATAATTTTTCTTTTCAATTACTCCCTATTAATTATAGATATTAAGGTGCTTTCTGTTAAAGTATTGATTTTGGAGAAAAAAAAAATGATTGAAGGGGATATTTTAAAAAATAAATAATATTTTTTACTAATAATTAATTTAACTAATTTTTTATTTTAAACTTAGATTTAGGATGGAAGGAATATTTCAAAATGAATAATATTTTTAATAGATAACAATTGTGTATACCTTGGCATTGTTCTTGTAATAACCTTTGACGATGGGAATGAGTGTAAAATTCATCATCATTAGTGAGGTAGTTACCATTATCAGCTTCATATTGTGCTTCCCTGCTTCCGCCACCACAAAATCCCTTCATCATTTGTCATGTATTTTGTATGGAAATAGTAATTTAATTATATATGATTGAGATTTGATGGGATAATAAGATGAATATGATTTTAGTATGCTATGAAATGTAATAAATATTACTTGTATTTTGAATGGATCATAATACCTCAAAATGCAAGTTATACTCCTTTCGTACTTTTTTTTTTATAATGAACTGAAATTTGAATTTTCTATATCCTTTTTTACAAGATTCTATTTGAGGTTATCTGATCATTTAATATATTTTTATCATTTTTGTCCTTAATTAATTATATTCTCTCCCCATTTTTTTCACATATTACATTCTCTTTTATGCTTTCTCTCATTATTATTCTATTTCTCTCTCTTCTCCCTTAAAAATAAAAGCATACTTGACAAAAAAAGTTTACTTCTTACATATTTATTAATTTTAACTGATTTTTTAAACTGCATAAATTGATTATTCAGCTCTTATAAAAAAGATAGAGGAGATTATTATTCATATTTTTAAAATAATATTTCTCTTTTTTATTCATACTCTTTTCTTTCTTTTAGTATTATTTAGTGAATTATATAAATAAAAAATTAGTTAAAATTAATTTCATGTCTCGATTTCCCCCCCCCCCTCAAATACCATTATATTTCAAATATCATTTTAATTTTCTCTTTCTATGATAATTTTTCCACAAAAGGTAACATGTATGTGTATATATTAGCAGTGTCTATGGGATATCCCATTATAGCCAATAAGACGGGTTGAGCTTGGCCTGTGGGTTTTGGGATGGTTTGGGTTGGGAATTTTCCAACCTGTAATAACCTGGGCTTTGCCCCGTGCGATGTTTTTAAAAAAAATTTTAAGTTAGTACCTCTCAATTCTAAAAAGAAAAAATTTTTAGCCTCCTCTTTTAAAATAAATTATTATATGTTGATTGTTTAAGGATTATTTGATTTTTTTTGTTTATAAACTTAGCAAATTTGATAACTTTTTCTCTTAAATTATGAATTATATTTTTGAATTTTTATAAGTAGAATGATTGATATTAGGAAAAAAAGTTTAATGACTCGTGTGTGCGTGTTTCAAACTTTTAGAATCTTAAGAAAATAGGAATTTTTCACAAAAAAAAAAAATGGATGCAGGCCGCAAGGTGGGCCTGCCAACCCATAACTAGGAGTTATGCCAGCCCACATTCCTAACTCTAATCCCATAATGGTGTCTATAAGGCATTTCTAACTCTAATCCCATAATGGTGTCCATAGGACATTCACTACTACTGGGAAAAAAATAATTTAGAATATTATATGTATTAAAAATTGGGAAAATGGTTGAAAAATACATTCTAAGCAAATTAATTGCTAAATGGTACCAATGTGTAAGGAAGCATCCATCATGTGCAAATTGCTAAATGGTACCAATGTGTAAGGAAGCATCTGTCATGTGCAATCATCTTCTATGTGTGCAAAAAGCATCCCTGTGAAAGTGCAAACAACATCCCTCGTATGCAAAATATCATCCTTCGTGTGCAATATATCATCCGCCTGTGTGCAACATATCACCCACCATGTGCAATGGTAACAATTAGCAATTAATTTGTTTGCAAGGTATTTTTTTTAGCAATTCTCCCTTAAAAATTATTTTAGAATATTAGATATTATTGAAAAAGGTTACTAGATGTAAACAAGATAATTTAGAATATCGAGCACTACTAAAAATACTTTAGGTTGTGGTGTGTTATGCAACTCTAAAAAATATATCACCTTGGGTCATTGATATAAGACCAAATTAATTGATTTGAGAAGATTAAAGAAACTAAATAAATTATTTAATTATAATATATGTGGTATAATCTCTTTAAAATATGTATGTGTATTATTATATTATATATCAATTTATAAGTCAAATAAATTAGCTTAAAAAATAATAAATATAATACTTTTTTAGATTTTTTAGTCTTATCAATTAGCCAACTGAATTTTATATTAAACAATGGAGGCTGTATAACTCTGGAGAATTTCTCAAGCTTGATAGATGGGTAAGTGTATAGAAGAGGACCTGGAAGAAGTGCTCATCATAAACGCCGGGAGATTTCTGGAGAGCTCTATCAGCACCATAACTGAATGCCCAAATGCGACAAACGCCAAGTCCGACTCTAGAAGCTTCTAGAAACACTGTAGGCACTATGTGCTTCTGGCTTCCTTCTTCTGCAGCTTGCATCATCCAATATGCATTGAATCCATTGAACATAAACTCAGATCCCTTCCACACAAATTCTGTTCCTCTCCTCCCCGCAAATTCTCCATCTGAAGATGAAGAAGATGATGACGACATCATCAACACAAATATTGACCCAAAAATGTTCATGTTATATATTCTAGCTTTTCTTTTACAGAAAATGAAGGATCATTTGATGGCGGTGAATGAATGTTGATGTTATATATGAGTGTGTAGAGGTGGCTTCTTTAATTGTCTTAATTACTTTCCTTAATTTTTGAGTTGGGTATATAACGTGAGATTCTCTGTAAACATAGTAACAGTTGACAGATATAGAAGCAAATCCTCTTAGAATTCTATCTCCACCTTTATAACAAAAAAAGATAATTTAATATTTTATAAAATTATTACTGTATTGTAGTATTTTACAAATTAATTTTTATCTTATTTGTATTGCATATGAATTGTGTAGAAAATATTTTAACAATTTAAATTTATTTATTTATGTTTATAATAATAATTTAATAAAATGTTGAGTATGAAATATTCATATTTTTCATCTAAAGTAGATATGAGATTTTAAGAGAAAAGGGAGTGCAAGGATTTTGAATGTACTTGGAATCTGATTGATTCGCAGAAGTACCCACATGAAACCAAAACATCGATATGGACTCCGATCAAGTTATATAGTAAATACACCAAAGAGAGGAAGAGAAGAGAACTTTATTGAGAGAACCTTTAAGAGGGAGGACTGTGTATGTTATTAAGATTTTTTTATTCCATCAATCTTATGTCCTATATATAGTGTACGGTAATTTAGGAATAGATGTAACTCTTAAGCAAATTGGTATATGAGAATAGACATAACTATTAAACCGTAAATTGATATTTCTCTTTATGAACCCGTGTCTCTCCATGATAGCCCTTCTTGAATTGGGTTTGGGCCCTAATCCACCAAGAGTGGACTAGTATATTCCAATATCTCACATTCACATTTGGTGGATTAAATGTTATGGGCCAAGTCTCTTTCTCTTACTTCTTTCATTCATAC
Organism: Albizia julibrissin; assembly: GCA_037074505.1. Lineage (NCBI taxonomy): Eukaryota > Viridiplantae > Streptophyta > Magnoliopsida > Fabales > Fabaceae > Albizia > Albizia julibrissin. The sequence continues at coordinate 17,215,043 of CM073486.1, read as the reverse complement.
TAGGTGTTTTGTCATGATCACGTAGACATGACGTCTCCATTTGGGCTATTTGTACTAAAAATTCTTTTTTTATAGAGATTAGTACAAGACAACTCTATAGTGCAGCTTGATATTGATATAATACCCGGATGTCCTAGATTTATCAATATACACTTTACTCATGGCTAATCTAATCCCTCTTGAGTCAGTATAAAAATTCAGATTGCCTTTCTTATAGCATAGTGTCCACACTTATGAAATTACAAAATAATATCATAAGAGATCAGTCTCAAACATTAGCATAGGTGTGTTTATTTCAGGTAATAATCTTTCTTTCACCCATATATCACTTTGATATGAATCAACCGTTTTCCTAAAATAACACCTTTAGATCGCATCAATCATGATCATAAGACAAAATGCTAAAGTAGCATACATTAAAACATATTTACATGATAATGTCAAAGTCAAAGTACATCATTGAAGGGTTAACCTTTCTATGACTCATACATCAATGAAGTAGGGATCCATTCACTTGCTTTCCATTTGCGGTTATTTAGCATATGTGATATGAATCACATACTACGGTGTTACTCTTGTACTTTAAGAGCGCATGTCATTTCAATTTTATCATTAACACCGGACAGACTTAAGCCTAGGCACTCCCAATATCTAAACCCAAATTCCTCAACTCCACTCACATTAGATGAAGTCAATTTTGAAGAATTTGGTGATTGGAAACAGGTATCATGGATGTGGTTTTTTGTGATTCGATCTATATTTTCAATCAAGAATCTCATCTCGACTTACTATACTTTAAGTCGAGGCGACATAGTTTGTGTTTCTTCTCTACCATATCAGCACTCTTGTTGCTTTGTTGGTAAACACAATTATCTCATTTGTGCATACTCCTCTTGAATGTTAAAGATGGTCGCTTGTGTGAGAAAGCCGATCTCACCAACCTATACGACATACTAAACATTGTAATAATATCACAAATCATTTATCAATGGTTCTCTTCAACCATTTGAAAAACACATTAGGTTACCGCTCTTTCGAAGTATTAGTCATCACTATCTAGATGATTGCATCAATCTATAAAAAGACTTTTGCAGAAACAAATGAAGTTACCACTATGTGAAATTTCAAATACTACTTTTAGTAAAATCTAATAGTCATTGTATATAGATTTCTTTATTCAGATCATCACTAAAAGTGTAGATTTTACATCCTCATGATGTAAATTTAAATTCAAATGGTTAACTATTGCCATATTAAATCTAATTTAAATGCAAAACAAGTGAGAAAAATGCCTTTCTGTTGTGCAAGTCATTTATTTTGTTTGGTCTCAACCCCCACTCTAAAACACAATTAAGAATTATCAGCATGTTCTATACTTCCTTGTCCTTGTATCTTATAAAGAGATACAATGTAATTAGTTTCACCCTTATTTGAAATATTCACAACAAATGTGGTACTTTTCAATTCTTTTCAGTTGCAATTTTATCATCATTTTCACACTTAAAAAATGAAACACTTATGAGCTCTCCCACTTACAACCACTATGGGAATTTACAACCAACCCTTATGATCTATAACCCTTATGGTCTATGTAAACTCAAATTTAACTTTTATTTAATCCAACATTCATAAGGTATGGTAGTGACCACTTTAGAGGGTATATGGTTAAACTCAAGTCCACATTACTTGATGATACTAAGAATGTGTGCTTATCTACTAAAGGTGGACTAGATAATACTCTCACACTCACATTTGGTGGGTTAGCATGAGCTATAATATGTTTAACCATGTCTAATAGCATTTCATTATGTCATTATAACTCCTTTTTGGTGATAAAGTTCCTCGAGTAGTTAACTATTTATTTGTCCACTTCTTTTCACATAGCTAACTGAAACTAGTCAAATATATGCTCACTACTTTGATTAGTTCATAAGACCTTTAAAATTCCTATCCAATTGATTCTAGAACTTCATTCACGTATTATCTAAAGCAATAATCTTCAAACTTGTGTGAAATCAAGTAATAATAATATTATGAGAAATAATCAACAAAGGTAAAATTTACCTAACTCTATGTCTTAACCTCAAACTTATGGGACCACATGCAATGAAATATACTAATTGCAATGTAAACTTGGTTCTAGTATCTTATTGAAAAATTTTCATTACGCTATTTCTAGAAGCAAATTCTCTGTCTTTGACTAGTAAGACATATATTTAAGTCAAGACTTTTTAAGGCTCGTTTGGATTAGCTTATGGAAGCTCCATAAGTGTTTATAAATCGTGATTCATGGAATACGAAGTAACTTTTACGGTTTACGAGGTTGATTTTACGGTCTACAAGGTAAATATGTGGAGAAAATTTATCTCGATTTACGTAAATTGGGCTTATAAAATAAACTCGATTATTGACAGAGTTTCCAAACGAGCTATAAATTAGAAGAAATGTCAATGCAATCATCCACAAAGAATATACCAACCAAAAAAAAGTTATTGAAAGAAAGATTTAATCACAACTATGTAATTTTATAGGGCAATTCATACTATTTTGTTTCCCTTATCAAGTTATATATAGATCTCATAATCTTTTTTATACTAAGCTAACATCTCAACTTCAGCATTACTATGACCATTTGTCAATGGCTTGACATTAAATTATTTTTATAAATACCAGATATTTTGATTGTTCCTGTTAAGTTTATAAATTATGTTTTTGGTTGCCTCTCTTAGTTTAGCCACTCAAATTATCCTACACACAGGGTTATTCATAATTTATTTAATCCAAGAATTTATCAATAATATAATACACTGTAGTATACAATGTCACATACTTGTGTTATTCCTTACTAGAAAAATAATAATGTCATGGGTCTATGATCAGGAGAATACATTTGTACCTCCCATCATACAGATTCCAATTATGTCATTATCATCTATCAAGAAATTCATATATAAGCCTTGAATAACATCTTCAATTATTTTTCTTAGAAGATTAATTTTCTAAGAGCTTCTACTTAGATAGAGCATATGACACTCTTGAAGGACTCATTTTCCAAAAGTTCTCACTCTTAAAGAGTATTTGACTTTATTACATTATATTCATCATGTCTTATTAACCTCTTATTTAGGAGTTAGGGAAATCTTTATTCAACACAATTTTTTTTAACCAAAACAAATTCTCTAATTCCCATGCTTCTCAAACCTAGTCTGATAGGTTCTCAACAATTATTTTTTTTTTCAAAAAATTACAAGAATTTTATATCCCTTATCTTATTATTTTCTCTCAACCCTTTTATAATTTCAAGTATTTGGATTTGAACTAGGCTTAAGATTTTATTTTTCTCTAAGATGGGCTTTCACTCTTTACTTGAGAATCAATATTTCCCTAAACTCCACAGTGATCTAGAGTTTGGATATTAGAAAATAACTCCATTTAAGATTTTCTTTCACTTTCGATAGGACATTGCTTCCTTAGTATTTTATCTTTCACTTTTACCTCCTTAAGCTTTCTCTAAATTTGAATCTTAAATTAAATTTTTTAAGATTTTGGAGATTCAAGTTCCTTTTAGGAATTATCTTCTGAATTCTCTTTCATTTGCTCTTTTCATCCATTTCAGGATAAATTATAACCTTACTTTGGATTCTTTCCATCTTGATCTTCCATCAAGATATTCTCCTTCTAGGTTGTCACTTGAAATTTCATATTCTAATCGAAAAATCCCTATCTCATTCATTACTCAAAGACTCAATTTCTCTAAATTATTTATGTTTGGTTCATTCTTTAAAGGCTTTATGAAAAAAAATTGTTTCTTTTTTAAAGTCATCAAGTTCATGTTTAAGTCTTTTGATTCAGTGATTTTAAAACTTATTTAAATCATATCTATCTCAATTAAAGATAAGATAAACCATCGCAAATATTTTAAAAAATTTTTCTTAAACACAAAGAAATCAATATAAAAGCACTAGAAAAAAGTCAACTTTTTTTCTTAAATAGACATATTATATGTCTAAATGTAAATTATGAATTTTTAGATTTTTAGAAATAAATCAAGTCTTAATTGGAACTTAAATGCTCCTTTACGCACCCCTACAATGAGAAAGGACAAGAAAATTCTGAAAAAAAAATTAGGAAACAAAATTCAACGCTTCCTCTTGCGATTGTGCGTGCTATACACGTGCCAGTATGACTCTTCTACAGTCAACACGTCCCAGTAGAAAAGTACATTTTCTTTTTATTTTTTTTTCCTTTTTTTCTTTTAACATTTTTGGATTTGATGCGTTTGTTTTCAAATGATCCAGTCCCAGAAAAATGAAAAATAAATATCTTAGAATCAGTTTTTCAAGAATTCAAGTACCTCTATTTATATCTTTCATTTCTATAGTTCTAAAAAGAAGAAACTTTCTCTACTATATATTTCCTCATACTTAAAAACTACTTATCATATAAGGAACATGAAGGAATCATGAGAACTAAAGACAGAGGCATATATGTTTTTTTCTTTTTTGTCAAAACATCCATGTCATTAATAGAAACATGCATGTGAAAACAAAAAATGTGTGTACACCCCAAACTCAAGTGAAAACGCAACTTATGCATTAAGAGGGGGGAATTCAGTTTCAAAAATAGTCGCTGTGCAGGATAAAATTTATATATATATAGAGCGAATTTCCAACTTATTAGAAACATGCATGTGAAAACAAAAAATGTGTGTGTGTGTATGTGTAGCTTTGGTGCCTGTCTTTGCAGACTATTGAACAAACCAGAAATGACACTTATACATTGAAATCATATCATTGGAAATCTCCTCATATTAAAATCGAATCATGACAAAAGAGTTTATATTCATTGTATGTATCTCAAAAATATATACGGCACATACAAGGGAAGAAAGAAGCAAAAAATACAATCAAATGATAAATACCTCAAGAAAACCGATTTCTCTAATACCATATAAGAATTTGGGTTTACCTAAAATCTGACTAACTCATTAAAGTATCCACACGAAACTAAAGCACTGATGCGGACCCCGATCACGTTACACAACAAATACACCAAAGAGAGGAAGAGAATAGAGCTTTATTAAGAGAACCTTTAAGAGAAAGGATTGTATGTGTTATTAAGATTATTTTATTCCATCAATCCCATGTCCTATATATAGTGTACGTATATTCACATAGAAATAGATGTAACTCTTAAGTGAACGGATACATGAGAATAGACATAATTATTAAACCGTAAATGTGTATTTCTCTTTATGAATACATGTCTCTCCATGATAGCCCCTCTTGAATTGGGCTTGGGCCCTAAATCACCAAAGGTGGACTAATATATTCCAATAGGGAGAAGAATGAAAAAGAAGAGAACTCAAACCCGAAAGATGACATATATGTTATCCTTTAAAATTGTCTCTGAGAATATACTAGATCTTTGCATTTGTAAACAGCCTTGAATAAGTCTTATTGATTTTGGTTATTGAGAATATTGCGGATTTTTTTTAATTTTATATTCTTGGATTGAAACTTAACAGCAACAAAAAAAATGTTAGAATGTGATAGTTTTCACAATTAGAAATCATAAGAACCAGAATAATAAGAAATAGGAAAGACATGTGATGAAGGAAATGGGGATGGAAAAAAACATGAAATGGAATGAAGAATGAAGGGAAGAAAACATGACAAGGGAAAAAAGAAAGAAAGGGTTAAGAAGATGAGTTTGGAAAGAATGGGAAGTGAGAAAAAAGTATTTACAAAAGGCACTATCCTTAGAATACTTTAGGAAAGTAGGTACCTTACAACAAAAAAACAACACAGGTCAAGTAAGTAGTATGAAATAGGAAACGAGGAAGAATTAGAAAAGTATAAGTCTCCCAACAAGTGATTGGTCGAGATAGTAAGTAGTTTTATCCTCATAGGGATAAAAACACAAGTTCCAATCTTGAAAAGTACACTTAACGAAAGAGAAGATAGACAAGGAATTCTTGCTTCTCAAGTCTGGACTAGTTAGTTGTTTAGATACTTAACCTAGTTGAAAAGACTAGGGTCCAGAAAAGACTATTTACCAAAGAAAGTTAGAAGCTTTATCACTCACGTTTACAACTTAAGCTAAATAAGTAGTGTGAAATAGGACAAAACTTGCAAATTTTTCCTTTTTAAAATTTTTAAATTTTTGTGCATTTGTCTTCCAGCACAACACTTTTCTTTTCACAAACTTTTATATTTTTCTCTTCTTTTTTCCATTTCAACCCAATTACACTCTTTATTTATTTCCTCTTAATGTACATTTTTTTATCCTTTGGTTTTTGCTACTACAAATAACCAGTGAAAAAAAATTGGATCGGACTAGTCGGTTCAACTGATGAACTAGTCTATTGTCCGATCTAGTTTACCCATTGGACCATGAACCGGTTTGAATCGAGAAAATCAGTGGTTCAACTGGTTGGACTGGTCACATTTTTTATCTTTTTTTTTGTGAAATACATTTTTTTATGGGTTAAAGGTCTCTTTTACCCTAGAAGTATTGCCTTAGGGGCAATTATGCCTCAAAAGTTTTATCTGGGGCAATTTTGCCCTAGAGTTTTAAATGTGGGGCAATTTCACTTTGATTGTTGTAGCAGTTAATTAAGTTGACCATTAGTTAACCATATTTAGGAACAAATTGTCTCCAAAGTGAAAAATTTTAGGGCCAATTTTCCCCTAAGATAAGGACAAAATTGTCCTAGAAATTTTAACTTATGAGCAAATTTTCCCTTCAATTTGATCAACTAATGATCAAATTTAATTGAAATAATGGTCAGGGTGAAATTGCCCTACATTTGAAACTTCTAGAGCAAAATTGCCTCTGAACCGATACTTCCAGGGCAAAAATGATCTTTAACCCTTTTTTTTATTCTTCTAACTACTATCTTACACTATTTTTTAGGGGAAAATAAAAGGTTAAAAAACAAGATGAAGAGAAAAGTAGGTAAAGAAAGAAAAAATCTAAAAAAAATAAAAAGATGATGAAAAAATTATTTAAAATAATATAATAATTATAGAAAATGAGATATCATTACTTAAGTATAGATATTATAACCAATACTAATAGACTTTAAGCATTTTTTTTCTAAAGATCTTCATTTTTATCTATAGAAATTTAAAAATATAGTAATATATATATTGCCACTAATAAATTATAATATTTTAATGTGTCTTGATCGGTTCATTGCTTAATCTGATTTTTTGTTCCTTACAAATAACAAAGTGACACAAGCACAAGCAAACGGTGGAATAGGAGAGGAGAATAGGAAAACACAATAAAGAATAAAGAGGATGAAAACAAGGAAAAAAAAGGGAACGAGAGACAAAATAAAAAAGATGGAATAAGAAAAAAAAGAAGCAACAAGATAAAAGGGAAACACCATGAAAAGAATATAACTTGAAATCTAACAAATCTTGAAATCTAACAAATCGAGCTCTACCGCTTAATAAGAGGGCTTAGACAAATCAGCTAGAAAACAAGTATGACAATTAGAAATGAAACCCAGAAGAATTTGTCTCTTATAATCCCAAACAGAGAAAGCCAGATGAATGATTAAAAGTAAGACTATAAGAGAACATATTTCATACAACCCTAACCATATAAACACTATTAGGATAATTAATCCTTTGATTAACAAAATTCTTATTCATTCTAATCTCTTCTTGAATAGAGTACATATTGAGGTATTTATAAGTTAAGACTCTTAAAAAATATCAATAAAAACTCTATTTGATAACCTAAACCCAAAAACCCATTATATAAACTATTTGAGCCTAAAATACAAACTAACAGTTACCGCCATCCCAAACGTGACTTTTTTTTAGAAAAAAATACGGTAGATTGGCTTTTGGAAAAATGAAGTGTTTGGGTTAGCGTTTTGGTAGTTGAGTTTTTTTTTTCAAAATAAACTTTTAAAAAGAAGCTCAAAATTCTAGCTTTTTTTTTTTAAAAAAAATCACTCATGTCATCGTCAATCCAAACACAAATCAAATTTATAATATAACTTTTTATTATATTTGACTTTTATAAAAGTCACATTAAAAAAAATAATTTCTACCATGGCTAACCATAACAGGTCCTAAATAGAATACATCACAGTGGTATGAGAGAGAAACATTACAAGTGACAAGGTGTGCACACAGAGCTTTCGATTAATAATGGAATCACCTCCAACGAAGGAGGGGATTTGTCTAAGGAAGAAGAGGATTTACTGGGGCGTAACATCAAGAAGATGCCTGAGGATACATTTATGCTAGATGAACACTTTCTTGAAGAGCAGAGCAAGAACGAGGATGTTGTTCATAAGGAGGAGGGACTGTTGAGATTGTCATTGATCCAAACAAGTCAGGATGCTAAAGAACCTATCAAGAGTCAAGTCAGATATCTTACAAAACTAAAATCATGGGAGCTGAAGAGAGAACTTTCGAAGATGACTTAGATGAGCAACTAAAGGAATGATTGAAGGAGGAAGAAGAGATATCATCGGAAATGATGGAGGAATAAAGGAAACTTCTGGAGACTCTCCTACGCCTGAGCGTGCTCGATGAAAAATTAAGGGAACTTTGTAAACTATGGAAAGATGCACTAATTGTAACACTCCTAGGAAAAAAGATGAATCTTGAGATGATGAAAGGTAGAATTTACTGGTTATTGAAATCGAGGAATTTTGAGCTTATTGACTTGCCTAATAACTACTATCTTTTCAAATCAAATGATAAATCACTCTGCAAAAAACTATTGTTTAAAGGACCTTGGGTAATATAGAGACATTATTTGTCGGTGCAACGTTAGAGTCCCAACTTCAATCCACATTGTAATCAAGTAAGGAAGGTAGCAGTTTGGGTTAGGATGCCAACTTTACCTCTACATATATACTGCCAAGAGGGCATGATGGAGTTAGGGAACCTAATTGGTAAAGCCATTAAAGTTGATCTCCATACTTTGGCTTAGCAAGATAACAAGCATAAAGTGGAACGTGGCAAATTCCCAAGAGTAAGTGTTGAAGTAGATCTTAATAAGTAACTTCACTCCAGGTTTGTTCTCAGAAAGAAAGTTTATACAATAGAGTATGAGGGGTTAGATGTTAGTTGCTTCCCATGTGGGAGGTATGGTCACACCGAGGAAAATTGCCTAGTGAACAAGTCAGTCAATAAATCACCATCAAAAGAAGAGTTGCTAGAGAACCACAGATCGATGTCGGCAAGTAAAGAGGTGAGAAACACCCTTTGGTCAGTGTGCCTGGGATAGCCCTTGAGGATGAGTACGGGGACTGGATACATGTCAAATCAACACCTAAAAACCGCCTACAATGATCCAAAAACTAGATGAGGCAACAGTCGAAAATAGCATATCAGCTGTATAGGATAATGGAAAAGGTGTTGGTTCGCGTTTTAATATCTTGCAGGAGCTGGAGGCGGATGTCTTATTAAAAGAAAAAACCATTGCTCATAAGAAGAAACATCATGTTACACAATGGAAAAAGAAAGAGATAAAGGAAGCCTTTATTAATAAAGTTGAGGTAATGCAGTTAAAGGAAGTGGTAGCTCGGTTTTCAAAGAGGGTGAGCAAAGTGGTGTGAAGGCTGACATAAGTCAAATGATGATTGAAGAGAAAGAGGAGGGGAAAACGATTCAGCTTCAAGAAGAGAGAGGTCAAATAATTATTAAAGGTGGGGCACCCAAGATACTAAATAGCCCAACCAAAGAAAAAATAAATGGGATGGGCAGAAATAAAAAAAAGTGGAATGAAACGGGCCATATTAACAGGTCCAAGACCATTGCCTCCTACCCTTCAAAAAGAAACTAGTTGAACCCACAAGGTCATTTTCGGCTCTCTCATTAAGACTGAGACATGAGAGATTTTCAACGACCATATGCAACCAGACAATGCTAAATTTTGACGTGGCTATTTACATATATATGCTCATTTGGAATAGCGATTGAAATTTTTAAAAGCAGTTTTTCAATCATGATTTATGGTATATGAGGTAAATATGTGAGAAGAATATTATCTCAACTTACGTGCATAAGCACTTATAAACCTTCTAAAAGCCCAATCAAACTTTCTCTGAACTTGTGTGTGCCTCGCTTTGCTAAAAAAAATTTGGTTGTTTTATTTGACCACTTATATTTATATCTCTCATTTATCTTCCCCCTTAGTATCTTCCCCCTTTAATCATGTACTTCTTTCTTCTTCACGCTCTTTTAACTTTACTTCTTCCTCTTCTCTCCTTCCTTCTACTCTAATCCATCAAGTTTCACAAATGAGGTCCATCATCCATGGCGGCATACGTGACCAACACGGCTTGAGCTACTGCTTGCAGAAATAGTGAAGCGGCGGCTCACCTGAACGTGATCTCGATCTTCATGATTTTCTTTACCAGCATGTTCGGCATGTCGTTATCGGTGTTATAAGCTTGATATTTCCAAGGGAAATTGCTCTACGACAAGGCTAATTGGCGCTTTGATGGCTCTATTCGTTGACATCGTTGTGAGCTCACATGCGAAACACTCACACTCGCACTTGCACTTGTAGACACAGTACTCGCTTGTGGGAGTACAGGAGAAGATGGAATTGGATGATTTGAAGGCTGATCCCAGTTTTCAACTGATCATTCTGATTCATAGAGAAACAGGTAATTTCAACTCCAGTTTTGTTCCGTTGCCAATTTGATGAAGCAAATTTTGTCTTATCTCTCTGATAGCTTGGATTTGTATATTATGACAATGTTCATTTCTTTAGGATATTGGGTTCGATTCATTCTGTTCGGTTGGTGTTCTCAGTAGATAACCCCTTAGATTTGATTATATGTAACGTGTATGCTTACAAGCAAATTGAATTTTTTTAATGAAGATAGAATTCGGAATACAAATTATATGCAACCAAAAATTTCAATCTATAATACCAAGCATTTCCTTAACATATGTTTAGAGGTGATTCCAATAAAAAAAATCCTTTTTTTTAAGAAAAAGACTTACGACATCTATTTTAGAGAAAAAGGATGTTATAAGGTCCATATTTACGGTGTCTCCTTTTTTTAAAAAAGATACCATAAATGTTTTATAACGTCCCTTTTTTAACCAACGTTGTAATCAAATTTTATTACGTCTCTCTCGTACACAGGTCTCCTAAAAAGTGAGGTAGAAAGGGTAAAAAAAATGTTAAAAGTACTTTCTAGTGTAAGAAAATGAGCACTGAAGTTGCAATTTGCGTAAGTTTTGATAATGAGTAGTATGAACTATTCTGAGCAACGAAGAATATATGGTCCATGTGGGCCCTTGTAGTGTAACAAAATGAGCACTGAAGCTGCAATTTGCCTAGGTTTTGGTAATGGTGGGATATGAACTATTCTGAGCAAGGAAGAATATATGGTCCATGCAGGCCCTGAGTGGATTTTTTTTTCTTATAGAGGGCACTGGCCGAACTAGTGAGAGAGAAGTGATGTAAGGGCCACCCAATGACTATTACGTCAATATACACTAATTCTAGATCTTGATATTTATACGAAGCCTTGCATAATGAGTCTTATTATTGATTTTGGTTATATTGCTAAGGTGAAGTGTGTAATAATTCTATAAAAAAACTACCCGCACTCACAAACAAACACATACGGTCACACTAAAATAAGTACTTTAGCCTCACCCTATATTTACTAACCAAATTTGGCTTCGAAAACAAAATGACATTAATGGGATACTAAAATTGTCCTATTTAATTAAGTATAATTAAAAAGCCTTGGGGTTCAAAATTAGCTTTTAAGAATCCAGATGAATGACAGCTAGAAGTTTGTGCGGATCTTGTGCAATTTGTAAGTCTTTATTTCAATTTTGCTAAAAAAATCTTCATATTATTTGTTGTGATATGATATTTATTGTCGCATCATGTCAATTAATTTGCTATGTTTTTTTTTTTTGGGGGGGGATCTCCTTTTGAACTTTGAAGTATAGATTAATTAAATGGGTATTTTGAATTAGTTTAATTATAGTAATCTTACGTTATATGCAAGATAAATATGATTGAGAAGTAAGTCAGGAGTTTTAACCTATAAAACATAAAAGTTGTTTTGTAGTGTTCCCAAATGCTCATGACAAACTGATAAAAACAAACAATAGAAAACTTCTCATCAAAATTGGACTGAGCCTACAAATCACAATGACTCCAAATCCACTAGATGGAATAGCCAAAAAAAATTAAACCATTTTCCCTCACTAAAATTTTTTTAAAAAAATATTTAAGTGACTATCAGAGTACGAGCTCTAGAAACCCTAATCCAAGCTTCATTAGTTGCCTGCATCATGAGATGGAATGAAGGAGGAAGCGTGGAAGAAATGCAAGTGTTGTTGTTGTGAGCTGACCACTTCATTTGCATGAAGCTGTTCTTCCTCCATGGACCCATGTGAATCTTCTTCTCCTTCATTGACCTCTTGGCTGCACCACACATTACTCGGATTATCGCCGTCAAGTACTCTGGCCTACCGATGTAGGATTCCGGCAACAATGACAATAGTTTCTTATATTCTTCTCCTCCTTTTGCAATCTCAAATTGGTCCCTTAGCTCCAATTCAATTAGATATGGCATTTGCTTCTTTCTTGTTTTTGTTTTTGGCATCATCACTTCTATGTACTCATGTGAACCTTCACATACAACAAAACCAAACAATATTAGAGAGTGCGTGTGGTTGAATATTAATAACTAGATTAATGATAACTTCATTTGTGCAAATGTTCAATAATGACGATGCTTATTAATCTTTTTTTTTAATATTAAACAGAAACATTTATATGAAATTAGAAATAACTAATGTCATTTATATGGTTATCAGATAGAGTTAAATTCGTATAATGTGATGTGATTATTAGAAATAACTTTCTCTATTTTCTTTAAATACATCATGCGCGCGCGCACATTTTTGTGAATGTAAAGTAGGATTTCAATTAACAGATTTTCTTTTTTATTTGATAAAGGGTTTGCCCTTCGAGGTTTAAAATGTAAAAGGTTTTTGTCTCTCTCAATAAGTATAATTCCCATGATTTAAATTTGTGTTATTCTCTTTTATAAGGTAAAGTCACTTACCACATCAGCCAATAACTTATTGGTCAATTAAAAGATTTCTAATGTTCATTTTTATATGTTGTTTAAACATTATTGTTTTATATTAAGAAAAGTGATAAAAACATAAGAAAATATCAGAAAAATATCATTTGAATTAGAAAAAACACCTAAATGTCTACTTAATTAGTAAAAGGACAAATAGTTGATCCGGTAGGAATTTGAGATTTTGAAGTTTGGATATTGACAACTTAAGTATAAGTAATGAAAACTTAAATATAGAAATTAGCAACTTGAATATACATAGTAACTACACAAAAAGCTCAAGTTGTCAATCAATATATCCAAATTGTTAATTTTTATAATCAAATTGTCAACACCCAAACTTTAAAATCTCATATTCCTACCATATTATTTATTTGTCCTTTTACTAATTTAGTAGACATTTGGAGGCTTTTGTAATTTAAATATAATGGTATTTTTCTATCATTTGTCTAAAAGCATAGTAAAATTATTATTTTATTTTTTAGAAAAATTGTGTAATTAGAATTGAAGAAACACGAATTGCACATGTTTGGATTGGTGTTAAACTTATCAAACTTTAGGTTTGAGCCCAAAAACAAAGTTGAAATTTTTCTTTGCTTTGGATAACTTCTTTATCTAATAATCACTTTCTTATTGTAGTCTAAGGTTTTCTCACAAATTAGCATTTGAGTTGTGATAAGTTTGTCAAACTGATTTCTTTTGTTAAAAAAATCCAAACATGAAACATGCTACGGTAATTAACTTTTATCCAGATTTCAGTTTGCAAACTATAATTTGTATGTGGGAAATTTAATTTTGCAAACAATAATTCAAGCACATGAAAAAAAAATTTGACCTAACTAGGGTTCAAAACACCATCTTTTATTTATTGAAATAGATAGATTATGTGGCATGACGAAACATGTTAAATAATAAAAACAATTAAATTTTTTTTTTTTAAAGAGTATTACCTCCGGGGAACTTGTTAGTGGAATCCCATTTGGAGAAGCGAAGAGAGGCATTGTAACCTCTGAGAGAAAGCAATGAAACCATAAGTTTTCTTAAACAGTGGGAACACCCATACGACGTCGTTGAGTTTGGTTTCCTACAATTGCATTCATATTGTGTGGCCTTCTTCGCCTCTTTCAATATTTTTCCTACCTCTTCTCTTAATTCCCAATCTTCCATGTTGTATCTCTCTATAATTTCCTATCAACCACCACAATATTAGTATTATTAAAACCCAACACAAGAATCATTTACCCACAAGAAAATCCCAAAAAAATATTGAATAATTTCTAAATTGAGAAAAAAAAAACAAAAGAAGATGAGATTTAAATTATATTAAAGCCATTTAAAAGAAGTATGCCCCATGCTTAATTATCCTCCTTTAGCTAGACAAACCACAAGTATGTGGGGGAAAGCATGGTACTAAAACCCAATTAATCAGATCGATTAGACTAATGAATCAATTGACTGACCAATTCGTTAAGAATTTTGAACAAGCAGATTGCGTTGGATCTTTTTATCTTTTTTCTCCTCTTATTGATCCTAAAAAAATTGTTTTGAATTAGAAAAATAGTAGTTCGTCATATTTGTACTTTAATAATTCAGTTTTATTGGGTTATGTGAGATATATACAATAACATTCCATTTACTTATGAATTAATACTTTTTTAATATGTTTATTTTTAGAGTTATATATGAAGATGAATATTTTTATATTTTAATTATAATTAGGTTGACTATGTCTTAAATTCAACCACAATTAAGTCACTAACTCTTGAATTCCTATTTGAACTAACTAGTCTAGTTTATAGAAAATGAGATTTTTTTTTAATTATTATTATTCAAATTTCAATGACAACCACCTTGTCTTTATTGTTAGTGTAGTGGAACCGTGGTCCGTCGTCCAAGGCATATCCCATTCTTATTCCAATTATCTGGTTCACATACTTCCTCTATTTCTTTTTTTTCCTTTGCTGTCAATTTTTGTCTTTCTTCAAGGCAACATTGCTTATTATTTTTAAATTAGATCTTTATTTTGACTAACTTTAAAAAAATCAAGATAATATTTGATTACCAAAAACAAATTAAAGGTACATAAAAGGAAAATGAAAAGGAATATATTTTGTGTTACCTTTTTTTTTTAATAATTTACATATTAATACCTTAAATAACATATGAAAAGAAAGTAAGGGAATATTTAGATTTTAAGTGCAGTCTAAATTTATTAATATTATAACCTAAAAACTAAGGGCGAGTCTACATTAGATAAAATATGATATGACTTATAAAAAATATAAATAGTGCAAAACTATATATATGTTTGATATTTCATATTGATATCCAACGATTAGTCAAGTTAGGCTATATTAATTTTCATTTTAGTATGCCAAAACTTTGAATTTCAACTTATATATTAATTTAAAATTCTTCAGATTTAATAACTTCTTGTTTATCCTACACAACTTTTGAAAATATACGAACAAGATCAACTGACCTGGTATTGTTATTATACTTAATTAATTAATTTTTATATAAAAAAATTAGAAGAATTTCATGAAAAACCCTACATATTCATATTATAAAATTATCAATTTTTTTCGCGATATGAGTCATTTTGCTACCATTTTTGTCCATAATTGTGGCGTTTTTAGATTTTTTACGATATAAAGTTTTTTCGGCAGTGTCTAAAAAACTATTTGCTAATATAACATCGGCTTTTTCTGTAATAAATTCTCTGGTAGATTTAGTTCTTACCACACAAGTAATGAGTGGTGGAGCTATTATACTAAATAATTAAGTTAATTATTTTTAAAAATATTTTTTTAATAAATTTTAAAAACGCTCTGGATTCATCAAAAGTGCAAGATCATGAGTTTCCCAAAGCGTTCTCTTTTGTTTTTCCCCCCCATACCCTTTAATTAAATATTTTTCCAGAACTCCAACAAGCCTATTACATTGCATACACACAAATTAATTTTCTTTATTTAATTAATTTATAAGCTTATAAGTACTCTAAAACTTCATTAACATTCTGCAATTAATAATTGATATTAAACGAGTAATTACGCAAAAAAAAATAAAGTACCTGAAGCATGGCCTCCTGAGATTCCCAGAACAAGGTTCTCTCTTGATGATGATTCTGCAACTCGTCACAGAAATTTTCAGGAGATTGATTCAACTCTGATTCTCCAGAATATTCTTCCTCTTCTTCTTTTTCTTCTTCCTCCTCCCCCATGAACACATCACAAACTTTATTTTCGAGGCTGTCCATGAATGGCCTTAATTCTCTTTCCCAGAAAATTTGCAGGCGAGGGAAAGAAAATGAAGGAAAGTGAGAGAAAAATTTTGGAGGAAGAAGAGAAAACAAACCTACTCTTGTAACAAAATGGAGGATGGGACGTGGTGGGAGATATAAATATATAGATGGTATTCCACGTCAGCTTTGGGCATTGTTCTGTGGACAAATTCAGCCCCTTTTGGTGGTTTACTTGTGAAAATGACTATATATAGGGATCATACATTTATAGATTTTTTTTTTTTTTTGCCCCGGAGATCATACATTTATAGATACCATGAGACTTTATTCAAAAAAAAAAAAAGTTCTGGCTGTGATTATTTGCCCCAATTTTATTTACTGTCAATTTATTTAGGGAGAATCTAAGATATCTTTAAAACAACTAAGTAAGGTTATTAAATTGGGCCGGCTACTCAATCATCTAGAGGTACTAAGTTAAAAGTCAATGGGTTAAATTAGAATCAAATCGGAACTAAACTATGACAAAACCTGTGAGAAAGTGAATATTTTAGACTTATTAATATAAAATTCTAAAGAAAATAAAAAAAATCAATTTAAAAAAAAACAATGATGGACCGGGTTGATGCCTAGATCAGACTAATTTACCTACCGGTTCGCCAGTTTTTGAACCAAACCGACCAATTCGATCTGGTTTTAATTACGTGGGATCTAAGGACTAAATTGAATTTTTTTTTATCAATTACCAATCAAACATTTTATATTCATTATGTCAAGTTTTCTAATCATATATCATCATATATCTTTTTTAAAAAAATATTATTATTTAATTATAAACTCATGAAAAAATACACCGCATGATCATTTGTGATTAGAAAACTTTAACATATATAATAGATATAAAAAAACTTTATCTAAATATTTTTCCTTGTCAAAACACTACTCACTTAAATCCCTCTAGCTTCATCATTGGCACTAGAGCCATTGTCGGTGGCTGCTGGAACTCCACCCTCGGCGGCAAGTTCACCGGCACCAACAGTCATCAGAGCTCCAATGCAAATTATCATAAAAATTCTCCAAA
This sequence comes from Albizia julibrissin, assembly GCA_037074505.1. Taxonomy (NCBI): domain Eukaryota; kingdom Viridiplantae; phylum Streptophyta; class Magnoliopsida; order Fabales; family Fabaceae; genus Albizia; species Albizia julibrissin. The sequence continues at coordinate 17,197,610 of CM073486.1, read as the reverse complement.
GTAATCAAAAGGGGACTTAAACTCATGACCCTTTTGGTTCACAAAAAAATGTCAGAGCCAATTCGGCCCTCAAAAGATAGTTACGTATTGAATCTTTTTATTGGCTTTGGACTAACCCAATTTTTCCACACAGGTGTCTATGCCACTTGGTTGGATTCTCAAATCTAGATAATAATATTGGTGAAAATAAAAAAGGTCCCGATAAGGACAACTTGTCCATTAGTTTTTAAAAATATCTCTTCAAACTCTCTACTCTCTGTATCTCTCCCATAGTAGATGGAATTGCTTTGATATTAAATATACTATCTTCTAAATTTATACTCGGATCCACAACATATGTTGTTTCTAGAAAAATAATTTCATCTATAATATAAATTATTTAGAGAGTAATTAATGTTTATTTATCAATTTTATCCCAATAATTAATAGTTAAATATGAGTTCTTGTATTTTTTTCCCCCTCTCCTTCAATGTCTCATTTAATACGAAGTAAAATTGGAAATCTCTTATAATTTAAAGTAAATTTGTTGATTCAGCAGGTGTCATGAATAATGCGAACTGGAAAATGCATTATTCCGATAAACAATAGTATAATGTGTACTGACTTGTGTCCAGATGAGTCTAATATTTATACAGTTCAATGAATATCATAAACACCTATTACATTACGTTATACACTGTGCCTTATACAATGTGGCCCATTACATCACAACATTAATACTAAACCTATTTGCTACAAAATTTAATAAGTTAATTATCATTTTTTGATTCTGATAAATTATTTAAAGTGTCATATGTTATGGATAGGAGGGAATACTGATAGTTATCTTTTCAAACTATCCTTATTATTATTGCATTTTTTAAAAGGGATTTCTATAAAGGGGATGGTTTCAAATACATTTAAATTATTATTAAATAGATATTTTAGAAAAATCATCACATAGTTCTTACAAAAAACCAAATTAACTAATTTAATTATAGTTATCTAACTCATATACTCCCTCCGGTTTATAATATAAGGCATTTTAACTAATTCATCATAATAAAAAATAATAGTTAATTTATTAAATATGCCTAAATTGAAAATATTTTTCAACTTTACCTATATTAAATTAGGTCTCAAATGAGATAGAACATACAAAAAGTCATATTTAAACATTATCTACATGGGCAGAATTGACAAATAAGCATTTTTTTTGTACAAGACAAATAATCATTAATTACTCTAGAAGCGACTTATATTGTGGACCAAGACTTTCTTCTGGAAGCAACTTATATTGATAACCGGAGAGAGTATCTAAAATGAGAGGGAATATAGTTTAGAAACTAAGATCTCACTCTTGACATGGATGTTGCGTTGGAAAACCAAAAGTTTTCCAAAATGTTTATCCCCTTATTACAAAAGGGAAGATTTGAGCAAATTAATTAGTTTGTGATTTTGCTATTTATATGAGGAAGGGAACTGAGTTGTTTCTTTTTCTAACTTTAACTGAAACTAACTGTGGAAGACTGAAGTGAGTATTAGAAGTTTAAGATCAATGATATGAAGTAGAAGTACTCAATAAACTGAACCTTCAAAAAGCCAGGTGTGTATATTTGAGAAAATTTCCTTGTTGATTTGCAATTTGGAAAATATTTTATTGATCAACATATCTAATTAGTAATGACTGTTTTTTTCCCCGCCAAAATTTTCTAATATCCGACAAGACTCACCAATTTTGTGTGTGACTAGTTGTTAAAGGATCAATTTAGACTTTGATTTATCACTTTGTTAATAAGCTCAGTGCTTTAATCCGCTTTTCATAAAGAGAAACAAAGATCCCTTCATCATCCTGTTGCAAGAAGATGGAGAAGCTGATCAAAATTATCAAGAATTTCATTTGGGTGAGAGAGCGTGGCCCTTTAATTTCAAACTGATTACTTTTAGAGACATACCTAGTGAGGCCCCTTCATTCTCTATTTGCAAGTTTTTTTTATAAGAAAAAGTTTAGGTGAGTTGGGTCCTGAGGATTCACTGGAACTAAAGTATGCCTCTAGGCTAAAAGAACGTTTATAAACGTGCTTACAGATTGCCCATGAATAAGGTTCTTTTTGAGATTTTGTAGCAAATAGCCTGAACTAAGACTTTATCTCCAAACGATGACATGGATATTTGTCATTTTACTCTCTCTCTCTGTCTCTCTCTCTCTCTCTGTGTCTCTATGTCTGTGTATCCTTAGCCTACATGTCTTTATGTGAGGATACTTGGCCTTACAAAGATTTTAAATGAAAATTTACTTGGTGTTGACCTTGATGCTCAATGAATCAGATCAAAAGCTTTTTATGGCTCATCTTCAAGAAAATTCCTTTTGACTAACTAAGAAAGACAAAGAAGACGCATGACAAACAAAAACCACTATACTGTTTGTGAGCATATTGTTGAAAACTTGGCTCACACTTTTACACAATGTCATCTTACCAGTGAAGTTAGCTCCTAATCCTCTCTAACTTAATGTAAGCTTCCTTCTTCTTGGAACCTTTTAAAGAGTTGTATTTGAATATATGGAACTAGATATATGGAATTGTTAAGAATAGTTAGGTATAGTCTGTGACTTTGTTGTAAGGGTGTTAATGTAATTTTGCTCATTCTATAGGAGTAGTATTTAGACGGCACTCACCATCAATAACATATATATAAGACATGATATGATCCAATGAAGACATAACCCATTTCATTGGGGTGTGTGGTTGTACATATTGTTTTCAATGGATTAATAAAGAATACAAATTTTCCTAGTAGGTTGAGTCATGTAGGTTGTCTATATGGTATCAGAACCCACGGTTGGCTATTAAAGATCCAGGTTGTGTTGCAAGAACATGGCCTAAGAAAATGGAGAACCTTTACACCACCACAATTCCCACGTGCCTTTCGTGTGGTTAGTCATAGACAATTAATTCAAGACATATCAGTATGTGCAAGATCTCATTTGATTCACTAATTTTCAGTCCACGACAAGATTCTCAGTGGTCCTCTTTTTATCTCGCAAGGGTTTTACTCGATTCAACAGATCTCAGTCCATGGCGAGACTCACAGTGATTCTCTTTTCCTATTGGATTTGTGCTATCAGTGAGATTGATGGAGGATTTCTTGTTCTGAAATTGAGTGATTAAGTCAGACTGGAGCCATTTGTGTATCATGAAACTCTTGGCCGAAAATTTCTTCCAAGATTTGTGGCAATTACTTTCTAGATTCACCGAGAAACATAGCAACCTTGCATTCTTCGGTAATTTCGATCTAACCCTCTAGTGATTTTCTTCTAGTTCGACTGAGTCCTGACGCTAGAAGTAAAACAAAGCAATTGTTCACATTTCTCCTGATTTTATCCGAGTATATTCTTATAGAAAGTTCGAGGAATGACAGATGGTAAAAACCAGCTGATTTCTGATCTAGCAAGTCTTCCCTTCACACATCCCTTATATCTCGACCCATCAGAGACACAAAGCATTATGATTATCTCATATATTTTAACCAAAACAGAAAACTACACCCTCTGGAGTTGTGCTATGACAATAGCACTCAAAGGAAAGCACAAGTTAGGTTTTGTAGACAGCTCCTGCAAGAAGTAAGATCAAGATCCGAAGTTACATGATCAGTGGGAGAGATGTAACGCAGTAGTACTCTCTTGGACTCTCAGTTCCATCTCAAAAGAGTTAGTTAATGGAGTTGTTTTCTATGAAGATACGCGCAAGGTATCGACCGACCTAAAGGAATTGTTTGATAAGAAACAAGATCTCGAATCTTTTCACTCCATAGAGAAATTAACTTGCTTCATCAAGGATCGTCTTCGGTTTTTGGGTTTTTTTCTAAGTTGAAAGAGCTCTGAGAAGAGCAATCTGCCTTAGTTAGCACACCTTCTTGCAAATGTGATACATTTAGAGCATATGCTGAGGTGATACAGCAACAAAAATTACTATAATTTCTATTAGGACTCAATGAAGTCTATGCACAAGCTCAAAGTCAAATATTACTTATGCTTCCTCTTGCTATTGTAAGTCAGGTGTATGGGATGATTTTAAAAGATGAGGCACAACGTTCCATTTCCAGAAATGAGAAACAATCTCCAATTGATTGGATTGGTATGACAATAAAGGGAAAAGGTTGTGGCCGAGGCCGAGGCAGAGGGCGTAGAGATAGTAATCTGGAGTGCACTCACTGTCTCAAAAAAGGTCATACAAAGGAAAAGTACTTCCAAATTATCGGTTACCCTTCAGGATTTTGAGAAAACAGAGGAAAACAAGCCAGATAAGTTAATGTGAACTAGGCTTTTGACGATTCAGGCACTGGTGCAGAGGCCCTTACCAAACCACAGTCACTGTCATACCAACCTTCACTTAAGAGTAGTATGAGCGCATTCTATAGCTATTGAAGAAGGGTTCGGAGACCACCGTGCATGCCCTAGCGGGTACAAGTTTGGCTATCCCTTATACTTGTTCTTTATCTCATGAATGCTGGGTTTTAGGGGCAACTACCTATATGGTTGGTGACTTAAAACTGCTAGAAAAATATAATGTGTATGATGTACCTATTAGATCTATTTGATTGCTAGATAGTAAAAGAGTCCCTGTGACATATGTAGGAAGTGCACACATCACTGATGATATTGAAATTCAATTTAATCTATATTTCTTAGCTAACTACCAAACACAAATGTGCTATTACATTCTTTCCTGACCTTTTTCTAATACAGAGCCTATAGGGTGGCAAGATAAAGGCAACTAGTAGGCTTATTGAAGAATTATACATTTTAAAATTTGCTACAACATATAATGTTGTTAATTCTGTTAGGGTTAATATAACTTTTGGTCTCTAAAGTTTTTCTCAATTTTGGTTTTGGTCTCTCAAGTTTGAAATTGGTGGTTTTGGTCCCTCAAATTTACTCCTTTTATAACTGTTGGTTTCTCAAGTTTACTCCATTTATAACTATTGTTCCCTTAAATTTAGGGTAATATATCAAGTCTTTTTCAAACTTGAGGGACCAACATTTATAAATGGAGTAAACTTGAGGGACCAAAACCATCGATTTCAAACTTGAGGGACCAAAACCAAAATCAGGCCAAACTTCAGGGACTAAAACCACTGATTTCAAACTTGAGGGACTAAAACCAAAATCGGGCTAAACTTTAGGAAACAAAAGTTATATTAACCCATTATGTTATTAAGGACATAGATTCTGTTGAAATGTGCATGTGGCATAATAGATTGGGGCATGCCCCACCCTCTATTATAAAACATTTGGGTTTAATGAATGATATTGTTCTCATGAATAAAGATGCATGTGAGATTTGCATTTAATCTAAGCAGACCAAGTTTCCCTTTACTGCAAGTTGCATTAAAGGAACTCATTGTTTTGAATTGATACATTTGGATGCGTGGGGGCCATGTAGAGCCCTACACAACAAGGACATCAATATTTCTTAACTATTGTTGATGACTTTTCAAGGGTTACTTGGAATTTCTTAATGAAAAAACAAATATGAAGTTGCATATCATGTTAAGAGTTTTATTGCCTATGCATTAACACAATCTTCTGTTCATGTTAAAGTGATTAGGAGTGATAATGGTGTTGAGTTCACTAAGAGAATGATGGTGTTGAGAGGAAGCATAGGACCATATTACAAGTAGCTAGGGGACTAAAATTACAATCTAAAATTCCTGTAAAATATTGGGGGGGAATGCATTAAGGTGGCCACACACTTAATTAATAGGATACCACCTAGGATACTTGCATACAAGACTCCATATGAAAAAGTTTATGGTAAGCACCCTAATCTAAATCATTTGAAAGTGTTTGGTTCTCTTGCTTATGCTACTGATTTGAACACTCATGATAAATTTTAGCCAAAATCTATCCCATGTGTATTTTTGGTTATCTAGATAACTAAAAGGGATTTGAGAACTAACAACATTATTGTGAGCAAACATGTTAGCTTTGTTGATGATAGATTTCCTTTTAAAGATGCTGGAATTAACCAATTAGGGGGAGCTTGCAAGAAAATGAAGGACATGTTCTTGTATGAGGATGATGAGAACTAAGATGTAATGCCTAAAGCAATCCAACCAGATATGCCAAATGTAAATTCACAACAAGAAGGCCCAGTTTCATCCTCAGTTCCAAGAGAAGACATTTAAAGAGAAAGTGTCAGCTGGTTAGTAAGTAAAACCGGTAGAACAAGATAGCCACCAATCCAGTCAAAAGACTATATATGCTTATTGGTAAGATCTAAACAAATTAGCAAGTGTAATTACAATATTCATAATTATGTATCATATGCTAACATTTCACCTAATCATGTGTGTTTTCTCACTTCAGTTAATTAAATCAAAGAACCTAAACATTATAAGGAGGCTATTAAAGATAGTAGGTGGATAGATATGGATATTGAAACAAAAGCCTTAAAAAATAACAAGACATGGGATATGGTTCCATTACCTAGAGGAAAAAAGGCAATAGGATGCAAGTAGGTATATGAAGTGAAATACAATTCAAATGGTAGTATAGATAAATTTAAGGCTAAGTTGTTAGATAAGGGATATATCCAAAGAGAAGGAATTGACTATCATGATATGTTTTCACTGGTGGTTAAAATGCTAATTGTTAGGTTAGTACTTAAATTGGCTATAGTTTATAAATGGAATCAGTATCAGATGGATGCATGTAATGCCTTTTTACAGGGAGACCTCGAAGAAGAGGTATACGTGCAAGTTCTATAAGGCTTCCAAAGAAAGGGAGAGCGTTTAGTATGCCGATTGAACAAATTTCTATATAGATTGAAGCAGGTATCAAGACAATAGAATAAGACATTATCTGCCGCTCTTAGTGAGGCAGGTTTTAAGATGTGTAAGTATGACCATTCTTTCTTCATTAGACGTTGTAGTAAGGATGTTCTTTTAGTACTTGTATATGTTGATGATCTATTAATAATAGGGAACACTAAAATAGGCATTAAGGAAATAAAGGATTACTTGCATAGTGCCTTTAAAACCAAGGACTTGGGCTTTATGAAATATTTTTTTAGGAATTGAAGTTGCTAGGTCAGATAGAGGTATAGTATTGTGTCAATGAAAGTATGTTTTAGATATTATGGCTGAAACAAGTTTGACTGGTTATAGACCACTTGTAGTTCCACTAGTGTAGAATCAGAAACTATTGGCATATGAAGAGGGAAGAAATAAGAAAGAGGATCTGTTAAAGGATCACGAACGACATAGGGAACTAATTGGTAAGTTGATATATATTTCTATGACACACGCTGATATTTGCTTTTGTGTGCAGACACTTAGTCAGTTTATACAGTCTCTAACAAAGGAGTACATGGCAGTGGCACTTAACATAGTCAGATATCTTAAAGCGAGCCCAGGGCTTGGAGTATTGTTGAGTTCTATTAGAAGGTTAGAGCTTGAATGTTATTGTGACTCGGACTGGGCATCCTGTGCTACTACAAGACTTTCGATAACTGGATATTTGCTCAAGTTAGGTGGTTCACAAGTAATGTGGAAAACTAAGAAGCAAACTACCATGTCTAAGTCGTCTACAGAAGCAGAATATAGAGCGTTGAGTATGGTTGTATCTGAAATAGTGTGGATGCTTGGAATGATTGGGGATTTAGATATTCCTCACAACTTTCTAGTAAAGGTATTTTGTGATAATCAGGCGACAATGCACATGCCGTCAAATCCCGTATTTCATGAATGAATGAAGCACATTAAGATCGATTGTCACTTTGTTTGTGAAGAGCTGAAAAAGGGGGCTGATTGATTTACGATATGTGAAATCTGAAGATGAACAAGAAGATTTGCTAACAAAGCCTGTAGGAAAAGCAACTCAGCATAGGCTATTGGACAAGCTGGGAATTGTCGACATTTTCCAGCTCCCAACTTGAGGGGGAGTATTGGAAATAGGGTCAATATGCAATTTTAACAACAAAGTTTTACCTGAGGGGCGTCTGACACAAATAAGTTTTGGAATGTGCAAAAATAATAATGAACAATTAAAAATGATGAAAATTTAATAAAACCGTTAAATTTGACCTAACGATGTTAAATTATAAGAGAAAAAACCCATAACGGTGTTAGATCAAATTTAACGGTTTTATTAAATTTGCATCATTTTTAATTGTTTATTGTTATTTTTTCCCCTTTTAAAATTTATTTGTGTTAGACGCCTCTTAGATAAAACTTTGTTACTAAAATTGTAGCTTAACCCATTGGAATATATGGAACTAGATGTATGGAATTGTTTAGAATAGTTAGGTGTAGTTTGTGACTTAGTTGTAAGGGTGTTAATGTAATTTTACTCATTCTATAGGAGTAGTATTTAGACAACTCTCACGGTCAATAATATAATATATACAAGACAACCCATTTCATTGGGTGTGTGGTTGTACATATTGCTTTCAATGAATTAATAAAGAATACAGATTTTCCCAGTAAATCGGATCATGCAGGTTGTCAATAAGTTGCTTTTTGGGAATCAGAACCCTAAACTAAGAAGTTGCAATTGGGGAAATAATTTTGGAATTGTCTGCAAGAAACTATAGGGGTCTTGAAACCAATGTGTTTTCAGAAATATCACAACTTCATCCTTCAATATTGCTCTCCCTGTGTTAGAAGCCTATATATCTAATCACACTAGATTTTTTTTTTTGGTCGAATAATCACACTAGATGGACTTTAAACATTTTTAGCATCTTTTCACTTCTTCTGCTTGTTCATATTTTCCCTTGTAATTGGCCGGTGATGCGGAGTTTTTTAAGTTCTCATTGCCTTTGTAATTTCATTCTTTAATGGAAATTTTCTTTTTTCTTTTCAAAAAAATAATAAAAAGAATGAATGAAACGAGACAAGAAGGATACTTCCTTCACTAAGCCATGGGTAAGCTAGCCCAAAGTTCTTTCATGTGTCATAGGCCCACTATTATGCTTTGAGCCTTTGACTACGTCCATATTCTGTTTTTGTTTTGGTTTTTTGCTTCTTATAAAAAAAGGTAAAATTTTAGTAAAAGAATTTTAAAAATGTTAATAGATAAAAAAATGTTTCGAAAATTTATAATTTTATAGAAGTGTTAGATTTAATTTATTTTTTTAATATTTAAAAAAAAGATAAAAATGCCCTTACTCATTTTTTAAGAAAACAACTAAAAAAACCCCACCATATGAAATCGCTGGTCACTCAGTGACTGCTAGCAGCCCACCGCTGGCTAGTCATTGGCTGCTCTTCACCTGAGCTCCTATGGCTAGCCAGCGGTCGCCGCTGTGATAGGAATAAATATTCTCATAATAGTAAGGGTGGGATTTGAATCGCCCTTTCCCCCACTACTTGTTTTGCCTATACACTGTGCAAACAAATATATATAAGCTAATTCTTTAACTTTGACTCAAGCTTATTCACAAGTTTTATTAAGAAATTCACAACATTTCATTAGGTTTTAACAATTTTTTGTTTACCCAGTAAAAACATTTGTACTATCAGCTCATTCACAAGTTTTGTTAAAGAATTCACAACATTTCATTAGGTTTTAACAATTTCCGTTTACCTAATAAAAAATTCACATAATGAGATCATTCATAAGTTTTATTAAGAAATTCATGAAATTTCGTTAGATTTTAATAAATTTTATTTACCAAGTAAAAAATTCACACTATCGGGTCATTTACAATTTTGTTAAGAAATTAACGATATTTCATTAAGCTTTAATAACTTTCATTTGCTAAGTAAAAAAGTCACAGTATCAAGTCATCCACAAATTTTATTAAAGAATTTACTATATTTAATTAGGTTTTAACAATTTTTGTTAAAAATGTCACATTATCAGCTTTTAACAACTTGTGAATTTTTTTTATGGGAACACGAAAATTATTAAAACCTAATGAAATATGGTGAGTTCTTTAACAAAACTTGTGAATAACCTGATGTATGAATCTTTTACTTGGAAAAAAAACTTGTTAAAACATAATCAAATGTTGCAAATTATTTAATAAAACATGTGAAGGATCTAATAGTGTGAATTTTTTCTTTGGTAAACGAAAGTTATTAAAACCTAATGAAATATCATGAATCTCTTAACAAAACTTGTATAAACAAAAGTTTAACCTAATGAAATTTCACGAATCCCTAAACAAAACTTATGAATAAGTTTGGGTTAAAGATCAAAAGTTTATATATATATATATATATATATATATATATATATATTATTTACATATTATGTTTTGATAACTATTAGTAGCCTAATGGCCATCAATCTTTTGGACAAAACAAGTGGTGGGGGTTTAAACTCCACCCCACCACTTTGGGAATATTTTTTCCACTAAAATATTCATGCTGGGGCTCCACCGGAACTCTGATTTTCAATAGGGGGTGGAAGGGGTGGTCCCTGGCTGGCCACTGGAGTGTCAGCTGCCAATGGAGATAATTTTTTTATAAATTTTAAAAAGACAAATCAAGTTTTAATATTTCTTTGGTGTTATGATTATTTAAAACACCATTTGTTCTTTTATATTTTTAAAGTTCTTTTTGATAGGATTTTTTCCTATAAAAAATGCCTAGTCTTCAAGCTTGATCTTCATAATTTGCTATATATTATTTTTGAGCAAAAATTTCCATATGCTAATTAGCAAAAATTTTATTTTTTATCAAGAAAATAAATGTATATGAATATTAATTTTTAATGAAAAAAATGAACACAATTTTTTGTACTTAAACACTTATAATTCAATTTTTAATTAGATGATAAATATGCATAATTAATTTTTTTTTAAAAAAACTGAGAACCGCGTAACAATTTACGAAAAAATATTGGGAAATTGCATTTAGGTTCTAAGTAAAAGAAAATATGAGAAAATGGTCCATCTCAAAATTGTATTTAAGTCTCATGTGACTTTTTTTTGTAATAAATTACAATTCCACTAATAAGTCCATGTGTGTTTATTGACAAGTCCATGAGCGCTTATACTGACAAGTCTATGAGCATTTGTTAACAAGTCTATAGACATTTGATAATTGCAATTTATTATAAAAAAATCTCATGTGACTTAAGTGTAATTTTGAGATCTCAAATGACTATTTTCTCTTTTTTTTTTATTTGGGACTTACATGCAATTTTCTCAAACATATTTCTGGTTAGAAAAGTATATACACTGTATTTTGTAATCTCATAAAGAATTAATATTGATTAACAAATAGGTTAAGCAAAATATTCTCTTTTTTGAACAAATAGGTTCAAGAAAAATAAAATATTCAGAAACAGAAGTGTGGCTAATACATGCTCGTCCCTTCATTATCATCTTTCTGTGGACTCTGAAGTGAAGATGTCGTGCAGGACCAGAACCTCAACTTTCTCTCTCATCTTCCTTCTCCGTTCATTTCTCTCCCCTCTTTCCCACAAGCTCCATGGCCACAACTCCTTTCTCCCTCTCATGTTCAAAAATTCCATCTCTCAATTCCTCTCCTACTTTCTCTCCTCGCAAATCCTTTCTTCTCTGCCCCTCAATTCCGTCATCCAACCACTGTTCTTCCCTCAAATCTTCGTTAAATTTCCATTACCTGTGCGGAAACTCTGTTCGTCGGCTTAGATGTGAGGCAACTCAAGTTTCAGTGACTGAAGAATCTTCAGCGTCCGGGGGAGGGGGAGGAGGAGGCGGAGGCGGAGGCGGCGGTGGGAATGAAAACTGGATTCCGGTGGTGCCGCTTGCGGCGCTGCCGAGAGGGGAGCGGCGTGTTATAATTCAGGACGGCGAGACGATTTTGTTGCTGTGGTATAAGAATCAGGTGTACGCCATTGAGAACAGGTCCCCTGCTGAAGGTGCTTATAGTGAGGGTTTAATCAATGCCAAGCTTACCCAGGTTTGAGTACTTCCCTGACTTGTTTTTGGTTAAAATTCTTATGTAGATACGGCTATTATGCATTCTCTATGAATGCTGAAGGTTTCTCAAAAGTGTTGTTAACTCTGGTCATGTTAGGATTTCAATTGAGTTGGCCAGCTTGAAAGTGGATTTTATTTGGAAATTTCTATGAATTCTTGTAATTACAAGTAGTTCTCATATATTATTGTTAGAATTTGTGTGGATTGGATTGAAACAATAGATAGGGTGGATATAAATTTTTGTTAAATTCTTTGACAATAATATCTAAGTCCAACTCAAGGAATCTGAAAATGGTAAGTTTAGCCCATTGATATATCAAGGGAAAATAGAGCAAAGGCAACGCTCAACCTACAATTATCAGATTTTAGTTGCTCATTTGTCAAGATTCTTGATCAGTTGACCCCTTCCCTCTCAATACAATTATTATCAGTAATGAGTTACTCATGTTTTCTTCCCTAAATTGATGTTGCAATTGGATTAATGAAATTGCAGTTTTTATGACTGAAGATAATTGAACAACCACTTGGTAGATTAATCATAGGAAAACAATGTCATAATCCTACTTGATGGAGTTTAGAGCCTTTGATAGCCTCCTCGTTCTTAATTAGCTTACGTAGTTTTTAGGGTAGGGGAGAATTTGCGTCCTGCAATGGGACTGATTAGCTTGGGGAATATCCATTTTATGAGAATTTTATTTTCTTAATGCCTTCCAAGTCCCAGAGGTTCTTCATGAAGTGTCTTGTTGTGAAAGCTCGTTGCTTAGGATGCGTAGTTTCTCTGGGTTAGAAAGTTAAAGGCTTTCACTGGTTTTTCTATCTTATAACATGCGTTATTGTGATTCCTTCAAATGAGAATGTAAAAAACTTGTGTTGCTAAGTTCCTGTATTTTCCGTGTTTTTATATTTTTTATTGATCTGATATTTTTTTTGTTCGAAGATTGATCCGATACTGAAAGCTTTAGATTAAGTATCATTTTTTATTTTTCCTCTGAAAAATATAATTTCAGTTGTCTTTTTTTATTATAAGTGAGATTAAAAGTTCAAACATGATTAGCCAATCATAATGGCAGAACTAGCTTCAAACTAAGTTATTGGCCTCTTAGACTGACATAAATTTGATCTTTTGCTGAATTAAGTCTTCTTGACATTTGTGTCAAATATGGCAACAACAACAACCAAGCCTTAATAACACTAAGTAGGGTTGGTTATATGGATCAAACGACGTCACTGAGCTTTGTCAAAAATTAACTCTTGGGATAAATGTGTCAAATATGGTAATACTGCTTTTTTTTTTTTTTTTAATTTATAAGTGTGACTGCTACATTTGGATGCAACACTTGGCCTAATCTTTTTGTTTTGGGGCTAAATTTTTGTCATATCGGACTCAAAAAAAGCCATATTAAACTTCTATACCAGGCTTTCCTTTCCAAGAACTCAGCAAAACTGTCATACTAAGTTTTGCTTCAACAACTTGGCAAAACTCTCTAGAAATGATTTTATGCCCACAATCGCAAATTGCTTATCATAATAACTCCTATTGTGTTGATTTTCCACTGATATCTCACATGACAGAATATGAGAAGAGTGAGTTTCAGCCTTGCGATTGCTTTATTCTTTTCACTTTAATCTTCATTGGAGATTCGCTTTTGTAAATGAAAATATAGTTGTTCAGGAAAGCATTTCTAGCTGTTTCCTTCAAATCAGCTCAGCGTTTGAATTTTTCTCATTTCTTGAACTCCTATGTTTGCTGATTCAATAAAATCATTTCCAAAGAATCTTAGCGTAGGTTGGCTACCCAAAGGTACTAACAAACATGGCATAGGATAATCGAACGAAGATTCATGATACTTTCCAAAACGATTAATCATTTGAAAATTTACAAATTATTGTAGGCAGTGCCTTACCTTTCTCATGTATAAATGCTGGTCCATCAAAATCAAATCTTCAATCATCTTTAAACATCATAAAACTGAAAAGTATAATTGGAATTATACCTTTTACACAAATTAAATTTTGGGATACTAATATGTTATTTAATATATTCTATTAAGACCTTATCTGCTAAATCTGTTCATTGTTTTCATTTGACTGAAAACCAACTGACCTCTTCTGGTCCTGTCTTTACGTAGGATGGTTGTATAGTATGCCCAACAACTGATAGCACGTTTGATCTACGGACCGGAGAGATCAAGGAGTGGTATCCAAAAAATCCAGTACTAAGAGTTCTCACCCCTGCTTTGAGGACACTCTTCGTATATCCTGTGAAAACTGATGAAGAAAACATTTATATCAACATGAGAGGAACCGCAATATCTGATGCTTCTACTGAGATTGTTTTTAGTGGCAAGGCTCAACCTGGTATGACTGCAACCGATGTCAATGTCGATGAGGTAATCACACTACCTATATTACCTCTGTTCCTTAATATAAAATCTAGTTTGTTGTGTAAATTGCACTACAAACTAGATCTTATATTAAGGATCAAAGATACTATAATGAAAACTGATTTTGGATTTTTAGAGAACAAAAACATTGCAATCATCCTGCCCTCTTCACAAGGCCCTGATTGGCTAATATTTCTTTCCCTTTTTTAGTAAATTACATGGACCATCTCTAAATTTTATTGAATCTATATATACTTGCCTTCTTTTTTAATTTTAGCAAATTATGACTTGCCGATTTTCATCTTTTTTAAACCCAAATGTGCATGGGGATTTTTAATTTGCATTCGGTATAATTCTTGGTTATAAACAATTTGGTCAGGTTAGAATGGTGGTTGACGAGGAGCTAGAGGGTTTTGGCTTCACAGGGAAGAATGAAATAATCAATGGGAAGGCAGCGATCATAGGTTTCCTTTTGTTGTTGGATTTTGAGCTCTTGACTGGTAAGGGTCTCCTCAAGGGAACTGGCTTCTTGGACTTCATTTATTCTGTCTCCAACGCCCTCCAGTAGAAATTTCCCATTCTTGTTTCTCTTCGGAATTATATATATAGATGACAAGAATGGACATCTCATATTCTCATTTAGTCTGCTTATTATATTGTTTGTTCTTTGTAGTAAGTTGTATGTATTCTGATGGCCAAAAAAAATGTACGTATTCTAACCTATTGTACAATGTGAAAATAGATCATAATAATCTGCAACTTTTGATTCTGTTTTCCCCCCCTTTTACTGTCTGTACGATATGCATTTTTTCTTCAGGAAGTGGACAATGTTCAGTAATTGATATTTTTAAGACTTGGTCTTTGTCTAATATCGGATTCATATTTTCTTTATACAACGGATATAACATTTTTACTTTAAAAGGCCAGGCTTGTAGGCTTGTAGGTTATACCTTATGAAAATAGGCCTAACCTCTAATAAGTCTGAGCCTATTTGCTAACATGCTGGGTTAGGCTTAAAGAAGGTTGGGTCATAGACCTTGATAGGGGCCTAGTTTTTTCCCACCCCAATTGGATTTCAAATTGCTTAAAACTGAAATAGTGGGATATATAACATTTTCTTTATACAACGGATATAACATTTTTACCAACTGATCCAAATGTTTTTTTTTGTGGTACATTGAATCAAGGGAAAATCCTCAAAAAAAAAAAATCAGTTGAATTATTCAAATTTTAAATTGGGGGTTGTTAAATTTAACAAATTCTAAATTAAGTTATATGTCTTAAAATAGGATTTTAGATTTAAATAATTCTATTTTATTGCCCTCATTTTATTCCAACTCAGTTAATAAATAGTCCCATGTATAACAGGTCTGTTTGGTTTGACGGGAGGGGAGGAATTTTACTCAATTCCCTTTATCTAGTATTACAATTTTTTGAGGAGAGGAGGAGATTTTTTGAAATTTTCCTTTCCTCCCCTCATAACCCTCCTCCTCTTCCTCTAAATTAGGGGATTTGAAAAGGAAGAATAATATTTTGCATTATATTGATCATTTTGCTATGAAGATTTTTTGTTATCTCATTTTACCCTCTTGTCTAAAGAACGACGATTTTTCTTTCAATCCGCGACTTCATCAGCGCCCAAACAACAACAGAGAATAAAGATCAATGGTGAGAGTGATCCAGTGGAGAGGAGGGCGACACTGCAACTGAGATTGATGGTAAGATTGTCCTTCCTTATTCGGCGCACACAAGCAAACGCAGCATGAAAAACTAGCTTGTTTGGAAATATCATTTTCAATCGGGCTTATTTTATAAGCCTGATTAACGTAAATCAAGATAAATCTCCTCCACATATTTACTTCGTAAACCGTAAAAATTACCTCATAGACTGTAAAAGCTACTTCGTATTCTGTGAATCATGATTTATAAACACTTATGAAGCCTCTATAAGCCAATCCAAACGAACCAACGATAAGGAAGAAATATCATGAAAAGAATATTCAACACCAGTAGGAAAATTGTGGAAAGGACAAAATAGCAATTGCGATTGGCGGCCACGATCATTACTTCCTTTCCTTCCTTCAAAATTTCTGAAGACTGAAATCCGCAAAAGAGCGCCTCCAACCCCTCTTGCTCCAAGAAAGCCATTTGCCTCATTGTGAAGCACTCCATTTTTATTTTTATTTTTTTATTGTGTACATATATATTATAATTATAATATTTTATTTATTTTTGTATATATATGGTAAGTAAAATCATGGAATATAATTTTGGATATTTATTAGTATAATTATAATTATATTTAATCAATTTTTATAATTATTAAATTATAATTTTGTATTTATAATACATTTTATTAAACATTGTACATAATTTAAAAAAATTAAATAAAAGAGTAAAATTTTTCATATTAAAATATTTTCCCTCCCTTCTTCTCTCTAATCAAATAAGGTAATATTAAAATCCCTCCCCCTCCCCTCCACTTTCTTCAATGTAGTGCAGACACAAACGGCTGACAAGAGAGGAAGAAAATAATGAAATTTTATAAATTTAATTGGGGAAATGGCTCCTAGGTCCCAAGGGACCAAAAAAATAGCAAAAAAGTCCCAAAGAAGATTCCCCACTCAGAAAAGTCCCAAGGTGGGACTTTTCTGTGATTAATTCCCTAGGTAAAAAGACCATCTTGCCCCTAAAGAATAAAATAAGAAAAAGGCACATGAAAGAGAAAATGGAGAAAGAGAAGATGAACATAATGAAGAACGAGCAGACGAACAGACAAAGAAGTGGAGGAAAACGCAGATCCAACTATTCCAAATCCAATTTCTTACCCTTTAAATCTGACAGATTTAAGTTTCCTCATCTATTTCAGATCCAACTTCTTACCCTCTAAATACATTAGTGACTCGCACCCCTCGCTCATGGCTGCACACTGATACATAACTCTCCAAGTTTCTTCTTCAATGGCATATTCTTCACAAAGCAAGTTCCTTCTACTTATTTTATTGTTCTTGTTATCTTCTCTACATGCTTCTATAATCCTTGTAAAATCTGAATCTTGTTCAATACAATCCGAGTATGACCAAAATCCATGCCATGAAGCTTATTTTTTAACCTGAAACCACAAATAATCTGAATGTGATGTGGGTTTATTTATGAGAAAACGCTGATATAATATTAAAAAAATATTGTTAATACGTGCAATTGTAGTTGTTAATATTTCTGTTGTGGTTGTTAGTATATTGCTTTGTTTTTGGCAAATGTGCTCTGTTATTGGTAAAAAAAATGCTGAAATGATAATAAAAAAAATTGTTGTTAATACGTGTAGTTGTAGTTGTAAATATGGCTGTTGCAGTTGTTATTACGTTTTTGGAAAATGTAATAGATAAATTGCTATGTTAAAATTATGATTACCAGATGTGAAAGTAGATACTTGTATAATTTCTGAAGACAATGCATTTCTATGTCATGGACTCATTGGTGGACCACCTGACATATGAAAGGTTGCAGAAGAAGGCATATTGCTTATGGTGGCCTATGACACATGAGAGGAACAAATATGCGCAGAAGGTTCTATCCATTGTAGCTGGCTACCAATAAGGCAAGAGGAGGAAAGAGACAAAGGACTTGTTCTGTTATTTTGTATCGAAACCTTCCTGTTATGTAAATATGGATTTTGCTAGCTCTATGTGATTTTGAAGGAAAGGCTTGTTATAACAATGGCAACTTTTTGTGGCAAGTTATGACAAATTATGCAATATGTACTTTCAACTCTGCAACCATGTGTCCTTACTGTTTATATGGTTTTAAACAACATATTATGTCAAGTTTTACAAGTGAGTCAGTCATATTCTCAACCGCATGAGTTATATTTACAACTACATAGTAATTCCCTGAGGCATTTAAAATTCAATGACTGCTTATGAAATTTTAGAAAATGTGATTTGGTGTATTTACACCTTATTCAGTAGGTTTTAACAACTTTATTAGCTATATTTACAATCTGATTAGTCTTCATGGGCTACTGGCTAAGCTGATATGAACCAAGTCAAAAAATGTGATTTTGTGTATTTATAACTTGTTCGGTAGATTTTAACAACTTCATTAGCCATATCCACAACTTAATCAGTCTTTCTGGGCTACTAGCTAAGCTGATATGAACCAAGTCAGAAAATGTGATTTGGTGTATTTACAACTTGTTTAGTATGTTTTAACAATTTCATTAACCATATTTACAACCTCATTAGTCCTTGTGCAATATTGGCTAAGCTGATATGAATCAAGTCAGAAAATGTGATTTTAATTTTTTACAACTTGTTCAATACGTTTTAACAAATCATTAGCCATATTTACAACCTCATCAATTCTTGTGCGATACTGGCAAAGCTGACATGAATCAAGTCAGAACATGTGATTTTATTTTTTTACAACTTGTTCAGTACGTTTTAACAACTTCATTAGTCATATTTACAACCTCATCAGTCATCGTTTGATATTAGCTAAGCTGATATGAACTAAGTTAGAAAATGTGATTTTTTTACGACATGTTCAATACATTTTAAAAATTTCATTTGTCATATTTACAACCTCATCAGTCTTCATAGAATACTGGCTAAGCTGACATGAACCATCAAAAAATGTGATTTTATTTTTTTACAACTTGTTCAGTACGTTTTAACAACCGCATTAGCCATATTTACAACCTCATCAGTCCTCGTGCATACTGACTAAGCTGACATGAATCAAATCAAAAAATGTGATTTTGTTTTTTACAACTTGTTTAGTACGTTTTAACAACTTCATTTGCCATATTTACAACATCATCAGTCCTTGTGCGATACTGGCTAAGCTGACATGAATCAAGTCAGAAAGTGTGATTTTGTTTTTTACAACTTGTTTAATACGTTTTAACAACTTTATTTGCTATATTTACAGCATCATCAGTCTTTATAGGATACTGGCTAAGCTGACATGAACCATTAGAAAATGTGATTTTGGTTTTTACAACTTGTTTAGTATATTTTGACAAGTTCTTCAGCCACATTAACAACTTTAGTGTCAGTCCCGATGGACTTAAGTAGGATTTGGATTTTTACTAGTCTTCACTGTGTGTCCAAACTCATAGCATCTCCCACGATGATAAAGTTTATTGTTTTGACAATCTGCAACACAATCTGCATATTAACAATTACATCAGCAATATTAACAACTATTAATGCTCATATTAACAATAATTATTTTATATCAATTCACCATTTTGTTATCATAGAAACCACCATCACATTCATTCATTCCTACTTAAAAATGAGCAATCCCTCTGTTACCTTGCCCAAGACCAGATCAATCCCTCTATTATATTTCCTAAAAATATAGCACATGTTCTGTAGTAACAACTACAACAACTATATTTACAACTACAGATGCACATATTAACAACAATTTTTTGTTATCATTTCAGCATTTTTTTACCAATAACAGAGCACATTTGCCAAAAACAAAGCAACATACTAACAACAATATTAACAACTACAATTGTATGTATTAACAACATTTTTTAATATTATATCAACATTTTCGTATAAATAAACCCGCATCACATTTAGATTATTTGTGGGTTCAGGTTCAAAAATAAGCTTCATGGCATGGATTTTGGTCATGCTCGGATTGTATTGAACAAGATTCAGATTTTACAAGGATTGTAGAAGCATGTAGAGAAGATAACAAGAACAATAAAATAAGCAGAAGGAACTTGTCTTGTGAAGAATATGCCATTGAAGAAGAAACTTGGAGAGTTATGTATTAGTGTGCAGCCATTAGTGAGGGGCGCGAGTCGCTGATGTATTTAGAGGGTAAGAAGTTGGATCTAGAATAGATGAGGAAACTTAAATCTGTGTCAGATTTAAAGGGTAAGAAATTGGATTTGGAATAGTTGGATCTGCGTTTTCCTCCATTTCTTTGTCTGTTCGTCTGCTCTTTCTCCATTCTGTTCGTCTGCTCTTTCTCCATTTTCTCTTTCATGTGCCTTTTTCTTATTTTATTCTTTGGGGGCAATATGGTCTTTTTACCAAGGGAATTAATCACAGAAAAGTCCCTTGGGACTTTTTTGAGTGAGGAATCTTCTTTGGGACTTTTTTGCTATTTTTTTGGTGCCTTGGGACCTAGGAATCATTTTCCCAATTTAATTTGTGTAATGTAGGAAAAAGTGGCGCAACAGGTGGAGAGAGGGAGAGTTTTTGGGAAATTGACGGAAGGAGAGAGAAAAAAATTAAAATAATATAAATGAATGAGTGACACTTATAGCCCATTTGATTTGATTACATGAAAGAGGATTACATATAATCCTGATATAATAGTATGATTACAACGTTTGGTTGAGTTTATGTAATAATGTAAAGATGATTGCATTTTACAATTCTGATTGCATCATTTGATGGAATCAGGATTACATTGCTAGGACTGATAAATGAGAATGCAAACATCTTGTAATGCAGTGAAATTAACATTATTGCTATTATAATTTTTTAAATTGATCAAAGTGTTCACCCATATGGCAATAAAGTGAGCATTCAACTTGTCATAAATTCACTCCTACTAGTGTCCTTTTTTTAGCCTTCCAGGTAGCTCATATTATATAAGTAATAGATGTTATAATACTTAATTATTAAATTATATATGTGAGTTTCAACCAACTATTTATTCTTCATTCAATTTTTTTGAATATCATATATTCACACATGAGAATGGTGCGGGGTTGATTATATAAAAGAATGGACGTTGAGAGTTCCTCCTCCTGTTATCTGGCATGCCTTCCTCTTGCCACAAATATCGTAACAATTAAAATAAAGATAAAAAATTAAATATGTTCAAAAAATAAAGAAATATCTTGAGAGATATTTACAAATTAAAAAATTTTAAAATATTAAGATATCAAATAAAATATTTTTAAAATAAATATATTAAAAATAAAGAGATAATGAAAATGTATTTCCAAAATATTTTGAAATCTTATCAAGTTTCATCTTCTTGATCCCACTACTAATGATTTTTAGAAATTAGAAATTAGAAATTATTTTTTTATTTCAATAATGTTTGAGTGGAATGATAAAAAATAAAGAGAGATATCCAAGAGGTAGTTACAAATTATAAAATATTTCAAACTATTAAGATATAAAATAAAATATTTTTAAAATAAATATATTAAAATAATATTTTTATCAAGGATTATGTTCTCTACTGGATTATAATGACCGTGCATAATGTATGAAGTTTAAACCTAGAGATTAAGCTTGCGGTGCAGAAGCCTTCAATTTATTTGAATTGAATTGACAAGAATTTTTATATCACTGCAACTTATATGTGTACATTTCACTTGGCTTAATACCAAAGCTAATCATTGTTATAAATTTTATAGTATTAAATAGTGAAATTGTGAAGCAAAAAACTTCCACCCAAACTTATCAAGTCATCTTGATATCAATTGTTGTAATGATTTATAGATCACACTTTGATTATTCATAATACGATGGAGATTATGGATTCATAAGGTCCATGATATTTCATACATATAAAGACCATGAAACAAGAGTCTAGTCATGATTATAACAAGAAAATGACGTTCCCAATGGATCCAATTGATAGCCATATAAGAGAACTCATTGCGGGATCATTGAGCAGCTCTAATTTCAAAACTGACCCACCTACATATTCACGTATATATAATATTTAATAAATAATAGTTACTGTGAATAAATGTTATATATGTTAGGGCGGACATCACGTAAGAATATATATAATGCTAAAATATAATAGTTAAGTATGCGCACAATCATATATTGAGAAGCGAAATTTGTAAAAACAAAAATATAACAATTGATATTATTAACCGTCATGTATTTACTCACAAAAATCCCAGTTCTTATGAAATAATTGTCATGTAAAACTTTCAAAAAAATTGTTTTCACAACTTTATATCAACAAAAAAAACATATAACGGTTATAATAATTAACTGTAAGGTATGATTCCTGAATACTTAGATTTTTTTAAAATACTTAATAATTAAAAATGATAACCGTCATGTATAAGAAAGCCGGATTTTGAAAAAAAAATTATTTGATAATATTTGACAGCTTTTCACAATGAACTGTTTTATATTTTTCAAGAATATTTAACAATAAAACAATTATTCAACAATATATTACCATTGTTTACAAATAACTATTAAATAATATTTAATCTAAATAAATGTAGAATTCTGAAAGATATCATATATAAGGGAGTAGGGTTCTGAAAAATATAATTTAATAATACATTACGGTTCTTCACAAATAACCGTTAAGTATTCTTTAATATAAATAAAAGTGGGATTTTGAAATCATATATAAGGAGACAAGATCCTAAAAAAATTGACAATACATTACGGTTCTTTAAAAGAACCTTTAAGTATTTTTTTTTAATAAAAATAAAAATGGCATTCTGGAAAATAATCAAATATAAAAAGGTGAGATAGATTTAAAAAACTTATTTAACAATACATTATAGTTTTTTTCCTAAAAACCGTTAAGTATTCTTTAATATAAATAGTGGAATTATAAAAGATATCAAATATAAAACGCAAGATTCTTAAAAAACATTATTTAACAATATGTTACAGCTATTCACAAAGATATGTTAAGTATTCTTTAATAAAAGGCGGGATTCTAAAAATAAAAATTTATTTGACACAATTCTGTAAACTCATTCTCAAATATTTTTTGCCCTAATGGGTCTCATACTCTTTTTTTCATAAATTTTGTTCTGATGTTACACGTCTTGTCCTCTACCATTACCATGAGTCTTCATTCTACAGCTCCTTCCTCTTGTAAATCTTACTCGTGTAAGCTTTCATTTTTTTTTGGGTAATTTTTTTTGTTTCATTTTATTTTTTTATATATAACAAGACCCTCTAGTTAATGCTCAAGGTCGCCGGTTGGAATTATGATATCTAATCTAATGATGGCCGTTGGTTTGACATTAAAAGAGAAAAAAACACAAGAAAAAAAAACAAAGAACACGGAAGAAACGATGAGGTAAAACGCTGAATTTTTTATTGTTGAGCATTTCACGTTCCTAAACTTTAGCTACCTAAACTATAAGTTGAAGTCAGGTTTGTTGAATCAGGTTCAGAGATTTACTCAAGTTTTTATATTTGCCTATTTTTAATATATTTTGATTTTTAAAGTTATATTCTAAGATTTGTTTAATTTTATATATATATATATATATATATATATATATATATATATATATATATATATATTCTTGTATTTATATTTATATTATCCTTTTGCAGTTAAAAGATATGTGACGGGAACTCTGAACGCATTGATACGTAATCTATGGACAATCTACAACAAAGGTATTGGAGAATACTATGAAATTTTTTATTAATTGATTTTCGTTTAGAATTCAAAATATTATAATATAACGTTTTATTGTGAGAATGTTTAATTTATTTTTATTTTTTAAATTGTATAATGTTATCTATAATGTATTGAATTTTGAATCCTATAATTATAATTTTTTTATTTAATATTGTTATTGTATTATTATCAATGATTATATTGTATCAATTATAAAAAATATTAATAGTAAAATTAAATAAAACAAATAATAAAAATAACTATATATAATAAAAAATAAAGCCAATACATTACGGTTATTAATAAAGAACCGTTATATATCCTTTTAATATATTACGGTTCGGAATTGTTATTTATCTACGTGGAACATATATAGCGCCAGCATATATGACAATTCGAAACTGTAATATATATTCAATAATAACCGTCATAAAGGCCTTTTCTATACTAAAATAGTATGAGTATACACTACAAAAAAAATAGTGATTTAGTATCGGTTAAAGAAACCACTACAAAAACCAATGTTGTAAGCGATTTTGTAGCAATTTATTATAACCGCTACTTAAGGACAAAAACCACTATTGAATTAGTAACGGTTTGTACACACCGCTATAATAGTCGAATGAAGTCAACACATTATCTGACAATATTGTAGTGGTTAAAAAACCTCTATAAATGTTGAGCCACCAATTGGTAGCAGTTAAATAACCACTACTAATTTGAAATGTGAAATTTTTTAATAATAGCTCTAATACCTTTGTAGCGGTTATAAAACCACTACAAAAATTTTCCCATGGTAGGAAAATGAGAAATAAAGATTTTGACTCTTGTTTGTAGCGGTTATCAAACCGCTACCAAGTTGAAATATGAAATTTTAAAAAATGACGCCAATACGTTTGTAGCCATTATAGAACCGCCACTAAATTAGGATGAAATTTTAAAAGTGGCACCAAAAAATTTAATCAATTTTTCAATTTTACTTTTAACTTTGTAGAGGTTCTAATAACCGATACAAATTTTTGGGAAAATAAAAAAAAATATCCAATAATTTAATTCAATTGTCATAATATCGTTTTAACAAGTTGATTATTTATATAACTGGACCTGAACCGATAGTAGTTATTATTTAAGAAGAATGATTAAATTGAGTTACATAAATATAAAATTTATATACATAATATTGAGAAATTATAGGTAATATTGTGGATTTATAGGTAATAAGTACTTATTTTTTTATCTCCTAGATATTGATCATTATGGAATGAACATTAAAAATGTTGAGGAATAGTCCGTTAATTTTTGCAAAAAAAAAAAGTATGAATATTATAAATAGGAAAAAAAATGTGGAGATGAAAGAATTGATAAAAAAATTACCATATTTGATCACCTTACTTAGATCTTGGACTCTTGAAAAGTAAATTCCTGGATGAGAAAAAATGAGAGAAAAGAAGGGAGTAAAGAAATAGAGAAGTGTATGAAAAGAGTTGATGTGGGGGTATCTATAGGGATCTGCATGACTCTTATAGCGATTAATATCACGGTTTTTGTAGTGGTTGAAGTTTATAGTGGTTGAGATGTCATGGTTTGTAGTGGTTTAATATTGGTAGCGATTTTTGTTGCGTTTGTAGCGGTTATAAAACCACTACAAATGTTAGTCAAAAATTTTTTTAAAAAATATGAATTAAAATTTAGAAGAACAAAAGTATGGTTCCACTTAATCATTCTTCGTTACCATCCCTGTAAAAATTTTGTGGAGGAAATGATAGTGTGGTATTGTTGTGTAGAAAACATTAAATTTAAATGATGTGAACTTATAAAAACTCACTGAACTATAGGTAAATTATCATCACCTTTAAGGAAGAAGTTTTCAAAATTGGCGGGATGGAATGACTCACTCTCGTAGGTGATGTTGTCATCATCACCAATGTCATAAAGGTCTCGAGGCTTTAAGTGAACCACCATGTTCTAATCCATGTCCCTCTCGTCCTTGACATAATAAACCTAGTGTGCCTCTGACGCAAGAATATAGGGTTCATCATCTTCAGATTGACCAGTGTGAATTGGACGAGAGAAATTTATTAATGTGATGCCTAAATCGTCAGTTGAGTCCCCGAGAAGTAGTCGTAATTGCCTACAAACACTTAAACAACGTAACAGTGAAACGACCTTGGTAATTTAGTTCGACAACATCAAGAAGCTTTCCACAGTAAGGGACACCTCTAAACTGCTTGTTGCTTTCACTACTGATCGTATAACTCCTTATCCCAAAGGTGCCAAAAACACCTAAATTTTAAGTTTGCAATCCTTGATCTCATGATACTTTGCAAAACTTGAAACCATTGACATTATATGCTGTAAAACTTTTTGCATGGTTAAGAGTGTCGATTACAAGAGCTCTGAACTTTGGTGAGTGTGGGTTGTGGTCATTTAATATTTTGCACACAAATCAGTCTGGGAATTCTTTGTTGACCTTTTTGTCAACTTCGAAGGATGGTTGTATTTGGATCCTGAGTTAACGCTTGACATGACTTCTGAATTTCTGGAATTAAGCATAGGAAGATGATCATGAAATGTAAATAAAAAATGTAAGGATAGTTGTAGAATAACATATAAGTGTATAATTCTTACTGAAGGAATGGTTCAACTTTAGTGCAATTAATCAAGACATGTCTATATACTTGCAACTTCTGAGTCACTATTAGTTTGAAGTTCTTACTTCCTACAACTAGTTTACCAACGCGAGAGGATAACAACTCTGTTGATGTTGTTGGCTTAGGTTCAAGACAATCGTCTACACGAGGCGGTCGGTTGAAAGCCGTCTCAATGTCATCAAAGTACCTTAAGAAGAAATATAGGACTTTATCCCCTATATAACCTGTAGTTATAGAACCTTCTGGCTACGCTTTATTCCTTATGTAAGATTTCAATTTGCCAAGAAACCTATAAAGTAAATAGGGAAAAATGATACTAAATGGTGACACACATATGTAAAATGATGGCGCACATATGTAAAAAAAGTACATCTCAAAAGGATACATCCATCGACATTGAACTGGGCCAGTGAGCTTTGTTTCATGAACAAGGTGGACTGTTAGATGAGCCATCACAATGAAAAAAAAGTAAGGAAATATCATCTCCAAATGATAAAGTGTAAGAATTATTTTAGACTACAACTGATCGAGCTCCTCAACAATCAAAACCTTAGAACATAACTTCCAAAAGAAGGAGCATAGCTCTACCAAAATGATGGACACATCGGGAGGAAGTGCATTCTTTATAGCCAGCTGAAGTAATTGTTGCATAAGAACATGCGAGTCATGACTCTTCAGGCCAGCAACCTTTCATGCTTACATGTCAATAGATCGTGAAATGTTGCTTGAATAGCCATTAAGAACTTTTATTTTTTTTAACATAGCTAAGAAGACTTCCTTATTTGGTTTTGTAAGGGTGAACTTTGCTAGTTGAAATTTTTCATGCTCATCAAGGCACACGTTTTTATGGACTCCCAAGGCCAGTAAATCTTTCCTCATTTGAAGATGATCTTTTAACTTGCCGGGTTCTTTAAACAACGTGTATAACACATTGTTGCATACTTTTTTTAATGTGCATGACATTAAAACTGTGTCGAAGTAAATTAGTTTTCCAATATGGAAGAGTGAAAAAGATGTTTATCTTCCACTATTGCTAAGGTGCACAAACTGAAGTAGTCCTCCTACTCTTTCGCCCTGCTGTTACTGAATCGTCGCTTTTTCCAAATTCTAATTCAACGTCCTGAAGCTATTGTAAGATGTCTACACCAATTAAAGTATGAGGAGGTCCTCTTTTTTCTGTTTTCCCATTGAAACGATTCTATTGCAATCTAAATTTGTGCTTACCATCAAGAAACCTCCGATGACCCATGAATCACCACTTTCGACTGTGGGGAAGGCGCACTGCGTCGAAGTCAAAATTACAAAATGAACACATTGTCCTGGTATGCACATTCCACCCGGATAATGTTCCAAAACCAGGAAAGTTACTTATGGTCCACATCAGAGTTGTACGCAAGTTAAATAGTGATTTCTCGTATGCGTCATATGTCTCGATGCTGACCTGCCACAAGTCCAGTAATTCTGCAATAAGCAGTTGGAGATACACATTAATGTCATTACCCGGTGCCTTTTTGCCTTGGATAATCATAGATAAAATGAAGGAGCTGTGTTTCATACATATCCAAATGCATGCTTTTTGCGGATGATATAGTTTTGTTGGCTGAATCCAAGGAAGAAATTAACTTTAAACTTGAGATATGGAGACAAACTTTAGAATTAAGGGGCTTTCGTCTTAGTAGGAGAAAAACTGAATATATGCATTGCAAGTTTGATAAGAGACAAGGCCAAAGAGAAGTGGAAGTTAAATTGGGAGGGCAAGTTATCCCATAAGTGACAAAATTTAGATATTTGGGATCAATTATACAACAAAATGGTGAAATTGATGGAGATGTCAATAATAGAATTCAAGCCGGATGGTATAAATGGAGAAAAGTTACTGGAGTTATTTATGATTGTAAAGTACCTAATAAGGTAAAAGGAAAGTTCTATCGTACTGCTATAAGACCAGCAATGTTATATGATAGTGAATGTTGGGCTTTAAAAGGACAACATGAATATAAAATGGGGGTTGCTGAGATGAGGATGTTGATATGGATGTGTGGCCATACAAGAAAAGACAAGATTCGTAATACTCATATACGCGAATGAGTTGGAGTGGCCCCTATTGAAGCAAAAATGGTAGAAAATTATTTGAGGTGGTTTGGACATGTTCAGTGAAGGCCATTGAGTGCTCCGGTGAGAATGGTTGATCAAGCAGTATGGAGTCCTGTTAGATGAGGTCGAGGAAGGCCGAAATGAACGCTCAATGAGGTCATAGAGAGAGACCTTTTAATTAATAATATATCAAAATCTATGATTTTTGACAGAGCACAATGGCGTCGTGTGATCCATGTATCCGACCCCACCTAGTGGGATAAAGACTTTATTGTTGTTGTTGTTGTTGTTGTAGTGATACTTGCAAGAATTTGGACTTTACACATGCCATTGGCACAAGCTCCCAAGAATACAAACACAGTGAATTTGAAGAGGAAAGGAAAGAAGAGGCTATCGAAATCAGAATTGAAGCTGCTTAAACACCTTATACATTACTCATCATTACTGAGTGAAACGCACATAGAAAGATTCTTATAATTACGCAGAGTCATGCATGACTCACTGTCAAGGCTATTTCATGTGAAAAGCGAGAAATTAACAAAACAAGAAAATTCTCTGTTTTGTAATGAATAAAATAAATCTTTTATGAAATATTAGAGCTTTGTTTTTTTCATAAAAATAAAAATAATTAAAATAATAGAGATGTTTATAGTAAGAGCTAATAGAGACATTTAATTTTCTTTGATATTAAATGTAAGGCTAAGACCTTACTTCTAAATTTATAGTTATTTTCTTAACTATAAAGGTATGTGTTGTGCATGTACAGCACGAGCCAATTAGCATAATTGCCTGCTTTCTTGTAAAAAAATGTTTGGTTTAGCTTATTTTAAATGATTGTACATGATAAAAAATAAATATATGAGAGGAAATTTACTTTGTAAAACATAAGAATAATTTTTAGAAGTGATGTCAAACACTGAATCATGTTAAATAGGAAACGCTTGCTACTGTGATTATTGGTGATGGTATTTAGGGACTTATAGAATATGAGCACATCTTTTTCTTCATGTAACATGATTGTATCACAACTTTGAACCTTTTTAAATGCCCATTAGTTTAGAAGCCATGGTTACGTTGGAAATATCATAATTTCTTAAATCACATTTCTTTTAAAACCATACTGTTTGAAGTTGACTATGGCATTCTTTTTTTTTAATCAAAATTTTAATATATAGTGATGTAAGTAGTAATTATGTTTTGATTTACTAACTTTCCTATAAGGAAGTTTTGAATGTGTGTCCATTTTCATGCAGTGTTCCTTTCTAAAATAATAAATTTCCCATAAGTAGGTGTTCAATGTGTGCTCATGTTTATCTCTAATCAATCTTCCCTAAATTGTTTTGATGGTATTGTTGATGGTGTGATTTGGGTAGTATTTGTTGGCGTTAGCTCCTAAATTCACATGCAATCCAGCGAATCTTCCAACTCCAACTAGTGTTCTGCAGATCCAAATGGTGACAAAGCATCTACAAAGGAAATGAATAATCCAAGTCACGTCTAAGGACGCTGTCCTTAAGAGCTATTCCGCAACCACCGGCTGAGAGGAAGCGTCACTCCCCAAGATAAAACAGATCCTTCTTGCATGAATAAGGTAAACAGAATAACGAAATATAATAGAACTTAGCTAGTAATAGGCAAAGAGGATTTTAGAGGAGGATGAGAAAGCTCCAAGGCTCTAGAGCTAGATCTAGTAAAACCTCTCATTGAAGCTCCTTTTATAGGCAACACCAACTGCACATTTATTTCAAAACATCACATTAAAGTGATATAAATAAGATTAAATGGACCGTTGGAGCATGAAGGCTATTTAAATGGACCCTTTTTGAATGTTGGCTAAGAGAACTTTGTCATGTAATCCATACACATATGTTTGATATAATAAAAACCCATTACACCTATTGAAGCAATTGTTTAAAACACTTTTGGCAATAAGAGCTTTCAAGTCCATTATCTTTACAACGTTCAAATATTATATTCCATTTAAAACAAGCACAACATTCAACACCCATCAAAGCAATAAAATTTTGATCCATAAAATTAGCTTATGATTTTAAAACCTCCATCAACGTCCATATTCCATATTTGAGGTTGGCAAAACATATTTTCCATTGAGTGTTTTTATTGCAAAAGTATTTCTATATTTTTACAAAACCTCTTGTATAAGGTACAAGTGCCTAATCCGCATTTGACTCGCTCACAGGGGAAATTTCCGGATTTCCATGTGGCCGAATGTGCGTGAGTCTACTCCCCCTCTTAGCCTATTTATTAGCTCAAGATCACAAGTTTTTATTTAAACTTTTGTGCTTCTATAGTCTTAAGCAATATAGGATTTTTTTTCCATTTTGACACACCCACAAATATACAATAATTCCAATAATCCCCAACATGTGTCAAAAGGGAACACCATTAGCTAAGTTTCGCACACGGGTATAACCATTGTATCTAGTGGTGATTATGAACTAGACCTAGACTAATAACACTTAGTACACAGAGATGTCAGTGGTCCTATGGACTATGAACTCACATCTCTTAGGTGTATACTATAGGCATTAGTAGTCAGATTGTACCCCCACATTTCGCTGTTAACGCGGTTTTGCACGTTAAACGGTCATGCGCATGCCTGGTGCATAACGAATGCTTTAGAGATTTTGCCACGATCTCATAGGAGCGGCCTTACTCCACATTCATAGAGATGATTTCATGAAATGTACCTGCAATGAGCACAACATCCCATAGAATTATGAAATCATTAAGAGCTTTTGCTCAGCCTCACCAAAATGCATTTTAGCCCTGTCTCATGCCATAGGAAAGGACCGGTAATTTATTTTAGTGCTAGCAGAACTAACATACGACTTATTTTTACCTATTGAACCTCCTTCATGGGATCACCAATCATAGAGGTTGGGTTGCCATCGCTGTTAATTTCAAATTGGCTTTAGTCCCATTCCCCTCGGCTAATTTGATTCTTCCCGGGGTTTGTTAATGGATCCGCATGTCAACTTTAACCTCACAAAGTCGATTGAGATAACTCCACAATTTTTAAGCCAGCTTATCACATAATATCTCAAATGATTTTTACTTACACCATTGCTCTTTCTACAATGGTTATTGCTATTTAGCAATCACAACTCATCGACATAAAATATCAGTTTTACACCTAAACTTTCCTAAGTTTAAACAACTTAGCTTCCAATTTTCAGCCAATTTTAGAGTAACATACTCTGATTCAAATAATAATTTATTTTGGCTGCTAGTGGATTTTCTCATACAAAACTGAAATTCAGTTAAACATCCGTGTATCTCAATACAACGGGAATCCATTCTATATGATACCAATATTCATGGTACCCCTCAAATATTTACATCTCCTCATGAGTCTGCATATTTATATACGCTCAATCTTTACATAATACAAACTATATCACAGGGATTAACATCCTTTAATGCAACAAATTCTCAACAATTTGTGCATACCCAAATTGAGCAACAAAATCAGTTTTAAAATTATTTTAAAAATTGTGTTAGAATCATAAAGAATATTCACAATAGTTCTCAAAAACAAATTTCAAAAACATTTCTCAATATCGTATATAATCACTATTCGTTTATGATTTCAACATCCAAAATCACATTTGCTTCACACATGCTTTCATATTAAAATTTGAAGCCACATTAAAACACATATGCTATCTTTCATCTTGATTTGTTACAGAGTACTAGGAATGAGAGCGGTAGTGGTTTTAAATTGTTGGATTGGCAAGGAAGCTCATAGCAAGGTTTGTTTGATTTTCCTAACATTGTAGATCATTCTTACTGGAGTTACACCCACCAGACCAATTAAGAAAATCCCAATCTTTTTCATCTTCCTTGAAAAGCTTTCGTCCAAGCTTCAAGTCCCTCACTTTATATGTTGGACAAAAAATTAAGGGTAAATTTCAACACTCAAGCTTCCTGGCAGGGGGAGTCACATTGTCTAACGGAAGATTGGCGGTTGAAGGTGGTATCATTAATCACCATTTTCAGGAGAGAGTGTGTTGCTGGCGGTTGGGTCTGTGAGAGAAGGGGAGAGAGAGAGGTGAGGGGGAGGAGGCAGTTACTTGTGAGAGTAAGAAAGTTGAGGTGTACAAGAGAGAGAAGACTTCATGGGCCTATAAATACAAAGTAATAGACGTTGGGTCCGGTTTCTCTTATAAGCCATTTTTCTCATTGTCCCTCATAAGCTTTAAATCTTGGTTGTTCATTCGATCTAACTGCTCAAAGAAAGCCATATCATCCAACTTTAAATAAAATTGAATCTCAATCATCCGTTTTGTCATAATCCTAACGGTGGGTAATCTTCAACTAGGTCATTCCCTTCCCTTTCGACCTACCATGACCGCCGAGACTCATCATGATCCGTCGCTACCGGACATTGTCATTGAGGGAGAGAATCACCACAACGTATACTTTGCTTTTGGGTTTTTGTTCATTCCTTACTTATAAGAATGCTTCTAGGTTTCTATTTGGTTGATTTTTTTAAAAATCAGATCATCATTTTGTTTGCTTGGAACAATAATGTATATTCTTTCTTCTTTAATTCTTTTGTTCCCTTACTGAGATTACTTCTTCTTATTTTACTTACACCAAGTCTGAAGAGACCAATAGGGAAAAAGAGGATTGAAGATCATGTTTTTTTAATCAAATCATCATTTTGTTTACTTGAAACAGTAATGTATGTTCTTCCTTCTCTGATTCTTTTGTTCCCTTACTGAGATTACTTCTTCTTCTTATCTTACTTGCACCAAGTCAGAAGACACCTATAATAATGTATGCTCACTATGATTTTTATGTTTTTAAAATGTTTAAGCTAACGTTTTATTGTTTTCATGTGTATCTAGGAGCCATATCATGCTTAGATCAAGCATTTAACTTCTATATTGAGATTGACAGGAATAATATGGCTGCAAGATACTGTAAGGTACTTTGTGTTTGAATTGCACAATTCCATGCTTTGCTTCTCATATTTTTTTGATAATTATCGTACATATGTTTTGCCATTTTGCTGCCTTCGTAATGGTCTAGTAATAAAAATTGTGAGAGCTAATTGTATGGTGGATTTTTTCCTTCCTCACTTTAGGAAATTGGTGACTTGTACAAACTTGATTAAGACATAGAGAATGCCTCTTTATATTGTGATAGGGCTGCTGAATTTTTTGAACTTGTGGATGCAACAACCTCTGTCAACCAGTGCAAATTAAAAGTTGCAAAGTATTGTACTCAACTTCAACAATGAGAACTTTTCTGCTTGTTTTTACACTAATATTATGGAAATTCTACTTATCTAACTTTACCTATCAATCTAAAGATTTTGCATGTATCTTTGAAATTCCATATAGTTCTCATCTTTACAATACTAAAAGTTGTCATCTAATTTCACTGAGGTTAAACGTGCTATCTGATTTTCCTTTTGCACACACCTTAGTCTATATAGAACTGTTTTACAGCCATTGAAAATTATGGGTTGAACATAACTACTATTTTTAAGCTAGGTTGAACATAACTGGGTTAGCAAAACAATAGAAAGGCTTCCTTATTGTTTGAAGTGACCAAGCTATCAAAATAGATGAAAGAAAGTAGCCTCTAATTGCTGCCATACTAAACAAAATACAGTTTTCTATCATATTGAACAATAGTCAGTTTTACAATACAAAAGGAAATGAAACTCTAAAGAAAATGAGAGATATTTCATTCTTCATAGATGTATTCTGTTTGAGCTGAGTATCAAAAAAAGGTTTAACTATATTGAAAGGCTAAACTGTTGGATATTGAATTGTCATTTCAGGTAACAGCTGATTTATCCTTCATGCTGGTTGAATACTAGTGAAGCTATAGAAGATATACATTTGCCTACTAGGAATTGACTGGATATTGTTGAAGCTATTACAGAAGATGGACCTTCACCTAATAAGAAGAAAGAAGATAGAAGAGCAGTGTTAATGTTAGTATAGGGTCATAAAAAAGCAAGGAACAAAAAATTGGACCGTCAATAAACCGGTCACGGTACTGGTTCAAGGGTCAGTGGTTCAACCGGGGTTGGATCGGTGGTTGAACCGGTGGTCGAACCAGTCATACTAAAATATTATAATTTAATTGACAATAATAAAATAACCATAATTCAATTTCATAATTCAAAAGTCATTACTAACAATAAGTTAGTTCTTCAAAGTTGAATCAAAATCCATAATTAACATCAAAATATAGTTAAAACATTACAATGTCAATTAGCATTCATCAAACAACCAAGAGGCAGGAATCAACATCAGAATAGTCAAAAGATACCGAATTAAATCATCAAGCTCCACAACTCATCAAGGGGATCTATTTGAGATGAGTCATTAGGAGGTGGATTGGGTAGAGGGTAAGAGGTAACAATATCATCAGGCAAAGCTGGGGGATCAGGAACGTCCATATCTTCGTCACCTACGCATATACACAACAATAATATCAATGATTATATGTAACATATAATTATATGGATGAATAATAAATTAGTAAGAGAATATTAACAGCACATATAAACCTTCATTAACCCTATCCATGGTAGAAGAATGTGCAATGCCTTCACTACCAAGAAGTCCTTCAAGATTTTCTACATCTTCATTATTAAATTCTGGAATGGGGTCTTCTTCAGTCACCCAAAAATCCACCTCATCAATAGACTCATAGTCAATAGGATCATAACTTGTCTGCTTTTTCTTCAAATCAGCCCTTCAAATTTCAATGGCATATAATTTCAATTAAAACTTTTAAATACATCTATTTTATAGTGAAGAACAAAAATTTTTATAATATCTAAAGTTACCTATGCTTTAATCGTAAGTTATAATTAGTATAAACTAAATCATTCAGCCTTTGATGCTCCAATCTATTTCTTCTTTTTGTATGGATGTGCTCAAATAAACTCCAATTTCTTTCGCAACCAGAAGAAGCAGTTGTTTGGCTAAGAATACGAATTGCAACATGTTGCAATTCTAGTACTGAATAACTATAATACATCCACCATTCATCTACAAAATAAAACATGTAGAAAATATTAATTGCAATCAATTAATATGTTAATTAAACCCTAAACAATAAAGATAAATACTTAGTTACTTACAAGGATCCAGTCTTTGAGCTTCTTTTTTACATGTCTCTCGGCTGAAAGATTCTTTTCCTTCAAGATACAATGTGACTTGCTTCATTATCTTGAAGCAATCAACATTTTCATCTGAGTTAGCCTCTACCACATTAATCAAAGCTTGCATTAGCCCTCCCTTATGAACAAAGTTTGGACCATAACGAATGTTGGGTTCAACAAATAGGAAGCTGCATAGAGATCAGTCTTCAAATGTTTATCCCATCTCATTTTAATGATACTTGTATAAGGCTTGTAGAGATCTTTTTTCCTCTTGAACATCTCCTTAATTCCACTTTTTGCCCTTTGCATTCCTTCATAAACATATGGCAATGAAGGCTTCTCATCTGAATCAACAATTCTCAACAATTTTATTAGAGGAGTGACAATCTTCACAATTTGGTAACATTCATTCCAAAACTGGCTATCTAATATGATTGCACTAAAAAATTTTTCGGGAGTAGTCCTAGATAGCCTATGGTCCACAAAGTGTTTATCAACAACAAGGGCTTGCAAGTCATGCTTGTGCATATATATGCTATGCAATGTAATAAATGTAGTGGAAAATCTTGTAGCACCAGGACGTACAATTTCTTTCCAACCCGGCATTTTCCTCAGCCAAGACAAGAATATCATGTGATTGTAAGCAAACACTGTTATCTTTGATGCCTTTGCTGTAATGTCTGACACATGAGGTATGCTTGAAATGTCTTTCAATACAAGATTTAAACAATGAGCAGCACAAGGAGACCAATAAATATTTTTATATTTCTCCTTGATCAACCTTCCACATGCCACGTAATTGGCAGTATTGTCAGTCACCACATGAACAATATTGGTAGAATCGACCCACTCAATCACTTCAGAAAATAAAGTGAATAAAGTCTTTACATCTTTAACTAAATCTGATGCATCAACAGACTTAACAAACAACATTCCATGGGTAGAATAAACTAAAAAGTTTATCAAAGTTCGTTGCCTCACGTCAGTCCATCCATCCACCATAAGTATGCAACCTTTTTTTCTGCCATATATCTCTATGACCGTCAACAAGTAACTGACATTCCTTTTTCCATTCTCTCAACAAGTTGGTTTTAAAGTCATAAGCACTAGGGGCTTTAAACCCAGGCCCTATAGAACACATTCCATCCACAACTTTTTGAAATAAAGGGCACTCTAATGCTTTAAATGGAATGTAGTTCACTATGGCCCATTCAGCAATAAGCATCTTCACATTATGTTGTGCTTCTTTCGATGCTAAGACACTCTTTATGGTTGGTTGAGCTCCAGGTGTTGTCCTTTTTCCTCCTCTTAGTTTCACTATTAACCTCCTCTTCTTCAACTCCCTCTTCTCTTATATCCTCAATTTCCTTTTTCTTTATATGTTCTTTCAAAGACTCTGTCAATCGATGACGCACATCAGCTGGAACTTTTTTACAAGAAGCAATTTGACCTACAACACCAGCCAGATGTTGCTTCAGCCTGTTTATACCACCTCCTCTATAGCTATTACCACAGTGAAGACATGTGTATACATTTTGTGTCCCTTCTTTCTTGTAGGAAACATATGCCCATGCTGGGTCAGTTTTGCCACGTAATGAGGTAGTGGAAATAGGATTATCAATAGGATTGGAATTGATATTGGAAGAGGGAGTAGGAGGGGTGACATTCTCATTTCCAGAACTCGATAAATCCATCACTGCAGAAACGAAACTACATGCTTTTCAAGTTTCGATCAATCAAATTATATAGTTGCTCACAAAAATTATATTAACTTTATCCAATCCAAACTGTCTACGCAAAGAAAAAACAATTGGGAAAATCCTATTAAAAACCTTTTAAAATAATCAAATCCTAAGTTGGGCTCTAAGATATATCAAATTCTAAACCGGTTAATCATCTTAATTTAGGATTTTAGAATTTGGTGATTTTACCTTTATTAGAACTCTCCAGTCTCCTATTCAAATTCACTAAGGAAGATATCAAATTCTTCACCAATAATTATTGTTTTTTTAAAAAAACATAGCAAGCCTATGAGAACTCAAATAACATCGTATTTATTACTGAACCAATGAAAGTTTCATTACGAGAAATTATTGCTAACCAATGAAGATATCCGATTCTCTATTAGTACATTAACTCCAGTTTGTGAATTTCAATTTTTACATGTGAGCATTTTGACTAACTCATGGTGAAAATGATTGTTATTATTTAGCTGAAGGTTACTGCACTATAATTCTAGAATTAGTTTTGAATTGGGCATGCTCTTCCGGTGGTCTTGAATTTCAATTTTGCAAGCATTATTTTATTCAGCCTTACTTTGTTCTCTAGAGATACTGACAGTCATTGATCCAAGAATCAATTTCAGTCCAAGAATTAA
Source organism: Albizia julibrissin (assembly GCA_037074505.1). NCBI lineage: Eukaryota > Viridiplantae > Streptophyta > Magnoliopsida > Fabales > Fabaceae > Albizia > Albizia julibrissin. The sequence continues at coordinate 17,159,649 of CM073486.1, read as the reverse complement.
TTTCAAGAGTTAACATGTCTAACAGCAATAAACAACAGACAGCGACGACGAGAGAAGTAGAACACTAGAACAACAAGAGAGAAATTGAAGAAATGAACTTAAAAAAGAAATAGAAGGAAGACGATAGATGGGTACCAGGAAAATCAGGGAATCAATCGAGAGAATCAACTGTTTTTGGCTTGGCGTTGAAACGAAAGAATTTGAGAGGAGCAGCGATGTTTATGAGCTTCAGATTAGGGCTAAAATTCTTACATGATTTCGGAACTCTGAATGAAGAATCAAACTGCACAGAAGAGGGTTGAACCCGACACGAGCAACTTTCGAAGATAGGTTGAAGTGTTGAGGCCGACACAGAGAAATCACGAGAGAATTGGAGAGGAGCAGCGAGCGATCTGCAGTTGTGCACAGAGGAGAATCATTGAATCAGAGAGGAGCAGCGAGCCAGCGAGCGATTTGCACAGAGCCACAGAGAAATCACGAGTTAGAGATGATGACCGAGTCAGGTCCGGGTCCAATCAGCCCCAAACGACGTCGTTTTAGGGCTGATTTGTTTAAAAAATTGACCCGGCCAACTCGGCGGGTCGGCCGAGTCATACCCGGTTCGACCGAGCCAACCCAGGTTTCATCGGGTTGGCTATTCCTCTGGTTTAACCCTTGGACCGGACCGAATTGGGGACCGGTCGATCGGTTTTTCGGTCAGACCGACCGGTCCGGTCCGGTTTTTCCTCCCATGTAAAAAAGTTTTCCAATGCAATATTTTTTATACAATAGAGTTTATTAGATAATGACAGTTGTATTTAGCATCATGATGTAATATACACATTGATTTGAATAAAGTTGACATTCTCTCTTAACTTGTGCTTATTTCTATCTTTGTTTTTCTGTACCTGACAATGAAAACTCTTCTTCCATTACTTCCAATGATGGAGTTGAACAATCTAAGGGAGCCTATAAACCATCACAAAGAAAAAGTAGGCGTTATACAAAAATTTGTCTTGTTTATACCCCACTAATAGAACAAGACACAAAGAATATATGATTTTTCTTTTTTTGGGGGTAGGGCACTCACCATCAACATACTAGTAAATGATTACACTTGAGGTAATGCTTGCAATGTTGTAGGTGCAGAACATGAAATTGGAGCATCTAATTCTACACTTCTTGCTTAGACCTGCTTATCTTTCCTAGACGCTCTTGCCAACCCTTAAATCTTTTTTTTCTCTTAGTTCCATCTCTCTTTTTAATGCCCTTGGGTTGTTCATCCTTTGACTCTATCTTCTTTTTTTCTTGGTCGCTCCATTTTTCCTTACTTCTATCTTCTTCCTTTTTGTCTTCATCTTTTGAATTTCTTAAGCATGAACGGAAGTCTCTTGCTTCTTTATGAAGTTGTATTATAGAGTTGCGGGTAAAGGCATAAGTCTCTGGACAGTCAGACATTTCAGCTGCTAATGTTATCATCAAATGACATAATTGTCGATATTTTTGAGTGCTCTGAAGCTTAGGATCCACATGTATTTCATTTCCTCTAATATCATGTATCACACTATTTCTAGCATCTTTATCCATCTTTTCAAAATATATTTTTCTGGTAGTTTTCTCACCTCATTCACTTCATATATTTTTAAAGCATGACAACATAATATCCCAACAGATTCAAAACACCTGCAACTGCACCATACAGAATCATCCTTCGGATCAAATGTCAATGTCCACTTTTTGTCTTCATTAACCATAGTTCCAATATAAGTGAACAACATATCTTTCTCATCTCGAGAGGAAATACATGTGGCAAAAAAGAGATCCAATTGCTCTTGGAACAATTCTAACACTGAAGTGGTATAAATCTTAGCAACTTGTTGTAGTATGGGTGAACTTTGGACTATCAGCCATGGTTTTTTCTCCCTTGCTCCATACTTACATTTCATCTCATTATACCTCTTATTTGCAACAACCCGCTCAAGCCTTTTGAAGAATTCATCAATATTAATACTAGGGTTTGTAATACTCTTAATATATGCATTAACACTTTTACTAACTTATGTGCTACGCATACCAAGAGTAATAGAGTACTTCATATAACACCATGCTCATTTCTCTTTGATTTCATATATGGACTTCAACCATGAGTTATCCTCCAAATTGAATGATGATATTAGAGACACCCATGCTTCTTCAAATTGTGATTTGTCTTCAACAGCAAACATACACTTGTTGAAATCACGCAAAAAATGCGAACCACCCTTCATCTTGTTCCCTAGATGTTTTATTCCATTTTGCTCAATATGCCATGCGCATAATGCATGCTTCACTTCAGGAATAACCTCACATAGTGCTCTTGCCATTGCTTTATTTTGGGCAGTAAAAATTGTTGCAGGTCTCTTTTTCTTGTTTGTTTTCAAGAAAGTTTCTAACAACCACTTGAATGATTTTTTGGTTTCATCATATAACAAAGATGCACCAAAAATTACAATTCCTCTATGATGATTGAGTCCTGAAAATATGGCAAGAGGCCTATGATTACTATTTGTGCAGTATGTGGTGTCTAGTGAAATTACATCCCCAAAATAAGCATAATTTATAAGCATACGAGCATCGGCCTAAAAAATATTTGTAATTTGATTTTCCACATCAAGTTTGTATGAATGATAAAATGAAGGGTTCTCAGTAATTTGTTCTTCAACATAATTTAACAACTATCCAATTTTGCCATTCTTCATGCTTCTTCGTCGTTTAGCTTTCAAATAATTTTTCACATCAACTTGAGTGAAGTCAAGATTAGCTCGTCCACTTGCTTGCTTACTCATAAGGTCAAAAGTCGCCTTCTATTTTAGTCTAGCATCCCTAGCTAAATCAATCTCATCTGCTTGTACATCATATATTTTCTGTTGAGACCTCATCATATGCACTGTTTCTTGGAGATGCAATGGGTGGTTATGTTTTTCTACAAAGCTGGTGATCTTGAATTTACCTTCCACTAAATTTACTGTCATTCCAACTTTACATACAGTCCTAGTCTCTGGACGATGGTTGGTGGCCGGTGTGTATCTTTTATCCGGTCTTCGTTTGCCCTCTTTCAAACACACATATCTGTAGGAAACAATTGTCTCCTTATCTTTCTTACTCTTTGTCGCCCCATTTTTCCTTGCACTAAAACCTACTTTACAAGCATATTCATTCCAGAACCTCCATGCTTCCTCTAGATTATCAAATTCTTTTCCCAATCTAGGAGTCAAATCAACTTCCATAGATTGAAACCTGCAAAATAATGCTATGCAACACACAAAACATAAACTTATGTGAAAAATATGAATTAAGGCAGTAAACTTTCAAAACAAAATCCATATTTTTACAAGTTTTCATTTCCAAACAGAACTAAGAATAAAGGAAATTAGAAACTAAAAGCAACTGTGAAAACATATTGTAATGAGAGTACTTGTTTAGTTGCAATATATTTGAAGGACCTAATATTATATGTTGTTTCAGTGCATTTTATGATGCATGTCTTTTTGTGAAGAGTGACACTTGGACGATGAAACAAATTTAGTGTATATTTTATCTGTTACATAGACTAGAAAGTCAGTCTTGTGCAATGATTTAATTTTAACGACATCTCGTAATTCTCCTTTAGACAAGTCTTTATACATGAACTTCCATTTTAAAAACTCTTGTTGATTCTTTTTCCTATTTTTTTATTCTATCAAAGATAAGAAACCAATTTCATAATAGTTTCAAAACGTCTGGCTCTGTATCACCATATGTAAAATAAGACCAAAAAAAACTATGTTCATTTTTAATTCATTTTTTAGAGGTTTCAAAACATCTAGCTCTATATTCATATTTAGCTTAACAGAATGCACACGCACAAAAGCGATAAAAGCAAGAGTAATATAAATACATTAGCTATGAAATCATCCAAAAGATGTAATCTTTTTATGGGGGAAAAAGTTATTTTGATCTTACTTTTGCCTCATTGTGTATTTCCCGCCAAATTGCTGAAGAACGACTGAACATTTACGGGAGTTAAAGCATTTAAGGGGTTTTAAATGAGTATTAAGGATATAAAATGGACGGCCAAGATTAAATGAAATGAATGGTTTTGATCAGTCTATGATGATGAGAAAATATGATGATGAGAGAATCTGCTCCCATAGACGTTTAGCATTAGTTAACGTCTTTGTTATTTTTGTCCTATCTTTAAATGTTTGCGTCTAATTTTGCACCTAACAAAATTTAATTATGTTAAACAAATATTTAATAAAATATCATGATTAAATTTACACCTTAATCATTAATTTTATACGGGAAAAATTTACAAAAATATAATTAAAAATGAAAAAAAATAAATTGGTGTTGTGAATTTATCAAATCCTAATTCAGAACTGAAGTAGGAATTTAGGATTTCCAATTCTAACCAAATGACCAAAATATCCTGAATTAAGGGCACAAATTTTAAATGTCAATAATAACATCTGTATATATATTAACAACATTAGATTTCTCATTAATGACTTTACTTTTATATTTGACAACTTCATATCCCAAAAATCAGGGATAATTTTGAAGACACAAATTTCAGGGCTCAATAATAATATATGTATCTATATTAATAACATAAGATTTTACATTAACAACTTCACTTTCATGTTTCACAATTTAACTCTAGGCAATTTAGTCATTTGGTCAAAATTGGAAATCTCATATTCTTACTTAAATTCTAACCTGAGATTTGATAAATTCGTTGCACCAATTTATTTTTTCCATTTATAATTATATTTTTCTGAAATTTTTCCATTTTATAATGACCAAAATAGAACAACAAAGAAGTTTGACTTTTGACTACCAACGGAATGGCCAATATTCCGTGAACTTAAATTCATTGAGCAGATAAAATCAAATTGTTAAATTGTTAAAATTTGCATAACCAATGTTGTTAAATTAATTAATAACTATAGTTTTTAATTATAATTTGGGTTAATGTGCAAATTTATTCTGGAAGTTTTAGCTAAGAACCAATGTTGTCCCATAATTTTTTTAAATTTAATGTCACCCTAAACGTAACAATGTTGTCTTATACTATTACAAAACAAACATTATCAATTAAAAAATTGACGTTAACCATTAATTTTTTAACCATAAGAGGAAGCATTACTTTATTCTAACACTTTCAGAAAACATTGAACCTACAAAAACTTTCATGATAACATTGCTACTCAATAAAAATTTTCAGGTCAAATTTGCACATTAACCCTTATAATTTTTCTCACCTTTTTTTTGTGCCAACAAATTTTGACGGTTGTTTCTCTGATAACCTAATATAATAACCCACCAGGAAAATAAAACATGAATCATGTAATCTAGCTTTGTTCATTTCCTTTATCAGATTGGACTCATGAGTTGTTTAATTTTGTGTTGTGCATTAGGGGAAGGAGTTGGTGTTTGTGACCAACAATTCCTTAAAATTGAGGAATTAGTATGCTAAGAAGTTCCAATCTTTGGGAATTTTGGTTTCCGAGGTTTGGTTCTGTTGCGCTGAATTGGATATGAACTTTACTTTCCATGATGTTAATTTAAGAGACGCGGATCGGGTTTGGTTGAATCTTGATAATAAAAGCTCACTCAAATATTAGGCTACTAGAGCCTAAATGAGGTTAGCACAATAGTGCACCAGAAAGAGAAAGATGGTAGGAGAGAAAAGAGATTGACAAATAATTCAATAGTAGGGATTGATTATAATTGGGGGAGACATATCTTATTTATAGTGATTTTGGGTGATCACTAATTAGGAAATTATTTACACTCTTACTTACCTTCCAAGTGAAAGATTAGAAAATTAATTCTCAATTAATGTCCTAATATATAATAACTTGTTTCTCAATTAATAATTCTATAATCAATGCTAACTTATTTTCCAATCCATAATCAATGCCGATTTATTTTTTATTGACAAGGCTGCTTATATTCTAATCAAACAGTCCAACCCATCAAGGGCTGACCTGAACCCGAAATTCAACATCTCCTACTCGCGCTTTATGAGCCTCCCATCATAAGACTATTACTCTTTCTTGTTTCATACTTAGCATCTGCCGTAACTGTGTGGGCACAACATCTTCAAAAACTTTGAGTACTTGTAATACAAGAAATCCCTCATATCATATCAGCATCTAAGGAAACCCTTTACGAACCTTTAAATTGTTGCCTCGTGTGCCCTAGGTCCATCCATACACTTAACTCATAGTATATTTAATCTTTCTCGAATCAAAATTTTTATTTTTGTTTTGTACTTAGATTGCCTACCATATACATGGTATCCACACTTACTGGTTTTTCCTATAACCTGTAAGGGACATGTCACAGATGTCACCATAATAATTAGTGTACTTCAAAATAAACCTTTCTTGTTTACTAAACATCAATCCATCTTGATTTGGTCAATTTCCTAGCTTTCACTCATTCAAATGTATCGTGTGTGATCATGGAGCTTCAGCTAAAGTAGCTAGCCCCAATCCAAGCTTTCATGATGCCGCCTAAGTCCTGAGGGTATCGTGGAAGGATTTTTCTTTCTTAGGACTCACATAGTAGTAAACCAGAGACCTTTCACCTACGTCCCATGTTGCAGTCATTCTCTCAAACACATGCAATATGAATTGCATGCTATGGTGATTGTCTAATGGTATATGTCAATTTTATCTTATCTTTCACCGTACAGGCATTAGTTGCAAAAGTGCTCAGCATTTGAACCAGAACTTCCTTTTACAATCATTCCTTTTGCAATCTTATTTGTAAAAGAAAGTCGTTTGCCTATAGTGATCATTTGCTCATCTTATAGTGATCATTTGCTCATCTTACACTCCGATGCCCTTACAAGTCATATGAAGACGAGTGTTCATGTAAGTGAATCAAACTTCTGACCTATACGGCATACAGAATTGCATACCTTGCGCCTATGCATATATTTACACTAATATATTCACAACATATTTGAAAAATGAAAAATGCATCATTTTATTACTTAACAAAAATAACGTTCAATACATTACATTCTATGCATGCTCAAAGCATTTACATACTTAACAAAAGAATTTCTAGCAATAAGCTTCGTAAGGGGATCATCTAACATTTTATGAGTAGAAAGATGTTGAACGGTCACTTCTTTCTTAGTGATCATGTCTCTTATAAAATGATATTTAATATCTATGTGCTTTGTCTTATTATGATCTTTGGGGTAATTAGCATAGGCTATTGTGACTTGACTATTGCAATGTATTAGAGTTGGACCCTCCTTTCTGTCGTTTATTTCTAGTCGTTCTTAGAATCTCTTAAGCCATACAGCTTCTTAAACAGTGGCAGAACAAGTTATGTACTCTGATTCCATGGATGACAAAGACACACAGGTCTGTTTCTTACTTCTCCAGGAAATCACTCCATTATTTAGCAGGTACACATGCCCTAAGGTGGAGTGTCGTTCATCTATATCGCTCGCCCAGTCAGTGTTAAAGTACCCTACTAGATATATATCTCTACCTTAGTAACATAGCTCATAATCCATAGTTCCCTCATGTATCTTATGATTCTCTTCACAGCTTCCTAATGCTTAACTCTTGGGTTGGATTGAAACTGGCTCACAAGACCGATTGCGAAGCATATGTCTGGTCTAGTGTATAGCATAGCATATATCAAGCTTCCAATTACACTTGAATATGGAACTCTTTTCATGCGCTTTATTTCAGATTCTTCCACAGAACACATATATGTGTTGAGGTAGTGTCCTTTAACAATAGGGTCATCTATAAGCTTGCAGTCTCTTATATTGAATTGTTTTAAGATCTTTGTTATATATGTCTTTTGGGATAAAGATAGCAATATTTTTAAACGATCTATCTTTATCTTGACTCCCAAGATATACTATACTTCACCCATATCTTTCATCACAAAGTTCAAGGATAATCAGTCCTTAATTGTTTTAACTGCCTTGAGGCTTGTTCCAACTAGAAGTATATCAACTACCTAGAGAGATAATATCAAAAAATCATCTCTAAACCACTTTATTTAGACACAGTTGTCTTCTTTGAACATTTCAAAGTTGAATGAGGTTACTACTTCTTGAAATCTTAGATACAATTGTCTAGACAATTATTTTAGTCCATAGATGGACCTTAGAACTTTGCAAACCTTTTGTTCACTTCCTTTTTCTATAAAGCCCTTAGGCTACTCTATATATATTTCTTCATCTAGTTTTCCATTAAGGAATGTGATTTTTACATCCATTTGATGTAACTCCAAATCCATACTTACCACTATGACAAGTATAAGTCTAATTGAGTTAAAACGCACCACTAGTGTCTTCATAGTCTATTCCTTCTCGCTAGGTGTACCCCTTAGCTACCAAGCACGCTTTGGGTTTATCAATTGATCCATCTGCCTTTCATTTGTATTTAAGAACTCACTTGTTCCCAATTGCTTTTTGGTTTGGCGGCAGGTCAACTAATTCCCAAACTTGGTTAGTCTTTATGGAATTCATCTCCTCTTCTAAGGAATTTTACCATTTTTCCTTAACAGGTCCAGTCAACACTTCTGTAGTGCTTGTCAGATCTTCCTCATTATTTCTAGATTGACAATGAGTACTTCCCCTTTAATAGAGAAGCAGTTTCTTGGGATTTTATCCCTTTAGCTTCTCCGAGGTAGGATCTCTTCTAGATTCTCTTTCTACGATTGAGTGATATTTCCATGTTGTAAAAATGACTCAACTTTCCTACTCAGGGTCAGTAATCTAAGGAGTGCCTTCAAGTTCATCACTCTCATATAGAGTTTCTATTTGATAAAGGCTTTCTCTACTAGAAAAATTTTCCTCTAAGAATACTATGTCCCTTGATTCTACCTCAGTCATTGAGTCATTCTCATTTTCACCAATGAAGACATATCATTTTGATTACTCAGAGTATCTTACAAAGATATATTCCCTACCTCTAGGTCCCAACTTTCCATGTTTATGAGATGAGCTGTATATATAGGTTGTTGACCCCTATAGTCGTAAGATGCTTAGAACCAACTTACATCTTATCTATAGCTCATAAGGTGTAGAAGTGACTGATTTAAAAAGGCACTTGGTTAAGTATGAATGTCGTAGTTAACAGTGTGTCTCCCCAATATGAACTTGGTAGTTCTACTTGTAACATCATTGATCTAGCCATATCGAGAAGGGTTTTGTTCCTTCTCTTAGCTACCCCATTCTGTTGGGGAGTTCCATGGATTGTCAGCTATCTGGAAATTCACTTTTCTTCACAGAGCATCTTGAACTGTTCTAAGAGGTACTCTCGACCCCTATCAGTTCTCATTTAGGTACTTCCTGAAGCATTCTAAAGCTTTAGACTTATGAGAGATCAAGTATACATGCCCATATTGTGTAAATCATTGATCAATGTAATGAAGTACTACACTATATGTCATGCCCTTACACTCATTGGCCCACAGATATCCGAATGTACTAGTTTAAGAGGATATTCCACTCTGGTTGCTTTCTCGAAAGGTTTCCTCGTACTTTTACCAGCAAAGCAATACTCACATAAAGACATTTTCCTTTTCTACACTTTTCTTAGCAATCATTCATTTGCTAGTTTGGTCATGCATTATTGACCAATAGTCCTAATCTAGCGTGCCATGTATCATAATTAACATTGGATTGAATCGCATAGTAATAACTAGAGTCAAAATTATAATTCCTTAAAACATAGAAACGATCCTAAATACAATTAAATCCGAAAAAATCGGTCCTATTAGAAATGTCAACAACTTGATCATGAAAGTTAACATTAAAACTAATTTAACTAAACAAATAACAAACATAAGGTTTCATCATATCTCCAGAGCATAGACGACATCTTCAAAAATTAGGGTTTGCCCGCCTTGCAAAGTTAGTTTACAGGTGATGATCCCTTTGATATCTACCATCACATTGTTCCTAACCTAAAGCTACCTACTTCGTGTTCAAGAATCAACTAGGTTGACCCCCATCTCACTCATTCTAGTTTACCGCTCATTTCTTAATTTCCATTCTTATTTAAACATATCCCCAAAAATTGAATTTCCAAGAAAACACAATTCTAGAAAACTCCCACTCAAACAAAAGCATCATAAGCAAGAAGAATAAATAACTCAAAGATAATTTATTCATTAATCAATAATCCATAAAAGGTTTATGAGTTGCAATGAATTCAAAAATTCAAAATAAACAAATTACATCATGGATAAACAAGTTTTAATAACGAGGTATATCAATACCAAAATCTTTAGTACATCTCATAGCCTTGACTCTATAAGCTATTATACCAATTCTATTTAAGCCTCTTTTGAAAAATTCTTTCCAAAATCCTTGGCCATGATGATGACCCCTCTTTGACAGTTGCTCACTGTATTCCACCATGGCTTTTGAATAGAACTCTACATCACTTGCATTGGTGACTTGCTCACCATATCCACAAATGATTCCATAGAAACTCTTGATCTAAATATAACGATCAGCATTCCTTTCAGCAAGTGATTTGATTAGAAGACTAGTCCTTGGTCTATCGACTTCTTCCTCTTCAAATTCATCACATATGAATTTTGCTTTCTCTACTTGCTTCAACTCATCAGGTGTGTTGGAATCTTGCAGTAATATAAGGGGATTTTTTATGTTGGTTCTATCAACTACATGATCATTTGAGGTCTTTGCCTCCTTTTCATCATTTGAAGCCAAGGAGTACTCATGGAGGATAACATCAAAGGAATGGTCAGTCCCAACACTTGCCATATCTAACCAATAAAGGTTTATCATAAAAAAAATTTCAAAAACTATTTTAAAATATTTCAAGGTCAATAACATCTAAAAAAATGTAAATTAAATATACTGAACTATTTCCAAAACAAACACATAGCATAGCAAGTTAAAGATCATGAATCTAAGAATTTTTAGGACCAAGAAGATCCAAAAAATACCCTTTGTTTTATATCCTTTCTGATGTATCCAAAAAAAAAAGGAAAGAGAATAACAATAAAATTTAAATTTTTATATATACTTAATCTAGAGGAAAAAAAAAGCACAAAAAAGACAAGAAAATACCAATTTAACTTCAAAATCCTAAATTAGTTATTTCCTACAAAAATGAGTTATCAATTATTATACTCTTATAGTCAATACATATACTTTTATATTTTATAGGCAACAAGATTGATTTTGGATTTTGAAGTTCAAATAATATTTTTTTGTATTTTTTTTAAAAAGAAAATTAATGAAAATAAAAAGAAATATAAAAATGACCAAAAACACCATTGAAGCCTAATGCTATTAAGGAACTAATTTTTGTAGAGAAAAAAATTTAAAACAATGAATGAAAATTATAGGTCTATACCAAAATATATCAAGTTTTGATATGGTGAAAGTATTTTTTTAAGAAAAAAAAGTGAACACTATAGTGCTAATTCTAAAATTTATTAATCAAATTCATTAAGAAATAAAAAAGGGAACACTACAAAAAAATAACAAATTTCATTTCGTCGCTAATTCGTCCCTAATCCCTCACAAATTTCGTCACTAAAATTAGCGACGAAATTTAGAGACGAAATTTTTTTGTCTCTAAATTAGCGACAAAATTACATTTCGTCGCTAAATTTCGTCACTAATTTCCGTCACTAAAATTTAGAGACGGAATTTTTCTGTCGCTACTTAGAGATGGAATTTTCATCACTGAATTCCGTCACTAAATATTAGCGACGGAATTTAGAGGCAGAATTTTTTCGTCACTAATTAGAGATAGATTATTGACGGAATTACATTTTGTTGCTAAATTCTGTCACTAAACATTAGCGACGGAATTTCCGTCGCTAATTTCGTCTCTAATAGCTAAATTTTTTTAATAATTCGGTTTTTTTTCAAAATTATAAATTTTTAAATATTTTAAATTTTAAATTGTTTTAAATTTATAATATAATATCAAAATAAATAAATAAAATTATTCATTCATATTTATTTTTGAAATTAAAATTATAATATAATATATTTGAATTTTTAGTAATATATTATATACAAATAAAATGAAAATTTTATAAATACAAACAAAAAGATAAAATATAAACTAAAATAAATAAAATATATATTTATAATAAAAATTTAGGTAGAATATTTACATAAATAAAATAAGAAAACTAAATTAAAATATTCAATAATATATAAAATTTTGTATTTCTATTTTTGTTTGCAAGCGATATGTATGTATGTATGTATGTATGTATGTATGTATGTATGTATGTATGTATGTATGTATACGTATATTTGTACGTATGTGTGAATGTGTGTGTGTCTGTGTCTGTGTCTATATATATATATATATGATTTTACATTTAACTTTCACAGATTCTTCTTAACTCAACTGGCAAAGGCACTAGCACACGCATGAGAGGTCATGGCTTCGAATCCTAACTTTGTCACAAAATGCAACCAATTTGTGACTTGTGACATGTGGCGCACGGTGGAAGGTGACACGTGGCGGCTTACCGAAACATGTGGCGACCAGAGGCAAGGTGGCGGTAGCTGACTGGTATATGTGGCGACCACCGGCGAGGGACATGTGGAGGCTCGTATTGTAGACATGTAGCAATTTAAATTATATATATATATATATATATATATATATAATATTTAGCGACGGATTAGAGATGAAAAATGTCATCACTAATTAGAGATGGAATTTTCCGTCGCTAATTACTAAATTCCGTCTCTAATTAGAGACGTAAAAATTCCGTCACTAATCAATTAATAACAGTTTTTTTAGTGACGGAACAAATTCCGTCTCTAATATGATTCCGTCTCTAATCCGTCGCTAATTTTCGTCTCTAAGTTGATTAGTGACGGAAATTCCGTCGCTAATTTGCTATTTTTTTGTAATGGAAAAAGATAAGAAAACACCATATGATTTTTTTTTTGCCTAAAAAAATATCACTTTAACTTTAAAATCCCAAATTAGTATTGTTTGCTATAAGAGTATAGGTATTAATTATAAAAATATAGCAATTAACAATTCATTTTAGTAGGAAATCACTTATTTGATATTTTGAAGTTTAAGCAGTAATTTTTTGTATTTTTCCAAATAAAAAAAGAAATAAAAATGAATGAAACAATATGTGTTGATCTTACTAAAAGGGGATTTGGCTCTTTAAATAAAAGAGCTCAAGTTCGAGCCAATGTGAAAGAGCTATTTCAATTGGTTCTGACATTATTTGAATTTAACATAGTCAAATAGCCATATAAAAAAGAGATAAATTTGAATGAAATCAATAGTTTAATATTCACGTCATGTTGCTTATATTAATTAACACAAGTTATCTAATCACATTTTATCATATGTGATTTTTATTATTAATAACAATCTAACAAAATTTTGGAATTTTATCAATGAAAATTTTTATTTTAACAAAAGTTCACATCATAAGATTTAATTTCAAAACCTGGACTAATAGATATAAATAACTTAACCTAAATTCTGACTTTTTTTATTTTCTTGGGTCCTTGCAAAATATTGAATGGGTCCTTGCCAACAACTAATATTTTGATTCTGCACACATACACATTCTCTCCTATGCTAATTATTGGGCAAAGTTTTAAAGCGATATTTAATCCTAAATTAATGTGGTACTCCCTCTAGCCTATTTCCTAAATTATAAATATTTTTTATATACGTAGTCTTTTTTTATAAGTTATATTTTGGTGATTTTTTAAATTTTTATCTCCTAATGGATCATATGTCTATGTATTAAGGGCTCGTTTAGTTCGATCCCATTACACCCTGCAGTACAGTGCAATACGATGCAATGGTAATGCAATGTAATATTAATTATAGGGCTAGTATTTGGTTTAATTTTTAAGTAAGGTGCAATGAGTTATTATTTTAATAATTATTTAAAATTAATATATCACACAAAGTCTATTTTACCCTTACTATAATCTTTCTAAGAAAAATAGTTAAGAGCCATCACGCTACCTCATCACAACTGTCATGCTATCTCGTTGAGGATTGTCAAATGGCCATAGTTGTGGTGGTGGATTAGTTAGTTTTTAATTTTATAGTTATGATATTCTACATGCAATATAGATCAAGGTTTTTTTGACTCACCTTCACATTCATCCTAGTTGATGGAAAGCCTTATAAAGATATACAAATTAATTTAGACTTTCATGAAGAAGATATCCAACCACATCCCTTCTCAAGTGATGAAGAATAGACTGGTATATTGGCAAATTGCAATCTTAACCAACTAAAGAATCTGTTAGATTTGGAGATTATAATATAACATAACGTTGTAACTAAGCTTGCCTTCATGCAGATGAAGAGTCACCCAAGATGTCAAATCATATTAGACATACAAATCTTTTCATAGATGTAAGAGGTTCTAACATAGGACAAATTGGAGGTGAAATTCTGTCAAACAAAAATATATTGTGAAAAGGTTTGTGCTAATTGTATATGTAATTGTAAGTAAAACTAACTATATTTACTGTGATTCTTAGCAGTTTACCTAGATGACAAATATCTCATATATACATGCAAATATTGTCATGCTACATTCTGGTATAATGAAAGACCTAAAAAGGACAACAAAAAGAGAGTCCCGAATTCATTTCACATGTGTTGCTTGCATGGTAAGGTTGAGCTGCCAAGCATGAAGACACCTTCGCCTCTTCTGCAAAAACTATTCCTTGATAAGAAAAATGCGGATTCAAAAAATTTCTATGAAAATATCAGGCAATACAACAATATGTTCTCTTTCACATCTATGGGAGGGAAGATAGATCATTCTAAGAATTCTGGTGGTGGTCCATATTGTTTTGCATTATCATGTTAGAATTATCATAAAATAGGAAGTTTATTGCCTCCTGAAGGTGCATGACTAGTATACTCTTAATTGTACATTTATGACACAGAGAATGAAGTAAGGAACAAAATTGATGCAGTAAGGTAATTCAATCAACTCCTTTTCCTATTACATGATTATGTAAATAAATCTGTCAAGCATGTCATAACTTTTGGAAGTTTCATATTTGACAACAAACATAAAAAAGAATCAAATTGATGCAAGGATTGTTGCAGGGATCAAGGAAATGTTGGATGAAGTCAATCTGTTAGTAAAAACTGATCATTTTACATCAGAACAATTAAAATACAATAGATGTAATGATATTAAGCTATGCCTTATCAATACAAGACAACATGATGGTCGAACTTACAATGTACCAATCGCTTCAGAAGTGGTAGCATTAATTCTTGGTGACATAAACATGTCTTTTAATGTAAGAGACATAATAGTTCAAGAGAAATCAGGCTCCCCCCAACAGATCCATGAACTGCATGCTTTTTATTTACCACTTCAGTATCCCATTTTATTCCTTTTCGAGAAAGACGATTACCGGGATGACATTCAGCATAGGCAATCTACTCTTAGTACTACTAAGAAAAGAAAGAGGCTAAGCATGAGAAAATTCTTTTCCTACAGGTTAATGTATAGAGAGAATGAGATTTCTACATTACTACATGCCTCTAGGTTGCTCCAACAATTCGTGGTTGATTGATACACAATGATTGAAGCTCAAAGATTAATTTGGATTCAAACCCACCAGAAAGAACTTAAAGTTGATCTATGCCAAGGTCTTTATGAGGCTATAATTAGAGGCGAAACAGATGTTACCTCAACTGGAAAAAGGATCATTCTACCATCTATATTTACGGGAGGAGCTAGATATATGCTTCAAAATTACCAAGATACCATGGCCATATGTCATTGGGCAGGTTATCCAGATATCTTCTTAACTTTTACATGTAATCCAGCATGGCCTGAAATTACAAGGTATTGTAATGATCATTCAATACATCCCTCAAATAGGCCTGAAATACTTTCAAGAATTTTCAAATTGAAGTTGCAATCACTCATGAAGGTTTTGAAAGAGAAAAAGATATTCGGAACCATACATGTAGGATTTCTTTTACTTTTATGCATATATTTTCTAAAGTACATCTTACCTATATAAATTTTAAGTTGATATTTACTCTTATTTATGTTGTGCAGAAGTGTACACCATTGAGTTCCAAAAGTAAGGGTTACCACATGCACACCTACTCCTCTTTCTTGAGAAGGGAGATAAAATTTAAACAGCTGAATCCATAAACAAAGTCATCGCTGTAGAAATTCCAGATAGAAAAGTCACCTATGTTGTATGAATTAGTTAAAAAATTCATGATTCATGGTCCATGCAGTAGGGTAATCCTAAATCACCATGCATGAAGGAAAATAAATGTACAAAGCATTTCTCGAAGAAATTCAATGACAATACCATTATAGATAAAGAAGGTTATCCTACATATCGAAAAAGGGATAATGGTATAATCATAGAAGTGAAAGGCATTCTATTGGACAACCGTTTTGTTGTCCCATACAATCCTTTGTTGCTTGACATGTTTCAAGCTCATATAAATGTTGAGAAATGCAATCATTCTACTGCTATCAAGTACTTATTCCAGTACATTAGTAAAGGAAATGATAGAGTTGTTGCAGGAATATTTGTAAAGGTGGGGAAGGAAACGATGAGCCAATAATTTATGAAATTCAACAATACTATAACTTTATATACATATATGCTTGTGAAGCTAGATGGGGAATATTTAGGTTTGAGATACACCACAAATTTCCCTCTGTTGAAAGATTAAGCTTCCACCTCTCAAACTAACAGTATGTGATCTACTCCAATATTGATGACATTTTAGATTTATTGAATAACCCCATAATATGTGAGTCGCAATTCTTGTCTTGTATGAAAATAAATGATGAAGATTATTTTGCTGCTACCTTTACATACTCAGAGTTCCCACAACATTATGTGTACCTTAGAAGTGAGCGATTATGGAAAAGAAGGTAAAAATGATTTGCTATAAGTAGTATTTCAAATGCTACCTCAAGCTCTGGAGAATTGTATTACCTTCATATTTTGCTCATTAAAGTAAGAGGACTAAAGTTATTTGATGAGATCAAGACTGTTGAAGGGATCATATATGACACATTCAAAGCTGCATGTGAAGCTTTTGGTTTATTAGATGATGATAAAGAGTATCCAAATGCTATCTAAGATGCATCTGCTTGGGCATCAGGCACATCATTGAGGAAACTATTTTTAACAATGCTTCTGTGTAATTGCTTGTAACATCCTGAGTCTGTGTGGAAGTAATGCGCCAAGATCCTTTCTGAGGATTTATTATATATTTCTCATGATCATCCTAATTATTCATGTAATTCATTAATTGTTCTACATATA
This sequence comes from Albizia julibrissin, assembly GCA_037074505.1. Lineage (NCBI taxonomy): Eukaryota > Viridiplantae > Streptophyta > Magnoliopsida > Fabales > Fabaceae > Albizia > Albizia julibrissin. The sequence continues at coordinate 17,142,320 of CM073486.1, read as the reverse complement.
TAAATAATTGAGGTCTTGAATTGGTTCATGTAATTACAATTCCTTTATTAATTGAGTTCTTTGCGTTTTTTTTCTGTAATTGATCATGACAAAGAACAAGCTGCTTTGAAAGATATTGATTTATTGCTTAGGAACAATGGGAAGAGAATTCATGACTATCAATGCCTTTTGATCCCTTCAGAAGCAGAGACCATTGATGTGTCAAATAATATGATTCTTCAAGAATTGAATTATGATCAGACATCTCTGCAAGATGAAGCTATAAGATTGACAAGTTCTCTTAATAATGAGCAAAAATATATATTTGATGAAGTTATGATCTCCTTAAACTCAGCATCTGGAGGATTCTTCTTTGTCCATGGTTTTGGAGGTACAGGGAAAACTTTATTATGGAATGCATTGACTTCTACATTGCATGCTAGAGGAGATATTGTATTGACAGTTACGTCTAGTGGCATTGCGACAACATTACGTCCTTCTGGTAAGACAACTCATTCACGCTTTGCAATTCCAATAAAGATAAATGAGTATTCACTATGCTCAATTAGGCAGAACTCAACACTTGCAAACTTGATTGTTAACACAAAGTTAGTCATATAGGATGAAGCTCCGATGGCACAAAGGTATTGTATTGAAGCATTTGATCATTCTTTAAAAGATATTATGCATTTTGACTTGCCATTTGGTGGGAAATGCATTCTTATGAGGGGAGACTTTCGTTAGATACTTCCAATAATACCAAAAGGTACAAGAGCTACAATTGTTAATGCATGTATTAGCTCTTCATGTCAATGGGATTATTGTACCACCTTCCATCTGACAAAAAATGAAATTGTCTACTAGATCTTCAAATACTGACATTAGCCAGTTAGAATGGTTCACTAAATGGCTACTGGATTTGGATGATGGGAAGTTGGGTGAATCACATGATGGTGTGCATGATATCGATATTCCAAAGTAATTCCTATTGCCAGAATCTCAAAATAACATAGAGTCAATTGTGTCATCTACTTACACTGATCTATTAGATAACCTATCAAACAATGATTATTTCAAGACCAGAGCAATTCTAGCACCCACCATAGAAGTTGTGACTAAAATTAATGAGTATGTGTTCATTGTTGCCTCGTAATGCCTATAAATATATGAGTTATGACTCTGTGTGTAAGTCTACAGACGATAGTGATAGCTTTAACAATCTATACACAATTGAGTTCTTGAATACTATTAACAGCTCTGGTTTGCCCCCTCACAAGCTTACATTGAAAGTCAGAGCTCCTGTCATGCTCTAAGGAATATAGACCAAGCTTCAGAATTATGCAATGGTACTCGACTACGCATATCTAAGCTTGGGAAAAATTTCATTGAAGCCACTACATTGAATGGTTCAAATCTAAATCAGGAGGTGTTAATCCATAGGATAGACATGAACCCTTCAAAGAGTAGATGGCCCTTTCATATGAGAAGAAGGAAATTCCCGATAAATTTGAGTTTTGCAATGACTGTCAACAAAAGTAAAGGCCAATGTCTTCGTCATATGGAAGTGTATCTTTCTAAGCCTGTGTTTACACGTGGGCAACTATATGTTGCACTATCCAAGGTTAGAAGTATGGATGACTTGAAATTATGTCACAACCAATGTAAATGGCTCTAATAGAACAACCATAAATGTTGTCTACAAGGAGGCTTTTAGGAATTTGTAGTGTTGATTGATCGTGGTTTGAATCATTATTAAAACTGTTCATCATTGAGGAAGCCATATTCTTGAATTGTAGTTGTTGCTTAATTTTTATTTTGGTTTGTTTGTGTATTTGCGTTTGCAATATCAACATTGATTATGTTTGATCTCAAATTTAATGTTCATTTAGTAGATGGGTGGGCTTAATAGGACATGATCATTTAAATGCATTTTTTGGCTTAAAATTGTCTATGTTTACTACAAATGGTTGTCAATCATGTGATTAATTCTTAAAGGGATCATCATTAAACAATTGCTCTCCGGGAAACGTGCAGGAAGTTCATGTATTAAAACTAGTAAATAAGTACAAAGTATAAGTGTTGATACCAATGTTTTAAAAGCCGGACCGGACGTCGAGCTGGAAAGGTAAGCGGGTCATGGTTCAACCTGTTGAAACGGTAGAACCATTCGGTTAGATCGGTGATGTAATAATTAAATTTAAAAATTATATATATATATATATATATATATATATATATATATATATAACAATTAATCTTTAGTCTAATTTCATAGGAAGTTAATAAAATCACAAAATACTATTTAAAGAAGAACATTAAGTCAATTATCAACCTAACAAAATATACTAACAATAATGATTTTATGACTTGTTAAATATTGACGGCTCTTGATTGATTTAAACATAAGTCTCTTGAAATGCATTTAGATCATACCACTATGATCCTATTTATAAGTCCTTTCCAAAAAATTTGGTTCTATTTATAAGTTCAGTTTCAGTGTAATAAATGAAATTATGACAATTTTACGACTATTTATTATATAAATGAATAAATAATTTAAAGATAGATAGAGAAAAAAGAGTTAAAAAGTACTCATTCATAAATGAGGGCATAGTTGTAAATTTTCCCCATAATCATTGAGTTAACTATATCTCCTTTGTATGTGAGATTTAGTTAAAAGTGACTTATAAATAGGACTAGAGTGGTAAATGTTATCATCTTCTTAAGGAAATGATCCAAAATTAAGACATCCAACTCTAATTTCAGTGCTTTCAATTTCATCCTTAGCTTGAGGATGAACCTCATTGGTTTTTTCTTCAAAAGCATCTTTATAAAATTTTTTGTAATAAACCAAATTATTAAAATTAGTAACATATAATATATAAAAAAATAAAGTAATATGTCTAAAATTTATATGCCATTTTTTTATTTTTTTTTGTAGCATCAATTTTTAAAAAAAATTTGACAAATTTTTTTTTTCATAATTTTTATTGGACCGGACGGTTTTTGAAAAACCAGTCTGGTTTCCGGCTTAACCGCGATTTCCGGCTCAAAATCGGTTAAATTACAGTCCAAAACGGCTCCCTCAGAAAAACAATCCAACGTATAAATCCGACCTGCCTCAGTGACTAACCTACGGTCCAACCATCCGATCCGGTCCGACTTTATAAACAGTAATCAATACGTCTGAAAGCTCCTACCGTACCATAAATGGACATAGAATGGAAGACCCCTTCAATGACGGGAACCATTAAATTAAATAATAGAGATGGAATTAATAACAACAAAAAACGACAAATTTTTACTTTTTAGATTTTATTAGCCGCCCCGTGTTTGAGTCACACCCAATTAATAATTAGCTTTTGACATTCAATGATCAATTGAAGAAGAGGGCCAAGTTGATCTTGTCGGCCATTTACTTGGTCAAATTTCTCCTCATGGGGGTGGGATTCTGTTGAAATTTTAAAACTCCCTTCTGGCAAATAGTACTATTATTCTCATTACCCAAATTCAACAAGATACTTTTTTTTTTTTGGGTCGAAATTCAACAAGATACTCGTATTCCTTTTATTTTTTAAAAAATAAAAAATATTCTTAGTTCATATGTTGTCTTAATATCTTAACAATTTCACAGGGTAAAGAGGGAAGGTTTTTTTAAAAATCTTATTTACAAGACATCTCATTAAAGTATTGAGGTAAATATACAATTTAGTTATTTATTTATTTATTATTGTATTGACTTTATTTTTATCTGATATTATATACATTAAGTAGGGATAGAGTTGGAAAGTTGTTAAATTTTATAACAGAGTCAATTAGGTTTAATGTTTTATTTAGTTTGTGTAAAAAAATGTTGGAAGTGTCTTATAAATAGAATTAGAGGAGTATAAAGTACTCCATTTATACTTCTTATAAACAACTACTTTTTTTATCTCGCAACAATAAATATTAAAATCACACAAATTAAATTATTAGTTAAAATTAATTAAAAATAATACATCTGTCAAAAATATAATTTTTTTTAAATATACCTTTATTAATGGAAATGATAAGTAAGAGGGTGGGGAAAACGATAGAGAATGAGTGGGAGAAGGTGACTAGAGAGATATGTAATTAATTAGAAATAAACATGAAATAAATGCGTTAAATTTAGAGAAAATATTGTTTATAGAAAAGCCGGAAAGAGTATTTTCTTAAAATAAGTTTTGAGAATAAGAAATATGTTTGACTCATTATTTTGAAAAATATATTAAAAAATATGATGTTTTCAATCTATTCTTTAATTTTGTAGAATAAAAGGTAACAAAATATAAAAAAGATGTTCTTTTTTTCATTTTTAAAACAAATTTTAAATTGTTTGTTGGTTTTTTCATAACACATAATTAAAAAAACATTTCATAAAATTTTTTTCCAAAACAAAAGAATATTTTGAAAATAACAAACCAAATATGCCTTTAATTAATTTTGCATTTATAATATTTCTAAATTTTAAATCAAATTCCTGTATATTTTCATTAGGTCTTACATTTAGGATCAGATAAATAGAATGTAACAATTGGGTAGGAAATAAGCCAATCATAAGAGTAATGAGTTTCTCTCAATAATAACACAACCAATCGACAGTCGATTCAACTCAAAATTACACACATATCCAAAAACTTAAATATAAGCTAATGCAAGTATAAATCTGAATCTAGTTGAGAGAGTAGAAGTCTCCCCCGTATGAAACCAAAAAGCCCTGGCCGTAGAGTCTTTGATTTCTCCTTTTAGTCCTCTAAATTTGTTATTTATTGGTCCTTAAGGAGAGTTTCCACCTTTTGGCAAAGGAGTGGAATTGCAATTCCTTAGAAACCGTTTTCCTCCAAGTGTCATCTACAAAATGAATTATATATAATAATGTATATCGCATATCTCAAGTAGCTAAATACAACACTTCGGAGATCAAATGTAATTTATTTAATCATTTTATCATTAAAAATATCAACTCAACCATTGGATATATGTGACCCTTAATTAATATAATTTGGCCTATCTTAAGTGCTAAGGAGATGTATTCAGACATGAAAATCCATATAAATACAGTAATATATTTTTTACCTGAAAATATATTATTGACATATGAAGCTACCAATTAACAACATGGTATACAAAAGCAAAGTTGACTTAGCCTATTTTCTGCTATCTGGCTATATTTTTTTCACTTGCATACTACTTGGTAAGAAAAGAATGTAAGGACTTGCTTCAAAATTTTAACAAATGAATAAGTTAATTTTTCGTTTTTTTGTTGTTATGAATTACATCTCTATTGAATATATTTGATGCTTAAGTCTTTAAAGGGAAAATCACAAAGATTCCAATGATTGAAAAGGTAAATATGTTATAGCATTACCAGGATCTTTGTGGCTCATCAATTACGTAAGTATCCACTGTCTTAAAGATCTATCAGGTTGGGCATCAATTCTAAGACCAGAAGAAAGATCAAGCCAACATGTTCTAAAAAAAAGGATAATACAATAATAGATGCTCTAGATACTCATTAGGGCCCACTAATGAAAAAATCATTTTTTAGACCAAGTAAAAATCATTTTTTAGACTGGTTCTAGAACATATCTAGATACAATAGGTCTAAAATGTCTAATACTTTTTAGACCGGTTATACAAACGGTCTAAAAAGTTCACTCATCTTTTAGACCGGTTCTAATTAGAACCGGTCTAAAAGGTGGACTTTTTAAAAATTAACATTTTTTTAAAAAATATAAATAGAGTTTTTTTGTGTTGGAGATTATTTTAAAAAATAAGCTCCAATACCAAAAAAAAATTGCTTTATAATTTTTATCATTATATAAATTCTGGGTGAGTTATAAGAACCACTTTATTCCTGAAAAAAAAGACAAGAAGAAAGTAAAAAGTAAGAATTTCTTTGACTTTGTAAGAAATATATAACTATATGTGCAGTTATACAAATGAAGACATAATTAATGCCATCCACAATCTTGCTTCGGGGAAAGAAAAACTAAATTCAGGAAAAACTTTATAATATCCTTGTGACTAATGTTCCAATATCCCTAAAAGAAATAATTCAAAAACACATTAGGACCCTGAAACTTCAATTGAATACATACTCCAAATAGTTTTTCTTTTTTTTTCTTGTTAAAACCAACTGACCAAAAATTCCAATAGCTCTAGGTTTTTGGTGTTGAATGGCCAATAATTCCTGCCAACTATTATAATGCAATTTAAGATGTTATGCTACTGAACTTGTAAAACCAAATTTACAAGGTCATAATGACATGAACATAAACCTGACAATTGGTTTAAATTAAAATACTTACTAGTGTATAAAAATAATTTATAAACACAACATATTGATAATACTCCCAATTCCTGTAAGTCTTAAGGCATTTGTGGCACTAAAATTCAAGATGTTGTCATATAGTTTTTCTGCAAATAATAGAAACATGAATTATATTAATAGTACTCAGCTTCCATACAGACTAACCATCAATACTTGATAAGGCATTAACAACATAGAAATTTCCAAATGAAGCTTCACAAGTAGTTTATAGAACAGATGCACGTCTAGTTGATATATTTGACACAAACATCATTCTTTGGATGATCCAAAAGCTGTCAAGAACACTATGAAACAGGCGAGTAAAATATTACCAAATTTATAACATGGAGAAGTCCTCAATTTTGAGATATAGAAAGCAAAATTTAAGTAGAATCTTAAAGAATATTAAATCATTTGAGAATTTTCACGATCAAGAAACAAGTTACCATTTCTCATTACTTCAAAAATCATATCACAATAGTATTATACTAAACCCAATGCATATTAAACAGATATAACTAGAAAATATGTATGGAAATGTCATATGAATTACATGGGGTTTGAATGAATCTCCTAATATATGTGCACTTAACAACAAAACCCAACATCATGCATTAGGAACACATCATCTTTTTCGTTTTAAATATGGTGTCCACAACGCAAAGCATGTTGAGAGACAATTTTTTTTTAGGAATCAGCAGATACAAAAAAAAAAAAAAAGATGCTGCTCTAGTGTTTCAATTTATAACTCATAGTATAACTTATATCTACATAAATCAAATGAGGACTAAGTTAATTTTGGCCTTCATGGGAAAGCATTATGGGGTTATATACGAGCTTAACCTCTTAAACAATCAACTTATGTGAACTTCCTGAACCCTAGATTTGCAAAACAAGTACTAAGAAGAACTGCATTCAAATTAAAGACAAATGTGCTACCTAAAATATTAAAGAAAAATGCAGCTCTGATTGAAAAGTACATAATTAACAAAGATACCCATATCTTTTACTTTTATTTTGATTATATTTTTACACACATCAAAGCATGAACTATGGTGCATAACCATCAAAATTCAATATATTCTCTAATGCTATAATTATGGAGAAGGGGTTTGCTAGGGTGCTTACCTCATAATGATATGGGCAAAGCCAATAAACTTTAGCAGAGTGATCAACAAGTCAGTACTTCAGTTGCAAAATTTCTGGAAAAATAAAGAAACCAGAAGAACCACATGTGCTTAGAAAGAAGATGTGGTGCATTCCAAAGGCTAGTTGCATGAATATAAATGTAAACAGAAATTAGTAGCAACACTAAAGTTTCATTCTTGCAAAAAGCAGCATGCAGATTTTACAGAGAGAATCTTCCTTTGATGATAAATAAACCAGGGAGCTTGGAAAACAAAGAAAACATGTTGTATTTTGTTTTTCTACAGATATCTCAAGGGGGAGAACTATTGCAGGTCTTTCACACGAGAGTTACATATCATGCTAAAATAGCAAACAAAAGTAGTACAAATTGCATAATGCACAATATAGATCCCGTCAGGGAAATTAAATACATAAAGAAGGGAATACCATCGGTGAGGACCTTAATCAGAGAGCTTATGTGAGCACATAAATCCCTCAAAACTTGTCCCACCTTAGCACGAACACCAAACATTATCAACGCAACGAATCCATCCATTTAAAGCAAAAATTGTAGTATGTAAACGGAGGGAAAAGTATTTGATCAGAAACAATTGAATCAGACAGGTTGAATCCGAAATTTTTACCTTCAAAGCAACAATCATTCATGCCTAATAAGCCATAGTGTAGCTCAGTCTCCCAAAACGAACCTGAACAAGGAAGGACGTGGCGGCGAAGATCAGAACAAGTGAGGTTGCTGCGACAATAAAGATGCAAATATCAGAGAGTTAGGTCATGGTAGAAGAAATTGATTGAATTTTTGGGGATTGGAGCTCTCTGATGACTAATTAGGGATTGGAGCTCTAATAGAACGAGAGTTTTTAAAATGAGTTCTAAGTATCAAAAATTTTACGTCAACTGTGTAACCGGAGCAAGCCTACGGAGACATGCGACGGCAACCGAGAAGCGACGTGGGACGAAGACTAAAGAGCGAGGTGCGAGGGTGGAGCGAGAATAAGCTCACGAAAAATCATGCAACAACGAAGAGATGGCTTGAAAGCGATTGATTTCTGGATTCATTTTTGGACTGGTTATTTTAAATATTAGGTCTAAAAAATCCATCTTTAAGACCGATTGTAAGAAATAACCGGTCTAAAATATATTATCTTTTAGACCGATTATTAGTGATAACCGGTCTAAAAGGTACAAAATTTTTAAAAAAATATTATTTTTTTAATTCCATATCTTTTAGACCAGTTGTAATAAATAACCAGTCTAAAATATATTATTTTTTAAACCGATTATTAGTGACAACCAATCTAAAACGTATCAAAATTTTTAAAAAATATTATTTTTTAATTCAACATCTTTTAGACCAGTTGTAAGACATAACTGGTCTAAAATATTTTATCTTTTAGACCATTTATTAGTTACAACTGATTTAAAAAGTCTAAAATTTTTTAATTTTAATTATTTTTATCTTTTTAGAACGGTTGTTTGGATAACCAATCTATATAAGATCTTTTAGATAGCATATTTTAAAAATCAGTCTCGAAAATTCTTTATAATTACAAAATTATTATCAATCATACTTTTTAAACCATATTCACAATAACTGATATAAATTTTACGATCTAAAAGGAATAATTTTATATTAATGGTCATTCTAAAAAAAAACATATCTCAGAAGCAATTAGATGTCTACAGTATAGCAAACACAATATTTATCAAAACCCAAAAAAAAAAAAGGTCTTTGAAGGGGTATTTCAAAATTAATAATTAGCTTTTGATATTTAGAGCTTGTTTGTTATCACTTATCTGAATCGGGTTTATATAATAAACCCGATTCACGTAAATCGAGATAAATCTTCTCCACATATTTATCTCATAGACCGTGAAAGCATTTTGTAGACCGTAAAAGCACCTCGTAGACCGTAAAAGCTACCTCATAGATCGTAAAAGTTACCTCATAGACCGTAAATTACAATTAATAAGCACTTATAAAATTTTCATAAGCTATTTCAAACAACCTCTTAATATTAAATTGAAGACGAGGGGAGGGGGGTTGAGAGAAAACAAAAACAAGACGAGGGTGCCAAGTTGAACTTGTCGGCCATTTTTTTGTCCACAAAATTTCTTTACTCCGCCACACGTGGAATGAATAAAATTAAAGATTTTTCTTTAGTTTTGATAAAATATATTGAAAATAACTTATTAATAGAATTAGAAGTGCAACAATTTATCAATTTTATTGGTATTTATAGTGTTAAGCGTAAGGTAAAAGTTTATGAACAAATTTGTCTCATAACCCATTTATAATAGGACATAAAAAATCCTTTTATCTACCTTATAAATAAGACTATATGAGTATAAATTTAAAAAAAAAGTCAAACGTATGTGTTAAAAAAAATTAGTAGGGGAAAAGACTTAAATTTGAGCCGGTGCAGTTATCTCAATGGTTGCAAGTCATTTCTCATAGGGTGCAATTTTCTTCAATTATTCACAACTATGTTTAATTTAGTTATTTACTAATGAAGACTTTTAGACATAATTAAATATAAATTACATATAATTGAAGTGGTGGAGGATGAGTTGTACAATACAATCCCTCCAAACCAATAAATTTAATTTGTAAACACATTTTTAACCAATTTTGCGAGACACTAACATGAAATTATATTTACTAACAAATACTTTACACATAATTAAATATAAATTACATGTAATTGAGGTTGAGGATGATGAGTCGTACAATTGTACAAACCCTCCTAGCCAATAAATTAAATTTTTAAACAGACATTTTTAACCAATTTTGTGAGATACTAACATGAAATTCTAAAGACACGACCATTTTAATTCTAATTCAAGTATCGTGCTAAATACTCGTAACTTTTTATTTTATTTTATTTTTCATATTATTGTTTTTAAATTTGAAAGTTGATTAATAGGGATTTTGAGACTGCATCAAAATTCTTGGGAATTGACCTACCTTCTCTACTTGGCTAGAACGATAGTCAGTTAATCATATCATAGGACGTCATGGATCACGTAATTCATAGTATCGTTCTCCACGCGCTCATAAGTTTTGGCCAATACCACGTGTAAAAAAGCTTGTTTTTAATTTTTAATTTTTTGGAAATACAAGTGTATTCTCTTTTTTAAAAATTCAGAAATAATGAATTACTTAGCTCATTTATAATACTTTGTTTTCATTGTACTCTTCCCTATACTCTAAACCCTCCAAGATATTAGTCCTAATAGAGTAATATAGTATTATAAGGACATGATAAAAATAAAAACCAAAACTTAATAAAAATATGAGAACTAAAATCAGAACTCTCTTTAAAAATATAAATAAAAAAGATAACTTTAAATTTGTGGTTGAAGATAAAAAATCAATTTTTACTGACAAAAATGGAGAATCGATTAATAACAATAAAATCTTATTAACATTTGAACTCATGCTTGGTTTTCTTACTTTCAAATATGGTTGTTTCCTTAGGTGTAATAGGACTCCCAGTTACTACAAGGGATCATATACTGAGGTGCTCCCTGCCGGTTGTTGGAATGAAGCAATCCGGGTTAGGCCTTCATTAATTTCAACACTTGTAATCATCTTTAGTGTTCTTGAGTTGTATGCAAATGACTTTTGTATTGAAGAATTTTTTTCACATAATTAAATATAAATTGCACACAGTTAAAAAGAGTTGAATCTACTAAAGATAATTGCACTAGGTCCTTTTAATAACAAAATTACCAAATGGGGACTTTTCCCTTTTTTTTTGTAAAAAAAAAAGAAAAAGAAAAATTGGGAAAAAATCATATAGGTAAGTTTATTTGGGCAAAGGTACTTGGTACAACCATCTTCAACAAGTGTAAAAAAAAATTTCAAATGTATTCAACTTATGTGCAAAAATCTATTTTAAATTGAAAAAAATATTTAACTTTGTCCCTATTTAATTTGTCTCATATCTCACATTTCTCATCTTTTTGGATTTCCAATGTATACCACCAATAAATAGATGTAAAATTCAAACCCTTCAAAATATAAGAGCTAAATAACTTATTTACAATTATCAAAAATTAGTTAAAAATAGTTAAAGATAATAAATGTATAATATATCTACTTTTCCCCCAAACATACCCTTATTTGTTCAGAGAATAAATAAGAGAGATAACAAATAGGAAAAAGAAAAAAAAGAGAATATAGGGGAGAAAAATGATGGGAGAGATTATGACAAATTTGAAAAAAAAAATATATTAAATGCAGAAACAAAAGCAAAGTGAATTTTATAAAAAAAACCACACCTTCTAATAAGTTTGGCTCTTATATTTTGAACTAGAGGGAGTACTCATAATTAATAACTCTGAGTAGATTATACTTTCTTTGCTCTTTAATATAATATTTTATTGATTTTTTGGAAAAGATTAAGGAAACTAATTAAATTATTTTAAAGTATTTATATTTATCATTTTTCTCTAAACTAATTTGTTTGACTTATAAACTAATATAATCCTTTCGTCCTTATATATAAGGTCCTTTCAACAGAATAGCAGGTTTTCAAAAATTAGTTAAAAGTAATAAATATATTGAAAAAGTAATTTATTTTCTCAAAATGCCACTATTTATGAATGAGTAAGAGAGAGAGAGAGTAATAATAAGAAAATGATGAAAGAGAATATATGAGAAATAAATGATGAAGGAGTAATTAAGAAAAAATAGTTAAAAATATATTTATTATTGAGATAAATTCAAAATAGATCTTATAAAAAGGGTGCAAACTCATTCAAAAAAGAAAAAAAGATCTTATATATAAAGACAGATAGAATATAATCTAATGATATGTAATATATATAATTATTAAGTAATTTATTTAATTTTAAAAAAAATTAATTATAACTTATATTAAAAATTAGAAGGAGTATTAGTTATGAAGAATTTCTTTTAAAAATTGTCGGATATCTTGGACACTGGAAATACCTAAATTGTCCTGCATGCGCATAAAGTCATAAACAGAGCTTGCCTACAATGACAAAAATGATGAATCAATTTTTAATTGTTTTGATTCTTTTTGTCTTATTAATTAGGCAATTTCAACATATTTTGTATAGCTTAAAAAAATTTAAATTTTATTAACTCTTTCATAAAATTCAATAGCTTTCTAAATTTACCCATATTTATATATTATACTTTACCTCATGAAAATAAAATCAATACAATATTCCCTCCATTCTTTTATATATAAGGTTTTTTTTAAATGGACTTGTCCCTTTATATAAGGTCCTTTTTTTAAATGCACTTTTATCAATTTTATCCTAAATTAATCTCATATTACATTAATTACTCTCTCTCTCTCTCATCCAATACATTTTTTTAATCATTTTCTCATTGTTACTCTTTCTGTTACTCATTCATAAGTAAGGTCTTTTTTTAAAAAAAATTCTACATATTTATTACTTGTAATTACTCCCTTCAATCTATTTTATAAGAGCCTAAAATTTGAATTATTTTGATTCTTTTTATAAGAGCTTAACAAGAGTTGTCTGAACATTTAATAAGTTTTTTTTTTAGAATTACATTTAGATCCTAATCAAGAGAAAAAATAAAAAATTGGTCCCATAGAGATATTAATCGCACTTCTGAATTTATCAATAGGACTATTTTTTTTTTATTTTTTTTAGGTGGGATCTGAATGTAATTCTCTATTTTTTTTTCATTTTCACCCCTCATTAATTATATATATTATATTAATTAAAAGGTTTATTATACCTATATTTACTCTATTTATCTCTCTTATTTCTCCTAATAAATAATGACATATTTAAAAAAATGGTTATTTTCCAACCTAGAGTACACTCGCTGCTCGGACTAAAGGGGTTGTAGCTTCCACGTGCATAGCGAGCGTGGGCCTTGTGGGGCAAATTTTCCGAAATAGCAAAGCAAACAATGAGAATAATAATAATAAATCAACTTGTGGCGATGTGTGTGCGCGAGGGAGAGCCTAATTAGTGAATAATTTGATGGGACACAGTTCACATTAACGAGCCTCACAGAGTCACAGCAGTCAACCACTTGACAAGCTCCATATCTGTCACACTTAACTCCTTTGTAACTTTTAACCACGTCCTCACCGATCCACTTGTATAACTTCTCAATCAGCCTTCTATTACCAAGGTCCAAAAAAAAAAAAAAAAAATCAGCCTTCTATTACAAGTTATAGACCACCGTCCATCCAAAGAACTTTCTTTATTTTGACCTCGTACTTTTTTTTTCCGATTAAATTATTTTGATACAAATATTAACAAACACATACAAATACATTCATACACCAATATTTATATTTAAAAAGTTCATACAGTTGTTAATCCTTATAATTTGATCGGATTTTAATTTCGGTCTATATATTTTTAAATTGGTGATTTTGGTTTATATCATTTTATAGGAATTTAGTTTGAATTTAACAAATTATCAATATACTTTGAATGATTTTTAATTTTAGTTCATATACTTAAATTCAGATTAAGTCTTTATGTAATGATATGAACCAAAACCAATTATTTAAAATTCTGGAAACTATAACCAAAATCCGATTAAATTGTAATGATTGGAAATAATATTAGCACAAAATATATAAAGATGGGATGCAAAATTTATTGAGAAAATATACATGAGAGAATATAAGAAAAAGTTTACTAGAAACAATTTTCACTCATCTTTAATTTTAGAAATTAAACTTTCTAAAAAATTTTCTTCACTTTTGGCCTCTTCATTTCCCTTGAATAAACAAACCCTAAATATAAGATCAATTTTAGAAGCCCTTTCTGATATATGAAGTATAGGGTAAAATCTAAAATGTGGTGTTTACTTTTTTAAATAATCCTATCCTTTCGTATTTATTGCTGGTTTGAATTTTAATTGTATTGTATTATTGACTTTCTTTTAATTTCAAAATGAGATAGAAAAAATTTTATATGTTATATTTTGTGATAATATATAAATTTTATTCCATCTTTTATTGTTAAGAGAAATATGTTATATTTTGTGGTAATTTACATGTATTTTAGTTAATATTAACATCAACTCTAATTAATGCTACTTATCGTACTTAACATAAGATGCATTCTAATAAAAAAATTTGAACTAAAAGTGCATCTCATATTAATGATTGAAGATAAGTATATTTCTATAAGTGCAGGGACTAATGCCTGGAACTAAAAACCTAACCCATATAAAATTATACCCCCTCTATTTCTTTTTATAAGATAGTACCACTCTGTATTTAAATATAAGTTATTGCATGAAAAAAAAATTTAATTTAAAATATAAGTCACTTATAGGATAATTAATACATTTTTTCAATTTTATTCTTATTTAATTTCTATTAAAAAAAGAGAAAGAGGTGTGCAAATCATTTATAAAGTAGAGATAGACAAAAAATTAAAAAATTTAATAAGGGAAAACCTAAATTTTTTTATCAATTTAATGCATTTGTTAGTATGTGAGAATGAGTACAAGTGGCATACATTTATGTATAGAGTAGTACATTTTTTTAAAGGCTAAGGTATATTTTTAACCCTTTAAGTTCAGGTCCAAAAAAAAGTTCTTTAAGTGTATTGTAAATAAAGTATATTTTTGGCCCTTTTACTTTATAAAAAATACTTTTTGTTCTATAATACTAATATCGTTAATGTTGCTAAAAGAAAATGCTAATGCAACAAACTCAAGTAATGACTGTATAAACTTAAGTGATGAATATGTAATTAAATGTTATTTATCTTAAATTTAAAATATGTGTAGATTAAAAAATATCTAAAAAATCTAATGAAGTAGTTAATATTAAAACCTTGATTATATTAAAAAAATTTAGTTTAATAGTCAAAATAGAAAAACTCTGATTTCATTTGCAGCGATTTTTTGGTTTATTTTAGTTTAATAATCTAAATATATTATATTAAAAAAATTAAAACTTAAATATGTTTTTCAGCAACACAGTTATTACTTGAGTTTGTTGTGTCAACATTTTTCTTTAGCAATATTAATAATGTTAGAAATATAGGATTAAAAGTATATTTTATAAAGTTAAAGGATCAAAAGTATACCTCATGTAAAAGTATACTTTAGCTATTTTTTTAAATGAGTACGTTTTTCTTTTCATGAATGTGATTATTCTTTTTTATAAGATACACTTTAGAGATATCTAAATATTTAATGTATTTTTTATTGTTATCCACAATTAATTACATGTCTTGTCTCTTTTTCCTGCTTATTCCCTCTCATTTCCCCCCCGCCCCACTCATTCCTCCTTACACCCACTTTTTTCATAAATAAGAATGCGTTATAAAAAATAAGTTATATTTTTTACATATTTATTATCTTTAACTAATTTATTTATCTACATAATTTAATTATTTGTATGTTATAAAAACTAACGGTGGAAGCCCAATAAGCTGTTGGTTGGGATGATAAGTAATCTCACCCTATAAAAAGAAAAATACAAATTTAAATCCTGAAAAAAAAACACCTATTAAAAGAAGATAAACATTTTAAGTAATTAATAAAAAATTATCAGCAGCTGATAAAAAAAAAATTGAAAGAAATTATAACAATAGTCCCCAACAACTTTTTCTCAAAAAGTGATCAAGAAAATAAGGTAGAGAGACGTAGAGTACAGATCAGAGCATGAGGCCTACAGAAATATCATCTGTCTTGTGGTGGCAAAAGCATTCAAGTGTTTGCTTTGACATTTGAATATTTTGACTTTGTATTTCATATCTCTTTGGTCCACCTTCATCAACACTCCATCTTCAACCTTTATAAGTACCCACCCATCTCTGCTTCTGCTCACAAACACTCACAACTTTACCATTCTCACCACTCGCAACTCACAATCCATACGTATACGGCCATTTTTAGTTTAATGAGTTGCAGCTCCGGAGACAACAATGGAAGCAGTGGCAGCATCACAAACAGGGACAACGGCGCCGTCAGGTATAAGGGAGTCCGGCGAAGGAAATGGGGCAAGTGGGTGTCGGAGATTCGAGTTCCGGTGTCACAAGAGCGGCTTTGGTTGGGCACTTATGCGTCGCCGGAGGCGGCCGCGGTGGCTCACGACGTGGCTTACTACTGCCTGAGGAGACCGGCGACATTGGAGAAGCTAAACCTGCCGGAGATGTTGCCTTCTTGTTATGTCTGGCAGCAGCGGGAAATGTCGCCGAGGTCAGTGCAGGAGGCGGCGTCAAACGCCGGTATGGCGGTTGATGCGCAGAGGATTGTTGAAGCACAAGAGAAGAATCAGAAAACTGATGAACATAACAGAGGAAACAGAGATATGGATGATGGGTTTTGGTGGGACTGGAATAACGGTGACGAAAGTGGTGGCAGCGGCGGTGATGACGGCTGTTTATTGCAAGGAATCACCGGGGGTTGTACACAAGGAGGAGAAGCATCGAGCATTTCCGTTGATGATTATTTTGTCGATCATCAACATTATTAGAAAAATTGTGGGATTTAGAACAGAGCAATCAGATTCTCTGAAATTTACTTCATGAGGAGAAATAGAAATTGAAGATAAACTCTATCACCTGAATCTCTTGCTCAAGTGAGTCTGTTTGATTTCATTTTACTATTTTAGTGTATATGTTTCCCCAATTTTGTTGTATAAATCATAAATGTAGCTCTAATGGGGAGAGAGAGGGAGGATCAGGATTGAACTACTATAGTCTCTTGTCTTTGCTTCTTTTGGTTACTTACTCGTATACTTTTTTCAAATTGGAGGATGTATAGATTATTAGGGGCATATATCAGTATTTGTTGAACCCAGATATCTCCGTTATTTTGTTTGCCCATCTTCAATGCATTTTTGGGCATTAAACATGGGTAAATCTTTCTAGAGGAATTCAAATATTTACTCCTTATCTTGTATTGTAAGGAATTAAATTTTTTATTATGTTAATGTTTAGAATAACGATTAAAACCTTTAAAAGTGTTTTTTAATCATGATTTATGGTATACAAAGTAAATATGTAAAAAAAATTTTATCTTGACTTATATAAATCACACTTATAAAATAAAATAAATATAAACCATACCAAACATGACTAACCCAGTAGTCTTTCATTGGAGATTGAACTAATAACCTCATCATTGATCTCCTGTCGTTTTTTCTTTTTAAAAAAGTAGAAGGTAGATAATTAATTTTTCAAAATTAAAGAAATTGGTAATTATTTTGTGAAAAAAGTGTGTTTCTTGCTATAAAGTATCTCTTTAATCATTTGCACTAAATCTACTAATAAGAATAATTTAAAAAGGGTTAAGATGCAATTTTAGTAATAAAGTTTTGTTCAAAGGGAACATGGCACAAATAAGTTTTGGAAGGGATAAAAATAAAAATGAATAATTAAAAATGATATAAATGTAACAAAATCGTTAAATTTTATCTAATGTTATTAAAAGTTTTTTTGTTTTATAATTTAACGATGTTAAGTTAAATTTGACGATTTTGTTAAATTTGCACCATTTTTAATTGTTCATTGTTATTTTTACCCCTTCCAAAACTTATTTGTGCCAGCGCCCCTTAGGAAAAACTTGGTACTTAAATTTGCACATTAACCATTAAAAAAAAGTTAAGGTGTAAATTTGTTTCGGAAGTTTTAGCTATGGAGCAATGTTTCTCTAAAAGTTTTTGTAGGTTTTATATTGCCTTATAAGTGTTAAAATTGAGCAATGTTACCATTTTTCTGTTAAAAAATTAATGATCAATGTTGGTTTTTTTAACGGTATGAAGCAATATTACTATATTTTGAAATTTCTGAAGGTAACATTAAACCTAAAAAAACTTCTTAGATAATATTGCTCCTCAATGAAAATTTCCAAGACAAATTACATCTCAACCATTTAAAAAATTATAAATTTAAAAAACAAAATGAATTGAGTTTTTTATATTGAGGAACCAAAGCAAATTTCTCACTTAGCTCACCTATTTAGGAATTAGGATAGGTGAGAGTGGCATATACAAATTCTATCACTTTTTTTAAGCGAAAATGGTAAAATTTTCAGATGTGAAATGGAAACTAAGTTAGTATAAATATTCTATTTCTGGTGTACATGTTGTGCGTGTAAGTATAAAATTATGGTATTTTCCTTTAAATTATTTGATGAAATAGTTTACATTAAATCTTAAGCTTTTAATCATGGGTTAATCAATGATTTAATAATTTTTCAATTTTGATTTCCCTATTTTAGTAATTATTTTTAATTTCAATAATATTTTCTACTATTCATAAGGTTCAAACATTGATTGAATAAAATCTCTGACATTTGACTCAATTGTAGTGAAGATTTTTTTTTTTCAATTTTTTAACTTTTGGAAACTTTTGACTATCGATCAATTTAATTTTCAAATTTTAGGTTAACTTTCTTTACCTAACAACATACTCCCTTTATGATAATATCTCTAATTATTTCATTGGAATTAAAAAGAGGTCGCGAAATCATTAAATTAATTTTAAAATGAAATACCTTGTCAAGTTTTCCCCTATTTAATAAGAAAGGATTTAAAAAATTTGTAAACACTAAATAAGGATGATTTTAAAAATTTGTTTTTGTATACAAAATAATTAATATAAAGGAGTAGGACATCAATCTGTTTTAACACGTGAGAAATATATAGAATAAAAGGAATATATATTTGTTGGGGAAAATATTTATATTTGGAACATTCCATATGGGATATTTTATAGACATCATATGAATTTTTTTATCCTATTTTTAAGTAGACTTTGTATTTGTTTGGAATGTACATAGAGTATATTAAATAACCTTAAAGTTGAAAAAATGTTAAATTGTAAGATATAATTAATAAGAATTAAGGTTTCTCTTGATTAGTTTGGGAAAAAAATTCCTCTAAATTCCAATGAAACAGGTTGAAGTTATTGGTTATAAATGAGATCAGAGGAGGATATATAAAAAATTAATTTAATTAATTGACTTGGTTTTAGACTTTGTCCCTCTCCGACGGTGGGGGTAAAAACTATTGGCTATAAAGGCTGACGGAGGAAGTTTTTCAAATCCTCACGTGTCTGATAGCTTCTGACTTTGTGAGGCCCACATCATATCCAATGTCTACAACCCTTACCACAGTATGACCCGCAAAGAGGTCAATGTTAAAAGAGTTGCCAAAATTGAATTCTATGCGTAACTATCCTTAAAAAAAGAGTTGTGATCTTTGGTTGATATTTTTCTCCAAAATCGGTTTGACTAATTTAGCTTGTAGTCCCATCCGTGAAAAAATATACGGCTCCTTCTAGAATAAATTATTAATTCATAATATGAGTTAAATGAAGAGTTATTAATTAATTATAGTAACAAGAGTTTGATTTAGTAAAATAAGTTATTTTTTTTAAAATATAACAAATCAATATTTAAATCTCACACTAAAAAATGAGTCCACATTCAGGAAAATAGGGAGGAAATATTAGGAAGGAAAGTCTCTACAAATAGTAAAAAGATTTACTATTTTGGGGATTTTTCCCTTATAGTATTATTTCTCCTTATTTTCTCTCTATCTAAATATAAGGTTTAGTGCTTGACTCGAACAAAATTTCTTTCAATAAGATAATATCCATATTTATAAAAAAATTAGTTATTGATTACTATCACCGGTCTTTAATATAATATCTCCTTTAATTTTTTTAAATTTTACGTATATTTATTGGTAGTCCACATTGAGTGTAAAAAAAAAAGAAAAAAAGATGAGAGACATGGGATAGATTAGAATGGGGCATAGTTGAAATCTTTTTTTTTTTCTAATTTAAAATTACTTAATAAGTTAATCACTTTTTTTATTTCGATAAAGTGGTTGATAGTGACTTATATTTTAAGAAGAGGGAGTAACTAATATTTTTAATACATGATTAATAAGTACTAAGCCAAACAATTAATGAGATTAAATAGTGAGGCTATTAAATTCAAAACAAACTTTTTCCACCAAGAGTCCAAGACCCTCTAGTACTGAGGAGTCATGTCATAATGTGAATGTCGGTGCTCATCCTTAATAAGTACTATGCAAACTTGTTTTGTTCACAAGAAGTCTGTTGATATTTTTCTTTTCATTGAAATGCAATTATCTTCTTAATTTCCATATGCACTTAACTACAAGTCTGGTTATCATAAATGTTTCTATTAATTCTACCTAAAAGGGTCTTTGAATTAGATTCTAAATTGGTTGTATATGCTCATAAATATAAGTGTTAGAGTTTTTTTTTTAATAATCGGGACACTTCAGGTAGCATTTATGAGATTATTACACCCATTACAATCCTGACAAAGAATCATATGTAAGTCCTCAGAAGGCTAATAAATTTCATAAAATCCCCATCTTGACTCAAGACCTCTTTTTGCTAGGTAATCCGCCGTGGAATTACAAAGTCTCGGCACGTAAGTAACCTTCGTCACCCAATCCATATGAAGCATCTTTTTAACTTCAGTAAGGATGCCAGAATCATGATAATTAATGCTCTGTTCATGGGTAATCAACTCAAGACACTCAGTAGAATCCATTTCTAACCATACTCTCCTGAACCTCATCGCTCATGCTATTTTAAGCCCCAAAAGGCAAGCCTAAGTTTCCGTAGACAGCTCATCCCCATGTTCAATGGGATGTATGAACCCTTTAAGGAATGTTCCACAAGCATTATGAATAATCCCCCCACAGGCACACCTATTCTCACCTCTAGAGTAAGTACCACCTATTCTCACCTCTAGAGTAAGTACCATCAACATTCACCTTCACCCACCCCTCCTCTGGTGGACACCAAATCTCTCGTCTAGACGCCAAAGTAACACCTTTAAGTCTTGTCCCTGCTAGGCGGTTGATAGTCGAATTAAAGCATTCCATCATGGCACTTGTACTGGCAAGAATATTGTCGTTCAGGGTACAACTCTTTTCGAACACAAACAGATTCCTCCATCTCCATATCTACCAGCACATAATAACGAACTTGGCTGCCCACTCCTTACTCGCTTTTTGTTGACCTCTAACATTTCACTAAAACCAGTCCGACGGGGTCATACTACAAAATAGGCCCAACTTGTCTGGGGGCACCACCTTCCTCATAATGATCTTGAGTGTGCACAATCCCGAAAGACATGAATGGTATCCTCAGAACCTACTCCGTATAGGGGGGCAACTTGGGTCCATCGTTAGGCCCCGTCTCAGTCAATTTACATTTGTGAGTAGACATTGACGAGAAACTAGCACCAAATGAACGTCTTACACCTTTGTGGCGCTCGAACCTTCCACAAACAAGCCCAGTCCCTCCCTTACTCTGTTACATCCCCTGAAAGCACTCTATGTGCAGATTTCACTGAGAATTCTTCATGCCTCTCCCACTTCCATTTAACGTTATTAGCTTTATTCTCAATTTCGATCCCCCTAAAGACTTTATCCCATGTTTTCTTAATTTCCGTCCACACATTAGAACCAGGCCTTTTCTGCTCAATACGAGGAAGAAGATCCTCCCCACATTTGTACTTATCCCGTACAACCTTGACCCAAAGGTCATCTTTATGCGTCACGAGCCTCCAACCCAATTTCATGAGGAAAGCTTGGTTCTGGTACTTAGCATGCCTCAGCCCCAGGCCACCCTTCTGTTTATCCTTACACACCTCATCCCAAGCTACTAGTGGCATTCTACGACTACTCGTTGTGCTCCCCCACAAGAATGATCTGTTTTGCTTATCCAGAGTTTCACAAATAGAACTAGGTAAGTGAGATGTTTGCATTGTGTATGCCGGGATGGCTGAAGATACTGAGGAAATAAGTGTCGCCCTGCCAACTAAAGAGAATGAGCTAGCTTTCCACCTATTCAACATTTCCTTCACCTTATCAATTACCACCTGAAATGATTCCTTCCCAACCCTCTTATGATGAAGTTGCACCCCAAGATCAGCCGTTTAAGTGTACCCAAGGACCGTACTAAGCTCCGTGCACCTGTTGTGGTTTATGTTCTTAGAAAAGAAGACCCGGGTCTTAGAAGCATTTACCTTGAGACCTAAACATTCATAGAAATGTGACATACAATCTCGCACCATCTCTGCTTGTTGAAGAGAAGCTTCAGTAAACAAAATAATGTCATCCGCAAAGAACAGAAAGTTCATTTTATCTTTTGTCTTTATTTTTTTAATCTAAACTACTATATATATATATTCTTGTAATGTACTCTTCCCGTCCTTAATATATGACTTATTCAAGGAGTTAATCTTGATATAAGTATAAAATCTAATAGATTTTTTAATTTACCCCTATTAATACTCCCTAAACAATAATAAGGAGGGAATTAATGAAGAAAATTAGAATATTTCAGAAAATACATGTCGTGTTAACTAACATAATTAACTTCTGTAATCTAATCAAATTAAGTAAATATATTTTATATTAAAGCCTATAGAAAGTATAAAAATACGCCAACATAAATAATTAAAAGGATATGTATTTTAAAATAATTAATACACATTTTTTAAAAAATAATACCTACTTATATATATAAATTAGTTAAATAAATCTTATATTTAGAATCATAGGGAGTATTATTATTATTTAACTTATTTAGTTTGTATAAGACTTTAAAATATAATTGTCCATTTAAACTTTTAAAAAAATAAGTAATTTTTGTGTAAAAAAAAGTAATTTTTGGGTACTTTAAAATTTTTATGAAAAGTGATTTATTGTTCAGAGATTTTATAAAGAAAACATGAATTATGTTGTAATAATAATTTATTATTATTTTTTGTTTGGTTATAAGAATAAAAAATTCTATATTATTTAGGGGCATTTCTGCGGTGTTATATTTTTACGTATCCCTTGAAGAATTAGTATTTCAACCTTATAAGTATACTAATATTGTAATTTGAGAAAACATTTTGAAAAAGAAAAATACACATGGGCTTACAAGACAACTCTAAGCATACACACACACACATATACATACATGTGTGTGTATATACTCCCTTTTATTTTTATTATAAAGCACTTTCTAAAAGACACTCATGATTTTTATTATATGTTGTTTGATGGGAATATTAATTTAGTTTTTTTAATACAATTCCTATCTAAATACACATGGGCTTACAAGACAACTCTAAGCATGCAGACACACACACATATACATATATGTATATGTGTGTGTGTTTTATTTTTATTATAAAGCACTTTCTAAAAGTCACTCATGATTTTAATTATATGTTGTTTGATGGGAATATTAATTTTTTAATACAATTCCTATCTAAAGTGAATAATTATGAGAGAGAATATAATATAAATATGAAAATTTTCTATTTAAACATGTGTAAAATCATAAATTTATTCTATTCTCATATGAAGTTTAAAAATTAGGGTCTGTTTGGATTAACGATGATAAAAATGACTTTTATTTTCTATATGAATTTTGCAAACTCAAGTTATGATAGAAGTCAGATAGCCTATATGATTTATATTTGAATTGCCAGTAGTAAAAGTGACTTTTTTTTTTCAAACTAAACTTGATTGGATATTATTTGAAAAGCAAGAATAGATGAAAAATGACTAAAATGAATATGAATCTTATTAAATAATACACACACACACACACACACACACACACACACACACACACACACACACACACACACACACACATATATATATATATATATATATATATATAATATTATGTATGTATTGTGATAATTATAAGAAAAATATTATAATCATAATTATGAAAAATAAATATAGTTAATTATTATTGGAAAAAACTTGAAACTACTAAAATACTTAAATATGATAAATATGATATGTTTTCTTAAAACATCCTTGCTTAAAATTAAAGTCCTCAAAGTCTTTATCTTTTATTATTAAGGGAGTATCAACAAGAGTAGTTTGTGGAGAAATGATAAATATGAGAAATATATTTTATATTTAGAATTAAGACTAACTCTCCAATTATGTCTCACGTTAAGGACTAGAGAATATTGGGTAACACATATTTATATTATGAGTATATAATGTGATAGCTTTAACAAAATATTAAAATTACAAAATAAAAATAGTTAACATATTGTGAAAGATTTGAAAAATACCCTGATTAGATATATTTAATACGTATATATATTATAAATTTTGGCATAAAAGATATATATTATAAAGCAAAAAAATATTAAATTTCTTACTAAATAATACTCCTATATAAATAAAATTAAAATTCATTTTTTTAATATCAAACCTAAAGTTTTTCTTGGACAAGATAGGATGAGGAAAATGTTTGTAGGATCCATGACAAATTTCACCCCACCATGCAGTAGCTCACCATAAAAGCAAGGGGAGAGTAGCTTTTGAAAAAAAAAAAAAAGTCACTTTATAGGTAAAAGTGAGATCAACAAAAAAGTTTTTCAAACCAAAGAAAAAAAAATCTCATTGTGTTTTTACCATTTCATCCTAAGTTTGGGGCTCCACAATGGCAAACCCAAACATACACTCAATCACACCACTTTAGTGTTTTTTTGGAATAACTATTGAAATTTTTAAAAGCAGTTTTTAAAATTGTGATTCACGGTATATGAAGTAAGTATATGAGATGAGTTTTGTCTCGATTTATGTAAAAAAACATTTATAAACTTTATAATAAGCTAATCCAAATATGGTATTAGTTTTAGTGAGATAATTAGACAGGGTGATTTATCATTTAAATTTTATATAACAAACATTGCTAGTGGCTCAAAGCCCTCAAAACCTAATAACTTAGTGCCTGTTTGGGAACATAATAGAAAAGTGGCTTTTTTTTAATGTGGCTCTTGTAAAAGCCAAATAGAAAAAAAGTCATATTGTAAATGTGATTTGTGTTTGGATTGACAATAGGAGAAGTGACTTTTTTTTTCTAAACCCAGTGAAAAAAAGCCAGAAGCTACTTCAATGAGCTTCTAAAAAAAGTAGCTTTTTTTCCAAAAGCCCAGTGAAAGCTAATGTGTTCATAAACGCGTCCGCAGATGTCAAATGAGCTTTTACCCTCCAAATGAGCTTTTCCCCCTCCCAAATGAAATCCCAAACAGGCCCTTAGCCTGCTTCCCAACTCTAAAACTATAATGTAAACATTGATAAATGTATTTCTCATCGTGTCTTGTACCATTCACTTACTTGAACTACTTACTTCTTTAATGGTTGGTATCATTAAAATGGTAAAACATTTATTACTATTTTTTTAATATTACCCTCCAATTAATGTCTTTCTTATATCAGTACATCTCTCTGCATTATAATTAAAAAAGGTATTTGTGGAAAATAAGAATTTAATGCTATTGATTTTTTGTATAGGCTCTTATGTGTAGGAGTATAAAAAACTTTAAGAAGGGGTCCATGATAAGGATTAGAGCACAATGGCAAATCATTATGATCAAGTCAACTATCAACACACTGAATAAGTATACAAAAGGAACAATCGGCTTTTCAAATCCCACCATCACCATGTGCGTCTAATTTTAAGTGGCTAGTGTGGTCCAAACCATATCCATTGTCCGTGTGTGTACTTTGCATATAGCCTTTTCTTTTCTTTATCATTACGGCGACAGCATGGCCCAGAAGAGCACCACATTGAAAGTAGTTAATACTTGTATGAAGAGAATTGTAATTAGAATTGTTTGTTTAAAAAAATGACAAAAAATAATACTTGAAATTCAAAATCTAAAATAAGTGAGTTTTTACTAAAATTAGTTGTCAATTACTATTTAAGTTTAGTTAATATCTATACTCTTGTACACAACAAGATTGATTTGAGATTTTAAAGTTTATGTGGTAATTTTTTTTATCTTTTTCTTTTTCTTTTAATAAACATAATTGGTAGCACTACTTTGGCCCTTTAAAAGTTCAATTTGATCAATTCTCATATATTAAAAAATGGAAGTTAATACTTATATGAGGAGAACTATAATTAGACTTGTTTTTTTATAAACACAAGTGGTAGTACCCACTTCGGTCTTTATTATAAATCCAGTTTGTTAAAAAAATTTTGAGAATCATTAATAATTGTTTTCATTTTTACCCCTGTTGAATAAGTGAGAGAAAATATATTAATAACATCATTTTTTTTCAATACGTATCAGTATTAAATAAGGGAAATTTTGAAAAAATCAATCAATTTAAGACATTAAATGTGTTACTTTTATTTCTTAGTATGTGAGAATTGGTCAAATTAGAATTGTTAAAAGGATCATAGTGATACTATCGAAGTATCAATATCATATATTTTAGAGTTATCTACAATAAAAATGTAGCTCAATACACAAGACTCCTTACTAGGTGGGTCTAGAGAGGGAAAGATGTGCGTATAACTTGTCCCTATAAAAATAGAGATTGTTTCTAAAATTTGAATTTGTAACCTCCAGATTATGTAGTAGAAATCTTACAGTTGCTTAAAAATAAAATGTTTGACTGACCACTTGCAATTACTGATATTTCATGTTTAGTAATGTTATTGAGCTGTTTCACAGTAAAATTCTCAAAAAATTACATAAACATGAAATAAGCCTCTTATATTTGCACCGAATCTGAGAAGAACCACACTATTTAAAGCTTATTTTATGAACTGTGTTTCCTTGCACTTTCCACATTTCAATATCGATAACTGTTAGCATCATTCAGAGGAAGAAATATAATGATTTTTTTTAAAGGAGAAAAACAGTGAAGCAATGAAAGGCTGCATGGTTAAGCCTCAGTAATTACCATTGCAAGCTTACCATGAAAAAAGTTGTTATCCGTGAGATTCTGACCTAAATTGTTAATGACACCTAACATGTGTGGTTTCAAGATATTACCTTCAATCTTGTTGGGATTTGGGGAAATCAAATAGTCAATATGTATACTAAAATTGTTATTTGCAATTTTGAAGTTGTTATTATCTATATCTATGTTGTTAATGATGTTTGACAGCATTTGGAGAGAACAAGTAGTCAAAATGTATATTGAAGTTGTTATTTTCAATTTTGAAGTTGTTATTATTTATACCTAAGTTGATAATGACGTGTGACATATGTGGCTTCAAAACTTAATTAGTGGCAAATTGATCATTTGGAAATCCCAAATTCCACTTTGAGGTCTGACTTAGGATTTCAAATAAGGGAAAATAGGCCGAACCCTTCGGGTCGGCCCGTATAGACTCTGAATTTGTAAGGATCGGGTTTAAAATTTTTACCTTAAAAGTTAAAGCGAGCATAAAAGGACTAGTCCTTTTGGGTGGAGGGCCTAAAAGGGCGGCCTTGTAGGGCCACGAGCCGGCCTTTTTAGGCCCATATATATTTTTTAAATTTTTTTAAAATTATTTATATAATAATATTATTATTGATTTTTTATATTTGTTAATGATGTTGCAAATATTTAGTTGTTATTATCTCTTTTAGAATTAAGTTTAATAAGAATATCTTGTATTAAGAATCCTAAAAATTAAAAACTTATAAAAGATATTTCGTATTTCATAAGTATTCTTACCAATTTTGTATTTTTTGACTTATTTTCTAGTTATTGTTTTGTTTATATCTTGTATTGTTTATTTTGTTGACTATTTACACTTTCTAAAACATATTTATAAGAAGTATTTTTAATTTTGTCAAGTCTTATCATTAATTATTTGTAATTGTGGCATATGGACAATAGTTTACCTTTGATTATGACTTAGTGAATGTGTTTGTTTATTGCATGATGCATACCGTTTACACCCTAATTTTGACAATATTTATGTGTTAAATTAGAACTTTCATTGCTGTAATTTTTTAAAAAAACTAAAAAAAAATAAAAATTGTTTAAATAACTTCGACCCTATAAGGCTGACTCTGACTCTTATGCTCATGGGCCATAATTCAAAAAATAATTTTTTTTCTTTAGAGCTAGCCCTAGAGCCAGTAAAACAGGTCCAATCCGCAGGCTCCACCCACAGCCCGTGGGTTTTGACAGGGTTAGGGCTGAAATTTTTTGGGCCCGAAAAAATGCGGGTTGCATAGGCCTTGCACCGCTCAACCCTTGGGTTATGCAAGTTGGCCTGCGATTTTCTTTGTTTTTTTTTCTTTACATGGATGCCTTGTGATTTGCCCTTATTTTTTGAGTTTGGGTTGTTGCCTATTGGTGTTGGGCTTGGAGTCTTAGACAGTGGGGTTTGGGGTGGATTTTTTTTTGGTTAACGAGTCTATGACTTAAGCCCAAAAAATCAACTTGAGTAGATTCTGTTGGGCTTTCCCCCTACTAGGTTCTAAGTTCTGACATTCTATGGGCTCTCTCTTTGTAACCATGATCCATCTTTAATGTCTATCTTTTGGAAAACAGAAAAAAAAAATTTAAAAAAAAATTTGCGGGTTCACGGGCTATATGTGGGTTAGGGTTAGTGATTTTCCAACCCATGCAAATGCGGGCCACATAGGCCCACACCATACAGCTTACGGGCTAGTGTAGGCCAGCCCACGACCGGCTATAGCTAGCCCTTTTAGACTCTGGCCCGTGAAGGGCCGGCCTTTTTACTAACTCTACCTATTTTAACAACATTTTTCTAGAATTTTCCCTAATTAATTTGTGGACATAAAGGAAGTTAGTTAAATTAATTATTTATACCGAATATGTATTGGTTTGTCTAAAATATCCTATATGATTACGTGCATTGCAAGTACTTTTAATGGAAACCCCTTCCTATGTGTAATTAATAGGGACATTTTGAAGAGAAAATTAAATTTGGGGAAAAAGTAGGTTGAGGCCATTTTTTTTTTAATATTATCATCTAATATTCGATTCAAGATTCAAGATTCGTAAATGCCCCTACTAATACATGTGTCTCTTCTAAAATATGAACTTAAGACCTAGAAGAATCTAGCACTTAAACCACTAGATCAACTCTGTTAGTAGATTGATGTCTTATATTTACAATTAAAATAAAACCCCGTCTAGCTTGCATTCTTGGAACCGATCCGGAGGTAGTACATATTGGCATTTCAGAAAAATATTACAGGCATAAAACGTGACGCTTTACTGAATTATATTGTTCAATAACAAGGCGAAATGGCCTCAAAAGTGTAACAAGATGAGCAAATGCAAAAAGAAATGAATCTTCTGTATTTATCAAGCCGATGTAAAGGGAAAAATCTGAAAAGAAAAAAGATATACAAAATCCTTGGAACCGGTATAAGAAGACAGTCCTCAGAATTTTGGAAAACAATATGCCTGTCGATTCTTCTGCCTTCTTAGGCAACATAAACCCAATGCTTGCACTCATTTTACACATCTGTGCCATCAACCCAACCTTAACTCTTGACTTGTCAGATTCAGTGTCAATAATATATTTATAGAGAATGGAGAGTGAATAATCAGAGGACACAACAAGCTCCTTTATAGCAATAGAAGGAAACAAAGGAAAAATAGTAGTCATCAAGCTTTTATATATATAGACTAGACTACCAATAGCTAATGCACATAAGGAGAGTAACAGGCATGGATATTGAAGAACAGATGGTGCAAGGTTGACATGTGTGATTGGTGAAATAATATAATACTCCGTCTGGTCCTTAATATAAGACTTGTTTTAATGAAGAAATTGAACTACAAAATATATCTTATATTAAGGACAAGAGGGAACAATACATATGGTTGTTTGCAGGAGTTTTCAGGGGGAGACTCTTGGGAGGATTTGGGAACAAATGAAAGGAAGAAAGAGGAGGGGAGGTGATGCCATGGGCCTGGGAGGGTACCAACAATACCCAGCCTTGAATCCCAGGGGCCATATCTTTTGGTTTTATTCTTCTTTCTGGTGTTGCTCCTTGATCTAGGACTGGGTGTGTCCGCTGGATGTCCACCAAATTCAGAGGTAGATCTCTATATTTCTGATATTGTTCTCTTTTTGGCTGGTATCTAAGGAAGGTTTTCTATCATTTTGCACTCAGAGCATGGTTAAACTGGTACTGATAATTACCAGAATGGGAGCACAGAAGTGGGAAGTCTGGACTGGAAAACAAATTCTCAGTTATGAATGGGATGTTGGGTGTTGAAGGAAGATATAAGTGGAGAGAATGACATCTGAAGAGTTCCAGGAAGCTATCACCGATTATCAATTTACCCCAGGGCAACACATTCTCAAAGCAAATAGTCTCCATGTTGCAATGTCTGGATTGTGCATATTCCCAAATGAGTATGGCAGTACTTTTCTGATATTGAAAGGGAAGTGCTTCATCTCAAATTTCAAGGGATCAAATCTGTGTCGCATAGACCCCATGCCAGATGTGAACTAACTCAAGTTTAATAAATGAGCAATAAGCTGTAATCCCAGTCAAGTTTATTGAGGACCTATAAGGGGAATTCACAGTACCAAACTAACCATTGTCAAATTTGAGAAGCTAGTTTCCCCTTGCAATAGTCACTAAAATCTCTTCAGAGGTGCCTTGATTTCATTTAGCACGGTAAAGAGATATCATTCCCTAGCTGACATTGCACACCAACCCATCATGATTACTGTCCTCCATCTCATTCTTGAACTCACTCCAGCTATAACCAGGATCCTTATGTACCTGTTTGTCACTCATCATATCTCTAATACGTGTTGCATCATCCCATCTTCCCATAGAAGAATACATGTTGGCAAGAAGCACATAAGAGGCAGAGTTTTGAGGATCCAGTCGAAAGAGTTCCTCTGCTGCTCTTTTTGCTAATTTTAGGTTAGCATGAACGCGACATGAGCTCAGTACAACTTCCCAAATGACTGGATCATTTTTGCATGGCATGCTATCTAGAATGACTTCTGCTTCATTGAACCGCCCAGCACGACACAGACAATCTACAATGCAAGTATAATGATCTACCATTGGCATAATTTCATATTTTTTCTGCATCGAATTGAATATTTCAACACCTTCATCAACCAAAGCAGAGTGGCTACATGCCGTTAATACAGCTACAAAAGTAATATCATCAGGCTTTTCGCCTGATTGGATCATGTCCCTGTAGAGGCAAACAGCCTCAACACCACACCCATTATGTGCATAACCATGGATCATTGCATTCCAACTAACAATGTTTTTAAATTTCATCATATTGAAACAACACCTGGCTCCATCCACAACTCCACATTTACAATACATTTCAACAAGAGAACTCCCCACAAATATATCATCAACATGGCCATCTTTTGTGATTTGTGCATGAATCTGCTGTCCTTGCAGGAATGAAGAAAGTTTTGCACATGAATTCAATATGTTAGTATATGAAAACTCGGAAGGAGTGATGCCAGATTCTCTCATCTGCTTAAAGAAAGAGAAAGCTTCTTGGTCAAGAGAATTGATTGAGCACCCCACTATCATTGAGTTCCAGCAAACAACATCTAGTTCAGGCAGTTTTCCAAATACATGCTTTGCCAATTCCATTTCCCCACTTTTTGAGTAAACATTGATAAGACCACTGGCAACATACAGATCAGTATATAGTTCAAACTTTAGAGAGCACGCATGAACTTGTTTTCCCTCAATAAGAAGTCCTATTTCAGCACATGAAGTGAGAATAATGGCCAGAGTAGTCCGATCAGGACGTACACATTGGAACTGCATTTTTCTAAACAGTTCAACTGCCTCTTTGTGATATGCATTCTGGATGTAGCCAGAGAGCATAGCATTCCATGAAGTCAAACTCGGGCATGGCATGCTGTCAAATATATAACGCCCAGTACTAATATTTCCAGATTTGACACAAGCTGCTAGCATATTAATATAAGTAACATCATCTGGTTCAAATCCATATGACTCCATTCTTTGCAGATACTCTAAAGCTTTCTCACTATTGTACACACTTCCATAACCTGCGATCATTATATTACAAGAAACAACACTCAGTTGAGGCAAATTAGCAAAAATATTTTCAGCGCTATTCATGTCTCCACTTTTTGCATACATATCAAGCAGTGAATTGCTCAAATGGAGGTCTCCTTCAAAACCTAGTTTAATTGACAGCGTGTGTATTTCTTTGCCCTGAACAGTTGGAGAAAAGCCACAATTTTGACCATAGAGACCAATTTCCTCAAATCCTGCTTTTGAACAAACACTCAAGACGGTTGACAAAGAGACAGAATCAATATGAACACCATTTCTCAACATTAGCCTGCACATTTTGAAAGCTTCTCTTACCTGATTTGTTCGAGCTAAACCACTCATCATTGTAGTAAAAGATACCTCATTAGGATCAGGAATGTCCCTAAAAATATGGATTGCATCCCTGGCAAGCCCGCACTTAGTATACATGAACAAAAGAGCATTGACAACATACAAATTTCTGTCAAGACCAGCCTTGACCACAATACCATGGCTTTTCATGCCAAACTCAGCATCTGCCAAAGCACCACATCCACTCAATATGCTAGCAAATGTAATGTGGGAGGGTTTAATTCCTTCCAACATCATTGAGTCAAAAGTATCCAATGCCTGCTGTTCAAATCCAGTTCGTACCATTGTGCTAATCATAGTGTTCCATGACACACTGTTCCTTTCAGGCATTTGTAGAAACAATCTATAAGCATCACGTAAATTGTTATGTCTACAATAAGCACCCAAGATGGAGTTCCAGGAATATACATTTCTTTGAGGTATTTTACAAAACACTTGATAGGCAACACTTACATGATTACACTTGGAATACAATTCAATTAGGTGGTTGGAGAGAAAAGTGTCAGAAGAAAGGGACAGACGTAAGATTCGTGCATGGAGAACCTTACCAGCTAGGAGAGCTTTCTTGCTAATACACAACTGAAGAAGATTTGCCAAATTGGGAATATTTGTTTCCATGAAATCCCAACAAAAACTACAAGTTTAAATTACAAGCATGGATGTTATCATAAATGTTCAAAATGGATGAAATTCAAGAACTTAAAATATCTGATGGAAGTAACCTTGACATTCTCCAATTATTATTTTAAAAGAAACACTTAACAGGTATTTGTAAATTGTTTTTTTATTGACCAGCAGTCCAGCACATAATCCTTGACCCTCTTTTCGCTCTTCCTATGCAGACTCTGCTTGATCCAATTCACGTGTTAGGATTTCCAATCATCAAGTTTACTAGGGGAGCAATAATGCAATTGGCTATTGGGTGCCATAACTTTTCTCTTTCTCAAGGATATATGAACCTTGGTAAAATATTACTAAACCCTTACATTTGAGGTGAATTTCTATTTCATCCCTTTATGTATTTTCATTTCAATGTTGTCCTATAACTTGATTAAAAGTAATGGTTTCTTCCTACTTTATATCACACTGATCAAAATTCAGGCAGAAACTTCCTAAATGGACTAACATAAACATTGTGTCATACTCCAGTCCCACTGGACTCATCTTCTCAGTCGACTGGCCAATAGAGACTCCTATTCCGCTTTTATTAGAGTAAGCTACCATGCAGAACACTCTCATCAAGTTAGGCCCTAAACATTCACTGCCATCAATTTGTCCGAATGTTGTTTAAAGAAATATTTTAGCCGTGACCTTAACTACTTCAGTTACCATTTTGTTAATGGTCTTACCCATATGGGAAGCATCTCCCACCGTGGCTCATCTTATATGCTAACATGGATAAACTATATCTCACACGGCATGTCAAACAAAAAGGCAAAAATGTGCAGTGAACAGAGAATGCCCCATTGTAGCAACCAAAAGGCAAGGGATTTGCGGTCCCAGCCAGCTATCAAACAAAAATAAAAGCAAGCTCCCTTTGGCTGAAGGGACAACTGCGCTGTGATGTTGTGGTGCAAAATGGTTGAAACAAGCCATCAGTACTTTCTAGTTTGCTTTAATGTTTACATTGTTCAGGCAATTTCTAATCTTTTCCCCCTGCGCAGCTGAATTTTTTACTGCTCACATTCAAATTTTTCTAGTGAACCCTCCCATTTTAGTTAATAAGGATTAGAGACAAGATGGGCTTGAATAGGTCACTGACCTAGACCACGTAGATAAATAGACAATGAGTTGCCTCTTCTCGATGCCTATTGTTGGTGGAAATCTTTCCAAGCTACTGAGTCCATTAAGCGGGTCATTTCATCAGATAAAGAGCATTTTGTTTATGGAAGGATTCCAACTAATGAACAAGCTTTAATGGATTATGCAGCGTTTAGGATAAGGATATCGGACTGCGAAATGAGGGGGAAAACACAAATAATAACAATTGAAGCGATGGCTTGTGATTCAGCTCAGTCCATTTGACACAAAGAGAATTGCGTGTATTGGATTTCAGATCAAAATTAGAGCAATAGTTTCAGATTTCCAATATTGAAGAATACAAGCACTAACCTTACGAACATTTGAAGAACTTCCTCTCGGTGCTCAGTCCTTGAAGTGAGGATCAAGAAGTTCGATGTTTTAGCAAATTCACCCCAACTTAGCACCACCGGTAGCTGTTCAGTAAAAGGAGGATTGCTCCGATTTGTGTCGGTTTCAATTTAGGATTTGAAGTCCTCCGTTTTGGTGGCTTGCAACATTACTCGTTCTCCCTCGGCTGTTTGCCTTTCTTTTTCTTTTATTTTGGGCAAAAATATCAGATTAAATGGCTCTGCTCTTGGATGATAAATAAAAGGATTGAAGGACCAAAATATTAAAAAAAAAAAGCTAAAATATATTTTTTGGTTCTATAGGTTTATAGGAGTTATCAATTTAATTTCTTAAATTTATAAAATATAATTTTAGTCCTTAAAACTTAACATCGTTAATATTATTAACAAAAAATACTGACAAGGCAAAATTAAGAAGCGATAGTGTGATGTTGACTAAGTAAACTTAAATCCAGTGACAACTCATATATACTCAACCTAATAAAAATGAACTATATCTGCATGTCAGCAAATAAATTTTCATTAATTTATTATTTTAAAAAAATAAAAATGCCTAAAATTTGGTAATTTCCTTTGGCCACCCCTTTTCCCTTCCTCTCAATCCATCTTGCTCCGGACTCAATCTCTCTTCCATCCTTCCTTTATTTTCCCATGTTCTTGACTGTTCCTTTCGAAACCCAGAAACCCGCCTACTTCAGTTTCATTGCTTTGTGCAATTTAATCACTCATGTTGATTGATAAACTAATTTTCTCCTACCAATCATACCCTTGTATACATATATGGACGCACAAATACTGAAACCGAAGAAAGCAATCTCCCCCAATCATGACCCTGGTATATGTGGAGACATGTAATGGAACTGAAGAAATTTCCTAGCTTATGTATCTTGTGACATGATCTATTTTTTGAAAAACAAAGTAGATGGATGCTTACAGATTATGGCAAAGCCAAGCAAAAAGTGAAACTGTTAACTCGTTTGAAAACTCTATCAATAATTGGACTTATTTTATAAACCCGATTTACGTAAATCGAGATAAATCTCCTCCACATATTTACCTTGTAGACCGTAAAAGCAACCTCGTAAACCGTAAAAGTTACTTCGTATTCCGTAAATCATGATTTATAAGCACTTATGGAGTTTCCATAAGCTAATCCAAACGAGCTAACACTAGGCATTTTTATTTTTTAAAACAATAAATCAATGAAAATTTGTTGGCTGATATGTAAATTAAAATTATTTGACATGGTTTATTTTTATTGGGTTGAGTATCTATGAGCTGCCACTAGGTTTAAATTTGTTTTGTCAACATCACACTTTCGACACTTAATTTTGCTTAGTCAGTATTTTCCGTTAAAAACATTAATGATGTTAAATTTGAATGACTAAAAGTACACTTTATAAATTTAAATGACTAAATTGATACCTCATGTAAATTTAAAGGACCAAAAGTATACCTTAGCAAAAAAAAAAAAAGAAAAAACAAAGAAAATGCTGTGAACTGACTATTAAACCCAATAACTTCAAAGTATGGGGATTATTTTAAAGGTTAAGGTGTAAATTTAATAAAGAATTATTTTTTAAAGTGCACTCAACACAACTAACTATTTTATGATATAAAAATAAATATTATGAATTTTTAGGGGTGTAAATGCAAATATTCTGAATTTTTTTTGGAGCAAAAATAACAATTTCATTATATATTTTGGAGTGCAAAAATTACTATTTATTCTTTAAAAAAATTCATAATGTCTGCTTTTACACTCAAAAATTCATAATATTTGTTTTTACATCCTGAAATAATTAATTGTGTTGGGTGCACTTTGAGAAATAATTATTTACTACATTTTCACCTTAACCCCCCTTACTTTAATGAAATTGAATAATTGAAATGGATATTATTTTAATTTTTCTACTTCCTGATGATAATTTTTTAAAATTATTAATCTTTATTTTAAGAAATAACTATAATTTGTTAATATCTTAATAGTCCTTAAATATGATATTATTCTCTAATTTCATTGTGTCATGCCGCCTCTAACAGCAGCAGCAACATCAATGAGATACGAACCAACACATCTATTTTGGTAAGAAAAATTAATGTTAAGAAAATTAGATCAATTATTACTATTTATTTATTTTTTTTTGCCTCTTTTACTAAATGCGTTTTCTGAAATTTAAATTTGTGTTCTCCTTTTTAAATGTTGAGAGTAAGGTCACTCTTCAACCAAATTTAGAGCATATCATGCTTAAGACCGGTTTAACTAATCAAACAGTGGTTTGGTCTAGTTCTCAAAATTTTTTAAAGAAAATTATAACATTTATATGTGTCACATATTTTCTTTGAGTGGATGAACAATCACATAAGTATGAATATTTTCTTTTTCTTTTTTTCCGGCCAACGTAGTTTCACAATCTAGTTTTTTTCGCCTGTGTTTCATCTCTTACCAAAATCCACAAGAGTTTCATGCCAAAATGTTCACATTCTCCTAGTCTATTGATAGATTGGGGACTAATTAATCTATCAATCATTTTCAGATTTAATAAATCACTTCAACTTTTAGTAAAGTTTTCAAAGAGGGCCACCATAAATAGGCCTATCAATTCGATGTAGAACAAGATATAATTATAACTTAATTACTGACTTAATTTAACTAACAGCTATAATTTTTAGCCGAGTGTTTTGAGCACTTAATTCTACAAATAGTATATATCAAAACCATGGATTATTTAGTGACTGTACTACTTATTAGTTCTGGACACGTGTATTTTTCTATTCATAAAATTGACAATTCTTATTTTCTACTTACAAAGAAGTCAAGTAAAAGCATCATTGATAAATGTTCAGCACAACTACACAATTTATTTTCGCCATGGATTCATACACAAGTTTATTTCCTACCATTAATTTGCATACAACTTCAAAGTTGACAAGTTGGTACAGCTCCACTAATTGCTGAGAATGTTTCTCATCACACCAAAACTCATGGAAACAAGTTCAATTGAATCCACATATATGGTAGACTTGATTTACAAGCAAGAGCTTTTGGCTCCTAAAAAGTAAAAAGCTTAAGGTAAATCCCCTGCAGGAAACACAACAAGTTGGTACAGCTCCACTAATTGTTGAGAATGTTTCTCATCACACCAAAACTCATGGAAACAAGTTCAATTGAATCCACATATATGGTAGACTTGATTTACAAGCAAGAGCTTTTGGCTCCTAAAAAGTAAAAAGCTTAAGGTAAATCCCCTGTAGGAAACACAACAAGTTGGTACAGCTCCACTAATTGTTGAGAATGTTTCTCATCACACCAAAACTCGTGGAAACAAGTTCAATTGAATCTACATATATAGTAGACTTGATTCACAAGCAAGAGCTTTTGGCTCCTAAAAAGTAAAAAGCTTAAGGTAAATCCCCTGCAGGAAACACATTTGATCTGAATCCTCTAACTCAGATATTTGGATATTTTTGTCTGATAAAATCTAAACCATCAAAATCTAACAAGGACGATCCAAACCATATATGCACTAATCAAAGGAGTGCAAGAGATTTTGGTCTAATTAATTTTTAGTCAGAGATACCTACAGAATAAGTCATAGGCCTCCCGGTACCTAAAAGAGAGGAACTTCTTCTAGCACCTTGGGGCGAAATCAGTAAGTGGAAGACCCAACCAAGAATGTTAGGAGTGAACACTCGGAATAGCGCGAAAACATCGTACCAACTTGGATACTTGACATACAAGTCGCCTCGACATGCCCCTGATACCATCAATCTAGCGAATTCTTGGACAGATCCACCACTCTCATGCACCTAGCACAAGAACTAATTAATTAGCAACAATGCATATATGATTTGTTCATGAATGAGTCAGAGTAAGTATGAAAACAACTCACTTCTCTTTCTTCCTTCCACTGCATGTCGGCGCCGTCCTCCATCATGAACTTGCCACTTGTCATTTCACTCCCAATCCAACCATGTGTTGCTATGGTAACCCCAACCTCATTCTTCAGTTCAAATCTTAGTGTCTCATAGAAGTTCACTAAAGCAGCCTTTGCAGCCTACCATGTACACAATTACCACACAATCAAAACCCAACTAAATTCTCTTCCACTCAATACAAAAACATGAGGCTACACACACACACACAATCTTAAGTACTAGTGTTTGATTTTGCTCTTATCAGTTATCACTTCAGCAAAATTCCAAACTAATGTGTCAGATCCTCTCTCTTTGACTAATTACTCCCTTGTCTTTGTATATATCAGTGTATTCAATATAGACCAGTGATTTTGACTAGCTAGTTCATGTAGTTGTATTGTTGAAACTTTCTCAATGTCAGTAAAACTCCAGAGACAGTAATACCTAACTATATATATATATATATATCAAACCGTTTGAGCCTATTGCAGTTTCATTTGATTCACCTTTAAATAGGTTGAACAGTGGAATGTGGAAGAGCCAAAGGTCAAAGTTTGAAACTATATAACTCATAATGTCATTAAGAAAAGCAAGAATGTTAGACTTAATTATGAGAGTCAAGGGATAAGTACTTACAGCATACAAGCTCATCCTTGGGAGAGGCAACCAATTTTCAACCGACGCATTGATAATAACACGGCCATGGCTCTGATGAAGGTAAGGAAGAGCCACAAATGTTGGGTAAACATTACCCCAGAAATTGATGT
This sequence comes from Albizia julibrissin, assembly GCA_037074505.1. Taxonomy (NCBI): domain Eukaryota; kingdom Viridiplantae; phylum Streptophyta; class Magnoliopsida; order Fabales; family Fabaceae; genus Albizia; species Albizia julibrissin. The sequence continues at coordinate 17,102,849 of CM073486.1, read as the reverse complement.
CCTGAAGAATTGATGAACATGTTTAGACCACATTGATAATTATTTCATAAATGATTAGGTTTTTCCAATGGTTTCTTAATTAAGGGAGGAAAATAATCCTGCAAATTGAAATTCTTACCAGAAGAAGCGGGAAAACCGACGGGTCTGCAACTTCTTCAAAGTAAAATGTATGTCCCAGACTTACTGTATTCACAAGATGATCCACTGCAATAATAAATGCAAACAATATAGTCCACCATAAAACAAGATTTCAGTCTTGTGTGCCTCCACGTGCATATATATATATATTGATTTAGAGGGACAGACATTTATAATACTTAGAGGGACAGACATTTATAATACGAGATAACAAATGAAACAAAACCTTTGACCTCCTACTTATAGAAGAGCTTTATGTTACTAAGTTATAAGGTTATTGGTGATATATATATATATTGCTAATTATAATGCTGAATAGTTTTCTTAATGTCAAAGGTAAGAATCTAAATATCATGCTCCCTTGATTATATATCTATAACATTAATGTTCCCTCAACTTTCAAAGCCAAAACAAAAATTTACTGTACGGTAAGTATTTGTATTCACCATATTAGACATACCACGGCCAAAAAGACTTATGGTTTCATTGACAAATCTCCTGCATTCATCTTCCTTGACTACATCTGCAGCCATAATTATGACCTGATTCGCGCCTATTAGCCTCGCGTTCTCGGCGATCCATCGCAGCCGTTGCTCTCGGCGTGCCACCAACACTAAATTTGCTCTCCTCTTTGCATATTCATATGCAATTTGCTGCCATATAGTGCGATATATAATCCAGCACATTATTAATTCAGATCAAAATAAAAAAGAAAGTTTACACACACACATATTCCTTAGAGTAAATGCTACTATTGATTTGCTCTTCTCTTTGCTTATTCATGCCACAGTTCACTGTCATTTTTTCAATCATAGCTTTCACATTAAAACGAACAGAAAATCAAAAAAAGTTCCAAACAGTAAAGGCTGCTTAATTTACTTGATTTGCTCTCCTCTTTGCATATTACCATATACAACTTGGTTCAATTTCAAAACAGAAACCATATCAAATTTTTTCTCATGCTGCTAATAATAATTCTTCTCTTGTTTCTCCCTATGTTTTAATTTGCATCACTGTCTCCTCTCAAAACCAACACAGAAATTGATAACTTTTAAATAAAACATAATTAATTCGGAAACTCTCACAAGAATTAAACTCCAAAAATTAAGGTCTCTACATTACTTGGTTCACTCTAAACTTTTTGGACATATACACAGTATGATAATTAACTTTATGTGTCTATATATATATATATATCATCTGACTCTGGTATTGCTTAATAATTATGAAGAACTCAATCTGGTTTGGCTGAGAAAAAAATGAATATATAAAATGAAAGGAAGAGAGAGAAAAGAACTTGCCTCTCCAATGCCAGAAGAAGCACCAGTGATAATGACGACCTTACCATCCATATCATCACCATTAAAGCTCTGATAAAGGCGCTCACAGGCATTGAGAAAGCACAAAGCAGGCCATGCAAAACCCAGCATTACCAAACTCACCGGAGGGACCACCAAGTTCAGCACTGAGTTCATCAACTCATCCATTGCTATGGCTGGCTACCTGATGATGATTTGCTTTCAGTTAACAAACAAGAGAATAATGTGATGTGTGTGGAAGATACATATATAGATAGAGAGATATGTTTCAGAAGAAAAGAGAGAGATGAAGTAGAGAGAAGTGAAGAAGATTGATCAGAGAAAAGGAACACGTGGCGGTGGAGAAGAGTGAGGTGGTGAAGAAGGAAAGAGGTGTTGTGTTGGATTTTCATGCATGAGTTCGGTGTCCTCAAATCTTTACTCCACCCACCTGACACCTGTTCCCTCAATCTGACATTATACTCTCACATGTCATCGGGTCGGGTCGGGTCGGGTGTCACTTCCGTGAGCTTCATTCACAGTTGTTAAGAAAGCAATAATGTTTAAGGTACTACCAAGTGTTGTAAATATTATGTTTGAGTGTGTTAAAATAAGAAGTCTCATATAATTTAAGATTGGGAACATCTTAATATATAATTAAATATGAGTTTAAGTTAGTAAAAAGACTGATAAGAGGAGTCTTTGAACTGACCGTTGAAGATGATCGTTAGATTTTTAATTAACCGGTTTTAATAACATTTAAAAAGTTTTTATTATATTAAATTGCCATTAACACTTGTTTTGTAACTGTTATTTTAATTGTTATTAAACGGTCTTTAATAGTCATTATTGCTGCTCAATGATAACATATTTTTGCCTATAAAATGCTACGTTTGGTGCATGGTCAAGTCAAACAAAGATTCTCGAGCTCCTCTCCTCTCTCTCTTCTTCTGAGTTACACTGATATCTTTTTGCAATTATGTCACACTACTTTTTGCAGGAAGGATTCGTTTTATCTTAGGGAGTGCCGCTTCCTACTCTATTAGGGGGTTGCGGAATATCTCTTAAAGACAACGTCATTGGACGTGACTTGAACTATTTGTTTATTGTGTTTCAACAAGTGCTACCGCTAACAATTTGTATAGTGTACAATGTTATCGTCAACATCAAGCACTAAATGTGGGCATCTCTCTTAATAGAGATTTGAACCTTAGACTCAATTCTCATTACTACGATTCTCCTTTTAAGTGAAGAGGGTTATTATTATTTTTTAATTTGACTAAGGTTTTTTTTAAGGCTTAGAATATGAAAGGTTTTTATTTCTCTCAACAAGTACACTTTCATACATTTAAATTTATACTCTCTTTTTTAAAAAATGAGGCCACTTACCACCTCAACTAATAATTTGTTGATAGTTGGAATGTTTATTTGACAGTAAATGAAAGGATTTCCCTTAGGTCGGTTTATATCTCAAATTTATAAATATTTTTTCTAAATGATTTTATTAGTTGCACATATTGGAGAGTTTCATCCATAAGAATACTCATTGTTTCCAATATAAATTATTAAAATAGATTTTTTGGAAACCAACACCCATTTATTGTAAATAATTTATTAAACTAATTTTTTAATCCCGAGAAGGCTAGGCCTAATTTTTAGGCTCCAATATGTGTATCCTTCGGTCTGTAATTTTATCTGAAGTTTTTAGTACTATGCCTGTCTGCCATACGGTGCTTTTCGCTCGAAGGATTTAAAAACAGAGAATTTTTTTTTTTGGCATAGAAATATGTATTTAATTTAATTGAAGTTATATTATTCATAAAAACATTGATATATACCATACAGTAAAAAATTAACCACATTCACCATTATGGTATGCTTGCCTTTTGATTTCAGATTTTTGTTTTTTAGTTTTTACGGCTTGGTGTATTTACATATGCAAGTTTTGACTCAGCAACATGAAGTCTGGGGCTTCTATCTTAGTTTTTTTTTTAATTTATACGCAGGACATTATAGCTCACTCCTATATTATTTTTGTATTTTTGTAATTGTGTAGGGATTTTTTTAATTTATTAACAGAAAGAGAAAATTAATTATTTAAAGTTTATAGTTCAATGTTTATAAAACAACTTCTAAACAAATAAAAAAAAACAACTTATAAAACAACCACGTTTCCCTTCTTATAATTCTTCTCTGTTTCATTTCTTCTCCTCTTATTGTAGTTTTACCTCCAACAAATCTCGTACCGAATGTCATCTTTAAGAAAAGGAGGGTATTAGTTAATGGATGGATCCCCTTATTTCCTCTTCCTTAGCTTTAAGATATCTGTCCTTCTATTCTCATTTTCCACTTCTTCTATAATTCCTTTATTCTTCTCTCTTCTTCACTCATCTTTCCCTATTCTTTCTCTTATTATGCAACATAGAGATTTGGCAAGATAATATAAAACAAGAGTTTGATTTTAGTTATGATGTGGTAGCCACAAATTTTTTATGTTTTATTAATTTCTTTGCCCACAGCCACAAATTCATATCTATCCTTGGACAATAAATTTTCAGTAATTTATGTGGCTCTACATTTTTAATTAAACTATATGAGTTTGTATGTGATTATAAATATAAACATTTGAGTTTGTATGGTGCTACATACCTACATAACTTGTAAGTGTATAGAAACTGCCACTTTGACTACAGGGGTGGAAACAAATGCAAAAAAATCAAGGGAAAATGGTTGTGAGGTCCCAAGGGACCCAATTAATAGCAAAGAAGTCCCAAGAGGAATTGCTCTTGCAGAAAAGTCCCTAGGGACTTTTCTGATATGAATTCCCAAAGCCAAAAGACGATCATGCCCTTATTGTATAAACAAAAATCAGAAGGTTGAAATTTAAAAATGTTGGAAAACCAGTAGAGCATTCCCCGTCCGTTCTCCCGCCCGTTTGAAGCCTCACGGTCGCTTCTCCGAATCCATCACTCCTTTGAAGCCATCCCTCCTCCAAAGCGTCGCAGTGACTCCTCCAAAGACGCCGTTCCTTCGAAGCCATAGATCATCCGAAGCCCCATAACGAGTCCGACGAAGCCCTCGCTCGTGCAAAGCCATCATCTCTGGTGAGCATCCCTTTCTCTGTTTAATGTAACGAAGCCCTCACTTTTTTTTGGCTATTTTTCTATTTTAATTTGTTATTTAGGGTTCATTTAGGCTGCCATTGTCAGTTCATGAGAATTAGCTGCTTGTATGGTCGATATAGGTTTTCTCTCTTCGGTAGTGCCTCTTTTTGTGACATCGAATACCTATATGCACCTTAAAGTATGAATTAACAATTTGAATTTGTTTAACCCCGTAATAGTGATTTTTGAAACACCATGCTAATGAGGAACTGGATTGAAACCTTAGGTATAAAATGATTACCGTTTAGCCTACTAAAGTTTCATCTGATACGATTGAGCGATTTTTGGAATATTATAAGTCAAATGAGAAGTCATGGATGTGGGAATCTATTGCTATTTGTTGAGAGAAATTAAAGTCCATGCAAGTTTTCTACTTACTTTGAGGGTTCTGGGTATCATGTTTGTAGAATTATCAATATTGTAGAATTGGTTGAGCAGAAATTTTGATGAACTAGAAGCAACTTCGCTAAACTAATACTTTGTGTACGAACTTGTGGTTTTGAGTTAAGGATGAAGTGAAACTAGCATTTAGGAATTGATAGTTATAGCATTCATACCTATTTACTAATAATATGTAAGACTGATTATGATGCTTAGCTATAGAGTATGTCTTTATTTGGAAAATGGTTGTGAGGTCCCAAGGGTCGCTTGTGACATTCTAAAAAAAAAAAAAAATTTAAATTAAAAATTAATTAATTAATAAAATAATAAAATAATATTTTATTAAAATAATAATATAATAATATTATATTATATTATAATATATATATATATAAATAATATATATAGTTGGTAGGCACCATACGGCGCCTACCAACAAAGAGATAAGGGGTTGATCCCCTTATCTCAATTAATTGGCGCCATTAGGCGCCAATTATAAGGTGGGGGTATTTTATAAATACCCCCTCCCCCTTAACACTTCCTGCGTGAAGTGTTAAGGAAAAGAAGAGAGAGTGAGGTTCTGATTGGGGTATTTTCGGTTCTTCGGAGATCAATAAGGTATATAAACTCTCTTTTAATTACAAAGCTTCTTTTATAAAATATGTTCTAAATAATTTTCTCTTTCATATGATAGTAATTTTATGCTAGTTAGAGAATATTTTGGGGATATGATTTTAGGCAAGTTTTGAGTTTTATCAATATAAGACTGTAGAAATGTAGAGAATAATTAATAGTTTATTTTAATCGGTTTAGATTTATTATTTAGTGGTCATGTGATTTTATAATTAATTTCTTTTATAAATAGGGTTTAAATTAATCCCTATAGGGTGTTTTTACCGATAAAAATTAGTTTAAATATTTTATTTGGATTATTGGAGGTATTATTGAGGTTTTAATCGGTTTATTTTTGTTAGATCTGAGTTATATGAAAAATATAAATTAGGACTTAATATTTGAATTATAATTTGATATGATTTTAATTATGTGGGTATTTGAGGAATTGTTTAATAATTATATTATATCCATATATATTATGAAAGAGAGATTTAATTATTTAGGAAGTTGGTATTGGAGATTTTGTAATTATGGGTATATTAAAGGTTATTTAAGGATTTCTTTTAAGGAAATTGGAATAAATGAGGATAATAGTTGTAGAGAAAATTGGGTTGTAGGAGTTAAATTATGTAAATTAATTATTTTATTGTTATTTTTGGTTAATTGGTATCTACATTAATAATGTAGATTTTTCTTGTGATCGGTGATTGCACGGGTTTTACTATTCAAATTAAGATTAAGCTTGGAATCGAGGTAACTGGGGTTAATTTATTTTATATGCTTGTTTTGGAATGTAAGGTATTTTATAAACCTTACTTTTATCTATATTACTTGTATGTGTTTTACAAGATTATATTTATGTTTGACTATGAATTTATTTCAGTGAAGCGGTGTATTTTTCAAATTATTATTGAATTGTTACTGTTATGGTGGATATGTTGTTCGAGATGAATGTTGTATAAGAATTTAGAATTATTGTAATTGTTTTTGAAAGCTGTATTAATTTATTATTTTATATTACGGGATATGTTGGGTTGTGTGGAAGAGATATGGTGAATTGTGTGCCCATCGGCTCTCTCAATCCTGGCCCGGATTTTGGAGCTGAGTGTTTGGGCGGACACCTCCCTGTTACGGTATATTGGTGGTGGCATGGGAGGGGGCAGTATTCTTGATGTGACTAGCTAACCTTTGGCCGGGTATACTAGCACTGATAGGCTGTACCAGTCCAGAGGATATAAGGAGGAGCAGGATGGATGAGTGGGGATGGTTTTATTTATTGATTATATCATGTTAAATGTTAAATTATGAGAATATTATTATTACTATTATTATGTCAGTTAAACCTGCTTCTCTGACTTACAATCTTTTCCTGCATATTTTATAAATTTACTTTGGTTACTGAGACTTTATGTCTCACCCCGTCATTATAAATAATTTTTCAGGCAATACCTCTAATCTGGATAGAGGCCAAGGGAAGCAACCAGAGGCATAGACGTAGAGAATTCTTGTAGGCCTCTTTTGGTATTGGTGTTGTATTAATTTCTATATTGCCATTATAGGGCCCACATGTTTTTAAAATACCATATTTACTGTTTGGATATCTATGTTGGAAATCATTTTGTGACCCATGGGTTAATTGTGATGTGATATCAGAATAATAAATTTATCTGCAGTGAGTTTGTGGGCGAGTTTGTGCCCTAAACTCTGATATGTTGTGGAAGAGTTTGTGGGCGAGTTTGTGTCCTGAACTCTGATATGTATTGGTAAAAAAAAAAATTATCACTGATTTTGTATAAATGTGGATAATTGTTGTTTGTGAGAAAGGGTCGTTACATTTTTGGTATCAAAGCAATGTGTTTACGATTTTCCTGGCCCTATCATGCATTACATTTAGAGTATGGCAATATAGGATTTTATACACCTGCTTCCCTTTTATGTTGTGTTCTGTTTCTCATTTTTATTTACCATCTTTGGGTGGTTTTACCCATAGGTGGGGAGAGATGGTGAATACTGGACATACAGACATCGGTGACAATAGTCAACAGGGCCAACAGAGACCTAATAGGCCCCATGAGAATTTATCTGAGGCTGAAATGTTGCGACATCTGTATGGATGGACCATTGCAACAGAGGAACGATTGAAAAGGCTTGAGGAAGGCAGGGATAATGAAGGACCGAGCGGAGCAAACAAGGATAAGACTCAAGAGGTGAATGCTGAAACAGAGGAGCAAAACAGTGTTCATTCTGAAAAGCTAGTTCTGCATCCAACATACTCTGAGACGGATGGGTCAGCAGAGCAATTTAGAGCTCCAGATATGTTCACAGTGTGGAAGCATTTAGATCGTTTCCATCCTGAGACATTCTCGGGAGGATCGCCAACAGACGCGGAGAGTTGGATTGATAGGCTGGAAATGCTATTTGAGTCAATTCGATGCGATAAATATCAAAAGGTGATTGCTGCGAAAACTTTACTAAAGGGTGATGCGTTGAATTGGTGGAACACTGTAAAGCCTGCTGATGGGCATGATCTTAAGTGGGATGAGTTTAAAAGAATGTTCTTCGATTTTTATTTCCCCATTGCAATGAGGTATCAAAAAGAAGCTGAGTTCTTCATTCTTCGGCAGGGGGAGATGGATGAAAACACTTATATATCTAAATTTATGGGGTTGGCCAAATATGTATCACAGTTAGATAGAACCAACAAGGCTCATAACAATTGGTTGGCCCGACAGATGTTCGAGAAATGTAATGATAGTGTCAAAGCGAGGATGGGCACTTATGACATCACTACCCTCGAAGAGCTGATTGCCAAAATTCGAGAAGTCTGTAGAAGATATAGAGATGCCGAGAGATCTATGAGAAGGGATTTTCAAGGCCGATTTAACAGTCATATGGGAATATCTGGGGGAATTAATAAGAGGAATTATCCTTCAAGTTCTGGTGCATCTGGAAACAGAAGGAGTTTTCAGCAGGGAAGTTTCCAACAGAGGAATCGTCCTTTTACAAATCAGAGCAGGAGCAACAATACCAGGGTGAATCAAGGCTTCCAGCAAAGATCAACAGCATCAAGTCCTAGCGTGACTCAGCATCTTCCTTGTACTCGTTGTGGAAGAATACATTATGGCGAGTGTTTGACTTGTTTTAATTGTGGGGAGAAGGGTCATATTGCGAGATATTGCTTTAAAGGAAGGAAAGAGGATCAGACATCTAGACCATCGATGCCCGGGCGAGTGTTTGCTTTGACTGCTGAGGAGGCGAGGGTCGCCCCAAATCTGATCAGAGGTAATGTTCTTCTTCAAGGACATCCTTTATCTGTTATATATGATTCTGGTGCTACCCATTCTTTCATTTCCTATGATTGTGTGGAAAAATTAAAGCTTGTTATGAGTGATCTACCTTATGATCTGTTTGTGTCTACCCCTGCTGGTGCATGTGTGAAAACTGTTATGGTGTGTAGGAAATTGTTGTTTGTATGTGAGGGTCGTGAAACGACCATTGATTTGATTTGTCTACCTTTGCGGGGTATAAATGTGATTGTGGGTATGGATTGGTTATCATCTAATGATGTAACCTTACAATGTAAGAATAAAACTGTGCAATTTAATACTTGCACAGTAATTAGAGAGATACCCCAAGATTCGATTATGTTGTCAGCGGCCCAGGTGGAGAAAAGTGTAAGGAAGGGGTGTGAAGCTTTCGTGGTGTTTTTCTCAGTTCAGGTAGAATCTCAGGAAAATATTAACCAGATCGATGTGGTAAAAGAGTTTCCTGATGTGTTCCCTGAAGAGTTGACCAGATTACCTTCAGAACGAGAAGTCGAGTTTTCCATTGAGTTAGCACCAGGGACAGAGCCGATCTCTAAAGCTCCTTATCGGATGTCACCTTCGGAGTTGGGTGAATTGAAGAAGCAGATTGAAGATTTGTTAGAAAAAGGTTTTATCCGTCCAAGTGTATCTCCCTGGGGTGCACCAGTTTTGTTCGTGAAGAAGAAAGATGGCAGCTTGAGGCTTTGCATTGATTATCGGCAGCTAAATAAAGTCACTATTAAGAATAAGTATCCATTGCCGAGGATAGATGACTTGTTAGATCAGCTCGTAGGTTCATCTGTATTTTCAAAAATTGATCTGAGGTCGGGATATCATCAGTTGAGGGTACGAGCAGAAGATATTCCAAAGACTGCTTTCCGTACTAGATATGGTCATTATGAGTTCCTTGTTATGCCTTTTGGGGTAACAAATGCACCAGCGGTGTTTATGGATTACATGAATCGGATCTTCAGACCATATTTGGATCAATTTGTGGTGGTGTTCATTGATGACATTCTTATCTATTCAAAGAGTAAAGAGGAGCATCAGAAACATCTTCGAATAGTACTACAAATTTTGAGAGAGCATAAGTTATATGCGAAGCTGAGTAAATGTGAATTCTGGTTAAAAGAGGTTAAGTTTTTGGGTCATGTAGTTTCAGAAAAGGGAGTAGCAGTTGACCCCAGCAAGGTAGATGCTGTGTTGAAGTGGGAACCACCTAAGACTGTGACAGAGGTGCGCAGTTTTATGGGATTAGCTGGCTATTATCGTCGTTTTATAGAGGGATTTTCTCGGATTGCCACGCCACTCACCAGATTGACTAAGAAAGAACAACCGTTTATTTGGGATGAGAAGTGCGAGGCAGCTTTTCAGGAGCTAAAAACTCGGTTAACAACTGCACCTGTTCTCACTATCCCTGATCCACACAGACCATACACGGTGTACACAGATGCATCATTTAAAGGTTTGGGATGTGTGCTTATGCAAGATGGTAAAGTGGTGGCTTATGCATCTCGTCAGTTAAGACCCCATGAAGAAAAATACCCGACGCATGATTTAGAGCTTGCAGCCGTTGTTTTTGCTTTAAAGATCTGGAGGCATTATCTGTATGGGTCCCAATTTGAGATCTTCAGTGACCATAAAACATTGAAGTATCTCGTGGATCAAAAAGAGTTGAACAATCGACAAAGGAGATGGATGGAGTTCTTGAAAGATTATGACTACGAGTTAAAGTATCATCCAGGGAAGGCGAATGTAGTTGCAGACGCTTTAAGCCGGAAGTCAATACACATGTTTCATATGTGTGTGACTGAGCATAATCTCCTGGAAAGATTATCAGAAGTTTATCTGGAACTAAGGTCAGAAGTGATTTTGAGTACAGTAGTTGGAAATTTTGATTTTTACGGTGATTTGAAGAAGGCCCAAATAGAAGATAATCGATTGCTACGGATCCGAAAGGAGTTGGAAAATGGTGAAGTACCTGACTATGATATTGGAGATACAGGTATATTGAGGTACAAGAAGCGGATTTGTGTTCCAGACAATGAGGAAATTAAGAAGAATATTCTGGAGGAGGCTCATCAGAGTAAATATACCATTCATCCAGGAATCACTAAGATGTATCGAGATTTGAAGCAAGGATATTGGTGGCCTAAGATGAAACGTGATGTGACAACCTTCGTGCTGAAGTGTTTGACTTGTCAAAAGGTGAAGATTGAGCATCAAAAACCTCCAGGGCTACTTCAACCTTTAAAGATTCCTCAATGGAAGTGGGACAACATTTCTATGGATTTCATCGTGGGATTGCCTGAGACTGCAGCACATCATAACGCAATATGGGTCATTGTGGACAGATTAACGAAATCGGCCCATTTTCTACCGATCCATATTGGTTATAGCCTGGAGAGATTAGCTCAATTGTATGTGGATTGGATTGTTAGGTTGCACGGTGTGCCTACAGAGATTGTGTCAGATCGTGATCCGAGATTCACATCAAACTTTTGGAAGGCATTACAGGAGGCTATGGGAACTAGGTTGAAGTATAGTACGGCTTATCACCCACAGACCGATGGACAAACAGAGAGAACAATTCAAACCCTTGAGGATATGTTGAGGGCTTGTGCCATTGAGTTACCTGGTAGTTGGGATCATCATTTACCTTTGACAGAATTCGCTTACAATAACAGTTATCACTCAAGTATTCAGATGGCGCCTTTTGAGGCATTATATGGCAGAAAGTGTAGATCGCCTCTCTGTTGGACTGAGTTAAGCGAAAGAACTGTGATTGGACCGGATTTAGTAGATGAAACTACGAAGAAAATTGAGATGATTCGCCAAAAGTTGTTGACCGCTCAGAGCAGACAAAAGAGCTATGCGGATAGGCGGCGTAGACCTTTAGAGTTTGGAGTTGGTGATCATGTTTTTCTTAAAGTTACTCCAGTGACTGGCATTGGTAGATCTATTAAAGCCAAGAAGTTGACTCCCCGATTTATTGGACCGTACGAAATTCTAGAACGAATTGGCCCAGTTGCTTATCAAATTGCATTACCTCCACACTTGTCGGGTATTCACAATGTGTTCCATGTGTCACAACTTAAGAAATATCATCCAGATCCTTCTCATGTGATTGCACCTGAAGAGATTGAGTTGAGGGAAAATTTAACCTATATGTCTGAGCCAGAGAGGATATTAGATGTGAAAGACAAGCAGCTGCGGAATAGAACCATTCGACTCCTAAAAGTTTTCTGGAAGGGTATGTCTCCCGGAGATGCTACCTGGGAAACCGAAGAGCGGATGCGACGTGATTTTCCGAACTTATTTACTTAAGTATGCTTCTATATTTTAGTAATGTTAATATTTATGGTTGTGATGTATTGTGTTGCAATCGAATGTGTAATCTTATGATTAAATTTTGTGTTGATAACTTGTGTTTTATTGTGATTGGAGTGTCAATTGTGTTGTGAAAATTTTTGTTTTGACATTTATATGTATTAGGAATTTTGGGGACAAAATTCTATTTAGGTGGGGAGAATTGTGACATTCTAAAAAAAAAAAAAAATTTAAATTAAAAATTAATTAATTAATAAAATAATAAAATAATATTTTATTAAAATAATAATATAATAATATTATATTATATTATAATATATATATATATAAATAATATATATAGTTGGTAGGCACCATACGGCGCCTACCAACAAAGAGATAAGGGGTTGATCCCCTTATCTCAATTAATTGGCGCCATTAGGCGCCAATTATAAGGTGGGGGTATTTTATAAATACCCCCTCCCCCTTAACACTTCCTGCGTGAAGTGTTAAGGAAAAGAAGAGAGAGTGAGGTTCTGATTGGGGTATTTTCGGTTCTTCGGAGATCAATAAGGTATATAAACTCTCTTTTAATTACAAAGCTTCTTTTATAAAATATGTTCTAAATAATTTTCTCTTTCATATGATAGTAATTTTATGCTAGTTAGAGAATATTTTGGGGATATGATTTTAGGCAAGTTTTGAGTTTTATCAATATAAGACTGTAGAAATGTAGAGAATAATTAATAGTTTATTTTAATCGGTTTAGATTTATTATTTAGTGGTCATGTGATTTTATAATTAATTTCTTTTATAAATAGGGTTTAAATTAATCCCTATAGGGTGTTTTTACCGATAAAAATTAGTTTAAATATTTTATTTGGATTATTGGAGGTATTATTGAGGTTTTAATCGGTTTATTTTTGTTAGATCTGAGTTATATGAAAAATATAAATTAGGACTTAATATTTGAATTATAATTTGATATGATTTTAATTATGTGGGTATTTGAGGAATTGTTTAATAATTATATTATATCCATATATATTATGAAAGAGAGATTTAATTATTTAGGAAGTTGGTATTGGAGATTTTGTAATTATGGGTATATTAAAGGTTATTTAAGGATTTCTTTTAAGGAAATTGGAATAAATGAGGATAATAGTTGTAGAGAAAATTGGGTTGTAGGAGTTAAATTATGTAAATTAATTATTTTATTGTTATTTTTGGTTAATTGGTATCTACATTAATAATGTAGATTTTTCTTGTGATCGGTGATTGCACGGGTTTTACTATTCAAATTAAGATTAAGCTTGGAATCGAGGTAACTGGGGTTAATTTATTTTATATGCTTGTTTTGGAATGTAAGGTATTTTATAAACCTTACTTTTATCTATATTACTTGTATGTGTTTTACAAGATTATATTTATGTTTGACTATGAATTTATTTCAGTGAAGCGGTGTATTTTTCAAATTATTATTGAATTGTTACTGTTATGGTGGATATGTTGTTCGAGATGAATGTTGTATAAGAATTTAGAATTATTGTAATTGTTTTTGAAAGCTGTATTAATTTATTATTTTATATTACGGGATATGTTGGGTTGTGTGGAAGAGATATGGTGAATTGTGTGCCCATCGGCTCTCTCAATCCTGGCCCGGATTTTGGAGCTGAGTGTTTGGGCGGACACCTCCCTGTTACGGTATATTGGTGGTGGCATGGGAGGGGGCAGTATTCTTGATGTGACTAGCTAACCTTTGGCCGGGTATACTAGCACTGATAGGCTGTACCAGTCCAGAGGATATAAGGAGGAGCAGGATGGATGAGTGGGGATGGTTTTATTTATTGATTATATCATGTTAAATGTTAAATTATGAGAATATTATTATTACTATTATTATGTCAGTTAAACCTGCTTCTCTGACTTACAATCTTTTCCTGCATATTTTATAAATTTACTTTGGTTACTGAGACTTTATGTCTCACCCCGTCATTATAAATAATTTTTCAGGCAATACCTCTAATCTGGATAGAGGCCAAGGGAAGCAACCAGAGGCATAGACGTAGAGAATTCTTGTAGGCCTCTTTTGGTATTGGTGTTGTATTAATTTCTATATTGCCATTATAGGGCCCACATGTTTTTAAAATACCATATTTACTGTTTGGATATCTATGTTGGAAATCATTTTGTGACCCATGGGTTAATTGTGATGTGATATCAGAATAATAAATTTATCTGCAGTGAGTTTGTGGGCGAGTTTGTGCCCTAAACTCTGATATGTTGTGGAAGAGTTTGTGGGCGAGTTTGTGTCCTGAACTCTGATATGTATTGGTAAAAAAAAAAATTATCACTGATTTTGTATAAATGTGGATAATTGTTGTTTGTGAGAAAGGGTCGTTACAAAGGGACACGAAGAACGCTATAAATAAGTGTAAAAGGTTCAATTAAAACGAGTAATCTGGAATACATAAATTCTAGTAAATTGATCCCTAATACTTCTACTATATTTTCTCTCTTCTTCTTCCTGTCTTGTAGTGTATTTGCTATGTGTCATAATCGTTTCGGTCACTGTGATCCGGTTATATGTGGGTATCAAAGTTTAACAACCGCACTCTAGGTACATCCAAATATTCTTAAATTTTTTTAAAAAAAAAACCATTTTGACTTCAACGCGGTTTGCTGCAAATTACTCTGTGCTTTCTTCCACGTGGGTGTGGTAGTGGTAGAGCTGTGGTGTTTACTAATGTGATGGTTTGGTTCCCATTTCCTTGGTTCTTTTTTAATGGAAGCTTTGATTTGTTGCTTGATCATGTGGGATTCGTTTCCATTCTCCGCAATGGATTGGAGGTGGTCAAAGGATTGCACTTGTGGCAATTAATGTAAGATGGCGAGGGTGAGAAATATATTTTCAAACAAAGGACTCATATTTTTAATAAAGTATGTAAGTGCCCTTGCTAGTTTTGAATGATTTGTTGTTAATACTTGTACATTATATTTTAGGCAATGCCTAAAAAGTTATACTCATTGAATTGCAATTTTGATATTTTTTTATTTACCCAATGTGAACTCTAAATAAAAAATTGTTATTTATAAATCAATTGTTGTCAATACCTTATTCGTTTTAGTCAATATTTTGAAGAGTTTTAATCATTAAATTATAAGTTTCAACAATTTTATTTCACCCATATGTAAACTTTGAATATAAAATTGTTCTTCACAAATCAATTGTTATTAATACCTTATGCGGTTTAAGCAACACCCGAAGAGTTTTAGCCATTGAATTGCAAATGGCTTCACTTTATTTCACCCAAGTCTGAATTCTAAATAATAAGTTGTTATTCATGAATTAATTGTTGCTAATGCCTTATGCATAGCAATGTGAACCCTGAATAAGAAGTTCATATAAAGGAATCAATTATTATGAATACCATATATGGTTTACTCAATATTTGAAGAGTTATAGTGATTGAATTGTAAGTTCTACCATTTTTTTTTTTTGCTCAAGTGTGAACGTTGAATAACAAGTTGTTATTAATGAATCAATTTTTGTGAATGTCTTCTATTGTTTAGTCAAATACCTTTAAGAGTTTCTGTAATTATAATTAGCCGCCCCTAGTATAACTAAATAACAATTCATTAAGTATCCACAATAATGAATAAGGTATTAACAACTTATTCTGGTCAGTCAGTTTTACATTCTTGTCACAAATTAAATTGGCCCTTGGTCTAAGTGAATAACAACAATATATTAAGTATTTATTACATTACAAGTAGGGGTGGAAACAGGTTAAACGGTCTATCAGGGGCCTACGGCCTGGCCTGTTTTCGGCTTGATCAAGTCTGACATGTTAGGCTAATAGGCCAGGCCAAGGCCATTTTAAAGGCATGTTTATGTTAAAAGGCCAAGCCTAGGTTTACTAATAGGCCTGTCAGGCCAGCCTGAGCCTGTGAAATAATTAAAAAAATATATTAGTTCATTATGTGCAATAATATTAGATTATTAATATTAATTTATATAATTAGGACTGTTTTCGGCTTGTTTGAAGTATGTCTGTTTTCAGCCTGTTTGAAGTAAGTATGTTGTGAGGCCTGTTAGCCTGCTTAAATTGTTTTAAAATTTCAGGCCTCCTTAACAAGCTACAGGCCAAGTTCAAGCCGAAAAATAGGCCTGTTACAGGCTACAGACCAAGCTCAAGCCATCTACTTCCAAAACAGGCCTGGCCTGTTAAGGCACAAGCCTGACCTGACCTGACCTGACATGTTTCCACCCCTAATTACAAGTAGTGTCAACCATAACAGATAATACTACTACAAAAAAAAACATAGCTGTAACGTTTATTTTAATATTATCTGTGGCACTTGACAAGCGTCACATATCCCAACACCACTGAAAAAAGTTGTGACGCTACCCACAAGCGCCACAACATGTATATTTTTTTTTATTTAAATACCACCTAGGGTGTTGTTTCCTTGAGGAAGCACCACAAGAAGTTCGAACTTCCTATGGCACTTCCTCAAGGAAGCACCACCCTAGACCCCCGTTTTTTTTAATTCATACCTCCTATAGCTCTTCCTCAAGAAAGCACCACATGATGAATTTTTTTAAAATATATATTTCGTATTTTTCATCCAGACCCCCTATAATGACAGTGGAAACACAAATTTCTATATCCAAGCAAACCACAATGGAATAACTCAAAATTGATACAAACAGATAACTAATTTAAAAAAATCAAAACTAAATATATTTACTTAACTGTGAATATAAAATAGTAAATTCAACTACTTAAATACACACAACAACAATAGGAAAATAAACAACCTAGCACCTTATATAGTAGCTAGCTAGAACATTTCCTAAACACATATTCACACAATTCCTCAATGACTTCATTGACTTGATGGTAAGTCAAACTGTCATAATGTTGGTGAGGAGCAAAAGGAGGAATCCGCTCGAGGAGGGGCTCACGTTTGATTAGCTAGTTGGTGAGGCAATAGCTTACCAAGGCGATGATCAGTAGCTGGTCCGAGAGGATGATCAGCCACACTGGGACTGAGACATGGCCCAGACTCCTACGGGAGGCAGTAATGGGGAATTCTCAGCAATAGACGAAAGCCTGATGGAGCAATGCCGTGTGGAGGTATAAGGCCTACAGGTCGTTAACTTCTTTTCCCGGAGAAGAAGGAATGAAGGTATCTGGGGAATAAGCATCGGCTAACTCTGTGCCAGCAGCAGCGGTAAGACAGAGGATGCAAGCGTTATCCGGAATGATTGGGTGTAAAGCGTCTGTAGGTGGCTTTTTAAGTTCTCCGTCAAATCCCAGGGCTCAACCTTGGACAGGCGGTGGAAACTACCAAGCTAGAGTACAGTAGGGGCAGAGGGAATTTTCGATGGAGCGGTGAAATACGTAGAGATCGAAAAGAACACCAACGGCGAAAGCACTTTGCTGGGCCAACACTGACACTGACACTGAGAGACGAAAGCTAGGGGAGAGAATAGGATTAGATACTCCAGTAGTCCTAGCCGTAAACGATGGATACTAGGTGCTGTGAGTATCGACCCGTGCAGTGTTATAGCTAACACGTTAAGTATCCTGCCTAGGGAGTACGTTCGCAAGAATGAAACTCAAAGAAATTGACGGGGGCCCGCACAAGCGGTGGAGCATGTGGTTTCATTCGATGCAAAGCAAATAACCTTACCAGGGCTTGACATACCGCGAATCCTCTTGAAAGAGAGGGGTGCCTTCGGGAACGCAGACACAGGTGGTGCATGGCTGCCGTCAGCTCGTGCCATAAGGTGTTGGGTTAAGTCCCGTAACGAGCGCAACCCTCGTGTTTAGTTGCCAACGTTGAGTTTGGAACCCTAAGCAGACTACCGATGATAAGTCGGAGGAAGGTGAGGATGACGTCAAGTCATCATGCCCCTTATGCCCTAGGCGACACACGTGTTACAATGGCCGGGACAAAGGATCGTGACCCCGCGAGAGTGAGCTAACTCCAAAAGCCCATCCTCAGTTTGGATTGTAGGCTGCAACTTGCCTGCATGAAGCCGAAATCGCTAGTAATCGCCGGTCAGCCATACAGCGGTGAATTCGTTCTCGGGCCTTGTACACACAGCCTGTCACACTATTGGAGCTGGTCATGCCCGAAGTCGTTACCTTAACCGCAAGGAGGGGGATGCCAAAGGCAGGGCTAGTGACTGGAGTGAAGTCGTAACAAGGTAGTCGTACTGGAAGGTGCGGCTGGATCACCTCCTTTTCAGGATGATCTTCATAATATTACATAGATACAATCATGCATACAATGAATTAAAATCACTAAACATTAATTATTAAAAGCTAGTCAATTAAATTTAAAACACAATATGAATTGTACTAAAATGACTTACTCTTGGTGGAACATGAGGCTGATCATGGGTAATTACATCCTTCATGAATTTCATGATGTAATACCTGAAATCATCGTTATTAGGCTAGAAATGACACTACAACAATATAATAAAATAATTAATTAATTTTTTTAATAAAATTTGGTTAAAATCAAAATGCAAGTAAATTCATATATCAATACCTATATCTTCTTCTAGGTATAGCTATTGACAAGGTCTGCATTTAGCATTTCTTCAAGACCATCATCTTCATTATACATGTTTTAGTCAAACTCATTCGAAGCACCACCCGTGGTATGCACTCGATCACTACAAGGGTCATTTGTCTCATTATGGCTTGTCCATCGTGTATATGTTTGATTAATCTCATGACACACTAAATGATCTAGCAAATCAAGTGGACTAATCCGCTTTCTATAACAACAAGATAAGCAGAGACACAAGATTTTGTTAGGATCTTTTGTATACTCAATTACAAATCTAATAAACTCTTTCACCCCATCTATAAATTCCTTTGAACACTGATTAGATGACATCCATTTCGATCCATCTATGCCTTCAAATTATTTTTAAATAGTGGTTAGTTGCTAGAATATTGCATTTACCAATTACTTTTATCTTCTCTTATTTATTTTAAAATAAAATCGCAACATAACATCTTACAAATAATACCTTAATTATAACAGCTAGGGGTGGGGTTTGCATTAGTCATAAACAAAGAAGTGATTAAATTGATTATCAAAAGGAAGAAGAAACATTTGGTATTGCCTTAGATGGACTTTGTGGATAATATTTGTTCAAACTCGAGTTCTTAAAAAAAACTCGAGTTTTTTGTATGAACTTTTAAGTTACTTTGAAATTCTGAAGTGCAAACTTGAGTAACTTGTCTGATTTTTCAAAGTCCCAACTCGAGTTCTCATCAAAAACTCAAGTTATAGTGTTGCCAGCACCACTCATGCATGCATCTCTGCCAAGAGCTCGCGGAAGTTAGCTTTACAAACTCGAGTTCATCAAAACAGGGATCTAGTACCCCGAGTACTTTCGTGAAGGTACTCGAGTACTTCCCTAAGAATGTATGCGTGTGCGTGTCCGTGTGAGTGTGCGTGCGTGTATGTCTGTGTGTGTACAGAGCATAGAGTATAACAATTAGAAAAAAGGAAAAAAAAAAGGGCACACCCAAAAGTACAGGTTCTCAATAAAAATTGTTTAAAAAAAGATAAAGGGATGTATTACTTACAGATTTACAATAGGGACCAAATGTGACTTGAAGACATGAGTGAGGACCAAAAGAGGAGGAAACTATGAGTTGGATAGAACTAGTGGGGACCAAGAAACACTGTAGGGGGGTGAGAGTAACGGAGCTCGCGAGGAGGGAGTGAAAATGGTAAATGGAGGGAAGGGAAAAAGATAAAGGTGGGGGTGGGGTTGTGATCGGCGGGGATTGGATTTTTATCCACTTCAAGCCAATGGCTTTGGGTGGCGCTTTCTAAGGGCCACCTAAAGTTGGGTATTGGGTGGTGCTTTATTGATCAAGCGCTACCCAATCAAAAGAATAATCAAATAAAAAAGAAAATTTATAAAAAAAACCAAATTTATATATTAAAAAAAAAGTTTTGAAGTGCAACCTTGAGTTCTTACTCATAACTCGAGTTATTTGTCTGATTTTTCAAAGTCTCAACTCGAGTTCTAGTGTTGCCAGCACCACTTAGTCATCTTTGCCAAAAATTCACAAGAGTTAAGTATCCAAACTCGAGTTTTGTTTTGAGCATAACTAGAGTTCACGTATCAAACTTGAGTTTTAAGCTTTAACGCCTTAGTAACACATGTCTCTGCCAAAGTTAGCTTTACAAGCTTGAGTTATCTTCACTCTAAAACTCGAGTTTTAACCCAAGACTTGAATTCATCAAAACATGAATTCAGTACCCGAGTACTTTTGTGGAGGTACTCAAGTACTTGCACTGGGTATTGGATGGTGCTTGATTGACCAAGCGCCACCCAATCAAAAGTGAAATAAAAAAAATTATAAAAAAGAAACTGAAAAAAAAATTATAAAAGAAAGAATGTGGGTGTCACGTGGGTGTTGGGTGGTGCTTGTTTGAATAAACGCTACCTAATAGCTACATGCAGTTGTGGCGCTTCCTCTGCTGCATAATTTTAAGCGGGGAAAAACTGATTGGGTGACACTTGTTTAATAAAATGTCACTCAATCCCAATCACATATGCAGTTGTGGCCTTTCCTTAGGGAAGTGTCACAACTGCTTCAAATTTTTTTTTAAAAAAAATTTTGACTACAAGCTATCACAAAACGTGCGCCACTAATCCACCTTTTTGTAGTAGTGCAAGGGTTCTTAACAACAATGCCTTTGGTTATTCACTACAATAATATAAGGGTTCTTAACAATAACAATTAAGGCATTAACAAGTTCTCCCATTTGTCACAAAATTTAACATTCCCAAAGTTTAGGTGAATATCAACTTCTCTATTGGTCATTTGACATAACCTTAGCCACTTCAGGTCAAATCACAAATTACCACAAATTAAATACAATATAGTGCACACAACTCGGGCTCGTTCTCTTATCAATGAGTCTTTTATTTTGACTTCTCTATATAAAACTAAGTGCTATAAATATGGTTAAAAAAGGTTTTTGAAATTGATTTTTCTCTAAATCAAAATTTACGAAAATAAAACAAGGAAAAATTCCAAAAAAATAGCTTTTAAACTTCAAAATCCCGTTGACAAAGTCGTTAATGGGATTAACAAGAATGGTAATGCAATTGACAAAATATTTTACTGTTAAATCACCTATTTGGGATTTTGAAGTTTAAATGGTATTTTTTTAGAATTTTCTCATAAAACAATCACTAGTTTTTTTAGTAGTTTTGGAAAACAACAAGAAATTATTTGGATTAAAAAGGAATTATATAATAAAATGAGTCTTGATAGCAAATTTGGTGGTTTTCCTAACTTCTTAAAACATTTTGGGAGTTAATTTTACATCAAGTCAAATCAAAAACCTCAAAAACCCTAAGCAATCGCATTATGTCAAATGTATATATTTAATAACGAATCCTACTATCGCATTCATAATTATCTCTTAGATAAATTGTTAAAACCCACTTATGTATGTTGAAAATTACTTAATGTACTTGCTTTCTCCTAATTGAGACTACAACCGCGACACTCAAATTGAATTAAATCCAGCACACACTAGTTATCACATAAAATGCATAACTTCATTAATTTAAAAGGAAATAAGTTCAATAAAATCAAAGTGCACAAATACAAAATTCAATACAAAAATAATTCATCATAGACAAATAATCACTCATCTAAGTCTCAAAATCACAAATATACCAATACACAATTAATCCAAACAGAACACAATGCATGAATTGAGCTAATAAAAATTAATGAACTCCCTTGTAGCACCTTGAAGCTCTAGCCACTTCCTGTACTACTAAGGCTCAAACAATTCAGCCACTCATGATGTTAACTGCAACCATAGCTTGATCCAAACACCAAAATTCCATGGAAATTGAAGGACCGAATATGATGAAAGATTGAAAATGGAGCTGTCAGGGTTGGTAAGGAAAGAATGGAAGGAATATAAGTAACTGATGATGAAATGGTGCTGGTGGTGGCTAATGGTGTTTTGAGAACAGAGCAAATAGAGAAGATGATATGGTGAAGGAAGCAGGGATGTTAACAGTGGTGGTGTTGAGGCCGTGGATTCTGACGGAGAATAGAAGAGGCAGTAGGTGGTGATGGTGGTGTTTCAGTGGTGGTGAAAGAAAGAGGGTCGAATGAAGCTGGAGATGGAAGTGAGGAAGCTCGCCGGAATCTGGGATTTACTGTATTCAAAGTCGGCCGGAAACTGGAATTTCTCACCGGAAGTTACAGAAACATCATCGAAAATCATGGTAAACGAAGGCTGACTGTGGTTGTGGTGGTTTGTGGCAGCGAGAGAGAGGTGGACAGGAGGTTGAACGGCGACGGTGGTGACGCTACTAACGGTGGTGAATGACGGAGTAAGGAGTGGTGAGAGCTAGTCTGGGTTCTGCGGCGCTTCAACTCTGGTATATCGAGCTTCTCTTCTACGATCGATGGTGGTGTGAAGAACTGAGACAGATTGGTTGTGGTGACAGATTCCGGCGTTGATGGTGGTGGTGATTCGACAGAGGTGGTGGCTTACGGTGGTCTCGTCTCTACCTTCCTCAAGCTCTCCGACTCTCAGCTCTCTCCTTTCCAGTCGCGGTGCCCCCCCCCCCCAAAAAAAAAAATCTCAACTCACCATTTTCAATATCGGGTCCTCCTCCCAGAATCGGGTCTGCTCTGTTCTGATGAAGTCCTTGGTCAAATTAGGTTTTGACCAGGGACTTAATTGAAACTTGAAAAAGTTCTTATTTAGGGAATAAATTGTAAAGTTTTGAAAATTTTGTAGAGAAAACTGAAATTATCAAAAATTATGGGATTATGTGATTTGCTCTAGGCCCTTTTCTTCACATTTTTGTAATTTTCAAAAATTGTGGGGAATTTCTGTACTTTTCCCCAGTTTGCAAATTATTAATTATGGCCCTTTAAAATCTCCAATTTTCTTCTAAAACACCTACAATGCAAGATTAAATACAAAGTAGCATCAAAAGTTTAAGAAACAATTGCACAAAAATAATTAACATATTATGACCATTTTACCTCTAATTGCAATTAATTTAATACAATTGTCCCTAGCTAAAATTAGTACTTAATCGTACAATAATGTCCCCAAAAAATGCATCAAAATCCCAATTTAATTATAAAAAAATCATATTATAAAATATGGTTTAATCAAGGGAAAATGGTTGAAAAATACCTTCTAAGCAAATTAATTGCTAAATAGTACCAATGTGCAAGCAAGCATCCGTCATGTGCAATCATCTTCCACGTGTGCAAAAAAACATCCCTGCGAAAGTGCAAACATCATTCCTCATGTGTAAAATATCATCCTTCATGTGCAACATATCATCCGCCCGTGTGCAACATATCACCCACTGTGTGCAATGATAACAATTAGTAATTAATTTGCTTGCAAGGTATTTTTTAACAATTCTTCATTCAATCAATTGTTTTTTTGTACGTAACAGCGCATATAGTGTTTATAACATTTGATGGGTGAATAACAACTTCTTCAAAGCTAACACGGGTGAAATAAAGTGACGAAACTTGTAATTCAATGACTAAAACTCTTTAGGTATTGACTAAAACAAGTAAGGTATTAATTTGATTCATGAATAATAATTTTTTGTTCAAAGTTAACACTTGGGTGAAATAGTGATGAAACTTGTAATTTCATGATTAAAGTATAGACTACAATGTATAAGGTATTAAGAATATTTGATTCATGAATAACAGCTTCTTATTCAAAGTTACCACTTGGGTGAAATAAAATGATGAAGCTTGCAATTCAATGACTAAAACTCTTCAAGTATTGCCTAAACCCCATAAGGTATTGACAACAACTGATTCATGAATAAAAATTTATTATTCAAAGCTCACATTTGGGTGAAATAAAAGTGCTGGAACTTGTAATTCAATGACTAAAACTTTTTAGGTATTGACAACATTTGATTCATGAATAACAATTAGACTTAACACTTGGTGAAATAAAGTGATAAATCTTGCAATTCAATGACTAAACTCTTCAGGTTTTGCCTTAACTGCATAAGGTATTACCAACAAATGATTTGTGAATAAAAATTTCTTATTCAGAGTTCACACTTTAGTGAAATAAGCTTAAACTTGTAATTTAATGATTAAAATTCTTTAGGTATCGACTAAAATTAATAAGGTATTAACAACAATTGATTCGTAAATAATAACTTCTTATTCAAAATTAACACTTGAGTAAAATAGAAGTAATGAAATTTACAATTCAATGGCTAAAAATCTTCAGGGATTGCCTAAAACACACAAGGTATTAACAAAAATTGTTTCATGAATAACAATTTCTTATTCCGGCTACATACTTTGGTGAAATGGAAGTGTTGAAACTTGTAGTTCAATGACTAAAATTTTTTAGGTATTACCTAAAACGAATAAGAAATTAACCACAATTGATTTGTAAATAACAATTTATTCAGAGTTTAAACTTGGATAAATAGGATGTTTGGTTTAGCTTATACTTATATATAAGCCCGATTCATGTAAATTGAGATAAAATTCATCTACATATTTACCTCATATATCGTAAAACATACCTCGTAGACCATAAAAACAATCTTGTATACCGTAAATCACAAATAAAAAACACTTTTATAGGTTCCAATCGTTATTCCAAACACCATCAAAATAAAAGTGATGAAACTTGCAATTCAATAACTAAAATTCTTTAGGTATGGCCTAGAAAATAATATTTCTAACCATCATCATCTTACAATAATTGCCACTAGTAGTACAACCCTTCGACCACCTCCATTGGGAAAAATAGAAACGAACCCCACCTGATCAAGCAATAAATTGAAGTATCCATTAAAAAGAACCCAGCAAACGGGAACAAATCCAGCAAACTATCGCCGTGTAAATCGATGCAAAAGACGCATGAAGGAGAATCTGAGCCTGCCACAACTCTGCCACACCCAGATGGAAGAAGCAAAGAGTAATTTGTAGCAAGCTGTGTTCAAGTCAAAACAATATAATGGTATTATTTTTTTTTTAAAAAAAAACGTGGTTAACGCCCATCTGTTGAAGAAGCAACGAAGATAGAGAGGTAGACAAAAATTGTGAGCCGAGTTAGACTCACCCATCAAACCCAGCAGAGAAGAAGCTAACTCAATGTCCCTTACAATCCATCAAACTAGAAACACCCTTGACGAACAACTGGTGGGCTTTACAAAAATTGAAGACCCAGACCTCATCATTACAAGTTTCATAGGTTTCATTTGGGTGTACATCGGCGTTCAAAGGACTACGTCTTTAATGTCGACTCCGCTTACCTCTCTGCAACTCTATTGTGAGGTTGCTGGGGGGAAAGAATGAGTGAGAAGGGGACGGAGGAAGAACAAAGAAGGCGGACAGAAGAGAGAGAAGAAATAGGATAACAGAGTTAAAGGAATCGAGCAGAGAGTGTAAAAGAGCATAAGGGCATATAAGTAAATTAAGAAATTTCTAAAACTCCAAATTAATATCACTGGATTGGTATTGAATTATTGATATTTGAATCATTGATTGGGGTTTTCTAAATATTTGTTTGGAATTATTTTCCCATGTTTTTTTAGGATTCGGCTTCTCTCTTATACCCCTTTCTATCATTTTCCATCCTTTTCCTTTTTTCATCGTTAGATTAAAATCTCAACAGTTCAAATTTAACATATTGTAAAAATATTATTATAATTTTACTTTAAAGATATAAAAATAATTTTTTTGATACCAGATGCAAAATAAAATTGAACTGTTAAAATTATTTTTGTATCTTTTAGGTAAAATTATAATAATATTTTTATAATATGATACATCTGGACCGTTGAAATCTTAATCTAACGATTGGAAAAAGGAAAAGGGAGGAAAATAATGGGAAGGGATAGAGGAGAGAAGCCAAATCCTGTTTTTTCACCTCAAATTTTTAGGGGATATTTCTTCTTAGGAAAATTCCACTTAAATATCTTTTGAATTTAAAAAACTCCAAATGTATGTTAAACATGCGAAATGACCAAAAGGTGATAGAAGATCAATTTGAGATTTTAAAATATCGATGATTTTACTATAATGCCCTCAATTTTTTAATTGAAAAAAAATTGTGGAGTCAAAGTGGTAAAGGTTGGATTTGAACCCACCCCACGTTGGCTTCACATTTTTTTATTAAAAAACTAGCCTTCCAAAAAAAAAAAATAGACATCAGTGTCGGAGCTTCAACAATCGGAGGTTAAAGCTCCGGCGACTGGGGGTAGTGGCCAGCGATGGTGTTCCGGTAAGGGTGCCCTTTTTAATTAAAAAATTGAGAAGCATTATTGTAAAATCACTAATACTTTAAAATCTTACAATGATCTCTATCACCTTTTAGTCATTTTGCATGTTTAACAAACATTTTACAATTTTCTAAATTTAAAAGGTATTTAAGTGGAATTTTTTCTTTCTTCTTAGGCAAGATAAAGTACACCCTCCAATAGGATTGGTTTTTATTAGAAAGATATATGCACTTGTAAAACAACACAATCTCTAGTGTACAAAGGGATAGTTGGAGATGAAGATAGAGAAATGTGTTTTTATATACTCTCTGTGGTTCATAATATAGGACATTTTAACTATAATACAGAAAATAAGAAATAATAATTAAATCATTTAATATGTCTCAACATACAACTTTTTTTCACTTTTATCCTTCTTCAAAAATATGTTTAATTATATTGGGAGTGTTATTTTAGAGGGGGATATAATGAGTGGGGCAAAGTTTAAAAAGTGAGTATTAATTATAGAGGTAAAATAAGGAAAAGGGCATTAATTAAATAGAATGTGACTTATATTCTGCACCATACCTTTTTTGTAGAAGTGTCATATATTGTTGTCCGAAAGAAGTATGTTCCTCTTAATATATATGAAATCAATAGTCTAGATTGGATTTAGTGGAATGAGTTAACACAATCAACTAATATTGTAATCCCTATCAAGAGAGAGACGCCTGCATTCAATGCTAATATGATTTATTCCAATAAAAAATATATATGTGCTTATTAAAGATACTATTTTGGGAAAATGACTCAAAAATACCTTGTAAGGAAATTATTTGCTGATTGATACTACGGGTGTAAATAAGCACCCCTTATATGCAAGCATCATCCACATGTGTAAAATTCATCCCTGCAAATATGCAAACACCATCCCTCATGTTCAGAATATCATCAACCCGTGTGTAACTTATCACCCACCATATGCAATGGTAGAAATTAACAATTAATTTACTTACAATGTAATTTTTAGCAATTCTCTCTACTATTTTCTCCGCTAAACTTCACCTCCTTCATGCATAGTTTTTCTCATCAAAATCATTATGGGCTCCAATATCATTATGCTTGAGCCATGAAATTATTTCTAGCTATGGAATTAATCTCATTATTGTTTTTTCCTCGGTACATAATGACTTAGCTCTAAAGTGATCAATTCAGTCTTGAATTCTATCATCTTCTTCCAAGTCATCTCTGGGAAATTGGTGCTTCTACAGTATGATACCTCTGGGTTCCTACTTGAATTGACGAAACCTGCGTTCCAAATTAAAGCACAGAATCAATCCAACTCATCATTTCTTTACGGTTCTCTTTCCATTTTATCTTATAATTATTAGTTTTCTTCAAATTAATAAACTTAAATATAATATAGTGTTACACTATGATATTTTATTTAGGAAAGTCATATCATATTTGTTACTCCCTCCAATCCTTAATATAAGACTTAATTGACTTTTTTTTAAGAGATTAAGGAAGCTAAATAAGTTAGTTAATCATAGAACATGTCGTATATTATTTGATTATATATTAGTTTGTAAGTCAAACAAATTAGTTTTGTATAAAAAAAATATAGATGCAAATACTTTAAAGTAATTTATTTAACTTTTTTATTCTCTCTAAAAAAAGTCAATTGGGTCTTATATTAAGGACATAAGATAGTATAATTAAATATTTTATTTTATTTTTTTAGTCTATTCAAATTAATTAAGTAGTTTTTATATTAAGAATTGGAGTTACAGTATATTTGCAAGTAATCATGAACCATATTGCTCCTTTCCTATAAGGTTTAATTATTTGCAAGTATTTTTTCTAGTACACATAACACCCTAAAGTATTTTTTCTAGTGCACATGACACTTTAAAGTATTTTTTTAGGTGTATCCAGACACTAAATTATCTAAATTGTCAAGCACAAAATTGCATAAAAATTACTTTAGGGTGGTAGATGCATCTAAAAAAAATACTTCAAGTTATTAGATATACTATAAAATACTTTAGGATACTTGATGCACCTGGAACAATACTTTAAGGTTCTTATTGCACTTTAACCCTTACTTTTATGTCATCTTTGTTTATTCTTTTTAAGGAATCACTACAAAAAATTTGACTTTCAGCGGCAACAAAAGTCACCGCTAAAAGTCAAAAAGTCGCCACTGAAGGTTTTCAGTGGCGACATTTTATCGCCGCTCAGTCGTTGCTGATATGACTGTCGCTGATACTATTAGCGGCGACAAAATTTGTCGCCGCTGAAGGGTAGCTTTGGTGGCGACAATCAATGTTGCCACTGAAAGTCACCCTTTAACGGCGACTTTAGTGTTGTCGCTGAAGGTTAACTTTAGTGGCAACATATAATGTCGCTATCAAAAGTCAACTTTCAGCGGCGACTTTTGTGGCCGCTGAAAGTGCATTAATTTATTTTTAAAAAAAATTCCATATCAGCTATACACTTGTCACCTTACCTTCCACCTACCTTGTCCACTTGTCATCTGCCACCATCCACGTCACCTGCCATGTCACTCACCCTTTCACATCACGCCACATCACCCACCAATATTTTTCTCCCATGAGTGTTTCAGCTGGGTTCGAACTTGGGACCTCCTTGTCAAAGAGGGAAGCTCCTAACCATGTGAGTTAGGATGAATTGACATCCTTTATTGCAAAAATTACACACACACACACACACATATAAAACATCTCTCACACACACATGTATTATTTATAATATATTAAATCTTTACTAATATATTTTTTTGGATAAATTTTATTAATATTAATACAAATATATATAATATTAATATAATATTAAATTAAAATATGGACATAAATAATATAATATAATTAATATAATATATTTTTCATTTAAAATTTTCTATTAATATATTAATAAATGATAAATGGTTTAAAATATAAGTTTTATAAATAAATAATAAAATATATTTACATATATAAATAGCTCAATAAAGAAAGTTAATTATACATTAGATTACACACACACACATATTTCTCACTTGGAATTATTTTTCATTTTAAAATAATTATTTAATTATTTTTGAAAGATTATTGCTAAATTTTTATAATATGTTTTTTGTTTTTTATTATTTTTTATTTTATTATAAATATTTTTTATTATTTTTCACTTTCCCTCTCTCCCTATCATACAAACTATAAAAAGGTTGTCTTAGAGAAAAATATGTTTGCTCTATTTTTTATAAGAAATTACATCAATAAACATATCTATTGCATAAATATAATAAGTTTTTGAAAAAACTAAAATTTTGAAAAAAATTATAAATAAGACTTTCAGCAGCGACCCTAAAGTTGCCACTGAAACACTGTTTCGGCGGCGACACAAGAGAGTCGCCGCTGAAAGTTATACCTTCAGTGGCGACAATATAATGTTGCCACCAATTGTAACACTTTCAGCGGTGACAAAAGTGTCGCGGCCGAAAGTCTATACTTTTAGCGGCAACACTTTTGTCGCCGCTGAAAGTCTAACTTTCAGCAGCGACATTAAAAGTCTTCGCTAAATGTCGTCACTAAAAGTTATTTTTTTTTGTAGTGAATATTAGCTTATAATATATTAGTAAAAGATACTCCCACTATTCCAAACAAAATGACATAAACTTGGGGGATTAGATTAAAAAAGGGTAAAAATGAAATTTAACGAATAAACTATAGAATTAAACAGAGAACAATAGGCTGCAGAGACCAGATCCATTTGCATTTTTTTTTGGACAAAGGGGCAAAAATACCCTTATGTTTTTCATAAAAGTACACCCAGCACCAAATGTTTTCATTGGGAGCATAAATGCCCATCAACATTTCAAAATGGAGCTAAAATGCCTATCCATCTGCCACATCATCATTTTTTTGGGGGAAAATAACAATTTTGCCCTACAATTTTGTGAAATTTTGTAATTTTACCCTTAGTAATTGTGTGATACTTTTAAATTAGTAAATGACCTTCAAAAATTCTGAAATTTTTCAGAATAAAATTAGACATGATAAGCTTTAATTTGATAGGTCAAAGGGAACTTTATTTGGTCAAAATGACCATTTTGCCCTTACAATTTTCGCAATATTTGAAAATTGACAGATTTGTCACCAAACTTTAAAAATTCATATCTAATTGTATAGATATCCAATTGGGGTGGTTCTAAAGCCTATGTGACCCTTATTAAGTCTAGTTTTATGAAAAAATATAAATTTTAGCCAATAAGAACCTCAAAATTTCCATAATTTTTATTTTTGAAGTCTCCTCCAGAAAAATGTTAAATTCGCTGGAAAAAATTCAAAAATTCATTTCTCCTTGTATACAACTCCAAAAATTCCATTCAACCTATCAAATTAAAGCTTATCATGTCTACTTTTATTCTGAAAAATTTCAGAATTTTTGGAGGTCATTTACTAATTTAAAAGTTTCACATAATCTGACTGACTCAACAGGAAATCACATTAACAACAACTTCAACTTGTGCCATTGAATTTAACAAGGAGAAATAAATTTTTAAATTTGGTCCAACGAATTTAACATTTTTCTGGAGCAGACTTCAAAAATAAAAATTCTGAGAATTTTGAGGTTCTTATTGGCTAAAATTTATATTTTTCTATAAAACTAGACGTAATAAGGGTCACATGGGCTTTGGAACCACCCCAATTTGATATCTATACAATTAGATATGAATTTTTAAAGTTTGGTGACAAATCTGCCAATTTTCAAGTATTTCGAAAATTGTAAGGGTAAAATGGTTATTTTGACCAAATAAAATTTCATTTGACCTATCACATTAAAGCTTATCATGTCTACTTTTATTCTGAAAAATTTCAGAATTTTTGGAGGTCATTTACTAATTTAAAAGTATCACACAATTACTAAGGGTAAAATTGTAAAATTTCACAAAATTGTAGGGCAAAATGGTTATTTTCACCCAGAAAAATGATGATGTGGCAGATGGATAGGCATTTTAGCTCCATTTTGAAATGTTATGGGCATTTATGCTACCAATGAAAACATTTGGTGCTGGGTGCACTTTTATAAAAAACATAAGGGTATTTTTGCCCATTTGCCTTTTTTTTTCCCGGAATAAAAGGGGGAAAATATATGTGGCCCCTTAATTTTTGTATATTTGTCGCCACCCTCACCATCAAAGTGGCAATTTTATAAATTTACAAGTTACGTGGCCATGTGGGAGTAGTCGCACATGTGTATGTAGACCCTCACAAACTCAAATGTTTATTTATACATATATGCACACAAATTCAGACTTTAATTAAAAATGTAGAGACACACAAGTTAATGAAAAATTTGAGTTCAAGTACAGATATGAATTTGTGGCTATCAGACTCTTGTTTTATATTGTCTTTTCAAATCTCTATAATTTGAATACGGTCACTTATTTCTAGATTTGACAATAAAATGCCTGCACAAATACAAAAATAATATATTGTTCAGCTACGGGTTGACATAGATTGGCACGTGGAACCCATATTCAGTAAAAAACTAAGAAATTAAGAGACGTTAAACCAAAACCATGAATTGGTCTTTCTGTTTTGGCTTTTGATAAATGGAGCCATGAATTTTAAGGTTTTTTTTTCAGTTAGAAAAGTTATATTTTATTTGGAGGAATTACTGTTTTGCAGAAAATTAAAAAGAGGTACCCTTCTACTCCTTAATATAAAACATATTTACTTAATCTAATTAGATTAAAGAAATTAGTTAAAATGACATTTTTTAAACATTTTAGTCATTTTTTCTTAATTCTTACAATTTCTCTTTTACTTAATTATAGTTGAAGGGCATCAATAAGAGTAAATTATGAAAAGATTGACAAATATGGTAAATATTTTATATTTAAAATTAAAATTAATTATTCAATTAGATCTTATATTAATGATAAAAGAGATTATAAAAAAATATGAATAAAAACAAAACTCAATTAAGCTATGAAGACAATATCAACCCAACTATCTATAATTATAAATTATAGGGTCAAGGAGAAAAAATGCTTACATACCTTTTTGGTAAAAAAACGTCCAACAAAATAAAAAAAATTAAGTAATTGAAAAGGAGACAAAAATACTACATTCGTCAATTTTGATAAACTCTGTTATTTTTTTTTGTTAGGTAGGGCCCATAATAATGTTTTCTAAATAATTATTTTATAAAAAACATTCACATCCTCTCTCTCCCCCACCCTCTTCCACGTCCTCCCTCCGTGCCTTGGGAAAGAGAGAGGGTGTGATTTTTTTTATAAAATAATCATTTAAAAAATATTATTATGAGTTGCACCTAATTAAAAAGTGATAGATTTTATCAAAATCAATGGAGTGGTATTTTTACCTCATTTTTAAAAGTTTATAGATATTTTTATACCTAAAAAAAATTTATAGTACTAAATGTTCTTATAAAAAAAGTATGTAGGGATTTTTGCAGATTAACACTTATAAATATATAGATTTTCTTTTTGGTCGAATTATATTATATATAGATTTTCACTTTTATATCCATGTTACACGAACATATGCCATTCTCAAGGTAACTAACAATAATTTTAGGTATAAAATCTCTATTATCTATCTTTTGAAATTATGTGTCTTTTCTTAACAAGAAAAACATTTTTAAGATACATATAGTTTTTTTCAATTTTTAATTTACTATCTGTGTATTTTGCACTCCTTATTAAATCCTTTAATTTTACTCTATTAGTATAATTAGCTATTGTACAAGGGCTAATGATGCCAACACCAAAGTTACATGGGTTAACGGTGTTAAAAAATTTAAATTTAAATTTTTAATAAGAAAAAAAATACATAGGTAACAAATTAAAAATACATATACTTTGCAAATATACGTGCCTCAAGGACATTGTCCTTTATTAATATGTATGAATTCCAACGGAACAAAATCAATATATAGATAATATAATTTTAGGATTTGTCCTTTTTCAAGTGTTTTTTAAAGTAATTGGGAAAACTCATATAAAAGTAAATGAGCTAAAAAAGGAAAATTCTCAGTAAGATTGTTAAATTCAAAAGTGAAGCATGAGAAAGATGGGAAAGAAAGCCATCATTTCATGTTTGATATTTTAAGGCATGGGCCATTCATCAAAGTCCTACCCTTTGAAGGAGATGACGAAGGTGAAAGGCAAGAGTTAGGGAGATGATCCGATTAACTAACTAACGGGATCTCTTAGAATAGATGAGATTGATCTATTTTTAATATGTTAAGGATAAAATTACACCACTAAATATTTTAGGATGATAGATGCACACCCTTCTTTTTTTTTTTACTTGAATTATTTCAAACCATATTTAATTTTATTATATATTAATGTTGATATGTGTGTGTGTTGGAAACCGTAAGTTAATTACATAGAAATAAAAATATTTTAAAAAGAGGGAAAACAGAGGACATTAAAGTCATTTTATGTAATTTTGAAATCCTAAATTAGATCAATATAATGATTCAATTAAGGATTTTTTGAATTTATTAACCTTAGCTTATTTAGAATTTTCCTATTTTATCTAACTTTATATAGGGTTTCTCAAAAATAGTTTGCTTAGCCTTTATTAAAAAAACAAAGGTGAAACTTTATATTAACTCAAGAAACACTGTAGATAAAAAGGGTAGTGTTATTGTAGCATCCAATATTTTTGTGGGTTAATTAACCATCATTTATAATTAATTAAGATATTTTTATTTAGATGAGGGGTGGGGAAGAACTTTTGAAGAAGTAAAATAGGAAATAATTTGGATAAAATGAAAAATCATTGTTGAAGTTGAGTCATAACATGTTTCTAAGCTCAAAGAGTACTTACAAAGATACTCATAAATCGCTTACCTATAATGTTCATACACCAGTGATATTTGAACTCACAACTTTATGATTATGAACCAACATAGCCTTTTACTAACTAGACCAAGCTTTGTTAGCATTTCTATTTCTCTTTCTAATCCCATATCTAAAGTTAAAATTGAGTTTAACCGGTCAAACCACTAACCCTTAAACTTATACCTCAACCAAGTCATTACATGGTTTAATTTTTCTATTTCTTATACACGGCTTTACATTGAAGTGAAGGTGCAAATTTGATAATAAAGTTTTAGTCAAGAGGCCATAATAAAGTTTACACTACAAAAAAAATAGTGGATTAGTGATGAAATTTCCATCACTAATCAACTTAGAAACAGAAATTAGTGACGGAACCATATTAGGGACGGAAATTCCGTCGCTAAAAAGACCGTTACTAATTGATTAGTGACGGAATTTTGAATTCCGTCGTTAATTAGAGACGGAATTTAGCCGTCTCTAATTAGAGACGAAAAATTCTGTCCCTAAATTCTGTCTCTAATTAGCGACGGAATTTTCTGTCCCTAATCCGTCGCTAAATATTTTTTTATATATAATTTAAATTTCCTCATGTCTACAACACGAGCCCCCACATGTCCCTCACCGGTGGCCGCCATATGTACCAGTCAACCACTGCCACCTCACCTCAAGCCGCCACGTGTCATCCTCCACCGCGCGCTATGTGTCACCCTCCACCACACGCCATGTGTCACAAGTAACAAATTGGTTGCATTTTGTGACCAAGTTAGGATTCGAAGCCATGACCTCTCACGTGTGTGCTAATGATTTTGCCAGTTGAGCTAATAATAACATGTGAAAGTTAAATGCAAAATCACACACACATATTTACACACACACACATACATACATACATACATACATACATACATACATACATACATATCGCTTGCAAACAAAAATATAAATACAAAATTTTATATATTATTGAATATTTTAATTTAGTTTTCTTATTTTATTTTATGTAATTTCGTCGCTAATTTAGTGACGGAAAAATTCCATCGCTAATATTTAGGGACGGAATTTAGTGACGGAAAAATTCCGTCTCTAAATTCCGTCGCTAATTTTTAGTGACGGAAATAAGTGATTGAATGTAATTTTATTGCTAATTTTAGTAACGGAATTTGTGAGAGATTAGCGACAAAATTTCATTTCGTCCCTAACCCACTATTTTTTTGTAGCGTTGCTTGAGTGCAAAAGTATAGAAAAAGCTTCTCAAAGGGAGCAAAAACAACAAATTTGTTAAGACCCCCAAACTGCCATCACATATTTGTTGTTTGATTAAAACTTCATTGTCAAATTTACATCTTCACCCTAAAAAAAAAATAAAAACAACGTAGTCATCGTCGTCTTCTTCATTATTGTTATATTTGTATCACTGCTTGATTATCCTATACCCATTGTATTCTAACCCTTCACTAACCTCAGAAAATCTCCATCGTAATATTTTCTCTCATAAACTTCACCTTCATACATAGTTTTTCTCATCAAAATTATTGGTCCTAATATCATTATGCTTGAGCCATGAAATTATTTCTAGCTCCATGTAGCAAATATTAGATGGAATCTCATCCATTTTTCCTCTGTACGTATAATGGCTTAGCTCTAAAGTGAATTTAATCTTCTCCAATTTTACCATCTTTCAAATTATCTCTGGGAATTGGTGTTTCAAGTTTCAACGTACCTCAAGCACACAGCTTTTGGTTTCATACTTGAATTGGCTAAACCTGAGTAATTCAAATCAAAGTACAGAATCAATTCAACTCATCTATTTAGATATACAGCTCTCTTTTTCGTAAGTGTTGCAACTTCTTCGGATACAAAGATTAGTGCCTTTTATAAAGAAATTTACCACCCCCTCTGATCCCTACCATAAGAGCTACTTAATCTATCAAAGAAATTGATTAATTTAAACAAATGTAATGCATGCGTAGCATAAGATTACAATATATTGGTTTTTAGGTTAGGTAAATTAGTTTTAGGAAAAAATGATAGTTATATATGAGAAATAAAATGGATTGAAATCTTATATTTTAGATTAAATCTAATCCTCCAACTATATTTGTAAGTCATGAATTATATAACAAGGGACTGAAAGTGGTTTATATTTGTAAGTCATGAATTATATTGCTCCTCTTATGTTTTATGCCATGTTTGTTTATTCTTTTTGAGGACTATTACCCTCTGATACTATTAATAAAAGATACTCCCACTATTTCAAATAAAATAACATAGAGTTAAGGGGATTAGATTGAAAATGGGAGAAAAAAGAAATTTCAGGGAAAAATTTAAAGAATTAAACTGAAACCAATAAGTTGCAGACAACATCCATTTACTTTGTTTATTCAATAAAATGGAAAAAATTATGTGGTCCCTCAATTTTTTTTTTGTTGCATTTGTTTCCACCCCAATGATCAAAGTGGCAGTTTCTATAGACTTACAAGCCAAGTATTTGCAAGTGTGTATGTAGAACCGAATGTTTATATATATAATCACACACAAACTCAGACAGTTTAATTAAAAATGTAGAGCCACACAAATTAGTGAGATCTCATTGTCCAAGGATAAATATCAATTTGTGGCTACCACATCACAACTAAAATCAAACTTTTGTTTTATATTATCTTGCTAAATCTCTATGTTGCATAATAATAGTAAGAATACTGAAAGATTGAGAAAGAGGAGGCAAGAAGGTAGAATAACAATGGAATTATAGAAGAAGGGATGAAAAATTAGAATAAAGGGAGAGAGACAAGAGAGCTAGAAAAAAATGAGGGATCACTATTCACTTACCAACAAACCTATTATATTCCATCCCTAATTCCTTTATTTGTAGATTGTCTTATGCTATCACTCCCTACTTCCAATAAAAAAGGCTCAAGGATATAGCTCGCTGAAAAAGCTTCACATCACTCTCATTTTTGTAAATCAAGTGCTTAATGATGAAGAAGCGAGGCATTACTCGAAGCCTAGGGTTAAGAAATGGCTTGACAAGCTCAAACATGCTTTGTATGTGGCGGATGACCTCTTTGATAAGATTGCTATTGAGACAACAAAGTTGAAGATTGAACCTGAGAATCAAACTGCTATCATTCAAGTTGATGATGCAGAAGCTAGGCAGAAGTGTCAAGAAATGTAGTTGATTTTCCGTATTTGCTAGTGATGAGAAAAATAATCGTTTTAGAGATTAAAGTGAAGTGAATTATTATGTGCCTTGACTTTTCTTCTCACTTTCCAAATTTTATTTGTTATGTTGCACGTAGATTTTGAACTCTCCTTTTCTAGTAAAGTTGATGAACAAAATCTAATTCCTTGGCTGTTGGTTTTATTTCAACTTACAATGGAATTGACAAGTAATTATTGGGTTGTCTGATATGGAGTTGGAAGAAGCCGAGGTTGAGTCCTATTCTTAGTAGACCTTTCTGCCACTACCGTTAGAGGTAAAAACAAACCGAACGGCCAGTCAGGAGTATGTGGTTTAGCTTGTTTGGGGCTTGGTTAGGCCTAATCTGTTAGTAAAAAAGGTCATACTATAGCCTTTTTTTTTAAACTTTTTTTTCTTAACAGGCTAGGTCAAGACTTACTAATACGTCTTTTATGCCTGTCAGGCCAACTTGGGCATGTTAAGTAATTACAAAAATAAAATAAAAAATAATTACTCTACTTGAAATAGAAAAATAAATGATTATGAAAAAGAAAAATAAATAATTGCATATTATCTACTTTAATTATAGGAGTTCGTTATATCTAGAAATTAACTTCCTAATTCGTTACATTTGAACATTAACTTCCTAATCTAGGTTAAAAAAAGAAAATTAACTTCCTAATCCATTATTACATTATGATGTACAACTTTGCGGATTTTTTTCCCTAATCAATTTAAAATAATTTTTATTTTAATATCAAAAAAAATAATTGCCTCTGTTAAAAATATAGGTTTCTTCAAAAACAAAAAAGTTAGGCCTTTTTGTACAAAAAAAAAAAATGAAAACCTCAGGTTACGCTAAGGCTGACAAAAAAGCCTGTGATAGGCTATAGGCCAGACGCACGTTAATTTGCTACAATATGGAGTAGGCCTATTAAGGCCAAAGCCTAACCTGGCATGGCATTAAGAGTTGAGTTAAGAAGAGAAAGACTGAGGTAGGAGGAGAAGCAAGTGAAGGGTATGCCAAAAGAATATGAGAAGTGAAGGATGACATTGCTTGGTTAGGATCTGGGGGCAGCCAAACAGGTATAGCTATAAATGAGTTTTAATATTATGTACGTGATAAGGATGCCAAATAAGTAAATTTGAACACTGCCAGTACCGCGTGGAATAAGCTATATAAAGGTTTGAGTTTTTTTATTTTGAATGAGTCACAAAGTTAAACTATAAGCATTGAACTAAAAACTAGATGAAACTATAATGATTAAATAATTAATTTTCTCTTACAGCTAACAAATTAAAAAAAATCCCCACACAAATACAAAAATAAATTAGAAGTGAGTTATAATGTGCATACATGTGTGAAACCCATAAATAAAAGAAACTAATGGACAAATGCCAGAAGGAAACTCCAAATATGAGAAATATGAACAAAGAGTATTAGAAACTACTAGTATTCTTATCGGTGAATGTCTCCCAATATATGCAATCAATAAAATCATTTAAAAAATATTTATACACTTGAGAGAAAAAATGAATTAAAGTAAAGTCTTTCGTTTAGAATCAAAATAAAACTCTTAACTAACTTTTACTATTTAAGATAACTTTTACTATTTTACTATTTAGGATGGGAGGGAATATATTCTCCAATTCTATCATCTTCAAAATCATCTTGGGGATTGTATGTTTAAAGTTTCAACGTACGCCCAACACAGCTTTTGATTTCATACTTTAATTGGCTAAACCTGCGTTTTAAGGTAAAGTACAGAATCTATCCAACTCATTTATTTTATACGGCTCTCTGTTTTTAAGTGTTGCAGATTCTTGGGATATAGGCAGTGTAATAGAATATGATCAAACTGGGTCGGTCCGGTATTTTTTATTTTTTAAAAATAAATTTTTTAATTATTTTTAAAATTTTATATTAATAATCTTAAAATCTTCAATTTCTCACTAGTTTAGTTTCGGGTTAGCCTTAATTTTACTCCAGTCTAACCCATTGACCACTGATCCAGTATCCCGACCGGTTCAGTGACTAATACAAATTTAATTACCTTGGATATAAGGACTAGTGTCCTTTATAAAGAAATGTATCACCTCCATGGTCCCTAATGTAAAAATTACTTAATAAAATAAATTGATTAATTTGAATAAATGCAACATATGTATAACATTAGATTATATATTGGTTTTTAGGTTAGGTAAATTAGTTTTTGTAAGAAAATGATAGTTATATGTAAGAAATAAAATAAATTGAAATCTTATCTAGGTTTGATTAAATATGATCCTCTAACTAGCTTTTATATAACTAGGGACAGGTAGTGGTATATATTTGTAAGTCAGGAATTATATATATGGCTCCTTTTAGGTTTTATGCCAATTTTGTTTATTTTTTTTTAGGAATATTGGCCTCTGATATTATTATTAAAAGATACCCCACTATTTCAAATAAAATAACATAAAGTTAAGGGGATTATATTGTAGGGGGAAATGAAATTTAAGGGGAAAAAATTATAGAATTAAACTGAAACCATTAGGCTGCAGACTATATCCATTTATATTTTTTATTGAATAAAAAGAAAAAAAAAGTGTGGTCCCTTATTTTTGCATTTGCTTCTACCCCTGCAATCAAAGTGGCAATTGCTATAGACTCACAAGTTGTGTTTATTCCCACTTGTGGGTATGTATACCCATACAAACTCAAATGCTTATATATAATCACATATAAACTCATATTAGTTTAATTAAAAATGTAGACCCACACAACTTGATGAGAATTCTGTGCTTGAGGATAAACATGAATTTGTGGCTACCGATGGCAATAAAAGTCAACCCCTTGTTTTACATTATCTTGCCAAATCTCTACCATTTGAATATCATCTATGACTGGATTGAGCAGAAATACTTACATAAAAATGCCCAAGCTAAAATATTTCCATTAATGTGTTAATATCCATTAGTGTTCCTCTTTTCTTTTTCCCAATCCCCTCTCTCACCTCTTTACTTTTTTCCTATTTCCCTTCATCTTTTGATTTTCTTCTGAGATCCTGTTGGCGGCACAAACCCTTTTGGCATAGGTCCACATTCTCAGCTACACTCTTATATGTGGTGACTGACTTTAGAAGAAGAGAAATCCAACTCATCATTCTCCTCCCTCAGTGTCCAACATGGTATTTTAGACATTGAATCATTGCGGCTTTAGAAAACACAAAAAAGAGGGGAAAATCAATGTTTTATCTCCTTGAAAACACAAATTAAAAGGGGGGAATTGATCTTTGAACATTTTTTTTGGATACTGAGAAAATAGGTAGGTGGGAATGAATTTTTTTCTGAATACCTAAGAAAATTAAGTGAAACGATTTTATTTATTAATGAGAGAGTATTTCCTTTTCTTTGGTGAGAACATAAATAATAAATTACAATAAATATTGAATAAAAATAAATTATTTTTATAACTAGATACAAGATTATATTGCTATTTACTTTTTTATAAAAAAAAGCGAGTTAAAAAAGTTGCTTAATTGAAAGGTGGGAATGGGGAGATATTAATTTAAATAAGAGGGTATAAATGGTATAAGCCATGTTCTCAAACCCTGGCAGGGCTAGTCGATCTAGAATGGAAACTAGCATATCAACCGGTAGATTGGTCCAGTCTGTCCGGAATTTAAAAAAAAAAATCAAATTTTTAAATTTTTTTTATAATTTCATATTAATAATCATAAAATATTCAATTTCTCACCGGTTTAGTCCCAGATTAGCTCTAATTTGACTCTCATCTAACGCATTTACCCTTAACTCAATACCTAGTCTAGTTCAATGGCAAGTTTGGGATTAATTACCTTCGTATTTAAGAAAAAGGGTTGGTGCAGAACTGGAGAAGGGGTGGGGGGAAGGCTCACATGTTACACTTCATCCACTCACACCCTTCTTTTTTAGAGCAACTTCCCTCATTTTCAATTTTAGTATCATTATTAACAACTCAAGTATTCATATTGACAACTTTTGTTTGAGAAATGCCAAAAAATATATATTAGCTCATCGTTTACAATTTTAGATCGCCATTAACAACTCAAGTATATATATTGACAACTTTTACTTGAGAAATTTAAAATATATATATTATGCTGCTACAACTTTGGTCGCCGACAAGTATACCGAATCTCTGGTGATAGGCTGCCATCGCCGCTGGTTGTCAAGGGCTTTTCGGGATTTTTTTTTAAAAATAAAAATTAAGGGCATTTATCTAATTTCACACATTTATAATCATTTTAAAATTCTAAATTAGTCAATTTGAAATTATTGAAATTCACT
The DNA here is from genome assembly GCA_037074505.1 of Albizia julibrissin. Lineage (NCBI taxonomy): Eukaryota > Viridiplantae > Streptophyta > Magnoliopsida > Fabales > Fabaceae > Albizia > Albizia julibrissin. The sequence continues at coordinate 17,060,951 of CM073486.1, read as the reverse complement.
ATCTTTATTTGTCTTTTACATATTTTAACAGTATTTTTTTTGTCATTCTCTCATATTAGTTGACTCTAAAAATAGTATTTAGTGTATAAACATGTGTGAATATTTAAATTTATAATTAAGAATATGTCTGAATTTTTTTCATATATGTATGTGTGTGTGTGTGTGTGTAATATTAGATAAAGAACTTTAAAAATATAAAAAGACAAAAAGGAGTTCTCAATATTCATAATTCCCTCATAGTGTGAGACTCTCAATGATCTTTTTTTAAAGGATTAAGGTGTAATGAGCATTCCCAAATATTTTTTAAAGTGCAATTAATACCATTTTAAGGTACAATTTAAACTCTAAAATTAAAAGTGGAGCAATCCCACCGCCTTCTCTTTTTTTCCAGGTGAGGAAAGCCATGGGCATTGGTTAGCAAGAGTTTGAGACATTGTTGTCACCACAAAAAAAAAGCCCCTGTAAGTTCTCCTATGCTTTCTTTCTCCATATCCCGTCTCGAACAGTCACACTACTTTTTCGGAAAAGCATTAACAATTTTTTTTTTGAATGAAGAACTGGATTTCATGATCATTATCACAAAAACAAATGTTACAAACAAACTTATCTAACCACCTCCTAATATGTAGGTGGTGGTTGATTAAAGAGAATGAAATTTTCAACAATGTTATGAGCTAATTTAGCCAAATGATCGGCTAAAGTATTATCCTCTCTAGGAATGTGCGTAATCAAAACTTGTCATTTCTTCAAAAACCACAATCTGGCATCATCTATAATATCCTTAAAGGGATGAGTTTGATCACAACCCCTAGTAATAGCATTAACAGCTTCAACAGAATCAGATAATACAATCACCTTCTTGTACCCACGATCCCAACATACTCGTAATCCTTAGATGATCGCAATGATTTCCGCTATAGTAGGAGGAACTGATACAAGTTTTCGAGCAAACCCGCAAATCCAGCTTCCATCGTCTCCGCGAATAACACCTCCACAGCCGCTTCTTCTTAACTCAAGCACTGATGCATCCACTTCAAGAGAGATAAAACCATTCTGACGTTCTTGAATTACCGAATTAGCAACAATGAGATTATTATAAAATTGAAAATTTGATACTAAATCCCTGTCCCAGTTAGCACGAAAAAGGCTATTTATAAGCATTCATGCTTTCAAATTCTGCATCTTCTCCAAACAGTTTCTTGCATCGAGTCACCCATATATCCCAGCATACATACCCGAACAAGATGGCCCATGGGATTTTCTTTGTAAATTCTCTGCCTGCTTCTTGCTTAAGGTTCCATCTTAGCCAATCCATGCCTTGAAGTGTTATAAACTTCTCCCATAAAACTAGTTTAATAATTGAAATCCATCGCTCCCTAGCATTGTTACAATCCCTCATTAAATGCATTAACACCTCATCCTGGTCGCATCCAAACGGGCATCTTGCTGACTCCTCAATTCCTCTCCGAACTCTTAGTTATGTTGTATGAATTTGTTCATGAGCAAACATCCACATAAAGGACTTGATCTTCTCCGATACTAGCCATTTCCATAGTAACTTCCAAATATGTTCTTCATCTCGATGAGTACTTGCAGAAAGAAAATGATATGCAGAGTTTACAGAGAACCTACCATCAGAAGCTGGCCTCCAATAATATTTATCATCTCCTCTAGCCGCACAAGGAGGATGAGCACCCATGATTCTGTCAACAACTGAAGGATGAAACTATCTGCTCAATTTGTTCATATCCCACTCTCCCCCTGTTCCCACATAATTAGCAACTTTGTCCTTTTTTTCAACGAATTCTTCATAACCAGAAATAAGATTAATAAGGGTTTTATTTAATTCAGACCAATTATCAAACCAAAAAGAGGCTGATTCACCATTACCAATTTTGACCCCGACCCCCTCATCGAATTTGTCCTATATAGAGATTATTCCTCTTCATGTATAAGATATACCTTCCTTCTTCCTTATTTTAGGTCTTAAACCTTCCCCACATTTATATTTATTCCGAAGAACCTTGACCCATAACGTCTCTTTCTTAGTCAGAAGATTCCAACAAAGTTTTATAACAAAGGCTTCATTTTGTTTGCACAAGTCTTTTATTCCTAATCCTCCATCTCTTTTGTCTTTTTTAATTTACTCCCAAGAAACAAGATGAATCTTTTTTCCATTATCATCATCTCCCCAAAGGAAATCTCTACTCTTCTTCTCCAAATCCTTCATCAACCCTTTTGGAAGAAGCATTGTTTGCATAAAATAAGAAGGTAACGTGGTTATAACAACTTTAATAAGGGTAGTACGCCCAGCAAAGCTCAAACATCCACGCTTCCAACCTGCCAATTTCTTATTAGTTTTTTCCAAGATTAGGGAAAACACAACATTATATGCTCTCTTATGAATCAAGGGAATACCCAAATATTTGGCTAAATCACCTGTAAGGCCAACTCCCATCATTTGACTAAGGTGAAGAGCTCTAGATCCGTGAACATTTCTGGAGAAACATATTTTAGTCTTGATCTTATTCATAAGCTGACTCGAAGCTCTGCAAAAAGATTGTAAACATTCCATCATCCCTTCAACCTGACCCTCTGATGCTTTGCCAAATAAAATGAGATCATCTGTAAAGAATAAATGAGAGATATTCGGGCCCTCCTTCTTCAGCTGAATCGGCTTCCAAGTACCATCCTCTATAGCGTCCTTGATACTATGATTTAATCTTTCCATACATAGAGTAAAAATATATGGAGAGATAGGATCTCCTTGTCTTATGCCTCTAGAAGATGTGAAAGTCTCCGTAGCTTCCCCGTTCCATAGAATCTGGAACGAATGAGTAGTAATGCAAGCCATTATAGCACTACACCACTTCTCATCAAAACCAACAGCTTCAAGAGTATCTCGAATAAAAGTCAACTCAGTCTTTGTTTAAAGTTGGCCTTGATACATCAACTTATGTGGAGCTTGTAGACAATAAAGGGGTGGAACATTTAATAAAGTTTAATGAAGATTATGGTCATGTGTATGTGGAAGAGGATGGCCACAATGCCGATATAGAAGGAACAACAAATGATGAAAGGGAAGAGGAAGAAGTGTGAGTAGTCTTAAGAAAAGTAACTTGTTGGTAGATAAGTTGTGAATAATAGCGCAGACATTGTCATTTGTAGCTCTCTAACTTGTTATTTCTTGCAGGATTGATCAATGGTTTGAAGTTGGAGGTCAGTTGTATCTATGTCTCCACCTCCTTCGTTAAATGAAAGTGAAGAGGTCCCATCATTGGCATGCTGCACTCAACTGGTGCCAACACATAGACCAAAAATGAATCATGGGCAATGGAAGGATTTGATTATTAGAGAAGGTCAAAGTTTTGCAAATGCAGTGACTCTTCGGCAAACGTTATATAAATACAGCATTTCGCACAAGTTTTCATATCAATTTGTGAAGAACAATCAACAGAAGATAATTGTGAAGTGCAAGGTTGATGGCTGTCCGTGGTACATGGGAGCCTATTCATTGGGAGAACATCAAGATATGGAGTTTCTAACCATCAGAACGTACAAAAGTGAACACATCCACCATGCACAGGATAGCCTAATTGTTTGTCATCCACCCAGGGCCACCTTGACATCATCAATTGTAGTGGATGGTTTGAGGAGCAATGTTGACAAAAGTGCTAATGAAATTCGAGGAGATTTTTACAGAGAGTGGGGTACGAATGAACTACACTCAAGCGTACAGGGAGAAAGAAAGAGCATTGAGGCAAATACATGGGCGAGTAGAGGACTCTTACATGATAATTCCTTGGATATGTGAAAGACTCGTAGAAAGTGATCCAAACACTGTGGCTAAATGGGAGGGGTCATCTAACAATAGATTTGAGAGGGTATCCATTGCTTACGGTTGCTCGGTTAAAGGTTTTAGGGATGGTTGCCGGCCTATACTATATATAGATGGATGTCATCTTAGCGGCCCTTATAAGGGCACAATGTTGTCAACTTGTGCATATGATGTAGACAATGACATGTTTCCCTTTGCATATGGCATTGTTAGCGGTGAGACGTATGATGAATGGGCTTGGTTTCTATTCAATGTGAAAGAGATAACAAGATCAAGGATGATTATAATTGTCTCAGATAGGAATAATGCCATTATTAGTGCTATAAAAGAAATATTTGGCAGTGACATGCACGCTTTTTGCTACCGGCATGTGAAGGAAAATTATAGTGCAGAGTTCCTTAAGATCAATAGAGGTTGGACAAAAACTTCAGGGAATAGCAAGGAGACTACACTTAATCTCCTTGATGCAATTGCATATGCACGGCTGGATGAGGACTTTACTAATGCAATGGGGAAGCTAAGATTGTTTAATCCACAATTGGAAAAATGGGTGGAGAGTAATAGGGATGTTGACCGGTGGGCTCTTAGCAAGTTTCCTTCGAACTATGTCAATGATGCAATCTCTCTGCATGAACAACACACGGTAGTAATCATACAAAACTTCAATGACAACTTCATAACAGCCTTTTACAACTACATGCACAATTCACAACACAAACCATATAGTCAAGGATTAGTGCTTACACACTGGCTTGCCAATCTTTCCTTCCTGCGAAACTCTTTTTGTTGCTTTCGACTCAACGTCTGCTTGCCCTTCTTGGCCTGCTCAACCCCTTTCAATTCACCTTCCTTCTTCTGCAGCCTTTCATATGTCAGGTGGTCTACCAATGAGTCAAGGACATAGAAACACATTGTCTTCATCTCTAAAATATAACAAAACCAGTAATCGAGGCGCAAGATAGGGGCAAAAATAAAATCGCAATCACCAATGTTATATCCAATATGTTGGGGCAGGATCTCTGCTTCATGTGCTTCCCAAGACTACTTCTTCAGATCATAAGACATTTTTTCCATCAACTCTGAGGGCCCGTTTGGTACGCTGGAATTGATTTTGATGGATATGGAAATGGAAATGAATATGGATATGGAATTGGAAATTGGGTTTAAAAGTGTGTTTGGTATGTACATGGAATTCAGACATTATTTTTATTTAATATTTATATTTTAAATGTAAAATTATTAATATGCCTTCATCTAAAAAAACTAACAAGTACCTCAAACATCCAAACTATTTTTTTATTATTATTATAATTAATTTTTTAATAATAATTTTTTCTAATTTTTTTAATATATTTTAACCAGATCAACCTTTTCTTTTTATTTCAAAAATTACCTACTAATTTCATTGTTTTCATTTTTTATAAATAATTAATTCAAAATTATAATTATATCCTAGAAATAAAAATAAGGATGTTACAGTTGTCGCTAGAGTGAAGAGAGGTTGTCGTTGTTACCGAAGGGAGGAGGGTAATTGATGGAATTATAGAGGTGGAATTACAAATCTTAGCTTTTGGGATGTAATTCATTTTGGTGGAATTGGCTTATTTGGCTTCCACATGGAATTGAAATTGAGAGCCAATTCCATTGTACCAAACAAACTCTCTGATGGAATTGAAACCCAATTCCATTTCCATCCTCTCCAATTCTAGCGTACCAAACGTGCCCTAAAGGAAATATATGTCTCCTTACGTAGCTAGAGTGTTGTAATTCATCCCCCACTGATATCTTGGATACCATTGACATGAACTGTCAACAATTACGTTAATGTCAAAAACTAACAGGAATATCATAACTATGTATGAGTTATATTAAACTATGAGTCTTACCCTATTATTTATCCATCCCCTTGGACGTAGACAATATAGTTCACCTTAGGTGAGAAAATAGTCATACATAGCTATGAACTCTCTAATAACAAAACAACTATAGCAAGTCAGTTTTCATGCAATAATGTGCTTATAGGAAGAACAAGTAGGATGACTTACTCCTTGGCCTCCTCTTTACTACATCTTGTTGTGCATAAGTTGTATAAAGCTTCCTTCTCTTTCTCATCTTTTGGTCTCTTCTTACCCATGGTTGTCACCCACGGGGAGACAATTGCTGGTTTTTTAACCCTTGTAGATTTCCGCAATTGTAATTCTTCCTCTCCTTTTGATTCAAATGCAGCGGAGTCATCTTTGTCCTGGCCTTCAATCTGTTCACTTTTTTCCCTCTCCAACTCCTGTGGTTCTTCCTCCACTTTGTCTTCTGTATCAGCTCCACCTTTATCAGTTTTGACCCCCCCAACTTAGTGATCCTCTTCTTTTTCTGTGTCTGATCCCTCATCTTCAGTTGATGGTAAAGGTTGTTCATGTTCCCCTTTATCAATTTTAACCCTCCCAAACAGCCTTGACTGAAGGGACCCGAGTTCCTCTTGAACTATACACATGACCCCTAACATCAATCTGTCATATGTGGCTCTTATTTCATATAAATTATGAACCAAAAATTGATCACTGATTAAATTCGATATAATGTGAGGCTTGCAACCAAGTTTAACACTTACCGGGTGAGTTAACACCGCTTCTAAATCCAAATTGGAAGACGAAGGCGCAGCTAAAGTAACAACAGAATGTAGCATCCCTTGATTGCTTTCCTTCTCTATTTGCACTCTACTCTTAACATTATTATCATTCCAATATGCCATCGCATCATCTACTGTAGAGGCTTGTAAAGGGCCAAGGGGAAAATGTTGCAAGCAATAAATCTGCACAACAAAAACAAATAACAACTTATCAACAGGAAGTTGCAACATGCAGTGCAGTATTTTACAACTCATGTTACATGAATAACACTTGCACTTACCATCAGAAAATATATACAACCTCCTATATTGATTTTTCCAGAAGCTTTTCCTTTCCTGACTTTGTTCTTATACTACGCAATTGAATTGGATAGTTCGTTCAATACAAGGCTGGACCAATCATACTCATTAAAAGCTCCCTTTGTTGCCACCATCACCTTTAGCACTTGGTTACTTACTTTAATACCCACTCCGGGACACAAGAGGGTTCCCAATGCATACATAACAAAGAGGAATTCCAAAACTGGATCATCCTCTCTCTCAATTAGCCATTTTGCTATCGTCTTGTATGGCACTGTCCCATACAATGACTTCATTGCCTTAAATGCTCCATCTTCCTTCTTCAGCTTCTTGTCAATGTCCCCCCTCACAAGGTAATCCCATAAAATCTTTTACATCTTCTTGACGCATGTGAAGCGACCTCCCTCGAATCGAAACACCGTTTATCGGTAGGTCAAATGCAACCATAAATTTACCACATAAATCTCGGGGAATTTAAGAGCAGCATATATTAACCAGCTTATCGAAGCCTATTTTTTTAAGTCGGTCCATCCTATCTTGTCTATCTTTCAAACTTTTGCAAACCTCCATAAACTGCTTAGGAGCACACCAAGTCAAGAATGGAAGCACATATTTTGTCCCTTTCACATTACTTCTTAATTCCTTCGCCTTCCTCCTATATTTCTCCTTCTCATCATCTTTTAAAGCATTCCAACCTTGTTTCAGTGACTTACTCTCTTCCATGAATGACTTCATCTCCTCATTATTATTATTCTTCTTCTTATAATAGTCTTGAGTGAATAATGTATACCCAGACACCTTTGGCCACCTCTCTCCCTCCTTCTCTATCCTTTTTGTACTCTCCACCATTTGGTTTTTAACCTGTAACTCAGTTACTACTTCATACTTTTTTTTCCAGTCCACAGTCCAAAAAATCCAAATTTCAACAGTTTAGAGTCCAATTTTTTTTACCTTAATAATATGAAGAAGCACATTTAAAACAGATTATAGACATTATCAAATGCATTACACACAAAGGCATATAGTCAATGTCAGACTCACCAAACAATAAATATATGACCTCAGATACTCTAGCAGCAACGTTTATTATATAGTCCCACCCAATATTCTTAAAAATATTGTCTAAAAGATAAAGAGACGGTAGCTTTTATTCAGTACCAACCTGGAAAATCATTAATGGAAGTAGATGCAACATAAGTTTCTATGTATGACATATAAATCAGAGTAGAAAAATGACAACTCGACCACATGTTAGTAAATGAAATATTTGGACCAACCAACCATTAACCACATGGAAGTTGGCATTAAATTACATTAAAGTATCTTAGAGTCTGAAAGTTTCATGTTTTTAGGCCTCTTAGTTATCATTTATCAATATCTTACAGCATATGTTATAGTCAAAAACCACATCATGCTTAAAGCTATTAAATTTGTAGGGGGAATTAAAGAAGAAAGGATAAGGAACAGAGAGTCATGTTTGCAGAATTAGATGAAAAATGATAACTTATTCAACTTATTCGTGTACCAAGGTCGTTGATGTTGTTATAGGGTTATCATGCTATTAAGTGTTGTAGTTTACTTATAGGTCATAATCCTCTTCCAATGATCTATTTCATTATACTCTTACGCATGAAGGAGTTGTTTCAATACAAACATAAACATGAAAAAAAAGGCTGAATAACAAATACCCAAACAACGCTATGAGAAAATATGAATAACAACTGCACTTCAAACTGATTAAGAGTTATTAGGAGTACTCAATACCACCCAAACAAAATTTCAATACTAACTACATTTCAAGTTGATTAAACAAAGCTACAAAACCTAATTTCACACCAACCAACGCCATCAGAAGGAAGCAACAACAAAATTTACTATCATGCATCAATTCCCAAGATAAATTCCTAAAAATTACCGACCAAAGACGACGAATGACTCTGACTAGACTTGCGGACGCGAGACGGACGATCGACGGTCAAAAGGGGCACTCTCGGGCTTCTACAATTTCGGATGACCGACGGCGGATGCACTTTCAGATTAGCGATGTAACGGCACGGCGTCTCCCGTCTCCCACTCGGGGTCCCTAGGGTCCCTAGCGGTGCCGGACTGGGGCTTCACCCCAGCCAGAGCTTCATCCTGCCCCCAGCAGGATTATCCCCCCCCATAAGGGGACCTCCCCAGGCCTCGAACGCTCAACCTGGGGGTAAGTAGAGCCTTAAGAGGAACCTGGTAACCACTTGCACCGCGGTGCAAGTGGCTACCAGGTTCCTCTTAAGGCTCTACTTACCCCCAGGTTGAGCGTTCGAGGCCTGGGGAGGTCCCCTTATGGGGGGGGATAATCCTGCTGGGGGCAGGATGAAGCTCTGGCTGGGGTGAAGCCCCAGTCCGGCACCGCTAGGGACCCTAGGGACCCCGAGTGGGAGACGGGAGACGCCGTGCCGTTACATAAAAAGGCGCCTTTTTATATAACGGCACGGCGTCTCCCGTCTCCCACTCGGGGTCCCTAGGGTCCCTAGCGGTGCCGGACTGGGGCTTCACCCCAGCCAGAGCTTCATCCTGCCCCCAGCAGGATTATCCCCCCCATAAGGGGACCTCCCCAGGCCTCGAACGCTCAACCTGGGGGTAAGTAGAGCCTTAAGAGGAACCTGGTAACCACTTGCACCGCGGTGCAAGTGGCTACCAGGTTCCTCTTAAGGCTCTACTTACCCCCAGGTTGAGCGTTCGAGGCCTGGGGAGGTCCCCTTATGGGGGGGGATAATCCTGCTGGGGGCAGGATGAAGCTCTGGCTGGGGTGAAGCCCCAGTCCGGCACCGCTAGGGACCCTAGGGACCCCGAGTGGGAGACGGGAGACGCCGTGCCGTTATACCCTTCCTTTCTACTGACGTGTCCTTTATTAAAGGAAACAATATATCTTTCTGATGGAGAGACATAGCATATCAGCGAAACATTATCTCCCGAAGAGTTATAATATATCGGTTAAAATATGACTCTTAGTAATTGAGAATATAACATATATCAACCCAAACTTTTATATTATTGCCCCATCACCTTAGACTTGGGCCTAATCCATTAAGAGTAGACCAAGTTATTTTCCAAAAAAAAAAAACTTGTTTAACTCCAATCTGTTGAAGACGCAAAGAAGATGGAGAGGTAGACAAAAATGGTCATCAATGCCTCTCTGCAACTCTATTGTGAGGTTGTTGGGGGCAAGAGAATAAGTTAGTTAGAAGGGGACGTAGGAAGAGGATGGAAGGAGGAAGAGCAGAGAAATAGAGAGAAGAGAGAGATAGAGAAATCAAGTAGAGAGAGAAAGAGTAAAAGAGATAAGGCATATAAGTAAATTAACCACATTATAAAATTCCAAATTAATATCTTTGGATTGATATGGAATCATTGATATTAGAATCATTGATGGGGTTTTCTAAACTTTAGGGGTATTTATTTAGAATTTTTTCCAACAAAATAAAGTGGTAAAATTTAAATCAGGTATAAAGAAATCAATCAATTAATAATTAATAAAAAAATATCACTTAAACAAATAGCTTGTTTGGAAACTCTGTTTTCAATCGGGCTTATTTTATAAGCCCGATTTACTTAAATCTCCACCACATATTTACCTCGTAGACCGTAAAAGTAACCTCGTAAACCGTAAAAGTTACTTCGTATTCAGTGAATCACGATTTATAAGCACTTATGGAGCTTCCATAAACTAATCCAAACGAGCTATTTAAGATGTGATTTAATAAAAATCTGAATTTTCAATCACATTATTCTTTTTATCAATCATATTACTTTTACAGTCAACAAAACTAATTCAGAAATTTGATATGATTTTTGTTTAGGATTTTCATAATTAATTTTAAAAGTTTGGGAGAATTATTATACAGTCCCAAGGAAGTAAAAAAACGTAGAATCAATCCCACAAAATCATATAATCACTGTCTGGTCCCAAAGGATTGATTTTTAATAAATTACAATTGGGAAATTACTCAAATGCCCTAAATGAATTTGAGACTGTCCATAATGAATTTGATTCCCTCACCCGCGGCATTCTTCATCGGCTTGCACAGACAGTTGCCTCCACGAGCCCTAGCGTCGGCGATCGCGTCTCTGTCCTGATTTCGTCTCGCGTCTCTCGTCTAACTCACGGTTTCCTGAATCGTCACCATTCTTCATCCGCACAAAGAGGAAAGCTATTGTGAATCCGAAACTCGCCATTACTAGCTGTAGCGTCGCCAATCGGCATTTCGTCGGACGCATCAACTGTGGACAACGTAGCTCGTGATTCAGTTTGTAATGAAGCACAGTTGCTGCTAAATCCATACCCTTTCATCTTCGCAGGTACCTTATCTGCTTGCTTGTGGTATTGCATTTCGGCCATAGCTTTTGATTTCATAGCCTTTGTTTTTCGAGAGAAAACCGTAAGAAAAAGAAAAAAGCTCCTAAACAGAGCTTGAGGAATAATCAAGAACACTGGCAATGACTTTTGTGTATATATATAAACTTACATGTATATAATTTATACGTACAAGAGCCGACAACTTATGGTTGGGTGAATTGAGTGAAAGGGAAGTGAACGTGGGGAGTGTCGAAAACTTAGGGATTTGCAGGGTTCAGGGGTATAGAATTTGACGGAGGAAAAGGGGAATGAATGTGGGTCTTGATCTTGTTTATGTGAAAGCAATAAAATAATACATGAGTTTTGTGATTATCAATGTAAGTTGAGCTAGTTGGAGTGCGAAAACGAGGGCAGGGTGAATTAGAAGAGTTGCAAAGGTAAGCATGAAAAGAGGGGAAGTGTTGTAATGAAGACAAAGCACAGGGTGTTTAGCCATGGGAACAGGGACCCATCACTCTTAGGTGGATTAATGGGTTTCCTTGGATTCTGCCTTTGCCTTATGTCCTAAAGGCCAACATTATCTGCTGTTTTTGTGGCAACTTGTTTAATGATCAATTTATTTTCTATTAATAACAGTTTGATAACTGAAGATATGTTGTAAGTAAAATCAGTATCCTTTTGAGGCTAGATTGGGTTGGTGGTTCACATATGTTAATCTGGACTTGTTTATTTCATAATAGCATATGATATTGTCGTCCATGTTTTGTCATGTTGTTTCTTAGAAGAAAAATGAGTTGGAGGATTAAGAACTTAAGTACTAAATCATTTTTCTGTTCTTTGGGTGAGCAACATGTAAACCGGGGTTATCCAAGAAAATATGTGTGGTTATCTAATTAGGCTTGAATGCTTTTAGTTATAATTTCATTCCTTAGTAAGAAGTACAATGAATGTTTTGTACTTAACTGGTTAATGAGCCTTGTATATTTGGTCAGGTAAAGAAGGTGGATAATGCAAACTTTTACGTTAAACTTGGTAACCAAGCAGTAACCTTTGCATTTACATAAAAGCATCCTTCTTGAAATTCTGAAAGGAGGCGTATTTTGCTGTTCCATCAAGTTCTTCATTGCATCCCCTATATGTATAATATTTTGATAGTGAAAGTAATTGGAAAGAATTTCCTATGTGCATTACTATTAAAGGGAAAAACCCAACTTGAGTTATGTTTTGTTAATTTCAGTTTAATTTCCTCAGTCCAGTTGCAGTAAAAAAACCAGCAAAAATTTTTCAGTGAGGTATTACTTGTAATTGCTGAGGTGCTTTAATGTGTCTTTTGTACTCTGCGATTATGAAACTTAGTTGGAGATTCACTTTATTGAAGTATAAGTTATATACTACACAACTAAAGTGGTGTAAATTTGTTTTGCAGGGGAAAATCTGTACAAGCAAAAACATAATCCGGATAGAGGGAAGAAATCAGGGAAAAGCAGAATGGAAAAAAGAGGTCCAACCTTCTCTGGATACAAGTTATTCACCGAGGAATTTTTCCTCCACAAAAATGACAAGAAAAAGCAGAAAGATAAGGGTAAACAACTAAAAGAAGCATGGAATCAGCTTAGTGATAAGGAGAGAGCTGAGTTCTCAGCCCGGGCTGAACAATTAAGAGCCCCGGGAAAAGGGAAGACGTATGTAGTTCCCTTCTTGACAAGATCTGCACCAAAACAGTTTATGGTTGTTTGCAACAACTTGAAGGATCGGCCTGATGTGATGAATAGGCTTAAGGAAATTGGGTTTGACAAGTTGGTCAATGTTAGTTGCCCTCAAATCAACCGTGATTTGTGTGCTGAGTTCATGACACACTTTGACCCTCCCACCAAGCAAGTTTCAATTCGAGGGGAGAGCCGTGGAATTGGTCCTCAAGATGTCTCAAAAATACTTGGTCTTCCTCACGGTGGGTCTGAAATACAGGTACAAGTCCATGAAGAAAATGTACTTTTCAAAAATTTCAGAAGTGTGTACAAGAACATCAAGTACCAAACGATTGGTGAGTGGTTGATGGGCCCTGCTGATGAGAATTTTGAGTTCCTTTTCATCATATTCGCCTTAGGGACCTTGTTGGACCCTACCGCAAGTATTTATGTTACTGACCGTGTGTTGAAGTTGATGACGGTCACGAAGGATGCACTTGGTCAGTTTGACTGGTCATCCTTTATTCTTAAAGAACTTTGCCTTGGGATTCAAGAGTACCAGAGGGACTTAAGGAAAGGGAAAGGACGAGGGAGAAAGACAGTAGGAGGTTGTCTATACTTCCTTATGGTAAGTAGCAATCAATTATCTGTATGTCTCTTTACTTGAAGTTTAAATTTTAACATATAAATCTTACTTGTCCTTCACATGTCATGCAGATGTTTTGCCTCCAATATTTTCCATTGGGCAACGTGAAAGCCCGTAAAGATGAGGATGCCATGACATTTTGGGATGAGGAAAGGGTCAAGGGGAGAGTACAAACTGAAAAACAAAGCAAGAAAGGCCTACTCTATGGGGCCAAACACGCTGGTGACCAATCATCAACCACATTTAATGCTGACACAATGCTTACTCACCCTATAATTTTCACTGTTTTGTTATGTTAGCTGTGTTTATAATTACTTTTCACCAAGTTTGTCATGAACTCTATTGGCAAACCAAATCTGACCAACATGTTCATGTTCCAGGAAATACGAAAGACTTATTACAAGCTGGTTGACATGGTGGGGGAGGAGCTCCTTGCTCTTCAGAATAGGTTGGGGGCTGATCATCATAAGGAGGATGATATTGTTCGAGAAGAAGATGACGAAGAGGAGGCTGAAGACGTTAAATGTTCAACCGACGAAGCTGAAGGTCATGAAAAGGATGCTGACTCTGAAAAGGAAGAAGATGGTGGAAATGAAGAAGCTGAACATGGTCAAGATGCCTCCGCAGAATCTCAACAGAATGAAAAGGATAAAGAACCTGATGAAATTGAAGAAGTTGGGGGTCAAGCTGAGGACAAACAAGTCCTGAAGGTGGAAGATGAAGGGAAGTTGCCAAAAGGGAGTGACCTTGATTTAAGAAGGTCAAAACGAGTCATAACTCCCAGCTGGGTCGTCAAATCTCCCTGGCTTCATAAGACCAAGAAGTTTAAAGGGAAGAGGAAGGTGGACGACAAGGAAGTTCTGTATGAGTTGTGCACAACAAGGTGTAATGATGAAGAAGGCGACAAGTAAGTTTAAAAGAGTTTCTTGGTTTAATTAATGAATGAAATGTTTTTTTTTCAGCCTCACTCACATGTTTGGTTTTTTTGCCCCTTTTTCTGTCATTTAGAGAATTTGTGGATATGTACGAGTACTTCATCACGAGGAGGGAACTTTATTGTCTCCGACCCAAGGGGTGGATAAATGATCGGGTAACCTAATGATTAACATTGAAACACATTCAGTTGATATAGTGGTTGTGGGTACTAATATTTTTCTGTTTTTCATGAAGGTCATGTCAATGGTTGCTAGGACTTTGGTTGAGGACCAAAAAGTAAACGATGGTACAGTTCGGCGACACATATTCACACCGGACTTCATGCACAAAATTGTCTCCGCTCCACTTACATGGTCTTCAGCCGATTATGAAACACAAATCCTCCCTGAACATATAGGATACAATATTGGGGATTGTGAATTTATATTTGGTCCAGCTGTGCTACTTGATCATTGGTTTTGTTACGTTGTTGACACAAAGACAATAAAATTCTACGCCTTGGACTCATTGGTTGATACCCTGACGTACATGAGGAAGCAAAGGGAACGTCAAGAGGCAAAGAAATTTGTGAACCCACAGAAGGCCTTGAAAAAGATGACTGCCAACCGGAAAGCACAGCTTGACCCCAAGGAGTTAATGGCAACCCGAGTTGTATGGATGAGTATTTTTTAGATGTGTGTGGGGAGTGTGTTTTTATCTAGCTAAGCGACTGACATGCTCTGTGTTTGTTGCAGCGTAACTGTTTTTTCCATATTATCCGTCGAGTTAAGCCCGAGTTGTTTGCAGAGGAGCACAAATTTGAGAAGGGTGTGACATGGGCGAAAGTTCATGTCCAATCAGACACGTTAGTTTGTTTATTATTGTATGATCTTTACTTCAGTGGCATTTGTTCTCTGATTTCACATTTATTTCACTCATATATGCAGGGATTCATGTGGTGTTCACGTGATGTCATGGTTACAAATGTGGGATGCAACTGTCCAAGATGAGGATGATTACACAATGCCATTCTACTCAAGGGAAGACCTGCACGAAATGAAGGTTGGGGTTTTGTGGTGGCTTGTTACCCATCCCCAAAATACACAAGCCGGAACGGTTCTGTCCTTAATTGAAGACATACGAAAGAGGAAGAGAACCCACTGACATCCTTGCTTACATAAAGATCAATGTTGTATAGTTTGATTGTAATTGCTTAACCCCATCACACCATTTTGTAACATGTTTTGGATAACTCGTATAAATTCATTACTGAAATTCAAACTGACTGTACCATATCATGTTTGGTACATGTGGATATACATTTATTCTGATGTTTATTTCCAGGATATGGAATCAAAGTTACTGTACCATTTTATGTTCTCTACATGTGGATATACATTTATTCTGATGTTTATTTCCAGGATATGGAATCAAAGTTACTGTACCATTTTATGTTCTGTACATGTGGATATACATTTATTCTGTACCAGGATATGGAATCAAAGTTACTGTACCATTTTATCAAAGTTACTGTACCATTGACAACCTCAACAGCACCCATTGACAACCCCAACAGCCACCATTGACAACCCCGTCAGCACCCATTGACAACCCCGTCAGCACCCATTGACAACCCCGTCAGCACCCATTGACAACCCCAACAGCACCCATTGACAACCCCAACAGCCACCATTGACAACCCCAACAGCACCCATTGCCAACCCCAACAGCACCCATTGACAACCCCAACAGCACCCATTGACAACCCCAACAGCCTGCATTGACAACCCCAACAGCACCCATTGACAACCCCAACAGCCACCATTGACAACCCCGTCAGCACCCATTGACAACCCCAACAGCCACCATTGACAACCCCGTCAGCACCCATTGACAACCCCAACAGCCACCATTGACAACCCCAACAGCCTGCATTGACAACCCCAACAGCACCCATTGACAACCCCGTCAGCACCCATTGACAACCCCAACAGCCTGCATTGACAACCCCAACAGCACCCATTGACAACCCCAACAGCACCCATTGACAACCCCAACAGCCACCATTGACAACCCCGTCAGCACCCATTGACAACCCCGTCAGCCACCATTGACAACCCCAACAGCACCCATTGACAACCCCAACAGCCACCATTGACAACCCCAACAGCACCCATTGCCAACCCCAACAGCACCCATTGACAACCCCAACAGCACCCATTGACAACCCCAACAGCCTGCATTGACAACCCCAACAGCACCCATTGACAACCCCAACAGCCACCATTGACAACCCCGTCAGCACCCATTGACAACCCCAACAGCCACCATTGACAACCCCGTCAGCACCCATTGACAACCCCAACAGCCACCATTGACAACCCCAACAGCCACCATTGACAACCCCAATACCAAATATGAATTTACATCAATTTACATGGAGCTGAAGTTACAAATTAATTTACATCAATTTACATCAACTTACAAACATGCTGAACTGATAGTAGAAATTGCTGAAGTTACAAACATGCTGAAGTTACAAATGAATTTACATCAACTTACATCAACTTATAGCATATATATATTAGGATTAGGATTGCTGTAAATCACCATAATTGATCAACCTGGATTAGGATTGCTGCAAGTCTTGATAGTGTGACCTGCCTCGTTGCACCTCCCACAATGATAAACCCTTTTGTTTTGGAATTGAGATTCAATCCTTCTTTTCTTGGGCCTTCCCGGGGGTCTTCGTGTGATTGGTGGCAGTAATAAATTGTGTCATCAGCTGTGTCACAGTAAGGGATTCAGGACGGGGGCAATCATGCGTTGCTACAGGCCTCATATGGTTTGCATATATCTTATGTTGGGCAGCAAGTTTGTAGCAGTCATCAACAAATGAGTACACACTACGATGAACTAATTTAATTGCAGCACATGCATGTGAACAAGGGATTCCGCTCATCTGCCATGCCAAGCAAGTGCATGTCTTAGCTGTGAGGTCAACAGTTAGATTGCAGACTCGGTTGTTACACAGTGTAGAAACTGAAATCATATCGTCCCCATAATGTTGACACTCTAAGTTCTCAGCCTAGCTGACTTGTTCCATCAACTTGGACTCAATATTGGGCCCAATCCCATTCTTCCAATTTATCATGGCTGTTTCGCATGCAACCATCTTGTTTGCTAACTTTTGTCTATGCTCATTGATGAAAACATCAACATTGTGCTTCCTCTCTTTCAATATCCAAGCGTTAAATGACTCCGCTACATTCGTTGTTAGTTTATCCCATCTTTTGTGAGGAAATTTACTTTGCGCCCATCTCTCCACATCTCCTTCAGCCTCAACCCACTGAGCTAACTGTAGAGAAAACATTTTCAGCCTGCCTAATGCTACATTATATTCATGTTCATGCCTTGCATAAGCAATTGCATCAAGCATGTTAAGTGCATCTTCCTTGTTGTTCGCATAATTTCTGCCCCTTCCTTTACTCAGCTTTACAACCTGTGAACTGAAGTTTTCTTTCACGTGCCTGTAACAAAACGCGTGCCTCTGAGATCCAAATGTGCCACAAACAGCACTTATAATGGCAACATTCCTATCTGACACTATCGTAATCTCCCTTGTGCCAATGATATCCTTCAAAGTCTGCAAAAACCAACTCCAATCATCATGTGTTTCCCCACTAACTATGGCATATGCCAAGGGAAACAATTGATCATCAGCATCATGCGCATTAGCTGAAAGCAACGTTCCCTTGTAAGGACCACTGAGGTGACATCCATCTATATAAAGTATGCCTCGACACCCTTGTAAGAAGCCTTTGATCGAGCATCCATAAGCAATGAATACCCTCTCAAATCTGTCACTCTCAGAGAATTCACACCGGGCAACCGTGTCTGGATCCGTCTCAACTAGCCTATCACATATCCAAGGAATGGTCATGTATGAGTCTTCAACGCGACCAAGTAATTCTGTCAACGCTCTTTGTTTCCCCCGGAATGCTTGACTATAATTTAGACGCACCCCATAATCTTTATACATGTCTCTTATAATCTCGTTTGCATTTTTGTCTATGTTACTCCTCAAATCGTCTACGATTACTGATGAGGTCAGTTTTGACCTATTCATGTGAGGAATAAGTAGATTATCTTGTGCAGCATGTATGTGGTCACCATTGAATGTTCTTATAGTGAGGAATTAAGTGTCTTGCCGTTCTCCCATTGAGTATGCTCCCAAGTACCATGGACAACCGTCAACCATGCATTTAACAATGATCTTTTGCTGATTGTTTTTCACATATCTGTATGCAAACTTGTTCGCAATGCTGAACTTGTACAATGTTTGCCGAAGGCTATCCGCATTGGCAAAAACCTGTCCCTTCCCAATGATCACATCCTTCCACTTTTGGAGTTCATTTCAGGTCTTGCTGCAGGCATCATTTCAACAGCGCATGGCAATGGAGCTGAATCTTCAATACACATAGTACCTGATCCTCGATCCACACCTTCTGCGAAGTTATCAAACCTGGAGCAAATTGGATAGTACAACATGTTAGTAATGACAAGTTAGCATCACCTCATACACTAGTCAATTTTTATTTCGAAATAAAACTTACACATATTGGTCATCCCTTATTGTCATTCTATTATCATCTTCAGTTTGTCCTGCATCTACATAGACATGACCACTTTCTTCACTAAAATTAATTAAATGTCCAATTGCTTCATCATCTAGTATGTCCACAAATGTTGTTCTATCAAATGTCAAGGTGAACTTCATGACAAGTCCGGCACTGTCTTTTCCCAAAATAGAGGATACCAATGCTTTAAACTCTTCATAAGTTGTTCCTTCCTTAATCGTTCTTGATCTGACCCTTCCCCCAACATATGTCATGTCACCTCCTCCACTCACTGCAAATCTTCCCTCTATATGAAGAAAACATAGTAGACTCTTGCCCTGTGTGCTAGCCATGACAGTTGTCCACCTGTACAACACAATTGTCATCAACAACCTTACCACCTACATTAACAACTATAGCTGCATCTTTTAACAACACATTTTCACTAAGTACATGAGGACTCTCCCACCCAACTTTTACACCTTGTTCATTATCTCTAACTTTTAATGAGTTCAAACACCTAAAAATACCAAAAAACAACACAAAACATCAAACCCTTCCCACAAATCATTACACCCTTAGTTAAACATTTAAATGATACCTACAGTTGTCATTAACCATCTCAGTAGCCATATTAACAACTGTCGCTGCATCCATTAACAACACATAATTTCAAACCCTTGCCACAAATCATTACAGCCTAAGTTAAACATTTAAATGATACCTACAATTGTCATTAACCATCTCAGTAGCCATATTAACAACTTTCGCTGCATCCATTAACAACACATAATTTCAAACCCTTGCCACAAATTATTAAAGCCCAAGTTAAACATTTAAATGATACCTACAGTTGTCATTAACCATCTCAGTAGCCATATTAACAACTTTCGCTGCATGCATTAACAACACATAATTTCAAACGCTTGCCACGAATCATTACAGCCCAAGTTAAACATTTAAATGATACCTACAGTTGTCATTAACCATCTCAGTAGCCATATTAACAACTTTCGCTGCATGCATTAACAACACATAATTTCAAACGCTTGCCACGAATCATTACAGCCCAAGTTAAACATTTAAATGATACCTACAGTTGTCATTAACCATCTCAGTAGCCATATTAACAACTTTCGCTGCATGCATTAACAACACATAATTTCAAACGCTTGCCACGAATCATTACAGCCCAAGTTAAACATTTAAATGATACCTACAGTTGTCATTAACAATCTCAGTAGCCACATTAACAACTGTCGCTGCATGCATTAACAACACATAATTTCAAACGCTTGCCACGAATCATTACAGCCCAAGTTAAACATTTAAATTATACCTACAGTTGTCATTAACAATCTCAGTAGCCACATTAACAACTGTCGCTGCATGCATTAACAACACGTTTCCTCCGCTTTCAGGTTATATAATTACAAACATTGCAACTTCATCTTCATTCCTTTCCCTTCTTTTATACAAACACCCACAAGAAACCTTCATATTTTACAGGTATAATACAAACTACTAATCATAAAAGATGACAGCTTTTTCCCTTTTTCCCAACCAAGCCATACACTCAACAATAATACTCCAGACTCTGTTTTAATGGTGGAAGAGACATGAACCAACAAGAATAATGACAACACCAGAGGTATTTCCATCAAGATCTTACCTCACTCTTCAGATTTGCTTCATGATCACAACATTGCATTCAGTTTTCCAGCCATCATCTAGATGAAGAGAGAACATGAACCACCAAGCCATACGCTCAACATTGCTTCATGATACCTCAGACTCTGTTTTAATGGTAGAAGAGAGAACATTAACCACCAAGAATAATGACCATACGAGAGTTATTTCCATCAACATCTTCACTCACTCTTCAAACTTGCCTTAAGAAGATGACATTGCATTCAGTTTTCCCGCCATTAATGCCGTAATCCTTCTGAGTGCACCAGATATTGCCCATCCCTCTATCTGTCTATGTTATTATAGGGCTATTTAGATCATTTCACAATTGCATTTTATTACAAATGAGTCCCTTGGGACCTGACAGTAATTATGTTCATTTTTGGGACTGAATCTCTGTTTTTTTGTTTCCTTGGGACTGTACAGTAATTTTCCCTAAAAGTTTTAATAGAAAAAGGGAATCCGTCCGACCCTCACATAAAGTAAAAATACTGTTCCGCTCCTCCGGTGCACAGATTCTCGCGTAGTGCCATGCACGTATTCTTCTTCTTCTGGCTTCTCCGACTTCTATTCTCTTCGTTGCCATTGGAATCAATGTCTTCATCCTCTTCTTTGTGGATGCGATTTGAATTTGAAGTTGCAGATAACTATCTGTTGGGAACAGAAATGAAGAGGAGAAAAAGCAAAAGTGGTTCATATGTGGAAGAACTGCGTCGGGAGACAGGTTAAGCACCACTCTGTCAAATCTCTAGAATGATTGGTATTTCGCAATTCTCGGAAGGGTTGAAACTTTCTCTCTCTGTCGTACCAACCTGCCTTTGCAACTCCGAATCATTCATGCTCTAATTTCCTCATCTTTTTCGCATTTATTTTTTTTTAATTTTTAATTTTTAATTTGTTTTTCCGTTAATGTCCTTCCTCCTCCAATCTCCATGTTTTTCTGTGTATAGAAGGAATTAGAGTCGAACTTTGATTTTTCCCCCCTTTCTTTCTTTTGGTTCAATTTTCTGTTGGAATCACCAAAGAAGGAAGAAAATTTGTTCTCCTGAATGGCCGGCCAGAAATCCTGCATATGAGAACATTTAGGTGTATGTACATTGCGACCTTCAATGTTCGGTGCTGGGAATTCTGGTCTAGGTTTTAACATTTTTCATCTTTCTTCTTAATCACGGAAGCTTCCCCTCCATTTTTCGTCCAACCTTCTTCATCTGAAATTTCGTGCCTATTTACGTGATTTGGGATTTTTAACTTCCATTTATAGAGCTTGAGTTTCATAATCGATTATTTGCTTCGTTTTTAAAAATATAAGCCAATGTTGAGATGCTGCAAGGTTCAAATCCGGTGTGCTTTTGACAAAGTGGATTTTGATGTCTTATTATGCAATTATTGATATCATCATGTTTGGCTTCAAAAGAGGGTGGTTAAAAATGCTTTTAAAGGCAAAGAGATGAATGGCTATAGTAATTAGAAGGCGGTGATAGATTGTTAGAAATATATATCCTCTTGTGAGGAAGGGATTTTAGGTCAACGATATGGGGTGCCTCTGCTCAAAAGACAAGAATGAAGTTGATGAATGTGATAAAGAAGAAGACTTAGCCAAGTCTTCATCAGTACAACTGGTCCCTCCTGCTCTCTCAACAGCCCAGTTGGGTGGTGGTGCGGACACTGATGGCTCGGTGAATAGGCTGCTTAAGAAATATTCACATACAAATGTAAACAACCATAATGTAGTTGATGCAAAACTGATAAAAGGTCAACATCAGAGACCTGCATCGTTTGATGCTAGTGTTGGGGAAGGGAAGGGATGGATGTCTCGAATACTTAGCATGTCAAAGGGTTCAGAAGCAGAACATGTTGCTGCAGGATGGCCATTGTGGTTATCTTCAGTAGCAGGAGATGCCATCAAAGGGTGGGTTCCTCGACGGCTAGACTCT
This sequence comes from Albizia julibrissin, assembly GCA_037074505.1. Classification (NCBI taxonomy): domain Eukaryota; kingdom Viridiplantae; phylum Streptophyta; class Magnoliopsida; order Fabales; family Fabaceae; genus Albizia; species Albizia julibrissin. Next base: position 17,038,363 of record CM073486.1, on the reverse strand, counting down.
TTCGAGAAGTTAGGCCAAGTTAGTTCTAACATAACAGCCCTTTTCCTCTCTTTGCTGCAGTATATACTTGTATATTTTGTTTGGTTTGCATTTTTATATAATGCTGATCATTTTGGTAATGATAAATAATATTGGTACTGTGCATATAATTCTTGCTGAGAATTGTGAAAGAGTTTGTTAAATAATTGTATGATCCAATATGAAAGTATCCTGCAGTCTACCGCATGTTAACCGTTCAAGTATCATTATAATAACTTGTTAGTAGCTATTATATAGTGGAAAGTAAGTATGCATTTCTTGATGATTCCTTAAGACACAACTATAACTTTCATTTCTTGATAATTCCTTAAGACAACTATAACTTTCTATATTTGAAGTTATGAATGTCATCTTCCTTATTTGCTGAAGCTGAATTTAATTCTTTTATGTTAGCAAGTCTTTAAAACTTCTAAGTGAATATGGATATGTTTGGAGAATTAAATTGTAAGTATAATTGATAACATAGGAGTGGCATATTTTATCAGCTTATCAATCTTATTATTCTTCTTTTAGTCTGTGTTAGTTGCCACCCGACAGCTGGTTGTGATATCTAGGTTTACTTACTAGCAGTCTTCCTATCATTGTTAATCTTTCAATCTGTCTTACATTCATGTGGATACTATATGCAGGTGGGGCAAGGCGCTTATAGCAGTGTACATAAGGCTCTTGATTTACTTACTGGTAAAATTGTGGCATTGAAGAAAGTGCGTTTTTCACCTTCAGATGCTGAAAGTGTTCGGTTTATGGCTAGGGAAATCTATATTTTGCGCCAACTTGACCATCCAAATATCATGAAGCTTGAGGGTATTGTGACGTCAAGGACGTCCAGCAACTTGTATCTTGTCTTCGACTACATGGAACATGACCTTGCTGGGCTAGAAGCGTTGCCCGGGATGAAGTTCACTGAATCTCAGGTATATGCCATTCTTAATTAAACATAGTTTCATAGTGATTGGATTTTGATCACAGGTAGCATTTGTTCTTATTAAACTAGTGGAAGGACTAAGACACATTCTATCTAAAATGCAATAGAAAGTCAAAACGAAATTTGAAGGAAACAGCATTATGAGAAAACCATGAATTCATAAGGAATAATGGATGCATATTTGGTCGTATAAGACTTGACTTTCAACTTTTTAGGGTATTCTATTTCAACAATCTTTGAGCAACATTATGTTTATTTTGAAAAGTAGATAGATCTACCAGTTTACCAGACATTAATGTTAGAATTGTGAATTTTAACATATTTACCAGAACCTGCTTTACATCACAACTTAGGTAGAAGATTAAAACGCATTCATGATTTTATGAAGAAAAATTAGCTAGATAATATATATGTTTTTATTTCTGTTTGGAACTTGCAGATAAAATGTTATATGAAGCAATTGCTTTGTGGGCTTGAACACTGCCATAGTCGTGGTGTACTACACCGTGACATCAAGGGTTCAAATCTGCTGCTTAACAGTGAGGGAATTCTTCAGATTGGGGACTTTGGTCTTTCAACTATTTACCATACTGATAATGATAACAAGGAGCCATTGACTAGCCGTGTCGTGACTCTGTGGTATAGGCCGCCTGAGCTTTTACTTGGTGCTACAGATTATGGACCCGCAGTTGACTTGTGGAGTGCTGGTTGCATTCTAGCAGAATTACTTGTTGGGAAACCTATTATGCCAGGAAGAACAGAAGTATTGTTTCCAATTAATATGAATATTCTATTTGGACACTTTACACCACTAATTACAAAGATATTTTCTTACTGCAGACAATTGTATGATAACAATTTTATTTATTATCTCCAGGTTGAACAAATGCACAAGATTTTTAAGCTTTGTGGTTCCCCAAGTGAAGAGTTTTGGAGGAAAACAAAATTGCCCCATGCAACAAGTTTTAAACCTCAGAGACAATACAGACGCCGTGTTTCTGAAACATTTAAAGACTTTTCTCCTTCAGCCCTGGCTCTTGTCGAAAAGCTCCTTGCAATAGAACCAGAAGATCGAGGCTCAGCAACTTCTGCTCTTCAGAGTGAGGTAATTCTGAGAAATGCGTTTATCACATGCTCAAGTCATAGGCTTTGGCTTTCTTGTAGTTTTATTTTATCATTCATGCAGAAGAACCAAAACTGCATCTTAATAAATAAAATCTTTAAATAATTTTGTTTGCATGAACCTCCAATAAGGAATTATTGGCCATCATCGATTTTGTTGAGGTTTACAACCGAAAGTGCATTTATCTGGCTTCATTGCCATGATAGGTAGAAATTCTATCATCCATTGTTAATTTAACCGTCATTATGTTGTATAGCTGACTGTCTAAAATTGGCTAGACGCTAAACATGCTAGTTTCACCATAATGAAGTCTTCTAGAGAAGATTCTGAACTAGTGATATTCTATTTTTAAGCTCTGATTTTTCTATAACTGAACTTACTGGCCGTTGTATGCTCATGAATTTTAATGCCAGTTCTTCACAACACCGCCCCTACCTTGTGATCCATCAAGTTTACCGAAGTTTCCTCCTAGCAAGGAGTATGATGCCAAGCTTAGAGATGAGGAAGCAAGAAGGTATTCAATATTTTTATTTCCCTAATTTTTAGAGACATGTAGTATAATCAATAATCAATTAAAAGCCTTATTGTTATTTTCTCATTTACAATATACATATAATTAAAATCTTGACTGACCCTTCCTCTTGTTAAGTACTTGTTCTCTATATCCCTTACTATTTCATACCTTTATGTTCAGGAAAAACACTGAAGCTGGAAAAAGACATGAACCAGTATCTGTTGCAAGAGGTGCAAGAGATACAAATGCTCTCGGATCACCAGAGTATAACGCTAAAGGAAATATATCTGTACAGGTAGGCGTCTTTGTAAAAAAATTATGCATCGTCACTTCACTAATTTATGCTTCTTAACTCATGGATAAAATTAAAAATGGCAGGTTAGTTCAAATGCAAAAACGTCTAGTGGTAAATATACCTCCAGTGAGGATGGTAGTTCCCACTTTAGGATTGTGCCAGCCAGAGGTTCTGGACAAAACAGTCATGATCGTCCTACTTGGGGGAAGCAAATCACTGCAACGGGATCACCATTGAATAAGAGATCAGACTCCAGGGAGAAGAATAAAGAGTTAAGGACACAGAGATCTAATGTAAACCAGGCAGCTGCAGATTTTTCCAACTCTTATATAAACAAGGTAAGGCATGTCTGGCAGAAGACCTGGAACAGAAAGAAACGACTTTTCCTTGATTATGTTATTGTTTGTGATATAAATAGTATATTAACTCCTATATTTGTATATCACATGTTGTAACATCCTAATCATGTTTAAGATAATATGGTGCTATGGAAATTTAACAATTAAATAATCTGTTTAGCATGAATAACATCCTGGGGAAACTACACCTTACTTTTCTGAATTTAATTTTCTTAGAAATTTAACAAATTTAGTTCAGTCCTACGTTTTGGGAGGTGTTTATTACATTTTAAAGCTCATCTACAAATTCTGAAAGTAATTCACTTTATGAGATGAAATATGACTTGTTGATTGTGTCCGACAGTGAGAATGTTCATCATAGTGTACTAGTATAAGTATTTATTGGCCTTGATGTTGGAAAATGGGTAAATCAAGACATAACAGTCACAATACTTGTTATGCACATTCACAAACTTGTGACACTCCGCATATTTCTGTTGATTCTGTCTCACCTTGCTTACATTCAACATGATTAACATCACATTATGAAAATCAAAACAGTATTTCTGTGTTTTTAGTCTTTATTTTTCATCCTTGAGAACATAATTGTTGATCATTTGGTGCTTGAATTTTCCATACAATTTCAGGGTTACATGCCCAAGAAAAATAGGATGCACCACTCTGGACCATTGGTGCCTCCGGGAGCTAACATCGATGACATGCTCCGAGAGCACGAGAGATTAATGCAGGAGACATTCCGTACTGTCAAGGACAAGAACAACCATAAAAAATACCTGTAACAAGAAAAACCACAACTATATATTTATATAGGCCATTCTCAGATGTGAAACTCTATAATCCTTATGGTAGGCATATTATTGTATAACTTATCTGTTTAGTGGGAGTGCAATTTCAAATGCCAAAAGAAAAAAAAGGGAAACATTTTTGTCAACCATGGCTTTAACTATTATTGATACCAATATGCATATGATACTGATCAGGGGAAAATTGCTGAGAAGATGACAGATATAGTGATGAGATGGTTTGTGCAGGCTTTTTGCTGGATGTTGGTTAAGAAGGTTGTGTAAAATTTCTTTGGTTAACTGTATATTGTGTGTGAGGATTAGGTTTGTCTAGTCCAAGTAATTTGAAGTCTTAAGGCATTTGCAATTTCCTCATCTTCTTACTGTGTACCTGCACTAGTTAGTAGTTAATGTCTTTATCGTTCTAATAAAGTGGGAATTAAAACATGAACCTGCAACTTTTCAATACTCATTCTCCTCTATCCCTTTGATTCTAATGGTAAAAGATTACTAGCAAAGACATTAAATCAAACATGTTACTCCATCATGCTGTTATTAATATAAGACATATTTATTTAATTTGACTAGATTAATGAAGTTAGTTAATATGACATGTATTTTTTAAAACACCTTAGTCATCTTCCTTGATTTTCTTCTTCTTTCTCCTCTTTGATTATTGTTGAAAAAATATTAATAGGGGTAAATTAGAAAAAGACTAACAAATATAAAAATTATATATTATATTTAGGATCAAAATCAACTTTATAAATATATCTTATATTAAAGACCGGATGAGTATTTATTTGGTTAACATCATAAGTAAGCATTTTGTTAATTTGATCTTGCTTTTAAAAATGTATTTAACTTATAATAATAAATATAAACTATTACACCAAATACATTATTCATAAACTTTTCTGGGTGTGGGCATATATTACATTATTATGCACATATTCAACGAATTAACACATGAAGAAAAATAAATAGTTGGCAAAATATATATATATATATATATATATATATATATATATATATATAAAGAGATTTGAGTTATAGATAAGTGTTATGAAAGTAATAAAATTAATAATACAAATGCCAAAATATGTTTCATGGATGTATCAATTACGATACAGGTGGACTATTATGTAAGATACAAGTATGCTAGTCTTTTTTTTGAAAGTATAAATGTTACTCTCCGCCCCTATATATCCCAAGAATATAAGATATTCTATATGAGTGTAAAATGAAACTTATCTCTTGGAATTAGCTTGGCTAAGACTTGCCCAAACTTGTCTCAATCTAATATTCTACATGTGAGTGTAAAATAAAACTTATCTCCTGGAATTAGCTCGATTAAGACTTGCCCAGATGTGTCTCAATCTAATAATACACAAAAAAATTTCAAGAAAAAATAGGGAGAATGGCCCTGAGCATTCAATAGATGATAAAATTTATTTTTTTCCAAGCAATGTTGCAATACCAAAATCGTAGCAATGTCACTTTATTTTAACAAATCTAAACTGTCAACTGTTAGTTGACCAATTTTTGCTGGGTTGGCTTTGTTAGGTAGGATATTATGCTGAATTGCATTTACTGCATGTTACCTCACATTAGAGCTGGTAATACAGATTCAACCCATTGGTTTTTACAGGATTATTCCTATCTCGCAAAAGTGTTGGCCACACAGGCCTGTATCATCTGGCTCACATTCTCAACTCTAATTTCCATTGATCCAATATTTGCAAATTTGAGAGGAATCGAATTTGGCCAATGGGATTTCTTCTTGCATTGACAAGCATTATTATGAGAAATAGATTGTCAATAAGTTTCCAGTGCCTTCAACCTTGAAGGGCTTATTGGAGCGACGCCTTGTTAGCCAATAATCACGAGTGTTCGTATAAGAAGTAACCTCATTGCTCCTTGAGACCCTTGAATTCATTCTGAAATAAGAATTTAGAATGAGAATATTTTAAGCCAACTTGCTTTTTATTTTTCAAAATTCATATTGACAACACTCAACAATACTAACAATATTTCAAACATGCCTTTACTTGAAAATACAAGCTAGTATCACTAATTAGTGAATTTGTAACAACAACAACAAAAACATAAACCTAACCCTAGTAATTAAGGAAAAATATTGTAGAATCTTAAAATTAAATGCGAATGACAATTAATTATAAAAGATAACACCCAACCCACCATTAGAACAAAATATTCCCTCATAATGTCTAAATATATGAAATATCTAAAATTCCTAATTAGCCATTATTTCAAATCCCATCATTTCTTCTCACTTAAAGAACTTGTCTCTCGTGAGTTAAAATGGAGCTACAATATGGGGATGTCAAATTGAGTTCTGAACGACAAGATTGGGCTTCACCGTCCCTTTTAAGGGTTATTTTCTTTTGAAAGTTTTTTAGGGTTGATTGGTTTTGCTTGGGGATTTTGAGGGCTATTTTAGAAATAATTATATTGAAACTTGGGGAAATTCCAGAAAAATGCAAATAAAATTGGGAAAGGATAAAATGGTGCTGCTAATTTTTAAAATCCCAAATTAAAGTGTCAGTAGGGATTTGGGATTGAAAATTGTGAGCAAAAGACAAAAATACCCTGAGTTAAATGGCAATACATGCGGGATATTTATGGTAATTGACATTAACAATTTTTTTTTGGGGGAGGGGGGCATAACAACTTCTGTTTTTATATTTACAACTCCATATTTTTTATTAATAACTTGAGTTTTTTGTTTCACAACTTTTTATCTTACAATTCAACACTTGTCCAAAGAAAAAGCGTGAAATTAACAAGTTGGGGAGCCAATTACAACACATGTTTCCATATTAACAACATCATATTTTATATTAACAACTTGACTTTTTTTGTTTCACAACTTCCTATCTGACAATCCAACACATGCCTAGGGAAAAATGTGAAATTAACAAGTTGGGGGACTAATAACAACGTCTGTGTCTATATTAACAACACTATATTTTACATTAATGACTTGACATGCCTAGGGAAAAGTGTGAAATTAACAAGTTGGAGGGTCAATAACAACATCTATCATATATTCATAACACTATCTTTTACATTAACGACTTGACATGCCCGGGGAAAAGTGTGAAGTTAACAAGTGAGGGAGGCCAATAACAACACTTGTTTTTATATTAACAACACTATCTTTTACACTAAAAACTTGATTTTCTTGTTTCACAACTTCCGATCTGACAATCCAACACATGACAAAGGAAAAGTATGAAATTAACAAGTTGGGGGCTAATAACATCACATTTCTCTATATTAATAACACTATATTATATATTAACGAATAACTTTCTTGTTTTACAACTTCCGATTTGACAATCTTCCAACTCGACAAAACGCCACCGAAGCTCAGCGAAGAAAGCATTGTTCCCTTCCTCTTCTTCAATGGGCTAGCAACCACCCACCACCGTCAACCATGTTCCAACTCCAAACACCGTCGAAGCCCCCTTTTCTTCACTGAGTCAAGAAACCGGCATTCCCTCTTCACTAAGCCAAGAACCCGCTATTCCCTTCCTCTTCTTCACTGGCCAGACCGTCCTCCCCTTCCAATTCTTTGTTGCGCCAACCAACCCTTCACTTCCTTCCACTCTTAGGTTTTTCGACCCTTTTTCAGTTACTCTTCCTTCAGCCAACCTACCCTTCAAAACACGACGTGATTTTGATGGTCTCGTTTTTTTTTCTTTCTAACTTAACTCAGGGCATTTTCGTCTACCGAAGTTTTGATTTAGGATTTCAGCAATTTACAACATTATTTTGTCATTTCCTACCTTTAATTGTATTTTAATGGGATTTTCCCTTGAAGCTTTTATGGACAATGTTTTTTTATTTGAAAATATTCTCTGATGAAGGCAATCCGCAATCCTAGTGACCAATTTCATATATAAAAAAAGTGAAAATCACACTAAAGTCCCAACTCAAAAATAATATCAGAAAAGTCACATATTTTGTTAATGATAAGTGATAGAGCCATCATTAATAAGTGAAAGTACCACCATTGACAAATTATGAAATTTTTTTTATATTATTTGTTTAGTTGTGATCTTAGTGTGATTTTCCCAAAAAAATATAATAGATTATTTGAATTTTTTAAATTTTGTTAACATTACATTAATTTTTTATTTTTAAAACTTACATAAATTTTCGGTAAAATAAAAATAAATTATAAAAAAAATTTAATTTTTTTTTTAAAATTGCATAAAAATGTATTTTTCTTTTCTTGACATGTGTTACGTTTATTTAACATATATAATAAATTATTAAAGAATTTCAAATTTTATTAAAATTGTATTATTTTTTATTTCAGTAAAATTTTATAAAAACATTAAAAATAAAATTTTAATTTAATCCTAGTTTGTGTATTTTTATCTTTATATTTTTGTATTTCATCTTCCTAAATAATTTAAATTTTTCTCGTCTTTGTTTGAAATATATATAAAGGATTAATTGTTAATTTTGTTTTGGAAGTTATCACCGAGGGGCAATTTTGGCCCGAAAGTTTTTTAGGGATAATTTTGCCCCATATGTGTCAAAAAGGAAGTAATTTTGCCTTAACCGTTACTTCAGTTAATTTTGATCATTTGTTAACCAAATAAGTTAAGCTGACAGTTCATATGTCATCCACATCATTTTTTGTTAAGGTGCAAATTTGTCACAGAAGTTCATGTGTGATCTACTTCATTTTTTTTCAAAAGTTAGATTTAAAATTTTTGGAGCAAATTTGCACCTTAAACAAAAATGACATGGATGTATGTGGATTGTCAACTCAGCATATTTGATTAACTAATGGTCAAAATTAAATAGAATAATGATTAGGGCAAAATTGCTCCATTTTTTACACTTTCAAAGTAAAATTGTCCCTTGGTGACAACTTTTGAGATAAAAATACCCCTTAACCCTTATATAAATTAGTTAAAGTATATTTTTTATTGTTTAAGTTAAGGTTTCATCTTATTAGCTTAAGTTTATAAAGTACATTTTTCCTTAAAAATTAATACGATACCCATTTCCTCTGACTCCTTTTATCTCTTAATTTTTAATATATTGCATCGTCCCTTTGTGAGAGAACTCACCTGTACTTGTTATCCTTCCAACGATTGCATCCTTGTGTTGTCATAAGGGCTTGTTTTGTATGAGGAGAAGGGAGGGGAGAGAAAAAAATTGAGTTAGATTAAAAAAAAAATAGTAAATTGAGGTTAAAAGTTTTTAATTATTTTTTGTTATTCTTTTATCATACATCTACTCTTTATTAAAATTTTGTGACCCACTTCTCTAATTTTTTTAAATTCAACTTATAAAACTTTAACCTCCCCTTCAAATCTCTTCAACTAGGTGATGGATTTAGTAAGAGATCCTGGAGCCAAACAATAACATATTGTCTTTTTACTCTTTGCGCCCCCATTCCTTCTGCATGTTCAATGAATGAAAGCTATAAATAATTTGAGTGTTTAAACTATTTAGAACTTGGAACTTTCTCCTTTCTCTTGTTTTAATGTCTTAGATTAGTTCATGTAAGTGTGGGTCACCCAAATTCATCCAACACTCTTTATGTATCAGACACTTGGGAAGAGCTTTCCATCACTACTCATGAGCTCTTATATACAAAAATGATATATATTTTCAGTGCTGTGTGTAAATCAACCCCTAAAGCCTAGATTTTTACAGCCAACTTAATACATCAGACATATTTTTTACATTTTCTTGCATATACTGAACCATCCCCCTCTAAATTAGAAAAGAGAAAAAATTAAATCGACTTTGTCATTTGACCATATATAACCCATGAAGAATTATTTACATCTTCACTTCCACAATATCACCATCTTTGAGCTCTGTACTGGGCAATACCAACTGGCCATTAACCAAAACCAACTTTCCTTCCATACCAACTCTCTGAGCAGCATCAGCAGCTGTGCTACCGGCTCTCAGCCTCATGATTTCACCATGAGGCCAGCATATGATCACCACTTCCCTAAGGTTAAGAGCACCAGACGAGTCGACAGACTTTCCGTCGAGCTTTTGTCGTGTTATGCTTACTTCGGACCGCAGCTGCTCTTCCCAACAGAGCATTGTCCTCAACAATTTCACCTAAGAAGTGAATATAATCATGAACATTAGAAATTCAAAATGTCATCAAGATTTCTACAATCCTCCTTGCAGTCACTTGGCCATACAAGGGAAATTAATCCAATTCAATGGACTTGTTAACCAATATAATCATTGTTTGTTGCATAGCCTCCGGTGTTTGTGTTCATCGGGGAAGGGGTAGAATGGAATCATTGCAAAATGCACTTTAAAATTTAAAGTTTATTTACACAATCTTTGGCAAGATTACTACAAAAAAGTATATTATAATATATAGCCAAATATGAAACTTCCCCTGGTCAAAGCAACTAATCAAACCAGCACAGCAACAATTTTTCATTACATGTAAATGGTTATAACTGACTAATTCAGTTTCTCGTATCTACATGTCATAACAAAAGTGAAAGAAAACATGAGGTGTTCTGGAGAAAGATACGAAACATAAGAAAATGTATAATTCTCATGTAAAGAATTTATGATATTTTTTGACATGTCAAGAAACAAAAGGTGAATAATCATAAGCAATTTCCTATCAACATAAAGTGCCTGAAAGAGGTAGGTTAAATGGGTAAAAGAAAACCTTTTTGTTGATGCAAGATTCTGCAGGAGTTAATGCAACTGATTCCGAATTTGATGTAGACATAATACTATCAACTGGCCTGCCTTCAAACACAGCTGATACAACAGTCCAATATTCAGATTCTTCTTGCTCAGTAAAATTGATGATCTGGATGAAAGTAGGCAGGAGGCGCCCATATTGGTCTTGCTGCAAGTATAAAGTTTTTCAGTACCCTACAATAGGATCTTAAGCAAGACATTAGAGAACCTAAATTCCTAAATAAAGTAATTATGGAAATTAGTTGTACGTACTCCCTATAGTTTCATAGTACAGTCTAACTTCATTTTCAAAAGCATAATGCTATCCCTTTTGTATTATTTATGACATACATGGGCTGGCTGACATGAACTCGATCAATCAAGAACATAGTAGTACTGAGTGAAATTATCATATTATTTGTATTCAGAAAGATGAATTTAACTTTCAAAATTTATGTAATATATATGAAATTTTATTTCTTTTATAGAAAATACAAGTGCATGAATTATGATTTTAGGAAAGTGAGTAGCCTTATCAGCCTTTAAATTTTTACAAAACAAGGTGATTCCCTAGTGGTCACACAGCAAAATGTCACAACCAATGGGAGGTTCATTTTTGGTATTCTATTTTGATCGGGATTAATTTGAGATTTTGATGCCAAATACTTGAGAAAAGTAGGGAAAGATTAATTATAGTTGTTTTTGGTATTCTATTTTGATTAGAATGAGATTAGTTTTAGAATATGCCGGCCATAAGGAATCCGATTAGTCATACTCAAGCAATTTCCTCAACTAGTTACCTTGCCTCTCAACAATTCAAGTTAATCCATAGACCGGTTCGTAAGGAGACACACCAATAAATGAGTGATAAGTAGTGTGGTATCACAACTCAGCAGTTCTTCTTAGGGAACATTCATTTGAAGATGATAGGATGAAGAATAATAAAGCTTGACTTCATATAGCCTAAAAGGTTTCTTCTAAAATTTCCCACATAATGATGCACATCTATCTGACTTTCTGTAAATATTTTATTCTTTGGAAAACCATGCAACTTCACAGTACTGTGAAAAAGAATACGGTTAGTGTGGAAAAGGCACTGATTTGTGCCAACAAATGTGCACAGCATACCTAAAACATAAATTTTTCAACCAAAAAAAAGCCTGGTGCATTTCCTCTACATATATGATAATTGAAAACAAAGGGCAAAGATGCAAATTTAACAAAAAATATTTTCACAGGGTGCGCCTGGCACCATAAAGTTATTTTGGGTGCATATATTGCAGGGTGGCCCTCCACCAATACAGAACTTGGAATTTATCAATTCAGAAATCGTAAACCGAAGGGATCAAAGACTGAGAGCTGCTGCAAAAGAGATTGGAGGCCATGAAAACTCAAAAAAGATGACTTGTCCATTTTGGAAGTTAAACTAAAGGAAGAGCTTGGCCTTGTAAGAAATCTGAAGTCACAGCTTATAGCTGAGGCAGATAAGTTGAAAGTTGAGAAGGCAAAGTTTGAAGCAAAATGGGAATTCTTAGCAGAAGAAAAGATGTCAGTTTCAAGGTTTACTTTACTAAGGATGAACGTGAAAAGCTAAGACAAGGGGGGGGGGAATGAAATGCACGAACAGTACACCCAAGACTTTGAGTCATTGTGGTCGGGAGTGAAGGAGGGGCGGGTGGCGACCCTGGTGTTTGGGTGATGCTCTTCATCTGTAGGAGCCATCTGGTCGGAGGAGATCTGGAAGAGGAGGAAGAGGTGAGGTGGCTGGCACAAGGGGGACCCACCTAGAGCTAAAAGTAACGGACATTTTTCCTTCTTAACGGTGGTGTTAATTTTTGCCCCTTTTCAGAGAGGTGATAGGTAGTTTTGCACCCAAAAATAACTTTATGGTGCCAACCACACCTTGTGAAAGAGTTTTTTGTTAAATTTACATTTTCGCCCCAAAAAAAATAAAAATAAAAACCAGATAGGAAACTATATATATTCATAATTTAGATTTTTTGCTAAAAATACCTTGTGATACATGCCATCGCGACATAATATATACCTCTCCAGGCAAGTACACCAATCCCCATGTCCAGGTTCACACCACCATTCATCTGACACCTAAGTAGGCCAGTAGTAATGGAGAAAGTTACGTCATTTGAAATAAAATACAAAAAAGATCGTACCAAAATAAAATACAAAAAGACTAAAATCTCATTTTGATCCCTCACGGTATTTTTCAATTTAGTCCCTCACTGAATTACCTTGTTAACTTGTTCTGGCCAACTAATTATCTTTTCAATTTACTCCCTCATTAAATTACCTTCCCAATTTGGTCTTCACAAATAATACCCCCTTGTAATGGCCTTCGATTTATCTATTGTTAATAAAATTGATGGTTGATTCACATATTACATAATAATGACTATGTGAGAATCTATCACAAATATTTATTGTCATTACAGTTTCTATTTTCACATATGATACATTGACATGAGGTGTTTCGTTTGTAAGGGGCCAAACCAAGAAAAACCTACATGTAAGAGATTAAGAATACAATTATGAGAGATTAAATTTAAAAAAACTCCACCTGTGAGAGAGGAAATTGAGAAGATACTTTTATAAATGACTAAATTGAGAAATAATCTATTAGTAAGGGAATGAAATGGGGTTTCAAAGTGAGGAAACACAACCTTTTTGTGTAGTTGTGCATAGGCTTCCCATCGCTTATTCTGGTAAGATCTTCTGTTGGCCACTGCTTCTGAAGCTTCTACACCAAAGTCGACAGCGACAAGCAATTCTCTTCCCTCTTTTTCTACTCTAAGAAGTAATGGGAGTGCAGGAGCCGGAATCAGTTATTGATATAATTATATAGATATATAGAAACTTTCCTCAGATGCAAGAAAAAACAAAGAAAAAAGGATTGTTATGTACCTGATGATCACGGCAGCAACCAAGTGGCTTCCTTCTACTCTGAGAACAGGATGCCCAACCTTCAGTGATTTATACTTACTAAATAAAATGTTATTTGAAGAATTTTCCTCCATTATATCTTTGGAGAAATAGGAGGGTGCTTCTATTTCAGATTCATCCATGCTGTTTATAGTGGAAAATGGATTTCCAGTTTCCTTATATAGCCAATGCGCCGCAAGTCCATGTTCAGCATACTCATGCATCCTCTAGTAGACCAAAATAACAACCAGAAACTTCAAGAGCTACGTATGAGAAAGTAACCTAAACAAATTAAAGCAGAAATATTTTGGCACCTGTGTTCGTATTTGTACTTCTAAAGGTGAGTTGTCGGGACCTTGTACTGCTGTGTGCAGGGACTGCAATCATGAAATGTTAACTTTCAATAATGAATAAATAAACAACAAGATGCTTATTTCAATTCTTAATCAGAAAAATATAAAAAGGAAAGTCTAACCTGATAGCCACTAGGCTTAGGATTGATGATATAATCATCAAATTCACCATCAATGGGAGCCCAAAGCCTGTAATTGGTAGACCAATATCAATTATAAGGCAATATCTGGTACCAGTAGTTTTAATTGAGTAATATGATTCCTATTAACTATAGGTCCAAACCAAACCCATATTATCACACCCTATTTTAAAACTGAAACAATGGTCAGTGAAACAAGTCTAAACCACCTCACTGAAATTCCAAATTATAAAGGCTTAAAAAATAGAATGGAGGGTTTCCATGTTATATGCTATATTTAAAAATCAGCCACTTCTTAATTCTTTGCAAAAATATTTATATCTTTCTCAAGAGCAAGATTATGTTATCAAGTATCAACATAGGCTCACAGCAGTAAAATATCATGTATCTTTTAGGTTAATCTGGTTGGGAAAAAAAATAAAAAAAATAAAATCGACCTTCAACCTGTGTACAATTTCAAGAAGATTGTAACAACACTGAACTGCAGGTCCACGTAGAGTTCCATTCTTGTCTCCCACAACAACTCTTAACGCCCGTGCATCATATACTTTATCTATACTAACATCCTTTCGTTTCATCTGCGCAACATAAGAACATGACTTTGAAAAAGAATTTGTAACCTGTAAGAACTGATTTAAGATTACTAGCGCATGCAATACTCAACATGAAAGAAAAAGAAATACAAAGTAAGATGAATCAAATATCATCCATCACTATGAGAACATTAATGGAATAATGAATAACAGGAAATTTAAAATTTTCATCAGAAAAGTATGCATAATCATTCACTTTCCATTCATTGCTCTTCTTTGATTTCCATTTTCAATTTTGACAAAGTTTCTTGTTAATCTCTTTTTTAGCGAGTTACCAAGGGTGTCCCCCAGCCACTTTGGGCTTGAGACTAATCCCTTTCGAGGCTTAGAGCACATTAAAGGGTCTTCGCCTCTTCTAACAAGTGTGCTTTTTAGGTTTCAAATTTGTGTTCTCTTCTGCATGGGGTGAGACCGCTACCACCTCAACCAACAACTTGTTGGTTTTCTTGTTAGTCTCTGTATTCATGTTCTACTCCACTAATACCACACAAATAATCTATTGTGAAATCCTAAAATAATTTCATATCCCTACACATCAGCAGAGTCTTCACAATTAATTTATTTGTCTATAAAAATCAAGAAGCGGGATGAGGCTTGTTATTGTTTTAATATATATAAAAATCAAAACATCAACATTGTCAATACCTTGCTATAAATACTATATAGGCTTTTTAATCGGCTTGATAATGTCACTTCCATCCCTGGAACATAACTGCAAATATAGAAGGAAACTATCAAGAGCAACAATACCAATAACAGACATCACCAAATAAATACTGTTACACCACCGCAAACATAAAGTAAAGCAAGCTTATCAGAATGTACAAGCCAAAAACCAAAATGAATCAGGACATACGAAGTTGATATAATAAGTTCCCGTTCAAGTGCTTCCTCACAAATTGCCAATGAGGCCAAAGCTAATCCAGCATCCTGAACCACCTTAGGCTTCACACGAGTCTCAAGGCTAGTCCCAATACTGCTGAGAAAGGTAGCTCGTTTTCTCCTATCTAACAAGATATCAAATGGAACTACAGCCTCCAAAAGATCCTGGAAGTAAAGAGAGGGGGAGAACAACTGATGAAATGATATAAATAATTACTATTACTCTTTTCCCTGGATATGGAGAAGTGTTGAAGATATTACTGCAGTTGGTACTAAGAACTCCATCAAGATATATCATATTCTGAAACATTAAACTTAATTTTTTCATAATGTAAGGAGATTGAGTTATTTTAGGTCTATTTTCATTAAGTTGTTTACATTTTATTTGTTTCTAGTTGGTTTGGATAAAATAAGAGAACTCAAACCTCTCTCTTATCTTCCACGTTGCATTTAGTATTATTCACTAAAATAAGTTCCAAGATGGAATATTAAACCCTGATTCTTATGGTATCAGAGATTACCAGGAAAGAAAAATAGCAGCGCGTCATAGCACTCAGCACAGAAAAAGGGGAGTTAGCCAATGAAATAGCCCAACCGGCCTGCCATGAATTGGTGGGGAAAGAAACACCTTGTATATCAAAGGATAAAAAGCGGAGGATTGCATCACTGGTGATTGGTTGATCAACTTGACAACTAAGGCTGTAATAAGGATTAAATTTGAAGAACTTAACTCCAAACTCAGAATACCAAGCTTGAGGTTGATATAAAGATTAAATATAATTTACTTCCCATGTTTTATTTAAGGCTTACTTATTTTTAGCTAGCTTAGATAACTCTTTGTAGTTGTTTCGATAATATTTGGGCATTCTACTTTAATTAGGATATAATTAGTTATAGAAACTAGGAAAATAAGAGTTTTCTAATATTTTATTAGTTTTAGTTTAAGCCTAATCATTATCAAATATTCTGATTCGAGAGGCAAGGTTTGTTACCTCCTTCCCTATGTGTTTGATGCTGGTTTGTAATATGAATCTTTATGAATTGGGGAATTAGGGTAGAATTAGGACAAATCAGAAGGATTAGAGAAGAACAGAGGAGAGTAGGGGAACAGAACAAAGAAGAGAGGAGTAGAGAGAAACAGAGGGAAACTGAATGATACGTGTTTCATTAATGTGCAAAGTTTAAATCTATACAGTGGGGGCTGCCATATATATAGGCAGTAATCAACGGTAATAGTTAACAGTAATAACAGAACTAAACAGACCTAACATTATTACTAATTAGGGGTATTTTAGTTAATTAAGCACGGTTAAGGCCATGTTTGGCTAATGCTACTTCTAAACGGCTAGTGTCACTAATGGTTAATCTCGCTCGCCTAATTAACTAACACAACTAACATTTGAAATATTTCCAAATCACAATATCACATCAATACCCCCCCCCCCTTTTAAACATCCTTGATTTCAAGGATTAGGAACCACAAAAGTAGGATATTGTTGCTGAAAAGAACAAAGAGTAACCCATGATGCTTCTTCATCCGGTAACCCTTTCCATTGAACCAAGATTTCTGTGATCATTCTCTTGCGCTGCTTCTTAGTCCTTTGGTTCAGAATTCTTTCAGGTTCCCAGGCCGGAGGCAATTCTGGAAATTCAGTTGGAGGATGCCTAGGCCTAACAGTAGGATCCGGGCATAGTTTCAGCAATGAAACATGGAATATAGGATGAATTTTGGATTCTGGAGGTAAGTCTAACTTGTATGCAACAGCTCCAATCTTCTCTATTACCTTATAAGGCCCATAGAACCTAGGAGCTAGCTTTTGAGACACCCTAGTTGCAGCAGAAATCTGTCTATAGGGCTTAAGTTTCAAAAACACCCACTGCCCTACCTGAAATTCAGATCTGACCTATGCAGATCTGCCCGCTGCTTCATTAGATTTGCTGCCCGATGCAAATGATGCTCCAAGAGTGCCAAAACTTCCTCCCTAGCTGTGAAACTTCTATCTACCAACTCCAATACTGAATTATGTGGTAAATAGAGAGTATGCAAAGGAGGTTGCTGCCCATAAAGGAACTCATACGGTGTAGCCTTCGTTGCTATGTGGTATGTTGTATTGTACCACCATTCTGCATGAGAAATCCACTTAGCCAAATCCTTAGGCTTTTCCCAACACATACACCGTAGATAGGTCTCCAAACACCTTTTCAACACCTCTGATTGCCCATCCGTTTGAGGATGATATGCAATAGAAAGCTTTTGATTCACACCCAACACATGAAGAAATTCCTTCCAAAAGCTACTAACAAAAAGAGAATCACGATCACTCACAATTTCAGCTAGTGCACCATGGAGTTTATAAACCTGATCCATAAACTGTTGTGCCAAGGTAGGTGCCAAAAAAGGATGAGCAAGAGGTATGAAATGGGCATACTTGCTCATTCAATCAATGACTACCCATATGGTATCCTTCCCTTGTGACTTGGGAAGACCTTCAATGAAGTCCATGGCAATCAATTCCCACACCCTACTAGGTATAGGCAGAGGTTGTAGTGATCCCGGAGTAGTTATAACCTCATACTTGCACCTAGAACATGTGTCACACTTCTTCACATACTCCACAACATCATGTATTAACTTCTTCCACCAAAAGAGACTCTTAATTTGCTGATAAGTAGCTTGGATTCCCGAATGGCCTCCTTGAGGACTTGCATGAAGCCATTCAAGAATATGCAATCTAAGAGCCTCCACCTTGCCGACAACCAACTTACCCTTCCGTCTTAAAAGAGAACCATCCTATGCAAAATGGCTCGATACACCTTCATGTTGCTACACCTTCTCAAGTAAAGAGCTAGTAAATTCATCCGCTTGCCAACTATCCTTCACTTGCTGCAATAATTCAGGTGTGGTAGTACTAAAAGACATTTGCATTAGTTGCTGCTTAGGAAGGTGAGAAAGAGCATTAGCTATAGAATTATTCACCCCCTTCTTATACACAATGTCATAGTCAAAACCAGCAAGCTTAGCTACCCAAAACATCTGAAATGGTGTTTTGAGTTGCTAACCCAACAGAAATTTCAGGCTTTGTTGATCAGTACGAATGATGAACTTCCCTCTTTCAAGGTATTGATGCCAATGAAGCACAGCCAGCACCATTGCTATAAACTCTCTCATAAACCGACAACCCTTGGTGCCTTGGAGAGAGACCCTTGCTGAAAAATGCAAGAGGCTGCCCTTGTTGCATCCAAACAGCCCCTATGCCTACTCCACACGTATCAGATTCCACCACAAACTGTTTAGTAAAATCAGGAAGAGCAAGTACCGGAGCTGAAACCAAGGCTTGTTTAAGATGGTTGAAGGCTTCACTTGCAGATTCAGACCACTCAAATGCATTCTTCCTCAACAAGAGAGTCAATGGCCTCGCAATAATCCCATAACTCTTAATAAAATGCCGGTAGTAACCGGCTAATCCCAGGAATGCCCTTAATTGCTTCACGGTAGTAGGTTGAGGCCACTCTGCAACTGCTTGTATCTTCCTAGGGTCGGTTGCTACCACTCCATTGCCCAAAATATGTCCCAAATACTCCACACTTGCAGCAGCGAAAGTACACTTACTTTCCTTAATGAAGTAATGATGTTGCTGCAAAGTTTGCAAGGAAATCCTCAAGTGCTCTTGATGATCTGCAAGAGTACGTCTGTAAATCAGTATATCATCGAAGAAAACTAGAATAAATTTTCTAAGAAAAGGATGAAAGATATCATTCATATCTCCTTGAAACGTTGCCGGTGCATTAGTTAGCCCAAAGGGCATTACTAACCACTCACAGAGTCCTGAATGCGTTTTGAAAGCCGTCTTGTAAGCATCTTCCGGATTTGATGATAACCAGCCCTCAAATCAAGCTTTGTGAACCATCTTGCCTTGCTCAACTCATCAAATAGGTCTTCAACTAATGAAATAGGGTACTGATTTTTCACTGTTTTCTTGTTCAATTCACGATAATCCACACACATTCGCCAAGAGCCATCCTTCTTCTTAACAAGCACTATAGGAGCTGAAAATGGAGAACAACTCTCTTGCACCACACCAGCCTCCAATAACTCAGCAACCAACTTCTCAATAACATCCTTATGTGTAGTTGGGTACCTGTATGGCTTCAAAGAAATTGGATTTGTGCCCTCCTCTAGCACAATAGGGTGATTATGCCCTGGCCTGAATGGAGGCAGACCCTTAAGCTCTTCGAATATGCCTTGAAATGCCTCCAGAACCCCTTGTATTTCTGCTGGTATTACAGCACCAAAACTCTGAATGGCAAAACACGTCATTCCATCCCCTTCCACTTCAACTAGCTGCATAAGGAATAGCTGCTCCTCCTTAAGGCAGCTGATTTCCACACGTTTGGGTGCTACAAACCACAAGGAATGGAGAACATTAGCTTGCAACTTCACTTGTTGCCCATCTTTCCAGAAATACATGGACAAGGATTCATAATCCCCAAAAGCATTCTTTATACTCTTAAGCCATTGCAAACCCAGCACCACATCATATGTATGTAACTCAATTATTCAAAAATAAAAAATGAAGTCCCAACCTTGCATCTTCCATCAAAACCCATGCCAAACTCCATGAACCTTCAATTTACCTCCACCTGCAATTTCCACACATGCAGAAGGTATCTCCTGTGCAGGCCAACCCAGCTTAATAGCTGTATCTAAATTCAAGAAGTCATGCGTGCTCCCACTGTCAATGAGTATCTGCAATTGATGTTTCCCAGCTGTGCCTAAAACTCTTATTGCCTCGGTTAGGTCAATGCCCTTTATGGCATGCAAAGAAATGCTCAAATGCTCTGCTTCGGCTTCAAGCTCAAAACCTGCCCCTTCACAAGCCTCTTCTCAGTCTAAGAATTCCTTATCTTCAAGCAAGACTAAGTGGAGTTGCATCTTCTGCCTCTGGGGACATTTATGATCTCTAGAAAATTTCCCATGGCAAAAGAAATAGAGCTTGTTCGTTCGATGCTCCGCTTCTTCTGCCGTGAGTGCTTTCACGGGTCTGGTTACAGTTCTGGGAGTGAAACTTGTCATGTGTGTGCCGTTGCCATTGTTATGTTTTTGAGGGGCAGCATGGTCTTTTTGGCCATACCCATTAACAAGAGAAGGAGTCTTAGTGGCAGTAGACGTGTCGGACACATTCTTTGACCACGAAACTGATGTGTTTTGTCTTTGAAACTTTTCTCCACCCATTCGCGTCGATTTGCAATTGACTGCAATTTCTTGGGTTCGAGCAAGCCGCCGTGCCTCCTACAGAGTTCTTGGATTAAAGAGATGGACCGAATCAGCAATTACATCCCGCAAGGCCCCCACGTAAGCGTCAACTAAATATTCCTAGGCCAAATCTAGCTTCGTGGTGGCCTGGTCGAACTTGGTATTGAATTCAGCCACCGTTCCCATTTGCCGAAGGTGTGTGAAGTCAGTCATGGGGGTCTCGAACGGCTGACCGAACGTATCCCAGAGCAACGCCGCATATGCGGCCCACGTCGGCAGTTGGCGCCATCGCTTTTCAACCACTCGGTGCCACTGGAAGCGGTCGTCGTCGAGATGCATTGACGCCATGGTTACTTTTGATGCTTCAGGTGTCTCGTTGATCACAAAAGACCGCTTAACCTTCTCTAACCAAGTATCCATGTCCTGACCCGAGTACTTGGAGAATTCCATCTTGGTGAATTGGGTAGGCCGTTGATACAGATGTTGCCCGTTGCCTGGTCGTTCTTGAAAATCCGGCACCCGGTGAGCCACTGTTTGCGTGACTCTTTGAACCGCCGCTGCCAACATCCGTAACTCTTTGAGTCAGGGTGTTGAGGTTTTCTTGCATCCCACGTTGAGCCATCTGCTGTTCCTCACGGTATCCTTGCACGGATTCATGGAGTGACTCATATGATGCCTGTAACGTGTTGACAAATCCCAGTTCTTGTTCAATCAGCTGAAACCGTTCCTCCATTCTTCTTGAAGTTTCTTGGGATCGTGTGTCCACCATTTATTAGTAACGTGAGAAGCCGATGACCACAGCCGAGAATGCAGAAGCTCTGATACCACTGATGCTAGCTTGTAATATGAATCTTTATGAATTGGGGAATTAGGGTAGAATTAGGAGAAATTAGAAGGATTAGAGAAGAACAGAGGAGAGTAAGGGAACATAATAGAGAAGAGAGGAGTAGAGAGAAACAAAGAGAAACAGAATGGTACGTGTTTCATTAATGTGCAAAATATAAATCTGTACAGTGGGGGGCTGCCATATATATAGGCAGTAATTAACGATAATAGTTAACGGTAATATCAGAACTAAACAGACCTAACATTAATCAGGGGTATTTTAGTTAATTAGGCACGGTTAAGGCCATGTTTGGCTAATGCCACTCCTAAACGGCTAGTGCCACTAATGGTTAATCCCGCTCGCCTAATTAACTAACACAACTATCATTTGAAATATTTCCAAATTACAATATCACATCAGTGTTCAATTATTTTTATTTAGTACAGCAAGTTCAAAAGAAAATCAAATCATGAATTTCTACAACATGTGTAACGTTGTCAAATCATTTCACTTTAAGCATTACATTAAACACTGGCCTCACCTACAAAGCAAGTATCAAAGGAAAAGAGAGGAGAAGAAAAGCAGTAAACCTCATTGTCAACCAAATACATATAATGAGTTTCTGCACCAGAAATTCTCACCTTCATGTTTGAGACATCCTCGTTGAACATCAAGGATTCATCAGAGGAAGAAGTAGAGCTGTTCTTGTCTAAAGGTAGTAGACCCCCTTTTGCAGATACCCTTCTCATGTTTCCTGTTCTGCTCCTAGGGCTCCACATTGAAGCCAGTTCTGCTCTCATCTTCCGAAATATCTGAGGCTGATGAAAATATATGCAACACAAAAGAATGACAAGTTCAGTGCCAATTCTGACACAAAAATACCTGTCTTCTAGTTTTGCCGCACAAACAACAGAACTAATTGGCTTATCAAGAAGAAACCTTTTCCTTGTTGGAGAATAAATAAGGCATTATAACCAAGATTTGCATGAAAAATTACAAGAAGAATATAGATTCCAAACATCCATGTCTTGAAGGAAAAATACAGACAAAAGGGACTGCAATTCTCTTACTTTCTCCCCCATTCAAGTTTGTAAGAAAAAAATCTAAATTTCAAAAGCAAGTTGAATAGGCAATAGAAAATTATGAGAAAAGTATGCATAGAAGGAAACCAATAGATATCACATGGATATGCTAGTAACAGAATACTTCTTACCCAAGTATACTCCTGAAATACTCCGTTCCTTATTATAAGCAACAACCGCCACATATGCTTGTTCCTTTTTACAAGAAACATTCAGAGAATGTCTTATTTTTTACTTCTTTCTTTCCCATGTTGCCCTTATTTAATTACCCTATTTTAATGTCAATATATTAAATCAACACTTACTCTCTTTCTTCACCACACATTCTCTATCTTATGCAATCATCTTTATTACTCTTACTTCTACCATATTTATTATTCTCTCTCTTCTACAATCCTCCTTATTATAATAATTTCCTTATTCTCTCTCTTATTCCCAATCTCCTTATAAATAAGGGTATTTTAGTCAAAAAGGGGTACAATTTTGACA
This sequence comes from Albizia julibrissin, assembly GCA_037074505.1. Taxonomy (NCBI): domain Eukaryota; kingdom Viridiplantae; phylum Streptophyta; class Magnoliopsida; order Fabales; family Fabaceae; genus Albizia; species Albizia julibrissin. The sequence goes on along the minus strand of CM073486.1, from coordinate 17,015,044 downwards.
CAATTATTGTTCTTAACCACTGAAGGCAGGCCTTGGCGCAACTGGTGGGTGCGCTGGCTTTCCTCCCCCAGGTCCAAGGTTCAAGCCCTGGAAACAGTCTCTTGGCAATAATGCCAGGGTAAGGCTGTGTACATATAGGGTCTCATTCCCTTGAGCCCGCATTGTGCGGGAGCCGCTTGGCACTAGGGTCCGTCTTTTTTTTTTATTGTTCTTAACCACTACTTCAAACTGCGAGATTCGGTTAAATGTTTCTTATAATAAGGAGTGGAGGGAGTAGGATTTTTGAGCCATCACCCAATTTAAAGAAAATAATGGCTTAAAAGATGAAATTCTTGTGAACTAAATTTCTAAGGACTTGCTTGACTTACATTCACCACTGTTAGGCATTCCACCCAGTTCAATTTAAGTCATACAAACTTTATATAACCTTATGCCGCAATACACTTACCTCTGATGGGAAACGCCATCACCATTTAGTTGACAAGCTAATGCTTTATGACCCCAAGCCCCCTTTACTCTAGGATCCACAACAAACCTTCCGACTAAATAGATGAAGGCCTTTTCAGACTATTTAGCTAACTGCAATATTTTGTCATACCACATTTTCAGCACCGAATCCCCACTATTTAGTTGACAATGAAGTTCATCTTTCTTTTCATTCTCCAATCTTCTTCCTTTCTACTCTCATTTCACCTAACAATCTGACAAACAAGGGGAAAGGGGATCTCCATGCTCATCTGCTTCTCATCTCAAAACCAAGATTTAATTTTAACATTGATAATAGCTAAGAATGAAAGGTGGCAGTAGAAAACAACCAGAAATCCATTTCTAACATCTATGAAGAAAAAATATTGACATTTCTGACCATAAGCAGGTTTTGCCAAACACTCAAGAGAACTTACTCTATACCAATCCAAAGTTTTGACTTCTTGAAACATGCATATACAAGAAGCTTTGTAACAAAACAACAGAGAAGAAACTATTGGTCCACCTGGAGAACAGCAAAACATAGATCCTCCAATTCAGCTTTCAATGCCCACAAACCCAATCTAGAAGCAAGTGAGCACCAAATAATTAAGGTCTCCTCTGCAAAAGCTTGAGCCTTTTGTAGTGGCAGAGCATAACTGTAAAGGAAATTCATCAGCAAGAAATAACCAAACAAAATTGTTAACTCCAAACGTTTTCATTGGATAACTAAAATAAATAATTGAAGCATGATGTAGCTTAAAGATAATAGACCAAAATAGCTTCTTCATGAAATATCCAAAGTGAAAGGAAAAAGGAAAAATATTGAAAACCACCAATAATTATGTACGAAGGCTAAAGACTGAAGAAGCTCAGAGTCAGTACATAGTTCTCATGTTGTGAAGTCGATCTGCAAGCTTGATCAGCACAACACGTGGATCATCAACCATTCCCAAAAGCATAACTCGTAAATTACTTGCCTAGTATTGACAATCAGAGGGAAATATGTTACAATCAGCACTCACATACAGATATTGACAATAATCATGGGTGTGATAGGCATTAATCGTTTTATCGTTTTTTGATTGTAAGTGATAATTGACATTCACATGGGCGAGATAAGTAACGTGTATACCAAAACATTATCCTTTACCTCTTCCTGGCCAAGGGCACCCTGGTTTACATTTACCCTTCGATGCCTGCGTAAGAGCTGGAAAACATAATGTAATTAGGAGGACTTAATAATGCACAATGAAATTATAAACTCTATTTCAACTCAAAAACAGCATAAGATCGGCTCTATATAATTGATAACCAACTAGTGATGAGTAACCTTGTAAACTGGAAGAGTAAAAACCAACGAGTGGTCTTTAAAAAATAGTGCTGAGTCAGAATTAAGAGCCCTAGCTCAAGGAATTATGGAGGCTTTATGGCTGGAGTTATGGGAGAAATAAAAGTTGAGGTTGACTCCCCAATGAAACTCTATTGTGGTAGCAAAGCATCTCTAAGCATGGCCCTAAATCCAGTTCAGTATGATAGTACCCAAACATGTGGAGATTGACAATCAGTTTATCAGAGAAGAACAGCTAAGAATTCCTGAAGAAAATTCCTGAATTCCAGTTCAGGATGGCAGAACCAAACATGCAGAGATTGACAGACACTTTATACAACCTTTTTTGATGAAAAATAAACGAAGAAGAATTGAGTGACAAGAGAACAAACAATGTGCTAAATAAAATCAAGATAAGAATTCTTTGACGAACTTCTAAACTTGATAATCAAATGAGCAAAGCTCTCCATTCTTCTCACTGTCCAGATGTGGCATTCTCCAAACAGACAATAATAAATTGAGGAAAGGAGTATATCGTATATAATACCACATCATAGAATGAATGCTTCATGCCAAAAAAATAAAGATCAGCAACGGTATTTGCACAAACAATTTGAAATCCAGCACCCAGACACAAGCCTACGACTACCAAGATCATGATTGCAGCCACATGGCAAAAAGGAAAAAAATATAGTAAAAATCAGAACCCTAATTTAAAGAATTGCTCTTAGAGGTTACAAATTTTCATCTAAATTCCTCATTTCATACTCCAACCAGAAGCTTAGAAGATTAAAATATAAAGATTAGCTGAAGATAACAGACTAACTAATATGTGTCACCTCCTCAAACCAAATCATAATGAAAAAGATATTCATAGTCTAAATGATACCTGATTTATATAACTTAACCTAGAAACACCAGCTACCAATCTAACCACGTCTTCACCAAACTCTTCTTCAATGTCTTGCAGACCTTGGCATGTATCATCAACCACATCATGGAGAATACCAGCCACAACCGTCTCAACAGCCTGAAAAAGAGCACAGAAGTCTCAAACAAAGGAATCTGCTTTAAGTAAACATGTTTTGACCCATAAATTTTCAGTTAAATAGATACTTCAAAACAAAGAAACAACAAAACAGTAATACTTTGAAAATATTAATAAATTTTAATTCAGGGTAGCATAGATTTAATCTAGCTGTTCAGCAATGGTAAAGATAACTACGACACCTAACTGAGATGCATAAAATATGATGTAGACATATCACAATCCTGTATATAATCTTAAAATATACAGGTTTTTCTGCACAAAATTACATATGATGTAATTCTGTTGATTTATCAAGAAGAATTTCAAGGTGCCCATCAGGTTTTGACCCGAAAAAAAAAGAAAAGGGAAAGATGAAGTAAAGCAAAATAAATTTTCAACAAAGAAGAAAATCGGAACTTTGAGTGCTTGTGTAAATATATTGATTAGTTAACTGATAGAAATGTGTGGTATTAAGTTCCACCTTCAAAATCAATTTGCTTTTATTATTAAATAAATTTTTCTATATACTAAAGTAATGTTCTTCAATTTCAATTTTTTCCGTAGATAGATGCATCATAAGAAACACCTAGTTCAAGAAAACATAACGGAACTACGTGATACAGAAAACAAATTCTGCAAATTTCAAAAATTAAATAACACTACTAAGAAAAGTGCTTACTCGTTTCCCAGTTGATGGGACCAAAGCTGCCAAAATTCTTCCAGTATGAATGCAATGTGTTAAATAAGGGTCTCCTGTTTTCCGCATTTGTCCATGGTGAGCTTTTCTTGCAAAAGCAATAGCCTTCTGCACCTGCCTTCACAAAGAGGGTATGTTAATGATGTAACACGAGACAAGTCACAAAGCAAGTAGAGGTAGTAAACCTTCGCATCGTTGAATACAGGATAGCCAGTAATATCAACTCCATCCTGTATAATGGCACCTGCATGTTAATAATTCATGGCTGTTAACACCATTACGCCATGATTAAATTTACATAATTACAATAACCTATTGTTAATTACCAAAGCCAGCACTACAATTTTTCTTAATAAAAATTGGTTACACATTAGTCAGCATTTAGTGGCTTGAGCTTAAGTTGAAATAGGCTAATATCAATCTTTCCCATAATAAAGTGCTTAAACATGTTAGTTCCACTCATGTTGGAAAGGATTCTTTGCAAAAAGAAACAAGGTTAGCACATAGAACTTGCATTGTACAACGTAATTGCGTTCTATCAATAACCAAATCTTTGGATAAATTATTAATCAAAAGGTCCCACTCAATAACTTTATTGAGTGCTCTCCTCACTCAATAGTCAACACCATTAGCTCCAAAGAAGTTTCAATAGATCCTCAGAAAATCAAAGCAACGATGCAATGGCCCATTCTGAAACCCTCAAAAAGCTGTCATTTCTGGGCCGACCTAGTTACTATGAAGGATAATAGAGACGTATGGAGAAATTGCAAGGCCCTTGACACAATTCCTGAAGGAGAGCAACTTTCATGGACAAGCAAAACCACGAAAGCATTCCAACCTACTAAAAGAAGAGTCAACTGTAGCTCCAATACTTGCCCTTCATAATTAAATCAAATTCTTCCCCGCATGGCAAAGGGGCTGCTCTTCTTATGCAACACGACCTGCACATACCTTTCTACAGTAGAGCCCTATCACCAACGCATGCCTCCCTCTCAGTCCACAAAAAGCAGCTGCTTGCAATTGTACAGGAAGTGGAGCAATGGCACCTGTACTTTGGTGGGAGGGGCTTCACCCATGAAAGCAGACCAACAAAGCCTTCAATACATGTTGGATCAGAAGTACAAGACTTCATACCAGTACTTTTGGCTTGCAAAACGTATTATGATAGTTAAGTCCACAAAGAGGAGGGAAAAGAGAATGGGGCCACTGATTCTCTTTCAGAGAACAAGTGGCACAACTTCTTCAAAATGACAGTTTCCTCAATTTTCACTCGCACAGGTGGCAGCAAATCAAGGAATCATGGCATAAGATGAAAACTCACCAGCAATAATCATCTAATTAAACCAGGACAGCACCAATGTGTCCAAACATAGTTGGGATGGGCAAATATGAGGAGAATCATTCTTCCCCTCAGAAAACCACAACGAACCTTCAATCTGCTTATTATCTAGCCGTTATTCCACCAATTAACAAAATTTTCATTTTACATTACTTCCTTAGCCACATCATAGATTCCAAGCCACAAGGTCAGGTGAAAATAAATCACTAATAGCCTCCAAACTTCTTTAAATCATGATGTGAGTATCTATAAGAGTAAACTCATGAAATTTTCTATCCTGAAATAGGTCAGTAATGAAAATCGTACCACATACTGTGGATCCTGAAATGCAGTAAACTTACAAATAAAATTACTGCACAGCTTTACCGGTTCACTTGGGGAAAAAAACCTAAGATTTTCATATATGAAATTCATAACAAGGGACATCAGATGCATGAACAGAATTTACAATAAAGCAGGGAATGACAAGACTTGTCATCCTCTTTTTTTGGTACTCATTTCTTTCAATATATTCATCTGGTCAAGATAGATCCATTAATCCTAAAAGCCTCACAAAAAATATAGATAACCCAAGAAGTGAAAGAACTATCCAAGGCCAATCTTTTTCTTTTTGGAAGAAAAAAGAATGTGAAAAAGCAAGAGACAAACACAACAGACGTCATATATTTTGACCATGGCGAAAAAAGGAAATTTATACCAAAAATGAATTTTAAATGCTCTTATAATTTAAATGTGGGAATTATTCACACCTATAACAACTAAGAAACTGGAGCAAACACAAGATTCCTGTTTTGGGAAAGTGTCAAACGACAGCATCACTCCTCAAATTTGCGAGACAAATCCATTATAGCAAGAGTCAAAAGCTTCAATAATTCTTTCTTCTCCCACAAGAAATTCATAAAACCTGTTCTGTAGGACATCTATAAATTCAAATATGCTAGTCATTTTTCAAACCGCACTACCCCCGCTGGTATCACCCAACCCACTCATCTTAACAGCTTTTGAGTTGCCTACCTAAATTAATTAACCATACATCCTTGAGGATTTCAACTGGACGCTACTACTTCCGGAGAAATAATGTAGCAGTCAATGCCTATGGTTAAATAATTATAGAAAAATGATTAAGTTAATTTGGCAATAAGCAGCAGTTGATTTCAGAATCTGAAAAACACCCCCTAATTATCTACACTAGCCCAGAAAGAAAAAGGAACTCTTAAAAACAAACTTATCCTTCCAGTAGTATAAATATGGGCCACGAGTTCAGCTTCCAATATCGATTCCCAAACCAAAATAAGCAAAATCGAATCTTAGAGAAAGCGCCAAAAAGGATAAAGAAAGAAACCAAATAACCTGGCTGTTCTTCCAATTTGGGCCAAAGGAAATCAACTTTGGTGGAAAGACAAGCCCCGGAAGCGATTGCCACGGCGGTGACGGCGACCTGCGTGATGGCGGAGGAGACAGCGCCATGGACCGAACCGGAGCTATTGGCAGCTGCGGCGGCGGCAGCAATCACATTTTCGGGGGTGAGAACGGAGGTCAAGGAGGAAGAGACAGAGAACTTGGGGAGGATCCGGTGAAGGACACAGCGGAATCGGGAGGAATCGCGGAGACGAAGAGGGAGAGAGGGTTGAAACCTAGGGAGAAAAGGGGAAGTGGTCTTGTGAACGAGCATGGCGCACCGTTGGCATGGTGAGGGCATGCTGTGTGTGGGTGGGTCTCTGTGAGTGTTGCAGGTGGTTGTGGCAGTTATTTTTCCCGGCAATAAAAAAGTTATGATTGAGAGAGTGAGAGAAAGAGAGAGGTGTCAACGAGTGGTTAGAAAGAGAAGGAGAGTTGTGTAGAAATCTGGTTTTGTTTGGTAGTAGTGTTTATTGTCTGGTCTTCAGCTTATGCTTGTCTGGGATTTTTGTGGGAAGTCTACATTCATCTTTCTTATTTTTTCACATCCAAATGTATAAATAATTTATAAAGATTAAAAAAATTAATTAAATTGGTTATTTATAAGAAAAATATTTTAGAGAAGAATATTTTTTAATGATTTGATGGAGAACCCTTATATGCAATTAGGAAAAGTTTTTTTAAACAAATCATAAAGTTAAGAGAGACCACAAATTGAAATTTTATATTTACAACTAAAAAGGCCCTTCTATAAAGTCTTACATCTAGTACTACATTTTTCACATATAAAAAAGCCCAGCCGTTTGGGAAACCTGAGGAAAATCCGAAATTAAAATTTTATTGGTAAAGATGATCTAATAATATTTTCGACACAAAAAGTTCTTGTGCTATGCAAATTTTGCATAGAGTAATAAAATTTGTAATGGGTGACTTCTCCCCCATTTTCTCATTTTTTCCAAATAGCATCTTAAAAATTTATACAAACATTTTATTCACAAAAAAAAAGTTCAAAGGAAGTAACATCCTTCCTCTTATCCTCATTATAAGATATCAACTATTGATCCTTACAAACCAATAAAATTAATTAAAAATATTAAAGTTGTCCTAAAATTTAAATGATTTCTAATATTACCTTTATTAACTATACCAAACTCAAATATCACAATAATTATTACTCTCTTCTATTGTCCTTATTCAATATTGACAAACATGGAAAAATAAATTTAGTGCATCTTGAAAACTTACAAGTTCCTTATAAAAAGGAGTAAAAACATCCTTATTAGTTGGTGCCTTATAATAAGAATTAAAAAGCACACTGTAATTTTTGTTTAAAGAAATTATAACAAGCTAAAATGTTTTTTTCCAATTGACCCATGCATTGTTGGGTTTTTAAAATTTACACAAACAGTGTATTCAAAAACAAATTAAAGGAAGTAAAATAAAGAGTAATATTAATCTATGATAGCTATAATTATTATAAGTGAAAAGGGCACATAAATATCAATACAAACAGTAAAAGACAGAGAGGAGCTTCCAATTTTAATATTCTTTATTCTCAATTTGTCTTTTTTAAAACTACAAGGAAATGAAAAAATTTCCCTTTATCAGCTCATTCCTCGCTGGAACCACAATCTCACCGAAGACTGAGAACTCTTGAACTATTTGATGGCAAGAGCTCCTTCAAGCCGTCGAGAAGATTCCCAACTAAAACACCATCGTCGTCCTCCAAGTTTGTTTGGAAGTGGTTGAGTGAGAGGCGCAATCTCAAGTGACGGTGGTATGTGAGAATGAAGAAGAAGATGGTGGTGGAGAATCTCGACGGTGCTGTCAACGGTGGTCCGATTTCCTCTTCTCCTCTCCCTTTCATTTCAAAATCATGCATCCAATCTCCAGGTCCAAGATGGGTTTGAAAGTATGCATCCTCTTTGGTGGTGGAAAAGACGTCGGTGATAAAGAAAAAGGTAATCGAAGATAGTGGTGGTGGTTGGAGGTGGTGAGGCTCAATGGTGAAGGTCATGATGATTTTTCCCTTCGGTTCACCACTCCCAGTTCCCTTATTAAGCTTTTGTTGATTTGAAAATAAGAACTTTTATATAGAAATGATGACTATATATTTAAAAATGACCATGTGTAAAAATGAGAAGAGAAGCATAAATTAATTTTTATAATTGATATGTATTTATTAAGTTTGGATTTGAAAATTATAACTTTAGTTATGTAAATGACAACTATTCACCATTTGTGAAAATTAAAAGGCATACATAGATTAATTCCTATATTCGATTTGAATTTACTAAATTTGAATTTAAAATAATAATTTTAGATATGAAAATGAAAACTATCCATTTAAAAATAATCAATTATTCTCGTTGGAGCTCCAGCGCCAGCGGCTAGAGCTCCAGCTATGTTTGTTGCCAGCCACTGGCCAACGGTGGTTGACTGTCGACAGTAGGGGTAAGGGTTACTTTTTTAAAAAAAATTGTGAAGGGCACTTGTGTTATAGGGTTCTTAAAAAAAGACAAATAAATCACTAGTATGTTACTCCCTCTGGTCTTATTTATAAGTAACTTTCTGTTTTATAGAACTAGTCTTTTTTATAAACAACTTTCACTTTGTGTCTGAAACTGTAAACTCATTTTTCTTATTTTACCCTTAGTAAATACATATTATTTATAACTAATTATCATACACACCAAGAGTTATATTCAGGAGGGGAGAGAACTCACTAAGTGAATGAAGTCAATAAAACATTAAGAAAACGTATTTTATTATCTCTCATACTTTTTATACATTATCTCTCTATTTTTATAAATATGGATATATAAAAAAAAACATAACATTTTTTAACACATTTATTACTTTTAACTATTAATTCATTTTACGTAATAAAAAAATTATTTATAAATAAAATTAAAGGGGTATAAGGTTCTTAAAATTGGAAGCATCTCTTTGTCCATACCATCTATATTGTTCTATGTGTCTTTTTTTGTCCTTATTATAAAACATTTACTGTTCTTTGATTTTTTTTGTTTTTTTCCGTTTAAGAAATTATATCATTCAAACAGAACGAATTCTATGGGTCAAAGCTAAGGACATGTCAGAGCGTCCTTGGATGACCTAGGAGAACCGAACAAATATACCGTGTGCCCGTCCGTCCCAAAGTACGGAATTTAAAAAGGTTAAAAATGCTCTCGTTGAGAGTTGAACTCAAGACCTCCCGCTTACTAAACGGGTGCTCTAACCAACTGAGCTACAAGAACTTCATATCACTTTGGCTGCGTAAATATTATTCCTTTCCAATTAGCAATGCTTTCAAGTAAACTTTGTGAATAATTCTAATAAGGTCTGGGCAAAATAATAATAATAATAATCGTAATAAGGGTTATAGTATTATTTTAATCCTTTAAATTTACTTAAGGTATATTTTTGATCCCTTAATTGTATAAAATATACTTTTTGTATTATAATTCTAATATTGTTAATGTTCCTAATAGAAAACGCTGACGCAAAAATCTCAAATAATGATTGTGTAATTAAATGTTTATTTATATTAAATTTAAAAAATGTGTAAATTAAAAAAATATCTAAAAACATAATGAAGCAATCAATATCAAAATCTCAATTGTATTAAAAGAATTAATTTAATAGTTTAAATATAAAATATTTTAGTTTGATAATCTAAATATATTAGTTTAATAATCTAAATATCAAAATCTCCATTTCATGTGTAGCGATTTGTCTATCGATTTATTTTAGTTTAATAATATAAATATATTACTTTAAAAAATTAAAAATTAAATATGTTTTATCAGCTGCACAATTATCACTTGAGTTTGTAGCGTCAACATTTTCGATTAGCAACATTAACGGTGTTAGAAATATAAGACAAAAAATATACCTTCTAAAATTAAGGGATTAAAAGTATACCTCATGTAAAACTTAAAAAACTAAAAATATACTTTAGCATGTTGTTATACTCTCTCTCTCTCTCCTAATTAAAGAAACAGGAGCTAATGATTTAAAGTTTACAAACAGATTGAACCTACGAACTTCCACTTAAAGAAAGCCTCTCATATCATTAGGCCATCAAGTCTTTGCTTTCTGATGTAGCCAATGATGAGGACAATAATTTGCTTTCACATTTCAATTTAATATCACCCAGGTTCTATAGAATTTTACTACAATTTAATAATTTCAAGAAACTTGTTTGTCATTGTTTATATTGTCATTTTTCCTAATAATTATCCTCCTAGGCTACAGACATTTAACATGGAACACATTAAGGATTAGTTTTTAAAATACGTGAATAACGCCTGTGCTGTTTCTTTGCTTTTCTTTTCTTTAAAATGTGGAGAATTAGAGACACTTCATTAGGTGGGGAAGTAAACTAGAAAAAAAAAAAAGAAAAAAAAGAAGAAGAAGAAGGAAAGGTAAAACTAAATATAAGTTTAAAAAATATCCTAAAATAAAATTTTATTGAAAATATATGCCCAAAAAAGATTTTAAAGGAAAATAAATTATAACAAGAGACCAATAAAATGTAAAATGTTATAATTGTAGAAAAATTGGTCATATATCTACTAATTGTCCCAAACCAAAAAATAAAAAGATAATGAACATATTAAAACAAGCTTATGAATATGATCTAGAAGCTTTAGAATTTAATGAAGCTATATATAGTGAAATAGACAGCTCGGAAATAAAAGTATATAAATTAAAAAATATAAGTGATTTCTCATACTGTGAATCTGGATATTCATCTATTGAAGAAGAATGACAATTTTATATGATGAATATAGTAAATGATAGAGAAGGAAGCAATAATCTGGATATTCATCTATTGAAGAAGAATGACAATTTTATATGATGAATATAGTAAATGATAGAGAAGGAAGCAATACAGAATATGATAAATTTGAATAATATAGAAATGTTTCAGAATGAATAACAAAAAGAAGAATAACATTTAATCAAAAAAATTACAATAAAAAAATTATACATGAAACCAGAAGAAATAAAAAAAATGATAATTTTATGAATAAGGTAAGTAGAATATTAAAATCAAAGAAAAATGAAAAAAGTTTTTGTGTAGTATTAGAAAAGAAATATCCTATAGAATCAACATTAACAGAATGAGTATTAAGGATACTACAAATAAGTAAAATTTAATAGAAAATGAAATATCTAAATTACCGTTTAAAGATGAAGTAATAGAAATATATATCGCAAGAATTCAATTACTAGTAAAAGCCTATTTTAAAGAAGGAATAAACTCCCCTATAGAATTATTAATAACAGATGAAATAATAATTAGTGTACAAGATAGTATATTAGAAATATTAACAAAAAATTTAATATATTAAAAATTAAAGTTTACATTAAATACAAATTTTGCAATATCTAGAGCAGATGAACATATGAATAAATCCATAATAATATATCATAAATTAAGAGGAGTAAGATTATTATCAGGAGCAAAAACAATAAGTATAACAACCATTGTTCTATTAGTATTTACTAATGAACATAAAATATATAAAAAATCTCACAGAAAAGTAATTATAGAGAAATATTTCATGCCAAAACTACAAGAAGTTTCATTAGATCCCATTAATATAACTATTCCACAACAACTATAGATAGGATTAGATAATACAATAAACTATCATGAAACTATTCCAAGAAGAATAGCAACTAATAATAATATAGGACAAAGATTATTAAGAGAAAAATCGACTTTGAATATATTGGCAAAAAAATAAAAACAAGAATCGGCTTTGAATATAAATATAATTCCACAAAGACATAGTATAGAATATCCTAGACCAATAATAACAAGAAGATTATCTAGAACTTTAAGGTTGAAGAGTAATATAGATGATAATTATCAAAGAAATTCATTTGCAAAATTATCATTAAATTTGAACTTAGCACAAATAAGACCAAGAACACAACAAATAGATTCAACTCAATCTAGTAATTATATAAGACTAGAAGTTAAGAAAGATGCAATATAGGTAGAAATAATAGCATTAATAGATGAAGATAAAGAAAAAAGTTCTATTGAATTAAATTATACTAAAAGTAATTTAGAGATAACAGAAGAAGGAACTAAAACAAATTTTGTATTAAGATTCAATAAAAGAGATGTAATAGATATTAACTTATGGGTAGAAGACAATAATGAAAAAATATATAAAATAATATTAGCAAAATATTTTCTACATTAAGTAAAACCTTATAGAATACAAGATGACAGAATAATATTCAACATAAATTATCAAACAATAGTAATTCCAAAAATTAAATGAGGCCTTTGTACTATAGATGGTCAACTTCAATTATAAAAAAATATAGATTTTGAAAATATCATGCACTCGTAGATACAAGAACAAATCTAATTGTAGCAAAATATAATGTTTTACCACAAGAATTATAGAAGCAAAAGAATAAAATACTAAGAATGGAAAGTGCAAGAAAAAAATACATATGATAGAACTAGAAGCAAAAAATATACCTGTGCAATTAAGAGAATATGAATTATTAATATAAGAATTAAATCAATATAATGAACCATCATGTGATGTAATAATAGGATTATATTTCTTTGAACAATATTATCCAATACATCTAGTATAAAAAAGCCTTAGTATTAACTACATCCTGTAAAAATAAAGCATATGGAATAAGAATAACTAGACCTTATAGAAGAAAAAATGAAAAATTTCAAAAGAAAACAAATGATAATGAAGTACAATTTCTGCAAAATAATAAACCATTAGAAATATAACATATATTAGCAACTTTAGCCATTATAGAAGTAAAAAGGGAAAATTGTCATAAAATACCTCATTAGGATAATATTTGCTGAAATGGACCTGAGGTACAAAGATCCTGAACTGTCATTATTTAGTTAAGAGTGAAAGACTAAAATGCCCTTATTGGATCAGTGAAAAAAGAAGGACTGAAATTTGATTTAAAGTCATATACAGTAAACTTGAAGAGTGAAGGGAGGAGGAGGTCGACAGAAGCGAACGAGAGTGGGTCTTTAGGGTAGTGGTAGAGTGTGGAACTTTCAAACGGCGGCAAAGTGTGGGGCTCTGCAAGGGCGAGCGGAGTGTGGGTATGTGCGGCACCAGCGATGAAGTGTGGATATGTGTGAGTAACTCAAACCTTCTTCTCCTCTCTTGCACAAAGTTATGTGTCTTCCCTTCTAGCCATCAATCACCGTGGATTCTGCTGAAGGTCCGATGTATTATTAAGGGGCTGATGTCACAAGAACTCGAGTTGCCATTTGAACTCCCGCGAGTTTTATCCAGAGACTTGTTCAGAATCTTGCAATACTTGGAGATCTCGAGTTTGATATCAAAACTCGAGTTCTAGTAAAAAAAACTCGAGTATGCTTTTGAACTTTCGCAAGTTTTCATTCAAAGATTCAGTTAGAAGGTTGAAGTTCCTAAAAAACTCGAGTTTGGTAGCAAAACTCAAATTCTGGTAAAGAGGAAACTCAAGTTTATAATTTAACACCCGCAAATTCCAACCAAAGGATCATGGAGAAATTTGCAGTACATGGAGAACTCGAGTTTGGAGATAGAACTCAAGTTCTGGTCAGATAAGAACTCAAGTTTGCAAATGAACTCTCGCAAGTTCTTATTAGAGACAACTTGAAGAAGTGTTGGCAACACTAAGAACTTGAGTTTCTGATGAGAACTCGAGTTGGGAAGAGTTTTTGCACCTAGAGAAGATGTTTTGTACGTAAGGGAAGATTTTTCACACATAGTTATATTGCACTGAGGAAGATTTGTTGAACCCAATGGTAGAAATTTTGCACCTAGGGAAGATATGCTGAACATAGGGGAAGATATTTACACACATGGAAGAGATCTTGCACACATGGAAGAGTTTTTGCACCTAAGGAATATATTGTGAACATAGGAGAAGATCTTTCGCACATAGTTATATTGCACTAGGGAAGATATTTTGAACCCAATGGTAGAAATTTTGCACCTATGAAAGATATGTTGAACGTAGGGGAAGATATTTGTACACATAGAAGACATCTTGCATATAGGGAGGAGTTTTTGCACCTAAGGAAGATGTTCTAAACGTAGAGGAAGCTCTTTCGCACATAGTTATGTTATACTAGGGAAGACTTGTTGAACCACATGGTAGAAATTTTGCACCTAGGGAAGATATGTTGAACGTAAGGGAAAACTTCTTGAACACAGGGAATACTTCTTGCACACATGGATGAGTTTTTGCACATAGAGAAGATGTTTTGCATGTAGAGGACAATCTTTCATACATAGTTATGTTGCACTAGGGAAGACTTGTTGAACCCAAGGGCATTTTAGTCTTTCACTCTTAACCAAATAATGACAGTTTAGGACCTCTGTACCTCAAGTCCCTTTCAGCAAATATTATCCTAATTAGTTATTTTATGACAATTTTCCCAAGTAAAAACAAGGGAAAATGGCTCAAAAATACCTTGTAAGGAAATTATTTGCTGATTGGTACCACGGGTGCAAACAAACACCCCTTATGTGCAAGCATCATCCACATGTGCAAAATTCATCCATGCGAATGTGTAAACACCATCCCTCGTGTGCAAAATATCACCTACCCGTGTGCAATTTATCACCCACCATGTGCAATGGTAGCAATTAGCAATTAATTTGCTTGCAAAGTAGTTTTTAGCAATTGTCCCTAAAAACAATCAAACAAAGACTTTTAGATAATTATAGTGATAATCTATTAATTCATTTGAAAAAATCAAAATTATTAGAAAAAATAGAACTACAAGATTATAGCAAAGAAATAAATTGTAAACATTATCCATGGATAAAACAAGATAAAAAAAATTTGTTATGCATATTAATGAAATGAAACAATATAATTTAATTAGAGAAAGCATATCAGAATATTCATTACCAGCAATGATAGTAATAAAACATAGTGAAGAAAAAAGAGGAAAACCAAGAATGATAATAAACTATAAAAAATTAAATAATCTAGTAATAAGAAACATATATCATACTCCTAAAATAGATCTTTTATTTAATCTAATTGGAGGAAAAGAAATATTCAATAAATTTGATTGTAAATCAGGATTTTTTCAAATAAAATTAGAAGAAGAAAGTAAAAAAAATATATATACTACTTTTAGAACTTCTGAAGGATTATATAAATGAAATGTATAGCCTATGAGATTTCATAATAGTCCAAGTATATTTCAAGAATATGTATCAAAATTATTGTTGTCAATAAAGGATTTTGCATTAATATATATTGATAATATATTAATATTCTCTAACAATGTAGAAGAACACGAAAATCATTTAAATTAATTTGTAACATTAATAGAATAAAAAGGATTAAATATATCACCAGAGACGGCTAAATTAAGAAAAACAATAATCTCTTTCTCAAGACAATATATATCTTCGAATGGAATAGAATTATTGAAACATATAAGTAAAAAGGTTTTAGAATTTCCATAAATAAAAAATAAAAAGGATTTACAATCCTTCTTAGGGCTAGTAAATCAAGCAACAAATTATATGCCTAATTTATCCAAATTAACCGCAAAAACATCTAAATTAGTAGGAGAAAAGACTAAATGGATATGGCATAAAGAAACCCTAAGAATAGTAAACTAAATGGTTAATATAACTTTTGGTCCCTGAAGTTTAGCATGATTTTGGTTTTGGTCCCTCAAGTTTGAAATTGGTGGTTTTGGTCCCTAAAGTTTGACCCTATTTTGATTTTGATCCCTCAAGTTTGACCCGATTTTTTTTTAGTCCCTCAAGTTTGAAAATGACTTAATATGTTTAGGGACTAAAACCAAAACGAAGTAAACTTGAGAGACCAAAACTAAAATCGGATCAAACTTCAGGGACCAAAACCATCGATTTCAAACTTGAAGGACCAAGACCAAAATCGGACCAAACTTCAGGGACCAAAAGTTATATTAGCCCTAAATTAAATAAAACAATTATGCCAAGATTTACCTAAGTTAACTATTCCTACAAATAATAATGTAAAATGGATTATATATACAGTTGCTTCGAAAAACTATTAGGAAGCAGCATGATATCACAAAGATAAAGAAGAAAAAGAAATAATAACCAGATATATAAGTGAAAAATTTAATGAAGCTCAGAGTAAATATTATTCTAATTGAAAAGAATTTTTAGCAATAGTAAAAACAATAGAAAAATCTGAATCATTTGTAGTCAATACATGATTCACAGTAAGAATTGATAATACTCAGGTAAAACATTGGTTAGATAAAGGAATTAGAACAAATAAAATGAGTAATAAAACGTTGATTACATGGAAATGTGATTTATCTTATTATGATTATGATATTGAGCATATTAAAGGGTATAATAATTTGGTTACTGATTATATAAGCAGATGGAACCATGTGAAAGCATGACCAGTAACGATAATTCTTTCAAATAATCACTAGTTCAAGAACAAGTAATATTAAAGATCAATATTCTTGAGATGAATATGAGCCTACTAAGCAACCAAGTAAATACGAGTATTTAGAACTTGTCAAGTTCTATTGCAAATATATATTCGCAGGTTTAAGAATTGTCCAAGAAGATAGAAGCTATTGAAAGACTAATATCAAGAAATATATTTGTAACTGATGTTGCAATACAAATAGAAGAAAGCCAAATATAAGAAAATCTAACCCGACCAAGAATTGTGCCATTATTAGAAATAATAAAATCCCAACAAACCCAAGAAAAAACCCCAGAAACCTACAACCTTGAAACCCTCTTCTTATGAAGCCTCATTTGAAACACCATAGCAATATAAGGTTTTTAAGCTTATTATTTACATATTAAACCATTTATCCTTATCCATCAGAACCATCAAATATGTCTCTCATTATGCCTTTAATAAAACCATCATATATATCCAGGAATATCACCTAGTCTTATAAAAACCTTATATGGATATGGCTTAATTTAGACCATTTATCCCTCACCCAATATGAAAGAAATATCAGAATTACCCAAGTCTATTAGAGATGCTGTAAAACACTATTTTGGAATAATAACACAATATACAATATTTATTATATGTTATTCCAATATAACTGAAATAACTCTAGATAAATTTTATCCACCAATAAATCTGATAAGATTATAAACCACCAAAAAGCCCATAGAATATGATTCAGAAAACAAAGAAGGTATTGAAGATGATGAAGATTTCCAATATCGAGTATCATCTATTAAAGCTCAATATTACTTCATAATATTCCAGGAGGTAAACAAAACTATAACTTTCGAAGAAGCCCAATGGGTCTACTTCATGGGCCCAACGACTTGTATATACTCAGTAAGGAGAGTAAGCAGACAAGTAAAGCTTTTCCTACAATGGTATGACAGGATAAAAATAAATAAGATGGATAATTCTAAAGATACTAAAAGAAGAATATGCCAGGTATTATCAGATTATACCAACCATAAATGTAATTATTGTGTTGACAGAGAAAAGACAAAAAAAGATTATGAAGAACCTTTAGTAGATATGAATATCCTATAGTAACTGCCAACTGTTATGGAATTATATACCAACAAAGAAGAAGACAAGCAGACAGGATAAGTTGGAAGAAAAAGTAAAAAGTAAAAAGGAAGAAGGCAAGATAAGTTGGAAGAAAAAGCAAGAAGGACATGATAGTTATGTAATAATGTAATAACACACTCAGAGTTGAGAATATCTGGCTCTATAAAAAGCCATGTAAACTCTCTTGAAAGATATAGAGATCGATCGAAATCTGAATCGATCAAGAGATCAAGTAGTGCTCTCTATAATTTCACCATTTCTCAATAAGAAATCTTTATTCCTATATATAGTATTCTTATATTTTACACTCTCTTCAAATACTATATCAACATTGAAGTAGCAAACATACAAGGCATGTGTGACAAAACTATATATAGGGATCAGGGAGGTAATATTATCTTGATCCAAAAAGTAATGATCCTCTAAAAGAACTACTTATTATATGTCCATATAGACAAAGTAAGCTAGTTATGACTCCAATGAAAAAAGAAAGAAGGCTATGCTGAGATAATCTAAAAGGGGAAGGTCTGAGCTCCAATAAGGAGGCTCTATAACAGTATTTCTATATGAAAAAAGATAGATATTCTTCTATCACCCGGATGATCATCAGTCAACTACTGGTCTACTATCTCTATATGAACATACAGCCGGTCTGCCTCACCTCCCTTGTGCACTCTAGTGGCTGATCAAAGATGTCTATGTTGGACATTTGAAAGGTTGCTATTGAAATTTAGACGGTTAGACCACTAATTATAGGAAGGATAAGGTGGCTCAAGCTTAAATTTTATGAGGAGCCTAATATAATTTAAAAACTACCAATTAGTAGACAATCTAGATGAATTAAAAACTCAATCGTTTAGCTGAGAATGCAAGCCAATACTGTCTCCGGTCCTGAATATAAAATTTCGTTTGGAGATCGTAATGAATTTTTCTTAATTGGCAACAACTCATGAACCTCTTAATTTCTAAACAGCAAAAAGGAGGAAGGTGATTGCAGCAAGATTGAACCATAACAACTAACAAGACAGCCTTCCACCACACCAACTAAAACATTTAATTTTGGATGAAAATAACACATTATCGTCCAGGACTCGGGAGAAAGAAACCATGTCAATCTCATGAATTAGATGTTAGGAGCTCAAACGTGAAGCAGAGAAAAATATGGGGAAAAGGGGAAGGGGTAGATGATCAAACGGAAGTGATGAAATGAGTCACTCAACTTCTGAAAGATGCTCTTGCACACAATAAAGGATATCCATACGCTAATATCATATTGGTTAATCATTTATCAGGCTCAAACCTCTATACATTGGATCAAGTCACATAATCTAAAGTGCCCGACACGGCAAAGCAACTATATACTTCATCGGCAGCTTCCGATGTAGCCCAAAAAAATACGATTACAATTCAGTGTCATTGATGAAAATGGCCGACATTTCGACATTTCACTTCATGTTCGTTGGACTGATCAATCAATAGAGGACCAAAATACCTGCAGCCGATAAGACACAAAGGTAAATATGCAACTGAATGACAAATGAGAAGGTGGCATTGACAACCAGTAAATAAGCTGTAGCTCTAACCTGGGACATTAGAACGATGAGGTTCCTAGTGAAGAGTATCCAGCAGCATTTCTCTCCTTCAGAGTTGCAGCCAACCAGTCCAAGCCCTCATAAAGGCCATCTCCCCTTAATGCACAAGTTCCTTGTATGTGCCATTTTCTATTCTTGAGTTCAAAGAGACCTAGTCCTTCACATACTTCCATTGGCGCCATTGCTCCTTTCTGAAAATGGAAAATTTTAACAATTAGAAGGTGGCTATGGACATGAGGCAGAACTCCTAGGATTAATTAGGGGTTGGGGTAGTTTGTTCTAGAAGAGGAACAATCTACCAGGTAAAACTTAGTTCTACAGGATACATCAGTAGTATCCAGCATACACTTGACCGGGAGAGATAAAAAGTAAAAAAATAAATAAGGTTCCTTTTTCCTTTTTTTTTTTTTTTTTGGGGGGGCAGAAAGATAAGAAGTTTCAGAAGTTCATTTCAACCATCTGCTTATAACAAAAATGGATTTCTTTTGAATCTGTCTTAGATATCAATAACAATACAAACAGGTATATTCATGAAATTTTGTCTCTTATGCTTCTCTTTCACCCTATATGTCTCTCTCCAAATTCAGACAAGATTATCTCAGCTCTTGATCCTTCTATTCACTGTCATGCTTAGGGGATCCATTCCTTCATGAAAGGTCTTTTGGAACCTAAAACTACCTCAAAAGTTCAAGTCATCTATTCACCATCTTCTCTTGTTACTATTCAGACATTCAAAGGAGAAAAAATAGTAAAACCTAAAAGCAAAGGTTATAATTCAGTAAAAGAGCACAAATAAAATAAGCAACAAAAACATACCATGTCTTGTTTGTTGGCAAAAACCAAGATGACACTATTGAGCATGAAAGGATCATTTATGATAGCCTGCAAGTAATTTATGGATAAACTCGAAGCTTTTTACACAGTTTTATGGAATAATAAGCATTGAATCTGATTTTACCACCTGAAATTCCTGCTTTGCCTTTCCAATTCTCTCTCGGTCCAAACTATCAACAACATATATCTGCAAGCATGCACAAGTCAGCATATATGTATGTGCTTAACTTAAAAAATAGTCCCTTCCAATAAGTTCCACTGAAATTATAAGTGATTGTCGAAAAGTTAAAAAAGGGAAAACCATCATAATTCAAAGCACAACTCAATGTATCAAAAGGCATAAAATCATAGAAACTAATTCTCACCAAACCATCTGTGTTATTAAAATAGTGCCTCCAAAGTGGCCTTAATTTTTCTTGCCCTCCTACATCCCAAACTGTGAACATAACATTCTTATACTGAACTTTCTCCACATTGAAACCTACAAGACCAAAACAGACCATAAGACTGCAGACACAACTTTCAATTTATGGAACTGAAAAAACATCTTGTAGGCACCCACTTAACAGACAGCAAGAACATGCCAAAGGGGATCAGAAAGCCCTAATTAAATTGATCATGGGAACATTGTTCCATGGAATGAAACAAAAGTTTTGCCCATAAAAGAGAACTCCTTGTGAAATCCCATGCAACATGGGTCTCAATTTATGTAACTGAAAAAACATCTTGTACGCACCCATTTGACAGACAGCAAGAACATGCCAAAGGGGATCAGAAAGCCCTAATGAAAGTGATCATGGGAACATCGTTCCATGGAATGAAAACAAAAGTTTTGTCCATAAAAGAGAAATCCTCATGAAATTCCACGCAACATGGGTCTCTTCATATTTTCTTAACAAAAGTGCCAAGGAACAAACCACATCAAATCAAATAACAGAAATCATAAATAATAATCTAGAGTAAAAAGCAATTGCCAAGTGTTTGTCCATATTCAAAATAAACCACTCCAAGTGATGTAACTAACCAGCAACAACAAATGGATTTATAAGACCTTCAGCAGAAGATAGCAATATATCAGCATGTCACACTTCCCACATCCCCCTAATGATAATAGGTAGGTTCCGTAACCATAAAAAATAATAATAGACATAAAAACACTCTCAGATCTTTTTTAAATAACATTCCCATCAACTCATACATCAGACTGATCCTTCCAAAATCAATTATTCAAACCATTATTTTCAATATTTGAAATCACGCATTAATCATAGACATGCTAACAAGATTGAGATCTTTTACACAATTCAATTGGAAAAATATATCTACATTGTTAAATATCCATTCCTCTAAATTAATTGAAACATGATTACATTTATGTTTACATTCCAGCATTTCATGCATAAACCATGCTGCTTAATTTAATCCCTAATGATTGCAGGGAAAGTTCTCTTTTCATCACAATCAAAATAAATACACTTTCTACAAAAGTGGGCTCCTATAACAAAAAAGCTCCATATGTCACAAACAAGCAGAAGAGCAACAATACAACTTTGCTTACATCTGAATATATAGGCAAACCCAAAAAAAAAAAAAAAAAAAAAAAATTAGAAAATGAAGAAAATAAGAGTAACAAACGTAATCATAACAACTTTCTGCTATCAAGACAGAAATAAATCATTTATCTTAACGCACGATGACCAGATAAAGTCACGTTTAAATTTCACAAACTAATCAATAAATATTAGTCATGATTCATGACTTTGTAAAATAGCACCCACCGATAGTAGGGACAGTCGATAAAACTTCTCCAATATGCAGCTTGTACAGTATAGTTGTTTTGCCGGCAGCATCAAGACCAAGCATCACAACCTAAGCCAAATCACGGGAAATTGAGAAGCGTCATAGAAGTTTCCTGAATCAGTTATTAACAAGAAATCTTCATATCACCACAACAATGTGTCGAAGATAAAGAAAATTTCAAGGGCTATGAGCATTTAGCCAAGAAAAAAAGCATTCATGCAGATGATGAGGAAGGAAGAATGCAATGGCAGCAATAGTTATAAATTATAAACATTAACTTGAAATATAAATTGCAGAGGAAATACTATTAAAAAATGGAAACAAGGATCAGTTACTCCGAAGAAAAATCAGAAATATCCTAAACGGGTCACAACAATCATTAATAGCATCACATTTACAAACTAAAAACTGACACAGGATAAAATATTGTGCATTAATGGATAGTCCCATAGGCCAAGTACCATGTACTGAAGGATGCATTTAAAAGTCATTTAAAGTGATAAACTTTGGCGCATTAATGCATAGTCTTATTCCAATGTTCGTTTATGTTAGAGAGTACGATCATCCTCAACAAGCACAAGGACTAAAAGCCAAATTATGCGAATAATTCCATAGTGTTATAGACACATTGAACAAAGGTTTCAAACGTTGACAAAATCACTCAACTACAGCCCTGAAAACGAGCATATCTTCTGGGATCGGCGAGAATACAGGCAGCAGAAGAAAGATGCCCATCAAATTTCTTTCATATTTTTTTTCAAAAGCTCAGAAACAAAGAAAAAATCATCAAGACTTTCACTACAGATGATAAGGACGTTATTAAAGCAATAACTCCTCAGTTTTTAAATCTAAACACATAATAATTATAAATTTATAATACATGATGACTCTATACTTCTTAAAAAGCTCACAAAGCAATGATCACGACAAAGAAAACGTAAACGCCATGTCCATTAAGGGGAGAAGACATGAATTATGACTAGCAGAAAAATTCACCCAAGTCGTTAATTAACAAATTCGTCAGTTAAAAGGAGATCATGAAGGGGAGTAAAAAACAACAAAGCAATCCATCACAGAAAAAAGGACAAAACGAGAAGTACCCGCATCTCGGAGTTCCCGAAGAAAGTGTCGAAGAGCTTTCGAAAAGCTTGACCCATGGCCGCGACTCGTGACCAAGATTCTGAAACTCTTCCTTGAAATTTATATATGCGATCAAATTCTGTCGATGATTTAAGAGTTGTCTCGTCGGAAACGCAAATCAGTAAGGGCTTACGCGAAGTTAGATTCGTGAATTGTGAATCCCCTTTTCAGAAAAATCTTTGTGATTAGAAAGTGTCAAAAGAGAGGACCAAACAAGTCTGGCGGCCTTGGCGTTCGCTTTATTTTATTTCCTTCTTACTGTCTCCTTGGTCCTTGGCCTTGCTGGGGGAGACTTAATAAATAAATAAATAAATCAATAATCATCGATCAATATGTTATAAAAAATAAAATAGGTATCTGGCAAAAAAAAAAAGGTAAGCATTGTTATTATAGTTTTCATTTATTATTTATTGATGTGACTGTTCTTTTCTAGGAATTAATTTTTCTGAAATTCAAATGATTTAAAAATCTAAATTAGGTGCATAAAAATTAAGACAGATTACCTATTAAATAATTATAAAATGTAAAATAAGAATAGTAAAATTAGAAAAAAAAATTTTCTTTAATCAATTGTGGTTGGGTTAAAGAGAAGACACTTCGAATTTTTTAAGTCTCTGTTTGTATTAGCAGTAAAAGTTATTTTTCTAATATAAGTATGTGAGAGGAGTTTTGTCTCCACTTACGTAAACGTGCTTTTAAACATTAACTCAAACAAACCTTAAATATAAAAAGCTACCTTAGAAAAGCCAATTCCAATTAAATTTAATAAGTAACATTTGAATCTAACCACTTTAAAGGAACTAATATTAAAGGATGGAAGACCTTGGAATCTTAGGGCCCGTTTGGATAAAGAAAAAATTGGTTGGAATGGAAAGGAATTGAAAGGAAATGAAGGAAAAATGTTTTGCCACTTAGATGTTTGGTATGCACTAAAATGAAAATTAGTTTGATAAGAAAATCTATATACAAATGATCATATTGCCCTTAATTAATATATGAATATAAAATTAATAAAAAATAAAAACAATATATGAAAAAAAAATGTTCCCTCATCTTTTTCCTTGCTTAAAGCCTCAAACCCACTCCATCATTGTTTAGGTGGGCAACAAGCAAGAGACTGCAACATTTTTTGGTGCCACAAATTTGAAAACAAAGGAGACCTAAAAGCTACTATTCATCATGATGGTGATGCGGATTGAAAGAAAAGGAGTCGGCGGCTATTTTCTGGTGAAAATCATCACCGTCTTTAACATCTCCGAATCTAAGAGAACTAGAGGCCAAAAGGGAGACCAAATAAGCAAAATGCACAAGAGACCTTCTTCTTCTTCTTCCATCCTCGACAAGAGAGGAGAGCAACGACAAACCAAGGGACGCCATTTTGAGTCCATTCTGAAGGGCAATGTAGAAGGCATAGTTGGTGACAATTAATGCTATGAGGATGAAGGAAGAAGAAGGGACTATTGGGGCCCATTTGGTTCAAAGAATTGGTAGGAATGGAAATGAATGAAAAGGAAAAGAGTGGAAAGGAAGGGAGAATATTTTGCCTTCAACGTGTTTAGTTAGCATTGGAAAAGAAAATAGGTTGATGAAAAAATTTTCATAGTTATCAAACATGAACCGGACCGCCCGATTCGGCCTGGAAATTGGTGAACCGGTCAGGAAATCGATCCGGTCTGGGCAGTGACATGGTCTTCTTTTTTAAAAAAAATTCAAATTTTTTTAATTTTTCTTTATAATTTCATATTAATAAGCCTGAAATTTTTTTTTCCTCATTGGTTTGGTCCCAAGTTAGCTCCGGTCTGACCCACTAACTCTTGACCCAGTACCCCGGCCCGTTCAATGACCGGTTCAAGTTTAATTACCTTGAAAATTTTTGTTTGGTTGGAAGAAAATGAGGTATGAAAATGAGGCAAATGATCATTTTGCCCCTAAATGAAAAGTATTAATTTAATCCTCCATGAGAGTCACGCACCTAAATCACTGTTACTCACCCCTATATATAATGGCAGAAAGGGGTGCCTATAGTGTGAGGGAAGGTGGATGTAGGCCATCGGAAAGTGAAATCCGGCGAGGAGATGGCGAAGGAGGGAGCTGCGGATGGTGGTTTTGGCGAAGGGAATGTGTGTCGATCTCGCGTGCTATTCATTTGTCTATTGTTATTCGTACAATGAACTTGAACAAAGTGGTGCTGCATGGAGACGGGGGACGGGGCAGTAGATGTGTGGGATAGATTTCAGCCTCATTTCGACACTGTGAATCGAGTTATATGGATGCATGTTTTTGTCCTCTACTACGTTGGATAGTTTGTCAGTATGAAAAGCTTTCACATAGAATGATAATTGAGAGATTTATTCATACTTTTTCTTGTGTTTATATTATATATTTGGGTCCACCTATAAGGAAGAATAAAATTGAGGTGGTGAAATTTAAATATTTCATTAAGGCTGTTTACATATGACAAGTCTAAAGGACCAAAAGTAGCATCTTGTTTCTTTTGTATTAGGCCTAGCTATGTGTTAAAAATAGTTGGTGACAACCCCTCATTAACCATGAACCTTGAGAAAGAAGACATAGATTAAGTACAAATTAATTAAAGCATTTGTTGTTAATAACTCAAACATAGAACATATATCTCTGTAAATACATAACACATACACAAACATTAAATATAAGATAAAGCATGGGCCTAGCTTAAACTTTCTAGTACACTAGAACCAAGTAAAATTTTAAAAATAAGATAAAGCATGGAATGCAAACACGAAATATATGTTCATGTTTGTGTTTCATATTTGCGCCATAACTATAACATAACCATTACATGCCCATCGGATAGATGGGGTTAAATCAACTTCATCTCAAGTTACTTGTGCTTCTGGAACCATATGCACACTTTGGGTGCATTATGGTTGTTGCATTTTAAAGTTTACCCCCCTCACACATAACGTGCATAGTACATGCATGTGGCTCAATCCCCATTTAAAAATTGTCTGATTAACTGCAACGTAACCATGACTTGCATATGGTGTAGAAAAATGTAACTATATCTCCAAAAGCGTAATGTCATTATGTCAGGCTAACATTCTTCTACATGGTTCCAATGGTGAAGGCAAAAGCTGTGTTAACCACAGCGTGCCCATGAGCGTCATATACTCATCAAGTTTTAATTCATGTGGCATTAATCATGATGTGCCCATAAGCTGCAAGAAATCTTAGCAGTTGAAACAGTGCTCTGTATGCCCCTGTTTTGTATCACCGAAATAGAGCATATTTTTAAACAAGTGTCTTCACCACAAACATGTGCATCCCTTAATGGGGAGTTAACTTACATGCATAACTATACATTACATAATCAGATTCTCAAAATAATGGGGAAATGCATATTCTGTGGTAGAATTTAACTCATGATTACATCATGGTTATAGAATAGTTATCTGACGTCACTCTCAATCGTTGCACATCCACTAACCGTATCAGGTCAAGACCACTTCCGTTGTGTGAAATATCACATATTAAACGACGTTCATGACATGTATACTTCATGGTCAGGTTGTGGTAGACCATCATTTGTTGCAAGCATGGAGTTCATACCACCTCCACTTGTTCTGAAACAGCTCCCCCAAGCAATAGCCTCTTTGCTTAGCTCAACATCGAAAACTAGGGACCGTGGGTGCATCAAATTAAACGAAAAAAACCAACACACAAGCGATGTCGATGGAGAAGAAGGAACTCACCAATTGTTTTTTGGGATTTGATGGAAAGTCGCATAGTCGTCGGAATAGCCCACTTGCTACCTCTGTTCTTCAACTCCCTCCCTTTTCCCTAGCCCCGCTACTGCTAACTCACCTCCAAAAGGCCTCATCTTTATATAAAATCATTGTCACATTAGGGGCATTTGGGTCCTTTGTCCATTTTCCAGTGCACCAGAAAATGGGTTCCCACCATTTTTGGTGAGAGCCTATTTTCGCTTACCTGATTGAAAATTGGGGGAGGGGTGGGAAAATAATTTTCGACGGAATATTTGAACCAAACACCCGTTGCCAGTTTAAAAAACCCCTATTTTCCTATTCTGTCGCCCTATTTGCACTGATCCAAACGGGCTGTTGGGAATTTCTCACGAAGGAAAATTGGATACCACCTATCATGGAAGGAACTATTCTCCCATATTTAAAGGAAAATTGTCAGCCATCGAAAAATGTTTTTAGGGAGCAATGCAACCAAACAACCATCGTCAATGGAAAATGGATATTTTCCATTTCCTTCCCCCAATTTTCTTTGAACCAAACGGGCGTTATATTCTCTTCAGTCATAAATATAAAATCTAATTGATTTTTTTAGAAATTAAAGAAACTAAATAAGTTATTTAATCATATCTTATGTTGTTGTGTATTATTTATATATCCCTTTATAAGTTAGGAAAAATAGTTTGAAAAAAAAGATCAATATAAATAATTTAATTAGTTTTCCTAATATCTCCAAAAAGTCAATTGGATGTAATATTTCTTTAATGCTATACTTTAGATTATTAGGATTTCTTGATTTATTAGAATTATTTTTCATCTTTGATTTGGATTAGGATTTTTTTTTTTTTTTGCCTTCAAAGATTATGATTTAATTTGAATAAATGTAATCATTTATATTACTATGATAAACTTTTATTTAATTACGGCTTGCTTAAATTATTTTATTAATTAAGATAAGGCTAGAGCTCTGAATATAGAGTTGGTGTTTCCCCCTTATCTATTAATTCTTTTGATAAATTTAATAAAATTGAATACTTTCTGGTAACTTTCTCCCTCGTCCGGTATTAATGCCTATACATGTCTTATTAAATTAATAATTGATTTCCGGCAAAAAAAAATTAATAATCGATTTAATAAAGCTTGTGATGTTTTATTATTGCACTATACTATATCATTATTAAATTTTTGTGTCATAATATATCCCGTGCAATACAAAGGTTTCTAGTTTAGGTAATGATATGAATTTTGCAAGAAAAAATTGGGGCATTTGTCCCAAAACATGAGAAGGAATTGCAGATAAAAAGTGCCTTAGGTTTATTAACACCAACATAAACATTATAATTAAATTATTCAAGCTATGGGAATGTTATCCTCTATTTGGGATTTGAAATTACTCGAATATGAATTAATCAAAGTTTAATATTACATCAGATATCCATTCAAATTCTATTAAAATTTAAAAAAACAAAAACTCAAGAGGGATTAAAATCTGATGTAGAAAAAAAAAAGGTATCATGATTATAACACATATGGTAGGTTATCTCATTACAAAAAAAAATAAAAATATTACCAAAGAAAAGATAATGAAAACATACTTAAAAAAAAAAAAAAAGAGTAGAACAACTCCCCCCCCCCCCGGGGTAAAATCATATTGAATATCCATCAAAAGCATCACTGCGGGAGTTCAGTTGGATCCATCAAGATAGGATGTGGGATCAGAGCCATGAAAATTCTAGCACCTCCCTCCATCTGCATTTCTTTCCTAACAGAATATTTATTTTTGGATTAACATGCAAATATACTCCAAGAGTTTTCACTTAAGAAGCAGTTTTACCTGAAAAATTTATTTTAAGTTCAATATTATCCCATAAGTGTTAAAATAGAACAATGTTGCCCTTTTTCATTAAAAAGCTAATAATCAATGTTAATTTTTTAATGGTCTAAGACAACATTACTACGTTTTAAAATTTACAGGATAACATTGAACCTAAACAAATTTTAGAACAACATTGCTCTTAATGAAAACTTCAAAAGAAAATATGCACTTAACTTTTTATTTTTTGTTGGGGTGTGAGATGTGGTTAAACTACACATAAGCTCCATAAGTGTTTATGAATTATGATTCATGGAATACGAAGTAATTTTTACGGTCTACGAAGTAGCTTTTACGGTCTACGAGATGTTTTTACAGTCTACAAGGTGTTTTTACGTTCTACGAGATAAATATGTTAATGAGATTTATCTCGATTTACATAAATCGAACTTATATAATAAGCCCAATTCGATTAAGCTCATCCAAACGAGCTCATACTCACGTAACTTAAGGATGATTGTAATTGTTAATAGTATTATTAGGAGTTGATTCACAATTTTGCATTAATTTAAGCCAAAAAACAGCAACTTCAAGTAGAGGTAGTTTCTAATGGAAAGTGACATGACTGAATATTTTCACTGTCTTTATTTTATTTATTTTACAAAGGCAAACAAAACAGCTTTGGGCACAGAGCAAATACTGTTTCCAAAATCTGTGACACTGAACTTTGTATAATGCACTGTCAGGACTCGGTAGCAACATTTCAACCAGGAAGCTTTAGCATCTCATTGTTTTTCCAGCTGAATAAAAACAAACCAATTGTAAGTGTAACATTGTCTTAAAAAATAAAGATAAAAGATTTATAGATGGATAGATATGCTTGTGTATAATTTAGACTAAATTACATTAAAAAAATAATGAATCTTTATTCTAATTTTTAAAGGACAAATTGGTGAAAAGTTTTTGTTTGAAGATTTTATTCGCCAAAAGGGCATGATGTGTTTATATGTATAGAAAGTATTGGTGCTATGTAGGATTTCATATATAGAAAATATCGGTACTTAAACTTAAGTTGTTTTGGCTAATAAAATTTTCAAATAGAGACTTTTTATCAATTTTTCCTTTTCAAAATGTACATAAACTTTTCCAGAGACAAAATGTAAATTATTGAGATACTATGCTAAAATTATACAAACATTCGTAATATTTTTAAAACCTATATAAACCTCCATTGAAACTAAGAAATTATAAATATGCTCTCTGAATTTTGTTCAAATTACACAAAGCTCCCTTATGTTTTCAAGCAACATATGTGCACATTTTTTAAAATAAATTAGAGAATTTATGTAATTTCAACTTAATCCAAGGAAAGTTCATAAAACTTACTCCATTGTTTTGGAGGTTTAGGCATGTGTTGAAAATAAAGAAATAATATGCAATTTCACCAAAACTCAAAGGTGTAAGGGGGAAAAAAAAAACACACACACACACACATCAAAGTGTTATTGCTTCTTGCATCTTCTATTTTGTTATGCAATATAGAGGGATAAAATTAATCAGTTTAATGGCTGCTATTCATTGTCATGATATAGTTCAGATGAAAGATAAAAAGTAAAAAATAAGTTCTGAGGGAAAATGAATTATTGAGGCAAGTGATTTACCTCTTCATGTAGTAGTAGAAAAAGTCTGCATAAAGAGCAGTCTGAACTATGCCTGAGATCCAAGCTGTATTTAACGTTAAAAAAACTCATCATCAGTAGAAATGGCAAATAAAAAAACCATACACTTCATAACCTAAGGGTGAAAAAAATGATTATGCTTACGTATCCACCGAATTTTGTGAATCTCGGTGAAGTAGCGATAAATCCAATTGAGGATGTATAGAGCCCTGTATGCACTGCAAGAACATCAACCAGGAAATGTTATCACATCATAATATGAGTATATACCATGTTGTAAAAGTATAATTCATCTAAATTAGAAGACCAAGTCATCCAAAACATTTTTAAAAAAAAAAAACCTTAATTGAAGCTATAGGATCAGCATTTCAAGATCTCAACATCCTCTTGTATCTCAAACTCAAACAATACTCATATATCCTGTAACTCATCATTGTAATTAATTTCATTGACAAGCTTTCAACATGCTTTCAGTGCCTTTGCTTATCATTCTGTAATGTGATTTTAGGGCTTGGAACCCCTAATAAGCCTCCCTCTAATACCCTTTGTAATGCCCCAACCTCTTAAATGTGTTCTTCTTCTTCTTCTTCTTTTTTATCATTAGATTCTACTCCTCTAGTCCTTAATATAAGCTTAATTAACTAATTTGAGTAGATTAAGAAAGTTAGTTTAGTTATTTAATAAAACATGTTTTTTCTAAAAAGCCTAATCATTTTCCTTAATTCCCTCCCTAACTCTCCTACTTGATTATTGTTAAGAGAATATCAATAAAGTTAATTTGGGAAGAAATTGATAAATATGAGAAATATGTCTTACATTTAGGACAATAGCAACTCACCAATTAGGTCATACATTAAGGACTAGAGGAGTACATAAAATGAGTGATATTTTGATATCTGATAGGTATAAAATAGTACAATTTTGAATTTCTTACGATTTTTCAAAAGAAAAAAAAAACTCTAAAATCATGCCTTTTTGGTTTTTCCTGTGAGACCCAAAGCCCGTGATTTCATACATGTGAAATTGAGAGTACGTTTTTTATGCTCAAAATTAAAAGCACATAAAACAACGATATCTTATTGAAGGCAGGCAAGCATGAAATGAACTAAACCATCACTTAAATTTAAGCCCCATAAGCATCAGGAGCTCAACTTCATAATAGTGTTAAAATCTGAACCCTTGTACTTGGACAGTCACTGGAAGGGCATAGTTATTTTCTTACCCAGGTGAGCTACTAAGATATACGGTTTTACTAGCATATATAATAACGGAGATTCACCACTGAAAAGCTTTTCATAACTATGCCTTTTGTAGAATCTAGAATTTAAGCCAAGCCAATTCACAAGAATTAAAAAGGCATCACATACCCAAGAAGGAATACATATTTCCCAGTGAGATTGTCAATATTCCTTGACCTTTGCAGTAAAACTAATTGTGGCAGAATAGCTACTGCTTCAAGATATATTGAAAATGTCCACAATACCTACCCAAGGAAAAACAGGCACCCATCAGAAATTAAACCCAAATATATCACAGACAAACAAATACCTGGGGAAAAATCTCAGAGCAATACAATGGATTAAAAGAAAATAGATAGATGGGGTATCTTGTGCCATAGTTCCGCCGTGTGAGCAATTAATAAAATTTAAACATGTGTTGGTTGTCTTCAGGACAACGTGTTGATTCTTTTATGGAAGAACTTGGGGAGTTTGAACATCATGTGGCAGAATTTTATTCTAGATACTAAAACTGAATGATGGGTTTGCTATAAATGATGTAGAAGATGGATTCAGATTCACTGGACATTTTGATGGAATATATATCTTAACCTTGGGTTTCATCATCACACAAAACCATAAAAAAGGTCTTGTATGCCCAAAACCTTTTTACAAAAGGATAAAAAAGCTAAAAACAACCTTTAAAAAGTTTAGCCATAACCATATTAAAGATGGTCATTTGTAAGCACTGAAGCTTAAAGTATTATTAAATTTTTTGCATGCATATGACTAGTTAAAACTTGCCAATCTTGAGAAATGCAACCTCTGCCAATTTCGTTTGGTTGCTTGTTATGACTTTGAACTTTGAAGCACAATGTCATACATAAAAATAGTAAAATTTCAGTATCTACATATTCAATTGCATCTAAGTCATTATAAATTCCTAGCTAGGCTTTGTGAAATTATTTTGAATTGTATAGTGAGTCAGCTAACCCTATTTGATGCATAAAAAGAAAAACAATAATGTAAAATAAACTTCTAACCTCTATTATGGTGAACTCGCGGGGTACCAAAATGGCAAGCAAGAAGCATGCCAAAACAAGAAAATAATGCCTGAAAGAATCTTGATCCTGGTTGTATGTCTGCTTCACAACTTTATGGTACCTCATGTACCAGACTATGCCAATTGAACTTCCAATAAAAATCAGCTTCATTACAATGTTGTAGATGGAATAGTACCTTGTGAACAAGTCAAGATATCGGGCAATGAAAACAATAACATAGAGTTCTTGAGTCTTGAGTGAAATTCCTGGACCAAATAACAATTGCAAAGGTAAGATTTAGGCAAGGAATCAATACATTTGAAAAGTGTACAGATCATTTAAATTCAGCCAACAAAAGCAAAAAGCTTTCATCTCTTAGTTGTAATATGGCTCACAATAAACTGAAACCTATTAACTTATAGGAAGACATCAAATGCATGAATCTAATTGGTTCACGTGAGCGATGATGTTCCCACTTAGTAATGTGCTACGAAAATCAAACAGATACATAACTTTCATCTCTATAATATACTAGCTCAAAGGGACTTGTCATCTAAAATGGGAAGAAAATGTCATTTCAGGAGCACAAGTAAAAAATACTCCTCCAATCCTTAATACAAGACATATTTACTTGATTTGATTAGATTAAGGAAGTTAGTTAAGTTAGTTGTTTTAACATGTATTTTCTAAAACACCCTACTCATCTTCTTTAATTTTCTCCCTCCCTCTCCTCCTTGATTATTGTTAAAGGAGCATCAATAAGGGCAGATCATGAAGGATTGACAAATATGAAAACTATATCTTATATTTAGGACCAAGATCAACTCCATAAATATATCTTATATTAAGAAACGGAGGAGTATTATGCATAAAGTGCATGAGCAGAAAAGTCCAAGAAGTTTATTTAACAGTATCTGATAAGAATACCAAATCTCAATTTTCTGTTGCTTAACACCCTCAAAATTTACAGAAGGTTTGCAGAACAATATATAAAAAGAAAAACACAGGCCACAAAGAGAACTCATATTACAGTTATTTAAATAGAATATGGAGATTCTATTTTTGAGAGTAAAAGAGAAGACAATTGAAAAAACAAATTACAATTACTTCAATAGTGTATTCATCCAAAGTTCAAAGCCTCAAAAGTGTAATTTATGGTATGCAGAGCATTATAGCCAAGAGGACTTGAACAGTACATAGGTATGCAGCTTCAAAAATGGGATATCTCCATGAACAAACTTTTTTTGTAAATGTGCTGCACAATGCAATGAGACTGAAACTAATAATCAACCACAAGAATAAACCAATATAAAGAGAAATAGCTCTGGGAAATAACCCTAACATACTTCGGAAATTTAAATTAATACCGACACAAAGTGGCGTGTTCATCATTTTCTTCAATTACTAAACATCAAAGACTGCTTAAATTTAGACTTATCAGTAGCTATACAGAAATCGATAAATTTGAGATTCAATTTCGACCTATAATCCAGAAAAGTATAATACTTGGACTCAGAAGATACTAAAATCATCCAAGTGACAGCCTCTCATTAGAAAATGAGAAGCAGCAAGTCAGCTTCTAAAACAGAACACTCAACTGCATTTTATCACTATTTCTGCAAAACCCCAAGTGGAAGCAATAGAAGATAAGACTAATTATAAAGTATGAAGATAAATAGGGAAAATAAGAGTTTGAAAACTTCAAAAGGAGAGAGACCTGCACAGGACTTAGTGGTTCGAATCTTGAGGAGAAGAACCACTATGCTGAGAAGGTGAGTGAAATCTCCAGCCAACCTGAACAAATTCATGCTTGATTCACTGATATGTGATAATCGCTGCTTAATAATTAGTTATGGAGTTTTTACTCTTCTCTTCCACTTGCTTCTGTGACTTTGTTAGCGTCAATGGTTTCTTTTTCTTTTATGTTTGCCCCCATAAAAAAAGTTCAAGTCAAGATCGCGACTTTATGGTCTACCTAAAACTAAGGTCACCGCCTGGCTGTGCCCTCTCTCCCTCGTCTCTACACCTTCGCGCCCTTGGTCCTTGGTGGAGGCGGTAATAATAATAATAAGAATTTAAAAATTGATACTTTCTTGCTTTCTTTTTTTTTTTTTTCCAGAAAAAGGCAAATGCATGGTAATTAGTACAAAAAAGATTCTAAACCTCACATGTCAGCTTGTCACGAAATTTTTAAAACATACATTCAAATTCTGCAGAAAATAAATTATATGGAAAGTAAAGTGAGGAAGGAAAAAACTAATATCCTAGTAGATGCAGTTGGATGATGGGATAATGGCTGCTTTTAATGGGAGAAATAGTTTCTTCAAACGCATAACTTTCAGTTCCTGTTGTGGACTATCTGAATAGAAAAAAGACGGAATATTTTATGTTTATACTTCATAAAATTTTGCTTAGTATTAGTATTTTTTTAATACTCTCTTCTATTTCTTTTATAAGAACAAAAAATTTGAATTACATTGGTCTTTTTTATAAGAACCTAATAAGAATTATCTGAATATTTAATGAGTTTTTTATTTTATTTTCACCACATATTAATTATATGTATTATATTAATTAAAAATTTGATGTTATTTATGCATATTTTATTTCTCTCTTTTACTTGTTTCTCATAAATAAAGGCATACTTGAAAAATAAAGTTTATTTTAAATATGTTTATTATTTTTAATTAATTTTAATGACTTTTTTAAACCATATAATTTAGTCCTTGAGCTCTTATAAATATGACTGAATGGAGTATTTTCTATGTGTATGTATAAAAGCATGTAAGGTTTAATAAAGGAGATGTATAACTAATATATAAAAATGAAAAAATGAAAAAAGATTAAAAAAATACCATTTGAACTTTAAAATTATAAATTAATAATTTTCTACTAAAATGAGTACTTTATTTTTTCACAAGTATAGTTAATAAATGTACTCTTATAGGCAATATGACTGCTTTAGAATTTTAAAGTTCAAATGGTATTTTCTTATCATTTTTTTTATAAGAAAATTAATTTAATTTACCAAAGCAATGCTACCATTTTTAATAATTTGCATTGGATATTACTCTTATCATGAAAAACTCTCTTAATATATGCATTTAATAGAAATATTTGAAAACATTATGAATATAGAAGATAAAATGGATGGATTGAGATTTTACATTTGGGATTAAAACAAACTTTGATGCTAGTTCTTATATTTTGGACATGAATTATTTTTTTTTGGAATCAAGCATAAGTATCCTTCTATTGAAGATATTTTCTATTCGAGGTATTATTGAAAACTAAATATAAAAACATCTTCAAACGAAAATTTAAACCTTAGTTCGTTACGTTGTGAGGGATCAATATCTCCCACCAACCCGGTAAAACTAGAAGGAGCATTATTAATTTATTATAGGCAAAAACAAGGCAATGGGGCGGGAGGCATAAAGCCAATGGGCCTCAATCCAACAGGCAGCTCTGAAGTATTGTAGGTGGAGCTTAACCATTATTGTTGTGATCTTATTAATTATTAATATTAATTATTGAAAATGTGATTGTGATCATATGAAAGCTGTTAATTTATTATTAATTATTCAATGTACTGTCAAATATTAAATATGAGCACATCTTTCAATGAGAATTTAAACCTTAGTTCATCATGCTGTGAGAGGCTAACACCTTCCGTTAAAGCTAACCTTGTTGATTAAAGTAGAAGGAGTATTATTAATTTATTATAGGCAAGAACAAGCCAATGGGCTTGGAGGCGTGAAGACAATGGGCCTCAATCCAACAGGCTGCTCTGAATTTGTAGGTGTAGCTTAACCATTATTGTTATTTTATTAATTATTAATATTAATTATTGAAAACGTGATTGTGATCATTCGAAAGCTGTTGATCTTATTAATTTATTATATATTTTTTTGTTAAAATAAAAACCATTGTTGATTAATTTAAATAAAAGATATTTGAAAAAAAAATCATATTTATGTACATAATGCTATAAATAAAAGAAGATAAGAGAGAATATGAGAAAAGTAGGAGGATCAGAGTAATTCTTCTTTACTATCTAAGGTCTATCCAATACATAACATATGTCTCTTATTTATAGGCATAACTTTATAACCTAGAATAAATAAGATTACATAATCGTAGGAAAATAATATAGAGAGATAATATGAAGATGGGAGAGATAATAGGGAGATTGACATCCATAATATAATATTTTAATATATTATTCATAACACTCCCCCTTAGATGTCCATAACTAAACATGTGTCTGAAAAACTTCAACTAAGAAAAACCCAGTGAGACAAAAAACTTAGTAGAAGAAAAAAAGTACATTGTTTAGTGATACACTTAATAGTGCTACCTCATTAAAAACTTTGTTAGGAAAACCTAGTAAGAAAAGCCATAGACAAAGGAAAAAGAGTATAGTGTGTATCAACTCCCTCTCTTGACAACATCAGTTGATATCTCTGAATCTATGAAGTCCGATGTCATGAACAAGCTTTTCAAATGTTGTACCAGGAAGTTACTTGGTAAATAGATCTGCTAAATTTTCACTAGAACGAATTTATTGGATATCAATTTCACCACCCTTTTGAAGGTCACGAGTGAAAAAGAATTTTGGTGAAATATGTTTTGTTCTATATTCCTTGATGTACATTTCCTTTAGTTGGGCAATACATACAATATTATCCTCATATATGATTGTTGGGATCATTTTACTAGAAGATAAATCACAAGTGGTTCTTATTTAACATATTATTGATCTTAGCCATACACATTCCCGATTCGCTTCATGCATTGTTAAAATTTCTGCATGATTAGATGATGTGGCTGTTATAGTTTGTTTAATAGATTTCCATAAAATGGTTGTGCCACCACTTGTGAATAAATACCCTATTTGTGATTTACCATCATGTGGATCAGACAAAAAACCAGCATTTGCATAGCCAAAAAGTTCATACATTGGTACATTTGAGTAGAATAACCTCATATCCATTGTGCCTTTAAGATAACGAAAATTGTGTTTAACTACATTCCAATGTCTTCATATTGGTAAATAACCATATCTTACTAATAAGTTTGCAGCAAATGATATGTCGGGTCGAGTGTTATTAGTAAGATACATTAGTGCTCCAATTGCATTAAGATATGGTACTTCTGTACCAAGTAGTTCTTCATCACCTTCTTTGCTAATTTCTCGAAGTCTAAAAGGGTCCTTATCAATTTCCAAAGATCTTACTACCACCAGAGTACATAGTGGATGTGATTTATCCATGTAAAAATGCTCGAGGACTTTTCTTGTGTAAGTTTATTGATATAGAAATATTCCAAATTTCAAATATTCAATTTGCAATCCAAGGCAAAAGTTTGTTTTTCCTAAGTCCTTTATTTCAAATTCTTTTTTCAAGCAATTAATTGCATTTTCAAGCTCTTCAGAAGTTCAAATGATATTTATATTATCAACATAAACGGCAATTATAGCAAACTCATTTTCAAATCTTTTTGTAAAGATGTGTAGACATATTGGATCATTTTTATATCCTTCCTTTAATATATATTCACTAAGTCGATTATATCACACATGCCCAGATTGCTTCAATCAATACAAGGACTTATTTAACTTTATTGAGTATCGTTCTCGAGAACTTGAATTGTATGCATCTAGCAACTTAAGTCTTTCAAGGAGTTTCATATAAATATCATTGTCAAGTGAGCCATACAAATAGGCCGTAACGACATCTATTAGACGCAGATTAAGCCCTTCACTTACTGCTAGGCTAATCAAATATCTAAATATAGTTGCATCTACCACCGGTAAGTATGTTTCTTCAAAATTAATAATAGGTCTTTATGTAAATCCTTGGGCAACAAGACGTGCCTTATATCTTGTGATTTCACCTTTCTCATTTTTCTTTCTCATAAAAACCCATTTGTATCCAACCGGTTTTACATCTTTAGGTGTAAGAATTACAAGTCCAAAAACTTTTCATTTTTCCAATGATTTTGACTCTGCCTTAACTGCGTCTTTCCATCTTGGCCAATCCTTTCTTTGTTTGCACTCGCTAATTGACTTTGGCTCGTGATCCTATTATCATTTATTACATCAAGGGCTTCATTGTAGGCAAAAATATCATCAACGTTGACTTCATTTTGGTCCCATCGTATTCCATTCATAACATAATTTATTGAGATCTCATTATTTTAACATATTCAAGGTACCTGAGTATCTTTTAGAATTACGACATTGATGTTGTCTAATAGCTCTTCTGGAGCAATTAATCTTTCTTGATTGTCCTCAATTTGACCATCTATACTTTTAGCCCCTTTTTTCTTTCGAGGATGTTTATCTTTAGAACTAATGGGCCTGCCACGCTTCATACGTGCTTTAGATTCATTTACAATAAGTTGTCCAACAAGGACATCTATTTTGATAAGAGCATTAACAACTAGGACATGTGATTTTGTTACTTTCTTTGAGTCAGTAAATGCGTCTGGTAATTGATTAGCCAAACTTTGTAAATGAACTATCTTTTGAACTTTTAGTTCACATTCTTCTGTACGAGGATCAAGGTGAGATAATTGTTAGATCCTATGTTTTGATGATAACAAAAGGTTTTTGAATGATTAAACAAGTTTACTGAAGCATGTAGGGAAATCACTAGAGTAAGCACTCGAGTAATGAAGTTAAGAATGAAGTTTTATCTCAAGGGAAACTCTCTGCCAAATTCTGAGAGTGATCACTCGAGTGATAGCCCTGAATCACTCGAGTGATAAAGTCAGAATAAGCTGCCTAGACTCACTGCTTGATTTTGAAAGGAATTACTCAAGTGACGTCCTTGAATCACTCGAGTGATGAGGTAAGATATAACGAGATTCTCAAGTAAGACTCTGCCATATTTTGAAAGGGATCACTCATGTGATGTCCCTGAATCACCCGAGTGATAAGTTAAGATATAACGGGATTTTCAAGTAAGACTCTCTGTCATATTTTGAAAGGGATCATTTGAATGACCACTCGAGTGATTATTCGAGTGATGGCCTCAGATCACTCCAATAATGTGCAGTCTGAACTCTCTGCCAGTTTTCAGAAGTGATTACTTGAGTGATAGCCCTTGATCACTCAAGTGAAAAGACCTGAAAGCATGATAATCAACTGTTGTTCATTGATTTATTATCCATATAATTAACACTCTATTGTATTAGTATTATAAGCATTATTCCTGGAA
This sequence comes from Albizia julibrissin, assembly GCA_037074505.1. Lineage (NCBI taxonomy): Eukaryota > Viridiplantae > Streptophyta > Magnoliopsida > Fabales > Fabaceae > Albizia > Albizia julibrissin. The sequence goes on along the minus strand of CM073486.1, from coordinate 16,975,112 downwards.
AAACAATGAACAAGATCATGCTAAGAGAAGAAAAGTTATTTTACAAAGTGGAGCATCCACCAACCCAACGACTAATTTTTTAAATATGGAAAACGGTGAAAAGGAGCTGCATCACTCTAATGAATATGTTGAAATGCTTACAACAACTATCTCAATTCAATTATATATAAGAAAGCATTCAACGAAGAAACAAAAACAACACAGAAAACACACGAACATACGATTAATACATTATTAGTGATTTGTTTCTCATTATGTCAGTCTCTGTACTTCAACGTTCATATATTTACTCTGTGAGAGAGATTTGTTTTACAAACTCAATATTTCTTATTGAGATAACTTAAGGTTGTGGAACCTTAAGTTGTGATTTGAGATTACCTTGTGTAAGGGGAAGTGAGTATCCGGGTAAGGAATTTGCGTTGTACTGAGGTTTCAAGAATCCACTGAATTTTAGAAAACATAGTGAAAGGCTTAGAGGAATTATGAGAACTGGACGTAGGTTAAAGTGGTTGTAACCAAACTAGTATAACTCCCGGTGTACAATTCGGTGATATCATGCCTTACTTACAACTTTGTTTTAAAATTCTGTTAATTTTTATTTACAGTCCAATTATTCTGTAATCACTCAATTTACCCCCTCTTGGGTGATACGCTTGCACTAACATTTGGTATCAGAGCGTAGGTCTTCTTGTTCAGGTATAACAACCTAAGAAGGATCCAATGGCAAGCATGGGTGAAGGAATACTTCCTGATGGAGCTTCTATCACCAGACCACCATGTTTCAATGGCGAACACTTCTCTTTCCAGAAAGCAAAGTTCAGAGTATTCGTAATGACTATAGAATACGGACTATAGGATGTGATTGAAAATGGGAACTACGTGCCTGTAAAATTTGCAGATTCATGTAAAGTCCCCAAGTCACCAGTAGAATATGATGACAATGACAAAAAGCTCATAACACTCAACAGCAAAGCAATCTTAATGATTCAAAGTGCCTTGAGTCAAAAAGAATACTTCAGGATTTGCACACTCCCAACTTCTAAAGAGATGTGGCAAGCCCTGGAGATAGCTCACGAAGGAACTTCAGGGATAAAAGAAAACCAGATTAATACTCTGGTCACTGAGTTCAATCTACTTCGAATGAAGTCAGGTGAGTCAATAGCTGAATTCGAACTCAGATATACTCATACTGTAAATCAACTTGCAGCACTTGGGAGATTCTATGATCAAAATACCCAAGTAAGGAATATACTAAATATACTCCCTAAAGAGTAGGAGGCCAAAGTCACAGCAATTGAATAGGCAAAGGGAGAATCAATGCGATCCGTAGCTTCTTTATTTGGAAGTCTTTCAGAATATGAAAGCAAATTAAAATTCAAACAAGAATTGGAGGAAGTCAGCATTAAGAAAAAGAAAAGCCTCGCACTGAATGTGAGAAAGGAGGAAAATCAAGAAGATGATGAAGAGTGTGACCATAATAAAATGGGCCTGATAATAAAGAGATTCAAGAAATTCTACAAGAAGGGCAAATGTTTCAGAAATCCTTAAAAATGAGGAACTAGTAGCAGAAAGGAGACCAAAGAAAGCAACACCTGCTATGAATGCAGAAAATCAGGACATATCAAATCATAATGTCCGGAACTAATGCAGAAAAACAAAGAGAAAAGGAAAAGTAAATCCTTCAATAGAAAGAAAGCATTCGTATCCGAAATATGGGGAGATAGTTCCTCAGATGATGACAGCGATGGTGAAGAGACGACAAACATTTGCCTGGTTGCTTAAGAGACAAAAGTGGAAGAGGTAACTGACTCTGACCCTACCTATGATGAATTACATTTTGAATATAATGCTTTACATTCTGAATTCATCAAAGTAGTTAAAGAGCTTGTTGCATTCAAAAAGAAAAACAAATTGCTTGAAGAAAAAATTAAAGAAATTTTAGAAAAAGATTGCACAAATTGTCCTTCTCATAAAAAGAATCTTACTAAGACTCTCGAGAAATTTACGAAAAGAAGTGAGATGTTAAATGTCATTCTAAAAGCTCAACGTTTTGTAAATGATTAGTCTGGTATTGGATACAATCCCAAATCAGACAAAAAGAAAGGAAGAAAGAAAATAGGGGCAAAACGTATTTAAATTATCTTAGGCATTCTGTACATATATCTAATCCTTTCGCACATTGTAGCTATTGTAATAGAAAGGGACACTATACTTCCTTGTGCATTTATAGAAAGAAAGAAAACATAGGAACTTACAAATGGGTACCTAAAGATTCATATGTTCAAAAAATAATTTGTACTAACCCAAAAGAACCCAAAAATATATGGGTGCCTAAAACTTACTAATTGTTCTTAACTGCAGATCTGCTTCAAAACATCTAGAGCCAACAAATGGTACATAGATAGTGGATGCTCTCGATATATAACCGGTGATCCTGAAAATTTTACCACATTAGAAATGAAAGAAGGTGGTAAGGTAAAATTTTGAGGAAATCAATCCAGAAAGATAACAGGAATTAGTGAAATCAAAAGTGATAAAGGAATACAAGTCAAAGACGTATATTAGGTTGAAAGCTTGTGTCACAACTTGCTAAGCGTGAGTTAAAGCATAGATAAAAACAATTGGGTGATATCTGACTCAGAAGAATGTCTGATCGTAGACAAGAAAGATCTACAATTAAAGAAGAAGAATCTTAAAACAAAACTTAGAGCAAAAAGAGAAGGTATCCGGACAGATCACGGTGGAGAATTTGAGAATCAAGCCTTTGGAGATTTATGTGACACCAATGGCATTGATCATAACTTCTCTGCACCAAGGACACCATAATAAAATGGAGTCGTGGAGAGAAAAAACAGAGTTCTTACAAAGATGGCCAGAGCCATGCTAAAAGAAAAGAACATGTCTCAAGTTTTCTGGCAGACGCTATGAGCACTGCATGCTATATTTCCTGAGAATAAAATTCAAATATTTCAATGCAAATAAAGACTATAATTTTTTTTGGGTTCTTCGAATTTAAATGAAGTAGGTGATATGTCATTAGGAAAAAAAATGTATTCTCCTTATATCCCTTAACTCAATAGTACAATAATGTAAATGAATAAATAAAAAAAATATAAGGTATAGATATGAGGTAATCCTCCAGGGAGACCACAAATATGGTGACATCAAGTCATCATGAGAGGAGAAAAAAAAGATATGATTGAAACTTTAGGTTTTATTGAAAAATGGTGACTTCAGGTCACATGAGAGTAGAAGAAAAAAAGAAATAGTGGAGAAGAATCTAAATAAAGAGATATTAAAAGTATCATACATTGACTAAAGCTTCGTGCTGATAACGTGTTATAAATAAAAGAAGATAAGAGAGAATATGAGAAGAGGAGGAGTGGAAGAGTAATTCTTATTCACTATCCAAGGTCTGTCTAATACATAACATATACCTCATTTATAAGTATATCTATAACCTAAAATAAATGAGATTACATAACCGTAGGAAAATAATAAAAAGAGATAATAGGGAGATGGACATCCATAATATAATATTTTAATATATTATTCATAACACATACAACTTTTTCAATCCTACGTTGATTTAGAGAAACATTCCTCAAGCGGCCACTACTAATTTAGATTGGGACAACTGCATACATACAACTGGCATGGTAGAAGATGAATGAATTCAAAGTCACATACCATTATCTACATCTTTATTATCAAAATATTCTATTTTAATAATAAAACCATTTTAATACACACAAAAATTTATAGGCCAAAAGCTCTGATCACGATAGAGTCATTTAGTCATAGCTTTAATTATATATGATAGAAAAGTTAATACTTGGCTATTATATATGATAGAAAAGTTAATACTTGGCTCGATAGTTATTTTTAGTTCTTTTAAGGATACTTTTGGATCACATGTAGTTCTTAAATGAATAAACAACTCTAATAAGTGACCGTAAAGTGAGGTGTTACATTTTTTGTATATAAATAAACTATTTCAAGTTACATATATCAAAGTCGTTCAAAATATGAGGGGTAAAACACATGATGGTGAGATAAATGACTTCCCTATAAGAATTGACCTACATTAGATATCATTAAACCTTTATTTGTTTAACCTAATTGTTGACATTCTAATTGAGTTTATCAAAGAAGAAATCCCTAATTACATACATTTTGCTTAGCAAAATCATGAGAAAAGAATATAATGCTAGACTTTAAAAGAACAGCATAAACATAGAGTAAAAATAGTCAAGATAAGGATGATAAAATGGATATATAATCATATAAGAAAAAATATTTATATAATCATATTAAATTATGTCTATTTTTTTTTATTTTTTTTGCTATAGTATTTCCATTTACAACTAAATTATGCCTATCTTTTTTTTTTGTTGCCAACAAAATTATTTGTCTACCATATTAAAATTATTACTCAAATTTCAACTACACGACTTAGAATTACAAAAAGCATACGTAATTCTAATTACTCTATTAATGGGAAGACAATTTAGATGTCCGATACAGTAGCAAATTAATTAAAAGGAGCGCAAGTGAAGATCTTTTGAAGGAAACAACAAATCCAGCGTGACCTACATAGATTTGCAAACTTTTACAAGTCTCACCAATCAACAAATTGATTCTTATTCAATACATCGTTGTTACCTACATAGGTGCATCCAATACTTGAACACAAGATTTGGCCAAGAAGACTTGGGAGGTTTCAAGAGTTCAATGGGAAAAAAAAAATTGTGGGGCAGGATACATGTTTCAAAAAGAAACACTAATACCACGAAACCCATATATTAAATGCAGCAAGTGTACATCATCATCAATGCCCTAAAAATTGATCGTTAAAAAAGGCCCCAAAAAAAAAAAGAAATACAAAAATATCAAAACACAAAAGGGTTTTTCTGCACAAAACCGCCAGAGGTTAGGGAGGTCAGATCTAATGAATACTAGGAATTGAGTCGCATCCAATCCCATACTGTGAAATTCTATAGCAAAGGAGAGGACTCAATATCACCTTCCTAAATAAATTAGCCACTAAAATAATCTACACTCACCCAATAAACAAGGCAGTATCGCCGGCCCAACCAAACCTCTGCAATCAGCAACCTTCTTTTGCCAAAGCCAAATCCCAACTTGAAATCATCATCATGGGAGGAGGGTAAAACCTAAACTTTGGGAGGAAAATGCCGCACGTCTGTTTCAAGGTGTCTATAACTTCAACTCAGGCACCTGCTAAAACAAAGTCTCCAACTCAATCTATGAGTCCACCATGTCGTCTTGCAACTCATTTGGGGCGATAAGCCCAGGAATAGAAAGCATCCTTTGACGTTCTCTTTCTCTCTGTGCCGCAGCCTCATCAGCATAAAGATCCTTGTTATCCTGAACCAACCAGGTTCGTCAAGATCAACATATAACAGGATTCAATTTTACACGTGTTTGCATGTATTAAGCAAACAAAAAGAACACGTGAAATATTCATCAGTAATAAACGCAAAACTTTTCATGTGCTTGACCAGGAAACTGCCAGACATCTAGTTCCGCAATAATTGAAGACTTTCCCCAGCAAGTTGCAACATTAAAAATTCTAGACACAACCACACAAGTCCAAACTTACCTCCTCCTGGGTCAAAGGAAGGCATCTACATAGTACAATAAATTAAATATTACATGAAGCATTACCTGAGCTGAAAACTCTTTTGATTGTACAAGAAAATCTCGAATGTGATTTTTGAATATAGAGAGATCATTGGTAGACTCAAAAAGTCCATTGACAAATTGTGTAACCTGAAAATTTCTTAAAAATGAGTCATCTGTTCTGACCAGCCAAAAATTAATTAGTATTTATCTTTCACTTTACCTCTGATGAAGTCATGTTAGGAAATGAACTGCTCAGAAGTTTTATGGTGCACTCACGTACATACGCTGCATTGCTTGGGTAAGGATATGGATTTGTAGTAACATCCCAGAGTGGCTCAGTTAAGACACCACTTTCCAGCTGAAGAAATTCAAACTCGCCTATCAATATATTCCATGATAAGGTAAAACAGAACAAGGATGAATCACAGCTATGATACTATACCAGACAGAACAAATGCTGTAGAACTAAAACATGTAATTTGAACCCAGGCTTGTGAAATGTGTCTGTCAAAACAGCAAATATCTCTGTCTCGATTGTCAAAAAGTACGTCCTATAAAACTGATTACAGAACTCAGATGCCTGTTTGATTCCCAAAAAAAGGGTATGAGCTCGGCTGGCAACACATAAATATGAAATATTAAAAAACAAATAATATATACAAACCATACCTGAAACTTCTTCAGCATCTCCAACAACAAGTTAAGCCCAGTTTCAGCAATGTTCCTTTCGGTATGCCGAAATGCCCATATAATTGAATCCATAATAAGTTTTAGTTGCTGCCAGTGATCACAAACAACAAACAACATAGTTTTAGTGTCCTAGTATCATATTAAGTCTAACTAATTGACATGTAGTTTGTTTTGGAAAGGAAGTGAGGACACAAGAAACAACACCTGACTTGATAAGCAGATTAATGCAGGAAAACAATAAGTAGCAATGGCACGGAGTAAAGAGAAGAACTTGAGCCTATGCTCGGGGTAATCTTCAAAATTCTTGATAATCATCTGCAGGCATATCAAGAAGCCAATAGAAACAGAATAAAAGATTAAGACCAATCAATCTACAGTTGAATACATCACGACCTAATGCTAATCTAGTTCTTTCACACTATAGCTAAATAGGACACATTTTTACCTCCAGTGTGCACTGAAAAACAGCTTCAAATATGCGAGGTACATCTTCAATCATTGCAGCTTTATATCTACATGAAAGAAATGGGGGAAAATGTCACTCTACCCCTTCCAGTTTTGCAAGCTAGGCACAAAATAATGACGCAACTATACAAGTAAACTTGACAAGCCAAAGCACCATACTACAATCATATAAAAGCATAGGAGATAGATAAAGAAAACATAAAATTAATAAAACAAAGAATGAGAAGAATACTTGTTCACAATTGTAGCAAAAAGTGACAAAACTTCAGATTCCCTGGCATCCGGCACATTCCTGGAGTAATCTCCCAAAACAGGATCCAACATTGGGGGCACAAATTGTTTCCCGATTTGTGGTTGATCTTCAGCTTTGTCCAAGAATGTATCGATCAACTTGAGTGTCTCCCTCTTAACCGAACTGCATCAAATGCCATTATATGAAAAAGTATTCGGAGAGTTACATGGCTTGTGCATGGTACAAATGTTCTCAATCTCACCGTAAGAGTTTTACATATGATGTTTTAGATGCAAAAGGGCCTCCTTCGGAAATGCTTGTTGATATAAGCTCACTGTACATTCTGCAGCAAAAATCAAATACCATTAACAATTACCAGTAAAGAAGAAACAAATCAAACAGATTGTTAAGCATCCACAATACTACGAACATTTCAATTTATTTATTACTTAAAAATACCTGTACACATTCAGCATGTCCAAAAAGATCACCGTTATTTGGGGCAGAAAATATGTTCCTAAAGAAGATGCAACACTTGTGTTTGTCTGCAGAGTGATTCAAGTGACAATTTAGTTATCACAAGGTAACAAAATAATCAAGATAAAGACGTTAGAAAATACTATATCACATTGCACACCAACACAATGGAAACTAAAACATAATAGATTATTATTAGCAAAGGGGCTTATATAACCAAATAATATAAAAAGTTTGCAACTAAACCAATATATCCCATATAAAACTTGCATAATTTCAAATCTGATCATAACAACAACAAAGCTTTATCACACTAGACAGTGGTCTCGGCTACTTCACCAAATCTGATCCTAACTCAGAAGATAAAATAGACCATATAATGATCATATACATCATTGATAGATTAGAAAGATGTACCTGTAATATATTAAGCACAGTCCGAATCACCTCCTGATCCTTCAGAAACTCAACGTTTTGATGCGCCTGCCCAATGATTTCACCCCATTTCTGCCAGAAACAGCATGATGAACAAGTCCATAGATGCAGCAAGAGGAAAAAAGAAAGGAAAAACAACATTTTTCAAGTAAAGAAAGAACCTGATTTGGAAGTTCCATCAGCCGATGAAGATATTCATCTCTTTTCTGGGCGTCAGATTCTGCTTGAATCATGTGGCCAACCTACAACAAGAAGCGCCATTAATAAATACAACAAGAAGGATAATCTTAATGTATTTAAGATCTAAGAAATCAAAGAGGCATACAGATTCATAAAACGTGTGAATCTGATGGGGCTCAAGATCCGCAATGGTTGTTGGAAGGCCTGTGAGAAGTTCAGACACAAATGGCTCAGATTCACCAACCTGAAAAAAAAAATTATGGTAAATATTATGGAACTGTGCACAAGGATACTTCACTTCTGCCTTCCATTTTATTTTTACAGAGAGTGGATTTCAAGCCCATATTACCTGGGTGATTACAAATTTACGTTTACACTTCTGAACAATTTTCAAGAAAGTGTCACATGCCATATCCTGAAAAAAAAGGATAGAAGTACTGTCAGAGTGAATGCAATTTCAGCAGCATATATATTTAAATTTTACTTGTATGGAAATGAAACCATAAAATGTATCCCATCAAATTAAAAAGTTAATTGATAACAGGAACTGGCTGCTTCTTTTTGGCATATGTATAATTTATTACTCCCTCAAATATTAAATGTAGGAGCTAGATGACTAAGTCACATAGACAAAGAAACTTAGTTAAAGTAGTTATTTGTATCAAAGTCTAGGCTTAATTAATCAAATTCATCACTTCCAAGCTCAAACACAAGGACACATGCATAAATAAATAAATAAATAAATAAATAAATAAATAAATAAATAAATAAATAAATAAATAAATAAAGCCAGGAGGGTGAATAAATGACCTGAACTCCAGGATGTGTCTCATGCATAAATTCAAACAACTTATTAACGACCGTTTTAAGAAACTTCCAGTGGGCTCTTAAAAAGCGTGGATACTGCCCAACAACGTACCTGCCAACAGAAAAAATTATGTAGAAAAGAGAAAAATGCAATATTCAATATTAAGAGAAACAAAGCAAAATTTCAAAAATCAAAGGTCTGAATAAACAAGACTTACATGATATTACTTGCAATAACAGCTTTGTTATCTTTTCCCTTCGTAATCTCACATAGATTCAACAAATCCCGGATGACCATAACCAAAAATCTGTTTTCCTGCCAGAGATCCAAAATATAGAGAATAAGAAATAGAAGAAACACCAGTACAAAGAGAAGGCTATTATTAAAACTACAAAACATATATGAAGACTTCAATCATTTAGGTAGTTGATTTTGCAGATGCATCAATTCTTTTAAATCAAAAGGAGTGCAATACAAATTACTGCAATCATAAATCACCAGTACACAAATTTTTCTGTTGGCAGTACAAAAAAAGGAGAGAAATAGAAGAAACACCAGTACAAAAAGAAGGCTATTATTAAAACTACAAAACATATATGAAGACTTTAATCATTTAGGTACTTGATTTTTTAGATGCATCAATTCTTTTAAATCAAAAGGAGTGCAATACAAATCACTGCAATCATAAATCAGAAAGTTAGCTGTTAGATAACTCAAACAATTTATCAAAAAGTAAGAAAAAACGAATAAATTATAAATGAAGTTATGAAAAATAAAAAATGGAAGAAATAATAGTCACAAAAGGAGTTTTAAGTCTGGAAGTCATTTTGTAACATGTATATTTGGTCATCATGTCAATGTTAACCCTGAAACATGGAGCAGTACCTGATCTTCCATCATGGAACCAGATATGGACCCTATTGCCCAGCAGAGAGTGTTCAAATTATTCCATGTCCAATCCTCACCACTCAATTGCTTACTTAATTTCTTCAGCATCTGCATATTACCCAACAAAGAAGGACAATCACACATCAAGATTCTAAGTAGGCAAAGAAGAGCAACAATTTCATAAGGAGTATCTACTAGAAAGTCATGTCACCCAAAACAAAAACATAGATAAACAGCCATCATTCATATCTTCTGGTTATTTAGTTTCAATTAATAATATATTTCATGAATCATTAAACAACTTGATGTAATTATTTTAACATTTAAGAAGCTAACACAAGTACATAAAAGCATTTTCTGAGGTAACCATTTAATAAAATGTAAAACAATTTGAAAATAGAAAAAATATTGAAGTGCTTCTATAATAACTACGTCAAAAGAACTCGAGGAACAAACAACATTTTATGCCTTCATATCAGTTGACTCTGTTCAAACTTCAAAAGAACCAATTCCTTTTAGAATCACGTACCTGCTTTTCAGTATCCTCATGATCCAGATGTGACAAATAGATAAGAGTCTCCCTCATACTCTGTTTAATCAAAGCATTATTAAAAGCCAGGAATAAAAGATGTAATCTCCGAAAAAGGGCCTTAGGATGAAGACCTAAGTTTAGTGTGTATGTTTCTGTGTCAATACATACATACATACATATATACATATACATACATACACATATATAGATACACATATATATAGATATATGTATATGTATATGTACATATATCTATACTCCCACACACATTTGTAGACATAAAATATACACACAAGCAGCAATTCTAGTGGAACACAAACTGTCATTTTATTACCTTGTATTGTACAAGAACATCATTGTCCTTCATTGTTTCACGAACAATATTCCCATTTTCATCTTCAACAATAAGAACTTCTTCAGGCTTTGCCATACGACAGATCATAAGCATCCTCAACTTTGACATTGAGCCAGCATATAGCTGCCGACGCTGAAGAACCTGTGAACCATGACCATCAACCATACCAGGTATCATTATTGGAACCTGCTAGATCCAGTGAAAAAAGAAATGATAAGTAATGCTTCCATTTGAAGACAACACGATGAATTTGAATATACCAATCAAACAAGATAAATGTTGATTTTACGACAAAAAATGTCAGTAAACAAAACGGTTGAGATTGGAATGACATTAAATGTGCTGAACTTTGAAGTAAAACTAACTTTCTATATATAGTTCAGTGTGTGAAGACAGAAAAATATACTCGAGCACTGACTTGCGCTAGGACTAGGCCCATTAGTTCTAACTATACTTCTAGCACTAATTATACACTAACAGACAATATATCAATGACAACAGGGAAAAGACAAGACAGGATGCAAGAGATTGGCAACTAATTTCATGAATCAATTTAGGTAATCAAGAGAGACACCTGAAGGCCCATCAAGTTTGCCGCAGCTACAGCAGGATTTTCCAAATTGCGATGTGCCTCAAACAACTCCAATACCAAAATGTTCCAATAGTCCAGACAGACCTGTTATTATAGCAAAGCAAAGACAGGACAAATCATAAATATTCAGAGAAATAAGTAACACCTTGGCAGATGATAGAGATTAAAAGGAAGGATGGGGAAAGAGAACTGCACATGGATAGGTGAATATTCATAACAGATGGCGTGTGAACAAATATAAGGCAAAAGTAAGCCTGAACATACCTTAAAAACCTCCGTGTCATCCACGTATGAAATGTTGATAAGATATTCCAGACCCAAAAGCAAAGCAGATATATTCTCTTGCGAAGTTTCCAGAAGTCTAATGTGAAACTGAATACATAGAAGGGCACCAAAAGAAACATCAACAAAGAACTGAATCACCAGTTAAGAAACCAAAAATTTTAAAAAAACAAGACACAGTGTGTGCTTGGATCAGCTTTTGGAGAATAACTTTTACAATTTACGAAGTGTGTGAGAATATTTTTGTCTCGATTTACGCAAACCATGGTTTGGAAGGTTTCCAAAAGCACAGAAAGAGAGAGAGGATAAGTGAAAACAAGGAGCAGCCACTGGCGAACAGAAGCTGCTTTAGAAACCAGTATACAAGAAAAAATAGATAAATTCTTAAATATGCCCCATGAATGACACGGATGATATAATTTATTGTAGTGTTTCATTCATGAAGTGATACCACTGTTTATGAAAAAATAGTAATGTCCAGAAAAATAAACAAGAAACACATCCTTGTCAGATCATGAGAATCAAGGGGAAAAATCACTTGCCTTGTAAAATGAAGTGAAGAACAGCGCCAGGTTCTGTATAAATGCCTGAAATAAATATAAACAAGCCAAGGACTCAGACAGATAATACACACAAGCAAATCACGATTTTTTTCACATCAGCGAATTATAGGCACTCACTTGTTCCTCACCGGAACCATGAGCATAAGCCTCAGGTATATTTGTAGTAGGAGGAAGTATACTCTGCATTAAAAAAATGAAAAAAAAAAAAAGATCATCTAACAATCACCCACAAAATTGTACATAAAGCCAACCAAATAGAGCAAAATAAAAGAAAAACTGAAGCAGAGGCGTGAGAAAAAATAAAGACATAGCGTATGACTTATGGGAATGAAACCAATCCAACAAACCTGCAATTGAACCATGAATATATTATACATCTTGACATACTGTGCACCGTAAATGTTCCCATATTGAAGTGCTGCCACCTGTAAGCAAAAGGGGAAAAACAGAAAAATGAGAGACAGTTAAAAAAAACTAGCCTGAAAAACAATGAATAGAGAAAACACAAGTACTCAGAATATAAACCTCTGTTAGGCATTGCAATGTAAGGTTCCGATATGCTGGAATTGGAAAAAACTTGAGGAGCGTCTCAAGCTGTCAAGTAGACAAATACCAAAGAGATTATAAATTTCATTCCTTCAAAGATATTGGTTAAGTAGAAGACGGCACCAACCAGGGGTGATTCAAATACAAATCCCACGGGAATCCAAGATAGGAAGGCATGTAATGTAGATAGTGTTGCACGAATCAGTTCAGTCCGTTGGGATGCCGATAAGACGTACAAGCATAACTCATGGATGAGATGAAAATCACTGTAAACAGCCAAGTAAATTTCTCAGTCACTGCAAATCCCCTGATTAAACAAATAATATAGAATGTATGACCAGTTTTGTTCAAGAATACAAAGCTGTCAACAGTTACCTATTCAATGAATTTTTAAGCTCTTTTGTCTTCAGCTGAGTCATTTCTCCTCTTGAAAAATCGAAAACCTCTTCACTCAGAAGCTGACAGAACATGCTTATGTTATGTGTTGATTTAAGGAATCAAATCTGAGGAATAAAAGTAGGATAGACTCACTTTCAATATAGCCATGCAATTCTCACAAATTGTTTCACTAGTTTTAGCTGCTATAACAAGGTCAGGAATAAAGTGTTGCCATCTTGCTGGCCACTCATGCTTCAATATCTGCATAAGATACACCAAACACTTAAGTACAGCAAATAGTCATCAATAGATACAACATGTGCCCCCAAGAACACAGCTGAGAGTTCCATTCAAAGAAAGTTTGTCAATCCATATTAACGAGAATGGGTAAAACAACAACCTACATAACAAGTTAAAGGTTCGAGACAATAACATTTTAACAATGCTCAACAAGCATAGCAAACATAAGACATCAAAAGAAAAGTAAGGAAGAGGAAGAAGGATAGAGATCTCTAAGAATCTAAGATTTATGAAGGCGAGGAAAAGCATAGAATATACTTATTGAATGACCAGTAAAAAAGAAAACCACAAGAATAATGAACTTCAAAGTAGTATAATGGAGCTGCAGTATTACACCTGAACTAATATAATGTTCAGCTTGTTGACATACAAGCGTTCTGTCCGAAATGAGGCCTCATTGGAAGAAAGCTACATGAACAAATAGATATACATATATCAATAATATGAGCAGGCATTCAGAAAACTCTTGATAACAGAAGATTAACTTTCTATAATTATGGCTTACACCTTTACAATAACATCAGAAATAAAATTCTTCATTCCATCTCGCTGCTCAACAGGTAGAACATTCCATCTGTATTTAATTACACCTTCTAGAACCTATAAGCAAGACAGATAATCAATACATAAATTTTTTAAAAAAAATTATAAGATTCTCAAACAAAACATAATTTAACACCTAGCACTTCATGCTTTTAAGGACACTGCAACAATAACCAAATGGGATCAATCATTTAAAGGTCCAACGTTATTACCATTAAAGAATTGAACAAGCCCAAAACTAACATCTGGGGTCAATGGGCTATGTCCCGGCGATACTCCCACACAAACTTCTTGTGCCAAGTTAGAGCCAAGCGAGGCAAAAAGGCCCAATCCATTGACCTATCCACTCTCTAACCTCCACATTTAGCATTTTTGTCTCCCTATTCAATTTTCAACACTGATTTCCATTAAAAAAATATATTACAAAATTGTGTCTTTTTAAAACCAAAAAACCTCATTTCTAAAAGTGGCACTAAATATACACTCCATTTTTGGCTCATTTTTAGACTGAAATTCTCTTTATTTATCTAAATTGGGAAGTCCACTCCATATTCCCTTGAATAACCGCAAAAATGTCTCCACACATTATTAGACATGAGCTTGATTGGACCTCACCCATGCAATTGGACAATGGCCATCCCATAACAAAAGGCATCAGCTAAATTAGAATTAGCCTTAAGCTTTTGCTGAACACATTAATCAGCCTGGCTCATAGACAAAGATAAATTCCTAAACCATTGATGCCATGAGCCTCCTCAAAATTAAAAATGCATGTTAAGAGACTAGCAAAAAAATGGATTCTACACAAGCCATTACGCAAGTCCTCAAATAATTCAACTCAAACTGCATCTCCTTAACCTCACATTACAACTGCTATTCCTAATTGAAAGCCCGGTAGATTAAGATTTCTTAAGCATATGACGCACTATTACAATCAATATAGCACACATATCTTTATCTTGATCCAAACCACAAAACCAACCAAATAGAGTATGTCGCTTATTTTTAATCAAATCAGGGTATGTTGCTTTTTTTAATCAAATCAGGGAATGTTGCAGCAACTAAAAATTCAACAGTGTCACATTATCATGCATCTATCATGACCAACAAAGCACAAACGCTTGAAAAAGAAAAAGGAGAAACGTCTGCGTGACACACATTGGACACTCATGATGGACAAAATCACAAAATACAGCACCAAGTAATACTTCAGATTTATTTGTCTCGAGTCCGCATCAAAATACATGCTTCCTACAGTACATGGCATGAGCTAGTGACATACTTTGCACATGCATTTGGGCAAAGACCCTACTACTAGTTACATAAATGTGAGCTATGGGATCATGCCGAACACCTAGGACGCAAATCCAGCTAGACAGTCATCAACATATGAGCATCCTGCTGAATAATATTCAAAATGAGATACCTAGATTATTGGTTTTACGCTATTATTCTCAGGGTGGGGGGACGGGGAAGGGAAATAACATTGCTTTGTCTTTATGTTCCAGATGCATAAAGGGAATTGGCATAGGAATTCGTCCCACATAACATAAAAATTTGTCTAGATCAAGCCCGAAAAAACACTGACCTGCAAGGCAAAGAACTTAGTATTGAGACTTTGAGTGTTCTGTAAAATATGCATGACTTGAAGCCAAGTGTCTGGATTATTTTGCAAGTCTCGCAAAATCAGGTCAGCAGCACTTCTCTGCAATGCAAGAGAAAGATTTGTTGAAATTTGCGAGGTTGCATAATTGGGGGGCTCGATTATTAGCTGTAAATAAAATTAGAAACAGCCTCTGAAATATCTAATGGCTACTGTTCCATGCACCCATATTGATGATGACGATACAAACGGTAAAATATGACACAGCAATTGTAGAAGGCAAGGCGCCCTACATATAATTTTAAATATGCTAAAATAACATTATATTCAACCAATTTAATCGATTTTTTGATTCAATTGCGTGAAAAGAGGGAAAAAGAAAGTTTACAGGATTCTGCTGATGACCAACTTGCCAAGAGTTAAATCATACGGGCAAGCCAAAACTTTTTCAGTAAACAAACAAGAGTCTCATACAATACTATACAAAGAAAGAGATGCTATCTCCTGAGAGACATAAACAAAAAAGCTAAACCTTACGAGAATTAAACCCTAAAACTGCAAGTCTCGCGTCATTCCGCTGCACCACACATTCTCAAATACCAAAACAGTAATGAGCGGCTAGAACCCACTAAAACAAAACTGAAGGTTCCAGTAAATGCTCAGTGACACTAAAGACACTCAACCAGCACTCAATTGCCCCCTAAAGCCCACCATTTTCCCGCGCTTCCCAAAAAACAAATACGAGTTATGTTAAAGTAAAGGAGGGACCATGCCCCGACCTCTTCCTTAGATCCGGTGCCATAGAAGGCAGCGACAGTGGCGTCGAGCAAAGCGACATCAATCGGCTGGCTCAAATCTCTGAGCCTCTCGGCGGCCATAGTGAAGAATTAACACGGTGGGCAGTGATAAACCCTAGAAGGAGTACGGCCACCACCAAGTAACAAGCCAAAACCCTAGAGGAGCCTACTGTTCTAGAAAAAGAAGGAGGGGGAAGAGAGAGAGGGAGCGTGACAAATCCCGGAGAGATTTGGAATGAGGGAGAAGAGGGAGGGAGGGAGGGTTTAGACTTTATATAGTGAGAGAGAGAAAAGACAGCTTGAATTTGAAGCAGAGTGGGATGAAGAGAGAGAGAGAGAGGTAGAGAGAGAGTGAGCGTGTGAGTGATTTGTGTGTTGTTGTGGGAATGAAGGGCCTGTTTGGCGTCTCGTGTATTTCGCGTAATCCACACAGATCGCAAACGCAAAGCCTGACTACAAGTGATAGTACTGTTTATTGTGTTTTATTTAGTGCGATTCTAAATATAAAATCCCTTTATCTAATTTAAAAAAATTTAAAAAGTTAAATAAATTATTTAATTATAGTATATATGACATTATTTCTTTAAAATACTTATGTTGTATTATTAGATTATATATCAGTATAAGTAAAATGATAAGTATAAAAGATAAAATAATAAAAATCTTATATTTAGGATCAAAATTCATATCTAGACTAGATCTAATATTTAAGACTGAAGTTAACAATTTTGTGTGAGGAGAGAGCGATACAATCTTGGATGTTTGTATACGATGATGTGAAAACATGAAAAACTTTCAAACATTATATTTTTTAGTAAAATTTTCAATTCAAATCTTATAAATAAAAAATATATATTTAGAGAATTTATTTCTTGCTTAGAAAAATCTAATCTAGAGTTGATTCAATATCAATATCAATAACGTAAAAGTAAAAGATTAACTATAAATCAAGTAAATATTGAATATTTATTTTCATCAAAAAAATCAAATATTTTATGGAAGGTATTAAATTATTTTGATATATTATTTTTATTTAAAAAAATATTATATCCAAATAATATTTTTGATGAAGATATTTTTCAAGAAAATTATTGATAAGCGTAGGATTCACCGTTTTTTTCTTCAGCTTGTTATTTTATATTATTCTAACTTGATTGGATTAATAAGCACGAGAAATTTTTGGTAATATGTTATAGATTTTGGAACCTTAGATTGTAGATTTAGGGGAGAAAAAGAGTTAGTTCCACATTTTGTTATCTTCCAATAAGGATAATATTCTTAATAAGAACAATTATCTTCTAGAAAAATTGTTCGCAAGCATTGCAAGTGAACAAATAAAGGTATAGTCTAATTTCTCTTAAAAATAAGGCCACTAGATGTGTGAAGTTGGGTAAAAAACTAATAGGGTTTGCGAAGTGTGATCGGAACATGCGGCTGTGGGTTGAGTGTCTCCGCCGCCCACTGCGGCAGGGATAAAGAGTGTGTTCTTGTTGCACGCTGTGCGGAACAGGGGCATTTGTGAGATAGAGTTTGTATTTGGTGGGTCCACACCGTCGAAGGTGAGGGCAATGGAGGATAGTATGCTTGATCAGAAGAGGAACAAGGGGAAGGTGGAGAGTGTGAAATTCTCAGCGATGGAATCTCTGAAGCCTCTGTTGGAGGATTGGATGGAGGATGAGAGCTCGAAGGAGGGTCGATCGTAGTATAAGGAGTCTTTGCTAAGAAATATCCTTCCTGATTGGTGCGATTTGGATGAGGATTTAATAGATAAATGTGGTAAGATTAATATTGGTTTTGAGGAGGCTGAAGACCCGACTAAGGGAATTTCAGTTTATTTAAGTAATCCTCTTTGTCTGAAGATTGTTTTAGACGATTTTGAGAAAGAGAAGCTGTTGAAACCTTTCCGGAATACTTTGATTGTGAAGCTATTAGGTGCTAAATTACAATTTTCTCAAGAAGAAGTTCAATCAAATGTGGGCTAGAGCGGGAGAGATCCGTGTCTTTGATCTCCTAAATGACATTTACCTCGTCAACTTTAAGAGTCAAGAAGACTATGATAGGACTCTAACTAGAGGTCCTTGGGTAGTGGTAGGCTGCTACCTGAGTGTGATGAGGTGGAGAGCTGACTTCAATCCAAAGACTGAGGTGGTGGATTAGGTTGTTGCATGGGTAAGACTTACTTATTTACCAGCTACTTATTACGATAAGAAATTTCTTTTCAATCTGGGAAATATGATAGGTAAGGCTATTGAGGTAGATATCCCTACTGCTCAGAGAGGAAGGGGAAAATTTGCTAGATTGTATGTTGAGTTGGATCTTTCTAAACCATTAATTCCGCAATTTAATATTGATAGCATGAGTCATTTAATTGAATATGAGTGTATGAATTTGTTGTGCTTGCATTGTGGGAGAGTTGGCCATGTGAGGGAGCATTGTGGGGAATTTTTGAAGAGATATAAGGAAAATGATAAGTATGATATTGTGGTAGATGAGGTGGCAAGTAAGGGAAATATGGGAAGTGCAGTAGATTCAAATAAGGATAGTCCATGAAAGATTGTTCAAAAACCATGGCATCAGAGAAGGAGTAGGGTTCCAATAGTAGCAAGGGTGGAGAACAACAGATTTGCTGTAATAGGCAGAGAGTTGAGTGGTATTAAATAAGGAGGGTTACTATTAGAGAGTTCCAGCAAGGCAGTATCACAAATGGAGGGTGGTAAATTTAATATGGGTACAGAAAGGGATTCCAGTTTCAGGAGGCATATAACACCAAGTGATGACAGCACTATTACAAAAATCACTTTTAATACCGGTTAAAAAAGATATTTTAGACCGGTTCTAAATCAGGTCTTGATACAGCCGGTCTAAAAAGTATTTAACTTTTTAGACCGGTTAAAAAACCGGTCTAAAATATGAAATTTTAAGACCGGTTCTACAACAACCGATCTTAAAGTTTAACTAACGGAACGGGTAGGGAAATTTCAGTACTATTAAGACCGATTTTTTATGAACTGGTCTTAAAAAAATAGGACTTTAAGACCGGTTCTAACTTTGACCGATCTTAAATTGATATTTAAGACCGGTTCTTAAGGAAACCGGTCTTAAAAGTTTACTTCTTTAAGACCGGTTTTCTAAAGAACCGGTCTTAAATATCAATTTAAGACCGGTTAAAGTTAGAACCGGTCTTAAAGTTTAATTTTTTAAGACCGGTCTTCAATTTAACCGTCTTAAATTCATATTTAAGACCGGTTAAAGTTAGAACCGGTCTAAAAATTGTGTGTTTTATTTGTTTTATTTGTTTCAATCTTACCCAAGCCATATTCAATGACAATCCCCTCTGTGCCATATTACATACACAAGCAACAACACATGCATATATATATTGACAATCAGAAGCAGAGACAACAGCATTTTTATTTCCAGAAACAATTGGTATTTCTCAGAATGCAAACTTGCTCCAAATTTAGAATCATGAAGCCTAAAATCCTTATTACTTCTCATTTCCCTCTTTTGTTAAATATGACCTTAGTTATCATAATTGGTATGAACCTATAAATGTCAGTCTGTTCAAGGGAAAACACTTGGCCTTTACAACCCTCGACTCTCAAAAATCACAGAATGAACATTATGAAAAAAAATCATTGAAAACAAACACATTCAATTCCAATGACTACCAATAACACATGATCAACTTAGTCAATTCTCAAAAACAATACAATATTAACAATGTATAGTTATCAGGCATTTTGAACCACAACACCACAATTAAACAATGATAGCAGGAAAATCGCGACATTGTGTGAACTTGTAATCCCAAAGTTTGTAAAGAGAAGCAGGAGAAGAAATATTTCTCATTATATGGAAAAAAATTCCTAAGCTTTACAGAGAAATGAAAAAAGTGGAGGAAAATTTACAATAGTGATCTTATGCCTGAATCGATAGCTAACTAGTATCACCAATATCCAAGAATTTGTCCTGAACAGAGATATAAACCAAGTTAGATATATATGAAAACCATAAGTATTATTAGAACAATATAGGATTGGATTCAAAAACTTACTAATCTTGTAAAAGCTCATAAATGAATTCAGCACAACAATTGCGGATGAAATCAATATCTTCTTCAGGAAAGGGATCAGCAAGATCAAACATCTGTATGTGTAACACCGAAGCCAAACAAAACATTAACTTACTAACTTAAAAAAAATAAAGTAATACAAAATTTTTTAAATATAGATTTATTACCTCCTCGGTAAAGTTAGTCGTGTCTAGGCTGATAATATTGTAAATTTGCCTCAAAATTAGACCACATAAGTTGGAGCCCGGTGGTTGCCTACGAGTTTGAAAAAGAACATGATATCATCAAGAAAGCATAAAAGCATAGCTTATGGAACGCATCTTAAAGAAAATAAATATGTACTAACCTTTGGCGTGATCCATGTAGGGTCTTTTAAGTCACGAACATGCCTACCACACTTAGCGTGTAGGAAAGTCCGCATAGCCCTATGATCAAAATCACAAAGATTACTTATTCTGCACACAAACTTTGCACACAAAAGGTAATAAAGCAAGAAAACTTACGAGTTCATAGGCTTCTTCAAGTCACTCCCCGTTTTGAAGTTGAGGGAGCATAAGAGGATCACTGTGTAACTAGCCTTACACAGAATAACCAATTGCCAATGATCCCTTAAAAAAAGAGATGAATGTTAAGCAAATATAAAACATTATATGTGATGTTTTAGAATATAAATTTGATGTTTCTTACCCATGCACATAAGGAACCAAGAAACAGTTAGTTTCTGTTTCACTGAGCCTCTGTGATAAATATCTATGTCTGATGGCAGAAGTGGTCCCTTTCTCCGTGGCATGAGCTGGGCACATGAATCCAAATTTAGTGCTCTGCCCAGAGGAAACCAACCTATGATTCATGTACCTAAAAAAATGGAAGCACACAAATTAAAGTTAAACAGCGTAATTTTTAAGATATTTACTTCCATTTGAAGAACATACTTACATCAAAAAAAGATGGACAATCGCAATCATAAGATTTTGTCTAGGAGCGACCATGGACATTAAATCATCCCTCTCAAGATAGCATGCCGCCCCTAACGGCCCAACAACTGAATCCATAGGCCAATTTCTAGCCGGGAAAGATGTATCAAATGCCATCAGAATCACTTACTGCATCACCTTCAGTGGTGGAGGCTTTGCGTATCCCCATGAGACATTGTGTGGGGGAAATCATTCTTCCTGCCACTCTCTTGTGCCTTTTGCCTTCTTGCCTGCGAATAAGAAATGGGAAAAAAGGTTACAAACAGTAAAGACAAAAGATAAGTAAATAAAATACAAAATAAGTTAACTCACCAAAGCCTCTGGAGTAGTCCAAAGCCTAAAAAAATTCTACCATGTCGCTTCATCGATGTATGAATACTTGCTGCAAAGAGTAGGACGAGGCTTACCAGCTGGCACCTTGATATGTACGTAATTGTTGGCCAGATTCGTCTTGAACTTCCTCCAGCGCTCACAACAATACGTCATAGTCTTGTGATACAAGATCTCACTCTGAGGAACGTCGTAGGTGAGCTGTTATTCATGAATTAAAGGAGTTAGTGACAGTAATAAAACGAATTTGATAAAAGAAACATACAGAGGGAATTTTATACCTGAATAGTGTCCCAAATGTGTTGCTTAACCTTTTTGTCAACATTCCTTCCCTCCTCTATCAATATGCTAGGCTTATTCTGTGCGATGAGGCCGACAAAACTCCTATAACGACCAGTATTCGGCCCGATCGGTTTCCATTATTGATCGAACTGGATCGGTATCCTCTCCCCGGCCGACCGACTCAAGGAAACATCCCTTAAGGGTATGGCCGTCCTGCCCCTCTGTCTGGGCTGGTGACTCAGCTCACCCGATGACTACCCTAGTATTCGGCCCGATCGGTTTCCATTATTGATCGAACTGGATCGGTATCCTCTCCCCGGCCGACCGACTCAAGGAAACATCCCTCAAGGGTATGGCCGTCCTGCCCCTCTGTCTAGGCTGGTGACTCGGCTCACCCGATGACTACCCCTGATTGACACTCTGAGGCTCGCTGTATTGAGCAATAGGTGACACCTGATCCTCTAATGTAGGATGCACCGGATCCGTCATTGTACTATTAAGACAAATTGTTGAGTTAGTAAGTTATAAAATAACTATATATATAATCTGTATATAAGTTATAACGATAATTACTTTAAATAGATAGCTAACATTTAAAGTATATTTATAAAGAGATATCCTCCCATATCCCTTTACGATGATCATTTCTTGTGCCGTGTTCATTATCAGCTTCATCTTCTTCGTTCAATGCAGGAAGACCCCTAGAAAAAGAAGGGGTCTCAAGAAGATCATAATTTGAACGACTTTCCTTTTCAATATCGATGACCCTTTTTCCTTGGAGAGCTACAGACCACATTTTATTTGCCTGATCAATAATATAGAACACTTGTTTCGCTTGATTTTCCATAATAAAAGGTTCATCTCCAAAACTTCTGTTGTTCAAATCAACTAATATAAACCCTGACTTATCGATCCTCACACCATTATTGACATCAACCCACTTACATTTGAAAATGGGAAATTTAATTTTAACATAGTCAACTACCCAAATCTCGTCAATAACCCCATAATAATGTATGATTGTCAATGTAGGGTTCTTATCTTTTGAACTAGAGAAGTGCATAGATTCAGCTATTAACATAACACCGCTGTTCTAGACAGTGCTCCTATCATCCAGGGACTTCGTGTAAAAGGTATACCCATTGATCACAAACAAAGTCCAACTTATGACATCAAACTCAGGACCACATGCTAGCCATTTAATTGTATAAGAAACACATTCTTCTCCGTCAACCTTGTGTTTAAACCAATGTGCAAAATTCCTGGTATGCTCCCTAATTAACCTTTGTTCAGTCAATCGACTGTTCGCTTTCCGTACAATTTCTTTATGAGCATTTATGTAATCTTGAACTACATCAACATTATTCAAAATGTACAAGTGGACTTATTGTAATTCATTAGGATCCAGACTCTTGACGGTAGCCTCGTGCCTACCCCCTTCTTCATCATGTCGTTTAGGAAGGCTGATATGTCCTACATTTGCCAAATAATGTTGACAAAATTCCATGGCTTCTTTAGAAACATATTTCTGAACAATAGAAGCTTCAGGCCGGTTAGAGTTCTTCATATATCCTTTTAGGATTTTCATAGTTCTTTCAATTGGGTATATCCATTGAAAATAGATAGGCCCACATAATTTTATCTCCCTCACTAGATGAACAAATAAATGTACCATGATGTCAAAAAAGGAAGGAACAAAAAGCTTATCAAGCTAGCACAAGATCAGGTAACCTTCATTTTCCAATTCATCCAACCTTTCCGTCTCAATGACTTTACTATAAATCGCATTGAAGAAGAAACAAAGTCTGGTCAATATGTGTTGAAGATCATATTCGGCGATGTCTCGAATAGCCACTGGGAGTAGTTGTTGCATCAAGACATGACAATCATGAGACTTCAGCCCTACTAACTTCAAGTCTTTTATAGACACAAGCTTCTTAAAATTTGAAGAATACCATGAGGGAACTTTGATGCCATGTAAACACTCACAAAAACTTCATTTCTCATCCTTGGACAAAGTATGAGAAGCTGGAGGACAAAAAGTTCTCTTACCATGTGGCCTCGGATGTAAGTCTGCTCATATTCCCATTTCTTGCAAATCTAATCTTGCCTTAACGCCATCCTTAGAACTTCCTTGTATGTTGAGTAGTGTCCCAACAATACTATCACACACGTTTTTCTCTACATGCATGAAATCAATACAGTGCCTGACATCAAGATTATGCCAATATGGAAGGTTAAAGAAAACAGACCTTTTTTTTCATATATTTTTTTTCATTTCGACTCTTTGAAGTCTTACTGAAGATGACATTGATATTTTTGACATTTTCATACACTTTCTCCCCAGTCAAAGCCTCTGGAGCATCTTCAAACTCTTGGCCACCAAAAAATGCCTTCTTTAATCTGCGATATGGGTGGCCCTGTCTAAGGAATCTCCTATGACCAAGATAAACAGTCTTTCTTCCATGTTGAAGTTGATGGTAGCATGTGCCTTCTTCACAAATAGGACAAGCTTTGTGGCCTTTAACGCTATATCCTGACAAGTTTTCATATGCAGGGAAGTCGTTTATAGTACAAAAGATCAAGGCTCGCATTTTAAACATCTCCTTCTTGTTCGCGTAAAAAATGTCGACACCTTTATCCCACAACTCTTTCAAGTCTTCAATCAGGGGTTCTGAGTAAACATCTATGTCATTTCTGGGTTGTTTTGGTCCCGAAATCAACATAGATAACATGATGTACTTTCGTTTCATACATAACAAAGGAGATAAGTTGTAAATTACCAACAGAACAGGCCATGAACTATGTATACTGCTTAGGCTACCATAAGCATTCATGTCATCCGTGCTAAGCCAAAGCCTAAGATTCCTAGGTTCTTTGCTAAAGTCAGGAAACAACTGATCAATTTTTTTCTACTGAGAAGAATCAGCTGGATGTCGAAGCTTTCCATCAGAAATCCTCTCATCCGCATGCCATCTCAAATTTTTGGCATCAATTTTATTAGCAAACAGCCGTTTAAACCTCGGTATGATAGGAAGATACCACAACATTTTTGCAGGGGCCTTATTTGATTTGTACCTGGGGGTTTCACATATCGAACACTGCTCTTTCTCTATATGTTCTTTTCTGTACAATATACAATCATTAGGGCATGCATGGATCTTTTTATACTTCATCCCTAGTGGACATAGTATTTTCTTAACATCATAGTATCGGCAAGGCAGCATGTTATCATCTGGAAGTATGTCCTTGAAGGCCTCAAGTGCTTCTGAAAAACTCTTGTCGCTCCATCCATGCCATGCTTTCAAGCTTACCAATTTCAATACATCTTTCAACAATTGGTATTTTGTGCACCCCGGGTACAGCGGCTTCTCAGCATCACTGCACATATTACCATATGTATATGATTGCTCAAAAGCCTCTTCTCCAACATCATGAATAATATCCTCTATCCGATCATTCAGAACCATGTCATTATCATCAAAGACGACCCCCCTTGTTGAGTTGCGCTTGGAATTTCTATTTCTTCACCATGCCATACCCATATTGTATAACTCTTACAAAATCCTTCACAAATTAAATGTGTATATATATCTGCAGCACTTAGTCACTTCTCATTCAGACATCTACACAAGGATAATAGAACATCCCACTATCATCATTACCTGAATTTCTTCTAGCAAATTCTAAAAAATCTCTCACCCCATTATCATATTCAACACTGGTCCGTTTAGTGTTTATCCAACTACAATCCATATATTTCAATACCTTTTTTTTCTTCTCTTCTGTATATTAACTCCCTTGGAAAAGGCAGGAGTATGATGAGAGTATGAAAAGGTTACACTCATCAATTTATCTAGTTTAACAGAATTCTTCATTAGAATTCCGTATAAGATATAATTGCAGTCTGTTCCATTTTCTTCAAGTAATATGGAAAATGTATCAACATACACTAGCAATTTCAGGACTTAAATTAGACCACATACACAAGAATTGCTTTAGTCTAAACCTCAAATCACCTCTCAAATTTAGTTTCAAAACTAACTGAACATTATGTAACAATTTTCTAATCAGCCATTCATGAGCATACATGCCAAAAAATTTGAAACAATAACTTAATCATTCCAGAGACTATTAAAACTAGCAATTATCAGTACCCTAATCCTTAAATAATCAAATCACACTAGTTCAGGCCACCGTTAATTAAGCTTCACCAATTAATTTTCATCAGAGTAAATATCATTTTTTCTCCATTTCTGTGTTAATTTCTAGTTTAATTATAGTAGAGATTCTTCTTGGATATACAGTGAATACTAAATTTCTATTTATACGAAGGATTGAGACATGGGACATTACCTGTTTGAAGTAATCTTAGACCGTGGCTTGAGGCGCAGGAGGAGAGGGGTTGTAGTGGCTGGAAAACACGCCGGAGGGAGATAAAGGCTGGTGAAATAAGAAGCTCAGCCAGCCTTCACAATGGTACTCACGGCGGACTTTTTCGTAGCAACGGGCACACGAATGGGGAAGGAGGGAGTATTGTTAAATGGCAGAGAACAGAAAATGGAAAAGGAGGTTGAAGCGGTGGTGGCGGCTGGAGCAGTGGCCGGAGAATAAGGCGGAATATCACTGGAGATCCTGGACTTAAGCTGTTCGCGGTTGTGGAAGCAGAGTGGGAGGAAAATGAAATGTGCTGATGAAATGAGCTTCGCGGCCGGTTAGGTTTGAAATATTAGACTTTTAAGACCGGTTATTTAAATAACCGGTCTTAAATTATTGACTTTTAAGACCGGTTATTTAAACAACCGGTCTTAATAATAACGTGATTTTTTTATTCATTTTAATAATTTTGTTTTTGGACTGGTTGTTTAAATAATCGGTCTTAAATTATTGACTTTCAAGACCGGTTATTTAAGCAACCAGTCTTAATAATAACGTGAATTTTTTTTATTTTAATAATTTTTTTTAGACCGGTTGTTTATATAATCATTCTAAATAAGTTTTTTTAGACTGGTTTTTTTAACAATTGGTCTAAGAAATTGATTTTAATTATGGAATTTCCACTCTGCATTTCTTTTAGACCTTATCTGCAATAACCGGTCTAAATGATGCAGTCTAAAAAGCCTATTTTACACTAATGCAGGAGGAGTATGAAGGAGAGTCCTTCCTTCTCTAACACTGGAGTGAGCAAAGGGCGGATTTGTAATATGCAGTGGCAGAATTTGTTGTTGCTAATATGGAAGGCTAGATTCTTCTGTGAGGGTCTGTCATCTGGTTTTTGTAATATGCAGTAGTAGAATTTGTTCCCAGATGCTTCTGTGAGGGTTGGAGTTCGATCTTGCTCTGATCATCATCTATTGTTAATTGATACAAAACCTAGAAGGTACTATGCTAGGAGGAGACCTTTTTGGTTTGAGGTAGCCTGGTTATTACATGATAAATTTAAGGATTTTTTAGGGAATATTTGGGATAAATTGGTAGGAACTCCAAGGAATATGTGGAGACTGCAGGGAGTTTGAAGTTATGGAATAAGGAGGTTTTTGGGAGAATGGAGGAAAGGAAGAGGGAGTTGAATAGAAGAATTTATGGTATACAACAAAGGATTGATTAGGAGGAGGATGAGAGGCTAGTAGAGAAAGAAAATCAATTGCAGATTGAGCATTGCTGAAACGTTGCATCAAGAAGAGGTACTTTGGTATCAAAAATCAAGAGGGAGGTGGATAGAGCAAGGGGATCGTAATACGAGGTATTGCCATATGAAGACAATTGTTAAAAGGAGGAGAAATAAGACAGTGATATTGAAAAACAATAGGGGTGAGTGGGTTTCAGATGAGAGGGGAGTAAAGAGTTTGACCCTCGAGTTTTATAAGCAATTATTTGAGGAAGAAGATTTAAATAGAGAATGAAATTTTACATGTTAAAGGTGGGACCAAGTGGATGAGGAGGAGTTGAGGAAACTGGGGTGGCCCTTATAAAGCTCTAAAATTCAAAGGGCTTTTTTTAGTATAGGTGGCTTCAAAGCTCCTGGTGATGATGGATTTCAAGCTATCTTTTATCAGCATAATTGGGAGATTGTTGGGCAGAGTGTATGTAGGTATGTGGAAGATATATGGGTGAATCCAGAGAAGATATCTGAGATAAATAAAACATTACTTGTAACGGTTCCAAAGATGAACAATCCAGAGTTGGTTGCTCATTTCAGGCCCATTGCACTTTGTAAGGTGTTTGATAAGTAAAATATTTGTATATTTATTTTCATTTATATGATAATTTTGTTGACGATATTTGAGCTTAATGTAATCAATTTTGGGTGCAATAAATAAATAAATAATGATTTTCTTGCAACTACAGACAATACCGCATTAAGAAGAATTAAAGAAGGCATTTAAGGGAATTTCACTGTTTATACGGTACTGTAGCATATACGCACTGTAGAAAAATACGGTACTATAGCAGGATCACTGTAGCAGTCGATGTGTAGACGTGGGGCGGTTCGGTGCGGTTCACTGTAGCGAGTGGGTGGTCGGTTCACTGTAGCAAAATCACTGTACAAATAACTGTAGCAGTCTCGAAAATGAAGCCTATAAATAGAGCTTCTTGGCACCCTAAAAT
Organism: Albizia julibrissin; assembly: GCA_037074505.1. NCBI lineage: Eukaryota > Viridiplantae > Streptophyta > Magnoliopsida > Fabales > Fabaceae > Albizia > Albizia julibrissin. Next base: position 16,946,527 of record CM073486.1, on the reverse strand, counting down.
GAAGAGGAAGGAAGAGAGAGAGAGCTTCTATTTTAGAGAGAGAGTTGTTATTTTTAGAATTTATTTCTTGCATTTTTTTTACTTCTTACATGCCTCCTACATGAATGGTTTTGTCTCCTATATGGAAGGCCTAGGTAGTCCTCCTTTATGGATGGTATAGGTTGCCACCTATATGGAAGGTTTTACCTCCTATATGGTAGGCTAGATTTTTCATTTTCATACATCTATTAGTTGTATTTTTATGTTTTGTAATTAATTTTTATACAATGTTTATGATGTTTTTATTTTATGTTTGTTTTGTTTTTAATTTCATTATGAGCTAATTTTGCTTTTCATATGGTGATGATGTAGCTTACTAATGATGGATTGAATCTAACTTATTAAATCTAGTTTTAATTTTTCCTTCATGATTGAGTTTTAATTATTGTTCTTAATGCTTTCAATTGACTGGCCACCTCTTAAATGATTTCAATATGTATGTTGAGACCAGAAGGAGATACATGTGTGTGGATCTTATAATTAAAACCATAATTTACATATGAAATAGGAATATATTCATATGGATTGTGTAGTCTTAAATGAGTTCCATAAATCTTAATGCATGATTAATTGCTTAAATTTATATAAGAATATATTGGGTTAGTAATTAATCATAGAATTGCTTAACCATGGAAGAGGCTAGTAATTAAATTAGGGAAACTCAACTATCAATCATGTGGAATAAATTAGACTAGAATAGATAAGTGATTCAATCCGGAATTTGTTAAGTGAAATCTAATCCCTAGGGCTTTTTCTCATATTTGTCTTCATATCACTTGAATTCATATTTCATTATTTTTATCTTGCAATCTCAATCACAACTAATCGAACGACTAAATAGTACTAAGATTACAAATTTTGGTACTTAGTGATCAATCCTCGTGAGAACGATACTCTACTTACTTCTATATTACTTGTTTACGACAGTGTACATTTGCACTTTCTAAATACACCATCCTACACTTGTAACAATGTTGTACAAAGGAATTACGAAGACTGTTGTGAGAAGGTTAAAGGGCTTAATAGATAAGCTGGTGTCACTATTTCAGGTTAGCTTTATACCGGGACGAAGTATCCACGATAACATTGTAATTGTAAAAGAAGCTACTCATATAATGAATAGGATGAAAGGGGAAAGGTTTATTGGCTATAAAGATTGACTTGGAGAAGGTGTAGGATCAAATGAATTGGAACTTTTTAATGGAGGTCCTAGATGAGATTGGTGTGCAGATCACTTATTAAAGCTAATCAAATAGTGTACAACCACAATTAGTATGTCAATCTTATGGAATGGGGAGAAGGGTGAGTGGTTTAGACCTAGTAGGGGAGTGAGGTAAGGGGATCCACTTTCTCCATACCTATTTGTGTTGGGTATGTAGAAATTATCACATATGGTGGCGGATGCAATAGGTGGTAATTTGTGAAACCCTTTAAAAATTGGAAGAAGAAGAGTTCCGATGTCCTACTTGATGTTTGCGGATGATCTTATATTGTTTTGTGAGGCTGATGTGGGGAAATTATGTAACTTAATGGATTGTATAGATCACTTTGGGAAGATTTTATGGTAAAAAATGAACAAACAAAAGACTAGTATATTCTTCTCAAAGAATGTGGATATAAGGAAATAAAGGGAGTTATGTGCAGTCTGTGGGCTCCAGAAGGAGGAGGAACTTGGTTGGTATTTGGGAGCTTACATTACCAATGGTCGGGTCACTAAGAACGAATTTAAATTCCTCATTAATAAAGTTCAGGCTAAGTAGTTGGAAGAAGCAAAGTCTGTCCTTAGCAGGTAGATTGACTTTGGGTCAGTCTATAACCTCCCAAATGGCTAATTTCACAATGCAACATGCAGTTATTCTAGCGGGAATGTGTAAAGAAATTGAGAAAATTCAAAGAGATTTTATTTAGGGTTCAACCCCAGAAAAGAGGAAGATCCATGCTCTGAGTTGGAGTACCTTATGTCTAGCAAAAGAGAAGGGGGTATGGTTTGAGGGATATGGTAGCCATGAATAAAGCTCTAATTGGTAGGATTGCTTGGCATGAGTTGGCTAAGCTTGAGAGTTTAGTCTCTTTAATATTGAAGGAGAGATATGGAAGAAAAGCGGATTTATAAAAGGAGTGCATTACGAAAGAGACATATTCTTGTATGTGGAAGAGTTTAGCAAATATATGGAGATATGTAGTTGAACAAGTTGCTTGGGACTATAGAGATGGCAGCAAGATTGTTACGAGTGTAGATGGTTTATTAAAAAGTGCAAGTATACACTGTCGTAAATAAATAATATAGAAGTGAGTAAAGTATTGTTCCCACGAGGATTGATCACTAAGTACTAAAATTGGTAATTTTAATTATATTTAGTCAATCGATTAGTTGATGATTGAGATTACAAAATAAATATGAACGCAATTGATATGAAAACAAATATAAGAAAAAGTCATAAGGGTCAGATTTCACTTAGCAAATTTTGGATTGAATCACCTATTTATTCTAGTCCAATTTATTCCATATGATTGATAACTGAGTTTTTCTAATTTAATTACTAGCCTCTTCTAAGGTCAAACAATTCTATAATTAATTCCTAATCTAATATATCCCTATATGAATTAAAATAATTAATTATGTATTAAGATTTATAGAACTCATTAGGACTACATAACTCATAAGAATATATTCCTATTTCATATGCAAGTTATGGTTTAATTATAGGACCAACACACATGCATTTCCTTCTGGTCTCAGCATACATATTGAAATCATTCAAAAAATGACCAATCAATTAAAAACATTAAGAACAATAATCAAAACGCAATCATGAAGGAAAAATTAAAACTAGATTTAATAAGTTAAGATTTAATCCGTCATTAGTTAGCTACATTATCACCTTAGGAAAATGAAAATTTAGCTCATGATGAAATTAAAAATACAACCAAAATAAATTGAAAATTTCATAAACCTTACTTAAAACTTGATGATTAAATTCTAAAACATAAAGATACAACTACAAGATGCATGAAAATTGAAAAATCTAGCCTTCCATATAAGAGGTAAAACCTTCCATGTAGGTGCCAACATATATCATCCATAAAGGAGGACTACCTAAGCCTTCCATGAATGAGGCATGCAAGAAACAATACAATGCATGAAATTAACTCTAAGATGATGTGTCTCCTTGTGTCTTCCACTCCTCTATTTATAGATGAATGGGGTGCAAAAATTTATACTTGTTAGGTGAGAATCTTGACTATAAGCCACCAATGTTGACCTTGTGACCACCTTACTCTTTGATTGTAGCCAACTTTTGACAATTAAAATGGTATAATCTCATATTTTTGTCTTCATGAAAGTTATAAATGTGGATCTTAAATTGAAAATTCATATGAGAGCTTCTTATTTCAACATTTGTAGCTCTAGTTATGGCCAAATTAGTAGACAAATGTCAGACTTAGACAAATTCACATGCTCAACTTCTAAGCAAAATTTGAAACTTTTGAGGGTAGAACTAGGTGTTATCCTCAACATGAAAGTTGTAGGAATTTTTCTTATCTTTCTATCCATATAAATAATGTCCTAATCCAATATCTAGAGCTCTAGATATTACCTAAAAATTGGGACACAGTCAAAATTTAGTATTTTCAATGAATTATATTTTATGTCAAAATCATTATTTATTTATCAATTACACCAAAATTTATTATATTAAGCTCAAATATCTTCCAAAAAAATGTCTCATAAGGAAAAATAAATATGTAAATATTTACTTATCAAAGATCAGTTTTTGGAATGATCTGTAGACGACTGATGATATAACATTATTCCAGAAAGTGATAAGGAAACCAGAGGGAAGGTTGGAGGCATGTACAGTTAATGATTTGATCAATGAAAGAGGTGAGTGGGAGTTCATTTTTCTAAAAGACTACCTTAGATAGCAGGATTTGCTGAGATTGGAAGTTGTACCTATTCCTTGTTCAAATTTCGAAAATGATATCTTATGATGGAGAGGTGGAGGAAGGAATAAGTTTAATATTGTTAATATGTATAAAAGGGTGAAAAAAGAGGATAGTGTCGTTACTAGTGCTAGTTGGAGGAAGGTATGGGATTAGAAGGGGACACGTAGAGTTCAAATACATCTCTAGTTGTGTTTGCATGACAGGTTACTCATGGCTTGTAGGAGATCAAACATCTTTGGAGGCTCTACTATTTGTAATCGATGCCATGAAAAAGAGGAGAATTTGTTGCACGCGATAAGAGACTATAGGTATGCTAACGAGGTGTGGAGAGATGTGGGGGATGCTGGTGTAGAGGATAGTTTCTTCAGCATGCAGCTTAAGGAATGGCTACTGCGAAATTTGGAAAAAGATAGAGCATGGGCAAAGGTGTTTGGGGTAACTTACTGGTAGTAGTGGTATTGGAGGAATAAAGTTCTATTTGAAGAAGGATTTGAAATGTCGGATAAACCTGGACTCATTATTCACAAGTATGTGTGGGAGATAGATAATTTGGTTGGTCTGATAATCCGTTGGGAACGAAGAAAATGTCAGTGGATATTAGATGGATAGAGCCTCCTACTGGTTGGTTGAGAATTAATTTTGATGGGGCTGCTAAAGGTAGCTCGAGTTTAACAGGATGGGGGGTAATAAGGGATAGTCAAAGTAAATGGATAAGGGGTTATACTGTGAAGATTAGTATTTGTAGTGCATATAATGTAGAAATATGGGGAGCATTATGGGGTTTGAGGGTTGCGAAGGAGTTAGGTACTCAACAGTTAATCATTGAAGGGAGCTCGAAGGTGGTGATAGATGTGTTATCTGCACTACTACAAAAAGATAATTTGACAACAGTAAATAACATTCGTTTTTAGAAAATAGTAGTGAAAAAATAGGCACTAGCATTTTCGTAAATAAATATGATGTTTCAATGACTTTTTTCATGAAAAGCAGTAGTGGAAAATGAAACTTTCAACCACTGGTTTTGAAAATAGTTTCAGTTGAAACTAACAATTTCAATGACTGTTTCAAAACTAGTTGTTGAAATGCAAGATTCAACGACTGGTTTTGAAAACGAGTCGTTGGAATGCAAGATTCGAAAGTTGAGAGATATGAAATAACAGAGAAAATCTTTGAAATACAATCACAAAGCACTTAGATTTTGATGCAGGAAAATGGTGGAAGGCAGCTCCAATAGCGATTTGCCGAGGATCTTAGAAGCCATTAAATCCTCCAAGGCAAACTTACTTTAGCCATTTACTTCATTCCGATAACTATTTCTTGTAAAATCTTGGTTTTTCTAGAACTATATGTTGGAATGTATCGGTGGTTTTTTCCCTCTCTTTTTGATCTAGCTCTGAATTGCATGTTCTCTTAGTATAATACACCAATTATGCCCCCAATTGTTTGCATTAATAGAAATCTTTATTTGGTCCCGTTGATTGCGATTATGAAGTTTAGGGTTACGGTGGATTTTTCTTTTGGTTGGAAGTGTCAGGTTTCATTAATAGAAACCATTGATATTGAGAGTTTTATTGACAATGAAACACCAAACCTATTCTTTTCTATGCATCCAGAAATTGATTATTGAAATAAATGAAGCTTTGTGCAATGTTTAGCATTCATTTATTTGATATTTCTATATATGCTTGAGTCTGAAGCTACTTTGTTTCCAGATTGCTACCCTTATGGTAATATATATCTTGGTTAGTGTTATGGTAGCATATCCTGTTTTTTGCCAATGTTGTGATATTTTACATTGGGTTTCTTGTAAATGCTTCTAGCATTATTAGTTTGTGATTAAATATATTTTATTTTATTTTTTGGTGACACATGGATGCAAATTGTTGTGAATCAAGTTCAGTTGTTTACTGAGCTTGGAAATCTAGATTTCAAGGATATATCCAACTTTACTTCACTTGTGGATAGCCTCACAGCATCCTTGACATTAGCTACCTTCAACTCCCAGAAGCTAGATGCTTTTATCTGTGCATTAGAATTGATTTATGTGATTTCCAACTTAACTATATTTGTTGTATAAGGTCTTTTGGAGTTAACTTTTGAGAATTGTCATTGATATTTTTACATAAATATATAAAACAATTGTTTTGAAAAGTAAGGCTTGCATAAACGTTTTGCAGGCTTTATGCTTGGTCACTTGTAATTTCTTCTTAGTTACTGCTGGCTAACTAGCTTTTGAGTTAATGCATAACCTTCCCAGTAAATTTGTATCTGTGATCTTATCAGTAGACAGTAGTCTAGATTTCCTTGATATAGTTAATTTTCTGTTGTTACTAACTTGGACTATCTTTACAGGTATTTTACTTTTTAGATTGGATAAGATACCTGCTTAATGACACAAAATTGTTTCAAGCTTTCTTGTGGATCACCATAACTTGTGCAGTTAGTGTTGGTGCTATTGCTTTGGGAATAGGCACTGCATCTAGTTATACTTCTCTATGGACTGGCAGGTTCTACTCTTTGCTTGACCCAACATATGCTACTATGTTTTAGAGATTCTCTCACAGATGATGAGTTCAAAGTTTAATAGCTTTAGCTATTGCCATTTAGTTTTATAAATACTTATGGTTCCAAAAGAAACTTGCAATTTTATAATTTGGTTTAACTATATATGCAGTCACAAATTTTAGTTGTCTTTTCGCAAGGGACTATAGCTGTCAGTTGCAGCTTGCAAGGATAGGCTCTAGCCACCATAGCATATGTTCATAACTAATTGACTTATCTTTGTGTTAACCATTCATGTGTTAGCCAATTCTTACATGGAAATCTTTGTTTATTGTTGAAATATTTTTTATATCCATGAAATAGTACTTATGATTTGCCTTTTAAAATTCTTCTCTATTAACTTCACTGTTCTCTTTGTTTTCTTTCACCTGGATAAATGATTTTACATTACTTTGAAGATATTAAACGAGACATATTATTATTACTCGTTGATATATCACAATGAATGGGGTAAAATAGAATTGCATGTACTGATTGCCTAATAGGGTAGTACTTGGTGGCTAAAAGCTTCGGTTGGAGGCAGTCATCCCTAGATATTTCATCCATCATTCTGTACTTGAAATCATCCGATACAGACTTTACTGAGAGATTTTCTTTCAACTGTCAATTTTGAAACTTGATTAACATAAGTATACATTTGCTGAAAGAGGAATGATACCAAAGTTGGAAGTTATTTTAGTATAAGAAACCTGATGGTTTACTCAGTTTCTAGGAAATAGTTCAACAGCAGCAGTTGCAAATTTCTCCTCATAACGCCATCCAAAAAGCTTCCTGATGGCATAAAGTTCGGGAATTGATAATATTTTTTAAAAAAAAGTTTACAACGACTATTTTTTCTAAAACAGTCATTGTATCTCAAACACATACAATGACTTTTAAAAAAAATAGTCATTGTATGTTATTTCCACAACATACAATGACTGTTTTTAAAAAAATAGTCGTTGTATGTGTTTGAGATACAACGACTATTTTAAAACGGTCGTCTATTTTAAAACTTTCAACGACACTCACATACACGTTCCCATGAAAACGGTCGTCTAAAGGGTAAAAAAGCGGTCGTTAAAAGTGTCTTATATACTAGTGCTAGTTTAAATGATGGCTATAAAGGAAGAGATCTTCTGCAGAGGATGGTAGCAGAGTGTTTATAGGGAAGTCGGAGAATAAGTGTATCTCACGTTTTTAGAGAAGGTAATCAAATTGCTGATAGATTACCTAATTTCAGTTTGTGTTAAGATTGTAATTCTATTGTTTTGATTGAGCCTCCTGCTGAGGTGCTGAATGTTTTAATTGCTAATCATTTGGGTACTGGTTACCCAATAGATGTTATTGTTATTGAATGAATGATTAGGGTTTCCCCTAGTTTTACAAAAAAAAAAGGTATAGTCTGATTTATATAAATTAAAGTTTTGATTATTCTTAGGTTCAAATCGAAGTGTTTATCACCGCTTATGTCAACTGAAAAATACTTAATATTTCTTTAATAAAATTTTAAAGTCAAATAGCGTAAACTAAAAAAATTGTGTTAAGAGAACTTGATTAACCTCTTGTTTAAAGTCTTGTCGGATTCGATTTTAAAGTACTATCTAGTTTTTAATATAGGATACAATAATTGACTACATTGAGAAGATTAAAAAAATTAAATAAAATACTTTAAAGTGCTTATATTTATCAATTTTCTTTGAATTAATTTATCTAACTTATAAATTGATATATAATGCAATGATACATATAAGTATTTCAGACAGATCAAAGTAACATATACTATAATTAAATAATTTAATTAAGTTCTTTAATCACTCCAAATTAATTAACTGGGTTTTATATTACGGATCAGAGGTGGTAACAAATAATGCCTAAGACTAAATAATCTATAATACAAATTTTGAAGTGTTTTGTATTTATTTAAAAAAACTTACAAAGTTCATATCTATATCGTTTTCTATACTTGAAATATTCTGATTGTTCATATTTAAGTAATGTATGGCTTCAATTCTTTTTTTCCCATCAATGCAATGACTTCAAAAGGGAATCAACATCCCTTGAACTCTCCGGAATGATTGATCAACTCACATGAAACAAAAATCCTTCTATTAACGTCACACAGTAAATAACACCAATAATGGATGGTTTTCTATTTTATATGGTTGTTTGACTTAGTCATATCCTAGTACAATCGGGTCCTATTTGTTAGATCTTATTTTTTTATGATAACAAAGCTTAAGAATAATTAAGATAGTGTTTTGGAAATGGCACTGTAGCTAAAAATGATTTTACTATGAAAATCACTATCACCACAGTGTTCACTAGTAGTGATAAATAATGATCACTATAGTAATCACTTGAATGATGTAACAAAATTTGGTGAACTAGTTTATGGAACAATGATTAAGTGATTCTTTAAAAAATTAACTCATCACCATAGTGCTTACTAGTAGTGATAAACAAGTATCACTATAGTGACCACTTGAGTGATATATATGATCATCACTACTACTTCACCATAGTGACCAAGATAGTAATCTGATTTATGGAAAACATTTTTATAAGAGATCACTTGAGTAACGAGCTACAAAGTGCATCACTATCAGACCACTATAGTGAATCATCTAGTGATCAGTTTTCCAAAATTTAAAAAAAGAAATTCAAACTTGATCACTCGAGCGACTATTCAAGTGATATTTCAAAAATACCATCACTATCACTTCACCACAGTGATTCTTCATAGTGATCAGTTTTTCTAAAAATATTTCAAAGAGAAGATCACTCGAGTGACCATTCGAGTGATGTGACAAATTCTCATCACTATCACTACATCACAGTGATTTATTCTAGTAATCAATTTTGTGAAAATTTTCTAAGAGAATATCACTTGAGTGATGTGTGAAAAAGTGTGTCATTAGCATAGCACCAAAGTGACTCTGGTAGTACTTAGTATTTATGAAAAATATTCTAAGACTAGATCTTTCTAGCAACCACTCAAGTGATGCGTAAAAAGAGCATCACTACCATTGCATCACGATGATGGTATCTGGTGATCTGTTTCTTCTAAAAGAAATGAGACCACTCAAGTGATCCTGCTATATTTATCACCACCAACTCACCATAGTAAAGTATCTAGTGATTTGTTTTCAAAAGAAACAAGATCACTCGAGTGATCATTCGAGTGATTATATATTTATACATCACTATCTCATCACCACGGTGAACCATCAAGTGATATGTTTTGTTTTCAAAATGACCAAGTGATTATTACTCGAGTGACCACTCGAGTGATGCAATTCCAGAAAACAGAGCATCGTATCATAAATCTTGATACTCATTCAAGTCTATCATAAACTTGTTCTATTTTCTTCTAATTAGTCTAACACTTCATTATGCCATTGCTAGATCACATTACAGGTACTTAATCAAGGACTAAGCCAATATTAGCAACAACAAAAAAACATGTTTTGTGTCAGAGCATTAAATGCACTGAAGTTCAAACACTTCACATTCTCTTTACTCTCAACGGATAAATTCAAAGAGGCTAGAAGCAAAGACCATGCACTCTAATGGCTACAATTGAAGAGCAACAGTCTTTAAACATTTTCACATTGTAAATGAAAGAGCATTGAAGCTGAAGTAACCAACCAACATTGTGCATTTACGGTTACATTCATTTGCTAAGTCTCAAAGCTCAATCTCTGTGTAAATTTATACTTTAGTGATCATTTATTTACTCTTGTGAAATATTATACTTAAGCATTTATTTCATCTGAGATATTTAAGGTAGTGAGATCTTAAGTGGGCATTGATTGCAAAGTGTAAGGTGGAGCGAGTATTCTTTGAAGAATAACTAGCTTGTACTGAGGTACCATGAGCCTGGTGAATCTTGAAGTGATAGTGGAAATTTCATAAAGGCTTTCTGGGGACTGAACGTAGGTCAAGTGGTTTGGATCAAACGAATATAAATCTCTTATGTCCTCTTTCGGTGATATCTTTCTAACTCCCCTCTCTTTATTTTATTTGTGTTGAAGTTTAAAATTTTTAATATCACCTAATTCACCCCCACTTGGATAAACAACTTGTATTAACATTATTAAGGTAGCACTCCCATAAATATTTCCAACATTCATATATAGATTTGATCTTGAGACCTCATGTTTAAACAGTCAAAACCCCTTCCTACTAATAACAACACATGTTGGGGCTCTCATAGATCCCTAAATGTTGATGTGATGATTTAAAACAAAAAAAAAGTACTACCTCCAGTCTTAAATGTAAGACACTACAAACTAGGTTATGCATTTAAGAGTGAATATAACTCACATATTATATTTAAATATTATGCCTCGCGCCCTTAATTTGACCACTCAGTTATAATCCGTCAAGAATAAACTTGATAAGACCCAACAACTTCAATCATAATCTAAATGTGGGATCAAAGTTTCCCAACTACAAATTGATCATAAGTTCATGTATATGCTTCCCAATAATGGCTATGTCACCAATTTCAAATTGCTGGAAGTTCTCTTACCATCCTTTCACGTCATGGCGCTTGGATTTGTCTGTAAAAACCTTGTTCTCACTATCAAAAGCTTATATCTTCTCCAAGTATCTTTTCATGTCATTATCTTCTTGTCAATTTCTCATGTATGTTACTTTTGTCATGTCCATATCATTGGCAGATCACGCCTTAAGATAGATACATTAATTTATAATTATAGTTCATGATCAAAATATTTATGACCTACAGTGAAATTTTGGTTTAACTAATACTCTTTTTGGTCTTAAAAATAGTAGTCATTATTTTGGTCTCGAATATAAGATTTTAATTTACTTTATCTCTAAAATTTATAATTTTCCCTCAAGTATTTCTATTATAATATTTGAAAAATTTGTAATTAATATTCAAGTTTTTTTTTACACTTCTCCTAGACCCTAGAGCCCACCCCCGTACCCCGTAGGAGAGATTACTCACACACCCAAACACAATACACACACACACTTCCCTTTGTTAGTGCGTAGGGGGATTCCCCAGACTTCTCCCTAAGAGGAGGAAGGGGGTGATACCAGTGATCATTAGATCCGTTGGCATTAGGCTTCCCTGGGAAAATTAATGAAGCAGTTTCGACCTCGCCTTGAGTGTGTGTATTGTATTTCCTTCCCTTTGTTTTAAAACGAAAGGGTTTATTGGAAGTTGTTTTTGGGGGCAATTTTGCCTTAAAAGGATAAAAAAGGGAACAATTTTTCCATGACCATTATCTCATTTAATTTTGACCATTAATTGACTAGTTATACTGAGTTGGCAGTCCACATGTTATCTACATCATTTTTGTTAAGGTGTAAATTTACTCAAAAAATTTTAAATTTAACTTTTAAAAAAATGAAGTAGATGTGACACATGGACTTTCAGGGTAAATTTGTATATTAGAAAAAATGATCTGGATGACACGTGATTAGCTCAGCATATTTATTCAACTAACGATTAAAATTAATTAGGATAACGATCATGACAAAATTATTCTCTTTTTGACACTTCTGAAACAAAATTGCTCTTTGATAGAACCTTTAACCAAAAAGTAAAACAAGAAGGGTGGAGTGATGTTTATTTGAGCCAAGGCGCATTGGCATTAATATTCAAAGCTTTTCACCCAAACTGTTTACAGAGAAGGGTAGTCAAATAGTTCATTTTGAGAAGAAGGATGTTAGATCCTTCATTGTGATTTCAAAAATGTTTTGATCTTAAATTAAAAGTAAATTGATGTTGTATTGTTTCGAAAATGTTATTCTAGCTCACTAGGAGGGTGTTTAAAATAGCGATTGAAACCTCTAAAAGTGCTTTTCAATCGTGATTTACGGTATATGAGGTAAATATGTGAAAGAGTTTTGTCTCGATTTATGTGAATCGCGCTTATAAAAAAATGAAAGCTGAACCAAACACCCTCCAATTCTCTTTGATGATTTGCTTGACTTTTTAGTATTCCGCAAACATGGCACCATAATATATATATTAGCATGTTTGGATAGCCTCCATAAGTGCTTTTCAATCATGATTTACGAAATACGAGGTAGTTTTTACAGTCTACGAAGTAAATATGTGGAGGAGGTTTATCTCGATTTACGTGAATCCGGCTTATGCATAAGCCCGATTCACTTGTCTTCCCTTTTCATTTTCCTCTTTTTTAAAAAAAAATATATTGTTAATGATTTTTTAAATTATCTCTAAATATGCAATACTAGATTATTTAATATTATTATTGTATTGGATGAGAGCCAACTTTTTTTGAGAAAGGTACATTGTTGTTTAGCAATGGGCAATGCTTGCATTAGATAGCAAGACCCTAACAAGGTTGGCAGCTTGAAACAGGGTACCAAGATGCTTTATATACCTATTCCCCTTCCATTATTTAATAATAGTATTTAATTAAAATGTAAAGTAATACACTCGCATGTTAGTATTCTTTTGAAGTTATAATCTCCTCAGTTGTCCCATTAAATAAAACTAGCTTGTGCTCCCCCGTGACTTGCACGGGGTGATTGTGCTAATAGAAATGTTTCATTCTAAATATTATCAAATTCCCATATTGCAGTCAAAGTATCATATAGTTTTAATAAATAATACATAGTCATAACATATGTCTAATGCATAAATAATACAATAATAAGGATGTGCCACTTTAAGGGATGTGATTGATATGAAGGAAATTAAGGGTGGGTCACTTTATTTCTATAGAACAATATATACCTGTTATCATCTTTAAGAGCTCATCTGTAAATATATTTAATGAACACCGATTCAAACTCTAAATTTACAATAGGATCTAACTATTGTGATTAATTTCGAAAATATTGAAATTCATTAAGAAACTATGAAATTTGGTTGAAATTGTAGACACATTTTGATTGTTTCTACTGCATTATAAATAAAAGAATGTCTTCCTTGTCTTCTTGTGCCGACGGTTGCTTTTCTCTCAATTCTTCGATTCTTTTTCTGATCTCCATCAATCTTGTCTTTACTTTATTGATCTTTCTTCAAATCTTATTAATTTTCTTTTGGATTCTTCTGAGGTCTTCAGTCATCTTCCTGTCTGCCATTAAAGAATGTCTTCATTAATTGGAATTTCTCCTTCTTTTTCTCTTCTTTGTTCTTCTTTGCAGTATATACAATTATGGACTGGATATTCTGACAAATATTTACATACTTTCTCGGCTGTTTCCTCCTCATGTTCCATTTCATTCTTCTTAATTAAATCATACCACTTATGGAATTTTGCATGTGTTCCATTAGTGGATTTTCCAAGGGAATAAATACAAGTTAAATCACTAGTATGATAGACCCAAGGAATTTCTTCTAAGTTAATTGCTATTCGATTCATTTCCACAAATATTATATGATGGTCCTGAGCTCTTATATTGGAGATTCTGAACTGGAATTCTTCATCATCATCCATATCTTCCTTAATCTCTGGATCAAACTCAATTGGTTTCTTTGTTGTTCCAAGACGAATTAAATTAATTGGGTGATAAAATTGGTCTGGTGTAATCTCAGCAACTGTAGAATAACACCTGATAAAAACTTTATGTTGCAAGACTATTTTAATGTATTTTTCTACGGCTTCTTTAAATCTAGGTGGGAATAATTGGATTTCTCTTAGGTCTTGGGATGGATATATAGTTTGAATTAATCCATAGGTATATAAAGTTCTGGTTATTTCTGGTGGTGTTCCTGGGTAAATGATGGCTTTATTAATGGCATAATGGGATACATATCTAATAGTCTTGTGGGTTAAAGATAAGGTATTTAATCTTTTGATAATGGTCTTATAAAACTGGTATTTCTCGGTGAGACTAAATGTTTCTGGATTATTGGGTTGTCTAGAGGTTGAGGCCTTAGAGGTATTATAGGCAATTACAGATTTGTCTGGTATAGAGGTCTTATATTTAGGACTTGGTATTGGGCTTTTTTCTTGGACTTGGACTTCTTTTTGTTTTTGGGCTTGCTGGTCTTTTATTATTTGGGCTAAAGAGTTTTTTCCTGGGCTTTGGGTAAATGACCCAATTTCTTGAATTTGGGTAGAAGACCCAATTATAGTTTTCTGAGTAGATGACTCAGGCTGGGTAGGTGACCCAATTACTAGTCTTTCTTTGTCATTACTCGTCTTTGGCGAAGGTTCCATAACTGGTTCCTTCTTTACTCGTTTTTCCAGGTCGTTTACTTTAGTAAATAATTCGTTTACTGAGCTAGTAAGATTAGTTACAGAATTAGATAAATTCTGCACACTATTACTCACTTGGCTTCCAAGTAAACTCATATTTACTTCAAGCATATTCATCTTCATTACTAGATGTGTCATAAATGGATTTTCCTCTTGTACCTCATTTAGATGAATTTGACTTACATGATGACTTACAGGGTTGTTACTCATTCTTTTTCCTGGTCCCATCTGCTCAAGTAATCAGCAATTAGATTATTTTTTCCTTTGATATATTCAACATCATAATCATAATAAGACATATCACTATGCCATTTTAATAACATTTTATTACTCAATTTTCCATTTTTTATTCCATTTTTTAACCATCCTTTTACCTGTGTATTATCAGTTCTTATTATAAACTTACAGTTTACTATGAATAATTCGAATTTTTCTACTGCCTTTTTTATTGCTAAAAATTCCTTCCAGTTAGAATGATAATTACTCTGAGATTCATTAAATTTTCCATTTGCATATTTTGTTATTTTTTTCTTTTTATTAAGTCTTTTGTTTCATATGAACTTTCATATTGTCCGTATAATTCTTTATTCGTCAATTTAAATTAAAATTTATAAAAAATAACACTGAAATATAAATTTAAATCAATAATTAGAAAAATAATTAATATATTAAATTTATATATAAAAATTTATATAATGATTAATTATAATTATATTCTATTTTTAGAAAATTTTATTGTTATGATTCAAATTTTATAATAATACAAATAAAAAAATAATTATAAAATAAATAATGTAAATATATTTATATTTATAAAATTTTAAAGAATATTAAAATAAAATTACAAGAAAAACTCATTATTTATAAATTACTATTATTATTATTCTTATTATTATACAATAATATTAAAAAATGTTATACTTAATAATATTATATTTTATATTTATAGAAGAATATTATTAGACTCTATAAAAAATAAGAATATTATTAGAATTTATAGGATAAAGAATAAAAAAGTTATAGGGAGCTAATTAAAAATTGTTGAAATTATAAGGACCTGATTAAAATTAAAAAAAATTATAGGGGTATGATTAAAAACAAATGAAAATACAATGACAGGATAAAAAGAAAAAAAAACTATAGGACATTAACAACTTGTTGAAACCATAAAAACTTAGAGATTAATTATCCTTTTCATTAAATATAAGTGTGGTGGCGAAATCCTGAGCATAAAAAATGGATGGCGGAGCTTGCATCTAATTTAGGGAGAGGAGTGAAGTCTTTTGAACAGAATCCACACCCCAAACCCTTTGGATAGAGATTCTCTGCTGCTGCAAACAGAAGCAGAGAGATGCTCCTTTTCCAAATGAGCCCTTGATTGATCATTGTGTCACTATAAAAATAATGTTATGTCACTAAAAGCCAAGGCACATTCCTTCCCTTCTAACCCGAAAGCAGGCAAGAACCCATCCTTTTATGGCTCCTACATTATTCCATCACAATATTCCTTTCCACGCTCTTTTTGCCAACATAATTTTATTTTTTTAATAAAAAAATATAAAATTATGTTGCAAAAAATAAAATAAAATAATACATAACACCCTTAAAATTATGTTATTTATAGATAATTTCCTTAAATTTTGAAGCTTTATGATAAGGGAAAATTATAATTAATGACCTGGAGGAAAACATATTTATGGAGAAGGACCATGATAATTGCAATTATTCAAAAAGACCAAATATAAAATATAAAATTAAATATGCAAAAATGCATTTAATAAAATTATCTGCATTCCCTCATGTATTCTCTCCCACATACTATTTTTAAAACTAGTATAAAATTCTAAGTTTCACTAAATTAAATAAGAATTTTCTCAATTTTCCTTTTTCACAACTTGCATAGATATATATGGAAAAAAAATTAAAAACTCTTTAATTTTATGAAAATTATAATTTTTTAAAATCAACAAAATTTTTTTAATGAAACTTAACGTCTTTTATAATTTTAATTTTATTTATTTTTTCAAATTATGAATATAAGAGATAATATAAAAGGTTTGGTTAGAGGCAATTTAGTGATTTTAAATTTATATCATGATGTTTATTTCTTCTACGTAATTATAATTTTTATGGTATTTTATAATAAATATTATTTTTGATAGGTCATTTATTTCAATTTCACCTTATTATAAATTCTCCTGAACTCTTACATTTCTGTAAATAGTTATAAATATTTTTTATCTGTTATCTACATATATATTAAAGTTTAGGAGGCTTTTTATATAAGTTTGAGGGGTTATACACTCACAAAAAATATAATTTATAGGGTATATTATTAATGATTAAGGTTTATCCATAAAAGGGATTGGTTATTAAGATTTAAGAATGTTAAGATGTTATTGGTATGTGGTACAAAGTTTAAGGGTATTTTATGTAATTTTAACTTATATATTTATTTAATTTAATTTATTGACAGAAGTGGCCACCATAGTCGTAGATTCTGGCAGATTATTAGGCCAATTTTCTTCCGGTCAAGTATTTTTTTTGGTTGATGTCTGCCTGTCTAATCTTATTATATATATCTATGTAATTCGATTTGAAGGAAGTGTGATTTTGCTCGTAATTTTAATGCTATCCACTATAGATTTTTTTTCAATAATTATAAAATTAAGATAAAAAGTTCTTGATTTCAAAAAATAATTTATTTAAACATTCAAAATTGCATCATTAATTTAAAATTTTTTTAACAAAATCAAAATAAGTATTTTTTTTATGAGAGACATTTTTATTATTCAAGAATAAGTTAAAACGATGCGAAGAAAATGGGCTTCACTACCTAACTAACTAGAAGCCTAGAAGCCCATATGCCTAAACAACATGGATAACATAAAATAAACAACACAACAATAGAAAAGGACCCAACAGAAATCAAAATATAAAACGCAAACAAAAAACTAAACTTGATGTATTGGCCAAGCCAGGCAAGACAAGCTTGAAATAAGTAATAACTAATTCAAATTCGTTCAATTTTTTTTTTTTTTTACATTACCAACTATTAATTAAGGTGATAAACGATATTCCCCGAAGAGAATAAAAATCCAAATCCCAAGAATATTGACACTCTAATTTAGAGGCTGTTTGACATTGCTTTTATAAATCAGGCTTATTATATAAGCCCGATTCACGTAAATCGAGACAAATCTCCTCTACATATTTACCTCGTAGACCGTAAAAGCACCTCGTAGACCGTAAAAACTACCTCGTAGACAGTAAAAGTTACTTTGTATTCCGTGTCATTAATAGCTCGTTTGGATTAGTTTATGGAAGCTCCATAAGTGCTTATAAATCGTGATTTACGGAATACGAAGTAGTTTTTACGGTTTACGAGGTGCTTTTACGGTTTACGAAGTAAATATGTGGAAAAGATTTATCTTGATTTACTTAAATCAGACTTATATAATAAATCCGATTCATAAAAGCTCATTTAAAATCTTTCCCACCAATAAAATTTTTAACGTGGAAAATTTGAAAAAAGGTCTACACCCTAAAATGAATACAAATGATTGGAATCTATTGTCAAATCAAGAGTCTTTGAAAGCGACAGAGAGCAGGGAAGCAAAGATAGTGTCAAAGCTGCAGGAAGTCAAGAAAATATGAAAGGAAGAATTTACAGTGAGATCTTAGAAAAATAATTTAATTACTAAAAAGCCTATATAACAAATAAAGAATATAAATTTATTGTCACTTCTTATCAAAGCATTTGCATTTATCATTGCATGTTCTTAAATTATTATTGGACTTTTAAATAATTAAATCTCTTTATTAGAATCTCATTGTGATCAACTTCAGCATCTCCCTCTTAACCGAACTGCATCAAATTCCGTTTATATGAAAAAGTATTGTGGGAGTTTACATGGCTTTGTGCAAGCAGGTACAAATATTCTCAGTTAATTCTCACCATGAGAGTTTTACATATGATGATGTTTTATATACAAAAGGGCCTCCTTCTGAAATGCTTGTTAATATAAGCTCACCGTAAATTCTGCATTTGCGGTGCCTTGACCCATTAGTTTCTAGTTTCTACCATCTAGTTAGGGTGAGCGATGGGAACCACATCTAAACTGTTTAAATATAATTTTTTAAATTTTACTTTTAAATAAAATTATTTTAATAGGCACAAAATCTAAAATGAGAAAATCTAAAAAAAGACTTCCAAAATTTCAAAATCTCAAATTAAGTTTGTTTCTTACAATTGATAAGGGATCGACCAACTTGATAAAAAAACTTACAACTTATTTTAGAGGGAATTCACTAATTTAGGATTTTAAAATTGTGGAGATCTTTTTTTTAAATATTTTTTCATCTAAAATAAAGATAATTTCCAAATTGTTGGTTTCCTTTTTGTTTAAAAATCATCCGTTGATGTCACAAAAAAAAAAAGTCATCAAATGAAAATGTTTAATCTAGACTATTGAAAATGTATGTGGATGGTACACATCTCACCAAAGGTGATCTTTGTAATATCCCAAATTTTGGGACTAAAGGCCTGAGAATAAGTCTGAATAAAGTAGACTACCAAACCCATTTTAGTGAGAGTCCCATAAATTATGACATATAGAAAGACTCTCAGGGGCTATGAGATTTGGGCCTTACTAGGCAAAGGGCTCGGTATCTGTAGATAGTATGATTAGAATGTCGGAGCAGATATGCACAGAACACATATATAATGCCATTGGGTTGGTAGAAAGACGCCACCCAACTATATCATGACGTAAGGGATCGATTAGTCGGGTGAAATAGGCCGGTGTAGTTGTACACATGCCATATTCATGGCATATATGTGTACCCTGCGTTTTTGAATTGGACATCAGTATGTGGCGCCATGTGGGCCCCACATACATACTCTGACCTGGTGTCATTTGACGGGATTTGATATGCGTGATGCAATCCCAAGTAAGTCCCGAGTAGAATCCTGAGTAGACACCGATAAAGTAACTTTAATAAAGTAAGTAATCATGACATGACTTTTATGTTGGCTAAATGGAAAGGTGACACATGTCCCATTAATGATGAAATGTCATTTTACCTTTTGTGTTGGCATTTTAAGATGGTGACATGTGGCACAGAAGTCAGGGGAATTTACCGGTCTCCGGTCAGGTCACCGACAACTTTCACGAACACTGAGCGGGGGAGCAGGGGAAAATCATTAGACCCTTACTTCCTCTGACATTTTGGATGGCTAAAGGCCCAAGAACAGATGTGGGACCCACTTTAGAAAAAAGAAGTGACGTGTCACCGAATCGGTGGAATACCGAACAAATAGCACCGTAATATCGCGACACGTGGCATAATTTTTCAAGACCCTTTCTTTCCCTTGTATTTTCATCCAAGCTGCCCCAAATATTCAGAAAAATGCTGGAAAAACGTTGAGAAATGTTGGAGGAGAGATGAAGAGTGAATAGTATTTTCCAAGAATTTCAATCCGTCGAAACTCTACCGAATCGGCGTTTTCTCTCAAAGTACCATTCACAAACCTTCTTCTACTCATCCTAAGCTTCATTTCTACGATTTCGGATTTTCATTTGGAGGTGTTTGGTGCCTTCTCCCTTGCCGAAATACTGCCAGATTTCTGAACCGATTGCAGAAACGCGTAGAGGTAAGCATAAGCTTCCTTTTGAACCGGTTGATTTGTTGTTTGGATGAGTTTTTGTAAGGGTTGGGTACTGTTCATTTTTCATCCAAGGGGTTTTTTTGAGGTTTAATCATGTATCGATGGTTAGAAGATGATTTATGATGATATTGGACCAAGTTGTTGGACAAAATTCTGAATTGGTGAATTGTTGTAGAAAACCCTGATTTTATGGTCTGAGTAGAACGTGGTGAAGAAGTAGGAATTTTGTAATGTTGATGATTCCATTGGATTCTACACAAAAAATTGTGTAGGTATGCAAGTGTTCATGATTTTTGGATGCTTATATATGAATTTGGAAATTTATGAAGTTGAATGTACATGTTGTTGATATGCCCTGTCTGGAACAGTGACATTGTGCGAGATTTTTCATAGGGTAAAACTTGTTTAAAAATTCTGAAACTTTCCAGAATTAAATTAGACATCCTAAGCTTTAACTTGATAGGTAGTTTATAATTTTTGGACAAGTACATTGGGAGATATGAATTTTTGAAGTTGTGTCCTGTTTCTGGAATGAAATCTGAAACAGGTTATATTTGGAGAAATTCTGAGAAAGTTGTGGCTGTGATGGACAGAATTGAGGATTTTTATGTGAAAGTATACTGAGAGAGATTCATATATGACTTTGAACCACCCAAATTGGAGTTCTATAGAATTAATTATGATTTTTCAAAGTTTGGTCAAAATGCTGGAAGCATTTGGCTCCCATGCGAATTTGAGAAAGAAAGTGACCAAATGTAATTAGTATGAACTCCAAGGGTGAAAGTAAGCCTTTAGGGCTAATATAGCCCATTGGGCATTCACTTTTCATGGCTCTAATAATGTCATTACTTATCTAGGGCCATAAAGTGACAAAGAAGAAACTATGGTTGGAAGATCGAAGTACAAGAGGAGGAGGCAAAGTCCAAAATGTAGTAAACTTACTTACTTGTATGTATGTTATGTTTATGCTGTGTATTGATTTGCTGTATTGCTTTGCTTGATTATGTGAAGCATGTATGAATGAATGAAGCTCTTTTTCTATTTTTACTATGGCCATAAGTATGTTGTACGAAACATTGAGCATGCAAAATATCATTATGTGAACATGAGCTTATGTAAGGCAAGCATATCATGCACTAGTATTCATCTTATATGCATTGTCTGTTTGTTTGCTACTGAGATTCTCTCGAATCTCACCCTCCCCCACCAACCATATAGGTACAAGAAATTGAAAGAGAAGAATGCTTGAAGAAGAACAAGAAGGAAAGAAGACGAAGAACTGAAGACCGAATTGTGTTTAGATTACTGTGTGTATCATTATTTGCGCACAGAGAATATTTGGTTGTAAGAATACACGCGAATTTGAATTAAGCTGTAACCAGGATCATTGAGAATAAGAATTAACTCTGATATTCAATAAAAATAACGGCTAAATAAGTTGTGAATAAATAATTACCCTTAACAAAGTAATAATGTATGCTTCCGTGTAAGTAATTAAGGGATATGTAAGATGTGTGTTACAATCTTCACCCTTATGAGTATGAAAACCGGTATTAGATATTTTATTATTTATGATTATATATTTTATTATTTAATACAAATTATATCTAGATATTATCTTATCATTGTTTTTTAATAAAATATCTCATGAATATGCCTTGTGTGTGATTTAGATAGAGATTTGATTTAGGGTTATCTGCTAGGCTGGTAAGCTATTACAAACCTTAATGGGATGTTATAAATAACGTAGGCAAGGTTTTAGAGTAGTAATAAGAAAAACACTTACTTGCTCTTTGAGGGTTCTTTGATGGGTGACAATTATTTTCAGACCATTACTCACTACTATAAAATATAGATTTAACGGCGCTAATCTTATTACACTTTTTCAAACAAGCGCCGAAGGAGATTTCTATTTTTTTAAAAATACATGTGGTAGCTATGACGCTTGAATAGGAAAGCATCATAGCTATCCAATACCTTGTATGACGCTTTCCTAGGGAAGCGCCATACAAGGTGTTATTTAAAAAAAATAGATCCATTGCATGGCACATGCCATATAAGGCCACTTGGCCTTCAAAGAGCAAGCGCCTTTAAAGACCATATATATGGCCTTGACTCATATTGGTCAAAGGCGCCAATATGGCCTCCTGCAAGCGCCTTTGAAATCTTTTTTATTTTATTTTTTTAAAATTACTAAAAGTAATGGCGCTTGATATATAAGCAACATAGCTTTCCTTATAATGACTTTTGAAAGCTTTTTTATTTTTATTTTTTTTCAATTATTCGAAGCTATAGCGTTTGATAAGCAAGCGCCATAGCTTCTCTTCTGCTTTGCATAATACAAAGTATTAAACTGGAAAGACTATTTTATTCACTCACATTCATCTATACGGTGGTTTTCGGTACATATATATAGGCTGAATGAGTTCATAGACATTAATGAGGATTAATGGGGAATAATGAAAATACAATCATAATCTTTCCTAATCCAGGGAGCCTAGAATCAGGGATATGATTTAGAGATATGATATAACTGAAATTATGGGATTTCTAACACTCCCTCTCAAGCTGGAGAGTATATGTCAATCATTCCCAGCTTGTACCGAAATCCTTCAAATATAGCTCTGCCCAGCTGTTTGGTCATTACATCTGCAATCTGATCTTCAGATAGTATGTAGGATAGGTTCATAATGCCTGCTTCAACCTTCTCTTTAATAAAGTGTCTGTCTATCTCAACATGCTTAGTTCAATCATGGTAGACAGGGTTTCTCGTCATCTCAATGCTGGCTGTGTTGTCACACCAGACTTGTGTGGGGCCTTCGTATGGAATTCCCAATTCTTTCAGTAGCCTGATAACCCAAAGTCCTTCACATGTTCCGTCATTCACCGCTCTTAGCTATGCTTCTGCACTGCTCTTTGATACTACAATTTGTTTCTTACTTCTCCATGTTACCAGATTTCCCCACACATATGTGCAGTACCCTGAAATTGACCTTCTAGTTTCTGTGTCTCTTGCATGGTCAGCATCTGTGTAGACTTCTAGGCTTCTGGCTGTGTTCTTCTTGAAGCAAATACCTCTTCCTGAGTTGAGCTTCAGATAACTCAAGATTCTATATACAGCAGTCATGTGCTCTACCTGTGGTTGATGCATGAATTGACTTACTATCCCAACTGCATAGTTGATATCTGGACGTGTGTGGGTTAGGTATATCAGCTTTCCCACAAGTCTTCTGTATCATTCTAAGTCAACTGGGACACCATCCTTTTTAATCTCTAGATGACACCCTTCTTCCATTGGTGTTCCTTCAGGTTGTGCTCCTAACATTCCTGTCTTATGTAGGAGGTCTAAAGTATACTTACATTGTGATACATTTATGCCCCATTTTGTTCTTGCCACTTCCATACCCAGGAAGTATCTCATTTGGCTGAGATCCTTGACTTGAAATTCATGGGACAGGTCCCTTTTTAGTTGGGCAATAGAGTTCTCATCATTTCCTGTAATGACTATATTATCAACATAGACTATTAGGATAGTAACTCGTCCATCCTCGTGCTTGGTAAACAGTGTATCATCTGCTTGCCCTTGTCTATACCCAAGTTTCTTTATTACCTTGTTGAAACGGTCGAACCATGCCCGTGGGGATTGGTTTAGTCCATATAGTGACTTATTAAGCTTGCAGACTAAGCCACTTGGTGCAGGGATTCCATCTGGAACCTCCATATAGACCTCTTCCTCCAAGTCTCCATTTAGAAATGTGTTCTTTATGTCTAGTTAATGCAATGACCAGTCCAAGTTAGCTGCAATTGACAACAGTACTTAGATTGTGTTAAACTTTGCTACTGGAGCAAAGGTCTCTTGGTAATCGATTCCATAAGTCTGGGTATATCATTTTGCAACTAGTCTAGCCTTATACTTGTTGATGCTGCCAAGATTGAACTTTGGGGTAAATATTCACTTACATCCTACAGGTTTCAGGTTTCTTTCCTGAAGGGCAAGGTACAATTTCTCACGTTTTACTTTCCTCAAGTGCTTTTAACTCTTCTTCCGCCGCTTGTTTCCACTTTGGATCAGCCATGGCTTGGTTGAAGGAGTTTGGAATGTTAATCTGTGTACTGTTTACAACAAAGCTCTGCATCTTGGCAGACAGGTTACCATATGAAACAAACCGTTGAATCGGATGTTGAGTACATGACCTTACCCCTTTTCTAAGTACAATAAGCCATCCAATCTCCTCAGGATCTATTCTCGGGTTGGAGTCATGGTCGTTCCTTAGAGTGGGATTGACATTTCTTCCTGTCTCTTGAGATTATTGTCTGGTATCTCCTTCTGATCCACCTTCTTCACCCATCCTAGTTATGATATGTGTTTCCAGTTCATTAGGGTTGGTATTGGGAGGTGTGGAAGGTAAGGCGTTAGTGGTGTCAGAAGGTGAATGAGGTAAGATATCAGGAACTGGTGGTGAGGTGTCAATGGGAGATAAGGTATTAGCGGATTCTTGTGAAGGTTCTTGTGAAATTAGCCATTCAATATCAGAGTACTCCCCCTGAATGGGTAATTTGGGATAATAGGCATCCTCCTCATAGAATATGGTATCTTTGGAGACAAACAGTTTCTTTAAGGTAGGACAGTAGCATTTATAGCCTTTCTGAGTGGAGGAGTACCCGAGGAATATACACTTTCGGGACCGTGCCTCAAATTTGCTTCTATCATGGGTATGGACAAAGACAACACAACCAAATACTTTATGAGGTAATGGGTTTACAAGAGGGCAATCAGGAAACGTGGTAAGGAGTGTTTGGACAGGAGTGGCATAATTGAGGATTTTGGAGGGCATTCGGTTGATAAGGTAAGCTGCAGTCAAGACCGCATCTCCCCAGAAGGAAGTAGGCACATTGCGTTCCATTAGTAGCGTTCTGGTTACCTCTAACAAGTGACGGTTCTTACGTTCCGCTACCCCATTTTGCTGAGGTGTAGAAGGACAGGATGTTTGATGGTGAATACCTTGCTGATCAAGAAATTCTTTAAATGTGTTACTTAGGTACTCCCTTCCATTATCACTACGGAGAACTTTGATGGGGGTTTGGAATTGGGTTTTTACAAAGTTATGGAAATTTTGGAAAACTTGAGCTACTTCTGATTTGTCTTTCATCAAGTATACCCATGTGACCCTAGTGTGATCATCAATGAAAGTAACAAACCATTTCTCATTAGTCCGGATTTTTGTTCTCGCTGGGCCCCAGATATCACTATGGACTAGTTGGAATGGGGTAGTGGGTCGATAGGACTGTTTTGGATAGGAGGAGCGTGTATGTTTAGCGAATTGACAGGTTTCACAATGAAAGGGAACATAATTTTTATTGAATAAACTTGGAAACACACGTTTCATATAATCAAAACTAGGATGGTCCGAGCGATAATGCCATAAAAGACATATTTCTCTTGAGAAATTGAGCTCGCCAGTGCCTTACATGTATTTCCAGTGTCTTTATTCTACAATGTTGATCTTTCCAGGTAGAAAAGTCCATCCCACTCTCTAGAAGTCCCAATCGTCTTCCCCGAGTTTAAATCCTGAAAAAGACAACAATCATCATTAAAGATTACTTGGCATATACGACCTTTGGTTAATTTACTCACAGAGATTAGATTGCAAGTAAGGGCAGGCACAAAGAGGACATTGTAGATTCTCAGAGACTTAGATAATATAACTGTGCCAATCCCTTCAACTTTGGTGTACACGCCATTGGCAACTTTGACACGAAGATTCTCAGGGCACAATTTGAGAGTTGTAAATAAGGTGCGATTGCCTGTCATGTGGTCTGTTGCCCCTGAATCCACAATCCATGTATTGTCACTAGTGCATACGGTATTAAGCGTTATAATGGAATTACCTGATTGAACCAGGTTAACAGTGGGTACAGAGTTAGACTTGTTTTGTTTGTCCAGTATCCTGTGAAGCATCTGTAGTTCTTTGGGGCTTAAGGAATCAGCATCGGTAGTCTTCTGCTCAGTGGCAGTGTGATGGCTTTGTTTGTTGGTTGCTAGCTTACCATGCAGTTTCCAACACTCCTCTTTAACGTGACCCTTCTTCTTGCAGTAGTTGCACCACTTGTTGGGTCTACGTTCCTCTTGTGGTCCTTTTGTTGCAAGAGCTGAACTTTCATTTTGGCTTGGGTTGCTTCGATTTAACAGCTTTCTACTTTCTTCAAACTGTACATGATTGACGACATCAAACAAGTGAGGTAGGGGTTTCAGTCCCATGATTCTGCCTCTTATCTCCTTAAAACTGTCATTAAGCCCGAGGAGGAAGTCATAGATTCTTCCTTCTTCCACGATCTTTCGATACAATTGAGCATCTTTGACGTTTTTCCATGGGTGCACTTCAAAAAGGTCATGTTGTTGCCAGAGTTTTAACAGGGCATTGTAATACTTAGTCACGATTAAGTTGCCTTGTCGCAAATCTTGAAGTTGGCGTTTCAAATGAATTAACGCAGCGGTATTATCAAGGGATGAGTACATCCTTCGAGCAGCATCCCAGATTTCCTTCACAGTATTCGCTAGGAGATAGCCTTCACTAATTTCCACAGTCATAGAGTTACACAACCAAGTCATAACTTGGTTGTTTTCAGCAAACCATGTATCAAAAGTTGGATCATTAGGGGCTGGTTGAGGTGCTGCCCCATTAATATACTTCTCCTTTCGCTTGCCACGGATATACCTCAGGACACTTTGGGACCACTAAAGATAGTTTCTGCCATTAAACCGATGGTTAATGGCCATAATCTGAGTGTCTGAGTATTCTGGTGCTATCACAGTATTGTGGGTAGTGGAGGAGTTTGAGGAGGAAGATGAGTGTTGAGTGTTAGGAGTGGTACCGGACATGAGTACGGTTGGAGTGGTCTTGATTTGGATGGAACTTCCTGGGATAGAACCAAAAAGAGGAGGAAAGTCAGAGGGATTCATGATTCTGGGATCAGGTTGCCGAAACCGTCGTCGGCGACGACGCGTGTGATTCATGCACCGAGGAGAGTGACGGCGCGTGGGTGTGAGCCAATCGGCGCCTTCCGACAACCTCTGGGTAGGCGGTGTGAGCCAATGCGCCGGCGTGCACCAGATCTAGATAGTCCACCTCCCCTGTTGACCGTCTCTCTCTCTCGCTCGTGTTTTTCTCTTTCCTCACCATTTCCCAGATCCGCCGGTGTTCTCTCTGACGGCGGAGCGTCTCTCCGGCTCTGATACCATATTAAACTGGAAAGACTATTTTATTCACTCACATTCATCTATATGGTGGTTTTCGGTACATATATATAGGCTGAATGGGTTCATAGACATTAATGAGGATTAATGGGGAATAATGAAAATACAATCATAATCTTTCCTAATCCAGGGAGCCTAGAATCAGGGATATGATTTAGAGATATGATATAGCTGAAATTATGGGATTTCTAACACAAAGCTTTATTTTAAAAAAAATTGTCTAGCCCGCCATATATTTTCTTTTTTGTGTTGTGATTTGCATGTATAGATCTAGATGTGGAGGTCATCGTTTTGTCACCTAAGTCTCTTATGTTCAAAGAAATAAGTAGTTCAATCGGATTGAAAAGCTCACACTAAAGCTTGTGGTATTAGAGAAAAAAGTGTGGCTGTTGTGTCATTATTGAATTCCCAAATCTCAAAAGCTTTTTTTTTTCTTATTATCTTCTTATAGAGAAACTCCCTTGTAAGTCTTTTTTCCTTTTCTTTTTAATACAAAATCTTTCATCTATTGACACTATAGTTTCCTTTTTTTTTAAGTTTAAAATTTGTCATGAATCTTAGCTTGTAGTTTTATATGTACTTATAATTTTTTTTTCCAGGTATTTGCTTGAAGTTGCAACTCTATTGTTAAACTTCCTATACATTGTAAGTTTTTTTAATTTTTGAGCTTACAAATATAATTTTATTAATTGTTACTAGTTTAATTTGATCAATATAGTTATTTTTTTTGGATTTATTTCATTATAGTTTAGTTTGATTCTGGTTTAGTGAATTTGTACTATAAAATATAGAGTTCATTCTGGTAGATCATGATTATATGTATTATGGCTTTAAATCATTTAAACATGATAAGAGGTATTTATAATGTAAGGTCTTCTTCTACTGCTACTCTTTATTACATAATTCATATGATGTATTTAGAAAATTATAGTTATTCCTACACCCAGGTCTATATACTAACATGTATCATACATAATACATTAGCAGACGATATATGAATGAGCTAGGACATGGAAAAGACAAAATGAGATGTAAGTGATAGGCGGGCTACGGTAGGGAGAGAAAAAAACCAGAGAGCAGAGCACATGTAGCGTCACTATTCACTACACTGTTCATACTACCGTGCGATACACTGTTCCTTTCACTATATATAGCCACTATTCATCCAGAACCAATCACTATATAAACGTCATTGTTCATATCGCACTGTTCACTGTCCTCGGTTTGAACCAGAACTAAATCAGCGAGAGGGAGATACAAAGTGGGTGGCGATGGAATTTTGCTGTCTGAGTTTAATTTTCTCCTTCCTATTATGGATTTAATTGTTATATTTGTTGCTGTTGTGATTATAATTAAAGCCACGTGTGTGGCTAGATTTTTTTTAAATTTAAAGTAGTTATGAACTAATTTGGAGTTTTGAGCATGTATGAACTATTTATTTATACTTATTGTTATTTATTTACTTAATCATGTATTATTTTGCCTACTTTGTGCTTGATCACCACTAAGTATGAATTTGGGGAATTTAGATTAACTTTAGAAGAAGTATCTTAATTGGACTATATGATTAAGTAATGTGTGAGATTATAATTTATTCTAATTTTTTAATAGGATATGAATATACCTATTGGACCCATATAATCATATTAGAGTGAAATTGAGTATTTATTGCCTCTAGCGTAAATTAGTTAAGAATAACAATTTTAACTTGAGAGAGGGGTATTAGTAATTGAAAGATACTTATATCCATTTAAACTCTAGATTAACAAATTAACATTAAATGCATTTATTTTGGGTAAATACATGCTCTAAGACTTGAAAAAAGGATTAGCCACTCTAGATTGTTTTCCTCCATTGAAATCTCAAAAACATTAATTTTAGTAATTTTTTTTTGTTTAAATTGATTTTCAAATTCGTTTCCTTCTTTGATTTGCTCAACTTAAATGAAAATGCCAATTTTAATGCCTAATTACCTATTATCTTGAATCTTTGTGGGATGACATTGATTTGCTATTATACTATTTCACAGCCCATATACTTGCGATGTTTATTTAAAATTTAGTAGCATCAGAAGGGTCAAGGGGGTTAAATTTAAATTTTAAAATATCAGGGGGCAACTAACCCAAAGTTTAAAAGGGTTTCATATAATTGAGTCTAACTAATATATTGAAGATAAAAAATAGATATGATCATATTATGATGGGCTGGTTTTTTTTTCTTTAGTTATTTTTTCAAATTACGAATATAAGAGATAATATAGAAGGTTTGGTTAGAAGCAATTTAGTGATTTTAAATTTATATTATAATATTTGTTCCTTCTACATCATTAAAATTTTTTATGGTCTTTTATAATAAATATTATTTTTTATAAGTCATTTATTTTAATTTCCCCTTATTATAAATTCTCATGAACTCTTACATTTTTGTAAATATTTATAAATATTTTTTTATTTGTTATCTACATATATATTAAAGTTTAGGAGGCTTAAAGAAGAAGGCAACTAATGCAAAGAAGAAGCATGTCTAGGATGAAGTATTGGTAAAATATGATGCTACATACCTAATCATAACAAGTTGGTTTGTGTGTTTTGTAAGCGGGATTCCACATAGATGAAAGGTAGAAGGATTTCATTCTCGGGAAGGCTGGCATGGCATTGCGCTTGTTTTGAGCTTTTGTGACATAGAAATATTTGAGGGAACCTGAATCTTTAAATGAGTCGGAGATTCCTTTTTTGCTAATTAGGGAAATTGTCAAGTATCTTGAATGGCCTGCTTTTATACAATCACAATGCGATGAAGTGTTCAATGTATATTAAATTAAAAGGAATAAAAGTCAATAGTACTTCTATAATATAATGTAACTTGACCTATCTGTTGTTTCTTTTCACAACAATTAAGTAAGATAAATAGGGAGAGTAGCCATTTTTTGTTTGTTTAAATATATATTAGGTTCTTAGTTTAGCTATTTCTGATTTGGATATGATTACGTTGTTTAAATTTGTTGGATATGTTAGGTTCTTAGTTTCCTATGTGTATGTATATAACTTATTGGAATAGATATCTGTTTTGGTTTTTATATTTATAGGTATTTGTATATGTAATATGCATGATGGCTGATAAAAAATGAGCCCCTATTTTAAAAAATTTGTCCCCAATACTTCATGGTTATTTGCTAATAACCATGATATATGCATATTGAGACATATATCACAGTTCTTTCAAACAACAATGAAGTATCTCAACATATTTTATGGTTATAGCCCAACAACTTTCAGATTAACTCTTTACAGATAACCAAAATTGGTGTCAAATACTTTACAATTCAGTATTAGAACTGTAAAGTATTTTGTAATATATTTCGCAGTTTTTTGTGAATAATAGTTGAATGTTGATGACTTCCCATCTTTAATAGAATTGAGCTATATTTTGATAGATTTGGGAAGCCATTAATACTTAATTAAAGGGATTTTCTTGAAATTTTATGAGATATCAATTTGGTGTATCACTTGTGGGATTTTAAATTAAAATAGAAATTTTTTTCAGTTCAGGAAAAAATAATAATTGGGAGTTTTCTATAAAAAAAGAATTTTTTTTATTTGATCAAGGGTTGGCTCCTTGAAGGTTAAAAAGCCAAGGGTTCTCACTTATTCCAATAAATGCACTTTATGGGATTTAAACTTGTGTTTTACTTCTTACAGGAGTAAGGCCCCTTACAACCTCAACCAACAACTTGTTGGTAAAGGAAAAAAAATTTCAGTTCAGTCATCGTCATTGTCATCATCGTCGTCATCAGTAACAGTATATTTTCACCCTCTTTCCTTTTTTGTTTACAAGGAGGTGCCGTTTAGGAATGAATAGAGGGAGGAGACCTAAAAGCTACAAATGACGATTGGAGGAGGATACGTGCGGCGACCACTGTTGGGAGCACATTTTTTGCTCATCATCATCACCCATCTTCACTATTAGATTAATTTTGAATGGTCAAGATTTAATTTAATTTAATTTTTATATTTTAAATAAAAATTTATTTTATTATATATAGAATTTAAAATAAAGATAATCTTATAACTATCACTTCTCATAAAAATAATTTATCATTTAAAAAAAAAAAATCACAAATTGAGATTTTTAAATTTGGGTTGTTCAGATTAAAATTTAAACGGTTGAGATTTTATTACAGTGATGAGAAATTGGATGCTCATCAATGCGGACCACTGTTTCTCTTCTTGATTCATCATTTCTCATAGGCAGAACAAAAAGGAGAGAGAAGAGGGAGGTAGCTGGTTTTTGGGAACCACTATTCATCTTCGTCATCCTTGCAATTAGGGGGGGATAGAGCTAGATGACGCCATTGAAAATATTGTTAAGGTTGTTTCTTATCTTGTTCTTTCTTTCTCTCATAGATTCTGAATTACATTCTCTCTTTGTTGAGATGGATTTGATTAAAGACATGTGTAGCTGATTTTTCTATTCAACATAGAGAAGCTATGAATTTATTTGAGACCAAGAGATTATTTCTACTAATCAGTTTTGCTTAAAATTATTTCAGTTTGTTTAATCTAGTTTTTTTTTTATTTTTTATTACTTAGTTATTAGTTACCATTGAGTATGTTTAGGGGATTTAGGATTGAACTTGACGAAGAAAATCTTAAATTGACCATGAGATTAAATAATGTGAAATTATGTTTTAATCTAATTTGCGTATAAGATAGACATATACCTAGAAGCTCTGCATGATCAAATTAGAGTGATGCTGATCTAAATTGCACCTTGTTAATTGTGTGAGATATTATATACTTAATTGGGGTAGGTATATAAATAGACCGACAAACATTTATGGACATTTAGACTCTAGATTAGCTAATTAAGTTAAGTTTAAATTAATTTAGTTGAGATAAAATCTAAGAAATAAATAAAGGATTAGTGACTCTAAGTTGTCCTCTTTGATATTAGAATTTGTTTCTTGTGAAAAGTCTCTGTTTATTATTAGTTTTTTTAAAACTTAATTTTTGTTCACTCATATTGAAAACACTTTGTATTTGTTCAACTTAAATGAAACAAATAAATTTAATACCTAATCACTAGTTTGTCTGAGTCTCTGTGGGACAACTTTGATTTGCCACTTACTATTTTCTCGGCTTGTATACTTACGGTGCTTAATTAAATTTTGGTAGTATCAAATGTTCTGTCCTATATTTAATTGTCATTGACTAAAAACCAGGAAGTTTACATCACATAAATAATATTTTTAATTGAATCACCGTGAAATATAAAGCCCTATATTTTACGGTTAAAAACCATAAAATATTAATATTTAGCGCCAGAATATTTAACGGCCCAAAACAATAAACTATTGCTTAAAATAACCATGAAATATAGACAATTCTATAATAGTGTGAACCTAATATCATTTCCTATACTAAAACTTATCATTGCATGTACTACTTAGTTCATGACTTTCAGGTGATTACACATAAAGTATGGGTATTTTAAAGGATCTCATACAAAAAAGTATCAATACTCGAATTCTAGTGCTTTTGATAAAAGACATTTCATTGATTTTCTCTGAATATTCAGGGCCTCCTTCTCTCTACCATTTGAAGCTAGTGAAGAGATCATTGCATTCCAAGTGCGGACCTCTTTGGAATCCACAATTGAGGAAACCCATCTTCCCATAAACATCGATCTACTAGTGAAGTTCCCACAAAAACAACCCAAGTTGATTCCATTCATTACAATGTATCCATGTACCTAGATTGGCACAGGACGAAAGGACACTCACATACGTAGCCTCGTTTGGCATAACCATCCATGTGAGCCATCATCTTCCTAGAAGGCTGAATATATAGCCTTGCCAAATTTCGCATTCCTTGCAAACTCATTCATCATATATAGTTGTCCGAGAACCAACATCCCACTATTTGAACAGAAAGCATGGAGCATTGCATTACAGGCCACGATGCAAATATATTTGATGAGGAATTTCATCGAACACCTTACAAGCATAAGCTAGATTGTTATTACTCGCATAGAAAGCAATAAAAGTAGTTTGCACAAACTGGTCACATAGAACGCCTTGCTTGATCACTTCGGTATGTGAAGGGCTCTTCCCAAAGGAGAGTAAGAAGCCGCTTTGCATTCCTCAAGCTTTGATCCACTTCCGAAGGCAACGGCCTTCCTGAATGTGGTGATGAAAACTCATAATTGGTTGTCTCCATTAAACGGATCTAATGCACAGAAACTGTGATTTTTCTTAGTTGTTTGAAATGTATCCATTGACTTCTCTCCACTTAATGTCTAATGTCCACTAATAATAGATCAAATTTGAATGGTTGTGATTTATTTTATTTATGATGATATATTTTTATTATATTTAATGTTATAATAATATTTTGATATGATTTTAAATCTCAGCCATTAAAACTTGATTTATGAGTGGAGACACTAAATAGAGAGAAAATAGAAAGAGAAATCAACAGGGACATTCATTTCGTCAAGAGGAACATGTTGGCCCTCATTGAGGATAGTGATTAAGATTTTAATTTTGTTAAGGCCAATAACCCCAACTTTAACTCTCTTGCTCATAGCCTCCCTCATATTTAAAAGTTTACAAATTACACCCCCTCAACTTTAATAGTTTGATATCTAACACCCTACAGTTAAAATGACCGTTAAATCTAACGAACAGATGCCACCTCAAACTACTTAAAATTATTTAGCAAATGACTTGTGGTTTTTATTATTTTATTAATTTATCCTAAATCAAAACCCATAAGTAGACTAAGGGGCATTTTTGTGATTTATCAATATCAATAATAATCCCTAATTCCCATCTTGCCTATTTATGCGTGGTGCTCCCTCTAACATCTCCCAACTGGAAAGTCTTCCTGTCTGCAACGTTTTATTCATCTTCTTCATTCCCAAAATTATCTTCATCACATTCTTCTTCATTTCCTTAAATCATGTTCATTTTTGGGCCATAATTGCCTTGCTAGTTGTTAAAGTGGCATAAAAAATGATCAATTTGGTAACGCATAAATAAAATATGTTGCTGAATATGAAAAAGAGACAGAGAAAAGGAGAGGAGGAGGAGAATAATAAAGCAATGAATGAATAATTTTATTAATCTGTATCAGGGAACTTTCTGTTGACCAAGAATACAAGTAATATACCAGGAAATTAAAAATATTTGAGTGTGTGATTTGAGGTTTGTTTAGTAGTAGTAACACACTCGAAAAATAATTATGCAATTGAATAACTACAAGAGCCAAAATCAGTAAGTTATGGATTAAGGGCCTCTTATGCCCTTTAAAATTTCACAACTTCTCAAGTGTTTTGTTCTTTTTTTCATGTGATTATTAGATTCTATATAAAATGAGTGACATTTTGATATATTATGGGCAAAAAATGGTGAAATTTTAAAAGTTTTTTAATGATTTTTCAAAAAACAAAATACACAATTTTAGAGTGTTTTTCTTTGAAAAATCATAAAAAATTCAGAACCTTGCCATTTTATGCTAATAAGATATCAAAATGTCATTCATTTTATGTAAAAACTAATTATCACAATAAAAAAAATAAAACTTTTAATTAGAAGGTTGGGTATCAGAAGGAGCATAAGAGAGAGGCACATTTGAGGCCCAAAAACCTGTAAATTCAATCAATGGCCGGAACGGCATCTTTCAGAGGGGTTACAACCACGATTGTAAGGATTAGCAGGTTGACGGTTGCATTGATTGGGGGTTTTGGGGCCACAACCAGGTGCGTCGTCGCTACCGATTGGGCCGTAGTGTATGTATGTTGAGCTCTCCTCCACTGCTCCGACCTCCTCACCCATTATTATTATTCCCATTATCATCAACACTCCCACCATTATCATCTTCATTTTGATCATCTCTTCTCTCTTTCCCATTATCTTCTTTCTTATTTAATCAATCCTTTCCTCTCACGGCTGGTGGTTGCCTCCATTTATATATTAGCCACATCGCTCTTTCTTTTGGTCTATAATAATTAGTCTTATCTATAAAAAGTCTTATCTATCCTATGTTTATTTATATTTAGAATTTTTTTCTTATAATAATATTCCCTTTTTTCTCTGTTCTTCTTCCCATTCAAATTAAGGATTAAAGTTTCAATCCAAGCCTGGACTCCATTGTCATTGCTATATATGCATGGGATTAATAATAGGTCACCTTATTTGGTCCGGCTAGCTACTTTATCAATAGTGACCACATATGAATAAAAGGTCATAATTAATGAGTGACAAGTAATAATAGACAGTAAAATTTGTCGTCATTCATTTGTTGGGGGAAAAATTATCTTCATAAAAGTTTGGAGCTAATTGACAATGGCGCATTTGGTTCAACCAGAACCAGTGGTTCTTCGGAGTTCTGATGGCCAGGAAAAAAAAAGGCAGTTTTTCATTATGTAAGCGTTGGGAGTTTCTGGCCCCAAAACGAAGAAAAGAGTGTTAGAATTTCAATGTGTGTGCGCGTTTGTGTGAGGATTTTTACCTTCTGTATTGTTCAATTCGAATTACACCTCTTACTCCAATTCAACTCCTAACTAACTCTTATATTAGGGATTAAAGTTTGTATCACATTTTAAGGAATATATTAGCATGCATGAGAAGCATGTCCCGATTCATAAAATTAATAATAATATGATTTATGATGAATTATTGACCCAATTGAGATACTAGTTTATGGTTTACAGGTTGGGTCATGATTAAATTAATATTTTAAACTTCATACTAATTATTTAGAGCACAAATAAGAAATGCCCCTAATTCAGGTCTCACACATTTTTATACATACACACCTTATGTAGAAATAAAATGAGATAAATAAAAGGGACTTGTGTATATATTCCATTTCAAACATTGCATACAAATGAACTGCCTTATATCATTCCTGATGCATATAGTTTACCCTAAGGGTGATACTTATTCCAGCACTTTCACTTACCCAGGAGGAACAACCAGCTATATATAGGTTGTTTTTTGCCCAGATGTCCAGGACGATTCTGAGTTAAAGATGTGTGTGTATTTGTCTTATATATACTATAACTTTAGGTCTTTAATATATATAAGAGCTAGATAAGGGGTTTATTTTTATGTTTTAGCCTGCTTTGTCTCTCCAATTTACAATTTTTCCCTCAAAATATGCATATTGATCATACATAATAAGAGGGTTTCCATCAATGGATAACTTCAATGCACATGATTAATAAAGAGGGTATTTGATAAATCCCTATTTTTATTATATATTTTCATATTTTATGTGGGGATTTTGTCATATTAATTGAGTTTAAAATGTTTTCTTTATGCTTAATTGAGATTAAGAATAAATATATTAAATTAGGATTAAAAATGACATAATTATCATAAAATTATAATTACTCTTAATCATTGATATTTTTCTGAGAATATTGGATATCAATTAAAAGTACTTGAAAAATTCGAATTAAATCTTAAAATGGCAATTTGGGGTTGCATTTAGAAAATGACAGTTTAGTCCATGAGACAAAACTCAGCGTTTTGTTTTAAATCTTTAGGTCAGAGCTGTGTGTGGCGAGCTGAAGGCAATAAAAAGAAACAGAGACAGCAGCGTGAAGGGGGGCTGGGTTCAGAACAGGAAAAAAAAAAAGAGAGAGAGAGAGAGAGAGATTGAATAAAAAGGAAGGCGCCGCCTTTCCATCATCTTCTCTCGGCCTTCACGACATCTTCATCACCGAAACACTTCACCGCCACTCATCATCTCCACCATCATCGCTCATCATCGTCACTGCACCTTCATCAGCGTCATCTCTTCTCCGCTTTCATCTTCCTTCACCGTCATCCTCTGTTCTGCCCAGATTCAGAATCAGACAGAGTGCCAAGAGCTTGGGCCTGGAAGAAGAGAGCTAGGAGTCGATTATCATCATCATCTAACCATCATTTCAGCTCCACAATACCGTCAACCACGCTTAAAGAATCAGAACTCCTACACTCCATCACCATCTCCGTATCTTACTCCCTCTCTATCACTGTTAACTCTTTCAGCAATATTACTGCTGTAAATCCCCCGTAGCTGTGATTTTCTTCTGGTTTCTGTGTGAAAGTTTCAAATGTCTGAAATTTTGGAAGTGTGTGTTGAGGTTGTTCTGATATTTGGCAGCAGCTAATTCCTTCAATCCTTTGTAACAAGAGTAACAAGAGGTAATAATATGAACTTGGAGCTTTAATAGGAGAGTATTTGCTCTTTCATTTCTCTATTTCCACATTATATTTGTGATTCTTTTAGGATAAATTTTATAATGTTGAACTGATTTATTTTGAATTATTTGGAGATTGGATATGGCTTGAACCTATGTTAGATACTTGATATTGTGTTTAATTAGCTTAGTTATTATTTCTTTGTGCTGGTTAGTCATTGAATTGATTTTTTTTAGAATATTTTGTGCTAACTTTAAGGTGGCTTGGTTAGTGGATCAATGATGCCTTGTGTTTGTATTGGTTAATTAAACGTGAATTTATATTGTATTTAGTATTGTGTTTTAGCATCATTAATCTTGATTTTTCATATGGGTGGCCATTGTTAAATTAAGAAGTGATAATGCGAGTTAGCTTGTTTATTGGATTAAAGCTAAATATGATTTTTAAATTCATTTAATTGGTAGAGTGCTTAATCAACCTAATTTAGAGAGATTAATGTGTAAAGTGGCTCGATATTAATCAATCTAAGTTAGGCCTAGTATAAGGGGTGGCCTTTAGAGGCATTTTTGAACTAGCAGGATTAAATATCTCATAATTAATTTAAGTAAGGATTGCTTGCGTCATTGCTATAAGAGATTGCTCATTCCATTTTGAACTCTTTGTTTTCTTATTTCATTAATTCCATAGCATTCCACTTTTATTATAAAATAAAAAATCCAAAAATATTTGTTATTAAACAATTTAGTTGTTAGGTAAAAAGCTAAAAAATCCTTTTGAACTGGTTTTATGCCAATCTTTAAATTTAGTTTCTAGGTAATTAACAAAAGGCTCTTCGTGAAACGATCCATGATTGTACATTTTATTGCAATTTTTGGTTATTTTTGAAGATGTTACTAAGGAATACAAGAAAGCTGACAACGCCTCACTTTAGTATTTAAGGAAACCAATACATATTTGTGACAAGTAATAACTTAAATAATTTTCTTGATGAGGACAAAAAAATTTTCTTGATATTTATAGATTAATTATTTAAAACTTATATCAGAAACAGGAGGGAGTACGTATCTTTCATCTTATTGCAAAACAAAATATTATTGATGGTTCTGTTGGCAACGATTGACTTGAATATACTACAACTCAATTTTAAAATTTTTTTTCACAGCAACTCAATTTTAACTTGTAGCTCGCAGTTTATTAAGTTATTTTGAATCAAAGTTTACAAACTTAATAGTTGATGAAAAATTTAGGGGATAAAAAAAATATTACATTTTGAATTCTTGAGATTGATAACCATTTTTTAACAATTCTTCACTTAACAAAAGAACTTACACACAAAATCATACTCGTGCTTAAAAAAACTTAAAGGAAGTTTTAGTGTGACATGACATATTAATAATAAGGGTTAATGTGTAAAAATACCAACCAACTTATACCAAAAGTGCGCCCAACACCATAAACTCTTATTGCGGGCAAAAGTACCCTCAAACATTCAAAATTAAAGCGAAAATGACACATCTATTAAAATGGACTAACGTTGATTACTTTTTGTAGTGGGGCTCATGCTATTTTTCAGAAAGTACCAAAATGCCCCCAGCTTAAAAATGGTAAATGTGTAAAAGTACCCATAAACTTTACCGAAAGTGCCTCAAACGCCTTATGTTTTTCAGAGGTGTAAAAATACCCATGAACATTCAAAATGGACATAAAAGTACCAATATACCCCCAACTTAAAAAATTATTTATCTAACTATTCAAATTCTATGTTATTTTTATGAACATGATGGGAAATTTTATTCATCAACTTTAAATTAATAAGCAAATTACTATTATCTATTCACCTGCTTCTATTTATAAGTCACTTCTAAAATGTTTTATCATAACTAAGAAAAATCTTAAACTTCGTTAAGTCTATCTTTAAACTTAATAACTTTCTAATTTTATCCCTAATTAATATACAATCAACCCCAATAATAGGATGTGATAATTTAGCAATTGGATGTGATAATGTATATTATGCCAGATCGAGTACATGCTATTAAATTTTCTATTTCAATTTTTTCTAAATTTTCTTAAGAAATTGATTTACAATCAACACACTTAAATTTTCTATTTCAATTTTTTAATAATATAAATACAAATAAATAATTTTCATAAAAAACACGATGTTTGCATTTTTACTTGAGGGTATTTTGGTACTTTCATGTCTATTTTGAATGTTCATTGGTATTTCTGCACCTCTGAAAAACTTATGGTGTTTGACATGTTGAGTAAAAGTTTATGGGTATTTTTACACCTTTACCATTTTTGAGCCAGGGGCATTTTGGTACTTTCTGAAAATTAGTGAGGGACTGACTACAAAAAAAAAATGTATGTTAGCCATTTTTAATGTTACCCTATTTTAACGGATGTGTTATTTTCACTCTAATTTTGAATATTTATAAGTACTTTTACACTAAATAAGAGCTTAAGAAGAAGTATGGGCAACACCGGGATGTGTCCTGTAATTACCATACCTTTTTCTCTTTGTGCTGAACTCAGCATCTCACATTCTCAATCTTTTATCATCTTTCGCTCTCACCTTTAAAATATTTTTAATTGTGAGGTTGTAAGTT
This sequence comes from Albizia julibrissin, assembly GCA_037074505.1. Taxonomy (NCBI): domain Eukaryota; kingdom Viridiplantae; phylum Streptophyta; class Magnoliopsida; order Fabales; family Fabaceae; genus Albizia; species Albizia julibrissin. The sequence continues at coordinate 16,906,047 of CM073486.1, read as the reverse complement.
TAAACCCTTTCTGAAGAATATAATAAGTGGCGTGGGTTATAAGTTAAAAAGAAAGATAATATTTCAAAGGAATACTCAAACTCTTACTAAGCACCATTCAGTCAAGGATTTTGACATGGTACTTTGTTTCTTCAATGTCCAACATACCGGAGAGCCTCCAGAGTTGACTAAGTGGCCTGTGACTGACCTTCTAATGTTTGGACAGTTTCCTCAACTGTCTGACTCAACTATAGCCTTCTAATTCTTTCTATTATTGTAATAATGAGTATTTATACACCAATGAAGTACAACAAAAAACCACGGTTATTCCTCTAACTAAATACATAACTACAAAGTAACAGAAAGTAAGTATAAATTATTAATCAAACTAATATCCTATACTCGTCAAACTGTCTGAATCAACTATAGCACTCTAATTCTTTCTTCCTTGAGACTGCTATTATAATGTTTATTAATAACCAAAACAACCAGAACAGAAATCGCTAGCTATACTTTCTAAAGCTGTTCCGAAAATGATGGTTCTCAATAAGAAATGGTGAACCAATTGCGACTTCGACGGGTCAGCCTGTGCTTGACTGGTGATTGTGGAGGTTTCCTTAGATGCCAAGCCTATATATACATGGAACACTTCTAAACACAATAGCAGAATTTTCTCTAAACGAACACATGAATACATCACTTGTCTGATATAAATTAATTAATTATTTCTTATACCTTAAGGACGGAAGGGAGTGCATATCTTTCATCTTTTTGGAAAACAATATATTATTGATGGTTTTGTTGGAAATGATTGACTTGATTAGTCCTGGTTCTTCATGAAGTAACTTTTACTTCCTTACTTCCTAAACTTTCTCTCAATTATTGATTTAGCCTCAACTTTTGTTGCCACTGGTATAATACAACTCAATTATAACTTGAAGCTCGCAATTTATTAAGTTAAGGAATTATAGAAAAGAATAATTAATCTGATTTTCCTTTGTCTCTAACATTTATTTGTATTGCTCTTTTCCTTCCTCATCAAATTTCAACATGTTTTCCATCCAAATGGCCACCATTATCATCAACGGCACAGCTAGTGGAAGATGAGGAACTGGGTTTTGCAGGTTGTGGAGCCCATGAAATTGCTAGAGGGGTTTGACTATTCGCTAGCAGTGTTTCCTAATAAAGTAACGGTGTTAACAAATTAATGTTCAATGATTTTATTGAAAACATAAAACAAAAACATAAAACGAATTTAAAAAATACCAATTACCCATCGATATGATTAAAACTAAAAAAACGCTTACGCTCTATTTAATTTTTATTTTGAACCATAAAGAGTTATTTTGATCTTTTGATAACATTCAGAAATCCCTAACTAGGCCTCTTGTCCTGATTAGGAATTTGTCAATAGTTTTGGCCTTATTTTGTATTTTGGTATTTCAACTGGATTTAATCATATTTTTCCTATTTTTTAACTCTAATTTTTATTTATTTTAGAATTCTGAAATTGGAATTATAATAATAAATTTTTCTACAAATAGAATAGAATTATAATACAATTAATTAATTAAGAAATAATAATTTATTACACTGATTATTGTTTCTAATGATATAGTTATGAATTTAAATTTCTATGTAGTAAATTATATTTTAGTATTATTCATTTATTTTATTTGAAATTAAATTAATAAATTAAGAATTTACAAAAACTATAAGGACTTACTTAAAAATCAGGTGAAACAATAAGAACCTAATAAAAAGAAAAATAAACTATAAGAACCTAAGTAAAAATATGTGAAAGTATAAGGACATGATTACAAAAAAACTATAGGAACCTAATTAAAAATTGTTTGGAACTGTAAGACCTGCAGATTAATTATCCTTTATAGAGATTGGATTTTTTTAAGTCAACAAACTATATAAGAAACTAATTAGTTATTTTGAAATAAAGTTCAAAAACTCAGTAGGAAAAATTTAGGGGCTAAAATTAAATACTACATTTGTGAATTCTTAAGAAAATAATAGATTCAATACCCAACAATTAATACACACACATATTAAGTTAAAAAATTTATTGATAATCATTTTTTGACAATTCTTCTCAAAATTAGAAACTTACACAAAATCATACTCATACGCTAAAAAACATAAAGGAAGTACTTGGTGTGACATGACATAATAATAATAATAATAATTGATACTTTAATATTGTTTACCCCATGAATTATATATTGATATAACATTCATTAATTTTTACTTCCAATTTTTCAATAATATCATAAATAGAACCCCTTAAAAAAACTTTGTGGAACTAATTATAGCTGGTTAGGCATATAGTTGACTTTAAAAATTATGGACACTTTCCTAGCATAAAGATGGCTACTTTCCACGTATCGTTTTACTTTGACTTGGGAAAAGCATCTATCGATAGACCCCACAAATAGTTCATTATTTTCTTCTTTTCAACACGTTAATGAATTGTGAAAAATAGTGCATAATACTTAATACTTGATATTTAAATAGAAGCACTGTCAAATATAATAAAACTGCAGATATCACACAAACTTATATTCAACAGTTATAATAAAAGTTGCGAAGTATACGTTTAAACATATAGTACTTACTAACGGTTAAAACAACGATCAAGTATTACTGTTATCATATATAAAAACCGTTATAACTTTGTTGACTGGACATAACATATCTGTTATGCAATTGATATATGACTTAGCCAAAATAAAAACTAACATTGGGTGTGTAAGTCAATAAAAAATGTATAAATTTAGATAGAAATTTAAGACAATTCACTTCACAACAATTTTCTTTGTTTAGTCATTAGATTAGCCAACTGCACATGATATGATCCGGAAGAGTTCGATCAAGTTAAATTACTACGTCCTAGTACTCTGTGATTGACCCAAGGGCCCTCTTTACTGTTTCTGCGAATAGAACTTGCGAGTCCTTGGATTTAATATGAGAAGACGGGATTCTGAAAAATGTTAAATATAAAGAGGCGAGAGTTAAAAAAAAGTTATATGACACAATTCTTTTAACTCATTCTCAAACATTTTTTATGCTTTCCTTCCAGGTCTCATATTCCTTTTTTCATGATTTTTGCTGTTCCGTTGTGGGTCTCATACTCCGTCATTGCTATGAGTATTCACTTTCAGCTTATTCCTCCCATGATTTTTCCTTATGTAAGCTTTAATTTTTTTAATTAATGTTTTTAATTTAATTTTACTTTTTCATACAAGGAGAGCTCGCTAATTGAGGTTCAAGATCACCGATATCGGCCAATGGAGCTTTGGCGCTGGAAACCAGAAGGAGTGGCGTTACGTCTACAAAAAATATATGTAGGGGCATTTGTGTCATTTCATTTTTATTTCTAAAAAGACAAATCAGGCTTTACACTTCTCTGATATTATGAATATTAAAAGTACCTTTTTGTGTTTTCCTACTTTTAAAGTTCCTTATTTGTCTTTTTCTTAATGACGTATCTGTTAGACTGTTATACAAATGATATGGTTTAGGCGGGGGGAAAAAAAACTAAAACTAAAACTAAAACTAAAACTAACATTGGGTTTTTAAAACAAAATATAAATGGGCAGATGAAAGTTGATTATTTTAGGTACATCACTCATGTTTTTTTTTTTTTGGGACCAGTAGATACACCATTCATTCATAGAATGTAGGAATTTGCTTTTAGAGGATTGGTGGAGTATGCTTATTAACCAGTTTTCTCTTGTTGAAGAATGCATCTTGTTTTTTTAAAAAAAAAGAAAAGAAAAGAAAAGAAAAATGATTTATGTGATGTACTACTATCAAATAAGTCTGAAAAAATGTATAAACTAAGATAGAAATTTAAGACAATTCACTTCACAACAATTTTCTTTGTTTTGTCATTAGATTAGCCAACAACACATGATATAATCCGGAAGAGTTCGATCAAGTTAAATTACTACGTCCTAGTACGCTGTAATTGACCGAAGGGCATAATAGGTAATTCATCCACAGCCCTCATTTGATTTCTTGGATAAAAGGATCACAATGCCATTAACAAAAAAGGTTTTAAGATTACATCCACGGCCTTCTTTAAATGTGAACATGTTTTGGTGCCTATTCAAAGCTCATCTAATCTGAACCATCTAGATCAGATTTGAACGGTCTAGATTTAATTTTTTTTATTTTTTTATTTTTTAAAAATTATTTTAATGAATAGAGAATCTAAAAAAAGATAATCTTTTAACTAACATTTTTTAAAAAATGATTTTTTATTTAAAAATCAACAATTGAAAAAAAAATAAATCTGGACAATTCATATATGATATGGACTGTTCTGATCATACCGAATCTGGTTCTCTTTACTGTTTGTGTAACACCTTAATTTCTAAAATTCATAACTAAATATCTAGAACTCCAAATTGGATTGTTCAAAATCCTATATGATCCTCTTTGAGTCTATTTTCAGGGAAAAATATTTACCATTTATAAATTATAGCCATAAAATTTCCAGAATTTCGTCAAACCCCGTCTGTACCAGAAAACGTTCCAGATTCATCATCTAACTTTAAAAATTCATATCTCACTATTTATAAACCCAAATGATACATATTATATATAAAATTAAAGCTTAGGATGTCTGATTTCATTCTGAAAACTTTCATAATTTTTGGACCAGGTTTGGCCACCGGAATTTATTTTACAACCAATATGATTCTAGAGAAATTAACCGAACAACAACTCCTCTTATTTTCAAAAAATTCTAGACTTATATATAATCATCCAAAAATCAAAACTACATGTATTACCACATAATTTTTTGTGTAAAATTGATTGAAAACATCAAATTTGAGAAATTCTCATTCCTTCCTCATGCACTATTTTGTCCAAAACAGAACCTCACAAGTCAACAACTTTCCATTTCATAATTTATTCACTATACTAAATTAATATGCTTCCCAAACCACCCAAAAACAGCCTCAAATGAACTGGAAAGAGTTAAGAATATGGGAAGGAAGCTCACCTATATCAAGTTATGGAATTGTATGTGGGATTTGTAGCATCTTCTTCCTTCCTCTTGTAGCACCGATCACTCTTATGTTTATCTTGCTCTCTCTATCACTCACTCTCTCTTTTCCTATATTTTTCTGTTTCTTTTGAATGTGTTGAATGAATGAAAATGGAAAATGAGGAGTGTGTGGGTGTGTTGTCGTATGTGTGTATGAGAGAATGAGAGAGTATGAGAGTGATAAATATTTTAATTTATTAAAAGAGTGTGTGTGTGACACATGGGGTAGTAATTAATATTTTATCATTAAATTAATGAAAGTGGTGAGATGAAGGAGTTTGGCAAGTGTCATGAGTGATGCGTGAGGAGTATGTGAAGCAAGGGAAATGTGTGTATTTTAATATTATATATATAGGTATTTTCTTATCCTATTAATTACACACACAATACCATAATTTTTCACTTTGTCTAATTTAAGATCCTATATATTTCATAGGTTTCATAATTTGGCTTTCAATTCCCAAGATTAATCTCTAGCACCATTTAATTTTCTTTTTGAGAATTTAACCTTTTAATAAATTTTGGGATGTTACAGTTTGTGTGAATAGAACTTGCGAGTCCTTGCATGCAGAATGAAAGCCAAGAAGGCGCCAAAGAAACAAAGTGAACCACAGATGATGAAAGTGCTTCTATAGCATTCAATGCCCACACATTTTCCATCTCCACCTTCTTGTTTACGATAAACAAGAGCAGCCAAGAAGCCAAATAGAAGAGAGCCGATGGGAATGTTGGTCACCACCACTTGTGGTTCACTGAGAAATTTTTGGTGCCAAATAGCTCAGTGGTTGTGGACACAGAAATGGAAGTGATAGCTCCAGTACACACTCCAATTATCGCAGTGCTGGTGTAGAGAGCAACCTCAGTCTTGTTAAGCAGCAACAAGAATGATCCTGTTATTGGAATCATCAACACCAAAGTTGATGCTGTTCTTGAAACCTGAACCTCACCTCTGAAAATTTCAAGACATACAGGTCACAAAACAACAAAATAGTTTTCCAAAGATTCAATCATATATAGTGCGCTCATCTTGTCCTTAATATAAGATAGACTTGGGGCATTCATCTTGATCCCAAAACAACAAAATAGTTTTCCAAAGATTCAGTCATATACAATACTCCTTCTTTTCCTTTTTACTCCTTCGAATCCTTTTTATATGCAGCAATTATATTGACTGACTAAAACAAATTGGCTGATAAAATTAGTTAAAAATAAAAAAATGTGATATCTTTTTAAAATATATCCTTATTTATGAAAAGAGTATAGAAGAAATAATGGGTAAAAATATGAGATAGAATCAGTAGAAAATATGGAAGAGAATGGGTAATAAATTATTAAATTAAAGAGAATTGGTGGGTAATTAATATGAAGATATATATTTAATAGAGGCATGATTGGAAAAAAGTAGTTTAAATTTTGAGACTAAAAAAGTTGTTAATATTAATGATCGGCCCCAAGAGAAAAGAAATTACTTATAAAAAGGATTGGAGGAAGTATAAGATAGGATTTGGGGATGTGTCTGAAAAGTTTTTTATAAAATCCCTATTTTACCCTCACTTAATTACAAAAATTACTTATACCACTATTGTATTTAATTCTCATATTTGACTAAAGTACTTAATATAGCATATCCTCTCTCTTCCCCAAGAATGAAGACATTTTTGAGGAAAAAAATTTCAGTTTTTTACATATTTATTGTACCTAACTACTTTTAACTATCTCCTCCAACAACACAATCCAGTTAAAGCTATCTTATAAGAATGTAACCAATGAACGGATGGAGTATTACGTTTGTATAGAAGAGTTTCGATATCTAATAATTTACTAGTTTTGTTTTTTCCCACTTAAATTACAAAACAACAAAATATTCCTTTCAGTCCTTTTTATAAGGAATAACCACCAAAATTACTCAGTTCAAAATATTAATTAAAAGCAACAAATGAGTAATGTATTTAATAAGGGTAAAAGTGAAAAAATCAGTTTAAAATTTCTGACAAAGAAGATTTATTCTTTATATTATGGATCACCCCCTATGACAGAGAATGTTCCTTATAAAAAGAACAAGAATGAGTAGTTTTCAAAGATTCAATCATATGTAGTAACCCCCCCGGGTTTCCTTAATATAATACATATTTGAAAGATTGATTTTGATCTTAAATATAATAAGTAATTTATATATATATAAGTCTTTTCCTAATTTACCCCTATTGAAAATCTCTTAACAATAATCAAGGAAGAGAGGGAAGTAGTGAATAATTAAGAAAGATAATTAAGGTGTTTGAAAAAAGGAAGAATATATGCTATATTAACCAACATAACTAACTTTCTTAATTTAATAAAATTTTCTAAATGTCTTAAATTAAGGAACGGATGGAGAATTATGTTTGTATCATTCTGATCCTATTTATAAGTCTAAATTAACTAATCCTTATATACTAAGGAGAATTATTGAACTTATTAATTATGAGCTAAATTTTCAATTTTACCCTTATTTATGATTAGTTCCAAAAATCAATATGAATAAATTCTTTTTGTTTATTGCAATTAATAGGGGGAAAATTATTAAAAACACATTTATTACTCTGAAATTGGATTTATAATAAGGACTAAAATTTTTGGTCAAAATAGACAGTATAAATTGGCTCAAAACCCCTCCTCTTTTCTTCCAATCACTTCCCACCTCTTCCTATTCAAATCATTAGATCAACATTTGAATGGTTTAGATTTAATTTTATATAAAATATTATTTTTAATTTCTTTATTATAATATTGAATTATTCATATCAAAATTTAACAACTTGTATTTAGTTAATTATTTTTCTTGTTTAATTTAATATTTTAATAATAATTTTTTAAAAGATCAAATTACTATTTACAAGTGTTAATCTAATGACTAGAAAAAGGAAGAAGAGGAAAGAGGATCAGAAAGGAAGATGAGGGGTTCCAAGCCGCTTATAACCAGCTCGAAATCCCTCCTCTTCCCTTCCAATATATCAAATATTACATAGTGGTATACTACGTTCGATATCAAATATTTCACAGTTAAATTACATACCTGCAGAAGTAGTTGATAAGTAAAATATTTGCATGTTTATTTTCCCTTATATGATGATTTTGTGGACTATATTTGAGCTGAATGTAATCAATTTGGGTGTAATTAATAAATAAATAATAATTTTCTTGCAGCCATGGATAGTACCGGATTAAAAAGAATTAAAGAAGGCATTTAAGGGAAAGTACTATTCACTGTGCACTGTAGCGGACCATTGCGTTTTACTGTAGCGGACGGTGTGTGGAAGTGGGGCGGTTCAGTGCAGGTTACTGTAGCGGACGGTGTGGTCGGTTCACTGTAGCAAATCACTGTAGTAGTCCGAAAATGAAGCCTATAAATAGAGCTTCTTGGCACCCTAAAATGAGGAGGAAGGAAGAGAGAGAGAGATTTGTTATTTTTAGAATTTATTTCTTGCATTTTTTTACTTCTTGCATGCCTCCTACATGGATGGTTTTACCTCCTATATGGAAGGCCTAGGTAGTCATCCTTTATGGATGGTATAGGTTGCCACCTACATGGATGGTTTTACCTCCTATATGGTAGGCTAGATTTTCCATTTTCATGCATCTTGTAGTTGTATTTTTATGTTTTTGTAATTAATTTTTATGCAATATTTATGATGTTTGTAATATATTTTGGTTTTGTTTTTAATTTTATCATGAGCTAAATTTTCTTTTTCCTAGGGTGATGACGTAGCTTACTATTGACGGATTGGATCTTAACTTATTAAATCTAGTTTTAATTTTTCCTTCATGATTGAGTTTTAATTATTGCTCTTAATGCTTACAATTGATTGGCCACCTTTTGGATGATTTTAATATGCATGTTGAGACTGGAAGGAGATACATGTGTGTTGATCCTATAATTAAAACCATAATTTGCATATGAAATAGGAATATATTCATATGGGTTGTGTAGTCTTAATTGAGTTCCATAAATCTTAATGCATGATTGATTGCTTAAATTCATATAGGAATATATTGGGTTAGCAATTAATTATAGAATTACTTGACCTTGGAAGAGGCTAGTAATTAAAATAGGGAAACTCGACTATCAATTATGTGGAATAAATAGGACTAGAGTAGATAAGTGATTCAATCCAGAATTTATTAAGTGAAATCTAATCCCTAGGGCTTTTTCTCATATTTGTCTTTATATCACTTGTATTCATATTTCATCATTTCTATCTTGCAATCTCAATCACAACTAATCAACCGACTAAATAGAATTAAAATTACCAATTTTGGTACTTAGTTATCAATCCTCGTGGGAACGATACTCTACTCACTTCTATATTACTTGATTACGACAGTGTACACTTGCACTTCTAAATACACCATCCTACACTCGTAACAATAGTCCATGAGAGATGGCAGGAGACGGCCAAAGAACCCAAAAGATGAAGGCAAGGACACGAGAGACGAAGTAGAGGAGCCTCTGGATTCAGCAATTTTCCCCAAGTTGTTCAGATATACTAAACCAAGTGTTGCACCAAAGAAGTAGACAAAGAAATATAACCAGAAATCCATTCTTCTCACCATTAACTTCACTCCGATTTCTTCTCTGACACGAACAACAAGAACCTCATCGTTGTTCTCCTCCTCCTCCTCCAAAGAACCATTATAGACGCTTACTGCTTCTTCTTTGTAGTTTTGCCATGATTCGTTGATCTTGTGCGAGATTGGAACGAAAAGCGGCAAGACAAGAAACACCAGCATACCAATCACATTACTTGTTCAAGATAATTTGCTTGACACAAATTGCAAGCTGCTTAACACAGCATATAAGCCAGTGGGGATCGTAATAATAAACATGAAAACAAACCCGACACCCAATCTTCTAGGCTCTTCAACAACTTCAATTTCTCTTGTAACAGGAATTGCTACTAGGCTCACTATCAGAGGTAACACTGAGTTCAAGAGAAGAAAGGCTTGAGCTTTTCTGTGAGGAGAAACAAAATCAACAATTTCAGTATAGATCTTTGCACTTAACCCTTGGTAACTAGTTGATAACCCCACAGCAACTTGTTGATCAGAAGGGTAGTTTCTTAGTGCGATGACATAACACACAGTGTTAATCCAACAAATGCTATTCGCAGCAAGGAGAGTTAGTAAGAAGACATGCCAATAGGATAGAGAGGAAATAATAATGTGGTTTGTAATGGAGAGATATTGCACTCCATAACCAATCAATCCAAGGGTTGAACCCAGCATGAGGACGAGCCAGAGGGGAAGGCGAAGAGAAGCCATGCCGGAGAGAAAGCTGACAAGTTTTCCGGCATCGGAGGCAAATGCCAGGTTATTGAGCTGCACTTGTGAAATTGAAAGGGTTTGCCTCAGTTGGGTTGAGTATGAAGGGAAATTGCTGTTGGTGTCATTTATGGCTTGTAGCCAAATGATGCCCACAAGACTTAGCCATTGAAGAGAAGTAGAAGCCATAGTGAAGAAGAGTACAATCTCAAAACGATACAGATGTAAGTTCTGTGAGAGGCTATGGCTCGTAGGTGATAATAGAAAGCCGATCAATATTACAAGAAAAACATATATGTGGAGAACTTCAACTCCTAGGTCAATCCAATTATACGTTGTCAAGAGAAAAATCATTGCTTAATTTTAAGAAAGTTTCTACTAAATTTTACTAAAGTTACTTAAAATTACATGTAAACACCCTATTTTATCCGGATCTAACTAAAAAGTAATAAAAATTAAAAAAAATACAAAATATAAAAAATACTCTTAGTAGAATTTTGATGAATCTCCATTGATGATGATTTGTGTTAGATTAGGAAAGGACATTTCTCATCATTATTGCAGAAAATTCAAAAACAAAAAATGATGATGTTTAGGGGTCATTGATGACGATTTATTTTCATATCGGGGAGTATCATTGAAGGCAAAAAAATAAAAATAAATAATTATAAAAAAAATAAGTCCTCTTTAATGATAATCGGTAAGTGATTATTGCAGAAAAATTAAAACAACAAAAAATTGTTGATGATTTGCCTTCAGATGAGGAAACATATATAATTAAGGAGGATAAATAAAAAAGCGAAATTTAAAAAGGAGCAGTTATGAGGGATAACATACGCTTGAGCCAATAAAAAGGATAGGAACGGTTAAAGTAAGACACACAGGAAAATTTGGTAAAAGAAGTACACAATAAAATTGTGAGAGAGGGAAGGCAAGTGAAAAAGGAAAAGGGTAAATATCTCAATAATCCCTCTTATTTTTTCATGAGTTTTTGAAATTAAAATTTTTTTTGAGGCATCCACAACCACAATGACATACATTTCTACTTCCAAACTATGTGAGCTTTTATTCCTATAAAGCGTATATATGTTATAGACTCTCTTCCTCAGGTTCAATAATATAAATAAACAATTTTTTCCTGTATTATTCTTTTATTTTTGGTAAATATTTTATTTTTATTTCTTTTTTTTAGATAAATATGATAAAACTAAAAAATTATATTTATTTTTAAATAATTGATTTAAGATAACTGTAATTTTAAACTTTTGGTGGCGACTCCATTGTTATCAAATTTCGGGCGCCGTACTACAATTTTCTTAAAATGTAATCATAAGTTTACTAAAATTTAATTAGTTTTTAGGCAAGTTATCAGTAAAATTTTCAAGAAATTTATTTCAAACTCTTTTTTTTTAAAATTATAGTTAAAACGCACATTTGATTATTTTAATTTCTTATAAAAATTTATTTTGGTCCCTTAATTTTATAAGATGTTATTTTATTTTAAAGCTCTTTAGTTTCATTAACAAGAAGCTAAGCGACACTACTAAAAGTTTAAATATGGACTAAAACATAATCAAATATTGATACGATAAGTTTAATTTTAAAAATCAAATGGTAAAAAAAATCATTGAGAGTAAATATTTTATAAAATTAAGGAATCAAATTAAAACCTTATGGAAAAAATAAAATTTTGCTGGAAAAGTATTTATCCTGCCGTGGGTCGGCCGGATAAATTGTGAAGGCACGAACATCCTGGCGCTCAAGCAACTCTTTGGGAATACACAACATTGGAATATAATATCAGAGAGGTGGTGGTCAAAAGATATAACTAGAAACAGAAAATAAATCTAAGTGGGATGCAGTTGAAGAGAGCTTTTAATTTCAGTAGTGTTTTGGCCAATAAGAGCCCCCCCTTTTTTTTCTAGACACGTCTATCATCTTAATAAAGACAATCTTGTTTGAGATACTGCCAACACTAAATGGAAACACTTCTCCAATCTGGATTCAAATTTTTGGTTTACCACGTTGTGAGGGACTAGCTCCTTCTGCTAAACTCAATTAACTCTGGTTGCTGGCCAATAAGAGCTTCTAATTTAAAACTTAATAGAGAATGTTATGAATGTATAAATATCTGAATAACTAAAATACCTCGTTGTCTCGGCCTGTGTCATAAAATATATCATGTTTTAAATCAAATTAACACTAACAATATCAAACAATTTAAGATCAAATTATTTGGTAAGGACTAAAGATATGTATTTTCATGTTATTCTATTTTAAAATGAAATAACTCGAAGATCCTAGGTACAAATGTTTAATATTTTGTTGTTTAATTCTTAACTATATATCATAGTGAAGATCATTCATAACAAAATAGTTAATTTAAGTGGAGGGAGGAGAATAAAGTGAAAACGTACTTGGGAAGGAAGCAAGGGAGTGAGTGTATGCTCAATGGGAAAGAAGCAAAGCTCACCTGGGGCAAATGTGGAGGGGTTTTCTTCCCCAAATCTCTCTGCCAACTAACACTACAAGCTTCTATTAAAAATAAATATTATATTTAAGACCAATATTAACTTTATAAATATGCACTGTATTGTATTGAGGACCGGAGTGAGTACTTAGCTTTTATTATGTGTATGAAAGAAATTTACCTAGCATTCGGCCTTTCTAATTTTTCATCATGCCATACCTATTGTGTATACTCTTATAAACATCTCAATTAGCTTCTACAATGGAGGGGGTATACGATAATTATTCGTTGAAAATTTATTATTGCATCAGCAAATATAGATATGAACACAAGCTGATATAGATAACTAAGTAACCATATAGCTTTTATGGGGTTCACACATTGCATAGCTTTTATTTGGAGTGAGGAAACATAATACGACGGCGTATATACAAGGATATTCAAGGGCAGAAGACAACCCTATAATTGGTTGTTCCTCCTGGGCAAGTGAAAGTGCTGGTAGCATCATCCTTAGGATAACTATAAGCATCAGGACAACTATTCTTGAGGAATCTTGAGTAATTAGTGGGCCCACAATTCCCAGAATTGCAACAATATTGATCCGTTTTAAACACTGTGCATGGGTTGTTACAACCCCCTGGAGCTCTTAGCTCATTTAAGCATTGTCTGTTGATGTCGGCAGTGCACCGGATGCCACGGCACCGGCTCGATGTTGGACTGAACTCCATCGGAATATTGAAGCCATCAACGAGTGAGATATCAAAAAAGTCTAAATTATTGTATTGATTTAGGGCAAATTCTGCAAGTGTGTTTGGAGGTGTCCCATAGGCCTGGCACCTAAGGAGACCTCCACAATCACCGGTCTGGCACCGGCCATGACTTGACCCGTCGAAGTTGCAATTGGTCCGGCGCCATATGCGAGCGCCGGTAGTGCCAACAGCCACGTCAAGGCTCCATGTTTGGCCGGGGTTCAGCTGCTGGCCGCTGCCAGGCGTGGCTGCAGCCCAGACAGTGTAAGGGCATCTGTTTGTGACATCAAACCTAGCGCCATGGGTGAAGCTGAAGCTGATAGCAACAAGGAAGCTCTTGATAATTATCATTTTTCTTTTGGAATTAGATTGTATTGTGATAGCTTGGTGAAGAAAACAAGCAACAACAATGAGAAATTCATAGGGTTCAGCCAGTGGTTGTGCTTTGAAAATAGACATATGTCATCAAGTGTTGTGAGATATATATATATATATATATATATATATATATATATATAAAACTTATGTGGTTCATTTGAAATATAAAAAAAAAATAAGGACAATTAATTTGTAAGTTCATAAAATTTCATATAATTTGTAATTACGTCCTTGTAGGTTTTTTTTAACCCAGTCATTATAGTTTCAGTTGTTTTTAATACGTGGTTTCAGGTGACTAACAAAAAGGATAAAACTATAAGAACTAAATTAAAAAACTAGATCAAACTACAAGGACTTAATAAATAAAAGTACAGGAACGAACCTTAAGACTGTTGGGATTTGCCTATTAATTTTATAGTTTAATTAAAAACATGTCTATGTAATATTAAAGTTATTTTAATATCCATAGATGATGGCCATATATATCTTGTCTTTCTGAGGTTGCCGATTACTTTCTAACTCAAGTCAATTTGCATGCTTGATTGCATAGAGTGAAAATAGCACGATGATATGTTGAGTCTTTGGAATATGAATAGTCCACAAAACGTTTTAAAATAAATAAATACTCATTGTTGATCCCTCCAGTACTGAAGATCTAGTTAAATCATTTATTTCAATACTAAATGTAAGATTGTAATCCACTTTGTCACACAAATTCTTAATTTTTCTTAAACTATCCCTATTGATTAAATATGTAAAGGGATTTTCCATCAATTAAGGTAATTTTCAACATAAACGATCAAATGGTATTTGAAGAAAATCAACAAATATTTTGAAAAGTTATTTAAGAAATTTGTAATTTATATTTATATTAAACAATATATTCAATGATTACATCATAAAATCATATGGAAGTTAAACTACTACAAGATATAGATTTTACTATTTCAAAAGATGTCCGTTTTTTGAAAAAAGGAAGTAAAAAATAAAAACAATGACATTTTAATAATTATGTGTGTCAGTTTTAACAGATTAGGCATACCAATTTTAAAAAATAGACGCCAAAAATCCACTTTTAACATTCCTAATTAAATTAGGGACACCACCTATTCCCTAATATTAGGACACCAAAGGTGGTGTCCTAATATTAGGGAGCCACTTTGGCATTCTTAAATTATTTTGGTGTCCCTAATATTCATTATTTAGGGACGCCAAATTAAATAATGAATATTAGGAATGCTAAACTTTGGCATCCCTATTCAATATTGGGGACCCCTAACACCTTTGGCGTCCCTAATTAATTTAGGGACGTCAAAGGTGGTATCCCTACCTTTAGTGTTAAAAGTGGTGTCCCATATTTCCTATGGCGACCTTAATTTAAATAGGAACGTTAAAAGTGACGTCACTTTCTAAAAACTGACTTTTTACGCCCCTAATTACATTGGGGTCGCGAAAAGGCTTGTATTCTTCGAACTTAAATACATATATTGCCAAAAACTTCCATTACAATACATACCGCCCTCATTTCTTTTACCTTATTCTCTCTCTCTCCCCCTTCAACATTTCTCAATTTCTTTGAGACGGGTTGTAGAGAGAGATCTACATTCCATAGATTCAAATGGCTTCTTTCAATTCTTCCTTTGGTGTTCTTGCCATCCTCTCCACTCTCATAATGCCCTTCGATGCCCCTACCTGCGATGGTAATCTCTCTCTTCATCACTTCTTAAATCTAACATGACAGCCTTTGTTTACATTCTCCTTGTATTTGGATCTGACTCTTCTGTCTGTTTATTATTATTATTATTATTATTATTACTACTACTACTACTATATAATTTCTTTTCCTTTTTCACAATCAAATCTAGTACGATGCATGTGGAGACGAAGAGAATGGATTTTTGAATTTAGAAATTTGACTTAAAGTGCACATTGTTCACCATCACTGTTCAAGTACTGTTCACTATCACTGTTTATGCTTTAAAAAACTTATGGCGTCCCTTTTTGGATAAAGGGACGTCATATTAAAAAAAGGACGCCATAAGTCTCTTAGACGTCCCTTTTTTAACAGACGTTATTTTTAGATTTTATTACGTCACTGATATAGGCATCCTTTGAAAAAAGACATAGAAAAGACCTAAGAATGAACGTTAAATATGTTTTTTGTAACTTTTGCAAAAATGTATATGAATTATTATCACAAAAAAGTATAGAAAATCATTAATCATTTTATTTGATTTTAAAAAGGTTCAGAAATTTATAATTTATGTAATTAATATATTGTTATGGTTTGAGTATTATGTTTATTTTATATTTTGTAGTATATTAAAAATAAAATATAAAAAATATTACAATTTTGTTTCAGATAATAAGTAAAATATTCCCAAACTATTGGCACACGTTATATGAATAAAACCTCATAAGCCCAATAATATATATATATAAGAAGCTTACAAGTGTCAGGTTGAGTAGAAGGGGTTTTGACCTCTCAAGCATTGAGTCTCATATTAGAATCTGTGTAAATTTAGAAAACACTTCTGAGAAAGTTACCCTCATTAGACTTGATGATACTCAAATCTGACTAACATATTTATAACAAAAAAGAAACTAAAACACGTAACATAAACAAAAACTGAGCGATTGATCTAATCCTCCATACATGTGGTCTTACCAATTGTGCACATCGAACATCAGAAGTCAATACTGAGTTTTTTTCCTCCATCGTTGGCCTCTATCATTATTCATTAATGCTTCTAGAATCTGAAAATGGAGAGAAATTAAATTAATGTGTCTCGAAAGTGGGTAGGTGAAGAAGGTGGCTTTTACTTATGTCCAAAGGTTAATTATGTTACATCTGATATCAAATAGTTGATGCTCCATTATTTTTCTCATTTCAAGATTTTTTTTCCTCTCCTTCTTGCAACTAGACAACTAGCAAATTATATTATTTACTATTAATTATTCTCTTCAATGTCTGCATGATTCCCATATCTTATCATATTAAATCTCAAGAAATTATTATTATTTTTTTTTGCCTTCAATGAAATATTAAGCTCAAATATTTTTCTTCTTTTTGAGAACAATTTTCACATTCATCACACAAATTATGCAAAGGATGAACACTCAACACTTAAAAACTAATAGCAAAAATTTCTATATGGCCTGAATTTTCAAGTGCCAAAAAGAGGTATTATCAAACTTTTTTTTTTTTAGAATTACATTCAGGTTCTTCCTAAGAGAAAAAAAATGAAAAGTTGGTCTTATGGAGTTGTCAATCGCGTCCCTGGAGTTGTCAATGAGACTATTTTTTTATTTATTTTTATTTTTTTTGAGTGGGACCTAAATGTAATTCTCCCTTTTTTTATTAGTTATATAGAATATTTAGTTAATCGCATTTACTCTTTTTACATCTTTAAACTTTTTTATAATCATACAGAACTAATTATAGGACACTGAGAGGATAACTTAATTAGAAACGTTCCCATTTAATAAGAGGCTAGATACACCTCATTAAACCCCTAGGCTTTAGTGGAGCACTAAAAGATGGTCAAATAGTAAAACCTATTAATTTAATTGACACCAAACCCCTGCAAGCTTTTCTTTTTGAACCCTTAGTGGAAAGTATATAGGAGCATGAGTTATGACAAAAAAAAAAGTTATTAATCCCTGCCTTTTTGAGATCCCATTTAAAATTCCAAAACTGACCCTTAAAAAACTATAGGTAGAGTCAAAAATTATGTTTGGGTTTAACATAAGAGTGGATGTATCAATGAAATTGGATTTAGTAGAAAGTGTTAGTCCCTCACAAAGTGGAGAACTAAAGTTTAAAATTGAATTCCAGCCGGGACTTGGGAGAGGCGCCCACATTCAATATTTGACCGTACCTTAATAAGATACTTGGTGTGAGCTAAAGGGGGAAAAACATAACAAATCTCAAAATTTAAAGTGCGCTTACAAACCTCACCTATCAATATGACGTGTAATCACATCAATGATAAGCTTCAAAGTTATATTCTTATGAGCTACGATAAATTGTTTCTTCATGACTAATACCATTGTTAGCAATGTGTTAATATTTTTTATCCAAACTTTAGTTTGAATGTCTAGTCGCTTAGCACAACCGTCATCCTAATCGAGAAGATATTTTGTGTAGAAGCAAAACATTATATTTTTGTTCCAAATTAAAGTTAGATATTTTATGTCAATAAGCACAATTGGGCCCCACTTCCATGGCGTCACGCTTGTTGCATCACTTGATGTTACAATCCTCAAAAATTTTCACAACACCCCAGCATGCTAAACTCTATATATACCCCATTGTTCATTTCTCTTTTCGTCACAAAACCAGTCACCACCATAAACCCTAGCTCTAAAAAATGTCACTCATTATCAAAAGCCACCACCTAGTATTGTCCTTCCTTCTAGCTCTCAACTTCTGTACCTTCACCACCCAGGCCACATGGTTTGACGTCACAAACCGATGTCCCTACACTGTGTGGGCAGCTGCCACCCCAACGGGCGGTGGCCAGCAGCTGAACCCCGGCGAGACGTGGGGCTTCAGCATGGCATCAGGAACCAGCGGTGCTCGAATATGGGGCCGAACCAACTGCAACTTCGACTGGTCGGGAAGTGGGCACTGTCAGACCGGTGATTGTGGCGGCCAGCTCTATTGCCAACTCTCCGGCCAGCCACCGGCCACCTTGGCGGAATTTTCACTGAACACATGGAATAATTTGGACTTCTACGATATCTCAGTGATCGATGGCTTCAATGTTCCGATGGAGTTCAGTCCAACCTCTAATTGTCGTGGCCTCCGCTGTGACTTCGATAAGTGCCCTGATGCTTACCTTTACCCAGAGGACAACACTAAAACTCATAGTTGCGAAGGTGGGACTAACTATAGGGTTGTCTTTTGCCCTTAAATGTGTTAATCCTCGTAGTATATGTTTTTCAGATTCCTAGCTTCAAATAAGGGACTGTGTAATGAGACCACTGATCATTCTCAGCACATGAACGTACCTATGTTATTCGTGTGAACTCGTATTAGAGAATATGATAAATTCTCAACCTATGAGCAATATGCAAACATATTATAATAAAATTGACTGAATGCAGGAAAGTCCTCCGTGAATAGAATTTAGCTTATTATAATAATGGGAAAATTTCAGTTAGCACCTCTACAGCAAATTAATTTCAGTCAACCCCTAAAATTTGCTGAAACTTCACTGCACCTCTTGGTTAAAATGAAATTAATTTTTGTGGGTGAAAAGACAATAATGCCCTTACTTTATTTGTCTTGTAAATTGTCTTATTTGTCTTATAAATATTAATCTTTGTCTTATAAGTGGCTAAAATGTTTAAGTCTCTAGGTTCTTTTAAATCCTTTTATTTGTCTTATAAATATCTTTATTTTTCTTGTAAATGCCCATATTTGACTTGTGAATTTCTATATTTATCTTGTAAATGGCCAAAATATTTTTAATTCCTTAGGTTCTTTTGAATCCCTTTATTTCTCTTGTAAATCTCTTTATTTGTCTTGTAAATGCCCTTATTTGTCTTGTAAATGCTTATCTGGAGGAAAAAAAGGGCATCATTGTCTTTTCACATACAAAATTTTTTCATTTTGACCATGGGGTGCATTGAAGTTTTAGAAAGTTTTGGGTTGGGGTTGACTGAAATTAATTTATTACAGAATGTGTTGTGAAATGACCCATACACTTGATGCTTAGTGATGGAAAGAAAATTAGAAGAGATCAATGTTATCAGATCCGGATCAGTCGAGGTAATACGTCAAAAGTCACATCGAAGTTAAACTAGAGTTAACCCTGAGCCATACTAATGAGGACGTGAATATTTTAGGATTATTAATATGAAATTCTAAACAAAATAAAAAATTGAATTAATTGTTTTATATAAAAAAACATTGACCTGGGTTGGTAGCTGGACCAGACCAGTTCGATGGCCGGTTCACCGGTTTTTGACTCAAATTAGTCAATCTGGTCCGAGTTTAATAACTTTAGAAGGGATGCAGGAAAACTCCCAAAAATACATTTCTGGATGTGTTAATGTAAAAATTATTTAACTAATTTAATGAATAGGTCTTACTTCATTAGAAACTAGACTCAGAACTTTCTAATGATAGGCTTAGATTTAAATTGAGAAAGTCATGTCCAGTAAAATTTAAGCTTTAATACGACATTTGCAAGAGCAAGCAAAATAGATTTTGATTGAATTTGCTCATTTACTGTATAAGAATGGCCACAGAAAAGGACCTTCGCTTTCTTCATGAAGCGTCCAACCCAGCAACAATGAACACGTCGTCAGCGTTAACGAGTTGGGTAACACAACAATCTTCATTTCACTTCATTCAATTCAACAGCATTGAACATTGCAAAAGTGACACAGTGAGAGGCACAGATCGCCATCCTTGACCTCTGTCAATAGCAGAGCTGAGTTAATGATGATGGAGATGAGGTCGTTGGCAATGGCTTAGACAACATTTTTTAGGGACAAACTTGTCCTTGAAATTTTAAGATTTTCCCACTGTTGCCAAATTGGTTCCCACCAAAATTTCCTTTTCTTTCGCCAGATTTTCAACGTACCAATTGGGCCCTAATATATTGCCCTATTTCCAAGCTATATATAACAAGCAAGTGCCTTATAAGGGGGAAAAAATAATGGAAAATTTATTGGTAAGAAAGGCCTAAATTAAAGCAAAGCACAATCGAGGAGCTGTAAAAGCAAGTTTTTAGCAAAAAGAGCACAATTTAATTGATAAGATTAAACAATACCTCATTAAACAACATGAATTTAAATGTTCAAAAATTCATGTTAAACAAACCCAAAAAGAAAAACATTATGGGCAAAAAAAGTGCACCATACTGGCCATACACTGGACAACCCTAAGCGTTTGCTAAGATTCCTCCAAATGCTCTCTCTTACCTTTTTATTCACTCAAGGTTCAAGCTGTATGAGGAGTTGAGGACCAAAGATCCCCTTTTGGGTACAGTGCAGCCTATGCACTTATACAAGAAGCAAAAGCATTTCCAGCATCAAACTTGCAAGTCTAGCAAGAATTGAAGTCACCAAAACTATGATGCTCCTACAAATTTCTCCAGAGCAGATGTGTCTAAGCCTGCAAACTCCTTTACAGCTGCGGCCACAGCGAGTCCAAGTTTTACAGCATCATCATTGCTTGGTTCCTAGATGATCATTCCGAATTAGCTGTGCAATGTTTCAGTATTGTTCATGACAGCTCATGCAAAGGCTCAAGAAACTTTTACCTCAATATTAAGGGGAAGGACAGGATCATGGAGTGAGAGTCTGAGAAGGAACCATCCGCCATAGCCAGAAACTCGAACCTAATTCACAATCAGGTTGAGGGGAAGAAAGATGAATTATATTAAAACCTTGACAAGAACACAAAGGAAACATTGCTGAACAATCCCTAATTGCAAAATTTATTGCCCAAAGGTACCTGAAATTTGTTCAAGGACCCATTGTAATATATTTTCAGGGGGTGTAACTCTCATTCAGCTGTGTAACATATCTTCTGGAAGATATGTTACACACATTGGAGATGAGTTGCATCCACTCAACAACTTGGATCCTTAAGTACTTTGGGTAATAAATTTTGTAACAGGATATTTCAGCAATTTTCCCATACATAACTACCAACCAGAGTAGGTAAGCTATTTGCGGACTAGATTCGTATTTAATGGTTTTCCATTTCAATATTGAGATGCCTTTTTCATAAATCCTTCAATAATCCTGGCAAAAATTCATTTTAATTACTGCTAACATGTTCAAATCTATCTACACACGAGGTTTAGCATACCCCTTCATAGTTTACAGGTGCCTTTTGTAGCTTTGGGTCTTCGCTAATTGAGTTCTCCAAGTGCTTCCGCATCGCTTCTCCGTAATCCCGAAATGATCTGAGAATTCCAGCTTCTAAGTGGGTTCATACCATTAGAGTACAGGTGCATACTAACGGAATCTTACATACAGTAACTTACCCTCCCTTAAGGTCTGGATGATTTTGGTTGATCTTTAGTCTCAGTTCCACAGAAAAAGCTGGTTTCTGTAGTCCTTCTAATAATTCAGTTAAAACCTTGCTTCCTTCACTCCTTCCTGAAGCTCTTGCTGAGGCAAGTTTGTTTAAGATCTTGATCTGCATAGTGTAACATGACCGTCATTTCTGTCCTCACAAGACATTTTTTCTCGACCTAGTATGCCATCCGCCATAATAATTCATCAAGTTTTCAGACTTCAGATACTCTAATTCTCTTCAATTTAGTCCTTCACCCCTGTTTGCTTAAAATGCAATATACAAAGATTCATGCAATAAGAATGGAGGCAAATTAATAGTTTCTTGAGGACCAAAATGAGAGTGTACTCAATAGTCAACGATTGACTAGATGACATAGTTTCGATAAAAGCCTACCATTAGGTATGCACCATCGTCAAGCCAGTGATTCTCCTTGAGAGCTCCATGTCCACTGGTTTCAATTGCCAGATGTGACTCGTCGCCAACTGAATTCTGTCAGAAATATTGCTTCATTAGGCAAATATATAACTTATAACATAGAAATCAGAGATTTCCAGTCAAAGCATGCAAAGATTAAAATGAAAAAAGAATGATGAATACAATGAATATAATTTCTTCTGTGCCTAACTTTAGTTTCCATTTTATCTGCTTGTCAATGAGCATCAATAACTAGATGGGATGGGTACTAGGATTAATTGTCGAATAGAAGTTTCCATTTTATCTACTTGTCAATAAATATAAGTTTCTTCTGTGCATAACTTCAGCTTCCATTTTAATATAATAAACTCAATTAAACCTTATAAGGTTCGAATTTCAAACAATGGTGAACTATTCTTGATATGTGATTATGAATTTAGATAAGACTTAGTTAGATTTATTAGTTTTTTGGATTTTAATTAGGATTTAAATATATTTAGATCAGATTTATTTACATTATTTGAGATTTGGATAAGAATATTATACTACCTCCGGTACTTAATATTAATATATGACACAATTGACTTTTTTGGAGAGATTAAGGAAGTTAAATAAATTATTTTAAAGTATTATATTTATCGTTTTTCTTCAAATTAATTTGCATGACTTATAACTGATATATAATCTAATAATATACAACATATGTTATGATTAAGTAGTTTATGTAGCTTTCTTAATCTCTCAAAAAAAGTCAATTAAGTCTTATATTAACGACCCGAGGTAGTATTTAATTATGCAGATTTGTGCTTGTGAATAAGTGTAGCCTACAGACCTGTCTTGCTATGTAATAAGATTCGTATTTTTTCAGATAATTCTCATACTCTCAAACCCCTCTGTTCTCTCTCTCTCTCTCTCTGTGTCATGATCAAATTCCATCACAATTCCACTCCAGTGAAAGGGCTTCCTCACATGATAAAAATCATCCACATTATCAATGGAAAAGCTATGATAGACAACTGCTCATCCCACCAGTCAAATAGCTTCATCAATCACATTTTTGTAGCCCCTCTTGAACCGATGATGTTTCCCACCTTAAAAGAAAGAGCAGCTAGCATGTTACCGACACCATCTAAAAGCAAAAGCACTTTGAAATTCAAAATGAATCAAGGAACCGGTTCGGATTATTTATTGCATAAGCATTTTCTAAGGTAAAAGTACTTTGAAATTCAATAAGAAAGAATAGGTCCAAATTATTCTAACACCCAAGGAGGGGATGTCAGAGGCTAAAGATTATGCCCAAATTAAATTACTTCATACCAAGCTTCTTCTCAATAAATGAGGTGAGACCGTCAGAAGTTACACTATCTGTGACAATTGTTGTTCCAGGATGCTGGGGAAAATGATAAGAGGAAGAGAATTGAATCAGCCAAAATATCTATTACAAGTACTGGGGCAGAGATAGCTAAGGCAAAAGGTTATACTTCCTCCAGAACAATGGCTGACATTAAAGCAATCAAGCGATTTCGGTTAAATTCGCGGCCAGTGGAGTCCACAGCAGCAGATCTAGATGAAAGTGATGGATGTTTTTTATTAGTGTTTTTTGAAAAAAAAAAAATAAGCACATGAATGAAATAAATAAGAAAAATCTTTACCTGTGAACATCAGTATCAAAGATAATTCCAAGATCAGCTTTGTTATCGAGAACTGCCTGCCTTATAGCTTTCATTGCTGTGTTATCTTCTGGGTTAGGGATATGATTTGGAAATATACCTGAACGCAAAACACTGAGTTAAATTCTGACCACAATACACGGCTCAAATCAAACCCCCGGAGATAGATATTACCATCTGGCTCCAAAAATTGGCTTCCAGTATTAATTGCACCCAGTGGTTCAAGAACTTTTGCCTGATTAATCATTGATGAAATGTATGAATTTCTAACCATATTGAAAAGTCAAGAGACATTCAGACCAAAATGAAGTCCAAACACATGGGTATTTATAGAATCTTGGAGAAACAAATCCCTAAAAATGAGGGACTACTAAATTTTCTAGTCACATTAAACACATGTCTAGTTCCCATGACCAGCTAATAATGTGTCAAGTAAATATACATATTGTCACTGAAGGACCCAATCCAGCATTATAAAGAGCCAAATTGTTGTTTATGACTGAGAAATGAAAGATGATATTCTTGTGTATAGGTTCTGTATGCAATTTGGATGGGACATCTTATTGTGGATTTGAGTTGACCATAGGTTCAGAAATAATAAATATCCCAACCCATCAATAGATG
This sequence comes from Albizia julibrissin, assembly GCA_037074505.1. Taxonomy (NCBI): domain Eukaryota; kingdom Viridiplantae; phylum Streptophyta; class Magnoliopsida; order Fabales; family Fabaceae; genus Albizia; species Albizia julibrissin. The sequence goes on along the minus strand of CM073486.1, from coordinate 16,881,347 downwards.
CCTTACACTGTACTTGCTTAGAATCAATTTCAATTATTAAGCATTTATTGTGTCTGTTAAAGGCTTGTAAATCAAACACATAAATAATTAATTATAACAATCATAGATGTTCTAGGGAAAACAAATTCAACTCAAAAAGTACAGATTTATTTTTTAAAATGTACAAATTGGTCTAGTTAAAGACAAGGAAGATTGAATTATGTTTACTCATGTCTCTAACCTAACTTTCCTAGACAATGGAAAAGAAGTAAAACTGCCCACAAGTCCTCCAACATCATGAATAAGGTTAAACTCTACATATCTCCGATGAACATTAAGTTAGTAGTGCGTAACCTCCTAACATTTCAAAGTTTAAAGTCAGTCCTCTTGAAAATTACAATCTAGCGCTTTTTCTTAAGTTGTATTGAGAAAAATAATAAATTATTCATATTCCAAGGACGATGTCATGTGTCTTTCATTCATCTCACGTAGCAACATCTATTGACAGGTAAGAGTTAATAACTGTAAGGGGCTTCAGGACAAAATTCAGAAACTTAATGAGGTTAATTTTAAACTTCAAAATGTGAGGAGGTTTAGTATATAACTGTACGGGGCTTCAGGTCAAAAATCAGAAACTTAATGAGGTTAATTTTAAAGTTCCAAATCTGAGGAGGTTATTTGTAATTGAGTCAAAGTTCAAGAGTTGTGAACATCTTTAGCCAAAACATAAATACATCCATACAAAAATCATTTTATGTAACATTTATTGTACAAGATGACAGGAAATTTTATTTAGATGTTACGCATAAGATACAAGCTAAGTGGTTGTAATGGAGGAAGGTATTGAGAGTCATTTAAGACTGCAAACTACCTTCTAAGCTTAAAGGAAAGTTTTGCTTAATAGCTATAAGATCAGCATTATACGGTAGTGAAAATTGGGCATTCAAAGGAAAAGACCAAAAAATTTAGGTAGTACGAAAAAGGATGTTGAGATGGATATAAAATCATACAAGAAAAGACAATCTATAATGATTGCATATGAAGGTTCAACATCATCTATAAGGTTCACAAGGTTCAACTTCCTTCATGGAATATAACCATAGTGTAACCTTGTTCACATTTTCACCTAAGCACTATTCTAGCTTGATCTTGATTCAAACCTATCATCTACCTTCAGTATCATCAAATCCGATCCTCTAGGATAGATATACAGCATGATCACCACTCATCATGCCTCACTGTATATCATACATACATACCTTTAACCATATGGGTTATAAGCATCATTACATAGCATGAAGAAGCCTCAAAACAATCACTATACCTTAAGTTTCCATAACCTCATTAGATGAACTTTTCTGACAATACTCACTGCAACAGAAATGGTTCAGATTAAAGATTAACACTTACTTCATCATCTCTATGCATGTAATCATTCGTTAGGTCATTTAAGAACCTCTAATCATGATTCCAAATATTTAATCAAAAGATTTGAAATTTTCAAGGTACTTCCCAAGGGGTCACCCATCCTGGGATTTTCCTCGCCTGAGCACGCTTAACCACGGAGTTTTGAGTGTATCCAGGAAATTAGTGCTTATATCGACCCACATATTTCTAGGCATCGGTATCCCATATATACCTCGATCCCAATATGAAATGTTATCTTGCCCAGAAATGCTAGATACTGTCCCTATAGGGAAACATAAGCAGTACCAGCTTCTTGATATAGTCCCTTGACGTGTTCTCATACCACAGGGAAACAATCTGGGTCATACTTCTAACTCAATATTAGGAGCCCTAGAGTTAACAACAGAATCTGAATCCATGATTCCTCTTCCATCCTTAGGGTCTCATTGTCATTGTCACCAGTAGAGGAATCTTTACTGGGACTAGGCACCGCTAGCATCCCTGTCAAGCGGAGCCACTTCCTCTATGTAGACCTTTACCCGTCATTCAAAAGGTTGATTACTACTTAGATCCCTCTTCTATCTGTAACTTCTTGTTACAATAGCACTAACAAGAGACCACTATCCTGTTCACTTAAGTAGAGAATGCAACATATAGTCAGAACCCCTTGCTCTGACTAGATCTTTATCTCTCAGCAAACAATTCTATTGCCAGAATCACTGTTCTGATACCATTAAATGTGACACCCTTCCCTAATAGCCCAAGATAAGTAGAGATGAGTAGTGAAATCATTCGTGGGACTAAGATTTGAACCCAGACTACCCAAATCACACCTTAGTTCATAAACTCTCAAACTCAACTTAGGACTTGAACCTAGGGTTGATATGGATTTTTCAAAGGGTAGAAAAAACTTTTCAACATTTCCACAATTTTCACTACATCATCAAAACTCATTGTCTCATACTTTCGTTCTATTAGAGTATATGCGAGCGTTTTACCTTTAATTTAACTGGAGCTTCTCTCTACTAAACTTCATACATATTAGAGCCATTCTCTGCTTAACTTTATTCGTTTAATTACACAACTACAATACATAGCCATACATAGCTATCAAATACCTAAAGCGATTACAATAGAGCGCCTTGCGATGTCAACCTTCCATCTTTCCTTGCAATTCCCCTTTGCACATTTCCTCGAATTCTTCACCTATCTAAATAATTGGTTGGGAGGAGTGAGATTCGAGAGAATTTCAGTAGCAAACATTACCACTATGCATGCCAGATATATATGAATGCATGACATGCTTGCCTACACTATTTCATACCAACATAATGACATGCTGCATGCTCAATGTTTTGACATATATATAGCCATTGCACAAATATAACAGAGCTTTAACCAATCATACATGGTCCACACAAATAGGTAAATCAGTCATATAATCAATGCAAGATATACATATCACATACATGCAGAAAATGTAAGTTCACTACCTTTTACTTGATGTCCTCCTCATACACCTTGATCTTCCAACCATTACTTTTTCTTTAACACTTCATGACCATAGATAAGAATGACATCATTAGAGCCATGAAGGGTGAATGCCCAATGGCTACATAGCCTCAAAGGCTCAATTTTACCCTTAGAGTTCTAACCAATCACATTTAGCTAATTTCTTAATTAAATTCGCATGGTAATCAAACTACCAGCATTTTTGACCAAATTTTAAAAATTCACCATTAATTTTAGGAAACTCCAAATTAAGTGGTTCCAAATTCTATGGAAAGATATTTCAGTATACTTTCACATAAAAATAGTCAATTATAGTTATCACAACCAAAAAATTCTCAGAATTTCGCCCAACATCACTGTTTTAGGTTTTTTTCCAGAAAATATGACAGAACTTCACAAATTCATATCTCCTAGCATACTTGTCCAAAAATGACAAACTACCCATCAAATTAAAGCTCTACATGTATAATTTAATCCTGAAGAATTTCAGAATTTTTAGACAAGATTTACCATATGAACCAGCTCGCACAACGTCACTGTTCAAACAAGGCAGAATCAATAACATGAACAATCCTATCTCATAAATTCCCAAATTCATATACAAGCATCCAAAAATTATGAACACTTGCATACCTACACAATTTTACCTCATAAAGTCAATGGAAGCATCAAAATTATCAAATTCTCAGCCCATTACCATGTCACATACATAACAGAAACGGAAAATCAGTTCCTGGAAAGAGTTTGTCGGTTTCTTGTTTTCTTTGGTTTAATCACTTCATTGCTACTCCTAATCAAATGATTAACTATTTAGACATCCATTGGATATCATTTAACCATTGAAAACACCATTTAAAAATAGCCATGAACAGTACCCCCACTTCTAATATACTCATTCAAACATCAAATCAATTAGTTAAAAAGGAAGCTTACACTTACCTCTACCCGTTTCCGTAAACGGTTTAGAATTCCGGCAATACTCCGGCTGGTGAGACAACGCCAACCACCTCCAAATGAAAATCTGAAACCATAGAAATGAATCTCGCGATGAGTAGAAGAAGATTCGTAAAGGGTACTTTGAGAGAAGACGCATATTTGGTAGTGTCTTGGCGCCTTGAAATTTCTCTCTTCTCTACCTCCATTTTCGTTTAGATTTCTCTCTCTCTCTCTCCTGTTTTTTTTCCTGCATGAAATGGATGATGAAGATGATGATTTAATGGTTAAATGAGGTGTTAATTAGCTTTCCACGTGTCAACTCCCTATTGGCCCCAAATTCCAATTTTTGCATATAACGCTTAATCTGACAGAATTTTCATTAAACTTTGAAAATTCATATCTAATTGTACAAAAGTCCAATTAGGGTGATTCTAAAGGATCTACGACCCTCATTGAGTCTAGTTTTAATGAAAAATATAACATTTGGCGAATTAGAAGCTCAATCTTCCCATAATTTTAATCTTTGGATGCTGCCCCAGAAAATAGTTAATTTCGTTGGGCTAACTTCAAAAATTCATTTCTCTTTGTGTACAACTCCAAATGACTTATATGACCTATTAAATTAAATCTTGATAAGTATACTTTCATTCTAGAAAGTTTCATAATTTTAGACATCCTTTGTCCCTTGAAATATGCCACACAAGCACGACTGTCATACCAAGAATTTCACCGGTAGCAACACTAATTTGTGTTATAATATAATTATGTTGTGTGTGACCTCTAATTGCTTTGTTTTATCATTCCCAATTCTCTTTAATACCCCTAAGGGTATAAATAAATTTTAGGGAATTTAATCATGCCTTACTAGGCCACTTGCTAAACCGGGGCTTAGCAATCCACTTGATCCAGGCTTATTATCAAGCCTCTAGTCCCAAAATTTGGGATATTACAATAATGGTCAATTGGACTTGTGTGCTGGAAGTTCTGCGTTTTTGAAGTTTAAGCATGCAAAACTGGAATTTTCTGGAATGATGTGTAGAAAGTGAAAATATTGTATTACTATGTTGACATATAGCTAATTTCTATATTTTTATTTAGAAATAAACTTAATAATGGTCATGTGGGACTTGGAACTACCTTAATTGGAGTTTTGTAGAATTATTCATGATTTTTGACATTTGGAAATTGAATCTAAAAGTTGTTTTGGGGCAATTGAGTGTAATCATGAAATATGCACTTGTGGGCATGATTACTGTAAGAGTAATGATTTTCAATGTAAATTAGACTTGATAGGGGTCATATAGGCCTTTGAAATATCTCAATTGGAGTTCTATAGAATTAATTGTGATTTTTCAAAGTTTGGTTAAACATTTGTCAGCTTTATGTCTTATGCGAATTTAAGACTTAATGGTACAAATGTAATTCATATGAACTCCAAGGGTAAAAGTAAGCCTTTAAGGCTAATGTCAGCCGTTGGACATTTACTTTTCATGGCTCTAATGATGTTATCGCTTACCTAGGGCCATGAAGTGACAAAGAAGAAGCAATGGTTGGCGGATCAAGGGACAAGAAGAGAAGGACATAAAGCCGAGAGATAGTGAACTTACCTTTTCTGCATGTATGTGATATGTATGTCTTGCATTGATTATGTGACTGCTTTGCCTATTTGTGTAGAACATGTATGATTGGTTGAAGCTCTGTTACATTTGAGCAATGGTCATATGTATGTCATAACATCGAGCATGTAGCATGTCATTATGTTGGCATGAAATAGTATAGGCAAGCATATCATGCATTCATATATATCTGGCATGCACAGTGGTAACGTTTGCTACTGAGATTCTCTTGAATCTCACTTGTAATATCTCAAATTTTGGGACAAGAGGAATAAGATTAAGCCTGGATTAAGTGGACTGCTAGACCCTGGTTTAGCAAATGTCCCTATAAGGCATGTTTAAATTCCCCAAAATTCCTTTATATCATTGGATATTAAAAGGAATTATATTGGTGAGCTAAAGAGCTCGGGGAATAACAAAACGAAGTGATTGAAAGTCACACACAATAGAGTAAAGTGGAACAAAAAATAATTTTTGCTACCGGTGAAATTCCTGGTATGACAGTGATGATTGTGTGACATGTTTCGATGGGTATGTGATGGTGAAAAATTATGAAACTTTCCAGAATTAAAGTAGACTTATCAAGCTTTAATTGGATTTGTCATATAAGTCATTTGTAGTTGTACACAAAGAAAAATGAATTTTTGAAGTTAGCCCAGCAAAATTAACTATTTTCTGGGACAGCATTCAAAGATTAAAATTCTGGGAAGAGTGAGATTCCAATTGGCCAAAGGTTATATTGTTCCTTAAAACTAGACTCAATGAGGGTCACATATCCTTTGGAACCACTCCAATTGGAAATTTGTACAATTAGATATGAATTTTTGAAGTTAATGAAAAATCTGCAGAAGTTGGTATTTTGTGCGAAAATTTAATATTTGGGCCAATCAGGTGCTGACATGTGGAAGATGAGAAAACTAACCCATTTATCCATTAAATCATCATCTTCGTCCTCATTTTTCATGGAGAAAAGAACCAGAAGAGAGAGGGAGAGAGTGATTGGGCGAAATGGAGGGGGAGGAGAGAGAAAATTTTGAGCCGCCGAAACACTGCCGAAACGGCGTCATCTCTTAAAGTATCCTTCAGGAAACTTCTTCTATTCATCGTGAGCTACATTTCTATGGTTTTTGATTTCCATTTGGAGGTGTTTGGCTCCATCTCACCGGCCGGGGTGTTGTCGGAATTCCAAACCATTTGTGGAAACAGGTAGAGGTAAGCGTAAGCTTCCTTTTTAACCGATTGATTTGTTGTTTGGATGAGTAAATTGGAAGTGGGGTACTTTTCATGACTAGTTTAAAGGATTTTTTTAATGGCTTAATGATGTCCAATGAGTGTTTAAATAGCTAATCACTTGATTAGGAGTAGCAAGAAAGTGATTAGGTAAGAGAAAACAAAGAAACAACAAACTTTTTCGGACAATCTGATTTTCTGCCCTGTACTGTGATGTGGAGAAAGAGTGGAAATTTTATAATTTTTATGCTTCCAATGGCTTTAGGAGGCAAAATTGTGTAGCTATACAAGTGTTCATGATTTTTGAATCCTTGTATATAAATTTGGAAATTTAGGAAGTTTGTATATGCATCATGTTGATTCTGCCTTGTCTGTATAGTGGAATTGTGCGAGCTTTTTCATATGATGAACCTTGTCCAAAAATTCTAAAATTTTTCATCCTTAAAGTAGACATGTGGAGGTTTAATTTGGTAGGTATTTGTAATTTTTGGATTAGTATAGTAGGAGATATGAATTTTTGAAGATATGCCCTGTTTTCTGGAAAGAATTTGAAACATTGATGTTATGCGAAGTTTTTCATAGGGCAAGCCTTATCCAAAAGTTCTGAAACTTTCCAGAATTAAATTAAAGACATAGAGATTTTATTTTATGGGTATTTTGTAATTTTTGGACAAGTATATTGGGAGATATGAATTTTTGAATGTATGCCCTGTTTTCTGGAAAGAAACCTGAAACAGCGTGGTTGGGAGAAATTCTGGGACTTTTTGTGATTGTGCTAGCCAAAATTTAGTTTTTTTATGTGAAATTATATTAAAATATCTTCACATAAGAATTGGAACCAATCAATTTGGAGTTTCCTAGAATTAATGGTGAATTTTCAAAGTTAATCGTGTTAATTGAAATTCAGAAACAGAGATTAGAAAGGAGAAATTTCATGTTAAAGTATTCACATATAGCTAATGGCTATATGTTCCTTTGAAGGTGACCTAAAAAGGGTTGAATAGAGCATTGAATCATGGCTCTAATAATGTGATTGGTTATATAGGGTCATGAAGTGATAAAGAAGAAGCAATGGTTGGAAGATCAAGGGACATGAGAATGACACAAAGTCCACCAGGTAGTGAACTTATCTTTTCTGCATGTATGTGATATGTATGTCTTGTATTGATTATGTGACTGCTTTGCCTATTTGTGTGGAACATGTATGATTAGTTGAAGCTCTGTTATATTTGTGCAATGGCTATATGAATGTCATAACATCGAGCATGCAGTATGTCATTATGTTGGCATGAAATAGTGTAGGCAAGCATGTCATGCATTCATATATATCTGGCATGCATAGTGGTAATATTTGCTACTGAGATTCTCTCAAATCTCACTCCTCCCAACCAACCATTTAGACAGGTGAAGAGTGCAGGAAGATATACATTGGAGGAGATATGAAGGTGAAGTGAAGATCGTAGTGTAAGGCACTACTATTTGTATTTGATGTAAGAGTGTGGTGGTTATGTGTAATTATACATTTGATGTATATGTGGCTATTGAAAAATAAGGTATTACATCACTCCTCCTAACCAACCATTTAGACAGGTAAACACTGAAAAGGTGCTGAGAACAAAGGAAGAGGAATGCACACAAGGGGATGCGGTTGATTACATGAAAACCTTTTTGCTATTTTAAGGTCTGTAAATATTGTGTAAATCCCTATGGGGGAAACTCGTGTATTATAATCAAGTAATATTGTATCAATATTATCAGTATATTCATGCTATTCCTGTATGTCCACTGAACTGCGCATTGCTACTTTGAGTAATGTTATTACATAAAATGTATGTAAGGCGGGGTCTTAATAGTGATGAAAACTCATAATTCGTTGTCTACATTAAATGGATCTAATGTACAGAAACTGTGATTTTTCTTAGTTGTTTGAAATGTATCCATTGACTTCTCTCCACTTAATGTTAATGTCTGATGTTCACTAATAATATATTAAATTTTAATGGTTAAGATTTATTTTATTTACTATGATATATTTTTATTATATTTAATGTTATAATAATTTTTGATATGATTTTAAGTCTCAGCCATTAAAACTTGATTTATGAGTGGAGACACTAAATGGAGAGAAAATAGAAAGAGAGATCAACGGAGACATTCCTTTCGTCAAGAGGAACATGTTGTCCCTCATTGAGGATAGTGATTAAGATTTTAATTTTTTTGAGGCCAATAACCCCCTCAACTTTAACTCTCTTGCTCATAGCCTCCCTCATATTTAAAAGTTTACAAATTACACCCCCTCAACTTTTATAGTTGATATCCAACACCCTACTGTTAAAATGACCGTTAAATCTAACGAACAGATGCCACCTCAAACTACTTAAAATTATTTAGCAAATGACTTGTTGTTTTTATTATTTTATTAATTTATCCTAAATCAAAACCCATAAGTAGACTAAGGGGCATTTTTGTGATTTATCAATATCAATAATAATCCCTAATTCCCATCTTGCCTATTTATACTTGGTGCTCCCGCTATCATCTCCCAACTGGAAAGTCTTCCTGTCTGCAACGTTTCATTCATCTTCTTCATTCCCAAAATCATCTTCATCACATTCTTCTTCATTTCCTTAAATCATGTTCATTTTTGGGCCATAATTGCCTTGCTAGTTGTTAAAGTGGCATAAAAAAATGATCAATTTGGTAACGCATAAATAAAATATGTTGCAGAATATGAAAAAGAGATAGAGAAAAGGAGAGGAGGAGGAGAATAATAAAGCAATGAATGAATAATTTTATTAATCTGTATCAGGGAACTTTCTGTTGACCAAGAATACAAGTAATATACCGGGAAATTAAAAAGATTTGAGTGTCTGATTTGAGGTTTGTTTAGTAGTAGTAACACACTCGAAAAATGATTATGCAATTGAATAACTACAAGAGCCAAAATCAGTAAATTATTGGTTAAGGGCCTCTTATGCCCTTTAAACTTTCACAACTTCTCAAGTGTTTTGTTCTTTTTTCATGTGATTATTAGATTCTATATAAAATGAGTGACATTTTGATATATTATGGGCAAAAAATGGTGAAATTTTAAAAGTTTTTTTAATGATTTTTCAAAAAACAAAATACACAATTTTAGAGTGTTTTTCTTTGAAAAATCATAAAAAATTCAGAATCTTGCCATTTTATGCTAATAAGATATCAAAATGTCATTCATTTTATGTAAAAACTAATTATCACAATAAAAAAAATAAAACTTTTAATTAGAAGGTTGGGTATCAGAAGGAGCATAAGAGAGAGGCACATTTGAGGCCCGAAAACCTGTAAATTCAATCAATGGCCGGAACGGCATCTTTCAGAGGGGTTACAACCACGATTGTAAGGATTAGCAGGTTGACGGTTGCATTGATTGGGGGTTTTGGGGCCACAACCAGGTGCGTCGTCGCTACCGATTGGGCCGTAGTGTATGTATGTTGAGCTCTCCTCCACTGCTCCGACCTCCTCACCCATTATTATTATGCCCATTATCATCAACACTCCCACCATTATCATCTTCATTTTGATCATCTCTTCTCTCTTTCCCATTATCTTCTTTCTTATTTAATCAATCCTTTCCTCTCACGGCTGGTGGTTGCCTCCATTTATATATTAGCCACATCGCTCTTTCTTTTGGTCTATAATAATTAGTCTTATCTATAAAAAGTCTTATCTATCCTATGTTTATTTATATTTAGAATTTTTTTCTTATAATAATATTCCCTTTTTTCTCTGTTCTTCTTCCCATTCAAATTAAGGATTAAAGTTTCAATCCAAGCCTGGACTCCATTGTCATTGCTATATATGCATGGGATTAATAATAGGTCACCTTATTTTGTCCGGCTAGCTACTTTATCAATAGTGACCACATATGAATAAAAGGTCATAATTAATGAGTGACAAGTAATAATAGACAGTAAAATTTGTCGTCATTCATTTGTTGGGATAAAAACTATCTTCATAAAAGTTTGGAGCTAATTGACAATGGCGCATTTGGTTCAACCAGAACCAGTGGTTCTTCGGAGTTCTGATGGCCAGGAAAAAAAAAGGCAGTTTTTTATTATGTAAGCGTTGGGAGTTTCTGGCCCCAAAACGAAGAAAAGAGTGTTAGAATTTCAATGTGTGTGCGCGTTTGTGTGAGGATTTTTACCTTCTGTATTGTTCAATTCGAATTACACCTCTTACTCCAATTCAACTCCAAACTAACTCTTATATTAGTGATTAAAGTTTGTATCACATTTTAAGGAATATATTAGCATGCATGAGAAGCATGTCCCGATTCATAAAATTAATAATAATATGATTTATGATGAATTATTGACCCAATTGAGATACTAGTTTATGGTTTACAGGTTGGGTCATGATTAAATTAATATTTTAAACTTCATACTAATTATTTAGAGCACAAATAAGAAATGCCCCTAATTCAGGTCTCACACATTTTTATACATACACACCTTATGTAGAAATAAAATGAGATAAATAAAAGGGACTTGTGTATATATTCCATTTCAAACATTGCATACAAATGAACTGCCTTATATCATTCCTGATGCATATAGTTTACCCTAAGGGTGATACTTATTCCAGCACTTTTACTTACCCAGGAGGAACAACCAGCTATATATAGGTTGTTTTTTGCCCAGATGTCCAGGACGATTCTGAGTTAAAGATGTGTGTGTATTTGTCTTATATATACTATAACTTTAGGTCTTTAATATATATAAGAGCTAGATAAGGGGTTTATTTTTATGTTTTAGCCTGCTTTGTCTCTCCAATTTACAATTTTTCCCTCAAAATATGCATATTGATCATACATAATAAGAGGGTTTCCATCAATGGATAACTTCAATGCACATGATTAATAAAGAGGGTATTTGATAAATCCCTATTTTTATTATATATTTTCATATTTTATGTGGGGATTTTGTCATATTAATTGAGTTTAAAATGTTTTCTTTATGCTTAATTGAGATTAAGAATAAATATATTAAATTAGGATTAAAAATGACATAATTATCATAAAATTATAATTACTCTTAATCATTGATATTTTTCTGAGAAAATTGGATATCAATTAAAAGTACTTGAAAAATTCGAATTCAATCTTAAAATGGCAATTTGGGGTTGCATTTAGAAAATGACAGTTTAGTCCATGAGACAAAACTCAGCGTTTTGTTTTAAATCTTTAGGTCAGAGCTGTGTGTGGCGAGCTGAGGGGTGAGCTGAAGGCAATAAAAAGAAACAGAGACAGCAGCGTGAAGGGGGGCTGGGTTCAGAACAGGAAAAAAAAAAAAAAAGAGAGAGAGAGAGATTGAATAAAAAGGAAGGCGCCGCCTTTCCATCATCTTCTCTCGGCCTTCACGACATCTTCATCACCGAAACACTTCACCGCCACTCATCATCTCCACCATCATCGCTCATCATCGTCACGGCACCTTCATCAGCGTCATCTCTTCTCCGCTTTCATCTTCCTTCACCGTCATCCTCTGTTCTGCCCAGATTCAGAATCAGACAGAGTGCCACGAGCTTGGGGCCTGGAAGAAGAGAGCTAGGAGTCGATTATCATCATCATCTAACCATCATTTCAGCTCCACAATACCGTCAACCACGCTTAAAGAATCAGAACTCCTACACTCCATCACCATCTCCGTATCTTACTCCCTCTCTATCACTGTTAACTCTTTCAGCAATATTACTGCTGTAAATCCCCCGTAGCTGTGATTTTCTTCTGGTTTCTGTGTGAAAGTTTCAAATGTCTGAAATTTTGGAAGTGTGTGTTGAGGTTGTTCTGATGTTTGGCAGCAGCTAATTCCTTCAATCCTTTGTAACAAGAGTAACAAGAGGTAATAATATGAATTTGGAGCGCATTTGCTCTTTCATGTCTCTATTTTCATATTGTATTTGTGATTCCTAGATTTTAGGATGAGTTTTATAATGTCGAACTGATTTATTTTGAATTATTTGGAGATTGGATATGGCTTGAACCTATTTTAGACACTTAATATTGTGTTTAATTAGCTTAGTTATTATTTCTTTGTGCTGGTTAGTCATTGAATTGATTTTTTTTGAGAATATTTTGTGCTAACTTTAAGGTGGTTTGGTTAGTGGATCAATAATGCCTTGTGTTTTTATTGGTTAATTGAATGTGAATTTATATTGTATTTAGTATTGGGTTTTAGCATCATTAATCTGGATTTTTCATATGGGTGGCCATTGTTAAATTAAGAAGTGATAATGCGAGTTAGCTTCTTTATTGGATTAAAGCTAAATATGATTTTTAAATTCATTTAATTGGTAGAGTGCTTAATCAACCTAATTTAGAGAGATTAATATGCATAGTGGCTTGATATTAATCAATCTAAGTTAGGCCTAGTCTAAGGGGTGGCCTTTAGAGGCATTTTTGAACTAGCAGTATTAAATATCTCATAATTAATTTAAGTAAGGATTGCTTGCGTCATTACTATAAGAGATTGCTCATTCCATTTTGAACTCTTTGTTTTCTTATTTCATTAATTCCATAGCATTCCACTTTTATTATAAAATAAAAAATCCAAAAATATTTGTTATTAAACAATTTAGTTGTTAGGTAAAAAGCTAAAAAATCCTTTTGAACTGGTTTTATGCCAATCTTTAAACTTAGCTTCTAGGTAATTAATAAAAGGTTCTTCGTGAAACGATCCAGGATTGTACATTTTATTACAATTTTTGGTTATTTTTGAAGAGGTTACTAAGGAATAAAAGAAAGCTGACAACGCCTCACTTTAGTATTCAAGGAAACCAATACATATTTGTGACAAGTAATAACTTGAATAATTTTCTTGATGAGGACAAAAAAAATTTCTTGATATTTATAGATTAATTATTTAAAACTTATATCAGAAACAGGAGGGAGTACGTATCTTTCATCTTATTGCAAAACAAAATATCATTGATGGTTCTGTTGGCAACGATTGACTTGAATATACTACAACTCAATTTTAAAATTTTTTTCACAGCAACTCAATTTTAACTTGTAGCTCGCAGTTTATTAAGTTATTTTGAATCAAAGTTTACAAACTTAATAGTTGATGAAAAATTTAGGGGATAAAAAAAATATTACATTTTGAATTCTTGAGATTGATAACCATTTTTTAAGAATTCTTCACTTAACAAAGGAACTTACACACAAAATCATACTCGTGCTTAAAAAAACTTAAAGGAAGTTTTAGTGTGACATGACATATTAATAATAAGGGTTAAGGTGTAAAAATACCAACCAACTTATACCAAAAGTGCGCCCAACACCATAAACTCTTATTGCGGGCAAAAGTACCCTCAAATATTCAAAATCAAAGCGAAAATGACACATCTATTAAAATGGACTAATGTTGATTACTTTTTGTAGTGGGGTTCATGCTATTTTTCAGAAAGTACCAAAATGCCCCTAGCTTAAAAATGGTAAATGTGCAAAAGTACCCATAAACTTTACCGAAAGTGCCTCAAACGCCTTATGTTTTTCAGAGGTGTAAAAATACCCATGAACATTCAAAATGGACATAAAAGTACCAATATACCCCCAACTTAAAAAATTATTTATCTAACTATTCAAATTCTATGTTATTTTTATGAACATGATGGGAAATTTTATTCATCAACTTTAAATTAATAAGAAAATTACTATTATCTATTCACCTGCTTCTATTTATAAGTCACTTCTAAAATGTTTTATCATAACTAAGAAAAATCTTAAACTTCGTTAAGTCTATCTTTAAACTTAATAACTTTCTAATTTTATCCCTAATTAATATACAATCAACCCCAATAATAGGATGTGATAATTTAGCAATTGGATGTGATAATGTATATTATGCCAGATTGAGTACATGCTATTAAATTTTCTATTTCAATTTTTTCTAAATTTTCTTAAGAAATTAATTTACAATCAACACACTTAAATTTTCTATTTCATTTTTTAATAATATAAATACAAATAAATAATTTTCATAAAAAACACGATGTTTGCATTTTTACTTGAGGGTATTTTGGTACTTTCATGTCTATTTTGAATGTTCATTGGTATTTCTGCACCTCTGAAAAACTTATGGTGTTTGACATGTTGAGTAAAAGTTTATGGGTATTTTTACACCTTTACCATTTTTGAGCCAGGGGCATTTTGGTACTTTCTGAAAATTAGTGAGGGACTGACTACAAAAAAAATAATGTATGTTAGCCATTTTTAATGTTACCCTATTTTAACGGATGTGTTATTTTCACTCTAATTTTGAATATTTATAAGTACTTTTACACTAAATAACAGCTTAAGAAGAAGTATGGGCAACACGGGGACGTGTCCTGTAATTACCATACCTTTTTCTCTTTGTGCTGAACTCAGCATCTCACATTCTCACTCTTTTATCATCTTTCGCTCTCACCTTTAAAATATTTTTAATTGTGAGGTTGTAAGTTTAAACCCTTTCTGAAGGATATAATAAGTGGCGTGAGTTATAAGTTAAAAAGAAAGATAATATTTCAAAGGAATACTCAAACTCTTACTAATCACCATTCAGTCAAGGATTTTGACATGGTACTTTGTTTCTTCAATGTCCAACATACCGGAGAGCCTCCAGAGTTGACTAAGTGGCCTGTGACTGACCTTCTAATGTTTGGACAGGTTCCTCAACTGTCTGACTCAACTATAGCATTCTAATTCTTTCTATTATTGTAATAATGAGTATTTATACACCAATGAAGTACAACAAAAAACCACGGTTATTCCTCTAACTAAATACATAACTACAAAGTAACAGAAAGTAAGTATAAATTATTAATAAAACTAATATCCTATACTCGTCAAACTGTCTGAATCAACTATAGCACTATAATTCTTTCTTCCTTGAGACTGCTAGCATAATGTTTATTAATAACCAAAACAACCAGAACAGAAATCGCTAGCTATACTTTCTAAAGCTGTTCCGAAAATGATGGTTCTCAATAAGAAATGGCGAACCAATTGCGACTTCGACGGGTCAGCCTGTGCTTGACTGGTGATTGTGGAGGTTTCCTTAGATGCCAAGCCTATATATACATGGAACACTTCTAAACACAATAGCAGAATTTGCTCTAAACGAACACATGAATACATCACTTGTCTGATATAAATTAATTATTTATTTCTTATACCTTAAGGACGGAAGGGAGTGCATATCTCTCATCTTTTTGGAAAACAATATATTATTGATGGTTTTGTTGGAAATGATTGACTTGATTAGTCCTGGTTCTTCATGAAGTAACTTTTACTTCCTTACTTCCTAAACTTTCTCTCAATTATTGATTTAGCCTCAACTTTTGTTGCCACTGGTATAATACAACTCAATTATAACTTGAAGCTCGCAATTTATTAAGTTAAGGAATTATAGAAAAGAATAATTAATCTGATTTTCCTTTGTCTCTAACATTTATTTGTATTGCTCTTTTCCTTCCTCATCAAATTTCAACATGTTTTCCATCCAAATGGCCACCATTATCATCAACGGCACAGCTAGTGGAAGATGAGGAACTGGGTTTTGCAGGTTGTGGAGCCCATGAAATTGCTAGAGGGGTTTGACTATTCGCTAGCAGTGTTTCCTAATAAAGTAACGGTGTTAACAAATTAATGTTCAATGATTTTATTGAAAACATAAAACAAAAACATAAAACGAATTTAAAAAATACCAATTACCCATCGATATGATTAAAACTAAAAAAACGCTTACGCTCTATTTAATTTTTATTTTGAACCGTAAAGAGTTATTTTGATCTTTTGATAACATTCAGAAATCCCTAACTAGGCCTCTTGGCCTGATTAGGAATTTGTCAATAGTTTTGGCCTTATTTTGTATTTTGGTATTTCAACTGGATTTAATCATATTTTTCCTATTTTTTAACTCTAATTTTTATTTATTTTAGAATTCTGAAATTGGAATTATAATAATAAATTTTTCTACAAATAGAATAGAATTATAATACAATTAATTAATTAAGAAATAATAATTTATTACATTGATTATTGTTTCTAATGATATAGTTATGAATTTAAATTTCTATGTAGTAAATTATATTTTAGTATTATTCATTTATTTTATTTGAAATTAAATTAATAAATTAAGAATTTACAAAAACTATAAGGACTTACTTAAAAATCAGGTGAAACAATAAGAACCTAATAAAAAGAAAAATAAACTATAAGAACCTAATTAAAAATATGTGAAAGTATAAGGACATGATTACAAAAAAACTATAGGAACCTAATTAAAAATTGTTTGGAACTGTAAGACCTGCAGATTAATTATCCTTTATAGAGATTGGATTTTTTTAAGTCAACAAACTATATAAGAAACTAATTAGTTATTTTGAAATAAAGTTCAAAAACTCAGTAGGAAAAATTTAGGGGCTAAAATTAAATACTACATTTGTGAATTCTTAAGAAAATAATAGATTCAATACCCAACAATTAATACACACACATATTAAGTTAAAAAATTTATTGATAATCATTTTTTGACAATTCTTCTCAAAATTAGGAACTTACACACAATCATACTCATACGCTAAAAAACATAAAGGAAGTACTTGGTGTGACATGACATAATAATAATAATAATAATAATAATAATTGATACTTTAATATTGTTTACCCCATGAATTATATATTGATATAACATTCATTAATTTTTACTTCCAATTTTTCAATAATATCATACATAGAACCCCTTAAAAAAACTTTGTGGAACTAATTATAGCTGGTTAGGCATATAGTTGACTTTAAAAATTATGGACACTTTCCTAGCATAAAGATGGCTACTTTCCACGTATCGTTTTACTTTGACTTGGGAAAAGCATCTATCGATAGACCCCACAAATAGTTCATTATTTTCTTCTTTTCAACACGTTAATGAATTGTGAAAAATAGTACATAATACTTAATACTTGATATTTAAATAGAAGCACTGTCAAATATAATAAAACTGCAGATATCACACAAACTTATATTCAACAGTTATAATAAAAGTTGCGAAGTATACGTTTAAACATATAGTACTTATTAACGGTTAAAACAACGATCAAGTATTACTGTTATCATATATAAAAACCGTTATAACTTTGTTGACTGGACATAACATATCTGTTATGCAAATGATATATTACTTAGCCAAAATAAAAACTAACATTGGGTGTGTAAAACTGTTGGAATTTTGAACAATAATTCCATGGGTTATGAATAAGAAATAGGTTGGAAGAGAAGAGGGAAAAGGAAGGAGAAAATAGTGTGTGGACAAAAGTCCCACATTGGACAACAAAAACAAAATATGGCAGATCAATGTTGATGATTTTAGATACCCCACTCATGTTTTTCTGGACCAGTAGATACAACATTCATTCATAGAATGTAGGAATTTGCTTTTAGCGGATTGGTGGACCATGCTTATTAACCAGTTTTCTCTTGCTGAAATGTACTTCGTATAAAAAGGTTAAAGAAAAGAAAAATGATTTATTGGATGTACTACTATCAAGTAAGTCAATAAAAAATGTATAAATTTAGATAGAAATTTAAGACAATTCACTTCACAACAATTTTCTTTGTTTAGTCATTAGATTAGCCAACTGCACATGATATGATCCGGAGGAGTTCGATCAAGTTAAATTACTACGTCCTAGTACTCTGTGATTGACCGAAGGGCATAATAGTAATTCACCCACGGCCCTCTTTACTGTTTCTGCGAATAGAACTTGCGAGTCCTTGGATTTAATATGAGAAGACGAGATTCTGAAAAATGTTAAATATAAAGAGACGAGAGTTAAAAAAAAGTTATATGACACAATTCTTTTAACTCATTCTCAAATATTTTTTATGCTTTCCTTCCAGGTCCCATATTCCTTTTTTCATGATTTTTGCTCTTCCTTTGTGGGTCTCATACTCGGTCATTGCTATGAGTATTCACTTTCAGCTTATTCCTCCCATGATTTTTCTTTATGTAAGCTTTAATTTTTTTAATTAATGTTTTTAATTTAATTTTACTTTTTCATACAAGGAGAGCTCGCTAGTTGAGGTTCAAGATCACCGATATCGGCCAATGGAGCTTTGGCGCTGGAAACCGGAAGGAGTGGCGTTACGTCTACAAAAAATATGTGTAGAGGCATTTGTGTCATTTCATTTTTATTTCTAAAAAGACAAATCAGACTTTACACTTCTCTGATATTATGAATATTAAAAGTACCTTTTTGTGTTTTCCTACTTTTAAAGTTCCTTATTTGTCTTTTTCTTAATGATGTATCTGTTAGACCGTTATACAAATGATATGGTTTAGGCGGGGGAAAAAAACTAAAACTAAAACTAACATTGGGTTTTTAAAACAAAATATAAATGGGCAGATGAAAGTTGATTATTTTAGGTACATCACTCATGTTTTTTTTTTGGGACCAGTAGATACACCATTCATTCATAGAATGTAGGAATTTGCTTTTAGAGGATTGGTGGAGTATGCTTATTAACCAGTTTTCTGTTGTTGAAGCATGCATCTTGTTTATTTTTTTTAAAAAAAAAGAAAATAGAAAAGAAAAGAAAAATGAAAGCCAAGAAGGTGCCAAAGAAACAAAGGGAACCCCAGATGACGAAAGTGCTTCTATAGCATTCAATGCCCACACATTTTCCATCTCCACCTTCTTGTTTACGATAAACAAGAGCAGCCAAGAAGCCAAATAGAAGAGAGCCGATGGGAATGTTGGTCACCACCACTTGTGGTTCACTGAGAAATTTTTGGTGCCAAATAGCTCAGTGGTTGTGGACACAGAAATGGAAGTGATAGCTCCAGTACACACTCCAATTATCGCAGTGCTGGTGTAGAGAGCAACCTCAGTCTTGTTAAGCAGCAACAAGAATGATCCTGTTATTGGAATCATCAACACCAAAGTTGATGCTGTTCTTGAAACCTGAACCTCACCTCTGAAAATTTCAAGACATACAGGTCACAAAACAACAAAATAGTTTTCCAAAGATTCAATCATATATAGTGCGCTCATCTTGTCCTTAATATAAGATAGACTTGGGGCATTCATCTTGATCCCAAAACAACAAAATAGTTTTCCAAAGATTCAGTCATATACAATACTCCTTTTCCTTTTTACTCCTTCAAATCCTTTTTATATGCAGCAATTATATTGACTGACTAAAACAAATTGGCTGATAAAATTAGTTAAAAATAAAAAAATGTGATATCTTTTTAAAATATATCCTTATTTATGAAAAGAGTATAGGAGAAATAATGGGTAAAAATATGAGATGAAATCAGTAGAAAATATGGAAGAGAATGGGTAATAAATTATTAAATTAAAGAGAATTGGTGGGTAATTAATATGAAGATATATATTTAATAGAGGCATGATTGGAAAAAAGTAGTTTAAATTTTGAGACTAAAAAAGTTGTTAATATTAACGATCGGCCCCAAGAGAAAAGAAATTACTTATAAAAAGGATTGGAGGAAGTATAAGATAGGATTTGGGGATGTGTCTGAAAAGTTTTTTATAAAATCCCTATTTTACCCTCACTTAATTACAAAAATTACTTATACCACTATTGTATTTAATTCTCATATTTGACTAAAGTACTTAATATAGCATATCCTCTCTCTTCCCCAAGAATGAAGACATTTTTGAGGAAAAAAATTTCAGTTTTTTACATATTTATTGTACCTAACTACTTTTAACTATCTCCTCCAACAACACAATCCGGTTAAAGCTATCTTATAAGAATGTAACCAATGAACGGATGGAGTATTATGTAACATCCCAAAATTTATTCAAAGGCTAAGGATTAATTTATGAGAGTTAGATAGTAAGCCAAATTATGAAAGCTATGAAATTTAAGAAATCTTAAATTAGACAAAGGGAAAAATAAAGACCTAGTGTGTGTAATTAATAGGATAAAAATATACCTATATATATATAATAATAATTAAAACACACACACCCTTTTACCACACATCACACGCCATGCACACACACACAATCATATAATTAAATAACACACACACACTACCCACATGGCACACACATACACATTTTTAATAATTAAAAACAACACTCTCTCTCACTCTCTTAATTATACATAACACACAACACACACTTCACATATTTCTCAATTCTTATCAGCCAAGCATCCAAAAAGAAAGAAAAGAGAGTGAGTGAAAAAAAGAGAGAGAGCAAGAGACACATAATCGAGAAAGAGAAATACGTAAGAGTGATCGGTGCTACCAGTGGAAGGAAGAAGTGATTACAAATTCTACATACAACTCCATATCATAGGTGAGTTTCCTTCCCATATTCTTAACCCTTTCTAGTTGATTTGAGATTATTTTTGGGTAGTTTGGGAAGCATAAGAACATAGTATAATGAATTGTTGTTTTGTGAGGTTTTGTTTTGGCCAAAATAGTGCATAAGAAAGGAATGAGAATTTGATAAATTTGAGGTTTCCAATGAATTCTATACGAAAAATTATATGGGAATACATGAGATTATGATTTTTGAATGATTATATATAAGTCTAGAATTTTTAGAAAATAAGAGGAGTTGTTGTTCGGTTAGTTTCTCTGAAATCATATTGGTTGTAAAATAAATTTCAGTAACTAAACCTGGTCCGAAAATTATGAAAGTTTCCAGAAGGAAAGTATACATCTTAAGATTTAATTTTATATATAATATGTATCATTTGGGTTTATAAATAGTGAGATATGAATTTTTAAAGTTAGATGATGAATCTGGAACGTTTTATGGTACAGACGAGGTTTGACGAAATTCTGAAAATTTTTTGGCTATAATTTATAAATGATAATATTTTTCCCTGAAACTATACTTAACGAGGATCATATAGGATTTTGAACCATACCATTTGGAGTTCTAGATATTTAGTTATGAATTTTAAAAGTTAAGCTATTGCAATTGGAAAGATTTTCTGGCAGTGTGAGAAAACTTTAAAACTGGGAATTATTCATGGATATGTGGTAGTTAAATGTATTTTTATATTAAATTAGACTTTATAAGTGACACATAGAATTTGGAACCACTTTAATTGGATATTTCTAGGCCAAGATATGAATTTTCAAAGATTATTGAAAATTCTGACAAAATTGAGTAATAGTAAAAGAAAATAATAAAAAGTAAGGGTATTTTTGAAATAGTTGGGACTCTAAGGCTCAAGTTAAATACTTAGAGTTGGTATGAGTCATTAAATACCTATTGGATTTAAGGTATTAGCTATAATGATAACCTACCAAAGTGTCTTAAATTATTTTGGAATAAGTAATAATTCGCCCGTCCGTAAATTATAAATTATAGGATTTGACATTTGCCCGGGACGCTTAAGAGACTGAGAACAGGAACCAAATTTGGAAAGACTGTCAGGTAGTACCTTATCTCTTATATCATATGTGATGCCATGTATGTGTACCATATCATCTGTATATGTGTGGGATAGATAGTCCATAGGCGGTAAGACTCTAGATTAGCTAATTAAGTTAAGTTTAAATTAATTTAGTTGAGATAAAATCTAAGAAACAAATAAAGGATTAGTGACTCTAAGTTGTCCTCTTTGATATTAGAATTTGTTTCTTGTGAAAAGTCTCTGTTTATTATTAGTTTTTTTTTAAAACTTAATTTCTGTTCACTCATATTGAAAACACTTTGTATTTGTTCAACTTAAATGAAACAAATAATTTAATACCTAATCACTAGTTTGTCTGAGTCTCTGTGGGACAACTTTGATTTGCCACCTACTATTTTCTCGGCTTGTATACTTGCGGTGCTTAATTAAATTTTGGTAGTATCAAAAGTTCTGTCCTATATTTAATTGTCATTGACTAAAAACCAGGAAGTTTACATCACATAAATAATGGTTTTAATTGAATCACCGTGAAATATAAAGCCCTAAATTTTACGGTTAAAAACCGTAAAATATTAATATTTAGCGCCAGAATATTTAACGGCCCAAAACAATAAACTATTGCTTAAAATAACCATGAAATATAGACAATTCTATAATAGTGTGAACCTAATATCATTTCCTATACTAAAACTTATCATTGCATGTACTACTTAGTTGTTGCATGACTTTCAGGTGATTACACATAAAGTATGGGTATTTTAAAGGATCTCATACAAAAAAGTATCAATACTCGAATTCTAGTGCTTTTGATAAAAGACATTTCATTGATTTTCTCTGAATATTCAGGGCCTCCTTCTCTCTACCATTTGAAGCTAGTGAAGAGATCATTGCATTCCAAGTGCGGACCTCTTTGGAATCCACAATTGAGGAAACCCATCTTCCCATAAACATCGATCTACTAGTGAAGTTCCCACAAAAACAACCCAAGTTGATTCAATTCATTACAATGTATCCATGTACCTAGATTGGCACAGGACGAAAGGACACTCACATACGTAGCCTCGTTTGGCATAACCATCCATGTGAGCCATCATCTTCCTAGAAGGCTGAATATATAGCCTTGCCAAATTTCGCATTCCTTGCAAACTCATTCATCATATATAGTTGTCCGAGAACCAACATCCCACTATTTGAACAGAAAGCATGGAGCATTGCATTACAGGCCACGATGCAAATATATTTGATGAGGAATTTCATCGAACACCTTACAAGCATAAGCTAGATTGTTATTACTCGCATAGAAAGCAATAAAAGTAGTTTGCACAAACTGGTCACATAGAACGCCTTGCTTGATCACTTCGGTATGTGAAGGGCTCTTCCCAAAGGAGAGTAAGAAGCCGCTTTGCATTCCTCAAGCTTTGATCCACTTCCGAAGGCAACGGCCTTCCTGAATGTGGTGATGAAAACTCATAATTGGTTGTCTCCATTAAACGGATCTAATGCACAGAAACTGTGATTTTTCTTAGTTGTTTGAAATGTATCCATTGACTTCTCTCCACTTAATGTCTAATGTCCACTAATAATAGATCAAATTTGAATGGTTGTGATTTATTTTATTTATGATGATAGATTTTTATTATATTTAATGTTATAATAATATTTTGATATGATTTTAAATCCCAGCCATTAAAACTTGATTTATGAGTGGAGACACTAAATGGAGAGAAAATAGAAAGAGAGATCAACGGAGACATTCCTTTCGTCAAGAGGAACATGTTGTCCCTCATTGAGGATAGTGATTAAGATTTTAATTTTTTTGAGGCCAATAACCCCCTCAACTTTAACTCTCTTGCTCATAGCCTCCCTCATATTTAAAAGTTTACAAATTACACCCCCTCAACTTTTATAGTTGATATCCAACACCCTACTGTTAAAATGACCGTTAAATCTAACGAACAGATGCCACCTCAAACTACTTACAATTATTTAGCAAATGACTTGTGGTTTTTATTATTTTATTAATTTATCCTAAATCAAAACCCATAAGTAGACTAAGGGGCATTTTTGTGATTTATCAATATCAATAATAATCCCTAATTCCCATCTTGCCTATTTATACGTGGTGCTCCCGCTATCATCTCCCAACTCGAAAGTCTTCCTGTCTGCAACGTTTCATTCATCTTCTTCATTCCCAAAATCATCTTCATCACATTCTTCTTCATTTCCTTAAATCATGTTCATTTTTGGGCCATAATTGCCTTGCTAGTTGTTAAAGTGGCATAAAAAAATGATCAATTTGGTAACGCATAAATAAAATATGTTGCAGAATATGAAAAAGAGATAGAGAAAAGGAGAGGAGGAGGAGAATAATAAAGCAATGAATGAATAATTTTATTAATCTGTATCAGGGAACTTTCTGTTGACCAAGAATACAAGTAATATACCGGGAAATTAAAAAGATTTGAGTGTCTGATTTGAGGTTTGTTTAGTAGTAGTAACACACTCGAAAAATGATTATGCAATTGAATAACTACAAGAGCCAAAATCAGTAAATTATTGGTTAAGGGCCTCTTATGCCCTTTAAACTTTCACAACTTCTCAAGTGTTTTGTTCTTTTTTCATGTGATTATTAGATTCTATATAAAATGAGTGACATTTTGATATATTATGGGCAAAAAATGGTGAAATTTTAAAAGTTTTTTAATGATTTTTCAAAAAACAAAATACACAATTTTAGAGTGTTTTTCTTTGAAAAATCATAAAAAATTCAGAATCTTTCCATTTTATGCTAATAAGATATCAAAATGTCATTCATTTTATGTAAAAACTAATTATCACAATAAAAAAAATAAAACTTTTAATTAGAAGGTTGGGTATCAGAAGGAGCATAAGAGAGAGGCACATTTGAGGCCCGAAAACCTGTAAATTCAATCAATGGCCGGAACGGCATCTTTCAGAGGGGTTACAACCACGATTGTAAGGATTAGCAGGTTGACGGTTGCATTGATTAGGGGTTTTGGGGCCACAACCAGGTGCGTCGTGCTACCGATTGGGCCGTAGTGTATGTATTTTGAGCTCTCCTCCACTGCTCCGACCTCCTCACCCATTATCATTATTCCCATTATCATCAACACTCCCACCATTATCATCTTCATTTTGATCATCTCTTCTCTCTTTCCCATTATCTTCTTTCTTATTTAATCAATCCTTTCCTCTCGCTTCTGGTGGTTGCCTCCATTTATATATTAGCCACATCGCTCTTTCTTTTGGTCTATAATAATTAGTCTTATCTATAAAAAGTCTTATCTATCCTATGTTTATTTATATTTAGATTTTTTTTTATAATAATATTCCCTTTTTTCTCTGTTCTTCTTCCCATTCAAATTAAGGATTAAAGTTTCAATCCAAGCCTGGACTCCATTGTCATTGCTATATATGCATGGGATTAATAGTAGGTCACCTTTTTTTGTCCGGCTAGTTACTTTATCAATAGTGGCCACATATGAATAAAAGGTCATAATTAATGAGTAACAAGTAATAATAGACAGTAAAATTTGTCGTCATTCATTTGTTGGGGGAAAAATTATCTTCATAAAAGTTTGGAGCTAATTGACAATGGCGCATTTGGTTCAACCAGAACCAGTGGTTCTTCGGAGTTCTGATGGCCAGGAAAAAAAAAGGCAGTTTTTCATTATGTAAGCGTTGGGAGTTTCTGGCCCCAAAACGAAGAAAAGGGTGTTAGAATTTCAATGTGTGTGTGCGTTTGTGTGAGGATTTTTACCTTCTGTATTGTTCAATTCGAATTACATGTCTTACTCCAATTCAACTCCTAACTAACTCTTATATTAGTGATTAAAGTTTGTATCACATTTTAAGGAATATATTAGCATGCATGAGAAGCATGTCCCGATTCATAAAATTAATAATAATATGATTTATGATGAATTATTGACCCAATTGAGATACTAGTTTATGGTTTACAGGTTGGGTCATGATTAAATTAATATTTTAAACTTCATACTAATTATTTAGAGCACAAATAAGAAATGCCCCTAATTCAGGTCTCACACATTTTTATACATACACACCTTATGTAGAAATAAAATGAGATAAATAAAAGGGACTTGTGTATATATTCCATTTCAAACATTGCATACAAATGAACTGCCTTATATCATTCCTGATGCATATAGTTTACCCTAAGGGTGATACTTATTCCAGCACTTTCACTTACCCAGGAGGAACAACCAGCTATATATAGGTTGTTTTTTGCCCAGATGTCCAGGACGATTCTGAGTTAAAGATGTGTGTGTATTTGTCTTATATATACTATAACTTTAGGTCTTTAATATATATAAGAGCTAGATAAGGGGTTTATTTTTATGTTTTAGCCTGCTTTGTCTCTCCAATTTACAATTTTTCCCTCAAAATATGCATATTGATCATACATAATAAGAGGGTTTCCATCAATGGATAACTTCAATGCACATGATTAATAAAGAGGGTATTTGATAAATCCCTATTTTTATTATATATTTTCATATTTTATGTGGGGATTTTGTCATATTAATTGAGTTTAAAATGTTTTCTTTATGCTTAATTGAGATTAAGAATAAATATATTAAATTAGGATTAAAAATGACATAATTATCATAAAATTATAATTACTCTTAATCATTGATATTTTTCTGAGAAAATTGGATATCAATTAAAAGTACTTGAAAAATTCGAATTCAATCTTAAAATGGCAATTTGGGGTTGCATTTAGAAAATGACAGTTTAGTCCATGAGACAAAACTCAGCGTTTTGTTTTAAATCTTTAGGTCAGAGCTGTGTGTGGCGAGCTGAGGGGTGAGCTGAAGGCAATAAAAAGAAACAGAGACAGCAGCGTGAAGGGGGGCTGGGTTCAGAACAGGAAAAAAAAAAAAACAGAGAGAGAGAGAGATTGAATAAAAAGGAAGGCGCCGCCTTTCCATCATCTTCTCTCGGCCTTCACGACATCTTCATCACCGAAACACTTCACCGCCACTCATCATCTCCACCATCATCGCTCATCATCGTCACGGCACCTTCATCAGCGTCATCTCTTCTCCGCTTTCATCTTCCTTCACCGTCATCCTCTGTTCTGCCCAGATTCAGAATCAGACAGAGTGCCACGAGCTTGGGGCCTGGAAGAAGAGAGCTAGGAGTCGATTATCATCATCATCTAACCATCATTTCAGCTCCACAATACCGTCAACCACGCTTAAAGAATCAGAACTCCTACACTCCATCACCATCTCCGTATCTTACTCCCTCTCTATCACTGTTAACTCTTTCAGCAATATTACTGCTGTAAATCCCCCGTAGCTGTGATTTTCTTCTGGTTTCTGTGTGAAAGTTTCAAATGTCTGAAATTTTGGAAGTGTGTGTTGAGGTTGTTCTGATGTTTGGCAGCAGCTAATTCCTTCAATCCTTTGTAACAAGAGTAACAAGAGGTAATAATATGAACTTGGAGTTTTAATAGGAGAGTATTTGCTCTTTCATTTCTCTATTTCCACATTGTATTTGTGATTCCTAGATTTTAGGATGAATTTTATAATGTTGAACTGATTTATTTTGAATTATTTGGAGATTGGATATGGCTTGAACCTATGTTAGATACTTGATATTGTGTTTAATTAGCTTAGTTATTATTTCTTTGTGCTGGTTAGTCATTGAATTGATTTTTTTAGAGAATATTTTGTGCTAACTTTAAGGTGGCTTGGTTAGTGGATCAATGATACCTTGTGTTTGTATTGATTAATTGAACGTGAATTTATATTGTATTTAGTATTGGGTTTTAACATCATTAATCTTGATTTTTCATATGGGTGGCAATTGTTAAATTAAGAAGTGATAATGCGAGTTAGCTTGTTTATTGGATTAAAGCTAAATATGATTTTTAAATTCATTTAATTGGTAGAGTACTTAATCAACCTAATTTAGAGAGATTAATGTGCAAAGTGGCTTGATATTAATCAATCTAAGTTAGGCCTAGTCTAAGGGGTGGCCTTTAGAGGCATTTTTGAACTAGTAGGATTAAATATCTCATAATTAATTTAAGTAAGGATTGCTTGCGTCATTGCTCATTCCATTTTGAACTCTTTGTTTTCTTATTTCATTAATTCCATAGCATTCCACTTTTATTATAAAATAAAAAATCCAAAAATATTTGTTATTAAACAATTTAGTTGTTAGGTAAAAAGCTTAAAAATCCTTTTGAACTGGTTTTATGCCAATCTTTAAACTTAGTTTCTAGGTAATTAATAAAAGACTCTTCGTGAAACGATCCAGGATTGTACATTTTATTGCAATTTTTGGTTATTTTTGAAGAGGTTACTAAAGAATAAAAGAAAGCTGACAACGCCTCACTTTAGTATTTAAGGAAACCAATACATATTTGTGACAAGTAATAACTTAAATAATTTTCTTGATGAGGACAAAAAATTTTTCTTGATATTTATAGATTAATTATTTAAAACTTATATCAGAAACAGGAGGGAGTACGTATCTTTCATCTTATTGCAAAACAAAATATTATTGATGGTTCTGTTGGCAACGATTGACTTGAATATACTACAACTCAATTTTAAAATTTTTTTTCACAGCAACTCAATTTTAACTTGTAGCTTGCAGTTTATTAAGTTATTTTGAATCAAAGTTTACAAACTTGATAGTTGATGAAAAATTTAGGGGATAAAAAAATATATTACATTTTGAATTCTTGAGATTGATAACCATTTTTTAACAATTCTTCACTTAACAAAAGAACTTACACACAAAATCATACTCGTGCTTAAAAAAACTTAAAGGAAGTTTTAGTGTGACATGACATATTAATAATAAAGGTTAATGTGTAAAAATACCAACAAACTTATATCAAAAGTGCGCCCAACACCATAAACTCTTATTGCGGGCAAAAGTACCCTCAAACATTCAAAATCAAAGCGAAAATGACACATCTATTAAAATGGACTAACGCTGATTACTTTTTGTAGTGGGGCTCATGCTATTTTTCAGAAAGTACCAAAATACCCCTAGCTTAAAAATGGTAAATGTGCAAAAGTACCCATAAACTTTACTGAAAGTGCCTCAAATGCCTTATGTTTTTCAGAGGTGTAAAAATACCCATAAACATTCAAAATGGACATAAAAGTACCAATATACCCCCAACTTAAAAAATTATTTATCTAACTATTCAAATTCTATGTTATTTTTATGAACATGATGGGAAATTTTATTCATCAACTTTAAATTAATAAGAAAATTACTATTATCTATTCACCTACTTCTATTTATAAGTCACTTCTAAAATGTTTTATCATAACTAAGAAAAATCTTAAACTTCGTTAAGTCTATCTTTAAACTTAATAACTTTCTAATTTTATCCCTAATTAATATACAATCAACCCCAATAATAGGATGTGATAATTTAGCAATTGGATGTGATAATGTATATTATGCCAGATCGAGTACATGCTATTAAATTTTCTATTTCAATTTTTTCTAAATTTTCTTAAGAAATTAATTTACAATCAACACACTTAAATTTTCTATTTCATTTTTTTAATAATATAAATACAAATAAATAATTTTCATAAAAAACACGATGTTTGCATTTTTACTTGAGGGTATTTTGGTACTTTCATGTCTATTTTGAATGTTCATTGGTATTTCTGCACCTCTGAAAAACTTATGGTGTTTGACATGTTGAGTAAAAGTTTATGGGTATTTTTACACCTTTACCATTTTTGAGCCAGGGGCATTTTGGTACTTTCTGAAAATTAGTGAGGGACTGACTTCAAAAAAAATAATGTATGTTAGCCATTTTTAATGTTACCCTATTTTAACGGATGTGTTATTTTCACTCTAATTTTGAATATTTATAAGTACTTTTACACTAAATAAGAGCTTAAGAAGAAGTATGGGCAACACCGGGATGTGTCCTGTAATTACCATACCTTTTTCTCTTTGTGCTGAACTCAGCATCTCACATTCTCAATCTTTTATCATCTTTCGCTCTCACCTTTAAAATATTTTTAATTGTGAGGTTGTAAGTTTAAACCCTTTCTGAAGAATATAATAAGTGGCGTGGGTTATAAGTTAAAAAGAAAGATAATATTTCAAAGGAATACTCAAACTCTTACTAAGCACCATTTAGTCAAGGATTTTGACATGGTACTTTGTTTCTTCAATGTCCAACATACCGGAGAGCCTCCAGAGTTGACTAAGTGGCCTGTGACTGACCTTCTAATGTTTGGACAGTTTCCTCAACTGTCTGACTCAACTATAGCCTTCTAATTCTTTCTATTATTGTAATAATGAGTATTTATACACCAATGAAGTACAACAAAAAACCACGGTTATTCCTCTAACTAAATACATAACTACAAAGTAACAGAAAGTAAGTATAAATTATTAATCAAACTAATATCCTATACTCGTCAAACTGTCTGAATCAACTATAGCACTCTAATTCTTTCTTCCTTGAGACTGCTATTATAATGTTTATTAATAACCAAAACAACCAGAACAGAAATCGCTAGCTATACTTTCTAAAGCTGTTCCGAAAATGATGGTTCTCAATAAGAAATGGTGAACCAATTGCGACTTCGACGGGTCAGCCTGTGCTTGACTGGTGATTGTGGAGGTTTCCTTAGATGCCAAGCCTATATATACATGGAACACTTCTAAACACAATAGCAGAATTTTCTCTAAACGAACACATGAATACATCACTTGTCTGATATAAATTAATTAATTATTTCTTATACCTTAAGGACGGAAGGGAGTGCATATCTTTCATCTTTTTGGAAAACAATATATTATTGATGGTTTTGTTGGAAATGATTGACTTGATTAGTCCTGGTTCTTCATGAAGTAACTTTTACTTCCTTACTTCCTAAACTTTCTCTCAATTATTGATTTAGCCTCAACTTTTGTTGCCACTGGTATAATACAACTCAATTATAACTTGAAGCTCGCAATTTATTAAGTTAAGGAATTATAGAAAAGAATAATTAATCTTAATGCCTTTATAATTTTAACTAATTTTTAATTAAGTCCCTATGATTTTTCCCTTTTTATCAGGTCATTATACTTTCACTCATTTTTATTAGGTCCTTGTAGTTTCCCCCCCCCTTTTTATCAGGTCCTTATAGTTTCCATGATTTTTAATCAGGTCCCTATAGTTTTTATTCTATGAATAATAAATTTTTATAATAACTTTATTGTAACATTCTTTTTTATGAATTATTTTCACATATTTATATATTCTTAGGGAGAATTCTAATTAAATCCAACCGAAATATCAAAATTTAAAATTAGGTTTAAACTTTTAACAAATTCTTAGTTAGGCCAAAAGGCCTAATTAATTAGGAATTTTTGAATGTTCTTAAAAGATTAAAATACCCCTTTATAGTTAGCATAGGAAAGAAAACCATGGTGAGCTCTCTTCCTTTGCAACTATTGCGGTTTCTTCTTTTCATTTCTTCATTATTACTCCAAGAACCCTCTTACTCCCATTCCTCCGTCTCCGTTTTTGTTTCTTTTGAGTTTCATTGCAACCCTTTCTGATTTTCCTTTGTCTCTAACATTTATTTGTATTGCTCTTTTCCTTCCTCATCAAATTTCAACATGTTTTCCATCCAAATGGCCCACATTATCATCAACGGCACAGCTAGTGGAAGATGAGGAACTGGGTTTTGCAGGTTGTGGAGCCCATGAAATTGCTAGAGGGGTTTGACTATTCGCTAGCAGTGTTTCCTAATAATGTAACGGTGTTAACAAATTAATGTTCAATGATTTTATTGAAAACATAAAACAAAAACATAAAACGAATTTAAAAAAAACCAATTACCCATCGATATGATTAAAACTAAAAAAAAGCTTACGCTCTATTTAATTTTTATTTTGAACCGTAAAGAGTTATTTTGATCTTTTGATAACATTCAGAAATCCCTAACTAGGCCTCTTGGCCTGATTAGGAATTTGTCAATAGTTTTGGCCTTATTTTATATTTTGGTATTTCAACTGGATTTAATCATATTTTTCCTATTTTTTAACTCTAATTTTTATTTATTTTAGAATTCTGAAATTGGAATTATAATAATAAATTTTTCTACAAATAGAATAGAATTATAATACAATTAATTAATTAAGAAATAATAATTTATTACACTGATTATTGTTTCTAATGATATAGTTATGAATTTAAATTTCTATGTAGTAAATTATATTTTAGTATTATTCATTTATTTTATTTGAAATTAAATTAATAAATTAAGAATTTACAAAAACTATAAGGACTTACTTAAAAATCAGGTGAAACAATAAGAACCTAATAAAAAGAAAAATAAACTATAAGAACCTAATTAAAAATATGTGAAAGTATAAGGACATGATTACAAAAAAACTATAGGAACCTAATTAAAAATTGTTTGGAACTGTAAGACCTGCAGATTAATTATCCTTTATAGAGATTGGATTTTTTTAAGTCAACAAACTATATAAGAAACTAATTAGTTATTTTGAAATAAAGTTCAAAAACTCAGTAGGAAAAATTTAGGGGCTAAAATTAAATACTACATTTGTGAATTCTTAAGAAAATAATAGATTCAATACCCAACAATTAATACACACACATATTAAGTTAAAAAATTTATTGATAATCATTTTTTGACAATTCTTCTCAAAATTAGGAACTTACACACAATCATACTCATACGCTAAAAAACATAAAGGAAGTACTTGGTGTGACATGACATAATAATAATAATAATAATAATAATAATAATTGATACTTTAATATTGTTTACCCCATGAATTATATATTGATATAACATTCATTAATTTTTACTTCCAATTTTTCAATAATATCATAAATAGAACCC
The DNA here is from genome assembly GCA_037074505.1 of Albizia julibrissin. Taxonomy (NCBI): domain Eukaryota; kingdom Viridiplantae; phylum Streptophyta; class Magnoliopsida; order Fabales; family Fabaceae; genus Albizia; species Albizia julibrissin. The sequence goes on along the minus strand of CM073486.1, from coordinate 16,848,324 downwards.
CTTCATGTTGAGAAAATAGTGTGTGGACAAAAGTCCCACATTGGACAACAAAAAAAAAATATGGCAGATCAATGTTGATGATTTTAGATACCCCACTCATGTTTTTCTGGACCAGTAGATACAACATTCATTCATAGAATGTAGGAATTTGCTTTTAGCGGATTGGTGGACCATGCTTATTAACCAGTTTTCTCTTGCTGAAATGTACTTCGTATAAAAAGGTTAAAGAAAAGAAAAATGATTTATTGGATGTACTACTATCAAGTAAGTCAATAAAAAATGTATAAATTTAGATAGAAATTTAAGACAATTCACTTCACAACAATTTTCTTTGTTTAGTCATTAGATTAGCCAACTGCACATGATATGATCCGGAGGAGTTCGATCAAGTTAAATTACTACATCCTAGTACTCTGTGATTGACCAAAGGGCATAATAGTAATTCACCCACGGCCCTCTTTACTGTTTCTGCGAATAGAACTTGCGAGTCCTTGGATTTAATATGAGAAGACAAGATTCTGAAAAATGTTAAATATAAAGAGACGAGAGTTAAAAAAAAAGTTATGTGACACAATTCTTTTAACTCATTCTCAAATATTTTTTATGCTTTCCTTCCAGGTCCCATATTCATTTTTTCATGATTTTTGCTCTTCCTTTGTGGGTCTCATACTCGGTCATTGCTATGAGTATTCACTTTCAGCTTATTCCTCCCATGATTTTTCTTTATGTAAGCTTTAATTTTTTTAATTAATGTTTTTAATTTAATTTTACTTTTTCATACAAGGAGAGCTCGCTAGTTGAGGTTCAAGATCACCGATATCGGCCAATGGAGCTTTGGCGCTGGAAACCGGAAGGAGTGGCGTTACGTCTACAAAAAATATGTGTAGAGGCATTTGTGTCATTTCATTTTTATTTCTAAAAAGACAAATCAGACTTTACACTTCTCTGATATTATGAATATTAAAAGTACCTTTTTGTGTTTTCCTACTTTTAAAGTTCCTTATTTGTCTTTTTCTTAATGATGTATCTGTTAGACCGTTATACAAATGATATGGTTTAGGCGGGGGAAAAAAACTAAAACTAAAACTAACATTGGGTTTTTAAAACAAAATATAAATGGGCAGATGAAAGTTGATTATTTTAGGTACATCACTCATGTTTTTTTTTTGGGACCAGTAGATACACCATTCATTCATAGAATGTAGGAATTTGCTTTTAGAGGATTGGTGGAGTATGCTTATTAACCAGTTTTCTGTTGTTGAAGCATGCATCTTGTTTATTTTTTTTAAAAAAAAAGAAAATAGAAAAGAAAAGAAAAATGAAAGCCAAGAAGGTGCCAAAGAAACAAAGGGAACCCCAGATGACGAAAGTGCTTCTATAGCATTCAATGCCCACACATTTTCCATCTCCACCTTCTTGTTTACGATAAACAAGAGCAGCCAAGAAGCCAAATAGAAGAGAGCCGATGGGAATGTTGGTCACCACCACTTGTGGTTCACTGAGAAATTTTTGGTGCCAAATAGCTCAGTGGTTGTGGACACAGAAATGGAAGTGATAGCTCCAGTACACACTCCAATTATCGCAGTGCTGGTGTAGAGAGCAACCTCAGTCTTGTTAAGCAGCAACAAGAATGATCCTGTTATTGGAATCATCAACACCAAAGTTGATGCTGTTCTTGAAACCTGAACCTCACCTCTGAAAATTTCAAGACATACAGGTCACAAAACAACAAAATAGTTTTCCAAAGATTCAATCATATATAGTGCGCTCATCTTGTCCTTAATATAAGATAGACTTGGGGCATTCATCTTGATCCCAAAACAACAAAATAGTTTTCCAAAGATTCAGTCATATACAATACTCCTTTTCCTTTTTACTCCTTCAAATCCTTTTTATATGCAGCAATTATATTGACTGACTAAAACAAATTGGCTGATAAAATTAGTTAAAAATAAAAAAATGTGATATCTTTTTAAAATATATCCTTATTTATGAAAAGAGTATAGGAGAAATAATGGGTAAAAATATGAGATGAAATCAGTAGAAAATATGGAAGAGAATGGGTAATAAATTATTAAATTAAAGAGAATTGGTGGGTAATTAATATGAAGATATATATTTAATAGAGGCATGATTGGAAAAAAGTAGTTTAAATTTTGAGACTAAAAAAGTTGTTAATATTAACGATCGGCCCCAAGAGAAAAGAAATTACTTATAAAAAGGATTGGAGGAAGTATAAGATAGGATTTGGGGATGTGTCTGAAAAGTTTTTTATAAAATCCCTATTTTACCCTCACTTAATTACAAAAATTACTTATACCACTATTGTATTTAATTCTCATATTTGACTAAAGTACTTAATATAGCATATCCTCTCTCTTCCCCAAGAATGAAGACATTTTTGAGGAAAAAAATTTCAGTTTTTTACATATTTATTGTACCTAACTACTTTTAACTATCTCCTCCAACAACACAATCCGGTTAAAGCTATCTTATAAGAATGTAACCAATGAACGGATGGAGTATTACGTTTGTATAGAAGAGTTTCGATATCTAATAATTTACCAGTTTTGTTTTTTCCCACTTAAATTACAAAACAATAAAATATTCCTTCCAGTCCTTTTTATAAGGAATAACCACCAAAATTACTCAGTTCAAAATATTAGTTAAAAGCAACAAATGAGTAATGTATTTAATAAGGGTAAAAGTGAAAAAAACAGTTTAAAATTTCTGACAAGGAGGATTTATTCTTTATATTATGGATCACCCCCTATGACAGAGAATGTTCCTTATAAAAAGAACAAGAATGAGTAGTTTTCAAAGATTCAATCATATGTAGTAACCCCCCCGGGTTTCCTTAATATAATACATATTTGAAAGATTGATTTTGATCTTAAATATAACATGTAATTTTTATATATATAAGTCTTTTCCTAATTTACCCCTATTGATAATCTCTTAACAATAATCAAGGAAGAGAGGGAAGTAGTGAATAATTAAGAAAGATAATTAAGGTGTTTGAAAAAAGGAAGAATATATGCTATATTAACCAACATAACTAACTTTCTTAATTTAATAAAATTTTCTAAATGTCTTAAATTAAGGAACGGATGGAGAATTATGTTTGTATCATTCTGATCCTATTTATAAGTCTAAATTAACTAATCCTTATATACTAAGGAGAATTATTGAACTTATTAATTATGAGCTAAATTTTCAATTTTACCCTTATTTATGATTAGTTCCAAAAATCAATATGAATAAATTCTTTTTGTTTATTGCAATTAATAGGGGGAAAATTGTTAAAAACACATTTATTACTCTGAAATTGGACTTATAATAAGGACTAAAATTTTTGGTCAAAATAGACAGTATAAATTGGCTCAAAACCCCTCCTCTTTTCTTCCAATCACTTCCCACCTCTTCCTATTCAAATCATTAGATCAACATTTGAATGGTTTAGATTTAATTTTATATAAAATATTATTTTTAATTTCTTTATTATAATATTGAATTATTCATATCAAAATTTAACAACTTGTATTTAGTTAATTATTTTTCTTGTTTAATTTAATATTTTAATATAATTTTTTAAAAGATCAAATTACTATTTACAAGTGTTAATCTAATGACTAGAAAAAGGAAGAAGAGGAAAGAGGATCGGAAAGGAAGATGAGGGGTTCCAAGCCGCTTATAACCAGCTCGAAATCCCTCCTCTTCCCTTCCAATATATCAAATATTACATAGTGGTATACTACGTTCGATATCAAATATTTCACAGTTAAATTACATACCTACAGAAGTAGTTGATAAGTAAAATATTTGCATGTTTATTTTCCCTTATATGATGATTTTGTGGACTATATTTGAGCTGAATGTAATCAATTTGGGTGTAATTAATAAATAAATAATAATTTTCTTGCAGCCATGGATAGTACCGGATTAAAAAGAATTAAATATGGCATTTAAGGAAAAGTTACTATTCACACGGTACTATTCACTATGCACTGTTCATGCGGGTACTGTGCACGGTTCACTGTAGCAGTTTCACTGTAGCGGACCATTGCGGTTTACTGTAAAGGACGGTGTGTGGAAGTGGGGTGGTTCAGTGCGGGTTATTGTAGCGGACGGTGTGGTCGGTTCACTGTAGCAGTGCGGTTCACTATAGCAAATCACTGTAGTAGTCCGAAAATGAAGCCTATAAATAGAGCTTCTTGGCACCCTAAAATGAGGAGGAAGGAGGAGGAAGGAAGAGAGAGAGAGATATTTATTTTTTTTAGAATTTATTTCTTGCATTTTTTTACTTCTTGCATGCCTCCTACATGGATGGTTTTACCTCCTATATAGAAGGCCTAGGTAGTCCTCCTTTATGGATGGTATAGGTTACCACCTACATAGATGATTTTACCTCCTATATGGTAGGCTAGATTTTCCATTTTCATACATCTTGTAGTTGTATTTTTATGTTTTTGTAATTAATTTTTATGCAATATTTATGATGTTTGTAATATATTTTGGTTTTGTTTTTAATTTTATCATGAGCTAAATTTTCCTTTTCCTAGGGTGATGACGTAGCTTACTATTGACGGATTGGATCTTAACTTATTAAATCTAGTTTTAATTTTTCCTTCATGATTAAGTTTTAATTATTGCTCTTAATGCTTACAATTGATTGGCCACCTTTTGGATGATTTTAATATGCATGTTGAGACTGGAAGGAGATACATGTGTGTGGATCCTATAATTAAAACCATAATTTGCATATGAAATAGGAATATATTCATATGGGTTGTGTAGTCTTAATTGAGTTCCATAAATATTAATGCATGATTGATTGCTTAAATTCATATAGGAATATATTGGGTAAGCAATTAATTATAGAATTACTTGACCTTGGAAGAGGCTAGTAATTAAAATAGGGAAACTCGACTATCAATCATGTGGAATAAATAGGACTAGAGTAGATAAGTGATTCAATCCAGAATTTATTAAGTGAAATCTAATCCCTAGGGCTTTTTCTCATATTTGTCTTTATATCACTTGTATTCATATTTCATCATTTCTATCTTGCAATCTCAATCACAACTAATCAACCAACTAAATAGAATTAAAATTACCAATTTTGGTACTTAGTTATCAATCCTCGTGGGAACGATACCATACTCACTTCTATATTACTTGATTACGACAGTGTACACTTGCACTTCTAAATACACCATCCTACACTCGTAACAAGTTTTTGGCGCCGTTGCCGGGGATTGTCATTAATATCAATACCAAGTAATTTTAATACTAATTTGGTCTTCATATTACATTTTTTTTGTCTTTTGTTTCTTTTCAGGTTTTTGCTTAGTATATGACCAGATCGAAGAAGACTGAATTACAACCTTGTGATTCTGAGATCGAGAGAACTTGTTGAAGAAATCGGAGAGTTTGAAAGCAGTCTACTTCAATCAATTCAATGGCAAATCCGGAAGGAGAAGTAGCAGATACCAAAACACTTTGTGATTATGCAACACCAACAGTCATGGAGACAACTTCTGGAATCAGAAAACCACCAGTAGCAGCCAACAATTTTGAAATCAAGCAAGCAATTATCCAGATGGTGCAAGCCAATCAGTTTGGTGGTTTATCAACAGAAGATCCCAACACACATATAGCCAGTTTCCTAGAAATATGCGACATATTCAAGCATAATGGTATTACTGATGATGCCATTAGACTTAGACTTTTCCCTTTTTCACTCAGGGATAAGGCTAAGAGCTGGTTACATTCTCTACCAGTGGGAAGCATAACTACATGGGATGCCTTGGCACAGAAATTTTTGGCGAAATACTTTCCATCAGGAAAAACTGCAAAATTGAGGAATGAAATTACCTCATTTTCCTAGCATGAACTAGAAAGCCTTTATGAAGCCTGGGAAAGATACAAGGAGTTGCTAAGGAGATGTCCTCATCATCGGTTACCAGATTGGTGGACACTGCAAACATTCTACAATGGGATGACGCATACCACCAGAATTCTTGTAGATGCTGCAGCTAGATGATCTTTAATGGGAAAAAATCTAGATGATGCCTACAATTTACTTGAGGAGATGGCAGCAAATGCATATTAATGGCCTTCTGAACGTCATAATTCAAAGAAGGTACTTGGAGTGCACGAGCTGGATATCCTTACAACTTTATCTTCTCAAGTTGCATCTATATCCAAGCAAGTGAGCTCATTGACTAGTCAAGCAAATGCAATTAGTACTCCTCATGAAACCTGTGACTGATATGGAGGACCTCATATGAGTACGCAAAGTCAAGATGGACAGTCATCCATACCTTCTCTGTCAAACCCCTTAACACTTTGATATTTGCAGAGTAATAAATGCATGGTTCAGAGGGCACACAGAAATAGCGGAAATATACTGATAATAAGTGCTTGTTTATATTACAGACAATTCCCATAGGGTTTTTAAAATATAAACAAAATCCAAAGAAATAAATATTACAACTAAAGATAACCAATTGTACTCCGTTAGAACCGGACCTTCAATCACCGGTAATTATTGTTTTGCCCTTAGAGCCGCTACCTTCTGCTGGAATATTTTTAAATATTGAAAAAGGGTGAGATTCGAATGAATCTCAGTAGTAACATACAATCCGACATATAAAATGTGAAAATAGATATGCAATGCACCATGTTATGTAAAATGAAAATGCTGTGTGTACACTGTCCGAGGCCAAACGACTGTTTGCAACCCCAGCTTAACTCTGCGCCTCCGTTGGGTCCCAGACCACAACTAAGCTAATATGCGTGTCCCAGACACTGTGCTCATAATACAGAAAATGGAATACACAACATATAAATACTCACATAGTGTATGAAAGAAGGAGTTACTACCTGGGTCCTTTTTCAGTCCGATTCTTATCCAAAACTTTTAACTGGCTCGGGCTATTACCAATTCCTATAAATTAAAGTTAACAAGTAATTGGTTATTACTTGCATTACTACTGCTTTAACCATATTCTAGTGGTTATCTCAGTTTCAGTGATTTCTGCATAGTATAATTCTCCACAATACAACTTTTACTATTTTTCATAAAACTGGCAGATTTTTCAGTCAACTTTGAAAAATCAGAATTAAATCTAGAAAATTCCAAATTGATTGGTTTCAAAGCCTATGTGAAGCTATTTAAATGTGTTTTAATATAAAAATACTTATATATGATCAATGATAACACAATACTCCCAGAAATACGCTAAACCTCCCCTATTCCAAATTTTCTTTCAGAAATAAACTCAACTTTGAAAATTTCATATCTTCTAATGTACAAGCCCAAAAATTATAATCCACCTATAAAATTAATTCTCTTACTGTATACTATAAATCTGAAAAGTTTCATAATTTTTGGTAAAGTGTTGGTTTTCCAAACTTTTACCACAACCAATCTGCCTTCCAAAAACATAATCTGGCAGTACTTAAATTCAAAAATTCATAACTAAATCCAAAAATTTCCAAATAGAGTGGTTCAAAATTCTGTGTGACCCTATTTAATTATAATTTAAGGGAAAAATACATACTATTAGAGATTACATGCCTAAAGTTCCAGAATTCACAATTAATACAACTATGCCAGAATTTGTTCCAGATTCAGTGCTTAAGCTTCACAAATTCATTTCTTCCAATATACTAATCCAAATGGTACATATTATATATCAAATTAAAGCTCCTTATGTCTATGTTATGTCTGTAAAGGTTCATAATTTTTGGACTAGTTTTAACTAACGAAATGAATTTTATAACCAAAATGATTCCAGAAAACTAACCGAACAACATCTCCTCTTAATTTCTAAAAATTTCTGATTTATACATAATCATCCAAAAATTACAACCACATGTATTCTCACATAATTTTTCATGTAGAATCTATTGGTGATATCAAATTTATCAAATTCTTACTCCTTATATATCTACACCTTATTTTGACCATAAATAATAGCAACTTAATTTCAAAATCAGTCAACTTCCAACAACTATAAATCCTCATAAACAACCCAAACCAACTGTATAACAATAGAAAAGATATAAAAGACTTACCTAAATAATATTCAAGGCTTGCCTATGGTGACTGACTTCTCCTTCTTCCACTTCTCCGGCAATTATTCTCACCTTAGTCTTCCTTCTCTCTTACTCACGTCTCTCTCTCTTTCTCTATATTTTCTACTTCTCTAGTCTTCTATGTGACTTGACCGAATGGAATGGAAAAATGAGAAGTGTGTGTATGTTGCCTTGTATTTATAGTGGAAGGATATGTATTTGTTTATTAAATAAATGTGTGTGTGTGCCATGAGGTGTTTATTTTAATGGTTGTGTGTGTAGTGTGGGAAGTGTGTGCCATGAGTGATGTGTGAAGAGCATGTGAAGCAAGTGTGGCATGTGAAGCATGGGTGGCATGGGAAGCATGGATGGCTTGGGAAGCATGGGAAGTGTGGGTGTGTTTTTAACAATATATTTATATAGGTATATTTTTATCCTATTAATAATACACATTTAGCCTTAATATTTTCCCTTATCTAATTTATGACCATTTATTGTTGTTTCATGAATTTTCAGGAAAATAGGCATTTAATTCGCAAAATAAATTTTGGGATGTTACAATTCTCCCCCCGTAAAATAAATTTCGTCCTCGAAATTTGTTACATTCATAGAGACATAAATTCGGGGTAACGTCTCTTCATGTCTTCTTCAGCTTCCCAAGTTGCTTCTCTAGAAGATAACCCCTTCCATACTACTTTGATGAATGAGATACTCCTGTGTCTTAGTTGTTTTTCCTGCCTATCAATGATTCGATCAGGCATGACCTCATACGTCATATCGTCTCGTACGTCTACCTCTTCATATTTGATCACATGCTCTGGATCGGGTTGATACTTCTTTAACTGAGAGACATGGAAGACATAATGTAATTTACTCAAATTTGGTGGCAAAGCTATTTGATATGCTACTGGCCCAATCCTTGATAAAATTTCAAATGGACCAATATACCTAGGACTTAGCTTCTTTACCTTTAATGCCCTGCCAATACCGGTGATAGGTGAAACCTTCATGAACACATGATCTCCGACCTTAAACTCTAAAGGTTTCCGTCTTTTGTCTGCATAACTCTTTTGTCTATTCTGAGCAGCCAATAGTCTCTGCTTAATTAACTTGATTTGCTCTGTTGTTTGATCAACTATATCTGGCCCATATAACTGCCTCTCAGACAGCTCTGTCCAGCATAAGGGTGATTGACACTTCCTTCCATACAATGCTTCGTAGGGAGCCATTTGAATGCTTGAGTGATAGCTATTGTTGTATGCAAATTCTGCTAGTGGAAGGAATTGATCCCAACCTCCTTTGAAATCTAATGCACATGCCCTCAACATATCCTCTAGCGTCTGAATTGTTCTCTCAGTTTGTCCGTCTGTCTGAGGATGATAGGCTGTACTAAATCGGAGTTTGGTACCCAAAGCCTCATGCACCGCCTTCCAAAACTTGGAAGTAAATCGAGGATCTCTGTCAGATATGATGTTCTTTGGAGTACCGTGAAGCCGTACTATCTCCTTGATATAGATGTTTGCAAGTTTATCGGGAGAGTAGTGTATACTAATCGGGAGAAAATGGGCTGTCTTCGTAAATTGGTCTACTATCACCCATATGGCATCATGGTTTCGAACCTTTGGTAATCCTGTCACGAAATCCATGGTGATACTCTCCCATTTCCACTCAGGAATTGTAGGATTTTGTAATAGCCCTGAAGGTCGTTGATGTTCGGCTTTGATTTTCTGACAAGTGAGACAACGAGCAACGAACTTGGTTACATCTCGTTTCATGCCCGGCCACCAATACGCAGACTTTAGATTATGGTACATCTTAGTTGCTCCTGGATGTAGAGTATATTTACTCTTATGTGCTTCTTCTAGGATTTGCCGCTTTAACTCCATCTTGGGTGGAACATATATTCGTTTCCTGTATCTGACTAGCCCACTTGATGACAAGTCATGCTCCTGAGTTTCTCCCTTTGCAATCATGTCTCTAATAGACTGCGCTCGTCTATCCTGTGTCTGAGCTTCTTCTATGACTGCTCTCAGATCATTCTCTACCTCACTGACATTGCTACTGTTAATCATAATCCGATTCGACATGTTGAGATCTCTGAAATCTTCAATCAGCCTTTGCTCGTGAATCATGAGGGTTGCTACCTGTACCGCTTTACGGCTTAATGCATCTGCCACTACATTAGCCTTGCCTGGATGATACTTGATTTCCATATTGTAATCTTTAAGCAACTCCATCCACCTGCGCTGTCGCATGTTGAGCTCTTTCTGGTCATACAAATACTTTAAGCTCTTGTGGTCGTAGTACAGCTCTATGGTTGTCCCATAGAGATAGTGTCTCCAGATTTTTAGTGCAAATACAATTGCTGCTAACTCAAGATCATATGTGGGATATTTTTGTTCGTGAGGCTTCAGCTGACGAGATGCATACGCCACTACTCGGCCTTGCTGCATTAAGACACATCCCAATCCATGCCCACTGGCATCTGTGTAAACCACAAAGATTAATTGTGGATCTGGGATTGTCAACACTGGTGCTGTTGTTAATTTCTGTTTCAGCTTTATGAAGCTCCTCTCACAACTATTGTCCCACACAAAAGGTTGAGTTTTCCGTGTTAACTTTGTCAAAGGCAAAGCTATTCTGGAGAAGTTCTGTATGAATCGTCTATAATATCCTGCGAGACCCAGAAAACTACGTATCTCAAATACTGTTTCTGGCCTCTTCCAGTTTAGTACTGCTTCTACTTTGTTTGGATCTACTGAAACCCCTTGCTGTGAGACTACATGACCCAGAAATTTAACTTCTGAAAGCCAAAACTCACATTTGCTTAGCTTGGCATAGAGTTGCTTGCTTCTCAACGTGTTCAATACTGTTCTTAGATGATGTTCATGCTCTACTCTGCTTTGCGAGTATACTAGAATATCATCGATAAAGACTACTACGAATTGGTCTAAGTATGGACGAAAAATTCGATTCATGTAGTCCATGAACACAGCAGGTGCATTGGTCAACCCAAATGGCATTACTAGAAACTTGTAATGACCATATCTAGTTCTGAAAGCAGTTTTTGATACATCCTCTGCTTTCACTCTGAGTTGGTGATAACCAGATCTCAGATCAATCTTCGAGAACACACAAGAACCCGATAATTGATCGAGCAAATCATCGATTCTAGGAAGTGGGTACTTGTTTTTGACAGTCACCTTATTTAACTCCCTGTAATCGATACAGAGTCGTAGACTCCCATCTTTCTTTCTAACAAAGAGCACTGGAGCTCCCCATGGCGAGACACTAGGTCGGATAAACTTTTTCTCTAGCAGTTCTTCAATTTGCTTTTTCAGCTCTGCCATCTCACTTGGCGCCATTCTGTATGGGGCTTTAGATATCGGGCCTGCTCCAAGCTTGGTTTCAATTGCAAACTCCACTTCCCTGTCCTGGGGTAATCCGCTGATATCCTCTGGAAACACATCAGGAAACTCGTTTACGACAGGGATATTCTCTAATGATGTTCCAGCCTCTGATTGCATAGAGAAGAATACTATATACCCCTGACAACCTTTATGTAGGCATCTTTCAGCTTCAGCTACGGAGAGAAAGTCTAGGTTGATTTCCGCATTGGGTTTTGCTGGTGGATTAGGGTAAATGACCCTTTTTCTTCCACAGTCTAGAAAAACATTGTTTGTAGTTAGCCAGTCAATTCCGATTATCACTTCTAATCTCTTCAACGGTGAGCATATAAGGTCTATCGTGGACTCATGTTGTTCCGCGTTTATGATGCAATTTAGGCAAACTTCTGTTGTGACGAACCCGTTACCCGTAGGCGTGGATACCGTCAAGTCGTAGGGTAATTGATACACACTCATGCCTAGTCGTCTTACACAGTCATATGCGATGAATGAATGACTAGAACCCGAATCAAACAATGCTTGTACTAGATTACCATTGAGAGAGATCGTACCTTTGATAAGCTCTGGTGATTTTTGTGCCTCCTCTTGAGTTAAGGCAAAAACCCTGCCCTGAACTTGCTGTCTCGGCTCTCTAGGCTCTTGCCGCTGTCGACAATCCTTTGCGATATGTCCCGGCTTGTGGCAGTTGTAACAAACAACTTGCCTGATGGGTGCTGATGCCAGCTTCGTTACAGCTTGCCTAGCTTGACTACATGTCTGGCCAGGATGGTAAGTATTACTGCAATATCTGCAAATTCTGTTCTCAGTGGGTCTCTAATTACTGCGGCTGTCCGGCTGGTATGGCTTCTTGTTACCTCCACTAGAAGAACTACCTTGATATCTGCGTTTCTGAGAAGAACCCCCACCACTAAATGTATTCTTATTGCTAACATTGTGGTGAGAATACAGCTCTAACAAATTGTGTTCTGTAATCCGGCACTCTTTGACCGCCTTATTGAACTCTTTGAAGTGCTTAGAAACAAACTTCTCTTTAAGCTCTGGCTTTAACCCTCGAATCATCATGTCTGAACTCCACTCTTCGTCATCATGATTTTTTAAATAGGAGGAGTAACGGGACAATCGGATGTATCAAGCCAGATATTCATCAAAGCCTTCCTTCTCACCTTGCTGGATTGTCAGGAATTCAATCTCCTTAGCCAGTCTCACTGACCGAGGAAAATACTTCTCATTGAATTTGTCCTGAAACACTTCCCAGGTCACGGGAATATTTCGTGCTTGCAGGATTGCTTCAGTGTTTTCCCACCATCGATCAGCATCACCTTCCAGCTTATAGATTGCTAAACGAGCTTTTATATTATCTAGGCACTCTAGTACCCTAAAGATCTTCTCCAAACGAGACAACCAGTCCTCTGCACCTTCAGGATCAAACTTTCCCTTGAACATAGTGGGCTGGTGCTGGTTCATTTGAGTTACCCAGGTTTGCATGCTATCCTCTCCAACTAGAGGAACATTAGGAACTTCTGTTTCAAATTCTGGAGGCTGTTCATGCCCACCGCCTTGTCCACCAGAGTTGTTATGAGCTTCTATATCTGCATTTTGCTTCTGCTGCACCTCCCTTAGGTCATTTCTTAGTTCATTCAGCATGTTTTGTTGTGTCGTCATCATGCCTAACAGCTGTTGCATCGGGTCAGATGGTTCCTGATTATCATTTCCGTGTCTACCTCTACCCCGGCCTCTACCGCGACCTCTACCTTGGTCTCTACCGCCAACTCTACCACCTCTTAATCTCGCCATCTTTAAATTTTACTATATCAAAATGAGGAAGATGTAAATTTCACATAGTCATATATCAGTATACTATTCTGTTGCCAGAACTATACGCATTGTGGCCAGAACCACTGCTCTGATACCAAAAATGTCAAACCCCTTAACACTTTGATATTTGCAGAGTAATAAATGCATGGTTCAGAGGGCACACAGAAATAGCGGAAATATACTGATAATAAGTGCTTGTTTATATTACAGACAATTCCCATAGGATTTTTAAAATATAAACAAAATCCAAAGAAATAAATATTACAACTAAAGATAACCAATTGTACTCCGTTAGAACCGGACCTTCAATCACCGGTAATTATTATTTTGCCCTTAGAGCCGCTACCTTCTGCTGGAATATTTTTAAATATTGAAAAAGGGTGAGATTCGAATGAATCTCAGTAGTAACATACAATCCGACATATAAAATGTGAAAATAGATATGCAATGCACCATGTTATGTAAAATGAAAATGCTGTGTGTACACTGTCCGAGGCCAAACGACTGTTTGCAACCCCAGCTTAACTCTGCGCCTCCGTTGGGTCCCAGACCACAACTAAGCTAATATGCGTGTCCCAGACACTGTGCTCATAATACAGAAAATGGAATACACAACATATAAATACTCACATAGTGTATGAAAGAAGGAGTTACTACATGGGTCCTTTTTCAGTCCGATTCTTATCCAAAACTTTTAACTGGCTCGGGCTATTACCAATTCCTATAAATTAAAGTTAACAAGTAATTGGTTATTACTTGCATTACTACTGCTTTAACCATATTCTAGTGGTTATCTCAGTTTCAGTGATTTCTGCATAGTATAATTCTCCACAATACAACTTTTACTATTTTTCATAAAACTGGCAGATTTTTCAGTCAACTTTGAAAAATCAGAATTAAATCTAGAAAATTCCAAATTGATTGGTTTCAAAGCCTATGTGAAGCTATTTAAATGTGTTTTAATATAAAAATACTTATATATGATCAATGATAACACAATACTCCCAGAAATACGCTAAACCTCCCCTATTCCAAATTTTCTTTCAGAAATAAACTCAACTTTGAAAATTTCATATCTTCTAATGTACAAGCCCAAAAATTATAATCCACCTATAAAATTAATTCTCTTACTGTATACTATAAATCTGAAAAGTTTCATAATTTTTGGTAAAGTGTTGGTTTTCCAAACTTTTACCACAACCAATCTGCCTTCCAAAAACATAATCTGGCAGTACTTAAATTCAAAAATTCATAACTAAATCCAAAAATTTCCAAATAGAGTGGTTCAAAATTCTGTGTGACCCTATTTAATTATAATTTAAGGGAAAAATACATATTATTAGAGATTACATGCCTAAAGTTCCAGAATTCACAATTAATACAACTATGCCAGAATTTGTTCCAGATTCAGTGCTTAAGCTTCACAAATTCATTTCTTCCAATATACTAATCCAAATGGTACATATTATATATCAAATTAAAGCTCCTTATGTCTATGTTATGTCTGTAAAGGTTCATAATTTTTGGACTAGTTTTAACTAACGAAATGAATTTTATAACCAAAATGATTCCAGAAAACTAACCGAACAACATCTCCTCTTAATTTCTAAAAATTCCTGATTTATACATAATCATCCAAAAATTACAACCACATGTATTCTCACATAATTTTTCATGTAGAATCTATTGGTGATATCAAATTTATCAAATTCTTACTCCTTATATATCTACACCTTATTTTGACCATAAATAATAGCAACTTAATTTCAAAATCAGTCAACTTCCAACAACTATAAATCCTCATAAACAACCCAAACCAACTGTATAACAATAGAAAAGATATAAAAGACTTACCTAAATAATATTCAAGGCTTGCCTATGGTGACTGACTTCTCCTTCTTCCACTTCTCTGGCAATTATTCTCACCTTAGTCTTCCTTCTCTCTTACTCACGTCTCTCTCTCTTTCTCTATATTTTCTACTTCTCTAGTCTTCTATGTGACTTGACCGAATGGAATGGAAAAATGAGAAGTGTGTGTATGTTGCCTTGTATTTATAGTGGAAGGATATGTATTTGTTTATTAAATAAATGTGTGTGTGTGCCATGAGGTGTTTATTTTAATGGTTGTGTGTGTAGTGTGGGAAGTGTGTGCCATGAGTGATGTGTGAAGAGCATGTGAAGCAAGTGTGGCATGTGAAGCATGGGTGGCATGGGAAGCATGGATGGCTTGGGAAGCATGGGAAGTGTGGGTGTGTTTTTAACAATATATTTATATAGGTATATTTTTATCCTATTAATAATACACATTTAGCCTTAATATTTTCCCTTATCTAATTTATGACCATTTATTGTTGTTTCATGAATTTTCAGGAAAATAGGCATTTAATTCGCAAAATAAATTTTGGGATGTTACATTCTTAGTCAGAGCAAGCTCATTATATCGGAAATCAAAGAAATGACCCATTCTCAAACACTTATAATCCAGGTTGGCGGAATCATCCAAACTTTGGCTAGAGGAATAATCAAAATGTGTTTAAACCGTAAGGGAACTACCAGCAACAAGCTCTTTAACCACCAAATCCACCACAGCAAAAAGTGAATGTGGAAGATGCACTGGCTCAACTAACCATGAATACATCTCAATTCATGGCTAGGACTGACGCAACACTAAGAAGCCACGAAGCCTCAATAAAGAACTTGGAGATCCAAATGGGCCAAATTGTAAATATGCTGAATTCCAGACAACCAGGTACTCTTCCAAGTGACACTGAGAAAAACCCAATAGAGCATGTAAAGGCTATTGCATTAAGGAGTGGGAAAGAATTGAAAGATCCTGTAATTCTACATAAGACTGAGGGAGAAAAGAAAGAAAGTGAACAAGAAAAGAAGGAGGAAGCACAGAAACCTCAAGAAGATGATGTGGTACCAGGAAGAATCAGCTTTCCAGATAACCCTCCTCCATATGTACCACCAGTTCCATACCCTCAGAGACTTGTGAAGGTAAAGCTAGACAAGCAGTTTAAAAAGTTTCTGGAGGTTTTCAAAAAGTTACATATCAACATCCCTTTTGCAGACGCTCTTACCCAAATGCTCAGTTATGCAAAATTCATGAAGGACATTCTCTCAAATAAGCGTAAGCTGGAGGAATTTGAGACAGTTGCACTTACTGAGGAGTGCAGTGCCATTCTGCAAAAGAAACTACCACCAAAGCTGAAAGATCCAGGTAGCTTTTGCATACCTTGCACCATAGGTCAATGTAACTTTGAAAGAGCACTTTGTGACCTAAGAGCAAGTGTAAATCTCATGCCCTTATCTGTCTACAGAAAACTTGGTCTTGGAGAGGTGAAGCCTACTACAGTTTCACTACTTCTTGTTGATCGATCAATTAAACATCCTAGGGTGTCTTAGAAGATGTTTTGGTAAAGGTGGACAAACTCATATTTCCAGCTGATTTCATCATTCTCGACATGGAAGAAGACCAAGAAATTCCTATCATTCTTGGGAGGCCATTCCTAGCAACTGGGAGAACTTTAATAGATGTGCAACAGGGAAAGTTAACTTTATGAGCTCAAGATGACAAAGTATCTTTTAACATTTTTAAGGCTTGGTCATGTCCAAATGAAGGTGACACCTGTTACAGAGTAGATACATTAACCAGATGCACAAAAGACGTGGTGAACAAAAGCTGCATGAATCAACCACTCGCAATGGGAATAGTAGATGTTTCAAAATCAACTAATCCTGAAGTGCACAAAGAATATTGGGCAATAAAAGCCTTAAATTCTGACTTAAAGGCAGCTGGTAAGAATAGACTTCTCCAACTCAATGAGCTTGAAAAATCCAGACAACAAGCTCATAAGAATGTAAAGTTATACAAGCAGAAGAAAAAAATGTGGCAGGATAAAAGAATTTTGAGGAGAGAGTTCACGCCGGGACAAAAAGTTCTGATATGCAACTCAAGGTTAAAGCTATTTCCGGGAAAGTTGAGATCAAGGTGGTCAGGACCTTTTACTGT
This sequence comes from Albizia julibrissin, assembly GCA_037074505.1. Classification (NCBI taxonomy): domain Eukaryota; kingdom Viridiplantae; phylum Streptophyta; class Magnoliopsida; order Fabales; family Fabaceae; genus Albizia; species Albizia julibrissin. The sequence continues at coordinate 16,831,002 of CM073486.1, read as the reverse complement.
GGTTCAAAGATGGCCATATGAAGCTGTGGAGATTCAAGATGGTGATCGAAAATTCAAAGTAAATGAGCAAAGGCTGAAAGAATATAATGACGGTGTACTCAACACTTTGAAAACTGTCATCACTTTGGAGGAAACAACAGGTAAGTCCTAATTTTTTTTAAAAAATAAAAAATTAAAAAAAATAAAAAATAAAAAAATAAAATAAAATAAAAATTTTTATTGGTTTGGTCTTTGTCTAGCTAAAGACGTTAAAGAAGGGCGGATATTTGGGAGGCAACCCAAAACTTCTTTTCCTTAATCTTTCATTTTTCTTTCTTACTTACTGAAGCATACAAAACTGCATCTTTAAATTTTAGTCTCATCATGGAGGAAATTATTTTAAAGCTTAAGAACATGTTCCCTACTCTTCCCAAATGTGCTTAGGAAGATCTATAGCTGTCGACTTGAAAGAATGAAGACATTCAAGCGTTTAGGCCTTCCTGAGGATGTCCGTTGGATCATTGAAGCTAAGGTACGTTTAATAGGTGAGATTCATGATTCATTTATTAAACCTATGCCAGGTATGGAAAGAAGCTCTTACTCCAAAAAGAGAAGAGCTAAAAGAATGAAGGTTTGTCCTAAATGTGCAAGGTGGAATTGTGATCAGCACTGTAGGAGTAAAGGTATGGTTTCTATAAATCGAGAAGATAAAATTCAATTTATAAAGGATGGACTGAGTAAGGAGTCATTGGATGATATCATTCAGACTCTTGAGACGCATCCTAGTAGCGATGTTCATCGTGTACTTCTTGATTTATTTGACATATTCAAAAAAAGAAAAAGAGCGCTACCGTCTTGGGAATCTGACGTTAAAAGACCCTGTTTGCCAGTTTATAAGAAAACTGGATGGGAAGCAAATCCTCGATTCATATAAAGCGTTTAAGCCGTTACTGGACGTAAAACCAGAGGAAGATGTGAGCCACAATCACAACTACTGTACATAATCTTGCTTTTGTCAATCTGTCTTATCTTTTTCAGTAACTTTTGACTTTCTTTACTCACTTTACTTAATTTCTTCGCATAGTGGCCCACTGGTCATTCGTGTCAAAAAAATTTTCAAATTTTTTTGAAAAATGTGTGATTTGCATGATTTTGTTGTCACTGTTTTTGTAATATAACTATGTAATCTTCCATTTGTAAAAAAAACACAAAATTTCTGAGAGAGAAAAAGAGAGGAGTGGTATCACTCTAAAATGAAGTTTTAAATCTATATGCATTTTTGGTGAAACTGACTCAGGAAAGGATGGAGAGTTTATACCTGCAGCACAGGAACTGGGAAGTGCACTAGCCGCTAGGAAAATCAACTTTGTTTACGGGAGAGGTCTCGAGGGCCTGAAGTTAAGTATGACTATTCCTGCAACCATTAATGGTAGCAAGGGTTTGTGTGTAAGGATAAAGGAGTTAGAACATCACTTCTTCTTCTTAGGCCAAAAGTTAGAGGTTTCAAGTCTGCCTGAACGAATGTGACGTATGTTTTACCGTGCTGATGCTTTTATCGCTCTACCCGGTGGTTTTGAAACGTTGGATGAGATCTCTAGCATTGCATATTGGGCTAAACTGAACTTTCATAAAAAACCATTAGGATTGTTAAATGTTAATGGTTTTTATGATAACCTGTTGTCTTTTCTTGATCATGCTGTGGAAACAGGATTCATACTCCAAGCGACTCGTCATTCCATTATTTCTGCACCAACTGCTGATCAACTACTAGATAAACTGCAAACCTATGAACCTCAACCAGATCTATTAGTAAAAGAAAAAGGTGGGCAATCTTTAGATAGCAGTCAGAAGCAGAATCCAGATTCTGGTTGTAACTTTCTTTTATCTTATGGTTTTACTCTTAGCATTTTGGTTCAATTTATTGTGTGTTTAGGTTGTTTAAAAAAAACCTTTCTTTAATCTTTAGAAGACATTGAGGATAATGTCTGATTTAGGTTGGGGGAGGATTAAAAAAAATTGCATGATTTCTACATTAGATAGTTAGTAGTAAAACCATTAGATGCATGGGGTGTGAAAAGATGGCAGAGTAAAGAGTTATTCTTAACTCTTGAGATGCATCTTATTAGTTTTAATTTTTTTTTTCTGTTTCATCTAAAAAATTTTTTTTAGTGTTTTTCAATGATTTTAAGAAGTATATAAGTTTGAAGCATGGATTAATTGAGTTTAGAGATTTTATAGCATGATTGAACAATTGATTGTTGAATTTGGTGATGAATTTTAAGACTGAATGAGCTGAATTTGAAAGTCCCTAACCATGAGCTTTTGAGCCTATATGATCAATAGTGATTATCTTTCTTGTGTGTGATATTCACCTATTAAGTTGTCACTCTAGAACTTGCTTTAAATCTAGTTGAAATTACATGTCACATGCACATTCAAAAATGATAAAGGCATTCATTTTGTTTAGCCAGAGCCAAATAGCCAACCTTGCAATTTTACCATTGATAAGCCCCTTTGAGCCTAATTGATTATTTCTTTATTCTCAACCCATTAATATGTGTTTCAATGATTTATCAAGTGCTTTTACTTAATTCGAAAGATTAACAGAGCATTTAAAATTTCTGTGAAATAGGCTTTTGACAAGTGTGGGGGTCTATATATCATCAACCACAAAAGTGCAGAAGTTGTAAAAAAAAAGAAGAAAAAAAGAAAAAAAAAGAAAAAGAAAAAGAAAAAATGTAAATTATGGGTTGTTGGGATGAGATAGGCCAGGTTTATTCATAAGATGACCCATTCTTCAATTGCTCTATTTACTTAGTAAATATAGCCCTTCATATCACTTTTTACATTCCTTTTACTTTAACCCCATTACAACCTTTAATAAGTCCTTTTGATTTGAATTATGCATGTGAATTAGGTAGTGGAGATTGAGATTTTTGGCAAGCTTATGGTAGTGCAATTTTTTTCAGGTGAATTTGAGCGAAACACTTACCCTAAAACACTTGAGAGATTAAGAGAATGAGCCACAATTATGAATTCGGTTCATTTATTTTCAAATGAAGTTACCAGCTTATACTTTTATTGATTCAAGAATACTATGATCTCTTTATTCTTTAATTGTGTCCTTGTTTATGACTTGACACTTCTGATTTTGTTGGAAGCACTTATTAGTTACTCTTTCTTGTCCGAGGACGTCCAAGAGCTAAGTGTGGGGGAATTTGATAAGTAAAATATTTGCATATTTATTTTCCCTTATATGATGATTTTGTGGACTATATTTAAGCTGAATGTAATCAATTTGGGTGTAATAAATAAATAAATAATGATTTTCTTGCAGCCATGGATAGTACCGGATTAAAAAAAATTAAAGAAGGCATTTAAGGGAAAGTTACTATTCATGCGGTACTATTCACTGTAGCGGACCATTGCGTTTTACTGTAGCGGATGGTGTGTGGAAGTGGGGCGGTTCAGTGCGGGTTACTGTAGCAGACGGTGTGGTCGGTTCACTGTAGCAGTGCGGTTCACTGTAGCAAATCACTGTAGTAGTCCGAAAATGAAGCCTATAAATAGAGCTTCTTGGCACCCTAAAATGAGGAGGAAGGAAGAGAGAGAGAGAGATTTGTTATTTTTAGAATTTATTTCTTGCATTTTTTTACTTCTTGCATGCCTCCTACATGGATGGTTTTACCTCCTATATGGAAGGCCTAGGTAGTTCTCCTTTATGGATGGTATAGGTTGCCACCTACATGGATGGTTTTACCTCCTATATGGTAGGCTAGATTTTCCATTTTCATGCATCTTGTAGTTGTATTTTTATGTTTTTGTAATTAATTTTTATGCAATATTTATGATGTTTGTAATATATTTTGGTTTTGTTTTTAATTTTATCATGAGCTAAATTTTCCTTTTCCTAGGGTGATGACGTAGCTTACTATTGACGAATTGAATCTTAACTTATTAAATCTAGTTTTAATTTTTCCTTCATGATTGAGTTTTAATTATTGCTCTTAATGCTTACAATTGATTGGCCACCTTTTTGATGATTTTAATATGCATGTTGAGACTGGAAGGAGATACATGTGTGTGGATCCTATAATTAAAACCATAATTTGCATATGAAATAGGAATATATTCATATGGGTTGTGTAGTCTTAATTGAGTTCCATAAATCTTAATGCATGATTGATTGCTTAAATTCATATAGGAATATATTGGGTTAGCAATTAATTATAGAATTACTTGACCTTGGAAGAGGCTAGTAATTAAAATAGGGAAACTCGACTATCAATTATGTGGAATAAATAGGACTAGAGTAGATAAGTGATTCAATCCAGAATTTATTAAGTGAAATCTAATCCCTAGGGCTTTTTCTCATATTTGTCTTTATATCACTTGTATTCATATTTCATCATTTCTATCTTGCAATCTCAATCACAACTAATCAACCGACTAAATAGAATTAAAATTACCAATTTTGGTACTTAGTTATCAATCCTCGTGGGAACGATACTCTACTCACTTCTATATTACTTGATTACGACAGTGTACACTTGCACTTCTAAATACACCATCCTACACTCGTAACAATAGTCCATGAGAGATGGCAGGAGACGGCCAAAGAACCCAAAAGATGAAGGCAAGGACACGAGAGACGAAGTAGAGGAGCCTCTGGATTCAGCAATTTTCCCCAAGTTGTTCAGATATACTAAACCAAGTGTTGCACCAAAGAAGTAGACAAAGAAATATAACCAGAAATCCATTCTTCTCACCATTAACTTCACTCCGATTTCTTCTCTGACACGAACAACAAGAACCTCATCGTTGTTCTCCTCCTCCTCCTCCAAAGAACCATTATAGACGCTTACTGCTTCTTCTTTGTAGTTTTGCCATGATTCGTTGATCTTGTGCGAGATTGGAACGAAAAGCGGCAAGACAAGAAACACCAGCATACCAATCACATTACTTGTTGAAGATAATTTGCTTGACACAAATTGCAAGCTGCTTAACACAGCATATAAGCCAGTGGGGATCGTAATAATAAACATGAAAACAAACCCGACACCCAATCTTTTAGGCTCTTCAACAACTTCAATTTCTCTTGTAACAGGAATTGCTACTAGGCTCACTATCAGAGGTAACACTGAGTTCAAGAGAAGAAAGGCTTGAGCTTTTCTGTGAGGAGAAACAAAATCAACAATTTCAGTATAGATCTTTGCACTTAACCCTTGGTAACTAGTTGATAACCCCACAGCAACTTGTTGATCAGAAGGGAAGTTTCTTAGTGCGATGACATAACACACAGTGTTAATCCAACAAATGCTATTCGCAGCAAGGAGAGTTAGTAAGAAGACATGCCAATAGGATAGAGAGGAAATAATAATGTGGTTTGTAATGAAGAGATATTGCACTCCATAACCAATCAATCCAAGGGTTGAACCCAGTATGAGGACGAGCCAGAGGGGAAGGCGAAGAGAAGCCATGCCGGAGAGAAAGCTGACAAGTTTTCCGGCATCGGAGGCAAATGCCAGGTTATTGAGCTGCACTTGTGAAATTGAAAGGGTTTGCCTCAGTTGGGTTGAGTATGAAGGGAAATTGGTGTTGGTGTCATTTATGGCTTGTAGCCAAATGATGCCCACAAGACTTAGCCATTGAAGAGAAGTAGAAGCCATAGTGAAGAAGAGTAGAATCTCAAAACGATACAGATGTAAGTTATGTGAGAGGCTATGGCTCGTAGGTGATAATAGAAAGCCGATCAATATTACAAGAAAAACATATATGTGGAGAACTTCAACTCCTAGGTCAATCCAATTATACGTTGTCAAGAGAAAAATCATTGCTTAATTTTAAGAAAGTTTCTACTAAATTTTACTAAAGTTACTTAAAATTACATGTAAACACCCTATTTTATCTGGATCTAACTAAAAAGTAATAAAAATAAAAAAAAAATACAAAATATAAAAAATACTCTTAGTAGAATTTTGATGAATCTCCATTGATGATGATTTGTGTTAGATTAGGAAACGACATTTCTCATCATTATTGCAGAAAATTCAAAAACAAAAAATGATGATGTTTAGGTGTCGTTGATGACAATTTATTTTCATATCGGGAGTATCATTAAAGGCAAAAAAATAAAAATAAATAATTATAAAAAAAATTAAATCCTCTTTAATGATAATCGGTAAGTGATTATTGCAGAAAAATTAAAACAACAAAAAATTGTTGATGATTTGCCTTCAGATGAGGAAACATATATAATTAAGGAGGATAAATAAAAAAGCGAAATTTAAAAAGGAGCAGTTATGAGGGATAACATACGCTTGAGCCAATAAAAAGGAGAGGAACGGTTAAAGTAAGACACACAGGAAAATTTAGTAAAAGAAGTACACAATAAAATTGTGAGAGAGGGAAGGCAAGTGAAAAAGGAAAAGGGTAAATATCTCAATACTCCCTCTTATTTTTTCATGAGTTTTTGAAATTAATTTTTTTTTTAGGCATCCACAACCACAATGACATACATTTCTACTTCCAAACTATGTGAGCTTTTATTCCTATAAAGCGTATATATGTTATAGACTCTCTTCCTCAGGTTCAATAATATAAATAAACAATTTTTTCCTGTATTATTCTTTTATTTTTGGTAAATATTTTATTTTTATTTCTTTTTTTTAGATAAATATGATAAAACTAAAAAATTATATTTATTTTTAAATAATTGATTTAAGATAACTGTAATTTTAAACTTTTGGTGGCAACTCCATTGTCATCAAATTTCGGGCGCCGTACTACAATTTTCTTAAAATGTAATCGTAAGTTTACTAAAATTTAATTAGTTTTTAGGCAAGTTATCAGTAAAATTTTCAAGAAATTTATTTCAAACTCTTTTTTTTTAAATTATAGTTAAAATGCACATTTGATTATTTTAATTTCTTATAAAAATTTATTTTGGTCCCTTAATTTTATAAGATGTTATTTTATTTTAAAGCTCTTTAGTTTCATTAACAAGAAGCTAAGCGACACTACTAAAAGTTTAAATATGGACTAAAACATAATCAAATATTGATACGATAAGTTTAATTTTAAAAATCAAATGGTAAAAAAAATCATTGAGAGTAAATATTTTATAAAATTAAGGAATCAAATTAAAACCTTATGGAAAAAATAAAATTTTGCTGGAAAAGTATTTATCCTGCCGTGAATCGGGCGTGGGTCGGCCGGATAAATTGTGAAGGCACGAACATCCTGGCGCTCAAGCAACTCTTTGGGAATACACAACATTGGAATATAATATCAGAGAGGTGGTGGTCAAAAGATATAACTAGAAACAGAAAATAAATCTAAGTGGGATGCAGTTGAAGAGAGCTTTTAATTTCAGTAGTGTTTTGGCCAATAAGAGCCCCCCCTTTTTTTTTTCTAGACACATCTATCATCTTAATAAAGACAATCTTGTTTGAGATACTGCCAACACTAAATGGAAACACTTCTCCAACCTGGATTCAAATTTTTGGTTTACTACGTTGTGAGGGACTAGCTCCTTCTGCTAAACTCAATTAACTCTGGTTGGTGGCCAATAAGAGCTTATAATTTAAAACTTAATAGAGAATGTTATGAATGTATAAATATCTGAATAACTAAAATACCTCGTTGTCTCGGCCTGTGTCATAAAATATATCATGTTTTAAATCAAATTAACACTAACAATATCAAACAATTTAAGATCAAATTATTTGGTAAGGACTAAAGATATGTATTTTCATGTTATTCTATTTTAAAATTAAATAACTCAAAGATCCTAGGTACAAATGTTTAATATTTTGTTGTTTAATTCTTAACTATATATCATAGTGAAGATCATTCATAACAAAATAGTTAATTTAAGTGGAGGGAGGAGAATAAAGTGAAAACATACTTGGGAAGGAAGCAAGGGAGTGAGTGTATGCTCAATGGGAAAGAAGCAAAGCTCACCTGGGGCAAATGTGGAGGGGTTTTCTTCCCCAAATCTCTCTGCCAACTAACACTACAAGCTTCTATTAAAAATAAATATTATATTTAAGACCAATATTAACTTTATAAATATGCCCTATATTGTATTGAGGACCGGAGTGAGTACTTAGCTTTTATTATGTGTATGAAAGAAATTTACCTAGCATTCGGCCTTTCTAATTTTTCATCATGCCATACCTATTGTGTATACTCTAATAAACATCTCAATTAGCTTCTACAATGGAGGGGGTATACGATAATTATTCGTGGAAAATTTATTATTGCATCAGCAAATATAGATATGAACACAAGCTGATATAGATAACTAAGTAACCATATAGCTTTTATGGGGTTCACACATTGCATAGTGTCAAACCCCTTAACACTTTGATATTTACAGAGTAATAAATGCATGGTTCAGAGGGCACACAGAAATAGCGGAAATATACTGATAATAAGTGTTTGTTTATATTACAGACAATTCCCATAGGGTTTTTAAAATATTAGCAAAATCCAAAGAAATAAATATTACAACTAAAGATAACCAATTGTACTCCGTTAGAACCGGACCTTCAATCACCGGTAATTATTATTTTGCCCTTAGAGCCGCTACCTTCTGCTGGAATATTTTTAAATATTGAAAAAGGGTGAGATTCAAATGAATCTCAGTAGTAACATACAATCCGACATATAAAATGTGAAAATAGATATGCAATGCACCATGTTATGTAAAATGAAAATGCTGTGTGTACACTGTCCGAGGCCAAACGACTGTTTGCAACCCCAGCTTAACTCTGCGCCTCCGTTGGGTCCCAGACCACAACTAAGCTAATATGCGTGTCCCAGACACTGTGCTTATATTACAGAAAATGGAATACACAACATATAAATAATCACATAGTGTATGAAAGAAAGAGTTACTACCTGGGTCCTTTTTCAGTCCGATTCTTATCCAAAACTTTTAACTGGCTCGGGCTATTACCAATTCCTATAAATTAAAGTTAACAAGTAATTGGTTATTACTTGCATTACTACTGCTTTAACCATATTCTAGTGATTATCTCAGTTTCAGTGATTTCTGCATAGTATAATTCTCCACAATACAACTTTTACTATTTTTCATAAAACTGGCAGATTTTTCAGTCAACTTTGAAAAATCAGAATTAAATCTAGAAAATTCCAAATTGATTGGTTTCAAAGCCTATGTGAAGCTATTTAAATTTGTTTTAATATAAAAATACTTATATATGATCAATGATAACAAAATACTCCCAGAAATTCGCTAAACCTCCCCTATTCCAAATTTTCTTTCAGAAATAAACTCAACTTTGAAAATTCATATCTTCTAATTTACAAGCCTAAAAATTACAATCCACCTATAAAATTAATTCTCTTACTGTATACTATAAATATGAAAATTTTCATAATTTTTGGTAAAGTGTTGGTTTTCCAAAATTTTACCACAACCAATCTGCCTTCCAAAAACATAATCTGGCAGTACTTAAATTCAAAAATTCATAACTAAATCCAAAAATTTCCAAATAGAGTGGTTCAAAATTCTGTGTGACCCTATTTAATTATAATTTAAGGTAAAAATACATACTATTAGAGATTACATGCCTAAAGTTCCAGAATTCATAATTAATACAACTATGCCAGAATTTGTTCCAGATTCAGTGCTTAAGCTTCACAAATTCATTTCTTCCAATATACTAATCCAAATGGTACATATTATATATCAAATTAAAGCTCCTTATGTCTATGTTATGTCTGTAAAGGTTCATAATTTTTGGACTAGTTTTAACTAACGAAATGAATTTTATAACCAAAATGATTCCAGAAAACTAACCGAACAACATCTCCTCTTAATTTCTAAAAATTCCTGATTTATACATAATCATCCAAAAATTACAACCACATGTATTCTCACATAATTTTTCATGTAGAATCTATTGGTGATATCAAATTTATCAAATTCTTACTCTTTATATATCTACACCTTATTTTGACCATAAATAATAGCAACTTAATTTCAAAATCAGTCAACTTCCAACAACTATAAATCCTCATAAACAACCCAAACCAACTGTATAACCATAGAAAAAAGATATAGAAGACTTACCTAAATAATATTCAAGGCTTGCCTATGGTGATTGACTTCTCCTTCTTCCACTTCTCCGGCAATTATTCTCACCTTAGTCTTCCTTCTCTTTTACTCACGTCTCTCTCTCTTTCTCTATATTTTCTACTTCTCTAGTCTTCTATGTGACTTGACCGAATGGAATAGAAAAATGAGAAGTGTGTGTATGTTGCCTTGTATTTATAGTGGAAGGATATGTATGTGTTTATTAAATAAATGTGTGTGTGTGCCATGTGGTGTTTATTTTAATGGTTGTGTGTGTAGTGTGGGAAGTGTGTGCCATGAGTGATGTGTGAAGAGCATGTGAAGCAAGTGTGGCATGGGAAGCATGGATGGCATGGGAAGCATGGATGGCTTGGGAAGCATGGGAAGTGTGGGTGTGTTTTTAACAATATATTTATATAGGTATATTTTTATCCTATTAATAATACACATTTAGCCTTAATATTTTCCCTTATCTAATTTATGACCATTTATTGTTGTTTCATGAATTTTCAGGAAAATAGGCATTTAATTCCTAGAATAAATTTTGGGATGTTACACATAGCTTTTATTTGGAGTGAGGAAACATAATACGACGACGTATATACAAGGATATTCAAGGGCAGAAGACAACCCTATAATTGGTTGTTCCTCCTGGGCAAGTGAAAGTGCTGGTAGCATCATCCTTAGGATAACTATAAGCATCAGGACAACTATTCTTGAGGAATCTTGAGTAATTAGTGGGCCCACAATTCCCAGAATTGCAACAATATTGATCCGTTTTAAACACTGTGCATGGGTTGTTACAACCCCCTGGAGCTCTTAGCTCATTTAAGCATTGTCTGTTGATGTCGGCAGTGCACCGGATGCCACGGCACCGGCTCGATGTTGGACTGAACTCCATCGGAATATTGAAGCCATCAACGAGTGAGATATCAAAAAAGTCTAAATTATTGTATTGATTTAGGGCAAATTCTGCAAGTGTGTTTGGAGGTGTCCCATAGGCCTGGAACCTAAGGAGACCTCCACAATCACCGGTCTGGCACCGGCCATGACTTGACCCGTCGAAGTTGCAATTGGTCCGGCCCCATATGCGAGCGCCGGTAGTGCCAACAGCCACGTCAAGGCTCCATGTTTGGCCGGGGTTCAGCTGCTGGCCGCTGCCAGGCACGGCTGCAGCCCAGACAGTGTAAGGGCTTCTGTTTGTGACATCAAACCTAGCGCCATGGGTGAAGCTGAAGCTGATAGCAACAAGGAAGCTCTTGATAATTATCATTTTTCTTTTGGAATTAGATTGTATTGTGATAGCTTGGTGAAGAAAACAAGCAACAACAATGAGAAATTTATAGGGTTCAGCCAGTGGTTGTGCTTTGAAAATAGACATATGTCATCAAGTGTTGTGAGATATATATATATATAACTTATGTGGTTCATTTGAAATATATAAAAAAAATAAGGACAATTAATTTGTAAGTTCATAAAATTTCATATAATTTGTAATTACGTCCTTGTAGGTTTTTTTTAATCCGGTCATTATAGTTTCAATTGTTTTTAATACGTGGTTTCAGGTGACTAACAAAAAGGAAAAAACTATAAGAACTAAATTAAAAAACCAGATCAAACTATAAGGACTTAATAAATAAAAGTACAGGAACGAACCTTAAGACTGTTGGGATTTTCCTATTAATTTTATAGTTTAATTAAAAACATGTCTAAGTAATATTAAAGTTATTTTAATTTCACAACTGATTGAGGCGGTGAAGATTAAAAAAAATCCATAGATGATGGCCATATATATCTTGTCTTTCTGAGGTTGCCGATTACTTTCTAACTCAAGTCAATTCGCATGCTTGATTGCATAGAGCGAAAATAGCACGATGATATGTTGAGTCTTTGGAATAAGAATAGTCCACAAAACGTTTTAAAATAAATCAATACTCATTGTTGATCCCTCCGGTCCTGAAGATCTAGTTAAATTATTTATTTCAATACTAAATGTAAGATTGTAATCCACTTTGTCACACAAATTCTTAATTTTTCTTAAACTATCCCTATTGATTAAATATGTAAAGGGATTTTCCATCAATTAAGGTAATTTTCAACATAAACGATCAAATGGTATTTGAAGAAAATCAACAAATATTTTGAAAATTTATTTAAGAAATTTGTAATTTATATTTATATTAAACCATATATTCAATGATTACATCATAAAATCATATGGAAGTTAAACTACTACAAGATATAGATTTTACTATTCCAAAAGATATCCGTTTTTTGAAAAAGGGAAGTAAAAAATAAAAACAATGACATTTTAATAATTATGTGTGTCAGTTTTAACAGATTAGGCATACCAATTTTAAAAAATAGACACCAAAAATCCACTTTTAACATTCCTAATTAAATTAGGGACACCACCTATTCCCTAATATTAGGATACCAAAGGTGGTGTCCTAATATTAGGGAGCCACTTTGGCATTCTTAAATTATTTTGGTGTCCCTAATATTCATTATTTAGGGACGCCAAACTAAATAATGAATATTAGGGATGCTAAACTTTGGCATCCCTATTCAATATTGGGGACCCCTAACACCTTTGGCGTCCCTAATTAATTTAGGGACGTCAAAGGTGGTGTCCCTACCTTTAGTGTTAAAAGTGGTGTCCCATATTTCCTATGGCGACCTTAATTTAAATAGGAACGTTAAAAGTGACGTCACTTTCTAAAAACTGACTTTTTACGCCCCTAATTACATTGGGGTCGCGAAAAGGCTTGTATTCTTCGAACTTAAATACATATATTGCCAAAAACTTCCATTACAATACATACCGCCCTCCTTTCTTTTACCTTATTCTCTCTCTCTCCCCCTTCAACATTTCTCAATTTCTCTGAGACGGGTTGTAGAGAGAGATCTACATTCCATAGATTCAAATGGCTTCTTTCAATTCTTCCTTTGGTGTTCTTGCCATCCTCTCCACTCTCATAATGCCCTTCGATGCCCCTACCTGCGATGATAATCTCTCTCTTCATCACTTCTTAAATCTAACATGACAGCCTTTGTTTACATTCTCCTTGTATTTGGATCTGACTCTTCTGTCTGTTTATTATTATTATTACTACTACTACTACTACTATATAATTTCTTTTCCTTTTTCACAATTAAATCTAGTAAGATGCATGTGGAGACGAAGAGAATGGATTTTTGAATTTAGAAATTTGACTTAAAGTGCACATTGTTCACCATCACTGTTCAAGTACTGTTCACTATCACTGTTTATGCTTTAAAAAACTTATGGCGTCCCTTTTTGGATAAAGGGACGTCATATTAAAAAAAGGATGCCATAAGTCTCTTAGACGTCCCTTTTTTAACAGACGTTATTTTCAGATTTTATTACGTCGCTGATACAGGCATCCCTTGAAAAAAGACATATAAAAGGCCTAAGAATGAACGTTAAAAATGTTTTTTGTAACTTTTGCAAAAATGTATATGAATTATTATCACAAAAAAAGTATAGAAAATCATTAATAATTTTATTTGATTTTAAAAAGGTTCAGAAATTTATAATTTATGTAATTAATATATTGTTATGGTTTGAGTATTATGTTTATTTTATATTTTGTAGTATATTAAAAATAAAATATAAAAAATATTACAATTTTGTTTCAGATAATAAGTAAAATATTCCCAAACTATTGGCACACGTTATATGAATAAAACCTCATAAGCCCAATAATATATATATATATAAAAGAAGCTTACAAGTGTCAGGTTGAGTAGAAGGGGTTTTGACCTCTCAAGCATTGAGTCTCATATTAGAATATGTGTAAATTTAGAAAACACTTCTGAGAAAGTTACCCTCATTAGACTTGATGATACTCAAATCTGACTAACATATTTATAACAAAAAAGAAACTAAAACACGTAACATAAACAAAAACTGAGCGATTGATCTAATCCTCCATACATGTGGTCTTACCAATTGTGCACATCGAACATCAGAAGTCAATACTGAGTTTTTTTCCTCCATCGTTGGCCTCTATCATTATTCATTAATGCTTCTAGAATCTGAAAATGGAGAGAAATTAAATTAATGTGTCTCGAAAGTGGGTAGGTGAAGAAGGTGGCTTTTACTTATGTCCAAAGGTTAATTATGTTACATCTGATATCAAATAGTTGATGCTCCATTATTTTTCTCATTTCAAGATTTTTTTTCCTCTCCTTCTTGCAACTAGACAACTAGCAAATTATATTATTTACTATTAGTTATTCTCTTCAATGTCTGTATGATTCCCATATCTTATCATATTAAATCTCAAGAAATTATTATTATTATTATTATTTTTTGCCTTCAATGAAATATTAAGCTCAAATATTTTTCTTCTTTTTGAGAACAATTTTCACATTCATCACACAAATTATGCAAAGGATGAACACTCAACACTTAAAAACTAATAGCAAAAATTTCTCTATGGCCTGAATTTTCAAGTGCCAAAAAGAGGTATTATCAAACTTGTTTTTTTTTTTTAGAATTACATTCAGGTTCTTCCTAAGAGAAAAAAAAAATGAAAAGTTGGTCTTATGGAGTTGTCAATCGCGTCCCTAGAGTTGTCAATGAGACTATTTTTTTATTATTTTATTTTTTTTGAGTGGGACCTAAATGTAATTCTCCCTTTTTTTATTAGTTATATAGAATATTTAGTTAATCGCATTTACTCTTTTTACATCTTAAAACTTTGTTATAATCATACAGAACTAATTATAGGACACTGAGAGGATAACTTAATTAGAAACGTTCCCATTTAATAAGAGGCTAGATACACCTCATTAAACCCCTAGGCTTTAGTGGAGCACTAAAAGATGGTCAAATAGTAAAACCTATTAATTTAATTGACACCAAACCCCTGCAACTTTTCTTTTTGAACCCTTAGTGGAAAGTATATAGGAGCATGAGTTACGACAAAAAAAAAAAAAGTTATTAATCCCCGCCTTTTTGAGATCCCATTTAAAATTCCAAAACTGACCCTTAAAAAACTATAGTTAGAGTCAAAAATTATGTTTGGGTTTAACATAAGAGTGGATGTATCAATGAAATTGGATTTAGTAGAAGGTGCTAGTCCCTCACAAAGTGGAGAACTAAAGTTTAAAATTGAATTCCAGTTGGGACTTGGGAGAGGCGCCCACATTCAATATTTAACCGTACCTTAAATATAATTGTCTTTAATTAAAAGACACCTGGTGTGAGCTAAAGGGGGAAAAACATAAATCTCAAAATTTAAAGTGCGCTTACAAACCTCACCTATCAATATGATGTGTAATCACATCAATGATAGGCTTCAAAGTTATATTCTTATGAGCTACGATAAATTGTTTCTTCATGACTAATACCATTGTTAGCAATGTGTTAATATTTTTTATCCAAACTTTAGTTTGAATGTCTAGTCGCTTGGCACAACCGTCATCCTAATCGAGAAGATATTTTGTGTAGAAGCAAAACATTATATTTTTATTCCAAATTAAAGTTAGATATTTTATGTCAATAAGCACAATTGGGCCCCACTTCCATGGCGTCACGCTTGTTGCATCACTTGATGTTACAATCCTCAAAAATTTTCAGAACACCCCAGCATGCTAAACTCTATATATACCCCATTGTTCACTTCTCTTTTCGTCACAAAACCAGTCACCACCATAAACCCTAGCTCTAAAAAATGTCACTCATTATCAAAAGCCACCACCTAGTATTGTCCTTCCTTCTAGCTCTCAACTTCTTTACCTTCACCACCCAGGCCACATGGTTTGACGTCACAAACCGATGTCCCTACACTGTGTGGGCAGCTGCCACCCCAACGGGCGGTGGCCAGCAGCTGAACCCCGGCGAGACGTGGGGCTTCAGCATGGCATCAGGAACCAGCGGTGCTCGAATATGGGGCCGAACCAACTGCAACTTCGACTGGTCGGGAAGTGGGCACTGTCAGACCGGTGATTGTGGCGGCCAGCTCTATTGCCAACTCTCCGGCCAGCCACCGGCCACCTTGGCGGAATTTTCACTGAACACATGGAATAATTTGGACTTCTACGATATCTCAGTGATCGATGGCTTCAATGTTCGGATGGAGTTTAGTCCAACCTCTAATTGTCGTGGCCTCCGCTGTGACTTCGATAAGTGCCCTGATGCTTACCTTTACCCAGAGGACAACACTAAAACTCATAGTTGCGAAGGTGGGACTAACTATAGGGTTGTCTTTTGCCCTTAAATGTGTTAATCCTCGTAGTATATGTTTTTCAGATTCCTAGCTTCAAATAAGGGACTGTGTAATGAGACCACTGATCATTCTCAGCACATGTACGTACCTATGTTATTCGTGTGAACTCGTATTAGAGAATATAATAAATTCTCAACCTATGAGCAATATGCATACATATTATAATAAAATTGACTGAATGCAGGAAAGTCCTCCGTGAATAGAATTTAGCTTATTATAATAATGGGAAAATTTCAGTTAGCACCTCTACAGTAAATTAATTTCAGTCAACCCCTACAACTTGCTGAAACTTCACTGCACCTCTTGGTTAAAATGAAATTAATTTTTGTGGGTGAAAAGATAATAATGCCCTTATTTTATTTATCTTGTAAATTGTCTTATTTATCTTATAAATATTAATCTTTGTCTTATAAATAGCTAAAATGTTTAAGTCTCTAGGTTCTTTTAAATCCTTTTATTTGTCTTATAAATATCTTTACTTTTCTTGTAAATGCCCATATTTGACTTGTGAATTTCTATATTTATCTTGTAAATGGCCAAAATATTTTTAATTCCTTAGGTTCTTTTGAATCCCTTTATTTCTCTTGTAAATCTCTTTATTTGTCTTGTAAATGCCCTTATTTGTCTTGTAAATGCTTATCTGGAGGAAAAAAAGGGCATAATTGTCTTTTCACATACAAAAATTTTTCATTTTGACCATGGGGTGCATTGAAGTTTTAGAAAGTTTTGGGTTGGGGTTGACTGAAATTAATTTATTACAGAATGTGTTGTGAAATGACCCATACACTTGATGCTTAGTGATGGAAAGAAAATTAGAAGAGATCAAGGTTATCAAATCCGGATCAGTCGAGGTAATATGTCAAAAGTCACATCGGAGTTAAACTAGAGTTAACTCTGAGCCATACTAATGAGGACGTGAATATTTTAGGATTATTAATATGAAATTCTAAACAAAATAAAAAATTGAATTAATTGTTTTATATAAAAAAACATTGACCTGGGTTGGTAGCTGGACCAGACCAGTTCGATGGCCGGTTCACCGGTTTTTGACTCAAATTAGTCAATCTGGTCCGAGTTTAATAACTTTAGAAGGGATGCAGGAAAACTCCCAAAAATACATTTCTGGATGTGTTAATGTAAAAATTATTTAACTAATTTAATGAATAGGTCTTACTTCATTAGAAACTAGACTCAGAACTTTCTAATGATAGGCTTAGATTTAAATTGAGAAAGTCATGTCCAGTAAAATTTAAGCTTTAATACGACATTTGCAAGAGCAAGCAAAATAGATTTTGATTGAATTTGCTCATTTACTGTATAAGAATGGCCACAGAAAAGGACCTTCGCTTTCTTCATGAAGCGTCCAACCCAGCAACAATGAACACGTCGTCAGCGTTAACGAGTTGGGTAACACAACAATCTTCATTCACTTCACTCAATTCAACAACATTGAACATTGCAAAAGTGACAGTGAGAGGCACAGATCGCCATCCTTGACCTCTGTCAATAGCAGAGCTGAGTTAATGATGATGGAGATGAGGTCGTTGGCAATGGCTTAGACAACATTTTTTAGGGACAAACTTGTCCTTGAAATTTTAAGATTTTCCCACTGTTGCCACATTGGTTCCCACCAAATTTTCCTTTTCTTTCGCCAGATTTTCAACGTACCAATTGGGCCCTAATATATTGCCCTATTTCCAAGCTATATATAACAAGCAAGTGCCTTATAAGGGGAAAAAAATAATGGAAATTTTATTGGTAAGAAAGGCCTAAATTAAAGCAAAACACAATCGAGGAGCTGTAAAAGCAAGTTTTTAGCAAAAAGAGCACAATTTTATTGATAAGATTAAACAATACCTCATTAAATAACATGAATTTAAATGTTCAAAAATTCATGTTAAACAAACCCAAAAAGAAAAACATTCTGGGCAAAAAAAGTGCACCATACTGGCCATACACTGGACAACCCTAAGCGTTTGCTAAGATTCCTCCAAATGCTCTCTCTTACCTTTTTATTCACTCAAGGTTCAAGCTGTATGAGGAGTTGAGGACCAAAGATCCCCTTTTGGGTACAGTGCAGCCTATGCACTTATACAAGAAGCAAAAGCATTTCCAGCATCAAACTTGCAAGTCTAGCAAGAATTGAAGTCACCAAAACTATGATGCTCCTACAAATTTGTCCAGAGCAGATGTGTCTAAGCCTGCAAACTCCTTTACAGCTGCGGCCACAGCGAGTCCAAGTTTTACAGCGTCATCATTGCTTGGTGCCTAGATGATCATTCCGAATTAGCTGTGCAATGTTTCAGTATTGTTCATGACAGCTCATGCAAAGGCTCAAGAAACTTTTACCTCAATATTAAGGGGAAGGACAGGATCATGGAGTGAGTGAAACAGAAAAGAAACAGAGTAGGGACACACATGAAACCAAATGATAATGAGGCAAAAAAGAATACACATATGAATGTGGAATCTTCTACTTTTCCTTTTTCCTTTTGCTTTATTCATGTCTGCCAGTTGCTTATGTCTGTGTAATCATGTATTTCCAGTCTGTATTCCATTTGCTTCTGAGGGATTGAGTAGTATAAATAGGAGCCATTGTGTGTTTGTAATGCATGAAAGAAGTGAATTAAATCAGTGTATTTCGTTTCCTGTACCATTTGGTATCAGAGCAAAGGGTTCCAGAGAGGGAATCGCCAGAAAAATCAAAGGAGAAAGAGGATTCGAAGTTTATGTCGCTGGAAAATTTGGACACCTTCGAAAGTCCTATCTGCGGTCATTTTTCGGGAAAACAGACCTCACCATCGTGTTCAGAAGGCCGGAAAACCTCAAGAAAGTGCCGGTCCTCGTCGAAAACGGCCACCAAAAGAATCGTCGAAATGTCGCCGAAAACTTTCGGACGTCTTCGAAAGTGCCACATCCGGTAATATTTTTGGAAAACCGACTTCACCATCGTATTCCGAAGGTCGGAAAACCTTAGGAAAGTGCCGGACCTTGTTGAAAACAGCCACCACGAGTTCGCCGGAAAATACAGTGGTTGCTGGAGTCTGGAGGTAGAAGACGAGCCACGTCATCATCCCGTCAGCACGCCACGTCATCACACATCAGCGGTCAACGCTGTTTCAGTGAATCATAGATTGCCGTGTGTCAGATGTGACACGTCATCAATGCCCAGTCACCAGTACTTGCTGTAATTGCGAAATTTGGTTAAAATTACATTTTGTGACCCATAACTTTCATAAATCATATTTACGGCCCAAAGTTTTGCAAATTTTACACTTTGGACCCAAAACTCTCTGTAATTTCTTTTTAGCCCCATAATTTGGCAGAAATTATATTTTTGCCCCAAACTTTCTGTAATTACAGTTTGACCTCTAAATTTTCCCAAAATTACATTTTGACCCCTAAAACCTTTTTCAATTCACTGTTTCACCCCTAAACCTTCCCAAAATTACACTTTTACCCCTGAAACCTTCTCAATTCATTGTTTCACCCAAAACCTTTCCAGAAACACCCAACCTACCTTTAACCCGTTACCGAAATGCCTTCAAGACGCAGGAACATGCTCAAAATTAAGATGAAGGAAATGAAACGCTAATTGCTGGAGCTAGAGGTTAAGGTAGCGGTTCAACGAGTTTTATTAAAAAGTTGTAATGAAGCACCTGAAGCAGGTGAAGAAGAAATTTATTTTTGTGAAGACGAGTTATTATACGATGAGGAAGTTACACCCGTCGATCAAGCAGACGATGATGAGCTTTACCTTTATGAAGGAAAACCAATATTTGATGAGGAAGTCATGCCCCCTGATCAAGCGGATGATGAGGAGACTTTTCTTTATGAAGGCGAGCCAGTTTATGATGAAGAGATTACACTGCTAGATCAAGAAGAACTTTTGATGATTAAACAAAATCTGCACACCGTTGTGCTTGAGGAAGAACCTTGGCTATGTCACAACATTTTTCACACTTGTTGCACTTCCCAGGAAAAAGTTTGCAATATTGATAACAGAAGTTGTGAAAATGTAGTGTCTGACTACATGGTGCAGAAATTGAAGCTGCTAATGCTTGACCATCTACATCTTCACTGGGTTAATACTGGAAGTGAGGTGATGAAATTTGAATCACCGCAGGGAGTTACATCATTTTCAGATGTGTTAGCTGATAAAATGCCGCCTGAGTCGCCCCCTGACAAGCCATATTATAATGCAAAGGCAGACCAATGGGTCAAAGAAATCAAGAGACTACATGAGCGGTCTATCATAGAATTAAGAAAACCAAGGCACAAAGGGACAAGCATCGAAAGCAGCGAATCTTTAATGTGGGGGATTTAGTTTGGATTCATTTGCGATTCCTAAAGCATCCAAATGCCAAATTATCTCCACGAGTTGAAGGTCCGTTCAAGATAGTGGAGAAGATCAATGATTATGCTTACAAGGTTAAATTGCCAGGTGCTTATGGAATTTCGGTCACCTTCAATGTCGCTGAATTATCTCCCTATATGGATGATGATGATTCTGACTCGAGGTCGAGTTCCGTCCAACCCCCGGAGAATGAAACAGAAAAGAAACAGAGTAGGGACACACATGAAACCAAATGATAATGAGGAAAAAAAGAATACACATATGAATGTAGAATCTTCTACTTTTCCTTTTTCCTTTTGCTTTATTCATGTCTGCCAGTTGCTTATGTCTGTGTAATCATGTATTTCCAGTCTGTATTCCATTTGCTTCTGAGGGATTGAGTAGTATAAATAGGAGCCATTGTGTGTTTGTAATGCATGAAAGAAGTGAATTAAATCAGTGTATTTCGTTTCCTGTACCAATGAGAGTCTGAGAAGGAACCATCCGCCATAGCCAGAAACTCGAACCTAATTCACAATCAGGTTGAGGGGAAGAAAGATGAATTATATTAAAACCTTGACAAGAACACAAAGGAAACATTGCTGAACAATCCCTAATTGCAAAATTTATTGCCCAAAGGTACCTGAAATTTGTTCAAGGACCCATTGTAATATATTTTCAGGGGGTGTAACTCTCATTCAGCTGTGTAACATATCTTCTGGAAGATATGTTACACACATTGGAGATGAGTTGCATCCACTCAACAACTTGGATCCTTAAGTACTTTGGGTAATAAATTTTGTAACAGGATATTTCAGCAATTTTCCCATACATAACTACCAACCAGAGTAGGTAAGCTATTTGCGGACTGGATTCGTATTTAATGGTTTTCCATTTCAATATTGAGATGCCTTTTTCATAAATCCTTCAATAATCCTGGCAAAAATTCATTTTAATTACTGCTAACAAGTTCAAATCTATCTACACACGAGGTTTAGCATACCCCTTCATAGTTTACAGGTGCCTTTTGTAGCTTTGGGTCTTCGCTAATTGAGTTCTCCAAGTGCTTCCGCACAGCTTCTCCGTAATCCCGAAATGATCTGAGAATTCCAGCTTCTAAGTGGGTTCATACCATTAGAGTACAGGTGCATGCTAACGGAATCTTACATACAGTAACTTACCCTCCCTTAAGGTCCGGATGATTTTGGTTGATCTTTAGTCTCAGTTCCACAGAAAAAGCTGGTTCCTGTAGTCCTTCTAATAATTCAGTCAAAACCTTGCTTCCTTCATCCTTCCTGAAGCTCTTGCTGAGGCAAGTTTGTTTAAGATCTTGACCTGCATAGTGTAACATGACCGTCATTTCTGTCCTCACAAGACATTTTTTCTCGACCTAGTATGCCATCCGCCATAATAATTCATCAAGTTTTCAGACTTCAGATACTTTAATTCTCTTCAATTTAGTCCTTCACCCCTGTTTGCTTAAAATGCAATATACAAAGATTCATGCAATAAGAATGGAGGCAAATTAATAGTTTCTTGAGGACCAAAATGAGAGTGTACTCAATAGTCAACGATTGACTAGATGACATAGTTTCGATAAAAGCCTACCATTAGGTATGCACCATCGTCAAGCCAGTGATTCTCCTTGAGAGCTCCATGTCCACTGGTTTCAATTGCCAGATGTGACTCGTCGCCAAATGAATTCTGTCAGAAATATTGCTTCATTAGGCAAATATATAACTTATAACATAGAAATCAGAGATTTTCAGTCAAAGCATGCAAAGATTAAAATGAAAAAAGAATGATGAATACAATGAATATAATTTCTTCTGTGCCTAACTTTAGTTTCCATTTTATCTGCTTGTCAATGAGCATCAATAACTAGATGCGATGGGTACTAGGATTAATTGTCGAATAGAAGTTTCCATTTTATCTACTTGTCAATAAATATAAGTTTCTTCTGTGCATAACTTCAGCTTCCATTTTAATATAATAAACTCAATTAAACCTTATAAGGTTCGAATTTCAAACAATGGTGAACTATTCTTGATATGTGATTATGAATTTAGATAAAACTTAGTTAGATTTATTAGTTTTTTGGATTTTAATTAGGATTTAAATATATTTAGATCAGATTTATTTACATTATTTGAGATTTGGATAAGAATATTATACTACCTCCGGTACTTAATATTAATATATGACACAATTGACTTTTTTGGAGAGATTAAGGAAGCTAAATAAATTATTTTAAAGTATTATATTTATCGTTTTTCTTCAAATTAGTTTGCCTGACTTATAACTGATATATAATCTAATAATATACAACATATGTTATGATTAAGTAGTTTATGTAGCTTTCTTAATCTCTCAAAAAAAGTCAATTAAGTCTTATATTAACGACCGGAGGTAGTATTTAATTATGCAGATTTGTGCTTGTGAATAAGTGTAGCCTACAGACCTGTCTTGCTATGTAATAAGATTCGTATTTTTTCAGATTATTCTCATACTCTCAAACCCCTCTGCTCTCTCTCTCTCTCTCTGTGTCATGATCAAATTCCATCACAATTCCACTCCAGTGAAAGGGCTTCCTCACATGATAAAAATCATCCACATTATCAATGGAAAAGCTATGATAGACAACTGCTCATCCCACCAGTCAAATAGCTTCATCAATCACATTTTTGTAGCCCCTCTTGAACCGATGATGTTTCCCACCTTAAAAGAAAGAGCAGCTAGCATGTTACCGACACCATCTAAAAGCAAAAGCACTTTGAAATTCAAAATGAAGCAAGGAACAGGTTCGGATTATTTATTGCATAAGCATTTTCTAAGGTAAAAGTACTTTGAAATTCAATAAGAAAGAATAGGTCCAAATTATTCTAACACCCAAGGAGGGGATGTCATAGGCTAAAGATTATGCCCAAATTAAATTACTTCATACCAAGCTTCTTCTCAATAAATGAGGTGAGACCATCAGAAGTTACAGTATCTGTGACAATTGTTGTTCCAGGATGCTGGGGAAAATGATAAGAGGAAGAGAATTGAGTCAGCCAAAATATCTATTACAAGTACTGGGGCAGAGATAGCTAAGGCAAAAGGTTATACTTCCTCCAGAACAATGGCTGACATTAAAGCAATCAAGCGATTTCGGTTAAATTCACGGCCAGTGGAGTCCACAGCAGCAGATCTAGATGAAAGTGATGGATGTTTATTATTAGTGTTTTTTGAAAAAAAAAAAATAAGCACATGAATGAAATAAATAAGAAAAATCTTTACCTGTGAACATCAGTATCAAAGATAATTCCAAGATCAGCTTTGTTATCTAGAACTGCCTGCCTTATAGCTTTCATTGCTGTGTTATCTTCTGGGTTAGGGATATGATTTGGAAACATACCTGAACCCAAAACACTGAGTTAAATTCTGACCACAATACACGGCTCAAATCAACCCCCCGGAGATAGATATTACCATCTGGCTCCAAAAATTGGCTTCCAGTATTAATTGCACCCAGTGGTTCAAGAACTTTTGCCTGATTAATCATTGATGAAATGTATGAATTTCTAACCATATTGAAAAGTCAAGAGACATTCAGACCAAAATGAAGTCCAAACACATGGATATTTATAGAATCTTGGAGAAACAAATCCCTAAAAATGAGGGACTACTAAATTTTCTAGTCACATTAAACACATGTCTAGTTCCCATGACCAGCTAATAATGTGTCAAGTAAATATACATATTGTCACTGAAGGACCCAATCCAGCATTATAAAGAGCCAAATTGTTGTTTATGACTGAGAAATGAAAGATGATATTCTTGTGTATAGGTTCTGTATGCAATTTGGATGGGACATCTTATTGTGGATTTGAGTTGACCATAGGTTCAGAAATAATAAATATCCCAACCCATCAATAGATGCCTTACACTGTACTTGCTTAGAATCAATTTCAATTATTAAGCATTTATTGTGTCTGTTAAAGGCTTGTAAATCAAACACAGAAATAATTAATTATAACAATCATAGATGTTCTAGGGAAAACAAATTCAACTCAAAAAGTACAGATTTATTTTTTAAAATGTACAAATTGGTCTAGTTAAAGACAAGGAAGATTGAATTATGTTTACTCATGTCTCTAACCTAACTTTCCTAGACAATGGAAAAGAAGTAAAACTGCCCACAAGTCCTCCAACATCATGAATAAGGTTAAACTCTACATATCTCCGATGATCATTAAGTTAGTAGTGCGTAACCTCCTAACATTTCAAAGTTTAAAGTCAGTCCTCTTGAAAATTACAATCTAGCGCTTTTTCTTAAGTTGTATTGAGAAAAATAATAAATTATTCATATTCCAAGGACGATGTCATGTGTCTTTCATTCATCTCACGTAGCAACATCTATTGACAGGTAAGAGTTAATAACTGTAAGGGGCTTCAGGACAAAATTCAGAAACTTAATGAGGTTAATTTTAAACTTCAAAATGTGAGGAGGTTTAGTATATAACTGTACGGGGCTTCAGGTCAAAAATCAGAAACTTAATGAGGTTAATTTTAAAGTTCCAAATCTGAGGAGGTTATTTGTAATTGAGTCAAAGTTCAAGAGTTGTGAACATCTTTAGCCAAAACATAAAAACATCCATACAAAAATCATTTTATGTAACATTTATTGTACAAGATGACAGGAAATTTTATTTAGATGTTATGCATAAGATACAAGCTAAGTGGTTGTAATGGAGGAAGGTATTGAGAGTCATTTAAGACTGCAAACTACCTTCTAAGCTTAAAGGAAAGTTTTGCTTAATAGCTATATGATCAGCATTATACGGTAGTGAAAATTGGGCAAGGAAAAGACCAAAAAATTTAGGTAGTACGAAAAAGGATGTTGAGATGGATATAAAATCATACAAGAAAAGACAATCTATAATGATTGCATATGAAGGTTCAACATCATCTATAAGGTTCATAAGGTTCAACTTCCTTCATGGAACAGAACCATAGTGTAACCTTATTCACATTTTCACCTAAGCACTATTCTAGCTTGATCTTGATTCAAACCTATCATCTACCTTCAGTATCATCAAATCCGATCCTCTAGGATAGATATACAGCATGATCACCACTCATCATGCCTCACTGTATATCATACATACATACCTTTAACCATATGGGTTATAAGGATCATTACATAGCATGAAGAAGCCTCAAAACAATCACTATACCTCAAGTTTCCATAACCTCATTAGATGAACTTTTCTGACAATACTCACTGCAACAGAAATGGTTCAGATTAAAGATTAACACTTACTTCATCATCTCTATGCATGTAATTATTCTTTAGGTCATTTAAGAACCTCTAATCATGATTCCAAATATTTAATCAAAAGATTTGAAATTTTCAAGGTACTTCCCAAGAGGTCACCCATCCTGGGATTTTCCTCGCCTGAGCACGCTTAACCACGGAGTTCTGAGTGTATCCAGGAAATTAGTGCTTATATCGACCCACATATTTCTAGGCATCGGTATCCCATATATACCTCAATCCCAATATAAAATGTTATCTTGCCCAGAAATGCTAGATACTGTCCCTGTAGGGAAACATAAGCAGTACCAGCTTCTTGATATAGTCCCTTTACGTGTTCTCATACCACAGGGAAACAATCTGGGTCATACTTCTAACTCAATATTAGGAGCCCTAGAGTTAACAACAGAATCTGAATCCGTGATTCCTCTTCCATCCTTAGGGTCTCATTGTCATTGTCACCAGTAGAGGAATCTTTACTTGGACTAGGCACCGCTAGCATCCCTGTCAAGCGGAGCCACTTCCTCTATGTAGACCTTTACCCTTCATTCAAAAGGTTGATTACTACTTAGATCCCTCTTCTATCTGTAACTTCTTGTTACAATAGCACTAACAAGAGACCACTATCCTGTTCACTTAAGTAGAGAATGCAACATATAGTCAGAACCCCTTGCTCTGACTAGACCTTTATCTCTCAGCAAACAATTCTATTACCAGAATCACTGCTCTGATACCATTAAATGTGACACCCTTCTCTAATAGCCCAAGATAAGTAGAGATGAGTAGTGAAATCATTCGTGGGACTAAGATTTGAACCCAGACTACCCAAATCACACCTTAGTTCATAAACTCCCAAACTCAACTTAGGACTTGAACCTTGGATTGATATGGGTTTTTCAAAGGGTAGAAAAAACTTTTCAACATTTCCACAATTTTCACCACATCATCAAAACTCATTGTCTCATACTTTCGTTCTATTGGAGTATATGCGAGCGTTTTACCTTTAATTTAACTGGAGCTTCTCTCTACTAAACTTCATACATATCAGAGCCATTCTCTGCTTAACTTTATTCGTTTAATTACACAACTACAATACATAGCCATACATAGCTATCAAATACCTAAAGCGATTACAATAGAGCGCCTTGCGATGTCAACCTTCCATCTTTCCTTGCAATTCCCCTTTGCACATTTCCTCGAATTCTTCACCTATCTAAATAATTGGTTAGGAAGAGTGAGATTAGAGAGAATCTCAGTAGCAAACATTACCACTATGCATGCCAGATATATATGAATGCATGACATGCTTGCCTACACTATTTCATACCAACATAATGACATGCTGCATGCTCAATGTTTTGACATATATATGGCCATTGCACAAATATAACATAGCTTTAACCAATCATACATGGTCCACACAAATAGGTAAAGCAGTCATATAATCAATGCAAGATATACATATCACATACATGTAGAAAATGTAAGTTCACTACCTTTTACTTGATGTTCTCCTCATACACCTTGATCTTTTAACCATTACTTTTTCTTTAACACTTCATGACCCTAGATAAGAATGACTCTTTAACACTTCATGACCCTAGATAAGAATGACATCATTAGAGCCATGAAGGGTGAATGCCCAATGGCTACATAGCCTCAAAGGCTCAATTTTACCCTTAGAGTTCTAACCAATTACATTTAGCTAATTTCTTAATTAAATTCGCATGGTAATCAAACTACCAGCATTTTTGACCAAATTTTAAAAATTCACCATTAATTTTAGGAAACTCCAAATTAAGTGGTTCCAAATTCTATGGAAATATATTTCAGTATAATTTCACATAAAAATAGTCAATTATAGTTATCACAACCACAAAATTCTCAGAATTTCGCCCAACATCATTGTTTTAGGTTTTTTTCCAGAAAATATGACAGAACTTCACAAATTCATATCTCCTAGCATACTTGTCCAAAAATGACAAACTACCCATCAAATTAAAGCTCTACATGTATAATTTAATCCTGAAGAATTTCAGAATTTTTAGACAAGATTTATCATATGAACCAGCTCGCACAACGTCACTGTTCAAACAAGGCAGAATCAATAACATGAACAATCCTATCTCATAAATTCCCAAATTCATATACAAGCATCCAAAAATTATGAACACTTGCATACCTACACAATTTTACCTCCTAAAGTCAATGAAAGCATCAAAATTATCAAATTCTCAGCCCATTACCACGTCACATACATAACAGAAACGGAAAATCAGTTCCTGGAAAGAGTTTGTCGGTTTCTTATTTTCTTTGGTTTAATCACTTCATTGCTACTCCTAATCAAATGATTAACTATTTAGACATCCATTGGATATCATTTAACCATTGAAAACACCATTTTAAAACAGCCATGAACAGTACCCCCACTTCTAATATACTCATCCAAACATCAAATCAATCAGTTAAAAAGGAAGCTTACACTTACCTCTACCCGTTTCCGTAAACGGTTTAGAATTCTGGCAATACTCCGGCTGGTGAGACAGCGCCAACCACCTCCAAATGAAAATCTGAAACCATAGAAATGAATCTCGCGATAAGTAGAAGAAGATTCATAAAGGGTACTTTGAGAGAAGACGCATATTTGGTAGTGTCTTGGCGCCTTGAAATTTCTCTCTTCTCTACCTCCATTTTCGTTTAGATTTCTCTCTCTCTCTCTCCTATTTTTTTTTCCTGCTTGAAATGGATGATGAAGATGATGATTTAATGGTTAAATGAGGTGTTAATTAGCTTGCCACGTGTCATGTAATATCCCAAATTTTGGGACTAGAGGCATAAGATTAAGCCTGGATTAAGTAGACTGCTAGACCCCGGTTTAGCAAATGTCCCTATGAGGCATGTTTAAATTCCCCAAAATTTCTTTATATCATTAGATATTAAAATTAATTATATTGGTGAGCTAAAGAGCTCGGGAATAACAAAACGAAGTGATTAGAAGTCACACATAATATAGTAAGGTGGAACACAAAGTAATTTTGCCACCGGTGAAATTCCCGGTGTGGCAGTGGTGATTGTGTGACCTTTTTTGATGGGTAAATGATAGTGCAAAATTATAAAACTTTCCATAATGAAAGTATACTTATCAAGATTTAATATGATAGGTCATATAAATCATTTGGAGTTGTACACAAAGAGAAATGAATTTTTGAAGTTAGCCCAGCGAAATTAATTATTTTCTGGGACAACATTCAAAGATTAAAATTCTTGGAATAGTGAGTTTCCAATTGACCAAAGGTTATATTTTTTCTTAAAACTAGACTCAATAAGGGTCGTATATCCTTTGGAATCACTTCAATTGGACATTTGTACAATTAGATATGAATTTTTGAAATTAATGGAAAATCTGCAGAATTTGGTATTTTGTGCGACAATTCAATATTCGGGCCAATCAGGTGCTGACACGTGGCAATCTTTTAGCACCTGATTTAACCATTAATTATCATCATCTTCAGCTTATTTTCACGGGAAAAGAACCAGAAGAGAGAGGGAGAGAATGGTGGAAGAGGAGAGAGGAAGTTCTTTCCTCCGAAACACTGTCGAAACGGCATCCTCTCTCAAAGTATGCTTCAGGAAACTTCCTCTACTCATCAAGATCTTTATTTCTACGGTTTCATATTTTCATTTGGAGGTGTTTGATGATGTCTCCCTTGCTAGAGTATTGCCGGAATTCCGAACCGTTTGTGGAAACGGGTAGAGGTAAGCGTAAGCTTCCTTTTTAACCGATTGATTTGTTACTTGGATGAGTTTTTGTGGGGTTGGGTATTGTTCATTTTCAACCAAGTTCTGTTTTTAGTGGTTTAATCATGGTTTAATCATGTGCTTATGGTTAGATTATGATTTATGATGATATTGGACCAAGTTGTTGGACAAAATTCTGTTTTGGTGAATTGTTGTAGAAAACTCTAGTTTTCTGGTCTGAACAGAACATGACGAAGGAGTGAAAATTTTATAATTTTGATGCTTCCATTGGATTTAGAAGGCAAAGTTGTGTAGGTATGCAAGTATTCATGATTTTTGGATGCTTGTATATGAATTGGGAATTTTTGGAAATTGATGAATAAATGTTGTGTAATTCGTTGTCTGGAAGCAGTGTTGTTGTGCGCGTGTTTTCAATGGGAAAATCTTGTCTGAAAATTCCGAAAATTTCCAGATGAAAAGTAGACACAAATAAATTTAATTTAATAGGTCATAATGCTCAATTGGATTTGTGTGCTAGAAGTTCTACGTTTTTGAAGTTAGGTCATGCAAAACTGGAATTTTCTTTAATAGTATGTTTGTGTGTGATGTTTCAGTGACCAAACCTTATTTAAAAATTCTCAAAATTTCCATAATTAAATTAGATATATATAGATTTAACGTGATGGGTATTTTGTATTTTTTGGACAAGTATGTTGGGAGATATAAATTGTTGAATTTTGGCCCTGTTTCCTGGAAATTTCTGGAATAGTTGATGTTTGGAAAATTTCTGGGGATTTTGTGTTGGTATTTTCCTGAAAATGATACTTTTCCTTGAAAGTAGACTTAAATAGGATCCAATAGAGTTTTGAAACACCTCAATTGTAGTTCTATAGAATTAATTGTGATTTTTCAAAGTTTGGTGAAAAATTTGTCAGCTTTAACTCTTCTGCGAAATTTAAGACTTAATGGCACAAATGTAATTGGAATGAACTCCAAGGGTGAAAGTAAGTCTATAGGGCTAATGTGGGCCATTGGGTATTCACTTTTCATGGCTCTAATGATGTTATCACTTGCCTAGGACCATGAAGTGATAAAGAAGGAGCAATGGTTGGCGGATCAAGGGACAAGAAGAGAAGAACATAAAGTCCGAGAGGTAGTGAACTTACCTTTTCTGCATGTATGTGATATGTATGTCTTGCATTGATTATGTGATTGCTTTGCCTATTTGTGTGGAACATGTATGATTAGTTGAAGCTCTGTTATATTTATGCAATGGCCATATGTATGTCATAACATCGAGCATGCAGCATGTCATTATGTTGGCATGAAATAGTGTAGGCAAGCATGTCATGCATTCATATATATCTGACATGCATAGTGGTAATGTTTTCTACTGAGATTCTCTCAAATCTTACTCCTCCCAACCAACCATTCAGACAGGTGAGCATTGGAAACGTGCTGAGATCAGAAAAGAGGTATGCATGAAGAGGAATGTTGCTGGTTGTTTGAAGGCCTTTTAGTTGTTAAGGTCTGTAAATATTTTGTAAACCCCTAGTGGGAAAACTTTTGTATTATAATCAAGCAATATTGTATTAATATTATCAGTATATTCATGCTATTCCTGTGTGCCCACTAAACTATGCATTGCTACTCTGAGTAAGGTGAGTAATAAGGGATATATAAGGCGGGTCTTTACATGTCAACTCTCTATTGGCCCCAAATTCCAATTTTCGCATATAACGCTTAATATGATAGAATTTTCATTAAACTTTGAAAATTCATATCTAATTGTACAAAAGTCCAATTAGGGTGATTCTAAAGGATATGCGACCCTCATTGAGTCTAGTTTTAATGAAAAATATAATATTTGGCCAATTAGAAGCTCAATCTTCCCATAATTTTAATCTTTGGATTCTGGCCCAGAAAATAGTTAATTTCGTTGGGCTAACTTCAAAAATTCATTTCTCTTTGTGTACAACTCCAAATGACTTATATGACCTATCAAATTAAATCTTGATAAGTATACTTTCATTCTAGAAAGTTTCATAATTTTTAGACATCCTTTGTCCCTTGAAATATGCCACACAAGCACGACTGTCATACCAAGAATTTCACCGATAGCAACACTAATTTGTGTTATAATATAATTATGTTGTGTGTGACCTCTAATTGCTTTGTTTTATCATTCCCAATGCTCTTTAATACCCCCAAGGGTATAAATAAATTTTAGGGAGTTTAATCATGCCTTACTAGGACACTTGCTAAACCGGGGCTTAGCAATCCACTTGATCCAAGCTTATTATCAAGCCTCTAGTCCTAAAATTTGGGATATTACAATAATGGTCAATTGGACTTGTGTGCTGGAAGTTCTGCGTTTTTGAAGTTTAAGCATGCAAAACTGGAATTTTCTGGAATGATGTGTAGAAAGTGAAAATATTGTATTACTATGTTGACATATAGCTAATTTCCATATTTTTATTTAGAAATAAACTTAATAATGGTCATGTGGGACTTGGAACTACCTTAATTGGAGTTTTGTAGAATTATTCATGATTTTTGACATTTGGAAATTAAATCTAAAAGTTGTTTTGGGGCAATTGAGTGTAATCATGAAATATGCACTTGTGGACATGATTACTGTAAGAGTAATGATTTTCAATGTAAATTAGACTTGATAGGGGTCATATAGGCCTTTGAAATATCTCAATTGGAGTTCTATAGAATTAATTGTGATTTTTCAAAGTTTGGTTAAACATTTGTCAGCTTTATGTCTTATGCGAATTTAAGACTTAATGGTACAAATGTAATTCATATGAACTCCAAGGGTGAAAGTAAGCCTTTAAGGCTAATGTTAGCCGTTGGACATTTACTTTTCATGGCTCTAATGATGTTATTGCTTACCTAGGGCCATGAAGTGACAAAGAAGAAGCAATGGTTGGCGGATCAAGGGACAAGAAGAGAAGGACATAAAGCCGAGAGATAGTGAACTTACCTTTTCTGCATGTATGTGATATGTATGTCTTGCATTGATTATGTGACTGCTTTGCCTATTTGTGTAGAACATGTATGATTGGTTGAAGCTATGTTACATTTGTGCAATGGTCATATGTATGTCATAACATCGAGCATGTAGCATGTCATTATGTTGGCATGAAATAGTATAAGCAAGCATATCATGCATTCATATATATCTGGCATGCACAGTGGTAACGTTTGCTACTGAGATTCTCTTGAATCTCACTTGTAATATCTCAAATTTTGGGACAAGAGGAATAAGATTAAGCCTGGATTAAGTAGACTGCTAGACCCTGGTTTAGCAAATGTCCCTATAAGGCATGTTTAAATTCCCCAAAATTCCTTTATATCATTGGATATTAAAAGGAATTATATTGGTGAGCTAAAGAGCTTGGGGAATAACAAAACGAAGTGATTAAAAGTCACACACAATAGAGTAAAGTGGAACAAAAAATAATTTTTGCTACCGGTGAAATTCCTGGTATGACAGTGATGATTGTATGACATGTTTCGATGGGTATGTGATGGTGAAAAATTATGAAACTTTCCAGAATGAAAGTAGAATTATCAAGCTTTAATTGGATTTGTCATATAAGTCATTTGGAGTTGTACACAAAGAGAAATGAATTTTTGAAGTTAGCCCAGCAAAATTAACTATTTTCTGGGACAGCATTCAAAGATTAAAATTCTGGGAAGAGTGAGATTCCAATTGGCCAAAGGTTATATTGTTCCTTAAAACTAGACTCAATGAGGGTCACATATCCTTTGGAACCACTCCAATTGGACATTTGTACAATTAGATATGAATTTTTGAAGTTAATGAAAAATCTGTAGAAGTTGGTATTTTGTGCGAAAATTTAATATTTGGGCCAATTAGGTGCTGACATGTGGAAGATGAGAAAACTAACCTATTTATCCATTAAATCATCATCTTCGTCCTCATTTTTCACGGAGAAAAGAACCAGAAGAGAGAGGGAGAGAGTGATTGGGCGAAATGGAGGGGGAGGAGAGAGAAAATTTTGAGCCGCCGAAACACTGCCGAAACGGCGTCATCTCTTAAAGTATCCTTTAGGAAACTTCTTCTATTCATCGTGAGCTACATTTATAAGGTGTTGGATTTCCATTTGGAGGTATTTGGCTCCATCTCACCGGCCGGGGTGTTGTCGGAATTCCAAACCATTTGTGGAAACAGGTAGAGGTAAGCGTAAGTTTCCTTTTTAACCGATTGATTTGTTGTTTGGATGAGTAAATTGGAAGTGGGGTACTTTTCATGACTAGTTTAAAGGATGTTTTAATGGCTAAATGATGTCCAATGAGTGTTTAAATAGCTAATCACTTGATTAGGAGTAGCAAGAAAGTGATTAGGTAAGAGAAAACAAAGAAACAACAAACTTTTTCGGACAATCTGATTTTCTGCCCTGTACTGTGATGTGGAGAAAGAGTGGAAATTTGATAATTTTTATACTTCCAATGGCTTTAGGAGGCAAATTTTTGTAGGTATACAAGTGTTCATGATTTTTGGATCCTTGTATATAAATTTGGAAATTTAGGAAGTTTGTATATGCATCATGTTGATTCTGCCTTGTCTGTATAGTGGAATTGTGCGAGCTTTTTCATATGATGAACCTTGTCCAAAAATTCTACAATTTTTCATACTTAAAGTAGACATATGGAGGTTTAATTTGGTTGGTATTTGTAATTTTTGGATAAGTATAGTAGGAGATATGAATTTTTGAAGATATGCCCTGTTTTCTGGAAAGAATTTGAAACATTGATGTTATGCGAAGTTTTTCATAGGGCAAGCCTTATCCAAAAGTTCTAAAAATTTCCAGAATTAAATTAAAGACATAGAGCTTTTATTTTATGGGTATTTTGTAATTTTTGGACAAGTATATTGGGAGATATGAATTTTTGAATGTATGCCCTGTTTTCTGGAAAGAAACCTGAAACAGCGTGGTTGGGCGAAATTCTGGGAATTTTGTGATTGTGCTGGCCAAAATTTAGTATTTTTATGTGAAATTATATTCAAATATCTTCACATAAGAATTGGAACCAATAAATTTGGAGTTTCCTATAATTAATGGTGAATTTTCAAAGTTAATCGTGTTAATTGAAATTCTGAAACAGAGATTAGAAAGGAGAAATTCCATGTTAAAGTATTCACATATAGCTAATGGCTATATGTTCCTTTGAAGGTGACCTAAAAAGGGTTGAATAGAGCATTGAATCATGGCTCTAATAATGTGATTGGTTATATAGGGCCATGAAGTGATAAAGAAGAAGCAATGGTTGGAAGATCAAGGGACATGAGAATGACACAAAGTCCACCAGGTAGTGAACTTATCTTTTCTGCATGTATGTGATATGTATGTCTTGTATTGATTATATGACTGCTTTACCTATTTGTGTGGACCATGTATAATTGGTTAAAGATATGTTATATTTGTGCAATGACCATATATATGTCAAAACATTGAGCATGCAGCATGTCATTATGTTGGTATGAAATAGTGTAGGCAAGCATGTCATGCATTCATATATATCTGGCATGCATAGTGGTAATGTTTGCTACTGAGATTCTCTCAAATCTCACTCCTCTCAACCAACCATTTAGACAGGTGAAGAGTGCAGGAAGATATGCATTGGAGGAGATATGAAGGTGAAGTGAAGATCGTAGTGTAAGACACTACTATTTGTATTTGATGTAAAAGTGTGGTGGTTATGTGTAATTATACATTTGATGTATATGTGGCTATTGAAAAATAAGGTATTACATCACTCCTCCTAACCAACCATTTAGACAGGTAAACACTGAAAAGGTGCTGAGAACAAAGGAAGAGGAATGCACACAAGGGGATGTGGTTGATTACATGAAAACCTTTTTGCTATTTTAAGGTCTGTAAATATTGTGTAAATCCCTATGGGGGAAACTCGTGTATTATAATCAAGTAATATTGTATCAATATTATCAGTATATTCATGCTATTCCTGTATGCCCACTGAACTGCGCATTGCTACTTTGAGTAATGTTATTACATAAAAGGTATATAAGGCGGGGTCTTTATAGTGATGAAAACTCATAATTCGTTGTCTACATTAAATGGATCTAATGTATAGAAACTGTGATTTTTCTTAGTTGTTTGAAATGTATCCATTGACTTCTCTCCACTTAATGTTAATGTCTGATGTCCACTAATAATATATTAAATTTTAATGGTTAAGATTTATTTTATTTACTATGATAGATTTTTATTATATTTAATGTTATAATAATTTTTGATATGATTTTAAGTCTCAGCCATTAAAACTTGATTTATGAGTGGAGACACTAAATGGAGAGAAAATAGAAAGAGAGATCAACAGAGACATTCCTTTCGTCAAGATAGACATATACCTAGAAGCTCTGCATGATCAAATTAGAGTGATGCTGATCTAAATTGCACCTTGTTAATTGTGTGAGATATTATATACTTAATTGAGGTAGGTATATAAATAGACCGACAAACATTTATGGACATTTAGACTCTAGATTAGCTAATTAAGTTAAGTTTAAATTAATTTAGTTGAGATAAAATCTAAGAAGTAAATAAAGGATTAGTGACTCTAAGTTGTCCTCTTTGATATTAGAATTTGTTTCTTGTGAAAAGTCTCTGTTTATTATTAGTTTTTTTAAAACTTAATTTCTGTTCACTCATATTGAAAACACTTTGTATTTGTTCAACTTAAATGAAACAAATAAGTTTAATACCTAATCACTAGTTTGTCTGAGTCTCTGTGGGACAACTTTGATTTGCCACTTACTATTTTCTCGGCTTGTATACTTGCGGTGCTTAATTAAGTTTTGGTAGTATTAAATGTTCTGTCCTATATTTAATTGTCATTGACTAAAAACCAGGAAGTTTACATCACATAAATAATAGTTTTAATTGAATCACCGTGAAATATAAAGCCCTATATTTTACGGTTAAAAACCGTAAAATATTAATATTTAGCGCCAGAATATTTAACGGCCCAAAACAATAAACTATTGCTTAAAATAACCATAAAATATAGACAATTCTATAATAGTGTGAACCTAATATCATTTCCTATACTAAAACTTATCATTGCATGTACTACTTAGTTGTTGCATGACTTTCAGGTGATTACACATAAAGTATGGGTATTTTAAAGGATCTCATACAAAAAAGTATCAATACTTGAATTCTAGTGCTTTTGATAAAAGACATTTCATTGATTTTCTCTGAATATTCAGGGCCTCCTTCTCTCTACCATTTGAAGCTAGTGAAGAGATCATTGCATTCCAAGTGCGGACCTCTTTGGAATCCACAATTGAGGAAACCCATCTTCCCATAAACATCGATCTACTAGTGAAGTTCCCACAAAAACAACCCAAGTTGATTCCATTCATTACAATGTATCCATGTACCTAGATTGGCACAGGACGAAAGGACAGTCACATACGTAGCCTCGTTTGGCATAACCATCCATGTGAGCCATCATCTTCCTAGAAGGCTGAATATATAGCCTTGCCAAATTTCGCATTCCTTGCAAACTCATTCATCATATATAGTTGTCCAAGAACCAACATCCCACTATTTGAACAGAAAAGCATGGAGCATTGCATTACAGGCCACGATGCAAATATATTTGATGAGATATTTCATCGAACACCTTACAAGCATAAGCTAGATTGTTATTACTCGCATAGAAAGCAATAAAAGTAGTTTGCACAAACTGGTCACATAGAACGCCTTGCTTGATCACTTGGGTATGTGAAGGGCTCTTCCCAAAGGAGAGTAAGAAGCCGCTTTGCATTCCTCAAGCTTTGATCCACTTCCGAAGGCAACGGCCTTCCTGAATGTGGTGATGAAAACTCATAATTGGTTGTCTCCATTAAACGGATCTAATGCACAGAAACTGTGATTTTTCTTAGTTGTTTGAAATGTATCCATTGACTTCTCTC
Source organism: Albizia julibrissin (assembly GCA_037074505.1). Classification (NCBI taxonomy): domain Eukaryota; kingdom Viridiplantae; phylum Streptophyta; class Magnoliopsida; order Fabales; family Fabaceae; genus Albizia; species Albizia julibrissin. The sequence goes on along the minus strand of CM073486.1, from coordinate 16,793,301 downwards.
CACTTAAAGTCTGATGTCCACTAATAATAGATCAAATTTTAATGCCTGAGATTTATTTTATTTATCATTGTATATTTTTATTATATTTAATGTTATAATAATATTTTGATATGATTTTAAATCTCAGCTATTAAAACTTGATTTATGAATGGAGACACTAAATGGAGAGAAAATAGAAAGAGAGATCAACAGGGAAATGAATTTCGTCAAGAGGAACATGTTGGCCCTCATTGAGGATAGTGATTAAGATTTTAATTTTGTTAAGGCCAATAACCCCCTCAACTTTAACTCTCTTGCTCATAGCCTCCCTCATATTTAAAAGTTTACAAATTACACCCCCTCAACTTTAATAGTTTGATATCTAACACCCTACTGTTAAAATGACCGTTAAATCTAACGAACAGATGCCACCTCAAACTACTTAAAGTTATTTAGCAAATGACTTGTGGTTTTTATTATTTTATTAATTTATCCTAAATCAAAACCCATAAGTAGACTAAGGGGCATTTTTGCGATTTATCAATATCAATAATAATCCCTAATTCCCATCTTGCCTACTTATGCGTGGTGCTCCCTCTAACATCTCCCAACTGGAAAGTCTTCCTGTCTGCAACGTTTTATTCATCTTCTTCATTCCCAAAATTATCTTCATCACATTCTTCTTCATTTCCTTAAATCATGTTCATTTTTGGGCCATAATTGCCTTGCTAGTTGTTAAAGTGGCATAAAAAATGATCAATTTGGTAACGCATAAATAAAATATGTTGCAGAATATGAAAAAGAGATAGAGAAAAGGAGAGGAGGAGGAGAATAATAAAGCAATGAATGAATAATTTTATTAATCTGTATCAGGGAACTTTCTGTTGACCAAGAATACAAGTAATATACCAGGAAATTAAAAAGATTTGAGTGTCTGATTTGAGGTTTGTTTAGTAGTAGTAACACACTCGAAAAATGATTATGCAATTGAATAACTAAAAGAGCCAAAATCAGTAAATTATGGATTAAGGGCCTCTTATGCCCTTTAAAATTTCACAACTTCTCAAGTGTTTTGTTCTTTTTTCATGTGATTATTAGATTCTATATAAAATGAGTGACATTTTGATATATTATGGGCAAAAAATGGTGAAATTTTAAAAGTTTTTTTTAATGATTTTTCAAAAAACAAAATACACAATTTTAGGGTGTTTTTCTTTGAAAAATCATAAAAAATTCAAAACCTTACCATTTTATGCTTATAAGATATCAAAATGTCATTCATTTTATGTAAAAACTAATGATCAAAATAAACAAAAATAAAAAATTTTAATTTGAAGGTTGGGTATCAAAATGAGCATTAGAGAGAGGCACATTAGAGTCCCGAAAACCCGTAAATTTAATCAATGGCCCGAACGGCATCTTTCAGAGGGGTTACAACCACGATTGTAAGGATTAGCAGGTTGACGGTTGCATTGACTAGGGGTTTTGGGGCCACAACCAGGTGCGCCGTCGCTACCGATTGGGCCGTAGTGTATGTATGTTGAGCTCTCCTCCACTGCTCCGACCTCCTCACCCATTATTATTATTCCCATTATCATCAACACTCCCACCATTATCATCTTCATTTTGATCATCTCTTCTCTCTTTCCCATTATCTTCTTTCTTATTTAATCAATCCTTTCCTCTCGTGTCTGGTGGTTGCCTCCATTTATATATTAGCCACATCGCTCTTTCTTTTAGTCTATAATAATTAGTCTTATCTATAAAAAGTCTTGTCTATCCTATGTTTATTTATGTTTAGAAGTTTTTTTCTTATAATAACATTCCCTTTTTTCTCTGTTCTTCTTCCCATTCAAATTAAGGATTAAAGATTCTCTCCAAGCCTTGACTCCATTATCATTGCTATATATGCATGGGATTAATAATAGATCACCTTTTTATGTCCGGCTAGCTACTTTATCAATAGTGACCACATATGAATAAAAGGTCATAATTAATGAGTGACAAGTAATAATAGACAGTAAAATTTGACGTCATTCATTTGTTGGCGCATTTGGTTCAACCAGAACCAGTGGTTCTTCGGAGTTCTGATGGCCATGAAAAAAAGGCAGTTTTTCATTACGTAAGCGTTGGGAGTTTCTGGCCCCAAAACGAAGAAAAGGGTGTTAGAGTTTCAATGTGTGTGTGCGTGTGTGTGAGGATTTTGACCTTCTGTATTGTTCAATTCGAATTACATGTCTTACTCCAATTCAACTCCTAACTAACTCTTATATTAGTGATTAAAGTTTGTATCACATTTTAAGGAATATATTAGCATGCATGAGAAGCATGTCCCGATTCATAAAATTAATAATAATATGATTTATGATGAATTATTGACCCAATTGAGATACTAGTTTATGGTTTACAGGTTGGGTCATGATTAAATTAATATTTTAAACTTCATACTAATTATTTAGAGCACAAATTGGAAATGCCCCTAATTCAGGTCTCACACATTTTTATACACACACACCTTATGTAGAAATAAAATGAGATAAATAAAAGGGACTTGTGTATATATTCCATTTCAAACATTGCATACAAATGAACTGCCTTATATCATTCCTGATGCATATAGTTACCCTAAGGATGAAACTTATTCCAGCACTTTCACTTGCCCAGGAGGAACAACGAGCTACTATATATGGGTTGTTTTTTGCCCAGATGTCCAGGACGAATCTGAGTTAAAGATGTGTGTGTATTTGTCTTATATATACTATAACTTTGGGTCTTTAATATATATAAGAGCTAGATAAGGGGTTTATTTTTATGTTGTAGTATGCTTTGTCTCTCAAATTTACAATTTCCCCCCTCAAAATATGCATATTGATCATACATAATAAGAGGGTTTCCATCAATGGATAATTTCAATGCACATGATTAATAAAGAGGGTATTTGATAAATCCATATTTTTATTATATATCATCATATTTTATGTGGGGGTTTTGTCATATTAATTGAGTTTAAAATGCCTTCATTGTGCTTAATTGAGATTCAGAGTAAATATATTAAATTAGGATTAAAAAGGGCATAATTATCATAAAATTGTAATTACTCTTAATCATTGATATTTTTCTGAGAAAATTAGATATCAATTAAAAGTACTTGAAAAATTTGGATTAAATCTTAAAATGGCAATTTGGGGTTGAATTTAGAAAATGACAGTTTAGTCCATGAGACAAAACAGCGTTTTGTTTTAAATCTTTAGGTCAGAGCTGTGTGTGGCGAGCTGAAGGAAATAAAAAGAAACAGAGACAGCAGCGTGAAGGGGGGCTGGATTCAGAACAGAAAAAAACAAAAAAAGAGATTGAATAAAAAGGAAGGCGCCGCCTTTCCATCATCTTCTCTCGGCCTTCACGACATCTTCATCACCGAAACACTTGACCGCCACTCATCATCTCCACCATCATCGTCACTGCACCTTCATCAGCGTCATCTCTTCTCTGCCTTCATCTTCCTGCACATCAACCACGCTTAAAGAATCAGAACTCCTACACTCCATCACCATCTCTGTATTTTACTCCCTCTCAATCACTGTTAACTCTTTCAGCAATATTACTGCTGTAAATTCCCCCGTAGCTGTGATTTTCTTCTGGTTTCTATGTGAAAGTTTCAAATGGCTGAAATTTTGAAAGTGTGTGTTGAGGTTGTTCTGATGTTTGTCAGCAGCTAATTCCTTCAATCCTTTTGTAACAAGAGGTAATGACATAAACTTGGAGTTTTAATAAGAGAGTATTTGCTCTTTCATTTCTTTATTTCCACGTTGTATTTGTGATTCTTAGGTTTTAGGATAAATTTTATAATATCGGATTGATTTATTTTGAATTATTTGAAGATTGGATGTGGTTTGAACCTATATTAGACACTTGACATTGTATTTAATTAGCTTAATTATTATTTTTTTTGTGCTGGTTAGTCATTGAATTTATGATTTTGAGAATATTTTGTGCTAATTTCAAGGTGGCTTGGTTAGTGGATCAATGATGCCTTGTGTTTGTATTGGTTAATTGAACATGAATTTATTAATTGTATTTAGTATTGGGTTTTAGCATAATTAATCTTGATTTTTCATATGGATGGCCATTGTTAAATTAAGAAGTGATAATGCGAGTTAGCTTGGTTATTGGATTAAATCTAAATATGATTTTTAAATTCATTTAATTGGTAGAGTGCTTAATCAACCTAATTTAGAGAGATTAATGTGCAAAGTGGCTTGATATTAATCAATCTAAGTTATGCCTAGTCTAAGAGGTGGTCTTTAGAGGCATTTTTGAACTAGCATGATTAAATCTCATAATTAATTTAAGTAAGGATTGCTTGTGCCATTGCTATAAGAGATTGCTCATTCCATTTTGAACTCTTTGTTTTCTTATTTCATTAATTCCATAGCATTCCACTTTTATTATAAAATCAAAAATCCAAAAATATTTGTTATTAAACAATTTAGTTGTTAGGTAAAAAGCTAAAATATCCTTTTGAACTTGTTTTATGCCAATCTTTAAACTTAGTTTCTAGGTAATTAATAAAAGGCTTTTCGTGAAATGATCCAGGATTGTACATTTTATTGTAATTCTTGGTTATTTTTGAAGAGGTTACCAAGGCGTAAAATGAAGCTGACAACGCCTCACTTCAGTATTTAAGGAAATCAATACATATTTGTGACAAGTAATAACTTAAATAATTTTCTTGATGAGGACAAAAAAATTTTCTTGATATTTATAGATTAATTATTTAAAACTTATATCAGAAACAGGAGGGAGTACGTATCTTTCATCTTATTGCAAAACAAAATATTATTGATGGTTCTGTTGGCAATGATTGACTTGAATATACTACAACTCAATTTTAAAATTTTTTTTCACAGCAACTCAATTTTAACTTGTAGCTCGCAGTTTATTAAGTTATTTTGAATCAAAGTTTACAAACTTAATAGTTGATGAAAAATTTAGGGGATAAAAAAAATATTACATTTTGAATTCTTGAGATTGATAACCATTTTTTAACAATTCTTCACTTAACAAAAGAACTTACACACAAAATCATACTCGTACTTAAAAAAACTTAAAGGAAGTTTTAGTGTGACATGACATATTAATAATAAGGGTTAAGGTGTAAAAATATCAACCAACTTATACCAAAAGTGTGCCCAACACCATGAACTCTTATTGCGGGCAAAAGTATCCACAAACATTCAAAATCAAAGCCAAAATGACAATCTATTAAAATGGACTAACGTTGATTACTTTTTGTAGTGGGGCTCATGCTATTTTTCAGAAAGTACCAAAATGCCCCCAGCTTAAAAATGGTAAATGTGCAAAAATACCCATAAACTTTACCGAAAGTGCCTCAAACGCCTTATGTTTTTCAGAGGTGTAAAAATACCCATGAATATTCAAAATGGACATAAAAGTACCAATATACCCCCAACTTAAAAAATTATTTATCTAACTATTCAAATTCTATGTTATTTTTATGAACATGATGGGAAATTTTATTCATCAACTTTAAATTAATAAGAAAATTACTATTATCTATTCACCTACTTCTATTTATAAGTCACTTCTAAAATGTTTTATCATAACTAAGAAAAATCTTAAAATTCGTTAAGTCTATCTTTAAACTTAATAACTTTCTAATTTTATCCCTAATTAATATACAATCAACCCCAATAATAGGATGTGATAATTTAGCAATTGGATGTGATAATGTATATTATGCCAGATCGAGTACATGCTATTAAATTTTCTATTTCAATTTTTTCTAAATTTTCTTAAGAAATTAATTTACAATCAACACACTTAAATTTTGTATTTCATTTTTTAATAATATAAATACAAATAAATAATTTTCATAAAAAACAAGATGTTTGCATTTTTACTTGAGGGTATTTTGGTACTTTCATGTCTATTTTGAATGTTCATTGGTATTTTTGCACCTCTGAAAAACTTATGGTGTTTGACATGTTAAGTAAAAGTTTATGAGTATTTTTACATCTTTACCATTTTTGCGCTAGGGGCATTTTGGTACTTTCTGAAAATTAGTGAGGGACCGACTACAAAAAAGGTAATGTATGTTAGCCCATTTTAACGGGTGTGTCATTTTCAATCTAATTTTGAATATTTGTAGATACTTTTGCACTAAATAAGAGCGAAGTATAGGCAACACGGGGATGTGTCCTGTAATTACCATACCTTTTTCTCTTTATACTGAACTCAGCATCTCACATTCTCACTCTTTGATCATCTTTCGCTCTCACCTTTAAAATATTTTTAATCGTGAGTTGTAAGTTTAAACCATTTCTGAAGGATAAAATAAGTGCGCGTGAGTTATAAGTTAAAAAGAAAGATAATATTTCAAAGGAATACTCAAACTCTTACTAATCACCATTCAGTCAAGGATTTTGACATGGTACTTTGTTTCTTCAATGTCCAACATACCAGAGAGCCTCCACAGTTGACTAAGTGGCCTGTGACTGACCTTCTAATGTTTGGACAGGTTCCTCAACTGTCTGACTCAACTATAGCATTCTAATTCTTTTTTATTATTGTAATAATGGGTATTTATACACCAATGAAGTACATAAAAAACCACAGTTATTCCTCTAACTAAATACATAACTACAAAGTAACAGAAAGTAAGTATAAATTATTAATCAAACTAATATCCTATACTCGTCAAACTGTCTGAATCAACTATAGCACTATAATTCTTTCTTCCTTGAGACTGCTAGCATAATGTTTATTAATAACCAAAACAACCAGAACAGAAATCGTTAGCTATACTTTCTAAAGCTGTTCCGAAAATGATGGTTCTCAATAAGAAATGGCGAACCAATTGCGACTTTCGACGGGTCAGCCTGTGGCTGGTGCTTGACTGGTGATTGTGGAGGTTTCCTTAGATGCCAAGCCAATACATGGAACACTTCTAAACACAATAGCAGAATTTGCTCTAAACAAACACACGAATACATCACTTGTCTGACATAAATTAATTATAAGGGAGTACATATCTTTCATCTTATTGGAAAACAATATATTATTGACGGTTTTGTTGGCAATGATTGACTTGATTAGTCCTGGTTCTTCATGAAGTAACTTTTACTTCCTTACTTCCTAAACTTTCTCTCAATTATTGATTTAGCCTCAACTTTTGATGCCACTGGTATAATACAACTCAATTATAACTTGAAGCTGGCAATTTATTAAGTTAAGGAATTATCGAAAGGAATAATTAATCTGAATGTCTTTATAATTTTAACTAATTTTTTATTAAGTCCCTATGATTTTTCCCTTTTTATCAGTTCATTATACTTCCACTCATTTTTATTAGGTCCTTATAGTTTTTTTCCCTTTTTATTAGGTCATTATAGTTTCCATGATTTTTAATCAGGTCCCTATAGTTTTTATTCTATGAATAATAAATTTTTATAATAACTTTATTGTAACATTCTTTTTTATGAATTATTTTAATTTCTTCTTAATTTTGTAATTAAACATATATTTATATATTTTTAGGGAGAATTCTAATTAAATCCAGCAGAAATATCAAAATTTAAAATTAGGTTTAAACTTTTAACAAATTCTTAGTTAGGTCAAGATGCCTAATTAATTAGGAATTTTAAAATGTTTTTAAAAGATTAAAATGCCCCTCTATAGCTAAAATAGGAAAGAAAACCATGGTGAGTTATCTTCCTTTACAACTATTGTGGTTTCTTCCTTTCGTTTCTCCATTACTCCAAGGACCCTCTTACTCCCATTCCTCCGTCTCCGTTTTTGTTTCTTTTGAGTTTCATTGCAACCCTTTCTGATCTTTTCCTTTGTCTCTAACATTTATTTGTATTGCTCTTTTCCTTCCTCATCAAATTTCAACATGTTTTCCATCCAAATGGCCACCATTATCATCAACGGCACAGCTAGTGGAAGATGAGGAATTGGGTTATGCAGGTTGTCGAGCCCATGAAATTGCTAGAGGGGTTTGACTATTCGCTAGCAGTGTTTCCTAATAAGGTAACGGTGTTAACAAATTAATGTTCAATGATTTTATTAAAAAACATAAAACGAATTTAAAAAGTTCCAATTACCAATCGATATGAGTAAAACTAAAAAAACGCTTACACTCTATTTAATTTTTTTTTGAACCATAAAGAGTTATTTTTTATCTTTTAATAACATTCAGAAATTCCTAACTAGGCCTCTTAGCCTGATTAGGAATTTTTCAATAGTTTTGGCCTTATTTTGTATTTTAGTATTTCAACTGGATTTAATCATATTTTTCCTATTTTTAGCTCTAATTTTTATTTATTTTATAATTCTGAAATTGGAATTATAATAATAAATTTTTCTACAAATAGAATATATTTATAATACAATTAATTAATTAAGAAATAATAATTAATTATACTGATTATTTTTTCTAATGATATAATTATGAATTTAAATTTCTATGTAGTAAATTATATTTTAGTATTATTCATTTATTTAATTTGAAATTAAATTAATAAATTAAGAATTTATAAAAACTATAAGGACTTACTTAAAAATTGTTTGAAACTATAAGACCTGCAGATTAATTATCCTTCATAGAGATTGGATTTTTTAAACTCAACAAACTATATAAGAAACTAATTAGTTATTTTGAATTAAAGTTCAAAAACTCAGTGGGAAAAATTTCGGGGCTAAAATAAAATACTACATTGTGAATTCTTAAGAAAATAATAGATTCAATACCAAAAAATTAATACACACACACACACATATTAAGTTAAAAAAATTTATTGATAATCATTTTTTGACAATTCTTCACAAAATTAGGAATTTACACACAATCATACTCATACGCTAAAAAACATAAAGGAAGTACTTAGTGTGACATGACATAATAATAATAATAATAATAATAATAATAATTGATACTTAATATTGTTTACCCCATGAATTATATATTGATATAACATTCATTAATATTTACTTAGTGTGCCAGATTTTCAGCGTACCAATTGGGCCCTAATATATTGCCCTATTTCCAAGCTATATATAACAAGCAAATGCCTTATAAGGGAAAAAAATACTGGAAATTTTATTGGTAAGAAAGACCTAAATTAAGAGTGCCCAGATTTTTTATATGCAGAATTCGCAAAGTACCATGTTTACTCACAATCTAAAATAATTGTTTTGGGGGGACTTTTCCTTTAAAAGCAAGACACAAACGAGAGGCCGTAAAAGCAAGTTTTTAGCAAAACGAGCACAATTTAATAGATAAGATTAAACAATACCTCATTAAACAACGTGAATTTAAATGTTCACAAAATTCATGTTAAGCAAACCCAAAAAGAAGTGTACCATACTGTCCATACACTGGACAACCCTAAGCGTTTGCTAAGATTCCTCCAAATGCTCTCTCTTACCTTTTTATTCACTCAAGGTTCAAGCTGTATGAGGAGTTGAGGACCAAAGATCCCCTTTTGGGTACAGTGCAGCTATGCACTTATACAAGAAGCAAAAGCATTTCCAGCATCAAACTTGCAAGTCTAGCAAGAATTGAAGTCACCAAAACTATGATGCTCCTACAAATTTGTCCAGAGCAGATGTGTCTAAGCCTGCAAACTCCTTTACAGCTGCGGCCATAGCGAGTCCAAGCTTTACAGCGTCATCATTGCTTGGTGCCTAGATGATCATTCCGAATTAGTTGTGCAATGTTTCAGTATTGTTCATGACAGCTCATGCAAAGGCTCAAGAAACTTTTACATAAATATTAAGGGGAAGGACGGGATCATGGAGTGAGAGTCTGAGAAGGAACCATCCGCCATAGCCAGAAACTCGAACCTAATTCACAATCAGGTTGAGGGGAAGAAATATGAAATTGTATTAAAACCATGATAAGAACACATAAAGGAAACATTGCTGAACAATACCTAATTGCAAAATTTATTGCCCAAAGGTACCTGAAATTTGTTCAAGGACCTATTGTAATATATTTTCAGCGGGTGTAACTCTTATTCAGCTTACACACATTGGAGATGAGTTGCATCCACTCAACAACTTGGATCCTTAAGTACTTTGGGTAATAAATTTTGTAAAAGGATATTTCAGCAATTTTCCCATACATAACTACCAACAAGAGTAGGTAGGCTATTTGCGGACCGGATTCGTATTTAATGGTTTTCCATTTCAATATTGAGATGTGTAATATCCCAAAATTTTGGGACAAAAAGCTTGAGATTAAGCCTGAATCAAGTGGACTGCTAAGCCCTGGTTTAGCAAATGTCCTTACGAGGCATGTTTAAATTCCCCAAAAATTCCTTTATATCCTTGATATTAAAAGGAATTATATTGGTGAGCCAAAGAGCGTAGGGAATAATAAAACAAAGTGATTGGAAGTCACGCACAACATACTGAAGTGGAATATAAAGTATTGTTGCTATTAGTGAAATTCCTAATGTGGCAGTCGTGTTTGTGTGGCAGATTTCAAGGGGCAATTGATGTCCAAAAATTATGACATTATCCAGAATGAAAGTAGACTTATTAAGTTTTAATTTGATAGGTCATATAAGTCATTGGGAGTTGTACACAAAGAGAAATGAATTTTTGAAGTTAGCCCAGTGAAATTGACTATTTTCTGGGGCAATATCCAAATATTGACATTCTGGGAAGAGTGAAATTACAATTGGCTAAAGTTTATATTTTTCTTTAAAACTAGACTCAATAAGGGTCACATATTCTTTAGAACCACCCCAATTGGATATCTACAAAATTAGATATGAATTTTCAAAGTTTAATAAAAATTCTGCCAGATTATCTTTTTTGTGCGAAAATTCAATATTTGGCCAATCAAAAGCTGACACGTGGCGAGTTCACTGGACCACCCATTTAATCAATTATACACCTTCTTCTTCATTCATTTTCACGCAGAAAATTCAGAAAAGAGAGAGAGAGCTGCTGAACGAAAATGGATGGAGAGGAGAGATAAATTTCAAGGTGCCGAAACACCGCTGAATAGGCGTCCTCTCTCAAAGTGCCCTTCACGAACCTTCTCCTACTCATCGCGAGCTTCATTTCTAAGGTTTCAGATTTTTTTTTGGAGGTGGTTGGCATCATCTCACCGGCCGGAGTGTTGCCGGAATTCCGAACCGTCTACAGAAATGGGTAGAAGTAAGCGTAAGCTTCCTTTTTAACTGATTGGTTTGTCGATTGGATGAGTATAGAGGAAGTTGGGTACTGTTTATGGCTGGTTTTAAAGGATGTTTTTAATGGCTAAACGATATCCAACAGATGTCTAAATAGCTAATCATTTGATTAGAAGTAGAAAGGAATAGATTAAGCCAAAGAAAACAAGAAACTGACAAACTCTTTCCGAGAACTTTAATTTTTCTGTGCTGTGTTTTCGTGGAAGAGGAGTTGGAATTTAATGATTTTGATGCTTCCATTAGCTTTAGGAGGCAAAATTGTGTAGGTCTACAAGTGTTCATGATTTTTGGATGCTTGTATATGAATTTAGAAATTTATGAAGTTTGGGTATTCATGTTGATAATCTGCCATGTCTGGAACAATGTTTTTGTGCTTGATATTTGAGAGGACAAACCTTGTCTAAAAATTCTGAAACTTTTGAGATTTAAAGTATATATATAGAGATTTAATTTGGTGGGTATTTTATAATTTTTGGACAAGTATGCTAGGAGATATGAATTTATGAAGTTCTGTCCTGTTTTCTGGAAACAAATCTAGAACAGTGATGTTTTCCAAAATTTTGGGAATTTTTTGTTGATATTTTCCCAAACATGATATTTTTCCTTGAAATTATACTTAAATAGGATTAAATGGAGCTTTGAATCACCTCAATTGGAGTTCTATATAATTAGTTATGATTTTCCAAAGAATGGTAAAAAATGCTAGTAGTTTGATTACCATGCGAATTTGAGTAAGAAATTGGCCAAATGTAATTGATTAGAACTCCAAGGGTGAAAGTGAGCCTTTGAGGCTAATGTAGCCATTGGGCATTCACCCTTCATGGCTCTAATGATGTCATTCTTATCTAGGGTCATGAAGTGTTAAAGAAGAAGTAATAGTTAGAAGATCAAGGTGCATGAGGAGGATATCAAGTAAAAGGTAGTGAACTTATCTTTTTCTGCGTGTATGTGATATGTATGTCTTGCATTGATTATGTGACTTCTTTGCCTATTTGTGTGGAACATGTATGATTGGTTGAAGCTCTGTTATATTTGTGCAATGGCCATATGTATGTCATAACATCGAGCATGCAGTATGTCATCATGTTGGTATGAAATAATGTAGACAAGCATGTCATGCATTCATATATATCTGGCATGCATAGTGATAATGCTTGCTACTGAGATTCTCTTGAATCTCACTCTTCCCAACCAACCATTTAGACAGGTGAAGAGTGTAGGAATATATGCATCGGAGAAAATATGAAGGTGAAGTGAAGATCGTAGTATAAGGCACTATTATTTGTATTTGATATAAGAGTGTGGTGGTTATGTGTAATTATACATTTGATGTATACGTGGCTATTGAAAATAAGTTATTACAAGATGCCTTTTTCGCAAATCATTCAATAATCCTGGCAAAAATTCATTTTAATTACTGTTAACATGTTCAAATCTATCTACACACGAGGTTTAGCATACCCCTTCATAGTTTACAGGTGCCTTTGGTAGCTTTGGATCTGTGCTAATTGAGTTCTCCAAGTGCTTCAGCACAGCTTCTCCATAATCACGAAATGATCTGAAAATTCCAGCTTCTAAGTGAGTCCATACCATTAGAGTACAGGTGCATGCTAACAGAATCTTACATACAGTAACTTACCCTCCCTTAAAGTCCGGATGATTTTGGTTGATCTTTAGTCTCAGTTCCACAGAAAAAGCTGGTTCCTGTAGTCCTTCTAATAATTCAGTCAAAACCTTGCTTCCTTCACTCCTTCCTGAAGCTCTTGCCGAGGCAAGTTTGTTTAAGATCTTGACCTGCATAGTGTAACATGACCGTCATTTCTGTCCTCAAAAGACATTTTTTCTCGATCTAGTATGCCATCCGCCATAATAATTCGTCAAGTTTTCAGACTTCAGATACTTTAATTCTCTTCAATTTAGTCCTTACGCCCCTGTTTGCTTAAAATGCAATATACAAAGATTCATGCAATAAGAATGGAGGCAAATTAATATTTTCTTGAGGAACAAAATGAAAGTTTACTCAATAGTCAACGATTGACTGGATGACATAGTTTCGATAAAAGCCTACCATTAGGTATGCACCATCGTCAAGCCAGTGATTCTCCTTGAAAGCTCCATGTCCACTGGTTTCAATTGCCAGATGTGACTCGTTGCCAACTGAATTCTGTCAGAAATATTGCTTCATTAGGCAAATATATAACTTATAACATGGAAATCAGAGATGTCCAGTCAAGGCATGCAAAGATTAAAATGGAAAAAGAATGATGAATACAATGAATATAATTTCTTCTGTGCCTAACTTTAGTTTCCATTTTATCTGCTTGTCAATGAGCAGCAATAACTAGATGGGATCGGTATTAGGATTAATTGTCGAATAGAAGTATCCATTTTATCTACTTGTCAATAAATATAAGTTTCTTCTGTGCATAACTTCAGTTTCCATTTTAATATAATAAACTCAGTTAAACTTTATGAGGTTCAAACTTCAAACAATGTTGAACTATTCTTGATATGTGATTATGAATTTAGACAAGACTTAGTTAGTTTTATTAGTTTTTTGGATTTTAATTAGGATTTAAATATATTTAGATCAGATTTATTTACATTATTTGAGATTTGGATAAGAATATGATACTACCTCCGGTTCTTAATATATGACACAATTGACTTTTTTGGAGAAATTAAGGAAGCTAAATAAATTACTTTAAAGTATTTATTTTTATCGTTTTTCTTCAAACCAATTTTCCTGACTTATAAACTGATATATAATCTAATGATATATAACATATGTTATGATTAAGCAGTTCTTAATGATAAACTATTTTTGGAGGTGTAATTAAGTACCCAAATGTATTAAAAATGAAGCAATTACACCCCTTTACTAACAGAATACAAACTCTGTTTACGGACACACTCTTTCCTTTTCTCTTTCATCGATCTTAAATTCCAAATTTTGAGTTAATATTCTGTTAGTGAAGGGATGCAATTGTTCCATTTTTAATACATTAGGGGCAAGATTGCTCATTAAATACTAAAAGAAGGAATGAACATGCTGAAGATCAATGAAAGAGGAAAAGGAAAGAGTGTGTCAGGAAATAGAGTTAGTATTTTGTTGGTAAATGGGTGTAATTGCTCCATTTTTAATACATTAGGGTGTTGATTGCACCTCCAAAAATACATTAGGGTGCTGATTTTACCTCCAAAAATAGTTGAGGGTGCTGATTGCACCCTTAAATACTTTTGAAAGTTTAAAAATGAATTTTATCCTTCAACAGAAATAATATATATAACAAAAAAAATATCAATATTTTTATACAAGAGACCACATGTAGATTCACTCCCGAAAGTACATACTTAACAAGAGTCAGTTTGGATGCTTGAGAGAGGAATCGGGCTTTACACGCAGCTGTTCTTTGTTCAATGAAATTAATGACATGAGAGTATACATGAGTTTTGTTTCTTCCAGGATCCATCCATATTCCAAAATACTTCCCAATCTGTCTGAAAATTGGCTCCAAAGACTTGTGAGCAATGTATTTTCTGTGCACGAGGAATATTTGGGCTGAAAATGATTGAGGACTTCAAACTATGTATATATTTGGCAAAAAAAAAAAAACTGTGTGTGTGTATTATAACCTTTTAATTCTCGAAGAACTCATGGAAAAGCTTTCTTACCCATACCTCATCCGAATAACTCATATTATTATTTTTAAATAAGAAGCCGTACAAATTAAAACACGCATTAGTGCATTACTGTCAAAGAGATTTCACAAGATCAATATAAAAGGAGAGAAATTCTTTAAGGCTTGATCAACTAACGCACGAAGGATACAAACAGCTAGCGATCAGATAAATTCTTTAATAACCCTCATATTATTAATAATATATAATCATACAATCTGAATGATACAAACAACGAGCCCATGTATATATAGGCTCATCTATTGATATAACCAACAGTAACCATTGATAATTGAAATATCTTAATAAGATGGGTGGGTCTTTGTAGCCCAACTCACATCAACTGTCTCCATTAAAATATTTTTAATTGTGAGGTTGTAAGTTTAAACCCTTTCTAAAGCTGCAAATTTAAATCAAAGGTGTGGACGAGAAAGACAACAGAAGAGGCCAAAAAATAGTTTATGATACTGTACGCACATAAAAAAAAAACTTTAGGATTCTAAGTACACTAGAAAATATACTTCAGGTTGTTAAATGGATCACAAAAATACTTTAGGGCATTAGATGCATTTGGAAAAATACTTTAAAGTGCGGCACATTAACCCAATTTGAAATAAACAGTTCTCAATTGTGATAAAAGAAAGTTAAAATAAAACCCTACTACTTATAGAGTATTTTAACAATAATCTGCAATTATGAGCTTTTCATATGAAATTTTTAACAGTTTATTCAAGTCAAATTTTAATAATTTTAATTTATCTATGTATTTTATATAAAATAATAATCTTAATTTTATTAAATATTAAATATAATCTATTAAAATTTTGATCGTGATGCTTAGGGAAAAGGGAGGAGAAAAGGAAGGTAAGGAGAACGAGGCAAGACCAGGGCGTTGGTCTGCTCAGAAATTTATATAATATGACAAACTAACATAGTATTCTTTTAATTTCTATTCCTAACAAAATATTATTAGCAATGCCTTCGGACTAAAGAGTTCATTTTGTCTTGTTTAAAAGAAAAATAAGTTCATGATATTTTTATTGTGCGGTTGTGTCATTATTTCTTAATTAGGAACATCCTTTTTCCTTTATTTCCCTCTTTCCCCTTTGTTAAATTCAACTCCATTGATTAAAATTTTAGGTTAAGGTTCTAGTTTCTCTCGGAAATTGTTACTTTAGAGTAATTTTGCCATGGACCTTTTTAGGGGTACAATGTCATCCCGAAAGTTGTTAAATCATAGCAATTTTGCGTTGATCACTATCATAATTAAGTTTGATCATTAGTTAATAAAATATGTTAAATTGGTAGTCCACGTGTTATTCATATCATTTTTGCTTTAGGTTTAGGAACAAATTTGCCCGTAAAGTTTTCATTTAGCAGCAATGTTACCATGGAAGTTTTCAAATCGTAGCATTTTCACCTTGGCAGTTATCCAAATTAAGTTTACCCATTAGTTGACCAAATATGCTTATTTGACAAGTTCATGTGTCATCTACTTCATTTTTTTCTAAGTTAGATTTAAAAATAAGTAACAAAATTTTTAAAAGAATACATCCCATCTAAAGCATTATAGACAATCAAATAGTTGAAAATATCTTGCACGATTAAAAAAAAAAGGGTACTTGCTTATCTTAGTGTAACTAGTGTACGACAACAAATAATTTTAGATGGCCTTGTTCTTAACAATCATCCATAGTGTGTTATGCATCTAGTGATTATTTGTCAACTAGACACGAGTTAACATTTTACATATCATGGTGCATTACATATTTATTTATCACATTTTATATGACTGATTGTATATTATTACTGAGATTTATTCGAATCTTACCCTTTTTCAACATATAAAAATATTCCAGTAGAAGGTAGCGGCTCTAAGGGCAAAACTGTAATTACCGGTGACTGAGGTCCAATTCATGTGAGAATGCAGCTAGTTATCTTTAGTTCCAAATTTTATTTCTTTTGGACTCTGTATATATTTTCCAAATCCTATGAGATTTCATGTAATGTAAACAAGTGCTTATTATCAGTATATTTATGCTATTTCTGTATGCCTATGAACTATGCATTTAGTACTATGTGAATATCAAATTGTTAAGGGGTTTGACATACAGTCATCATGTTCTAGTTAATATACATTGGTTACATACAACCTTCGAAGTCTACAGTTGGTGTACTTCTACCACCATAAGTAATAGTTTTACAAAATACCATTCAGTATTATATACAGATCCAAAAGTTAGATAACCAACAGAAAATAAACTCTAAGTCTTCATTTCTACCCTTCCGTGGCTACCTTTTTCCCGTGAGAACTACTTTCCCGTGGCTACCATTCAGTATTATATACAATTGGCGTTTTCTCTCAAAGTACCCTTCACAAACCTTCTTCTACTCATCCTAAGCTTCATTTCTACGGTTTCAGATTTTTGATTGGAGGTGTTTGGTGCCGTCTCCCTCCCCGGAGTACTGCTGGATTTCCGAACCGACTGCGAATATGCGTAGAGGTAAGCGTAAGCTTCCTTTTGAACCGATTGGTTTGTTGTTTGGATGAGTATTTGTAAGGGTGGGGTACTGTTCATTTTTGTTCCAAGGGGTATTTTTGAAGTTTAATAATGTATTTATGGTTAGAGGATGATTTATGATGATATTGGACCAAGTTATTGGACAAAATTCTGAATTGGTGAATTGTTGTAGAAAACCCTGTTTTTCTGGTCTGAACAGAACGTCATGAAGAAGTAGGAATTTTATAATTTTGATGATTCCATTGGATTCTACACAAAAAATTCTGTAGGTATGCAAGTGTTCATGATTTTTGGATACTTGTATATGAATTTGGAAATTTATGAAGTTGAATGTACATGTTGTTGATATGCCCTTTCTGGAACAGTGAAATTGTGCGAGATTTTTCATAGGGTAAACCTTGTCCAAAAATTCTGAAACTTTCCAGAATTAAATTAGACATCCTAAGCTTTAATTTTCTAGGTATTTTGTAATTTTTGGACAAGTACATTGGGAGATATTAATTTTTGAAGTTGTGTCCTGTTTCTGGAATGAAATATGGAACAGGTTATATTTGGAGAAATTCTGGGAATGTTGTGGCTGTGATGTCCCGAATTGAGGATTTTTATGTACAATTATACTAAAATATATTCATATAGGACTTTGAACCACCCCAATTGGAGTTCTATAGAATTAATTATGATTTTTCAAAGTTTGGTCAAAATGCTGGCAGCTTTGTCTACCATGCGAATTTGAGAAAGAAAATGATCAAATGTAGTTAGTATGAACTCCAAGGGTGAAAGTATGCCTTTAAGGCTAATGTGGCCCATTGAGCATTCACTTTTCATGGCTCTAATAATGTCATTACTTATCTAGGGCCATAAAGTGACAAAGAAGAAACTGTGGTTGGAAGATCGAAGTACAAGAGGAGGAGGCAAAGTCCAAAAGGTAGTAAACTTACTTGTATCTATGTGATGTTTATGCTGTGTATTGATTTGCTGTATTGCCTTGCTTGATTATGTGAAGCATGTATGAATGAATGAAGCTCTGTTTCTATTTTTACTATGGCCATAAGTATGTTGTACGAAACATTGAGCATGCAGAATATCATTATGTGAACATGAGCCTATGTAAGGCAAGCATATCATGCACTAGCATTCATCTTACATGCATTGTCTGTATGTTTGCTACTGAGATTCTCTCGAATCTCACCCTCCCCCACCAACCATATAGGTACAAGAACAAGAAAGAGAAGAATGCTTGAAGAAGAACAAAAAGGAAAGAAGACGAAGAACTGAAGACCGAATTGTGTCTAGATTACTGTGTGTATCATTATTTGCGCACAGAGAATATTTGGTGTTAAGAATACAGAAGAATTTGAATTAAGCCGTAATTGGGATCACTGAGAAGAAGAAGTAACTCTGATATTCAGTAAGAATAACGGCTAAATAAGTAATTACCCCTAACAAAGTAATAATGAATGCTTCCGTGTAAGTAATTAAGGGGTATGTAAGACAGGTGTTACAGCCTTGTTCTTGACAATCATCCATAGTGTGTTATACGTCTAGTGATTATTTGTGACTAGTGGCATAATGTTTATTAATAACCAAAACAACCAGAACAGTAATCGCTAGCTATACTTTCTAAAGCTGTTCCAAACTGGTGATTGTGGAGGTCTCCTTAGATGCCAAGCCTATATATGGAACAGTTCTATAAAGACAATAGCAGAATTTGCTCTAAACCAACACATGAACACATCACTTGTCTGATATAAATTAATTATTTATATCTTATATATTAAGGACGGAAGGGAGAACATATCTTTCATCTTATTTGAAAACAATATATTATTGAAGGTTTTGTTGGCAATGATAAACTTGATTAGGAAGTATCAACTATAGATTCTCAACTCCAATCCCTGGGCCTAAGTCATTCCTAAAAGACTTTCTTCGATCTGGATTCAGAGGCTTCATCTAAGTAGAGTGAAAGATAGATGGTCCTGCCCTCCTATTTGATTCAGGCTGTCGTCTGAAAGTGCTCACTGGGCTTCAGAGCACATATGCTTAATTAAGGAGTATAGTAAGGCCCCCAACAGGGTCAACGCCATGCAGCCGAGCAGGCACCGGTCAGAACTCAAGAAAGTTTTTCGATTGTTGTATTCCAAACCTCGCACGATTAGTCTCTACTATCTTTTTATCTTACCTCTATTCCTTTACAGAGCAGGATCTTTTACTTCCTCACTTCCTAAACCTTCTCTCAATTATTGATTTAGACTCAACATTTTGATGCTACTGGTATAATACAACTCAATTCTAACTTGAAGCTCGCAATTATCAAGGAATTATAGAAAGGAATAATTATTCAATACATTCTAAAAATATTCTTTTATAAATATGTAATATAATAATATTATATCATTCTATAGATACTAATATTCTATGAATAATAATTTTTTATAATAACTTTATTGTAACATTGTTTTTTATGAATTATTTTAGTATTCTTTTTAATTTTTTAATTAAACATATATTTATATGTTTTTAGGGAGAATCCTAATTAAATCCAACCAAAATATCAAAATTTAAAATTGGGCCTATACTTTTAAGAAATTATTAATTAGACCAAGAGGCCTAATTAATTAGTAATTATATTGCGGCTTCTTCTTTTCGTTTCTCCATTACCCAATGACCCTCTTACTCCCATTCCTCCATGTCCCTTTTTGTTTCTTTTGAGTTTCATTGCAAGCCCTTTCTGATCTTTTCCTTTGTCTCTAACATTTATTTGTATTGCTCTTTTCCTTCCTCATCAAATTTCAACATGTTTTCCATCCAAATGGCCACCGTTATGAACTGCACAGCTAGTGGAAGATGAGGAATTGGGTTATGCAGATTTGTGGAGCCCATGAAATCGCTAGAGGGGTTTGATTATTCGCTAGCAGTGTTTTCTAATAAAGTAACGGTGTTAACAAATTAATGTTCAATGATTTTATTAAAAAAAACAAAACAAAAATTTAAAACGAATTTAAAAATTTTCAATTACCAATCGATATGATTAAAACTAAAAAAACGCTTACACTCTATTTAATTTTTATCTTGAACCATAAAGAGTTATTTTGATCTTTCAATAACATTCAGAAATCCTTAACTAAGCCTCTTAGCCTGATTAGGAATTTGTCGATAGTTTTGGCCTTATTTTATATTTTGGTATTTCAACTGGATTTAATCATATTTTTCCTATTTTTTAACTTTAATTTTTATTTATTTTATAATTCTGAAATTGGAATTATAATAATAAATTTTTCTACAAATAGAATAGAATTATAATATAATTAATTAATTAAGAAATAATAATTAACTATACTAATTATTTTTCTAATGATATAATTATGAATTTAAATTTCTATGTAGTAAATTATGTTTTACTATTATTCATTTATTTAATTTTAAATTAAATTAATAAATTAAAAATTTACAAAAACCTATAAGGACTTGATTAAAAATCAGGTGAAACAATAAAAACCTAATAAAAAAAATACAAGGACCTAATTAAGAACATGTGAAAGTATAAGGACCTAATAAAAAAAAAATATAGGGACATAATTAAAAATTGTTTGAAACTGTAAGACCTGCAGATTCATTATCCCTTATAGCCCGTTTGGTTCAATTACATAAGAGAGGATTATATGTAATCCCGATGTAATGAGGCAATTACAGCGTTTGGTTAGGCTTATGTAATGTAAAGAGGACTACATTTTTTAATTCTGATTACATCATTTGATGTAATCAGGATTACATTGCTAGAACTGATGAATGAGGATGCATGTATTCTGTAATCTAGTGAAAATGATACTATTGCCATTATAAATTTTTTAAATTGACCAAAGTGTCCACCTATAAATGCGGTTAAATATTAAATAATTTTAATTAACACCATTAAATATTAAAAAATAATTAATAACATAGAAATTTAAGAAATATTCCTCTATTCAAAAATTTAAAAAAATTATATTCTACCGTTAAAAAAATATTAAAATATCTCATTAAATAATATCCCCATAATTAAATAATAAAAAATTAACATGAATGTAATTTACACACTATATAATATTTTCACCATTAAATATTAAAAAATTACTATGAACCCACCATGTATACTACACGAAATGAAAAAAATTATCATGAACCCAACGTGTACATTGTTAAATGTGTAGAAATGATTAATTTTGTCACTTGCTATATTATTCTCATATTCGATGTAATCCAACCAAACGTTTTTATGTATATGCATCACCTTTCCCTAATGACGAACCAAACAAATAATGTAATCATCATTACATTGAATTTATTTACATTATATTACATTTCATTACATTACTTCCAATTATGTGAACCAAACGGGCACTTATAGAGATTGGATTTTTTTAGGTCAACAAACTATATAAGGAACTAATTAGTTATTTTGAATCAAAGTTCAAAAACTTAGTAGGAAAATTTAGGGGCTAAAATAAAATGCTACATTGTGAATTCTTAAGAAAATAATAGATTCAATACCCAACAATCAATACACACATATCTTAAGTTAAAAAATTTATTGATAATCATTTTTTGACAATTCCTTACAAAATTAGGAACTTAAACACAATCATACTCATACGCTAAAAAACATAAACGGAGTACTTGGTGTGACATGACATAATAATAATAATAATAATAATAATAATAATTGATACTTTAATATCGTTTACCCCATGAATTATATATTGATATAACATTCATTAATTTTTACTTCCAATTTTAAATAATATCATAAATAGAACCACTTCAAAAAACTTTGTGGAAACTTTCCACGTATCGTTTTACTTTGACTTGGGAAAAGCATCGATAGACCCCATAAATAATTCATTATTTTCTTTTTTACAGCACGTTAATGAATTGTGAAAAATAGTACATAATACTTAATACTTGATATTTAAAGAGAAGCACTGTCAAATATAATAAAACTGCAGATATCACACAAACTTATATTCAACGAATCAACAGTTATAATAAAAATTGCGAAGTATACGTTTAAACATATAGTACTTGACGGTTAAAACAACGTTCAAGTATTACTGTTATCATATATAAAAACCGTTATAATTTTGTTGACTCGACGTAACATATCTGTTATGCAAATGATATGACTTACCCAAAAAAACAAAAAAAAACTAACATTGGGTGTGTAAAACAAAATATGGCAGATGAATGTTGATGATTTTAGATACCCAACTCATGTTTTTTTGGACTCGCAGATACAATATTCATTCATAGAATGTAAGAATTTGCTTTTAGCGGATTGGTGAAGTATGCTTATTAACAAAGTAATTAAACCCAGACCGGTCATTGAACCAGTCGAGATACTGGGTTAGATCGGATTTAAATTGGAACTAACCCGGGGCTAAACCGGTAAGAAATTGAAGATTTTAGGCTTATTAATATAAAATCCTAAAAGAAAAATATAAAAAAGATTTTAAAAAATAAAAAAATTTGACCCGGACTGGGTCACTGGACCGGACCGGTCCACCAGCCGATTCACCTATTTCCGGTATGGGTCTAAGAACATGGCTTATTAGCCATTTTTCTATTGTTGAAGAATGTAACATCCCAAAATTTAATGCAAGGATTAATTTATGGAAACTAGATAGTAAGCTCAATTATGGAACCTACAAAATTTAAGGAAACTTAAATTAGACAAAGGGAAAAATTAGGACTTAGTATGCGTAATTAATAGGATAAAAATATATCTATATGTATTTAAAAAAAATGACGGACACACACACCCATACTTAGCAACCCACGTACAACTCTATCTTTGGAAAAATTTTCCTTCCATCACAACAAACACACACATATACCACACACATACTCACATCTACACCCTCATCATTTCTCTCTTCTATTCGGCCAACACATATACACGTCCATCACCTAATTAACCAACAAATAAAACACTCTCTTCCCTCTCCATTATCTTCACCTTTAGTCTCCATTCAACATTCATACATCAGCTGAAACAGAAAAACACAGCAGAGAAAAGAGATACGTGAGTGAGAGAGTTGATCGGAGGAAGGAAGAAGAAGCTTCAAAACTCACATGCAGCACCATAAGCTAACATAGGTGAGTTTCATACATCCTTATCTTCTTTTTTCCATTGGATTAGAGGCTATTTTCAATAGTTTTCTGGGTTGTTTTTACTGCTGGAAGTAAGAAATTCGCCGGAAAGTTGCTGTCACCGAAACCAGTGATTTTATGACGATTTTGGGTGATTTTTCTGGTGTTTTGGCTTCTGTAAAAATGTCCTAAAACCCAAGGAACATGTTTAGGAGTATGTAGAGTCAAAATCTTTAAGATTTGAGTCCAAAAGCATGGTTACATATCAATTTTATCAACTCTATTTTGGTCGCCGGAAAACAGAGTTTCTACTGGAAACTTTCATAAGCTCAAACGGAGGTTACAAATGAAGTTTTCATCTGATTCTTTTTGATATGGAAATTTTTGGATGTGTAGTATGAATAGAAACAAGAAGAGATCAATTTGGTGTCAAAACAAATAAGTTATTAATTTTTGAAGTTAGACTATCAAAACTGACATTTTTCAGAGTCAGTCAGTTTCGTGTAGAATTATGATCAACCAAATCATATCCAATATTTATGAAACTTTACCGAGAGGTATTATACATCCCAAGATTTAAAATGAGTGGTCGAATGCATCATTTGGATATCTGTAGAGAGAGTTATGATTTTCGAAAACTGAGTTTAGAAACAGGTGCAATCCTGGACATCTAGATTCTAGTAGTTGATTTCGTGGTGTTTTTGAATTATGTAATCTTTCCCAATGGCCATGAAAATTTCCATAATTGAATTAAATAGTATTAGCTTTAATTTGATATATATTTTGTGTTAATTGGATTAGTATACTAAGAGATATGAATTTTTGAAGTCAGTTGCTCTCAAACTGTGTTTCTGGAAAATAGATGGTTTGTGTTGAACGTTTGAAAAATCAAACCTTGACAAAAAATTATGAAACTTTCCATATTTAAAGTAGACATTCATAGCTTTAATTGGATGGGTAGAACATAATTTTTGGACAAGTATGTTAGGAGATATAGATTTTCAAATGCATGCTATATTTCTGGAGACTAATCTGGAATAAGGGTATTTCGGGAAATTCTGGGAGTAATATGGTAAAACTGGGTAGATTTGGATATTTTTCCATGAAAATATACTCTAAGATCTTCATTTAGGCTTTGGACCCAGTCAATTTGGAATTTTCCAGAATTAGTTATGATTTTTCAAATTTGACTGAAAAATCTGCCAGTTTTCTGAAAAATAGAAAAAAATTGCACTATGCAAAATTATATAGTGTATAAGCCATTGAAACTGAGATAATCAGCAGAATATGATTAAAGATAGTAGTAATACAAGTAATAACCAATTACTTGTTAATTTTAATTTATAGGAACCGGTAAAAGCCCGAGCGGAAGAAAAAGTTTTGGATAAACAGTTGGACTGAAAAAGGACCCAGGTAGTAATTCTTTCTTTCATACACTATGTGATTATTTATATGTTGTGTATTCCATTTTCTGTAACATGACAGTGCCTGTGGCACAACACGCGAATAAGCCAGGGTCTAAACATATCGTTTGACCATGGACACGAGTTTAGCCGGGGTTGCAAACAATCGTTTGGCCTTGGACAGTATGCATACAACACGAATTAGCATTTTACATATCATGGTGCATTGCATATTTATTTATCACATTTTATATGACTGATTGTACATTACTACTGAGATTCATTCGAATCTCATCCTTTTTCAACATCTAAAAATATTCCAGCAGAGGACAACGGCTCTAAGGGTAAAACCATAATTACTGGCGATTGAAGGTCCGGTCCTAGCCAAGAGTTACACCTGATTATCTTTAGTTGTGGAATTTATTTCTTTTGTACTCCGTATATATTTTTCAAACTATATGAGGATTTTCTGTAATATAAGTGAGTACTTATTATCAGTATAGTTTCACTATTTCTGTATGCCATATGAACTACGCATTTATTATTCAACAAATATCAAGATATTAAGAGGTTTGACAAAGAATGCATCTTTTTTTTTTAAGAAAAAAACAAAAGAAAAGAAAAGAAAAATGAAAGCCGAGAAGGTGCCAAAGAAACAAAGGTGCCACGGAATCTGGTTCTCTTTACTGTTTGTGTGAATAGAACTTGCGAGTCCTTGCATGCAGAATGAAAGCCAAGAAGGTGCCAAAGAAACAAAGGGAACCCCAGATGATGAAAGTGCTTCTATAGCATTCAATGCCCACACATTTTCCATCTCCACCTTCTTGTTTACGATAAACAAGAGCAGCCAAGAAGCCAAATAGAAAAGAGCCGATGGGAATGTTGGCCACCACCACGTTGTGGTTCACTGAGAAATTCTTGGTGCCAAATAGCTCAGTGGTTGTGGACACAGAAATGGAAGTGATAGCTCCAGTACACACTCCAATTATCGCAGTGCTGGTGTAGAGAGCAACCTCAGTCTTGTTAAGCAGCAACAAGAATGATCCTGTTATTGGAATCATCAACACCAAAGTTGATGCTGTTCTTGAAACCTGAACCTTACCTCTGAAAAAAAATTTCAAGACATACAGGTCACAAAACAAAAAAATAGTTTTCCAATGATTCAATCATATATAGTGCGCTCATCTTGTCCTTAATATAACATAGACTTGGGGGATTCATCTTGATCCCAAAACAACAAAATAGTTTTCCAAAGATTCAGTCATATACAGTACTCCCTCTTTTCCATTTTACTCCTTCCAATCCTTTTTATATGCAGCAATTATATTGATGGCGTAAAACAAATTGGCTGCTAAAATTAGTTAAAAATAAAAAAGTGTGTAAAAAATGTGATATCTTTTCCAATATATCCCTATTTATAAAAAGAGTATAGGAGAAATAATGGGTTAAAAATATGAGAGAGAATCACTAGAAAATATGGAAGAGAATGGGTAATAAATTATTAAATTAAAGAGAATTGGTGGATAATTAATATGAAGATACATATTTAATAGGGGTATGATAGGAAAAAAGTAGTTTAAATTTTAAGACTAAAAAAGTTGTTTATATTAACGATCGGCCCCAAGAGAAAGAAAGTTACTTATAAAAAGAATCAGAAGAAGTGTAAGATAGGATCTGGGGATGTGTTTGAAAAGTTTTTTATAAACTCTCTATTTTACCCTCACTTAATTACAAAAATTACTTATTCTACTATTGTATTTAATTCTCATGTTTGACTAAATTACTTAATATAGCATATCCTCTCTCTTTCTCAAGAATGAAGACATTTTTGAGAAAAAAAAATTCACTTTTTACATATTTATTATTCCTAACTACTTTTAACTACCTCATCCAATAACACAATCCGCTTAAAGCTATCTTATAAAAATGTAACTGATGAACGGATGGAGTATTATATTTGTATAGAAGAGTTCGATATTTAATAATTTACCAGTTTTGTTTTTTCCCACTTAAATTACAAAACAACAAAATATTCCCTCTGGTCCTTTTTATAAAAAATAACTACTAAAATCACTCAGTTCAAAATATTAGTTAAAAGTAACAAATGAGTAACATATTTAATAAGAGTAAAAGTGAAAAAATTAGTTTAAAATTTTAGATAAAGAGGATTTATTCTTTATATTAAGGACCATCCCCGACAGAGAATGTTCCTTATAAAAAGGACAGGAGGGAGTAGTTTTCAAAGATTCAATCATATGTAGTACCTTCCCCCCTGGTCCTTAATATAATACATATTTGAAAGATTGATTTTGATCTTAAATATAACACATATTTTTTATATCTATAAGTATTTTCCTAATTTACCTCTATTGATAATCCTTCAACAATAATCAAAGAGGAGATGGAATGAGTGAATAATTAAGAAAGATAACTAGGCTATTTGAAAAAAGGGAGAATATATGCTATATTAACCAACCTAACTAACTTTCTTAATTTAATCAAATTTTCTAAATGCCTTAAACTAAGGAATGGAGGGAGAATTATGTTTGTACCACTCTAATCCTATTTATAAATTTAAATCAACTAACTCTTACATACTAAGGAGAATTACTGAACTTATTAATTATGAGTTAAATTTTCAATTTTACCCTTATTTATGATCAGTTTCAAGAATCAATTTTAATAAATTCTTTTTGTTTATTGAAATTAATAGGGGCAAAATTGTTATAAACGCATTTATTACTCTAAAGTTGGACTTATAATAAGAACTAAAATTTTTGGTCCAAATAGACTTATAAATTGGCTCAAAACCCCTCCTCTTTCCTTTCAATCACTTCCCTCCTCTTCTTATTCAAATCATTAGATCAACATTTTAATAGTTTATATTTAATTTTATATAAAATATTATTTTTAATTTCTTTATTATAATATTGAATTATTCATTTCAAAATTTAGCACCTTGTATTTAGTTAATTATTTTTCTTGTTTAATTTAATATTTTAATAATAATTTTATAAAAGATCAAATTGCTATTTACAAGTGTTAACCTAATGACTAAAAAAAGAAAGAGGAGGAAAGTGGATGGGAAGGGAAGATGAGGGGTTCCAAGCTGCTTATAACCGCCTTGATGAAATCCCTCGTCTTCCCTTCCAATATATCAAATATTTCACAGTTAAATTACATACCTGCGGAAGTAGTCCATGAGAGATGGCAGGAGACGGCCAAAGAACCCAAAAGATGAAGACAAGGACACGAGAGACGAAGTAGAGGAGCCTCTAGATTCAGCAATTTGCCCCAAGTTATTCAGATATACTAAACCAAGTGAATCAGAAACAATATGGCAGACAACCAACCCCCTCTTTTTTTCTTATGGCAGACAACCAACCACCACCTCCATTTTTCATGCTTTGTGTTTTTGCTTTTTGCTTTGTGTGGTTTTCTAGTTGTACCATTAGCTGTCCATTGATTGCTTCTACTCGTTTTCCTGTCTGTGTAAGAGCTCCTCAACTACTATAAATAGGAGACATTGTGTGTTGTAATAGATCATCAAAGAAGTGAATATAAATCAGTGTGTTTCGTTTCCTGTACCATTTGGTATCAGAGCAGCAGTTCCAGAGGGAGGAGAACGCCGAAAATCAACGGAGGAAGCCACTGGAAATTTTCCGGCGATCGGAAAATTTCGGACACCTTCGAAAGTGTACACTCCGGTCATTTTCAGGTGACAATAATATCACCAAAGTTCTCAGGAGGCAAGAAAACCTTGAAAAAGGGTCTGCATCCGCCGTGAAAGTTTTTCACGCGCTTCCACGCGCCGTCACCTGTGTCCCACG
Source organism: Albizia julibrissin (assembly GCA_037074505.1). Taxonomy (NCBI): domain Eukaryota; kingdom Viridiplantae; phylum Streptophyta; class Magnoliopsida; order Fabales; family Fabaceae; genus Albizia; species Albizia julibrissin. Next base: position 16,764,535 of record CM073486.1, on the reverse strand, counting down.
CGCCGGCAACTGTAACTCCACGCGCCTCACGCGCTGCTGGAGGTTGAAGACGACCACGTCATCGTCCACGTCATCGCCGCGTAATCGGTCAACGCTGTTTCAGCGAATAACAGGTTGACACGTGTCATATCTGCCCCGTCAGCACTGCCCAGTCACCAGTCCTTGCGGTAATTACAGATTTACCCCAGATATTTGGTTAAAATTACATTTTGGACCCCATAACTTTCAGGAATCATAATTTTGGCCCAAAGTTTTGCAAAGTTTACATTTTTGCCCCAAGACTTTCTGTAATTACGTTTTGGCCCCAGAATTTTGCAGAAATTATATTTTGGCCCCAAAACTTTCTATAATTACATATTGACCCCCAACCTTCCCAAAATTACACTTTTACCCTTGAAGCCTTCTCAATTCATTGTTTCACCCTGAAACCTCTAAAGTTCACCCTTTTACCCCCTTAAACTTTCCACAATTATATTTTTATCCTTTTCTTCCTTGAAATACCCTACCTACCCAATACCCAAAAAAATGCCTCCAAGACGCAGGAACGTACTCGAAGTTGAGATGGAAGAAATGAGGCGTCGTTTACGAGAGCTGGAAGCTACAGTAGAAGTTCAACGAGCCTTGCTAGAAAACCGTAATGAACAACCAGAAGCCGATTCTAGTGACAGCTCATCTTCCTCTAGCTACCATCGACCTCCTCGACAACAGTCCTTCCGCGCTAATGATATCAAGGTAGACATTCCTGAATTTGAGGGAAGACTACAGCCCGATGAGTTCATTGATTGGCTTCAAACAGTAGAACGGGTTTTCGAATACAAGGAGATTCCGGACGAACAAAAGGTCAAAATTGTAGCCTTGAAACTAAAGAAACATGCTTCTATTTGGTGGGAAAATCTCAAACGAAAGCGAGCACGAGAAGGCAAGCATAAAATTGCCAGCTGGGAGAAAATGAAGCGACAGCTCACCAATAAATTCCTACCAGAACATTATCAACAAGAGAATTTTATACGGCTGCAAAACATTCGACAGAATTCCTTGTCGGTAGAAGAGTACTCCAGAGAGTTTGAGCAATTAATGATGAAATGTGACATCCAGGAGAAGGAAGAGCTAACCATTGCCCGGTACCTTACAGGTTTGAACCCTGACATTAGCCGTATAGTCCAGCTTCAACAATACTGGACCCTGGACGATGTGATTCGTCTAGCTATTCGTGTTGAAAAGCAGACACCCAAAATGCCCTCCTCTTCCATGAATTTTTCTGACAACCGTGAGATGCAGTTGCAGCAGGCTAATACCACAAGCAAACCACCACTCAGAGTTAACAAGGAATCTGGTCCTAAAGCATATAAATGCTTTAAATGTCAGGGATTCGGTCACATTGCTTTAGACTGTCCCAGTCGAAGGGTTTTTACCATTAGGGAAGAGACACCACATGAATCACCCAATGAGGAGACTGTTTTAATTGAGGGTGACCCAATCTACGATGAGGAAGTTACCCCTCCGGATCAAGGAGAACTGTTAATGATTAGACAAAGTCTGCACACATCTATGGATAAGGAAGAACCTTGGCTACGGCGTAATATCTTTCACACTCGTTGCACATCTCAGGGAAAAGTTTGCAATGTCATTATCGATAATGGAAGTTGTGAAAATATTGTGTCTGACTACATGGTGCAGAAATTGAAGTTGCCAACACAGGACCATCCGCATCCTTACAAGCTTCATTGGCTTAACATTGAAAGCGAGGTAAACGTCTCTAAGCAATGCCTTGTAAATTTCTCTATTGGGAACAAGTATCAAGATGAAGCCCTATGTGATGTTATTCCCATGGATGCATGTCACCTACTTTTGGGAAGACCTTGGCAATATGATCGGTGTGCTCTATATGATGGTCGCACAAATACATATTACTTCCAAAAGAATGGTGAGAAAATTCAGCTCACACCCTTACCCCCTGATAAATCCAAGCCACTAGTGTCTCTAGTTAAAAAGTCAAGACCAAAGGTAAAGAAATTTGAAAACCAAATGATGAGTTTGATGCTTGAGAAAAATGGCAAGTTCGCCACACCATTGAAAGTTATGCCCTTTAGGTCCAAATTTACAGTTGAAGAGATACCACCCGGATGGCCACCTGACAAGCAATATTACAATGAAGATGCAGATCCAGAAATCAGGGAACATGGATTCTCAGCTACTTTCAACATCGCTGAATTATCTCCCTATATGGATGATGATGATATTAATTGAAACTCGAGGACGAGTTTTGTCCAACCCGGGGAGGATGAATCAGAAACAATATGGCAGACAACCAACCCCCTCTTTTTTTCTTATGGCAGACAACCAACCACCACCTCCATTTTTCATGCTTTGTGTTTTTGCTTTTTGCTTTGTGTGGTTTTCTAGTTGTACCATTAGCTGTCCATTGATTGCTTCTACTCGTTTTCCTGTCTGTGTAAGAGCTCCTCAACTACTATAAATAGGAGACATTGTGTGTTGTAATAGATCATCAAAGAAGTGAATATAAATCAGTGTGTTTCGTTTCCTGTACCACCAAGTGTTGCACCAAAGAAGTAGACAAAGAAATATAACCAGAAATCCATTCTTCTCACCATTAAGTTCACTCCGATTTCTTCTCTGACACGAACAACAAGAACCTCATCGTTGTTCTCCTCCTCCTCCTCCAAAGAACCATTATAGACGCTTACTGCTTCTTCTTTGTAGTTTTGCCATGATTCGTTGATCTTGTGCGAGATTGGAACGAAAAGCGGCAAGACAAGAAACACCAGCATACCGATCATATTACTTGTTGAAGATAATTTTCTTGACACAAATTGCAAGCTGCTTAACACAGCATATAAGCCAGTGGGGATCGTAATAATAAACATTAAAGCAAACCCGACACCCAATCTTTTAGGCTCTTCAACAACTTCAATTTCTCTTGTAACAGGAATTGCTACTAGGCTCACTATCAGAGGTAACACTGAGTTCAAGAGAAGAAAGGCTTGAGCTTTTCTGTGAGGCGAAACAAAATCAACAATTTCAGTATAGATCTTTGCACTTAACCCTTGGTAACTAGTTGATAACCCCACAGCAACTTGTTGATCAGAAGGGAAGTTTCTTAGTGCGATGACATAACACACAGTGTTAATCCAACAAATGCTATTACCAGCAAGGAGAGTTAGTAATAAGACATGCCAATAGGATAGAGAGGAAATAATAATGTGGTTTGTAATGGAGAGATATTGCACTCCATAACCAATCAATCCAAGGGTTGAACCCAGCATGAGGACGAGCCAGAGGGGAAGGCGAAGACAAGCGATGCCGGAGAGAAAGCCGACAAGTTTTCCGGCATCGGAGGCAAATGCCAGGTTATTGAGCTGCACTTGTGAAATTGAAAGGGTTTGCCTCAGTTGGGTTGAGTATGAAGGGAAATTGGTGTTGGTGCCATTTATGGCTTGTAGCCAAATGATGCCCACAAGACTTAGCCATTGAAGAGAAGCTGAAGCCATAGTGAAGAAGAAGATTTACAATCTCAAAACGATACAGATGAAGTTCTATGAGAGAGGCTGTGGCACGTAGGTGATAATAGAAAGCCGAGCAATATTACAAGAAAAACATGTATGTGGAGAACTTCAACTCCCCGGTCAGTCCCATTATACGTTGTCAAGAGAAAAATCACTGCTTTATTTTAAGAAAGTTTCTACTAAATTTTTCTAAAGTTACTTAAAACTACATGTAAACAACCTATTTTGTCCCTGACCCAACTAAAAAGTAATAAAAATTTAAAAAAACATTAAAAAATATAAAAAAAATACTCTTAATAGAATTTTGATGAATCTCCATTGATAATGATTTGTGTCAGATTAGGAAATGACATTTCTCATCATTATTGCATAAATTTCAAAAACAAAAATTGATGATGATTAGGGGTCATTGATGACGTTTTGGTTTCATATCGGGGAGTATCATTAAAGGCAAAAAATAAAAATGAACAATTATAAAAAATTAAATCCTCTTTAATGATAATTGGTAAGTGATTATTGCATTAAAATTTAAAAAAAAATGTTGATGATTTGTCTTCAGATGAGGAAACATGTATAATTAAGGAGGAAAATTTTAAAAAAAATAAAAAAGTGAAAATTTAAAAAGGAGCAGTTATGAGGGAAAACATTCGTTGAGCCCATAAAAAAGAGAAGAAGGGTTAAAGAAAGACACACCAAAAAATTTGGTAAAAGAAAGTACACAATAAAATTGTGAGAGAGAGAAGGGAAGTGAAAAAGGAAGAGGGCCAATATCTCAATGATCCCTCTTATTTTTTCATGGTTTTTTGAAATTAGAAATTTGTTTGAGGCATCCACAAACACAACGATACACATTTCTACCCTTAAGCTGTGAGCTTTGATTGCTTTAGAAGGTACATATGCTTTAGATTTTCTTCCTACGTCAAGTCCAACAATATAAATAAATAATTTTTCTGTGTATTATTCTTTTATTTTTTAAATATTTTATTTTTATTTCTTTTCAGCTGCTGGCCGCCGCCAGGCACAGCTGCAGTAGCCCAGATGGTGTGAGGGCATCTGTTTGTGACATCAAACTTAGCGCCATGGGTGAAGCTGAAGCCGATAGCAACAAGGAAGCTCTTGATAATTATCATTTTTCTTTTGGAATTAGATTGTATTGTGATAGCTTGGTGAAGGAAACAAGCAACAATAATGAGAAATTCAACAAGTGTTTGTGCTTTGAATATATATATATATAACTTATGTGTTTCATTTGAAATATATATATTAAAAAATAAGGACAATTAATTTGTAATTAAATCCTTATAGTTTTTTTAAAAAACAATTCGGTCATTATAGTTTCAGTTGTTTTTAATACATAGTTTTAGGTGACTAATAAAAAGGATAAGACTATAAGAACCAAATTAAAAAATTTGATCAAACTATAACTAGGTAATAAATAAAAGTACAGGAATGAACCTTAAGACTGTTGGGATTTGCATATTAATTTTATAGTTTAATTAAAAACATGTCTATGTAATATTAAAGTTATTTTAACTTCACAACTGATTGACGCGGTGAAGATTTAAAAAAAAATCCATAGATGATGCCCATATATATCTTATCTTTCTGAGGTTGCCGATTACTTTCTAACTCAAGTCAATTCGCATGCTTGATTGCATAGAGCGAAAATAGCACGATGATATGTTGAGTCTTTGGAATAAGAATAGTCCACAAAACGTTTTAAAATAAATCAATACTCAAGGTTGATCCCTGCGGTCTTGAATATAAGAGCTAGTTAAATTATTTATTTCAATAGTAAATATAATATCTTAATCCACTTTGTCACACAAATTCTTAATTTTTCTTAAACTATCCCTATTGATTAAATATGTAAAGGGAGTTTCCATCAATTAAGGTAGTTTTCAACATAAATGATCAAATGGTATTTGAGGAAAATCAACAAATATTTTGAAAAGTTTTTAAGAAATTTGTAATTTATATTTATATTAAACCATCTATTCAATTATTACATCATAAAATCATATGGAAGTTAAACTACTACAAGATATAGATTTTACTACTTCAAAGGACGTTCATTTTTAAAAAAGGAAAGTAAAAAATAAAGACAGTGATATTTTTATAATCCTGTGTGCCAGTTTTGACAAATTAGGCTTACCAATTTTAAAAGCAGACAGCAAAGATCCACTTTTGGCATCTCTATTTAAATTAGGGACGCCACTTATTCCCTAATATTAGGACACCAAAGTTGGCGTCCCTAAATTAATTAGGGACGCCAAAGTTGGCATCCCTAAATCCACTTTGGCGACCCTAAATATTCAACATTAGGGATGCCAAAGTTTGGCATCCCTAATGTTGAATATTAGGGACGTCACCTTAGACACGTGGCAAGCCATTTTAACAATTCCTTTAATCATCAATTATCATCTTCTTCATCCATTCAGCCGTGCAAAACAGACCAGGAGAGAGAGAGAAGCTGCATAAAAATGGAGGGACAGGAGAGAGAAAATTCTTTCCTCTGAAACACTGCCGAAACGGCATTCTCTCTCAAAGTACCCTTCAGGAAACTTCTTCTACTCATCGCGAGCTACATTTCTACGATTTCGGATTTTCATTTGGAGGTGGTTAGCGCCGTCTCACCGGCCGGGGTGTTGCTGGAATTCCGAACCATTTGCGGAAACAGGTAGAGGTAAGCGTAAGCTTCCTTTTTAACCGATTGATTTGTTGTTTGGGTGAGTTTTGAGAAGGTTAGGTACCGTTCATGCTGGTTTAAATGGTGTTTTGAATGGCTAAATGATGTCTAATGAGTATTTAAATAGCTAATTATTTGATTAGGAGTAGCAAGGAAGTGATGAGGCAAGAAAAAACGAGAAAACAACAAACTTTTTCTGAGAATCCTAAATTCTGCCCTGTACTGTGTCGTGGGGAAGGAGTGGAAATTTGATGATTTGAATACTTCCATTGGCTTTAGGAGGTAAAATTGTGTAGGTATACATGTGTTCATGATTTTTGGATGCTTGTGTATGAATTTAAGAATTTATGAAATATGGTTGTTCATGTTGTTGATTCTGCCCTGTTTGAACAATGACATTGTTCGAGCTGTTTCATATGGTAAATATTATCCGAAAATTTTGAAATATTTCAGGCTAAAATTAGACATGTAGAACTTTAATTTTGTGGGTATTTTGTAACTTTTGGACAAGTATGCTAGGATATATGAATTTTTGAAGTTATGCCCTGTTTCAGGAATGAAATCTGGAACAGTGCTTGTTTGCCGAATTTCTGGGAAAATTATGACAATAATATTCATACCAAAGTATTTTTATATAAAACTAAACTTAAAGGGATTCAAATAGAGGTTTGAACCACCTCAATTTAAGTTCTATAGAATTAATTATGATTTTCCAAAGTTTGGTAAAAAATGCTGGTAGATTGAGTACCATGCGAATTTGAGTAAGAAATTGGCCAAATATAACTGAAATGAACTCCAAGGGTGAAAGTAAGCCTATAGGGCTAACGTGAGCCATTGGGTATTCAATTTTCATGGCTCTAATAATGTTATAACTTGCCTAAGGCCATGAAGTGATAAAGAAGGAGCAATGGTTGGCGGATCAGGGGACAAGAAGAGAAGGACATAAAGTCTGAGAGGTAGTGAACTTACATTTTCTGCATGTATGTGATATGTATGTCTTGCATTGATTATGTGACTGCTTTGCCTATTTGTGTGGAACATGTATGATTGGTTGAAGCTCTGTTATATTTGTGCAATGGCCATATGTATATCATAACATCAAGCATGCAGCATGTCATTATGTTGGCATGAAATAGTGTAGGCAAGCATGTCATGCATTCATATATATCTGTCATGCATAGTGGTAATGTTTGCTACTGAGATTCTCTCGAATCTCACTCCTCCCAACCAATCATTTAGACAGGTGAAGAGTGCATGAAGATATGCATCAGAGGAGATATGAAGGTGAAGTGAAGATCGTAGTGTAAGACACTATTATTGGTAACAATGTAAATGTTTTGGTAGTATTTATGTGATATACATTGGATGAATATGTATATGAACAAATGAATGTAGTATGAGCAGAGAATAACTCTAGTTTAATAAAAGGGAAAAAAATGCCTGCCTGTACCCTGATATTGTGAAACTACGCGATCGGTATCAGAGCTAGTTAATAAGATGGATGTAATTCGCCACCGTAATTGGGGGTTCTCACTACGTGAGAGTGGGATGAAGCGTTGGCTCTTACCCTGACACGGCGTAGGGGGCTAGCCACCTTATTGTTGCCCTGTTATTACCATACCTTTTTCTCTTTGTACTGAACTCAGCATCTCACATTCTCACTCTTTTATCATTTTTTGCTCTCACCTTTAAAATATTTTTAATTGTAAGGTTGTAAGTTTAAACCCTTTCTGAAGGATATAATAAGTGGCGTGAGTTATAAGTTAAAAAGAAAGATAATATTTCAAAGGAATACTCAAACTCTTACTAATCATCATTCAGTCAAGGATATAATATTTCTTCAATGTCCAACATACCGGAGAGCCTCCAGAGTTGACTAAGTGGCCTGTGACTGACCTTCTAATGTTTGGACAGGTTCCTCAACTGTCTGACTCAACTATAGCATTCTAATTCTTTTTTATTATTGTAATAATGGGTATTTATACACCAATGAAGTACATAAAAAACCACGGTTATTCCTCTAACTAAATACATAACTACAAAGTAACAGAAAGTAAGTATAATTATTAATCAAACTAATATCCTATACTCGTCAAACTGTCTGAATCAACTATAGCACTCTAATTCTTTTTTCCTTGAGACTGCTAGCATTATGTTTATTAATAACCAAAACAACCAGAACAGAAATCGTTAGCTATACTTTCTAAAGCTGTTCCGAAAATGATGGTTCTCAATAAGAAATGGTGAACCAATTGCAACTTCGACGGGTCAGCCTGTGGCTGGTGCTTGACTGGTGATTGTGGAGGTTTCCTTAGATGCCAAGCCTATACACGGAACATTTCTAAACACAGTAGCAGAATTTGCTCTAAACGAACACAGGAATATATCACTTGTCTGATATAAATTAATTATTTATTTCTTATATATTAAGGACGGAAGGGAGTACATATCTTTCATCTTATTGGAAAACAATATATTATTGATGGTTTTGTTGGCAATGATTGACTTGATTAGTCCTGGTTCTTCATGAAGTAACTTTTACTTCCTCACTTCCTAAACTTTCTCTCAATTATTGATTTAGCCTCAACTTTTGATGCCACTGGTATAATACAACTCAATTATAACTTGAAGCTGGCAATTTATTAAGTTAAGGAATTATGGAAAGGAATAATTAATCTAAATGTCTTTATAATTTTAACTAATTTTTAATTAAGTCCCTATGATTTTTCCCTTTTTATCAGGTCATTATACTTTCACTAATTTTTATTAGGTCCTTGTAGTTTTTTTCCCTTTTTATTAGGTCATTATAGTTTCCATGATTTTTAATCAGGTGCCTATAGTTTTTATTCTATGAATAATAAATTTTTATAATAACTTTATTGTAACATTCTTTTTATGAATTATTTTACATTCTTCTTAATTTTGTAATTAAACATATATTTATATATTTTTAGGGAGAATTCTAATTAAATCCAGCAGAAATATCAAAATTTAAAATTAGGTTTAAACTTTTAACAAATTCTTAGTTAGGTCAAGATGCCTAATTAATCAGGAATTTTAAAATGTTTTTAAAAGATTAAAATACCACTTTATAGTTAGCATAGGAAAGAAAACCATGGTGAGCTCTCTTCCTTTGCAACTATTGCGGTTTCTTCTTTTCATTTCTTAATTATTAGTCCAAGAACCCTCTTACTCCCATTCCTCCGTCTCCGTTTTTGTTTCTTTTGAGTTTCATTGCAACCCTTTCTGATTTTCCTTTGTCTCTAACATTTATTTGTATTGCTCTTTTCCTTCCTCATCAAATTTCAACATGTTTTCCATCCAAATGGCCACCATTATCATCAACGGCACAGCTAGTGGAAGATGAGGAATTGGGTTATGCAGGTTGTCGAGCCCATGAAATTGCGAGAGGGGTTTGACTATTCGCTAGCAGTGTTTCCTAATAAGGTAACGGTGTTAACAAATTAATGTTCAATGATTTTATTAAAAAACAAAAACATAAACATAAACATAAAACGAATTTAAAAAATTCCAATTACCAATCGATATGAGTAAAACTAAAAAACCGCTTACACTCTATTTAACTTTTATTTTGAACCATAAAGAGTTATTTTTTATCTTTTAATAACATTCAGAGATTCCTAACCAGGCCTCTTAGCCTGATTAGGATTTTTTCAATAGTTTTGGCCTTATTTTGTATTTTAGTATTTCAACTGGATTTAATCATATTTTTCCTATTTTTTAGCTCTAATTTTTATTTATTTTATAATTCTGAAATTGGAATAATAATAATAATTTTTTCTACAAATAGAATAGAATTATAATACTATTAATTAATTAAGAAATAATAATTAATTATACTGATTATTTTTTCTAATGATATAATTATGAATTTAAATTTCTATGTAGTAAATTATATTTTTGTATTATTCATTTATTTAATTTGAAATTAAATTAATAAATTAAGAATTTATAAAAACTATATGGACTTACTTAAAAATTGTTTGAAACTATAAGACCTGCAGATTAATTATCCTTCATAGAGATTGGATTTTTTAAACTCAACAAACTATATAAGAAACTAATTAGTTATTTTGAATTAAAGTTCAAAAACTCAGTGGGAAAAATTTCGGGGCTAAAATAAAATACTACATTGTGAATTCTTAAGAAAATAATAGATTCAATACCCAAAAATTAATACACACACACACATATTAAGTTAAAAAATTTATTGATAATCATTTTTTGACAATTCTTCACAAAATTAGGAATTTACACACAATCATACTCATACGCTAAAAAACATAAAGGAAGTACTTAGTGTGACATGACATAATAATAATAATAATAACAATAATAATAATAATAATAATTGATACTTAATATTGTTTACCCCATGAATTATATATTGATATAACATTCATTAATTTTTACTTCCAATTTTTCAATAATATCATAAATAGAACCCCTTAAAAAAACTTTGTGGAACTAATTATAGCTGGTTAGGCATATAGTTGACTTTAAAAATAATGGACACTTTCCTAGCATAAAGATGGCTACTTTCCACGTATCGTTTTACTTTGACTTGGGAAAAGCATCGATAGACCCCATAAATAATTCATTATTTTCTTTTTTTCAACACGTTAATGAATTGTGAAAAATATTGCATAATACTTAATACTTGATATTTAAAGAGAAGCACTGTCAAATATAATAAAACTGCAGATATCACACAAACTTATATTCAACGAATCAACAGTTATAATAAAAATTGCGAAGTATACGTTTAAACATATAGTACTTGACGGTTAAAACAACGGTCAAGTATTACTGTTATCATATATAAAAACCGTTATAATTTTGTTGACTCGACATAACATATCTGTTATGAAATGATATGACTTAGCCAAAAAAAAAAAACTAACATTGGGTGTGTAAAACAAAATATGGCAGATGAATGTTGATAATTTTAGATACCCCACCAATGTTTTTTTGGACCAGTAGATACAACATTAATTCATAGAATGTAGGAATTGGCTTTTAGCGGATTGGTGGACCATGCTTATTAACCAGTTTTCTCTTGCTGAACATGCACTTCGTATAAAAAGGCTAAAGAAAAGAAAAATGATTTATGTGATGTACTACTATCAAGTAAGTCAATAAAAAATGTATAAATTTAGATAGAAATTTAAGACAATTCACTTCACAACAATTTTCTTTGTTTAGTCAATAGATCAGTCAACTGCACATGATATGATCCAGAAGAGTTCGATCAAGTTAAATTACTACGTCCTAGTACTCTGTGATTGACCGAAGGGCATAATAGTAATTCACCCACGGCCCTCTTTACTGTTTCTGCGAATAGAACTTGCGAGTCCTTGGGTTTAATATGAGAAGACAGAATTTTAAAAAATGTCAAATACAAGGAGGTGAGATTTAAAAAGAAGTTATATGACACAATTCTTTTAACTCATTCTCAAACATTTTTTATGCTTTCCTTCTGGGTCTCATTCCTTTTTCATGGTTTTTGCTCTTCCGTTGTGGGTCTCATACTCCACCATCGCTATGAGTATTCACTTTCAGCTTATTCCTCCCTTGATTTTTCCTCTTATAAGCTTTGATTTTTTTGATGAACTTTTTTTATTTAATTTTACATTTTTATACAAAAACAGAAATCATTAGCTATACTTTTCGAACGCTTGTTGCAAACGACCTTGGTGTAAAATAGTGAAGAAATTATATTTGTTCCAAAAATGATAGTTCTCAATAAGAGCCTCCTTGTGTTCTCCTTCTTTCTTGCTTTCCGCCTCAGCTGTCAAACCCCTTAATATTCTGATATTCGCTATATAATAAATGTGTCGTTCAAATGGCAAACAGAAATAGTGAAACTATACTGATAATAAGTACTTACTGATAATACAGAATAGCTCATCTAGGTTGAAAAATACATACAGAGTACAAAAGAAATAAATTCCATAACTAAAGATAATCAGATGTAACTCCCGACTATGACTGGACCTTCCTCTGCCAGTAATTACGGTTTTTCCCTTAGAGCCGCTGTCCTTTGCTGGAATATTTTTAGATGTTGAAAAAGGGTGAGATTCGAATGAATCTCAGTAGTAATATACAATCAATCATATAAAATGCGATAAATAAATATGCAATGCACCATGATATGCAAAATGCTAACTCATGTTGTATGCATACTGTCCAAGGCCAAACGACTGTTTGCAACCCCGGCTAAACTCGTGTCCATGGTCAAACGATATGTTTAGACCCTGGCTTATTCGCGTGTTGTGCCATAGGCACTGTCATGTTACAGAAAATGGAATACACAACATATAAATAATCACATAGTGCATGAAAGAAAGAATTACTACCTGGGTCCTTTTCCAGTCCAACTGTTTATCCAAAACTTTTTCTTCGGCTCGGGCTTTTACCAGTTCCTATGAATTAAAATTAACAAGTAATTGGTTATTACTTGTATTACTATTATCTTTAATCATAATCTGCTGATTATCTCAGTTTCAGTGGTTTATACACTATATAATTTGCATAGTGTAATTTTACTATTCTTCAACAAATTGGCAGATTTTTCAGTTAACTTTGAAAAATCATAACTAATTCTAGAAAAATCGACATTGACTGGGTCCAAAGCCTAAATGAAGCTATTGAAATATATTTTCATGGAAAAATATCAAAATCTATCCAGATTTACCATATTACTCCCAGAATTTCCCGAAACACCCCTATTCCAGATTAGTCTCCAGAAACATAGCATGACTTTGAAAATCTATATCTCTTAATATACTTGTCCAAAAATTATGTTCTACCCTTCAAATTAAAGCTATGGATGTCTACTTTAAATCTGGAAAGGTTCATAATTTTGGGGCAAGGTTTGATGTTCCAAATGTTCGATACAAACAAACTGTTTTCCAGAAACACAGTTTGAGAGCAACTGACTTCAAAAATTCATATCTCTTAGTATACTAATCCAATTAACACAAAATATATACCAAATTAAAGATAAGATTATGTAATTCAATTCTGGAAATTTTCATGGCCATTAGAAACGATTACATAATTCAAAAATACCACGAAATCAACTACTAGAGTCTGGACGTTCAGGATTACACCTGTTTCTAAATCCATCTTTCAAAAATCATAACTCTCTCTACAGATATCCAAATGATGCATTCTACCACTCATTTTAAAGCTTGTTATGTCTAATATCTCCCTGTAAAGTTGTGTAAATAATGGATGTGATTTGGGTGGTCAAAAAGCTACACGAAACTGACTGACTCTGATGAACATCAGTTTTGGACAGTCAAACTTCAAAAATTGATAACTTGTTCGTTTTGACACCAAATTGAGCTCTTCTTGATTCTATTTCATACTACACATCCTAAAATTTCCATATCAAAAAGAACCAGATGAAAACTCCATCTGTAGCCTCCGTTTGAGCTTCTGAAAGTTTCTGATATAACCTCTGTTTTCCGACGACCAAAACAGAGTTGATAAAACTCACATGCAACCATGATTTTTGGACTCTAATCTCAAAGATTTTGACTCTACATACTCCTAAGTATGTTGCTTGAGTTTTGGGACGTGATTACAGAAGAAAAGGAATCGAAAATCTCATGCAAAACGGACACAAACTTGTTGGTTTTGAAACTGAACGGTAACTAAACGTTTTTGGTGACTTCTCTTGATTCCAGCAGCAAAACAACCCAGAAAACAACCACAAATCCAATGGAAATCCAAGGTTAAAGTAGAAGAAACTTACCTAAACACGTTTATGATGTTGTGTGTGAGATTTGGAGCTTGTTCTTCCTTCGTTTCTCTCTTTCTCTTTCTCAGTTTTCTCTGTTTTCTGTTTTGTTTCTGCTGTATTTTTCTGTGCTTGTTTTTCAGCTCATGTGTTGCAAGAATGAAGATATAAGAGAGTGTTTTATTTGTTGGTTAATGAGGTGATGGACGTGTATGTGTGTGCTGTACGTAAAGGAGGATGTAGGTGTAAGTGTGTGTGTGGTGCAAGTGTGTTGTGTTGATAGCATGAAGTTATGGGCTGTACGTGTGCTTGTATGCTGTACTATGTGTTGGCCAAATGAAAGAAAAGATAAGGAGTATGTGTTGTGTGCTGTCAAGTGTGGGTGTGTGTGTTTTTATACACATATAGGTATATTTTTATCCTATTAATTACACACACTAGGTCCTAATTTTTTCCTTTGTCAAATTTAAGTTTCCTTAAATTTTGTAGGTTCCATAAATTGGCTTACTATCTATTTTCCATAATTTAATCCTTACATTAAATTTTTGGGATGTTACATCAGCCATGGCGCTAGGTTTGATGTCACAAACAGATGCCCTTACACTGTCCCAGACCCTCAACATGGCTGCCGGCACTACAGGTGATCGCATATGGGGCCGAACCAATTGCGACTTTGACGGTCGGGTAGTGGCCCGTGCCAGACCGGTGATTGTGGTGGTCTCCTTGATAATTATCTTTTTTTTTTCTTCTTTTCGAATTAGATTGTATTGTTATAGCTTGGTGAAGAAAACAAGCAGCAACAATGAGAAATTTATAGGGTTCAGCAAGTGGTTGTGCTTTGAAAATAGACATACGTCATCAAGTGTTGAGATATATATATATATTTATATATATATATATATATAAAACTTATGTGGTTCATTTGAAATATATATATAAAAAATAAGGACAATTAATTTGTAAGTTCATAAATTTTCATCTAATTTGTAATTACGTCCTTATAGGTTTTTTTAATCCGGTCATTATAGTTTCAATTATTTTTAATACGTAGTTTCAGGTGACTAACAAAAAGGATAAAACTATAAGAACTAAATTAAAAAATCAGATCAAACTATAAGGACGTAAGAAATAAAAGTACAGGAACAAACCTTAAGACTGTTGGGATTTTCATATTTATAGGGTCAAAGGTTATATCAAAGTTAAACTAGAGTTAACCCTGAGCCATACCAGTGAGGAAATGAAGATTTTAGGATTTTTAATATAAAATTCTAAATAAAATAAAAAAATTGAATTAATTGTTTTAAATAAAAAAATATTGACATGGGTTGGTGGCTGGACTAGACTGGTTAGGTGAATGGTTCACTGGTTTTCGGCTCAAATCGGTCGGTCTAGTACAAGTTTAATAACCCTAGAAGGGATGAAGGAAAACTCCCAAAAATACATTTCTGAAATGTTAATGTAAAAATTGTTCAACTAATTTAATGAATGGGTCTTACTTCATTAGAAACTAGACTCAGAACTTTCTAATGATAGGTTTAGATTTAAATTGAGAAAGTCATGTCCAGTAAAATTTAAGCTTTAATACGACATTTGCAAGAGCAAGCAAAATGGATTTTGATTGAATTTGCTCATTTACTGCATAAGAATGGCCACAGACAAGGACCTTCGCTTTCTTTATGAAGCGTCCAACCTAGCAACAATGAACACGTCGTCAGCGTTCATGAGTTGGGTAACACAACAATCTTCATTCACTTCACTCAATTCAACAACATTGAACATTGCAAAAGTGACACAGTGAGAGGCACAGATCGCCATCCTTGACATTTGTCAATAGCAGAGCTGAGTTAATTATGATGGAGATGAGGTCGTTGGCTATGGCTTAGACAACATTGTTGAGGGACAAACTTGTCCTTGAGATTTTAAGATTTTCCCACTGTGCTAGAAAATTGGTTCCCACCCAATTTTCCTTTTCTTTTGCTAGATTTTCAGCGTACCAATTGGGCCCTAATATATTGCCCTATTTCCAAGCTATATATAACAAGCAAATGCCTTATAAGGGAAAAAAATACTGGAAATTTTATTGGTAAGAAAGACCTAAATTAAGAGTGCCCAGATTTTTTTTATGCAGAATTCGCAAAGTACCATGTTTACTCACAATCTAAAATAATTTTTTTGGGGGGACTTTTCCTTTAAAAGCAAGACACAAACGAGAGGCTGTAAAAGCAAGTTTTTAGCAAAACGAGCACAATTTAATAGATGTGATACGAAAATGAATTGGGAGAAAAACAACTGTACTTTATTATTGATAAGTATCAGTTTATATATACAAAATGAATGAACTAATAATATTTCAACTACACAATGAATATTAGTTACAACAGAAATCAGTTACAATAATAACAATAACAATAATCTTGTTATTCCCTTGACACCCCCCGCAAGCTGGAGCATGTATATTGTGCATGCCCAGCTTGGAAATAAGATCATGAAACCGATTAGGATGGAGAGGCTTGGTAAAAACATCAGCAAGCTGATCTTTGGACTGAACAGGAAGGAGATGAATGATTTTGGCCTGAAGCTTCTCTCGGACTAAGTGACCATCCAATTCAATATGTTTGGTCCTCTCATGGAACGTAGGATTTGCTGCTATGTGGAGAGCAGACTAATTATCACAATATATTAATGCTGGATGAAGGTGAGAAATGTGAAAATCAGTCAAGAGATAAAGAAGCCATTGAGTTTCACATGTAGTAGCACTTAAAGCTCTATATTCGGCCTCAGAAGAGGACTTAGAGACTGTAGCTTGCTTCTTAGCTTTCCATGAGATAAGAGAAGAACCAAGAAAGATTGCAAAACCAGTAACAGATCACCTAGAGTCAACACATCCAGCCCAATCTGAATCACTAAAGCACCTTAATTGTAAATCAGAAGAGGAGGACAGAAATAAACCAGTACCAGGAGAAGATTTCAAATAGCGAAGGACCCTATGAGCAGCTTGGAGATGTATATCCCTAGGATCAGACATAAATTGGCTGAGTTGTTGAGTAACAAAACTCAGATCAGGTCTAGTAGTAGTTAGATATTGTAGGCGACCAATGAGACGACGATAAACCTGAGGATCACTTAAAGGTGTACCATGATGATGTGAAAGTTTCAAATGTGGATCCATAGGAGTAGTAGATGGTTTACAAGCCAAATAACCAGAATCCTCAAGAAGTTCAAGGGAAAATTTTCGTTGAGAAAGAAAAATGCCTTCCTTAGTTCTAGCTAATTCTAGACCAAGGAAATAACGTAACTCACCAAGGTCTTTAATAGTAAAAGCATGATCTAGTTGCTGCTTAACATGGGTAATTTCTTAGAGATCATTTCCAGCAAGAACAACATCATCCACATACACCAAAATAACAGTAAATGATGAAGAAGAAGCTTTGAAGAACAAAGAATGGTCTGAAACAGATTGAGAATAACCATAAGAAATCAAAGCTGCAGAGAGCTTAGCATACCATTGCCTACTGGCCTGTTTTAAGCCATAAATTGACTTCTGAAGTTTACAAACCAGATTAGGAGCAGATGGAGTAAAACCAGGAGGGAGATCCATATAGACTTCTTCATGTAAATCACCATGCAAAAATGCATTATTAACATCTAATTGATGTAAAAACCATCCTTTAGAAGCAGCAATAGAAAGAAGTAAACGAAGAGTGGTCATTTTGGCAACAGGAGAAAATGTATCAAAATAATCTACACCTTCAGTTTGTGTATAACCCTTAGCAACCAAACGGGTCTTATGACGCTCAATCTCACCATTAGCTTTGAACTTAGTACGATAAACCCATTTACAACTAATGGTTTGCTTTCCTTGTGGCAAAGAAGTAAGTACCCAAGTCTGATTATGTTCAAGGGTAGTAATTTCTTTGGACATAGCATCTCTCCAAACAGGATTCTTAACAGCTTGCTTATAAGTAGTAGGGTCAGGTATGGAAGAAACAGACAAGACAAACTGTTTATAGTTAGAGGAAAGGGAATGATATGATAAAACAGAGGATAGAGGATACCTAGGAGTACCTTGAGCTGATGATTGATCACAAGCTGAAGACAAAGTACAATGATAATCTTGCAAATATGTAGGTGGGTAATGTGGTCTGGATGAACGTCGAGGAAGGGTTAAAGGAGAAGAAGCAGGAAGAGTGGGAGGAGGATCTGTAGGTGGAGCAGAGGTGGAAGAAGAGGCTGGGAAGATAGAGTCATCATCTAAAAAGGTAGGGATGGTCTGTATAGAGGGAAAGAGAGGAGAAGATGAAGATGGAGTGATACTGTCAGTATGGAAAGGAAAAACCAATTCATAAAAAACAACATCTCTAGATAAAAATATTTGATGAGAAGTCAAATCTAGTAAAGTAAAGGCCTTGGAACCAGAAGGAATACCTAAGAAAACACATTTCTTTGCACGAGAATCAAACTTAGATCTAGAATGAGAAAGAGTAGATGCAAAGCATAAGGAACCAAAAACTTTAAGACTATCATAAGAAGGAGGAAAAGAATGCAATTTCTCAAAGGGAGTACAGTTGTAAAGTAATGGAGTGGGAAGCCTATTAATGATGTAAGTGGCATGCATGACAGCAAAGGACCAGTAAACAATAGGGAGATGGGATTGAAACAGTAATGCTCGAGCAACATTTAACAAATGTTGATGTTTTCTTTCTACTAAACCATTTTGCTGAGGAGTTGCAACACAAGAAGTTTGATGAATTATCCCTTTTGAAGCAAAGAATGTAGGCATTTGAAATTCTGGGCCATTATCTGTTCGTAAAGCCTTTAATGAAGTAGAAAACTGAATTTCAATTAAGGTAATAAAATGCTTTAGGTGAATTCATGCATCAGCTTTAGTTTTAAGAAAGAAAATCCATGTATAACGAGAAAAATCATCCACAATAGTTAAAAAGTAACGAAAACCTTGAACAGAAGGCACAGAAAAAGGTCCCCAGATATCAACATGAATGAGATCAAAAATTTTATTACTAGAAGATGTGCTTATGGGAAATGAAAGGCGTTTTTGCCTTGCAAAATGACAAGTATCACAGGGAAGGGAATGGGGGGTACATGTAATGGCAGGAATTTGTTTTTGTAATAAGGAAAAAACAGAATCGGAAACATGACCAAAGCGATGATGCCATAGGGAAAATGTTGAGTCAGTAGAAGAGAGGGCCAGGTGTGGTTGGAAAGTGGAAGGCAAACCTTGCATATTTGCATTGTAAATGTAGAGCCCTGCAATCAGCTTAGCTGTACCAATCATCAGCGAAGGTTGGAGTGAGTGAATCTGACAGGAAGAAGAGGAAAAAGTGAGAGAATAATGAAGAGAAGAGGTAATACGAGAGACTGAGAGAATATTGAAACTAAAAGAAGGGAGATAAAGAACATTGTGCAACACTAAAGATGAAGAAAGAATAACGGTGCCTGAAATAATGGCAATAGCATTAGAACCAGTAGGAAGACTAACAGATATAGGGTGAATAGAATGATAAGAGGAAAATAAAGAAAGAGAAAAACAAACATGATCAGTGGCACCGGAATCAATAATCCAATTAGAAGAATTGGAAGAAACTGAATTACAAATACCTGCGATAGCAGCAGATGTGGATACATGGTTGACAACAGAAGTAGGAACAGAGGAAGAAACAATAGAGGTAGTTGTAGGGGAATCATCAGTAGAGTTTAACAATGATAGAAGTTTATTATATTGAGCAGTAGAAAGCTGAGGAAGGATAGAAGATGATGCTAATCCAGTAGGAGCGACTGCTTGAACATGAGCAGAACTATGAGTATCCAAATGATTTACCACAGAAGCATTACCAGAGGAGCGAAATCTGAAACCAGGTGGGAAGCCATGCTTGCGATAGCAAGTTTCCTCGGTATGACGAGGTTTTCCACAGTAAGTACAAATCTTATTTGGACGAGAACCAGAATGAACAGGACGAGAAGGTTTAGTAGCAAATAAAACCTTAACATCAGGAGCAACATGTAATTCATGTTCTTGTTGCATAATCAAAGAAAAGACCCTATTAATCAAGGGTAAGGGGTCCAGAAGCATGATTTGGGACTTTACAGACATATATTGTTCATTCAAGCCCTTCAAAAATCGAATGACATAATCTTCATCACGATGACAAAGAGCAACAGAAGTAGAACCACAATCGCATGCCTTAAGAGGTCTAATGTTCGAAAGCTCATCCTATAAAATTTTTAACTGAGTGTAGTAGTCACTTACACTGAGACTGCCTTGCTTAAGGTTGTAGATCTCCTCCTGAAGATCAGCAATGCGGAATACATCGGTCTGAGAAAACCTTGAGTACAAATCACTCCAAGTGTCGGATGCACGATCAAACCAGATGATACTTCGAGCAATACTAGGAGAAAGAGATTTCGAAATCCAACCTTGAACCAAGTTGTTGCACCTTTCCCAGGCAGAATACAATGGATCATCAGTCGGTGGCGGAGAAAGAGATCCATCGACGAACTTCAACTTATTCTTCAAAAGAAGGGCCATCTTCATAGCGCGAGCCCAGGTGTGGTAATTGGAACCGTCGAGAGGAGGCGCGACAAGAACCAAAGCAGGATTCTCGTTGGGATGAATGTAATAGAGACTGGATTGATCGGTGATTGAATTGGTAGCCATGGAAGATGAGGTTAGGGTTCGAAGGGAACTGAAAGGGAGAAGACAGAAACGAAAGAGGGAAATCTGAGGAAATGAGACGGAAATGAGACGGGAAAAGGAGAGAGAGAGAGAAAAGGAAAAAAAATTTAGAAGGCTCTGGATACCATGATACGAAAATGAATTGGGAGAAAAACAATTGTACTTTATTATTGATAAGTATCAGTTTATATATACAAAATGAATGAACTAATAATATTTCAACTACACAATGAATATTAGTTACAACAGAAATCAGTTACAATAATAACAATAACAATAATCTTGTTATTCCCTTGACAAGATGAGATTAAACAATACCTCATTAAACAACGTGAATTTAAATGTTCACAAAATTCATGTTAAGCAAACTCAAAAAGAAGTGTACGATACTGGCCATACACTGGACAACCCTAAGCGTTTGCTAAGATTCCTCCAAATGCTCTCTCTTACCTTTTTATTCACTCAAGGTTCAAGCTGTATGAGGAGTTGAGGACCAAAGATCCCCTTTTGGGTACAGTGCAGCCTATGCAGGTATACAAGAAGCAAAAGCATTTCCAACATCAAACTTGCAAGTCTAGCAAGAATTGAAGTCACCAAAACTATGATGCTCCTACAAATTTGTCCAGAGCAGAAGTGTCTAAGCCTGCAAACTCCTTTACAGCTGCGGCCACAGTGAGTCCAAGCTTTACAGCGTCATCATTGCTTGGTGCCTAGATGATCGTTCCGAATTAGTTGTGCAATGTTTCAGTATTGTTCATGACAGCACATGCAAAGGCTCAAGAAACTTTTACATCAATATTAAGGGGAAGGACGGGATCATGGAGTGAGAGTCTGAGAAGGAACCATCCGCCATAGCCAGAAACTCGAACCTAATTCACAATCAGGTTGAGGGGAAGAAATATGAAATTGTATTAAAACCATGGTAAGAACACATAAAAGAAACATTGCTGAACAATACCTAATTGCAAAATTTATTGCCCAAAGGTACCTGAAATTTGTTCAAGGACCTATTGTAATATATTTTCAGTGGGTGTAACTCTTATTCAGCTACACACATTGGAGATGAGTTGCATCCACTCAACAACTTGGATCCTTAAGTACTTTGGGTAATAAATTTTGTAAAAGGATATTTCAGCAATTTTCCCATACATAACTACCAACCAGAGTAGGTAAGCTATTTGCGGACCGGATTCGTATTTAATGGTTTTCCATTTCAATATTGAGATGTGCAATATCCCAAAATTTTGGGACAAAAAGCTTGAGATTAAGCGTGGATCAAGTTGACTGCTAAGCCCCGGTTTAGCAAATGTCCTTACGAGGCATGCTTAAATTCTCTAAAAATTCCTTTATATCCTTGATATTAAAAGTAATTATATTAGTGAGCTAAAGAGAGCAAGGAATAATAAAACAAAGTGATTGGAAGTCACACACAACATACTGAAGTGGAATATAAAGTATTGTTGCTGTTGGTGAAATTCCTAATGTGTCAGTCGTGTTTGTGTGGCAGATTTCAAGGGGAAATTGAAGTCCAAAAATTATGACACTATCCATAATGAAATTAGACTTATCAAGCTTTAATTTGATAGGTCATATAAGTCATTGGGAGTTGTACACAAAGAGAAATAAATTTTTTAAGTTAGCCCAGTGAAATTGACTATTTTCTAGGGCAACATCCTAATATTATAATTCTGGGAAGAGTGAAATTACAATTGGTCAAAGTTTATATTTGTATTTAAAACTAGATTCAATAAGGGTCACATAGCCTTTAAAACCACCCCAATTGGATATCTACAAAATTAGATATGAATTTTCAAAGTTTAATAAAAATTCTGCCAGATTATCTATTTTGTGCGAAAATTCAATATTTGGGCCAATCAGAAGCTGACACGTGGCGAGTCAACTGGACCACCCATTTAATCAATTATCCACCTTCTTCTTCATTCATTTTCACGCAGAAAATTTAGAAAAGAGAGAGAGAGCTGCTGAACGAAAATGGATGGAGAGGAGAGAGAAATTTTAAGGTGCCGAAACACTGTTGAATCGGCGTCCTCTCTCAAAGTGCTCTTCACGAACCTTCTCCTACTCATCGCGAGCTTCATTTATACAGTTTCGGATTTTTTTTTGGAGGTGGTTTGCGTCATCTCACCGGCCGGAGTGTTGCCGGAATTCCTAACCGTCTTCGGAAACGGGTAGAAGTAAGCGTAAGCTTCCTTTTTAACCGATTGATTTATCGATTGGATGAGTATAGAGGAGGTTGGGTACTGTTCATGCAATAAAAGATTCATGCATAATATTTCATCAAGTTTTCAGACTTCAGATACTTTAATTCTCTTATATTTAGTCCTTACGCCCCTGTTTGCTTAAAATGCAATATACAAAGATTCATGCAATAAGAATGGAGGCAAATTAATATTTTCTTGAGGAACAAAATGAAAGTTTACTCAATAGTCAACGATTGACTGGATGACATAGTTTCGATAAAAGCCTACCATTAGGTATGCACATCGTCAAGCCAGTGATTCTCCTTGAGAGCTCCATGTCCACTGGTTTCAATTGCCAGATATGACTCGTTGCCAACTGAATTCTGTCAGAAATATTGCTTCATTAGGCAAATATATAACTTATAACATGGAAATCAGAGATTTCCAGTAAAAGCATGCAAAGATTAAAATGGAAAAAGAATGATGAATACAATGAATATAATTTCTTCTGTGCCTAACTTTAGTTTCCATTTTATCTGCTTGTCAATGAGCAGCAATAACTAGATGGGATAGGTATTAGGATTAATTGTCGAATAGAAGTTTCCATTTTATCTACTTGTCAATAAATATAAGTTTCTTCTGTGCATAACTTCAGCTTCCATTTTAATATAATAAACTCAGTTAAACTTTATGAGGTTCAAACTTCAAACAATGTTGAACTATTCTTGATATGTGATTATGAATTTAGATAAGACTTAGTTAGATTTATTAGTTTGTTGGATTTTAATTAGGATTTAAATATATTTAGATCAGATTTATTTACATTAGTTGAGATTTGGATAAGAATATGATACTACCTCCAGTTCTTAATATATGACATAATTGACTTTTTTGGAGAAATTAAGGAAGCTAAATAAATTACTTTAAAGTATTTATATTTATCGTTTTTCTTCAAATCAGTTTTCCTGACTTAAAAACTGATATATAATCTAATGATACACAACATATGTTATGATTAAGTAGTCCTTAATGATAAACCATTTTTGGAGGTGCAATTAAGTACCCTAATGTATTAAAAATGAAGCAACTACACCCTTTTACTAACAGAATTCTAACTCCGTTTATTGACACATTCTTTCCTTTTCTCTTTCATGGATCTTAAACCCCAAATCTTGAGTTAATATTCTATTAGTGAAGGGATGCAATTATTCCATTTTTAATACATTAGGGGCAAGATTGCTCCTTAAATACTAAAAGAAGGAATGAACATGGTGAAGATCAATGAAAGAGGAAAAGGAAAGAGTGTGTCAGGAAACATAGTTAGTATTTTATTAGTAAATGGGTGTAATTGCTCCATTTTTAATACATTAGGGTGCTGATTGCATCTCCAAAAATACATTAGGGTGTTGGTTGTAACTCCAAAAATAGTTGAGGGTGCTGACTGCACCCTTAAATACTTTTGAAAGTTTAAAAATGAATTTTATCCTTCAGCAGAAATCATATATATAACAAGAATGATAGAGGTAATAAAAAAAATATCAATATTTTTATACAAGAGATCACATGTAGATTCACTCCCGAAAGTACATACTTAACAAGAGTCAGTCTGGATGCTTGAGAGAGGAATCGGGCTTTACACGCAGCTGTTCTTTGTTCAATGAAATTAATGATATGAGAGTATACATGAGTTTTGTTTCTTCCAGGATCCATCCATATTCCAAAATACTTCCCAATCTGTCTGGAAATTGGCTCCAAAGACATGTGAGTAATGTATTTTCTGTACACGAGGAATATTTGGGCTGAAAATGATTGAGGACTTCAAACTATGTATATATTTGGCAAAAAAAAAAAAAAACTGTGTGTGTATTATAACCTTTTAATTCTCGAAGAATTCATGGAAAAGCTTTCTTACCCATACCTCATCCGAATAACTCTCATATTATTATTTTTAAATAAAAAGCCGTACAAATTAAAACACGCATTAGTGCATTACTGTCAAAGAGATTTCACAAGATCAATATAAAAGGAGAGATATTCTTTAAGGCGTGATCAACTAACGCACGAAGGATACAAACAGCTAGCGATCAGATAAATTCTTTAATAACCCTCATATTATTAATAATATATAATGATAATATCTGAATGATACAAACAACGAGCCCATGTATATATAGGCTCATCTATTGATATAACCAACAGTAACCATTGATAATTGAAATATCTTAATAAGATGGGTGGGTCTTTGTAGCCCAACTCACATCAACTGTCTCCATTAAAATATTTTTAATTGTGAGGTTGTAAGTTTAAACCCTTTCTAAAGCTGCAAATTTCAATCAAAGGTGTGGACGAGAAAGACAACAGAAGAGGCCAAAAAATAGTTTATGATACTGTACGCACATAAAAAAAATACTTTAGGATTCTAAGTACACTAGAA
Source organism: Albizia julibrissin (assembly GCA_037074505.1). Lineage (NCBI taxonomy): Eukaryota > Viridiplantae > Streptophyta > Magnoliopsida > Fabales > Fabaceae > Albizia > Albizia julibrissin. Next base: position 16,739,225 of record CM073486.1, on the reverse strand, counting down.
AATATACTTCAGGTTGTTAAATGGATCACAAAAATACTTTAGGGCATTAGATGTATTTAGAAAAATACTTTAAAGTGCCAGAGGCACATTAACCCAATTTGAAATAAACAGTTCTCAATTGTGATAAAAGAAAGTTAAAATAAAACCCTACTACTTATAGAGTATTTTAACAATAATCTGCAATTATGAGCTTTTCATATGAAATTTTTAACAGTTTATTCAAGTCAAATTTTAATAATTTTAATTTATCTATGTATTTTATATAAAATAATAATCTTAATTTTATTAAATATTAAATATAATCTATTAAAATTTTGATCGTGATGTGCTTACGGAAAAGGGAGGAGAAAAGGAAGGTAAGGAGAACGAGGCAGGACCAGGGCGTTGGTCTGCTCAGAAATTTATATAATATGACAAACTAACATAGTATTCTTTTAATTTCTATTCCTAACAAAATATTATTAGCAATGCCTTCGGACTAAAGAGTTCATTTTGTCTTGTTTAAAAGAAAAATAAGTTCATGATATTTTTATTGTGCGGTTGTGTCATTTTTTCTTAATTAGGAACATCCTTTTTCCTTTATTTCCCTCTTTCCCCTTTGTTAAATTCAACTCCATTGATTAAAATTTTAGGTTAAGGTTCTAGTATCTCTCGGAAATTGTTACTTTAGAGCAATTTTGCCATGGACCTTTTTAGGGGTACAATGTCATCCCCAAAGTTGTTAAATCATAGCAATTTTGCTTTGATCACTATCATAATTAAGTTTGATCATTAGTTAATAAAATATGTTAAATTGGTAGTCCACGTGTTATCCACATCATTTTTGCTTTAGGTTTAGGAACAAATTTGCCCGTAAAGTTTTCATTTAGCAGCAATGTTACCATGGAAGTTTTCAAATCGTAGCATTTTCACCTTGGCAGTTATCCAAATTAAGTTTACCCATTAATTGACCAAATATTCTTATTTGACAAGTTCATGTGTCATCTACTTCATTTTTTTAGATGGTACTTGTTCTTAACAATCATCCATAGTGAGTTATGCGTCTAGTGATTATTTGTCAACTAGTGGCATAATGTTTATTAATAACCAAAACAACCAGAACAGAAATCGCTAGCTATACTTTCTAAAGCTGTTCCAAAAATGATAGTTCTCAATAAGAAATGGTGAACCAATTGCGACTTCCACAGGGTCAACGCCATGCAGCCGAGCAGGCACCGGTCAGAACTCAAGAAAGTTTTTCGATTGTTGTATTCCAAACCTCGCACGATTAGTCTCTACTATCTTTTTATCTTACCTCTATTCCTTTACAGAGCAGGATCTTTTACTTCCTCACTTCCTAAACCTTCTCTCAATTATTGATTTAAAATCCAACCAAAATATCAAAATTTAAAATTGGGCCTATACTTTTAAGAAATTATTAATTGGACCAAGAGGCCAAATTAATTATTAATTATATTGCGGCTTCTTCTTTTCGTTTCTCCATTACCCAATGACCCTCTTACTCCCATTCCTCCGTGTCCCTTTTTGTTTCTTTTGAGTTTCATTGCAACCCTTTCTGATCTTTTCCTTTGTCTCTAACATTTATTTGTATTGCTCTTTTCCTTCCTCATCAAATTTCAACATGTTTTCCATCCAAATGGCCACCATTATGAACTGCACAGCTAGTGGAAGATGAGGAATTGGGTTATGCAGATTGTGGAGCCCATGAAATTGCTAGAGGGGTTTGATTATTCGCTAGCAGTGTTTTCTAATAAAGTAACGGTGTTAACAAATTAATGTTCAATGATTTTATTAAAAAAACAAAATAAAACAAAAATTTAAAACGAATTTAAAAATGTTCAATTACCAATCGATATGATTAAAACTAAAAAAAGGCTTACTCTCTATTTAATTTTTATTTTGAACCATAAAGAGTTATTTCGATAGTTTTGGCCTTATTTTACATTTTGGTATTTCAACTGGATTTAATCATATTTTTCCTATTTTTTAACTTTAATTTTTATTCATTTTATAATTCTGAAATTGGAATTATAAGAATAAAGTTTTCTACAAATAGAATAGAATTATAACACAATTAATTAATTAAGAAATACTAATTAATTATACTAATTATTTTTTCTAATGATATAATTATGAATTTAAATTTCTATGTAGTAAATTATGTTTTATTATTATTCATTTATTTAATTTTAAATTAAATTAATAAATTAAAAATTTACAAAAACCTACAAGGACTTGATTAAAAATCAGGTGAAACAATAAAAACCTAATTAAAAAAAATACAAGGACGTAATTAAGAACATGTGAAAGTATAAGGACCTAATAAAATAAATAAATATAGGGACATAATTAAAAATTTTTTGAAACTATAAGACCTGCAGATTCATTATCCCTTATAGAGATTGGATTTTTTTAGGTCAACGAACTATATAAGGAACTAATTAGCTATTTTGAATCAAAGTTCAAAAACTTAGTAGGAAAATTTAGGGGCTAAAATAAAATGCTACATTGTGAATTCTTAAGAAAATAATAGATTCAATACCCAACAATTAATACACACACATATTAAGTTAAAAAATTTATTGATAATCATTTTTTGACAATTCCTTACAAAATTAGGAACTTACACACAATCATACTCATACGCTAAAAAACATAAAGGGAGTAATTGGTGTGACATGACATAATAATAATAATAATAATAATAATAATTGATACTTTAATATTGTTTTCCCCATGAATTATATATTGATATAACATTTATTAATTTTTACTTCCAATTTTTAAATAATATCATAAATAGAACCACTTAAAAAAACTTTGTGGAAACTTTCCACGTATCGTTTTGCTTTGACTTGGGAAAAGCATCGATAGACCCCATAAATAATTCATTATTTTCTTTTTTACAGCACATTAATGAATTGTGAAAAATAGTACATAATACTTGATATTTAAAGAGAAGCACTGTCAAATATAATAAAACTGCAGATATCACACAAACTTATATTCAACGAATCAACAGTTATAATAAAAATTGCGAAGTATACGTTTAAACATATAGTACTTGACGGTTAAAACAACGGTCAAGTATTACTGTTATCATAAATAAAAACCGTTATAATTTTGTTGACTCGACGTAACATATCTGTTATGCAAATGATATGACTTACCCAAAAAAAACAAAAAAAACTAACATTGGGTGTGTAAAACAAAATATGGCAGATGAATGTTGATGATTTTAGATACCCAACTCATGTTTTTTTGGACTCGCAGATACAACATTCATTCATAGAATGTAGGAATTTGCTTTTAGCGGATTGGTGAAGTATGCTTATTAACAAAGTAATTAAACACAGACCGGTCATTGAACCAGTCGAGATACTGGGTTAGATTGGATTTAAATCGGAACTAACCCGGGGCTAAACCGGTAAGAAATTGAAGATTTTAGGCTTATTAATATAAAATCCTAAAAGAAAAATATAAAAAAAAATTTTAAAAATAAAAAAAAAATTTGACCCAGACTGGGTCACTGGACTGGACCGGTCCACCAGCCGATTCACCTATTTTCGGTCTGGGTCTAAGAACATGGCTTATTAACCATTTTTCTGTTGTTGAAGAATGCATCTGTTTTTTTAAGAAAAAACAAAAGAAAAGAAAAGAAAAATGAAAGCCGAGAAGGTGCCAAAGAAACAAAGGTGCCACGGAATCTTTTTTTTCAATCTCCACCTTCTTGTTTACGATAAACAAGAGCAGCCAAGAAGACAAATAGAAAAGAGCCGATGGGAATGTTGGCCACCACCACGTTGTGGTTCACTGAGAAATTCTTGGTGCCAAATAGCTCAGTGGTTGTGGATACAGAAATGGAAGTGATAGCTCCAGTACACACTCCAATTATCGCAGTGCTGGTGTAGAGAGCAACCTCAGTCTTGTTAAGCAGCAACAAGAATGATCCTGTTATTGGAATCATCAACACCAAAGTTGATGCTGTTCTTGAAACCTGAACCTTAACTCTGAAAAAAAATTTCAAGACATACAGGTCACAAAACAAAAAAATAGTTTTCCAATGATTCAATCATATATAGTGCGCTCATCTTGTCCTTAATATAAGATAGACTTGGGGGATTCATCTTGATCCCAAAACAACAAAATAGTTTTCCAAAAAGATTCAGTCATATACAGTACTTCCTCTTTTCCTTTTTACTCCTTCCAATCCTTTTTATATGCAGCAATTATATTGATGGCGTAAAACAAATTGGCTGCTAAAATTAGTTAAAAATAAAAAAGTGTGTAAAAAATGTGATATCTTTTCCAATATATCCCTATTTATAAAAAGAGTATAGGAGAAATAATGGGTTAAAAATATGAGAGAGAATCAGTAGAAAATATGGAAGAGAATGGGTAATAAATTATTAAATTAAAGAGAATTGGTGGATAATTAATATGAAGATATATATTTAATAGGGGTATGATAGGAAAAAAGTTGTTTATATTAACGATCGGCCCCAAGAGAAAGAAAGTTACTTATAAAAAGAATCAGAAGAAGTATAAGATAGGATCTGGGGATGTCTGAAAAGTTTTTTATAAACTCTCTATTTTACCCTCACTTAATTACAAAAATTATTTATTCTACTATTGTATTTTAATTCTCATGTTTGACTAAATTACTTAATATAGCATATCCTCTCTCTTCCCCAAGAATGAAGATATTTTTGAGAAAAAAATTCATTTTTTACATATTTATTATTCCTAATTACTTTTAACTACCTCGTCCAATAACACAATCCGGTTAAAGCTATCTTATAAAAATGTAACCGATGAACGGATGGAGTATTACATTTGTATAGAAGAGTTTCGATATCTAATAATTTACCAGTTTTGTTGTTTCTCACTTAAATTACAAAACAACAAAATATTCCCTCTGGTCCTTTTTATAAGAAATAAATTCATTTTTTACATATTTATTATTCCTAATTACTTTTAACTACCTCGTCCAATAACACAATCCGGTTAAAGCTATCTTATAAAAATGTAACCGATGAACGGATGGAGTATTACATTTGTATAGAAGAGTTTCGATATCTAATAATTTACCAGTTTTGTTGTTTCCCACTTAAATTACAAAACAACAAAATATTCCCTTTGGTCCTTTTTATAAGAAATAACTATTAAAATCACTCAGTTCAAAATATTAGTTAAAAGTAACAAATGAGTAACATATTTAATAAGAGTAAAAATGAAAAAATCAGTTTAAAATTTCAGATAAAGAGGATTTATTCTTTATATTAAGGACCATCCCTGACAGAGAATGTTCCTTATAAAAAGGACAGGAGAGAGTAGTTTTCAAAGATTCAATCATATGTAGTACCCCCCCAGTCCTTAATATAATACATATTTGAAAGATTGATTTTGATCTTAAGTATAACAGATATTTTTTATATCTATAAGTATTTTCCTAATTTACCCCTATTGATAATCCTTCAACAATAATCAAAGAAGAGAGGGAATGAGTGAATAATTAAGAAAGATAACTAGGCTATTTGAAAAAAGGGAGAATATATGCTATATTAACCAATCTAACTAACTTTCTTAATTTAATCAAATTTTCTAAATGCCTTAAACTAAGGAATGGAGGGAGAATTATGTTTGTACCACTCTAATCCTATTTATAAATTTAAATCAATTAACTCTTACACACTAAGAAGAATTACTGAACTTATTAATTATGAGCTAAATTTTCAATTTTATCCTTATTTATGATTAGTTTCAAGAATCAATTTTAATAAATTCTTTTTGTTTATTGAAATTAATTGGGGCAAAATTGTTATAAACCCATTTATTACTCTGAAATTGGACTTATAATAAGAACTAAAATTTTTGGTCAAAATTGACTTATAAATTGGCTCAAAACCCCTCCTCTTTCCTTCCAATCACTTCCCTCCTCTTCTTATTCAAATCATTAGATCAACATTTTAATAGTTTAGATTTAATTTTATATCAAAAGTATTATTTTTAATTTCTTTATTATAATATTGAATTATTCATTTCAAAATTTAGCAACTTGTATTTAGTTAATTATTTTTCTTGTTTAATTTAATATTTTAATAATAATTTTATAAAAGATCAAATTGCTATTTACAAGTGTTAACCTAATGACTAAAAAAAGGAAGAGGAGGAAAGTGGATGGGAAGGGAAGATGAGGGTTCCAAGCTGCTTATAACCGCCTTGAAATCTCTCCTCTTCCCTTCCAATATATCAAATATTTCACAGTTAAATTACATACCTGCGGAAGTAGTCCATGAGAGATGGCAGGAGACGGCCGAAGAACCCAAAGAAGTAGACAAAGAAATATAACCAGAAAACCATTCTTCTCAGCATTAACTTCACTCCGATTTCTTCTCTGACACGAACAACAAGAACCTCATCGTTGTTCTCCTCCTCCTCCTCCAAAGAACCATTATAGACGCTTACTGCTTCTTTGTAGTTTTGCCATGATTCGTTGATCTTGTGCGAGATTGGAACGAAAAGCGGCAAGACAAGAAACACCAGCATACCAATCATATTACTTGTTGAAGATAATTTGCTTGACACAAATTGCAAGCTGCTTAACACAGCATATAAGCCAGTGGGGATCGTAATAATAAACATTAAAGCAAACCCGACACCCAATCTCTTAGGCTCTTCAACAACTTCAATTTCTCTTGTAACAGGAATTGCTACTAGGCTCACTATCAGTGGTAACACTGAGTTCAAGAGAAGAAAGGCTTGAGCTTTTCTGTGAGGCGAAACAAAATCAACAATTTCAGTATAGATCTTTGCACTTAACCCTTGGTAACTAGTTGATAACCCCACAGCAACTTGCTGATCAAAAGGGAAGTTTCTTAGTGCGATGACATAACACACAGTGTTAATCCAACAAATGCTATTACCAGCAAGGAGAGTTAGTAAGAAGACATGCCAATAGGATAGAGAGGAAATAATAATGTGGTTTGTAATGAAGAGATATTGCACTCCATAACCAATCAATCCAAGGGTTGAACCCAGCATGAGGACGAGCCAGAGGGGAAGGCGAAGAGAAGCCATGCCGGAGAGAAAGCCGACAAGTTTTCCGGCATCGGAGGCAAATGCCAGGTTATTGAGCTGCACTTGTGAAATTGAAAGGGTTTGCCTCAGTTGGGTTGAGTATGAAGGGAAGTTGGTGTTGGTGCCATTTATGGCTTGTAGCCAAATGATGCCCACAAGACATAGCCATTGAAGAGAAGCCATAGTGAAGAAGAAGATTTACAATCTCAAAACGATACAGATGAAGTTCTATGAGAGAGGATGTGGCACGTAGGTGATAATAGAAAGCCGAGCAATATTACAAGAAAAACATGTATGTGGAGAACTTCAACTCCCCGGTCAGTCCAATTATACGTTGTCAAGAGAAAAATCACTGCTTAATTTTAAGAAAGTTTCTACTAAATTTTTCTAAAGTTACTTAAAACTACATGTAAACAACCTATTTTGTCCCTGACCCAACTAAAAAGTAATAAAAATTAAAAAAACATTAAAAAATATAAAAAAATACTCTTAATAGAATTTTGATGAATCTCCATTGATAATGATTTGTGTCAGATTAGGAAATGACATTTTTCATCATTATTGCATAAATTTCAAAAACAAAAATTGATGACGATTAGGGGTCATTGATGACGTTTTGGTTTCATATCGGGGAGTATCATTAAAGGCAAAAAAAATAAAAATGAACAATTATAAAAAATTAAATCCTCTTTAATGATAATTGGTAAGTGATTATTGCAGCAAAATTTTAAAAAAAATGTTGATGATTTGTCTTCAGATAAGGAAACATGTATAATTAAGGATGAAAATTTTAAAAAAATAAAAAAGTGAAAATTTAAAAAGGAGCAGTTATGAGGGAAAACATTCGTTGAGCCCATTACCAGAATAATTTTTTCTGTGTATTATTCTTTTATTTTTTAAACAATTTATTTTTATTTCTTTTCAGCTGCTGTGTAATATCCCAAATTTTGGGACAAAAAGTTTGAGATTAAACCTGGATCAAGTGGACTGCTAAGCCCCGGTTTAGCAAATGTCCTTACGAGGCATGTTTATATTTTCCAAAAATTTCTTCTTATCCTTGGATATTAAAAGGAATTATATTAGTGAGCTAAAGAGCTTGGGAAATAAAAAAACGAAGTGATTGGAAGTCACATACAACATAGTGAAGTGGAACACAAAGTAATTTAGTTACCGGTGAAATTCCAGATGTGACAGTTGTGTTTGTGTGGCATATTTCAAGGGGAAAATGATGTCCCAAATTTATGAAACTTTCCAGGATGAAAGTATACTTATCAAGATTTAATTGATAGGTCATATAAGTCATTTGGAGTTGTACACAAAGAGAAATTAATTTTTGAAGTTAGCCCAGCAAAATTAATAATTTCTGGGACAGCATTCAAAGATTAAAATTATAGTAATATTGAGCTTGCTATTGTTCAAATTTTATATTTTTTCTTAAAAATAGACTCGATAAGGGTCGTATAACCTTTGGAACCACCCCAATTGGAATTTTGTACAATTAGATATGAATTTTCAAATGTTAATGAAAATTCTGTCAAATTAAGCTTTATGTGCGAAAATTCAATTTTTGGGCCAATCAGAAGCTGACACGTGGTGAGTTAATTGGACCACCCATTTAATCAATTATCCACCTTCTTCATCATTCATTTTCACGCAGAAACCAGAAATGAAAGAGAGAAAAAGATGAACCAAAAATGGAGGGAGAGGAGAGAGAAAACTTTGAGCCGCCAAAACACTACCGAATCGGCGTCATCTCTCAAAGTGTCCTTCAGGAAACTTCCTCTACTCATCGAGAGCTTCATTTCTAAGGTTTTGGATTTTTCGTTTGGAGGTGGTTGGTGCCGTCTCACCGGCCGGAATGTTGCCGAAATTCCGAACCGTTTGCTGAAACGGGTAGAGGTAAGCGTAAGCTTCCATTTTAACCGATTGGTTTGTTGTTTGGATGAGTATAGAGGAAGTTAGATACTGTTTATGGCTTAATTAAAATGGTGTTTTCAATGGCTAAATCATGTCTAATGAGTGTTTAAATAGCTAATCACTTGATTAGAAGTAGAAAGGAAGAGATTAAGCCAAAGAAAATGAGAAACCGACAAACTCTTTCAGGGAACTCTAAATTTCTGTTTCTATTCTGGATTTTTCATGAAGAATGAGTAGAAATTTGGTAATTTTGATGTTTTTATTGACTTTAGAAGGCAAAATTGTGTAGGTTAGAAAGTATTCATGATTTTTGGATGCTTGTATATGAATTTGGGAAATTATGAAACATATATGTGCATGTTGCTTAAATCTGCCCTGAGTGGCAGTCAGTGTTGTGCATGATGTTTAAAGGTCTAAAACTTGTCCACAAATTCCGAAATTTTCCAGACATAAATTAGATATAATGAGCTTTAATATGATAGGTAATATGGAGGATTTGGACAAGTTTGCTAGGAGTTATGATTTTTCAAAGTCTGGTCATGTGAATCTGGGAATTCCTGGAATAGTATGTTTATGCGTGATATTTCAGGGATCAAAACTTATCCAAAAATTCTCTAAGTTTCCATAATTAAAGTAGAGACATAGGGATTTAATTGGATTGGTAGTTTGTAATTTTTGGACAAGTATGCTAGGAGATATGAATTTGTAAATTTGTGCCCTATTTCTGGAATGAAATCTAGAACAGTGCCTGTTTTCCGAATTGATGGGGAAAATATGACAATAATAGTCAGACCAAAGAATTTTTATACAAATTTAAACTTAAAGAGATTCAAATAGAGCTTTGAATCACCTCAATTAGAGTTCTATATAATTGATTATGATTTTTGAAAGTTTGGTCAAAATGCTGGCAGTTTTGACTACCATGTGAATTTGAGAAAGTAAGGGGCTAAATGTAATTGGTAAGAACTCCAAGGGTGAAAGTGAGCCTTTGAGGCTAATGTAGCCATAGGACATTCACTCTTCATAGCTCTAATGTTGTCATTCTTATCTAAGGTCATGAAGTGTCAAAGAAGAGGTAATTGTTGGAAGATCAAGGTGCATGAGGAGGACATCAAGTAAAAGGTAATGAACTTATATTTTCTGCATATATGTGATATGTATGTTTTGCATTGATTATGTGACTACTTTGCCTATTTGTGTGGAACATGTATGATTGGTTGAAGCTCTGTAATATTTGTGCAATGGCCATATGTATGTCATAACATTGAGCATGCAGCATGTCATTATGTTGGCATGAAATAGTGTAGGCAAGCATGTCATGCATTCATATATATCTGTCATGCATAGTGGTAATGTTTACTACTGAGATTCTCTCGAATCTCACTCCTCCCAACCAACCATTTAGACAGGCGAAGATGCAGGAGGATGCACGGAGGAGATATGAAGTTGAAGTACAGTTGTATTTAATGTAATTTATTTACAATTGATAGCTTTGCATGGCTTTGAATTTGATATATGTATATGAGTGCATGAATGCAGTATAAGCAGAGAATAGCTCGAAGTTCATTAAAAAAGCAAGAGAATCGCTCGCATACTCTGATGTAATGAGATTAAGAGCCTATGAGACATTATGACGTAGTGAAACTTGTGAAAATAATTGAAATATTGTTTTTTACCTGCTAAAAAACCCTGTCAACCCTAGGTTCAAGTCCTGAGTTGAGATTGGGAATTTATGAACATTTTCAAGAATTGAGTAATCCCGGTTCGAATCCTGGTCCTACCAGTGATTTCACTACTCATTTGCACTCATCTGAGGCTATGAAAATAAGGTATTACAGTTTTGGTATCAGAGCAGTGATTCTGACAATAGAATTGTCTGCTGAGAGATAAAGGTCTAGTCAGAGCAAGGGGTCCTGACTATAGGTTGCATTCTCTACTTAAGTAAACAGGATAATGATCTCCTATTAGTGCTACTGTAACAGGAAGTTACAGATAGAAGAGGGATCTAAGTAGTAATCAACCTTTTGAATGAAGGGTAAAGGTCTACACAGAGGAAGTGGCTCCGCTTGACAGGGATGTTAGCGGTGCCTAATCCCTGTAAAGATTCCTCTACTGGTGACAGTTACAATGTGACCCTAAGCATAGAAGATGAAGTGCAAGATTAAGATTCTGTTGCTAACTCTAGGGCTCCTGATTTGAGTTAGAAGTATGACCAAGGTTTTTCCCCTATGTTATGAAAACACATAGAGGGGTTATACTAAGAAGTTGGTATTGCTTATATTTCCTTGTGGGGACAGTATCTAGTATTTCTGGGATGGGTGACATGTTATATTAGGATTGAGGTATGTATGGGCTACCGATATCCAGTGAGAAACGGTATGGTACTAGCACTAATGCCTCGGATCTCATCAGAACTCCGTGGTTAAGCGTGCTCAAGTGAGGAAAATCCCAGGATGGGTGACCCCTTGGGAAGTACCTTGAAAATTTCAAATATTTTGATTAAAGATTTGGAATCGTGATTAGAGGTTCTTAAATGACCTAAAAAATGAGTACAGGCATGGAGATGATAAAGTAAGTTTGATTTTTAATCTGAACCATTTCTGTTGTAATGGATACTGCTCAGAAAAGTTCATTTGATGGGGTTATGGAAACTTGAGGCATAGTAATTGCTTTGAGGTTTCTCCGTGCTAAGTGATGATCCTTAGTAACACATAGGGTTAAAGGTATGTATGTATGATATACAATGAGGCATAATGAGTGGTGATCATGCTGTATATCTATCCTAGAGGATTGGATTTGATGATACTGAAGATGGATGATAGGTTTGAATTAAGATCTAAGCTAGAATAGTGCTTAGGTCAAAATGTGAATCAGGTTACACCTTGGTTCTGTTCTATGTTGGAAATTGAACCTTGTGAACTTTGTGGATAGTGTTAAACCTTCAATAATGTTTGAGGATATTATCGGAATGCCGTAAAGGTTAGAATATTTGTTGTTGATCATGATTTTAGCATGCCTATTGGGTATGATTGAGGAAACCTAATTTTTGACTCAGGCGATGTTGAGGTTCTAAGAGTATAATGTTAATCTGTGAATGAATTGTAATATTGAATTGGTTCTCCAGGAATGTGAAATAGCCTGAGTGGCTTGAGGTACTAGCATATAGTACAGAAATACATATAAGGTTACTGGAGGTTGCTAGTTGCTAATCTAGCATAGGGAAAGATCATAATCGTAGAATATTCCCTTAGAGTTGTAATATGCCTGGAGCTGGACCAATATCGAAAGTCCAATGAATTGACCCCAAATGAGGTAGCAGATTATAGAACTACTAAAGAAGAAGGACCTTATAAGATTTAGATCCCGTTATAATGATACTCTTATTAATAAATGACCAACTGAACAGAACTATCTACAGAGGATTCTAATTGGAGAAGGCTACTTGCGGGGAGTTTTAATTGGAATAGGCTACCTATGAGGAGATTTGATCGGAAAGGGCTACCTATGAGGATTTTTGATCGGAGGGGTTGACCAGGTGTATGGGTGCCTGCGTGCAGCATCGAGTGTGATACCGTAGCATGAAGCCACCGTGATGTCAAACCATAGTGCGTAGTCGCCGTGATGACAAACCATAAAGTGGAGCCACCGTGACGTTGAAACTGAATAGTAGAGCTACGGGGACGTCGACTCTCAATAGTGGTATCTTATAATAATTCTTCTATTGCATAAGTTTCCTTGAGAAGAAGAGTCGGGTGACCTAGTAAATTGTCATGGGGTGCTCCAGTGCCAAATGATGACAGAGATTAAGGAAAGCTACTCTTGCTCTCGTATCTTATGTAATGGTTCTGCATGTATGTGTTTACCATTGAGTGTATTCGTGTTATGAAAATACGATAGGCAGTAAGACCTTTTGGGCCAGCGTGTCCTTAGGCAGTCAGACCTGACGGGCGGAGGCCCAAGGCTGTAAGTCCCGTAATGCCTATGGCATAGGGGTGATTCCCTGGGCAGTAAGACCTAGTGAGCATTCAGTAATTGCGGGGTAGTCGCTCAGGGCCTATTGTGCAAGTGAGCTCATTGCGCGAGTGGACACCCAGGCCATGGAGATTCCTGTTTTGCTCAAGCAGTCGCCCGAGGCCTATTGTGTAAGTAGACGCATTACGCGGGTGGACACTCGGGGCCATGGAACTCATGTGATACACAAGTAGAATCCCGAGGCCTATTACGTGGGTGAATACTTAGGGCCAATGGTTGTCGTTATGCTATATGCTAACGTGCCGAATGCTCTAGTAATGATGGTTTATTTAGCATGCTTCGTGAACATTACATAAGAGTATGGACAACTTGAGTAGCAAGAGATGGAGCCTATAATAAGTTCAGAATACCTAGTAAACTATGTGTTCTAGGTAGTTAGACTCGTTAAATAGTTAGCTTAATGGTACCAGGATTGGTCGCCCTAAGCTTAATAGCCTAACGTCTTGGGTTTGATCCCTTGGAGGGGTTCCCTTAAGGGATAGTATGGGTAGGCTTCATACGAGTTTTTCCTTCTGATCCCCGTGGAGGGATGAAAGTTTGTCGGATGTCCCATGCGACTATAGCGTGAGCCGAGCGCCGTTGTAGTGGGCCTAGTGGGGCAGTCCGTTACACAAAAAGATAATCCCCGTGGAGGCGTGCAAGTTGGTCGGATGTCCCGTGCAACTGTAGTGTTAGCCGAGCGCCGTTGTAGTGGGCCTAGTGGGACGGTCAGTTACACAAAAAGGTGAGCCCCGTAGAGGGGTGGAAGTTGGTCGGATGTCCCATACGACTTCAGTGTGAGCTGAGCGCTGTGGCAGTGGGCCTAGTAGGGCAATCCGTTATAAAAAAAATGATACCAGGGTTTACCGAGTACGGCTCAAGTAGCGGATGTCGTGTGCTTGATACCTGGAGAGGTCTCCTTTGAGAAATATAGGGAGTGGCTATTCCATAAGTTTGCCACACTCAATCCTGGTGAACCAGAGGGTATGGGCCGAACTCCTGTGCCACTGTAGAGGGCTCCCATTGAGGGTAGCTCTGCAGTTGGGCCTAGTGGGAGGGCCATTACATAAATACAAAACAAGGATTTCATTCCTTCATATTTTGCAGCTGCAGGGGGCGCCGAGTGAGGGTAGCTCTGTAGTGGGCCTGGTGAAAGGGCTATTATTCAGCAAAGATAATGAACTAAATGTCCTAAGGCCATAAGACCTAATGGGTTAGTAAACCCTTAGGCTGACAAAATATGAGATATGATTAAGAATGAAGCCGAGTAGAGGCTTAAGGCAATAATACCTAAGATGCAAGTTTGCATAGGGCAGTGCCTTGGGCTATAAGACCTATATGTCAAGCACTGTGGTTGTTACCCAGTGTGATGACATTGGACCAATGTGTCTAGAGATATATTGAGACTAGCAGAAAATTCAGACTATACCAGGTTGTAGCTGAGGCCGTAAGCCCTAGGATGCCTACGGCATGGGGAGGAAATCCCCAAGGTAGTAAGGCCGAAATGCTCAGCACTGTGGTAGTAGAATGATCCGTAAGGCTTGATGTGCGTACAGTGTGGTTCGGGAGAGTCCCGAAGAGGCTGAAAGGCCTGGTATGCATATAGTGATCTGGGAAAGAATCCCGAAGAGGTAGTAAGGCCTGAGAAACCAAGCATTGTAGTAGTGGACCAGTAGGTCCTGGTTTGAACGCTATCTGAGATTTTGAGTTAAGAATATGAATAATGAGTTGCATGCTCTATGAGCTTGCAAATGAAAGCACTAGAATGGAAAGGATATACTAAGTGTCTAGAATGGTTCCCTGAGGTACAGATAGTACCATTTGATATTCAAAATTTTGAGGACAAAATTTATTGAACGGGGGGAGAATAGTAATATCCCAAATTTTGGGACAAAAAGCTTGAGATTAAGCCTAGATCAAGTGGACTGCTAAGTTCTGGTTTAGCAAATGTCCCTGTGAGGCATGTTTATATTTCCCAAAAAATTATTTTCATCCTTGGATATTAAAAGGAATTATATTGGTAAGCTAAAGAGCTTGAGAAATAACAAAACGAAGTGATTGGAAGTCACACACAACATAGTGAAGTCGAACACAAAGTAATTTTGCTACCGGTGAAATTCCAGATGTGGCAGTTGTGTTTGTGTGGCATGTTTCAAGGGGAAAATGATGTCCCAAATTTATAAAACTTTCCAGGATAAAAGTAGACTTATCAAGATTTAATTTGATAGGTCATATAAGTCATTTGGAGTTGCACACAAAGAGAAATGAATTTTTGAAGTTAGCCCAACAAAACTAATAATTTTCTAGGACATCATTCAAAGATTAAAATTCTAGGAAGATTGAGCTTTCGATTGTTCAAAGGTTATATTTTTCCTTAAAACTAGACTCAATAAGGGTCTTATATCCTTTAGAAATACCCCAATTGGACTTTTGTACAATTAGATATGAATTTTCAAAGTTTAATGAAAATTCTGTCAGATTAAGCATTATGTGCGAAAATTCAATTTTTGGGCCAATCAGAAACAGACACGTGGTGAGTTAATTGGACCACCAATTTAACCAATTATCCACCTTCTTCATTCATTTTCATGCAGAAACCAGAAATGAGAGAGAGAAAAAGCTAAACTAAAAATGGAGGGAGAGGAGAGAGAAAATTTTGAGCCGCCAAAACACTACAGAATCAGCGTCTTCTCTCAAAGTGTCCTTCAGGAAACTTCCTCTACTCATCGAGAGCTTCATTTTTATGGTTTTGGATTTTTCATTTGGAGGTGGTTAGTGCCGTCTCAACGGCCGGAGTGTTGCTGGAATTCCGAACCGTTTGTGAAAACGGGTAGAGGTAAGCGTAAGCTTCCTTTTTAACCGATTGGTTTGTTGTTTGGATGAGCATAGAGGAAGTTGGATACTGTTTATGGCTTGATTAAAATGGTGTTTTAAATGGCTACATCATGTCTAATGAGTGTTTAAATAGATAATCACTTGATTAGAAGTAGAAAGGAAGAGATTAAGCCAAAGAAAATGAGAAACCGACAAACTCTTTCAGGGAACTCTAAATTTCTGTTTCTATTCTGGATTTTTCATGGAGAAGGAGTAGAAATTTGGTAATTTTGATGTTTTTATTGACTTTAGAAGGCAAAATTTTGTAGGTCAGCAAGTATTCATGATTTTTGGATGCTTGTATATGAATTTGGGAAATTATGAAACATATATGTGCATGTTGCTTAAATTTTCCCTGAGTGGCAGTCAGTGTTGTGCGTGATGTTTAAAGATCTAAAACTTGTTCACAAATTCTGAAATTTTCCAAACTTAAATTAGACATAACTAGCTTTAATATGATAGGTAATAGAAGGATTTGGACAAGTTTTCTAGGAGTTATGATTTTTCAAAATCTGATCATGTGAATCTGGGAATTTCTGGAATAGTATGTTTATGCGTGATATTTCAGGGACCAAAACTTATCCAAAAATTCTCTAAATTTCCAGAATTAAATTATAGACATAGAGATTTAATTGGATGGGTAGTTTGTAATTTTTTGACAAGTATGCTAGGAGATATGAATTTGTGAAGTTGTGCCCTGTTTCTGGAATGAAATCTAGAACAGTACCTGTTTTCCGAATTGATGGGAAAAATATGACAATAATAGTTAGACCAAAGTATTTTTATACAAATTTAAACTTAAAGGTCTTCAAATAGAGCTTTGAATCACCTCAATTGGAGTTCTATAGAATTGATTATGATTTTTGAAAGTTTGGTCAAAATGCTGGCAGTTTTGACTACCATGTGAATTTGAGAAAGTAAGGGGTTAAATGTAATTGGTAAGAACTACAAGGGTGAAAGTGAGTCTTTGAGGCTAATGTAGCCATTGGGCATTCACTCTTCATAGCTCTAATGATGTCATTCTTATCTAGGGTCATGAAGTGTCAAAGAAGAGGTAATTGTTGGAAGATCAAGGTGCATGAGGAGGACATCAAATAAAAGGTAGTGAACTTACATTTTCTGCATGTATGTGATATGTATGTCTTACATTGATTATGTGACTGCTTTGCCTATTTGTGTGGAACATGTATGATTGGTTGAAGCTCTGTTATATTTATGCAATGGTCATATGTATGTCATAACATTGAGCATGCAGCATGTCATTATATTGGCATGAAATAGTGTAGGCAAGCATGTCATGTATTCATATATATCTGTCATGCATAGTGGTAATGTTTGCTACTGAGATTCTCTCGAATCTCACTCCTCCCAACTAACCATTTAGAGAGGTGAAGATGCAGGAGGATGCACGGAGGAGATATGAAGTTGAAGTGCAGTTGTATTTAATGTAATTGATTTACAATTGATAACCTTGTATGGCTTTGAATTTCATGTATGTATATTAGTGTATGAATGCAGTATAAGCAGAGAATAGCTTAAATTTCATTAAAAAGGCAAGAGAATCGCTCGCATACTCTGATGTAATGAGATTAAGAGTTGATGAGACATTATGATGTAGTGAAACTTGTGAAAATAATTGAAATATTTTTTTTACCTGCTGAAGAACCCTCTCAACCCTAGGTTCAAGTCATGAGTTAAGATTGGGGATTTGTGAACATTTTCAAGAATTGGGTAATTCCGGTTCGAATCCTGGTCCCACCAGTGATTTCACTACTTATTTGCTCTCATCTGAGGCTATGAAAATAAGGTATTACAATGGTTGTGTCGTGCAACTAGACATTCACTCTTGTTTCTTATCTTCTCGATTAGGATGACGGTTGTGTGATGGAAACAAGAGTGAATGTCTAGTCGCGTCGCAAAACCATCATCCTAATCGAGAAGATATTTTGTGCAGAAGCAAAGCATTATATTTTTATTCCAAATTAAAGTTAGATATTTTATGTCAATAAGCACAATTGAGCTCCACTTACATTGCGTCACACTTGTTCCATCACTTGATGTTACAATCCCCAAAAATTTTCAGAGCACTTCAGCATTCTAAACCCTATATATACCCCATTGTTCATATCTCTTTAACCTAGCTCTAAAAAACGGCACTCGTTATCAAAAGCCACCACCTATTATTGTCATTCCTTCTAGCTCTCAACTTCTTTATCTTCACCACCCAGGCCTTATGGTTTGACATCACAAACCGATGTCCCTACATGGTGTGGGCAGCTGCCACCCCAACGGGTGGTGGCCGGCAGCAGAACCCCAGCCAAACGTGGGGCTTCAGCATGGCATCAGGAACCAGCGGTGCTGGATTATAGGGCTGAAGCAACTGTAAATTTGATTGGTCGGGACGTGGCCACTATCAGACTGGTGGTTGTGGCGGCCACCTCTATTGCCAACTCTTCGGCCAGGCACCAGGCACCTTGGCAGAATTTTCACTAAACACATGGAATAATTTGGACTTCTACGATATCTCAGTGATCGATGGCTTCAATGTTCTGATGTAGGTAGGTCTTGGTCTGTCAAACCCCTTAACAATTTGATATTCACAGAGTACTAAATACATAGTTCATAGACATACAGAAATAGCATAAATATACTGATAATAAGCACTTGTTTACATTACATGAAATCCCATAGGATTTGGAATATATATATAGAGTCCAAAAGAAATGAAATTTGGAATTAAAGATAACCAGCTGTAGTCTCACATGAACCGGACCTCAGTCACCGGTAATTACAGTTTTGCCCTTAGAGCCGCTGCCCTCTGCTGGAATATTTTTATATATTGAAAAAGGGTGAGATTCGAATGAATCTCAGTAGTAACATACAATCATTCATATAAAATGCAATAAATAAATATGCAATGCACCATGATATGTAAAATGCTAACTCGTGTTGTATGCATATTGTCCAAGGCCAAACGACTGTTTGCAACCCCGGCTAAACTCGTGTTCATGGTCAAACGATATGTTTAGACCCTGGCTTATTCGCGTGTTGTGCCACAGGCACTGTCATGTTATAGAAAATGGCATACACAACATATAAATAATCACATAGTATATGAGAGAAAGAGTTACTACCTGGGTCCCTTTTCGGTCTAACTGTTTATCCAAAACTTTTTCTTCAGCTCGGGCTATTACAAATCCTATAAATTAAAATTAACAAGTAATAGTTATTACTTGTATTACTACTGCCTTTAATCATATTCTGCTGGTTATCTCAGTTTCAGTGGCTTGTACACATTACAATTTTTGTATAGTGCAATTTTTCTATTTTTCAGAAAATTGGCAGATTTTTCAGTAAACTTTGAAAAATCATAACTAATTCTAGAAAAATAGAAATTGACTGGGTCTAAAGCCTAAATGAAGATATTGAAATATATTTTCATAGAAAAATATCAAAATCTACCCAGTTTTACCATATTACTCCCAGAATTTTCTGAAATACCCCTATTCCAGATTACTCTCCAGAAACATAGTACAACTTTGAAAATCCATATCTCCTAATATACTCATCCAAAAATTGTGATCCACATATCCAATTAAATATCTTAATGTCTAATTTATATCTGGAAATTTTCATAATTTTTGGTTAAGGTTTGGTTTTCCAAAATTTCAACACAACCAACCTGTTTTCCAGAAACATAGTTTGAAAGCAACCAATTTCAAAAATTCATATCTCTCAACATACTAATCCAAATAACACAAAATATATATATCAAATTAAAGCTTAGAATATGAAATTTCATTCTGGAAAGTTTCATGTCCATTGGAAAGGATTACATTGCTAAAAAATATGATGAAATCGACGGCCAAAATCGGGACTTCCAGAATTGCACCTGTTTCTAAACTCAGGTTTCGAAAATCATAACTCTCTCTAAAGATATCCAAATGATTCATTCGACCACTCATTTTAAGCTAAAAAATATGATGAAACCGACGGCCAAAATCGGGACTTCCAGAATTGCACCTGTTTCTAAACTCAGGTTTCGAAAATCATAACTTTCTCTACAGATATCCAAATGATTCATTGGACCACTCATTTTAAAGCTTGGGATGTATAATACCTCCCAGTAAATTTTCATAAATATTGGATATGATTTGGTTGGCCATAATTCTACACGAAACTGACTGACTTTGAAAAACGTCAGTTTTGATATTCTAACTTCAAAAATCTATAACTCATTCATTTTGACTCCAAATTGTGATCTTCTTGATTCTATTTCATACTACACATCCTAAATTTTCCATAAAAAAAGAATCAGGTGAAAAATCTATCTGTGTCCTCCGTTTGAGCTTCTGTAAGTTTCCAACAGAAACTCTATTTTCCGACAAGTAAAACAGAGTTAAGAAAACTCACATGTCGCTACGGTTTTTCACCCCAATCTCAAAGATTTTAACTCTACACACTCCTAAATATGTTTCTTGTGTTTGGGGACATAATTACAGAAGCAAAGAGGTTAAAAATCCCACATAAAAAGGACACATAATCACTGGTTTTGGTATTTTACGGTGAAAAAACGTTTTCGGTGACTTCTCTTGATTCCAGCAGCAAAACAACCCATCAAAACTACTGAAATCCTATGGAAATCCAAGGTAAAAGTAGAGGAGACTTACCTAAACATGTTTATGATGTTGTATGGGAAGTTTGAAGCTTCCTTAGCTTGTTTCTCTTCTTCCTTCGTTTTGCTCTCTCACACTCATGTATCTCTCTTCCTCTGTTTTTCTGTTTTGTTTTCTATTTCTTCAGCCTCCTTCTCTGAACGTTTTGGATGAAAGAGTGTCTTATGTATGGTGGGGCTGAATGTGTGTGTGTGCTGTCCAACGTGAAGTGCATGGAGAGACAAGAGAGTGTTTTAATTCAATGGGCAAGTATGTGTGTGTGTTGTTTATTGGTTCAATGTGTATGTGCTGTCATATTTTGAATGTAGTGTGTGTGTGTTGTTCGTTGAAGAATCCTCCAGGTGTGCCAAATGAAAAGAGGAATGAGTGATTAATTGTTTGTCTGTGTTGATAAGTTTTTATATATACATATAGGTATTTTTTTATCCTATTAATTACACACACTATATCCTAATTTTTCCCTTTGTCTAATTTAAGTTTCCTTAAATTTTGTAGGTTCCATAAATTGGCTTACTATCTAGTTTCATTAAATTAATCCTTGCATTAAATTTTTGGGATGTTACATGGTCCACCACACGCGCGGGCCACTGCCGCAGTCCGTCCGGCTGGCTCGGTTCGGTTCGGTCGGTCGCTCACCACCGCCGGTCTAGTCCACGTGTGTGTGAGCTG
Organism: Albizia julibrissin; assembly: GCA_037074505.1. Lineage (NCBI taxonomy): Eukaryota > Viridiplantae > Streptophyta > Magnoliopsida > Fabales > Fabaceae > Albizia > Albizia julibrissin. Next base: position 16,717,998 of record CM073486.1, on the reverse strand, counting down.
AACTTTTGTTTAATTCTTTTTTACCCCTTCGTGATTCTCTCAACAGCGACTGTAGCAAAACGCTGTGATCGAACGAGTGCATCCATTTGCTCCGTTCTGATGTGTCTGTTCGTACGACACACCAATTTGGCAGCAAGAGTCACCGTTCGCTTCTGTTCACTCCGTTCTAATATGTCTATTTGCACGACGCACCGGTTCGCCCGCAAGAGTCGAGTCTATCTGATCAATTTCTGTCATCTATAAATAGGACGTGCTAGTGACAGAAAAGAAATCAATCTCAAAACACTCCTTTCTCATATACTGCATAGTACATTCTGCAATCATCTCATATTCTGTGTGATTCTAAAAGCAATCTCATTGTGTTCGTTCGGGCTTCTGATTGATAATGCGATCATTCTGAAGACGTAATCCGTTCTATCCTGGGAGACAATTGTTCGAGAACCTTGGGCATCCAAATAGAGGGAACAAATTGTCTTAAGGAGACAACGTATGTTGGGCTCGAATTTTATCAAAGTTCATTATTATTTTCAGCAGTCTTGTGAGTTTTTCTATAGTATACATAACTGTTATGTGTTTACAGATTATGTCTTCTTAGTTATATAGATTCTTATTGAAATTTCTACATTAAAAGTACTTGAAAACAACAAGAAATACACAACATTGGAATATAATATCAGTGATCGGTGGTGGTCAAAAGATATAACTAGAAATAGAAAATAAATCTAAGTGGGATAACGTTGAAGAGAGCTTTTAATTTCAGTAGTGTTTTGGCTAATAAGAGCCCTTTTGTTTTTCTTTGGCCTAGGCTCATCTATCATTTTAATGGAGGCGATCTTGTTTGAGATACTACAATCATTAACTGTGAGCACTTCTTCTAGTTGGATTCAAACTTCGATTCACCATGTTGTAAGAGACTATCACTTTTTGCTAGACCCAATTAACCCCGTTGGTGGCCAATAAGAGCTTTTAATTTAAAACTTAATAGATAATGTTATAAATGTATAAATATCTGAATAACTAAAATACCTCCTTGTCCCTATGTCATAAAATATATCATGTTTTAAATCAAATTAACATTAACAATATCAAAAAATTTAAAATCAAATTATTTGGTAAGGACTAAAGATATATATATATATATATATTCATGTTATTCTATTTTAAAATTAAATAACTCGAAGATCCTAGGTACATACGTTTAATATTTTGTTGTTTAAGTCTTAACTATATATCATAGTGAAGACCATTCATAAAAAATAGTTAATTTAAGTGGAGGGAGGAGAATAAAGTGAAAACGTACTTGGGAAGGAAGCAAGGGGTTGAGTGTATGCTCAATGGGAAAGAAGCAAAGCTCACTTGGGGCAAATGTGGACGGGTTTTCTTCCCCAAATCTTTCTGCCAACTAACACTAAAAGCTTCTATTAAAAATAAATATTATATTTATGATCAATATCAACTTCTTAAATATATCTTATATTAAGGATAAGAGTGAGTACTTAGCTTAGCTTTTATTATGTGTATGAAAGATTTTTACTTAGGATTCGGCCCTTCTAATTCTTCACTATGCTATACCTATTGTGTATACTCTTATAAACATCTCGATTAGCTTCTACACTGGTGGGGGTATACAATAATTATTGGTTGAAAATTTATTATGACATCAGCAAATATAGGTATGAACACAAGATGATATAGATAATTACGTAACCATATAGCTTTCGTAGGATTCACACATTGCATAGCTTTTAATTGGATTGAGAAAACATAATACGACAACGTATTATACAAGGATATTCAAGGGCAAACGATAACCCTGTAATTGGTTGTTCCTCCTGGGCAAGTAAAAGTGCTGGTAGCATCATCCTTAGGATAACTATAAGCATCAGGACACTTATTCTTGAAGAATGTTGAATAATTAGTGGGCCCATAATTCCCAGAATTGCAACAATATTGATCCGTTTTAAATACTGTGCATGGGTTGTTACTACCCCCTGGAGCTCTTAGCTCATTTAAGCATTGTCTGTTGATATCGGCAGCGCACCGGATGCCACGGCACGGACTCGATGTTGAACTGAACTCCATCGGAATATTGAAGCCATCAAAGAGTGAGATATCAAAAAAGTCTAAATCATTGTATTGATTTAGAGCAAGTTCTGTAAGTGTGTTTGGAGGTACCCATAGGCCTGGCACCTAAGGAGACCTCCACAATCACCGGTCTGGCACCGGCCACGACCTGACCTGTCGAAGTTACAATTGGTCAGGCCCCATATGCGAGCGCCGGTAGTGCCAGCAGCCACGTCAAGGCTCCATGTTTGGCTGGGGTTCAGCTGCTGGCCGCCGCCAGGCAGGGCTGCAGTCCAGACGGTGTAAGGGCATCTGTTTGTGACATCAAACTTAGCGCCATGGGTGAAGCTGAAGCTGATAGCAACAAGGAAGGAGAACACAACGAAGCCCTTGATAATTATCTTTTTTTTTTTTTTTTTGGAATTTGATTGTGTTGTGATAGCTTGGTGAAGAAAACAAGCAACGACATTGAGAAATTTATAGGGTTCAACAAGTGGTTGTGCTTTGAAAATAGACATACGTCATCAAGTGTTGTGATATATATATATATATATATAAAAGGACAATTAATTTGTAAGTTCATAAAATTTCATCTAATTTGTAATTACGTCCTTATAGGTTTTTTTAATCCGGTCATTATAGTTTAATTGTTTTTAATACGTAGTTTCAGGTGACAAACAAAAAAGATAAAACTATAAGAACTAAATTAAAAAAATCAGATCAAACTATAAGTACGTAGTAAATAAAAGTACAGGAACGAACCTTAAGACTATTGGGATTTGCATATTAGTTTTATAGTTTAATCAAGAACATGTCTATTTAATATTAAAGTTATTTTAATTTCACAACTGATTGAGGCGATGAAGATAATAAAAAAAAAAAAATCCATAGATGATGACCATATATATCTTATCTTTCTGAGGTTGCCGATTACTTTCTAACTCAAGTCAATTCGCATGCTTGATTGCATAGAACGAAAATAGCACGATGATATGTTGAGTCTTTGGAATAAGAATAGTCCACAAAACGTTTTAAAATAAATCAATACTCATTGTTGATCCCTCCGGTCCTGAATATAAGAGCTAGTTAAATTATTTATTTCAATATTAAATGTAAGATTGCAATCCATTTTGTCTCACAAATTCTTAATTTTTCTCAAACTATCCCTATTGATTAAACATGTAAAGGGAGTTTCCATCAATTAAGGTAATTTTCAACATAAATGATCAAATTCTATTTGAGGAAAATCAACAAATATTTTGAAAAGTTATTTAAGAAATTTGTAATTTATATTTATATTAAACCATATATTCGATGATTACATCATAAAATCATATGAAAGTTAAAATAACTTTTGCAAAAATGTATACGAATTATTATCACAAAAAAGTATAGGAAATCATTAATCACTTTATTGAGTTTAAAAAATTTAAGAAATTTATAATTTATGTAAATAATATATTGTTATGGTTTGAGTATTATCTTTATTTTATATTTTGTAGTATATTAAAAATAAAATATAAAAAATATGACAATTTTGTTACAGATAATAAGTAAAATATTCCCAAACTATTGGCACACGTTATATGAATAAAACCTCATAAGCCCAATAATATATATATATATATATATATATATAAAGAAGAAGCTTACAAGTGTCAGTTTGAGTAGAAGGGGTTTTGACCTCTCAAGCATTGAGTCTCATATTAGAATATGTGTAAATTTAGAAAACACTTCTGAGAAAGTTACCCTCATTAGACTTGATGATACTCAAATCTGACTAACATATTTATAACAAAAAAGAAACTAAAACACGTAACATAAACAAAAACTAAGCGATTGATCTAATCCTGCATACATGTGGTCTTACCAATTGTGCAACATCGAACATCAGAAGTCAATACTGATTTTTTTCCCTCCATCGTTGCCCTCTATCATTATTCATTAATGCTTCTAGAATCTGAAAATGGAGAGTGTAACATCCTAAAATTTATTCAAATGCTAAGGATTAATTTATGGGAGTTAGATAGTAAGCCAAATTATGAAACCTATGAAATATAAGGAATCTTAAATTAGACAAAGGAAAAAAAAATAAAGACCTAGTGTGTGTAATTAATAGGATAAAAATATACATATATATATATATTATTAAAACACACACACACCTTTTTTTTCCCTTGCTTCACATGAGACACACGCACACACATTAAATAAACACAGTCCCTCATGTTTCATTCATTTCTCACACACAATCACTTATTAATTAATTAATCACCCATGTGTCACACACACACCCTTTCATTTTTTTAAAAAAAACCCTTTCACCTCTTCATCACTTCACTTTCGGAAGATAAGGAAAAGAAAAGAGAGAGTGAGTGAGAGAGAGAGAGAGAAAGAGAGAGAGAGAGAGAGATAAGTAAGAGGATCAGTGCTACCAGAGGAAGGAAGAAGTGATTACAAATTCTACATACAACTCCATATCCTAATATGGGTGAGCTTCCTTCCCATATTCTTAACTCTTTCTAGTTGATTTAAGACTATTTTTGGGTAATTTGGGAAACATAAGAACCTAGTATAATGAATTGTTGTCTTGTGAGGTTTTGTTTTGGGACAAATAGTGCATGAAGAAGGAATGAGAATTTGTCAAATTTGAGGTTTCCAATCAATTCTACACGAAAAATTATGTGGGAATACATGTGATTTTTATTTTTGGATGATTATATATAAGTCTAGAATTTTTAGAAAATAAGAGGAGTTGCTGTTCGGTTAGTTTCTCTGAAATCATATTGGTTGTAAAATAAATTTCGGTAACCAAAACTAGTCCGAAAATTATGAAAGTTTCCAGAAGGAATGTAGACATCTTAAGCTTTAATTTGATATATAATATGTATCATTTGGGTTTATAAATAGTGAGATATGAATTTTTAAAGTTAGATGATGAATCTGGAACGTTTTCTGGTACAGATGGGGTTTGACAAAATTATGGAAATTTTGTGACTATAATTTCTAAATGGTAATATTTTTTCCTAAAACGATACTTAAATAGAAACATATAGGATTTTGAACCATCCCATTTGGAGTTCTAGATATTTAGTTATGAATTTTAGAAGTTAAGCTATTGAAACTGGAAAGATTTTCTGGCAGTGCGAGAAAAATTTAAAACTGGGAATTATTCATGGATAGGTGGTAGTTAAACGTATTTTTCTATTAAAATAGACTTCATAAGTGACACATAAAATTTGGAACCACCTTAATTGGATATTTCTAGGCCAAGATATGAATTTTCAAAGATTATTGAAAATTCTGACAGAATTAAGTAATAGTGAAAAAAAAAGTAAGGGTATTTTTGAAATAATTAGGACTCTAAGGGTCAAGTTAAATACTAGAGTTGGTATGAGTCTATTAAATACCTATTGGATTTAAGGTATGAGCTATAATGATAACCTACCAAAGTGTCTTAAATTATTTTGGAATAAGTAATAATTCGCCCGTCCGTAAATTATAAATTATAGGATTTGACATTTGCCCGAGACGCCTAAGAGACTGAGAACAGGAACCAAATTTGGAAAGACTGTCAGGTAGTACCTTATCTCTTATATCATATGTGATGCCATGTATGTGTACCATATCATCTGTATATATATGTGCGGGACAGATAGTCCATAGGCGGTAAGACCCGTAAGTACAAGTTACACCGGGAGTTACCTGGGGGCGTCTTAAGCCAGGTAGGTTTGAGGCAGAAAGCCCGTGACTGTACCTTGTATGGGGCAGAGGCCCTGGGCAGCCAGATTGTGAATCTCAAGCGCTGTGAGTCTGTGATAAGGGACCGGTTAGGCCCTTTTATGTGCTGCATTTCTGTAAGTTGTGCTGTTTGATGATTTGTTTTACATGCTTAGTATTTGCATATTATATGAGTGATCTGTGTACTACTGAGATTCTTTTGAATCTCACCCCTTTTTCAACAAATGACATATAGCAAAGGCGTCCAGCTCTAAGGGCAAGAAGGTAATATAGACGGACGAAGAAGAGACAAATAAATTATGGACTGTTGGTTATCATTTTATTTTGGATGACTGTAAAATATTTATAAGTAGTAGTAATAGTAGCGATAGTAGTACTAGTACTCACGACGCAGACTGTATAAGTTGTAATCCGTACGCTAGACTTTCGATAACGTATTGGTATCCAGAAACCAATAAGTTAACCATCACGACGCGAACTATAGATAGAAAATGCCCTGTATTTTAAATAAAAGATTTTTAAACTGATAAAGATAATGAATTTACAAACTAAAATTTAGACCATACATATTTATTTTAAAAAGTTTTTGAAAATCCTATACAAATATAAGATTAAACTTTGTCTTAAATTTGGAATTTAAATTGTTTTGGTCTCAGGTTTAAAACCATTACATATTTAAATTATTCTAAAGACTTTAGAATTTAAGGTGTTACAGAGAGAAATTAAATTATTGTGTTTCGAAAATGGGTAGGAGAAGAAGGTGGCTTTTACTTATGTCCAAAGGTTAATTATGTTACATCCAATATCAAATAGTTGATGCTCCATTATTTTTCTCATTGCAAGATTTTTTTTCCCTCTCCTTTTTGCAACTAGACAACTTGCAAATTATATTATTTACTATTAATTATTCTCTTCAATGTCAGCAAGATTCCCATATCTTATCATATTAAATATCATGCATTTATTATTTGTTTTTTGCATTCAATGAAATATTAAGCTCAAATATTTTTCTTCATTTTGAGAACAATTTTCACATTCAGCAAACAAATTATGCAAAGGATGAACACTCAACACTTAAAAACTAAAGCAAAAATTTCTATATGGCATGAATTTTCAAGTGCCAAAAAGAGGCGTTATCAAACTTTTTTTTAGAATTACATTCAGGTCCCTCTCAAGGGAAAAAGTAAAAAATTGGTTTATGGAGTTGTCAAACGTACCCTTAGAGTTGTCAATGAGACTATTTTTTTATTTTTTTTTTCTCTTAAGTGGAACCTGAATGTAATTCTCCCTTTTTTTATTAGTTATATAGAAGATTTAGTTAATCGTATTTACTCTTTTTACATCTTAAAACTTTGTTATAATCATACAGAACTAATTATAGGACACTGAGAGGATAACTTAATTAGACACGTTCCCATTTAATAAGAGACTAGATACACCTCATTAAACCCCTAGGCTTTTTTGGAGCACTAAAAGATGGTCAAATAGTAAAACCTATTAAATTAACTGACACCGAACCCCTGCAAGCTTTTCTTTTTGAACCCTTTGTGGAAAGTTTATTGGTGCATGAGTTATGACCCAAAAAAAAAAAATCTTGATCGCTGCCTTTTTGAGATCCCATTTAGAATTCCAAAACTGACTCTTAAAAAACTATGGTTAGAGTAAAAAATTATGTTCAGGTTTAACGTAAGAGTGGATGTATCAGTGAAGTTGGATTTTGCAAAAGGTGTTAGTCCCTTAAAATTGAATTCCAACTGGAACTTGAAAGAGGTGCCCACATTCAATATTTGACCATACCTTTAATATAATTGTTTTTAATTGAATGATACCTGCTGTGAGCTAAAAAGGGGAACAAATAACAAATCTCAAAATTTTAAGTGCGCTTACAAACCTCACATATCAATATGATGTGTTATCACATCTATGATAGGGTTCAAAGCTACATTCCTATGAGCTACTACAAATTTGTTTCTTCATGATTAATACCATTGTTAGCAATGTGTTAATATTTTTTATCCAAAATTTATAGTCGCTAGGGACAACCATCATCCTAATCGAGAAGATATTTTGTGTAGAAGCAAAACATTATATTTTTATTCCAAATTAAGGTTAGATATTTTATGTCAATAAGTACAATTGAGCGGAATTTTCACTGAACACGTGGAATAATTTGGACTTCTACGATATCTCAGTGATCGATGGCTTCAATGTTCCGATGGGGTTCAGTCCAACCTCTAATTGTCGTGGCCTCCGCTGTGACTTCGATAAGTGCCCTGATGCTTACCTTTACCCAGAGGACAACACTAAAACTCATAGTTGCGAAGGTGGGACTAACTATAGGGTTGTCTTTTGCCCTTAAATGTGTTAATCCTCGTAGTATATGTTTTTCAGATTCCTAGCTTCAAATAAGGGACTGTGTAATGAGACCACTGATCATTCTCAGCACATGTACGTACCTATGTTATTCGTGTGAACTCGTATTAGAGAATATAATAAATTCTCAACCTATGAGCAATATGCATTCATATTATAATAAAATTGACTGAATGCAGGAAAGTCCTCCGTGAATAGAATTAAGCTTATTATAATAATGGGAAAATTTCAGTTAGCACCTCTATAGCAAATTAATTTCGGTCAACCCCCAAAATTTGCTAAAACTTTACTGCACCCCTTGGTTAAAATGAAATTAATTTGTGGGTGAAAAGACAATACTGCCCTTACTTTATTTGTCTTGTAAATTATCTTATTTGTCTTATAAATATCAATATTTGTCTTGTAAATTTTTATATTTGTCTTGTAAATTACCAAAATGTTTTTAAGTCCCTAGATTCTTTTGAATCTCTTTATTTATCTTGTAAATCTCTTTATTTATCTTATAAATACCCTTATTTGTCTTGTAAATACTTATTTGAAAAAAAAATAAAAGAAGAGCATGAATGTCTTTTCACCCACAAAAATTAATTTCATTTTGACCATGGGGGTATATTGAAGTTTTAGAAAGATTTGGGGTTGATGAAATTAATTTGCTACAGATGGGACTGACTGAAATTTTCCCTATAATAAAACGTGTGTTGTGAAATGACCCATACACTTGCTGCTTAATGATGGAAAGAAAATTATAAGGGATCAAGGTTATTAAACCCGAACCAAACTTTGAACCGGTGGAGATAATGGGTCAAAAGTCATATCAGAGTTAAACTAGAGTTAACCTTGAGCCATTCTAGTGAGAAAGTTAAGATTTTAAGGTTATTAATAAGAAATTCTAAACAAAATAAAAAAATTGAATTAATTTTTTTAAATAAAAAAATATTGACTTGGGTTGGTAGCAGACCAGTTAGGTGGCTGGTTCACCGGTTTTTAGCTCAAACCGGTCGGTCTAGTCCGGATTTAATAACTCTAGAAAGGACGAAGGAAAACTCCCAAAAATACATTTCTGGATTAACTAATTTAATGAATAGGTCTTGCTTCATTAGAAACTAGACTCAGAACTTTCTAATGATAGGTTTAGATTTAAATTGAGAAAGTCATGTCCAGTAAAATTTAAGCTTTAATACTACATTTGCAAGAGCAAGCAAAATGGATTTTGATTGAATTTGCTCATTTACTGCATAAGAATGGCCACAGACAAGGACCTTCGCTTTCTTTATGAAGCGTCCAACCCAGAAACAATGAACACGTCGTCAGCGTTCATGAGTTGGGTAACACAACAATCTTCATTCACTTCACTCAATTCAACAACATTGAACAATGCAAAAGTGACACAGTGAGAGGCACAGATCGCCATCCTTGACATTTGTCAATAGCAGAGCTGAGTTAATTATGATGGAGATGAGGTAGTTGGCTATGGCTTAGACAACATTGTTGAGGTACAAACTTGTCCTTGAGATTTTAAGATTTTCCCACTGTGTTAGGGCCCGTTTGGTACGTTGGAATTGATTTTGATGGATATGGAGATGGAAATAGAGATGAAATTTAAAAGTATGTTTGGTATGTTATGGAAATGAGGCATCATTTCCATGTAAAAAGACCAAAATGTCCTTCTAGTTTTTTTTTTTAAAAAAATTCCCAAGGTCAAGATAGAGCTAATAGAACAAAAAAAAAGAGCGATTTAATGCCGATAGTGTGGTGGAGAGTCGTCGGAACTATGATTTTCCGGTGACTGGAAGGGTTGTATCAGAAAACAGAGGATAAAGGCGGAGCTGGTGATAAACGACATTGTGGTCTCTGGTTCGATGCTTCAATCTAAGCTCTTAACTTGTGTGGCTTCATCGGAGAGAAGGAAAGAAGATAGCGGTGGTTCATGGTGTAGGCTATGGTTGTCTTCTTCCTCGTCCCTTTCACCGTTCAAAATCACCCCAAGTTCCAGCTAATCCTGATTTTCTTCCAGCAATCCAAGCTCTCTCTCTCTCTCTCTCTCTCACGGTGAGGTCTTACAGTGATGGATGGTACGCTTTTATTTTGGTCTCCCGTCAGTCTCTGTGGCAGCCTCTGTGAAAACTCCCAGCTCCTCCACGGTGAGGATGAAAGGAGGTCGCCAACGGCAATATGGTGAAGGTGAAGGTCGCCGGCGACACACAGAAAAAATTGGAAGTTGAAGGAAGGAAGGAAGAAGTTGGCTGATGTTCTCATGTTGATATGCTCAATGTGCTCTGTTTTAATGGTGATGATGATGCCCCACATTCAGCTCTTTCTTCACACCATAATTCTCCTCCGCCGCTCTTCCACATTCAGCTCTTTCTTCACGCCGAAGGTCACCGATGTGGGTTGCTCAAGGTCTCCGTCTTGGGTTGCCGTAAGTCACCGTCTTGGGTTACCGGTGGGTGCTGTCACTAGGTTGCCGGAGGTCACAATCAAAGGGACGTATATGCTGGTATGGCTTCAAGTATGGAAAAGAGGGAAGGGGAAAAAGTGAAATCCACCTAAATGGAATTAGAAATCTGAGCTTTTTGGATGGAATTGATCTTGGTGGAATTGGTCTAAACTGGGTTCCATATGGAAATAGAATTTTCTCAAATTTCCCCATACCAAACATGCTCAAAGGGCAGAATTGACCTCCATTTCCACCAAATTTTTCTTTTCTTTCGCTAGATTTTCAACGTACCAATTGGGCCCTAATATATTGCCCTATTTCCAAGCTATATATAACAAGCAAGTGTCTTATAAGGGAAAAAAATACTGGAAATTTTATTGGTAAGAAAGACCTAAATTAAAGCAAAACACAATCGAGCGGCTGTAAAAGCAAGTTTTTAGCAAAACGAGCACAATTCAATTGATAAGATTAAACAATACCTCATTAAACAACGTGAATTTAAATGTTCAAAAATTCATGTTAAACAAACCCAAAAAGAAAAACATTCCGGGCGAAAAAGAGTGTACCATACTGGCCATACACGGGACAACCCAAGCGTTTGCTAAGATTCCTCCAAATGCTCTCTCTACCTTTTTTATTCACTCAAAGTTCAAGCTGTATGAGGAGTTGAGGACCAAAGATCCCCTTTTGGGTACAGTGCAGCCTATGTACTTATACAAGAAGCAAAAGCATTTCCAGCATCAAACTTGCAAGTCTAGCAAGAATTGAAGTCACCAAAACTATGATGCTCCTACAAATTTGTCCAGAGCAGATGTGTCTAAGCCTGCAAACTCCTTTACAGCTGCGGCCACAGCGAGTCCAAGTTTTACAGCGTCATCATTGCTTGGTGCCTAGATGATCATTCCGAATTAGCTGTGCAATGTTTCAGTATTGTTCATGACAGCTCATGCAAAGGCTCAAGAAACTTTTACCTCAATATTAAGGGGAAGGACAGGATCATGGAGTGAGAGTCTGAGAAGGAACCATCCGCCATAGCCAGAAACTCGAACCTAATTCACAATCAGGTTGAGGGGAAGAAAGATGAATTATATTAAAACCATGACAAGACCACAAAGGAAACATTGCTGAACAATCCCTAATTGCAAAATTTATTGCCCAAAGGTACCAGAAATTTGTTCAAGGACCCATTGTAATATATTTTCAGCGGGTGTAACTCTCATTCAGCTGTGTAACATATCTTCTGGAAGATATGTTACACATTGGAGATGAGTTGCATCCACTCAACAACTTGGATCCTTAAGTACTTTGGGTAATAAATTTTGTAACAGGATATTTCAGCAATTTTCCCATACATAACTACCAACCAGAGTAGGTAAGCTATTTGCGGACTGGATTCGAATTTAATGGTTTTCCATTTCAATATTGAGATGCCTTTTTCATAAATCCTTCAATAATCCTGGCAAAAATTCATTTTAATTACTGCTAACATGTTCAAATCTACCTACACACGAGGTTTAGCATACCCCTTCATAGTTTACAGGTGCCTTTTGTAGCTTTGGATCTGTGCTAATTGAGTTCTCCAAGTTCTTCAGCACAGCTTCTCCATAATCCCGAAATGATCTGAAAATTCCAGCTTCTAAGTGAGTTCATACCATTAGAGTACAGGTGCATGCTAACAGAATCTTACATGCAGTAACTTACCCTCCCTTAAGGTCCGGATGATTTTGGTTGATCTTTAGTCTCAGTTCCACAGAAAAAGCTGGTTCCTGTAGTCCTTCTAATAATTCAGTCAAAACCTTGCTTCCTTCACTCCTTCCTGAAGCTCTTGCTGAGGCAAGTTTGTTTAAGATCTTGACCTGCATAGTGTAACATGACCGTCATTTCTGTCCTCATAAGACATTTTTTCTCGACCTAGTATGCCGTCTGCCATAATAATTCATCAAGTTTTCAGACGTCAGATACTTTAATTCTCTTCAATTTAGTCCTTACACCCCTGTTTGCTTAAAATGCAATATACAAAGATTCATGCAATAAGAATGGAGGCAAATTAATATTTTCTTGAGGACCCAAATGAGAGTGTACTCAATAGTCAACGATTGACTAGATGATATAGTTTCAATAAAAGCCTACCATTAGGTAAGCACCATCGTCAAGCCAGTGATTCTCCTTGAGAGCTCCATGTCCACTGGTTTCAATTGCCAGATGTGACTCGTCGCCAACTGAATTCTGTCAGAAATATTGCTTCATTAGGCAAATATATAACTTATAACATGGAAATCAGAGATTTCCAGTCAAACCATGCAAAGATTAAAATTAAAAAAGAATGATGAATACAATGAATATAATTTCTTCTGTGCCTAACTTTAGTTTCCATTTTATCTGCTTGTCAATGAGCAGCAATAACTAGATGGGATGGGTACTAGGATTAATTGCCCAATAGAAGTTTCCATTTTATCTACTTGTCAATAAATATAAGTTTCTTCTGTGCATAACTTCAGTTTCCATTTTAATATAATAAACTCAATTAAACTTTATGAGGTTCAAATTTCAAACAATGGTGAACTATTCTTGATATGTGATTATGAATTTAGATAAGACTTAGTTATATTTATTAGTTTCTTGGATTTTAATTAGGATTTAAATATATTTAGGTAAGATTTATTTACATTATTTGAGATTTGGATAAGAATATGATACCACCTCCAGTCCTTAATATATGACACAATTGACTTTTTTTGGAGAGATTAAGGAAGTTAAATAGATTACTTTAAAGTATTTATATTCATTGTTTTTCTTCAAACTAGTTTGTCTGACTTATAAACTGATATATAATCTAATAATACACAACATATGTTATGATTAAATAGTCTATGTAGCTTCCTTAATCTCTCAAAAAAAGCAACTGGATCTTATGTTAAGGACCGGAGGTAGTATTTATTTATGCAGATTTATGCCTATGAATAAGTGTAGCCTACAGTCTCTCTCTCTCTCTCTCTCTCATGATCAAATTCCATAACAATTCCACTTCAATGAAAGGGCTTCCTCACATGATAAAAATCATCCATATTATCAATGGAAAAGCTATGATAGACAACTGCTCATCTCACCAGTCGAATAGCTTCATCAATCACATTTTTGTAGCCCCTCTTGAACCGATGATGTTTCCCACCTTAAAAGAAAGAGTAGCTAGCATGTTACCGAAACCATCTAAAAGAAAAAGCACTTTGAAATTCAAAATGAAGCAAGGAACAGGTTCGGATTATTTATTGCATAAGCATTTTCTAAGGTAAAAGTACTTTGAAATTTAATAACAAAGAATAGGTCCAAATTATTCTAACACCCAATGAGGGGATGTCAGAGGCTAAAGAATATGCCCAAATTAAATTCTTCATACCAAGCTTCTTCTCAATAAATGTGGTGAGACCATCAGAAGTTACACTGTCTGTGACAATTGTTGTTCCAGGATGCTGGGGAAAATGATAAGAGGAAGAGAATTGAATCAGCCAAAATATCTACTACAAGTACTGGGGCAGAGATAGCTAAAGCAAAAGGTTATACTTCCTCCAGAATAATGGCTGACATTAAAGCAATCAAGCGATTCCGGTTAAATTCACGGCCAGTGGAATCCACAGCAGCAGATCTAGACAAAAGTGATGGATGTTTATTTTTAGTGTTGTTAAAAAATAACAAGAACATGAATGAAATAAATAAGAAAAATCTTTACCTGTCAACATCAGTATCAAAGATAATTCCAAGATCAGCTTTGTTATCTAGAACTGCCTGCGTTATAGCTTTCATTGCTGTCTTATCTTCTGGGTTAGGGATATGATTTGGAAACATACCTGAACGCAAAACATTGAGTTAAATTCTGACCACAATACACGGCTCAAGTAAATCCCCCGGAGATAGATATTACCATCTGGCTCCAAAAATTGGCTTCCAGTAGTAATTGCACCCAGTGGTTCAAGAACTTTTGCCTGATTAATCATTGATGAAATGTCTGAATTTCTAATCATATTGAAACGTCAAGAGACATTCAGACAAAAATGAAGTCCAAACACATGGGTATTTATAGAATCTTGGAGAAACAAATCCCTAAAAATGAGGGACTACTAAATTTCCTAGTCACATTAAACACATGTCTAGTTCCCATGACCAGCTAATAATGTGTCAAGTGTCAAGTAAATATACATATTGTCACTGAAGGACCCAATCCCGCATGATAAAGAGCCAAATTGTTGTTTATGACTGAGAAATGAAAGATGATATTCTTGTGTATAGGTTCTGTATGCCATTTGGATGGGACATCTTATTGTGGATTTGAGTTGACCATAGGTTCAGAAATAATAAATATCCCAACCCATCAATAGATGCCTTACACTGTACTTGCTTAGAATCAATTTCAATTATTAAGCATTCATTGTGTCTGTTGAAGGCTTGTAAATCAAACACACAAAAAATTAATTATAACAGTCATAGATGTTATAGGGAAAACAAATTCAACTCAAAAAGTACAGATTTATTTTTTAAAATGTACAAATTGGTTGAGTTAAAGACAAGGAAGATTGAATTATGTTTACTCATGTCTCTGACCTAACTTTTTTAGACAACGGAAAAGAAGTAAAATTGCACACAAGTCCTCCAACATCATGAATAAGGTTAAACTGTATATATCTCCCATGAACATCAAGTTAGTTGTGAGTATGAGTAACCTCCTAACATTTCAAAGTTTAAAGTCAATCCTCTTGAAAATTACAATCTAGCGCTTTTCTTAAGTTGTATTGAGAACAATAATAAATTATTCATATTCCAAGTATGATGTCATGTGTCTTTCATTCATCTCACGTAGCAATATCTATTAACAGGAAAGAGTTAATAACTGTAAGGGGCTTCAGGTCAAAATTCAGAAACATAATGAGGTTAGTTTTAAACTTCAAAATGTGAGGAGGTTTATTATAACTGTAAAGGGCTTCAGGTCAAAAGTCAGAAACTTAATGAGGTTAATTTTAAAGTTCAAAATGTGAGGAGGGTTATTTGTAATTGAGTCAAAGTTCAAGAGTTGTGAACATCTTTAGCCAAAACATAAATACATCCATACAAAAATCATTTTATGTAACATTTATTGTACAAGATGACAGGAAATTTTATGTAGATGTTATGCATAAGATACAAGCTAAGTGGTTGTAATGGAGGAAGGCATTGAGAGTCATTTAAGACTGCAAAGTACCTTCTAAGCTTAAAGGAAAGTTGTGTTTAATAGCTATAAGATCAGCATTATATGGTAGTAAAAGTTGGGCATTCAAAGGAAAAGACCAAAAAATTTAGGTAGTACAGAAAACGATGTTGAGATGGATATAAAATCATACGAGAAAAGACAATCTGTAATGATTGCATATAAAGAAAAGTTGGTGTGACATCTATCCAAAAGAAGATGATAAGAAATCGTTTAAGGTGGCTGCAAAGAAGGATGATAGAAGCATCAATTAAGAGAGTTGAGCAAATAGGTTTTAGCCTGATGAAAAGATGTAGAAGGAGATTGAAAAGAACACTCAAGGAAGTAAGATCTCTAGGTGAATGATACATCGGAAGAGCTAATTGTTGATAGAACACAATAGTGTTATGTAATCCATATAGAAACTTCATTTAGTAAGATAAGGTATGTTGTGTTGTTTTAGCCCTCCTATCATTTTGTCTGTTTTCACTTTGCCAATTTGAGGCTTAAGAGTAATGCAGTTAGTGCTTTGCAACAGCAATGCTTGTTGTAATCTAATATCCACCCTGTATCTTCTTCCCATCAGATTTAAGCAAAATTGTGTGTATATGTCATAGGCACTTGTTAGAATATTAGGAAATAAAATTAGGATCCATTGATTCCCGCTATCCTATCATATCCCTTGATTATAGCCTTAAGTTATTATGATTGTAATCCTCTCCATAATTCCTCTTAATTCCTCTCTTTATGAGGGCTCTCCATTTGAGCTTATATATATTGTAAGCTATGATCATTAGAATAATATATGAGAGAAAACATTGTCTCTGAAAACATGGTATCAGAGCCAGGTGGAAAAACGGCAGAGACATTCCAGTGAGGCACAGTGAAAACACGGCAGAGAGAGAGAGTGAATGCAGGGTCCATGCACACCCAGATCTCGTGAATGGCGGCGAGTGGGTGCACACCGCCGGCACCGGAAGAACCGGAAGGCGCCGATCGGCGGATCCCAGGAAGCCCAGCGTGATCGGAGCGGCGCGTGAACCCCACGCGCCGTCATCTACAGTGTTTTCTGGCGGCCGGTTGTCCAAAAACATGAATCCCTCAGAATTCCCTCCTTTGTTCAGTTCTGTCCCTACAAATGTGTCTAAAACCGGAATACATCCCGCTGCACTTATGTCCGGTACAAATTCCATAATGACTTCTTCAAACAGCAACTCATCTTCATCCACTATCATCAGTACCTTAACGCCATTAGAACTTCCAGAACCTCAAAGTATGGTTATTAACCATAGGTTTAATGGAAGGAATTACCTACAATGGTCCCAAAGTGTATTGAGGTATATCCGTGGAAAAAGGAAGGAGAAGTACATTAATGGGGCAGCACCACAACCAGCCCCAGATGATCCAAACTTTGATACGTGGTTTGCTGAAAACAATCAAGTTATGACGTGGCTTTGTAACTCCATGACTGTTGATATTAGTGAAGGCTATCTCCTGGCAAACACTGCAAAAGAAATTTGGGATGCAGCCAGAAGAACCTATTCCTCTCTGGATAATACTGCTGCCTTGATCCATTTGAAGCGACAACTTCGAGATATGAGACAAGGCAATCTGACAATAACCGAGTACTATAATGAGCTGGTAAAACTCTAGCAACAACAAGACTTGTTTGAAGTACACCCATGGAAAAATGTGGAAGATGCACAATTATATAAGAAGATAGTGGAAGAAGGGAGAGTCTATGATTTTCTCCTTGGCCTTAATGATTCATTTGAGGAGATACGGGGCAGAATCATGGGGATCAAACCCCTACCACACCTCTTTGATGTCGTCAATCATGTGCAGTTTGAAGAAAGCAGGAAACTCCTAAACCAAAACAACTCAAATCCGATTGAGAGCTCAGCCCTAGCAGTACGAGGACCACAAGAGGAACGAAAAAAAAAGTGGTGCAATTATTGTAAGAAAAAGGGTCACATCAAGGACGAATGTTGGAAACTACACGGCAAGCCATCATCTAGCAAACCACAGGGACATCTTACCTCAACTGAACAGAAAGTTGAAGATACTCCATTAAGTGGGGAGGAACTGCAGATGCTTCGTCGACTACTTGAGAAACAAAATAAGTCCAACTCCTTGCCTAGTGTTAACTTGGTCCAATCAGGTAATTCTATTGTAGCCCTCAATACTATACGGACTAGCGATGATACATGGATAGTCGATTCAGGAGCCACAGATCATATGACTGGTAATTGAACCTTATTTACAACTCTCAAACTGTGTTCTGATACCCTTCGAGTCAAAGTCGCTAATGGGGTGTTCACCAAAGTCGAAGGAATTGGCACAATCACACTATCTAATTCACTACGACTTCACAATGTTCTATTTGTTCCAGCACTTACCTGCAATCTAATATCTGTGAGTAAGTTAACGAAAGGACGTGTATGCCGTGTGATATTTGATGATGATGTGTGTCTGTTTCAGGATTTAAACTCGGGACGGACGATTGGGACTTCTAAAGAGTGGGATGGACTTTTCTACCTAGAGAGATCGGACAAGGAGAATAAAGCGATGTGGAATGCACAACAAAGTCTAATTAGCTCAAGCTCTCACGACAAAGATGTACTTTTATGGCATTGTCACTCAGGACATCCTAGTTTTGATTATATGAGACATGTGTTTCCAAACTTATTTAATAAAGACTCTGTTCCTTTTCATTGTGAAACTTGCCAATTGGCTAAACAAACACGATCCACCTATCCAAAACAGTCCTACCTACCCACTACTCCATTCCAACTAATCCATAGTGACATATGGGGGCCAGCAAGAACAAAAACCCGGACAAATGAGAAATGGTTTGTTACGTTCATTGATGATCACACCAGAACCACATGGGTTTACTTGATGAAAGAAAAATCTGAAGTGGCTCAAATTTTCCAACGCTTTCACACCTTTATAAAGAATCAGTTTCAATCCTCCATCCAAGTCCTCCAAAGTGACAATGGTAGGGAATACCTAAGTAGTACATTTAAAGAATTTCTTGATCAGCAAGGAATTCACCATCAAACCTCCTGTCCCTACACACCTCAGCAAAATGGGGTCACGGAACGAAAGAACCGCCACCTACTGGAGGTAACAAGAACTCTGCTGATGGAAAGAAATGTGCCCACGACCTTCTGGGGAGATGCAGTACTAACTGCGGCCTATCTCATCAACCGAATGCCCTCTAAAGTCCTCAAGTATACCACTCCTGTCCAAACACTTCTCACCACCTTTCCCAATTGCCCTCTCATAAACCCACTACCTCAAAAAGTGTTCGGGTGTGTTGTCTTTGTCCATAATCCCAATGGAAGTAAGTTTGATGCTCGTTCTCAGAAATGCATCTTCTTGGGATACTCCTCCACACAAAAAGGGTACAAATGTTATTGTTCAACTTCAAAGAAGTTGTATGTCTCCAAAGATACAGTATTCTATGAGGAGGATGCCTACTATCCGAAATTACCCATTCAGGGGGAGTACTCAGATATTGAATGGCTAATCTCACATGAACCAAATTTCAATACTCTACATGATACCCTAGAAACTTCCAAAGCCACCGATGCTAACCCAGAAACTTATGATGCATTGCCTAACTTTCTTGATACCAATAATACCTTGCCACCACCCGATTCCTTATCTTCTACATCTCCTAATACCCACTCAAATGAGTTGGAAACACATGTTGAAATTGTGACTGGGATGGATGTAGAAGATGGATCAGAAGGAGGTACTAAGCAACAATATCAGGAGGTAGAAAGAAACGTCAATCTCACTCAGAGGAACGACCATGAATCTGACTCGAGGATAGATCCTGAAGAGATGGGCTGGCCTATTACACTGAGAAAAGGGGTAAGGTCTTGCACTCAGCATCCAATTCAACGATTTGTTTCATATGGTAATCTATCTACCAAGATGCAGAGCTTTGTTGTAAACAGTGCACAAATTGAAATCCCAAACACCTTCCAACAAGCTATGACTGATTCAAAGTGGAAACAGGCTGCAGAAGGAGTTAAAAGCCCTTGAGGAAAACAAAACATGGGAAGTCGTATCTTGCCCTCCAGGAAAGAAGATTGTGGGATGGACCTCGCTTGCATCCTTTGCAGCGTCCGTCCGCTGCACGTCCTCTACACAAAACTATACCAAAATGGTGTAGTTTTGACTAAAGGATGAGGTTGAATTTTTTTTATGTAAAAAAAAAAATATCCAGTATTTTAAAATATTTGTTTGGATATATCTAATATTTCAAAATATTTTTTAAGTAGCATAAGTAGCCTAAAATAATTTTTAGTACTTTTAACCTCTTAAAATATTTTTTTAGTTGTACCCAATCTGTTAGCAAACTAATTGCAATATTACTCTTAATGAATTTTTTCAGCTCCAAATATTACTTTAAAATATTAGGTGCTGCTGGTGAAAATATATTTTAGAGTGGATGGAAATCAATAAATCGATATTTAAAATATATTAGGATGGAAATCAATAGTAAATCTCCTAAGACACTGGGTACAACTGAAAAAATATTTAAAAGGGTTTAAAACACCAAATATATTTTAAAGTAATATTTGGAGCTGAAAAAATTCATTAACAAGAAAATTACAATTAGTCTGCTAACAGATTGGGTACAACTAAAAAAATATTTTAAGAGGTTAAAATTACTTAAAATTATTTTAGACTACTTATGCTACTTAAAAAATATTTTAAGATATTAAATATATCTAAAAAAATATTTTAAAATACTAAATATTTTTTTTTATATAAAAAAAATTCAACCTCATCATTTACTCATAACTACACCAAAATGGTGTAGTTTTGTGTAGAGGACGTGCAGCGGACGGACGCTGCAAAGGATGCAAGCGAGGTCCCTGTGGGATGTAAGTGGATCTTTACCCCAAAGTTCAATCCTGATGGTAGCATCAACAAGTATAAAGCAAGACTAGTCGCAAAAGGATATACACAGACCTATGGAATTGATTATCAGGAGACCTTTGCCCCAGTAGCCAAATTCAATACAATCCAAGTACTCTTATCAATTGTAGCTAACTTGAATTGGCCACTATATCAACTAGACATAAAGAATGCTTTTTTGAATGGTGACTTGGAGGAAGAGGTCTATATGGAGGTTCCAAATGGGGTCCTAGCTCCTAACGGCACAGTCTGCAAACTTAACAAGTCATTGTATGGACTAAAACAATCCCCAAGGGCATGGTTTGGCCGATTCAACAAAGCAATATGGAAACTAGGGTACAACCAAGGGCAAGCAGACGACACGTTGTTTGTCAAACATAACGATGGAAGAGTTACTATCCTAATTGTCTACGTAGATGATATAGTCATTACTGGAAATGATGAAGACTCTATTACCCAACTAAAGAGGGATTTGTCTACTGAATTCCAGGTTAAGAATCTTGGTCAAATGAGATATTTCTTGGGTATGGAAGTGGCAAGAACTAAGAAGGGCATCAATGTGTCACAACGGAAGTATACTCTAGACCTGTTACATGAGACTGGAATGTTAGGGGCAGAACCCGAAGGAACACCGATGGAAGAAGGGTGTCATCTCGAGATTAAAGAGAATGGTGTCCCAGTTGACTCAGAACAATACAGGCGCCTTGTGGGGAAGCTGATATACCTAACCCACACACGTCCAGATATCAGCTATGCAGTTGGAACAGTAAGTCAGTTCATGCACCAACCACAGGTAGAGCATATGACAGCTATATATAGAATCCTGAGTTATCTAAAATTCAATCCAGGGAGAGGAATCTTCTTTAAGAAAGGCACGGCCAGAAACTTAGAAATCTACACTAATGCAGACCATGCAAGAGATAGGGAAACTAGAAGGTCAATATCAGGATATTGCACATATGTATGGGGAAATTTGGTAACATGGCGAAGTAAGAAGCAAACTGTAGTGTCAAAAAGCAGTGCAAAAGCAGAATTAAGAGCTATGAATGATGGAACATGTGAAGGACTCTGGATTATCAGGTTACTAAAAGAATTGGGAATTCCATATGATGGCCCAATGCAAGTCTGGTGTGACAACCAATCCAGCATTGAGATGACAAGAAACACTGTCCATCATGATCGAACAAAGCATGTTGAAATAGACAGGCACTTTATTAAAGAGAAAGTGGAAGCGGGCATTATGACTTTGACCTACATACGATCTGAAGATCAAATTGCAGATGTAATGACTAAACCTCTGGGTAGGGCCAAATTTGAAGAATTCCGATGCAAGCTGGGAATGATTGACATATATTCTTCAGCTTGAGGGGGAGTGTTAGAATATTAGGAAATAAAATTAGGATCCCTTGATTCCCGCTATTCTATCATATCCCTTGATTATAGCCTTAAGTTATTATGATTGTAATCCTCTCCATAATTCCTCTTAATTCCTCTCTTTATGAGGGCTCTCCATTTGAGCCTATATATATTGTAAGCTATGATCATTAGAATAATATATCTGAAAACAGCACTTCTATACACTATTAGTTTGTCCATAGAAAACTGTAAGTTTATTAATGGTTTAGTGAGTATATATTATGTTACTTTAGTTTGCAAATTCATTTTGATGGATCTTTCTAACATAAATGCCTTAATACTCAAAATATCATTTGGCAATAACCAAGGAGAAAATAAAAATCATTTACCGCAAAAAATCCCCCAGCTCCATTGCCTGCATCCACTACTATGTGGAATCCCTCCAATGGCTTCTCTGTGGATAGATAGTACCATACAAAAGTTAGTGAACAACATATGTAGAAAGAAAATATTAGCAAACCAGAAAAGTAGCCACAATACAATATAAAGAGTTTCTAAAGGCGAAATATCTCTTTCTTATCTCCACTTCATTTAAGAAGTTAATATCTATATCTCCTAAATCTACTAACTTCCATACAATGTTCAGGGAATTTATACCTATATTTCCAGCCGCTTTACGAACTGCCTTCACCAAATCAGATGCATACACAGCCATGTAATCAACTTTCTTAATGGATTTTAAAGCCTTTCCCTCCGTATTCATCAAACTCTCTTCTGTAAATTGGTTGTATATGTCTGCAGCTCGCTCTAAGATGTCTTTAATGTCAGCCTTCCCAAGCCCACCAGCGTTTGTGAAAAATTTAAATCCATTCCTGTTGAAAGGCAGATGACTTGCTGTTCATGAACAGGAAAATTTAATAATTAGTGGATGAAATAATATTAAAAGGTGATGTATACATGAAACTACTTTAGTTACCACAATCCAGATAGAAATTTACTCAAAATGTCACTTGCACCACACACAATCATTAGCAGGAAAGGGTTGGGCATGCTTGCAAAATTCATATTAAATATTCAACCTAACAGCTTAAGTTTTTGTGATGAATTAAAAAGTTTTTTTAACATAGTTTTTGTGAATTTTAAAATCCTCAACCCTTTTTTCCTGTCCTTTTTTAGTGAGATGCTTGCTCATAACCATTTGAAAATTTCAACAGAAAGGTAGATGCCATTGGCTGCGTATCTCAACACTTCAAGCCGAAAAAGATTTCAAGTAGTTAAAGGTAAAATGTCATTCCTGCGATTCTGTCTAACAACTCAAACTTTTACGTTTGATGGTTCCAAAACTATTATGGATCCATCAATGGGAAAAAATGCACCTGTTAACATAAGGTTGAAGAAGAGTTATTGAATTAGTGAAATCAAAATGCACCTGTTATCATAATGGATCCATCAACAGGACAAAAAACTGCCTCATCCATCGTGAGAGTGCTATTAAACATGGCTGGTGTAGATGCTAACCTACAAAGAGTAGAAAAATAAAATATCAACTCAATGGGTCCTCAATAATGTCAGAGGAAAATAATAACAATATCCATGGTAAGAACATATTCAATGAAAAGCTCATTCATTGAAACAGAAATAAGCTAGCAAGGTTATGTCTGAACCCTGCTAGCAATGGCTCCACTTCAAATGGTTTTCCATGACAGATCAGTGAAGAGACTATTAAAACTCTAGTTTTTATAATCACAAGTAAAGCCAGCTCAATCTACTTTCTATTTAGAAGCTACTCAAAAATTAACTAATAATAGCAGAATACCAGCCTCATTCACTATGATATTAGCTACTGTAACACTAGCCAGTTTTAGCAGGATGACTTGCTTCGATTATTACTTAGGATACTTGGATTTTATTATTGTCAAGGAGCCCTATAGTTTATCTTTTTGAGTATTATATATAGAAGAAAGAATGGGGGCTGTTCCAGGAGTGTATGAGCCATGGGTTCCAAAGCCATGAACTTAAGAGTAAAGACGACAGAGCTTTGCATATCTTTGTAAATCCATAAGCATTATTCAAAATCAGATAGCTTCAGCAAAAGTTTTACAGAACTTCAGCAATCCTTATGTAAAATTAATGAAAATATGAGTACTTAAGAAAAATAGACATCACCCACCCATACTGGACAACTTCTAGGCCAGCGCCAACAAGACCTCGAGAGATCGCATTCTGAAATTTTGTAGGTTGATCACCAATGAGTCAGTAACCAGATATAGTATAATATGGTAAGCGATTTATATACACGCCCTTCCACTTGAAAGTTGTTAATAATGGTCTCTTCCAAACACACTATATTATATTCTGTTCAATGTACAAAGGCCATCCAAAATCAAGTTAAAATGAATATTTATAACAAGCAAACTATTTAAAGAATGTTTGTGATTATAAGAACTAAAATAAAAATCTAACCCACTAATTTTGATTGAGAAAGTGAGCTTCTGAACGCACGCATGTGTTTATTTGATTGAGACACTAGGCTTCTATAGAATCCTATTATATTGTTAAACCATTTCAATTTTAACATAATCACCAAAGCCTTAAAAGACACAACTGCACAAGACAGACACCAAACCACCAAAGGATATAAGTAACAAATGTAGACCTGCAAGAATTTAGCAGATATTCGGGAATCATGGCCAACAGAAACTCTCAAGTGCTTAGAGGGATTTGCTTTCTTTTTCTCCACTAACCATCCAGCAAAGGCTGCTCCTATTGCTTCAGCAACAGGTTCAGTGAGATTAACTGGCTCTCCCTCAACACCATCAATAGCCACACCACGTATGTCACTGTTTGAGTTTGTACCATGTAAACAACATATATCTGCAGGAAGTTAGACCCTAGCTGACTACATAAAAAGGGGGTCAAGATGAGCTTGTGCAGAGAGAAGCTCTGATGTAGGACAGGAACAGGATTAAATGAATTAGATCCAAAATACAAGATGAGAGAAGAAGAAGAAGAAACTCAAATTCAATGTATCAATTTATCAATAGTGATCAAGGTAAATTTTAAACAGTACTACAGGCAGCCAGTTTATAGGCTTTTTTTTTTTTTTTTTTGATTGTGGGGGGGGGTTTCTGGAGAAATAATCCGAGTCCTAACAGAATACATTATAGGATGCATATACCTAATAAGTAAAAATGCCTCATCCCAAAAGAAATGATAATTATATCACGAATTATTAACTCCATCCTTATAGCATTACCTTGTCAGTAAAACTGTAATGCCTCTCCATTACATTGTGCTAGAAATTCAATACAAGAAAGGGGAAAAGCAATATGAAATAAATTATAACCCATAATTATAACAGAAGTCTTAACAATGCATACTTAATACATATACATATACACACACACATATATATATCAGTGGAATTTTCCTGACCTTCCATTTTGAAGCTTTAGAAAATCAACTTTGTCTAGAAATGGCACTGCAGAAGTGTAGGCAGAAGCTGCAAAAATGGACCAAATGGAAGAAACAGACATCCATTAGAAGGTAGATTAGATAACCATGACAGATGGTGCATGGTACAATCAATCCTAATAAAACAGCAAGGACAACGTACGGCCCATTTACAGAGCAAATAGAGATGCATGACAACCATACAAGAAAGGCAAAGGGAGGAGTAGGGACAGATAAAGAGTTTAAATGTGTTAAAAAGTTTATAGTTTTGCACTTGATAGCAACCTGTATAATGAGAGTCTAGAACAGACCATTGCAGTGAATATTTCTCTGGATAATGAAATCACTCTGGTGTTTTGCCAATGTGTGCAATTGCATGGAAGAGATGCCAATCCATGCCAACTTCCCTTGTTGGGAGGGAAGCAAGATGTTCTTATAAGGGGCAAAATAGTCCCTTCGACTGTGGGTGCTGAACTGCCTATTCTGTTGGTACCATTGTGATACAAAAACATTTTGGACAATCTTCGCTGCATAAACATTTACCATTTTATCAGATTCCAGTTCCAGATTCATAAAAGATTAATCAAGAGCCTTTTCTTAGTTCTAACTTCTGTGATTCTATCTTCATAACATTCCTTTAAATTAATTCCAGATTTTTTTACCACGGGGATTAGATCCCAACAATGTCAAGTTGTCGATGACTTTTTACACGTTAGTAAGCCATGTAATATTAGTAGTATCTTCATGAATTTTTAGCAACGATTCTTCCATCAATGGTTATAAAATCCCTCATCCAATATTACTTCAGTATTGAAATAAGAAAAGCTAATTCAGCTGACATCCCACCTAATCTGACCCGAATTTTCCCAAAAAAGAAATTAGTAATCTTTTAAGCTTTCTTCAACATCCATTCATCGTTTTATCAGAGACACTTGAACTGAAGTCCAAATTGTATGAGCGAGCCATAACTAACTAACAAGCAACCTTTGAAGATTGGACATTGCAGCCGAAGACAACCCAATAAAGAAATCACATCAACGAGCACACAAATTCATCGATATCCTCATTACAGTCAAACTATATTATTCCAGCTACAACTACATGAAACTCTAACTGATATGGAAAGTAGGTTCCACTGTTACCTGCCATTCGAGGACCGAAATTGGGGATGCGTTCACGATTTCGTCGATGGAGAAACCAAGAGAAGGTAGAAGAAGGGGTAGGTGCGTGCGTGCGTGCGTATCGTATATGAGAAATCGCCAAGTCGCAAGTGGTAAATGACAATTAGACACGTTGGCCAAACAAAAAAAATGACAATCAGACACAGCCTCGTTTTTTTTTTTTTTTTGGCGGCGGTGGGGGTGGACATATTGATAATTGTTGCGGCTCTTGACACCAGTCCTTCCTTCCTGCTACATGCTGCGAACAGGGCACGTTCGGTATGCAGAAATTGGGTTTATGGAAATGGAGGCTAATTTCATGCTTTAAGCATGTTTGATATGATGGAATTTGAAAAAATTCTATTTCTATGTGAAAGCAATTGATGTCAAATCTACCTAAATAAATTCCACCAAAAAACTTAAGGCCTGTTTAATACGCTGGAATTGATTTTGATAGAAATGGATATGAAAATAAAGATGGAAATAGAAATTGAGATAGAAATAACGTTTAAAAATAAATTTGGTATGTCATAGAAATCATGTAAAAAGATTAAAATGTCCTATTTTTTTTAAAAAAAAAAAGAATCTTCCTAAGGTCAAGCCAGATAGAGCTGATGCATCAAAAAAGTGAAATAAGATTTTTCAAAGTGGTTGCCTATAGCAACAGAAACAATGACATGGTCGAGCCAAATCTTAACAAATCTATGAAGGTTAGGTAAGATTTTCAGCAAATCTGTGATCCACCGCCATCAAGGGTTTACGATTTTTCAGCAAAAAATCGTAAGATTTTTCGTCTCCTCCATTTCTCATAGATCGAAGCCCTTGCCTTCAAAGTTGATGTCGCCACCGCTGATCTGCATTGCAATCAATTTAATGCAGCAAGGTTGTCGGCAAAGTCAGAGAGTGAGCAAGTCGGAGGTCACTCTCGTAGGTTGTCGGAGGTCCCGTTGTGGGTTGCCCGAGGTCTTTGTCTTGGGTTGCCACAGGTCGCCGTCTTGGGTTGCTAAAGGTCGCTATCACTAGGTTGCCGGAGGTTGCGATCGAAGGTGAGTGCTTACTAGAGGTGGAGTGTATGCTGGGTATGGCTTGAAACATGAAAAAGAGGGTAGGGGCAAAAGTGAAATCCACCTATATGGAATTACAAATCTTAGGTTTTTTGGTGGAATTTATTTGGGTGGATTTGGCATCAATTGCTTCCACATGGAAATGGAATTTTTTCAAATTCTACCATACCAAACATGCTCAAAGCATTGAATTAGTCTCCATTTCCATTCCCATAAGCTTAATTCATGTATACCAAATGTGCCCTTAAGATTTGTAATTCCATGTAGGTGGATTTCACTTCTGCCCCTACTCTCTTTTTCATGTTTCAAGCCATACCCAGCATATATGCCACCGCCAGTAAGCACTCACCTCCGGCAACCTAGTGACAACGACCTCTAGCAACCCAAGACGGCAACCTGCAGCAACTCAAGACGGCGACCTGCAGCAACTCAAGACAGACACCTCATGCAACACACAACGGTGACCTTCGACAACCCATGATTGCGACCTCCAACTTGCAAACCTCGTCAGATCTTCATCCTCTCCTCCCACCATAATAGATTTCTTCATCCTCTTTGGCAACCCATGACTGAGACAATGACAACCTCTTATGAGGAGGAAGAGTCGAGCTATGCCCATAGAGCTTGCCGATGGCCTTGGGGTTCAAC
Organism: Albizia julibrissin; assembly: GCA_037074505.1. Lineage (NCBI taxonomy): Eukaryota > Viridiplantae > Streptophyta > Magnoliopsida > Fabales > Fabaceae > Albizia > Albizia julibrissin. The sequence continues at coordinate 16,689,549 of CM073486.1, read as the reverse complement.
ACTAGCACCTAAGCTTTCATTCATAGTTTGAAATCTTGTCTGGAAAAATCTTGCTTGAAAAAGTTGTTCGAAGGAGGAAGGGGATGAAACTTTGGGAAGTTTTTTTTTTAATTTAAAAGGGCATTTTAGTCTTTTCACATAAAAGTTAGGTCTTATGTCTATGATATACTAAACATATTTTTAAACATCATCTCCATCTCCATCTCCATCTCCACCAAAATCAATTCCAACGTACCAAACGGGTCCATAGTTCTAGATAGTTTGGGTGAGGTATTCATTTGAAAATATTCTAAACTACTCTTCTCCTATTTATGAGGCAAAGAGGAAAAATATTTGTTACAAAATAAGGCATTGAGAGAAAAATTTTATATGAATGTGCAATTTTATCCTTCATTTATTATTATGAAAAAATTGAAAGTTGCTGAATTTTATGAAAGAATATTAAATTGTTTAATGGTTGTTTGGTGAAATTTAACAGTTTTAATAAATTGACACTATTTTAAATTTTTTATTAGTATTTTTCCCCTTCTAAAACTTAGTTAGACACCCCTCAAAAAAACTTTGTTAGTAAAATTGTACATTAACCCTATTATGAATCAATAGTTTCTTCGATAAAGCACCCTATATTTTGAACTTGAAAAAGTATTCTTATCACTTCTTTGTTCTTATTTACAAGGTAGAACAAGAAATTTTTCACATGAAAGTATAATTTTACCCTTTATTTATTACCATATTGATTTTTTTTCTAAGTTACATGGGCATGCACTAACAGACAAAACTCTCAACCTCCCACTTATATAGGAGCATCCAAACTATTAGGCTACAAAGCCTTTAGTTAGTGTATGGATTTTTTTTCTTATTGAGTATAATATATATTAAATAGGGATAAAGTTAGAAACTTTTTTAAATTTTGAAGTATAGTCAATCAAGTTTAATGTTTTTTATCTATGTGATACATGATGGAAATTATTTATATATAGTACATATAGTTATTATATACCTTGTAGTTCTCGATATAAGGAATCTTCTACTACTACTAGGTATATTTGATTCTTTCAATTGGGCATCATGCATTTGATTTGATAGTTTTAAGGAGTAGTAAATACTTATATGAGTTTTTTCATATATCCTCGAATGTTATGAGGATTTTGAATTATGATGTTTAGCCCTTGCCGGCACAAGCATGATATAATGGTGGACTTTTTTTAATGAAATGAAAAAAATGGAATTAATGACTTAATAAAAAGTTTATCGTGAAGATAAAGAAAGGGAGCTAAAGTGTAACAAATTAAATTTAGCTAAAAAATAAGAAGTAGCAATTAAAGTAATAAAAGAAGAAAATTCCTTGAGCATTTATTGGATGTCCTAAAGCACCATATTAATATGATCTAAATTGATAGTTGTTAAGGAAATGAAAGCTTTTCCTAAAAGCCAACAACAACAACAAAGCATTTATCCCACTAGGTGGGGTCGGCTACATGGATCGCACGACGTCATTGTGCTCTATCAAAGACCATAGATTTCGATATATTATTAATTAAAAGGTCTCTCTCAATGACCTCATTGAGCGTTCGTTTCGGTCTTCCTCGACCTCGTTTGACAGGACTCCATATTGCTTGATTAACCCTTCTCACCAGAGCACTCAATGGCCTTCACTGAATATGTCCAAACCATCTCAAACGATTTTCTAACATTTTTTCTTCAATAGGGGCCACTCCAACACGATCACGTATATGAGTGTTACGAATCTTGTCCTTTCTTGTATGGCCACACATCCATCTTAACATCCTTTTCCTAAAAGCCAAATCAGTAATTTGTTGTTTTCCATGGAAAGTTATGTTACATATCTTCTAATCCACAATGTGGAGATTATGATGCATTGATAATAAAATTAATGGTCATCATGGTTTGTCTTCCACCAAATGAATTAATGCAGAATTGAACTTGTTGAGCATATTTAATTTGCATCTAGCAACCCTTACTTCTTTGTCTCCCTTTTTTATCTTGCTTAGAATAGTGAGTCAATCCTTGGTATTGAACTCATTCGCAGCCACTACTAAAAGCTTGGAGTTGACTTCCCGAGGATCTTGAAAGTGAAGCTCATCAAATGTATTTCTTTAATTACCTTTCACTACTATAAAAGAAGGATTTAGTGACACCCCTCTTATGACACATCATTAAAGAAGTGCCATAGATAATTATTTTCTTTTAAAAAAATATTTAGAAGTTATGGCGCTTCCTATTATAAGTGTCATAAATACTGTTAAGTTTGTGTGTCACTTGCCTACACAAGCGCAATACAAAACCTATATTTTTTAAAAAAAAAATTAAAGAGCCAGCTATGGCGCTTGCTTAGCTAGCCTTATTTTTTAAAAAAAAAAATCAAAGACTTATATAGCGCTTGTTTGATCCAGTGCCATACAAGGTGCCACTGTAGCTTGAATTTTAAGGCCACACGGTGGCGTTGAATGTAACATACCAAAAATTCATGGAACAATAGCTGATTGTCATACTTTGACTTGGGAATTTTTAAGAAATTATTTTAAAGTTTTATAAAGTTAGAAAATAAGTCAAATTATGGAACCTAAGAAATTTAAGGAATTTTAAATTCAAAAAAAGGGAAATTAGGGCCTAGTGTGTATGATTAATAGGATAAAGATATACATATATGTATATAAAACAACTACTCAATCTCCTTATGTCAACAAAGTCAGCAAACATCTTCAAGACATAAGAGAGAAAGATTAATGTTACGAGAATAGGATGGTGTATTTAGAAATGCAAGTGTACACTGTCGTAATCAAGTAATATAGAAGTGAGTAGATATCGTTCCCACGAGGATTGATCACTAAGTACCAAAATTGGTAATTTTAATTCTATTTAGTCGGTCGATTATTATGATGGAGATTGCAAGATAAAAATGATGAAATATGAATACAAGTAATATAAAGACAAATATGAGAAAAAGCCCTAGGGATTAGATTTCACTTAACAAATTCCGGATTGAATCACTTATCTATTCTAGTCCAATTTATTCCACATGATTGATAGTCGAGTTTCTCTGTTTTAATTACTAGCCTCTTCCAAGGTCAAGTAATTCTATAATTAATTGCTAACTCAATATATTCCTATATGAATTTAAGCAATCAATTATGCATTAAGATTTATGGAACTCAATTAAGACTACACAACCCATATGAATATATTCCTATTTCATATGCAAATTATGGTTTTAATTATAGAATCCACACACATGTATCTCCTTCCGGTCTCAACATGCATATTGAAATTATCCAAAAGGTGGCCAATCAATTGTATGCATTAAGAGCAATAATTAAAACTCAATCATGAAAGAAAAATTAAAACTAGATTTAATAAGTTAAGATTCAATCCGTCATTAGTAAGCTACGTCATCACCCTAGGAAAAGGAAAATTTAGCTCATGATAAAATTAAAAACAAAACCAAAATAAATTAAACATCATAAATATTACATAAAAATTAATTACAAAAACATAAAAATACAACTACGAAATGCATGAAAATGGAAAATCTAGCCTACCATGTAGGAGGTAAAACCTTCCATGCAGGAGGCATACAAAAAGTAATACAATGCAAGAAATGACTATCTAGCCTTCCATATAGGAGGTAAAATCATCCATCCAGGAGGCATGCAAAAAGTAATACAATGCAAGAAATGACTATCTAGCCTTCTATATAGGAGGTATAACAATCCATCCAGGAGGCATGCAAGGAGTAATAAAATGCAAGAAATAAATTCTAAAATAACAACTCTCTCTAAAATAGAAGCTCTCTCTCTCTTCCTTCCTTCCTCTCCTTTTCATGCCAAGAAGCTCTATTTATAGGCTTCATTTCGGGTACTACAGTAGCTGCTACAGTGAAAGTCGGCTTATACAGTGAAAGCCGGCTGCTACAGTGAAAAGTTGGCTGCTACAGTGCCACGTTTCACCTACCACACTGCACCAACCGCACGTTACAGTACAATACAGTACCCTGCTACAGTACGCTACAGTGATTCCAAACAGTACCAGACATGAAAACAATGCACAGTGAATAGTATAGCATGAATAGTAACTTCCTCTTAAATGCCTTCTTTAATTCTTCTTAATGCGGTACTGTCCATGGCTGCAAGAAAATCATTATTTATTTATTAATTACACCCAAATTGATTACATTCAACTCAAATATAGTTCACAAAATCATCATATAAGGGAAAATAAATATGCAAATATTTTACTTATCAATTAATACATATCCTCACTTTTTGACTTCGTCTTCAATATGACGCTAGGAGTAGATAAAGGAAGAGAGAAGGAATAAACATTGCATACTCTCTTACCTTATAGTTCAAAGGAGTATGCCACACATGTCAATGAAAGAAAGAAAATATGATACCAACATAACGTACATATTTCTTTTGCCACCTTAGCCTTATCACATATCTATTCAATTTATTATAATACTTTATTTATTTTCCCTAAGTCAAAAGTTTTGGCTATAACATATTAAACAAGACAAGTGTTCACCATTTCCTCAAAAACGTGGATGACCAAGTTGAAAAGAAGGAAAGGAAGGTAGGTAAAAAAAATATCCAATTCATCTTTTGACACTTGGAAACCATCTGACAATGTACTCACATACATATGTATCAATATAATACAATCACTTCCTCACTTCTAGCCATTTCAAAGTCAGACAGTAAGGAAAAAAAAGAAAAAAAGAAAAATAGAAAAGAGAAAGAGAAAAGACGGTTGGGAGCAAAGCCCAAGAACAAGACTAGGTAAGCATAAGTTTATAACTAAGAGTTGCAAAATCACTTTGATTCTTTCCATGGTGTATATCAGTCAAGTTTGGGCAAAGAGAAGGAATGTGTTTTTGCTAATTTTGATGTTTTCAATGAGTTTAGAATGAAAAATTGTGTAGGACTAGCTTGTAGAAATAATTTTAGAAAGATTGAATTGATAATAAAAAAATAGAATTAAAGGTTAAGTAAGGATGCTGCCAGAATGGAGTTTCCAGGGAGTCAAGTTGTTTTAAAATTCGGTTGACCATACAAACCTGATTCAAATGCTATGAAACTTTTCAGAACAAAAGTAGAAATGTTGAGCTTCATTTTGATAGGTAGAATGTAATTTTTGGACTAATGGATTTCCAGTTATGATTTTTCAAAATTAAGCCTTGTTTCTGGAATGAATTCTGGAACAGATATGGTTTGAAAACTTTTTGGGACCTTTATCCCTGTAATTTATAGATGGAGATATTTTTACTGAAAATAGACTTAAAGAGAGTCATATATAATTTTGAACTATTCCATTTGGAGTTCTAGAGATTTAGTTATGAATTTTAGAAGTCAAGCTATTAAAACTAGAAAGATTTTCTGGCAGTATGGGAAAAACTTGAAACTGGGAATGATTTATGGATAGGTGATAGTGAAAAGTATTTTTCCCTGAAACTAGACTCAATAAGGGTCACATAAGCTTTAGAACCACTGCAATTAGACATTTGTGCTAAGAGATATGAATTTTTAAATTTAGTTGACAAATCTGTCAGCATTTGTCGCTATGGGAAAATTGTAAAATGTAATGGCATATTGTAATTTCTTGGTACACCAAGGGTAGAAATTAGTTCTTTGGGATAATTTGATCACTTTAACTCATTGGTTGACTTGGTAAAATGACCATAATAACCCTAATGATAACCAACATAAGAGAATGATTTACAAAAGTACTGAGCTAAGTAATAACCCGTCCATTCATGAATTCCCACATATAGGATTCAATATCTTCCCGGGACGACTAAGGAACTGGTAACACACCTCGGAACATTAGAAAGGTTAAGGTAGTAACTTCACTCTCATATTCTCTGTGTCTTGCTTCATGCATATTATTGCCATGTTGCATACTTGAACTGTGAACATGAATCGAGCAGAATTGCCCTTTAAGTATTCAAATGAGAAGGGCTTTGACCCAATAGAATACCTAGTGCTGTAGAAAGGGACGGTAAGTCCTTGAATAGAATTGGTTGTTGCATAAACATATCTCTGAATGTTGAATAAATATTGAATTGTTTGGTATGTGGTGGTTGATATGACATATTTCTCTGTATGCATTTTATATGAGTGTTATTTGTTACTACTGAGATTCTTTTGAATCTCACCCTTTTTCCAAAAACTAACCTGCAGCACGGGCAAGTAGTTTTCACGGGAAGAAGGTAGCCACGGACGAGTAGAAATGAAGACTTAGAGTTTATTTTCTGTTGGTTATCTAACTTTTGGATCTGTATATAATGCAAAATGGTATTTTGTAAAACTACTACTCATAATGGTAGAAGTACACTGACTGTAGACCCTAAAGTTTGTATGTAATCACCGTAAATCAACTAGAACAGGGTATCCATCCAGGTGTACCCTTTAGTAATAAATTTAACATGAATATCCACTAAGAACTTCAGTAAGTACTCTTATATTAACAAGTAGGAACATATTTGATTGAATTAAATGGATTTGAAAAAAAATGAGACACAGCTTAAATGTTTTGAAAAACTTTTCAAAAACCTACTTAACTATAGGATCGTACCCTGTAGTGAAGTCGGGATCCCAAATGGATTAAAAGCTGTTTCTGGTTCTAGTCTAGCATCATGTCACATTTTGAACTATTTTGTACGGTACGTAAGTAAGGTGTTACATTGAATATTCAAGGCCACAACCTAGACAAGCACCTTCCAAGGCCATGGCTTTTAAAGGCGCTTGGAAAATAAACACCATCTAAGGCTCTTTTTTTTAAAAAAAAGTTTTTTTTATGAAGGGAAGCTATGGCGCTTGCCCCAAAGCTTCTCTAAAGTCTTGTATCGCACTTGTTTGAGCAAGCTTCATATAAGGCTTACTTTTATTAAAACAATTTCCCAGCCCAATATATATGTTCTTTTTTGTACGCCCTCAACTCCTCATTTTCTAGAATCTTATTCCAAATCTCCACTCCATTATATTGGTTCCCACTCCTTATCCCTTCATCCCCACTCACTATCTTTCCTTATCATTCTTCCCACTCACCTCTTCCTATATAATACTGATACAGTCTGCACTCCTTCTCTCTGTTTTGAAATTACGGCACCATTGTCCCCACTACTCCCTCCTCTCTTTTACTGGAGTAAGTAAAAGTTTCATTGGTTCGCCCACTTTTTATTGTTCATGCTTGTCTCCTCCACGTGCACATTTCTTCAACATTTGGTCGCCATATCTGTTGTAGTACAAAGCTTTGTCTTCCACGTGTTTTTTCCTTCTCTTCTCGACCTCCTACAGAAGCTTTATAGCTTGTAAGTCTTTTTTTTAAAGTTAAAATATGTCATGAATTTTATATATGTGTTTATTCACTTAAAATTAATTGTACATTACAATTATTGTAATTAAATACATTTAATAGTGATTTTATGAATTAGTTATTTGTTTCAATCATTATGGTTTGGTTTGATTCTGGTTTAGTTTTATTCATTTTGCTGTGGATTTTGACTGTAAATATAGAGGGTTTCATTAGGAAAAGAAAACAATTACGCAAAATTATTTTTTAAAAAACTTCCTACAGCACTTCTTTGTGGGACTGCCATATGAAGTCATATTACTTCCTATGGCACTTCCCCGAGAAAGCGTCATAGGAAGCTATTTTTTTTTAAAAAAAAGCTATAACGCTTCCATAGATTCAATAAGCACCATAGTTTTCTTTTATGGCGCTAGAAGTTATAATGCTTTTTAAGCGCTACTTATTATGTTTTTTGTATTAATGTTTGAAGGATGATCCATTTTTCCATGACGTAACGCCTAGTTTCTTTTATTCCAAATAGAATTCATGAGAATTATAATGCTTCACATGAGAAAAGTTTCACCCTTCTTGTAAAGTTGGCTTAAGATGTTTTTAAGCCATAATTTGAAGCTTGAAAAGGATGAAGAATGAAATTGGATCAAGACACATTCAAAGCAGATAGCTTTGGCATGCATCATATATATAACGGTGGACTGTTGGTGAATGGTGTTCACTTGTATAAATATATATGTGTGTATATATCATAGAAAAACACTCTCAATTTGTGTTCAAATAATAATGTTTACAATTAAATTGAATTTTTATGGTAATAACTACTATTTTGAAATTTAAATTGATGAAATCAAAAAAAGCCAAAAACATGATGACATATATATATATATTACCAAAGAGGGCATATATAAACTGAAGTTACATAACTTTTTACAAATATTTTTTAGTTATTAGTATAGTTGATAAATTTGGACTCCATACAATACTGAGAAATTCTTGTGTGAACCTGGTTTCCCATGTCATTTGTGGTCTAACCAGTTAAAATACAACAACTCAACTATAATATTAATTATAGTTGGTTGCTCATGTAATCACATTTTTATTTTTTTGGAAAAATAAATCCCTTAGCTAAGATTTCACAAGTAATGAAAAAGTAAATATTATGAAATCATTTAATTTTGTTAATATGAAAGCTAATATTTAAAATGTGTCAAATCAGCTTATGAGTTGTTATATTTTAATTAGTTAGATCATAAATGATGTGGCAAATCAAATTCATACAATAACTTCTCTGCAACTCTATCCTTATTATTTATTAAGGAAACTAGAAAAAATGAGTTGTAACTTTGTAGCTCTCCCAAAGGCATTTACTTCATAATTTTCTTTTGATGAAACATATAATCATATATTACTAAATAAAAACATAATTTACAAAGGTGTGTAACAAGTGGCAGACATCCTATAGAAAATAAGATGGCTGCCAGGGTACAACCTAGATTCAGTAATATTTTTTTATGAGAAGTCTTAACTAATTTACATATTAACTAAAAGGATTGAGAGTATAGAATCACACGCTACTGCAGAATGAAAAACATTGCATCCCTTAAAGTCATTAGTTGTAATTGTAGTGTACCCAATTTTATCGTGGGAGCAATGGTCCATTCATGAAAGTGACGTCGGTCAAAGAGGATTCAAATATTAATATTTCATCTTCTACCGCGAGTTCGTGAGAGTGTAAAGAAAAGTTGCCAACGACAATTGTCAAATGGTACCATTTTTTAGTGAGTTCCCCCACATAATTCTTCACTCTCCATATTGGCAAAGGACGGTACTTGTGGGCTAACGAGTGATGTATAAATAACTGATCTTGCTTGTACCACTAACCTTATTACTTGTTGTGGTGTAAAATGGGCAACTGCATGACAAATTTTATTTCTTGTAAGCCACAAAGATTCTAACATCTGAAAAGGAATAAAGGTAGTGACATTGTTAGAATCCTTGTGGTTTTACATCCAAATCATCAACCACTGTATCAAAGGCTTCACATTAGGGAAATCTATCCAAGACCCAATTAAGGAACAACCAAACCAGCAAGCATAAGAGAAAGGACAATAAAGAAATAAATGCTCCAAAGATTCATCATTAGATGCATAGAAATAACATACCTCAACAGAAGACAAGTGCCTATTCTTTAAGAAGGTAGAGGTAGGAAAAATATCCCATACAATTTTCCATAGCAACAACTTAATTTTAGGAGAAAGATGAGATTGTCAAATCATCGCACTTACCATACAAACCAATCAGAAGCTTGGCTTGTTAAAGATCACAACATGTTGTACCCATTTTTCACCGTATATACTCTAGACTGATTACCACACCACCTTACCGTATCATGAGCTTGAGAAGAGGAGTAGGATACAATGCAAATTGTTGGATGAATTGCCTGGGATAAAGAGAAAATAATAACGGATGCTTCCATTTCTCCCTTAAGCACAGTATAAGGTCAGCAACCCTCAGTAAGGGATATTACCAACTAGACTGTTGCAAAGGCAACTACTAAGCAGAATGACAGATTCATCTCCAACCTACCATGTAAGATGGTCTAAAACCACATTTCCTTCTCTAACAATCTGTCCCCAAAAGAGAAGAACTATTATAACACAGTTTGAAGCTATAATTCTTATCACTATTAGTGTATCAATCATGATTTTACTAAGCAAAGAAGATTGATTGTGTATAACCCTAAGCACAGAAGAGTAGAATTAAAAGGTTCAAGCTGTATTATCTGCAGCCCGCCTCTATTTAGTGGAAGACACACTTCCTCCCATTTCAATCATTGGATTTTGTTAGAAGTAGTAGAATAACCCCAAAAGAAATTGGCTATTTGATGACAAAAGTGAGTGGAGAATTTAGGGGTAGACCAAAAAAGAAGATGAGGAATTTTTAATCAATACCATCTTACCTGCTTGGGAAAGCAAATGACTTTTCCTTCCAGCCAACCTCTTATCAATCTTTTCCAATACTTCCTCAAACTTTCTTTTTTCAGAAAGCAGATCATCAATGCAGGTACCCAAATACTTCCCCAGGTAAGAATGAAACTTGACTTCCAAAAGGTTAGACAATTTAGGCTTCATATGGTAAGAAACAGAAGAGCTAAATGTGACACCTTATTTCCAATACTCATAAATGAGTATAAGTGACTAGTGAAATCCATTTTGGAACTCAAATTCGAACCGGGATTACCTCACTCTTGAAAATGTTCACAAATCTCCAATCTCAACTCAGGACTTGAACCTAGGCTGAGATGGGTTTTTCAAAGAGTATAATACTTAAAACATATTTCCATAAGATTCGCTACGTTGTTAATACATCATCGGCTCTTAATTCCACTATATCAGAGTATACGCACGTGAATCACTTTCATTTATACTGGAATTAGAACTATTCTCTTCATTATATTAGAGCGGTTCGGTTGTCTGCTTAAACTACATTCGTTTATATAGATACATACACATACATGCATATCCATACACATATACACAAAGCCAACACATCAAATCATTTACACCAAACACGGGGTAAAGCCTTGCCTTACGTTCTTCACTTCAACTTCATATCTCATGCATGCATCCTCCTGCATCTTCACCTGTCTAAATGGTTGGTTGGGAAGAGTGAGATTTGAAAGAATCTCAGTAGCAAATATTACCACTATGCATGCAAGATATATATGAATGCATGACATGCTTGCTTAAACTATTTCATGCCAACATAATGAACTTGCTGCATGCTCAATGTTATGACATACATATGGCCATTGCACAAATATACTACAGCTTCAACCAATCATATATGTTCCACACAAATAGGCAAAGCAGTCACACAATAAGTGTAAGACATACATGCAGAAAATGTAAGTTCACTACCTTTCAGACTTTATGTCCTTATCTTCTTGTCCCTTGATCCGCCAACTATTAATTCTTCTTTGTCACTTCATGGCTCTAGGTAAGTGATAACATCATTAAAGCCATGAAAATTAAATGACCAATGGCCCACATTAGCCCTAAGGGCTTCACCCTTGGAGTTCATATCAATTACATTTATGCCATTATGTCTTAAATTCGGATAAGATATAAAGCTGACAGATTTTTCACCAAACTTTGAAAAATCACAATTAATTCTATAGAACTCCAATTGAGGTGGTTCAAAGGCCGATGTGACTCCTATCAAGTATAATTTACATTAAAAATCATTAATCTTGTATTAATCATGCCCATAAGTCCAGATTTCATGATTACACTCCACTGCCCCAAAACAACTTTCAGATTCAATGTCCAAATGTTAAAAATCATGAATAATTATACAAAACTCCAATTTCACTGATTCTAAAGCCTAAATGAAGATATTTCAATTTAAATTTAAGGAAAAATAGATAAGTGTCCCCAATGTAGACAAATTATTCCCAAAATTTCGTTGAAGACCACTGTTCCAGATTTTGTTCCAGAAACAATGTTAAACTTTAAAAATTCACCATTAATTCTAGGAAATTTTAAATTGAGTGGTTCCAAATTATATGTAAATATATTTCAACCTAGTTTCACATAAAAATACTCAATGTTAGCTATCAGAGTCAAAACATTCCCAATATTTTGAAAAATCACCATGTTCCAGATTCCTTCCCAGAAACAGGGTAAATACTTCAAAAATTCATTTCTAAATCCACAAAACTCTAATTAAGGTGGTTCCAAGTCCCACATCACCATTATTAAGTTTATTTTAGGTCTGGAAAGTTTCATTATCTTTGAAAAACATTAATCTATTCAGAAACACATCACAAGGTCACTGCCTCCAGATAGATTTCACAACATGCACACATTTAGTTCATAATTCTCTAAATTCACATACAAGCATCCAAAATTCATGAACACTTACAGACCTACACAATTTTTCCTTCTAAATTCAATGGAAGCATCAAAATCATAAAATTCCAAGTGCATCACCACATCACACACAGAACCTCAATTTAGGGTTCTCAGAAAAATTATATTGTTTTTTTGTTTTCTTTTGCTTATTCATTTTCTTTCTACTTTTAATCAAATGATTAGCTATTTAGACATCCATTGGACATTATTTAGCCATCAAAAACACCATTTTAAACCATCCATAAAAAGTACCCAACCTTCCCATAACTCATACAATCAACAAATCAATCGGTTAAAAAAGAAACTTACGCTTACCTCTACCTGTTTCCGTAGACGGTTCAGAATTTCAGCAACACTCCGGTCGGTGAGACGATGCCAACCACCTTTAAACGAGAATCCAAAACAGTAAAAATGAAGCAAGTGATGAGTAGAAGAATGTTTGTGAAGGGAACTTTGCGAGAAGACACTGATTCGGCAGCTCAAAGTTTCTCTCTCCTCTCCCTCCATTTTCACCCAGCTTCATTCTCTCTCTTCTTTCTGATTTTTCTGCATGAAACATGGCTGAGGAATGAAGCAGATGATGGTTTAATTGATGATTAAATGACTTTTCCACGTGTCACAAGCTCATTGGCCCAAAAATAAATCAAATTTTTGCACATAATATCCAATCTGGCAGAATTTTCATTAAAATTTAAAAATTCATATCTAATTGTACAAATGTTCAATTGGAGTGATTCTAAAGGCTATACGACCCTCATTGAGTCTAGTTTTAAGTAAAAATATAAAATTTGGCCAATTGGAAGCTCACTCTTTCCAGAATTTTAATTTTTAAATGTTGTCCCAAAAAATAATTAATTTCGCTGGGCTAACTTCAAAAATTCATTTCTCTTTGTGTACACCTCCAAATGACTTATATGACCTATCAAATTAAAGCTTGATAAATCTAATTTCATTCTGAAAAGTTTCATAGTTTTTGGACATCATTTTCCCATTGAAATATGCCATAAAAACACGACTGTCACATCGGGAATTTCACTGATAGCAACAATACTTTGTATTCCACTTCACTATGTTGTGTGTGACTTCCAATCACTTCATTTTTTTATTCCCCAAGCTCTTTAGCTAACCAATATAATTTCTTTTAATATCTAAGGATACAAATGAATTTTAGGAAATAATATTATATCTCACTATGACATTTACCAAACAAGGGTCTAGCAGTCCTCTTAATATAAGCTTAATCTTAAGCCTCTTATCCCAAAACTCAGAATATTACACTAAATACCATGGATGACTTTTGATAATTAACATGTTGTCCTGATATTATTGTATAGCGCCTCAGCAATGCCTTGACAATGTGACAATCATTCTCCATTGCATGAGAGAACAAAAGAGTGTCATCAACATACATAAGACGAGTCAATAATTCCATTTGATGGGAGATACATACCCCCCTCCCTCCAAAATAATTCCATTTGATGGGAGATGCATATCCCCCCCCCCCCAAAAAAAAAATCCAAAATTCTACGCCTGATTAATCATACATGATAAGACATTTACACATAAAAGGGGAGATAGGATTACATCATATTTAAATGGCCCAAGCCCTTTTATTTATACCAATGCTGTTGGTATTATTATTATTATTATTTAATGTTTTTGGGCAAAAACGGGCCTTAGCCTCCATATAATCTTTACATTTTAATTGTATATTAATTAATTTAGAAAACAGAATATAATTCCATTTTCAAATTTCAAAATTATATCCTACCCGAAAAAATAGCGATCTGATTCTGAGGTGGATTTTTTCATTTTTTTTTTCAGTCCAATTTTTTTAATATCAAAATCAGCAGTGATTTTTTTTTTATTTTTGAATATGCATTGTATTTTATTTTCATTAATTTTTCTGATAATTTAATAACAAGTGAGAAAAAATAGATACCAAATCATATATAATAAAATAAAAATATGAAAATATACAAAACATAAAATATTTCGTTACGAAATTAATCTTGTCAGGATATTTTAATGAAAAATTGAAAAAAAAAAAAAAGAGTTTTCCAACGGTTTTTCTATATATCTTCCGATCCCTACTCCTCACCGATTGCGAAGCCTTCCCTGGGTGAGATCCCTTTTGAGTTATGAACAATCTGAGCATAAGCACCCTGGAGCAGCAGATGGTAATGTTTATAAACTTCTTATGATTGCTTTTGTTTATATGAATTTCCCTTTTCATTGTTGATTGTGAAACCTTTACTCTGTGAAATTCTTCTTTTATCAGTCGATCTCCATGAAGGAGATAGTAATGGATAGCGACATGCCAAATCTTCCTCAAGAAATCATCATAAATATTCTCAAACGACTTCCTGTAAAATCCCTAATCCGATTTAAATGTGTGTGTAAAGATTGGAAGAATCTCTTCAAAACCCCATATTTCATGGCAGAACAATTCCACCATTCCACTCAGCAAAACCCTTATCTTATCTTCAACCGCAGTGGCTATAATTGCAATGATCCTGGGCAATTATGTTTGATCAATGATGATTTACAAGTCCTTGAATATCAGATTCCAATTTTCACATATTCCTCAATGGGTAGCTCCACAATCGTCCATTCCAGTAAGGGCTTGCTTTGTCTCGAACTCACTGGGTCCTATTTCTTGTGGAATCCGGCAATCAGAGAGTTCTGCCGGGTGCCCAAACCTCATAGCCTCCGTTATAATGAGTTTACACATGTAGGATTTGGGTTCAGTTCAATTGTTAATGATTACAAGATAGTGAGACTCTTTTATTCTCCTTTGAATGATCGTCGGGTTCATACAGTGAATGTGTTTTCATTAAGTACAAGATCATGGAAAGAAGTTGAAATTGGGAAATTAAAAGGTATATTTCCTATTGTAGTTCGTTATGGCTTCACGTTTGATGGAGCAATTTTTTGGTTTGGCACCAAAAAAGGTGTGGAGGAGGGTGAAAGTAGAGGCCGTTTGATAATTTCATTTGACATAGCAACAGAAGTGTTCACATTGATACCATATCCTGCATCTGCCCCAAAATCAAATGACAATAGGTTTACTATGTATGAAAGTAAACTTGCTATGCTTTCTCAAAGTTGGGTTGAAAATTTTAAAGCAACTCGGATTGATTTGTGGGTGATGGAGAAGTGCATAGATACATTTGAGGAGAGATGGATTTGGACTAAAATATATACAAGCAACTCATATTCATACATATTAGATCCGGTGACTATTTGGAGAAATGAAATTGTTTGCATTGTTAATACAATGCGTGGGGATCTTCAAAAACAACTTGTTTTGTGCAATCTACATACTAATATATTCAAGACCTTTGCCATAGGCGAATGTTCCAATGGTTCTCCAATTTGGAACTATGCAGAAAGCCTTGTATTAAGTTAGAAACGTCATCACATTGAAGCACGAACTTCATCCTGAATCCTAGTTATTACATTGCAAATGTATTTATTTTTTCTAACTATTTTCAATGGAAATGATTGTCCTCTAGAGATGTTATTTAGAATGATGAATGGAAGATTTGTATAGTTTTGGAATGTTCAATTTTATTGTTTCAAAGAGTCATATATAATTTAATTTGTTTCGAGAAATGAAAAAGAAAATCACATTTATGGTGTAACAGTTATCACTACTCTCTATCATTTTTGTTTTTGTTTTTTTTTTTAAATAAAGCTTCTATCTAAGAAACCACTTTTCATAAAATTTCAAAATATAAAAAAAAATTCAATTTTTAATATAAATAAACAGGAAAAAGTTAAAAAAAATTTGTTCCTAAGCTATAGCATGTAGATGAATTTAAAACATTATTGTTTTTCATACCAAATTTTAATACCAAAAATGAAAAATAACATGTATGGTGTAACAGTTATCACTACCCTCTCTCATTTTCCTTTTTCCTTGTCGGCTTCTCCGCCTTTGGTTCCCTCAACATAGCCTTCATCGTCAACCGCCTAAAATTTACACCTTCCCGGCTCCACCGCCTTACTCCGTCGTACTCTGCCATCTTCGTATTCATACCTCCTTGTCTGATCTTTACTTTTTGTTTGTTGTTAATGTTTGCAAGTGGCTTAGCAGGTGTTTAAATGGGTCTCTGGTTTGATCTTTTCCTCCCAGTATAGGTTTGTTTGGGACCTTGTATGTACTAGTAACTGTTTGAATTGTCATTTTCTAACCTGACTGGAGATGAGATAATGATGGAGCTGAAATAACGTTATTTCATATATTGCAAATAGTGATTGTAATATGAATGCTCTCTTCGGTTTCTCGTAATTGGAAAGTTGTGAATTTGTTCCTGCTTGTAACTCCCACCAACCTATTAATAATTAAGAAAAAAAAGTCTTTTAGTCCTTATATTTTTACTCATTTATTACTCGATCTTTCAGATATAATTTGGTGCAACTCAATCTTTATACTTTTGACTCATTTATAACCCACTTTCTAATGTTTTCATAATTTATAAGTCAACATAGAGTCATCTTACATAATAAAAAACATTATTAATATCATTAAAATTGATGATGTGGCTTCCATCAGAGCTTGAAAATCTAGATTGTCACATTTGTGCGTTGTGGACTGATCATTGGCAGGGTCAGGGTAGGGAGTTTCCTAACCTGCAAAAAGTGCGGGCTGCATCTCGGGTTGGCTTGCACAATATTTTTTTTCTTTTTTTTAAAAAAAATATGCTAATTTCACAAAACCTGTAAATCTCATACTCTCACCTTGATACCTCTCAATCTCAAAGAGAAAAAGTCTCAGCCTCTTTCTGTCACGACCTAAAATCCAAGTCTAACACATAGGCTAAGTCAAATAACTCCACTTAGCCTAACAAGCCAAAACAATTCATACAAACTCTCAAACAAACATCTCTCCATAAGACTTGACGCCCTCATAGTAGCCATGCCGTCATGGAACCTCATAGCATGCAACACTCCATTATAATATACTCCATAAGTTTATGAAGTATATCAACCACAATTAATCTCACAAGTTGCATTATCAAAAAAAAGATACAAAGAGAAGGGTGAGTCTCCCATTGACTCAATGAAAACATAAATAACAAAGTGTGTGGAAAGGAAGCAAAGGCACACGTATGAGAGCTTTTTGTAAAATAATTTTCACAAAAGGGAAAAAATGTTTAAATATTCATGTTGAAAATAGTATACACTAAGTATAAGAAAAGTTTTCTTTCCCCTTATGAATAAATCAAATAATTTGCAATCATCAACCAAAATTCAGTCACAACTCTCTTACACTATTAAAAAAAACTGTCAATTCGTAGCGGTCGAACAAAACCACTACAAATATCAAGATTTGTAGCGGTTTATCCCGAAACAGCTACAAATTTGCAACAATATGACTCATGCCAAGTAGTGCGCTGGTTAGCAAATGATATTTGTAGCGGTACAAACCGCTATAAAATGTGGCGCCAAATCAGCACCAAATTTGTAGCAATTCATTTGTAGCTGTTTCGTTAAATGAACCACCACAAATGTGGTGCTGGTTTCTTTATAACGGTTTATATGAGAAAAACTGCTATAGAATACAGAGAGCCACATATTTGTAACGGTTCCAATTTTTAACCACCATAGAATGCGGTGGATTTGCACATTTGTAGCCGTTTCGTAAAAACCACTACAAACTTTCACAATTCATGAGGTAGAGTTTCATGATTTGTATAAGTTCTGATGTATATGTTAGACCTGACTGACACCCAAGAGGGGGGTGAATTGGGTGTATGATAAGAAAGTCTGATCTTTTAAAAATATTTTCATAACTTATCAAATCAATACATATGGAACTATAAAATCATATGCAGATATATAGATAATATATTCTGGAAATGTAAAAGCTTAGGGAAGAGAATATGCAAACTGTGATTTATCCTAGTTCGGTCCAATCCACGATGACCTACGTCCAGTCCCCAGGCTCCTCCTGAGATTTTCAATCTACTATCTTCTTGTTTAATCGGGCACAAGAACAACCGCTACAAATCTCTTACGAAGTCACTCTCCTTTATACACTGTAAGGTTTACACACTCTTACGATAACTTGAGCAAAGCAATCCCAAAGTCCTTTCTCTCTTGCTTACCCGTGCAAGTCTTACAAGCAGCAACGTTCTCTCCTGCTTATACCACTATAAGTCTTACGAACAGCAACGTTCTCTACTGCTTGCACCTTGTAAGTCTTACGAGCAGAAAGTACTACTAGCAATTCTCTCTACAATTTTCCCGTAAGGTAATCAGCCCTCTCAAGGTCCCTCTACCTTGAGATCAATACAGAAGTATAGATGATGTGTTTACAGACTCTCTCACAGAGTAGATAAATGCTCACTGAAGTATAACACAAATAATCTCACTCTCACAGATACATCATATATAAACAGATAAGAATAGAGAGTGCAAGAGGCGGAAGACTCTGGATATCAACATGCTTCTGTTTTTCTTTCTTCTATACACTTTCTTCTGAGTTTGAATCCTCTTCTATTTATAGCTGAGTTATAGAAGAGGTCCGTTGTTAAGCATCCGTCCGTTAGAGTCAATTGCTCCATTTGACCATTGCGTGTATTTGGATATTTGCCCGTTCAAACCCATTGTGTGCTCTGACAGATACTGCAGTGTTTTCCGTTGATCATGCTCTGACAAATGTATCAACGTTGCTTTTTTCTTGTTTTGTTGAACCGGTTTGTTGAATATTGTTTCTGCCCATGATTCATTGACAGTATCTCAACATGCCCGTTGGAGTCGCACTGCTTGTTCTGACAAATTTCCAATTTAGAAAAACTAGCCGTTATCAGTGGACGCTCGGCTTCTCATGAAGTGGTTTTTCCTTTCTCTATGGTCTCTTCATTGTTCTTTCTGTAACAATACATCAAATATCAATACAATGAAGTATTAATCATAAATATGTTGAATCATTGGCCAAAGACAGGATTTCCGCTTTCTGGGTTGCATCACTTCGATTGACGATGTTTGTCGAGAGTTACCTCCAGACTTGAAGATTTAACCCAAACGCTTGAGCCCCTATTTCACACTTGAAATAAGTATTAAGTAATGTCTAAGAATGATAGCAAGTGAAAACACAAAGATTGCATAACATATGAACACATTCGGATTAATCGATGTATTCCATTTTGCTTCGTCAACACAAGAACTCGAGTTCCTCATAACAAACTCAAGTGCATAGAGAAACTTTAATATCTCTGGATGGCTTCTATCATAGACTTCTAGAGTGTATTGTAATCCACTGGTGGTGATGAACCAAAATAAGCATATCAGGATATTATCTGACAGAAAGTAGTTTCAAGGAACAAGAAAATCATTCGAGATGATAGAGATTCACCGAAAGCAATACTGATTCAGTTGGAATTCACTGGCAGTGCGTTCAGACTTCTATCAAAAATCATCATATCACTCGATCATATAACATCTGACTGGTAGTGATCTGAGGCATACTGGCTTTCACTGGAGGTGCATTCAGGTTCACTAAAAGTGATTTGAGAAAGTGTGTAATTCACCAGAAATGATTTAGCATCCACTGGAAGTGATCTACGAAAACAACATAATCACTCGAGTGATTTTGGCATCACTGGAAGTGATTTTGCCTTTCTTGTAGTGATTCTGGCGCCACTGGAAGTGATATGCGGAATAAGCCATATCATTTGAGTGAATTCTGGAATAACTCGAGTGATCTGTAATTTCTGGCATATCACTCGAATGATTACTAAAAATACAACAGATCACTTTATCTCTTTGTCGCATTTCCAGTTTTTCAGCAAACAAGGGTAAACTTCCAGATGACATAACTCTTCGAATTTGACTCCACAATTTCTATATTATATATCAATGGAAATATCTTAAAGTCTAGTTTCATATGGCACCAGTTTCAGCTCAATTGGATATGTGGTTTGAGAGTTATGGCCAAAATACCAAATCTGTTCCATAAAGTGACGCTGATATGAATTCCATATTAGAACACTTATATCTCCTTCATCTGAGCTCCTTTGATGTTGCTTATGGTGTCACAATGACGTATTGGGAGTCTATTTTCATATTCAACTAGTTTGGTCTCAATCTGAGTTGTATTTTGATAGATATAATCAAATAACCAGGCCTCGCTCAGCTGGACGAAAAACAGAGTTTGAAAAACTGCAAATCACTCGAGTGAATAGTGAATCACTACAAGTGATTTTCAGAATTACTCGAGTGACTGTTAAAATCACTCGATGCTACAATACTGCTACAGTAAGCTATAGTGAAATACGCTACAATAACCGTATGCTACAGTGCCCACTGCTACAGTACCCATAGAACTTGAATCTTCATATTTTTCATTAATTCTTACAAGTTCTTCATTCCTCAATCTCTTTCTTTCATTGCTTGACTAATCTACAATATCAAATAGTTAGTCAATGTATTAGAAAAGTATACTATGCAAACTTCTTATGCTTAATATTTGACATCTATATTTGTCATCATCAAAACTAATCATATCTAACAGTATAACCCCTACAGAATGTAGAGGGTTTGCACATTTGCAGCAATTTCATAAAATCACTACAAACTTTCATGTCACAAGAGGTAGGGTTTCGTGATTTGTAGCAGTTGAGGTAGTGGTTTCTTGTAAAACCACTACAAATATCAATGCTATAGAAGTATATCCCTCCTTTTACCAATTTTGGAAAATTCATTTCTCGCTTGCCCTTTGAAAGGTTTTACTTCAGATCTGATGTTCTGCTCAAACATTATAGAGTCAGGTACTTGAGGTTAGTGAAGTTAACTCTTTTATTTCATTTTTTCTATATTATTCTAATTTTGTTATAAATATTGATAATTTCTTAATTATTTAATAATAAATGCAGTTATTATGACTTTCAGGAGAGGTAAGGGCTTGGAAAGGAAGCTGAGCCTCCCCCAAGACTTATTTTGCAGGGGATCAATATTAGAAGGGGTAGTGGTAGGGGTAGTGGAGGGTAGCACGGAGGTAGAATTATCCCCATGCCATCGCAGGAGACGACCCCGCCACAACAGCTTGCCCTAAAGCAACCATAGCAGACAACCTCATAGGAGGTGACCCTACCAGAACTGCCTGTTCAGCCAAAGGGGGCTGAAATCAGTCTCAACTATTATGATGAGAATGAGGAGTTTGACTTCAACATTCCTATTCTGAGTGACATAGAGTGGTTCTTGGATAAGGAGGAGGCATGGGACCAGAATAACCACACTACAAAAAACCTGGATTTAGTAGCAGTTAAAAATGTGTATTTATAGCGCTTTCAACTGCTACAAATAACATTGGTAGCGGTTAAGTAAACCGCTACCAAAACCACTGTTGCAAGCAATTTTGTAGCGATTAAACATAACCTTACTCAGGAGAAACAAACCGCTACTAATACAGTAGCGGTTACAACTAACCGTTACAATAGTCGGATGATGGGAAAACCATTTTGTGACAATTTAGTAGCAGTTAAATAACTGCTACAAACTTATACCAAATATTGGTAGCGGTTATTATATAACCGCTACCAATTTCAAAATGCAGATATTTAAGAATGACGCCAAAAATGTTGTAGCGGTTCAACAACCGCTACTAATATTTGATTATAGCGGGAATTGAAAATTTTTGAATCTGTTTGGTAGTGGTTATGTAACCGCTACTAAATAAAATTCTAAAAAAGGCGCCAAAGAATTTAAACAATTTTTTCAATTTCACTATTAACATTGGAGCGGTGTAAATAACCGCTACAAATTGTCATGAAAAATTAAAAAATATATCCAATAATATAATTTAATTGTTATAGTATCATTTTAACATATTCATTAGTTATATAACTGAATTAAATATAGTTATTATTTAAAAAATAAATTAAATTGAATTACTGGGATAAGAAAAAGATTAAATTGAGTTACATAAATATAAAATGTATATGCATAATAATGAGAAAGTGTAGGTAATTTTATGAATTTATAGGTAATATGTACTTATTTTGTTATCCCCTAGATGTGGATCATTTTGTAAGGAACGCTTTTTAGGAATAATCCTTCAATGTTTGAAAAAAAATTAGTATGAATATTATAAGAAGGGAAAAAAAGAAGAGATGAAAGAATTGATAAAAAAAATTATCATGTATGATGATCACATTACTTAGATCTTGAGCTCTTAAAAAAAATTCCTGGATGTGAAAAAACGAGAGAGAAGAAGAAAGTAAAGAAATGGAGATGTGTATGAAAAGAGTTGGTGTGGAGGTATTTATAGGAATGTGCGTGACTTTTATAGTGGTTAATATCACGATATTTGTAGCGGTTATATTTTGTAGCGGTTAATATGTCATGTTTGTAGCAGTTTATTATTTGTAGTGGTTTTAGTTTATTTTGTAGCGGTTATATAACATCTACAACTGTGATTCAATTTTTTATATATATAATATATATCAAAATTTAGAAAAACAAAATTATAGTTTCACTTAATCATTATTCTTCACCATCCCTACAAAAATTTTGTGAAAGAAATATTAGTATGTTATTGTTGTGTAGAAAATAGTAAATTTAAATGATGTGAACTTATAAAAATTCACCTAACTATAGGTAAATTATCATTGCCTTTAGGGAAGAAGTTTTTGAGATTGACAGGATGGAATGACTCACTCTTGTAGGTGATGTTTTCACCATCACCCATGTCATATAGGTCTCAAGGCTTTAAGTACCACCATGTTCCAATCCATGTACCTCTTGTCTTGGACATAATAAACGTGGTGTGCCTCTGAGGCAAGAATATATGGCTCATTATCTTTATACTGACATGTGTGAATTCGACGAGAGAAATTTACTGATGTGATGCCTAAATCGTCTGTTGTGAGTCCCCGGGAAGTGATCGTATTTGCCCACAAACTCTTGAAAAGCGTAACAGTGAAATGGCCTTGGTAATTTAGTTCCAAGACATCAACAAGCTTTCCATAGTAAGGGACACCTCCGAACTGCATGTTACCATCACTACTGCTTACATAACTCCTTATCGCAAATGTAATATCCCGAATTTCGGGACTAGAGGCTTGATAATAAGCAGACTGCTAAGCCCTGATTTAACAAGTGTCCTAGTAAGGCATGATTAAATTCCATAAAATTTATTTATATCCTTGGGGGTATTAAAGAGTATTAGAAATGAAAAAATAAAGCAATTAGAGGTCACACATAACATTATTATGTTATAACACAAATTAGTGTTACTACTGGTGAAATTCTTGGTATGGCAGTCGTGCTTGTGTGGCATTTTTCAAGAGGCAAATGATGTCCAAAAATTATGAAACTTTCCAGAATGAAATTAGACTTATCAAGATTTAATTCAATAGGTCATATAAGTCATTTGGATCTATACATAAAGAGAAATGAATTTTTGAATTTATCCCAGCGAAATTAACTATTTTCTGGGGCAGCATCCAAAGATTAAAATTCTGAGAATAGTGAGATTTCAATTGGAAAAATTTTATATTTTTCCTTAAAATTAGACTCAATGAGAGTCTCATAGCTTTTGGAACCACCTCAATTAGACATTTTTAAAATTAGATATGAATTTTCAAAGTTTGATGAAAATTCTGTCCATTTTTGCATTAAGTGCGAAAATCACAAAAATATATGGGCAAAGTAGTATTTTGGCTAATGAAAATTAAAGCCAATGTTTTTCCCTTTGTTCTATGGTGTTGGACGATCAAAAGTGGGAACAAGAAGGGAATTAATACTTGGTCTCAACTATGCTAAAAGATGAAGCAATTTGAGCCAAGTAAAGAGAAGTTTGAAAAGTCAAAAATATTACTTGTGATTAATTGGCCATAAACTAATATTATTGTAAGGAGGTGTAAGTGGATATTTATGAGAACTTTGTTCATGCTAAAAACCTCATCTTTCGTCCAACTAGAGCAAGAGAAAAAGGAAGAAATAAAAAGTCAAATATGTCATGCTACTTGGCAAATATATATTATATATACATTTCAAAAAAGTGCAAGGTGGTATTTCATAAGATCATATCTCTTTTTTTTTTTCAAGAGCCAATTTCGTATGACATGTGTAAGGGGAAAGAGAAAAAGCTTTTCCATAGCTCTTTCAAGACTCATTTTCGGCCAAGTAAATGGGGAAAGAGAAAAAGATGATGATTCAATTAAATTAGCACATGCTTCTTATAATTAAATATAATATTTGAAAGAAGTGGGTGATGATATTTATCTAAGCTCTTTATCTCCTTTCTTGTGCCATATTTCGGCCAAGATATAAACAAGAGAGAGAGGGAGTGTCTTCAAAAACACAAGAACAAGAGAGAAGGAGCAAGTGATCAAGAAGCTAAATCAAGGTAAGTTACAAGCAATTTCCACTTGTTCTTCCCTTCTTCTTCATAGTAACTCTCTCATATCTCTTCTCCATCTTGAAATACATGTTTAGCAAGCAAAATCCAAGAGCGAAGAGAGGGAGAAAATGGCACCTAGAGAGAGAAAGTGAGAGAATCAAAAGGTAAATTCAAGAACATAGTTTTCTTTTGTTGATTCTTGATTATTCTTGGTAGTAGTTGTTGTTGTGGTGGTTGTTTTGGCTTGGTTTGTAATTTTGGGAAGGTCAAACCCTAAGGGATTATGCTACCCAATTTTCCATTAATCATGTTTAAAAGGTGTTTAAAAGATTAGACATGAGATTAGAGCTGAAAGGAAGGTTATTAATGGAATGGAATCAAGAAACTCCAATTTTCTCTATTTTCTATTATTTTCGTTTAGAAGCTGTTTTCACTATGTTTGGATTGGATTTTGGTATTTTTGATGATTCAATTGGGTTTATAAGAGAAAATTGTGTAGGGTTCATGTAGATAGCGAAGTAAGAAAGCCCTAGAATGTGAAATGACACAATTGCCCTTAAAACCCTAAGGTAGGGGCTATCAAGGGTATTTTCACAATTTGGGCTTGAATTTGACCATTCTGACGTCAAAAATGGATTCTATAAGCAAAATTGTGTAGGATTAACCCAGGTCATAATTTTTTGTAAGGTACAGTTGGACCGGGTACAAAGGGGGTCTCTCGGGGGTATTTTGGTAATTTATCATTTTTAAGCTAAGTTAACCAATAATATGAGTTTGGAATAATACATGGATGGGTAATGAATCATTTATTGAACATTTGGGAATTTTAAGATCAGACAGTTGTGCCCGAGCCAGATCAAAGACGGTGGGTTAAGGAAGGGCAATTAAGGTAGTAAACTTTCCTAACTTGCATAACTTGATTTGTGTGCTTTGTGTATTGATGTGTTAATTGCTTTGATGATTGTATGAAGCATATGTGAATGAGTGAAGCTCTGTTTTGTTTATACTATGGCTATTAGTGTAACATGTTAAACATTGAGCATGCATATATGTCATTATGCTTGCATGAATTTGTGGGAGCAAGCATGTCATGCATAAAGCTTTCTTGTGTGCATTTGTTTGTATTGTTTACTACTAAGATTCTTTCGAATCTCACCCTCCCCCAACCAACCATTTAGACAGGTGGACAGAGATGGGATGCTGGAAATTGCACCAAAAGAGAACACGAAGTGGACCGATAAGATTTAAGGGTCCAGTACTGTATGTTTAAAAAAACTTAGACCCTTTGGTAGCCTTATGTGGCTACACAGTTTGTATGTGTAAATGAATGAACTAAGTTTGAGCAAAAAATTGCCCTAATTAAATTAATGGGAAAATATATGAATTGATAAGTAATAATAAAGTTGCGAACGACTAGAATATGCTTTCGCAAAAGTTTTAAAATTTTCAGAAAAACCCACTCAACTACAGGTTTGAATCTTGTTTTGAGACTGTGATTTAAAAGCATTATAAAGAAATAACGCTTAGCGGTTTGAGTTCACTACGTAAAACTCATCAGAACGAGTGTAAATTTAAGGTGTCACACCAAAGGTGCCAAAAACACCTGAATTTTGAGTTTGCAATCATTGATCTCGTGATACCGTGTAAAACTTGAAACCATTGACATTGTATGCTGCAAACCTTTTTGCATAGTCAAGCGAGCCGATTGCGAGTGATCTGAACTCTAGTGAGTGTGGGTTATGGTCATTTAATATTTTGCGCACAAACTAGGGCGGGAATTCTCTGTGGACCTTTTTGTCAACTTCAGAGGATGTTTGTGTTCAAATCCTTAGTTGACGCTTCACATGACTTCTAAATTCCCTGCAATTAATCATGGGAAGACAATTATGAAATGTAAATAAAAAATATAAGGATAGTTGTAGAATATTATATGAGTGTACGATTCTACCTGAAGGAAGAGTTCAACTTAAGTGCAATTAATCAAGACAACTAAATAATATATGAGTGTACAATGGTCACCTTCGTGGTCAACGGGGTTTGACATACAAGTTCAAGGTAAATTTAATTATTGTGTTAATAAATTTAATATTTAAATTCATTAGGTTTAAATGTGGATTTAAATTTAATTAAAGTATGTGGTAAATTGTGTAGATGAGCAAGGGAACATAACCACCAAGAGGCTGGATGTGATTGGTCTCAATAGCCTAGACGGGGGACTACGTGTCATAGTTTTGTAGAATGAAGCCATAGACCAACCAACTGAGAATGGTGGTCACATATTCAACCGCTATCGATTTGAACGAGCTGGGCTCAAATTAGATGCAGTTTTCCATCCACTTCAAGACACATGGAAGAATGTTCCCCACATGCCAAAGAATATAGCGTGGGACAAGGTTGTGAATGTAATTATCATATTATAAATATAAATAGTTATAATTTATGTAATTTTTAATTAATTAATTGTATTTAATTATTATTTATTCAATTGTGATACATGATAGCTTTACCGTCCACGATAACAGGAGAAGGTACAATATGATAAAGATGGGGGATTGGTAGAAGAATAGGAGGAATCGTCTCTACTATATCATAAATAAGGATGGGACGATACCTTTGGAACAGCTAATTGAGAATGTACCTAATACTAAAAAAAATCTATGGTAATGGATACACTAAAAATTAATTAATTTGAGATATTAAGTGCTACGAAAAAAAATTTCAGGATATCGGGCGCTATTGGAAAAATATTTTTGGATGCTGGATATACTAGAAATAAATTTAAAAAATATAAAAAAAATTTTAAAAAATAAAAAAAATCTCATACCCCCCCCCCCCAAAAAAAACACTGCAGTTTTGCGTGATGATAATGCCCTGCTCATAGATTCATTGAGCAGGGCATGCGGACCCATTCACAGGGTCTCTCCTAGTAATAGATATAACTAAAAAATATGAATCCTTTTATTGGTGGAATCTTTTTAACTATTTGCAATAAAGATTACCATTGGACACCTGCGATGGGATTAAACTAAATGGGATCATAATATTCTCTCATATTCAACTTAGTGAGTTGACTTGAGTCTTTCTTTGAAGTACAACACATAATAAGCAAAGCACAACCTAAGTAAAATGTAGACTTCTCTTTTATGGGCAAGATCACTTATCAATTCTACCTCCTGTCTTCATTAAAAGATCTAATTTATAATATAATTTGTAGTACAAATCTGATTTTTTATTAAGGATCAGAGGTAGTGTATAGGTAGATTGGTCTGAGAGATGGAAGATGATTAAAAAGCTAAATGAAACATGTATACTAAGATGTTAAGTAGAAGTTTTAACATCATCTAAATTGGTTGTTTCATTCCATTGACCTTGACTTTTGTACTTGCATATGATGTACTCCCTCCTGTCTTATTTACAATAGCCCGATAACTGAATTACGTACACGATTTAAGAAAGTAGTTAAAAATAGTAAGTATATCATGAAATAATTTTTTTTAAGTATGACCTTATTTAAATATGACCCTTTTAATTAATGCGAGATAACTTTTGTCGGGTTTTTATAAAAATGATAAAATCAATTCAAATTTTAGCCTCTTATAAAAAGAATCATGAGGAGTATTGTTTTTGTATAGGGGTTAATTGTGACACCCCTTGAAAGAATACACATTATGCACAATCATCCAGCTGAAAAACATAGTAAACAAAAGGAAAAATATATTATCATTTCAACTCAAGAAATATATAGGAAATAACTTCTAACAATGGGAATTGAAACCAAAACCCAGATTCAACTAAAATGAGGCCCACAATAAATCAGTGAAGAATATAGTCCACAACCACCAGATTCAACGATCTCTGAAACAGTTAAGCTATGCATAACTTAATAATGAATCATTGCTCAGATGCTTTCCTAGCTAACCAAAGCCTTTACTTGAACATGTTGAAACAGGGTGAGACATGGAAAATCGAATTATTGCTCAGATACTTTCCTAAATAATGAATCTTGCGTCTCTCTGATTCCAAATGCGACAAGTAAAATCGAATTCAAGGCCCATCACGGTCTTAAGACTAACAAATGAATGTATTTTGTGTCCATAAAAAAACCTCCTTTTATCCTTAATTTAAGATATATTTGAGAAATTGATCTTAGTTGTAAATATAAAATATAGTTTATATATTTATCAATGTTTTTCTTATTCACCTTTATTGATGCTCCCTCAATAATAAATAAGGAGGGAAAAATGAGGGAATTAAAGAAAATGACTAGGATGTTTTAGAAATATATATTATATTAACTAACTTAATTAAATTTTTTAATCTAATTAAATTAGATAAATATATCTTATATTAAAGATTGAAAGGAGTAGTTGTTTTCCACTTATTCACGGTGCTTCATGAGGTTAGTTCATTTTTCGTATAAAACCTCTCATTCTCATACATGGGATCCCCAATTCTTATTGGACTTGTTACTTCTAGCTTCAATAGGGAGAAGTTCAAAACATGTTCAGGGTAGAATAGAGAGTATCATAAATATGTGATAGGTTGATTTTGTTCATATCCCTCCAGATTTGTAAGTTGCTCACACTTGATAAATAGGGTGTGCTATTGAAGAGGGACACAAATACAGATTTTCTAAACATAATAAAAAAAATTGGATGAGCAATAATTATAGACATTATCCATATCAAATAGGGGATAAAAATAGATTATACTAGGCCTGCAATGTTGCATCGTACATTTTGCCAGCAAACAAATAAACAAAGGGACAATCTCAATTAAATTTAGTTGACAAAATTAAAACAGAAATCAGACTTGCACCCACCTTTAATTTCTCTTTTTGACTACAGAGGAGTTAAATTTATCTTTTATGCTCACATGATGACATGACAGGGTATAATGGAATTTTGATATTTAAAACTAATGATATGAAATTTAATGGCAGTTATCTGGGGCTGTTTGGTACGAGTGTTTTTTTTGGGGGGGGGGGGGGGATGGGGGATTTTTTAAAGTTGGATTTAAAAAAAATACAGAAGTTGGATTAAAATTTCTTAATTAATATTTTTTACTCTTTTTATCAAAATTTAATAATCTCATTTTTCTAATTTCTTTAAATTCAACTTTAAAAAAATTTCCCCTCTTCTCTAAATCCCTTGTATCAAACATACCCTAGAGCAATTAGCAACTTTGGATGGTTTAGTTCTATTAAAAAAATTACTTGCTTTTCAGGGAAAATTTATTTTTGAAAATTTATATCTTGTTAGTTTATGATTTTGATAACAATCCGAATTAAAAAAATAGTTTTTTTTTATTTTAAAATAAAATCAACCTTAGGAATCACTTCCTATAAAATCTCTAAAATTATTAAAAAAATCAATTTTTAAATATAAATAAATGGTTTTGAAATAAGAAATTTTTGTTTTTTACCAGATAAACTAGTAATAATCAACAAAGAAAAGTACAAAGCCCAACATAACAAGTCTGCAATAAAAGAAGCCCAAACACGTGATAATCCAAAGAAACCCTAGATAAAACCTAACCCTAACAAGAGATTAGAGCTTAAGGGTCTGTTTGGAACAACGTTTTGGTCAAAAAAAAAAGCTCATTTAGCCTCCAAAAGCCCAGTGAATGAAATCTTCTTGTTTGGGAAAGCTTCTCCAGCTGATGGGCTTTTCTAAAAAAAGTCCAGTTACCCAAAAGCTAAAATTTTAAGCTTTTTTTTTCACTGTGGTCGTTTCCTATCATTGGAGAAGCATTTGTTATTATTTAAATTCCCACCTACCCCCCATGCACTCCCGTCCTCTCTCTCTCGCATCCGATATTTTCTCTACTTGAGTAGGAATCTAATATTGGTTTCAACATTTGGTTTTAGTGTACAACACACTTCTAGCGTCAATAAATCCTCCAGTATTTGCAATTACTGCTAAAAGTGCAATATAATTTGTTAATATCTCTCTCTGGTGGTTCCTTACTGTATGTATGACATTATGATTGAAATATATAATTATCTTTTATTTTAAAATTAAGTGTTTTAGTGTATTTTTCTTCTTTTTCAATAATTATTGCACTTTTTTATTTTAAAAAAATTTATTCACATTTTTTAACATCAATTATAACAATATTAACACAAATATATATGTAGTATTCAACAACCTTCATACCCTTTTCAGTCATTTCTCATCTAAAAGGGCTTTTCAAACGCTAATCCAAACATGTTCAACTTTTAAAAAAAGTCACTTCTCCCACCGCCAATCCAAACACAAATCACATCTATAATCTGACTTTTTTTCAATCGGACTTCTGTAAAAGCTCCATTTAAAAAAAAGCTACTTCTCTGCTGAGTTCCCAAACAGGCACTAAGAGGGAAGTTGCTGCTGCCAAATAAAATAATAATCCAAATAATTTGATGACTAGCTAGAAAAATCATAAAAATTAGATATCAAATCATGTGCAATAAAATAAAATCTTAAAAAGTAAAAAAGGTAAAACATATGGTTCATAAATTACTGGGAAAACTACTTGCCAAGTTGTTATAGTTTTACTCAGTTTTGAATCATGTCTCTACATTTTCTTTCTTTTTTATCAGGTTCTTGAAGTTTACACCATTAGCTCTATTAGTTTTTAATGTTTAAATGTGTGTTTGGCAAGAGTTAAAAAAAACCATTTTTTCATTAAAATCATGGTTTTACCTAGAATTTGCCAAACACCAAAAAATTTGATATAATCCCGTTTCCAGCAAAACCATGGTTTATCTTACTCAAACCATGGTTTCTGACAATCAGCCCTTCATCAGCTTTGGGCATTGGATTCTACAAATATTACCGTTGAGGGTAATTAAAATTTCACTCTCCCTCTCTCCTCTGCCCAGACCCGTCACTGTTTAATATTTCCTTTCCCTTGTCTCTTCTCTGCGTCTCGTTTACATCTCCGGCTCTCATCCATGATCTATGTTCCCTTTCTCGTCTTCCTCGTCACCAAGCTCAGATCAGAATCACTTCGACGTCAGCTCCGCCGAGTGGATTGTGGGTTTCATCTTTCTGTTTGGTGTTTCATTTTCTCGTCCTCATTTCTGATCTTCCGGTGATTGAACGTGGTGACGGCCAGTTGTGGCAGCTCTGGCGATCTTGTCTTCCTCTCTCGATCCCAGTCACTAGATTGAAGGTGGTAATATCTTCCGGTGAGTATCTCGTCCCTGACCCGTTTAAAAAACGTTCATCACATAAATCTGGCTATGTTCATCTTGTTCCTGCTCATCCCTGGTCTGTTTGTATCTTCGGAGCTCTGTTTCTCTCGTCGCTGGTCTGTTTCTGTCGTTGCTGGTATGTTTGTCGTTCATGCTTTGTTTGTTCACGAAAGTTGCTGGCTCTGTGTTCATCATTTTTTGGTTTACTTGTTTGGTTCCTAATGCGATTTCAACATATTGATCATATTTTCTGTGCTCTGTTTGTTCACGAAAGTCACTAACTCTGGAGGTAAGTTGGGTCGAACGAGGTGATTATGGCGGTGGAAGTGGTGTTGTCGGTGAGATCGCCGATGCTGGCAAAGGTTGGGGCGCGGGCGTCCGTCGAAGAAATAGCCATGGAGAAGACATTATTTGTCATTTGTTTGCCTTGTGAAAAACAAAGAACGAAGCAGTAGAGAGAAACGAAAGAGAGTGATGAGAGACGATGGCCAGCTTTTGACTGAAGAGGGTGAGCCACCAGTTGGACCAGAGAGGCAGAATGAAATAAAGGCGAATTGATACATAAAATAGTTTTTTTTTATTTTTATTGTTTAATTTTACATTAAATAATACTTAAAATATAATCTTATCTTTATATGTAATTATTATAAAAATTAATGTCTTTTTTTTTATAATTTGATCATTAAAAAAAGTGATTTTCAACTTAATATCCAAATACTCTCATTTTATCAAAATCATTTTTGTCCATAATTTATTTTTCTCATAATCTATTAAAAAAATAATTTTTTAAAAAAAATTATTCCCAAAAACTATATCCAAATACACTCTAAATGAAACAGGAATAACATGGCAGACAACCAATCACCCCCTCCTTTTGCTTATGGCAGACAACCAACCACCACCTCCATTTTTCATGCTTTGTGTTTTTGCTTTTTGCTTTATGTGTAGTTTTCCAGTTGTACCATTAGCTGTCCATTGATTGCTTCTACTCGTTTTCCTGTCTGTGCAAGAGCTCCTCAACTACTATAAATAGGAGCCATTGTGTGTTGTAATGGATCAGTGAAGAATTTGAATAATAAGTGTGCATTCTGTGTGAGTCCTTTGAGTGCGTTTCTGAACCATTTGGTATCAGAGCAGCAGTTCCAGAGGGAGGAGAACGCCGAAAATCAACGGAGGAAGGCACTGGAAATTTTCCGGCGATCGGAACATTTCGGACACCTTCGAAAGTATACACTCCGGTCATTTTCAGGTGACAAAACCATCACCAACGTTCTCAGGAGGCCAGAAAACCTTGAACAATGGTCGGCCGCCGCCGTGAAAGTGCTCCACGCGCTCTCACTCTCCGTCACCGGTGTCCCACGCGCCGGCGACTGTAACTACACGCGCATCACGCGCTGCTGGAGGTTGAAGACGACCACGTCATCGGTCAACGATGTGTCAACGAATCAGAGGTTGACACGTGTCAGATTTGCCACGTCAGCACTGCCCAGTCACCATACTTGCGGTAATTGCAAATTTGGCCCAAAAATTTGGTTAAACTTACATTTTGAGCCCCAGAACTTTCAGAAATCATATTTTTGGCCCAACTTTTTGTAAATTTTACATTTTGGCCCCAAGACTTTCTATAATTACAATTTGACTCCCAAATTTTCCCAAAATTACATTTTGACCCCTGAATTTTTTTTCAATTCGCTTTTTCACCCATAAACCTTCCCAAAATTACACTTTTATCCCTGAAACCTTCTCAATTCATTGTTTCACCCTGAAACCTTTAAAGTTCACCCTTTTACCCCCTTAAACTTTCCAAAATTACATTTTTATCATTTTCTTCCTTGAAATACCCTACCTACCCAATACCCAAAAAATGCCTCCAAGACGCAGGAACGTACTTGAAGTTGAGATGGAAGAAATGAGGCATCGTTTACGAGAGCTGGAAGCTACAATAGAAGTTCAGCGAGCCTTGCTAGAAAACCGTAATGAACAACCAGAAGCTGATTCTAGTGGCAGCTCATCTTCCTCTAGCTACCATCGACCTCCTCAACAACAGTCCTTCCGCGCTAATGATATCAAGGTAGACATTCCTGAATTTGAGGGGAGACTACAGCCAGATGAGTTCATTGATTGGCTTCAAACAGTAGAACGGGTTTTCGAATACAAGGAGATCCCAGACGAACAGAAGGTCAAAATTGTAGCCTTGAAACTGAAGAAACATGCTTCTATTTGGTGGGAAAATCTCAAACGAAAACGAGCACGAGAAGGCAAGCATAAAATTACTAGCTGGGAGAAAATGAAGCGACAGCTCACCAATAAATTTCTACCAAAACATTATCAACAGGAGAATTTTATACGGCTACAAAATATTCGACAGAATTCCTTATCTGTTGAAGAATACTCCAGAGAGTTTGAGCAACTAATGATGAAATGTGACATCCAGGAGAAGGAAGAGCTAACCATTGCCCGGTACCTTGCAGGTTTGAACCCTGACATTAGCCGTATAGTCCAGCTTCAACAATACTGGACCCTAGATGACGTGATTCGTCTAGCTATCCGTGTAGAAAAGCAAACGCCCAAAAGATCTCCTTTTCAACCGTCATCTTCCTTTCAACCATCTTCTTCCAGAAGGTATCCTAACAAGACAGCAACCACACAAGCCAAGCCATAGTATAACACAGCAAGCCGACCACAACCAAAAACTAGCAACGTAACTGGCTCTAAAGCACCAAAATGCTTTAAGTGCCAAGGATTCGGCCACATTACTGCAGATTGTCCTAACAGGAGGGTCGTCACTATCAGAGAAGGGCAAGCACTTGAAGTTCCTACAGAAGATGATGAGGATAATGTCTTCTATGAAGAAGAGCCTATTTATGATGAGGAAGTTACACCCGCCGATCAGGGAGAGATGCTGGTAATTCGACGAAGGCTGCATATGACAGTGGTTAAGGAGGAACCCTGGTTACGCCGCAATATTTTTCACACCCGTTGCACGTCACAGGGAAAAGTTTGTAATGTCATCATTGACAATGGAAGCTGTGAAAATGTAGTCTCTGACTACATGATCAAGAAACTGAAGCTGCCAACACTTGACCACCCGCATCCATACAAGCTGCACTGGCTGAATACTGGAAATGAGGTAAATGTTTCTAAACAGTGCCTTGTTACTTTTTCCATTGGAAACAAAATATCAGGATGAAGTTCTTTGTGATGTTGTTCATATGGATGCATGCCACCTGCTACTGGGGAGGCCATGGCAATATGATCGGTATGCTCTACATGATGGACGAGCAAATACTTATTCCATCACAAAAGACGGAGTTAAGATCAAATTGACACATTTGCCACCCAGTAAAATTAATACTACTTCCAACGAAGAGAAGCCATTGGTATCATTAATGACCAAAGAAGAACTCAAAGTAACAAAATTTGAGCCACAGATGATGAGTTTCATACTGGTACTCGAAAAGAACAGAAAGTCTGACATTCTACCAGAAGTCTTGCCTTTACTTTCTGAATTTGCAGATGTCGTAGCTGATGAGATACCAGCCGGATTACCACCGATGCGTGATATCCAATATGCCATTGACTTTGTCCCTGGAGCAGTCATTCCTCACAAGCCTGCCTACAGGATGAGTCCTCAAGAACATGCAGAAATCCAGCGACAAGTTGAAGAGTTGTTGAAGAAAG
This sequence comes from Albizia julibrissin, assembly GCA_037074505.1. NCBI lineage: Eukaryota > Viridiplantae > Streptophyta > Magnoliopsida > Fabales > Fabaceae > Albizia > Albizia julibrissin. Next base: position 16,654,091 of record CM073486.1, on the reverse strand, counting down.
GGCTGGTTCGAGAAAGCATTAGTCCTTTTGCTGTACCTGTTCTTCTTGTCCCTAAGAAGGATGAGAGTTGGAGAATGTGTATTGATTGTAGAGCTGTCAATAAGATCACTATCAAGTATCGGTTTCCGATACCTCGACTCGATGACATGCTAGATCAGCTACATGGTGCTACTATTTTCTCCAAGATTGACTTACGAAGTGGGTACCATCAAATCAGAATTCGTCCCGGGGATGAATGGAAGACTGCCTTCAAGACAAGAGATGGCCTGTATGAATGGAATGTGATGCCTTTTGGGTTATCCAATGCCCCTAGCACATTCATGCGATTAATGAATCAGGTATTGCGCCCTTTTATTGGCAAATTTGTTGTAGTCTACTTTGACGATATTCTAATTTATAGCAAGAGTCAAGAAGAGCATTTGGAGCATCTACGGCAAGTTTTACAAACCTTGCGGGAACAAAAGCTGTACGCCAACATACAGAAGTGCACTTTTCTTTCCCAAGAAGTTATGTTCCTTGGGTACATCATAACTGCCGAAGGTGTTCGAGTTGACCCCAGTAAGGTTGAAGCCATCAATAGCTGGCCAGTTCCGTAGTCTATTCAGGAAGTCTGAAGTTTCCACGGGTTAGCCTCTTTTTACCGGAGGTTCATACGCAACTTTAGTTCATACACCACTTACAGATTGTACTAAAGGAGATAAATTTCAGTGGACCGAGCAAGCCCAGAGAAGCTTTCATGAACTAAAAAGGGTACTGACTAAGGCCCCCGTTCTGGCTTTGTCAAATTTTGATCAAGTATTTGAAGTTAGTTGTGATGCTTCCAAATCAGGAATCGGTGCTGTACTCAGCCAAGAGGGACACCCAATTGCATATTTTAGTGAGAAACTTAATGATGCTAAGCTCAAATATTCCATCTATGACAAAGAATTCTATGCCATTGTTCGAGCTTTGCAGCATTGGAGCCACTACCTGTTGCATAAAGAATTTATCCTCTATTCTGACCATGAAGCCCTCAAGTATCTGAATTCTCAACAAAAGATCAACCGCAAGCATGCCCGCTGGAGTGAAATCCTGCAATCTTATCCATTTCTGATTAAACACAAGGCTGGAATCCTGAACTCAGTAGCTGATGCGCTTAGCCGTCGACATATGTTGTTGTCAACAATTCAAGCCAAGGTTGTTGGGTTTGAATGTGTTAAAGAATTATACCAAGATGACCCAAATTTTCGGGGATTATGGGAAGCAACTGCAGATCATCCTTTCCAGCAATACTATAGGCATGATGGGTTTCTATTCCGAGGTAAAACCCTATGCATTCCTCAGTGTTCCTTAAGAGAAGCAATAATCTGGGAGGCCCATGATGGAGGATTAGCCGGTCATTTTGGCAGAGATAAAACAGTCGCCCTAATCAAAGAAAATTTTTATTGGCCTAGACTTGAACGAGAAGTCAACCGACACATACAAAGATGTAGAACGTGTCACTTGGCTAAGGTGAAAGGTCAAAATACAGGATTATACATGCCATTACCAGTACCAGAAGCACCTTGGGAAGATGTAAGCATGGATTTTGTGCTTGGGTTACCACGAACGCAGAGACAGAAAGATTCTGTCATGGTAGTTGTTGACCGATTGTCAAAGATGGCCCACTTTATTCCTTGTCAGAAAACCAACGATGTTGTACAGGTTGCTGATTTGTACTTTAAAGAGATTGTCCGTCTCCATGGCATCCCTAAGACTATCACCTCTGATCGTGATGTCAAATTCCTTAGCCATTTCTGGAGAACTCTTTGGAAAAAGATGGGCACTAAGCTACAATTTAGTAGTGCTAGTCATCTACAAACGGACGGACAAACAGAAGCTGTAAATAAGATTCTTGGCAATCTTTTACGAAGTTTTGTTGGAAAGAATTTGAAGCAATGGGATCTTATTCTGGCTCAAATTGAATTTGCTTATAACAGTTCCTTTAACCAAGCCACTGGTAAATGTCCTTTTGAGGTTGTTTATGGTACACGACCTCTCAGTCCATTAGATCTGGTTCCTTCAAATGATAAGCAGTATTTTAACACAGATGCAGAACAAAGGGCAAAAGAAGTTAAGAAACTACATGCACAAGTACATGAAAGGATCCAGAAGCAGAATCTGAGGCTCAAGGCACAACGAGACAAACATAGGAAGCAACAAAATTTTAATGTTGGAGATTTGGTTTGGATTCACTTGCGCAAGGAACGGTTTCCAAAACAACCTAACGCCAAATTATCTCCACGTGCAGATGGTCCATTCAAAATTGCAGAGAAGATCAATGATAATGCTTATAAAGTGGAGCTACCAGGTGCTTATGGAGTTTTTGCTACCTTCAATGTTGCTGATTTATCTTCTTATATTGAAGATGATACTAATTGAGACTCGAGGACGAGTTTCGTCCAACCCGGGGAGAATGAAACAGGAATAACATGGCAGACAACCAATCACCCCCTCCTTTTGCTTATGGCAGACAACCAACCACCACCTCCATTTTTCATGCTTTGTGTTTTTGCTTTTTGCTTTATGTGTGGTTTTCCAGTTGTACCATTAGCTGTCCATTGATTGCTTCTACTCGTTTTCCTGTCTGTGCAAGAGCTCCTCAACTACTATAAATAGGAGCCATTGTGTGTTGTAATGGATCAGTGAAGAATTTGAATAATAAGTGTGTATTCAGTGTGAGTCCTTTGAGTGCGTTTCTGAACCACTAAATTTGTTGAATAAGAGCTAACCGGGTTAGAAAATCAGTTAGGCTATCTGACTAAACACCCAGGTGTAAAAATTAGAGCCCATCAGAAAATAATAAGTTCTTTTCCTTTTGGTCTCTCTCTCTCTCCAATCTCCAGCTCAAGACGTTTCTCTCTTCCTTCACGAAAAGAAAGCGTCAAATCTCAGGCGTCATGCTTTGCTCATTGTAGAAAGCTTCAACTCTCCGATGACATAACTTCTCTCATCCTCCCTCTCTTTCCACTTTGGTTTGTTGTGCCGAACAACCCTCAACAAAAGAAGAAACATGGGCTAAATTAAAAATAGATCAATAATAGAGCACTAATGATCAATTTATACTTTAAGCAACACTCGTAACCTTCAACATGTTCGAACCTTCAACACTAAATTATGAGCTACAATTAATTGAAAACCAACAACTTGACATCATATAGTATATGATAGCATATGACAGTTCAAAATTTTTCAGTAACCACCAAACTGTACAGATTTCAAACAACAAAACTTTAGCTGCAATAACAGATGGAAGGTGGTCAGAGCAAACAGAGGGAAACCAAAAGACATTACAGAAGAAAGCGTGTACAATGCTGCACACAGGTGGTTGTAAGAAAGGTTGCAGTTCGGCGTGGATTTGACAGTGGGGACGGAGGATAAGAGGATGAAGGAGGATGAGCCGATTTAAGAGAAGTGACATTGCCAGAAGGAGTATAGCGAGTGACAATGGACCCGTTACAGGAGTTGGCGTCATGGAGGTTGGAGGGGGACGTCTTGAGCTGGAAAGAGATTAAGGGTCTGTTTGGTTAGAGGGGAGGAGAAGGGAAGAAAAATGAGGCTCCTCTTGTTTGGTATGAAAAATTGGAGGGGAGAGGAGTCAAATGAGGGACTCTAAATCCCTTCTCTCCCCTTATTTTTGTTCCCTCTAAATTGTAGAATTTTGAAAGAAGAAAAATATTCGACTATTTTACCCCCATGAGTTTTTCATATTTCTATTGATATATTTGAGCAAAAAATAGAAACACTCACTTACAGATTTTTGACCTCGTCTCTTGCAGCTTCTGTGATGCTTCTTTTGTAAAAATTATAATCTCATTATTTTTACTAATAATTATTTTAGTAATTCCAACTATATTAATTAAAATAAATTTGTGTCCGCTTGGTAAAAAAAATTTGAATTTTAATAATTTATTTGATTTATATTGATGTGTAAATTAATTTAAATAAATTTTATTTTAAAAAAAGTAATTTAAATTATTTATATAAACATAAAAAATATAAGCTAACATATAAAGGTAAAATGGTAAATTAATTATTATATCTCTTCCCATCCCATCTTCAACTAAATAAAGGATCATTAAAAAATATTCTCCGTCCTCTCCCTCCAATCAAACCAAACAAGACGATCCCTTGTCCATCTCATCCCATCCCATCCCCTCTCTTTGAACCAAACATGCCCTAAGGGAGAGAGAAAGAAAAGGACAATAACTTTTTTTTTTTATGTGGCTCTAATTTTTACACCTGGATGCGTAGTCATAGAACCTAACAGATTTTTTAAGCCCGTTAGCTCTTTTTTAACGAATTTAAACATTAAAGGTTAACGGAGCTAACAAAGTAAATTTAAAGGAAATGATAAAAAGGATAAAAAAATGCAGAGTGAAACTATAAGTACTTGGAAAGTAATTTTCCCTAAATTAACTTATCAAGTATTTAACGAAAAAAATTCAAAAAAAAAAAAACTTTGTCCAATATTTAATATCTTCTGACCCCTAATCCTCATTGATTTTGTTGATTGCGAAGCCTTTCAGGTGAGATTCCTTTTCACCAAAGGAGCAGATGATCTATATAAATTTCTTATGAATCCTATTAGTGCTGTAAATTTCTGAAATTCTTTTTAGAGTCAGTCAATCTCCATGAAGGAGATAGTAATGGATCGCAATACACTATACCTTCCTCAAGAAATTATCACAAATATTCTCAAACGACTTCCTGTAAAATCCCTAATCCGATTTCAATGTCTGTGTGAAGATTAGAAGAATCTCTTCAAAACTCCATCTTTCATAGCAGAACACCTACACTCCACCATTCCAGGCAGCAAAACCCTTGTCTTCTTTTCGAGCGCATATATAAACGTAACCCTTGTCACTTCAGTTTGATCAATGGTGATATGCAAGTCCTCCAATATCAGACCCCACCTTTCACATATTTTAAAATGGTGGGTGAGTGCAGGTTTGTCCATTCTAGTAATGGCTTGCTCTATCTTGAAAACAAGGATCATGGATCCTATTTTCTGTGGAATCCAGCGATTAGAGATAGTGAGACTCTTGGAGAATAATTGATTTAGTGAGACTCGTTGAAAACAAAAGAGGTGCCCAAAGTTCTAAATATTCATCTTTCTAGGGCTCGCTTTGTAGGATTTGGCCGGGTTCAGTCTAATTGTTAATGATTAAAAGATAGTGAGACTCTTGGAGAATGATCTTCAGGTTCATACTGTGGGAGTGTTTTCATTAAGCACAGGATCATGGAAAGAAGTTGAACTTGGAAAATTAGAGGGTATAACTCCTTTTCTACATTCTTGTGGTTTCCCTTTTGATGGAGCAATCTTTTGGTTTGGCTTGAAAATTGGTGTGGAGGATTAGTAACCGTGTTCAACATTTCAAAGTTTCATTTGACATAACAAAGGAAGTTTTCACATTGATCCCATGTCCTACTCCTGTCCGTATATCAAATTTTAATATGCTTACTAGCAATGAGAACAAATTAGCTGTGCTTTCACACGTTAACATTACATCATCTTCATTTGTGGGTGATGGACAAGTGTGTACATAAATGAACCTGGGGAGAGATGAATTTGGACTAAATATATACCAGCAACCCCTATCCATGCTACTTGTTACGTCCTGCGACTATTTGGAGAAATGAAATTGTATGCAAAGTGTATACATCTGAAGGGGAGGATGATGAAGAGGTTGTTTGGAATAGCTTATGAAAATTTCATAAGTGCTTATGAATTGTAATTTAAGGTTTACGAGGTAACTTTTACGGTCTATGAGGTGTTTTTATGGTCTATGAAGTGCTTTCACGGTCTACGAGATAAATATGTGGAAGAGATTTATCTCGATTTACGTGAATCGGGTTTATTATATAAACCCGATTCAGATAAGTGATAATAAACAAGCTCGAAGTAAACCTTGTTTTGTTCAATCTCCATATGAATGAATTCAAGACATTTATCATCGACAGATGTCCTTTTAGTACTCAAATTTGGAATTATGGAGAAAGCCTTTTATCAATTTGCGATATCCACATTGAAGCTCTTCTTCATCTATCCTAAACCCTAGCTAGTTATTACAATAATATTGCAGATGTATTTATTTATTTAACCATTTTCAATTGACATAAATCCTCGCATATCATTTTATATAATTTAGCCTTTAGAGATGTAATGATGAATGCGGATATTTATATAATTTAAGTATATTCATTTATCTTCCAAAGATTGATATTACGTCTTGGGTTTAAATACAGTGAATAGCAACCATCCTAGATCTTATGTAAAATATATAATGAAAGCATAATTAATACCAGATGTTTCATTCAATGTTTGACCTAATAAATCATTCCTTTGCTACTTGATTCAAATTATTCCTTGCACAAATCAATTCCTAAATTCACGTACACATCTCTAGCTCCGAAAGCCACAATTTTAATTACATGTTTAATTCTCTGCTTTAAATCATTTTTAAGCACTTAAACAACAACACTTTTATCTCACACAATACCAAGGGAAAAGGTTTGCAAAATTTAATGAAACTAACAAATAATTAATTTTTTTAAATAAAAAATCACTTGCTTTTCTGAAAAAAATTATATATTTTTGAGAAATTTATCATGTTAGTTTAAGATTTTAAAAATAATCAGATTCTTACAAAAGAATAGATTCCTTATAATTTTGACTACTACTCAAAATAATAAAACTCAGAATATTATTAAATAAGAGATAATATCACAAAAATACGGAAATACATGAAGATATCATAAAATTGACAAATTATAGTAAAAAACTAAATTTTTATGAATGTATTTAAAAAAATATATCATAAAATCTAAAAATAAATAAAAATATATTATTTTTATTATTGCAAAAAAATAAAGACAATATATATTTTTTTTTAAAATTTCTATCTAAGAAACCACTTTTCCTAAACTTTTACTATATAAAAAATTCAATTTTTAATTTAAATAAACAGAACTAAATAAGAAATTTTTGTTCATAAGCTACAGACGAATTTAGACCTTTATTTTTTCATAAAAAAATACGAAAATAGATTTAAATATAGAATTTAATACTCTATTTATTTTTTAATTTTAATTATATATACTGTAATTTAGAAAACAGAACATAAGTCATCTTCAAAATGATTTTGAGATTTTTTTTCAATACCAAAATCAGCTTGAATTTTTTTTCAGTTTTGATTATATATCTGAATTTTTCAGCAAAAAAACAATACGTATTAATTTTTAGTTTAAGTATTTTATTTTAATTTTATTATCATTAAATTATTTTCAAATACTTTTATAACCAGAGAGAAAAATGAAAAAAAAATAGATATCAAATCATGTATACTATAAAAAAATATTAAAAAAATCAAAAATATTGTTAATAAATTAATCTTATATGATATTAATGTGAAGTTGAAGTTTATGATAAAATTAATATTTTTAACTAATTTTTATTAAACGTGTAAGTTAATTAAAAATCACTTATATTTGGGTCTAGAGAGAATAAAATATAAGGGATTACTAATATTTTCACTTTAGATCTTTCTCTCTTAACCGAAAATTTTTTTTCAATACTATTTATCTATTTTCTCAACAGTAGGTTTTTTAACATAGCTTTTTAGCCAAAGACTTTATTATTTTAAACTTTTTTATCTCAATAATAATACTTATGTTACCCGTTAACTTTTTTTGGATGAAGCACAACCAGAGCTATTAGCTATTGCTGCATCCATATACAGCATCACGTTGTAACCCTTCCAAGATAAACTCCGGTGGCACTGAAAACTGTTCAAATCCGGTTGTGATGTTTAGGGCCTTTCCAGCCAGCGCATCCATAACATGGTTTGCCTAGGAGTGGAAACAAGTCAGACTAAGTTATGTTTTGGCTAAATAAGCATGGGCCTGTAACAGAGGCCTAAAGCCCAATTCTGAGCCTAAGCCTGAATACAGGCTTTTTTTTTTAGGCTTAGGTCTAAGTCTTCAAAAGGCGTGGTCAAGTCTGAAACCTTTTTATAAGCCCACTTATAATGTAGGCTTTTAAATAAGCTTAAAAACTAGGCTTTAAATAGGTTTAAAGGCCTATAATTTAAAACCTACAATGTGATTAAAATAAAATTTAATTCCTATAATTTAATAAATCTAAATAAAAATCATTTTGAAAAGCTATTATTTGAGTTTTAAATTATAGAGAACTAACCCACTATGATAATTTAATAATTTTATTTTTAAATTATTTGATAATCTTTTGGTTTGGTTGCTAAAATGGTGTGGAGGTGAAAATAGTAGTGATTTGATACTTTCATTTGACATAGCAACGGAAGTGTTCTCATTGATACCATATCCAAGTTCTATCCCAAAATCAAATTACAATAGGCTTACTATGTATGAGAATAAGCTTGCTATACTTTCTGGCAGCCGGCTTGAAAATTTTACATCTACTCGAATTAATTTGTGGGTGATGGAGAAGCACATAGATGTATTTGAGGAGAGGTGAATTTGGACTAAAATATAAATATACAAGTAACTACTATACATGCTTATTACGTCCTGTGACTATTTGGAGAAATGGAATTGTTTGTAGCTTTAATACAACGCGTAAATTGATTACTGGGGAATATCAAGAACAACTTGTTTTGTGCAATCGACATACTAATGTATTCAAGACATATGCCATAGGCAAATGTCCCATTGTTACTCCAATTTGGAACTATGCAGAAAGCCTTTATCAAGTTAGAAACTTTCACATTGAAGCCCTTCTTCATCCTAAATCTTAGTTATTACATTGCAAATGTATTTAGTTTTTCTAATCACTTTCAATGAAAATGAATCCATGTATTAATACTTTAGATCGTTTCTCCTCTAGAGATATTATTTAGAATGGTAAATGCAAATATTTGTATAATTTTAGAATCTTCAATTTTCTTGATAAGATTCATATATAATTTAATTTATTTGGAGAAAAGAAAAAAAAATCACATGCACCAGTTATTACTACCCTCTCTCATTTTCGGTTGTTTATTACAAATTTCTAAGAAATATTATCCAGGAAGTTTTTGAGAAGAGTGCTGGGCACCTAGAAGTAATTTTTGAAGCAATATTACCCAGAAAGTATTAAAAACATAGTAATGTCGACGCTCTCAAGCAGACCCAAATAGTCAATTGTTAAGATCCAAATAGGCAATTATTAATTGACCAAATCAGCTTATGTGCTCTGCCACAAAGGATATTATATGCCATATCCAGGGTTCTGGAATCGGACCGGACCCGGGCTGAACCGGTCCGGTCCGGTGACCAAACCGGTTCAATATTTTTTTTATTTTTAAAAAATCAATTTTTAATTTTTTTAGAATTTTATATTTATAAGTCTAAAATATTCAATTTCTCACTGGTTTAGCTCCGATCTGAGCCACTGACCCTTGACCAGACTCACTACCCCGACTGGTTCAGTGACCGGTTCGGTTTTCAGAACCTTGGCTATATCTTTTATGCCACGTACGATACTATGCTATGCCATCATCACCTCACTAAAAAACAAAAGAAAACTCACCCACTTCATCGCCATCGGCGTAGGATTAACGTCCATTAAAAAAAAAACCAATGCCAGATCAGCAATTAATCATTAAGCAATCTGGAAAATTTAACCAAAACTTCCCTCCACCATCATAGGCAAGGTTCGAAGGTACTCAGACCATATTAACAAATTTGTGATAAAAGTATCAATGAACTTAGATAGGCCGCAACGTAACGTCCTTCCTATTATTGCTATGCTTCACAAACATCGACGCAATCACAATCAAACAAGCCAATATGAAGTCGACTAGATATATACTCTTTCTGAGTCAAATCCTCGAACGTCTCATTGGAGTCACTTAGAAAATGCATCATTGCAGTACCCAGAAATACACCCCAGCACACTGATTGCCCAAATTCAAGAACCCAGTTCTATTTTTAAGGGTTGTGATTGCAGATTGTGATGGTCCAGGCCAATCAGAAAAAGCTTTCAAAATCTAAGCTTACATATACAAATCAAGTTAGCAGGTTTTATTAAGTCTATGAAATATAAAAAATACTAATATTTTTAATGTAAATAAATGGGTCCCTAATAATAAAATTCCGTTCCAAAGACATATGAATTTAGAATTTTTTTTTTCATATCAAACAGGGAAAAAAAATTTACCTGTATTTTTTCAGTTTTGATTATGCATCTGATTTTCATAAAAGAAACATCCTTATTAATTTTTACTTTAATTATTTTACTTTTAATATTATTCTCATCAATTTTTTAAAAAAACGTAAAAAGATAAAAAATTTACCGGTTTCCAACGTTTTAATAAAGGACTATATATATCAGGCCAAAAAAGGGACTATATACAATTACGTATCGCCGGCCAAAAAATAAAGGACTATATATCTTCGGAACCCTAATCCTCGTCGATTGTGAAGCGGTGAAGCCTTTCCTGTGTGAGATTCCTTGTGTTGACCGATGGTATTATATAAATTTCTCATGATTCCTAATAGTGCTGTAAGTTTCTTTTCGACTTAGTAACTACACTTATTCCTTACTGATTACGAAATTTATTTTGTATCAGTCGATCACCATGAAGGATCAGACCGTAATGAATAGGGGCGCACCGCATCTTCCTCAAGAAATGATCACAAATATTTTCAAACGACTTCCTGTGAAATCCCTAATCCGATTTCAATGTGTGTGCAAAGATTGGAAGAATCTCTTCAAAACCCCATCTTTTGTTGCAGAACACCTCCACCATTCCACTCACCAAAACCCATGTCTTCTTTTTGAGCGCATTAATCCACGGCGCTTATGTTTGATCACTCCTGATATGCAAGTGCTTGAATATCAGATTTCACCTTTCACAAATTCCTCAGTGTGTAGGTTTATCCCATCCAGTAATAATGGCTTGGTCTGTCTCCAACTCATGAAATCTAAATCGTATTGTGTGTGGAATCCAGCAATAAGAGAGGTCCGCCATGTGGCCAGACCTCTTAGTTTTGATCGTTATGGGTTTTCCTACCTAGGATTTGGTTTCAGTCCAATTCTTAATGATTATAAGATAGTGAGACTTGTTTCTACTTTGAATCTTCATGTGGCTCGGAAAGTGGAAGTGTTTTCATTATGCACTGGGTCATGGAAAAGAGTTGAAGTTGGGAAATTAGAGGGTATAATTTCTGCTATACATTCCCCTGGTTTCACTTTTGATGGAGCGATCTTTTGGCTTAGCTTCAAACGTGAAGTGGGTAAGGATGGATATCGCGTTGTTTCATTTGACATAGCAACCGAAGCGTTCACATTGATACCATTTCCTAGTTCTCCTTGTAAATCAGATTACTATAAGCTTGATACATATGAAAACAAATTGGCTATGCTTTCACACAATAAGGTTGTAAACATGGAATCTTCTTGGATTGATTTGTGGGTGATGGATAAGTGTAAAGATGCCTCCAAGGAGACATGTATTTGGAATAAAATATATACAACCAATATCTATCCATGCTTATTACATCCGGTGACTATTTGGAGAAATGAAATTGTTTGCAAAGTCAAAGAAATCCAAACATCCGTCAGGGGGAGAAAAGTTGTATGGGAGAATAATGTTGAAGCAAGGCTTGTTTTCTGCAATCTCCATACAAATGAATTCAAGGAATTTGGCAAATGTTCCTTTACTACTCCAATTTGGAATTATAAAGAAAGCATCATATCAGGTGGCAACATTCTCTTCGAAGCTTTCCTTCATCCTAAATCCTAGTTATTATATTGCCCATTTACTTTATTTAACCACTTTCAATGAAAATGAATCCATATCAATATAACTTTTTAGATCATTTTTCATTTAGAATGATGGACGTGTGTATTTCTATAATTTTTGGGTGTTCAGTTTTCTTTCAAAGATTGATATATGATTTATTTGCTAGTGTTACTGATTATTCAGTACCTTTTGTTTAGTCATTATACCAATGGATTTAAATACATTGAAAAGTATTTAACTTTAACAATTATTTATCTGGAATTTTTTTTAAAATAATGGGTTAATAGCATTATTAATTATTACAGTTTGGTTGAATTTTGCCGACCCCACCTAGTGGGATAAAGGTTTTGTTGTTGTTCACAGTTTGGTTGAATTTTGATTTTGGTTTTTTTATAACAGACCCGGCTGAAATTGGCCTAGGAAAAAATGGAATTGGAGGTCCAACACAGAAATATGAACCAGTTGCACCAAGAAGGAGCCTGAGACTGAAGAAAAGGGCCTTTAAGCTTCTGGATTTGGACGAGCTTTAATATAATATAAGATGATGAAAGCCGTTAGGGAAGAGTAGTGTGAAAAAATTCTGGCATAAACTCCTTCTCAAGATTCTTCCGTACCTTCTTTCTTTCTTTCTGAATGATATTCCCAGCATTGTTTACTGCTATTTCCTATTTTATTATATGATTTGTTTCTTTCTGAATGCCTTTATGTTTCTATAGATTTATAATTGGCTGGGAAAATATTCATATATGTGTGTGTATTTCGTCAGAGCTGATTTCACCATTTCCCTTATATCTGCACTGTGAGGTATATAATGTGACAACCTGGTGGTTTTAAATCGTGCTCTTGAGTCCCTATAATTTTATAAGAACTTGGCTTGAGCTAAAATCATTAAGAATAAGGACTAAAACTAAAATTGGTTAAGAGTATAGAAGCAAAACCAAATGAATTTTGGTTTTAATTCATATACTTAATGCACATTAGCTAAAAGTTAAATCTCTTTAATTCAAACCAAATCCCTGTCAAACTATAAGGATCAAAAATCATAATTTGAAATTAGAGAGACTAAAACCAAAATTCAATCAAACTATAAGGAGTAATATGCAATAGTATTAACCCTAAAAAATTATTGATAAATAAAAAATGTGAGATATTATACTACTAATTTGGTACCACCTTTTCTTAGGTAGGTTTCTTATTTGGTGTTAGATATTGCTTGGTTTAATTGCGTCGAAGTTAAGTTCACATGAAGCATCCTAGCGCAAGTTACGCGCTACTGCATGCAACAATGTGCATTCTTCGGGGTGTTACAGTTAACTATGAAAACATTTTTTTTTTCAATTTAAATTTCAAATCATCTGCCAATCCTAAGACCAATCTAGGTATTAACTAAGAAATATGTTATTGATAAGTAGAAGGTTTAACATCCTCTAAACTAGTTTTGTTTCATTCCATGGACCTTGACTTTTGTACTTGCATATCATGTATATTGTTTTTGTATAGGGGTTAATTAAAACACCCCTTAGAAGAATACATATCATACACATAATTATCCAGCGAAACTATGTAAACAAGCAGAAAAATACATTATCATTTTTACTGGAGATATATATAGGAATAAACTTCTGACAATGGGAATTGAAAACAAAACGCAACTTCTGTTATGAAAATAAGGATAATACAAGAGATGAGATGAGAGGATGAAAAAAGATAAGAGAGAATTGGAGAGAAAGAGTTTGTAATTCTTATTCACATAGATGGTCACAATGTGTATTACTTAGCCTCTATTTAGAGGCCTCCAACCTCAATCAAGAGTTATATAGAATAAATAACAAAATGAATTCTCACAAATGTACAACGTGTAACCTTTGAGTTATGATATAAAAGCTCCTAAAATCTATTTATTAGAGAGGTTATGGAGAGTAGGATATAAAATAACAAAGAGTTGAGAGTGATAACGACATCTACATAATCTAATATTCATAATTGGTTCAAGTATAATGAGGCCCACAATAAATCAGTGAAGAAGCTCATAGCCCACAACCACCAGCTTCAACAATCTCAGAAACAGTTAAACTATGCATAACTTATAATAAATCATTGCTCAGATGCTTTCCTAACTCACCAAAGCCTTTACTTGAAATTGTTGAATCTGGTGAGATATGGAAATCCTAATAATACGTCAGGGTAAGGAAGAAGTTAGTTAAAATTAGTTGAACGTAATAAATATTCTTAAAGAGTAACTTATTTTCCACAAACATCCTTATTTATGAAGAGTGCAAATGAGCAAGAGCAAAAAAGAATAAGTGGAAAAGGAGTTGAAAGAGATATAAAAATAAGGGAAAATTTCTAATAAAGAACTTTAGAAATTCTAAAAAACAAAAAGGTGTTTGAAATATTCATAATCCCACAGAGATGTTAGGCTTAATTTGTTTTTTTTTAAATTAAAAAGAAATTACCAAATTGCCCTAACATATATTTTTTAAAAAAATATATTACCCCCACCACCACTGGAGTTCCAGCAGGCGGCAACCACCCCCTTGCAACGATTGGAGCTCCAGTGGGTGGCCGGCCGTCGGGAGCTCCGGTCAAAATATTCTAACGGAATATTTCATCAGGAATTAATATTCTCAATGTGGTGGGGACGGGGTTTGAACCCCCACCACTTTATTTGCCCAAAAGGTTGGTGGCCATTAGGCCACCAATGGCTTTCAACATATGTGTGTGTGTGAGAGAGAGGGGGGGGAGAGGGAGGGAGAGAAGAGGAGAGAGAGAGAGAGAGAGAGCTTTTGACATTTAACCCAAGCCCTTTCACAAGTTTTGTCAAGGAATTTATGACATTTCATTAAGTTTTAATAATTTTCATTTACCAAGTAAAAAATTCACACTATTAGGTTATTAACAAGTTTTATTAAGGAATTCACAACATTTTATTAAGTTTTAACAACTTTAATTTACCAAGTAAAATGCTCATATGATCAGGTCATTCACAAGTTTTGTTATGAAATTCACGACATTTCATTATGTTTTAACAGTTTTTGTTTTCCCAAAAACAAAAAATTCACATTATCAAATCATTTATGAGTTTTGTTAAGGAATTCATGACATTTCATTAAGTTTTAACAACTTTCATTTTTCCAAAAAAAAAATCACACTATTAAGTCATTCACAAGTTTTGTTAACGAATTCACGACATTTCATTAGGTTTCAATAACTTTCATTTTCAGCAAAAAAAAAATTGAACAATCAATTTATTCACAAATTTTGTTGAGGAATTCACGACATTTTATTAGATTTTAACAATTTTCATTTTCCCATAAAAAAATTCATAAGTTGTTAAAACCTAACGTAATCTGATGAATTCTTTAATAAAACTTATGATTGACTTGATAATGTGAATTTTTTCTGCGAAAACAAAATTTGTTAAAACCTAATAAAACGTCATGAATTCTTTAACAAAACTTATAAAAAGGGTGGGGGTTAAAGATCAAAAGTTTATACATATATAATCTATTGGGCAAACTAAGTGATGGGGGTTTGAACCCCACCCCCACCACTTTGGGAATATTTATTCCCTACAATAAATATTCTCATCGAAGCCCCGAGCGGCCGGTAGCCCACCGGAGCTCCTATCACCGGTAGGGGTGGTTGCTGGCTACCGAAGCTCCGGCGGTAGCGATCAGTGAGGTAATATTTTTTCAAAAAAATATATGTAGGGGAAAGTGGTCATTTTCTTTTAATTTCAAAAAAGATAAATAGAGCCTAACATCTCTTTAGAACTATGAATATTTGAACCACATTTTTATCATTTAGGATTTTTAAAATTCTTTATTGGGGACTTTCCATAAAAATAATTGGGGATAAAAATAGTTAAAAAATGCATTAAATTTTTGGACAAGTACAAAATCTAGCTTATAAAAAGGAGTACGATCAAACTCATTTAAAAAATTGTTGTTAGTAAAGAGTACGGGAGGAACTATGGTTGATCTCAGACGTCCAAAAATATATAGAACACATTTTAGTGATGATACAATTACAATCACATTAGCGGTCAGCCAATCAAACAAAATGAACAAAAGTGAAGCAACTTGTATTGACTATTAGTACCAAGAAGAGGCTGTTTAGACTGAGTGTCTCAATCAATGACTGAGGAGAGCGAGAGTTTTGGTTCTGTGTCTGCTGAGGAGGCGGATGCCCTTATGTGTAGCCATAAGAAGGTTAGGGTGTGTGATGCTCTGGCATCGAACAACCGGGCTTCTATTCCGTGGGTGGAGGATTGGATGACTGATGATGAGGAGATAAAGAGAGGAAGTGAAGGTGCCACCCACTAAATCTTACAAGGAAGCTTGTGTGGATGATGATAAGGCTGGACATGCATCGAACGAGGATCACGGTGGAAATGACGGATCATGGTCCTAATATCATTGTTTCCCTAGAGTTCAGGTAGAAACTAGCAAAGAAGTGGGCTACTTCTCTCATAGTTCGTCTCTTAGGGCGAATGGTTCGGGAAGACCAGCTCGATGGTAAACTTCAACAGTTGTGGGGTCGAAGAGGAGAGGTGGATACTATGGAGATTGGTTCTGGCTTCTTCTTAGTACGATTGAGTAGTGAGGAGGATTATGAATTTGCTTTGACAGGTGATCCTTGGTTATATATAGATCACTACCTTGCAGTGCAACCGTAGAAGTCAGAGTTTGATCCAGATGCACATGAGGTGACTAAAATTGTAGCATGGGTTAGAATACCCAAGTTTCCCGTCGATTTCTATGACAAGGGAATCCTATATGTTGTTGGTAACCAAATCGTTAGGGCGCTTAAGGTGGATACTAATACGTTGAAACAAACTAAAGGCCACTTTGCTAGACTATGTGTGCAGCTTGATTTGAGCTCTCCCCTCTTATCATTGTTGTTAATAAATGGAGTTGAGAAAATGATCATTTATGAAGGGCTACATCTGATTTGTTTCTCCTGTGGTAAATAGGCCATGACACTGATGAGCATTGCCCCGCTAAGAGAACTGAACAAGCACCTTTGACTAAGACCTTGTCCGATCATATACCACAAAGTTCAGATGTTAATCCAGTGCACAACATGAAGATTCAACGCCAAGAGTTTGGCGAGTAGATTGTTGCATCGCGGCGGCGCCTGTACCAGCAAGGAACAGGGATGTCGGAGTAAAATCACATGTGTGATTCTTGGCGTAAGTTTAAGAACGGACCAAACATGGGAATTGGTGGGTTGAGATTCTCGACACTGAATGCATTAAATTCTAAAGATCATGCTCCCTTAATGTCGCACAGTGAGCCTCAAGTTAATTCCCAGGATGGCGGTATTCTTGTGAACCATCAATCTGGGACCTCACAAATTAATTCCCGTGATGGTGGGATTTCCTCGACTCAGCAAATTAAGAATAAAATGGTTAGTCGGGGCCTCATGAATGTGGCCTCCTCAGCCCATACAGTGTTGGACAATTTGGAGGCTCATTTACATCATCGTTCTTCAAATGTATCCTCTTCTCCGTTGACCCTTGAAAAGGGTGATTCTTGTAGCATGTACAATAACGAGGGAGGGTCAGATATGAATTCACGGCCTCTACTCCTTTGTTCAAGTGCGACTAACCCGTTAGACCCAAGCGCAGGGGGAAGTGGCAGGTTTACGTCTCATTTAAACCCACTTGTTGATGCATGTAGTTGGTGAAGCAGTGTGTGGACATGTGTCCTAGTAGCTGTGATGTGATGTTGGATAATTCTTTTCTTGCTTGTTTTAATGATTTCAATGACATGGAATACAAGAGGCGCAGGTGGCGCATCATTTCATCGGTTGCTCTGTGGTCTTAATGTCAGACAGAGAATTAATGTTTTTGCCCTCCGGGAACCAAGACAAGTTGGAACTAGAGCTAATCTCATCGCTTGTAAGCTTGGGTGGCCTAATGTGCATGTGGAAGAAGCAAGAGGGTTTAGTGGTGGTATATATATATGGCTCTTTTGGGATTCAGCTATTAAGTTCTCCGTGATATCATCGAGGGAACAGTTCATTCATGGTGTAGCGAATGGTGGTTCGGCCGACAAATGGAACCTTATGGTGGTTTATGGTCATCCAAATATGATAACACGTCGACAATTATGGTCTTCTCTTACGGAGATCCGTCAATCCATAGCATGTGGTTGGGTTGTTTTGGGGGACTTCAATGCGGTTTCTAGCCCAGAAGATCATTGGTGTCAGTCGCCATGTGAATTTGGGAGAGTAGACAGGTCTTTCAGTAATTGGATTATAAGTAATGATTTGATGGATATTGGTTTTAGCAGGCCACATTTTACTTGGGGGCAAGGTTCAAGCCAAAGCAGAATTGAAAAGGTCTTAGACAATAATGATTGGCATATAGAACTTCCATGATTTTGAAGATATCAACAGTGACCACCACAAGGGAGATCGTCAGATCCACATCACATTGACAGGCAACAAGAAAGTGGCATTAATTTTAAGTATAACACAGATATTAGGCTGTGGTATGTAAATTCAGAACTAGAGGGAATATATTGACAAATGCTATCTATGTCTGTCTTATTACAAGATTATTCACATTTTATCAAAATCAACATTAACGTTTTAAATATATTTTATATTAATAACGGGAGGAAATATATTAGCAAATTCTATCTATATCTACATTATTATATAGGGATTATTTAGATTGTTGGTGTAGTTCTACGCCGTGGGATGTTCCGCTGAAATAAAAATCACAGGAATTATGGATATTAATAAAGTATTACACAACACACCTTACTTGCTTAAAATACCTTACAAGTTACATCTTTATTTACTTTTAAAAAATACATATATTTGTGGAAGAAAGACAAAAAAATACTACTTAAACTTTAAAATCTCAAATCAGTGATTTCCCAAAAAACTGATTTGTTAATTGCTATACTCTTTTTACCAATTACTTTTATAGTCAATAGAATCAATTTAGAATTTTAAAATTCAAGTAGTATTTTTTTATCTTTTTCCCAATATTTATTTATTCTTTGTGTCATTTTTTATAGTCATTGAAATACCTTACGCCGTTATTTACTAAAAAGAAAAAATGAAAGCCTCCCTTTTTTGGAGTTTATATTCTTTGTCTCATGATATTTGCTTTCTCCTGTTTTTACAGGCCCTTTTATCCATTAAGATTTGTGGTTTTATTGGCCCTTTCCTAAAAATTAATTCATTTTTTATCTCAAATTTAAGGATTAAAATTATATCTCAAATTATATCTCAAATTTGAGATGGGATTTTTTTTTCTTTAATCCAATTTGTGAGATTAAACATTTTTCAAAAAAAATTTTTTGATCATTTTTCCTAAGAAATACTTACATACTTCTCTACATTATTTAAATTTTACCTAAAAATACAACAACTTATACTATTTTAATTTTAATTTCTCAATGGCTCATCTCAAACAATTCATATTTTTTTTAATAAACATCTTAATCCAATTAAGAAGGTTTTTTGAAAAAAAAATAAAATGTTAAATTATTTCATGAGTCATTTCAAAATGCTCTAAATTGTTGTGCTTTTATTGGACAAAATAATGATGATGTGACATTCATGAAGTATGCATGTATTTATCCATTGTGTGATTTTTTCTTATACAGTGGGAATTGAAAATAAGAAAATTTAATATCAATAGGGTGTTTACGATATTCCCATCCCAATCCTAAGTAAATTGAGACTGGAAAATTTTGGGATAAGAAAATAAATATAATATATATTCAGGATGGTTTTAGATATTAGGGAATTCAATTCGAGATTATACTATTACAAAAAGCACTATTAACGTTTGTTTTTATGCCTTTTTTACGTTTTTTTTATAGAAGGACGCCTATATAGACGACGTAGTAAAATCTGAGAAAAATGTCTTTTAAAAAAGGGACGCCGTAAATGGGTCTTTTTTAAAAAAAAAAAGGAACTCCTAAAATAACCAACTTACAATACAAATATTGTAAAATGACACTTTAGGCTTCCCAATTCAAATTTGAGATGATTTAAAGCTACCAACTTCTCACCTAGATTTACAAAAATGCCACCACTTTTATTTTTTACTTCCCTTTTTGAAAAACGAACGTCTTTTAGAATAATAAAATCTATATCATATAGTAGTGTTAGGATCAGGATCGAAGATTTCCCTATCTCAATCCTAATCCTAAATTATTGAATTCCCTAATATCTAAAACTATCCTCAATATATATAGAGAGAGAGAGACGCGCGCGCTCATACATGTGTATGTTATAATTTTGATGAATTTGTAATTTTAATTTACTTAAAATATTTGTATTGGACTAAGTGATACAATATGATACACACACATATATGTGTGTGTATTAGAATTTTGATTAATTGGTAGTTTTAATTTACTTAAAATATTTGTATTGAACTAAGTGATATAATATGATATTTATATCTTAGTTATTCTAAAGAAAATACAGGAGATTGGGTCTAATTCATGTCAAAATTAGGCCGAAGTCGTTAGAGGGGGGGGGGGAACAAAAATTTTGGGAAAATTCCAATCCCGATCGAGACAAAGAATTTTCAAAATCAGGATTGATTTCACTTCCCGAGCCCTTCTTCGGGATGGGATCGGGAATGACGGGGTTTCCCAATCCCTTCTTGTTCCAAGAACACCCCTAAAGTTCCATATAAAAATTTGGGAAAATCCCAATTACATCATACTGAAAAATACCAAAATTTAAATTCAGATATACATTTTTAACAAAGTTTTAAGTCAATGAGCCTAATTAAGAATTTTTGAATATTATTAAAACATCAGAATGCCTTTAATTGTGGACTAAATCTAATAAAAAATGATGGAAATATGAAATCAGAAAATAAAAAGAGATATTAAATTCTGGTAAAAAATGAAAAAGATAGATGTTAATAATAAAATCAATTGCAATTGGAACAATGATAGAAAATTATTCTCGGGTAAATGCTTATACCTGTAACTTCTACCTCTACATTATAGTCTAATTGATATCAAAATCCATCGATTTTAAAAACATTAGTTATTAATCATAACAATACAAAAATTTATTCTCTATTGAACTGATACGTTTGGTTTTTGTTGATACTTTCCACACCTAACCTTCTGATATTGTGAAGCTATGAATTGCTTTTAGGAATAAAAATATTAATAACTAATCAACAGCTAATTGAATATTACTTCTTCCTCAGGGAAAAAAAATCTGGAGATTGATATACAGTATATGGGCGTTGAGCCCCGTATTATAGCCAAAAAAAAATCTGGAGATTGATTATTTACTTTCCCATTGATTGATATATTTACTTATTGCCGTTAGAGAACAAAAAAAAAAATGTTTTTAAATGTAAAAGAACAACAACTTTTATATATTTTTTTTTTAAATCGTTTTTTTGTTATGTAAAATTGAGCAATAAGTGAGAAGCTAAAGGGCTTTTTATTTTTTGGCAGAAAAAAAGGGTTTTTTATTTTATTTTTAAAAATAAAAAATATATAAAACATATTTAGAAAGTGGTTTTCAATAAGTTGTTTTAAAAAAAATTGTTTTCAAAAACTAAAAATTTAAACAACTTTAAGTGTTTTTTTTTTTTGAGCCGACACTGTTGATTATGACATTATTACACCACCGCTGCTGACCATCATCATGTCACCGTTGGTGATGACCGCATTCACATCACTTAAAAAAAAGATTTTTTTTTTTAACAGCCATTCAATCAAAATTTTTTATTTTTTTAAAACTTATTTTTTTAAAAAAAATTATAAAACTGTTTTAAAAAGGTGGGGGGGGGCCATAAACAAACGTGCCTGTATTATGATCTGATGCTCAATACTCGCCCAAGTTTATTTTAACATTAACTATTTCAATCAAGTTATATATATTTTTTATTCTCAAATATGAATTTTTTACCAATCATTCAAACAGATTTTTTTCCTTAAAACTTGTTCTGAAAATCAATTTTATAAAACTAATCTAAAACAAAAAAGGTTAAAAACAGAATCAAGGCCTTTATGTTATTGGTTTCTGTTTTTCTCAGCTTATTACCATTAAGCATGGGAGAGGTTTCGCTATGTTCATGATAGCAATGGAAATAATTATGAAAGGAAAAAGATGAAGTCAATGCATTGTGAACTGAACCCAATTCAACGATATATCTTGATAATAATTTTTTTTTAAAAAAAACGAGAAAGGGGGTATATATTCTATAGGTTATGGTGAAGCCTAAATCTGGCTATTACACTTGCTGATATTGAATCATAATTATTAGCACCTGCTATATATGATCAATTTCAAAATCCCCCCCCCCCCCCATCAATCCGGGACAAATAATGAATAACAGCATGCCCAGGATAAAATGTAACATGCCAGCCTTGTAGTTTATCAAACAAAAACACAAAATTCTCTGCTTGTACCTACAAAATTCCTCATGCACTAACTTTATCTGCAGCAGCCAATTTTCTTCTCTGTTGATGCTCTGCAACTTTATAATCTACCACTTCACGGAACAGAGTTGGATCAAGCACACAGTTCTCACTTCCGTATACTGCGGCTTGG
Organism: Albizia julibrissin; assembly: GCA_037074505.1. NCBI lineage: Eukaryota > Viridiplantae > Streptophyta > Magnoliopsida > Fabales > Fabaceae > Albizia > Albizia julibrissin. The sequence goes on along the minus strand of CM073486.1, from coordinate 16,631,736 downwards.
ACACCTGCCATCAGTTTCGCTATCTCCCTTCCGGAAAATCCTTCGGTTTTTGCGGCTGCTTCTCTTATGATGTCATCAGTCAATCCCTTGACCTCTATCTGCTGCTGTTTCCTTTTAAACAAATTTTGAAACCCAGGTTTCTCTGATCCAGCGTGGACTATGTACTTATCCAGATAGAGTTTAAGGAGTTTGAAACGCTCATCTTCCCCAGGCAAGGGGAATTCAAGAACCTCGTCAATACGATCTGCCACAGCTGAATCGAGATCACCGGGACGGTTTGTGGCTAGAGCAAGGACTATGTCTTTCGACTGATCACCCGTACGAAAGAGTAGTGCATTCAGTGCACTTCTCTGAGCTTCACTCATATAAGTCTTGTTCCGCCTGCAAAGTTCATCCAATGCAATCAACAACGCGACTTGCACTAATTTAGACTCAAATCTTTCACTTAATATCATGTAGCATCAATGTAATCCAGACAAAAATCACAAAATATATGCTGGGAAATTAGGTCATTAACCAAATTTAAATAAAAGTTTCTTCATTCCATGTCAGGCAATAGATAAGAGCGATTCTTTGTAACTCATATCACAAATTACGTTTGAAGCAGGCATTCCTTGAATGTCACAACGTATCATCTCCAGTGCAAGTACAACTGTACCCAGGTATAAAGAAGGAAGATCCCAAAGGAGATCAGGTTATGGGTTTGGATCAAACGGTGGGAAATGGGAATGCATAAGTAGGGCGCTTACAAATAGTAGCATAGCTCTATGGACCAAACCAGTCATTGTTTGGGCAGAGTGAGCAATACCTGTGAAAATAAGTTTGATGGTTTCATTGGTTGTAGGTAAAGATACAAGCAAAAAGGAAAAGGATCTCTGATTGAAATTAATTTAAAGGATATCTGGCCAAAACACTGTTCATGCTTGACACTGATAAAACAGATTGGATTATAGGAGCCGAGCAACTGAGAAAAGAATTAACAAAAGCACAAACGAGCAATTAGGGTAGAAACATTGCTTACTCGCACAGAAATGCATCGGCTTCGTCGATGAAAAGTAACAAACCCCTTTTAGATTTCTTAGCCCAATCAAACAACTGATGAATCTTTGTAACGGCCTGTGATCCCAGTGGAGCAACATCTCCTCCAGTCATCAATGCATAGTCTAATCCCTGCATAAACATATAGGATTCAGTAATTCACAATTTATACCAAAAAAATAAAAAATAAAAAGATAACTGACTCAAAATGTAAGGTAACTTTGAATTAGCTATAGCCCTAGCATATAGCAGGTACACTACTAACGAAATATACAACATAAAATTTAACCTACCCTGTCAAGTATTATGTTCCACACAATTTATACAACCCATCTATTAGCAAAGTGAATAACGTGAAATAATTGAAAACTAGAATGAAGAGAAGTACAATATCATACAGATTTACGAGCCAACTCTCTAGCAGCCATTGTTTTCCCTGTTCCAGGAGGTCCATAAAAGAGCATGTTTCTAAATGGTGCCTGATGTGCTTTTGTATTTGCAGTTGCAGATGACAGCTGTTCAATTCTTTTCTTAAGAGCGGGATGCAAAACAACATCACCAAATCCATTTCCATTTTTTGAAGATCCAGAATCTGCACGAGTCAGGGTACTCTTGAAACGAGAAAACATGCCTGACCAGGGGTATTTTCCTCTGGAGGATTCTCGGATCAATGATGGCTGCCCCAATATTCTATCCACATATCCCCATATAACACGTGCACCTTCCCTGTATTGGACCAAAAAGAGACTTGAATAAGACACACCTTTGCTAACAGCAACTTGAAAGCATTATAAATCAAAAGTCAACTGACAATAAAGCAGCACAAATTTCATATGAGTAATAAATATATATGAAAAAGAAAGAAGACAAGTAACACACAAACACAGGCAATACTAAAAGTTGAAAATCCCTAAAAATGAGAAAAGCTGTGGAATATTTTACTTGAACTGACATTTTTGGAACCCATAAACTTCAGGATTTAGCTTATGAAGAGAAGATTACATCTGCTAGATACGACAAAGTTGAACCAAATTAATTCCAAGGAAGTCAAGTATTCCAGTAGGTGGTAGCTAAAAACGACAAGTTTCATTTTTCCTCCCCGCATTTGGCCTTAGTCAAGAAAAGCTATTTGGCAGTGGAAAATCATCCTCTTGTAAATCACCTAAGTACATTTTGAAAATAACTATAGCATGAAAACACAAGTTACATTATAAATACAAACACGATCAGTCAAGCAATAGTAACTCTGATGCCTTCTCCAGAGAGAACAGGCTAGAAAAACCCACAAGTCAAGAATTTAGTGGGGTATATAGGTAGAATAATTCTAAGCTAAAGAATACCGATAAAACAAAAGGCAACTGTGAGAAAGGTCAACAATAACCAATTATTGCCTAAGCCGAAGGACACTAGTATAAATAATGGACTCATAAGTTGTGTAGGTTTGTTTGGACACAGAAAACATGTCCCAATTAGGTGTGGTAATTTTAAGTTCAGGCAACTAAGCTAGCTGCCAATGTTGCTTTTTGTTGACATCTATGATTTATTCCTCTAATATATTTATAAACCATGCAAAAGAACCTTGAGTACATGCACATCAAATTTGGATTTCACATTCTTGGCCCATGCAAGACCAAGATCATCATTGGCAAGGGCAAGCTGGCTCGTTTGATGGTCCTACATGCAATGCATGTCAAACATAACCTTTAAGAGGTAAACCTAAACGCTGAAGTTGTTTTCAGAAAGCCTTTTCTTAGCTGAACAGTTTATACCTGGTAGTGTAGATTCCTGCAGCCAGAGCTGTCACTCCACCTACTGCTACAACCAACTTATTTTGATCGGTTAGAATGGCTCTTAACCCCCCTGCAAAACAGATAAGATTTTGTTCACTAGAGAACCTTATGCAGTTCATCTGAACAAACTAATTAAAAACACAGCTCAAAAAGAAAACAAAATGTCAACAACCCGTACATATCAACATGCAAAGAAATAGAAGGCTGGGCCCCAATACAAAGCCTAATGATTTAATTACTTGTGTATTGCATACAATGCATCAGGTAAATCTACCTCCAATATGTTCAAAAGTAGTATTTATGGCAGCAACCCATTTCTCTCTTTCTGCATTAGCACGATCAAATTGCATTCGTCTATTAACATCTTCAGCTAGCTTTGCTTCATGGGCTCTTCCCTCTGCTTCTGCCATAGCCCTTACTTTGATTGTTTCACGTTCAATCTCAGCTTTCTCTCGTTCAGTTTGTCTACGTTGTGCTTGAATCTGTTCCTCTGTTGCACGCCGAGCTTGCTCCTGTCTAATTGATGATTCTTCTTGCAGTTTTACTAGCTCTTGGTTCCTGGCTCTCTGGAATTCATTTTCTGCCTGATAATGATACAACAATGAGAATCATTCCATAAAATTGCAAAATTAAACACCAAACTACCAAAGTCAAACGGTAAAATACCTGCATCCTCTTCCTTGCCAGTTCATCCTCATAGCGAGCCATTTGGGATTTTGTTTGTGCTTGATGCTGAGCAAGCTTTCTTTGTTCATCATATATTATCCTTTGTCTTTCCTGCCAGACAAAGTAGACATAATCTGAGAAACAATTGGTAAGTCAGAAGGAAGAACACAAGTAATACCCACAACACCGTGAAGAAACATTAAGTAGAAGTTTCATGCACGCATGACACTTCTGAAGTCACATATTAGAGATCCTGCTGGAGCTTCATTAATAGAGACTAGATATGATGCAATGTCGCTAAGTCAACCCAAACCCTGTTCCCAAAGTTCACAGTAATAAAACTTCAGCGAAAAAGCCAATGACTCCCCCTCAACTGAGCTGTTCTTAGCACAGAAAACTTTTATTGTATACATAAAAAATACATCCTTTATTGGAAAGATCCATGGGGCCCACCACTGACTAACTTCAGCTGGCTATGTTTTAGGTTCTCAAAAAGTAATCTAAATTTAATATATTAAAACAAGAGTCTATACTAACCTAGAAGTTGAAACTATCAAAAATAAGAAACTGAGTTCTTCCTCAGGTGTAAGCTTGATAAAGTTATAAAATTTAGAAATCTCACAAAAGTCACTCATGGGCTATGATCTTGAATTCAAAATAAACAATTTTAGACTATGAATTTAAAAGACATACAGCAGTAACAAGTAACAACTCCACAACTAGAAGAGATTAAGAAACAAAAAGGTGTAAAAGACCACCAATTGGAGTTTTAAAAAAAAGATACAAGACCATTCGGTAAAGAGAAAATTATAGTTTATGGTCGAACCAATAAATCTCTGACAAAATGCATGTTCAGTAAACTTTAAGTTAATACAAAGACAAAATATGCATTTTGGTATTCTAATTCCAGCCAGCACTATCACATTGTTACGTGTATGATGTAGACCATAAAGTTGAAAAATCAATTGTGATGACATAGCTCTTCACTGAGCCAGGATCTACTTACAATTTCATGCTGTGCTTGCATTTGTTTAAACTCTGCAACCTTTGAGGCCAGTTCAGCTTGCTTTGACTCCTCTTGCTTTTTTATAACATCAAAGACCTTTAGAAAACAAAAAGCTCAAACTTAATTAGCTACCACAGAAATTTATTTTATTAAATACATATAAAAAAAATCATGCATCATCCCTCTGTTTAATTTTTTCCCCAATGAAGTATAAAAATAGAAATTTTAAGAGAAAGAGCATATAGATAAACACAAATTACAGAAACACATATTTCAAATTAAAAAAGAAAATCTAAGATCTTAGTATTCCACTTTTTTTATTCTTCCTCTGCTTGAACTTCCTCAATCAAACCCACTGGTACTTTACCTCCCACAGGCACAACTGAATGAAGGATAAATTACATCACAGACTTCTTTTATTAGTTGTGCAAAACGAAAGGTAAGAGACACAACAAGATAGAGGACAAGGTGCCCTCCTCAAAGGGAGAGGACACAGAAAAATAATTAAAACGGACTTACAAATAAAAAGTGTTTTTCATCTCTTCAAATGTCAACTAATTAAGCTCCCCTAAGAGTCAAAATTTGGAAGAGCCAATAAGATCCCATGTTCGTCCAAACGTAAGATTAACTTATTCTAGCTGCTCTTTTCCCTTACTCTGCGTTTTTAAAAACAAAAATTTTCGATATATGTTTATTTATAACACATATACAATAAATCAATAAATAAAACATATTTGCAATCAATTCAATTGACAAAAACAAGCCATATAAGAGGAATAAATGAATAAATCCCTCTGTACCTTTCAAGCACAAGGAACCAAAAAAAAAATCAAAATCCAATCCAATTACCAAAAAGGCATAAGAAATTTAATAGATAACTATGGCTGCGCAGGACACATTACAGAATCAAATGAAAGACAAAAAATGAATGAAGATGTCACAATAAGGCCAGCAATCCATCATCAACATTAAAAAAAAAAAAAAAATTGGAACACAATTTCCCAACCTTTTTCCCGTGCGGTGAACTTGCAATTTCTCTGAGCGCCTTCACCCCTCTCTCCAGCGCCTCCGGATCAAAACCAGCAGAAGAGGTCCTCGGATTATCATTCCGAACCTTGGGAGGAGGCGGAGGACTATCCTGCGGCAAATTGTCGGCCTGCGGCAACTTGGGATCCGAAGAAGATGGCTGAGGAACATTGGAGGAAGAGGGAAACCCCGACAACGAAGGAAATTTGAAAGGACCATCAGCATAGGCATGGTTATTCTGAGAAACAGTAGCTGCGGCCGCCATGGCTGAGAGTAACCCTGCTGTGTAAGTTTTGGCCATTATATTCTATGGATGATGATGAAGATGAATCGAAAATGAAAAAATGAAAGTCTGTTGCTGAGCTGGGGGCAAATGCAATGCAAGGGGTTTAGGAGATGTTTAACCCTTGAGGAAGAACACCCAAGGGTTTAGCTTCCATGGAAAAAGAAGCAGTAACTAAACGACTTGGGGTTTTGGTAGGGTTTCTCAGTTTCGTGCACAAAAAGGCGGTCTCTTTTGTTTTTGTTTTGTTTTTCTTTTTTTTTTAAACCAAGCACTCTCTCTCTCTCTACTTTTGTTTTCGTGTTTTCCCCCTACGTTTTCAAATGTTCGTTTAATTTTGGGTTTAATTTTGGGTTAATTATTAAGGACCTGTTTGGAAACTCGGTGGAGAAGTAATTTTTTTTTAATGGAGCTTTTGCAGAAGCCTGATTAAAAAAAAGTCAGATTGTAGATGTGATTTGTGTTTGGATTGACGGTGGAAGAAGTGACCATTTTTTAAAGTTGAACATGTTTGGATTAACGTTTGAAAAACCGTTTAGATGAGAAATGACTGAAAATGATATGAATTTTGTTGAATACTACATATATATTATTTATGTAAATATTATTATAATTGATGTTAAAAAATGTAAATAATTTTTTTTAAAATAAAATCACTAGGAGAGAGATGATCTTAAATATATACATAGATGAGATAACGAGGAGAGAGCTGATTTTTTTTAAAGGAGAAAGCTGGACAAAAATAACGGTGATTTTCTTCAGGTTTGCAGAGATGAGATAACAAGGAGAGAGTTGATCTTAAATGCTTCTCACCCAAATTACTGCGCAACAGTCAGTTCGGTAGAGAAAAAAGTTGAAAAAAGTAACTTATGACATAACCAACTTTTTTTTTAAAAGCTCATCAATATCTCATGTGAATCCAAACACGGGGAGGTTTCATAAATGGACTTTTAGGAGGTAAATGGGATTTTTCTTCCACAGGCTGAAGTCCCAAACAGGCTCTAATTCTATCATGGAAATTTCTCGGGCAATTTTAGTTCAGAAGTATTAAAAATGAAGTAATTTTATCTTGATCATTATAATAGTTAATTTTGATTATTAGTTGATCAAATATATTAAACTGATGATCCACATGTCATCACGTCATTTTTGTTAAGATGTAAATTTGTATTGGAAGTCTATGTGTTATCTACTTTATCTTTTTTCAAATTTAGATTTAAAACTTTCGAGGTATATTTGAATTTTAATACATGGATGATATATGGACTATCAACTTAGCATATTTCGTCAATTAACAATCAAAACTAATTAGGATAACGGTAAAAACAAAATTACTCATTTCTTTACACTTTCAGAGCAAAATTGCCCCGAAAAACTTCCAAGGCTAATTTTTCCCTCAATAAAAACTTTTGGGCCAAAAATACTCCTTAACCCTTTAATTTTAAGCGTTGAATAGTTTTTCTTGAAAGGAAAAAAAAATTAAATAATTTTAAGTTGTCCTCTTTAAGTTTTGAAGAATGTTTTCCTTCCAAAAATTTTTTTTTTAAATGTTTCAAAACTCCTAGAAATAAATCAAACTAAAAATATAAATCCCATTTGGTTCACTAAAAGCGTGAAAATATAATAAAAAACGTAAAGAAAGAGAACAATGAAATATATAATGTATTATATGTATCATGACTCATGAGTCATTAATGTGTTTGACATGTAATTAATAAATAGGAGAATTAAATTTATTTTTATATTTAATTAAATATAAATGAGATTGAAAAAATAATAATGCCCTTAAAACAGTAAAGCAGCGTGCCCTGACGTTATTTCTTAATAACATGAGTACCCTAATCTTATTTATGGCTGAATTAACATACGTGTAGAAAGTGTTTTTAGCACTGGTTACTTTGACAACCGATACATAGAAAGTCAATGGTTTCACTCTTTGTTTACAAAATTGTCATGGGCCATATTTTTTCACCGATACATAGAAAGGTTACCATAAAAATAACGTATTTTGCACCGATGCAGGGTAAAATCCCCTTTGGCTTCCTTGGAAATTATGATTCATGCATGAATTTTAACTTAATTGATTACAATAAAACCATATTTTCTTTTTATCTGCTGAGTTAATACATGAGAGAATTACTCATAAAGATCTTATTGAAAACTTATTTATTAAATAGAACTTAAGGAAGATTGTTCACACATATAGGAAAAATATATTAAATATAAGGAAAATTTTTTGAATACAAGGGAAGATCTTTTACATACGGGAATATTTTTATATGGGAAGATTTTTACATGTAAATGTCCTATTTGATAAATAAATTTCTAATAAGATATTTTTAAACAATTTTCCCATAATACATTGTTCTCAAATCTGTGTATGTGTGAATGAGAACAACACCAGGGATGTTGTTGGAATCCCAAGTGGTTCATGAGACAACTAAGCTGCACACTCCAAGTGAGGGGCATATCATGATAACTTGACTAAACTTTATTTCATATTGATAATCTTTAAATAGTCAGGTCCTCAATTTTCTCCCATATTTCAAACTCTCTTGCCTTTGTATCTCTATCAATTTAGGGAGATGACTCCTGTAGATAAATCTCGACTATTGCTTCTTCTTTTTTTTTTTTTTTTCTATTGATCTCTTAGTTTCAAACCTTGTTTTCAAGGTTTAGGAGTTGCTCCCATTTCACTAGAATTGCTTTTGCTTTCTTTTCCTCTAGCTACAAAGGGTGTGTTTAGATTAGTAGTGTTTTTATTTCATTTGACTTTTGCAAAATTAATTTTGGGTGAAAGTCTATGATGATTTATATTTAAATTGGTTTTATTTACATATGGTTATTAGGTCTTTTAGAGTAATTTTATCTTCTTTTTTATTAAAGCCAGATTCACGAGTCATCTCTCTATCATTGCAGTTGTTTGCCTTTTTCCTCTCTCTCCATGTTTCTCTCTTTTCTCTCCCCATAATTGGATCATATTCATATAGCAACTAAAAACCTGCTTATGCTTTTACCTCACAATTGGACTAAAAGCAAGATCACTCCATCGACGTGCCAAACATGGGAGAAAGAATAGTTGGGGCTTTAAGTGGCTTTTTGGACACAATAAATCAGATTGGGGCTATAAAACATGTTGTCAAACACCTACTTAGATGTTTTAGTTTGCTAGGTTATCTCTTGTTTGTCCACAGATTCAACAGCACTGCAACAGTTCAAAAATATTGACCTATTCAGGAATTCCGAATTTGGGCTAATTTTCAACTCCTTTAAGAATTTTGCCACTTACTATGTCCTCATCTCTGGGTGCCTAGGTATCTACCATAGCCTTTCCTCGTTTGATCGAACATCGCCCTTAATTTGAAAGCTATGCTATCCTAAAGTAATACTTAATGGAAGGATCTTCATAAAAGTTTGGTGTTATCAACGTTCACGAAAGATGAATTATAGCATAGATCCAACTACCAAATCAGAAAATTTTGGTGTTATCATAAAAGCCAAAGCCTTTATTAAAGTAACTGAAAATTACATCAATCAAACTATTAAGAAACATAATATCTAGATATAAATCCCAATAATCTTTTAGACTTTAATATCATATCTACTAATGTGTTGATGAATTGATATCATTGTTAGTGCCACATAGGATTAGTTCACGAGGGACTTGGATGTTTCATAAAAATAAGGAAACTTTAAGAATTGAGTTGTGACAAGTCAAATTATAAGAATTATGATATAAACTCGATAAAATTATAAGAATTAAATAATTAATGTTCCCTTATAAAAGATATTAAATCACAAAACAGACAATGGATTAGAAGTTAGATATTCAGGGAAAATGATAAACAAGGACCTTTTACAAACAAATTACTGATACTAAAAGATGTTTTGTTTTCAACTGAACTTCTATAGTTTCAATGTCTTGTGTATCACTGCCCCTTTCAGGATCATTTTCCTCATTTTCCCATTTACTAAGGATATATGGGGTGCCAGCTTGTCATCACATTACGATTTGTGAAAGTGTCATTAATAATTTGAATGATGATTGGTAGTAAGAAAATATTGAAAACACATGCAATATGGAGTTATTATTGCTGAGTGTTGATAATAATTTCGATTTTTTAAGGACTTTAAGTTGGCGTGTTCTAAAAATGAATTTATTGCCAATGGCCATATATCCCAGAGGCATGAATTTATTGCCAAGTGTTAATCCTGTTTGTAATCTCATGCAGTTAATGCCCACGCCTCTAATTAAAAACTGGATTTCTTTATGTTGAGAATGATGAAAATACAATGGCTTGATGGACCATATCATTGTAACTACAATATCAGGAAAAACAGCTTTTTCATAACAATGCAATAGTTCATGGCAGGGCAAGTCAGCTATATACAGAGAGTACGTAGATAATTCACAGATAATTCCACACTGGCACACTCAGTTGTAGGCAACAGGTAAAAGATGAACAACATTGTTTTGTTATTATTCAGAAAATGCTAAGAAAGGAGTAATCATCACCATTACACCATCATATTAGTCAGAAACATTGTAACCAAAGACAACATGAATTTCAACCATGATCAATGTCACAAAATGCAGACCTATATAATACTGGCCAATCACAGGTCCTAATGGTGGTGGTGGTCCTGAACATAACGTAGGCCACAATACTTGCACACAGCTGGTTCAGCCAAGTCAAGGCATATAAATTCAATTGGATGTCCAAGTGCGGGATTGGTATCTGCAACCATGAACATCAGTATCCAAATTAGGTGTCTTCCTACTTTTGATGTGATAATTTATATGCAGTTGCAATACACACACACCCCAAAAAATTATAATATATAAGAACCCAGATCTTAACAAATTTTGGTTTAACGATCTTATAAATCATAATTAAGCTCAAAAACTAGTCACTACCAGGTTCCATGCCAAGTGTAATAAGAATAATAACAAAGTTACATCATAATATAGCCTCCCTAAAATCTGATAAGTACTTTCTTAAAACTTGATATCAAGTCATGTAAGACTTGGTAGCAACTTTAGTCTTTGAAACTAAAAGACTTGTTATTTTTAAGTCATGTAAGATTTGTGTGATATGTAATATCTGCTGCATGTATCCCTCACAGGAATGATGTCAACAAAAAAGAAGATATCAGAATTTGCAGAAGTTTTCACCTCCTTCACAAGCAACGATCCTGCCTTCCACCTTGATGGGCGGAACTTCATTAATCAGCTCCATTGGGGATTTCTCGCTCATATCCTATTTAAGAAGGTAACAAAGATAAGTTTTACAACTTTCAGATATCATTCAGCAAGCAAGAATGAATTCAATACTGGAAACTTAACCCTAATAACCAAAGCATAACAACACAGAAAGAAATAACACAATTGGAGTCACTTGAAAGGAAATGCTGCTGTTAAAAATAACATTAGGTCAGTCACATATTCCATAACATTGTGTGGGCAACAACCTAAAGTTCCCAACCTGTCTCCGCTGCGCATACTCTTCGTAAGAGGGAACAGTGAGATCCAAAAATGGTCATGAACCAAAAAAAAATTGGCTTCACGTGTTAGTTTTCCAAAGAATTGACATAATCCAAAAACTTCATATGATAACCGAACAAAACTGTCCTTTCCCATAAAAATAGATTCCGACAGTTCCCACAGCAATTACAACTGACTAAACACTCACCTGATGCAGCTAGATATAACATTTATCTCATCATTTCATCATGGCGGGACAATTAGCCAGCAAAAACAAAGTAATTCAATTAATGTCAGACAATTTTCATTGTCTTGATTTAAATATTGAATAATTTTCAGAGTTAAAAAGTCATATTATCTCATAAAGCAAAGCACACAAACAAGGGAGAGATTTTCCGACATAATTTTTGTGCTTTCATTTTTTTTTTTTTTGGCCATTTTACTCTATGATTTTAGTTTTTAATCAAACAAATCCGCTATAAGTAGCTCCCACGATTTCCCTTCCTGCTCCTTTAATCATAAATGAAGTAAACACCTATTCAATATAATAAGGTCACAAAAATGTTCTCTCCTTCACATTTCCTTTTATTACCTATTCTAGCAATAATTGTTTTTCCTATCTAGCTGAGTACTGCAGCGAAGCAACTCAGCTCACACTCGTTTCATTCAACAACTTCAACCTGAGACTTTGCAGTACATTCTGCATTATCTTTCTGGTATTTTACCGAGATAAGGCCAAATAATACTTATGCCCGTCAAAACTACAAGCCCATAGGCTGACTTAGGGGGGAAAAGAGCTGAAATGTGAAAGAAAACTCCACCAACCACCACTTCCACACTGGCAGACACCATTACACCATTATCAACAGCCACCACACCCATAGAAGATGCCATAGCACCACCAGAAAGAAGTTGCCGCACACCAAGGAAACTATTTGGAATCAAAGGAAAGGTTCAACCATTACACTGTAAGCCCCATATTTTAAACCGTTGTATGAGATTAAAAGAAACCAGATGAACTATCAGCCTATCAGGACTTTAAGATAGCAACCAATCACGAATACACAACAAGAAATGCTTATCAGAGGAGCATTTAAAAAACCTAATAAATTAATATTAAGGAATTATTGATTACCTGCATCCACTTGGCGGTGTGGTTGCCAACTTGAGCACTTAAACTTCTTGTGGTTAAGGAGAATTTGGATGAAAGGACGAGTGTCTTGAACAGACTAGACGCCATTTCTGGGAAAGAATCAAAAGAGGAAAAGAAAAACAACAGAAATTGCTAACTCGGAGAAACCCTACCTGAAAAAATCGAAACCAACAAAAGCCAGAAGAATTGATTGAGATGGAATTGCAAAAGAGTCAATAATAGATCGATTCATATAAAAGGGAAAAAAGATAAAGCGAATACGTATTCGGAATTGTACCGAGCTTCAAGAAGCAACGCGAAAAATGAATGATTGAAAGATGGGAAGGGTCCTCACAGAGGCAGAGCTTTGCCAATTTTCCGTTCTGACCGACGGAATTGATCTGCGGAACAAGGAATGGTTGTGCCCTTTCACTGTGGGAACCGCTTGGGTCCTTTTTCTTTCCTGTCCTTTTCCGTTTTTTTTTTTTATTTTCTGAGACGTTGATTTAAAATATGAATGATGTAGATTTAATGTATTATAAAAATAAATTTAAAAAATGGAGAATGTCAAAAAAATACCATTTAAGTTTTAAAATTCTGTTAATAAATTTGATAATGGGGTTAACAAAAATGGTAATACAATTAACAAATCATTTTATTATTAAATCACTTATTTAAGATTTTTAAATTTAAATAATATTTTTTTAGAATTCTCTCTTTAAAAAATCGGATTAAAGCATCTAACATAATAGTCATTTGTTGGGAAAAAAAAAAACTCATTTGTACTTTCATTTAATCCTGATCGGAAGTTGTGATTTTTGACCCTCAAATTTAAAATCCTGTTTGGATGGGGAAGAAAAAAGTTGAAAGAAAATAAAATGACTGGATAGAAAATGGAGAGAAGAGAAAAATACGAAGAATATGTTATCACCCCGCTATTTGAATGAACAGGAGAAACCAGAGGAAAGAGAATGAGTAAATCCATAAATGACTAAAATATCCTTTTATAAAAAAAATAGGGAGAATACCAAAAAAATACAATTTAAACTTCAAAATCCCGTTAACAAGTTCGATAATGGGATTAACAAGAATGGTAATGCAATTAATAAATCATTTTATTGTTAAATCACCTATTTAGGATTTTGAAGTTTAAATGATATTTTTTTAAAATTCTCCCAAAAAAATATCATATTTAAAATTAGAGTAAATATCACAATGCATCATATTCCAGGTTCTGAGACCCTGACTAGACCGGCTAGTCTGGTCCAGTGACCCGGTCTAGTCTAGTTTTTTTTTAAATTTTTTTTAGAATTTTATTTTAATAATTCTAAAATCTTTAATTTCTCACCTGTTTAGTCCCGGGTTAGCTCTGCTTTGACTCCAATTTGACCACTAACCCTTGACCCAGTATCTCGATCGGTTCAGTAGCCAGTCCAAGTTTAATTACCTTGATCATATTAATATCAACATCTTCATATAATTTAAAACCTAATTATTTAGTAAGATATACTTTTCATGATATTATATTTTAAAACTAAATATTTTTAGGAAATTATTTCTCAAGGTAAGAAAAGTGGATAACTTTTTGAAATTAAATATATTAAAATAAAATAAATAAATTATAATTTATCTGAGATAAAAATATAATAAAAAGTGAAAGGGTTAAAATGGAATATAATATCTTGAGAAATTGATTTCATAAAAAAATTATTTTTAAGGTAAAAAATAATAAGTAGATAATTTTTTGGATTTTTTAAAATTAAGTAAAATAAAAAGATATAAATAAATTATTACAAAAGGGATCAAGATGGAAAAAAGGAAAATGTATTCTTAAATGCACGTGTGCATGTCATTTGTTGATTTTTATTAATGCGTGTGAGGGCAAATAATGGAAAAAGAGTTTTGTTCTCATTTTCTCTCCATATGGGAGAGACAAGTTGGAGAGAATATGATGTGGGTCCCACACCCAATTTCTTTCTATTTTTTTCCCCCTCCCACTTTTCTTTCTTCATCTAAACATAGGAAAATCTCCCTCCATTTTCCTCCCTAGCATGCTGGGCAGCTTATACCAAAACCATGATTCAGGTAAAAAAAAAAAAAGATTACAGGAAAAATGAGTATTTACTTTGTTTTTTCCACAATCGTGGCTTTCTCACCAAAACCATGGCTAAGGATTTTTGTTTTTTGCCCTTCCCATGGTCAAGGATTTAAACCATTGGATCTAACAAAGATATGATGCACGTGAAAGAATAAATCATAGAGAATTACTACAAAGTCCTAAAGAAGAATTTAATAATTAAAAATATCAATAATAAATAACCAACATAAACATTTTGTTATTTACAGTATTATAACTTATCATTATATATTTATCAATTTTTGTTAAACTTTTAGGTGATTAAATCTTTCCTTTTTAACCTTGTGATAATTCCCCCCTAAATCATCTTATATATTACTTCCTCAGGTCCTAAATATAAGACCTGGTTATATTTTTTTGGAGTGATTAAGAAAGCTAAATAAATTATTTAATTATAGTATATGTTGTATATTATTAAATTATATGTTAGTTTATAAGTCACATAAAATTAGTTTTTTAAAAAAAATGATAAATGTAAATACTCTAAAGAAATTTATTTAGCTTCTTTAATATTTCAAACAAATTCAATTGGGTCTTATATTTAAGAAAAAATGTAGTATTATACATTTAATTTAATTGTTTTTACTAGAAGGTCAATTTATTAAAAATTAAAATGATAACATAACATAAAAGCCCAAGGGACTTCAAGATAGTAGTTGATATACCAACCTTCAACCTTTTAAAATCTAGAAGTTGAATTTCAAGGGAGTAGTTGTCACTGATAAAGATTTTATCATTTTATATAACTAAAGTTGTTACAATACGTAAATGATTTTCAGTGCTAACTGCTACGTGAACTAATGAGCATTAAGAAGCCATCACCAATGTCTAAACTCCATATCTAATTTAAATGATTCATATTGATTTTACTATGTATATTTTTTTAAATCAAAATTATTTTAATGTTTACAGAATCTAAAAGAAAAATAATATTGTCATTGTCATTTTTTTCAAAAACTGATTTTTTTTTTAATTTTACATTCATTGATTAAAAAGCTTGCATCTAGACTGTTAAAACTGTATATTTACATTGCTCTGTAACCCCAAAAATTCATCAGCCACCCCTTGTGACAGAGCTCTGGCTGCATTTTAGGGACCTTTTTAGAATTTGCATATTTCAATGGTACTTATATATAACTATACCTCTTTTAAAACCATTAACATAAAAGGTTATGTTAAAACACAAGGCAGATTGATTGATGATCCCCCCCCCCAAAAAAAAAAAACAAAAGAGCATTGATAGAGGTTGAAATTGAAAAACCAAACAGGTCAAATTTATCATGCCCTCCCTAAAATAAATCACTTTAAAAATTTTAGGATGACATTTAAGTCCACTGAATCGTATCACAGAATGGTTGCACTGCTGAAGTATATACCATAAGGTGATTAAAATGGCCTTGCTGGAAATTTAACTTAGGACGTTTTAGGAAGATCTTTGTTATTATAATCCCAGACAAGTTTATGTTTCGAGACCAAGTAAAAAAGTACTATCACCAAAGTGAATGATTCTCTTCTTGCTAAACAAATTTGGAGAATTATCAACGCATCGGCTGGCTCTCTTCTTAAAGGGGAATTATTAGTGAAGAAACCTTATAATTCTTGGTTATGGAAAGGAATTTACCAAAGTGCTTCTATAGTCACAGATCATTTAGGATGGAAAGTGGGATCTAGAAATTCTATTTCTATCAACCATCTTTTGTGGTGGCCCATGTAGTCTGAATCCTCTAGTTTTTCATCACTAAAAACTGTCTCGGATTTATTAGTGCATCTTCTGACTACCTAGTGCCCGGTTAGATAGAATCATAACTTAGTAAGGGAAGTTTATCCTTATCACATTGCCAGAGCTATTCTTCATATTCATGTTTCCTTCCTAAATGGTCAGGATAAGTTAATTTGGTTGGTCAGTCCTTCGAGAGAATATAAGACCTCTCTTGGTTTCAAAAATATCTCCTTCTCAATGCAATAGAGGCAAAATGAGGATTTTTTTTTTAAAATTCTTGTGTACCATCTCTCTGCCTTTGAAGGATCTTCTTATTTAGAAGATTTTGAGTGATGCAATTCCTTTGGTGGATATCCTTCATAAGCATCATCTACCTATTCAAGGCAAATGCAGGTTGCAACCAAGAGAAATCTATAGATAATTTGTTTTGTGACTTGTCCGTTCTCAAAGGCTGTATGGTTTGAGGACTTAGAATTGTTTTCCCTTTTAGTACATTGTCGACTTTTAAAATTTGGCTTAAAAAGGTTCTTGTCAAGCTTCACAAGGTTGGATTCTTGAAGGAAGTAAATTATCAAACTCATTTTTGTGTTGGGATAAATAGAAACCACCTGCTTCATAAAGGGAAGAAGGTTGATCCGACTACAGTTATCAAGGACATCAAAGTTGCATCCTCCTTCGTATTGCAGCTTACTCATCTCATCAAAGGACAATGTCAACCTCTATTATCCTCAAGCTCCTAATGTTTCTGCTCTTTATAACAATATTCTTGCAACTGGTTGGAGAGTTATCATTAATTTTACAAGATCTCTTATCAAATTCTGAGATTTTTTGTCTGTTACCAAGGTCAGTCAGTGCAATGCATGCAGTGGAAGAAAGCTATTTCGACAAGTCAATTGGCAATAACAGAACTAAGAACACCACTGATCTGGATTGTTAAATGTCCCCTTTTTAACTTAGAAGTAAAGGAGTCACCAACCTTGTTTTGTTGCAAGAAGAAATGATTTCATAAGATGGAGAATTGGAAACAACATACAAATATAGTTCTTAAGGATATAAGGAATTTATTAGAATTTTTTCACTTTCATAAGTTAGTTAACATACAAATATAGTATCAGGATTTAGCGATGTCGTTCTTGTTTCTCTGCAGTCATATCCTTTTTTAGCTGCAAGGTTTTAATATGCAACATCATTTGATATTTTAATGAAATTTGATCTTTGATAAATTAAAAAAAGGTCAAAAAGTACTTAAGTAAGGGTATGTTTGGATGGTAGGATGGGTGAATCAATCAAAATTCTCATCTATAATTTATGGCATTCAAATTTTGGTAATTATATAGTCAATTATCCTGTTAGAAAACCTTCTAAAAGATTGTGCTACTGAAACATTTTCAACTTATCCTGGATGAAGTTGCACAGCCTGAAGTAAAACATATACCACCAAAGATTGACATAAGTAAAATTTACACCAGATTAAATTGGAAAACTAATCCTATGCTGGTACATACGGTTCACACTGGCAAACAATTAGCCAGAAATGACTCCTTAGAATTCAAGAGCACAGGTGGCTATCTGTGACTAACCTACAGAGTGACTTGGTTGGCTGTATTCTTAACCATCATGAAGGTGTATTAATTGACAGGAAACTACTTTACAAAAGCATATAGACATGCTAAAATAACGCAGAGGGACAAAATATAATTGCATATCAATGCTCATGCTTAACTCTTGCCTTCAATATTCCAGGGAGAGGCGGCGAGGTTGGAGTTCTAACCGGTTGGTTTGATGCTGAAGGAGTGACCTGCGCCTGATACAAGCCTGACATACTGGAACCTTCACCCCCGTCTGCAAGATTCTGCGTCATGTTATCACTCTGTGGTCTCTCACAAAATTTCATTGCCTTGAGGACATAGTTATCATCATGCAGCTCAAAAGGAGTGCTGTAGATGGAGAGGAGAAAGTATGAACAGATTAAAAGGAAAGATTTTGAAAAGTGTGGATATAGAAGACAAAAGCAGGTGGCCCATGCACTTCTCAACATGGACAGAAAAGCTGTCTCCATCTATGGTGTAATTGAGATATGATGTTTCTCTTGATGGAAATAAAAATAAATTTATTAGTTAGTTTTTTGCAAGGTTTCCATTTTCAGGGATTATTTACGTGAAGCTGAGATGTATGATTTGCCCAAGGATGATGATTGTTGAGCTAAACTGGGTAATTAGAGGCCCTAATATGTGATTTGATGATAAGGATGAGTTTAATTCATGAATTGAAGCAATGACTGAACTTTCAATATTTTAGGGGGATTTTCTTATAACATGTTCTTCCAGGAAAAAGATGTTCATGCATGAGTTAAGCCATGGTTTAAAGTTCTACTCTTGGTTAATATGGTGAATTTAGAATGTCTGAAATGCATGAAAAACCAAGAGGTTTGAAAATACTTTGACCTAAAATGGTTAGGACGGAACCATAGAAAGTTGGTAAAGGGAAGAATGGTTGGTAAAGGGGAAGCTGGCTTTGGTTAAACATCCAAAAGGTATATATACCACTCTTCTTATATGCATTATTGTTGTTTGAGGGTTTTGGTTACTTGTATGAAGAGTTATGTGCATGTAAAGATATTCGCAATCCTTCATAGGGAAAATGCCTTTATGGCAAGATTTGATGTTATAATCAAGTAGGAAATGGTACTCGATTTCTTCAAGGTCTAAACTGTATCCTCAACCTTTTTATTCATCAACTTGCACCATGTCTGACTACTGACTTCTCTTAAATACTCAAAATATTACATCTTGCTTTGTTCCTGAAAATCATTGGCTTGTGCCATTGTTTTCCTTTGCATGAGAAGATTTGATATTTGGACTCTCTGCGTTTACCATCTATATACTATTATACTTGTTCATTATTGAACTTCTTTATTTGAAATCCAAATCCATAAATTTTCTATGAGTCTTTATGGGAGATCCAGGGCTCCCTCTGAGTGAAAGGTTTTAGTTTGGACTAAAATAATTAATAGAATTAATACAAATGAACTACTTCAGACTCAGACCCAATATGGCAAATGATGGCTCAAGATGATCAGACTTCAGAGAGAGAACTATATTTTTTGCATTTTGAAGTAGCATGGAAAATTTGGAATAGGATGATTAATCATTTAATTTAATCAACATTTTGTTTGTCCAGCTGTTCTACAGGCAATTTCAGGCATAAAGTTCATTGGTTTGAGCAGCATAAGGAGCATAAAGTCCGTTGGCAATGCACTTAGTTAGCAGGCTTCTGGTGCCTCTGGTTAAAAGGGAATGCAGGAGTTTTTAAATTTATCCACACTTGTAGGTTTCAGCAAGTGGTTATTTCAGAGTGTCCCTTGTGGATTTTCTCAAAGGGAAGCAAAAGCTCTTAAAAGATAATGTCTTTAGGCTTATGTTAATGGTCTTGGGAGGATTACTAGGATAGAGATCAGATAAACCCACCAATGCTTTCAAGAACAATATTAAATATCCAAAGAAGGTTTCTCACCTATTGAAATCAAAATGAACAAGCTGCATATCTTCTGATATTTCCACTTCAACAGTAGCATGGGGGCGCGTCTACAGTTTCAAGAAATTAGGAAAAAACAAGTATCAGAAAGACTACAAGGAAACAATTTCGGAGCCAGTCACTATTATCATGTAGATTTTCTAATTTAAAATTTCTTCCCTCCTTTAAAGTCCGATTGTTATGTAATAAATAAATGAGGGGGGGCGGTTTTTTTTTTTTTTGGAAGGGGGGGGCGCATATGGAGAAAGAGAAATATATAGAGAGGAAGAAAGAAATACAACTCAATCCATTAATCTCAAAAGACTTAACAAGGGTGCAGTCTCCTAAGTTTGACAAGTATGATTACTACCATAATCAATAGCATAAAATTGTGAAAATATAATCCCAAACAGATGGTCTGAGAGTTCAGTGAACTAACAATGCTAGCTGCTGATATAGTTCTAGCAAATAAAATATTTTACAGCAAATGTGATGATGAGTTGGCCAACAAAAACCATGTCAGATAATAAGAATGTTAAACCAAGAAAAAACTAAGCAGCAATTTAACATAGGTTCACCCAAAAAAAAATAAAAAAAAATCAGAAGATAATGAGAAGATGGCACACCTGTACAAGAATAAAAGGTAAGGCTACGCCTCCGCTGGGAGCATCTCCTGAACCATATAATTGCTCATTTCGTTGTATGAGATTCTGAAGACCTACGTACTTGATGAAATAGGACAAGGAGTCAGCAAACAGACACTAATCAGTGTAATAGAAGCGATTTGTCAGGTACTTATAACAACAACACATTCCAACAGGAAAAAATTACAAATTCCTTGAACTGGAAAATTGGTATTTCATTCCCAAAATCAAATCCACTAGTGAGCACTGGCTTACTTGCTCCTCCAGCTCCTGTAGGTAGGCAGCTTTCTTTTCAATCCGATTCCTAAGCTGAAGGCGCTCTGTCTGGATAAATTACATGAGAGGTGTCATAATCCTTCTTCTATTTTTGTATTATCTCAGAACATTACAGGGAAAGTATGAACCATTTGACACAAAAGATCATATGAAATGTATGCAAACCTTTAATTCTTCAATATCATTCAGACTTGTATGAGGGAGACCCTTCCATTGAATTTCCTTTTTATCCTTAGAAATTATATCCATTGCCATAAGAACATTCAAAGCATCATAAACCCTTCGACGAATGTTTTTCTCATCATATTGTTGCTGTCAAATATTTTCCCTCAGTTAGTCCAGAAAATCTACTTAAACTTTCATTCAATATATTGCAATTGATAGTACTAAGAGTTAACCTGATCAGGAGCTGAAACGCTACTGCTTGGGTCAGCAAATTCAGCCACAAGCTCATCTGCAACCTATTAGAATAGCTACGATCTTCAGATATATTAAATTATAAGAAACAATTCAGAGATTAGCAACTTGCCCAGAAGGGGAAAAAATATATTGCCAAGAATTCTAACTCAATCAGTTCATGACTTCAAGTAACATGTTAGGAAATAAAGAAAGACAGACTTAGCAGGATAGAGAAATCTTTCATTCCAATCTATTTCTTCTTGAGTTTCCAAGAAGTTCCCTAGAATTTACCAAAAGATCCACAGAAATCTCCCAGAACCCATCATATTCACGACTAAAACTTGATCACCTAGATATGGCTGCTCACTGCTATCCCACCACCTTATGACAATAATACAGCTTGGCAAATTACATTTTTTTGGTCAATCAATAACAGATTCATTATACAATCTACGGCATAAAATTGAAGCAAAAAAATTACTACATGTAACAGATACTGAAGTAATCACCTAACCTCATTGTAAGTGGTTCTTCCCTTACTTTCCACCTTCTCACACACTGCAGAGAAAAAAATAAATTACTAAGTAAACAAGAACATCAACTGCATAAAATTAATGTCTAAAACTCTCAGTGTTAAGAGCAAAAGCATATAAAGTACTATAAGTTTGCAGTTATTAAAGCACACAAAATGCAACTCAGCAAGGCCAACATTAAAAACAGGAACAAAAAGGTGAGATGGATAGATTATAAACCTTTCATGCTAAATTGGCGGAGCCCTCTTCCACTCTTGTCACCTCCAACAGCACGCTGGCCTCTCTTTTTCTTCTTGCTACTATTTAAAAACTAAGAATAAGTAAGAATAGAATAACAGGGTAAACAAAAAACGAAAAAAAGTATCAACAGATTTGTAAAACCACATGCATATAATTGACACTATCAAGAATTAATTAAAATCCATATCCAGTATCTAACTCCAAAACGAAAGTAAATGTGTGATCACATGCATTGCCTTGAACCAAAAATAGAAACAAAGCAATTCAGTGTGCATCAGGAAAAGAAACCATGTTCAACAATGTAATCTACTACAACCTTTAAAAGGAAAGCCACAAAGGCCCAGAGCATACTGCATTATAAAAACTACACACTCACTATAACCCCATAGAATAACAGAGAACTCACGCAATTGCTCCCTGAGATCCAGCATCATCACCATGGATGTCAAGATGGTTTAATCTTAGAAAAGTGTTATCACAGGCTGGTGTAGCCATTGTCTGCTCACTCCGACTGGATGGAGACCCTACACTTTTACTTGTGGAAATTGATTGGCCAGAAAGTGATGTTCCACGACCTAGCAGCTCATCTTCATCTTCCTCTCGACACGGTTGCTGAGGTCGTGTCCCCATTTTGGTAAGTTACTTACCTATCCTCCTGATGACAAATCACAATGTACAAAAAGACTTCAATTGAACGGGAGATTCAATGTAGGCTAAATGGTTTCCTGCATGATATAATATAAACTACGGTCAATTCAGTAGCGCTTCAAACACCATTCCCACACTAGTTAACAGAAGATGGTCCACACAATAGAAACAAAACGTATAAGAGAGCACCAGGAAAGACCTTACAGCAGCTATTCAATCACAATTAAAAGATAAGATTTCCATCTTCCTGAGGGCTCCATCAAGATTCATACCAACATATAATAACATAAACTGAAGCAGGATAGATAAAAAAACAGTGAAGAGAATAACTTGGTTTGTACCACATAACATGAGTAGCACTTATGAAAATGGGCATCAACACACAAGTTGCAGACTCAATTCAGAATTCCTGAAGATAATTATTCTTACCATACATGGAAATCAATAATGTTTTTGATTCTGTCTGCTAATAGAGGACAGTTTGAACATGAAGAGACAGAGGAGTAGTGACTTAAGCGCTCAGTAGCGATAATATGCTTCTCGGTTTGCACACCACCTAAATTGAAAGTTAAACATATCAGGATAAAAGTATAGAAAGCAAGAAGTTAAGTAGTTAAAAAAGGCAAATAGGCGCCTCAAGTACTTATACAAATCTCATGTACAGCCCCACTTCTGTAACAACAAAGATATATATTTGTTTATTTATATATTCCCAAAAAATGAAAAATTGAAAGGAAAATGGAAACTTAGCAGTACTTTTAGAGACTGTTCACATAACTTTTTTCCATATTTAGACAATGCCATTGCCTCATAAGTCAAGGATTCTTTTCAAAATTGCTATCCTAAATTGCAATGTTTCTAAAGTAAACAAAACTGCTATTTTCTGCTCCAAAGTTTAACAAAGCATGCATTCAGATTTCCCAAATGTTTCCTCATAATCAAGTAAAGTCCATTCTCCTCAAGAAATAATCACAAAAGCTGAGACACTAACATGCACGGTGAAATTTTGCAAACTGAAAAGCTACATTTCAAGATCAACGATCAAAGTTTCACAAAATAACATCACATGGGATTGCCAACACTCCAGATAGAAAAGACAAGATAGCTCAACTACAAGCTCTTGTAAAAACTTAAATTTGTTCTAGCCTCTGCCATAGGAAATGTAGCACAAAATAAAACCCTAGAGGATTTCACCCCATAATAACAATAAAACCCTAATAAAGTTCAACGCTTCTAAAGTAAACATATAACAAAAATCACTCATCCATACAATAATACTTCCAAATAGCAGAAAGTTGTGATGGTCCTAAAATTCCCCTAGAAAAATAACATATATCCATTATAATATGTGTACAGGCTCTATCAGTATCTTGGTATAATAAACAACATCAGAGAAAAAAGCATTACGATGCATAGGTATGGGAGAGTCAGTGGGTAGCTATTTAATTCTAGGGTAGATAATTGTTTGACCATTTCTAAATTCTCACAATTTCTTTTCGTTGCTTTTAAATAATTATCACATAATCCCCACAAAATTGGAGCTCAATATAATAACAATCATCAGAAATTTCAATTTTTCCTTCCGACGACCCATTGAGATGAGGACAGAATATAGTTGTACGCAGAACAACCATGAGGGGAGGCATAAGCGCGAAAATAAAAGGACAAAAAACGAATAACAAGAGAAGAAAAGGGAGAATCCAATGCCTGGTTGGAAGGTGGTGGCGAGATGGCGCGAGAGGATGGCGAAGACAGTCCGATGATGGCAGTTAAGGCAGATCTGAGTCAGTGAAGCGGAAGCGCGCCACCTTCTTTCTTCGCTCAGTTTTGTACCCTCGACATAACAAAAGACGTTTTAGGCTTCTACAGATAGCGGCTTCCATTTTATTTGTTATTTAATACAAGTATTTTTCTGCCAACTATTATTTAATAAATTTACTAAATACTAGTATTAATTAAATATATCAAAATATCTACATTAGGATCAGACGTTAAAAAAAACACACACACACCTTTTTTTATTGAGTGTTTGGATAAGTCTCAAAGCGTCATTTTAAAAATTAATTTTTATAAATTGAGACAAAATTTATCTCACATACTTATTTCTTATATTATAAAAATTGTTTACCAAAATTAATTTAAACACAAATTTAAAGGGTTATCTTTGCCTATTCTATTATGTAAAAACGCAATGTCATGATTTGGGCTCCCAAGGCACCAACCATGCGCGAATTACTTGTTTTTTTACCAATGTGCGAAATGCTTGTTTTGAGAAAAAGGAAAATAAAGACTCTAAACCTCACATAAAATGGTTGTTTAATTCTTAAGAATTTTCACTTAATGTGTCAAGTCTCTTACCTAACATGTTGATTATATATAAAAACATGTCATTCACGTTTGGGATTCTTTTAAAATGTTATTCCTTATGGCTATTAACTTATTAACAAGTATTGTTACCCGTGCATGTATCATATATAGCATTTTGAGCTTTTGAAGCTTTTGCAAACACATCAAGACATTTATGGTTCAAAAGTATTACTTTGTGAGGTATATAATATTTATTATATAATTTAGTCTTTATGATTAGGCAATTTTTTTAATGTATGAACAATAAGCAACATTTATTTGTAATCATAATAAATCATGTAATTATTTTATAATCATCTATTTTAAATGACATGTATATTTTTATACTAAAAGTCCTAAATGTATTGTTTATCGATAATTATTGATGAGACAAATATTAAAGACTCTTATCACAAGAGTTAAATGGAGAAACATCATTGCCTAAAAACAAAAAGAAACAACCATTGTAAACGAAATCATCCTGGTCAATATGAATATAATAAAATAGTTGGAAACTTGTAATACTCTCCAATGTCAACCAATGTCAATTTTTTGGCCTAAATTAAGGAGTTATCATAATTCTAAATTATGTCCATAAATCAAGGAGTTATCATAATTCAAAATTATAGTTTTTTTTTACCAAAAACACATGATAAATACTAGGGGATTTTCCCTTTGATCTATTAACCAATAAATATAATTTATTAATGATTATTTATAATATTTTTTTTATATTTCTTCAAAATTGATTGATTAAATAATCATATTTACAAATGATTTGATTATTTCTTAAATTTCATTTATTATTGATGTAAATTATTGATTTGATTATTTGATTTAGAAACAGTGGCATCATCGTCCAAATATAGATGATTATTTCCCAATTTCTTTTTTAATATTTTTTCATAATTAATCGATTAAGTAATCATATTTGAAAATGATCATATTATTTCTTAAATTTCATTTATTATTGATGCAAAATATGGATATTGATTTGATTTAAAAATAGTAACATCATCATTCCACATTATAATTTATAGATGATTATTTTCTAATATTTTCTTATTTCCTTTATTTATATTTTTTTATATTAGATGTATTAAGCAATTATATTAGTTCATACCCCCTCTTTATATTGATAATCTACTTAATTATACAGAAAATCATTGCCCCTTCTCTTTAGTCCACCCCCCAATAAAGCATTAACTTTAACATTTTTATTATAGTTAGCTTTTATTTTTACATTACATTTTTTGTTGATTTTGGTGACTTTTCCTTTTTAATTAAAATATCTGATTTCTCATTTCTCAAATCAAGAATATGCCCCACGTATCCTCGTATTTGACCCAAATCAATTGTCACTAAATATTGACATAATTTCATTTTAATTAACATATTATATACACTTAGAATTATTAATCCAACTTCAGCAAAAAAAAAATAAGAAGAATTATTCATCAATATAATATAACTAATAATAGCTTAGTGTATATATTGTGACCAAAGGATATTCATAAGTGTAAAAACTTATAAAATCAAACTCAAATAGGCAAGTCCAAAAGGCAGATATCACACGGAGTATAGCCTAATATAACGTGAAAACGTCGAACATAATTAAAAGTAAAGTAGACTCGAAACATGAATGACGCATTTAAAAACTCAAAGCAAACGTGGGAACTCATTTTTCTATTTTTACATTTTTTATTATTGCCTTGTTGGCCATGTAGGTAGGGGTAGATATATCATACAATCCTACATCCCCATTATCAGCTAATGGAGTGTCGTCTATCAGCCAAATGAGTGTCATCTCTCTTCTTTCTCTTTGAAAGAGTGGTTGAAGATCCTAACGACTGAACTATTAGAAGATCATCCTCATTTTGAATTTTTTCTTCTGATATCAATGTCGTCTAGGAGCTTGAGGCATGTGTTTCGATGTTGGAGTACTAGAAAAAAAAACCAAAGGAATAAATGGAACATCAAACAAATGAATATATAATTATGTACTCAATCAAAATATGTGTTACTATCAACTAAATCCTTTTTTATAATTAATTTTGAGTATGTAAACCGTTGAAAATTATCTCCCTCCTCAAAAAATTGCAAAACCCCCTTGAGTATTTGTTGTTGCTCTACTTAACTCTAAGTCTAATAATAATTTCTCTTCAAACACAGTACTCTAATTGTTTTAGGAAAGTTCCAAACTCTATTTTTTGCAATTAAAGATGGATTTTAAGAAAGTCAAGTATGGAGGAATATAGATGTAGAACCAAAATTATGTGTTAAAGATTTCGTAAGGGTTGCCGATAATGTAAAAGCTTAGTCGGTAAAAATGGAAAATACAAAGTGATTATAAATTTAATGATAAAGAATAAAAGATGAAATGTTATTTAGAAAATGTGATACAAAGCAATGAGGAGGAAGAATTTCTCTTGAGGGAGCAGGTGAAGAGGATTGATCCCCTCTCACCTTGACTTGACTGCCCATATTTATAGCAAAGCGTTCTGGTAGATCTGTCTGCATTTTCTAGATCTGCTGGTAAGTTGTCTTGCCTTTTTTGAATCTATCCATTGGTGCGTTAGTTCCACTTATTTTGAGTCAAACATGCATTACTAAATTCCTAGATTTGACTAGGTATTCTAATGGAGTGGTTAAGCATGATCTTGGGCCGTACTTACTAGGCTACCCTTCTTGGGCCTTTCTTACATAGACTGTCTTGCCTATGGGCCTAAGTCATTAAATTAGTCTCTATATTAAGCCCCCCACTTTTTAAGTCCAATTGACTATTGACTTGGAGAGTGAACCCGTAATCTCATCTGTTCGACACTTACTCCATCCGATAATCAAAAAAGACAAGACGATCCAAGACTTATGACAAGTTGTTGTACGTATGTCAAATTATCAATCCAAACCTGGAACTTAGTTGGAAAATGTAACAAAGGAGTTCAAGGAGGGTCAATTGGATCAAGGGGATCACAACTAAGCAATAGCAGAGTATCAAACTCTTTTAGGTGGTAAGTTAGAAGACAACAATTCCGTTGCTGGTGCTAGTGATCAAAATCAATAAGGGATGCATGTGCCTTTTTGTTAGTACCCACTTTGATACAAATTCTCTTGGATTTTTTGTGCTTGAGCTCCACCTCTGTTTTGGATATGTTTTGCCCGACTAATGGATTGGTAGCGATTTATGCACTTGACGATCTTTGAATTGTGTTGTGACGTACTATCTTAGGTGACTTCTCTTGTTTTGTGGTTTATTCAGCCAGCACCCTTAGTATATCGGTTATCTTTAGATAGTAAGTCGGCCATAATCAAGGCATTGCAAGTCACAATTCATAGAAATTTGTTCATTAATAAGTTCATGTATGCTAGTACGTACCGTTGTAATACTTGACCAAGTATGAGAATTTTAGTCGATTGGTGTGTACATTGCATCTTCATGGCCCAGTTTGTGTTCTGCCATGGGACACCCCTAAAGTTAGGCTAACAATGTTTAAAAACACTGGTATTGAGCTTTATTTGCTAGAATGTTTATGTATACTAGTATATACTATAACATTGAGATAATATTTGACCAAGCATGTAGATTTTGGTCAGTAGGTATGTACGTCACATCTTTAAGGCCCAGTTTGTGTTCCGCCATAGGACACCCTTAAAGTTAGGTTCTCAACGTTTAGAAGTGCCAACATAGAGTACTCATGAATTGTATGATGCATCAGTCGTATGTCTTTTAGCTTAGTAGATCAATCTTATATGCCGAGAATAAGCTAATAAGTTAGTCTATTAATATTATTTCAAGTAGAGGATGGTAACCATAAGGTGAAAGATAATTTATCAAATCGAATGTCTTTCAAAGAATGAAAATTTTTTATTAAGTAAAATGGCTTACAACAATGAGACTAATCATATAACAACATCTTGGCAGGTATATCACATGGGTACAGTTCCATATAATTGAGTAGTAAAGACTTATAAAATTGAATGCTGAGTAATGAATCCGATTCAAAGAAACCCTATAATAGTATGGAGTGTATTGATGTTGAGGCAATGTAATATCAAAATACCGAATCTAAACAAATCTTATAGCTTAGTACGTCGGTCGCTTTTTCTTAGTTATATTTATGGTTTGTATCATCATGTCTTACCTACAAGGTTAGTAAGTGTGTAAAATCCGAAAACAAACTTAAAAGGTAAGTGTTTAGAAATTGTACCTCATTAGTTGTATCATGTTCCAACTTCATTTAATGGATTTTCCATTTTTGTCGCTTAGTTGGTATGCCCCTTGACCGACTATCCTAATTACTTGGTAAGGGCCTTTATACGTCGGATCTAGTTTCCCTTCGCTTGCTTCCTTGGTGGGAGCGTTCTACTGAGGGAGGATGATAGGTGGTTGGCTTGATTGCTTGGCTAGTAGTTAGCTTGACTGCCTGGTTGGTGTGTCGTTAGGTATGGTTCTGTCCTCCAACTGCGGTTGAATTGTTCATGGTTTCTACTCCTCCTATTTGATGGTTCATCATGTGATGGTGGGACTTACTTGCATTCACCTCATCTTCTTCCTACTTGATTTGGGCCCAAGCTCAGTAGAAGGAGTAGGAACCCAAACAATCAAGTTAAACCACCTACTAGCCTCTCCTGACAAAACCTCCCACCAAGGAAGCAAGTGATGGGAAGCTAGGTTCGACGTATAAAGGCCCTTACCAAGTAACTAGGGTAGTCAATCAAGGGGCGTACTAACTAAGGGACAGAAAGGGAAAACCTATCCCACGAAGCTAGAACACTATACACCTTAAGAGATCTAACTTATGAAACCTTGCATTTTGAGTTTATACTCTGTGATACGTGCTAACATCATGGGCAAGAACATGATGAATCATACAATACATATGGCTATAACATACGATCGATGCTTCAAGCTATATGGTCTAGCCATAATCAGTACTCTATAACAAAAGTCCTACCATCCATTTACTCCATCCCATTTCAAGTCTTCTCTACTTCGGTTTCTACAATAAAAGACCACACTATATGATACTATACTATCCACCTTGTATTGGTTAGTCAAGGTTTTCCCATAACATACTTACCATAACATTGCCAACAATACCACATATCATGCAAAGCAAGTCTTAGTATACCATTTGATCTAATTCATTTGACTCATTATCTCAATTCATCTGACTTATTATTTCAATCTTGTTCACTGTCTCATTTGTTGTTCTTTGATTGATAAGTCCTTATTGAACATACTATGAACTAGTTAGATCACAAACCAATGCTTAGTATGTCACTCTGACCTACTAAGTAAAACATCATATATGAACTACGGCATACGAGTCACAAATGCACAAGCCAATGCTTAGAATGCCATGTTGACCTACCAAGCATAGCAGCACCCATGAGCTGTGACATTAATTTCTGATGCTTCTAAACATGGATAACCCAACTTTAGGGGTGTCCTATGGCGGAACACAAACTAGGCCACGAAGATGCGACATACGTACCTACTAATCAAAATGCACGTGCTTGGTCAAACATGTAACATCCTTACTTTTTTGGGATTTAGATAGTTAGTTGTGGCTTAGGATATATATAGTTAAAAGTATGAAATGATTTGTGAGAAGTTATTCTAAAAAAAGAATTAATTAATTAACTAAATTATTGTTATAAGAAATTAATTAATTGATAATAGCAACTGATACAGAATACACACACACACACATACATGTATATAGTTAAAAGTATGAAATGATTTGTGAGAAGTTATTCTAAAAAAAGAATTAATTAATTAACTAAATTATTGTTATAAGAAATTAATTAATTGATAATGGAAACTAATACAGAACACACACACACACACACATATGTGCGTATGTATATGTACATACATATACATATATATGTATCTACATAGATACATACATGTATATATATACACATGTATATATATGTATATATATACACATGTATATATACATGTGTATATGTATATACATATATACATGTGTATATGTATATACATATACACATGTATATATATATATATATATACACTTATACATACGTGTGTGTGTATACGTATATACGTATAAGTATAAAAAAAAGAAAGGAAGAGAGAGAGAGGATAAACAACTATTATATATGTATATACGTATACATACGTGTGTGTGTGTGTGTGTGTGTGTTGGGGAAGTATCATCATAAAATAATCTTAAGATATATGTATAAAAAAAGAAAGGAAGAGAGAGAGAGGGTAAACAACTATTATTTTAAATATATATTATAATCAGATGGCAAACCCTAAATTATCTCCCTTATAAATACCTTATCTTACCGACTCATTTTGCATCCCAAGGTGCTGCAGCTCACAGAAAATAACCCTCAAGTTCTCCTTCTCCCTTATATTGTTCCTGTTCATTCTCCTACACCTATATTGTATATGACTTTTCACCTTATCATTTACTCTTTGTTCTCTTTTCTTTTCGTTGTCCAAGAGTTTAAACTGTTTCATGTCTTTCTTTTTCTCTCACCATTACTTCGCTACCATAGGAGCATATGTTTAAATCTGATTTCAAGACCTACATGCCTCTTCCTACATTTGTGTGTGCCATTTGTTTTAACCCATTTATTTATTCTTATTTTATGCGTAGTGTATATGAGTTTATCTTGCTTCTTCCTATGTGCTTCCCTTGGCCTCACATTATTCTTCCATCAATTAAAGCATTAAAAGTCTGAGTGTATATATTCTGCAAAATCCATAGCCTTTTGTCCTTTTTTTTTTTGAGTTGTTTGTATGCTTTTCTTTCAATTTTTTTAGACCCTTATATGCTCAGATCTTTATATTCCTTTTATCCTATTTATTATTTCATTTTCTTAACTAAATTTTTTTTTGAGTTTCCAATGCTAACTCTTAACATGTTAGGTGAGGGTAGGAGTACTCTCTACATCGAGCCATCCAATTGTCCTTCCTCTATGTATGTATTTCACTACATTTGTTGCTTTTGAATGTTGCCTGGGAGATACCTACGTTTGCATATCATATGCATGGGTTTGGTGTGTATATATATTTGTATATATTTGTCTTTCAAATTTAAATATATTTTTTAACTCAGAAATAAAAACAAAATCAAATATGAATATTAAATAAAAAAAACTATTCTGAAGTAGGTTTCGAGTATGTGTGCAATAATATTAATATTAGTAAGTTGTTTAAAGACTTGGAATAGTTGTGGGTCATCTATCGATAGATATTTATGTGTGTAATTTTGTAAACTCCCATTGAGAGCTTTAAAGTGACTCTTGTGTGGTTACCTGTAAACTAAGAGGTAATAAGTAACTCTGAATATTTTTCCATATACTTGTGAACTGTGTATGATTGTGAATGACTATCTTTTATTTAAAAAAAAGACATAATTATTTATATATGTTTATGTATTGTAAATTCTCAAGTAAGTAATATTACAAGTAAATTTCTTTATAAATCACTTTATTCACATAGTAATTGTTTAATTATAATTAATGTATTTTTGGATTATTGTTTCATTTTAGGCATGTTTGAATATGTGATGATATTTGATATGAATGGAATTATGATTTATTGTACCTTGTCTTTTAATGATATTATATTTATTGGTGATTGAATATAACTGTCATAGCAGTTGTATTTGTGATGGGTTGGAGTAAGGATGAATTTGTATTGTGAGATCTTTTACCACATACTATACTATCACTCGGTGCACAGTCAATGACACTTGTCAGGGCCCCTTCTTCCATGTTTTCCTTTAACCGGTATTGCATTGGAGCTATGGAACATGTGGCATCTCCTTAGTTTTATTCTTTTAAGGAGACGAGCCATTGTCCAGACTTAAGCTCTATACCTTTGGCCGGATGTATCTTAAGAACTAGAGAGCTTAGGACAATCCAGTTAAATGAATGAGTTTCTGTTGGACTATGTGTTAGCGTATGGCTCTAGTCAACGGAATAACAACGGACTGTGATATAAGGGAGGTTGTATATTGCATATTACATAACTACATATTAAATGTTGTGATGAAAATATGGATTGACATAAGGATAATTAAATGTGAAATCGTTTTGTATAAGGATCATGATATATGCAAATATGTGTGTATGTGTGTAATCAATTTCTTTTTATTATATGTGGTTTGCTTATGCACGATAGAAACTTTAGTAGTTACTGAGACGTAGAATCTCATCCCTTTATATTAACATTTTTTAGGTGATTTTTCTGGTAGGGAGTATGGGAAGGCACCTATAGAGTGAGCCTTGACGGTTCTCTTATGCTCTTGGAGCACATATTAAGTTGTTTGTAATTGCCATGACCCTAAGACTTCCATATTTTATTTTTAATTTTTAAAACGTTTTGAGGATTTAATTTGACATTGTGATATGGTTTTATTTGAATTGATTATGTATTTTGGTGATTTGGATGTTAACCATCCTTATTGGCGACTTTTGAAATACTTTGGTTAAGTATTTTATTGTTTGGTTTGAGGTATTACATTTTTTGTATCAGAGTCAAAACATTCCAAGGCTATTTTGTTAATTTTCTAACTATTTTCTTTAAACTTGTTAGAAGTTGTGGCAAATTAAATACCATAATATGTGTACTTTCCTTTATTTAGATTTAGAATTTGTTTGATTATTTGTTTTTTACCTAGTGTCCTTGTGGTGTTCTTCATAAGAGGGGAGGATGGTGAGGAACCAAGACAAATTCAACCCTTGCTTCTTGTCAAAATGGTCATCCTCCTTAGGATAATAATGTCATCTTGTTAGAGTTACAGGATATAGTCTTGGATTCGAGAGAGAAAGTGACCAGGCATGAAGACAAACTAGCAGCAACAAGAGGTCAGGGTGGTGATCGTGATAAGGAGAAGAGTCCCATTAATGAAGATACTCCCATGGATCATCATTCTAGAGATGGTAGCCATATAGGCATCGAATCAAGAGGTAGTAGCAATTTTCATTCTCAGTACCACACCCTATCCATTACTGAAGTTTGGGAAAAATTTAGGAAGTTTACTCCTCCAATGTTTGAGGGGAAGCTAGACCCAGTTGAAGCACTAGCATTGTTTAAGTGTTTGGAAAAGATTTTCAAGGTTATTGAAATCAGATCTTAACAAAAGGTACTAGTTGCCAAGCAATTAATGTAAAAACAAATCAAGAATGGTAAGAAAGCACTAAAATAAATGATAATGTTGAGATAACTTGGAAAGTGTAACATCCTGATTTTATTTTTAGAATATAATTATAATTTAGAGATAATTACATTTTAGTAAGTAATTTCAAGATTTTAAAAAAATTAATTAAAATTAAAAATAATAATAATTAAATTTATTTTTATAATAAAATAATAAAATAATATTATATTATTATAATATAATATTTAAATATTAGAAAAAAAATGTGGGAGGCGCAGGCTGTGCCCCCACTTTTGAAAATGGTGTGGCCAGTGCACACCATTGAAAAATAAAATAATAAAAAAATAGAAAAGAGGCAGGAGGGGGTAATATAAATACCCCCTCTCCTCACACACTTTACGCAGCAAATCTACGTGAAGTGTCGTACAGTAAGGTGAATGGCAAGACTCTGATAGGAGTATTTTTTATTCTTCAGTGGTCAATAAGGTACTCAAAATCTCTTCTAATTATAAAACTTCTTTTATGAAAGATTTTCTAAATAATTTTCTCTTTCTTATGATATTAATTTTATACTAATTAAAGAATATTTTAGGATTATAATTTTGGGCAAGTTTGAGTTTTGTCAGTATATGACTATAAGAATATATATGATAACTAATAGTTAATTTTAATCGTTTTATTTTTTTTATTTAGTTGATATAAGATTTTATAATGAATTTTCTATATAATCAATTTATAAATAATGCTATTTTGGACTTTTAAACCCATTAAATTTAGATTAAATAATTTATTTGAGTTAATGGAGATATTGTTGAAATTTTAGTTGGTTTAGTTTTAAAATCTGAAGGACTAAATTGTTACTTCTGAAATTCATAAGTCTAAACTGTTATTTATGAAATTCATAGGACTAAAATGTTATTTATGAAATTTGGAGGATTAAATTGTCATTTATTAAATTTGGAGGACTAAACTGTCATTTATGAAATTAGGAGAACTAAACTGTCATTTATAAAATTCAAAGGACTAAACGGTTATTTTTAAAATTTAAACCCTAAATTTTTATTTTTCAATTTTTATAGTATATTATTATTATTAGAATTTGTAAATAAGTTATAATTTTGAATTTTGAAAAATTATTAACGGGTAGTAAATTAATTGTGGTAGATTGATTTTGGCGTGTGTTTGAGCTCTTGGATTTGGAACAATTTGATAATAATTAGCTTTGGTGAGAGGTAACCACTTTCCACTTATTATGTGTGTTGGTGTGTGTTTGTAAATATTTTGTAAAATGATTATGAGATTAGAAATCATATGTGGATATTTATAGATTATTTCAATGAGTAATACTGAGGAGTATTTTGTTATAAACTTGCTTTGTGGAACCTTATGATTTAAATTATAAGATATATTTGTATATTTTGAATATCCTCATATGAGTATGAAAATATTGAGAAATTCATATTAAGCTATTTATTGATATATATTGGGTTGTTTAGTTTAGGTTGAGATTGAGAAAGTTATTTTTACCACGTGGTATAGCCTCCATTGGTGCACGATGGTTGGCTTTCTATTATCCCACCAGTTCAATGAGAGACTGCGACACCCTACTAGTTCAATGAGGGGAAGGACCCATGGTCCGGAAACATGCTCTGTGGATTTTGGCCAATCCTCATCATGTGACCACAGAGCTCTTTGAGTGGCCAGTAACATGGATAGTAACTTAGCTCATGGGTCTAGTCGGTGGAAATAAAGAGGTTCGGTTGGATTGATGGGAGGCACTTGGGAATTGTGATATGAGATTTGAGATATAATATTATATAATTTCTAATATGAGATTTGTGTACAAAACAATGATATTATATTTTTAATATTTTATTATATAAATTGTTCCACTTGGCACCTCATAAACACATGTCAGCATGTGTAATGAGTTGGAAAGCTGGTTACTGAGGCTTTTGTCTCACCCCGTTGATTTAACATTTTTTCAGGTGATAGTTTCAGTGTTGGAATGTCGAGAGGAGCTCTTAAGGCATAGATATATCTCTATGGCCTCTTGTGATTTATTATGTGTTGAATTGATGTATATTGCCACTCATAGGGCCTACATCCTGTAAACTCTGATTTGACTGCATACTTTGGATTATCGTATCATGGATTGGATTATAAGATTTAATAGTTTGTGAAATTTTATCTCTATTGTGATTAGTTTTTGAGAGAGAATAGTTAATATTATGGAAATAAGAAGATAATCTTACAAAAAGAGTTTAGGAAAAAGTTTGAGAAGTATTATTTCTCCACATCGATCAGAGTAGCAAAAGAGACTGAGTTCCTTACATTTAAGCAAGAGAATTTATGTGAAGAAGAATTTATTACTCACTTTTTGGAGTTGTCAAAGTTTTGCAAGTATTCTCAAACAACTCCAAATCGATGTGTGATCAATTAGTGGAGAAAGTTAGGCCGGATTTGAAAGCCGTTTTGTCACTATTCCTTGATGAGATAAAGGATTTTAAAAAGATGTGTGAAAAACTACACACAATAGCCAGAAGCAAGTGAGAAGAAGAAGTTGAGAAAATGAAGTAATTCCAAGCCATATCTACCTTTTATGAGACCTATGATGGGAATCACAAAGAAGAATAGTTATAGCTTTAATGGTGTGAAGAAGTGGTTTAGTCAACCCTCAAGAAATCATTCTGGTGGAGCTTCAAAGAGTCATTTAAGTGGATCTTAGAGGAGTCAGTTTAGTAGGGGATAGAACTTTTATATGGGCTCCACAGCTTCTGTTGCTAGCATAACTAACAGTCAGAAGTTGTCCAAGTGTGGAAGGGTACACCAAGGGAATTGTCTGATTTGTTACAAATGTAGGAAGCCATGCCATGTCTTCAGGTTTTGTGAGGAATGCTCATAAGGAGCCAATGATGCTAGAGCTATAATTCCCGGCAGAGTGTTCGCATTATCACACTAGGAGGCAAGTGCTTTACCAAATTTGATTAAAGGTATTCTCAAATTCCAAAACCTTAAAATTGAAGCTTTATTTAACTTTGGTGCTACACACTACTTTATATCTTATGCTTGTGTGCCTCGGTTGAATTTACATATATGTGAATTCCCTTTTGACATGATTGTTTCTACACCTGCAGGAGCTTTATTGAGAACTTATAAGGCTTGCTTGAATTGTATGATTGAGTTTGATGGTAGAACCTCAACTATAGATCTTGCTTGTTTACCCATAATTGATGTGATAGTAGGAATTGAATGTCGGTAAATGATGTTATAAGAGAAAGACTATTTCTCTTCTAGTTGCCTCTATGAGTAGTAGACCATAATTGTTATCTGCAGTATAAGTTGAAAAGCATATTCATAAGGGTTGTCCAGCGTACTTGGTGTTTTTCTCCATTCAAGTAGAAGTAGAAGAAAGGGTAAAAGAGATTGAAGTGGTGAATGAATTTTCAGAAGTATTTTCAAAGGAGATGACAGATTTACCCTAAAAGAGAGAAATAGAGTTCTCTTTTGATATTGCACCCAGGATGGAGCCTATCTCCAAAGCTCCTTATCTAATGTCTTTATTGGAACTAGTAGAATTAAAAAAGCAAATTATGGAGTTGATTGAGAAGGGTTTCATTAGGCCAAATGTATCACCTTGGGGATCGCCTATACTCTTTAAGAAGAATAAAGATAGGAGTTTGAGGCTATGCATTGACTACCACCAATTGAATAAGGCAACTATAAAAAAACCAATATCCTTTACCTAGGATCGATGATCTACTTGACTAGTTGACCGGAGTATCTATATTCTCCAAGGTTGATCTAAGATCAGGCTACCACTAATTAAGGGTCAGAGTTGAAGATATTCTGAAAACTACATTTAGAAATAGATATGACCACTATGAATTTCTTGTTATGCCATTTAGGCTAACCAATGCTCTAGCTGCCTTTTTGGATTACATGAACATAATCTTCAAGCCATATTTGGATTAGTTTGTAGTGGTATTTATTGATGACATCCTTATTTACTCTAAGGATGAGGAAGAGCATAAAAAGCATCTAAGAGTTGTATTACAGGTGTTGAGAGAACATAAGCTCTATGCGAAGCTATCTAAGTGCTAGTTTAATAAAGTTCTTGGGTCATGTTGTATCAGCTGAAGGTGTATTAGTGGACCCTAGTAAGAATGATACAGTGTTGAATTGGGAAAGGCCACAGAGTGTCACTAAAATCAAAAGTTTTCTAGGATAGGAAGGTTATTAAGGAGATTTATTAAAGGCTTTTCACAAATAGCAATGTCTTTAACTAAGTTAACTAGAAAGGACCAACCGTATGTATGGAATAAGAAGTGTGAAGCAGCTTTTCAGGATTTGAAGATTAAGTTGATTACGGCACTGTTATTTGTGATTCTAGATCCTACTCATGCTTTCACTTTCTATATTGATACCTCCAAGAAGGGTCTTGGGTGTGTGCTAATGCAAAATGGCAGGGTAGTTGCTTATGCTTCCAAATAGTTGAGGCCACATAAAGAGAACTATCCTACTCATGACTTGGACTTGCAACAATAGCATTAGCTTTAGAGATTTGGAGGCATCATCTATATGGTTCACAGTTTGAAGTCTTCAATGACCATAAGAGTCTAAAGTACCTATTTGACCAAAAAGCGCTTAATATGTGACAGAAGAGGTGGATGGAGTTTCTTTAGGATTAAGTAGAAAATCAATTAAGCTTAGTTGATGCTCAAGGAAAGGTACCTAGTTGAAGTACTATCCAGGAAAGGTAAATGTTGTAGCAAATGCCCTAAGTAGAAAATCAATCTATGCAACTTAGTTTATGCTCAAGGATAATAAATTGCTAGAGGATGTCCAAAGCACATCTATTGACGTAATGTCATAAAAGCTCTAACCATTAAGAGTACAAGCTAGAAAGAAATTAAATTCACTCAGTTAAACAATGAGTATCTATTGGGTGTCATGAAAGATGTTAAAGAAGAAAGAGCGTCATAATTTGAGATTGGTGGAGACTGGATATTAAGGTATAAAGGAAGAGTGTGCCTCTCTGATGACGGATAATTAATGAAGCTCATGCTTGAAGAAGCTCACAGGAGCAAATACACTATTCACCCGGGAGCAACCAAGATGTATCACGACCTCAAGCCAAATTGGTGGTGGTGAGGCACGAAGAAAGATATGACTGAGTTTGTTTCTTATTGTTTAACTTGTCAGAAAGTTAAAATTGAACATCGGAAGCCTCTGGGGTTATTGCATAATTTAGAGATCTTATAATGGAAATGTGATAGCATCTCTATGGATTTTATCATTGTTCATCGTTTAGCTTACCGCAAGTGCACGGGTTGCAAGTAATAGTATATTATTGAAAATAAGTATCATTTCATGAGAACTATGACAAAAGCGAGTTAACTAATGTAACCATTTGTTTAATTAGGTTGAATGGAATCATTTGAATTTGATTAAGATGAATAAATATTTTTATGAAAATAACAAAGCAAACAAAGAAAATTGAGAAATTGGGTCTAACCTCAAGAGGTTATAAGCTTAGGATTACTTCTTCCCCATTGTATTTCATAAAACTAGATAATTATCCACTTATATTGGTTAAATGAGTCTATATGCTAGTTAAATGTTCAAAAATCATCAACCAAGCTCTCTTAAGGCAAGATCGATTTTTAATCTTCATTAAAAATATTCAATCTCTTGTTTATAATTAATGAAAACCATCTTTCCAAAGCAATCCTTCAATAGACTATGCTAGGTTGTTAGATATATCTTTATTCTAACAATAAACCATCCATTTAATCCCTAAACTTCAAGTCTAATATGATTTTTTTTAAGTTCTACAATCAAAATAACTCTATCAAGTATCTTCCAATTGAACTACTCTATTCATGTGGTGATCAAGCACGAGATAACATTAAGTACAAAGAAAAATAATCATATATACTTATTCACCAACAAAAACAAGATAATCTAGTAGTTTTAATGCATACAATGGGTAAAAGTATCCTAAATGAGAGTGTTTAGCTACTAATAGTCTGTACATGCAAAAATCTCAGCATAAAAATATAACCCATATCAGCAAAATGAGAGAAAAAGGAAGAATAATAAGAAAAACCAAGGATTGGAGCTCTAAAACTCTTCTAGACTTCAACCCCAAGCTCCAAGCTCTTCCAAATACAAAACCCTAACGACCAAAATGTCCAAGAAGTCGAGGATTAGGTTATTTTCGGCCTATCCCTTACTTTTATACTGGTTTTTCTGCTTTAGTTTTCAAAACGCATAGTATCAATATCACGTATTCACCGTCGATTCTCTATAGCGAATCCCATAGCGAATTGACAGATAGAAGTAGTGCTTTTTCAGGTGGCTTCGCTATGACTTTGGCTACAACGGATTCCACGGCCAAGGGATAAACAAAAGGTCTTCTTTTGAGGCAGTTTTGCAATGGTTTTGGCTACAACACTTCCATAACAAATGTAGGCTTCTCCTCTATGGGGTCTTTTTTCCTCTTCCTCTTGTATTCTTTCCTTCATTTTACAACTTCCCATGATTTTTGAGATCTTTTATAACTTGTCATCTTCCACCTACAAAGAAGAGGACTTTATGAGCTCTTTAACTTTCACAAATAATCATAACTAACTGCATTGCTTTTGTCATCTCACATTTTCTTTTATAATCTCTTTATATGCACAATTTGAACCCCAAAAACAAGTGAAAAGAGAAGAAAATGTGCTAGAATATTCTTGATTTCTATGAGTTAACAATCATCGGACTTCCTTCAACTAAGTTTGGACATTATGCTATTTGGGTAATTATTGATAGATTGACTAAGTCAGCTCATTTTCTAGCTATCGGAGTAGAGTACCCTCTTAAGAAATTAGTGAAGATCTATGTGAAGGAGATTGTCAAGTTGCATGAAGTGCCAAAAAGCATCATATCATATCGTGATCCACGGTTTACCTCTTAAGACACCGGCCATACAAGCCACAAAGTACTGCATTGCATGATGTAAAATGCAAACACCTTAATTACAGAAGATTTGTTGTCCACACATAACCGATGTACCAACTGACCAAAATTCATGTGCTTGGTCAAATAGTATGACAACACCACATTATGCGCTAACAAACAAAGTTCTATATTGGTATGTTCACATAAAACATAATGTATCAACCATGCATAACACGACACCTAGAGCATTTGGGCAAAGTAAGACGTCAATGAGTCAATATATCCTTAAGCCTCCATTCTTGTCACGCCATTTTGGATAAGAGACGATAGACCATGGGACGAATCTATGGTGCATTGGTAACCAATGGGGCCGTACTAAGGAAGTAGAGGTCTATGCCTTCATGCTCGAACAAACTACTATTACACTTTCGCTTCCTGCTTGTCTCTACCTTGCCTTTGCCCTTATTCTACTTCGTGGTAGCTACTGAGACTGAGATCACATGGTCGAAAGGAATGCTTGACTAGTCATCCGCCTTGCTACAATTTAGCTTGCATCGTCGCAAGTATATAAGGAGCATGATCAAGGCGAAAACAAACCTTAACCACAGCTTTCTGACAAATTAGTTGAAGACAAGAAAGCCTAGAAAAGGGCCTAAATAAAGACCATAAGATCAATAAAGGTGCTTGACTGCTAAGATCCTGAACTACTCTCCAAGCCAATTGCCCGTCAGGCTTGGAGAGTGGGGGGCTTATTGTAAGGCTAAAAAAGTGTCACATGTGGCCCAAAGACAAGGCAGCCGAAGCAAGCCTAAGAGCATGCGCTCGACCCAAGACTAACTCACCTTCATCTTGGTACACCTAGTCAAAGCCCAGTGTTCAGTCCACAACCACAGATCCAAAACTTTAGGATCTCCACCTCCCTGATAGCTCGTCTAGATCCGCAAAGAAGAAACAAACTCATTTGAATCCAAGCTATAAATAGGTGCCGCCATATGCTTAGAACACACAAGCTACTCTACTCACACTTACTCACTTTTTTACATTGTACTTGACATAATTGAGCTATCTCATTTTTTGCTTCTTTATTTATTGTTTTATACTTAATAAAGATCAATAATACAACCCCTCTTTATTTTCTTATTTTTTGTTCTCATAACAATTTCCCGCTTTGTTCATTAATCTCTTTGTTGTTGGTACCCTTCTTCACAAAATTTCCTTCTTACAAATTATTGCACAAACAACAGCCATACGGAAAAGGACGGTAGAACACCTTTTAACATCAAAGATGCTTCTTCTTCTCACTTTGTAGATTTGAGCATGGAAGATGCTTTCTCCTTCTATGAGCGATGGAAGAATCTTCGTTAGATTAAGGGTCATGCTATTTTTTCTTTTTACTTTACAGATATGAATCAAGAAAGAAAGCTTCTTCTTCTTCTTCTTCTTCTTTAGCCACCTATGATGTTCCCATCTTCCCATCGGGCCCTTGTGATTGTTGTTTTTCTCCTTTCTGATTATTTTTTTTAATTCTTTATTTTCAAGATGGTCTCTAATTTGTGTTTGTTTGTTGATTATTTGGATTTGAATGTAAGATGGTTCCTTCTAGTTTCTTATGTTTTTGGTTTGCTCGAAGATGGGTTATTCGGGGAGAGAAGGGTGATGATGAGATGCCATGTGGATGTCACATAGGCATAAATTGGTCAAATATGGGATTTAATGATCAAAATTAACTATTGATAATGGTTAGGGTGACATTGCACTACTTTTAACACTTTTGGGGTGACATTACTCCATAAAAATTTTTTGGGGCAAAATCTCTCTTTTTAGACCACTTTTGGGGCAAAAATAGATCTTAACTCTATAAGTAAAAGGAGATAAAGAAATAATCATTAACAACGTTTCATTAATAGCATTAAAAGAATTAAATAGGAATACTCAATGGATATTTATTGAGATATTATTGTAAAAAGGAAGTTATTGGGATATTATTAGTTGAGATAAAATCAAAATTGTGTATAATAATAAAATCAGATTGTCAAATATGATATTTGGAAAATAAAATGATGAAGTGGGTTTTACAAGACT
Source organism: Albizia julibrissin (assembly GCA_037074505.1). NCBI lineage: Eukaryota > Viridiplantae > Streptophyta > Magnoliopsida > Fabales > Fabaceae > Albizia > Albizia julibrissin. Next base: position 16,588,669 of record CM073486.1, on the reverse strand, counting down.
TTAAGAATATAGTTAATTTATTGATTGATTGACTATTGATGGTTTTTGCTACTCTTCATAAGTGTGTTTCCTAACTTGTATTATGCTCCTTTAAGGGGTGATTTTTATTATTAATGATAGGCTAACATAATTTTGATACTATACCCAAGTGAATTTTTATTATTAAAAGAAAATATGTACTAAAATTTGATGGCAGAAATCGACTTAATGAATATGAGTAGATGGATATGGACCTAAGTTTTGTCAAGAAAAAAAAATAATTATCTATATTTTTATTGTGATAATTATTCATTTATTTACAACTTTTTATAGAATCTTATTTATTTCTTCTAAACATTAATATTAATTACTTTGTCATAAAATTATTTTTTGCCAGATTTATCATAAAATTTTTTAATTAATTAATAGAGTAAAATACTCTAACCATCCTTATGTTTTGCCTTAATTACACATATCTCCTCTCTATTTTGAAAACATACACTTAAGATTAAACCATTAACTCCGTTAAGAATATTCTAAAAAGATTCTAAAAATAATTTTTTAATAAAAATTATATTTAAAAAAATATTTACTAATTTACCTTCAATACTAAATCCCAAATATCACAATCTTTTGAAAATTTGAATAAGATTTTTTAAATGTTTGTAAAAAAATTACGAGATTATAAATTTAAATGATTTATACAATCTCTCAAACCTATATAGTTTATTATATTTTATTGAAAAAAATGCATTTGATATATATTTTCAGTCATTTAAGACACTAAAAATAAATAAATTTTAATTATGTTTTAATCTCAAAATTTATTAAAATTATAGTTTGCAGTTGGAAGATGGAGAATGCAGAAGATGAGAAGAAGAAACGCCGTTAATAATACTAACGATGATGTGTTTAAAAAAAGACAGATGGCATTTATTTATTGGTGAACTGGACAATATATCAAGTATAGGACTTAAAGTTCTTTTGGGGAGGTTTATGTAACTAAGATGTTAGATTTTAACCTTCTTTTAATTTTTAATGTCGCACTGCATCGTAGGTTAAGCTAGTTAAATTGGCAATTGGCATTACCCCGTAAAGGTCCACTTTACGTCGGGGGTTCGATCCTGCTAGCCTTCTAGTTACAGCATAATCCCTTGTTCTATGTTAGGGCGCCAAAACGAGAAAGATATTTTATAACCGCAACAAAACATACCATCGTCTGGTGCGAGCAGCAGATCGATTCACTTTGTTCGGCATTCTACACTTGGTCGAGCTCGCCGTCGGCCACCTTTGTCAGCCCTGGATGCTGGTTCTCCGGCAAGGATTGAAGACGGTACGAACTTTATTTACTCCCAAAATCTGGTGAGATTGATTTGTTTAATCTGTCTTCTGTTCATTGTCAACCCTGCATTGGACGCCGCTGCATCTTTCCTTACGTTGTTTTAAAATTTTTCATTTCAATTAATGGGAAGATCATAAATTGCAAAAGTATTATCATTGTAATTCTTTGGTCACTTGGAGGAGTTTCCTGAATCAATTGGCTTACTAAGGCATCTTCTTAAAGTATCTGGAACAAAAATTAATAAGGCTATGATATCGAATGCATATTTCAAAGATTTCAGTGCCAAGGTTACCAGGTGAGAGGTTCTCAGTAACTTGTATCTTTAATAGCTTGTGGGTTTAGTTTACTCTGCAAAAGTAGAATTCTTAAACTCATGAATGCTTTATCTGCTGCTTATTTGTTACTTAGTTATGTAGTTTTCCAGCTTAAGCTTATTTCATTGGAGGGTTGTTGGTTTTGTCAGATTGATTGGAGACTTGCTAGGAGACAGTGTTTAGGCTGTTGCAGTTAGTTGTTGCTTTTTGTGCTTACCTGGGCCATGGATCCGTTTGATGATTTTTTATCAGAAGCTCCTGTTTCACGTGGTAAGTGGTCCATTTAATGGTACTGGGAATTTGTGTTTCTGGATTAAGTTTCTATTGGACATTCTGATCACAATCTTCTGTAGCTAGGGTGGGTGGCAGGTTTATTCCAAAGGCCAAGGCTAAACAGCCGGCTGGAAAGGAGATATCCACATCAAATGAAGCAGCCTCATCTAATGATGGAAAGAATGAGCATGTTGTTTCATCATCCATGAGCTTGGACACCGTAGGAAATGTTCCAACAAAAAGTAGTAATCCAGTTGATTCAACTCCAGATAAATCAGCTACAGAATTTCTGAAATCTAGTCATAGTTCACCAGTAGAAATCCCAGTTTTGGATAGTAATAATCCTGACCTGGAGAGTTCTCAACAAATTAATGTGAGTGGATGCAATGCAGTATTGGTGGAAGCTCAGCCTTCAATTATTGCAGCATCTGAGGTCAATAGTCATTGGTCTACCAATTTTCCAAAAACAGCTAATGGGGTAAATGCTGTGTTTGATTGTTATCTTGATTCATTGTGTCTGGAGTATTTGTAACTTCTTTTTCCTTGAAAATTCTATTATTTTCAGGCAGATCCTGTTGGTTTTGATGTGGGTCTTGTAGTTGACACTGTTCCTGAGACCGACCTCCATAATGGTAAGTTATGCTTTTGACAAATGCTTGTATTTTAGTGAAACCCTATTCTGATTGCTGTGACGGGAGTTGCTGAAAAAATCATGGTTTGTAACTTCGATGAAACCTTAGTCTGTATCAATTACAAGTTTGTTAAAATTGTGAGTTGCAAGTGAACCTGTAAGCAGAGGACTAAACTTGCTCCATAAATTGATTTGTAGGACTTTAAATACTTTAGCAAATACTAAGTTTAAATTTGGTTCATAAATTTGGTAAAAAAAAAAAGGTTCATAAATTGACGTTGAACCCCTCTTGATTTCATATCTCTCATCTGGCTGATGGCATATACTACCACCTTAACCTGCTAAAGCTCAAGCAGATCTGTTTAGAAATGTGATTGATCCATCTGCACCTAACTCAACCATTATTGAGAATGAACAACCTTCTAAATACCGGGAAGGTGAAGGTTCATTTCTTGATGCCAACAAAAGCTTGGAACCTGTTGATTCCTTGCTGCAAGTTGGTCCTGATGTGGAATCCCAAAGTGCTTCAGATTGTAAAGTTGCAATGATGGAGACAAGTCATTCAAATTCTAACCTTGAGAGAGCAGGAGAGGTATAATTTTTACATATTCTCTGATAAAATTTTTCACATATTCTATTTCTTGACATGGTGTTATTATCTACTCATAGTGGAACTTCTGTTTAGGTAGAGTCTGCTGAAGTTGAATTGGATCCTTTCAGAGACACTCTCCCTGATCCTGGTCTTAGGAATGGTTAGTAATCTTCCTGCTCTTATCTATCCACAATATTTGTGTGTTACTAAAAGGATAAATTATTTTTTATTCGTTCTTATTACAGCTCGCAAGTTTCAACCTAAGATTAAGCCTCGGCCTAGACTAGGGACTGCAGCGGTTGTTGCTTCTGCTTCATCTAATGGTATGATGGAAAATTCTTAGTTGCTTGCTTCTTGCACAAATAAACTTAATCCAGTCAACCAACTTGACTTTAACCATGTCAGATATGCTTGGGACAATTAACACATTAAGTGATACTGATAATTCATGCTTGAGGGTGCCATTGTCTGAGGACAAAAGCAGCTTGGGTACGGTAATCTCTTCTAGATCAGAGCCTTCTACTGCCATGCTTTCAGAGGTTTCTGTTCACAATGAGCCTAGAGATTGGCCTTCTAACAGTGGAAAGCCAGCGGGAGAGGTAAAGGAAGAATTAATATTGTTTTTCATGGTTAATTATTTTTCTATTTGTTGTTGAAGTAAGAATCCTTGACTTTCAGACTACAGACATATTTTCTGTGTTGGAGACTTTCAGCCTTGATGACTTTCTCACACAAGATGGCTCTAGTGCAGGTAAATTATCAAAAGTTTTGCAATCATTTGATAACACTGGTTCTAACAAATGTCTTATCATCTATCAAAACTATATCAACTTTTTAGAGTTCATTATCTAAGGTATTTTGCTGCAATCAAATTCCCCCATTTTTATAATTGATTGACTCAGCCTATAATTTCTCGACATTGGATCTTTCAGTGATTATGGAGATTTTATCTTTTGTAGGAAATCCAACTCTTCATTCTTTCCATGAGAAGGGACAAGAGGATTTTGTCAGCCAGCCATGTGATATATCCCAAATTCAAAAGTTTCCTAACTATATGACCACTCACGATTCATTGACCTTCAAGGAAGATGCAGTCCTCAATGAGGATGATTCTCACACTGAGAATGGAGGGTTGGCAGCAGAGGTAAAGATTATGTGATTACGCAGATGTGCTAATTTCTATTCCTGTGTTGATTAATCAATAGGTCATGATTTTATTGTTCTCAGGAAGTAGGAGGATCAATGCCTGCCCACCCTCTTGATGATACCCTTGATTATTCATCTATGAATAATGGCTCAGATCCAACTTTTCCAGTGTGCGAAGAACCACTTGAAGAACCGACAAATACAGCAAATAATCCTACTTATGATGACCTTTTGCATGTAGAAGATGTTCCTGGAGGAAAAGATGTAAAATATCAGTTATTATTAATTTTCTTGAGCATACTTTCCATGAATTATGTTTTCCTTCATTTTTCTGATCTGTGAATCTGATTGTGTACTATTTTTTGGTTCATTTATGATGGATTTCAGGATGGTGGCTATAAAGAAAAAGATGCCACGATGTCCAGTTCACCAAAAAATCGTACAGATTCTTCTGTAGTAGGTGAGACAGATAAAGTTGATAGACCTCAGAGGCAGGGGAGAAAGCGAGTTAATCTTAAACATGTCGATGCAGTGGAGAACGAGGATCCTGAGGAGGAAGATGAACTTGACGCTACTTACTCTAACATTGATGATGAACTTGAAGAACATGATGATGAATATGGATTGAATAATGGATGCATGAAGAAAAAGAAGAAATCTGTAACAAAAAATACAAAACCACGTCAAAAGCGTAAAAGGGCCAATGAAGATTTAGATAAAGCTACTAAAGAACCTCATAAAAAATTCTCTCATTCAACCCAACGAAGAAAAAGACGTGGTAACTAACTAAACTAATCGTGTGTTGAATTTTCTCAATGGTGATAATGGCTTGATGCATTTGATGCTTGTGGAATTACTGTTTAATAGTGGATAAGGCTTTGCTGGAAATTCCTGAGGATGAACTTAATCCTCAAACATTACGCATCAAGGATATTATACTGCTTGCAGAATATAGAGAGCGACAAGCGGTATGTATTCTAATTTCTAAACCTTACATATGGAATGAGAAAAGAAAGCTGCACCTCCATACTTACAGTATTTTATTACCATGCTTCTTACATGTTGCTTCTATGAATTAAATATGATAATTCACCAATAGATACATATCCCTTCCCTATGCAGAAAAAGGAGGCAGCAGCATCAAAAACATCTTCGATTAATGGAAGGTGCTCAATATCAATCTCTTTTTCTTTGTTTATGTGAAACTAATATAAGTAGCAAAATTTGCTTATCTTCAAATATGTAATGTTTGAAGCATCTTATTTACTGCAGTATATTCTTCTCATTGTTGTGTATTCATACACTTCTAATTGGAGCATTTTTTTTGGTAATATTCTAATTAGAGCATTTGACATGTGGAAAAAATTATCAGATCATGGAAATTCCTTCCGTCCCCCTTTTCTTCCTGAAGATATGTGCAACTGCCTTGCACAATCAATCATCCTATGGCTTTTACCGACATTTTCTCTTCCAACTGCTTTGTAAGGTTTTTCAGCAAGAGTCAAAATGGTTTTTATATCTCTAAAAATTAATATAGCATGACAAATTTGGAGGAATATAATGCATTTTCAAGTAAAAGGTATTTGTATTAGAAGGTTTCATTTTTATTGTATTAACAGTTACATGGTATGGCACTACACTGTACAACTTTTTAACTCGTCAGGTTTTACGTTAAATATAATCGTACTGGGTCTTACCTCATATGGTGTATGAAACAGCCCCTTAAGTGAAAGTACTATAAGGTTGTATACGGTGCTTGTATTGTTTTACTATAAGGTCTTATCTCACATACTATTATATCGCTTGTTTTGCTTATAGGAAGTTTACCCGCATAATTATTGCAGTATTGCTTGTTATGGCTGTGATAAATCAGTAAAATTCAGCCTAATAAATAGATCTGTTTGGAAATAATCATTTGCAGAGATGGAGACTCACTTCATAAGGATTCTGCTCATAATGAAGACATGTTAGGTTCAGAATATGGAAGAGGCTCAGATGATGATCAAGCTAATGAAAACGTTCCATTAGCTCCCACTTTATTCAATTACCAGTCTTTCATGGACAAAAAACCTAGAGGAAAATGGTCGAAACAAGACACAGAACTGTTCTATGGGGTATTTGTAGAAGGCAATTTGTGTTGATTTTTTATTGGAATTTAATTCTTACGTGTTCAGTGTTTGATAGTTAAAATTGTGACAAAAGCTGCTAAACTTGATGATGATATGGTTTCGCACCTCACTCTAACTGATGTCTCAACAAATGAACTAATAGCTTCTCTTTGATGCAAGTAGCAATGTCTTTAGGGCAGGGCATTCCTTAACGACAAATTGACTAGTTTATACTAATTTCTTTTTTATTTTTTAAATTTTAGGCTGTTCGCCAGTTTGGCACAGATTTTTCTATGATACAACAACTTTTCCCTGGTCGAACACGTCATCAAATTAAGTTGAAGTACAAACAGGAAGAACGTCAACGTCCTTTACTCCTATCTGATGCTATAAATAACCGCACAAAAGGTTAAGAACTTTGTTTTACAATTTTGGGCCGTTATTTCTTTGCATGATGATAACTTTATTTTCTGTGCTATTTATGCATTTTACAAAGGATTTCCTCTTTTAATGATGATTCTACTTTTCTGTGAGTTTTTATTCGCTCTCTTTAATAATTATTCCTATTTTAACACGTTTGTGTTTCTATAATCGAACTATCCATCATGTAGGGATAAGAAGGGGCATTTACTCTCTTGATCTATGTGCTTATGACTTCTGTTACGTCTTGGTGGCTGTATAATGGTGCTTTTTTTGGTTGAGTGATTTTTTTCCTTTTTCTTGACAAATCTCATTGTGAACACTTTTATGCCATCCAGAAGTGATGCGCAAGATGTCTTTTATGAATATTGTTTATTGGCTTGATCATAGCAAATAGTAATTCCATGGTTAGCTGCTCTGTAAACCCGTAGATGATAGAATATAGTCTAACAGGAGCAAAACTTTTCTCTTTTGCAGATCTTTCTCATTTTAAAACAGTTTTTGAGCAGCTGCAACAAGCTTCTGCTAAGACAGAACAAGACACTACCGACACCTCAGTTGGCATGACAGAGGAGTTGGTGGACTTGACATCCGAGCCTAATCCTAATGTATGTCCCCTTGGCCCATTTGATTTATCTTCCGACATTTCCCCTCTTTGATGCATATAGCTTCTGCCATATTTCGGTGTCAGTCTTATTTCAACAACATCATTTGAATGGAAACCGAAAAATTGTCTGTATTAGAATATGGGGCCTACTAGAATTTGATCATGTATATGCTGCATGATTTTTGCCATTTGGTGTGTGGGACAGAGCAGATCCTTGAAGTAATATACATCCCCAACCTGGCCTCAGTTACCTAATTATCCATGTGAAACTTACCTCAATGTACAGGGGCCTTTATACTAGGTCCTCTGATCTTGATTATTCCTTTACCTTTAATTGATTCATTATGTGCAAACAAATATGCGAGATGACCTACATGTTCATTTTCTTTAAAAAAAACTACTGTGTCCAAATAATTTGATATACAGTTAGTGTCAAGAAATCTTCCCAGGGAGCAGATTATATGGAGAGTTGCAGACTAGGAAAAAATGAGGGTTTTCAGGCACCAGTATTATTCAATTCATGTATTGTGGAACCCTTGATCATGGAATATATCTGAGATAATGTTGCAGGGATTAGGGAAATCATCACTAACAACTATCCTTTGTGAATAGCACAATCTGATCAACCTTTTAAATGATGTTTAACGCCCAAAAGCCCAATAAATTTATAGTAAAAGCTTGAAGCCCGGTTAATGATCAGGTTGTGATCATAACCCACATTACATTGGCTAGCATAACCGAGATATAATTTCAAGATGGAAATTGTAGTTATCATCATTTGTCGAAGCTTACTAGTCCTGCTCTTAAAAGCATTTTGTAGAACCATTTAAAGTTTTATGGGGCCTACCCCCATCATAACAATCCTTGCCAATTAACAAGTGTTATATTTGCATGCAGGAAGGGAAAGATGCAAAACCTGAGCAGGACGAAGCTGTGCAAGATCATCAGGAAGATAATGGGCCATCTCATAGTGCTGAGAAATCTGATGAAAATGATAATGATGACGATGATGACGATGACTTCCAAAGATGGTGTCAATATAAAAGCGATTATTAGTGTTAAGATCTTTTTTAATAGATTATAAGCGTTTCAATCCCAGATGCTACTAAATGGCCCGAAATCAAAGTCGTAGATATTACTCACCCCTAACCTTACCCTTGTCACAAAAGCTAGTTCCAGATGCCAATGGCCTTCTGGTCTAGTGGCGTGACAGTCACCCTCAGCGGTGCTACATCGTGGGTTTCATCCTATCTGATACCTAAGTATTCAAAAGCTAGTTCTAGATGATAAAATCTTTTTGTTGCATAGGGAAGATTTGAACTTTAGGCTTGTACTTGCACTCCACACCATTCTTATAATTTGAACTAGTCAGTCTCAAGTAACTTGTAATATAGTTTGTTTACTCCCAAGGTAGTTAGTTATTCAACAATTTGATTTGAGTTAAGATACTTGTCTGTCCTATTTCTCCATCTATTTGCAGAGTGTTCTGAATTTTTTCTTTCCCTGAACTCTTTTTTTTTTTTTTATACCTGGGGAGAAAGTTCACATGTAACTGTTTCTGTTGGAATTTCAGATGTCTAACAAGTGCTGCAGGACCAATGAAACCAAAGTTGGGAAACGCAATCAAGCAAATGCAATAGGTAAACTTTGTTTTATTTGCTTAATAAAAAAAAAGAATATCAAAAAGTAGTTGGAATTTGAAAGAAACTAATGAGTGAGCTGGTGGCAATATTGTCAAAGTTTCTACAGTGTCTTCCACTATCATGTGACAACGTCTCTCCTTTTTAAAGTCCAAAACAATCAACAGACATCATCTTGTTATTGTAACCACTAATTATGATCCGTACACCTGCCCTAGTTTTCCGACAAGGCTAATTGTCTGTTCAAGAAAGGACTTTCCTACAAGTTTGACTGGAAGTTCATTGCAGAAAAATATTAATGAGAAATGAGTCTTCATAGCCATCATTTGGAAAGGTTGAGGAACTTCGTACTTTGAGAAAGTGATTCTCCTATCATTTCTTTTAATCTTTAATTTAGTACATGTGTATTTTTTTCTTCTTATCAAATTCTTTAATTTTACTATGGCAACACGATTATCTTCCATACAAGGGCGAAAAATGCTAATGGAGCGAAGTTATAGGGACTAATAGTGTTAAAAGAGTAAAATTAAAAAATTTAATAAGGAGACAATGCACACAGGTACCAAATTAAAAATTAAAGTCGGTATCTCAAAAATGGTTTTCCTCTTTTTTCCTTTTTTTTTAACAAATTCGGCTGTGTTGACTTATTTTAGGTTATTTCTGCTCATTGAAGCGTATAAAAATAGCATGCAAGGGTGTCATACATTACGTTGAGAAACTATTAAGATCAGAAAAATACTACTATCCCTAATTCTAAATATAAGATATATTTACTTTTTTAGTGAGTTTAAGGCAGCAAAATAAGTTACATTAAAGTATTTATAATTATCGTTTTTCTTCAAATTAAATTATTTGATTTATAAACTTATATATAATTTAATAATACATAACATATGCTATGATTAAGTAATTGATTTAGATTCTTTAATTTTTTTTTAAAAATAATTTAATTGAGTCTTGTACTGAGACGTGACCTGTTGACTTGTTGCAATTATTGGTGCTTTTGTTGACTCTGGATGAAAACTTGGTAGGGAAAAACAATGTATAGTTGTTTTAATGTTTCAGAGTGAAATTCACAAAACCATTGTTTTTTATGTGAATAATTTATGGGTATTGGTAAAAATGGCAGTAATATCTCAAAAGTGATGCAAGTATGCATACACTGGTCTGAAAAGTGAGTATCTATAAGTTTTGTAGGCAATGTCTATGAGGCCTCATATTGACTTTACTAAATTCTTATTTCATTCATTGTGGATGATGGTTCTTCGCCAAAAGGTTTCTTCTTTAAATTTAAAAAGATTCGAAGAGGAACTCAATAAAAGAGCGTTGGTACTTGGTACAAATATGGGTTACGAACAACAAAAGGGCGTTAGTAAACTAAGGCTGTGGGCTTGGCCCAAAAAAAATAAGGCTATGGGTAAGAAAAACAAGCTATAACCTTAAATAAGCTCTATAGTTTTAAATTTGGGAAAATTTTAAAAAAATATTATTTAAACTTCAAAATCTCAAATAGGTGATTTAAAAATAAAATAATTTGTTAATTGCATAACTATTCTTGTTAATCCCATTAACGACTTTGTCAACAGGATTTTGAAGTTTAAAATGTATTTTTTTGAAATTTTTCCTTTAAACTTTCATTCTTGGTGGATGATACTTCCGTTTTTTTTAAATTGCCTATAAATACCTTATTAAAAATTTATTTGTTAAATAAGACCTGAGGGAATATATTTTGTATATAAGGAAAGATTGTTTGAACATAAGAGAAAGTCACAAAGAAGATATATTAAACACAGTGGAAGGTTGTTTAAACATAAGGAAAAACTTTTTGCATCCGAATATACTATTTGACAAATAAATTTCTAAAATGGTATTTATGGATAATTTTCTCATATTCTTTCATATAAAAATGCAATTAAATTAAAGGTAAAAAGATAGTACAAAGTACATAAGCATTAAAATGACAAGAAGTACTCATTCGGTCTTTAATACTCTCATTCGGTCTTTAATACTCTTCCATCCCTAAATATGAGTTTTAAAATTGAGAATAGTTCAGTACCAAAATATAAACTTTATTTCTGCTTGAATATTTATTGTTTTTTTTTGGGAAAATTTCAAATAAATACCAAATAAACTTGTAAAACCCTAAAATGTCTATTAACATTTCAAAAAGACTTCAAGGTACCAAGTACCAAAGTTGAATTTTAAAGTTTTGACACTTTTACCATTTTGCCCTTCACTTAAAAAAATATCAAAAAAATATCCCTTACCGGAGCACCACCACCGCCAGCCGCTGCCGCTGTCGTCGGCCAGGACCCTCCGGCGGCTGGAGCTCAGGCTGCCAGCCTGGTGGGACCCACTGGCCGGAAGTTTTTTGGGGAGAGGAGGGGTTTTTTTTTTGTAAAAGGTGGATGAAGTGCAAGGGGTGGGGTTCGAACCCACCCCACCCCAATACTAAAGAGGCCTGGTGGCCACTAGGCCACCATACTTTTTTGACATGTGGGTGACTTAATATATATATGTATAATATAAATGAAGACATGCTTTAACAAAAACAGCAATGGAAATAACAAAACTCGTAATGGGTTTAACAAAAACGATAATGGAAATAACAACTAGCGCATGACCTCCTCACCAAATGTGTGAAAGTATTTTTCCAGATGGGGGATCTCACCAATTCACTAATAGCAATGATTAAACCCATGACGGTTTTTACAAAATGATATACATTGATCACCTCTTCACACATTTGACAAATTCAGTAATGGAAATAACAAAATTCATAATGGTTTTCACAAAACGGATAATGGGAATAACTAAACACATAATGGTTTTGACAAAATGACATGCGTTGCTCATATCTTCACATATTTGACAAATTTACTAATGAGAATTACTAAAACCGTAATGGGTTTCACAAAATGATATGCATTGCTCACCTCTTCACACATTTGACAAATTCAATAATGGAAATGACAACTAGTATAAATTTCGTGAAAACCATTACAGTTTTAATAATTCTCATTAATAAATTTGTCAAATGTATGAAAATATGAGCAACGCATGTCATTTTGTCAAAACCATTATGAGTTTAGTTATTCTCATTATCCGTTTTGTGAAAACCATTATGAATTTTGTTATTTTCATTACTGAATTTGTCAAATGTGTGAAGAGGTGAGCAATGCATATCAATTTGTGAAAACCATTACGGTTTTAGTAATTCTCATTAGTAAATTTGTCAAATATGTGAAGATATGAGCAACGCATGTCATTTTGTCAAAACCATTATGTGTTTAGTTATTCTCATTATCCGTTTTGTGAAAACCATTATGAATTTTGTTATTTCCATTACTGAATTTGTCAAATGTGTGAAGAGGTGAGCAATGCATATCATTTTGTGAAAACCATTACGGTTTTAGTAATTCTCATTAGTAAATTTGTCAAATATGTGAAGATATGAGCAACGCATGTCATTTTGTCAAAACCATTATGTGTTTAGTTATTCCCATTATCCGTTTTGTGAAAACCATTATGAATTTTGTTATTTCCATTACTGAATTTGTCAAATGTGTGAAGAGGTGAGCAATGGATATCATTTTGTAAAAACCGTCATGGGTTTAATCATTGCTATTAGTGAATTGGTGAGATCCCCCATCTGGAAAAATACTTTCACACATTTGGTGAGGAGGTCATGCGCTAGTTGTTATTTCCATTATCGTTTTTGTTAAACCCATTACGAGTTTTGTTATTTCCATTGCTGTTTTTGTTAAAGCATGTCTTCATTTATATTATACATATATATATTAATGCACTCACATGTCAAAAAAGTATGGTGGCCTAGTGGCCACCAGGCCTCTTTAGTATTGGGGTGGGGTGGGTTCGAACCCCACCCCTTGCACTTCATCCACCTTTTACAAAAAAAAAACCCCTCCTCTCCCCAAAAAACTTCCGGCCAGTGGGTCCCACCAGGCTGGCAGCCTGAGCTCCAGCCGCCGGAGGGTCCTGGCCGACGACAGCGGCGGCGGCACGGCGGCTGGCGGTGGTGGTGCTCCGGTAAGGGATATTTTTTTGATATTTTTTTAAGTGAAGGGCAAAATGGTAAAAGTGTCAAAACTTTAAAATTCCACTTTGGCACTTGGTACCTTGAAGTCTTTTTGAAATGTTAATAGACATTTTAGGGTTTTGCAAGTTTATTTGGTATTTATTTAGAATTTTCCCTTTTTTTTTCAATTTTACCGTTATTGACTCTGTGTGTGTATTGCATATTTTTTTGATCAGTGACCATGTGAATTGCATTAATTAAGAAGGTGAATGAGATTTATATTTATGACGGATTGCGTAGTTGGAAAAAAAAATATTACTTACATATTTATTAATTTATCTATTTTTAACTACTTTCTTGATAAATAAAAAATGCTTATTTAAAACTTATATTTAGATACAGAAGGAGGATGAGACTCATTTTGTAATTCACTTTAAACTGTGAAGTGGTTTTATATTAAAGATCCAACGGTAACCTTCATCAAATCCAAAAAGCATACAACTTTCACTTAAAAAGATATTTATAACCCACCTACTAATAAAATTAAGCGAAATTTAAATCCATGTCCTCGTAAGGTATGAGTGTCGTCCTTACCAACCACATAAACTTGTGTGGGTATTTTTTTGCTAATTTTAAATTAAATATAATTTTATATACTTCATCCGATCCTAAATATCTGAGTTAGTAAAAGTATTTATTTTAATATTAAATGTAAGACTTCAATTCATTTTATCTTTCAAGTTTATAAATTTTCTTCCTAAACTCTTCTTGATGATTGCACATACTAATAGGATTTTTCATCAAATGAATAGTTTCATTCAAATAACTAAAGTGGGTATTTTAGAATAATCAATACACATTTTTACAAATAACTAATTTATATCTATTTTGTAATCTTTACCAATTAGTTCTCTAACTTCAACTGTTTAAATTCGGATGTAATAATTTTTATAGGTGAGGATTGAGTACATGGGGGTAGCCTCTTAAACGATGAACTGAAAAATCATTAATATTGAGGAAAAAAACTGACTGAATTGAAAAGATTGAAAATCATATAGTGTTCTTTAGTATATAATTTTTGTTCTATTATCAGTATATATAAATGTAATTAATAATGAATGAAACAAGTAGAGTAGTTTTCAAGATTTGGAGAGCTTATGAGTTGCACGTAGGAAGGACAAAAGTGAGACATGTGACATATGAATGTGCCTTGTAGATTTTGTCTTCCAATGAATAAGATGTTTTGGAAAGAGTTCAAGTTATGTATTGCCCTTGGCACTCTCACACACACACACATTATTTGGAAACAAAAGGACACACAACAAGTGACATTTCACATCTAAATAACAATGGACACTTCCTTGCTCAAACTTTCATTGGGTTAACATGGCCCTCTCAATACTCACCTAATCTTTTTCATTCAAAATTAATCATATTATTTTGATTTATGATGTATGATATAGTTATAAATTGATGGGTTATACTCCTTCCGATCATAAATATATAAGTTAATTAAGATGTTTCTTCAATCTATTTCGCCTTCCAAATTTATAATTTTTTTCAAGCTATCCACATAATGATTAAATGATTTATTTTTGAAAGAGTAACACATTTATTATAAATAACAAACTTAACTAATTCTACTAATATTTTTAAATTAATTATCTAACTTATACATTTAAGGCTAGAAGGAATATATAATTAACTACAATTGCAGACCCATGTGTTGTACAAGATACAATAATGAATTGCACTCGACTCATATAGTGTGTTGCTCCTGGTTAATGACATAACGTTAACATAATAAGGTCTTTGATTCATGCCATAAGATTTTGACAAATTTTTACATTGGCCATTGAGAGCTAAACGCAACATTCCCCATTTATTTGGCTTGAGACAGAATAAAAAATCAATACCTCCAGTTCCTAATATACGAAATAATTAAGGGGTTAAATTTAATCCTAGATATAAGACTTAAATCTACTTTATCTCCTAAATTTTTAATTTTTTCTTTAAAGTATCCGTATTGACTACATATATTAAGATAGTTTTTATTCAATGGTAGTCATAATTATATATGGTACTTTAAGAAAATCAATTCATATTTATTATAAATGACTAAATTAATTAATTTTCTTACTATACTCAAATTAATTAAATAGCTCTCATATTATAAACAAAAAATAGTACAAGCGGAGTTAATTATAGGGTGAGTTGTATCATCAAATTTTACTCAAAATCAAATAAATTTATTAAGTAATAAAAAACACACAATCAAATCGTGAGATTTCTTATAAAAAATATTGTTCATAAGCTAAGTCACATAATTTGACATTTTACAAAACATATAAATTAGTACAGATAGTATGGAAGTAAAGAAAAATGAAAGATATTCATAAAAAAAAGAAAAGAAAAGAAAAGAAAAACCAAAGATCGATGTAATGAGAAAAAAAAAAGGTAACTCTTTAAACACTTTTCTTTGTTAATGCTACTTTTTAGGACTCATTATATGATCGAAGATGATCTATTTTTTATAATATTTCTCATCGTGAACAACGAGATTTTACATAGGACCAAGTGATTTCACATTTCACAACAAAATAACAAAGGATTGTTCCTCAAAATCATGTGTGTTGCTCAACCTGCACCAGCAACACGTTTGGGGCCTAGAGGGATTAATGTGTTTGGAATGGCTTGTATGGGCCAAAAAGCAAGATTTTTTTTTTTTTGGGGGAAGGGGGGTTTAAAGTAAGATTTGGAGCTTTTAATTTTTTTTTCCCTTTTGTTATGTTTGGTTTAACATTTCCCTATTGGGCTTATAGCCAAAAAGTTGCTTATTTTATACACGTTTGAATTAGTTTTTTGAGAATAATTTTTACAATTTACGAGGTTAATGTGCGATAGAAGTTTTAAAAAAATTTCTGAAACTAAGGTTTTGTGGTTTGCCAAACATATTTTTTAAGCCACATTTTGCAGCTTATCACTTTTGGCCTTCGGCTTCTGCTATGAGTAGGAGAGAGAGGAGTATAAAAAAGAAAAGAGAGGAGAGAGAATGTCTATGTGGTTGCCAAAAAAAAAAAGAGAAACTATATGTATGGCATTGGGATCCTGATTAAAGATGATAAATGCTTGGAAAATTTGCATTGAGGTTCTAAGCTAAACAAAATATGATATAAAGGTCCCTCGAAATCTCCAATTTACAGACAAGTCTTGTGGAATATTAGTGCAATAAAATCAAAATTTGAAAATGTCAAAATGCCCTTAATAAAACACACCAAAAGCTAACCCTTGGTTCAAACTCCCCTTTCTCCCCCCCAGGTTGAAGCTCTTCATCATTGCCGTCACGCGGGCGACCTGGGTTCAATCCTTGGCAATGGCACCATTGATTTAAACCTTTAATCTCAAAATTAGTATGCATATTAGGTCCAACATTTACAAGATAATTAAAATCAATATCAAAGGTAGCGACTTGCCTAATTGTTGTTCTCCGATTATGACCATTATTATTTCTTGCATCCTCATGATGTCCATTACCATTATTTCCATTACCATTACCCTTAGGGGCATCCAAGTTAACAATTTCATGATTAACATTCGCCATATCTAAATTCTAATTAGATTGATTACCTATGTCAGAATCACTAGATTCAATGGATATATGAGGTTCTAAAGGAACTTTACTAGTACCCTGTTTATCTTTCCCTTTTCCCTTTTTCTATTGTTCCTTAAGTTGTTTTAAAGTTAAGCCAATATCAAGATCACTTGGTACAACTTTTTTACCTCAGGGCATACACACAAAATTCAACACACCAATGTGTAATAATAGGTATGAGACCAAAATCAAGTGAATCTCAATGAATAAAATATGTCTCAATCATAGCAACCAAGTCTCTCAATTAAGGAATTGATGCAAGATAACAGTAATACACCAATCCAAAGCAAATGCAAATATATGCTATATGTATGAAAATGCAAACTACGACCTATATGATGAATGAATGCAAGACACTATAATTGACTAACTAGAAAGCTAATCAAGAAGTCAAATAAATTGACTCCTCAGCAACGACACCATTGATTTAGAACCTTTAGTTACCTCGGGTTAAATCAAAATAAACAAAATTATGCAGTGAAGGGCAGAACTCGGGTTGTGTTCTCTTAAAGAGCATTTTATTTAATTTCTAAGCTAAGCTAAGTGACAAAAACATTAAAGGGGTTTTGAAATTAATTTGTTTCTTTAATAATGGAAAACAACCTAAACTACTTTTTTTTTTTTGAATTTTTGAGAAAATGGTGAATGAAAGTATGGAATTAGATATAGGGAATGATATGATGGGATGTTCCTTGGAAGTGAACATATGGCTATCCTAGCTTGCCTAATGATATGGGAGTTAAGTAATGCACTAAGTTTAATTAAAAACTCCAAATAAGGTTAGAGAGGCAAGTGATTTTTAACAAATAATTGTCCTAAATACTAGATAACAACCACTTATTAAGGCATTTTTAAAAACCACTGGGTGTGCGATTTAAATTGAGTTAAAAAAATTTGCTTCTCTAATGGTGAATGCTCATAGAGACACTTTATATCAACACAAATCAATTATCATACCTAACAACGCACTAGATAAAATGATTTCAATGAGTGCCAATGAAAATATATATATAATCAAAACTCAAGTCATATAACTCAATCCAAACCACAATAATCCAACTAACAAAAATTATAATGCATAATATTAGTCTCAAGCATAAATCAAAATAATTCTTAACAAAGGAAAATCATCAACTTCAAGAGAAAATTAATTGGAAAGAAAATACTCCCCTAATTAAAGCTCTTAAGCTGAAGTCATAGCATCCATCTACAAGAAGCATAAGATTTTTAGCTACTCATAAAGTTAGTTGTAGCCACAATACGTTTCAGAATCAAGGACTCCATAGAAGGTGAATAAATGGCTAAATCAATGAAGAAAGAAGGTGGGTTCTGTCAAACTTGGTGAGGAATGAGGAAGGAGACCAATTGTGGTGGTGAGGACGGTGAAAATTTGATGGTGAAGAATAGAGAGATGTTGACCATTCAACCCCTGCCTTTTGGTTCGTTCTTCGATGGTGGTGACTTCGCTGCTATGGTGAAGGATGAGAGGAAATGATTCCGGCGACTATGGTGAAGGAAGTGTGTAGTAACAGGTAAGGGAGAGTATGGCCATTAAGTTTAACTTTGGAAGCTTGTTTATAGGCTCGTTTGGATGAGCTTATGGAAGCTCCATAAGTGCTTATAAATCGTGATTTACGGAATACGAAGTAACTTTTACGGTTTACGAGGTTGTTTTTACGGTCTACGAGGTAAATATGTGGAGGAGATTTATCTCGATTTAAATAAATCGGGCTTATAAAATAAGCCCGATTATTGATAGAGTTTCCAAACGAGCTATAATATGCCATTAGATAGGAAACCTATTGAGTGCATATGGATATGGCCATTAAGTTAAAATTTATGTTGATGGTATTATAACAAGGAATAATGCATTTCTTGTAGCAAAAGTTACTTATAAGGGTCTGGTGCAGAGTAGACAAATATATTTAGTCTAGTAGTAAAATTACTCATAGTTAGGACTCTTCTTACTTTACTTGTGACTCACCATTGGAGATTGCATTAGATTGACTTTAATAATGCATTTCTCAATGGTGATCTACTTGAAAAATTTCCCATGGAACAACTACCAAGATTTGAGTGTTGTATTACTGATACTTGAATTAGTATAGTTTATGTAAGCTGATAATGGCTATTTCCTCAAACAAAACCTAAAGGTATAGTTTCGCAAGCTGAATAATTTCCTTTTTCTCTTCATTATTAATCTCTTATTGGATAGACCTTGTTTATTCATCTGACTGTCCCTTAGCATTATCATCTATCTCCTTATATGTGTGGATGATATGTATAAGTGATGAGGGACGAATTCAGCAGCTTGTAAACCAAATAAGCTCTATGTTTTCTACTTGATGGCTTTCAACATCTTGGGGGGATTGAATTTGTTCATCTTAGGCTTGGATTCATTCTCACACAAAAGAAGTACATTCAAGATTTGCTAAATAAAACTTGTATGCTTCCCGCCAAGGCTTTCCCCATACCTATGACAACAAATATTCTATTTCTTGGATGCTAAGCTATATAGGAGCATTATAGTAGCTATGTAATATGATGTGATTACTAGTTTCAAGAAGACATGTAATAGAAGAGGGAGGGATTTACCAAGGGCCAAAGAAGAAGTATTCGCTGGTCCAGGGAATTATTTGGAAGGTCCACAAAATAAGGAACTACTCTAGAACTAGGGGTATGGGCTCCGTATTTAGGTAGGAGTATGGGATCAACTTTTGGGGAATATATGTATGGGGTGTTAACTGAAATAGGGGAATCTTTTTAGTGGTGAAATAGTGAGTGGAGTAGGGAGAGTCTCTGGCCTCTCGAAAGCCACAGAAGTTCTCTAGTTGTGTTTATGTCCCTGTGTTCTGTTAGGATGATGCTGTGATTTATCGTGGTGTATTTTGTGTAACACCCGTCTTACATACCCCTTAATTACTTACACGGAAGCGTTCAATATTACTTTGTTAGGGGTAATTACTTATTCACGACTTATTCTTACTGAATATCAGAGTTAATTCTTCTTCTCAGTGATCCCGATTACAGCTTAATTCAAATTCTCCAGTATTCTTACAACCAAATATTCTCTGTGCGTAAATAATGATACACACAGTATTCTATACATAATTCGGTCTTCAATTCTTCGTCTTCTTTCCTTCTGAATCATCTTCAAGCATTCTCTTCTTTCCTGTTCATATACCTATATGGTTGGTGGGGGAGGGTGAGATTCGAGAGAATCTCAATAGCAAACATACAGACAATGCATGTAAGATGAATGTTAGTGCATGATATGCTTGCCTTACATAGGCTCATGTTCACATAATGATATTCTGCATGCTCAATGTTTCGTACAACATACTTATGGCCATAGTAAAAATAGAAACAAAGCTTCATTCATTCATACATGCTTCACATAATCAAGTAAAGCAATACATCAAATTAATACATAGCATAAACATCACATACATACAAGTAAGTAAGTTTACTACCTTTTGGACTTTGCCTCTTCCTCTTGTACTTCGATCTTCCAACCATAGTTTCTTCTTTGTCACTTTATGGCCCTAGATAAGCAATGACATTATTAGAGCCATAAAAAGTGAATGCCCAATGGGTCACATTAGCCTTAAAGGCATACTTTCACCCTTGGAGTTCATACTAATTACATTTGGTCACTTTCTTTCTCAAATTCGCATGGTAGCCAAAAGCTGCCGGTATTTTGACCAAACTTTGAAAAATCATAATTAATTCTATAGAACTCCAATTGGGGTGGTTCAAAGTCCTAT
This sequence comes from Albizia julibrissin, assembly GCA_037074505.1. Lineage (NCBI taxonomy): Eukaryota > Viridiplantae > Streptophyta > Magnoliopsida > Fabales > Fabaceae > Albizia > Albizia julibrissin. The sequence continues at coordinate 16,568,159 of CM073486.1, read as the reverse complement.
TTGAAGATGTTTCAGTATATTTTTACATAAAAATCCTCAATTCCGGCAATCACAGCCACAAAATTCCCAGAATTTCTCCAAATATAACCTGTTCCATATTTCATTCCAGAAACAGGACACAACTTCAAAAATTCATATCTCCCAATGTACTTGTCCAAAAATTACAAAATACCTATCAAATTAAAGCTTAGTATGTGTAATTTAATTCTGGAAAGTTTCAGAATTTTTGGACAAGGTTTACCCTATGAAAAATCTCGGACAATGTCACTGTTCCAGACATGGCAGATTCAACAACATGTACATTCAACTTCATAAATTTCCAAATTCATATACAAGCATCCAAAAATCATGAACACTTGCATACCTACACAATTTTTCGTGTAGAATCCAATGGAATCATCAAAATTATAAAATTCCTACTTCTTCATGACGTTCTGTTCAGACCAGAAAATCAGGATTTTCCACAACAATTCATCAATTCAGAATTTTGTCCAACAACTTGGTCCAATATCATCATAAATCATCCTTTAACCATAAATACATGATTAAACCTCAAAAATACCCCTTGGACCGAATATGAATAGTACCCAACCCTTACAAATACTCATCCAAACAACAAACCAATCGGTTCAAAAGGAAGCTTACGCTTACCTCTACGCATATCCGCGGTCGGTTCGGAAATCCGGCAGTACTCCGGGGAGGGAGACGGCACCAAACACCTCCAATCAAAAATCCAAAACCATAGAAATGAAGCTTAGGATGAGTAGAAGAAGGTTTGTGAAGGGTACTTTGAGAGAAAACGCCGATTCGGTAGTGATTCGGTCGATTGAAGTTCTGAAAATTCACTATTCACCTCTTCTCTTTCTTCTCACGTTTTTTCTTCATTTTCCAGAATTTTTCTGAATATTTGGGCAGCTTGGACGAAAATATAAGGCCAAGAAAGGGTCTTGAAAAATTATGCCACGTGTCGCGATGTTACGGTGCCATTTGTTCGGTATTCCACTGATTCGGGGACACGTGTTACTTCTTTTTTCTAAAGTGGGTCCCACATCTTTTCTTGGGCCTTTAGCCGTCCAAAATCTCAGAGGAAGTAAGGGTCTAATGATTTTCCCCGGCTCCCCCGCTCAGTGTTCGAGAAATTTTTCGGTGACCTGACCGAAGACCGGTAAATTCCCCTGATTTCTGTGCCACATGTCACCATCTTAAAATGCCAACACAAAAGGCAAAATGTCATTTCATTATTAATGGGACACGTGTCACCTTTCCATTTAGCCAACATAAAAGTTATATCATGATTACTTACTTTATTAAAATTACTTTAATAAAGTTACTTTATCGGTGTCTACTCGGGACTTACTCGGGATTGCATCACGCATATCGAAGCCCGTCAAATGACACCAGGTCAGAGTGTGTATGTGTGTGGGCCCCTCATGGCGCCACATACCGGTATCCACTTTACAAAACGTAGGTGACACATATACACCTTGAAAATGGCATGTGCACACCTACACCGCCCTATTTCACCCGACTAATCGGTCCCTTATGTCATGACATAGTTGGGTGGCATCTTTCTACCAACCCAATGGCATTATATATGTGTTCTGTGCACATCCACACCGACATTTTAATCATACTGTCTATAGATACCAAACCCTTTGCCCAGTAAGGCTCAAATCTCATAGCCCCTGAGAGTCTTTTTGTATGTCATAATTTCTGGGACTCTTACTAATGTGGGCTTGGTAGTCTACTTTATTCATGCTTATTCTCAGGCCTTTAGTCCCAAAATTTGGGATATTACATTTTGGGAAGGGAATAGGGCTTTGTCCAGAATTATTGACCTCTGTTGTAACTTTAATTCTGTATTTTTACCATTAATATCAAAGCCTTAGTATTTAGCCTTCATTTACTATTATTGTACTTTGCTGGTTGTTGGTTTGTAAGTGAGGGTTACATCATTTGGTATCAGAGCGTACTATCCTAGACTCTTTAGAAGTAATGGCTGAGGAGGTCTACTATATTGGTCGGGACGTACAAGAATTAAAGGAGATTGTAGGAGGTTTAACTAGAGATGTGGGAGCTCTTAAAGAGGCCATTGACAAAATACAAGATGCCGTTGGGCGTTTGGTGAATCAGAAAGCAACCGAGGGCCCACATGAGGAGAGTTCAGGGAACGATTACAAGGAAGAAGCTTTAGAAAGCTATGGGAACCATGAAACAGAAGTGGGGAAAGTTAAAGCTTCCCGTATTTAGTTGAGAGGACCCTCTTGGGTGGTTTTTTTTAGTTAAACGATGTTTCCGAATAACATCCATTCCTGATGAAGAGAAGTTGGAGGTAGTGATAGTTTGCCTTAAAGGAAAAGCCTTAAACTAGTACGAATGGGTTGAATCTCGGACCACCATACCTGGCTGGCCAGAGCTTAAGTACAAAGCATTAAAAAGGTTCCTTCCTTCTCAGCTGGGGGATGAGTATGAGATGATGTATGTGTCCAGGTAAGAGAACTCCTTGGAATTTATGGAAGAGTTTAAGGGGTTGTCTGCCCCACTTACGAATATGTCAGAAGCAAGCATGATCGGTGCCTTCAAAGTGGCCCTGAAACTGGAGATTCGAGCCAAACTCAGGCTCACACCAGAAGTGACGTTAAGGGAACTAATGGAGATGGCGATTCGGATAGAAGAAAGGAACATGATAATTGAAAGGGTTAAGGAAAACTGGGTTGCCCGACTCCAGTGCTCTATTGGGCTCGAATTCTACCCAACCCGACCCAGCCCACTCATACTTGGGTTACATAACTTAATGAAACATTGAGGCCAATGTCGTTTTCATACACACCTTTTGAAACCCCAAAGAAACCTGATGATCGAGTTGGAGACTCAAAGGGAAGTAATGCTCCGAGTGCAACATCAACAATAAAAAATGGTGGACTGGCCAGCGATTGTCGAACACAAAGTTGGCTCGCTGGCGAGAACTTGGATTGTGCTTTAAGTGTGTAGATAATTATGGCCCAAACCATATTTGCAAAAACAAGAATTTGCAAGTTATGGTATTAGAATTAGAAGAAGAACAAGGCCAAGAGAAGGGTAAATGAAGCATAGAACCAGAAGAAGATTACCACCTAGCTGACGAGGAAGAATTAAAGATGAAATTATCATTAAATTCCTTAACTGGGTTTGGGAGCAATCATACCATGAAAATTTGAGGGCGCCTCACAAATCTAATCTTGATAATTTTAGTCGATAGCGGTGTCACCCATAACTTCATTGCAGAGGAGTTAGTGGGGAAAGCACAGCTCACGGTTGATGAAGTCGCTAAATATACAGTTTCGGTTGGCGATGGGCATAAGATCAAAAGGAAGCAACGCTGCAGTACTGTTAAATTGAAGATACAAGGGCTTAAAATGGTGGAAACCCTCTATTTGTTCCCTTTGGAAGGAGTGGATATTGTGTTAGGAATAGAATGGTTGAAATATCTTGTAGAAGTTAAGGTCAACTAGAGCCAATTGACCATGAAAATTGGCAACAAACATGACCAAACCTGCTTGAGGGGTGACCCAACCTTATCCAGACATCAAGCTACTCTTAAGAACATGATGCGATCAATGAGGAGGAAGGAAGACAGCTACTTTGTTGGGATTCGTACACGCAGCGGAAAAATTAACCGTTTAAAAACCTCGAATCCCAATCACGGATCTATCAAAGACGTCTAAATCGAGTAGTTAGAATAGTACCTTTATGTTTTTCGTGCTTTCGATCTCTAGGAGTCAACACCTCTGGTCGCCTCCCTCTACCGGTATCCACACGAACAAGACCCAATGCGGCAGCGTGCTAGCGCCTCCAAGATGCCTCTCTAGGGTTTCTCGCGGCTCTCCAAGTTCTCCGTACAGCCTAGGGTTCTCTAGCCCTTCGAATTTTATATCTGATGTAGGCCGTATTGAAATCTCAAAATTACTCTTAATTAATTTGAAATTCAAATTAAATCAAATAAATCTGACTTGATTAAATCTGTCAAACAGATTTAATTTATCATATTCATTTAATCTAATTAAAGAGCCAATAGATTTAATTTATCTTTATAAATTAAATCTAAGATATGATATATGTATTAGTTTTAATTATTTAATTTATCAAATAAATTAAATATAAAACTAACATCTTATAATAATATTATAATCTATATATATTATTATTTTTTTTTGAATATATATATATATATATATATAATTCATCCACCCTAGGTCAAATATTGTATTCATTGAATCTTAGAGACATCTTAGATTCAATGAATCTGGACATCATAGCTCGTGTTGGGCTATTCTTGTGTGCGACCCTGTAGGCCCACATGAAGTTGGCAGTGGGCCAAAAACTATTCTAGCCCACAAGTCGCAAGCGGCCTCTAGCAAGACATTGCGACTACCTAATTCACATGAGGATCGATGATACGATGCAACCTTTTATACAACCATGTCACGTCCCTTTTTGTCACACGATATTTTGGTCAAGGATGAGGCATGGACAACGTCATCCTCCTGTTCCTGACCATCACTTTCCCGATTCCTGAGTAGCCTGAAATTAGAAATGGAAACTCCTTCCCATTACAGTATGGCCATACATTTCTCAGACTCACTCATCGAGGGGCCCAGTAATATCTCTCACTAATGTGAGGGACAAATTCCATCTTGACCACTCACATTCCTCTTCATGAAAACTCCTAAGCCCGATTGTAGCCTTTATCATCACCCGGTTAAAGGTGACTTTTGACTAGGTCAAAACTTAGCAAGTTTCATGCAGTAATCTATTATGATCTCAGGTCAGAGGGCACTGTGACATGATTATATGTATGAGATAAGCTTATGACTTAATCCATGCAACTTTCTCATAGCGGGTCGGTCTAGCACCTTATACTCCTACAAGTGCCTAAGACTTTGATTTGTATCTCTATACCTCATCAAACTCATACTGGTCTTATTTCATCTTTGCTCCCGCATAGATAATTGACCAGGGACATTTAGGATAATCTTTATAGTTCATCCAAGGATACAATTATCATAATAAACATGCAAATGATATGATAACAATAAGGAGAAATTCTTAAATAACAATAATGTTTAAGGTACAATGATTGGCCCTTAGGGCACAATTTCCAACATACTTGATAGAGTACCATGGGTTGGTGAATGGGGAGGAAGGTACAACAAAAGTAGCTCTAAAAGTACAAGCGTTACAAGATAGGTTCCTGACGGTTTGTCAACCACTAGAGGGGTTACCTCCATCCAGAACCAAAGACCATGCCATTATAATCAAGCAGGGTGAACATCCCCCAAATATTCGACCATATCGGTACCCTCACCTGCAAAAGAATGAGATTGAAAATATAGTGAGAGGCATGTTAAAAGTTGGGATCATACAACCAAGTAACAGCCCCTATTCAAGTCCAATTTTACTGGCAAGAAAAAAGATGGCAGCTGGAGATTTTGCATAGATTACCAAGCACTAAACAGAATTACCGTACCAAACAAGTTTCCTATACTAGCAATTGATGAGTTATTGTATGAGTTGACAGGTGCCAACATTTTTTCTAAATTGGATCTTAAGTCGGGATATCATCCAATTCGTGTTAAGGTAGGAGATGAGCACAAGACAACATTCAGAACTCATGAAGGCCATTATGAATTCAAAGTGATGCCATTTGGGTTGACTAATGCTCCCTCTACTTTCTAATCCTTGATAAATGAGGTATTTAGGGAGTATTTGCGTAAGTTTGTATTAGTGTTCTTTGATGTTATTCTCATATATAATAGGGATTTACCTTCTTATTTAAAGCATTTAGAAACTATTCTAACATGCCTGAAAGACAATTAGTTAGTGATAAATTTGAAGGACTGCAGTTTTGTTCAGTCCAAAATTGAATATCTCGGTCACATTATTTCCAAAGAAGGAGTTCAAGCCGATCCCACCAAGATTGAGAGTATGTTGAATTGGCCCAAGCTAAATAATGTTAAGTCCTTAAGAGGCTTCCTAGGGCTAACAGGATATTACTGATGCTTTGTTAAGAATTATGGGAAGATTGCTAGTCCTCTCTCACTGATTTACTTAAAAAGGATGCTTTTCAATGGACTTTGGAAGCTGAACAAGCATTTAAACAACTCAAAATAGCCATGACGACTCTTCCAATACTAGCAATGCTTGACTTTTTGATGCCATTTGAGATCAAAATATATGCTTCCTGGACTGGAGTGGGAGCAATACTGGAGATGATGGGATTCTCTCTATCGTAATATGATAAAATTGAAGAATGGGAAACCGAGGTGCAATCTGACCCCAAATTGGCTCACATTATACATCGACTTATTATTAATCCTCAAGATATGGAAGGGTATAGCATTGAGAAGGGGTGCTTGCACTACAAGAGGAGGCTGGTTCTGCCTAAGAAGTCCACTCGAATTCCTCTACTCCTTAAGGAATACCATGACTCTCCTGTAAAGGGTCACTCTGGTTACCTCCGGACCTATAAAAGGTTGCCAAATGTAGTGCATTATGAAGGAATAAAGAGAGATATTCAGTGGTATGTAGCTCAGTATGATGTATGCCAAAAGAATAAATATCAAGCTCTAACTCTAGCTGGACTTCTTCAGCCTTTAACTATTCCTCGACAGATTTGGGGGGATATTAGCATGGATTTTATTATCGAGTTGCCGAAATCCAAAAGGTTTGATGTTATTCTGGTAGTGGTGGATCGATTATCCAAATATGCACATTTTCTTCCCTTGTCACATCCTTACACTACTAAGGATGTTGTTGAGAAATTTGTAAAAGAAATTGTTAAGCTGCACGGGTTTCCTAAGATGATTGTTTCTGATAGGGACCTCGTATTTATTAGCCAGGTTTGGAAGAAAATGTTCAAACAAGCAAGCACGCAAGTATGTCTTAGCTCTGTCTATCACCTAGAGACAGATGGACAAACCGAGGTATTAAATAGAGGGCTGGAAACTTACTTATGCTGCTTTACAAGTTAAAAACCTAATAACTGGGCATAATGGCTACCATAGGCTGAATATTGGTACAATATTTCTCATCACAGTGCTGCATATATGACTCCTTTCAAGCTTGTTTATGTAAGAGACCCTCCTATTTTCCTCAAATTGAATGATGAACCATCTGCTTTGGAGGCTGTTAATGAACAAATATAGAACATGAATCAGACCATCGCTGTTCTAAAAGAAAACCGGAGAAAAGAACATAATAGAATGAAGAAATAGGCTGATAGACACCAGAGGGATATCTAGTTTGAAGTGGGTGATTAGGTTTATGTGAAAATCAGACCCTATCAGCTGCGAACATTGGCTAGGAATATCAATGGGAAGCTTAGTATCCTGGAAAAAGTGGGGACAGTAGCTTACAAACTTGAATTACCAGCCACAACCCGCATTCATCCGTTTTTCATGTTTCCAACCTTAAGATGTCAGTTCACCCAGCAGTAGTCATACCAACCTTTCCACCAATTCTTTCTAAGGAGTTGGTGTTAACACATAGAAATTGATAGCATTTTAATACATTTTCTTCTCTTTTCACTTACTTTTGTGTAAAAATTGTGCATATAAAAAGAGTCAATAGAAGAAAATGTGCATATTAGAATAACAAGTCAAAGTTGAGGTTATTCTTGTCTAGACCTACATATTTTTGTGTTTTAATTCAAATAAAAAAAATAAGAATGCATCCTCTCTTTTGTAGGAGGATAGAGATAAATTGGGAAGCCTTGAAGGATAAAAAGGACAATGCTTGTAGCAGCAAAGATCAAGAGAAAGCTCAAGAAGAAAGTGTTGTGTTATTGGCTTCAGCCAACAATACGTATGCTGAAGCAAATGGAGATCTAAATTCACTGTGTTATATGCTTAAGCCAATAACGTGTGTACTAAAGCAGACGAGGTCAGAACTCACTGTGTCATGTGTTTCAGCACTTGACCCTTGGCTGAAGCTAACAGAGATCAGAACTTACTGCGGCATATGCTTCAGCACATGATAGTGTGCCAAATCACACGACAAACAATACAACCTTGCGTTTTACTTGCTGAAACGCAAGATGAGGCTTTTTAAGGAAGGGTTAGGCTAAAAATAGGTCATTCTGCAGTTTGGGAAGGGTTCTTTGGAGCTTTGGGTGCTAGGGTTTTGGCCTCTTGGAAAGTTTTGATCTTAGGTTGAAGATTGGAAGACATTTAGGGCTTCAAACCTTGGTTTGTCTCATTCTTCTTCTCTTTATTTGTTAGATTATGATTATGGCTATGATTATCCCATATAGTTGTAGCTATTTTATGATTATGTATAGCTAAACTCTTTACTTTAGGGTTATTTTGAGACTTTGTATGGATTAAGACTTGATCATTCCTCTCTTTTAATTGTTAATGATATATATGTGTTGATTTTATTCTTTACTTAATGCTTCTAAATGTTTGGCCACCATTTAGATTGAATTGTTCATTTGGATTTGATTTGAAAAAGCTAATCTATATGTAGAAATGGGTAAAATCATGCTAGACTTAAAGTTTAGGTATTTAATTGATGGTTTGTTAGTAACATAGAGATATAATTATTAGCCTAGCATTGTCAATGAGGTTGCTGCTAAATGAATATTCTCTCTTAATTGTAGCAATAGATTGTACATATTAAGTGAGGATATAAACTTGGTTTGGACTTGAGAAAGCGTAACCAAATGCTTTTGAACCTTGGACTAACACATATTACCATTGAAAACACTATTAGAGAGGAAATTCATCAAGTTTTATGAAGTACAAAGGGGATAAATAACCCTAGGCTTCATCTAATATTTTTTGAGTAGCAATTTTACTCTGGAAGCAATCAAAATGTAGTAATCTTATCCCTCGCCGTTAAAAATGTTAACTATCAATGTCAATTTTTTAATAGTCAACATTATTTTTTTTAAAGTTAGGGCAAATTTGTTCCTTTTTTAACAGTTCTGGAGTGAAATTGCTCATCAAAAAACTTTTAAATACCCAGCGCTTCTAAACAGTTATTTCTGGGATAAAATTGGTCCTAAATGTATTCAAAAGCTAGTTCTGGATGATAAAATTTATTTTTATACATAATATTTTTTTTGTTGCATAGGGAAGATTTGAACTTTAGGCTTCTACTTGCACTCCGCACCATTCTTACCATTTGAACGATCAATCTCAAGTAGAGCCGGGATAACGGGCCGAGCCCGTCGAGCCGGCCCGTTTAGGCCCTGAATTTACAAGGGCCGGGCTTGAGAATTTTGCTTAAAAAGTGAACGCGGGCCTAAAAGGGCCAGCCTTGTAGGGCTGAGGGCCTAAAAGGGCCGGCCCTGATATATTTTTTATTTTTAAAAATTATTTATATGATAATAATATTATTGATGTTTCATATTTTGTTAATGATGTTGAAAATATTTAGTTGTTATTATCTTTTTTAAAATTAAGTTCCATAAGAATATTTTGTATTAAGAATCATAAAAATAAAAAATTTATAAAAGATATTTCTTATTTTATAAGAAAAATACGTTAGATATTTCTTATTTACTCTAAAGTTTCACATATGATGGTAATTTACTAATTTATTTGTATTTTATGTTTTTTATAGAGTTATTTGTCATTTTAGATTATTCTTTGTTGTAGATAAAGATTATGAATATATTCATGATTTGAGAGAAGAAATTCTTGATATTTGTACCATCAAGTAGAGCCTACTACTCAAACTGAAGCACAATCAAATTTTCTTGAAATTGATGATAGTGGTGAAGAAGATGAAAATGATAGTCGTCATACTTATTTTTCTTAGAGTATTTAACTTCTTGCCTTCTTATACTTTTGTGCGGATTGTGAATTATTTGTGGATACTATTTTTTACCTTTGAATATGAATTAATAACAGTATTTGTTTTATTGCATGAGACGTGTAGACGTGTAGTTAAATCTTGTGTAAATAGCTTCAGGCCCTGCGGGCCGGCCCTGACCCTCATGCTCTCGGGCCGGACTTTGAAAAACGACAATTTTTCTTACCTCCGGCCCTGATTCCCAGCTCTAGTCTCAAGTGACTTGCAATGTAGTTTGTTTACTCCCAAGGCAGTTAGTTATTCAACAATTTGATTTCAGTTAAGATACTTGTCTGTCTATTTCTCCATCTATTTGCAGAGTATTGTGAATTTTTCTTTCCCTGAACTTTCTTTTTTCCTGGGGAGAAAGTTCACGTATAACTGTTTCTGTTGGAATTTCAGATGTCTCACAAGTGTTGCAGGACCAGTGAAGCCAAAGGTGGAAAACGTAATCAAACAAATACAATAGGTAAACTTTGTTTTATTTGCTTAATTAAAAAAATAATCAAAAAGTAGTTAGAATTTGAAAGAAACTTTTCTTGTATAAAAATTAAAAATAAAAAAACTAATGAGTGAGCTGGTGGAAATATTGTCACGGTTTTACAGTGTCTTCCACTATCATGTGACAACGTCTCTCTCTTTTCTAAAGTCCAAAATAATCAACAGACATCATCTCGTTATTGTAACCACTAATTATGTCAACCTGCCCTAATTTTCCGACAAAGCTAATTGTTTGTTCAAGAAAGTACTTTACTACAAGTTTGACTGGAAGTTCATTTCAGAAAAATATTGGAGTATTGAGAAATGAGTCTGCGTGGCCATCATTTGGATAGATTAAGAAGTTTTTTATTTTTGAGAAAATCATTCTTAAGATACCTATAAATTTTTTCCATTTTTAATTTGGTATTTATATTTTTTTTTATTAAATTCTTTAATTTTACTCTATCAGCACAATTAACTTTCATACAGGGGCTAACAATACTAACAGAACAATACTACAAGAGTAAAATTAAAAGGTTTAACAAGGAGAAAATACAAAAGAAACCAAATTAAAAATTAAACAAAATTATAGGTATTTTAAGAATGGTTTTTCCTTTTTTTAAAAAAAAAAATCCGCTGTGTTGACTAATATTTTTGGTTAGTTCTTCTCATTGACGTGTATAAAAATAGCCTGTAAAGATGTCATTAGAGTCGGGAAATTGGGTCGAGCCCGTCGGGCCGGCCTTTTTAAGCCCTTTTAAATTACGGGCCGGGCTTGAAAAATAGAGCTTCAAAAGAAAGTCGGGTCTAAAAGGGCCAGCCTTGGAGGGCTGAAGGCCCTGTAGGGCAAGCCTTGGAGGGCCAGCCCGTTAGGCCCTTTAGCTTTATTTTTTGTTTTAATTTTACTACCCTTCATACTCATGCCCTTGCTGACTCCTCCCTAAGAACCTTAAAAATTATTAAATTTACATATGATAGTAATTTACTAATTCTTGATATTTTTACCCCTTAAACAGAGTCTACTATTTAAAGTGAAGTACAATCAAAATTCCTTGAAATTGATAATAGTAGTGAAGAAGATGAAAATGATAGTTTTCATAATCATGTTGCTTAGAGTGTTTAACTTTTTACCTTCTTATGCTTTGTATGAGACTATGAATTACTTGTACACAATATTTTTTACCTTTGATTATGAATTAATAACTGTATTTATTTTATTGCATGATACGTGTAGACGTATAGTTAAATTTTTTGAAAATGACTTCTGGCCCTGATGCTTTTGGGCCGGACTTTAAAAAACAGCAATTTTTCTTTTCCCAGACGCTGTAGGGCCGGCCTTTTTAAATCATGACCCGTCAAAGGCCGACCCTGTAAAATCGGGCCAGCCCTGATTCCGTCATCTAAACGACATGTGTTACGTTGAGAGACAGACTATTAAGATTTGAAAAAATGCCAACTTTTTTTAGGTAGGTTTAGGGACTAGGTGATCTGTTGACTTATGTTGTATTATTGGCGCTTTTGTTCACGGTGGATGATACTTGGTTGGGAAAAACAAGGTTTAGTTGTTTTAAGAATACTGAGTGAGATTCACAAAACCATTGTTTTTTATGGGAGTAATTTATGGGTATTGGTAAGAAATAAGAATGCCCGTTATATCTCATAATAGTGCAATTATATACTTCTTTCTATCATTAATATAAAATATATTTATCTAATTTAATTAAGATAAGTTAATTGAATTTATTAATAAGACATATATTATTTAAATCGTCATAGTCATATTTCTTAATTTTCCCCTTCGTTCTCCTTCTTGATTATTATTATGAGAGTATCAATAGATTGATAAATACGGAAAATAAATATTATATTTAGCATCAAGATTAAATCTTTAAATAAATTATATATTAAGGAACGGAAGAGTATACACTTATCTGAATAATGAGGCTATCCCTAAAAAGTGAGTATATATCATTATGCTCCTTATTGTAAGTCACTTATAACTTCTCATATATGAAGAAATGCATTAAATTAATAAAATTTTCAAGTTTACTCTTATTAAAGTTTTTTCTCTATCTACATTTACAAATTATTTTCACCTCACTCTCTCTTTCTCACCAATGAGAATTAAATGTGGCTAAAATTAAAAAATAATTATTAAATATCCTATAAGTGAATTATAATAAGGACTAGTGTGGTATGAATATTGCAAACTAAGAGGCCTGATCATATTGACTTTACTAAGTTCTTATGTTTTCATTTATTGTGGATTATAGTTCCTCGATAGAAGGTTTCTTGTTTAAAATATTCAAAGTGTAACTGAATTATTTCTTTTATACGAAAGCACACAATAAAATAGCGTTGGTACAAAATATGGATCACGCACACATAAGGCCTTTAATAAAAATAAGGCTATGGGCAAGAAATACAGGCTATAACCTTGTATGAGCTCTGAAGTTTTAAGCTTTCATTCTTAGTGAATGATACTTCTTTAGAAAGAGGTTTTTTTTTTTTTTTTTTGTTTAAAAATCAAATGTTTGTACATTAAATTTCTACAATCATATAAGAACATGATTGCAGAATATTTCTAACATGACTATTTAATGACTTTAAAAATAAAAAATTGTTAAAATCAAAATGGGAAAGGAAAGAAGAGATGTCCTAGTATAAGATGTTTGAAGATCCTTTCCTAGCATCTTTCGAAGGCAAAAATCTTTTCCCCGAACAAACCACCTAAAGAGTTTGTTTAGGCAAGACATTGTAAGGATGCTCTAAGATAAAGTAAAGCCAAAAAGGGTTGGGAGGAAAGGATTGAGAGATGACCGAGTGGTTCAAGGCGTATAGCATTATGCTATGTAGGCTTTTTGTTTATTAAGGGTTTGAATCCCTCTCTTTCCGCACATTTACCTAATTTTTTAGTATTATTGATCGCAATGTTTCAAATAACAAAAAGTACCATTATTCCAACTTTTTTTGATGTGGATTCTCCGTTCATAATTTTTGGAATACCGCAAATAATAGAAAAAGGGGGTGGCAATGAATGAAAATCTTCCTACTTGATCTATGTCTATGATAGATGAATGGGAGGGAAAATCCCTGAATCAAACACCTTACCTCTTTTTTGGTTTTTTGTTGGTCCCCTTACTTAGAAACAAAGGGAGTAAAAATATCTTCATGTTTAAAGGATTCAAAGGAAAACTTACAAACAACCATTTTTTGATCCCAAGAATATTTTTTGGGAGGGGGACAACATGACAAAAGGGAGTAAAAGTTACATATTGTATTGTATGAATTGAATGTTGTGGCTCACACAGGTTAAAAAAAATATGGTGCTCACCAAAGTCAATATATACCTCAAAACTAAGTACTTATAAAGACATTTATAAAATCATCTACTAATAAAATTATTACATTAGTAGTAAGATTTAAATTCATGTTCTTATGAGGTATGGGTGTCACCCTTACCAACCGAACAAACTTTTGTTGGTATTTTATTGAGATTCTTAAATTAAATATGTTAAACTTTAGGTTCAGGTCCGACTTCGATGGATTAAAATATTTGATTAGGAAATTAATAGTTTTATCAAATAAGAAATAAATCAGCATTAATTACAAATTTGTTAATTGGGAAACAAGTTATTGTATATTAGGAAATTATTTAAAAATTAATTTTTTTATTCTAACTAAGAAGGCAAGCAGGAATGCATAAATCTCTATAAATAGAAAGTGCTTCCCTTGCTTGATGGCAATCTCTTCTCTCCAATAATCTTTTTTTTTTCTGATCTAATAATCTAATAATTGTATGAAGATTAGTTTGTTTGAGTTATAGGACATTGGAATTTTGATTTATTTGTAACTTGGATCCTCCTCGATATGTGAGTCTCCTCTCTCCACTTATTTTTCTTTTAAATAGAATTTTACTAATATACCATCTCTTATCCTAAATATATGAACTATTAAATGATTTGCTTTAATTATAAAAGTAAGACCTTAACCCATTTATTTTCTCAAATCTATAATTCTTTTCTTAAACTCTCGTTATTGATTACACATTAATATGATTTTTGACAAGTGAATAGTATCTTATTCAAATTATTAAAGTGAGCATTTTAGAAAAATCAATACACATTTCTATAAATAACTAATTTCTCTATTTCTTAATTTTTATAAATCAGTTATTTAGCTCCACCTATTTAAATTCGGATGTAATAATTTTTATAAGTGAGGATTGACTGATTGAGTACATCGGGTAAGCCTTGTAAACGATGAACTAAAAAATATCAATATTGAGGACAAAAACTGATTGAGTTGAAAAGATTGAAAAGCATAGTGTTCTTATTTTTAGTGTTTAATTTTTGTTCTGTTATCAATATACATACATATATATATATATATATATATACACACACACACACATACATATGTATACATATGTATGTATGTATGTATCTTTGTGTGCGTGTATATATATAATGAATGAAACAAGTAGAGTAGTTTTCAAGATTTGGAGAGCTTATGAGTTGCATGTAGGAAGGACAAAAGTGGGACATGTGACGTCTGAAGGTGCCTTGTGGGTTTTGTCTTCCAGTGAATATGATGTTTTGGGAAGAGAGTTCAAGTTATGCATTGCCCTCACACACAAACACACACACGCATTATTAGGGAACAAAAGGACACAAGGAGTCACATTTCATAGCTAAATAACAATGAACACTTCCATTCTCAATGTTTCATTGGGTTAATATGATGGCCCTCTCAATACTTACCTATCAATCTTTCTCATTCAAAATTAATCATGTTGTTTTGACTCTGATTTAGTATAGTTATAAATTGATTGATTGATTATATATTTCTTTTAGTGCTAAATGTATGAATTAGTTGAGAGGTTTACTTAGATTCTAAATATAATATTTCAATACATTTTGTCTTCTAAATTTATAAATTTTTTTCAGGTCATCCAAGTTGAAAGCAATTATTAAAGGAGATTTTTATTAATGGAATAATGATTAAAGGGGATCTTTTAAGAAAATTATAACACATTTGTTACAAATAATTAATTTAACTAATTTTTTTAAAATAATTATCTAACTCCTACATTTATGATTAAAAAAAACATTGTACAACTAACTAAAATTGCAAATACATGTCTTGTATGAGAAACAATAACGAATTGTACTCAAGTCATATAATGTGTTGCTACTAGTTAATGACAAAACATTAACATTAATTTGATTCATGCCAAAACTTTGAAAAACATTATGTGAACACCCTATTTTATCCGGACACCACATAAAAAATAAAAAAAATCATACTTGATGCTTACACGTCTAAATTAATAAAAAATGAATTGATGGTGATTGGATTATAATTTATATTTAAAAAATGATCATCATTAATGATGATTGTCTTGAAATTGATGTTTATAGTAAATGACAACAAATTTCAAACTAATTCATCTCATTGATGTTATTTGACATTCGGATTTGAAAATTTAGTGGGAAGTCATCATGGAGGAGAAAAAAATAGAAATTAAAAAAAATAAAAAAATATATATCATTCATGTTAATAGGTTTAAATTAGAAAATTGTTTGTAGGAAAAATATAAATAAATAAATAAACAACAAAAATTAAAAAATATCTCTCATTTATGTTGATAGTTTTAAACTAGAAAATTACTTGTAAGAAAATCATAAAAAATTAAAAACAAAATTTTTTTTTAAAAAAATCTTGCATTGATAGTGATTGGGTCAAATTAGGAAGTCTTATTAACAGAAAACACAAAAAATTAAAAAAAATTAAAAAAATGCATTAATGAGGTAAAACCTTAAAAAATGCATATTTTAAGGGGAGCACAAGATTGAGCATGACACAAGAATTTTGATGAACGCAAGGAGGTAAGTGAGAAACTTCTTGAGAATGGACATCAGATACATATGACCACCAAAAGGTGAGAGGTATGCGTCTTCTTTTATTCAAGTTGCTGATACCAAATAGTTAATTCTTACTCTCTCCTTTATATTAGATAAACTCAAATGGATATTATAATAATATGTTACCATTGGATGAATTGTTTGTGATTGTGTTATGCTATCTATGTGATTTTCTCACCTTATTGTTTGTATAGCTTGCAAGGATGAAAAAGTATGTGCTTGTCACTTCTTGAAATTATTTTGTATGATGTGTATGTATGTGAGGTTTGATCTTAATCCTAGACCTCTTTATTGATATGATGATCATGTCCTTACTTGTCCTTATTGACTTGATGAACTCTTTTTTTTTCCTTTTGTAAATAAAAAGTTTCAAAATAAAAAAAAATATTTCTTTGTTTTTTAAATAAACAAATTTGGTTTCATATGAGAGAATAAGAAAGATACTTTTTAAAAATATAGAAAACACAGAACAAACAAAAAAATATTTTTCTCAAATAAATTAAATAATTTTTTTAAAACAATATTAACCAAGTGACATACCTTTTTACTCTCAAATTACGTGAGTTTTGATCCCTCTAAAGGGTACGTAAACCCTAGGCTCTCTTTTTAGGTCAAGTCTAACTTTGTAAATAAACAGTTTTCTCTTTATTAATTCCTTTTTTTTTTTGTAAATTTTTTCTTAATTTTTTCTTCTTTGGGTAATAATAATAAAGCTAAAGGTTATATTCATTTTTAAATAATTGATTTAGGGTAACCATTCTTATGAACGGATTCTGTGGGGTGCCTAATACCTTCTCCACGCACAATCGACTCCTGAGCCCTATCTAATTTCATTCTTAAAAAAGTTTTCAAAATTATCCTTTTTAAAAATTTTAGTGATGGCTCAATATTTTCCAAATTTCAAGCCCTATACTTTACAATGCCTCTCTGATAGTTTTTTTTTTTTTTTTTGACCTGGGTCTCTCTTAGAGCTTAATACAACATTCCTCGTTTATTTAGGTTTGGGGACTGACCATAAAAAATTGCAATTGAAGTTATAGAGTGGGTTGTACTATGAAATTATATAACTCATAATCAGATCATTTAATTAAATAATTAAAAACAAATCATCAAGTCGTGGGATTTTTTTTAAAAAAATACTGTTCATAATCTAACTTACATAATTTGATATTTTACAAAACATACAAGTTAGAAGTAAAGAAAAATGAAATCCGACAACAACAAAAAAAGGTAAGAAAAAATGGAAGATCGTTATAATGAGAAAAAAGTAAACTTTATGTATACTTTTCTTTCTTAATGCTATTTTTTGTGTCTAATTATATGGTTAGAGATAATCTAATTCTTACAATATTTCTCATCTTGGACAATGTTATTTTACAAGGCCAAGTGATTTCACATTTCACAACAAAATAACAAACTATTGTTCCTCAAAATCATGTGTGCTCAACATGAGCAGAGGGTTAAAAGCCAACAAGGATCTCACACTTATTTATAGGTAATCATAACAAACATTTTCTTTTGAGATTTTCTACATATTTTCACATCATATAACATTTAGGAAATAATAATTTATTGTATTATTTATAAATTTTAAATAGTGAAAATTAATTTTATATTATATATTGATGATTAACCCAATCCTCTTCAATCGTACAATTTGTGTAGGGAAAATGATATTTAAGGATACTTTTAAAATATTAATTACAGTTAAAAACTTTAAATTAAAAAAAAAACGAATTATGCCCTCGGTTAGAATTAATTTTTTCTGAGCTAATTTTTTCAGTACTCTTCTTGTATATTTTATATAGTCATCTTCAACTTTTTCATTATTCCTCTTTAGAATTTAGAGAAAAAAATTTAGAAATACTTCATTGAAAATTTATTTGTCAAATAAGACCTTCACGTGCAAGCAATCTTCCCGTGTACAAAAGATATTCCCTTGTGTTCAAAAAATCTTCCATGTGTTTAATATATATTTCCTATGTATGTGCAAACAATCTTCCCTTATATACAAAAAATCTTCCCTAGATCCCATTTAGCAAATAAGTTTCCAATGAGGTCTTTATGAGCAATTCTCTCATAGAATTTTTAGTATTCAACTTTTTATTTTTTTCAGTAGTAACTTTAGATGTTTTCAATATGCATCTTCCATTTGTGAGTAATGAAAAAAAAATCATAGGTAAATGTTAAAACTTATAAATATAAATATTATTGAAAAGTTGAAAAACCGAGTAATGGAAATGCTAAAAATAAACATTGAAAATTTGGAGGATGAGTATTGAAAGTATAAAAGATAAGGTATTAGAATGATTGAGTTAAATGTCTTTTTTGTCATGAAAGTATTCACAGAGGAGGAGTAGGGAAGGGGTATTTGAAAGTTTTGTTTAGCTCAATGTTATCCCAATATTATTAAAAACAATTCAATGTCTAGAAGCATTCACAAAGAACTGAGGTTTTGAAATCCGTACCAGTCATTAAACAGGTAGGGGTATTAGGTTAAGGGTTAGTGGGTCAGATCGGAGTCAAATTGAAGCTATATCGGGACCAAACTGATAAGAAATTAAAGATTTTATACTTATTAATATAAAATTCTAAAAAAATAAAAAAAAATTGATTTTTTTAAAACAAAATATTGGAATGGACCGGTTTTCGGACCGGATCGATTTACAGACCAGTCCGATCCGGATTTAAAAACCTGACAAGAACTAGTGGGTATTTTGGCCAACTTTATGCAGATGTCGAAAAGCTCTTCTTATCCATCACATAACGTTGCTCCTTTGCCTATATTTGAAACACAATCGCCCTTAACACTCTCAAAAGTCTGAAACCAATCACGGCTGCTTCACCCTTCTTATAGTATGGGGTTTGCTTTAATTCTAAATGTAAAATTTTAACTTATTTTATATTATAAATTTATAATTTTTTATATCCTCCGTATTAAAGGGGTTTTACATCAATTAACATACAATTTTTTTTTATAAATAATCAATTTTTTAATTTTTTTAATTTAATTATTTAACTCGTATATTAAAAAATAAATGAAAGCACAGCACATATTGAGATGCATGCAAATTCACCTACTGCCTTGAATTGATAGAATTTAGATAAGAATTCTCATAGATTTGATCAAAAATGGTTTAACTTAGCTTGCAAGAGTTAAATATCATAACTAAGAGATAATTCGTAAACCACAAAAATTTAACGATTAAAGCAGAACGAATTTGTAAAATGAGAAACAACATTATGCTGGAAATTAATCATCGTACTTTTCTAGGGCTAATGTTAATATATAGGAAAAGAAAAAAAAACAGAGAAAAAGATAAATAAAAGCAACGGTGTGAAAACGATAATGAAAAGAATTAACTTTTAGAGTGGATATGAAAAGTATTATATTGATAAGGTTGAATTTTGATTATGGTGGGGGTAACAGGGTTTAACAAAGATAAGTAAAGTATGGTTTGCTTTGATTTATTGTCTAATCATCTTTCCATTGACTCTCATAATCACCCCTAATTTTGTCCCCTCTTAGTTTCCCATTAATTCTCACTTTTTATTTTTATCAAATACACCTTTTTCTCATATATGCATTAATGGTGATGATGATGATGCTCATATCTCTCTAAGAACAATGTGTATCGTACACATCCGACCCAATTTTAGATGACTTAGATTTCATTACTCCCTTTTTTTTCTTAATATAAGACAAATTTAAAGAGTTGTTTTTAGTTGTAAATGCTCGCTCCGATCCTATTTATAAGCAATTTTTTCTTTGATTGCGTAAAACGAATCGGTAGTTAAAAGTAATAAGTGTGTCAAAATGTTATATTTTTTTCATATATGCCCTTATTTATGAAAACAATGAGAAAATAACAAAATACATTTTCTCAATGTTTTGTTAACTTTATTCATCTAATAAGTTTTCTCTCTCCCTCTCTCATGAATATAACTTTTAGTGTGTGTGATAATTAATTATAAATAATATGTATTTAATAATGGTAAAATAGAAAAAATGAGCTTATATTTTCAAACACAAAGTAAAAGTTGCTTATAAAAAGGACTAGACCCATGAAAAAAAAAAGTTGTTTATAAATAGGATTGGAAGAAATATAAGACAAAATTTTCATAGTTATCAATATTTTCCTAATTTAACCCTATTGATACTCTTTTAATAATGATTGAGGAGGAGAGGGAGAGGGAGAATTAAGGAATGTGACTTGGGTATATAAAAAATACATGTCATATTAACTAACTTAACTAATTTTTTAATTTAATTAAATTAAGTAAATATGTCTTATCTAAAGAACTGGATAGAGTATATAATATAAAATGCAACTGGGTCAGAGTATAGGGAATTTAATACTTCCTTAATCAGATTTTGGTTTGAGTATTGGGAATAGAAAAATTTATGCCAAGAGATATACCTCATGTTTCTAGTGATTGATTAAATGGATCAAATATAGTTATCTTAAAATATTAAGCTAACTTGACTAGTTAAATCAGACATTTACATGAATTACTCCATTTAGTCCTTGATATAAGGGGATTTTTAGAATGAAAGAGTGTCTGAATAAATATAAATTTGAAAAAATTAAAATAAATTTAATAACTTATCACCTCTCTTTGATTCTATTAATAGGTATAAGAGGGAGGATTTTTGTTTTTCATTGATTAAATTCTCTTCATGTACATATGAGGACCTCATAGGCCCGTTCGTTACAAGAAAAATTTGTGAATGCCAAAGGAAATACTTTTTTTTGGGTCTGTTTGGTTTAACGAAGCGAGATTTCAACATTACGTTATTTATTATTTGGATTGATAAAAAAAAAAAAAGAGAGAGAGAGAAGGGAGAAAAAATATTTTTACATGAAAAAAATTTCTCTTATAATAATTATATATATTAGAAAGAGAGAGAGTGTTGGAAACCACATTGATGGGCTTGGGGCGGTTTGTGGATTTCTGTGGGCCCATCAACTATAAAAAGAATCCTCCACGGCATTCTTCATATTTATTTATAAATCGTTGTTCACTAAGAAACGCATGTTCGTATAAATTTAGGTAAAATTTTTTCATAAACTTATCTTGTATATATTATAAATTATATTAAAAAAGTAGCTTTTATCGTTAATTCAAATAAGTATTAATTCAAAGTTTAGTATAGTTAACACTTAATTGAGTTTCTTAAGCATCTAGTTAAAAATTTGATTTCTAGTAAAGTTTACCATATGAGAGAATTAGTCACTGCTACAAATGATGGATACCCATAAGCCTACCATAAAAATAAAAAAATAAATGGCAAATAAATATTGATTATTCTACATGTGACTTATATTGTGAATAAAATAAAATAAAATAAAAAAATCTTTTTATATATTAAATGAAGGTAGGAAAAAAAATTTCCCTAAGCATAAGTATTATCTTATTTAAAGTAATTTTATTTAAGGTATTATTAAGCATTAAATATATTCATAGTTCACCATATTATGAGATATTAACCCCTTTGGTTATATCTAACCTATTTGATTATTAGTAATATTTAAATAAACGAAATAGTGGCCATCGGTGGTGGTCACAAGGGGGCCCACATAGAACTGCTTTTTTAAGATAAGTGTTTCCCCAGTTGGCCAATTCTGGACCGTTAGTGGGCCCATCAACCGCCCCCTCCCCTTCTTTGGCCTTTTCTGATTAACTAATAGTTAACTTCAAACCCTAGTTCTCATCCATAATCCTAATCTTCTCTTCCCACGCGCCGTCATTTCCCTTCCTTTCAAACAACTTGTCCCCTTTTCCCTTTTTTTCCCCCCGTAAAAACTTGTCTCCTTTTACTAATATGATCATTTGTATTTATTCAACCAAAAAAAACTATGTACTAAACATAAAAAAGCATAAATGTAAATTTCAAAAGATTTGGGTAGGAGGAGGTGATAGATACTAAAGGTATAAAAATAATTCCATGGGCCATTGAACTATTAGGAAGAGTGGTTCAGATCAATAGTTCAACCATAGTTAAACCATTGTCAACCCAAAATTAATTGAAATAATACTAGTGTAATTCAATTAAAATATACAAAAGTTATTCAATATATGTGTGTATCCCTGCAAATAGCAATATTAAATAAAAAGACATTAATCTGCAAGTGAATAGAATATTCAGGTATAAATCACAAAAAAATCTAATAAAGCATAGTTAAAAAAGTGCAAATATAGGACATAATGCTATTTAGGTTGATGACATCTTTATCTTTTAAAATTATCTTTATTTTGGTTTTGATCTTTCAAATTTTAAATTATTGGTTTTGGAACTTTTAAGGGTAAATTGGTACAAATTTTTATTGAGTTACAGGGACCAATACTTTAAACAAAATAAAACCTTAAAGACCAAAACTGATAATTTGAAACTTGATAAACTAAAATCAAATTCAGGATATAATTGAGAGACTAAAAATTATATTAACTCAAACTATTTCTCTCTTTCTCTTTTGAACGCAACCATGTCGTTTTAAGCTTAGCAAATGATGAAAAATATAAAATTCAGCCCAATATTTAAAACTCTTAATCAGATCAACCATGTTGGGGTATCAGTTAATCAATTCATCGGCATTGACCAACCAATTTGGAGTAAATTTTAATATGAGAGAGTGTTACTCATCATTGTATCCATATAGCAAGAGTGTTTTTTTTTTTTAAAAAGAAAGTCAAATGTCAATTATAAAAAGATAATCAGTCCATACAAAATGACTCTTGACTTCACATATCAGTACAGACATTAACCCAAATATATTTTTTAGCCAACCAGCACCAATATTAGTTTGGGAGAATTGAATTACATTCAGGTCGTTAAAGAGAAAAAAAATGAAAAATTAATTTTATAGAGTTGACAATCGCGTCTCTGGACTTATCAATTCACGCTTTCAGAATTGTTAATTCAACCATTTTTTTTATTTTTTATTTCTCTTTAACAAGACATTGTAATTCTCCCAATTAGTTTCTATAAACGAATGATTATAAGGCATTTCCTATCTGAATATAAAATATTAAAATGTCTTTTTATAATATCTTCAACTAGATTCCGAGCTGGGTGCTTTATGTGGTGCACATCTCTCACACACCTTCGTTAGTGCTCACTCTCTTCTCACTCAAAATTTATTTAAAAAAGAGTAATAACTAATAAGAAAGCAGTTCCACAAAATTTTTTTAAAATTTGTTTAGGGTCTGTTTGGTAGAAGGGAAATGGAAGGGAGGGGAGGGGAGGGGAGGAGAAATTTTTATGAGTTAGATTTTAAAAAATTGGAGAAGTGGGGTTATAAAATTTTAATAAAGATAAGATGTAAAATAAAAAAGTAAGAAAAATTAATTAAAAACTTGCAACCTCACTTCTTCAATTTTTTTAAATCCAAATCATAAAAATTTCCCCTCCCCTCCAAATCTCTCATACCAAACAGCCCCTTAAACTATTCATTCAAGTTTTGATAAGTGCATGCAACTCTATTGATCTATATATGTTATGGAAAAAAATAGTGGGCACACTCTTCATTTGTAAAAATAAAAAGCTGTATACATTTATTTCTTTTTAGACTTCATTGGTTGGGAACCCTGTGCACCGTGTCTCCCTTTATATATATACATGTATGTTCTAGTAATAAAGATCTTTTATTTAAAATAGAGTTAATATGCAAATGCATACATAAACTTTTTCCAAATATATTTAAAGTCGACCTATTGCACAAAGCTACCAACATGTATGGTTTGGAGTGGATCAAATGTATGCAACTTTATCCCATAAAGAGAGAGCATGTTTTCAAAATTTAAATTTGTAACCACTTAATTACATAATAGGAACATTTATCGTTACTATAAAGCCTTTCCCTAAATATGCTCAAGTCACCATAAAATTTTCTTACGTGTAAAATGTGTATTAAATTTTGAAAATGTTAAAAAATATCATGGCCATTAATTATTGCAACGTTGACGGTTTATTGGACTGAATTTAATGGCATGAACACTGATAAAAGAAGGGTAAAGGTACATGTATATGTGTGATCATTCTAAAAGATAAAAATGGCCTAAATTTTATTGTTGATACTTTGTATATAAAATCTTATAGAGCAGTTATCCCTTTCAGTATATAAAAATATATCAAGTTATTTTTACCTATAAAATTTTTAAACAGAGATGAATTTTTTTCCTATCCAATTCACCGATTTGAAAAATCTTATTCCACGAATGCCAATTCCTACTATATTTGGATCATAATTTTGTTAACTTTATCATCTGAACATGAGTTTGACCCAAACGTTGTTGAGTGCTAACACTATCATTGAAAACTGACGTCACTTGAAGAAGCCAGCTAAGAAGGTTCACAATTCTCAATGTCTGACCAAAGCTTGAATCTCAAATACAAAATCCCAAAATTTACCCTGAGCTCATTCAGCTGCACTTTTCCAATGTTATATTTTTATAATTAAATTAATATGAAAATCTTCATAATTTTATTTTTTTTAATTAAATTTTCTGTTTTTTATTGGATTCTCAAAATTTTCAAGATTATAAGTATCTATTCCTATACTTATAATTTACGAGTTTGTAAAAACAACTAAGTTAGTTGCTAGTTGCTAATAATATTGAGACTCTTTCTTAACATTGCGCACCCTTCACCTGATTTGGTAAAGGTTTATAAAAAATTAGGGATAAGGGATTTTTGTTCTAAAATTTAAAATTTTTTATCGAGGGTAATTTTATTTTAAAAGTTTAAAAAATAGAGTAATTTTTTCTTAACCGCTATTTGAATTAATTTTGACTGTTAGTTAACTAAATATACTAAGCTGACAGACCACTTATCATCTAATTCATTTTTGTCAAGGTGTAAGTTTACTCTGAAAGTTTTAAATTTAACTTTGAAAAAAAGATGAAGTATATGACATATAGATTTCCTGAGTAAATTTACACTTTAATAAAAATGATGTAAATGACATATAGATTGTCTGGTTAGCATATTTGATCAACTAACGGTTAAAATTAATCGTGATATCGGTCAGGGCAAAAGTGCTTCTTTTATGACACTTCCAGATCAAAATCACCCCTCAGTGAAAACTTCCGGGTCAAAATTGTCTCTTAACCCTAAACCATTGTGACTTTAAATGCAAGAAAATGGTTGAGTATAATAATTTTTATTTCTATGCTAGTAACAAAAAATTATTTTATCATTTTATTTTTAAAATAATTCTTTTTATTGTGTATCTTATGACAATTTATATATTATCCAGTTCTAATAATATATTAATAAGGGTCTTATTTGAGTTGGCGTTTGAAAATTATGTTCACATAATTCGAGATAAATTTTATATCACATACTTATTTCTTATACCATAAATCATATTAAAAAAACAGTTTATATCGATAATCCAAATAATACATAAGAAATACTAATGTTTAATTCCCACCATGCCTAGGCGTAATAAATTGTATTTTCAAAAACAGTAAAACGAGGGGATAACTTGTTTTATTTAATACTCCCACCCGCCCTTTTTATAAAAAACATTATCACTTATAGGGATGGATTTTAATATTATGAATAAATATTTTTTATCTGAAATTTTTAACATGTTTTTTCATTTTTATCTTGTTAAATATATGTCATTTATTATATTTTTATAAATTTTTACTCATTATGTCTCATATACTCTTTTTATAAATAAGGGTATAATTGAAATGAAAAATATATATTCTATAGCCGGGAAAAAAATTATATACATTTATTATTTTAAAAAAATACACTTAAATACCACTTGAACTTCAAAATCTAAAATTAGTGATTTTGTAAAAAATTGAGTTGTTAATTACTATACTCTTTTTGTCAATCACATTACTCTTATAATCATTAAAACCAATTTAAAATTTTAAAATTCACATAGTATTTATGTGTTTTTTTTTCTATTACTTTTAACTTAATTTGACTAGTTGTTTCTTATAACAATTTTTACAATGAAGGAGTAAATATTCTATACCCAGGGAAAAAAATATATATATATATATATATATATATATTTTATACATTTATTACTTTTAACTTAATTTAAGTGATTGTTTCTTATAACAATTTTTGGAAAGAAGGAGTAGACTATTAAAGGCCCGTTTAATATATTGAAATTGATTTTGATGGAAATAGATATAAATATGGAGTTTAAAAATGTGTTTGGTATGTCATCAAAATCAAAATGAAACTTAATTTTTATATAAAAATACCAAAATGTCCTCCCAATTTTTTTTTTTTTTTAAACTCTCCTCAAGACCATCATCAACATTCTCCATCGGAAAACTCACTGTGCAAAACTGCAAATTTTGCAAACTCATCGTCATCTACAACATTCGATGATAATAGCGTGGTGGGGAGATTTTCAAGGTGTCAAACACTGTCAAAATCACAACCTTGCCGGAAAATCAATCAAACCAATTCCAATAAAACTTAGCAATATCAAATTAAATTTTTAAGAAAAAATATCTTCAATAAACATATGAAGGCGAAGACAGAGATGAAACTGGAGAAGTTAAAGTTCTTGTCAACATCATGCTTCAGCCACGAAGACGAAGGGGATAAGTCACCGTCAAAGTTCTTCCATCATAATGGATATTCTGGCGCTATTACCGACCTTCTTCCAGAAACCATAAACAAAGGAAATCACATAATCGAAGGCCAAAAATCGCAATTTTAGGAACGACCATCAGAATCGTTATTGTCCCATACCTCAGTTGCATTTCTCCATTATATCGCTGTCGTAGATCTAGATCTGGAAAAACAGATATCTTCTTCCTCGATAGTTAACAATGGGTCTCTGTCATGTGAAGGCTCGTCGGAGATCCGTGAAAATGTCGCCGGAGATTTAAAGAAGGGGAAGAAGACATGAGTGTCGTCGCACAACCCTGTTGAAGAAGCGAAAGAAGACGAAGTCGGAGATCCTTGAAAATGTCGCCGCCGCCGTTAGATTTATGAGCACAAGCCGCCGGTTGAAGTGGGATCTTGCCAGCACTGGAAGGACGAGGGAGATGGTGGCGTGATAGTTGGAAAGGAAGAGGCAAATGTTGAAAATGGAAATAGGACCATGGAATTATAAATCTGTGTTAGGATGGAAGCTATTTCCATATTGTGTTAGGATTGAAGCCATTTTCATATGTTATGATGGAAATGGAGATGGAATTTTTTTAAATTCCATGGTACCATGGAATTAGTCTCTAATTCAATTTTCATGGCCTCATTTTCATAATACCAAACAGGCCCTAAGGCTTATTTGAGTTTTCTGTTTACACAAGTCATAATAAAACCTATTTTATAAACTTATTTCGTATATTATAAATTATGTTGAATAAGTAGCTTTTACCGCTAATTAGAGCTGGGAATCTGGGCCAGCTTTTGATGGGCCAGGGCCTAAAAGGGCCGGAAGTCATTTTCACAAGATTTAACTATACGTTTACACGCCTCATGCAATAAAATAAATACAATTATTAATTCATAATCAAATATAAAAAATATTGTCCACAAGTAACTTATAGTCTCATACAAAGTATAAGAAGACAAAAAGTTAAACACTATACGCAACATGATTATAACGACTATCCTTTTCATCTTCTTCTCTACTATCATCAATTTCAAGAAAATTTGATTGTACTTTACTTTAAGTAGTAGACTCTGCTTAAAGGGTAAAAATATCAAGAATTAGTAAATTACAATTATATGTAAATTTAAAAATTTTAAAGTTCTGAGGGAAAAGTCAGCAAGAGTACAGACAGAAAAGTTAAAGGGCCTAATCGACCGGTCCTATAGGAAGGGTCCTTTTAGAGCCAATTTCTTTTTAAAACTCTACTTTTTAAATTTTATCCGTAATTTAAAAGAGTTTAAAGGACCAGCCCAATTACCCGACTCTAACGCTGGTGCAAACTGTTTGTAAAGTCTCCGGAAGAGACGGCGCGTTCACCCAAGAAAAGTGAACAATCTATGACGTCACTCAGACAACGGCTTAAATTCTTCAGAGCGCCGTATACTGATGTGTCGGGGTCCCACTTTTCCTTTCTTTTACGAAAACATTTTGTTGAATTTTGTTTTGTTAAATATTTTTAAAAAAATCAGTCCACATGCCTTAGGTCCAAGAAAGAAAAAAAAGTCCCCATGACTAAAATGAAATTTAAAAATTTTATATTTTTACTATATTGTCTCTCATTTTTTTTAAAAAAAAATTATAATAAAATTTTAAATAAATAAAAAATATAAAAAAATAATTTTAAAAGATTATTAATAATAGAGATTGTCATTAACAACACTTTAAAACTACTTTTTTATATTTTTATTTATTTAAGACCTTATTATAATTTTCTTAAAAAACACCCACATGAGCACCCTTGCTAGTGGCAACCCTGTGCTAGCCACCAGCAACCACTCAACAGGCGACCAGTCAGGATTTTTTGTGACAAAGTTGACTAATAAAGTGTAACATATAATTAACGAAGTGTTGTAAATATCCTAAAATAAGTCTTTTAAATTAAATTGTTCAAGTTTGATTAAAAAATAAATAAATTGTTCAAGTGAAAAATTTGTTAAAATGAGTTATCAGTTCTAAATGAGATTTACAAGAATTTAATTCTCTTAATGTAACTTGGTTCTTGGTTTTTTATGAAACTTAATGTAACTTGTTTAATCCACAAGATTTATATATTTAAACTTATTTATGATATAATCATTATTAATAATGGGAGTTGAATCAACATAGGTAATATTCTCATTGGTCCTTGTTACATGGTATTTTTATCTAATTTACACAAACAAAAAAATAACGGGTAACTCTATTAAATCTACCTTAAATTAATAAGCATGTGTAACTCTGTTAAATCTACAGTAAATTAATAAATATATTAATGAGGTTTTAAAGATGAGAGAAACATACAAAGAGCTTTACAGTAGATTGTGAGAGTCAGTGATCCCATCCAATCTAATAAATCTTTTTAAAAAGCTTTATACTCACTTACATACTCAAAAAAATTCTCTCTTAATTCAAATATATATACTCCATCCTATAAGACAATTTTATCTACTTTAAATAATAATTATATACTATTCTTTCTCTCACATTCTCTCCCTTAATTAATTAGAAAAATATCATTTCTCAAATGACATTTTTGAAAAAAAAATAATAAAATCTAATTTTTATATATAATTATCTTATAAATAATAAGACCCAGCTTTAATATATTTTGTCTGTTTTTTTTTTGCCCGCTTAAAATATTTTGTCTTATAAAAGGGAAAAGAAGAATTATTTTTTATTGATGTTTTTTTTTGTGCCAACTATTGATGTGTTAAGCATGGGTGATTTTGACATGACCTATTGTTGGTTGTTAATCATATGGCCTCGTGCTTTCATATAAGTTTCAAAACGAATGGCATTATTTATTAGTCCTTGTCATTCATTCATGAATATAATGATGCACCTCGTTATTTTAAAAAAAAATTTTAAATTTTATATTGGCATTCGATATATATTAATATATTATACTGTAAGAGAACAAAATCAATATCACAATAAATATAATAAAATATAAAATTATATATTTATATGAAGAAATTTATGATATCATAATGTGACTTATAAATAGTCATAGAACTAAAAAATTTATTCCAACTGTTTTATAAATACAACCAAAGCAGTAAAAGGAGGAGCAAGTTTCACATGTTTTTGGTTCTCATGTTTGTCTTATGGTTGTTGCTTGTTTAGGCTTAATATGACACTCTCATTTTGGGCTTTATATGCTTTTGTTTTAATGTAGTAGAAGTTTATCTACTTTTAATATACACATTTATAATTTATATGTAATGGAAAAAAATTTAAAAGTATTCCTTTCTATCCTTAATGTAAGACATATTTGGGGTTGATCTTAATCCTGAATATAAGACATAGTTTATGTGTTTGTCAATTTTTTCTTAATTTATCCCTATTGATTTCCATCAACTATAATCAAGGAGAAGAGAATGAGGGAATTAAAGAAGATGACTAGGATTATTTAAAAAATGTACGTCATATTAATCAACTTAATTAACTTCTTTAATCTAATAAAATTAGATAAATATATCTTATATTCAAAATCAGAGGGAGTAATATCTTTACGATATATTATCTTTTTGAAGTGATAAAAATTATTTATATATTTATATTTAGATAACAAAACTATAATTAAATTACTAGCTTAGGGTCAACCACTTTCGGGCTTTTTTTTTCTTACAATATATGTTGTATATATATCTAGACAGGGCAAGAATTCATAAAGAAGAAAAAATTAAAGTAACCAGCTCTCACAAGGATGAGATGCTCATGTAATGCATTGTTATAACAAAAAAAAAAACAAAAAAAAAACATTGAAATCGTTCATCTTTTGAATGCCTTCACCTTTTCATTAAAAAATAAGTAAATGTTAGATCTGAAAAGAGAATTATTTGAATGCTGAAAATTGAACTTAAAAGAAGTTATTTTTGGGTTGAAAATTGAACTTATAAATTTTAACACGTTCCTAAAGTGAACGAATGTTAGTGTAATATTTTGGTAAGATCGTGTAACATTTAAGTATTTTCTTTTATGGTTTACAGTATATCAGGAAAGAAAAGGAAAAATGATACAAAAATGCTATTTAAATTTGAAAAACCCTAAAAGGTCTTATAAAATAGGGAAAGGACATAAAGGTGATGTGTAGGAATTTGATATTTTTAAGTTTAGTGCTTTTACTAAAACATCTATTATATTTTTTTAAAAAAAAAATAGGGCAAGAACCCTCGTTGACTGTCATTGCTGGAGGGCACCATCACATCAGGTAGCCGACCGTCAGAGCTCTGGTAATAATTTGAATATAATAATTAGCAATTTGGATATATATATTGACAACCCAAGTTGTCATGTGTATACCCAAATTGCTAATTACTATTCTTAAATTGTTATTGTTTATACTCAAGTTGTCAGCGATGCTTGATAGGGGTAAAATATGACCTACAAGATGGTTGACATTTGGGAAGCTTAAATTGCTAATATCTATACCTAAGTTGCTAATTGTTGTTCATAAGTTATCATTGGTTACACTCAAGTTGTCAATGATGTCTTATAGGAATAAAATATAACCTACAAGGTTGTTGATATTTTGTGAGCTCAAGTTGTCAATATTTATATCCAAGTTGCTAATTACTATTCTTAAGTTGCATAATACTTAAGTTGTTGACGATACCTGACAAGGGCAAAATATGACCTACAAGGTTGTTGACATTTGGGGAGCTCAAGTTGTCAATATCTATACCCAAATTGTTAATTGTTATTCTTAAGTTGTCATTTTTTATACTTAAATATGAACAACCTTATAGATCATATTTTACCCTTGTCAGACGTAGTTGACAATTTGAGTATAGGTAATAAAAACTTAAGAATATCAATTAGTAACTTGAGTATAGATATTGACAATTTGAGCTCCCCAAAATGTCAACAGCATTGTAGGTCATATTTTACCCTATTAAGTGCCATTAACAACTTGGATATATACAATGACAACTTATGAATAACAATCATAAATTTGGTATCAATATTGACAACTTGAGCTCCCCAAATGTCAACAATCTTGTAAGTCATATTTTACCCCTATCAAGCGACATTGACAACTTGGATATAGGCAATAACAACTTAAAAATACTAATAAGCAACTTGGTATAAATATTGACAATTTGAACTCTCAAAATGTCAACAAAATTATAGGTCTTATTTTACCTCTGTCAAGTGTGACACTATTTTTGTCACTATTCAGATGAGCTATAAACATAATGAATTTGAACCACTAAGCCATATTTGATTTTGGGAAGAAAATACTTTTGAAAATATATGAAAACCCAGCCCAAACACCGGGTTTGAATCTATAAATAAATGGGCTTTTCTGAAAAATTTAAAACTCGTTAAAACAATTATTCAATGGTTCAAACTCTTCATTATGTTTTAATCCCTTAACTTCATTTAGTATTATCAGAGTATTACTTTACTCTAATCTTTATAAAATCATATAACTTATATGTTTGGCATGTAATTTTCAGAGGGCATAATTCATCTATTTGCCCAATCTTTTAAATAGATTAGCTACTATTTGAGCATACTTTAACCTGTACTATCAACTATATATGAATATAGTTTTGTCATCGTCGTAGATGACAATTACCCTTAGGTAATCACAGCCTTAGATCTCATCCTTATAGAGAGTATTTACATGCCAAAACTTATATATACAAACATATAACTAATATTAAAATGAGTCATGACTAAAAATATAGCTAACACTTAAACAAAACATTTATCTTAAACTCTTTTAGCTCCAAACTTCCTAAAGCTTCACTAATAACAATGCTCTTGCTCCTAGAAATACTTGCTCTTACTGTATATCATAGAAGAAAGGGGTGAGATTTGAAAGAATTTCAGTAACAAAACATTATCTCAATATATAATGTGCAATGGTAATTAACTATGCATGTAAATAGTCATGTAAGAACAACATCTTACAAGCATATACACATGGCCATGACATAAACTCAAGCAAAGATATTACATGTTCGGGGGCATACATGATAAATAAACATGCAATCAACAAAGCACAAACTATATAAAAGTAAGTTTTACTACATTTTACTTCTTCTAAATTACCTCATCTTGCTTGTGTTTCCTTTGTTTTGCCTCCTCTTTGGTCTTAATGGCAATTATCAAACCCTATTGATTATTCATGGAGGGACACTCATCTTTGGTACATAACTACTACATAATAAATCTCTCCTATACTTCCAACTCTGAACCTTTAACTTAGCTGTTTTACTTCGTTTCTCTCACCTGAATTTTAACTTATTCATTATTGTTCTATAAAATTCCTTTCCCAAGACAACTCTACCTAATTTCATCTTTTAAATTCCTTAGAGTACTTACTCTCAATAAAATCCAATCCCTTCCTACTGTAATAGGGCTGACCATATAGGGGTATAGGGGACAATTAATGAAACTTAATTTTGTTGCTTCCAATCATCACACAAAGACCTCTAGATGCTTTATATACTTAATTTTCCAATTTAGTGTAATCCTAATACATTATAAAGTCATCATAATCAGTGAGCTTCCCAGCAATTCAAGCCTCTAAAATTTCAAACCTTATTAATTATTTACCAATGTTTTAAAAGCCGGATTAGACGTCGAGCTAGAAAGATGGTTTAAACGGTTGGAACGGTTGAACCGTTTGGTCAAATTGGTGATGTAATAATTAAATTAAAAATATTATGTGTGTGTGTGCGTGCACGTGTGCATACACATACCGTATAACATATATAAAATGAGAGAGCACTATGTCTGGGTCCATAAACATATATAGAATAAGCAAAAGCTACAGAGGCACTTTGAATTGGAAAGCAAAGTGCAAAACTTCACGACTATAAACTGAAAGTTTCTTCCTTTCTTTTAATTTCCCCCTCTCTCTCTCAGTCAAACAAACATCAAAACACTTACACACAGAGTCATACACAGAGAGAGAGAGAGAGAGAGAGAGAGTTTGCAAATATGAGACATGTTTTCTTCAGAGGGAAGCAAGAAAGTATATTTAGATATCAACCTTAAAGTAAAGACACTAATCCCATGTGTGGCCCCTCACATTCCTCCATTAATAGACACCCCTCTCTCTTACCTCCCATGAAACAAAGGAATACGACAACCACAAGGAAATAAAGGAATATGACAACCAGTAGCTTACATTGTTTATGCCTTTTTTCTTTCGCTGATACGAAGTGCGAAAAGCATCTTCTGAAGGCGAAAAGATGTGGAATTTAGATTTAACGTCTTTGGAACTTCAATGTCGTTGGTTTCTTCCCGTATTAGCGAAAGAAAAAAGGCATAAACAGAGGAACAAATGGATTTAAATCCATGTGTTCCTTTGTCACTGAAACCATATGAGTGCGTATCAATCGTTATGATTTTCTTGTCAATCATTGAAATAAATGGCTTGATACGCAACAAAACAAATAAACACACACATGAATATGATGGAACATAATAACAAATTGGAGGAAGCAAAACAAATAAACAAATGCTTGAAAACAACAAAATCATAAGAACTATCAATTACCTGGGTGGCAAAGCAGAAGAGAAGTGGTTCCGAATCCAAAACTAACGAGACTGACAAGACAAAGAAAATGGTGGAGGACGATGCCGCATACGGCGGAAGACGATGGCCTCAGATGGCGGCCACCATCACTGCAAATGGCGGGAAAAGCTTTATCGCTGTGTTAGAACTCAGACAGAAGGGTTAGGGCAACGATTTTTGGGAACCTCCGATGGATAATTTGGGATATACCTGTATATACCGTAGCTTTAAAAAAAAGCCCAATTGTTGACCCGTCCGATTTTCTAAAACCTGCTTTGGGTTTCGACCCAAAAGCGGCTAGCGGCCCAAAATGGCTCTAAACAAAAAATGGGTGGAAACAAAGGGTCGCCCCACTGTTGAGATCGGGCAACGGTCCGACTGTATGGCCCGGTCTAGTTCTTAAATCCTTGTTACTTACTATATCATAAAATTTTGTCATTTACAGACTTTAAACCCAATTCTGCCTCTACTTTTAAGGGATTTTGAAAAATCATAACATTAGCTAGAAAATTCCAATTGAGATGGTTTAGGTTCCTACTTAAAGCTCTTTTAATACTCTATAAAAAAAATAATGTCCTATATTAAATCATGGACCTAAGTTCCCAAATCTCATGTGCAAACTGACTGTCCATTTGAGAGTTAGAATTTTCCAGATTTTCTACCTAAAGTTTGAAAATTCATAATTTACAATATATACATCCAATTTCTGTATTATAATACTTAACTGAAAGTTCTATAATTCTATTTTAATAATCACACCAACAAATTACTAAAGTAACCTCGTGTAATTTGTTTATTTACCTATTGTCAAAAATCTGAAACATAGACTGTTCCAAGTTTTCTGACTAAAGTTCCAAAAATAATAAATTTTGTGTTAGATATTTAATTAACAAGTTTTAGGACTCATTTTAAAGATTAGGATGTGTACTATTTCCTCACAAAATTTCACAAACAGTGGACATGATTTGCCTGATCAAAACCTTGCTCAACATTGGTTGTCTCCTTTACTCATACAAATTCGACCCCTTCCAATAAAACCTCAAAAACTCCACCTTTCTCTTACTACACTGAGCTCATTTTGGTTCTATCTTCTAAACTTTCTAATCCTCAAGAAAAACCAAATCAAACTCACTCAAGATTTCAGTTTTGACCTCTGCAACTTCATGCTTATAAATTTTGTTTTTCAGAAATGAAAGGTAAGAGGAGAAAGTGAACATGCAAGCCCAAATCAAGACTTAAAACCTCATGAATTTGACACCTACCAACTGAGCTTGCATGCTCTGCATTCGGTGACATTCTTATTGAACCAAAGAAACCCTAAAACTCATCCTGAAACTGACATGCAAACACTTGACTCAGGCTTCTATGGTAACTGAAACTTTTTCCAGAAATTGCTCAACTTCAACAACCAATTTCAGCCAAAGAAATTCACCAAGCTAACCAAAAGAAATAATAGAAAGGTGTAAAAGACTCACCTTAACTCAAATTTAGGCTTGCATGTGGCATCCGATACCTTCTCTTCTACTTTCAAGCGATCACTCTTCCCTCTCCCTCCCTCCCTCCCTCTCCTTTCTTTCTATTTCTCTGTCTGTAATAACCAAATGAAGAGTGAGGGAGTGTTTGGTAAAGCCTAAAATTGCAGTTTCAAAAGCCTTTTTCCATAAATCGAGATAAAATTCATCTCACATACTTATCTCGTAAATTGTAAAAGCTATTCTCTAAAAGCTAATCTAAACACACACTGAGTGTCTTTGTATGTGTGCGTTATGTGTGAAAACGTGTCAGGTATGCAAGTGGGCCATGCGTGTGTTGTGAGAGAAGGATGGGTGTTTTAATTACTAGATGTGTGTTTTTATTCTATTAGTCCTACTTATAAGGATTTTAATTTTAATTTATCTAATCTAAAATCCATTAAATCTCTTGGGTTCCATAATTTGGTTTAGTTTTAGCCAAATTCCGATTTTTTAGGTCCGTATGATAAAATTACTAATTTTTCCTCTTTTCTAAATTGGTATTGGCTCACCTTATAATTTCCATAAATTAATCCATAATTTTTTATAAGTATTTTCTCATTAATTAGCTTCTTTAAGCCTTAAAGTAATTTTCCTAAAAGTTTCAAGCCAAATCATAACCTCTAATTATTTTTCCTTGAATTTTCGGGAAAACGGGCTCTTAAATTCTCAAAAATTAGTTTTAAAATTACTTGGGCCATTTTTGGGGAACTAAGCCTCTTTATAATTTCTCTAACTCCTCATAATAACATTTCATACTATTTCCTCAATATATCTAGGCCCTTAAATAATAATTTTTATAATTATCTTAAGCATTTTTCTCATGCTTAAGACATTTAGCTAAATTAAGCTTAGTAGTTTATTTAATTTATACTAATTATTTATATTCTAAACCTATAATTTGGGATGTTAGATCAGGCGTCGCTAACAAATTGGCTATATGTAATAACAACTTACAATTAGCAATTAGCAACTTGGTATAGAACTATAGATATTGACAACTAGAGCTTCTCGAATGTCAGCAAACTTGTAGGTCATATTTTACCTCTGTCAGGCATCATTGACAACTTGACTACATGCAATGACAATTTAAGAATAACAATTAACAATTTGGGTACACATATTGACAACTTGGGAACTCAAATTGTCCATATGTACACCCAAATTGTTAATTGTTATACTCAAAATGTCGCAGAGCCCCGCCGGCCCATAAGGGTTCTTGCCCCTTATTTTTTTAAAAAAAGTGAGGGATAATTTAGTAAAAGCACATAAAATTCAAAATCCTAGAATCATACTTGTTACATATTTTTCGTTTTGTTATTTTAGTAAATATTTTGAGGTTTTTATAATTTAAATTATATTTTTTTGTCATTTTCACTAAAGAAAATGTTTTTTTTATAAATATAAAGTATGAGTGCTTGTTTAGATTAACAATAAAAATTACTTTTTTAACATGATTTATGATATACGAGATAACTATATGAGACGAAGTTTATATCGATTAAAGCTTGTTTGTTTTAACTTATGCTTATGCATAAGTCCGATTCACGTAAGTCGAGACAAAACTCTTCTACATATTTACCTTGTAGACCGTAAAAGCTACATCGTAGACCGTAAAAATTACCTTATATACCATAAATCACAATTAAAAAACACAATTAAAAATTCCAACCACTATTCCAAACATATCATTACTTACAACAACATACTTCTTAAACACGACCGGCAGTGAATAGTTGAGCTTGTTTGGAATAGCGATTGGAAGCTCCATAAGTGCTTTTCAATCGTGATTTACGGTCTACAATGTAACTTTTACGGTCTACGAGATAGTTTTTATGGTCTACAAGGTGCTTT
The DNA here is from genome assembly GCA_037074505.1 of Albizia julibrissin. Taxonomy (NCBI): domain Eukaryota; kingdom Viridiplantae; phylum Streptophyta; class Magnoliopsida; order Fabales; family Fabaceae; genus Albizia; species Albizia julibrissin. Next base: position 16,530,385 of record CM073486.1, on the reverse strand, counting down.
TACGGTCTACGAGGTAAATATGTGGATAAGATTTATCTCAAATTTACGTACAGGCTTGTTTGGAAACTCTATTTTCAATCGGGCTTATTTTATAAGCCCGATTTACTTAACTCTCCACCACATATTTACCTCGTAGACCGTAAAAACAACCTTGTAAATCGTAAAAGTTACTTCGTATTCAGTGAATCATGATTTATAAGCACTTATGAAGCTTCCATAAGTGAATCCAACCATACTCGGCTAAATTTTAATAGTAAGAAATAGAATAAAAAATAAGTGGTTTAGAATAATGAATAACATTTTTTAAAAATAAATAGAGAAAAAGAAAAAAAAAAAGTGAGTCATATCTAATATTTGAACGAGAGGAAAAAAGTGGGACCGTTGGTGAGTGTCTCTCCAAAGCTGCTTTAACCTGCTTGTCGTTCTCTCCTCTGTTCACTACTCTCCTCGCACCTCAAACTCTATCTCTCTCCTCCTCCAATCTCCTCTCGTTTCTCTCTCATCCCCAACACAAGGTACCTACTCTACTCTGCCCTACTCTATTATCTATCACTCCCTCAACATCTCTCGACTCACTCTGCTCTCTCTCTCACGTATAAATCCTTTCTCACTCTCTTCTCTTCCCTTTGTGAATGTGATTGCAGATTTCGCTTCTCCAGATTTGGCCGCACAAATGGCCTACATGTGTGCTGACAGCGGCAATCTCATGGCGATTGCTCAACAGGTCATCAAGCAAAAGGAACAACAAGAACAACAGCAGCAGCAGCATCAGCATCAGAACCCCCACCACCACCACCATCAGCAGCAGAATCATCAGCAACAGCAACTTATGGGGATTCATTCAATCGCTCTTCATCCATGGACGAACACTCCTCCTCTGGGTTTTGGCCTGGCCGGAGCTGATTTCTCCGACCCCTTTCAGGTCGGGTCTGGCCCTGACGCATCTGAGTCCGGTTTTCAATTTCCTCATCTGGACCCTCACCACTCTACTGGGTTTAGATTTTCTGATTTCGCGGCTGATGCTGGCGGCGGCACGTGCGGCGCTGCCGGTGAGTTTGATTCCGACGAGTGGATGGATAGCTTGATAGGCGGCGCTGGTGGTACTGGTGACTCAACGGATAGTTCCAATCTGCCTTCTGCGTGCGACGCGTGGCAGAACAATGCCGATTTCGGTCTTTACGCCTCTAACCCCTTTGCCACCTGCCCTACCCGACTCTCGCCTCCGTCGGACCTTAATCGGGTAATTTTCTCTTCGGAGCCTGCCACGTGGACCTCTCCTCCACCGCCATCTCCACCGACCTTAGTTAAAGAACCTGCAGCTCCTAAACCAGCACCAGCTTCGCCGCCACCGGCGGAGCCCGCCGTACGCCGGAACGACAGTGGCCATGGCGTTTCGTCGAGCGTTGCGGAAACCAGTGAGTCCACACATCCACTTCTGAAAGCACTCATCGACTGTGCTGGACTGGCCGAGACCGAACCAGATCAGGCCGAAGAATCTCTGGTTCAGCTCAGCAAAACGGCGTCGCAGCACGGAGATCCTACTCAGAGAGTGGCCTTCTTCTTCTGCGAAGCTTTACGCAGCAAAATAAAGCCAGAAATGGTGGAGACTCCTGGTTGTACTACTTCAGAGGAAGAGTTAACACTCTCGTACAAAGCTCTGAACGATGCCTGTCCTTATTCAAAATTTGCTCATCTAACAGCTAATCAAGCTATACTGGAAGCTACTGAAGGAGCCTCAAAGATTCACATAGTGGATTTTGGGATTGTTCAAGGTGTTCAATGGGCGGCTCTCTTGCAAGCATTCGCTACTCGATCTTCAGGGAAGCCTTCAAGCATTCGCATTTCTGGAATTCCTGCTATGTCTCTGGGAACATCTCCTCGTGCTTCTTTGCTTGCCACAGGGAATCGTCTCTCTGAGTTCGCGAAGCTTCTGGACTTGAACTTCGAGTTCGAACCTATTCTGACTCCAATTCATGAGCTGAACCAATCCAGCTTCGCTACTGATCCTGATGAGGCCTTGGCTGTGAACTTCATGCTTCAATTGTATAATCTGTTGGATGAGAGTAACGTTGCTGTGGAGACTGCACTCCGATTGGCTAAATCGTTGAAACCTAAAATCGTTACTCTTGGAGAGTATGAAGCTAGCTTGACCAGGGTTGGATTCCTGAACCGGTTCAAGACTGCGTTGAAGTACTTCACGGCAATGTTCGAGTCTTTGGAGCCGAATTTGCAGCGAGACTCGCCTGATAGGCTGCGAGTGGAGAGACTTCTGCTCGGCCGGAGTATCTCCGGCGTGGTTGGATCAAGGTCACAGGGGAATGTAAGAGAGCACATGGAAGATAAAGATCAGTGGAGGGTTTTGATGGAAAGTGCTGGTTTTGAATCTGTAAACCTCAGCCATTATGCAATTAGTCAAGCTAAGATTCTTCTGTGGAATTACAATAGTCCTCTGTATTCATTGGTGGAATCTGAACCTGGGTTTTTGACTCTGGCTTGGAATGAGGTCCCTCTTCTGACTGTTTCTTCTTGGCGTTAAAGGGGTTATTGCTTATTTGCTTCGATTGGAAGTGGGTTTCCACCTGGTGCTTTTTTCTCTGGCGTGGAACTACTAATTGTCTATATGCCATTGATGATCATGCTTGGTCCTTAGTTAAGTTATATACAGATTGATGTTATTGGAACTGCAATACAAGCCCTCTCGAGGATTTTAGGAGGAAGATATTCCCAATATGGTGTGTTTTCTGCAGCCTGATCAATAGTTCCACGCCTTTCTCTTCTCTTCTTTCCAATTGATTTTTGCTTTTGTAGTATTTTGATTTCATGTTCTAGTGTTCCTAGGTTTGAAGACTTGACTAGACAATTAGTGGAAAAGGTAGTGCAAAATGAAGAAATGGGAGGAAAGAAGTTTTCTCTCCCACTGGTGTCTGTAACTCTGTAAATCTGAATTTGTTGTACGCATTTAATTTGGTCTTTAAATATCAAAGGATTTTCATCTTTACTTTCTGACTCAGACTGGAATTGTTCTCTAAACTGAAAGTTATTTATAGCTCCTTCAAATCCTAACTAGTTTTTGAGTAGAATCCTGGTCAAGCTCTGATGTCTGTGATATATATCTTCCCAGAGTTTCAACTTTCAAATCTGCAATATCGGTTCTTTCCCTTTACTCTGATCATTGGGTTCATTTTCATCAAGTCCAGTTGAATTCTTAAGCAAAGAGTGAGTCTGTTTTCTATGTTTGAAGTTTAACACATGATTAATACCCATGAACTATTTGAGTCTTTGATTTGATTTGATGACATATATTATGCCGTTTTCCATGCAAATTATTGGGTGAGGCAGAATCCTGGGTCAGATGCCAGAGAGGAGTAAACTGCTGCACAAGTTTTTTTACCTCACAGCGAGTCTGTGACTGTGACTCATGTACTATTCTGTGTCGGAGTGGGGAAAAAGTACTTGCTTGGTCCTAACACTGATTTTCCTTTTACACATCAATTTGCAGAGACTTGGATTCTTCTCAATGAAAGTGTGGATTGCTTTCTGGGCCATTTGCAACCTGCCTTTTAGACCAAGTAGTTATAAGTATAACTTGAATTCCATATTTGATGCTTGTTATTTATTTTGGATCTTATAGTTAGAAACCTAAATAATTGATGTATAAAATGAAGTTAGGAACTGACTCTATAAAGAAGTGAAGTGGCAGACTATTATTTATGGCCCATACTGTGTGACTGTCAAACTTAGTACTATTTTCTGTGTGGGTAAAGTACAAGCCTTGCTTGGACCCTGCCATTGCTTTCCTTCACACTATCTGCAGAAATTTTTGTTTCTTTCTTTTTACTTTTTTCCATGAAAGTGTTTGATTGCTTTCTTTGCCAGTAGTAGTGCTTGTCCTTCTCAGATCTAAGGGGCCAAATTTAATGGCTTTGTTGGCTGTCTCTTTCACACTGCAAAATCAAAATTCCCTTTCTTTTTTAGAACAACATAGAGAGATAAGAATGGGTAATAAGAGCCAGCCCCTTTTTGTGAGTCTCTAATACAATTTGGCTAAGATTGTGACAAAGGAAGACTATTGAATGAATGATAATTTGCTGTTTCTGGGTGTTCTGTGATAGTGACAATTCAAGTTTGTGAAATAGAAAGTTATCTTATTTGAACACACTCTAAAATTAAAGTTGAGGTTGGAGAGACAGTGATATACAAGGAATGAAAATATTTATGAGGTTCACTTTTTCCTTATTATTATTATTGGAAAAAAAATCCTTTTCTTTTTTCTGTTTTATTTTATAAGTACTTTGTAACTTGTAAGGTTTTAATTTAACTCGTGAAGTGGGGAGAAACAGAGAAAGTGAAGTGAATCTCAATTTTGTAAGATCAGAAAGTGTGTTTTTTTTAGGGTTCTGGAACCCGGACCAGTCATTAAACCAGTTGAGGTATTAAGTTAATGGTCAGTGGGTCAAATTAGAGTCAAACTGAGGCCAAACCCGTAAGAAATTGAATATTTTAGGCTTGTTTATATAAAATTTTAAAAAAAAATTAAAAAAATTAATTTTTTTAAAAAATAAAAATAAAAATGTCAAACTAGACCGGTCACCGAACTGGTCCGGTTTGGCTATCGGGTTACCGGTTCCTAGATCAGACCGATCAGTTCAGTTTGAGTTCCAAAACTGGTTTTTCCTCATTAAAATCTATCTTTCTTTACTTTATCTCTAAATTACTTTTATGGTTTAGGAGAGATTTTAATACCTTTCGACAAAAAATCAAATCTGAACTTCCTCTCTTTAGACTTGATTTTGTTTGAAGGGTCCCATACATGATACATCTAGAGTACAGACTACTAAACTTGACAACTTAAGCGTCCTATTATTTCTCACATTTTACTGGGAAGTAATGATTCATCAAGTACCACCCTCACCTAAAAATAATTCATTCAAAATAAATGCAAAGAACTTGTTGCATGTTTGGAATTTAGTTTAAAGGGCCATACAGAGGTGTAAAAAATTTGAGGATGTTTGGTTGGGTTTATATTTATATATAAGTTTGATTTATGTAAATTGAGATAAAACTTCTTCATATATTTATTTTGTAAACCGTAAAAGCTACTTCGTAGACTGTAAAAACTACTTTGTATACCGTAAATCACGATTGAAAAGTACGATTGGAAGTTCCAACCGCTATTCCAAACATCAATTTATCCTATAATCACGTTTAGCTGCTCTGAAATTTGTGTTTCGCTCATCGAAATTATCTTTTAAATCGCAGTTCTTCCAATAATTTTCAAACTTTAATTTGTTAACTTAATATTTTTGAAATTTAAAAACGGATTTTCAAATACAACCATAATACAAGTTCCTTATATCTCAGTGCAACCCCATACAAATATTCGCTTAGAAGCAATAATTTGTTGCTTAATTAGAGTTCAATACTCTTTTTGTCCTTAATATAAGACTTAATTAATTAATTTAATTAGATTAAGAAAATTATTTAAGTTAGTTAACATGACCTATTTTTTTTTCCCAAAATACCTTATTCATCTTCCTTGATTCCCTCTTTCCCATCCTTGATAATTATTAAGAGAACATCAATAGGGTTAATTTGGAAAAAAAAATGTTATATGTGTAAAATATGTGTTACATTTAGAACTAATATCAATAAACTTGTGATAGTTGTAAACTCAATCAAATTCACAAGTTCAAACACTAAATTTATCATTTTTGTGTTTCTAACTCAAAGTGATGTTTGCCAATTTTTTTGATTTGATCATACTCAACAACTTTATGTATGAATTTTATAAAATTTTTTTTGTTGAGTATGATAAATTATGAATGTTGATGGATTTAATTTTAATTATTTGAATTTAAAATATATTTAAATCAAATTTTTTGTCATTTTTATTATTTAATTATACATTATTAATACTTATTTATTGATAAAAGTAAACTCTTATAAGTTTACGATTCAAGTTTATGAGACGATTTTACATCATTGTCATGATTTTATTTAAACTTGTGAGTTTGACAACCTTAAATTCACTAATTATACATTAAGAACTAGAGGAGTATAATTGTAAAATATGTTGCCGCGAAAAACATAAAATTTAGAAATATATATCAGATTCACTTGGCATTTAAACTGTCTTTTGTGTGCATTAATTCTCTGAGATGCAGGTTGGATTGTACATTATTATTCCCATGTTATATATATGCGGCTCACAGAAAAATTGAGCAACTGGAAATTTATTAACTTCTGTGAAATTTAACTTTAACCCAAATCTTATCTACAAGGTCTTTCTAAGAATCTTCGTATTGAGGAAATAATTAATTCCTGTTTCCAGTTTTGGGTCTTCACATTTTGTGGTAACTTTTCAAAGTTCTTTAACGTTTTGTCTCATACACACATAAATTTTGAAGAATCCTAAGAAGTCTTTTTAAGTTCTTTCTCTACCCTTTTTTCGGTTATCTTGTAAGCACATTCATGATATGGTTTTATGCAATACAATTAATTCTAAGTAAGATCTAAAATAACTTCAAGTGAAGTAAAAGCTAAAAAAAGAAGGATTCACCTTTTTGAGACTTGTAGAAATGAAGGTTTGGCCATATATATCTTTTTATTTTTCTGAACCCATTCTACAATTTACTCTTCTGCTTCTATTTAGAAGGTCAAAAAAAGAATATTTTTATTTTTATTTATAAGTCATGTAATTAAAATTTTTATATGAATATATGATTTTACCCTTTATTTTTATTGTATAGACTTTTTACTCTTGAACTATAGTATATACTCATCTCCCTTAAAATTTAACAACTTTACAACTTATCCTATTTAATATACATTATTTCTTAAAAAAATAAAGTCCACATTATAATAAATGAAGTGTAAAATTGTATATTTATACAAAAAATCTAATGACATGTTTTATAAATAAGGCAAAAAATTTTCTCTCTCTCTCTGCCTTATAAACAAGATGAGAGGAATATCAAATATGAGTAAAGCTGAAAAATTATAAAATCTTAAGATATATTATTAATGAGATTTAAAAGAAAAATTTTGTGATAAAATATGTTGAAAATGACTTATAAAGTGAAATCAAGTAGCTCAGATGTTAAGTGATTTGTTTTTTTTTTTTTTTTTGGGATCTTGATATTAGGTGAATTCAAGTTGCACTCGGCTGCTTTAATTCAGCACTGAGATAAGGATAGCCTATTTCATTATTGTACTTAGTTTAATGAGAAAATTATATCCATATAGATTTTATAAATTTCATTCAATACTAATATTTATAAGTTTTCTGGCAAAAAAAAGGATTTAATATTTATAAGTTTAAGTTATAAATGATAGCCGGTAAAAAAAAGTTATAAATGATACAATTTGACTTTAAATGTTGGAGTAAATCTCTTAGAGACCTATTAGAATTAAATGAAGTTCGGGTGGTTTATTTGTATTTTGACCTATAGGTAATTTTTTTTTCTTTTTTTGGTGTCATAACTCATAGGAAAAAAGATAAAAAAAGAACTTTGAAATTGTAAAATTCTAAATCAGGTTTGTTATCGAGAATTGATAAGAGAATGACAAAATTTGATAAGCAATTTATAACTCATTTTTTAAAAAATACCTAATTTAAAATTTTATAAATTCTGAGTTCTTTTCCCGTCTTTTCCCCTAATTCATATGTATATTTGAGATTAATATCTAATATTTATATTCAACTATAGTTTTTCTCTACCAATTTCTCTTTCACTTTTGAAAATGTAAATGACCTGGATTGAAAAAGAATTCCATAGCTGGATTTTGGATATTTTGAACATGTTTATTCATAATTATTTGTCAAATATATTTCAATAAAATTTAAGAGATTGACCTAACATTTAAACAACATAAAATTTATACTCCTCCGTAAATATAAGACATATTTGAATTTTCTGGAGATATTAAGAAAGTTAATTAAATTAATTTAAAATATTCATATTTATCATTTTTTATCCAAACTATTTTGTTTAACTTATAAATTGATATATAATTTAATGATACACAACATATAATATGATTAAGTAACTTATATCTTAATCTATAAAAAAAATTAACTTTATCTTATACTTATGATCAGAAGGAGTAATAAACATTATATTATAGGTGAATGTCCGTAACTCCTAATTATTTCAATTGTTACTCCTCCGTCTCTAAATATAAGCTTTAAATAATCGATTTGCGGTTATAAAGAAAATAGTAAAAATTAGTTAAGAATATTAAATACTTCTTCGGTTCTTAATAAAAGATATATTTACCTAATTTGATTAAATTAAGGAAATTAGTTAAGTTGATTAATATGATATATATTTTCTAAAACAATATAGTCATTTTTTTTAATTCCCTCATTTCCACTCCTCATTAATTATTATCAATAGTGCATTGTTAGGGTCCCCCCAAGAAATTAGGACAAGATTGTTAAATATAAAAATTATGTATTATATTTAGGATCAATATCAACTCTCCGAAGTTGTCTCATATTAAAGACCGGATGAGTATGTATCTTTTCCAACTATGCCCTCATTTATAAAGAGGATAAATGAGACAATAAGTGCAATAAATACAATTAAGAGGTAAAGTTGAAACAAAATGCAATAAATGCTTTGACAAATCTAAAATGAATCTTATATTTTGGAACAAACTTATTTTCAAATTTGAAGCTTATATTTCGGAATTGATGGAATATTATCTTAAATCCCCTAACCTTGTTTAAATTTATGTCTTATACTCTATAACTTCCTTAATAAATACTCCATCTAATCCTAAATATAAAACTCAATTGACTCTTTTTTTTGAGAGATAATGAAGCTAATTAAATTACTTTAAAGTATTTATATTTATCATTTTCCCTAAAACTAATTTACCTGACTTATTAAACAATGTATAACTTAATCATACACAATCTATTATCTATTATATGATTAAGTAACTTATATAATTTCTTTAATTTTTCAAAAAAAAGTCAAATAGATTTTATATTTAGGAACAGAGGTAGAGTAGCTTGGAATGAGTTTTTCTCATGATTCTTTTCTTCTTTTTTTTTTTTTGCTATTATCTTTTATTTCCTCCACCCTATAATTTTTTTTTTCATTTTATAACAAAACTTTTTATTTTAACCTTTTAGATTCTATATTGAAGTCACTAGTAAATATAATTTATTAATTTTACCCCCAAAAAATAATGGAAAAATGTGCCTATAGTTTCTTTCAATTTTTAATTTGGTATATGTGTGTTTTTTCTCCTTATTAAACCTCTTAATTTTACTCTTTTAACACACGTAACTCATATAACTTTACTCTTGGCCTATATAACTTAGCACTATTAGCATTGTTAACCTGGTGTAGAATTTAATTCTACTAACCAAGTAAAATTAAAAAATTCAACTAGGAGAAATTAAAGATTAAAAGAAATTATAAGGACGTCAAGAATGGTTTCCTAAAAAATAATTCACAAAATTATATTTTTGGTTCTATAACTTTATATAAGATTTCAATTTGATTACTTAATTTTATAAAATATTCTTTTTAGTACTTTAATCCTAACATCATTTGTTTCAAAATATATTTTTTCCATTATTATTATTTTAGAAATTAAAATTAATATTTCAACTTTTGAACAACACTTTTATTAATGGCGTTAGGATTAAAGGGATGAAAAGACATTTTATAAAATTAGGCGACTATATTAAAATTTTGTATAAAGAGCTAATGTGCACTTTCGCCAAAATAATTTATTAAAAAGATGTAGCACAACTTTATGCTGTAGGTAAATATGTGCACCAAAATGAGCTCTTATAGACAATGTCCTTGTAGGGTATGAGTAGCATTTTTTCTGGTAAGTGCATTTAAGTTTTTCTACATGATAATGTAATGCTGCATCTTAAATGCTTTCATCAAGACTAAAGTTTTTATTCATATCATTTTCTTGTTATAGTATATTGATTTAATCTGTTTGGTATCCACATCAAAGAAATACATTTTTTCTTAATAAAAAAGAACGAGACACGTAATATTTATTTTTCTTGATCACAGCTACATTGAGAGCAATTACTAGAAAGTTCTACAGAATTATCATTGCCTCTAACAAATACAAGCAAAAATAACTTAAAATATGGGTTTACTCAATTATTTTAATGATATGTGTCTAGAGATTTGGTCATTGATAAAACACAATGACATCGTGTGATCCATATAACTTACTCCAGCTATTGAGATAATGTTTTATTGTTGTTGTTGTGGTAGTAGCAGCACATGTGTGCATTTGTTTTAATGTAACTGGGCACTAGACTACATGCAAAAGTTATAACTCGTACAATCTCCAGACCATAATAAGACATCGTTCGTGGTGCAAATTACACTACGAACGAGATCGTATATTAATGATTGGAGGTAGTAATTTCCACTATAGGAGGGAAAGGTTTAGGATTTCACCACAATAGGGCTCATGATTATGGTGAAATTTAAATCGTTCAAATTTACATTAGATGGTCCAAATTCAACTTATGCATTATTAAAAGATGAGCATCAATCCCATTTTCACAAGCACATGTTGAGGACAACAATGTTTATTATTATTATTAAGCTTCTTCAAACTTTGAGAAGATGGACACAGGAAGTACATTACAATTTAAGACAAGAACAATAATGTCTATTGATTTGGGTGGTCCCCTCCCATATACATAACAGACAATGAAGAGCAATCCAACTTAATAAATGTAATTATCTACTATGTTTCTGAAATTATACATATTACTACTCAATACTCACAAAGATATGCTTTCAAACATGACAGGTTTAACAGTAACCATAGTCAGATATCTAACTAACTAGCAGCATAAAAAGCATGGATACCATTCACTTTACTGGAGGAGCCACTATAGAGAGATAGAGACAGAGATGTAACCCACATAAGATGTAGGTCCCACTTCTCTCTAATTTCACTGAATTTTATAGTCATTGTAGAAGATATAGTCATAAGGGGTCATCAAGGGACAGACCTTTTAGAGGCATTTGGCCTCAATCTCCTCCAGAGTAAGTCCCTTGGTTTCTGGCACAACAAAGAAAATGAAAACAAGTGATACCACAGCTATTCCACAGAATACGTAGAACACAACTCCTGCTCCCACCAATGCCTGTGATGAGAAAAAAGACAGTCAGAGAAAAACCATCTCAAATTACCAATAATGTAAAATCTAATGGGCCAAGTAAGAAGCATTTGATACAATTATAGGACTTGACACAATATGGACATTGTAAAGATGACAAGTTTAAGTGTAATTTGAAATGTCATGCATCAGACATGAGTTGGACTTAGCACAACTTTGCTTTTGATGTCTCTAAAGCTTCATAGTTAATTGATGAATTCAATATTAAGTTTAAATATAATTTTTTTTCTAATTTAGCCAGCAGGATATATGGCAATGGGCACTGGCCAGATCCTTAAGATTGAGATGAGCATGTTATGGATTAAATTAGTTTCTGCTCTTTCCCTAATTCCCTTCTCCAAGGCATGGACTTCCCAAAGAAAAAAGGAAATTATATATTACCTCTGGTCCTTAATGTAATAAGAGCCAATTGACCCTTTTATTTTTTTGGGAGAGATTATGGAAGTTAAATAAGTTACTTAATCATAATATATATCGTGTATCATTAGATTATATATCAATTTATAAGTCAAACAAACTAGTTCGGAGAAAAAGGATAAATATAAATACTTTAATGTATATTTAGCTTCCTTAAACTATATAACAAAAATCAACCAGCTCTTATATATATTAAAGACGGGAGGGAGTAGTATTTTTTTCAATGTTGGTCAAATCGAGTGTGTTAACACAAGGCAAAAACCAGATGAGACAGTGAAACAGAAATGCTTCATTGGGCAAGGAAGCCATGTTTTCTTTAGAAAGAGAATAACAGGAAACACACAGAGAACAGGATTTGCATACAACGTCCAAAAGTCGAAAGATTGAGTGAAACAATTATGCAAATTGTGACAAGGAAGTGTAAACTGAGCCCGAGTGTGTTTGAATGGGTTTCAGTAGACACAGATCAGTTTGGAAACTACGAGAGTCAAAGTAGTTCTGTTTCATAGGTTATAGACTTATATCTCTGGTAATTTGTATGACTGGTAAATGACATCAAGAAAATACATTTTTTTTTATTTAAGACTTCAAAATACATTAGATTGAATTACTTTCTTTTTGATAGATGGTAAATCTAGACTCGCGCCCCTAGAGTGGAGATCCTAAATGGGCCAACAGAAGGGAAGAGAGCACAGGCAAGAGAGGAAAGAACCTTTAATAACTTCTCATACACACAATACCACAAAAACAAGCACGCCCAATGTGATTACAGTAAATATTTAAATGCACAAGGATGATATTTTAAGATTAGATCTTTGTGGGAGAATCTTCTATCATCTGACTGATCATCACAGATTAAAAAAACAGGTCCGCCAACTTTATGATCTCCATGATCGTGTTTAAAAAAGTAAAGGGATTGAAGATCTTAATTACCTTCAGTGGGGAGAAAGCAAATGTCACCAGGGCATTTGCACCAAAGTTGACAAGTACTGCTAAACTTAATCCTCGTCCTCTTAGTCGCAAGGGGAAAATCTCTGATATCATGAGCCATCCGATTGGACCAAAGGACACCTGCAAAAGTAAACAAAGAATCACATTAATCCTATGCAAGCACTACAATAGGATTTTCTTATACCAGTGTGTTGAGACCAGAAACACAGAACAGAAAAGATGGAGACATACGTGGAGAATAAAGTGCCTCTTATTATAACCAAGCTTGCCTAACAATTTCTATGTAGTAAACAACCATGAACTAACATCAGAAAGTAAACAAAATAACATGTGAATCATAGTGATACTGGACTCTCTCCCTCAGAATACTGATGGCCACAAGGACAAATACTAGGGCGTACTTTAAACAAGTTCGAACAAGACTTCCCAGGAAGCATACTTGGCAGGTAAATCACACCATCATACCAATTCCTGAGTAATCTCCCTCATTCTTGTTCCGCAAAATTTTCACTGCGGAACTAGTTCTTCCAGAGGATATGACCAATATGCAGCATGATGTCTGGTAGGTAAGAGGTACTATGAATTCAGGGCATCATCTTGGTTAAGCAACATTAATACAGATACATAGCAACCAAATGAAGAACTTGTCAGCTTACAAGATCCAACCCAGCAGCCCTATCACACTCGATACAAAAATATTATTTGGTTCATGACCACCTTGTTTTGCTCTTCTTTTATGTCTTATCTAATTCATAGCCTTTGCGCCTTCTTCTGGAAAAGTAGTTTCCCCTTTTCTGCCCTTTTCCCCACTCCCCTATATCTCCCTTTGTGTGTTTTTGGTCATAGAAGTGGTTTGGGACCCATAAAAAACTCATCTGTCCAAGCCACATATGGATGCAATTTACTTCTCAACCTGAGTAGTCAAATGAATCTTGGAATCAATGATCTCCATCTCATGCCAGACAACAGCCAAAACTTGAAAAACCAACACTTGCAGGAACTTCCCAAGACTTTATTCTGTTCTGTTAACTCTTCCTTCATTTCATCAAGGTCCAAAAGTCATAGTACTTGATCAAAGATAACCACCACAATATCCATTGAATTACATTACACAACTGATAAACCTTGCTAATTTCTGAAATTGCAATAGTGTCGCAGCAAAACCCACTAATGAAGTCCTCTTAAGCCCCCTCAAAAAAAATTGAATAGAATTGGCATTAAAAGTTGGACTGAAGCCAATGAAGGAGGCTGGGCTACTCATACTATCATGCATTTTGCAAGGTGCTGTCAGGCATTGTTTTGATTCTGGATGCCCTCTTTTCTCAAATAAAAATTTTGCAAGTTGAGCACTTACAAATTACAACAGCAGCTTCTACACAGCTCTCAAAATTCCAGGAGCTAATCCCAATTCCCAAGCCACTCCAACAGCAAGAGATGCTTCAATTCCCATATTTTCACCAAGAATCTGAATTCTTTGCCTTTTCTCTTCACTACTCTTCTTCAGCAGTTTCCCATCTCCATCTCCATCTTCAAACATATTAGCAATTGAAAAGGCTTTGTTTTCTGGTTTTTACATCTATCATAGTCTGAAACATCCCCTCAAGACTGACAACCACCCTCTCCTCCTCGCTTCTTGTCTTGCCATAAATAACTTAATTGGACATTTTATATTAAACTAGGTCTCATCCTTAGATTATAAATTAACATCCGAAAGATTCAACTGTTTAAACAAATACTCTAGATTTCTAAATCTTTGAATACACAAAAAGAATGGATACAAAAACTGAATATTTTCCTCTTTATATTCCCTTTTATGGTTACTGCAGGCAGCTCATATTACATGCTAAACATCTATAAATCTTGGGAGATGCAGTCTATATCATCTTTTTGACTTGTGACAACATTGAAGTCGTTGAAAATACAGGCTAAACATTTACAAGCACAAAATTCTGGTCTGAAAATCAAACAAAAAAAGCAAAAGGAAACTTGTTCACCTGATAAGAGCCCACGTACAACAGCAGACCAACTACAGCAACAGCTGATGCATCATCCAAGAATGTGTAATATGAACCCAGGAGGAATAAAGATACAATCTGCAATGCGTGTAGTTCTTCAATTTTAAAGATTGATGCTTGAATTCATTTTTCATTCATCTATTTTTATTTTTAATATCAGTTAATTTTGATGTCAATCATGCAAACATGACTGATAAGTGAATTGGTTTATTAATTTGATATGAAAATAGATGGATAGCCTCCGAGTAGATTGCCACTAAAAACAACCAACATTTAGATATGGATAGTAACTTACCATCCCTGTAACTCCTACAAATAGTAGAGGTCTCCTTCCAACTCTATCAACAATAAAAACAGCAACTCCTGTCATAATCAACTACAACATACAAAGATAAAGAAGTTTCTGTCAAAAAGAATCCGTGAACCTGATAGGAAAGTATTCCCATAGACTTAGTAAGAGGAAAAATAATAGAAAAGCCAAAAATGTTGTTTGTTGGAGGGTTCGTGGTGGAACCACAAACAAAGACATTTTGGGATCGCTCTTAATTTTCTTGAACTCTTGATGAGAATGTGACCGATATGTTGTATAGATATAGATTGTGAATTTCACTTTAAGTTTTCATATTAGTCAAAAAAAACCTTATACGTTTACCTATTGTAACACCCTCACATAATCTTCTCTTTTAAAATGAGAGCTCAGGTTTATAAACTCAGTGGATACTAAAAGGAAAGCAACATGAAATAAAACAGGAAAAAATTTCACCATTTTTTTTGTTTTGTTTTGGCTGTGCCCTATCATTTTCAATGAGCTTTTGGGCAATTTTCAGTCATCTTTAATTTTTTTTTTTTTTTTGTAAGCTTCCTGCCCTTTCTATAGAACACAGTTCTAATTGGCAGCTTTCAAGCTTTCTCTAGCTTCAATTGCCAATTCCTATAGCTCCCTTCCATTCAACTTTAGCATGTTGGGTTCCCTACTGGTTTAGTAATGGTATTTTCTCTGTTACTACTGATACCTTCATTGAAATAGTCACTAGCGAACCTCACTACAGCCTATTTGAGGTCCTTCTCTCCACAAGGTCCATGAGTTCTTGACTCAAGTGCCTTACCATATTTCTAGTAGCAAGTGTGTTTTCACTAATATTAATATTACTATTCACTTCCTTGCCACCATTAACTTAGCTAGCATATCACAAAATATAGCTAAAGGTATTGACCTATCTCATCTCATTCATTCTATGCTTGTAGATGCTGATCTTTATGTTCCTGAATTCTTGTTTATTGATATATCGTATCAAATTGACTCGCCCTTCATTGTTTCATTACATTTTCCTTCTCTTTCTATAATTTATACAGTCAAACACTTCACATCATAATTTAGTAGAACTTTTATCTACATCCCAAAAATACTAATAAAATGAAATAATGTAATAGCACTTAATTTAAATTTACATATTGTGAAAGCACAAACTCTACCTTTAATGCACCAAGGAGAATTGACACACGAGTTGCATCTGATGCTGCAGAGTATCCTGCACTCTACCGAAATATGAGATTTCAGTGTTGTTACATTTCATTAGCACCTCAGATTTTACCACTTGGACCTAAGTTTACTCTAATCAAAACTAGCAAATTACCTTGAGGATTGTTGCAGCATAGTAGAGCACACTTGGTTGCCCAGTGATCTGTCACGAGTTACATTGTAAAAATGCACACCCATTGGCAACTCTAATAATTTGCATTGTTTAACTTAACAAATTACAATACCTGTTGAAACAAGACCAATCCTACACCGATTGTAAGGGCTTTCAAGCATTTTCCTTGGAACATTTCTCCAAGAGTAACTTCTTTTTCTTCACCAACATAAGAAAGCTCTGCCAGAATCTCATCCACCTGTTGAAGAGCTGAATCACCAATGGCTGGCCCTCGAAGTCGACACAAAGAAGAAATCGCAGTATCTTTTAAACTCTGGGCATTCCCTTTTCCCTGTATACAACGTAAGAGTAACCATCTAGGAGATGGTGGAAGACACCACATTCCAATTCCCATAATTATTGCCAAAGGACTACTGATTCCATACATATAGCGCCACCCAGCAACAGTGTCTACCAAAAGGCTACCTACTCCATACCCTGCCTGCACATGATAATATGAAGCCAAGTTTAATGAAGGGGTGCTCAGAACAGAAAGTAAAATGAAATAAGTTTTTTAGTCAGAAGCCATAATAGAACAACAACGTAAGGCAAAATTTAAGAAGCTTGTTGTCTTCATTTCATTTATAGATCCAATAAATTAGGGGAAAATATAAGAACTTACAACCATCCCAAGTACTATGAAAAACTCTTTCAGTGAGATTAATTGACCACGTATTGAACTTGGAGCTGTCTCGGCAATGTACATAGGAGCAGCATGCATCGCCTAAAAGAGATAAACTGGACACCATTTATATTGCTCAGGGAGAAACTATAAAATTGTATTAAGATTTTTATCCACAAAAATTATATAACAATTCCTCTGAAATGAAGTGAAATCATTCCTCCATTTTATTCTTTGGTGCATGTATGCAACAAATCAGTAATGTTGATATTTCTGAAATCCATAGAATCCATTTTTTGTTTTAAATAAGGAAATGCAAATAACAAGAACAACAAATAGTGGAACAAAAATACTGATGAGCGGATGTAATCACATATAGTCAGAGAAACATGATATCATGCGATAGCTCCAGCATGCATGTCAGTATAGCATACAAAGTGGCATAGTTTATAAATTGATAGAATTACATAGGAAAAGGTGAAAATGCATTCATATCAATACAGATAAATGCAAAGCTCAAATGCGATCCTCCAGCATGCAAGAGGTACACAGAAAAGCTCACCTCCAAATTTGTTAAGTGGTTTTGTACCTCATCAAAACAAACTAACAGCTATGAGCTAACATGTATCATGTTTATTAAAAGAAGCATACCAGTCCAATTCCAAGACCAAATACAAATCTTCCAATCACCAAAACAGCAAAGTCAGGAGCAAATGCTTCTATTAGAGCTCCAATAAAATACAGCAATGCAGCCACAATCAACTCCCTTCTTCTTCCTTAAATAATACCAGTAATTTAGGCTTTGTAAAGAGATGAAAATATCCAAAACAATAGTTGACACATGGCAAAATTTACCTAAGAAATCAGCAACATTGAAGGCCAACACAGAGCCTATCAGTGCACCATATAATGATCCACTAGTCTGCAAAAAGCATCATAGGGTGAGTTAAAACGAAACCAAAGTGCATTTTCTAGGTCATTGTATAAAAAATATGAACATAATAAAGGATGAAAAGAATTAATGAAACCGCTAAAACCAAAGAAAGAAAGTCTGTCTTCTGAATAAAATATAAACTTACCACAAGACCCTCTTCAACAGAAGACAAATTATACCATGATACTCCACTTAGTGTAGAAGACTGCAAAAAAGAGAAATTATAACTAGGCCAAGCAAAGAACTGAAATATACAGCTGCATTAATCAGCTTTCCAAGAATATTTCAAATGCAACAGTTATTTCTACAAATTAAAAATCCTAATCTTGTTGCGGATAAATTGCAAGACAGTAACATATATTAAACCAGTTTCTATCAAACAGAAAAAAGGACCAAATTGTTATAACAAAAAGCAATTAGATCTCACAGACGCTTCATTCTTGGGGAAAATAGAACCCCTAAGACTAACTTTTTCCAAGTAACCTTTTCTGTTAATCAATCACACGCTTGGATGATACTCCACTGTTTTTCAGGAGACATTCCGTGACAGACTATTTTACCCTTAGAACACTATATGATTAGAAACATAATGTACCAGGCCAGATTGCATTTTCAAGAGTTAAAGAGAGCATGAGTGATCTACTGATCTCTATAGTTATCCTGTTTAAGCCCAAAACGAAGAAGTGTATTATCACATGCCAGTATGCCACCTCAATGAGATTAAATCAGAACTAAATGAAAATATAACCAAAAAAATTATGTCTGTCTAACAATGATGAAGATGACAGAAAGGAACAAATTTATTAAACTAAGAAATGCTTAATATCCTTTTTAGCATGTTTCCTAGAAATGAGAATTTTTATTTTTTATTTTTGACACCATTTTGAATAATTAAAAATAAACCCTTTGTATATATGGACAATCTTTCCCCACACACCTAAATGAAGTTCGTGTGAAGCCAAAGCAACCAAATAAATATTCTAAAATTTGATTCCAATACGAATTATTTTGATTTATGATAATAATCTGATGATAACCATAGCAATTAAAAAAGAAGAAACAAGAGTATTAAACATATATAAGAATCATTAATTCAAGCCTTGATTTATATCTGAAATTGTACCACAAGATCATAAGGGCGTACCTCAATGACAATTGTAGCACAAGATGTGGCACCAATGTCATAGCCATATAGTAGTCCTCCCAGAGCTGGAAAGAGAAATCTGAGAATTTCAAAACTCTGTTAGGTATCACTGTAGAAATCAAACATCCACTATCAGCAACTTAATAGGGACACTAAGTCAACACAAAATCTATTTCATGTCGAGGAATAGGCACAAAATAATGAGATAAATTAAGTCACACAAAATCTATTTCTGTGCAACTCAATAGGGGCACTAAATCAACATGAAATCTATATCATATAATAATATTAACTTGCACGGAAGGAACTAATATATAATACTTACGGGAGAATTGCAGCATAGATGGAATAATTCTCAGAGTCATGAACCCCATTAAGAAGACGCTCTCTTGAACTCCCAATCTCACCAGATGTCTTTATTTCCTGATGAAAGTCAGTGAATTTCAAACGTTATGAGCAGTGAAATAAATAGATTAGTATGTTCTATAGGAAAATAGCTTGTAGGCACATGTGCACACGACTATGTGCATGACCATGCATCTGATTGCAGGCATTCAGCTTTTTGCTTCATTAAACATATTCAATCCTCTCAGTGCAAAATGAAAAAGTGTAGGGAAATATTATTTATTGTCTTGGTTTATGATATAATTACAATTATAATTTGGGATCTAGGGTTTATATTGTAATTGGATTAGTTTAAAGTTTAATGTTTAACTATCAGCTCGGGGGAAAAATAATCCCAGTTTAATTATCAGTAATTAGGGATTAAAAATGGTGTTTGAGCCTAAAAATATGTTATCCCACGGTAGTATCTTCAAGCATTTGCATTTGAGTCGTGGTCAGATGAACAATGGCTCAGATAAAAAAAAAATAAAAAAGAAGGATTAAGGTCAGTTTAGAAGATTAGACCTCATCAGGCGATATTTTATTGTAGAAATCATTTAGTACTTGTTTGAGTTCAAGATATTTTTCTTCTATTTCTTTCCGTCGTCTTTTTCTTGACATGTACCAAAAAAGGAGAGAGAGAAAAAAAGGAGCTCAACATTAGTAACTTGACTTTACTAGACAATTTTTAGTACAGAGGTCTGCAAATTGACAAGCCAATAAATTCAATTCTCTTACTACTGTTAGCACACAAATTCCATCAACATGCAGAGAAAACCAAAACGAAGTGGATATGGATGAACAGAGGTCGTAAACCATTTGCAGCTTTAACTTCGAACGAAATAAACAAGCAGAATTATGGGAAGAGGGGAGAACAGTATACCAATTACCCAAATTGAGCATCAACCTGAGAACAAAACCGACGAAATGTTTTAAAAAGAGCTAGAAATTGCTTTCGTTGAACCTAGTAGTTGTTTGGTGTTCTTCGGCTTTCAACAACTTCCTCAGAAACTAAAGGAAGTGATTCTCTCAAGTATCCGCATACTACAGTGAAAAGCAGATAAATAGTAGACTTTAGAAGAGAGATAACCATACCGTAGGTCGATCAAGATCGGACGCCATTGCTTGGAATCGAAAGCTGAGCCAGAATTGTTGAAAAACGGCAATGAAAGCAGATTGAAGAAGTGGGAGGATAAAGATAAAAGAATTTCTATAAATAAATAAGCTTTTCAATCTTTTGAAATATTAAATTGGTAAAATAATTTCGAAGTGAAAGAGAAAAGAAAATATTTTTAAAAAAAAAATATGCCAACTACAGGATATAAATAAAGACAAAGACAAAGATTTAAGTAAATTTTAGGGACAATTATATTTAGTTCCGAACAAAAGAAAAAAAATGATATTTTGAAATCTTAAAATTATCAAAAATATTTGTAAGAAATTTCAATCATAGATGCTTAGAAGTGGTAATTTGGGCCGGGCTAACGGGCTCGGCCCGTTAGCCCGGCCAAATAAACGGGCTCGGGCTTGAAAGTCCGAGCCCGTTTATTATTCGGGCTAAACGGGCTCGGCCCGTTTAGCCCGAGAGTTAAACGGGCTTGCCCGTTGGGTAAACGGGCCGGCCCGTTTAACCATTTAAAAAAATAAAAAAAATTATTTTTATATATTTTTCAAATAAGTTAGATCCCAATGTTTTCAATTCTTAATGATGTTGTGTTTAAAGACTTCCTATTTTTTTTATTTGACACTTTTTTCATATTATATCTATTTATTTTACTATTATTAAATTTTAAAAAAATGTATTCACATGTTTTTGTGATGTAAGTAGATAAAAAAAAAAGAAAGTAAGAACAAAATTGGTTTTGTAGCACGAATATATAAAAGAAAATAAGTGTGACATAAATGGATAAAAGAGAAAGGGAGTAAAATTTTTTTTTAAAAATAAACTAAAAAAAAATAAAAAAGACGGGCTAACGGGCCGGCCCGTTAGCCCGTCTAAACGGGCTCGGGCTGGCATGTCGCCAGCCCGTTTATAAACGGGCTAAACGAGCTTGGGCCCGTTTAGCCCGTTATCCCAACGGGCCAGCCCGATGGGCCCGGGCTGGCCCGTTTTCCCAGTACTATAGATGCTCATAAACTTATCAATGAACACCTTTAAATTTGTTAATGGATACTCCCCGATTTATTAATGATACGTCTATAGACTTGATATCGGACATCCATATATTGTCAGTAGAATTGAAACTTATTATAAAAAAATTACATATAACTTTTTTTTGGTAATTTTAAAATGTTAAAGAGACCATTTTTTCTCTTATAAGATACCTGAGTGTAACTCCCCTGAATTTTACAGGATTTAAATAAGCAGAAGATTTAAAAAAAATAGTAAATGAAAAAGTAATTAAGAAGAGAGTAGAAGATAAGTGTGTTGTAGGCCGCCACGATTTCGTAGTTGGAGTGCGGGCACATTTCGACAAAAAGACGTTTAATTCAAACTGCAAGTTGAAAACGACGACTCGCTAACGGCAAAATGAACGAGTCCTTTACTCATTCTTTTTTTTTTTTTTTGGATAGAAAATGAAAAACTACAATAAAACACCTCAGGGATTAATCTCCTGAGTCAAACAACATTCTCAATTCTTTTTCATCAGTAAATAAAAAACTCCTAATAATATCAGGAGGTGAATCAGTGATATGGATGTCCATCGTCATTCTCTGCGCTTCCCTAGCCATAGCATCAGCCACCATGTTAACTTCTCTAATACACCATAATAGCTCCACTTCCTATTGTCTATTCAACAAAGAACAAACCTCCTCGAAAATTTGAAAATCAGGATGTTCTTGAGGCACCGTATTTTGAATCAGCTCCATGACTTCTGTAGAATCACACTCAAGTAAAATTCGTTTGTATCCTCTATCCCAAGCAATTTTAAGACCCCACAAAACACCCCAAGCTTCAGCTGATACCACAGTCCCTTGCCCAATTCGGTACATAAACCCCTGCAAGAACTTTCCATTATGATCTCTTAATACACCTCCACAAGTGCACAATCCAGAGTTCTCATTCCTTGATCCATCAGTATTAATTTTCATCCATCCAGGCGGTGGAGGTTTCCAATGTGGATTACTCCTCTCCTCATGTTGATTTTGGAGCAGATTCATATTGCCCCATGATAAGCAAGCACGAGTACGGGCTAAAATGTTAGTACTACTCCAAGTAACATTATTAAAACAGCGCTCATTTCTAGCCAACCAGATATTCCTGCATATGATTGTAAACCAAAGGCGAAACTCGAATCCCTGTACTATATCCTTTCGTCCCAGACACCATGCAAGCCATTCCTTCCTGTCCCATATGTTGAAAAACAGCTCATGCCATTCAGGCGGCAGAAAACCCTTCCAGAGATCAGAAATCATCGGGCAATCTCGTAGGACATGGAAAATCGACTCATGTGAAATATTGCATATTCCACAATTTCCTGTTGGATGTCCGCCATTATGGAATCGTATCAAATTTGTCATTAGACGGCCATGAGAACATAACCATAAGAAAGTACGATACCTCTGAGGGACTTTTAATTTCCAAACATTTCTCCACCGGTATCTGTCATGATGTTGTGGTTTACCCATTAAGTGTTTATAAGCCGAACTAAGCGAGAAATTTCCATCAGAAGACCATCTCCATGCCGGAAAATCATGACCGTGTAAAAGAGGAATATTAACTCGTCTGATAGCTGCACAAACATGCCTTGGTAGAAGATGTTCAAACTTACTTTCATCCCACTGTCCCGAGGGGGTGATGGAATCAGCCACTCTCCATTCAATAATGTCTCTAGACAAAGGCTGGATTATAAACGTCTCCAGCTTATCCAAATGTGGTACCCACATGTCCTTCCAGAAATAAATGCTCAAGCCGTTATTAACTCTCCATGATATACTATCTTTGACTTTCTCCCAGCTATTCCGGATACCTCTCCACGTATTAGACTCACATTTGCGCTTCCCAACTTTAGGAATAATATCATTGCCAGCTTTATACTTTTCACGTAGAAACTTGACCCAGAGCAAGTCATGTCTATTAATCATACCCCATCCAAGCTTCATCATGAAAGCTTTATTCTGATCGCGAGCTTCTTTTTACTCTTTCTTTTTTCCCCAACAACTATACAACAAGACAGAAAAATAATACTTTTATTAATATATTCTTCGTTTGTTAAATTTATTTTTATTTTGATTTTAGTCTTTTAAATTTAAAATAAAAATTTTTATTTTTTAAATTTTATTTTATTTAAAATATTGATCCTATAATTAAATAAAAATATAAAACATTTATCTCTTAAATAACCAAATTTTGTTATTTAAAACTTGAGGAACCGTAATGATAAATTTGAGGAATCAAAATCTGTATTAAACTTTTTTTTTCCAGTAACATGTTATGTGTGGTACTTAGGAATGGAAATAGCTCCCTTTTTTTTTTATCTAGATATATAATATATTTTTCATTTCTTTTTTAAAAAATACTTCTTTATGAAGCAAATGGATCCATGTTAATTGGAGGGAAATTGAAGTCGTTTGACATATTATGGATATCATACTTTTTTTTATTTAGAGTATAAGTGTGTTCCTCAAAGTTTAAATTAAGTTTTAATTTAGTTCCTTAATTTTATTAAATAAATTTTTAGTCCTTTAATGTCAATATTGTTAGTTTTGTTCATGGAAATGCCGACTTTGTAAAATTAAATGGTGTTTCTGCAATTTAATAGTGGCATTTTAATCTTTAATTTAAAATCTATCAAAATATTAAAATATAATATGAAAGGATTAAATTTTAAAGATGTTTTATCGGTATTTAGTTGTAAACAAATACTATAGAAATCATGATATATGGCAGTTATTAACTACCATATATTACAGTTTCAAACTATCATATATGTAGGCGCTATAAAAGCTCTGCACAGATACATTACGATTCCAAACCGTTATTTATTTAAGACATATTATAGCAGTTATAATATAACATCCATTATATATTAAGGTTCGGTAAGGTCATGATATGCACATTGCTATGATAATAATTAATGCGCACACGTAAACAATCATCATGATATATGGTGATGTTTGCATAATACATAATGGTTCCAATTTAACAACCATTATATATCTACAAATATATAAAATGATTCTTTCCAAACAACCATTATATATGATTGACACAAATAACACTTTTTAGGTAACAACTGTGATTTATGGAAGTTAATTTTTTAAAAAAATTTAGGGGGTTTTCTGCTTTTGAGATTCCCCTGTATATATATTTACAGAATGAATCACAATATGTATTTATATTTTCATTCATATACAGAACAATACATCAAATCAGAATATATTTACAGTCATTCATATACATGTATATACTATTAAAACCAAAACATTAAAACAAATTAAACAAATCATCAGTATCTATAAATTTACAGTCATACTATATATTATTTACGCTCCAACTGACGTTACATAGATATCACCAACTCTTCACCACTACTTCTATTTGTGAGTTAGTAAACATCATGCAAGAGGCATTAAAATATTGTGCAAAAAGAAAACAATAGATAGAAGTTAGATATTGTAATATATAGATGATCAAGTCTATATATAAGTGAATTGAGCATATAATATATCTTATTTGTATTAATATTTTCAGGACCGTGCATGATTATGTCTTTCATGTATTGCATTAAGTAGTACCCACAGTCACTGCTTAAGTCCAGTTGCTTTGGGCACTATAAAGAAATGAGAAAAAAGATTTGTCAGTCGGTTAAATATATAAACTATATGTGTGCTTCAATTTAATATTATAGTCATTGGTGAATAATATGTATCCCTTCAGACGCTGCCATTAGAAGGCATATCTAAAGCAGGCGTCGGTGAGGTTGCATTTGTTGCAGTGGAGACCATTTTCCGTACAGTACCTATACACTTTTATGAGAAGATATAATAAAAATTATATATATAGAAACATGCAAGCTAAACTAAATTATAAAAGATTATGAATAGATAACTTACTAGTTGAATGTCTCCTGTATGTATGGTCTCTTGTCTGGATCCTCACCCATAGAGTCATGAAACCAAATCTTTTTGTGAATTGGATTTACTACTATGAACATCTAATGCTCCCTAAGTATAATAATATATCGCACCATTATGACAGTTACTAAATAAATAAAAATTAATTTAAGTAGAGTTAATGATGTTCTCACCCTTGAATGTAATGCCCAAAGAAGTATGTGTCCCTTCCGTCTGGAGCCCTCTTGATGAAATCATCCCTCAAAAATAAAGAAGTTGATGGAGCTTGCACTTGCCATGTCCTTGTTCAACACTTCAAAAATAAGCTCTTAGCTTACAGCGTCCTCTCAGTCTTCTTGGTCGAAGACCTCTACTCAAATTTAATATGTGTAAATGGGTTTGAAGCCAAGATCTTGCCAGTGAACTCCTGGAGGGACTTTTGGGAAGATTGACCAACATGCTTATTTTGTGAAGAAGATTTATGCCCAGATTGATTATTGGGGGTGAGATACTTCCTCTTCTTAGACTAAGTGAGGGGCTTGGAAGTAGGAGTTTGGACTGACGGGGGTTATAGAAGTAGGGAGCTTTGACTGATCAGTGTAGGGCTTGGACTAGTTGGGGAGCTTGGATTGATCATTGGGTAGCTTCTTTTGAGTGGCCGACTTCTTTTGAGTAGGGGATTTCCATACTTTAAGTAGACGACAAGATCACGCAATGAAGCTGCCTGTAGCCCCTCCCACTGTATTTATGCCTTTGGTGGGCATAGGGAGAGAGTAGCTGTGGTCGGTGTTAGTGTTGATTTGTACCTTTACATGCTTAGAGGGATAGGCTTGTTGTCATTATGAAGCGTGTTATCCTTTAAGCAGTTGAACATGTGGTCTGTTGCAACTATATGATGTTTAGGGCTATCAACAAAACATTCAACATCCGCCTCTCCCTCAGGAAGATCATAAAGGAAATATGCAGCTGCCTCTAGTACTTGGGCTACCATTACCCCTTTGATGCTTCATAGCATGCTCCTTCATCAAATCTTGTGTGAGAAACTGTATTTATTCATGTATTTCATCACACTGTTTTTGGAGCTTTTCAAACTTTTAATCTTGGTTATTTCTTTAAGGTTTCCGGTGACCATAATATTTTATCTTGGTCAATTCAAAGCCGTACCCCCTAAGAAGACTAGGATGGTTAAGCCCAAATGCCTTCACCAATACGTCATCATGAGCTGAAAGGCAGCCCCCCTGTGTTGTAACTTCCTAGGACATGACTTGTTATGTATTTAATAATAATATTAATATTGATAGTGAATTGAAGATATTACTTCTATGAATCGAGGACTAATATTAATACTTACCATTCTATTGATGATTTCCTTCACCTGATTGTCATAAAAACCATCTTTATTTTATCTTGTCACTGACCAAAGTTTATGATAAGGAGGACTACTATCGTCCCTACTCTCAGCAGCCAACTTTTCAACAATTCGAGCATATCCCTTTCACCCTCTCTTGTAGGGATACTTATTATTCTTCGCCCTCCTCTTATTCACCTGGCTTAATTCATATGAAAACACACACCACTCAATTTAATATTAAACAGATATATGTAGGTCTTATGAATTGCCAATAACAACTACCTGGAATGCTAGGTCGTGACGTAAGATGATAAAATTTCTCCAATAATCTAGTTTGAAGGTGGACCGAAGATCCACAGGAACTTCTGTCTCTTCAACCTCTTCAAAATTATGCAAATATGCCTTTGTTAATGTATGACCGAATATATGTAATGCCTTGCCAGACTTCTTGATGACAAACTCCATAATGTAATCTCTGTCTACATGAGATGCAGACTGCAAAACATACAATTCAAGTTAGCATTTTTTATAAGTATATAGCAAGTAATTAGCAGGCATATATACCTTACCCTGATATTTTCACAAATAATGCCTATGTAATCTCTCTGTGCCCTACGTCAGTTACCCACTGTGATAGGAACATTGGTCCTTATCATTAAGCTGATATAGTTGTTAAAGTGTGACAGCTGAAGAGGTTGACTGTCATTATTTCAGGCCACATGAAATTTTCCCCCCAATGACTTTGCTTTGTTCACAAAAGTCAAGGCGCAACAGCCCCTCTTAACAATATCTCGCACTTATTCTAACGCCTCTTATGGGGTCTCATTTCTAGTTTCTGGGTTTTGTAGGGACAAAATTAGTATCAGTAGGAATGCCAATACAAGGACCATTTGAACTTGAGGAACTATACTAGAACTAGGGGCATTATCAATGCCACGAGAAATAGAACTGGCCATTTTAATTGAAAAATAAAACTCGTTTAGTCAATCATAGGAAAGAGAGTAATGGATTTTTCAGAAAAACACGATGCATGGCTATGGTCAAAACCCACCTAGGCAAGGCAAAGTAAAAAATAAGGAGAATGTGGAATGGAGAATGCGAATGCAAAAGAGAAATCATACTTTAAAATAAGAAGAACAGAGCAAGCGAAGGAACACAACTTAGCTAGGGCTCTGAAACAAAAAAGCAAGTTAAAGCAATTGAAGCGACTCGCATAGATCTCAAACCGAAGTTCAAAGAAAGCAGTGGAGGATGTGATTCACCTGGATGCGATTGTCAATGGTTGGAAAAGTGAATCGGGTTGTGGGGTTCCTATGATGGTTGGTAACGTTTGACCAAATACAAGCATATTAAGTGTAATAATTTAGGAAAGTAAAGAGGCATGAGATAACATTTACTTGTTTTAAAAGACTTGACAAAACTTGCTCAGGGTTTTAAGTTTAGAAACATTATGATTGGTGGCCTTTTCTTACGGTTCTTAATTTACAACCGTAATGAATCTTTGAGCGAAAGTTCATAGTTTTAACACCTTAGGTTTTGTAAACAGTGACGGTCATTTCTTAATAACCGTTAGATATTTAGCATGGTATTCTAAAAAATGACGTGTTTTACATAATAATTATAAGTTATTTGACTTTTTTTTAATAATATTTAAAGTTGATTATTCAACCCCATAGTATAATCAAAAAATTTAAAAAAAAGTAAACAAGAGTATGAATAAACGAGAGAGGTTAATTCCCCTTTACTCACGGTTCTAAGTTTTAAACCATTATGATTGGTGGCATTTTCTTATGGTTCTTAATTTACGACCATAATGAATCTTTGAACGAAAATTCAAAATTTTAATTTAACATCACAGTTGTTTAGATTTGTAAACAGTGATAATGATTTCTTAATAATCTTTAGGTAGTTGACATTGTATTCTAAAAAGTGACAGGTTTACATAATAATCGTGAAGAGACAATAATTTTTTTAAAATAATTTTGGGCTACATTGCCCTAACGATTATTTTTTAATATTCAAAAAATATAAAAGCAGTAGTGGTTTTTAGTCATCACCACTACTGCTGTCATCCGCCTTCTCTTGCCTCTCCCCCTTGCTCGACACATCCTCGATATCTAAGGAAGGAGATGAAAAGTCTTACTAGAAGTGATTATATACAATCTGATTGTGATAAATGATAAGGTTTAACTTTCGTTTTAGACTATAGATGTGTCTAGCGAGACACCTTGTGGAACGATTAAGACTGGCCAATGTTTGCAGTAGAGACTCCATTTGAGAAGGAGACAGAGAAAGAGGAGGAGGTGGTGGTGGAGGAGGAGGAGGAGGAGGAGGCGATGGTGGAGGAGGAGGGTGAGGATGATGAGGAGGAGGATGAGAATGGCGAACATAGGGATAAGGAGGAGAGCAAATAGAAAGAGCTCTTTAGCATTTGACCATGATGAGATATCGAATGACAAGGTTATGAAAAAGTGCTTTTTAGAAAAGTATTATAACTAAAATGAATACTTCATTCTAAAGTATTTAACTTTAGAAGAACTAATACTTGATGTCAGACTAAACGAGGTTTTAAAAAGGTACTTTTTAGATTTGTACTTTACATGACGGTTGTTTATTATGAAATGTCATTTTTGTCATTTATACTTTACAGTCAATTGACATAACTGTTATGTATATGTTTTGCTGATGTAAAGTTGAAAGATGAATCATTTGTAAATGTTATATGACGGTTGTTTCAAAAAAATCATAACTTTTATCACTAAATAAATTATGGTTATTAACTATAACTGTTATTTTTGTGTTTTTGTAAGTTCCGTCTCACAATACTTAACGGTGTGCATAATTAATCATTACTTTTTAAGAATTATGTATCATTGCGCGACCTCCGCCTCAATATATATGACATTTATTAGCTGTAACCGTTATGTATTAAGCGTTATAAATGTCTAAATTTGTAGTAGTAAGAGTTACATTAAATTTTGTTGAGTTGGCATTTTTTCGTTAACGAGACTAACATGATTAACTTGAAGGGACTGAAAATACATGTCATACACTTAAATGGTTAAATTAAAACTTGATATAAACTCAAGGGATTCAACTTTTACTTTAACATATTTTTCAAAAAGAAAGTTTATTCCTTTTTATTACACTTAAATCTGCAAAGTATGAAAAAAAAAGTGAAATAATGAAAAATTGATAAAACAACAGAAAAAATTCCTGCACAAAAGGAGCTAGGACTTATCTGTCATGTTCTTTATAAGGGATTTAAACTATTAATTTATAAAATTGACCCAAAAAAACTACTAGTAGAGTTCTTTTCTATTTTTGAAAATTTTTTGCGGTTTTAGTTTTAGGCTAGTTCAGTCCATGTGCCAACCCCCATTCGTGAAGAGCCTTACTTCACTTTGAATTTTTTGGGGAAGAATATAGAACACAATAGAAAAAAGAAAATGAATAATTTGGTTCTCATTGCATCCTAGTGTTTTCTAATACATAATTTTAATTTTTACATTTTCACTCCTACATGCATTGGGTTAAATGATAAATTTTCTGAAAGTTTTTCATCAAGTGCAATTGATATCCTTAACTAATTATGACTAGCGTAGATAGTCTCAATTTGACCAATATTAACAGTTTTTCGAACAATTGCTTATTAAAAAATTTCTGGAGGAAAACTATCTTTTAATCCTCATCAGAATTATTAAACTAATGGTCCGACTCACGTTAGTCAAACGTTAAAATTGCATAGTTAAAGATACCAATTACTTGGGATGAAAAACATTCAAGCAAAATTTAGCCTCTGACTCTTATAACATATGAATAACTTGGTATTTTCATTCTTTTTATAGATGTCTTTCTATAAAATATTGGGAAAATTTCATAAAAATATAATAAATATGAGAAAAGAAAAATTGGTGCTGTAGATTTATCAAATTCTAAGTCAGAACTGAAGTACGAATATGAGATTTCTAATTTTAACCAAATGATCAAAATGCCCTTAGTTTAGTTCATAAATTTTAGGGGTCAATAATAATATTAGATTTTACATTAACGACTTTACTTTTATATTTTACAACTTCATATCCTAAAATCCAGGGATAATTTTGAGGGTGTAAGTTTCAGGAGTTAATAATAACATATGTGTTTATATTAACAACATCAAATTTTATATTAAAAACTTTACTTTCATGTTTCACAACTAAATTAACGACAATTTAGTCAGAATTAAAAATCCTAGATTCCTACTTCAATTTTGACATGAGATTTCATAAATTCACAAACTAATTTATCTTTTTATATTTTTAAATATATTTTTCTAAAATTTTGCCTAAAATTTTGTTTGTTATTTTCTTACCAAACATTTCCTTTTCATGATGGACAAGGACACCTACTGTGCTTTTTATCCGTTTGCGTGCACGTTCTAGTTTCTACCTAACCCCATTCATAGTTATCCGCCACTGCCAATACAACGATGACTGAAGTGGTAAGTGGAGAGTGTATTTATTGCAAAAGATAAAATCCTTTGCATCCTAAGGGAAAACCTTAACCATGTCCCCAAAAAAAAAAAAAAAGTTGTTGTCTGCTACTCTAGAAACAATTAAGAATATTCTTTATTAAATTTTTGCATACAGTATTTTCTTGTAACTTAAATTAACACGTTAAAATCTTGATTACATTATTTAAAAATTGCAAATAATAT
Source organism: Albizia julibrissin (assembly GCA_037074505.1). Taxonomy (NCBI): domain Eukaryota; kingdom Viridiplantae; phylum Streptophyta; class Magnoliopsida; order Fabales; family Fabaceae; genus Albizia; species Albizia julibrissin. The sequence goes on along the minus strand of CM073486.1, from coordinate 16,498,935 downwards.
CACTTTAACCTCACTAAAGAAATCAAATTCACTACAAAAAAACCGTCTATTTTCAACGAAATTTGAGACAGAAACAAATTCCGTCTCAAAAGTCATCCAAAGATTGTCCAAAATTCTGTTAGAAATTTTCTAACGGAAATTCCCACGGATAAATTCCGTCGGAAATTCTATCGGAATTGTTATTTGTGACATAATTTCCGACAGACTTTTTCCGTGTGAAATTTTCGTCATAAATTCATAGTAAATCCTAACGTAACATTTTTTATGGAATTATCGGTGGAAATTCTATCGAAAAATTTGAAAAAATTGATTCGTGGCAAATTCTGTTGGAAATATGTATTAATTAATTTTTTATTATGATTTATTTAATTAATGATTAATCTATTTATTATATATTAATTATTTTACCAGCCTCTCTTTTCTCCCCTCTTAAAAGAATATTATTGCTTTATGATTTTATAGCTCTATATATTAACATTAATATATGTTAAATCAAATGATTTTTTTTTTGGTTTTCTAAGAGAATAATCAAAAAACAATTCAAGCATGCCATGCCATGATAGTATCATTGATATCAATTAAATAATTTTTAATTGAAAATCAATTAATTGATATTAATGGTTAAAAAATAAATGTGATTTTTTTAAATAATATATTTATTTTTACCAGGTGAGACAAAACCAAAAACCAAAAAACAAAAAACAAAAAACAAAGGAAGCATAACCCATACCAATTTTACTTTGTAAAAATGAATAGAAATAAAACTCATTTTTACCAACATTAGCCTAAACTAGAATGATTTTTCTTAACACATAAATGTGATTTTTTAGAAAATAATTTAGTTAGTATTTCAATTTTTAAGATTTTAATTATTTAATATGAATTAGTAATATTAATTACTATTTTCTGACAAGCAACATGTAAATTTCATATACTTCTATGGATATTTTAGAAAAAAGATGTAAAAAACACTTAAAATTTCATAAAACGGTTTACATCAATACAAAACTTTCCAAAAAACCTCTGTGTGTGTAGGTATGTGAAATATACTAAAATGTATACTTAACATATTTACTAAAATATATCCTTTTATAGTGGCATATATTATAAGTTTTTTGGAAAAAAAATTGTTCTTGTTAATAAAATGATTTATTTGTTCAAAATATTGTATGTCTTTGTACTGATGATGATAGTTACTATATTTAAATTATAGATGAATCATATTTTATTGTATTAAAATTAATTTTGATATATACACAAGAAGAGAAGAGAGGGCGTTAAAATTATTTTACATATATTTTGAAATCCTTAATTGAGTTAAGGCCTCAATTAGAGATTTATTAAATTAGATATTTATTAAACTATTAAAGTGTCTCAAAATTTTCCTACTCAAAAGTCATCTAAAGATCGTCGAAAATTCCGTTGGAAAGTTTCCTACGGAATTTTTGATGGAAAACGTACATCGAAAATTCTATCAGAAAGTTTCCGATGGAATTTTTGACTAAAAATGTCCGTAGGAAATTTCGTCGCAAATAGAAATTCCAACGAAATTTTTCTGTGGGAAATTTATATTGAAAATTCCATTTGAAATTCTGTTGCAAATCCTAATGTAAAGTTTTTTACTGAATTACAAACGAAAATTCTGTCAAAAAATTTGACAAAATTGATTCCTCAGAAATATATATTAATTAATTTTTTTAAATTTTTTATTATGATTATTTAATTAATGATTAATATAATTATTATATATTAATTATATTATAATTTAAAATTTGAATTATTATTATGATTTCCTGATTATGAGATTATGAGAAGAAGCTAAAAAATATAATTTGGAACCAATAGAATTAGAAATCCAAGTATTTAGTGATATAGAAAATGAAGAAGTAGAAATATATAAATTAAAAGAAATAAAAGAAACAGAAACAGAAGAATCAGAATCAGAGTCAGAAAGTGAAGAAGAAATGTATGTATATATGATGAAAGAATTAGAAGAAGGACAAACATGTAAACAAGATGAAGATGAAAATGATGAATATGAAGAATATAGAAATGTAAGTGAAGGATCGGTAGAAAGAAGAATGATATTTAATCCAAAACATTTTAATAAAATAAAAGATAAAAAACTAGACATGAAAATTAATCAATTACAAGAAGAATCGTTTATAGAAATGGTAAGCAGAAAATTCAAAACTAAAACAAATCATAAAACACATTGTGTAGTATTAGAAAAAAGACATCATATAGAATCAACATTAACTGAAGGAGTATTAAGAATACCTCCAATAAGTAAAAGACTTATAGAAGAAGAAATAAAGAAAGTACCATTTAAGAATGAAGTAACAGAAGTATATATAGCAGGAATACAATTACTTGTAAAAGCTTATTTTAAAGAAGGAATTGATACACCTATAGAACTACTTATAACAGATGGAAGAATAATAAGTGATGTAAAAGACAGTATAATAGGAATGTACCATAATCGAACAGATGTGATGCAGGAAATCATAATCAGGATATAAGGAACAAATCATGGGGTTGACCGAATATGATCCGGGTTATGGAAGGATCTATGCCCTCTTTCATGCATAGAATATATTATAGGGTATCAACACAAGGATCCCTAACTTTCTTCCTTCAGATCATAACAGCACAGCCTTCCTTCGTTTCCTACTGGAGGCGTACCATAATATATATCCCTTATATGAAAATTATAATAACATGCATCTCATAATCCTATTCTAGACCGTACTCATTTAGAATATGATAAAACTACTCCCCTAAATCCCTATAAAGAGTTTAGAACTCCATACCTTAGATGCCGATTAAAATTCTCAGATTCTTCTTTCCATGTATATGTTGCTGTAATGGAGGTTTTTAGAGAAAAGGGTAAAGAACATAAGAGAGTTGAGAACTCGAGAATTTAAAAACTGAATGATTGTATTCAAACTTGATTACAAAGCTCGATGCTTCTTCTGAAGCTTACAAGTAGTTTATATAGACTTGAAAATAAACTATGGTTTACAGACTCTAGTTACATTACAACTATGGTTTACAAACTCTGATTACTTTATACAGACTCTAGTTACTTTATTACAAACTCTGATTACTTTTCTTCACGTGCTTCTTCTTTTTCTTCTTTTTTCTTTGTCTTCTTGTCCTAGTGCTCTCTTTTCTTCAATATCTTTCTGAGTGCTTCTTTTCCTTCTTTTTCTTCCTTGTCTTCTTGTGCCGACGGTTGCTTTTCTCTCAATTCTTCGATTCTTTTTCTGATCTCCATCAATCTTGTCTTTACTTTATTGATCTTTCTTCGAATCTTATTAATTTTCTTTTGGATTCTTCTGAGGTCTTCATTCATCTTCTTGTCTGCCATTAAAGAATGTCTTCATTAATTGGAATTTCTCCTTCTTTTTCTCTTCTTTGTTCTTCTTTCCAGTATATACAATTATGGACCGGATATTCTGACAAATATTTACATACTTTCTCGGTTGTTTCCTCCTCATGTTCCATTTCATTCTTCTTAATTAAATCATACCACTTATGGAATTTTACATGTGTTCCATTAGTGGATTTTCCAAGGGAATAAATACAAGTTAAATCACTAGTATGATAGACCCAAGGAATTTCTTCTAAGTTAATTGCTATTCGATTCATTTCCACAAATATTATATGATGGTCCTGAGCTCTTATATTGGAGATTCTGAACTGGAATTCTTCATCATCATCCATATCTTCCTTAATCTCTGGATCAAACTCAATTGGTTTCTTTGTTGTTCCAAGACGAATTAAATTAATTGGGTGATAAAATTGGTCTGGTGTAATCTCAGCAACTGTAGAATAACACCTGATAAAAACTTTATGTTGCAGGACTATTTTAATGTATTTTTCTACGGCTTCTTTAAATCTAGGTGGGAATAATTGGATTTCTCTTAGGTCTTGGGATGGATATATAGTTTGAATTAATCCATAGGTATATAAAGTTCTGGTTATTTCTGGTGGTGTTCCTGGGTAAATGATGGCTTTATTAATGGCATAATGGGATACATATCTAATAGTCTTGTGGGTTAAAGATAAGGTATTTAATCTTTTGATAATGGTCTTATAAAACTGGTATTTCTCGGTGAGACTAAAGGTTTCTGGATTATTGGGTTGTCTAGAGGTTGAGGCCTTAGAGGTATTATAGGCAATTACAGATTTGTCTGGTATAGAGGTCTTATATTTAGGACTTGGTATTGGGCTTTTTTCTTGGACTTGGACTTCTTTTTGTTTTTGGGCTTGCTGGTCTTTTATTATTTGGGCTAAAGAGTTTTTTCTTGGGCTTTGGGTAGATGACCCAATTTCTTGAATTTGGGTAGAAGACCCAATTATAGTTTTCTGAGTAGATGACTCAGGCTGGGTAGGTGACCCAATTACTGGTCTTTCTTTGTCATTACTCGTCTTTGGCGAAGGTTCCATAACTGGTTCCTTCTTTACTCGTTTTTCCAGGTCGTTTACTTTAGTAAATAATTCGTTTACTGAGCTGGTAAGATTAGTTACAGAATTAGATAAATTCTGCACACTATTACTCACTTGGCTTCCAAGTAAACTCATATTTACTTCAAGCATATTCATCTTCATTACTAGATGTGTCATAAATGGATTTTCCTCTTGTACCTCATTTAGAGGAATTTGACTTACAGGATGACTTACAGGGCTGTTACTCATTCTTTTTCCTGGTTCCATCTGCTCAAGTAATCAGCAATTAGATTATTTTTTCCTTTGATATATTCAACATCATAATCATAATAAGACATATCACTATGTCATTTTAATAACATTTTATTACTCAATTTTCCATTTTTTATTCCATTTTTTAACCATCCTTTTACTTGTGTATTATCAGTTCTTATTATAAACTTGCAGTTTACTATGAATAATTCGAATTTTTCTACTGCCTTTTTTATTGCTAAAAATTCCTTCCAGTTAGAATGATAATTACTCTGAGATTCATTAAATTTTCCACTTGCATATCTTGTTATTTTTTCTATTCCTTTACTGTCTTCAAAATACAAAGCTGCACCCCAATAATTTTCAGATGCATCAGTGTATATTATCCATCTTATATTTTCCTCTAAAGGTATAGTTAATTTTGATAATTTATTACATAAAAATTTTATTTGTTCTATAATTTTATGAGTTTCTTCATTCCATTTCCAAATTGTTTTTTCTCCTGCTAACTTAGATACTTTTGCTGTTAATTTCGATAAATGAGGTATATAATTTCTAGCTTGATTTACTAATCCTAAAAATGATTGTAATTCCTTTTTATTATTTATTCTTGAAAATTCTTTTACTTTTTGACTTATATGATCTTGTAATTCCATTCCATCTTTTGAAATTATTTGTCCTAAAAATCCTATTTTTTCTTTTCTTAGTTCAGCTTTCTCGGGAGATATATTTATTCCTTTTTGTTCTATTAATTCCATAAATCTTTTCAGATGTTCTTCATGTTCTTTTTCATTTTTCGAAAATATTAATATATCATCAATATAAATTACAGCAAAATTTCTTATTGGGCTTAATAACTTAGAAACATATTCTTGAAATATACTTGGACTATTGTGAAACCCCATGGGTAACACATTCCATTCATATAATCCTTCTGATGTACTAAAGGCTGTATATCTTTTACTTTCTTCTTCTAATTTTATTTGAAAAAATCCTGACTTGCAATCAAATTTACTGAATATAGTTTTTCCTCTTATTAAATTAAACAATAATTCCATTTTAGGTATAGGATATCTATTTCTTATTGCTATCTCATTTAACTTAGTGTAATTTATTACCATTCTTGATTTTCCTCTTTTTTCTTCACTGTGTTTTACAACTATCATTGCTGGTGATAAGTATTCAGATCTACTTTCTCTTATCAAATTATATTTTTTCATTTCTTCTATATGCATTATAAATTCATTTCTATCATTTTCTGTCCATGGATAAGGTTTACAATTTATTTCTTTACTATAATCTTTTAGTTCTATTTTTGCTAATGGTTTAGATTTTTCCCAATGTATTAAAGGATTTTCACTATAATTTTCTTCTAATCTTTTTTCTATTGTTTTCTTTTTATCTTCTTCTACTTCTCTTATTGTCAAAGTAGCTAACATATGTTTTATATGAACTGGTTTATTATTTGGTACGAATTGTACTTCATTTTCATTATTTTTTAGTTGAAATTTTTCATCTTTTCTATTATAAGGTTCCATTATTCTTATTCCCCATGCTTCATGCTTACAAGGTGTTGTTAATATAAATGCTTTTTCAATTATATGTATAGGAAAATATTGTTCTATAAAGTCTAGTCCTAGTATTATATCACACGATGGCTCATTAAACTGATTTAATACTTTTAATCTTAATTCATAACTTCCTATTTGAATATTAACATTTAAAGCTTCATATTCCATTAAATGTATTTCTTTTCCTGCACTTTCCATTCTTAAAGGTATTTTCTTCTTCTTCCACATTACAGGTGGTAAAACATTATATTTAGCTACACTTAGGTTTGCTCCTGGATCTATTAAAGCATGATATTTTCTTGATCTATATTTTTCATAATTAAATTTTGTAAGAATATAATATAGCTTAGTCATTATCCACGACTTAATATATTTAGTTTATTCTTCTAATATTCCATAAAATCATTTCTTCCTTTTATTCTCATATAGGCTTCATATCTTATTCTGAATGAATTAAATGTTCTCTTTCTTCTTTTTATTTTCTTATTTTCTTCTCTTATTATTCTTCTATCATTTTCATTCAAACTTTTACATTTTTTCATTATCCTTCTTATTAATGCTTTATTATTATGATGTATTTTTTATTAATTCTCCTTTGTGATTTCTATAATAATCTACTGCCATATTAAACTCTTGATAATACTTCCATTATTTTTCTGAATTTCTTAGCATAATATTTTCTTTCTACATGTGCTTCTACTGTATTTTGATATTCTTCTAACCATAATAAAAAATCTTGTTCATATAATTCTCTTAATCTTATTTTTTCTTCTTTATTTTTTTTTTCCCATTTATGTTTTAGAAATCTCATAAAGCTTACATCTGTATGATTTATTTTTATTATTGTTTCATCTATTTCTGTATAATCTTGTACTCCTAAATACCATTCTTCTTCTCTTGGTTTCCATTGATTATTCTGATTTTGATTTTCTTGTTCATTTTGATTATTTATTTAAAACTTTAGGAATTATTAGTGTTACATTGTTTATGTTAATAATTATTCTTTTTTCTTGAATTCTATAATTATTTAATTTTTCTAAAAAATCCATTCCTAATATTAATCCAAAATTCTTCATTTTTTTATCTATTTTTATTGAAAATTCCATTATATCTCTTTGATTAAATCTTATTACTATGTCTGCTTTTCCTTCTTCATTTATTATTACATTTTCATCTAAATGTTTTATATCTATATTACTTTCTTTTATTTCTTCTAATATTAAGGCTTTTATATTCATCCATACTGTATTTTTCTTAATTTCTACTCTTATTATATTTTGTGTTTTTACTGTACTTCCTGATAGTCTTATTTCTTCCAATTTTGTTACTAGAGGTATTTCTGGTAATCTATTACTTTCTGATCTTATTAATCTATTTTCTCGTATTTGATCATTATAACTTAAACTTAATCTTGATTCATAATTTATTCTTCTTGGATTAAAACTTAATGATCTTTGTCCTAACTGATTATTAGTCTGTAATCTTACTCTTCTTATATCTTCATATTCTCTTGTTCTATCTATGTCTATTTTCAGTTGTTCTGGTAGAGTTATTGTTATTGGATCTATTGATAATTCTTTTAGTATTGGCATAAAATGTTTTTCTATACTAATTCTTCCTTTATTTTTATTATAAATTTTATGTTCATTTGTAAATACAAGTCCTATCATTGCAGTTATACTTATTGTTTTTTATCCTTCCATTAATCTTATTCCTCATAGTTTATGATATACATTTATAGTTTTATCTATATGTTCATCTGTTATTGATATTGCAAAATTTGTATTTAATGTAAATTTCAATTTTTGATATATTAAATTTCCTGTTAACATTCCTATTATACTGTCTTTTACATCACTTATTATTCTTCCATCTGTTATAAGTAGTTCTATAGGTGTATCAATTCCTTCTTTAAAATAAGCTTTTACAAGTAATTGTATTCCTGCTATATATACTTCTGTTACTTCATTCTTAAATGGTACTTTCTTTATTTCTTCTTCTATAAGTCTTTTACTTATTGGAGGTATTCTTAATACTCCTTCAGTTAATGTTGATTCTATATGATGTCTTTTTTCTAATACTACACAATGTGTTTTATGATTTGTTTTAGTTTTGAATTTTCTGCTTACCATTTCTATAAACGATTCTTCTTGTAATTGATTAATTTTCATGTCTAGTTTTTTATCTTTTATTTTATTAAAATGTTTTGGATTAAATATCATTCTTCTTTCTACCGATCCTTCACTTACATTTCTATATTCTTCATATTCATCATTTTCATCTTCATCTTGTTTACATGTTTGTCCTTCTTCTAATTCTTTCATCATATATACATACATTTCTTCTTCACTTTCTGACTCTGATTCTGATTCTTCTGTTTCTGTTTCTTTTATTTCTTTTAATTTATATATTTCTACTTCTTCATTTTCTATATCACTAAATACTGGGATTTCTAATTCTATTGGTTCCAAATTATATTTTTCAGCTTCTTCTAATATTTTCATTTGTTTATTTTCTCTTGGTTTTTTACATTCTGTAGATATATGTCCTAATTCTCCACAATTATAACATCTACATTTTTTAGGTCTTTTACTATAATTTATTCTTCTTTTTCCTTTCTTAAAATATTTTCTTGGTTTATATTTATTATAATATTTATATTTTGGATATCTTTTAAATTTATATTTCTTTCTTTTAAATTTATTATACTTTCCAAGTCTTTTCTTCCTATAATTCTTCTTTTCTTTTTCACATCCCCATCTATGTGGTGTTTCAAATTTATTACATTGGATTACCATTTTATTTCTTTTATAATATTTCATATTTTTCCATGCTTCTTTACATTTATTAGATAAAAATTCTTTTAAAAAATATTCTCTTCTTCCCATTGTATCTACAAATGTTATTAAATCATTTCTATTTCCAAAAGCTTTATAATATTCTTCATTAATTTCTTCTGATATTAATCTTGGTAGTTTTCTATAAAACATTTTTAAATAAAATTTTTGTTCTTCATCTGTTTCTAATCTTGCTTCATAATAATATTTTTTATATTCGCATATGTATTGTTCTAAATATTTTGGTTCTAAAGAACATATTTCTATTTGGTGTAAACATAGTTTTGCTTTTTCAATTTTTGTTCTTTCATCTGCTCCTGCACTTCTTCCAATAAATTCATTTCTTAAAACTTGTTCATATTTTCTTATTAATATTGCATAAAATGCTTTTCTTCCTTCATATGGTTCAGTTACTGTTCTTACTTGTTGTCTGAATTCTTCATTTTTACTTTTCCACCAGTTATGTACATTTCCTAAAAATGACGCTTCAATTACTAGGCTTACAAGTCCTGTATCTATAGATTTTCCCATTAATGCTATTAAATGTTATTTATTCCATTCATCTAATATTTTTTCATTATCTGTATAACAATTCATATCTAGCCATATTCCAGAATTAGGTATTTGTCTTGTTTCAAATTGTTCTAAAGGTGGTGGTGTATATTTTGAATTTCTTGGTGTTTTAAATTTAGCTTCGAATTCCATATAGTTAGATTCTTTTAATGGTTCTTTATGATAATATTTTTCTCTTTCAAAATCTTCATTTTCTAATTGTTGGTTACTTGTTCCTTCATTATGAGGTAGTTCAGATGGTATTATTTGAGTTGGTTGAATTACAGTACTTTCTGATGTATCCATTTCTTCAGCCATATTTAATTCTAAATTTTCTGGTGTTTTTATTCTCGTTACATCTTTAAATTATCTTTTTATATTTTCTAATTCTTCCTCTTCTTTTCCCATCATTTCTTCTATTTTTAAATATTCTATTTCTTCTATCATATTTATTTTTTCTTTCGATTTTATTATTTCTATTAATTCTTCTATTGTACTATTTTTACACATTATTTCTGCTATTCTATGTGATTCTTTCATCATTTCTATTTCTTTTTGTCTATCAATTTTTTCTTCTTTTATTATTAATTCTTTTTGTTTTTCTTTTCATTAGTTATTTTATTTTCTTTTATTCCTTTTTCCAATTTTTCTATTTCATCAAATACTGTAAATATATTTTTATTTAACACTTGTTGTCCTAATGTTAAAGACGAGGTCATTAATCTTGTTTGTTTTACATTTGTGTCTAAACTTTGTTCTTCTATCTGTGTTTTAGGCATTTTTTCTAATTCTTCCATTTCTTTTATAGCATCAAATATATTCATCATATTTATTTGAAGATTATCTTTTATAGGTTCTACTAAATTCCTTGACTTTGTTCCTAAATATTTCATTACTTCTTTTATATCTTCTTTTATTTCACTTATTTCTTTTTTCATATTTTTTTACTTCTTTCTTGATTTCATATATTTTTTGTTCCATTGGTTTAGCAAGTTCTATTAATCTTTCTTTTCTTTCTCGGGGTATTTCCTTCTTTATTATTCTTCTTATATCTTTAGGGATTTTATTTTCTATTTCTTCTATATTATCTATTTCTGCCATATCTATTATATTTTTATTTATATAAGATCCTAGTTGTTTTATTAAAAACATGTTAGTCCAGTTTATTAAATTCCATGTATTATCACCTTCTCCTCCTAACATAAAAGGAGTTAAATTACAGATTTCTTCATCTTGTCCTATATAAGACCTTTCTGGTAAATTACTGGGTTCTATTTCATATATTCGAGGTTCCATTACTTCTATTAGATTCATTTTACAGTTATAATTCCTGATTATAAAGATTTCTTTTCTCGTGAAGTAGATCAGACTAGCTGCAACTTCAGAGGATACTTAGAAAATCTTTCAAACACACTTTTAATCAACAAAATAAAAACAAAGAGATCTAAACAATAATATGAGATTATAGAGATTTAAGGTTTCATCTTATCGTCATCTAAAAGTGAGCTCTGATACCATAATCGGACAGATGGGATGCAGGAAATCATAATCAGGATATAAGGAACAAATCATGGGGTTGACCGGATATGATCCGGGTTATGGAAGGATCTATGCCCTCTTTCATGCATAGAATATATTACAGGGTATCAACACAACGATCCCTAACATTCTTCCTTCAGATCATAACAGCACAGCCTTCCTTCGTTTCCTACTGGAGGCGTACCATAATATATATCCCTTATATTAGTTTATTCTTCCAATATTCTATAAAATCATTTCTTCCTTTTATTCTCATATAGGCTTCATATCTTATTCTGAATGAATTAAATGTTCTCTTTCTTCTTTTAATTTTCTTATTTTCTTCTCTTATTATTCTTCTATCATTTTCATTCCAACTTTTACATTTTTTCATTATTCTTCTTATTAATATTGCATAAAATGCTTTTCTTCCTTCATATGGTTCAGTTGCTGTTCTTACTTGTTGTCTGAATTCTTCATTTTTACTTTTTCACCAGTTATGTACATTTCCTAAAAATGACGCTTCAATTACTAGGCTTACAAGTCCTGTATCTATAGATTTTCCCATTAATGCTATTAAATGTTATTTATTCCATTCATCTAATATTTTTTCATTATCTGTATAACAATTCATATCTAGCCATATTCCAGAATTTGGTATTTGTCTTGTTTCAAATTGTTCTAAAGGTGGTGGTGTATATTTTGAATTTCTTGGTGTTTTAAATTTAGCTTCGAATTCCATATAGTTAGATTCTTTTAATGGTTCTTTATGATAATATTTTTCTCTTTCAAAATCTTCATTTTCTAATTGTTGGTTACTTGTTCCTTCATTATGAGGTAGTTCAGATGGTATTATTTGAGTTGGTTGAATTACAGTACTTTCTGATGTATCCATTTCTTCAGCCATATTTAATTCTAAATTTTCTGGTGTTTTTATTCTCGTTACATCTTTAAATTCTCTTTTTATATTTTATTTTTTATGTAAATATTATATCTAAATTTTTATTATTAATATCTTTTTTATTCATTTTATTATATATTTTATTTTTATTGTATTATAAAATTTGTATATAATATTATATATATATATATATATATATATATATATATATATATATATATATATATATATGATTTTGCATTTAAATTACACAGGTTCTTCCTAACTCAACTAGCAAAAGCACTGGCATGAGTTTGAGAGATCATGACTTTGAATCCCAACTTGGTCAAAAAATACAACCAATTTGTGCTATGGATACGTACATGGCGAGCGACGGATGGCGACACGTGGCATATGATGGAGTATGACATGTGGCAGTTGACCAGGACACGCGACGGTTGACCAAGACATGTGGTGGTTGGAGGTGAGGTGGCGGTGGGTACAAGTGGTGGATGCCGGCCAGAGGTTTCCGTCAGAAAATGCCGTGGAGCTCTAGGCAAATTTGCTATGGAAATTTCTGTGGAAAATTCCCTCGCAAGTTGCCATAGAAAGTTCCATGGAAAATTTCCATCTCAAGTTGCCACAGAATTTCCGTGGCAAATTCCCTTGCAGTTGCCACGAAAAATTTCGTCACAAAATTGCCACGGATACGATTTGTAAAAAATTCCGTCTCAAATTGTGAGGGAAAATCCGCTTGAAAGTCCTTCACAATTTACGACGGAATGTAATATTCCATCACAAAGTGATTTGCGACAGTACTATTTCTTATAGAATTTTTTTCATCAGAAATTCTGTCTCAAATACCTTCCGTTCCGCCTCAAATTCTGTCAGAAAATCCATCAGAAATTGCCTATTTTTTTTTGGTAGTATTTGCTATTTTCAAGTCATGAGATTGTAAATTAATTGAAAAATATTATATCTTACTAATATCTTCACATCTATCGCTATTGTATGCAATATGTAATCTCTTCTAATGAGAATTTTAATCTTCATTCATTATATTGTGAGAGATTAGGGATTGGCCCCTTCTTCTAAACCAACCCCCATTAGTATATAAAACTAATATCTTCTAAAATAATTCATCTTCCTTTTAGTTTTGTCCTCTTTATGTAGCGTACGAGTTTATCCTTTAGTCATTAAAATGTCAACCTAATGATTCTTGTGATTAATGTGCAAGTAAGCAAATTGGGTCAGAACACTTAAAGTTTTCCTTTGTGATTATATCATATTAAGTTACAATATAGTCAAATTTTATGTTGCTATGAAACACTACAAAAGAGAAAACAACAAAATTTTTATGTTAATATAAAAATTTTATTTATTTTAGATTCAATTGGTTCTCTCTCTTTTAGCCTCACAAGGGAGGGTGGTGGCGGCGATGGGTCAATAATTTAAATTCTTATGTTATATTCATCAATCATTGTTAAATAATTAATTTACATATATCAAAGAAATTAAATAAATGTGTATTGGTTTCCTCAAATACTCCTTAAATTATTTGCATTGAAAACGAAAACTATCCTTATTGATGAAAACCTCCAAGCATGCCCTCCAAGTAATTATTCCTACATTCAAAATCGGAGGAAGTATTTAAAGAAATTATCTTTTATATGAATTAATTTCATAGCTTTTATATTAAAAACGTTAAACAAAAAAAAAAAAACTGTTTCGCTTCTAAACAGAAACTGCATGGCTGTCTAGTTTTGCTTCACTACTTTTTGTTGTAGTCACTTTGTTATTTTAAGGTCACATTCCCTCTTCGGTGTTTGCCCATGAACTTGTCTGCGTTGCCTTTCCTAAGATCATTCAATTCAACAAAAAATTTCAAAAACTTCCTTAAATACCCTAGAGAAGTTATATTATCTGTACATTTTTAATAATAAACAATTCAAGTTAAATACTCTAGAGAAGTTATAGCATTTTGGTTGCGCGCGCATACACACATATATATATGTATAGCATTTTTTTATTACAAAAAAAAGATATAGCTTTTTGATATATGACAGAATATTGGTCTATAAAACGTCTCGTTACAGTTATAATGAAATGAAGACTCAATCATATAGGGTTTAAAATAAGTTAGGACAAAAATCTTAACTTAAAAAATTTTGAACCTTAATTTTTTCATTATTTAAATTTAATCTTTTTATTTTAAGATACTTCAAAATAATTTCAAAAATTAATATCAATTAACACTAAGGGTGTATTTGGTTCAACAGAGGTTAGATTAGGTGAAGTTTATTAAAATTAGGTTAGGGGAAGTTATGAGCTTTGTTTGGTTCAAGGGGAAGGAAAATTTGATTTCTTGTTTAGTTCAAAAGGATAGGTAGGGGAGCTAATTATAAATGGATAAACATATCATTTTCTCTTTATCTATATATTTTTCTTCGTTTTTTATTTTTTTTTAATTTATAAATCTCAAAAAACCTATTACCTCACGTATATATGATAAAAAAAATTATATATATTTTAAATGATATTTTATTGATTTTTATATATTATCCCATTAATTTTAATATGATAAAATATTTTAATATGCTTTTGGTAACTCCTTATTTTCAGTAGATTTAAGATATGTTTTGACATAGTAAATGTCATCAATGCTGAAATAAAAGAAAATGGAAGATTTTTTTATACGATTTAAATTTGGTCCATAATTCAAGGGTTTCATTGCAAATATCTTAACTTTAAATTAAATTAGGTATAGTTAAATCTATATGAGAAATTAAATAAATAATAATATTTTAAAGTGAAAAATAAGAAAAAGAAAATGTTGTGGAGAGAGGGAGCGAGGATAATGTTAAGAAAGAGAGTGGAGAGGGGAAAATGTGTTTTAAATCAGAAAGGGAAAGCTTAGAATATTAAAAAATAGGCATGAATATTTTAGTCAAAATGAGATACGATGTTTCTCTCCTCACCCAAAACCCCTAATTTTGGAGGGTAGAGAGAGAAGGGGAGGGGAGCTAAAAAAGACAGAACTTTTAACATCACTTCCCCTCCCTTCTATCTAACCAAACACATTTTTTCCACTTCTAATCATCCCCTCATCTAACCTCCCCTCTAAAAACCCTAACCAAATAAGGCCTAACTGGTTCGGATGGGAAAAAAAGACTCAATTTTTTAAAGTAAGATATATATGGGAGAAAAATCACGTTGAAAACACTACTACTAATTCTGATATTTTTTTAATTTTAATTTATAAGACTTCTTACCTAATTTAATTATATTACAAAAATTAGTTAAAGTAATTAATATGACATTTTTTCTTTTAAACACTCTAATGATCTTCTTTAATTCTCTTTATCTCTCTTAGTTTATTATAATTTAGGGGGTATCAATAAGATAAATTGAAAAAAATTGACAAATATAAAAAACATATCTTACATTCAAGATCAATATCAACTCCACAATTAAATCTTATATATACTGGAGGGAGTATTAAAAAAGTTATAATCATTTAGTATAAACTTCAATTTAATGTCACATAGGAGTACAATTTTTCCTTCACCTTATATTTTTATCCAGAACAATTCTTAATCAAATCAAATCATATCTTTGTTTTTGTCCCTACACGGAAATCTTTCAGTGTCATTTTCTTAACCCCCGTTTGAGTATAAAGTTGTCAACAAACATTGCAGAATGTAGATCATTCATTTCATTTTCAAAACCCAGAAAAAAAAAATTGCAAGGGTAAAGCCAGAGTTGATCCCAAAAATATGTTAATACTATTTTGGTCCCAAAACATTCCAAAATACCAATAAAATCCCACAAGCCCTTAACATAATACTTGGTTTCATGGAGGGGAGGGGCAGAAACACATTTTGATAATCGATTCAAGGCCCCCCACTTTTGGAGGAAAGGGATAGGAAGAGAAGGAAAATTCATTTTATTTTTCCTCCACCCCTCTCTCTCTCTCTCTCTCTCTCTCTCTCTCTCCTTCTCCCTATCCAGACCAGTGAAGAGGAGTAACTCTTCACCCTTACATTTAACCAAGTGAGTTCCCTTTCCTCCAAATCCGTCCAGCCAAATGCACCATGAGCATTATATGGGCAAAGTGAAATTACTAAAGTACCCTTATTCACCAAAACACAACAAGAGCAAATCCTGAGTAAAACCCCGGGTCTCAAACCTGTCATTGGAAGCCTCATTGCATGCATAACAGTCACAGAAGAGCAAATCCTTTTACCATCTCAAACACAAGGAGATTGATGGATATAGGAAACATTTCAAGTTAAACTTGTCTACTTAGATGTCACAGATAATAAGATCAAATTCTTTTTAAGGATCACTGAATTTCACAGGTTGAATTTGAATACATACCATTTATTCTCACAAGGTAAAAAGGAAACATCAAAAGATATCTTGCAGCTCAGTCACAGCTGAACTGTGCTAGGCTAGTCTCAGGCCTTGGACTCCCATGACTGGTACCGGGTCCAGTCTCTCTGCCCCGGATTAAGAGTATGTCCCTTGGAGTGATAGATATACTGTTCACCTTCTCCAGACAAATTCTCCTTGTGTTCAACACCGTACCTTTTAGGTTTCAGCAAAAGAAGCTGCAAAGAATCCACTCATGTGTTATTTCAAGAGCAAGACTTTCAGGTTCCTGGCCATATGGCATCACCAAAGTATGAAAGAAATGAGTTCACCTCATCTCCTGTGTGATCAGTTGTGAAGTGGAGCCAACCGTGCCATTCAGGAGGAACCTGAGAAGCATTATACCTAGTCTTCTCTGCATATTCAACCCACCTGTGCCTTCCTACAAGTTTTTAAGAAAACCACAAAATGAAACAGCTGACTAGGGAACCCTGGTGAATTTATAAAATCTAATAAAATAAATTTTGTTCATGAACTTGTTAAGAAATTACATGCTCTTAAAAATAGAAACACAAATATAGGTTAAAGAATACTAAAAGTTGTTTGTCTGTTGTTAGCTAGTTGCTTAAGTTCTCCAGTCGATTGGTGAATTCCTTCATTAAAGTTGTTGATTGATCTTGATTTTTCTTGAGTAGGGTTTTATTTGTAACAAGATGCAAGTTTTATTAGCTTTATATTCATGGTGCTGCAAAGCATTAAAGATTCAGGGAAGCATTTTATGTTCATTAATAAAGAGTTACTTGTAGTATGATCCATATAGCTGGCCCCGCCTAATGGATTAAGACTTTATTGTTATTATTGTAAAGAGTTAGATGTAGTGAAAACATAAACCTATTTTATAGTTATAGTACTACTGTACTAGAATAGTTGAGTCATTTAGCGATTAAATTTTATTTGGTATATTTCTTCCCTAAACTTTGTTCTTATTTGCTCAACAAAGTCCTTTGAAAGGAAAGCCTTTAGGAAGTTTTACTTGTACATAATCAAAGTAAAAGGTACGAGCCTTTGTATGGTTATACAACTAGTATAAACAGAATAAGGAACAATATCAAGTAGAAAATAATTAAGCCTGTTAGCATTATTTTTTCTTTATTCCCTTCTCTCCCTACCCTTTACTATCACATTTACTCAACACTGCTCTGCACATGTCTATTTTGAAGCAGAAATTCAAGTCACAGCATTTGGCATTTACCTCTTTCTTGCTTATTATACATCACAATCAGAAAAAAGGGATAAAAAGGGGGAGGCATTTCAGAACAAATCTTTTCTATTTCGCATAGAACGAAGGAAAAATGAAGCAAAGCCACAAAACATCACAACATAGACATATTTTTCCATCATATGTTATCTGATCCTAGAAAAAAGAAAGACAAGGTAATGATAACTTGACATTTGTCGTTTTATACTTTCATTCAATTCAAAATTCAATCACATCAAATTATAGTGAAAGCAAACTATTTAATTGACTGATCATGGCCAGTCTTAAGCTAAAATACTAGTGCACAAGGCTCCTATTAGATTAGGTTTGGAAAAGGATAAATGTACGCAGCCTTACTCTTACAAGTGGAGATGCTGTTTTCAAGATTTAAACCCGTGATTTCCAAGTCACATGGAGGTCACATGGTAGCAACCTTACAGTTGCTCCAAGGCTCACCTTCTAATTATAATAATCGCTATATTAAAGAAAATCGTGCGAGCAGCTGCAGAGAAGACACTTACCATATTGCGTATCCTCAAGTCTCTCATAATACTTGTTGCCAAATTTATCAACACCAACAAGCCTTGCCCCAATATTATGGATCTTTGTTTGTCTACATAAATTTAGAAAAGAGTGAAAAAGGACTGGCAGAACATAACATCCCGGACCATCCCCTCCCAGAAAAAAGGAATAAATAAATAATAAATAAATAAACTAAAGACAGAACCATTTGGGGCTGTTACATTAACAGTTTAAGAAACTAATTAAATTATAATAAACCACAGAAATCTTTTGAAAGAAAACAACCCATGCATATTCAGTCAACTCACTGTTGCACTCACAACTCTCTTAAGAGCTTTATACTTTTCTTATCGAGGGTAAGGAGCTTCAGATAACGTCAATGATGTCCCCGTCTCAGTCCCTTCCAGGCTCAGCAAACATAGTTAAATTGCTGCAGTTGCATTAAATTTTATATATACAGCCAAAATGATGGCCAAATATTGAACAAAATAATTCTAGCCACATAAATGAACTCATTCAGAGTTTCCATCCAGGGGGATTCATGCTGCTTGGTACTAGAATACACATATTCTTCCAACCTCTCTTTTGTTTCTTACTATCATTATTCAATAGTATCATTTATATTCAGGCTAGCATAAAGCAGACAAACAAGTTGACTTTGGAGGAAGCTTCAAAATTACAAATGGGTTCATCAAGATCTTATTCCTATATAAGGAGTGAACCAAACTTGGATCTTGAGAATTATTTACATGAATAAATACCAGAAGATTCAAAGTCCATGCTTTGCTACAGATATTGTGAAAGGTGAATTCTAATAATAATACTCAGAATTTTAAAAAAGTCCAGCTAAGGAAGTTTAAGATCCAACTGCTACAGACAAAAAGTGTGTCCCAAAGATGGCCCAAGAAGATTAATTGTAGGATCCAAACCAGAAGGACCCAACTCTAAATTAAATCCAAAACAGAAGGCTTTTGGATGGATTGAGTGCAGATTGTTGCTCTCCATGTTCATGCCTCCACACTAGTTTGGTGATGTGTGCTGCTGAACTGCACAAGGAGAGGCCAAAACTGGAGAACTAATCACGATTGTAGTTCAAGAGGGTCTGACGGGGATGGAAAGGGCATTTCAGAGGAGGTGGGGCCCAGTTCTGGAGTGCGGAATGAGAAAGATGTGGTTTTGGCCTTAGAGAAGGTGTAAACAGGGGTTATTTTATCAGATTATGAAATGGATATATAATGTGTATTTGTATTTTAACAAAATAGACAGCAAACAGCATGAGGGAAGAGGCACATCTGAGTTCATTTTGAGCAAAACAATAGAGGACGATAGAAGCAGAGATAACCAAACAATTGTTAAAGTAAATCAGATTCCGAGCCTAACAGGGCTTACCATTCTGATTTTTCTGATGATTCAGATACAGGATATAGATAATTTCCGATGTAGTGAGGATGACTTCGTGGATTTAAACTTTGATGAAGAGGAAGACTTAATCACTGAATGAATTGCTAATAAGTGTTTTAAAAGGGAAGAGAAAAGCCAAGTGAAGAAGGGAAATTGATGGAGATCTTGACGGAATTTCTCAACTTTTGACTGAAGATGGTACCAATGAAGCTGGAAATTTATCTAGGATCAATGATTTGGAACATATCAGGGTTAATCGGTTGGATAACACAATACTTAATCCATATATTTTACAGGTGACAGGAACTTCTTTTTCTTCCCACATTCCCCTCAAAACACTACTTGTTTGCTTTCCTAAAAGTGTTTTCCTAAATCCTACATCTGATGTTGTGCTTTCTTATAAGCTAGTTGGACGGCATGCAGGGAAGGCTTGCAGTAAGTAGTCATGGTCTTGGATGTGGAATATTTCATTTGCCCATGGACCATCATCATGTTTCTCCCTCATCTGGCATTTTGAAGTATCAGGCTCTTAGGAAACAGTGGTACAAGTAAGTCCTTTTGTGGGGAATGTAAACTCTTTGAGTCATGGGAAGGTTAGCGAGTTTGATGATAGGGTAGATCTTGATATAATCCTCTTTCAAGAAACAGTTGGAAAATTGCATTAAGAAGTATTTGGGACAATCATTTCAAAGGATGGGATGCTTTCCTCCTTCGGGTTCTTCAGGTGGTCATTTGGTTGTCCGGCTCACTCAGGTAGCCTCCAAAGTACATGTTCCAATGGTTTCTTATTTTTTATTTATTTTTCCTTTGTCAGACTTCAAATTCCAGTGCTGAATGTTCATTATGATTATTACAATATACCGCTATCAATTCACGGTGCCAACACACACACACATATGCGCACATAGACTAAAAACACAGGAACAGATACCCAATCTAGAAACGGAAAACATTATTGAACTATTTAAGATATGCATAGATGACTTACAAGAGGTTTCCATCGGGAAGGCATCTCCTGGAAGTTCAAATGATAAAAGACAAAATCAGCACGATTCAAATTCTTTTAATATGCATTTAAAGAAGAAAAAAAATCAAGTGCCCCAAATAATTTCTACTGGCACGACCTAAAATGAAACGCCTATAGCACCAAGCCACCAACCATAATTTACAAATGCACAAAAGCAGAACTGAGATCTTTCACCCACTTCATAGCGTATCATACAAAACAGAACTCTTTCAATTACGCCCCAAATTCTTTGAATCTAACATTTTTCCTTTCAGAATTTTCCCGGTGATTCTGATGCAACGAAACAAATCCAGAAATCAACTCGCAAGAACAAAAGCAAAAAAGCGAAAAAAGAAAATGAAAATAGACTTACAAGTAGCCTTCTTCCTTGAGGGTTCTGAGGAAGCCACTGAATCCCTTTTCTCTGATCGTGTTCATCACGCTCTTCACTACCGACGCCATTTTTCGTCCTCCACTCCCTCTTCTCACGACGGGCTTCGCAATGTTTTCTGCCGGCTCCGGGGTTGATTTGTTGTTGATTTCTTTTTTTTCTTTTCTGTTTTTTTTGTTTGTTTATTTTTTGTTTTAAACTTTTAATTGATTAGGAACTAGGAATGCTTTTTTCTTTTTTAAATGTAACCATGTCATTTTGGTTGAATTATACAATTCTTGAATTTTTTTTAATATAAGACTGGATTCCATTAAATTTCAAACAACAATTTAATTAAAAAAAAACCCTTTCATCCTTCATAAACAACCACCTCTGGAGAAGAAGGTGGTGGTTGATTAAGAAAAATAGCATTCACCTCAATATTATGTCCCATTTTAATAAGATGATTTGCTAATACATTTTGCTTTCTAGAAATGTAGCTTAGACAACCTAACATGTACAATGATATTACTAAGGGAGGGATTTTGGTCTCTACCACTCGTTAGTAAATTAAGAGACTCAATACAATCAGTGAAGATAATAACATGACTATATCCTCTGCTCTAGTATTTTTGTAATCCTTGAATAAATGCAATAATCTCTAAAATTCGAGTAAAAAAATAAATAAAAATCATGTTTAAATCGAGTTGAAATATCAAACTGCAAAATGAGGCCTACACTTTTACAAATTCTTAACACAAGAAGCCTAATTAGAAGTTTTTGAGTGTTATTAAAAGACCAAAATACCTCTTTATAGTTAAAAAAAATTAAATAAAGTGCAAACCTAATTTTAGTTTCAATCATATCGATCGGTAATTGAAATTTTTAAGTTTATTTTATTGTGAACTTTTAAAACTTGAAGAGATTATTTATACATCACATAAATTTTAGAGAGTAGTCATATGATTTTTTTAGGGTTTTTTTATTGAGAAGAAAATTTACCTCGAGTACTTAGAAGCTGTTTGGAATAGTTTATAAAAATTCTATAAGTGTTTATGAATTGTAATTTACGGTCTACGAGGTAACTTTTACGGTCTACGAGGTGCTTTTATAGTCTACGAAGTGCTTTCACGGTCTACGAGATAAATATGTGAAGGAGATTTATCTCAATTTACGTGAATTGGGCTTATTATATAAGCCCGATTCAGATAAGTGATAACAAACAAGCTCTTAATATATCAAATAATGAATATTTAGTTCCTCTTCAACATCTTCTTCCAGACTCTTAACGGTATCTTTTATATCTGATTTCTACAAATTTTAATTTAGGCTTCTCTTGCCCTCCACGACCACTTAAATGAACAATCGAAGATGTCAAAACAAACAAGCGTGGGAGAAGAGAATAGAGGTTTGGAATTAACATCTCACCATCTAGCAGTTTTTGTAGAAATCAAAGTCTAGCAAGTGGATAAAAGAAAAAATCTGAGTCTAAACGAAGATATTGAAGAAGAAAGAGAGAAACGGTGGATTGCACTTTTAACCATGATATATTTAAAAGGTGATGATATATTTTAAGATCTATTTAAAAAATAATGAAAATAAATTTTAAAGATTAAAATGACAACAATTTATTGAAAACTGGATATTTATTATATCAAGAACTTGATGTAAGTTTTTTCCATTTATTAATTTGAAGTTTAAAACATAGATAGCAAGTTATAGTAGCAGGAGGAAGATATGAGAAAATTGAAAATCTTTTAATTTATTCAGCATTTATGGTTAGAAAAACTTAATAAAAACTATGACATCATGAATTTAAATAAATGGGTGACTAATTGTGAACCTTAGAAGTTTCTGTATCTCAAATATGATTATCTCTAAATCTAAAATCTCTAAAACCCATCCCTTCATGTAATTTCATTCTAGTCATTTCACCCCTTCGACCTCCAATGTATACCATCTCCTTCCTCTCTGTTTTCCCGCCAAAACTTTGAGATTAATCTATTTGCAAGCCTTCTTAGAGAACTTTAAACAAGCCTTAGGATGAACTGGCATTGCATTTCCTATTGCCTTACAACAACACATAAGAGAATTGACAACTCTCATTTCTCATATTTCTAATTAATAATGGTTTGATATCAGAACCTACATAGATTTGAATCCCACCTTATAAAAAAACAAGGTTTGAGGATGAATTTTCTTCAAAAGGGTGAGAATAATACGTCTGGAGTCTGAGGTGTAGACCAGTTTGACCAGGTACCACAAAAGATGGCAGAGATTGAGAGTTGTGTCTAAAATGGAAGAGTCACCTTTATTACTAGCTTAAACTTTTTAAGAGAACGGGATTTAGGTCGTTTCTACTACCAACTTAAACTTTTAGGAGAATGGTTGATAGTTTGTTCCACCATTGGTATTACCATAGTGTGAAATTCATGCCTATTCTAAGAAAAAATCATTCCCAAAAAACAAATTATATATATATATATATTTTCTTACTGTTTTTCTAAATATAGTATATCTTCTAAAAAATATCTGACAAAGCAAACACTTAAGCTTCATCATGGTTTGAATTAAGGACCATTTCTTTGGCTTCTAACTAATCACAAAACGATCCCAAGGTGGCGCAAGGCTCTCTGTATAGCCAAAAAATGACAGCAAAATCCTTACCTCTCTTACTGGAATAAATATTTTTTAATTGATATTTTCTTAATTTAACATCAACAAAAATGATTCCCATCCAGGTTCATTCACTAAAATTGTTACCAATTTGTTCCTCCATAATGCAATTAGCTTAAAGATTAGGATGTTACACAATTACCTCTCATAAAATATGTAATTAAATTCCATCAAGTGCAATAACAACCACTATGTAATTATCTTCCTATCATATGCAATAAGCTTCTACAATATCCAATTACCTTCCTCATATGCAATAAGAACCTATTGAATTACCTTCCATCATATTTAATGAGTTTCCGTAATATGTACCTTCTATCATATGCAATTAGTTTCTGTCATATGAAAAAAAAAGCATATGAAATTACATTCCGCATTGTGTAATTATACATCATATGCAATAAGAACCCATATAGTCAATCACTTTCTGTCATATGCAATTAGCTTCATTAATATTCCTCTGATTTTAAATATTTTAAAATAATTTAATTAATTTTTTTAATATCTTTAAAAAAAATTAATTATATCTTATATTTAGAAGCGGAAAGAGCATGTAATTAGTTTCCCTATAATATTCAATTAGCTTCAATCATGTGCAACAAAACCCATGTGCAATTAATTACCTCGTTTGTATGGCAAAAAAAAAAAAAAAAAAAACCTCGTTTGTAATATGCTTTTAACTTCCGTCTTATGCATTTAACTTCTGCCATATGCAATAAGAACTCATGACCAAATTAGCTTCCTTATAGTATGCAATTAGCTTCACTCTTCCTCGTCTATTAAACTTTAAGGGTATTTTGGCCTTTCTCCTGTCACACTTGTTTGCATTGATGCATTGCATACCTTTTCATGATTTTATGCTCCATTCCTCAAATAAATTTCCAAACAGGGATTTATCTCAATTTTCCCTTTGGATTTTTGCTGAAAGTTTGTTTCTTTTTGTTTAATGATAGTATATTTTGACGGCAAAAAAGAAGGTAAATAATGTAATAATTAATGTTTTTATTGTTTAATTTAATTAATGCTATAATATTATGCAATAGAATAATGTTAATAGTTTCTGACTTTATTATAGGCCAAAAAAGTAGGTGAAATTTCGCCTCGCCTTCTTAAAAAACCCCATAACTTTTTAAAACATCATTACAATTTTATGAGTTGGTAAAATTAATTTTTAGGAGGGAATGGATAGATATAGCCCTCTTCAAAAAATATTAATATTTGTGCTATTTATAAGACGAGAGGGAATTCACAAGATAAATGTGACGCTTTATTATAGATGTGCAGATTTATAATATAAATTTGCTAATTTATAAGACTTATAATTTAAATTACAATGACACTGTGATATTTACGAGATAAGAGGGCATACATAAGATAAATGTGAGGTTTTACAAGATGCATGAGCAAAATTTATAACACAACAACGGAGTAATTTACAAAAATCTAGAATTGAAATGACAATGGCATTAATATTATTTACAAGAAAAAAAGGACTTAATAAGATAAATATGACGTTTTAAAAGATAATATATAAATTTACAACACAAATAAACTAATTTATAAAATCTACAATTGAAATGCCAGAAATTTTTTAAGAGGTGATTTTTATCCATTCTTTCTTGAAATTAATTTCTCAGCCCCGTAAGACTGTTGTGATATTTCAGAAAGTCATGGGGGCTTTTAGAAAATGATCAGCTAAAGTGTGGACGTGGTGAAATTTCCCAGAAAGGTAAGTACTATAGGGGCTGTTTGTTATAGCTTTTTTGAATCGGGCTTATTATATAAGCCCGATTCACGTAAATCGAGATAAATCTCCTCCACATATTTATCTCGTAGACCGTGAAAGCACTTCGTAGACCGTAAAAGCACCTCGTAGACCGTAAAAGCTACCTCGTAGACCGTAAAAGTTACCTCGTAGACCGTAAATTACAATTCATAAGCACTTATAAAATTTTCATAAGCTATTCCAAACAGCCTCATAGTATACGACCTTATACGACTCTGAAGTCTGAACCAAAGCCTATTTTAACAACAGATGACGTGGCAGAATTGTATTGGCTAAACATACATCATCATTTTTTCTGAGTCATTTGGAAATAAAAATCCAGTGAGAGACCGAAAGCGAGCAGCCGAAGGTGGTGAATACCAACGTTTATTTGACCATTGTTAGGTGTGGATTCTTTCCAAGATGAAATATTTTAATTTTCCTTCTTTTGATTGATTCATCCATTTTCGTGGCTCTATTCATCTTAGACGGTGATCTGGTTAGTTTAGGGTTCATCTTCTTGGGATGCTTTGGCAGAGAATTGGTCGTGGGATTTGAGAGTTTTTGTCCGTTACGCCCTTGCATACCGATCTAGTTTCTTTCTTTTTCGCTTAAATATTTAGATTGCTCATTCTTTTTTATTTCTTGTTTGAGATATTTCTCGGGGATTTCTGAAGCTGAATATTGAATGCGTTGTTCAATCAATTATACCCTTCTTGCGGCATCATTATTATTCTTTTTAAATTTAGTGGCTTATTTTACTTATCAGTTTCTGGATATCTTGGTTGCTTACCTACCAATGACATAGGTGTAGTTGGGGAAGAAGGGAGGATCAATTTGATTTATTTCGTATTTCGATGCGTTCATTTTCGGGTTTAGTGGCTGTTGACAACGCAACATTCTTACTTTTTAAATATAAGTGTGCCGGAAAGATAACTGTTTTATCTTGAGTTGGACTTATTTTGTATATGGGTTTTGATTAAATGGTTGCTTTTTCTGTGTAGAGCAAAATGATGAGGCTACAGTCATATGCGGGGCTTAGTTTCATTGCAACTCTAGCTGTTATATATCATGCATTCCACAGCAGAGGTCAATTTTATCCAGCGATGGTTTTTCTGTCAACTTCCAAGATCAGCTTGGTACTTCTTCTCAACATGGGTTTAGTCATTATGTGTCTTTTATGGCAATTAACAAAGAAGGTGTTCCTTGGCACACTCCGAGAGGCAGAGGTTGAGAGGCTTAATGAGCAATCATGGAGGGAGGTTATGGAAATTCTCTTTGCCATCACCATTTTTAGGCAGGATTTCTCTGTTACATTCCTTGCTATGGTCACAGCACTGTTGTTGATCAAAGCTTTGCATTGGTTGGCCCAGAAAAGAGTTGAATATATTGAGACCACTCCTACCGTGCCCTTGTTGTCTCACATTCGAATTGTGTCTTTTATGGTTTTCCTCCTTCTTCTTGATGGACTCTTTCTATATAGTTCCATGAAACAATTGATACAATCTTGGCAGGCTTCAGTTTCCCTCTTTTTTGCTTTCGAGTAAGCCTTCTTCTCTGTTTTCTTCCTAAACTAGTTGCCATATGTTTAATTTGAATGGAAAAATGCTTCACTTTGTATGCCATCTGTTTAATTTGAATAGGAAAATGCTTCACTTTGTATCAATTTTAAAGATTTTGTGTCTACATTGGTTGTGTCAAGATTAGAATGATTTATGGGGATTAAAAAGCATACAATCTTCAGCTGTTCACAAACCCTGCTAGGCCTTATTAATATATAGAAATCCACAATATAGTTGAGTTCTTAAATTTCTTGTTTGATCTAAAGCCATTTTATTTTAAGCAACCAATCATTAGGTTTAATTGACCTTAGTCATAGGATGATTGATGCCCAGAAGTTATAGACTTCCTTTTCCTTTTTTGATCAAGATCCAATTTATCTGGGGAGATATTGGCTTAGGAAAGAACAAATTATTGGAGAGTAGTGTTTAGCTACAATAATAAAATTGTACTTGGTTGTCTCTGGAAAAAAAAACTACTACCTCCCGTCCGCGATATAAGACTCACTTTAATGAATAAATTGAATTACAAAGTGGATATTATATTAAAGACTTAATCTCAAAGGGTAGGCTTAGTGGCGAAGGAGCTATGCTCCTTAGTTTTAGCAACTTGGTTTCAAACCTGTTTCAGACCTTGGGGTCAGTACTGAGGAGAATTTGACTCTGATTACAAGCTTTAAGTTTTCTTTAATTATTTTACTGGACTATGGAGTTTAATTTGTAAGTTTTACCGTATCAAATAATTATAATAATATACTTGATGATCAGATAAATCATGATTTTGAAATTACTGAAGGTTGATATTATTCCTAAAAATTATTCAAGTTATGTGTTTTTGTGGATCTTATATTAAATAATTAAATTATAAAATGCCTATATAAATTAGGAAGTACTTTACCAACTAGGATCTATATGTACTAACATGTGGTTTCACATTTCTGTTTATGCAGTTTGAAAAAGTGCTTTGATTCTTTTAATAATAAATCCTGTAGAGTTGTCTTTGACACTATCTGTTTCTATCTCAGGTACATGATTCTGGCAACAACAACAGTGTCAATTTTTGTAAAATACCTTTTCTACGTCAGTGACATGCTTATGGATGGACAATGGGAGAAGAAACCAGTCTTCACATTCTACTTGGAACTCATTAGGGATTTGCTTCACTTGTCTATGTATATGTGTTTCTTCCTTGTAATTTTCGTGTAAGTGATCAGTCAACTCTTATTTTGCATGTGCATGGTAGCGCCCATGAATTAAACTGGCATCTGCACCAAGTCATATGCTCCTTCCTCCTCTTCTCTCTCACTCTCTCTCACACACACCGACACACGCTCGTCAAAAGTTACTCTCTTAGCCATTTGATTGCACATAGAACCAAATTTCCTCTCATAATTGACAGTGATACTTATTGGATCAGTTTCTTTGACATGAACATTTGAAATTCATAGTGATAGAATTCTTATTCCTTTGCGCTTACATTTGCATGACCCTGTTGCTTGATTGGGCATTATTAAGTGATCAGTGAACTTTTATTTTGCATGCGTATGCTTTTTTTGCAGCACAGGCCCTCTTTAAATTATCATTTGGAAATTAATGGGTGAGACTGTGAGAGAAACATATGTAGTATTTTCACAAGGCTAATATAGATCAATCGTTTTAAAATAGCGTATTAGGCATCTTCAATTCCAGATTGAGTTGCAATTGCACCAAGTATTTTCTTTAATGGTAACTTCCTAATTGGTGCCCCCCTACTGTAATCTCCTGGTACATGTAATCTCCTGTTCTGATAGTTTGAAGATTAACCATGGGAAGGTCCTTCTTGATTACTTAGCAAATTATAATATTAACTGAACATATGCTTGCTGTGTATATCATGGTACTTGGCTTTTATCTCATTGCTTTATCAGTTCAAAGGTATTAAATTCGATATGGCTATGGTAACCAGTCATGTACCGTTTTCTTTTATTGTTCTTTATTAGTGAATATTGTTTTAAAATAGCTTGTCTGGCTTTTGGTTTACTTGTTTGTCATGTTTTTGTTTTGATTTGACTGCATGTTTGTCTAGTCTTCACTGGCTATTTTTTACCTACTAACCTTATGTTGGTTTTGATAGAAATTATGGTGTGCCTTTGCACTTAATAAGGGAGCTGTATGAGACATTTAGGAACTTCAAAGTTCGTGTTGCTGACTACATACGTTATCGTAAGATCACTTCAAATATGAATGATCGGTTTCCAGATGCAAACCCAGAAGAACTTAATGCGTAAGTTGTTAACTCAGCATGTTACTTGTACTTGTTAGCTTTCTAGTTAAGCTTATACAATAGTATTAATCTTTGAAATGGCTATGCAGAAGCGATCCTACATGTATTATCTGTCGTGAAGAGATGACTACAGCCAAGAAACTTGTATGCGGACATTTTTTTCATGTTCATTGCCTCCGGTCATGGTTGGAGCGACAAAATACTTGCCCTATCTGCAGAGCCTTGGTTGTACCACCTGAAAATGGGGCAACAACTGCTGGAGGGCAGCATGGATCACAGTCAGATCGACAGGACCGACAGGGTAACCATATGAGAAATACTATAGGTGTAGTTTGTTATCATACTAGTGATTGCACTATACCAAAATTGAAATGATTCTATTTCTGAGGAAGTAATGTCTTTAGCAACTAAAATGAAAAATGGGAAAGTGAAGGTTATAGTTTGATATTTACAGACGGGTCCTCTTGGGATATGCCCTTCTGTACAAGAACTAAACGTGATCCTTTTGGGAACATTTCAGTTTTGAGATGCTTTTACCATACAAACTTTCTTTTTAAAGAGTTAGGACCTTTCTATCCCATTTTCTTTTATATTTTTTTGGGAGTTGTAATATGGTGTATTGTGTATATTGAAAATTGACACTTTATTCAACTCTTAAGACCATGTTGTCTCTTTTCTTGGGACTGCCATGTTTTCTTAATTTTTGTTTAATATATGGTGATGTTAACACGACCTGTCTAAATATTTATAAAATAATATGAATAAGGTGATTATTATGCCATGTAATAGGAACAGGAACAGGAACAGGAACTGGAACAAGTACTGGAAGCTCAGCTCAAGCTGAAGCTGGCAGTGGGGCGGCTACTGATAATTTAAGTTGTCATCAAGCTAGACTTCGAGCTTTAGCTGCCGCTGCTTCAATGTATGAGAAGTCTTTCGTATACCCATCTGCACCTTCTTTAGCATGGTATGGCAGCATTTCTTTGCCCTTTCACCAATTTAAATATCTGTGATTAGCCCTTCACCTTTCTTTACACACACACACACACACTTGCATAGACTGATCCGAAAACAACGAATTTAACTGAAAATATATATTGTGTGCCTGGGTTGTTATTAATTTAAAATTTTAGCAGATCATGTGAAAATAACATATTATATATACCTGTTATATTCTAAGTCTTGTATGTTTGTAAAGATGGTACATGAGCTATTTGTTGAACCGGAACAAAGGTCTATTTTCCCCCCTTTCTTTTTCGTGATCTTTGTCTTACATATGGAATCTGACTTCTTTGTGTTATTCCTGAAGTTTAATACATTCTAGTAATTTTGAAAAGCAGTTTGAACATTGATTACCTAATCTTACTACAATGATAGGCATTTTGGAAAGATCCTGAATTTTGAAATCCTTTACCCTTGCTTGACCTACAAAAGCATGAATAGAAGCTAGTTAAATTTGTATTCTTTCATGATGGAAAAATTTCTTTGGTTTTGAAGGGTTAAAAGCACCAGCTATACAATTTCTAGTCTTTTTTCTCTCAAAACTCAAACTATCTTTAAATGCTGTATTTATATTCAAATTATCTGTTGGTGTTCAATAAAATGTGAGTCAATTTGACTAATGAGGCAACAATCAGTTTCAAGTTCCAACTCCTATGTTTCAGATGCAGTGTAAAACTGATAATATCAATTGCCTACAGCCTATTTAACTACTTAGTTAATTACCTAATTAATTAATAGGGTCTGTTCTCATTTGCAGTGCCCCTGGATACACTGTTTATCCTCCTGTTCAAAGACCCGCAACTGAATCTTCTAATACGGAACGGCATACTTCAAGCGAACAAACACAACGACAGGTTGTCACCCCTTTTGGACCAATGAATATTTCCTTTCATCCAATGGGACCGTTTCTTTTTCCTCCTCCAACACATGTAGCTGATGGGAATTATGGAGAGGGATCTGGATCTGATCCAAATGCGCCAAACCCTCTGCTGGAAGCTCAAAGGATTCAACACCAGATTGAGGTACGATTGCGCTGAACTTCTTTGATGGCAACTTGTTTGTCACTGCCCTGCCAACCAATAACTGTTATATGTCATCTTCTCTAGTCACTGACATTGCTGATATTATAACTGTGATATGTCATATCACATGCACATATAAAATTAGGGTATAGCATTACAGGATATTATATAGGGAAAATTCCTGAAAAATATCTTCAAAATATCAAAATCTCAAATCAGTTTTGTTTCCTACACTAGTTTAGGTATTGATTACACTTGATTAGCAATTCACAACCTAGTTTAGTAGGAAATCACTAATTTGAGATTTTCAAGTTTAAAGGTATTTTTCTGAAATTTTCCCTATTGTATACTTTGGTACTCCAAACTATGAAACACGTTTCTGGATGTTATGTTGGTAAATGACCACACTAATTTATTCCGGGTTTGTGAAAATTGAAGAGGTTTCAGAAACTGATATGTCCCATACGCATAATATTTGAAAGTATGCCTTAGTTCTTAATTTGGAAGTTAAACTCAGGTATTGAAATTAATTTGTTCTTTTTTTTTTTTTTGGGTAAAATTAAAATAGGTTCTGCAACATCAGCTCCAGATTCTGAAGGCAAGTGTTGAGGAAAATGTAAATGAGGGCAAGCCATCATCAAGTAGCAAAGGTAAGCAGGTTGCTTCTTCTTCTGTGTCTGATAATGGCCGTAATGAAGAAATTCAAGAAATTCAAGGCGGCAGTGTATAAACTGCTTTGCTTATTTTCTGGTTGGATATTTTGAGCAAACTTAGCTTCCTAATGTAGATATCGGAAAAGTAGAGCACAGAAATTACAGCATTTTAGGTCACATCATCAATTTCAGATTGCTGAAGGCTTGTTCTTTGTCATATCAATCTTATTTATGCATAGCTTCTCTTAAAAATGATTTAATTTCTTTCTGGCAGGCTTTGTTATCTGACGTAGTAATTTCTATGGTAAATATCTGTATTTAAAATTTCCCCCCTATCTACACGGTAATTTTAAAGGGTTAATTGAGGAAGCAGTTTCTATGTAGGAAATGATATGTTGCTCACTTGTTATTGGTATTTTTTTTTGTTACTAAATCCCTTTGGATCTTATAATACTTCTCCCTAATTTTATTGCTAAGAGGTGTCAATTAAATCAGATAGAATATTTTGTTCACAATAAACTTTATTTTATTAGTCTATGTAGTACTCCCTCTGCTCTTTTTTATGGAGTACGGAACAACTAATACCTATGACTTGTTCTTATTGATAGAAGATATCAAGTCTCAATTTTTTTTTGGTTGTTTTTCTATTTTTCCTTCGTTTAATTGCTCTTATTAATATTATTGCATTTATTGCATTCTCTTGTACTTTTCCAACTACACATTCTTTCTTCCACATACACTATATTTTTTATACTTTTCTTTTTTGTCTCTCTTGTTCCCTCTCTCTCCTTATAAATAAGGGTATTTTTGAGAAAAATGTTAACAATTTTTACATATTTATTATCTTTAACCAACTTTTTAATCTATAGTTAAGTATTTCTTATAAAAAGAAAGGAGAGTAATTTATAATTAACCCTCCGCCTTCTGAGTATTAAACTTGAAATCAGCAAAGTAATGGGGGGGAATTACTACGAGCCTATGACATCCCAAGGAAGGTAGCCCCAATAGGTCAATGATAAATAGGTATAATGACCAGTTTTAATGGAATAATGACAACACTTTAATAATATATTAAAGATTGTTAGTTAAGTCATTAAATATTATAAAGTTTTTTGAATTTTCCCCTTATTAACATTTTTTCTTTTTCTACATTTACAAATTATTCCCACATCTCTCTCCTCTTTCCCTTTTTCTAACCAGAATTAAATAAAGGTGAAATTGGAAAATATTCATTAATAATATGTAAGTGGATTTTTATTTATGAAAAAAAATTGATTCGTAATAAAGAGCAGAGTGGTAAGTCCTTTATTTGGGACCTCATGATAATTTCCCCCCAAGTAATTTCATTTGTGTAATTAATTATACAAAACCTTTAAACCTCTTTGGTCATTTTAAGATGTTTAAGTTCTAAATTATGACCACCATGATTCATATGCAGAAAATAAATTTTATTATATTTTTATTCATAAAAAGACCTAATAATCATAGCTTCAAAAAACGAATAGAAGGAATCTGAAAAGAATTAAGTTGCTTTCGACATATTTTGGGTTTGTTTGAGTTAAGGTTATAGAAGTGTGTTTACAAAAGTTTGAGATAAAATTTTTCTCACATATTTATTTTATATTCTGTAAATCACATTAAAAAAATAATTTTTGGAATCGTTAATCCAAACAAACAGTTTGTTTTGTACCCTTGTGCATTGTTTAAGCATTAGAGCCAAACATTAAAGATATGATCAGATTGATTGAGAGGATAAAGGGGGAGGCAGGTTCATACGATACAATATTTTGAAGTTTAAATTACCACAAGGGAGCTGTACAAATATTTCAATTATGAACAAAACTTGAGAGTTAAAGTTGCAAATTCACCTCAAAAGTATCACGAAATGTGCTAGTGCTCAAGCCACGAAGAACTCCCAATTGACTTCCAATTCAATGAGCACAAGAGAGTTGGATTATCTTCTCGACCTCTTTTTGTGTTCTCTCACTCTCAATCCTCCTCAGTCCTCACACTCAGAGGCACATCGTTGGAGTTTTCACTGACCTCCTAGTCCATCTCTTGTTCTCGTCACCTCCCTCTTCCTCACTCCCATCAGAACTACACAAGAACCACCCCCGCAATAATTTATTTATTTATTTTTCCTTTTTTGGGTGTTTGTATAATTATTTTAAAATTAGTTTTTTCCTTCTATATCACTGCAATGGATGTTCGTCCAACATAATGGATCTCAATGAAGCAAAGCAAAATAAAGAAGAAGGGTTGAAAATTGGCATTGCCTCCATAATGGATCTCAAGGAAGTAAACACTGCTTTATTCTATTTTGTTTGTTTGTTTAGCAGTTAAAATTAACTTTGTTAATGATAGGGGCAACATTATTATGTTTTTAAATTTTTAGGGCAATATTGAGATTTCACGAATACTTCTGAAACGAATTTACATCTTAACTCCAAAACTTATGTCAAATTATTTAGGTATTTATGTTTGTGTATCCAATTAGCTTTGGCAACTTAACCCACGGTTACCCACTTAACCCAAGTTAATTGAGTCAATCTTAAGTTTTTATATCATTAATTATTGTTATAACTGGAAAAAAAAAATCAATTCAAAACTATGGAAAATTCAGTGACAAATTTTGACGGAATTCCCACGGAATATTCCGTTGCAAATCTGTGACAAAACATTTTATTAGAAATCTGTGACAAATTTGCAACGGAAATTTAGTCACAAATTTGTAACAGAATTTGAAATTCAAATTCTGTCACTATGTGTTTTGAGGACAAAGAAATTTATGATGGAATATTTTCCTTTAGAAATTGTTCAATGATGGAATTTAGCCATAAATTTTCGTCACAAACCTTCAATTTTGTCGGTAATGGCTTGTGTTTTTCTTTGAAATTATTTCATTAATCCACGGTATGAGTGGGTTGCTTTCAACCTAGTGTTGTGTATACTAATCACAATCACCACAAAGTAATGAGACTTATTCGGTGATCTGTGCAACTCTTTCTTTTCAAATAACTTCAACACATTTTATAACTATATTTTTATTTCTTTAATATTTTCCTATATCATCATTATTTAAATCCCTCTGTTTTTTTTTTTGGCAAAGCATCATGATTTAAATCTCAAATCAGTAAGTATGATCAAAATTTAAGTAATTAGTAGCAAAAATGATATTTTAGGATGTTAAGGTAATTAGCCTCATCCTATATAAGGAGGAAAATATAAGCTTGAATATCGAGAAGCTCACTCGTTGGGAGGAATGAAACCCTTTTTGCTCTAAATTTTGAAAGGGCAAACTCTTTATCAAATAAAAAATATTAATAAACATATAATAAAAAAAATCTTAATTAAATCCAGCTAAAATATCAAAATTATTATTTAGGCATTCTAATAAACCCAAGAGAGTTTTTTTTTGTTTTTTGGGACGTGTATGTTATTTTGCTCTGCTCTCCTATTCTCTTCCGTCTCGTTCTCCTTTCATTGCTAGCCTCTCCTCTTCTTCATCCTTCGTCTCTTCTTCCGAATAGGAAATAAAAGCTTGACTATTGCCTTGGTGAGTTTTCCTCTTATATAGTCGCAAGCTCTATGATACTCTCATAATCTTTAAATTTTCTCATTTTCTTCTCAAAATCTAATCTTCACTTTCATATTAAAAATATAGATGGTTCAGATTTAATATTTTATAAAATTATTATGATTTTATTTTTATAAATTAATTTTTTTAATTTAATTTTTCCACTATTGTAATTATGAATTGTGTAAGTTAGATGTTAACATTTTAAATTTATTTATTTAGATTTAAAATAATAATTTTTTAAAATACTGAATTTGAACCATACATTTTTTTAAAAAAATATGATGGTAGATATAAAATTATGAAAAGAAAAAGAGAAAGAGGAAAGGGAAAGAATCCCCATTTTTACTATTGAGTGGATGTTGAATCTATAAAAAAACACCAACCTCCAAAAACTAATTAACCAAGTGCGATCATCTGGCTTAGTACCCTCCTTAAGAATTAATAATCAGTCCTTCATAGACACGCGGCTGAACGACATGTACATGAGACTCGCTTAGTTCTAACCTTTATAAGGCATGTTAGATTCCTTTAGGTCTTGATTTCGAATCCTAAAGAAGATATTTATGTTGGAAGGAATAATTACAAACATCGAACGTAAATAATAATATGAAAAAATGAGATGAAAGAAAATAGAATAGCAGAATAAGTAAAATCACCAAATTTTAAAGTCCTAATTTGATTTTATTGGCTTGATTATAAATTTGTAAAAAATATAGGCTTAAATATGAATTTTGTTATTTCAACTTGATTCAATTAAGATTTTCTCTATTCGACAAAAAAAAAAAAAAGAAAAGAAAAAAGATTAAGATTTTCCTTACAATAAATATGATATTTTATCTTATGTTGTATGTTAAAGCGCACATAATATATTTTTAATAGAAATAACATGTATAAGTTATCCTAATTTTATTAATTATTAACATATAAAAAATTTATTTTGTTATTAAATATTTTAACATACTTAAAATTTTTATATATAATATTTATTTAGATGGAGGAAATAAAGCCCTATATGATACTGAATTTTGATGGATTGAGATTATGACTTGGATTGAAGTTTTGAAATTATGTTGGTATGAAGTAATATTTATGAGGAATATTTGTATAATTTTATTTTATAATTGGACATAAATTATCGAAAGACTATAATGCCCTTGTTATTATAAAAAAGGATAAAAAAAGCATGCAACTCCATCTGCATTCACGAAACCTCATCATCTCGGTCTGCATCTCCCATCTCCAGTCAATAAATACATGTAGATTAATTCAACAGAACGACTTAAGAATCAAATCAATTAGAAAAAGCATGTTGTTCCTATAAAAGACAAAGGGTGAAGGTCTTTTTTATTCTGAAAGTATTGCTTTAGGGGCAATTTTGGCTGAAAGTTTTATCAGTGGGGTAATTTCACTTTAACCGTTATTATAGTTAAGTTGACCGTTAGTTGACTAAATTTAGAGGTAAATTTATTTCAAAGTAAAAACTTTCAGCGCAAATTTGCCTTTGAAATAACGACAAAATTGTTATGAAAGTTTCAATTTAGGAGTAAATTTGTTCTGAAAGTTTTCACTTAACAGCAAATTTTTCCCAAAATTTAGTCAACTAGCGGTCAAACTTAATTAGGATAACGGTTAGGATGAAATTATTTCACAGTAGAAACTTCAGAAAAATTATTCCAGTGCAAATTTGCTTTTGAAATAATGATAAAATTGTTATGAAAGTTTCAATTTAGGAATAGATTTGTTCTGAAAGTTTTCACTTAACAGCAAATTTTTCCCGAAATTTAGTTAACCAGAGGTCAAACTTAATTAGGATAACGGTTAGGGTGAAATTATTCTACAGTAGAAACTTCAGAAAATTTATTCCAGATAAAACTTTCAGGACAAAATTACCCCTGAGCCTATACTTTTAGGATAAAAATTGCCTTTAACCCAAAAACAAAAGAAACGTGTGCTGCCTCGTAACAGTAAATAGGGACCAGATGGGGCTTGGGTGATCCTACTCTTGCTTGTAGGAGTTAATGTTGAGAGGTATTAAATAATAAAAGCTGTGAGATTAGGAGAGCAAAGTGAAAACTTGACGATGCGGATGGATGAAAAAGAGTGCTATTGTGATTGGCTAAAGCGATGCTGCAAAAGGAGGCTCGGTGTTCGCATGAATGCAAGCAACTGTATCTATCGATACAAGTTCTGAGTCTCAAAAAATTTTCAAACTGGGGAAGTGAGATGGCTAGACTCCAGAGAACCTATGAACTTGAAATTGACAGAGGGTATTTTTGTTAGGAAAATATTATAAAATAGGGATATTTTTTTCTTTTAAATTTGTAATCTCAGGATTGAAAATGTAATATCAGGAAATGTGGCTTTATAGTAATCCCATTTTTGTAGTACTCCTAATCTTAGGTTATCGTCAGTCCCTTATATCAAATAATATATTTTGGTCTAATCTCTGACCCAATCCTAATCCTTATCTCAATGCTTCATACTAAAAAAGGCCTAAAGGATTGAGGATAACACCAAGGAAAAACGGTATACAAAAAAATATACTAAAAAACATTTATTATCATTTAGTACCCATGCATTCTTAGTGGTGTGATAAGATCCAGACAGCTTAAATTTGATCTAAATAATTTAAATTTAAAAATTTTAATATGTGATTCTTTAAATGGTAAATTCATTTTCCTAAGATATAATAGTTTTAATTATAAGATTCTCCTTATTTTATATTCTTAAGTATATTAAAATATAAAAATTAAATTACTTTGAATTTGGATTACGCAAAATCAATCTAAACCGTCCATATTGGAAATGAACACACTATGCTCAACATAAATTCAGCATGATGAGCAAAAAAGGTGTTCCCATTGGGATTTTGAAGCAAAACTCCAGTAGAGACCGAACGCGAGCTGCTGAAGGTGACATCGAGTATCATGTTAGTGTTGAGGCTAAAAATCCCTCCTATATGGCACTTGTTCGTATATGACATACTCTAGGAAACATATCTTTGTCTTTTCTTTTCCCCACTTTTCTTTACGGTATTTCATTGCCATCTTCAAATCATTACTTCATAAATTGTGATATACGATGGTTATTATCTACTATACACAACGATTCCGAACCGTGTATATGCAAGCATTATAAAAGCTCAGCACAGATTACAGTTTCGAACTATTATTTATTTTGAACCTATTATAACGATTATAGTATATAACATATGTTATGTATTAATGTTTGATGAGGCCATAATATGCCTATTGCTGTGATAATAATTAATGGGTATATATAAACAACCATCATAATATATAATAATGCTTGCATCATACATATTGGTCTCATTTTACAACCGTTATTTATTTAGTAACATACGTGATGATTTATATGTAAGAATCATGACTTTTAATAAAATTAAATAACAGTCTCACTTAAACAACCATTATGTATTAATCTTTTCACTGCATATTGCCTCTTAAAAATGATTTAATTTGTGTTTGGCATACCTTGTTATCTTATGTATGTATAAATTGATCCTAAATGTAGGATAGTTTGGGGATGAATCTTGATCTTAATGCGAGACTTTTTTTCTCTATTTTATCTCTTATATTTATCATTTTTGTTCAAACTAATTTTCTTATCTTATAAATTCATAAATCTAATGTTACATAAAAACATTTTAGGCATTGTTTGGTACGAGATTTTTCGAGGGGAGGGGTGGGGGTGAGCGTATTTGGTTAGGAAAAATGAGAGGCGGGGTTGGAAGAAATTTTGTCTTTTGGTGCTCCCCTCCCTTCCTTTTGTACCCTTTCAAATTTGGGATTTTTTTTTGGGAGGAGTGAGAAATATTACGTCTTATCCAGACCAAAATACCCATGCTAATTTTTCATTATCCGAAGTTTAACCTTCTGATTATAAAACCCTATAAAACTCATCTAATTGTCACTAGGATCAGTCAAATAAATTAGAAAATCTATCTAATAAAAATATATCTAATAAAATCCCATCTTACTAAAATACTAAAAATTAAATAATAAATACCATTAAACTCATAAGCTCTCTACATTCAAATTGGCTGCCTTTCTCCCTTGTGTCAGTGTTTGTTTCCTTTCTATAAATCTTCCAATTGGTATCAGAGCCAGAGGGGGAAGTAGGAATATGATGGTAAATATAGATTAAGATTTATCTTATTAAGCTTTATGTTAACATAGTGTTACCATGATGACTCTCATTCTGTGGAAACTCATGTGCATGAATGTTCTCTACAATATTAATCACTTAATTCTGTGGCTAAGATTGAATGTTGGTATGGTATTAGCAACTTAACATCTAGCTTAATAGATAGATTTTGATTGATATTTTCCTTTTCCTCCTATAGAACTTGAAGGTAATGATATCATAAAGAGAGGATTCTACAACAAATATGCTTAGAAAGTTTTCATTCTTCAAATGCTCTTTCCATCTCCGGCTCTTGTTCTCTCCATGAAACAGGTTCTTCCTCGTCCACTAACATATTCAAGGAAGAAATGTACTTCCAAGACATTAACCAATATGTTGATGACTGGAAAATTCCAGAAATCGATGGAAATGCCCTCTATAAACTTGAAGGAAAATTCTTTACCAAAATTGATTATATCATCATGTTGGTAGAGGATGTAATTCTTGCCAACCCGTCGAAAGAGGAATTCTTCCTCTTGTCCCATGATTCAATCAAACGTCATAGGAAGAATAGCAAATTCTTACATATAGGATGCATCTAGATTGCTATCAAACCATTAATTAGAGAAGGATTAAACGTATCTTGCCTCCTTTGCCTTGGGGATACTAGACATGAATTATTCATTGACTCCGTGTTAGGAACCGTATAAGTCGACCTCCATACAAGCCTAATCTACTTCAATAGCTACCTAAACAGAACCATAAACCTTATGGATGTTTTAAAATTAACATAAAGCTACATGGTTTTCAAATGAAACCTAGGGCTATCCCTATTGTCTTACTTTATAGAATCCAATATAAAGTTATGAACTCCTCCAGTTAGAGTCCTAATTCCTAGAGAATATGGCTACACCACCGTTTTCCTAACCGATAGGTCCAAGGAAAATGCCATCATTCCTAAAACTATCCAATGGACAAATGTAAGTCTGCTAGAAGAATGGGTGATGGAGCACGCAACTCCTGCCCTGCCTTAACTAACCCTTGAGATTACTAATATTAGACAAAGTAATATTGGGAGTGTAGGGATAGTCTTCGATAAGTTAACTTCCTGTAATGACACATCTTTTATAATTGGGACCAGAACTATTAATGATTATCAGACTATTTGTCTGGAACCACCAAGATACTCTATTGCCTTAAGAACCCCTAGGACCCCTTTTGGTACACGGAAAGTTTGAGGAGGGAAGGGAAAGGAAGAGGAGTGAATGGAAAGGAAGGAAAAGTTGGGAGGGAACTTAAAGGGGTGTGTTGTTTGGTAGACATGGGAATGGAACATAGGTTGAGGGAAAATAAGATGTTTGGTAGGAAGAAAATAAAGTAGTGGTTGTGGGAAGAAAATGTAAAATACCCAAAATACCCCTTGAATTGGAATTTTTTATAGAATGAAATTTGAATTTCATTAATAAATTTAGTAACGAAATTCGAATTTGCTAAATAAATTTGAATTTGAGAATCAAGTTCTTTTGGCCTTGAAATAGAGCAAAATTCTGTTCATCCTTGTTTTATGGTTATTGAAATAGGGCAATTCGAGGCAACACTCACAGCCTAAACCTTTATCTTCTTTGTACTAATTTGTTGATTTTTCAGTAAAAGAATCCATTTATTGGTTAAGAATTCTTTTTTCTTTTTTGAGCAAAAAAATCGTTGTTCTCAAATGTTTATTGAGAAGAATTCTCAAAGTTTTTTTCCTTTTAGTAATAAAGATGAATGTTTCTACTAGCAAGTGTGAAATGACAAACTATGAAGCTAAGAATCATTTGCAAAATTTAAAAGCATCAAATGTACTCTAGTATAGAGCAAAGATGAAGT
This sequence comes from Albizia julibrissin, assembly GCA_037074505.1. Lineage (NCBI taxonomy): Eukaryota > Viridiplantae > Streptophyta > Magnoliopsida > Fabales > Fabaceae > Albizia > Albizia julibrissin. Next base: position 16,457,404 of record CM073486.1, on the reverse strand, counting down.
AGTGATCAAATTGAAAAAGAAGAAGAAAAAGTAAAGACAATGAGCAGTAACGTCGAAAACAGAATGGTGGTCATTGTTCATGATCAAAGTGAATTTTCTTCTTCACATGCTTCCATTAATCATCTCCAAGCTTTAGTTTTGGCGCTTTAATTTAAATTTTGAGCGGTAAATTTGTATTTGGCATTTTCCCTCTGGTGGGAGAAGATGAGTTACTACCAATTTTGGTGGGAATTGATCTTCACATGTTTAAGGGAACTTTGGGGCATGTGGGAACTTGAGTTCTAAGAGCATTTGGTAGCCAAAAGTGTTTTTACAAAAGGAACTTGCTTATCTTCCTTTCTCTTCCCACCTTTTCCGTGTATCAAACAGGCTACTAATGTTCCCTTTATGGTACATTTTCATGGGGTAGATACCTCTTCTAACATCCCGGTGCCAACCTATAATAGAGATGAGAAAGATCAAATGTCCATACAATCTCTATCATATATTGCTATAAATGAGCCTTACAAAATCAATCTTTGACTTCCAAATCGATAAAAAATTTCTACAGAAAGAGTTTTATTTGAAAAAGAATGAGCCAGTCTAATCTTGGTTTTTTGAGCACTTCAAAGGAATAAGGAGAAAACATATCAAAGAGAAATTCTATGAATTCCTCGAATTGATCCAACAAACCATTCCATTTTTTGTCTAGTTTGAAGCATATGCTTTAGACAACCAGATTAAGTGCCCATTTGGAAACACAATTCATAAAAGAGTTTGATTCTTAGTCTTCCAATAGTATTCTTAAAAGGGTAGAAGAACATCTTAAAACTATAGTAGTTCTAGATTCCCCTTAACCTAAACCAAGCTCTAGAAACCTGACTATTAACACCTTAACAAACCAAGTAGAAACATCTTCAAAATATGAGGAAATTCTAAGAATAAACAAAAATTTATTTAATTGGAGAAATCCCTTAAAATATTATTACCCAAAAGCCATTGCTCCTGACCTCCTATTAGAAGAAAGGTAAGATCAAACCTTCAAGCACTTTAGTGCTAACAACATTTATGGATGAAATATAGATGACCAAACGGAATACAACATCCTTAACACTCTCCAGCATATGAGCATGTTTTGTGCTGCTTACCAGACAACCTATAACTATTCTAATGAAGCCATAGTCAACCTCCTTGTTGCCAGATTCACTATCAACTTAAAGGATGGTGGGACAATTATGTATCACAAGAAGAAAAAGGAATAAATCTTTATGGCTATAAAAGTAGAACCAAATGGGACCCCTATCACCCATAATGGTGAAACCATTCCTGACACTGTTAACACTTTAATATTCACCATAGTCTAATATTTCATAGGAGACCCTTCTTTTTTGAAGGATAAATATGCAAAATTACTATCCAACCTTAAATATAGAACACTTGCCGACTTTAGATGGTACAAGGACACCTTAACCAAGGTTTATTCTAAAGAAGATAGCTAACAACCTTTCTAGAAAGAAAAATTCCTAGATGGTCTTCCAAAATCATTGGGGGATAAAGTGAGGGAAAAGATTAAAAACTAAACCAATGGAACAATCCCATATGAACATTTAAGCTATAGCCAACTTATAGCTTATGTTCAAAAGGTAGCCTTAAAAATTTTCCAAGATGATAAAACTAACCACCAGTTAGCAAAGGAAAGAGCCAAAATGGAAAAGATTTAAGATCATTCTATGAACAATTTGGATTCCTACCATGCAAAATGCATAAGCCAAAACCAAAACACCTTTGAAAAGACTATCATAATTGAATAGCCAATATAAAAAACATAAATTGAGCACTCAAGGCAGAAAGCTCAAAAAAGAGTTCAGAACAAAAAGTCCTATAGATCTTCCGAAAAACAAATAACCCACTAAAGGTATGGTAAACTTATCCGTATCTCCAAATAAAAAAATATTAGGACCCTATAACTTGATGAGAGAGTTATTGATTAGCTTAACAACCTTATCATAGAAACATCCGATAAAGAAAGCAGTGAGCAATCTTCTGAGAATCTCAACTAGATCCAAAATAATGACCTTCCTTCTTCTTCTCATTCTTCTTCCGGAGGAGAGATTAATACCATTAGAAGAGAACATGACTTTTTGTTCAAGGTCATCAATGATCTATCTGACCCTGAAGAAAAAAGAAGCTACTTTAACAAATTCAAAGGAATGCTCAAAGTAAAGCCCTCATTCTCAAATTCTAAACCAATAACTAGTAAATATATCTGGAATGATATCCTTAAAAGACTCAACCAAACTACAAACCATCCACAATACAAGATCTTCAATATGAGGTAAACAACCTCAAATTAGAGGTAAGGTCCATTAAAAACCAACAAGGAAAATAAAACCTAGCCATAAAAGAAATTAGGATGACTAATCCATTAGGACTCCTACAACAAGCAACCTCAAGTAACCAGTATAATAATGACAATGATATTGATAGTGAAGAACTTTCTAAGCCCTTCTTTAATATAATAGAGAGGTTAGAAATTCAAGAGATTTATATTAAAATTAAAATAATTATCAACCATGAATTTATTCTTGACGAAATAGCCTTATTTGATACAGGAGCATATTCAAACTATTTTCAAGAAGGCCTTCTCCTAACAGTATATTTTGAAAAACCACCGAGCGGCTAGGAACAGCCTATGTCAACCATAAGCTCCAAGTCTAATACAGGACAATTGATGTTGTCATAGACAACTAAGGATTCCAAATCTGAACTCCTTTTCTTTTAGTAAAAAGCATAAGCAATAAAATTATCCTAGGTACCCCTTTCATGGAAAATATTTTCCCCTTCTATATATCATACGTTGGAATAACCGTCTTACATTTGGAAGGCCCATCCTTTTTGAATTTGTCACCATTAATAAAAGTAATCAATCCTACCATTTTAACAAGAAATCTCTTTCAAAACCATAGACAAACAATTAGCCTAGCTTGAAAACCAAGAAAGAATCCAAATCCTCCTAGACCATATTAAAAAATCTATAAGTTCCGACCTCCTGAATGCTTTTTAGGAAAGGAAGAAACATTATGTAACATTGCCTTATGAAAAAGATTTCCAAGAAACAAAATCCCAACATCCAGATGAACCAAGAACTCCTTGACTTCTGCAAAAGGAAATAGGAGACTCCTAGCTAAAAGATTAATCAGAAAAAGTAGAATTCCTTGGTCTTGTGCCACTTTCTATGTGAATAAGAATGTATAAATAGAAAGGGAAGCACCTCGACTGGTTATTAATTATATACCTCTCAACCAAAATCTCAAATGGATAAGGTATTTGATGTTAAACCTCTTAACATTTCGATATTCGTAAAATAATAAGTACATAGTTCCGTAAGGCATACAGAAATAACGGAAACATACTGACATTAAGTACTTGTTTATAATACATGAAATCCCGTAAGGTTTAAAAATATATTCAAAGTATATAGAGTGTTCAAAAGAAACAAAAGTACAATCTAGATAACCAGCGACAACTTCTACTTGCAGCGGGAATCTATGCACTGGTATTCACTACCTTGCCCCTTTGAGCTGTTACCTCAATCGGAATGGTTTTAAATGTTGAAAAAGGGTGAAATTCGAGCAAATATTAATAGTAATAGGAAATCAGACATATAGAATGTAATAATAAGTATGCAATGCATCATGTGATGTAAGATGCAAACTCATACTGTGTTGTATGCACACTGTCTAAGGTCAAACGACTATTTACAACCATAGCTTAACCCGTTTACCATTATCGCTAGATCCTAGATCACAGCTAGGTCGTGTGCCCTCAACACTACCATGTTATAGAAGATGACATACACAAAGCATACAATAATCACACAGTGTATGAAAGAAAGTGCTACTATCTGAAATTCTTTTTCTGTTTACTGTTTGTCCAATATTCTTGTTCCAGCTCGGGCTATTACTAATTTCTATAAATTATATTTAATTGGTTATTACTTACATTACTACTCCCTTTATATTTAACTGGTTATTACTTACATTACTACTCCCTTTAAATCATATTTTGTTGGTTATCTAATGTAGTTATAATAGTTTCTGCATAGTGCAGTTTCACAGCTTTTCAAAAACTGGCAGATTTCCAGTCAATTTTGAAAAATCATAATTAATTCTAAGAAATTCCAAATTGACTGGTTCCAAATCCTATGTAAATATTTTAAGTGTAATTTTAGAGAAAAATACCTAAGTTTGACCATTGTCATCACATGTTTTCTAGAAATTTGCCAAACTCCCCTGTTCCCAGATTACATTCAAGAAACAGGGCTCAACTTTGAAAATCCATATCTTTTAATCTACTAGTCCAAAAATTATGATCTACCTATCAAATTAAAGCTCTACATGTCTACTTTAAGCTTTTCAAAATTTCATAATATTTATACTAGATTTGGCTAACAAAATTCATTCCATAACAAAAATATTTCCAGAAACCAAATCAAACAACATTCCCTCTATACTTCCAAAAACTCTAGATTTGCATACCATCATCCAAAAATCATGAACACATATACCACAAAATTTACTCTTTTAAATCCAATGAAATCATCAAAATTATAAAATTCCAACTCCTTCCCCTGGTTTTGCACTTGGCTAAAACTTTGAACCCTAAAAGGAGAAGTAGTGTTCTCTTGATTCCACTTGATTAACCACTTCCTTTTCACTTATAATCACATGATTAATCATTTAAACACTCAATAAACATGATTCATGAAAATTTTGGCAGCATTTCCTGTTAGGGTTTCATCTTGCATTTTTCACAAAATCAACCAAATCAATCCAATATCAACAACAACAACTACAACAACTTCATACTAACCAAGAGGATTAAGGTTTTTGACATTACCTCTTGATTCTTCAACTTTCTCTCTCTAGGTGCCACTGCCCTCTCTCTCTTTCCTCTTGATTTTGCTTGCTAACCATGATTTTCAAGATGAAGAAGAGATTAGAAGAGGTTCTAAGTGAATTAGGATTCAAGAACACTTGAAATCATGCCTCTTAATTACCTTGATTCTTGCTTCTTGAACCCTAGCTTATTGTTCCTCTTATGTTCTTGAGCTCTCTTCTCTCTCTATTTCTCTTGCTCAACTGAAATAATAAGAAAAGAAAGAGAAAATTATATCTTGAACTATCTCCTCTTGCTTTTTGTTTATTATTGTTTAATATAAATTAACATGTGCGTGTTTTACTTGGCCATTAATTTTTCCCTCTTGAATTAATGTGAACCAAATATTTTATTTCCCTCCTAATTTCCCTTTTGACCAAAAATTAGGAGAAAAAGGGAAATAAAATTGCTTCTTGCATTTTTCCAAAATCCCATTCTTTAAATAATTAATTGTGTCATATTTGCTTTTATGACATCATTTCTTCTTCTTAGCTTTAAAATAATTTCACATGGCATCATTAGCTTCCAAGTATTTAGTTTCCCTCCTATTTTCTTATTTAACTGAAAATATTAAAAGGAGAGGAAAAAAATAAATTGCTTCTTATTTTGTTGGAAAATTACAATTTTACCATTACATTTTTGTGATTTATTGTAATAAATCATTTCTTATTATTTTCCCCCTTTTTTTGGCCAAATTTTAGCATGTTTATTGGGCCACTATTTGTGCTCTTCCATGCTCCAATTTAGGTTACAATGTTAGGCCTTTCAGTGGATAATATTTGCTCCTTTGTGTTATAGCTTAGCCAAGTTATGTGTAACTGTCGATTGGAGTATTTATCATTTTATGTACAACATAATTAACCATTTTATTCTATTAAATGTATCCATTACATATAAGGAATATTGGTGAATAAAAAAAAGGGATGTTACATCTGATCCCCAATAAAAATGATCTTCTTAATTGCCTTCATTCAGCCAAGATATTTTCTAAATTTGATATGAAATTTGGGTCTTGGCAGATTCAATTTGATAAAAAGGACCGATACAATACAACATTCATAGTACCATTTGGCCAATATGAATGGAATGTTATTCCCCTTTGGATTAAAAAATGTTCCTTCTGAGTTCCAAAGGATTATGAACAAAATCTTTAACCCTTACACTAAATTCATCATTTTTTATATCGATAATATATTAATATATTTTTAAACTATTGTCCAATACTTTAAACATATTCATGTTTTCATTAGTGTTGTCGAGAGAAATGGTCTTACTGTTTCTCAAACAAAAGTTAGCCTCTTCAAAACCAAAAGAAGAGTTTTAGGGCATCATATACGCCATGGTATGATCACCCTTATTGATAGAGCCATACAATTTGCCATCAAATTTTCTAACTAGATCCTTGACAAAACCGAACTTCAAAGATTCTTACTGTGTTTAAACTACGTGGGAGATTTCCTTTCATAATTAAACAACCTCATCAAGCCCCTTCATTGTTGGCTAAAAAAGAATCCACCCTTTAGGACAGATCCTCATACCAGTATCATAAGACAAAAAAAATCTCAAAAGAACTCCCATGTCTTTCTCTGCCCAATCCATAGGCCCTAAAAATTGTGGAAACTAATGCCTCCAACCTCAGGTATGGAGGAATTCTTAAACAAAAGATTCATGGATAAGAAAAAAATATTGACTTTACTTCAAAACACTAGAATCCAATCCAATAAAATTACTCCACCATCGAAAAAGAAATACTAGCCATTGTTTGTGCATTTCAAAATTCCAAGGATATTTATTAAATCAAATGTTTTTGGTTAGGGTTGATTGTAAGTCTAACAAAGATGTTTTGTAAAAAGATGTCAAAACCCTTGCATCAAAACAAATTTTCACCTAATGACAAGCAATATTAAGTGTTTTTGATTTTGAAATTGAACATATAAGGGGCTCTACAAATTCTGTTCTACACTATCTTACCAGAGAGTTCTTGCACGGAAAATAGTATGTCGCCAAAAAAGAAAGTAAAGAAAGGGAAAGCACAAATTAATGCAACCACCCTATTAGCCATGCAAGCAGGACCGTCACCAATCAGGGCTAGGCCATCTACCCAGAGGGGGCCATTTACCCCACAATTAGCCATACGATTCCTCTTTGCTTGATCCCTGATGATCCAGGGGTTAAATCCAACCCCAAATATGAAGAATGGTTCTCGGTTAATCGTCTTCTCATTGGGTGGCTAAGGAATACTATGACACAAGACGTAGGAGGCCAACTTCTTCACTGTCGAACTACAGAGGAACTTTAGATTGGAGTTCATTCACTCTCTTGTGCTTCTACTCATGCTCAAATCATGGTTCACAAGTCAGAATTGCATCAAACAAGGAAAAATAACATGAAAATGAAGGAGTACCTGGTCAAAATGAAGAACATATGCCTATGGCTGGAGTCCCCATCAACACTGATGATCTTCTTATCCATACTTTAAATGGCTTGGATGCAAAGTACAATCCCATTGTTGTTAAGCTTATTAAAAATACTGATTTAACTTGGGTTGATGCTCAAGCTTCTTTGTTGTCTTCTGAAAGTCGATTATAGCAACTGAATCAATTTTCTTCTCTCTCGATTCAGGTATTGATGAATATTACATAAAGAGAAAGCTTCAGCTCAGATTCTGGCTTGCGCCATTTTTTTGGCTGAAGTGGATGGCTAGCTCTCGAGGCAATGTGGTCATTGGCGTAACTGACATGGTGATGGCAATAATGGTGGCCGTCCTTGTTGTTATCTATTTCATCATTATGACCACTATGTTGACACCTGCTATCATCTGCACGACAGATCTTTCGTGCCTCCCACTGACTTTGGCTCAAGTTTTGCTCCACAAGGTTTTTCTGCTTTACCTAACATTGTTTCTGATTCCTCATGGTATATGGATAATGGAGCAAATTATCATGTGGCTCCTCATACTGATAAGTTATCTCATGTTACACCAGAGGGTAAGTCTCATATTTTAACCTGCACTAGTAAGAAAGTACGTATTATGGGTATTGGCACAACTTCTATCCCTTGTTCGAGTTCTAAACTATTGCTTAAAGATGTGCTTGTTGTTCCTTCAACTATGAAAAATTTAATCAGTGTAAACAAGTTGTGAAGGACAAGAAGACAGGTTAACTTCTAATGCAAGGGAAACCAATTCGAGGACTAATGGCCAGTAGAATAGGGTAGCTTCAGTAAGTTCCTCAAGTTTATGTTGCTGATTTTCAGTCAAGAGAAGTGACTGATTTTATCAAATGGCATCAAAAGTTAGGACATCCTAGTCATAGGATTATGAAATTTTTTTTGAATAAATGTAATCAATCCATTGATATTAATGAAAATTATATTTGTGAGGCTTGCCAATATGGTAAAGCTATAAACATTTACTTCAAATTTTTCCCATTTTCTCTCTCAAGCTATAGCTCCTCTTGAATTAATACATACTGATTTATTACCTATGAAATCTGTCAATAGCTATCGCTACTATATATACTTCTTAGATGACTATAGTTGATACATTTGGTTCAATCCACCAAGACACAAAGGAGAATCTACAAATGCTTTTCATCATTTTGAAAGAAAACACCGGTATATTGTTGAAATGGGTTTAACTTCGCTGGCTCAAGCTCATATGCCACTAATCTGCTGGGTAAATGCATTTCAAGTAGCTGTTTTCTTGATAAATCGCCTCACAACTCTAGTTCTTAAGGGCTTAAATCCTCCATACAAGTTGACAAAAACAGAACCATATTATTTCACATTCAACCTGTTGGATGCACATGATATCCCTGCATCAAACCTTACGCAATCATAAACTTCAATTTCATAGTCAGAAATATGTGTACGTGGGTCTTGCTTCTCAACAAAAGAACTATAAGTGTCTTAGCTCATCTGGATGAATTTTCATCTCAAGGCATATGGTATTTGATCAATTTGTGTTTCCTTTTGTAACTGGTTTTATTTATCATCATTCCTCTTCTTGTTCTGTTGACAGTACAGTTCCACTATTAATTACGGGCCCATTTGAGTAAGCGTTATAGAAGCACATTCACGAAGGTTGAGACAAAACTCCTCTCACGTACTTACCTCATATATTATAAATTACATTAAAAAAGCACCTTCTACTGCTAATATAAACAGGCACTAAGTCTCTACTGAGTGCTCCTGCATCTTCTTTAAACGCCTCTTGAAAAAACACCTACTGTTACTTCAACACCTCTTGTGTCTCCATCTGCAGATCAAACAATAAATGCCTCTGATTCATAAGTGCCCCGTGCTATCTTATAGGCAGAGCCTTTAATGGACAATTCTTAAATAGTATTATTACCATTAGATAACATGATGCCTAAAGCAAGCTCTTCTGGGCTTCAAATTTCTAGGTCACAAGCTACTCTCAATGAGCCCACAAACTCTCAGCCCACTAGTACTCATGTTATGGCAACATGGTCAAAAAAGTAGGGGTTTTTAAACCCAAGGATCCTTTTATTGGACTTCTTTCATATGAAGATCCAACTTCATTATCATGTGTTTCTGAACCTATGACTATCAAGGAAGCATTGTCTTCTTCCTACTGGTTTCAAGCTATAAAGGACGAGTTTGAAGCACTTCAAAGAAATAAAACGTGGTTTTAGTTCCATGTAATGACACTTAAAAATTGGTAAATTGTAAATAGGTGTTCAAGACCAAATTTAAGGTTGACAGTTCTGTTTTAAACACGACGCCTGGCTAATTGCAAAGGGGTTTCATCAAGCTTTAGGAATTGATTATGGTGAAACTTTTAGTCTAGTTGTCAAACCAACTACCATATGCGTTGTTCTTGTAATTGCTGTCTCCTTTAATTGGGAAGTGTAATCTAAGAAGGAAAATAATCCAAATTCCTTAATATTATAAGGGTATGTCTATTTATATACATGTGATCATATCTTCTCTAATAAATACTAGGATCCGCTTCTTAATTTACATTAATACAATCTCTGATTATACGAGATATGATTTTAACACTTCTCCTTAAGTTAGAGTCATATATATTGATCATGCCCTACTTGTTACAAAGATACTCAACTCGTGTCCTATTTAAGGCGTTCGTCAAAAGATTTGCCACCAAATCATTTGATAACTTGTTACAAAGATACCTAACCTGTGTCCTATTTAAGGTTTTCGTCAGAAGATCTACTAGCTGGTCATTTGATTGCACGTGCCTTGTAGATACAATATTCTCTTTGATTTTGTCACGAAAGTGACAGTCAATTTCAATATGCTTCGTACGCTTATGGAATACAAAGTTTGATGCTATATGTAGTGTTGCTTTGTTGTCATATCATAGTTTAGCACGTAATGTCATGGCGATGACAATTTCTTTCATGAGTTGAAATTCCGACACAATGTCTTGTGCTATTTGTGACATGGCTTTGTATTTTGCTTCGCCACTTGATTTTGACACAACACTTTGCTTCTTACTTTTCCATCAACAAACACATAGTAACATGTAGTGGACCGTCTTATGGCCTTAGACCCTGCATGAACCGCATCATAGAAGCACTCAACTTTAGTGTTCCCATAATCTGTATAGAGAATGCTACGACCTAGGGAACCTTTTAAATAATGCAAGATATGCTCTAAGGCTTCCCATTGTGCCACTATTAGAGACCCCATGTGTCACACCCCCATAACATTTTGATATTAACCAGAGTAATAACACACAGTTCAACATGCATATAGAAATAGCAGAAGTATATTGATACAAAGTACTTGATCACATATACAGGAATTCCTATAGGGTTTGAACACAGCATACACACACATGTGTACATATATACACATATGTGTACACACACACATATCTATATGTACACATATGTGTATATATATAGATATATACACATATGTATATATGTATACATATGTATATGTGTGTACACATACATACATACATATATATCGCCATAAATAGTAACTTCAATGTGGAAAGCATATAATTAATCACATGAATAGTATCTCCTCATTATGAGCATTTGTGGTGGGTTTAATCATCAATGCATTTATCTGAAAGTTGGTCACCTTTTTCAAAGTATATAAATATTTGTGGCTCCCTCCTCTTCAATCCTCCTCTTTTTTCTATACATCAGTAATGTTCTTTAAATTCAAAATGACAAAAGGAAAGGAAAAAGGGTTTGAACGTAGAGATGATGGCTTTCACAACAGTACCTTTAGATTTTGTAAATCACATTGATTATGGAGATATGATGTTTGAATTCAATTGTATCTACACTTTTTTTAATTTTATCTTAGCTTCCTGATTTTTCAATGTCTAATTTCACATCACACCCCCTCAATTACCATATTAAATTTTCTTTCACCACACACACACACTTATGGTGTGGTGATGGAAGACTCCAACCGGCTGCCATGAAGAAAGTAATGATGATTGATGTGTATTATTACACTCTTACAAACTTATTCTCATTTTAATAATGATTGTCTCTTGCTGACTAACATTTTCAATCCACATGATTTGTCTATTTGTGTATATGTGATGTTGATGTTCCTCTGAATAGTCATGCTTTATATTACCACTCCACCTCCTCTTTCCAATTTTGAAAGGAATGTTTGTTCTTTTTGGCATACCCCTGTTACAAACCAACATGTAACATGTTTCTCCTTTCTAATTATTTTTATGCTCATTGCTTAAAATCCTGTAGTTTGCACTGGCAGGGAAGTACTTTTGTTCTTGAGATTGTTTAATTATTTAAGGATTTTATTATTAATTTTTAGCTAAATAGCTTTTACCCACTCCATTAACCATTTCATATATAGACATTAGATTACTCTAAAAAAAGTTGAGATTAAATTATAACAATATATTATAATATTAAATAACAAAAAAATATACATATAAATTTAAATTATTAAAATTTAACGTTAAAATTTCAGAAGTGTAAGAGATAATAAGTAAAATGTTGATAATATTTTAATAAAAATCTGCAAAGTTGAAGTATTTAGATATAATTTAAATAACTTAAATTTATATTTGTATTTAATATCAGAATAATATTATTCAACTTCAACCTAGGGGTATGAGTATTCAACTAATAATGACTTTCAAAATTGTTTTCATAGGCATATTATGAATTGTATACTTATAATTTACCAAGGCAATCCATTCATTCATAATGTACACGTCAAAAATGAAAGATAGCATTTTGGAGCCAAAAGCAAATACTAATATTCAAAATGATAAAGGACATGATTGCAATTTGTGATAAAAGATAAGTGTTAATGATAATAATATTGACTTAGTTCCAAATATTTGATCCAGAATGCAAACTGTAATCATATTTGATTACGCCAACTCTGTCCTCTTGGCCTCTTCAACGTTGATTAAACATATAAGCCAAAAGTTTAAATTTTTTCAGGTAATTTTTTTTAATTTTATAACTATTGACATAAATTAGTTAATAGCTTAGTTTTACCATTTGGTTTGGTTCGATGATATTGTATTATTTATGATAAATCATTTATATGATGTTTTCATTATTAAATCAAGGGTTAATATTACTGTTGATCTTTATTGTTGGATCAAATTTTAGTTTTAGTTTCTATTGTTTCAAATTTTCATTTTTGATTCCTACAATTTTAATAGGATTTGATTTGAGTTTAAGTATAGGAATTAAATTATAACTATTTTTTTTTTCAATCTTTCAATTTCTTCCCACCTAAACTATGACTTTCTTTCCACTTCCAAATGACTATTTTCTTATCTTCACGTGAAATGTAGTTTGTCTTGATCCCTTCTTTTAATTTGTTAATGGTATTTGAGTGCAATTTTCCCTAAATAATTTGAGTTGTGTGAAAAAACCAAATGAGGCGGGTAGTATGGTTATGAAAATGGAGGGGTGGGGTTTGTTGGGAGAGGCATATATAGGATTCCATGATAGCACGAGTCTATTCTTTTCACGCTCTTCTCCTCATTGTAGCCTTCTTTTGACTTGTTAATGGGATTTGTTGCTCACAAAAACAGCAACCAACGTTTTTCACCCCATTATTATAATAATGAACACGTCCCCCCAAATTGTTTTTGTTAGTATCTCGCCATGAATAGTAACATCAATGTGGAAAGCATATAATTAATCACTTGAATAGTATCTCCTCATTGTGAGCATTTGTGGTGGGTTTAATCATCAATGCATTTATCTGAAAGTTAGTCACCTTCTTCAAAGTATATAAATATTTGTGGCTCCCACCTCTTCGATCCTCCTCTTTTTTCTACACATCAGTAATGTTCTTTAAATTCAAAATGACAAAAGGAAAGGAAAAAGGGTTTGAACGTAGAGATGATGACTTTCACAGCAGTACCTTTAGATTTTGTAAATCACATTGATTATGGAGATATGATGTTTGAATTCAATTGTATCTACACTTATAGGTTTAATTATATTTTTTTAATTTTATCTTAGCTTCCTGATTTTTTTACCTGATTTTTCAATGTCTGATTTCACATCACACCCCCTCAATTACCATATTAAGGGTGTGTTTGGAATCCCATTTGGGATAAAAAAAGTTCATTTGGGATCTATAAGCTCATTTGGTTTAAAGTTCAATGTTTGGAAACCCATTAAATATTAATGGGCTTTAGCTTAAAAAATAGCTTTTTTTCATAAGCTACCACATATAGTTTTTGGTCCCAACTTCTCATCACTTTTTATAATTTGCACCACTTTTTATTTTAGGAAAAATGATATTAAAAAGATCAATTTAATAAGTATTAAGTAAGAAATTTTTTTGGTTAAAATGAGTTACAAAAATGAGAGTTTTAGTTGCAATAGAGACTCATATTTGTAACTTATGATCTAGCAAAATTTTTTGGGATGTAACTGTAGTTAAATTTAACTTTTAGGAATTTAATTTAATTTTTTTCTTCTATTATTTTTTTAAGAAAAATAATCATCCTTATCTTCATCACACATAAATCATGTTCGTGACATGATCAGAGACGAACTTGTTAAGGGTAGACAAACTTGATAGGGATAGATGATCTAATTATGATTCACTTCATGTATAAGATTCTGATTGAAGTATATATTTATCCTTTTTAAATTAAGTGCTTCAGTGTATTTTTTTTTCAATAATTATTTAACTTTTTTATTTTAAAAAATTTTATTTATATTTTTCAACATCAATTATAATAATATATACATAAACAATATACAGGTAGTATTGAACAAGATTTATGTTCTTTTCAGTCATTTCTTATCCAAACGGGCTTTTCAAACATAATCCAATCCTTAAAAAAAAAGTCACTTCTCCCACCGCCAATTCAAACACAAATCACATTTACAATCTGACTTTTTTTTCAAATGAGCTTTTGCACAAGCCCCATTAAAAAAAAAGCCACTTCTCCACCAAATTCCCAAACACGCACTAAATTTTCTTTCACGATAGATACACACACACACTTATACTTTTAAAAGATATTTTTGAAATTATTAAGGGATGAAAATGAAACTTTATGTGAAGTTAAAAGATTGATCTAAAAGCGCAATTTTGCTAATATTATTTTCATACGTCGTGGGTTGATGTATTTTACAGTTAATATACCTGGGTCAATCTATTCATTAATGGTATTCATGAATAAATCTATATATTTTACAGTTAATATACCTTATAATTTTACTTTGTTGAATAAATTAAAATACCACTAAATCAATTTTATTCTTCATTTGCTTTAATTATAATAATTAAAGAGGCCACAGTATAATAAAATTTCAAAATAAAATTACTACTATAATGTGGTGAGACAAAGACATTGTCACGCCAAACACCATAATGTTGTAAGATATTTGAGAAAGCTGGGTGATCTCTTACAAAATAATCAAAATTGATCTTCTCGCCATGTACTCCATATCACTAGAACTCAACTTGGGTCAATCAGTCAAACTAAATTAGTATTAAATTAATGTATTAGTTCCCTGACCCAAGAATAAGAATTTTGGATGGGTCAGATGGGTCAAATTTTGTAATTTTTCATCATTACTGAGCCTAAAATAACATCGATTTGACTTTAAAAAATACGACCAAAAATAGTCTGTTAGATTTGTGACCTTGTTTTGTTAGATTATATGTGGTATATACTTTAGTGTTTATAAAAGTTAGATAATTAATTTGTGGATATTAAAGAAATTAATTAAACTAGTTATTTCTAACAAATGTGTGTTGGTTTTGCAAACCACTTCTACTCATGTGCCTTGCAATTACCCAAGATGGGAGCTCCCTGTGTAATCAATAGGGATAAACTGAAAAAGAAAATTATAAATTTAGAAGATAAAATAGATTAAGATCTTATATTTCTGATCAAAGTGAACCTATTATCTAGCTCTTATATTTAGGATTGAAGGTAGTACTATTTACTTGTAAATTATTAAATTTTTATTAAATAATATTTTTAGGCTTATGTAAATATTTTTGTAAATTATTAAATTTAAAAAAATTATTAAAGGTAGTACTATTTACTTGTAAATTATTAAATTTTTATTAAATAATATTTTTAGGCTTATGTGAATTAACCGCTACTAAATATTCAAAAAATGTGATACTCATTGTCCAAATATTGTCGCGGTGATCTGTAACCACTATAGATTTACTAGCGGGTTTTCTATCTTGAGTAACAGATATGGTGAACCGCTATAAAATTACTTGCAACAATGGATATAGTAGCGGTTTGTGTAACCGCTACTAATGTCTTTTGCAGCGGTTATAACCGCTATAAATATATATTTTTAACTGCTACTAATACACTTTTTTTTTTGTAATGCTCTTTCTCTTTGTCAATTTCAAATCATGAAAACTTACGTCATGACTTGTATGAGTGTAAATGTCATGTTTTGTAGCTTTAGGACCATCCCCATACCTTTATCAAGACAAGTCCCAATTTCCTCCTTGATATAAGAATATATGGTAATTTTTTCCCACCTAAGCTATGACTTTGTTTTCATTACATTACTTACTTTTTGACGTTTGAAACCCCCCCGGGCGGTTGAAAGGTAATGGCTAGAAGAGGAGTTGAAATTTTCAACAACTTTGTTGAATTTTGATCCACGTACAACTAGGATCTTAATGAAATGAAAAAAAAAAAAATCATAGCACTTTAATAATCTGTTGGACCATGGGTGATCCACTCTTGCTGAATTTGACTCAAATTCATTAACCATTGGAGTGCCAAAGGAAATAGCAAAGAATATAAAGTTAAAAATTATTATATGCCCAACTTGTTTGAACTGCTTGAGTAGGGGCAGTTTTAGCTTTGTGCGTTTTTGTTTTCTTTGGAAATGCACTATAAGTCACTTTTATGAGTGCACATGTAACTCGTTGAAGTGTGGAATATTTTACTTCACACAAATGTAATCCTCTTCTCATGAGTTACTGGAAGTGGAATGGTACGTACGAAGAGTTTTTCTTCCCTTCAAAGAGGTCATAACTATCAGGTTATTTATGAAGCTATGTATGAGTTACATAAAGCAAACTAGTATATTTATGACCTCTCTGCTCATTGTTCATGCACCCAAGAATCTCTAGCTATCTCCTAGAACACAAGTTTATGTGCTCTATTTTATCTTCCTGTCTAAGTGGTGTCTTTGTTGTGTGTCCATAATCAGTGTCTAATAATGATCTGTTATAGTGTGGGTATTTAAGATGGTAGATCGCACTCCAGGTGCGCACTTTAATCTCCGATAATCTAATAACTACAAATACCATAGCATTTAAAGTCATTGGCAAAGTTGGAATCTTGTAACCCGTGACACTAAACACCTTCTTTAACTTGTTATTGAGTGTGAGGTTATGAATTCAACCTTTCTATAAGTATAATTGATGTGTGAGTTATGAAAAAGTTATTGGCTAAAAAAATTAAAAATATATGAATTACTGGTTAGATGAGATAATCATTTGCGTTAAAAGCCATTGCCCTACAAAATTGGCAATTGGCTAAAACAGATCGACAATCGACTCATACTGCGAACATGAGTTGGCCTAATTTGAGAATGACATGCACAATAATGTAAAGACCTTTTGATCTTGTTTTTTCCCCTTTTTTGGGATAAAGTGTCGGGAAAAGAAGTGTCAAGACATTTGAGTGATTAAGCATTATTGTCGTTCATAATATGTGATTTTTTTTGACTTTATTAGGAAATATCATGAATGGGAGTATGATAATTTTTTTTAAATTGTAAAATACTAAATCAGTTAAATTTCATAAAATGGGTTATAAATTGTTTATTAAGTCTCATTATTATTTTATTAATTTTTTTGTGACAAACTTGATTTGGAATTTTGGGTCATTTTCCCAATATGAATTCCAAAAATAAATGTCTCCACTTTCCTTTTCCTTCACTGATCTCTCTTTAATTTTGAACCATATTTCAAAGTTGTGTTTCATGAGGAACTTTATCCAATAAGAATTAATAATTATGAAATGATTGCATACTGTGAACAAATGGTTGACATTTCCATACATTATTCACATTGAGTAACGGTGGAATTACTCATTTAGTATATTACAGATATCTCTTGAATACTATTTGAAGGAAGCATATAATCTCACTATGCATCATGGACAACGGGTGAGTCTGATAGCAACAATTAAAAAAAATTAAGCAAATTGTTCAATTCAGAAAGCCGGCCTTTTCTAGCTCAACAAGAAGTTAAGCCTCCTAAATTGGTTAAAACAGTTTATTCATATTTAATGAGAAATGGTGATGGATGCATAGGCCATTATATTGCGCATGCATGTACAAGAAACTTGTGATTCATTATTGCTATGTAATCATTTGTCACAAGGGCTCTCCCCTTAAAAAAATTTTGTTGCAAAATTAGGCTGTTGTCATGACAAGTTTTTTCTCCAAATATCTCTGTGCTTCATTGTCTTGGAGCCGGAACTCTGAGCTCCAATAGATTGATCATAAGCACCAACTAATCATCTATTGCATCAACAAATGCTCCATTAACATTCCTAGTGATTTAATTTCTCTTTAGGTCTTAACATTAATTGGCAAGAAATACTTGCTTTATTTATTATTATTTTTTTCATGTGTTAGTATTAGGATCATTCATTAGTTGTCATATCATCTTTTTGTAGATACAAGTTTATGTGTTCTAGATCTATTTGTAACTTATAAAACTTGTTAATTATTGAAATATCATTTTATCTTTTTTTTTAAAAAATTACAATATAATCATAGAATTATGATCTAATAGTTGAAAAAGTTAAATCGTTGATCCGACTTTTAAATAAAGTATTATAAATAACACTAGACATTAAACTGATCGAGCAACTATTCAAAGTCAGTACTTTAATTAACCATGATTGAACTGTGGTCCCCTTAATCATTATTAAGAAAAATATAATGTAACTAAAATTATACAAAAAATATTCATATATCAAAGTAGTAATTAAATAAAAAAGCATTAATTTACAAGTAAACCGAATATGCATACATAAACTACATATAATCTAACTAAAGTTACTAAGATACAAATATTTTTTTCCGATAAAAATTAAAATACAAATAGGACCAACAGCTATTTTTTCAAACTCAAAACAACTCATTTCACATGTAATAAAGGGATAAATAAATATAAAATCCAACTTAGAACAACATATATAAAACTCTTGACTAGACCGATTAGAGAACTGGCAGAGACCGGGAGCAGATATCCTCATAATCCTTTTTCTCTAGAATCTCATCTCCACCATTAGATTAAAAAAATGAATGGTTTAGATTTAATATTTTCTAAAACTATTATTATAGTGTTTTATAAATTAATTTTTTTATTAATTTTGTTTGTATTATAATTATGAATTGTGTAGATCATGTTTAAAAAGTTTAAGTTTGTATCTTTATGTTCAAAATAATAGTTTTATAAAATATTAAATCTGATCCATCTATTTTTTTTAAAAAAATCTAATGGTGGAAATTTGATTTTGTGAAGGAAAGGAGAAAAATGATTCCAATAGGATCCAAACCTGGAACCATCCTGGTGTAACCGTGGAAGTAAAGTTTGGACTATGGACAAGCTATAGATAGCATCCTCCAAATGATATATATATATATATATATAAAACACCCAACGAACCAAAATAATATTAAAAAAATAAACTATGATTAGGAAAGCCACATGCCTTGTTAATCAGTGAGTCGTCGTGAGCCAGATAAAAATTTCAGCTAGGAAATATTAAAGACAACTGTATTTTATTATGATACGAAGCAACTTTAAATTATCAAATGAGAATAACAAATAATACAATAATAACTAACTTTACTGATAGCAATTGAGTATTTTACCTAAACTCAATTTTATAATAGAACCGAAGAATTTCATAGTTGTAAAGACCCGCCTCATATATCCCTTATTAATGATCTTACTCAGAGTAGCAATGCGTAGTTTAGTGGGCACACATGAATATCATGAATATACTGATAATATTAATACAATATTGCTTGATTATAATACAAAAGTTTCCCCACCAGGGGTTTACACAATATTTACAGATCTTAATAACTAAAAGGCCTTCAAACAACCAGCAACATTCCTCTTCGTGCATACCTCTTTTCTGTTCTCAGCACGTTTCCAATGCTCACCTGTCTGAATGGTTGGTTGGGAGGAATGAGATTCGAGAGAATTTCAGTAGCAAACGTTACCACTATGCATGCCAGATATATATGAATGCATGACATGCTTGTTTACACTATTTCATGCCAACATAATGACATACTGCATGCTCGATGTTATGACATACATATGGCCATTGCACAAATATAACAGAGCTTCAAACAATCATACATGTTCCACACAAATAGGCAAAGCAGTTACATAATCAATGCAAGACATACATATCACATACATGCAGAAAATGTAAGTTCACTGCCTTGTGGACTTTATGTCCTTCTCTTCTTGTCCCTTGATCCGCCAACCATTGCTCCTTCTTTATCACTTCATGGCCCTAGGCAAGTGATAACATCATTAGAGCCATGAAAAGTGAATATCCAATGGCCCACATTAGCCCTATAGGCTTACTTTCACCATTGGAGTTCATTCCAATTATATTTGTGCCATTAAGTCTTAAATTCACATAAGACATAAAGCTGATAGATTTTTCACCAAACTTTGAAAAATCACAATTAATTCTATAGAAATTCAATTGAGGTGCTTTAAAGTTCAATTTGAAGCCCTTTAAGTTTAGATTTATATAAAAATACTCAATTTTAAACGTCACTACTACACCATTCCCATAATTTTTCCAAACACCAACTGTTTCAGATGTTCTTCTAGAAAACAGGGCAGACATTCAAAAATTCATATCTTCATATATACTTGTCCAAAAATTACAAAATACCCATAAAATTAAATATCTATATCTTTACTTTAATTCTGGAAATATTTAGAATTTTTGGATAAGGTTTTCCCTATGAAATATTTCTCACAATATCACTGTTTCAGATTCTTTCTAGAAAACAGAGCATATGTTCAAAAATTCATATCTCCTACTATACTTATCCAAAAATTACAAACTACTTACCAAATTAAAGGTCCACATGTCTAATTTAATTCTGAAAAATATCAGAATTTGGGGACAAGATTTACCATATGAAAAAGCTCACACAATTCCACTGTACAGAAAAAGTAGAATCAACATGATGCATATACAAACTTCCTAAATTTCCAAATTTATATACAAGCATCCAAAAATCATGAACACTTGTATACCTACACAATTTTTCCTCCTAAAGCCAATGGAAGTATCAAAATCATCAAATTTCCACTCTTTCTCCACATCACAGTACATGGCAGAAAATCAGATTCTCCGAAAAAGTTTGTTGTTTCTTCGTTTTCTCTTACCTAATCACTTCCTTGCTACTCCTAATCAAGTGATTAGCTATTTAAACACTCGTTGGACATCATTTAGCCATTAAAACATCCTTTAAACCAGTCATGAACAGTACCCCACTTCCAATTTACTCATTCAAACAAAAAATCAATCGGTTAAAAAGGAAGCTTACGCTTACCTCTACTTGTTTCCACAAACGGTTTGGAATTCCGGCAACACTTTGGCCAGTGAGATGGCGCCAATCACCTCCAAATGAAAATCTGAAATCGTAGAAATGAAGATCTCGATGAGTAGAGGAAGTTTCCTGAAGGGTACTTTGAGAGAAGATGCCGTTTCGGCAGTGTTTCGAAGGAAATAACTTCCTCTCTCATCTCCCCTCCATTTCCCTGCACTCTTTCTCTCTCTTCTTTCAGATTTTTCTCCTTGAAATGGCGAAGAACATGATGGAGAATTGATTAAATGTAATCACACATTTCACTTGCCACATGTCACAATTTTATTGGCCAAAAAATTGAATTTTCGCATAAGATACCAAATTCTGCAGATTTTTCATTAACTTTGAAAATTCATATCTAATTGTACAAATGTCCAATTAGAGTGATTCCAAAAACTATGCGACCCTTATTGAGTATAGTTTTTTTAAAAAAATACAACCTTTAACCAATTGAAATCTCACTCTTCCCAAAATTTTAATCCTTGAATGCTGTCCCATAAAATAATTAATTTCTCTGGACTAACTTCAAAAATTCATTTCTCTTTGTGTACAACTCTAAATGACTTATATGACCTATCAAATTGAAACTTGATAAGTCTACTTTCATTCTGGAAAGTTTCATAATTGTTCACCATCATTTACCCATCGAAACATGTCACACAATCATCACTGCCATACCAGGAATTTCACCGGTGGCAAAATTACTTTGTGTTACACTTTACTATATTATGTGTGACTTCTAATCACTTCGTTTTGTTATTCCTTGAGCTCTTTAGCTCACCAATATAATTTTTTTTAATATCCAATGATATAAAGGAATTTTGGGGAATTTAAACATGCCTTATAGGGACATTTGCTAAATCGGGGCTTAGCAGTCCACTTGATCTAGGCTTAATCTTATGCCTTTAGTCCCAAAATTTGGGATATTACAATAGTAACCATATGTAAAGCAAAGTTTGAGAGCTTGTTTGAATTGCAGCTAGTTAAATTAGACTAAATAGTTGTAGTTTTTTAAACAAAAGTTAATTGACAATTATTTTTTAATGTTTGAGATAACTTTGGAGAAAAATGGCCTTTGGGCCAAATTAGTGACTTTAAATGTTGAAATAACTTTTTTTTTTACTTTTGATTGTTTTAATATTTGAACTTTTTGAAACTGATTTTTTAATATATAATTTAAATATGACTCTATGTATATTTATTTTAGCTCTCTAGAAGTGCTTTACAATTTACGAGCTAAATATGTGAGAATAGTTTTATCTAGACTTGTAAAAAAGAGCTTTTGAAACTATGGTTTGAGAGTTTTTCAAACAGACATATATCACAATCTTCAAGTGTTGTATAGGGATGCAAATCATCAACTGTTGTATAGGGATGCAAATCATGTTACAAACTATCTTGCAAAAAGAGCCCTTTATAATGGTGGTGGCTTGAGCATGTTAAACATGGAAGCTCTATGAGATTTTGGAGTCTAGTATTACTACTTAGTTACACATATTTTTATGGAGAATTGCTCAAAAAGACTTCATTAGAATCTTATTTATGAAATGAGACCTATGGAAGATTTTTTGCTCATAAGGGAAGATTGTTCGCACATGCACAGGGAAGATATATTGAATTCTGGGAATATTTTTTGAATACAAGGGAAGATTTTTAACACACGGGAAAATTGTTTGCGCGTGAATGTATCATTTGGCAAATAAGTTTCCAATGAGGTATTTTTGAACAATTTTCTCTTTTTTTTAAGTGAATTTTTTCTGCTCTATTAAAAAACATGATTCTATTGAACTGAATTTTTTTTAAAAGTATAACCAAATATAAATCATATTCAACTAATTGAATTTTTTTATATGGCTATCTGGCCGAGTTGGGAGCATTGTTGGGCCAATGACCTTTTTTGCATTCACTAATTGAATAAATTTCACTTTTATAAAAGTTTTTCTAAACAAGCCAGATAGCAATTTCCAATTGATTTATATATAAATAACCCCCCAAACCACAATATTCAACACAGAAACTCATAAGAGAGCCACATATAGCTTGTTAATCTCTATGAGTTGTGAGTGTGAGAGAGAGAAAGTAATGGAAATGGGGAGCAGCAAGGAAGAGGAAACTCCCAAATTTGACCCAAAAATGCAAGAACTACAGAGAATTGTTCTGCACAGCGGATGGGACTACTTCAAGAAAGACGACGGCCGGAATGCTGCCGAACTTATCAACCCCGTCAACATGGCGGGAAACACCGCCATTCACATAGCGGCAAAATCCAACAACCCCGACCTCCTCCGGGAGCTTCTGGATTTGCTTCCAGAAGATTCTGATCGCCGGCAAGCATTGAGGAAGGGGAATGCTCACGAGAACAGGCTTCTTCACGAAGTGGTGTTGTGCAAGAATGTGGACATGGTGAACACTGTGCTCAACTACGAGACGGAGAAGAATCTGAAGCAGCCTGAGGATGGGAATCTTTTGGAGCTGCGCAACGACCTCGGCGAAACGCCGGTGTATAGGGCCGCCAAGTACGGCCGGCTCAAGATGCTGAAGCGCATGGCGAAATATGTAGACGATATGGAGCCACACTTCAACAACAGAAAATTCTATCCTTCCATCCTTCACATTGCTATAATTGGCCAGCATTTTGGTAATTAATATATATATATATTCGTAAATCCAGTTAATGACCTATCCTATATTTACAAGTTAACCTGTTATTAGATCGATGAAGTGGGCAATTTGGTCTCTTTGAACATTTATGAAATGACATTCAAGAATCTTGGGACAAATTTGTAGGATTTATTTGTAAATAAGTCCCTTATCTGATACTCGTTCATATTTTTTTTTTCTTATATAATTTCTTACACACACAACTATCTGAAAGCTTTTTACAACTCCATTTTTCACTCTTACACACTACCGCTCAAGCATATTTTTACTAACTCTTATAATTCTTCAAACTACTACTTATTTAGTACTGGGGAATGACATTTTATTCTCAACAGAGGGGAATAAGAAAGTTGTTCTTCAATTTTTTTCCCTTTAAAAAATAAGTTACAAATATCAATTCTCATAGTTGCTAACAGAAATCACAGTTGCAAACTGAAAGTTTCATTTTAAGTTTAAATAATTTATTTTCGATTGAGACTCTTGAATTTGTAGTTCTTTGACTTGTTATTTACAACTCCGTTTTCAAAGAAATTGAACCCATTAATTTCTGGAAGAGGACACACACACACACACTAAATGAAAAAGACATTGAACTTGGTGGTGCAGATGTAGCGATGTGGTTATCAAAACGGAAAGGCATTGAGAAGGTAGCATTTGTATTTGAAGGCATTATGAATGGGAAGCAATATGAAAAATATTGAGCTGTCTTCAACTTCTCTCTAGCATGCCTTCAGTTTTCAGGAGCCATAATTCTCAGGCAGCTGGATTTACACACAACCTCATTTATGCTTGTACCTACTTAATTCTCTTCTCCATCTCTATCCCTTCATTTGTTCATTCGTAGTTCTACTTAACCGTTATAAATCAGGCTGTATGGTATGAGAGAGGGAAGGAAATTTTTTTTGAGTTGACAGAGAAGCGGGATTAAAATTTTTAATTAATTTTTCTTACTATTTTGTCTTACAATTTCTTTTTATTAAAACTTTATAACTTCATTTATCTAATTTTTTTTAATTCAACCCATAAAACTTTTCTCTCCCCTCTAAATCGCCTGTACCAAACAGCCCTACGTGTTTTATATGATTGAAGAGGGATTCGGCATGACTATATATTAATTTGGGTGACAGGTCTTCCCAACAAAGGTTATGATGAAGAGGATGAGGAAGAAGACGAAGATGATGGAAAGTTTATCAGAGGGAATGGAGATATAGAAAGCGGAAAAAAGAAGGTACATAAATCCTTCTCACCATCTCCAGGTACGTACATACACTCTCTTACGTAGTCTTCTATAATAATCACAACACAGGTTTTTGATATGACTGTTCCTTGTTGCAGTTTCTTCCCGGATCTATTATGCTTTCTGGAAACTTGTGGCCAAAGGTGAGGATATTCTTGGCTCAACTTTTGAGATTTTTACTTTATGCATTAAAAAAAAATTGAAATCCTAGTTGTTGTTGATATTCTATCTCTCTTCCTTCATAAATGTAAGAGTTAGATATGAAATTGAGATATATTAAAATTAGTTGAGTTGGTTATGTATCACAAATGTGAGTTAATTTTTTTAAAATAATCTCTTTAATCATTACTCTCACTTGTACAAACCCCTTTAGTATATCTGTGTGTATCAATAGTAGATAGTGATATGAATACTTCGAGAGTTTGTCTAGAGACTCCAGAAAAATACAGAATAATAAAGACTTGAAAAAGCAGAATATGTCAACGGCTAGCTAGTTGTCTCAGTGGTACCAGCCATACATGGATGAGGTACTGGGATTGAGCCGGCGTTGATGTGTTTGTCTGAACCCGTGTGTTTATTTTAAATAATTAAAAAAAAAAGTAAGAGAAGAATACGTGATCTTCTAGAAAACAATTTAATTAGGACCTCTCTAGGAATTAGTTAATGTTCCATCTCTACATTTAAGATTGGAGAGAGTTATAATGCTCTCGCGTTATTTTTATAACATTCCATCAATTTTTTTAAAAGATTAAAGAAATTAATTGAAATTAATTAAATATCAAACATTTCAAAATCTCCGTTAATCAAATTGAATTTATTATCTTAGAACTCTAAAACAATGACATATAATTAGCTAGAAATAGACGTGTGTACGTGTGTGTAGTGCTACACTAACTGCAAAATAATTAAATGTTTGAATATATATGCAGAATGGGATTGCATTAAAGAAATTTGGAAGATAAAGAAGCAGAACATGCAAGCAAAGGAGTTAGCTGACTTGTTAGTGAGCAAAGACAAGTCATGGAGGAACACACAACGTGTAGAACCACGAACACAAGTTGTGCTGCCGGTGATTCAGCTCTCCAACGTTGCTGCAACAAAGAAGGCCTTGTTGGAGAAGATGAACTCCTTCCAGAAACCCGTCGAGTGTAAAGACTACGCGCCGTTGCTCCTAGCAGCCAGCACCGGCATCATTGAGATCGTCGACAAAATCATCGAGGAATATCCCGACTCCATCTCCCACATCAGCCAACTCCACGTTGCCGTCAAGCACCGGCGAAAGAACATCTATAAGCTCCTCAAGAAATACAAACTCCTCAAAGGCTTGGGCACTCAAATAGCGTCCCATAATCGCACTCTTTTGCACCAAGTTGCGAGGTTGGACTATTACGATGGAGGAAACCAACCTGGTGTTGTCTTCCAACTTCAGGAGGAGCTTCGTTGGTTCGAAGTAAGTACCTCTCTAAACATTAATATAAGAGTTAGATAATAAATTTATCAAAAAAGAAATTAGTTAAATTAATTATATTTAATAAACATGTGTTAATTTTTCTAAAATATCATTTTCAATCATTAGTATTGAAACCTCATTAACTTGACTCCATTGGTTAAAAATCCCCTATGTACAATAACAGGGAGACTTGACTCCATTGGTTCAGAGTAAGCACTACGTCCCTTCCGGCCCTTAATAAGTTAATATAAGAGATAAATAATTAAGTTACATATATTAAAAATCAGTCTAATTAGTTATTGGTAACAAATATTTGTTGATTTACCTATAATGCTCCATTTAATTAGGTGCATTGAAACTATCTTTGATAGAAGTCCCTTTAATATATGCAATCAATAAGGATATTTTAGGAAATAATTAAAAATTTGGATGAAAGTGGATTGAGTTATTATGTTTAAAATAAAGATAAATTATTTGTCTAGCTCCTACGTATGTTTAGTACAGGAGGAAGTAACCTTTGCCGTTGAAGATTGAGTATGAGTAGTGAGTGAGAAACCAAAAAAAAAAAAAAAAGAAGCTAACTATTATTGGAAATATGTGTATATGCAGAGAGTGACGGAGATAGTTCCTTGTCCTTACCAGTTATATCGCAACGAAGATAAGTTAACAGCAAGAGAGCTTTTTGATTTAGAACACTCCCAAATGCTCAAGGAAGCCCAAGTGTGGATTAAAGAGACCGCTCAGTCATACTCGGCGGCGTCAGTCCTGGTGGCCACGGTGGTTTTGCCGTGGCCTACATGGTTCCGAGCGGTACCGATGACCACGGCATGCCAAACCTCCTCAATTCTCCTCTCTTCCTCTTCTTCACCGTCATGGACGTTGTGGGGCTGGCAACTTCTCTGGTCTCATTGATGATGTTCCTTTCGATCCTTACGTCGTCATTTCAGATGCAAGACTTCTACAAGTCTCTACCAAGAAAGCTCACAATGGGATTCACATTATTGTTCGTCTCCTTAACCATGACGATACTGACTTTTGGGTCAACCATTTTGCTGACAATTAGGATGGAGAACAACAAATGGAGCTCCATTTTGGTCAGTATTACGTTCTTCCCTGTGACTCTATTTGGACTTACTCAATATCCCATTGTGATGGCCATTAAGTATAGAATGAAGAGGCTATGGAAGAATCTTAAGAAGATTATTCCCAATGACGTAATGAGTATCTCCACAAAGCGCTCCTGTAAAAGAGATTATTCAAAATACTTGTAATGTGACACCCTTCTCCAATAGCCCAAGATGAGTATAAATGAGTTGTGAAATCATTCGTAGGACCAGGATTCGAACCTGGATTACCCAATTCTTGAAAATATTTACAAATTCCGAATCTCAACTCAGGAGTTGAACCTAGGGTTGAGAGGATTTTTCAAAGGGTAAAGAAAATGTTTCAATTAATTTCACATGTTTCACTACGTCAATAAGTTTCATCGGCTCTTAATTGCGCTATACCAGAGTTGCGAGCAATTCTTTGCTTAAGCTCAATTCGTTCATTTACATACATGAAATGTGTAGCCACATAAGGCTATCAAATATCTAAATCAAATACATACAACGAATTGTGCTTCAATCTCCAATTCTCCTTTGTAATTCCTCTTTGCATAACTCCATGCATTTTTCACCTGTCAAAATGGTTGGTTTGGGGAAGGTGAGATTCGAAGAAATCTTAGTAGCAAACAATACCACTATGCATGCAAGATATATAGTTTATGCATGACATGCTTGCCTACCATACCTCATGCCAACATAATGACATTTCTACATGCTCAATTTTATGACATACACATGACCATTGCATAAATATAACAGAGCTTCAATCAATCAAATATGTTTAACACAATTAGGTAAAGCAGTCACATAATCAATGCAAACATACATATCAAATACATGCAGACAATGTAAGTTCACCACCTCTCGAACTTTATGTCCTTCTCTTTTTGTCCCTTAATCCGCCAACCATTGCTTCTTCTTTGTCACTTCATGGCCCTAGGTAAGTGAAAACATCATTAGAACCATGAAAAGTAAATTCCCAATGGTCCACATTAGCCCTAAAGGCTTACTTTCACCCTTGGAGTTCATATCAATTACATTTGTGTCATTAAGTCTTAATTTCGCATAAGACATAATGTTGCAGATTTTTCATCAAATTTTGAAATATCACAATTAATTTTATCGAACTCCAATTGAGGTGGTTCAAAGGATAATATGACCCCTATCAAGTCTATTTACATTAAAAATCATTAATCTTGCAGTAATCATGCCCACAAATCCAGATTTTATTATTACACTCCACTGCCCCAAAACAACTTTTAGATTCAATGTCCAAATGTCAAAAATCATGAATAATTATAAAAAACTTCAATTAGACTAATTCCAAAGCCTAAATGGAGCTATTTCAATATAAATTTAAGAAAAAATAGTTAGGTTTTTTTAATATAGAAAAATAATTCTCAGAAATTCATCCTAGGCCACTGTTCTAGATTGCTTTCCAGATTACATGGCTTAAATAAAAAAATCCACCATTAATTTTAGGAAACTCCAAATTGAGTGGTTCCAAATTCTATGTAAATATATTTCATTATAGTTTTACATAAAAATTAAAAATTTCAGCTATCACAGCCACAACATTCCCAGAAGTTTTCCAAACTCAACCTGTCCAGATTACATTCCAGAAACAGGGTACAAGTTCACAAATTCATTTCTAAATCCACAAAAATCTAATTGATGTGGTTCTAAAGGCTATGCGACCCTCATTGAGTATAGTTTTAAGAAAAAAAAATATAACATTTATCCAATTGAAAGATCACTCTTCCCAAAATTTTAATCTTTGAATGTTGTCACAGAAAATAATTAATTTCACTGTGCTAACTTCAAAATTCATTTCTCTTTATGTACAACTCAAAATGACTCATATGACCTATATAAGTCTACTTTCATTCTGAAAATTTTCATAAGTTTTCAACATCATTTACTTATTGAAAAATGTCACACAATCACCACTGCCACACCAGGAATTTCACCGGTAGCAACACTACTTTGTGTTCCACTTTATTGTATCGTGTGTGACTTTTACCTGCTTCATTTTGTCTTCCCCAAACTCTTTAATTCACCATAATATTCCCTTTAATATCTAAAGATGTAAAGGAATTTTGGGAAATATTATCATGTCCCACTAAGACATTTGATAAATCTGGGTCTAGCAGTCCCCTAAATATAGGCTTAATCTCAAGCCTCTTGTTCCAAAATTTGAGATATTACATATAACGTTAAAATTTTCTCATATCAAACCCACCAAAACCTAACTTCCTCCTCCTCTACATACCTTATATGTGTATATATTTACAGGAGGTGTGTTTAAGCTTATGGTGCTTTGGATTGGATTGGGTTTGTGTAATTTTATAAGTTTGTTGTATAATTAAAGTTTGTGTGTGTATGTGGTTTGTGTCATGATGTCATTTTCCCACTTGTGTATGTATCATTTTTCATGGTTTTTGGATGATGGAGAAGAAAATGTTATATTTTGAAAATGTCTCTAGAGCAGGAGATAAATGATAGAGAAAATCAATGAAAATTCATTATTTAAAAATTTTATTAACCAAAAGAACCTAATCTGTTTTGATATGCAGAAGGAAAGTACTGATACTCTAATCAATTTATTAAAGAAAGTAAAATTGTAATTTTTTTCCATTTATTTGGCTCTAACTAAATCACTTAAATCAGAATACTAGTATACGGGAGAGAGTAATTCTTATAATTAAAGGTTAGTTGTAATACATTATTCTCATAGCCCTAGATGAGTGAAAATGAGTAGTAAAATCATTCGTGAGACCAGGATTCGATCCTGGATCACTCAACTTTTGAAAATGTTTACAAATCCTCAATCTCAACTCAGGAGTTGAACTTAGGGTTGAGAAGGTTTTTCATAGGGTAAAAAAAACAACATTTCAATTATTCCCTTGAGATTTCACTACGTCACTAATCCTTAATGGCTCTTAATCTCATTACATCAGAGTATACGAGCGATTCTCTTTACTTTTTAATGAAATTCAAGCTATTCTCTGCTCATACTATATTTATTCGTTCATATACATGAAACATATAATTACACATAACCACCACACTCTTACATCAAATAAAAATGGTAGTGCCTTGCACTACAATCTTTGCTTCACCTTCTTATCTCCTCCGGTGCATATCTTCATGCACTCTTCACCTGTCTAAATGGTTGGTTCGGAGGAATGGGATTTGAGGAATCTCAGTAGCAAACAATACCACTATGCATGCCAGATATATATAAATGCATGACATACTTGCCTACATTATTTCATGCCAACATATTTACATGTTGTATGCTCGATGTTATGACATACATATGGTCATTACATAAATATAACAGAGCTTCAACCAATCATACATGTTCCACACAAATAGGAAAATCAGTCACATAATCAATGCAAGATATACATATCACATACATGCAGAAAAAGTGAGTTCACTACCTCTCGGACTTTATTTCCTTCTCTTCTTGTCCCTTGATCCGCCAACCATTGCTTCTTCTTTGTCACTTCATGGCCCTAGGTAAGTAATAGCATCATTAGAGCCATGAAAAGTAAATGCCCAATGGCCCACATTAGCCTTAAATGCTTACTTTCACTTTTGGAGTTCATACCAATTACATTTGTGCCATTAAGTTTTACATTCGCATAAGACATA
This sequence comes from Albizia julibrissin, assembly GCA_037074505.1. Lineage (NCBI taxonomy): Eukaryota > Viridiplantae > Streptophyta > Magnoliopsida > Fabales > Fabaceae > Albizia > Albizia julibrissin. The sequence goes on along the minus strand of CM073486.1, from coordinate 16,426,252 downwards.
AAGCTGATAGATTTTTCACCAAAATTTGAAAAATCACAATTAATTCTATAAAAATTCAATTGAGATGTTTTAAAGGCCTATATGACCCTTGTTAAGTCTAGTTTACAGGAAAAATGATTACTCCTACAGTTCCCATGCACAAAAATCCATATTTTACAATTACTCTCCACTGTCCCAAGACAGCTTTTAGAACCACTACTAAATTTTAAAAATTTGCATCTCCCAATGTACTTGTCCAATTTTTACAAAAAAACCCACCAAATTAAATATTTTTGGGTCTAATTTATTTCTGGAAAATATCATGGACATTGGGGTTTATTTGATTAGCCAAAATCATGTTAAAATAAATCTATCTCAGGGCAGCTTCCAGATTCAATGTCCAACTTTCAAAAACTATAAATAATTCTAGAAAAATCCAAATTGAGTGGTTTCAAATTATATGTAAAGATATTTCAATATAATTTCAGATAAAAATACTAAATTTTGGCCACCACAATCATAAAATACCCATAAGTTTAGAAAACGTCACTGTTCTAGATTTCTTTCCAGAAAACAAGGCCAAATTTCAACAATTCATATCTTCTAGCATACTTGTCCAAAAATTACAAAATACCTATCAAATTAAATTTCTATGTCTCTACTTTAATTTTTATAATTTTGATAATTTTTAGACAAGTTTTGGCCCCTTAAAGATCATGCACAAAAATACTGTTCTAGATAGGGCAGATTATAATGAATACCCAAACTTCATAAATTTCTAAATTCATATACAAGCATCCAAAAATCATGAACACTTGCATACCTATACAATTTTACCTCTTAGAGCCAATGAAAGTATCAAAATTATCAAATTCTCACTCCTCCTACATGAAACAGTACATGGCAGATTTCAAGGTTCTCTGGAAGAGTTTGTTGGTTTATTTATTTATTTATTTATTTCTTAATCACTTCCTTTCTACTTCTAATCAATTAATTAGCTATTTAAAAACTCTTTATACAACATTTAGGGGAGATTTTTGTAGCATTTCCCCTAGGGTTTAATCAGCCCCAATTTACAAAACAAGCCAAAACCAAAACAAAACTAACAATAACAATCACAACCAAGGTAAAGGAAGGAAGTCTTGAAGCTTACCTTTGATTCTTGAGCTTTTTCTCCCAAGAAAATGTTAGCCCCCTCCCTATCTTCTATTGATATTTTTCCTTGAATCCATGGATTTATTGAAGTAGAAGAGATTAGAAGAGATTTTGGAGCAATTATGAAGCTTATACTTCAAGATTACAACTTCTTTACCTTAGATTTTGGCTTGATCTTCTTCCTTCTCCAAGCTTTCCCATCTCGTTCAAGCCCTCACTCTTGCGTTCTGATTCTGTTTGCATGGGAAAAATGGCTGAAGAGATGATGAATTATTGGTTAAATGAGGTGTTAAAGTTGCTTGCCATATGTCAGCTTCTAATTGGCCCAAAATTCTAATTTTCGCATATAATATTAAATATGGCAGAATTTTCATTAAACTTTGAAAATTCATATCCAATTGTACATATGTCCAATTAAAGTGATTCTAAAGGCTATGTGACCCTCATTGAGTCTATTTCTAAGAAAAAATATAACATTTGGCTAATTGTAAGCTCACTCTTTCCAGAATTTTAGTCTTTGAATGCTGCCCCAGAAAATAATTAATTTCGCTGGGATAACTTCAAAAATTCATTTATCTTTATGTACAACTCCAAATGATTTATATGACCTACAAAATTAAATTTTGATAAGTCTACTTTCACTGTAGAAAGTTTCATAATTTTTAAAAATCATTTACCCATTGAAAAATGTCACACAATCACCACTATCACACCGGGAATTTCACCGGTAGCAAAATTACTTTGTATTCCATCTTACTATATTATTTGTGACTTCCAATTACATCGATTTGTTATTCCCTGAGCTCTTTAGCTCACCAATATAATTCCTTTTAATATCCAAAGATATAAAGAAATTTTGGGAAATAATACTACGCCTCACTATGACATTTACCAAACATGGGTCTAATAGTTCCCTTTAATCTAGACTAAATCTTAAGCGTCTAGTCTCAAAATTTGGGATATTACATTAGTAATTACAATTATTTTTAGACATGAGAAAATAATTTGATTATCACATGTTGAATCACAAATATTCAACCATTTATATTTTGAGGGTTTCTGAACGCCTCACTTTGACTCTTTTAGAGGATTAATAAGCTAATGGATCAATAATAAGAACATGACTACTGGCACGCCCTAGCAATATTAACCATTTATTTCATTTTTTATTAAAATGAAAATAAAAATGCACACTTAATTTTACTTTATACAATGTTTCGATTTAGTCATTTTTATTGGTACAAGTATCCTTTGAAGTAAGGTCACACACTAAGGCTATGTTTGGCTCGATGGAGGGGAGGGGAGGGTTTGAGAGGGATTTTCTTTTATCTTGTTTGGGTTGACAAAAAGAGAGGGGAGGAGAGGGATTTTAATAGTATTATGTTTGGTATAGGAGGGGAGGGGAGGAGAAATATTTTTATATGGACAATTTTGCTCTTATTTCATTTAATTTGTAATTAATAAATTTCTAACATATTTAATAAAATATAATTATATAAGGAATTTAATACATAAAATTATAATTTTATAATTATAAAAATTAAATAAATATAATTATAAATGACATTTACTATGTAAAATTATAATTTTGTAATTAAATAATGAGAAGGGTATTGTGAGAATATTTTAAAATGGTATGGACATATTAGTCAATTTAAGTTCAAACATTAACATTTCCCTCCAAATCCTCCCAATTTAGGAGGGGAGGGTTCCCTCCCCTCCTAAAATTTTTAGTTATCCAAACAAGGGGGAGGGGAGCAAAATCCCCCCATTCCCCTCCCCTCCCCTCATACCAAACAAACCCTAAATGTGGGCACATTTACTAGTAAAAATTTAAACATTGGTTCTCCACCATTTCTATTAGACCCAATCCCTATTGGTCTTTGGTAATTTATTTTTATATTGTTCAATCCTTTAGCTCTAACACAATTAAGCCCAAAAATGTTTATTGTTTTCCTAACAATCATTGTTATTTTAAAAATTAAACTTAATAATATCTCATTGAGAATTTTTGTCAAATTTTAAAATTTCAAAATGTCAACATTTTTTTTGTTAACTATGTTTAAAGGCATGAATAGAAGAACACTTTATAAATTAATAGGACTAATAAAATGAAAAATTGTGTGAATTAAAAGGACTAAAGGTAGATTTTGGTGAACTAATCATAGCTTCCGGAAAGAAAATTCAACAGAGACTATTTTCTTTATTGTTGACGAATCAAAACAATAAATTATAGGTATGATGAGTGTAACTTTGAGGATAAAAAGGGGAGGCGGACTCAGACTTTATAATATTTTGTTCACGTGATTTTGGACAAATATAATTTGATTGATTCATGGAGCTCATCTTCAAAAGTTTAAATTATCTGGCAAAACAGACACATTTACAAAAGAAATATCTTTAAGAGAAAAATGGAATTCAGCAACAAAGATTGACCCATTTACAGAAGAAAGCTGTTTAAGAAAAAAAATAGAATTCACAAGCTTATCGGTCATAACTAAAAGATTGTGAGTTTAAATTTTTTTTTCGATGTGAGGACTTTATTAGTGGACGATCTGTAAATTCTTCTATAAGTATTTTTTTTATTTTTCTATATTTATAAAAAAATGAAATTGAAGTGGAGTACGTAGCTTCACTTTAGTAACGATTACTACAAGTGATTTCCAGTTTATAAGAGATATTTCTAGGTGAACTTTATTTATTTTTATATAGCTATATGATTTATATCCATGCTCTTCGCGAACTCTGTTATCGCTGGAATATTAATGGTTGAATGATATGCTAGATTTGCTGTATGTTCCATTTATTTTTCATTATGACATCCTTTTGAAAATATTATTTACGAAACCTGTAAAACTAGTTAAAAATACCTTAATTTTTCCAAAAAAAAAAAAGACAAATTTACTAACTTTATATGGGTTATGATGTAGCCAACGCTCCAAATTATTTTTGAAGGTGTATACAACATCCTAAAGTATTTAGTGGTGTAATCTTATCAATGTCATATTAAAAATGGAGCAATTTCACCATAAGCTAAGAGTAGTCTTATTAACCACAGTTAATTTATTGTTCATAATCTGTCACACCAGGCCTTGAGCCAGTTTGGCTTACTGCTTCTTCTTCTTCTAGAAATCCCTTGTAGTCCCAATAATCTCTTAGGCTTGTTTGGTATGAGGGGAGGGAAAGTGAGAGGAGGAGAATTATTATTATTTTTTGAGTTGGATTTAGAAAAATTAGAGAAGTAAGGTTAAAAGTTTTTAATTAGTTTTTCTTAATCTTTTATCTTACCTCTTCTCTTTATTAAAATTTTGTTACCCCACTTTTTGAAATTTTTTTAAATATAACTTATAAAAATTTTCCCAACTCTCTCCTCAAATCCCTCAAATCCATCATACCAAACAAACCTTTGCGTGAGGCCTTATGAGCCACTGTTCTTTTCTTCCACTAAAGAGAAGGGCGAGGACCATACATCATCTTCTTCGTGGGAATACACCCAAGGAGATATCTTAATGAATGACATGCATGTGCGAAGAAAAATTTATGGCACTGTGTTATCTAATAACTATAAATATCAATGTTAAAGGCCATTGACAAAAAAAATTATAAACAGATTACTCACTAGTTAGAGATATAAAAATAATTTTTTAAAGGAAAACTAAAATTCAGAGTGCCATACGATTTTGTAAAATGAAGGATTAAAACAAAATCGGCAATCGACACTGACTGTGAATGTGAGCTGGCCTTTGAAAATGACTTTCACAAAGAACTTTTCCCTTTATTCTTTTGTCTTTCATTTGAGCAAATTAAAGTGTAGGGAATATGAATTCTATTGATAAATATCTCCACTTTCCTTTTCCTCCACTCCTCCAAAAAAAAAAAAAAAGGTGGGAAATTTTGTTTTGGCCAAACAGAGTTAATTTTATTAATCAAGAAACAAAGATATTACACACACTAATAGCCGAAACCCAAGAAAAAACCTCCAAAAAATACCTATGGTTACAACCTAACACACAAAAAAACCTTACAAGGAAAATGACAACTATACTATCTATAATTATCTAGTTTGATAAGGCACTATGTCATAGCAACAACCAGATACCTGTCAAAACGAACTCAACCAATACATGTCCTAACATTGCCATTCAATTGCATCAAACACTCTTGCCTATGGATCCTATCTTGATCCAGAATTTTGAAAAGAGGGGTTAATGGTCGATTGACCCAATCATCCAGACTCACCCCCTTTGAGCCATTTCCCTGTTAACCAATCAGCAGCTTTATTAAGAGTGGCACCACACCAAAAGAAATAGTAAACTTAGAACTTAATAGTGCAAGAGTATCCTCCGCAATTATCTAGCTCTTCCATTCACAGCTTCTGATATCTCCACTTTTTAAGACACCATGTAATATTTCACTATCAGTTTCTATGACAAAGCAGCTTCCCTTAGCTTGTTTCACCATTTTAGTAGCTTTCCTTGTAGCATTTGAGCCCCAAGTGACTCTTGGAAATCTTGCAAGTGAGCTTTTCTCGCTCAAGTGAATACTTATACACTCGAGTGACATTTCAACATAACTTTTGAAAACCTTGCAAGTGAGTTCTTTTCATTTGAGTGGTCACGTATTCATTCAAGTGACTTCTTTTCATAACTTTCACAAAAATCTGAGTGACTTGCAGAAACCTTGCAAGTGATATGAAGTAACTCCCTTTTAGTTGACTTGGAGCTATCAAGAATAAAACCGAATTAATGCAATATAGTGCAAAACTTGGGTCATTTCACTTTAAGGAGCCGATTATGAAACTAATTCATAGTAAACTAAGTAATTACAATACAAAATTTGACAAGGGTAAAACATGATTGATGGATTTTCAAAACTATGAATTAAATGCAATTAAAATTAAATATTTTTGGGATTTTCAAATAAGGTGGAATCGAAATGAGTTAAAGATGCAAGTGATGAATATGCTCTTGGAAATGGTTTTCAATGACTATCCTTGCTTAATTAAGATATTCGGGGAATTAATACACTAAACTCTTAATATACCAAACCCTAATTACCATTGAGTTTAACATTACAAGAGAGTGACTCATACTCTTGAAATGCTAGTAAGCCCTCTTAGTGTAATGAGTTTCTCTAAGTTTCCTAATTTTTCAAACTCCAATTACCATTGAGTCTAATGTCTAAACTTATGAACGCATTAATTTTTAAGCATTATTAAACCTCTTGGAATATGATTATGAAGTAAATAATGCATTTAGGTTCAACTACAATTCCAATTCACTCAAGCTATCTAATAATACCATATTAAATAAATAGAAAGTAATGGAAACATAGAAAAACATATATATGTATATGTACATACATATATACATATATATATATATACATACATATATACATATACATATATAGATATAGATATAGATATAGATATAGATATAGATATATATATATATATATATATATATATATATATATATATATAAAACCAAATATATTGATGAGTTCAAATCTTTATTACAAACCCAAAATAACAACAACTCAATTTATAAAATAAAACATAGTTAAAATCATAGTCTCAATATATAAATGAATTCTTAAACCTAAGAAATCAAAAATATAATGAGCTATAGATAAAATAAACTCCCCTTCCAAGCACATGTGAGCTCAAGCCATCTCCAAGAACAAAAAGTTGCCTAGTCACTTAAACCACATTCTGATTCAAGCATCAAGCCATGAAATCATAGATTAAGATTGACCTATTAGCACTAAATCAAGGTAGCAATTGAGCTGGTTTTAAACCATAAGCAAGCCACTGCAACTGGAAAGAGTTGACGATAGTGAATATGAACCAGAATAGAGGGAGTCACGGCTGTGTTTATGTCAGAAACAGAGGAGAGAACCACGGCTGAACAGTGATTATAATGAGAAGAAGCTGAATGGCATGGCAGAGTGACGGTGATTGTGGACGAGCAGTATCTCCGCCGGCGATAGTGAACAGAGATGCTGATACTTGAGAGGGAATGGATGGGATGGTTTGGTTGGTGAAGAAGCAAAGTCTCACTGCCGCAGCTCTCTCAGATCTCGACTCTCAGCTCACGGTAGTCTTCTCAATCACCCTCAGCTCCCCTTAGCTCCAGACTTGCGGCAGCTCTACTTCTCGGTGCTTCTTCGCTGAAGTTCGGACTTGGGGAAGGTGAGACGACGAAGATGGAGGTCCAATGATGATGACTGTGAGGTGCTGGTGATGGCGAAGATGTTAAGATGGAGGCGGCGCTAATCCCTCCTTTATTCCGTGTACCCTCAGCTCCCAGCTCTCTCCAAAAGCTCGCGGCGCTGTGTCTTTTTTTTCTGATATCCCCCCAGCTCCATAAACCAGTTGGGGTCCTGTATTCATTGGATACCTTGGTCAAAATGTGCGTTTTGACCAAGGGATTAAAATGAAAGAATTAAAAGCTTATGGAGGGACTCTTCTAAACACCTTCAAACATTCATGGGTCCAACCATAATTATTTAAAATTTTGGGCCCTTTTATGAAATGTACTCTGATCCCTTCCTTCATGAATTTGTATTTTCTAAAAGATTCTGGGTTCCTTTCTGTCGTTCTCACCAAATTGATCCACATATAAAATAAACCCAAAATGCAATACCTTATATTCCAAAAATTAATCAATTAAGGTAATTCATAAAATATATAATATTTTTACCCTTTTTCAACCTTAATTTCATAAAAAATCCTTTAACCACTATTAATTACAACAGAGCTCTTTTAAGCTCAATTATTATGACAAAAACCCTATATAAAATATGAAAATATATAATAAAAGATAGGAATTTGTTAATTCCCCCACACTTAGCCTTTTGCACTTCTAGGTAAAATAAAATCAATATTTTCAAAAATATGCCTAATGTTGTAATCATCAAGTGATTCAAAAATACAATTACGTAAAGATTGAATAACTACAATCCCAAATCAATCAAAACTCATGGAATTCTTTAATGCAAAGAAACCATCTTGAACACAACAAAATTAAGAAAGATAGATATGATAGAACTCTCAAGGGAATAAATGTTTCTCCCATCTCTCAAATCATAGGGAATTTCACTTAATTCATCTATTCTAGCATTTACCATAGGATTGTAAAACTTCTATTATCTCTACTACTAGTTTTATCATGAATCCATAGTCAATAGAACTTTTTAGGGCTGTAATGTTGAAATGGCTAAATGGAGTGGAAATTGTGAGAAATACTATGCTTGCACCAAATAAATTGATAGATCACTTAGCACTCCACAACTTCACTTAATTCACATATTTTACCATAGTGCCTTGTTTGTTTATTTCTTTTTTTGAATTTTCCTTTTCTTTTTCTTCACATTTTTTTCTTTCCTTATTCTCTTCTTCTTTTCTATTTTATACTTTTTTTTTACTTTTTCTTTCTTTTGACTATTCACATGACACTTTTCTTTTTGCATGCATGCATACATACATACATACATACATACATACATACATACATACATACATACATACATACATACATACATACATACATACATACATACATACATACATATCATAGTGCTAGGAAGAACTTAATAAAGAATGCAAAATAGCATTTGTATAGTGAAAAAAAATAAAAATGAAGGGATCAGGGGGTAAAAAAAGGTAAATGATGAATAGTTTGTGTTTGGGTGAATGGGTTTAGAAATAAATGTTCCTATCATACTATAAATCAAAGACATTAATGTAGCTTTGAAAAACCACCTAAACAAGTTCTAGAGATTAACTAGAAAATAGGTGAATACACACATGATGAGAAAATATAATCAAAGCTAGATAATCTTCCAACAAGGGTTTTCTCTACCATATCAACTTCCTAAAATCAAGCTAAGTATCCAAATCAATAAAATTGCATTAAATAAAATCCAATCACTCAACTAATCAAGTAAAGGGATTATTCAAGTTTCATGCAATCATACTTAGAAATGCTTGACTTTCATAATCATCAGGCATTTAAATTTTAATAAGAACAAGCTAAGGAATTGCACTAGGAAAGTGAAAATAGGGGCCCATTAAGCACTTCATAAAACTAATTCATAAGTTAGGGAGGACAATGAGGGCGGGTACCCTTTCTGAGAGAAATAAGCAAGTCACTGGATGAGTCAGTGGTTGAATCATGCATAATTGTACTAGGGGTAAGAATGGGAGGGTCTGGGGATGCAGTAGTTAAATCTGACAGTGAAGCGTTTACTGGTAGAGGTGTAGAATTGGTAGCATTAGTCTCAGTGATGATATCAGGATTCGGAACAACATCCTGAACTGATGGGACATGATAAACTAGGAAATCATCGAATGTATCAATGAACAAGGGAGACTCACATAACACTGAAGACTTGAAGAAAGAAGATGACTCATGAAAAATGACATCAATGGACACAAGATAACGATGGAGATCAAGAGAGTAACATCAATAACGTTTATAGACACGAGAATAACCAAGGAAGACACATTTTAATGACTTAAGATCAAGTTTACTAACAGTCAAATGGATATCCCAAACAAAACAAACACAGCCAAAGATTTTTGGATCGACAGGGAATAACTTAGTGGTGGTAAATGTGACACCTTATTTCCAATACTCATAAATGAGTATAAGTTACTAGTGAAATCCATTACGGAACCAGGATTTGAACCCAGATTACCCAACATCTAAAATCTTTCACAATATTCTACTCTCAACTCAGGATTTGAACATAAGGTCGAGAATGTTTTTTAAAAGGGTAGCAAACTTTACAATCATTTCCACAAGATTCACTACGTAGTCACCAATACATCATTGGCTCTTAGTTTCACAATATCAGAGTATACACACGTTACTTTAAATAAAACTAAAAGCTATTCACCTTTAGTTAAACTAGAGCGATTCTCTGCTTTACCACATTTATACATCCATATACATACAACAAATGTATAATCTCACAACTAATACATCCTTTACATTAAATACAATGGTAGTGCCGTGTACTACGACCTTCACTTCACCTCTTAGTTCTTCCTGCACTCTTCAACCTGTCTAAAATGGTTGTTTGGGAGGAGTGAGATTCGAGAGAATCTCAGTAGCAAACATTACCACTATGCATGCCAGATATATATGAACGCATGACATGCTTGCCTACACTATTTCATGCCAATATAATGACATGCTGTATGCTCGATGTTATGACATACATATGACCATTGCACAAATATAACAGAGCTTTATTCAATCATACTTGTTTCACACAAATAGGCAAAGCAGTCACATAATCAATGCAAGACATACATATCACATACATGCAGAAAAGGTAAGTTCACTACCTCTCGAACTTTATGTCCTTCTCTTCTTGTCCCTTGATCCGCCAACCATTGCTACTTCTTTGTTACTTCATGGCCCTAGGTAAGTGATAACTGTTACGAGTGTAGGATGGTGTATTTAGAAAATGTAAGTATACACTGTCGTAATCAAGTAATATAGAAGTGAGTAGAGTATCGTTCCCACGAGGATTAATCATAAGTACCAAAATTAGTAATTTTAATTATATTTAGTCGGTCGATTAGTTGTGATTGAGATTGTAAGATACAAATGATGAAATATGAATACAAGTGATATGAAGACAAATATGAGAAAAATCCCTAGGGATTAGATTTCACTTAACAAATTTTGAATTGAATCACTTATCTATTCTAGTCCAATTTATTCTACATAATTGATAGTCGAGTTTTCCTAATTTAATTACTAGCCTCTTCTAAGGTCAAGTAGTTCTATAATTAATTGCTAACCCAATATATTCCTCTATGAATTTAAGCAATTAATCATGCATTAAGATTTATGGAACTCATTTAAGACTACACAATCTATATGAATATATTCATATTTCATATGCAAATTATGGTTTTAATTATAGGATCCACACATATGTATCTCCTTTCAGTCTCAAAATACATATTGAAATCATTTAAGAGGTGGCCAGTCAATTGAAAGCATTAAAAACAATAATTAAAACTCAATCATGTAAGAAAAATTAAAACTAGATTTAATAAGTTAAGATTCAATCCGTCATTAGTAAGCTACATCATCACTCTAGGAAAAGAAAAATTTAGCTCATGATAAAATTAAAAACAAAACCAAAATAAATTACAAACATCATAAATATTACATAAAAATTAATTACAAAAACATAAAAGTACAACTACAAGATGCATGAAAATGGAAAATCTAGACTACCATATAGGAGGTAAAACCTTCCATGTAGGTGGCAACCTATACCATTCATAAAGGAGGACTACCTAGGCCTTTCATATAGGAGGTAAAACCATCCATGTAGGAGGCATGCAAGAAGTAAAAAAAATGCAAGAAATAAATTCTAAAAATAACAACTCTCTCTCTCTCTCTTCCTTCCTTATTTTAGGATGTCAAGGGCCTCTATTTATAGGGAACAATTTGGGGTGCTACAGTGATTTTGAACAGTGCTATACCGACGCTACAAGAATCCAAACAGTACTGCTACAGTGTATTTCGCTATAGTACCGTCTAAACAATGAATAGCCGCATGAATAGTAACTTCCCATTAAATGCCTTCTTTAATTCTTCTTAATGCGGTACTATCCATTGCTGTAAGAAAATCATTATTTATTTATTAATTACACATAAATTGATTACATTCTGCTCAAATATAGTCCACAAAATCATCATATGAGGGAAAATAAATATGCAAATATTTTACTTATCAATAACATCATTAAAGCAATGAAAAGTAAATGTCCAATGGCTCACATTAGCCCTAAAGGCTTACTTTCACCCTTGGAGTTCATACCAATTATATTTATACCATTAAGTCTTAAATTCGCATAAGACATAAGGCTAACAGATTTTTCACCAAATTTTAAAAATTCACCATTAATTCTAGGAAACTCCAAACTGAGTGGTTTCAAATTCTATGGAAAGCTATTTCATTCTAGTTTCACATAAAAGTACTAAATTCCAGCTATCACAGCTACAAAATTCCCAGAATTTCTCCAAACTCAACCTGTCCAAATCACATTCCAAAAACAGGGCAGAAGTTCAAAAATTCATATCTCTAAACATACTTGTCCAAAAATTATAAACTACCTATCATATTAAACATCTATGTCTCTAATTTAATTCTGGAAAGTTTGAGAATTTTTGGATAAGGTTTGGTCCCTGAAATATCACATACAAACATACTATTCCAGAAATTCTCAGATTCACATGACCAGAATTTGAAAAATCATAACTCCTAGCAAACTTGACCAAATCCTTCATATTACCTATCATGTTAAAGCTCATTATGTCTAATTTAAGTTTGGAAAATTTTGGAAGTTTTAGACAAGTTTTAGACCTTCAAACATCACGCACAATACTGACTGCCACACAGGGCAGATTTAAGCAACATGCACATATATGTTTCATAATTTCCCAAATTCATATACAAGCATCCAAAAATCATGAACACTTGTACAGCTACACAATTTTTCCTTAGAAAGCCAATGGAAGCATAAAAATTTCCAAATTTCCACTCCTTCTCCACGAAAAATCCAGAACATAAACAGAAATTTAGAGTTCCCGGAAAGAGTTTGTCAGTTTCTCGTTTTATTTGGCTTAATCACTTCCTTACTACTTCTAATCAAATGATTAGCTATTTAAATACTCATTAGACACGATTTAGCCATTGAAAAAACCATTTTCTTATGAGAATGAATAGCACCCAACTTCCAATATACTCATCCAAATAATAAATCAATCGGTTAAAAAGGAAGCTTACGCTTACCTCTACCCGTTTCCACAAACGGTTCGGGATTCCAGCAACACCCTGGCTGGTGAGACGACGCCAACCACCTTCAAACGAAAAATTCAAAACCATGGAAATGAAGCTCGTGATGAGTAGAAGAAGTTTCCTGAAGGGTACTTTGAGAGAGGATGTCGTTTCGGCAGTGTTTCGGAGGTTGGAATTTTCTCTCTCATCTCCCTCCATTTCTCTGCACCTTCTCTCTCTCTCTTCTCTTCATTTTCAGGGTGAAAATGAGCTGAGGAAGATGATAATTGATGATTAAAGGAGGTGTTAATTAGCTTTCCATGTGTCAGCTCCCTATTGGCCCAAAATTCTAATTTTCGCACTTAATTGCAAAACTGACAGAATTTTCATTAAACTTTGAAAATTCATATCTAATTGTGTAGATATCCAATTGGGGTGGTTCTAAAGACTATGTGACCCTTATTGAGTTTCATTTTAAGAAAAAATATAAAATTTGGACAATTGGAAGCTCACTCTTCCCTGAATTTCAATCTTTGGATGTTGCCTTATAACATAGTCAATTTTGCTGGGCTAAATTCAAAAATTCATTTCTCTTTGTGTACAATACCAAATGACGCATATGACCTATAAAATTGAAGCTTGATAAGTCTAATTTCACTTTGTAAAGTTTCATAATGTTTCACCATCATTTACCCATCGAAACATGTCACATAATCATCACTGCCATACTGGGAATTTCATCGGTAGCAAAATTATTTTGTGTTCCATTTATTAAATTATGTGTGAATTCCAATCACTTCTTTTTGTTATTTATTGAGCTCTCTAGCTCACCAATATAATTCATTTTAATATCTAAGGATATAAAGGAATTTTGGGGAATTTAAAGATGCTTTATAGGGACATTTGCTAAACCGGGGCTTAGCAGTCCACTTGATCCAGACTTAATCTCAAGCTTTTTGTCCCAAAATTTGGGATATTATTGTAAACAAAATAGAATATAGAATGTCACTACTAAGGACCACTAAAGGCATGCGATTGATGAGAAAACAAGCCATAGATATGGCATCAACTCAAAAGGGTGTAGGAACACTGGAACGAAACATGAGAGCTTGAGCAATTTCTAAAAGGTGGTGATTCTTTCTCTCAACAACACCATTTTGAGTAGGGGTATTGACACATGAGGATTGATAAAAGATAACATGACGTTTCATGTAATCAGTAAAAGGGGCAGAAAAATATTCTTTTGCATTATCGCTTCAAAGGATTTTGACAGGAGTATTAAACTGAGTCTAAATTTTAGCACAAAAAAGTTGAAAATGAGTAAACAATTCAGAATGTTGTTTCATTAAGTAAAACCAAGTTGTTTGGGAAAAATCATTAACAAAAGTTACAAAATAACGATAACCAGTTTAAGATAAAATTAAGCAAGGACCCCAAACATCGGAATGGACTAACTCAAAGGGAGACGCAACCTGTTTAATGACTCTAGATGCCAAATGAACACAATAGTATTTGGAAAACTGACAAGACTCGCAATCCAAAGTAGACACGGACGAAAGCTAAGGATATAACCTCTTTAGAGATGAAATCGACACATGACTGAGACGACAATGAACTTCAAAAGGAGACGATCCACTAGAACATGTAACGAAATGTGGTATACCTGATCATCCATAATGTAACAGCCACCAAATTTATAGCCTCTACCAATAATACACTTTGTCAACAAATCCCATATCAAACAATGGTCAGGAAATAGTAAGATGAAACAGTTCAAATGATGAGTTAGTTTACTGGGAGACAGATGATTAAATGTGAGATCCAGAATATTAAGAATAGAAGATAAGGAAATGGAAGGGGTGGGGTTAACAGTACTTGATCTAACTACACGGAGGGGAGAACCATTAGCAATAAAGATAGAAGATGTGTTATCGTAGGCAGCATACGATGAAAATAAGCGATGGTTACCGGTCATGTGGTCAGTGGCACCAGAATCAATGACCTCCTTTGAGGATGTGGTAGTAAGACTAGAAGGCAAAGTACCTGTAGATAAGGCTATAGTAAATGGCGAACTAGGGGCTGATGGTTCAGCAGCCTGAGCCACATGAGCAGAGCCACGCTGCTGATCACACTATTATTTATTTTGCCATTTTTGACAATATTTCTTGATATAGCTAGGCTCCTTATGATCATTACAGATAATACTACTAAAATTCACATTAGTGGTACTAGAACCCTATTTGGAGCCATGATTCCTGTTGTTAAAGAGACCCCAACCAGCCAAAGCACTTGCATTTGGATCCGCAGACGTATGAGTCACACCATTAGCATGATGAACTCGGGCGAACACATCATCAAGAGATGGAAGCTCCTGATTAGACAGGATTTGAGAACGAATGGTCTCATAAGAGGGATCAAGGGCTTCAAGAAAACCAATGATGGCTTGGAGTTCCATATTCTTAATGCAAGTTTCAAGATCGGCCTATGGAGACAAAATGACTTTCATTTCCTTATACAACCGCTTGTAGTCCAAAAAGAATTCTTTTAGTAGATGACTCTGTTGCTGAGAGTGATAAAATCCTTTATAGACTTCGTGAACTTGAGTGATGCTCCCTTTACCAGAGAACATAAATTCCAGATGAGTCATTATTTCCTTAACAGTAGTACAGTGACTTACTGAAGACAAGATCTGGGGTTCAATAGAATTTCGAATTTGAAACAAGATTCTAGCATCAACCCATTTCCAAGCAACCAGTTGGTATTTGTCATTAGGGGGTCATCAATTAAATGCCCTTTTCTCCCAATACCCATGATATATATTTTAAAAGTGGTGCTCCAATCAGTATAATTAGTCCAGTTTAACTGGGAGAAAGTAATCTTCACCGACATGGGCAACATCTCAAGAGTCTTCGAGTTAGCCATATATAAGCAAATAAAACAGACAAAAATCCCAAAGTATCAAAAATCTGAAAAAAAAAACAAAAATCCTGAAGTATCACAAATAGAGCAAACAAGGAACTTTAGATCTTCTAACCAAATCCAACAACAACCACCAAATATAAACACCCTCAAACAAGAGTAAAACCTAAGAAATGGGGTAGAAACCACTAACCGTATTATGATGAACAGTGCTGGGATGAATAGTCACAGTAAAATACCAAATAGTGTGATGAACAATACTTGAAAAATGAACAGGACCACTAGGAATGAATAGTACCGACGGAAAATAAATAGTGACAACGAAAATGAATAGAATTGACAGAATGAACAGTGCACACGGAAATGAATAGTATGCACAGTACCCAGATGAACAAAGACACACCGAACAAAAATACCTAAGGATTTGATACCAAGTAAGACAAGAATAATTTGAATGATTTGTATGTATTGTATTCACAAGTAGTGTTAATATATATATAGAGAGTGAGGAGCTATGTATTAATTGTTCCTAAATAAAGGAATCGTAATCCACTAATTAGTCAATCCATTAGTCAATCAATCCCACTAATTAATGTTAATTGATACAAAAGGTATTTCCTTAACAAGTTGCAATGAACTTCTATTTCAGGCATCTATGGGTTAGTTTAAAAAGCATAGGCATGGTTTAAAATCCGTCTGAACAATTGAATCTGCAATGATGATACATACTTGAGCATAGGAGGTGGAAGCTCGGTGACTTGCAAGAAAATGCATGTTTGGAAACAAGTTGAAACAAATTAAAACCACATTTAGGCAGAATCAAGAAGTTAGAAAGATGCCAAAAACATGATTTTAATTTGTTTCAACTCATTTCCAAATATAGTTTTTCTTGAATAAATATGAGTAAGATGTTGGGTGAATAATATGAAATTAGAAAGTACTTAAAAATGAGCTAACTTATAAAATTTTATAAGATTAGGTGTAAATTAAATTGACATCATATTATTAAAAAAAAAAGAAGTTTTCGGCATATTTTGCAGCTTATTTTTCTTTTTTTAATATTTACAACTTAATTATTCAGTACTCCCTCCAATCCTTTATATAACAATTAAATAACTAATATTAATAAAATTGGTTAAATTAGTTTTTGATAATAAATGCTTATTGGTTTCCTAAACACAATTTTAATTACGACCATTATAACTATTCCTTGATAAACCCTTTCACTAAGGTGCAATCAATATTGATATTTACCAATAGGGTTGGGTCTTGATTCTAGTAAAAGGGAATAATCCCTATGTTATAAGGGATCACTTTTCGAATCCTTACTAGGAGATGCGCTTGCCTCCAACTGGAGGATATTTTGAGAAAAAAATTATAAATTTAGGAAACAAAGTAGAACATGACATTATATTTAGGGTTAAAGTAAACATATTGTTTTTCCCTATTTTCTTCTTAGCTCCCAACAATGAACGTGTAAGCATTATAAGGCATGTATTCTATCATTAGCTTTTAATAGTTATGAACTCTGCTCGTGCCTAGAATTGTTAGCTGATAAGCTTATTGGTGTTTAAAACAATTTTGTTCTATGCTTGCTCTCTCCCCTACTTTGAATAAATTGCATTGATTGTATAAGCATCATAGGTTCAGACATGTGCTATCACTATACTTTTAGATTACCTACCATGAATAATATAATATATTAATCATATGATTAATGCTTTTCTTTGTTTCCTTAATAATAATAATTGTGAACCCACTCTTATAAATTAAACCTCAAAAGAGAATTGAGGGAAAAAAACCTCAAAAAGAAATAACAAACATCTTTCTTTGGAAAAAATAATAAAATTGATTTTACAAGGTTTATCAGTGTAATCCTGATTACATATTAAAAAAGTAATATGAATCTAACCTATACACTGCATAATATTTCGACCATTAAATATTAAAAAATTACTGTCAACCTAACGTCTACACTACACGGAATGAAAAAAATTATCATGAACACAACGTGTACATTATCATATATATATAAATGGGTAATTTTGTCCCTTGCTATATTATTCCATATATTCTCATGTTCGATGTAATCCAACCAAATGTTTTTATGCATATGCATCATCTTTCTATAATGACAAACCAAACAAATTATGTAATCATCATTACATTACATTCCATTATATTGGATTACTTTCCATTACATTACTTCCAATTCCGTGAACCAAACAAGCATTTAGAGTTAGCTATCTAGCCCGTCTCAGGATGTGATGGAGTGAGAAACAAAAAAAGAATAAAATATGAAAGAAATTGAAATATGTACCATTTGGTCACTCTACGTAATTCTTTCATAATTTTCCTAGGTTATAGCTACGCATCTATAAAAAGAGATAAAAGAAAGGTGGAGAGATTGTTTAATAGAATTCATATATTCCTTAAAGTCTAAAGAATAATTCACTTCGACAGGTTAAGGAAAAAAGAAAGAATAAATCCTTCGCTGATTATGAACGCAGTATATAATGTCCTTTCACTCAAATATGGGTCTCTACATTGTGAAAGCCACTTTCAAAAAAGGCCAACTCACATGCAATTACGGTCGATTGTCGATTCTATTTTACTCCTCCTTCATTAAATAATATTCCCATCATTTAATTTCTTCCTTTTATTATTAATTATTATTTTGACCTTAATAAGAAAAAAGATATATTCATGAAATTTAGGATTCTCTTTTCAGCAGCCACGCCACGATAGACGATAGACATTGCAGAGAACGAGCTACAAGACAAATTGGATAAGGACACAATGCTGGCGGGTGAAATCTGAAACGATGAGTTTCATGAGAAAAAGGCTCACTGATATGGAATTTATATTCAAAAAAATGACCAGAACCTTGTGAAGAATCCATTAACGGTGGCTCCAGGTTTTTTTAAAATCACAACAACGGCTCAATTACAAAAATAATATAAAAAACATCTCATAACTTTTACCTTTAATACCTCTTTTATTTGTGATTGATAAATTACGGGTTTTTTAAATATTATTTTTCTTTTGGAATCTTGGTGTGATTTTCCTTTTCTTTAATCCTCATTTCTTCTTCAAATAACATGCCTTATCACCAATAGGATTAATTAGTCCCTCATAACGTGGCGAACTAATATTCAAATCTCTATTGAAATGTGTACATATTTAGTACTTGATAGTACCTTAAATAAACTTCCAACTGGACCGGACGATACCTGTACATAGTAAAATAAAAAATAAAAAAATAAATAGCATGCGGTATTTGTTTGTTTCTATATAAATCATGCATTTAGGTGGTTTTAATCGAGCGACTCAGTCTTAAACGTAAGCGAGCGTTTTCTTCTCTACTTCTCAATTCTCTTCCTTTTAATCGCGGGTTCGTGCGATCTTTTTCATAATCGACGGTTCTGATTTGTGAGTTCCCGTACATTCGAGAAGGTAATGGTAATCTCCGATAATCAGTGAGGAAGAAACTTGTTTCAATCTTGTAATCTGCCCGCCTTTTTCTCGTCTTTCACTGTTCAGTGTTTAATGTTGAAGGATGGCTGAAACACTTGTGTGGACTGTCCAGATGATAGCTTGTTTTTTTCTACATAGTTTGTATTAATTGTTTTAGTTACTGTCTTTTTTGTACGTTCAATGGTTTCCGGAGTATTTTCTGTATCCTATTAACAGCCAGCAGCTTTCCAAGCAACTGAATACTTTAATTTCGGGGTAACTACCAACATACAGGGTTGGTCTAGCGGTGTAAGACTTTGCTAGATCCCTCTGGATCTTAAGTTCAAATCCAGAGAAGATACTTGTATTGGGAAAGTGCGTACCTATATGCAAATGCGTTTTTTTGTGTTTATAGTGGTAGATCAAAGCTTTTGAGTATCTCGTTGATTAATGAAAATGGTGTGTTTGTGCATTGTGTTGCCGTGTTTTGCTTTTGGATCTATATTAAGAAGACAATTGCTAATCAGTTTGATATAGCGTCCCTTGTAAATGATTTTCATGACATCCAAAAGAGAAAATGTATATTTTAATTTGTTGTAATCCTTATGAAGCATTTTGAGATTTTAATGGTAAATTGGTACGTTATTTATGAAAATGTAATATGGGATAATTATATGAAAATTTTCTATTTTTCCTCTTAAGTTTTCTGTGTATTTTTAGTTTGGGTTAAGATGCAAAAATACCCATCAACTTTTCTCAAAAGTGCATCTACCACCATAAACTTTTTTTTTTGGTGCAAAAGTAACTATGAATTTTAAAAAATGGAGCAAAAGTGACACTTCCGTTATAGCTAACTAATAGACGTTATTCTAGTGTAAAAATACTAAAATACCCCCTCTCAAAAAAAGTCCCCCTCTTTGTTCTTGCCACCACCATCGTGGGTTGTGAGTTCACTCCCTCCATCAAGCATCTCTATTATACCAGTCGAGACACTTTTTGGCAGAGAGGAGAGATCGAGACTTTGGAATAGGGAGGAAAAGGAAGAAATCGAAGCTTCACCATCAACTACCACAATCGGGGTTCATTGACTTTACCGTCATCAGCATCGACCTTTCTCTCACTTCCTTTGTCAAGCACCACCATCATTGCTTTCCTCACCACCATTATTATTTTCATCCTTTAGTCACACACAAATTCTCTCTTGGGGTTTTTGTTTGGCAGCCGACACAACAAACATTAGAGCTTTGACGACGTCCTTCTTAAGAAAGGTCAAACTTAATGGGTTACTGCACACTATCTACAGCACACCATTTGCCTCCCTATGCTATGCCTCTCAATGGGTATTTTGGTACTTTTGTACTAGAGTAAACGACTGTTAGTTAGTTTGAACATAAGTGTCACTTTGCCCCCTTTTTGAAAGTTCATAGTTACTTTTGCACCCAAATAAAGTTTATGGTGGTGGACGCGCTTTTAAAAAAAGTTTATGGGTATTTTTGCTCCTTAACCTTTTTTCTATATAGTGGTATTTTGGTACTTTTACACTAGAGTTAGCTGTTGTTAGTTAATTTTAACAGAAGTGTCACTTTTGCCCCCTTCTTGAAAGTTCATGGTACTTTTATACCAAAAAAAAAGGTTATGGTAGTGGATGCACTTTTGAGAAAATGTTTAAAGGTATTTTTGTACTGGAGTAAACGACTGTTAGTTAATTTGAACATAAATGTCACTTTGCCTCTTTTTTGAAAGTTCATGGTTACTTTTGAACCCAAATAAAGTTAATGGTGGTAGACGCGCTTTTAAAAAAAGTTTATGGGTATTTTCGCTTAACGTTTTTTCTAGATAGTGGTATTTTGGTACTTTTACACTAGAGTTAGCGGCTGTTAGTTAGTTTTAATAAAAGTGTCACTTTTGCCCCCTTCTTGAAAGTTCATTGTAATTTTTATACAAAAAAAAAGGGGTTATGGTGGTGAATACACTTTTGAAAAAAGTTTATAATAACCCTTTTAGTTTTGATGATACAGCAAGAAAAATTCACCACTCTCCAATCTCATGCAGACTCTGCCCCTGATTTAAGCGCTTGTTTGATAGAGTTCACGCATACTTGGAGTATAAAAATCTGGTTATTGCAAATTGCAGTTTTATTGAAGTTTCTGGTACTTATCAAGACTTCACGGCTTTTCATTTTCTTTCTTTGTCATGTAGATGGTTGAATTAGCCTTTTCTGCTTCCAGTTTTGTGATTTAGATGCTTGGATTGAAGTTTTGCTATAAAAGAACCGTATATATGGAAGGACATAATTTCAAAATTTTGCAGTTCCCCTTTGCATGCGCCACCCATTCTTTGTAGCTATCGTATGCTTGTATATCGACTGTATGTTCTTTTGTTTACTTGTTTTTTTTTTTCCGAAAATGAATATTAAATTTAATCCAAGGTAATTTATGTGTGTGTTTGAATTAGCTTTTAAGAATAGTTTTTACGATTTACGAGGTGAGCATGTGAGAAGAGTTTTGTCTCGATTTACGTAAACCATGGTTTGAAACCATGATTTGGGTATTTTCCAAACACACGTTAGCCAATCAAATCAAACCTTCCAACGATCTTTAGAATTGTTCTATAAATGAGGAAGCGGGCCTCACATTTTGCTGAGTTCCAGCTCCATTCTTATCTCGAAAGAGAATATGGCTTTTGGTCAGTTGTCATCTTATTTTAGAATGGAATTTTTTGGTGATTTTTTCTTCTGTTTACAACTGAATTGTTCTATCAACTGTCATATTCACTGGGAATTTGGTAGGAAAATTTCTGTTTCCTTTTGGAAATATATGCTAAAGATCAGAATGGTGTGCTCTGTTTCAGAGAAAATGGTAACCAGGACAGTTGATTTCCGGTCAGACACTGTGACAAAGCCAACAGAAGCAATGCGAGCTGCCATGGCAAGTGCTGAAGTGGATGATGATGTGCTAGCCTCTGACCCAACCGCTTCTCTCTTAGAAAAAGAGATGGCGAAAACAATGGGGAAGGAGGCAGCCTTGTTTGTTCCATCAGGGACAATGAGAAACCTGGTGAGTGTGCTTGTTCATTGTGATATCAGGGGAAGTGAAGTGATTCTGGGAGACAATTCCCATATTCACATTTATGAGAACGGAGGCATTGCCACTCTTGGAGGGGTACATCCAAGAACTGTGAAAAATAACGAGGATGGAACCATGGACATTAACTTGATTGAGGCTGCCATTAGAGATCCAAGGGGCCGGGGGGAGCTTTTCTATCCAACCACTAGGCTTATCTGCTTGGAAAATAGTCATGCTAAGTAATCCCTCTTTTCCTAATAATTTGCTATCCTTATTCTTTGCCTTATAGCTGTATCACGATTCTGTTAGATTGGTTTTATGCCCTTGCACTTTGAGATCTGCATACTTTGTGACTTTATTGGTGATTCGGTTAACATGTTCTTTGACATAGTCCAATCATATGCGATCATGTTAGATTTGACTCTACAAGTTAACAAAAATTTTGGTAAGTTTTTTGCGCTATTTTTTCATTGAAAGAGAAATCTGCTGTGTTGATGATCCATTTTACTTGGTCTAGGTGAGACAGCAGTTGTCCTATGGTGGAAAACCCGAGTGTTGTGTCCAGTCAGTCCTAATCAACAGCTGTCCTTTTAGCTAGGTGCGATTAAGTAGCAATTGTGTCTTGACTAATAGTTACAGCTTTTTTTGAACAGTGCTAATAGTTAAGTTGTGGCTTATTAACTAGTAGCAATTGATTATTAGCTGTGTGACAACAACTGTTTCTTGGCAAAGGCCTATGTTTGAAGCCAAGTCATAGTCAACAAGGAGGCCTTGAGCTAAGTGAAATCAAGTTGAAAGAATTGTGGCTTAAATAATACTACCTGTTCTTACAAAGTGGATCTTATATTAAGAATTGGAGGTAGTAATAACAACGTTTGGTCTAATGATAAATGCTCAATCCAACATCAGCCCAATCGAACCTGCCCAGTGTTCATCCCTTCAGTTGCTTTCACTACTATATCTTTGGGCTCTGAAAGTCCCTTCCCTTCCTAAACTGATAGGAATTAAATTACTTTGACTGCAGTTCTGGTGGGAGATGCCTTTCTGTAGAATACACTGACAAAGTTGGAGAATTAGTTAAGAGGCATGGGCTGAAGCTTCACATTGATGGAGCTCGTATTTTCAATGCATCAGTTGTAAGTACTCTATGGCTTGCCTATAGCTTGTCTATAACTTGATTCTAGTATGGATGGTGAAAGATAATATATAAATTGTTGTAAATATCTGTTGACAAAAGATCTTGAATAATGCATCTGGTCGTGTTAATGGGAATGAAACTTCTGAATCTTACATAGATTGATTATAGAAGCAATGATTGTATCACTTACTAGAAAATTTTGATATTTCAGGCACTTGGCGTTCCTGTGGATAGGCTTGTCCAAGCAGCAGATTCAGTTTCAGTATGTCATGTCTTTTCCTTTTGGTCTGGCTGAGATGTCAGCATATTCTCTTGGCATTGGCTATGTTAGATGTTTCCGTTCATAGTGTTTTCGAAGACCAATCTATTTGGACAATTAACCTCATTCATATCAAACTTTCATTCTGTTTCTTTTAAAATTCTAAATTTCTAATATATGAAATTGAACAAAGTTTTCATTTCTTCCAATATATGAATCAGGTTTGCCTCTCAAAGGGTCTGGGTGCTCCAGTTGGATCTATTATTGTTGGCTCCAGTAGCTTTATCACTAAGGTACCCCAAATATTTAATATTCCCTCTGGTCCGAGCTAGATAACTAATTTGTGAATGTTGCAGAAATTAGTTAAGTTGGTTATTTGTAACAATTGCATGTTAGTCTCCTAAAACTCCGTTTTTTAATTATGTGCAGTGTAACTATCTCTTGATTGAAACTGCTTATTACGTGCAATTAATAAGGATACTTCTGGAAAAAAAATTATAAATTTGGGAGGTGAAATAGATTTAAGTCTTATATTTTGAACTAAAGTGAACTATTTTTTTAGCTCTTATATTTAAAACCACAGGTAGTAGCAGTCATCTTATTACAGTAGGAACTTGACTTGTGTAACGACCCGCCTCATATATCCCTTATTACTGACATTACTCAGAGTAGCAATGCGTAGTTCAGTGGGCACACAGGAATAGCATGAATATACTGATAATATTAATACAATATTACTTGATTATAATACAAAAGTTTCCCTATCAGGGGTTTACACAATATTTACAGACCTTCAAACAACCAGCAACAGTCCTCTTCGTGCATACCTCTTTTTTTATCTCAGCACGTTTCCAATGCTCACCTGTCTGAATGGTTGTTTGGGAGGAGTGAGATTCGAGAGAATCTCAGTAGCAAACATTATCACTATGCATGCTAGATATATATGAATGCATGACATGCTTGCCTACACTATTTCATGCCAACATAATGACATACTGCATGCTCGATGTTATGACATACATATGGCCATTGCACAAATATAATAGAGCTTCAACCAATCATACATATTCCACACAAATAGGCAAAGCAGTCACATAATCAATGCAAGACATACATATCACATACATGCAGAAAAGGTAAGTTCACTACCTCTCGGACTTTATGTCCTTCTCTTCTTGTCCCTTGATCCGCCAACCATTGCTTCTTCTTTAACACTTCATGACCCTATATAAGAATGACATCATTAGAGCCATGAAGGGTGAATGTCCAATGGCTACATTAGCCTCAAAGGCTTACTTTTACCCTTGGAGTTCTAATCAATTACATTTGGCCAATTTCTTACTCAAATTCGCATGGTACTCAATCTACCAGCATTTTTGACCAAACTTTGAAAAATCATAATTAATTCTATAGAACTCCAATTGAGGTGGTTCAAAGCTCTATTTGAAGCCCTTTAAGTGTCGTTTTACATAAAAATACTCGATTTTAAACGCCAGCACTACACCATTCCCAGAAATTTTCCAAACACCAATTGTTTCAGATTCTTTCCAGAAAACAGGGCATATCTTTAACAATTCATATCTCATAGCATACTTGTCCAATTAACCATTATGACCTATTAAAGGTCTATGTCTCTACTTTTAGACTGAAAAGTTTCATGGTCATTGGATAACATTTGATTACTCAAAAACTCGTCACCATAACACTGCCTCCAGAAAACGGAATACACAGCATTTACCATTTAACTTCTAAAACTTCTAAATTCATGTACAAGTATCCAAAATTCATGAACACTTGCATACCCACACAATTTTTCCTCCTAAAGCCAATGGAAGCATCAAAATCATAAAATTCTTACTCATTCTCCACGTCAAAACAGAGCAGAAAATCAGATTCTTAGGTGCAATATGTTGCTTATTCGTTTTCTCTTACCTAATCACTTCCTTGCTACTCCTAATCAAGTGATTAGCTATTTAAACACTCGTTGGACATCATTTAGCCATTGAAAACACCAATTTAAACTATCCATGAATAGTACCCCACTTCCAATTTACTCATCCAAACAACAAACCAATCGGTTAAAAAGGAAGCTTACGCTTACCTCTACTCGTTTCTACAAATGGTTCAGAATTCCGGCAATACTCCGGCAAGGGAGATGGCACCAAATACCTCCAAATGAAAATCCAAAACCGTAGGAATGAAGATCTCGATGAGTAGAGGAAGTTTCCTGAAGGGTACTTTGAAAGAGGATGCCGTTTCGACAATGTTTCGGAGGAAAGAATTTCCTCTCTCTTCTTTCTCCATTTTCGCCTCTTCTCTCTCTCTCTCTCTTCTGGTTTTTCTTCCGTAGAAAAAATGGCTGAACATGATGATGAATTAATGGTTAAATCAGGTGTTAAAAAGATTGCCACGTGTCAGCACCTGATTGGCCCAAATATTGAATTTTCGCACAAAATACCAAATTCTGCAAATTTTTCATTAACTTTGAAAATTCATATCTAATTGTACAAATGTCCAATTGGAGTGATTCCAAAGGCTATGCGACCCTTATTGAGTCTAGTTTTAAGAAAAAATATAAACTTTAGTCAATTAGAAGCTCATTCTTCCCAGAATTTTAATCTTTGAATGTTGTCCCAGAAAATAATTAATTTCACTGGGCTAACTTCAAAAATTCATTTATCTTTGTGTACAACTCCAAATGAATTATATGACCTATAAAATTAAAGCTTGATAAGTCTACTTTCATTCTGGAAAGTTTCATAATTTTCATCATCATTTACCCATCGAAAAATGTCACACAATCATCACTGTCATACCGGGAATTTCACCGATAGCAAAATTACTTTGTGTTCCACTTTACTATATTGTGTGTGACTTTCAATCACTTCGTTTTGTTATTCCCCGAGCTCTTTAGCTCACCAATATAATTCCTTTTAATATCCAAGGATATAAAGGAATTTTGGGGAATTTAAACATACCTCATAGGGACATTTGCTAAACCAGGGTCTAGCAGTTCACTTAATCCAGGCTTAATCTTATGCCTCTAGTCTCAAAATTTGGGGTATTACAATTTGTGCATGCTCTGTAGGCTAGGCGGCTTCGAAAAACCCTAGGTGGCGGAATGAGACAGGTCGGCATCCTTTGTGCTGCGCACTGGTTGCTATGAAGGAAAATGTTGCAAAGCTGGAGAGTGATCACAAGAAAGCTAAAATTTTGGCAGGTACATTTCCTACCTCATTTCCAAATTAATCTTAAATATGTCCCATCTAAATTCCACTCACATTTTCTGATTTTGATCAATTGTCTTTGTCCCTTCATTTCAGAAGAACTGAACCTAATCAAAGGACTTAGGCTAGATGCCCGTTCTGTGGAGACCAATATTGTGAGTATATTATACAAAAAGCGCAAACCTGAACATTTCTTTTCAACTTGGTTTGCATAGTTTGCTTTAAATTTTGAACAAATATTCCTAGATTTCCTTGTGACTTAACTGTGATGAGCTTCTGGTACCAGATATTTATTGATATTGAAGAAAGCTCCAGAATTACAGCAGGAAAGCTATGCAAGGACTTGGAACAACTTGGTATCCTTGTGATGCAGGGGAGCTCTTCAAGGTCTAAATCCACTGCTTATGCTTTTTTTTTAAAAAAAAAATATATTATGATCTAGTATCTGACTCTACTTATAGATCTTATTACCACGTATACAATTAAGTGACTATTTGGTTTTGTCATTGTCTCTCTCCCCCTATACATATGTCTTTTTTGAAAGTCGAACTCAAGACCCAAAAAGACCTACTAGGTCAACTCTGTGTTTTTCCACTATTTATGATTCTTGTTTTAATACTAATTCCATTTTTTTGGACAATTTGTGGGTGATGAACTAATGGACGTTTGCAATCTTTCAGAGTGAGAATTGTAACGCACCACCAAATATCAGAGAGTGATGTGCAATACGCTGTGTCATGCTTTCAGGTTTTGTTGTCTCATTCCTTTTACTAACATTTCCAAGATTGTTTATTTAGTACTTGGCGTCTCCACCTCAACACATAACCAGTAGGAACCCCCCCCTAAGTGGGGCCCACCATCCAAGTGGGTCCTAGTAGCTTTGTGTCTATCTCTCTTCGAGAGGCACTTGCCTTCTGGAGTAGAGGGAAGACTATTCTCTCCTTATCCTTTTCTGTCTTCTTCCACTCTTCTTTCCAACAATAAGATTATTAATATTTTAATGGTTCGATTTGATAATCATCTATAAAATATTTTTTCTCTTTTGTGCAGTTTTAAATTGTTCAAATTAAATTTTAACCGTTTGAATTTGGTTTTTTTTTCATAATTTAACTTTTTGAGAATTAAAGAAGGGAGTTGTCCAATGTATAAAGCTCCCAATAGGTAGAGTTTAGAGAGGGATAAATGTACGTAATCTTGCCTTCGCAAGTAGAGAGGCTGTTTCCTAACCTTCTAAAAATAATTGTTTTAAAAAAAATAAAATCTTAACTATTAAAATATTGATGTAATTATTAGAAAAGGAAGAAGAAGAGGAGATGATAAGGAGGGAAGAGAAGAGAACATCTCTCACAGGGCAGAGAGACAAATTCAGATTATTCTCATACAAAAGCATGCATACGCTATTGACTAATCTGTTGAATGTTGCAGCAAGCTTTAAAGGGAGTGCAAAATGAAAATGACAACCAGTCAGAAGAATTTGAGTCTACTGCCTTATATATATAATTCCATGGGGTGATATTAACATTTATGTTGATATAAACCTTCTTGTCTCTCTTAATATGTTTTATGGAACGAATGTATGAACAATTGGTCCTAGCTATGTTTTAATAAATCATATTAAATAAATATACTTCGCCCAAGTTATTTGAGATTATATTGTTGAAGAAGAAAAGATAAGCTTGTAGCTTAGTGGAACTAGAGATTATTATTTATCTTGGGTTGCTGAGTTCAAGCTCTAACTTTGTCAAATTGAGAATATTATTAATGGTAGAGTACAATGACATCGGGCGATTCACATAACTGACCTCCACTTAGTGGGATTAAATTTTTTTTTTTGGTTGTATATTGGTGAAAAAGATATTTTATAACTTGCTTTAACTACTATAATAACCACTCCTCCTGTACTTAATATAACTATATAAGAATTGCTTAATTAGAACAAATATGACATGATTTTCCTACAACAACCTTGTAAAACATTAAATTATATACTCCATGTGTTCTTTAATATAGGACCTACTTGAAGACTTTATCTTGATTCTAAATGTAAGACCTGTTTCTCAAATTTGTCACTTTTTTGTGTGTGTGGAATTTATCTATATTGATGCTCCCTCAATAATAGTTAAGAGAGATATAGAGGGAATTATGAAAGATGATTAGGGTGTTTTAGGAAAATATTATGTCATATTAACTAACTTTCTAATCTAATTAAAGTAGGTAAATAGATTTTATATCAACGACAAGAGGAATTATTAGTTTGTAAGTTAAATAAGTTAGTTTAAAAAAAATGGTAAATATTAAAGATAAAATAGATGAAGGTTTTATGATTAAAACTAAGATCAACCTCTTAACTAATCATTATAATTAGGACAGGAGGAGTATAATAAACAATTAAACATAGATCCATGTTGTTCTAAAGTTGCAATGAACTTCTATTTCAGGCATCTATGGGTTAGTTTAAAAAGCATAGGCATGGTTTAAAATCCCTCTGAACAATTGAATCTGCAATGATGATTATATTATACATACTTGAGCATTGACACTATAAAAATATAGCAAATTAGCGATGGAATTTCCGTCACTAATCAACTTAGAGACGGAAATTAGCGACGGATTAGAGACGGAACAATATTAGCGACGGAAATTCCGTCGCTAAAAAGACCTTTACTAATTGATTGGTGATGGAATTTTGAATTCCATCGCTAATTAGAAACGGAAAAATTCTGTCGCTAAATTCTGTCTCTAAATTAGAGACGGAATTGACTAATTAGAGACGGAAAATTCCATCTCTAATTAGCGACGGAATTTTCCGTCTCTAATCCATCGCTAATTATTTTTTTATATATAATTTAAATTGCCACATGTCTACAACATGAGCCTCCACATGTCCGTCGCCGGCGGCTGCCACGTGTACCAATCAACCACCGGCACCTTGTCTCCGACCGCCACGTGTCACCCTCCACCGCGCGCCACGTGTCACAAGTCACAAATTGGTTGCATTTTGTGACCAAGTTAGGATTCGAAGCCATGACCTCTCAGGTGTGTGCTAGTGCCTTTACCAGTTGAGCTAAGAAGAACCTGTGAAAGTTAAATGCAAAATCATATATATATATATATATATATATATATATATATATATAGACACAGACACACACATTCACACATACGTACGTACGTACATACGTACATACATACATACATACATACATACATACATACATACATACATACATACATACATACATACATACATACATACATATATATATTCACACATACGTACGTACATACATACATACATACATACATATATATATACATACATACATATATATATATATATATATATATATATATATATATATTACTTGCAAACAAAAATAGAAATACAAAATTTTATATATTATTGAATATTTTAATTTATTTTCTTATTTTATTTTATGTAAATATTCTAACTAAATTTTTATTATTAATATCTTTTTTTATTTATTTTATTTTATATTTTATCTTTTTTTTGTATTTATAAAATTTGTATTTTATTTGTATATAATATATTATTAAAAATTCAAATATATTATATTTTAATTTTAATTTCAAAAATAAATATGAATTAATAATTTTTATTTATTTATTTTAATATTATATTATAAATTTAAAATAATTTAATATTTAAAATATTTAAAAAATTATAATTTAAAAAAAATCGAATTATCAAAAAATTTAGCTATTAGTGACGGAAATTCAGTCGCTAATTAGAGACGGAAAAATTCCATCTCTAAATTCCGTCGCTAATCCGTCTCTAATTAGCGACGGAAAAATTTTATCTCTAAATTTCATCACTAATATTTAGGAACGGAATTTAGTGACAAAAATTTCGTCTCTAATTAGTGACGGAAAAATTCCGTCTCTAAATTCCGTCGCTAATTTAGAGACGGAAAAATTCCGTCGCTAATTTTAGGGACGGAATTTGTGAGGGATTAGCGACGAAATTTAATCCTGTATTTTTTTGTAGTGTGGACGTGGAAGCTCGGTGACTTGCAAGCAAAAATGCATGTTTGGAAACAAGTTGTAACAAATTAGAATCACGTTTAGGCAGAATCAAGAAGTTGGAAAGATGCCAAAAACATTGATTTTAATTTGTTTCAACTCATTTCCAAATATAGTTTTTCATGAATAAATATGAGTAAGATGTTGGGTAATTAATATGAAATTAGAAAGTATTCAAAAACTGAGCTAACTTATAAAATTTTACAAGATTAGGTGCAAATTAAATTGACATCATATTATAAAAAAAAGCTTTTGGCATATTTTGCAGCTTATTTTTCTTTTTTAAGATTTACAACTTAATTATTTAGTACTCCCTCCAATCCTTTATATAACAATTAAATAACTCATATTAATAAAATTAGTTAAATTAGTTTTTGATAATAAATACTTATTGGTTTCCTAAACACAATTTTAATTACGACCGTTATAACTATTCCTTGATGAAGCCTTTCACTAAGGTGCAATCAATATCGATATTTACCAATAGGGTTGGGTCTTGTTTCTAGTGAAAGGGAATAATCCCTATCGTTGTAAGGGATCACTTTTTGAATCCTTACTATTTTGAGAAAAAAAATTATAAATTTAAAACACAAAATAGAGCATGACATTATATTTAGGGTTAAAGTAAACCTATTGTTTTTTCCCTATTTTCTTCTTATCTCCCAACAATGAACGTGTAAGCATTATAAGGCATGTATTCTACCATTAGCTTTTAATAGTTATGAACTCTGCTCGTGCCTAGAATTGTTGGCTAATAAGCTTATTGGTGTTTAAAACAATTTTGTTCTATGCTGGCTCTCTCCCCTACTTTGAATAAATTGCATTGATTGTATAAGCATCATAGGTTCAGACACGTGCTATCACTATACTTTTAGATTACCTACCATGAATAATATAATATGTTAATCATATGATTAATGCTTTCCTTTGTTTCCTTAATAATAATAATTGTGAACCCACTCTTCTTATAAATTAAACCTCAAAAGAGAATTGTGGAAAAAAACCGCAAAAAGAAAATAAAACACATCTTTCTTTTGAAGAAATAATAAAATTGATTTCAGAAGAAATTTATGTCATGTGAGGTTTTGAGGACTTCCTAAGGAAAAAATCAATTGTTATTCCTTTGAGATCATGAGAATCTCCTCAGGAAGTTTAACCCTCAAAAATGAAAATTGCAAACCAAACAAATAAATATTGTCTCATATAAAGTTAATAAACATCATTTTTCTTAAAAAAACCAATAAAGTGTCATGCATTTCTACCTATAATGAATTATATGGGCTTTGATCCCTCTAAAGGGTACATAGGCCCTAGGTTCTCATTTTAGGTCAAGTCCAACCACATAAATAAATGATCCTGTTTTCCTTTTATTTTTTATTTTTCTCATTTTGTAAATACTTTTTTTTTTTTGTGGGTAATCACACTAAAATTAAGGCTAATTTTGGATTTTTTAAAAAAAAATTAGCCTTATTTTGAAATTTTGGTGGTAGCTCCATTTTCTAATGTAATTATCCCAAAAAATAAAAGGAAAATGGCTTAAAAATATCTTAGGAGTAAATTAATTGTCAAATGCTACCACGCGTGCAAACAACCATCCATTGTGTGCAACCAATCTTCTGTACGTGCATAAATCTTCCTTACGAATATGCAAAAATCTTCCGTTGTGTGCAAAATATCTTCTGTCATGTGCAACAGATCTTCCATGGTAGCATTTGCAATTAATTTGCTCTTAAGGTATTTTTAAGCAATTCTCTCAAAAATAAAACAAAAGGAAAGTATTATTTACAAAATGTTTTGACCACATATATTGCTTGTTAATATGTGAGTTGTGAGTGAGTGAGAGAAAGCAATCCGAAAGCAGGGAAGAAGAAAATCCCAAATTTGACCACAAAATGGAAGAACAACAGAAATATGCTTTACGTGGAAAATGGAACTCCTTCAAGAAAGATGACTACCAGAGAGCAGCTGAGATGATCAAACCCTTCAATTTTTAGAAGTGCTTTACGATATGATTTATGAAGTAAGTATGTAAGAATAGTGTGATACCTCATTTCCTATAGCCTTAGATGAGCATAAAAGAGTAACAAAAGCATTTGTGAAACCAGGATCAGGTCCCGGATTAAGAAATTTTAGAAAAATGTTTACAATTCCCCAAATCTATCTCAGGATTTGAACCTGGGATTGAGAAGAGTTTTTGGAAGTAATAAAAATTTTCTTAAACAATTTCACAAACATTAACTATCTTTCCATTTTATCAGAGTATGCGAGCGATTCTCTACTTAGTTTTCATGTTTCATACCTTAGTTAAGTTTTGTTAGCGTTCGGAAGCAAAATATAGCTAAATTGTCCATTTACTAGTCTACCGGCATTATACGTTTCACTATTGTAGCACTGTCAAGGTTACATGTTATTCATACTATGTACAGATCCAAAATACAAGAAACAAACAACCAATAAAAGACTAAGATCATCTGGCGTTCCCAACCTCTAGTCGTTTGTATTTACCTTCGTCTTGCCACTTGAGCTTTCTCCATGTACTGTAAATGGTTTATGAAAAAGAGTGAGATTCAAAAGAATCTCAGTAGTAACGTAATGTCAATCATGCATCTATATCATCACAAAGCATGCTATATAGACATCATATGTAATATCCCGAATTTTGGGACTAGAGGCATAACATTAAGCCTGGATTAAGTGGACTGCTAGACTCCGGTTTAGTAAATATCCCTATGAGGTATGTTTAAATTCCCCAAAATTCCTTTATATTATTGGATATTAAAATGAATTATATTGGTGATCTAAAGAGCTCAAGGAATAACAAAACGAAGTGATTGGAAGTCACACACAATATAGTAAAGTGGAACACAAAGTAATTTTGCTATCGGTGAAATTTTCGGTATGATAGTGATGATAGTGTGACATGTTTCGAAGGGTAAATGATGATGAAAAATTATGAAAATTTCTAGAATGAAAGTAGACTTATCAAGCTTTAAGTTGATAGGTCATATAAGTCATTTGGAGTTGTACACAAAGAGAAATGAATTTTTGAATTTAGCCCAGCGAAATTAATTATTTTCTGGGACAACATTCAAAGTTTAAAATTCTGGGAAGATTGAGCTTCCAATTGGCCAAAGTTTATATTTTTTATTAAAACTAGACTCAATAAGGGTCGTATAGCCTTTGGAATTACTCCAATTGGATATCTACAAAATTATATATGAATTTTTAAAGTTTAATGAAAATTCTGCCAAATTGGATATTATATGCGAAAATTAGAATTTTGGACCAATGAGGGAGTGCCACGTGTCCAATTCATTTGCTGGCATTTAATCAGCAATTCTCCATCTTCTTCACCATTTTCACACGGAAACAAACCAGAGGAGAGAGAGATGGAAATGGAGGAAGAAGAGAGAGGAAATTCTTTCCTCCGAAATACTGCCGAAACGGCGTCCTCTCTCAAAGTACCCTTCAGGAAACTTCTTCTACACATCGAGATCTTCATTCCTATGGTTTCGGATTTTCATTTGGAGGTGGTTGGCACCGTCTCACCGGCCGGGGGGTTGCCGGAATTCCAAACCGTTTGTGGAAACGGGTAGAGGTAAACGTAAGCTTCCTTTTTAACCGATTGGTTTGTCGTTTGGATGAGTATAGAGGAAGTTGGGTACTATTCATTGATAGTTTAAAATAGTATTTTCAATTGATAAATCATGTATAATGAGTGTTTAAATAGCTAATCACTTGATTTGGAGTAGCAAGGAAGTGATTAGGTAAGAGATCGAAAACAAGAAAACAACATATTGCACCTAAGAATATGATTTTCTGCCCTGTTTTGACGTGGAGAAGGAGTAAGAATTTGATGATTTTGATGCTTCCATTGGCTTTAGGAGGCAAAATTGTGTGGGTATGCAAGTGTTCATGAATTTTGGATACTTGTACATGAATTTAGAAGTTTTAGAAGTTAAAGGGTAAATGCTGTGTATTCCGTTTTCTGGAGGCAGTGTTATGGTGACGGATTTTTGAGTAATCAAATGTTATCCAATGACTATGAAACTTTCCAGTCTAAAATTAGAGACATAGAACTTTAATTTGATAGGTCATAATGGTTAATTGGACAAGTATGCTATGAGATATAAATATTTGAAAATATGCCCTGTTTTCTGGAAAGACATCTGAAACAGTTGGTGTTTGGAAAAATTCAGGGAATGGTGTAATGGTGGTGTTTAAAATAGAGTATTTTTATATCAAACTAAACTTAAAAGTATTCAAATAGAGCTTTGAACCACCTCAATTGGAATTCTATAGAATTAATTATGATTTTCCAAACTTTGGTCAAAAATGCTGGTAGATTGAGTATCATGCGAATTTGAGTAAGAAATTGGCCAAATATAATTGGAATGAACTCCAAGGGTGAAAGTAAGCCTGTAGGGCTAATGTGGGCCATTGAGTATTCACTTTTCATGGCTCTAATGATGTTATCACTTGCCTAGGGCCATGAAGTGATAAAGAAGGAGCAATGGTTGGCGGATCAAGAGACAAGAAGAGGGGACTATAGTCCACCAGGTAGTGAACTTACCTTTTCTGTATGTATGTGATATGTATGTCTTGCATTGATTATGTGACTGCTTTGCCTATTTGTGTGGAACATGTATGATTGGTTGAAGCTCTGTTATATTTGTGCAATGGCCATATGTATGTCATAACATCGAGCATGCAGCATGTCATTATGTTGGCATGAAATAGTGTAGGCAAGCATGTCATGCATTCATATATATCTGGCATGCATAGTCATAATGTTTGCTACTGAGATTCTCTCGAATCTCACTCGTCCCAAACAACCATTCAGACAGGTGAGCATTGGAAACGTGCTGAGATCAGAAAAGAGGTATGTATGAAGAGGACTATTGCTGGTTGTTTGAAGGTCTGTAAATATTGTGTAAACCCCTGATGGGGAAACTTTTGTATTATAATCAATCAATATTGTATTAATATTATCAGTATATTCATGCTATTCCTGTGTGCCCACTGAACTACGCATTGCTACTCTGAGTAAGATCAGTAATAAGGGATATATGAGGCAGGTCTTTACATCATACAACAGAACTATCACAACAACATTCAGTGTATCACATGCAGTTCATAATAAACAATCATAGTGCTAGGTATGTTAAAGGCCCTGAGGGATACCCGCGCAATAGGCCCCGGGATCCACTCGTGCATTACAGAACGTTATTGGCCCGAGCGTCCACCCGCGTAATAGGCCCCGGGCGACCACTCCGCATAACCAAAATGTGTTAGATATCTCATAATGAATCCACACAACACACCATGCATGATATAATATATGAAAGACAAGTTACCACCTGATTGCTTTCCTTGAGTGATTTCCAACCGTTGGTTTAAGCTCGGGCAAGTTATAGTTCCTATCAAAATTGGAGTTATAAGTAACTGGTTATTACTTATACTATTACTATCTTTAATTCCAATTATGTTAGTTATCTAAAGCAGTTATCATAGTTTCTGCATAATAGAATTCTGTTCAATGCAATTTCACTATTTTCCAGAAACTGACAGATTCTTAGGTCAACTTTGGAAATTCTTAACTAATTCTAGAGAAATCCAATTTGACCGATTCCAAAGCCAAAACAAAGCTATTTCCTTGTACATTCGAGTAAAAATATTTGGGTTTTTTTACTATGCTCATATAATTTCTTGTGAATTGCTAAGTGTTACTATTCTAGATGCAATCCAGAAAATAGGACATACTTCAAAAATTCACCATTAATTCTAGGAAACTCTGAATTGAGTGATTCTAAATTTTATGTAAATATATTTCATTCTATTTTTACATAAAAATACTAAGTTACATCCATTACAACCACAAAAGTCCCAGAATTTCACCAAACTCAACCTATCCAAATCATATTCCAGAAACAGGGAAGAAGTTCACAAATTCATATCTAAATCCAAAAAAATCCAATTGATCTGGTTCCAAGTGTAATACCTTATTTTCTAAAGCCTTTAGATTAGTTTAAATATATAATGGTTTTAAATTTGAGACCAAAATAATTTAAAGTCTCAATTTAAGAATATTTTAATCTTATATTTGTATAGGATTTTCAAAAACTTTTTAAAATAAATATGTATGGTCTAAATTTTAATTTGTAAATTCATTATCTTTATCTGTTTCAAAATCATTTATTTAAAATACAGATCATTTTCTATCCATAGCTCGCGTCGTGATGGTTAACTTATTGGTTTCTGGATACCAATACGTTATCGAAAGTCTAGCGTACGGATTACAACTTATACAGTCTGCGTCGCGAGTACCAGTACTACTATCGCTACACTACTACTACTTATAAATATTTTACAGTCATCCAAAATAAAATGATAACCAAACAGTCCATAATTTATTTGTCTCTTCTTCGTCCGTCTATATTACCTTCTTGCCCTTAGAGCTGGACGCCTTTGCTGTATATTATTTGATGAAAAAGGGGTGAGATTCAAAAGAATCTCAGTAGTACACAGATCACTCATATAATATGCAAATACTAAGCATGTAAAACAAATCATCAAACAGCACAACTTACAGAAATGCAGCACATAAAAGGGCCTAACTGGTCCCTTATCACAGACTCACAGCGCTTGAGATTCACAATCTGGATGCCCAGGGCCTCTGCCCCATACAAGGTACAGTCACGGGCTTTCTGCCTCAAGCCTACCTGACTCAAGACGCCCCCGGGTAACTCCCAGTGTAACTTGTACTTACGGGTCTTACCGCCTATGGACTATCTGTCCCACACATATACAGATGATATGGTACACATACATGGCATCACATATGATATAAGAGATAAGGTACTACCTGACAGTCTTTCCAAATTTGGTTCCTGTTCTCAGTCTCTTAGGCGTCCCGGGCAAATGTCAAATCCTATAATTTATAATTTACGGACGGACGAATTATTACTTATTCCAAAATAATTTAAGACACCTTGGTAGGTTATCATTATAGCTAATACCTTAATTCCAATAGGTATTTAATGGACTCATACCAATCTAAGTATTTAATTTGACCCTTAGAGTCCCAATTATTTCAAAAATACCCTTACTTTTTATTTTTCACTATAACTCAATTCTGTCAGAATTTTCAATAATCTTTGAAAATTCATATCTTGGCCTAGAAATATCCAATTAAGGTGGTTCCAAATTCTATGCGTCACTTATGAAGTCTATTTTAATATAAAAATACTTTTAACTACCACCTATCCATGAATAATTCCCAGTTTTAAATTTGTTTCGCACTGCCAGAAAACCTTTCCAGTTTCAGTAGCTTAACTTCTAAAATTCATAACTAAATATCTAGAACTCCAAATGGGATGGTTAAAAATCTTATATGATCATCTTTAAATATATTTTCAGGGAAAAATATTACCATTTATAAATTGTAGCTACAAAATTTCCATCATTTCGTCAAACCTCGTCTGTACCATAAAACATTCCAGATTCATCATCTAACTTTAAAAATTCATATCTCACTATTTATAAACCCAAATGATACATATTATATATAAAATTAAAGCTTAAGATGTCTACTTTCCTTCTGGAAACATTCATAATTTTATGACCAGGTTTGGTTACCGAAATTTATTTTACAACCAATATGATTTCAGAGAAACTAACCGAACAGCAACTCCTCTTATTTTCTAAAAATTCTAGACTTATATAGAATCATCCAAAAATCATAATCTCATGTATTCCCATATAATTTTTCGTGTAGAATTCATTGGAAACCTCAAATTTATCAAATTCTCATTCCTTCATTATGTACTATTTTGCCCAAAACAAAACCTCACAATACAACAATTCATTATACTAGGTTCTTATGCTTCCCAAATTACCCAAAAATAACCTCAAATTAACTAGAAAGAGTTAAGAATATGGGAAGGAAACTCACCTATATTAGGATATTGAGTTGTATGTAGAATTTGTAATCACTTCTTCCTTCCTCTGGTAGCACTGATCCTCTTACTTATCTCTCTTTCTCTATTATGTGTCTCTTACTCTCTCTCTTTTTCACTCACTCTCTCTTTCTTTCCTTTTTGGATAATGGCTGAAGTGAATGGAAAAATTTGTGAAGTGTGTGTTGCGTATAATTAAGAGAATGAGAGAGTGTGTGTTTTTTTTAATAATTAAAAATGTGTATGTGTGTGCCATGTGTGTAGTGTGTGTGTTATTTAATTAAATAGTTGTGTGTGCATGGATTGCATGTGAAGTGTGGGAAGTGGGTGTGTGTTTTAATTATTATTATATATATATAGGTATATTTTTATCCTATTAATTACACACACTAGGTCTTTATTTTTCCCTTTGTCTAATTTAAGATTCCTTATATTTCATAGGTTTCATAATTTGGCTTACTATCTAACTCCCATAAATTAATCCTTAGCCTTTGAATAAATTTTGGAATGTTACAATTCTCCCCCCGTAAAATAAATTTCGTCCCCGAAATTTGTTACACTTCTTGAGATATAAACTCCGGGTAACATTTCTTCAGGTCCTCTTCAACTTCCCAAGTTGCTTCCCTTGGAGACAGTCCCTTCCACACCACCTTCACGAATGGTATGCTTCGATGTCTGAGTCGTTTTTCTTGTCTGTCAATGATTTGTTCTGGCTCAGCCTCATATGTGAGATCATCTCGCATATCCACATTTTCATATTCCATAATATGTTCAGGGTCTGGTTGGTACTTCTTCAACTGTGAGACATGAAACACATCGTGCAGTCTACTCAAGTTTGGGGGTAAGGCTATTCGATATGCTACTGGCCCAATTCTTGCCAATATTTCAAATGGACCAATGTAACGTGGGCTAAGCTTTTTCCTTTTGATTGCCCTACCGATTCCGGTAACAGGAGATACCTTCAAAAATACATGATCTCCCACTTCAAACTCTAGAGATCTTCTCCTTTTATCAGCATAGCTTTTCTGTCTGCTTTGCGCTGTTAGGAGCCTCTTTTTGATAGTCCTGATTTGCTCTGTGGTTTGATCTACCAGATCCGGCCCATATAGTCTTCGTTCATTCAATTCTATCCAGCATAGGGGTGATTGGCACTTCCTACCGTACAATGCTTCATAAGGAGCCATTTTTATACTCGCATGATAGCTATTATTGTAAGCGAATTCAGCGAGTGGAAGAAAATGATCCCAACTTCCCTTGAAATCCAATACACATGCTCTTAACATATCTTCCAGCGTCTGTATGGTTCTTTCTGACTGTCCATCCGTCTGTGGATGATAGGCCGTACTGAATTTCAGCTTCGTACCTAGAGCTTCATGTAGAGCTTTCCAGAATCTTGATGTAAATCTGGGATCTCGATCGGAGATAATGCTCTTTGGTGTACCATGGAGTTTGATTATCTCTCGTATATATATTTCTGCTAACTTCTCTGGGGAATATCTAGCATTAATGGGTATGAAATGTGCCGTCTTGGTGAAACGGTCGACAATTACCCAAATGGCATCATAGTTTCTAATTTTGGGTAAACCCATCACTAGATCCATGGTGACACTTTCCCACTTCCATTCTGGAATTTCTGGACTCTGTAGAAGTCCTGGTGGTCTCTGATGTTCAATCTTCACCTTCTGACAAGTGAGACATCGGGACACATACTTGGTCACATCGCTTTTTAGCCCTGGCCACCAGTACATAGATTTCAAATTGTGATACATCTTAATCATTCCTGGGTGAAGGGTGTAACGACTCTTGTGTGCCTCATCCAGGATTTTTCGCCTCAAATCAGCCTTTGGTGGTACATATATTCGCTGTTTGTATCTGATCAATCCACTTGGCGAAAGATCATAATCCTGGGTTTCACCTTTTTCAATCATCTCTCGGATCAACTGGGCTCGTTCATCTTGCATTTGAGCTTCTTCAATTTCTGCTCTCAGATTGCTTTCTTCCTGACTAACACTAAAATTAGCTAGGAGTACTTCATTCGGTTTGTATGCATTGAGGAATACTTGATTTGTCAAGTTTAGATCTCTGAATTCCTCTAACAATTTCTGTTCTCGGACCATCATGACTGCTACTTGCACCGCTTTTCTACTCAAGGCATCAGCAACAACATTTGCCTTTCCTGGATGATATTTAATCTCTAGATTATAATCTTTTAACAACTCCATCCAGCGACGTTGTCTCATATTCAATTCTTTTTGATCATGTAGATACTTGAGGCTCTTGTGGTCACAGTACAACTCTACAGTACTACCATACAGGTAGTGTCGCCATATTTTCAATGCAAACACGATTGCCGCAAGCTCCAAATCATGAGTGGGATAGTTCTTCTCGTGAGGCTTCAGCTGTCGAGAGGCATACGCCACTACTCTGCCCTGCTGCATAAGGACACATCCCAATCCCTGCTTACTAGCATCACTGTAAACCACATATGGCTTACTAGGATCTGGAATAATCAGTACTGGTGCGGATGTCAACCTCTCCTTCAGCTCCGTGAAGCTCCTCTCA
Source organism: Albizia julibrissin (assembly GCA_037074505.1). Taxonomy (NCBI): domain Eukaryota; kingdom Viridiplantae; phylum Streptophyta; class Magnoliopsida; order Fabales; family Fabaceae; genus Albizia; species Albizia julibrissin. Next base: position 16,384,673 of record CM073486.1, on the reverse strand, counting down.
CATTTGTCATCCCACACATATGTTTGATTCTTTCTCGTGAGCTTTGTCAACGACATGGCGATCCTGGAGAAATTTTGAATAAATCTCCGGTAATAACCAGCAAGACCCAGAAAACTGCGTATCTCTGTTACAGTTTCTGGCCTCTTCCAGTTTAGTACTGCCTCCACCTTACTAGGATCCACAGAGACTCCTTCTTGTGAAATTACATGGCCCAGAAATTTAACTTCTGAAAGCCAGAATTCACATTTACTCAGTTTGGCAAAGAGTTGCTTTTCTCTCAGAATTCTCAGCACTATTCTCAAATGCTCTTCATGTTCCTCTTTACTCTTAGAGTATATTAGGATGTCATCAATGAAGACTACCACGAACTGATCCAGATATTGACAAAAAATTCGATTCATGTAATCCATAAACACAGCAGGTGCGTTGGTCAGTCCGAAAGGCATCACCAAGAACTCATAGTGTCCATATCTGGTTCTAAAAGCTGTCTTCGATACATCCCCAGCTTTTACTCGCAGCTGATGGTAGCCCGATCTTAAATCAATCTTTGAAAATACGCTAGAACCAGATAGCTGATCAAGAAGATCATCAATCCTGGGGAGTGGATATTTGTTCTTGACGGTCACCTTATTCAGCTCTCGATAATCAATACATAAACGTAGGCTCCCGTCCTTCTTCTTAACAAACAATACTGGAGCTCCCCATGGTGAAACACTGGGTCGTATAAATCCTTTCTCTAGTAATTCTTCAATTTGCTTCTTCAGTTCTGCCATTTCATTTGGTGCCATTCGGTAAGGAGCTTTGGAAATAGATCCGGTACCCGGCATAATCTCAATGGCGAACTCAACTTCCCTTTCTGGAGGTAATCCACTAATGTCTTCTGGAAATACCTCAGGAAATTCATTCACTACAGGTATACTCTCAATCATTACATCTGATTCTGCCTGAATTGAGAATAATATAAGATACCCCTGACACCCTTTTCTCAGGCACTTCTCAGCTTCAGCTACGGAGAGAAAATTCAGGTTAATGCTAGCATCGTTGCCTTTATGTGGTTCAAGATATTCAATTCTCTTGTTACCACAATCCAGCAACACATTGTTCGCCGTTAGCCAGTCAATGCCTAGAATAACTTCCAGTTCTTGGAGTGGTAGATAGATCAAATCTATCACTGACTCCCGCCCAGCTACATTTATATTACAATTCAAACAAGCATCTGAAGTAATAGCTCTAGCACCCATCGGTGTAGATACAACCAGATCATACGGTAATTTATGCACATTTAGCCCTAACTCTTTAGCACACTCAGAGGAAATAAATGAATGACTAGCACCAGAATCAAATAAGGCTTGTAATGTGGTACCATTAAGAAGGATTGTACCTTGGATCATCTCTGGAGATTTCTGGGCCTCCTCGTGGGTCATTGCAAATACTCTCCCTTGAGTCTTGGGCCTGGGCTCTACTGTCCGCTGTTTACATTCACTAGCAAAGTGACCCGGTTGATGACAGATGTAACAGATTATCTGTCTATTACACGTTCTGCCAGGATGCACCTTACCACATCGAGAACATGTTGGAGCTGTAAAGGACCCCTGATTTCCACGGTTATCTGGCTTGTAAGGTCTCTTATCATTTCCCTTGAATGATGATCCCTGACCCTTCCGTTTCTGAGGAAAACTTCCCCGACTAGGCCCACTGTGGTTGCTGGTATTCTTAGCTGGATTTCGATCTCGCAGGTTGTACTCCGTGATCCGGCATTCTTCTACTGCTTTGTTAAAATTTTCGAATTGTCGGGCGGCTAACCGATCTTTCAGGTAACGCTTTAACCCTCTGATCAGTAGATCTGAGCTCCACTGCTCACCTTCTTTGTTTCGCATGTAAGAGGAGTAACGGGACAAGCGAGTGAATCGAGAGAGATATTCATCGAAGGTCTCATCTTCACCCTGTCGGATAGATAAGAACTCTGTCTCTTTTTCGATTCTCACAGATCTGGGAAAGTACTTTTCATTAAACTTCTCCTGGAATAGCTCCCAAGTCACAGGAATATTCTGGGTTCGCAACATCATAGCTATATTCCTCCACCATTGGTCTGCATCCCCCTCTAGTTTGTACACCGCTAGTCGTGCCTTTATCTCAGAAGAACACTCCAATATTTCAAAAATTTTCTCCAGCCTGATTATCCAGTTTTCAGCTTCTTGAGGATCAAATTTCCCGTTGAATAATGAGGATTGGTGTTTACCAAACTCTGTAACCCAATACTGTATGTTTCGTTCCTCACGGACTGGTCCCCCATGAGATTCTTGATTCGGTGTTATTGGTGGTTGTGACTCCTTAGGTTGGGTCGATTCTTCCTCATTCTCTGTTTCCTCTTGAATTGTTTCATTATTTACTGAATGCCCCCTATCTTCATTCTGCTTAGCTTTTACTTCCTGGAGTTCTTCCCTAAGTTCTTGTATCATGGCTCGCTGTTCAGTAAGCATGCCAAGCATTTGTTGCATAAGATCAGGTCTAGCATTTGGTTCCATATTATCATTTTCGTCTCTACCTCTACCTCGGCCTCTGCCGCGGCCTCTTCCGTTGGCTCTACCACCTCTTATAATTGCCATCTTTATATTTCACTATATTAAAATGAGGAAAAGGTAAATTTCATATAGTCATATATCAGCATACTATTCTGATAATGCCAGAACCTTATGCTCTGATACCAAAAATGTAATACCTTATTTTCTAAAGCCTTTAGATTAGTTTAAATATATAATGGTTTTAAATTTGAGACCAAAATAATTTAAAGTCTCAATTTAAGAATAGTTTAATCTTATATTTGTATAGGATTTTCAAAAACTTTTTAAAATAAATATGTATGGTCTAAATTTTAATTTGTAAATTCATTATCTTTATCTGTTTCAAAATCATTTATTTAAAATACAGATCATTTTCTATCCATAGCTCGCGTCGTGATGGTTAACTTATTGGTTTCTGGATACCAATACGTTATCGAAAGTCTAGCGTACGGATTACAACTTATACAGTCTGCGTCGCGAGTACCAGTACTACTATCGCTACACTACTACTACTTATAAATATTTTACAGTCATCCAAAATAAAATGATAACCAAACAGTCCATAATTTATTTGTCTCTTCTTCGTCCGTCTATATTACCTTCTTGCCCTTAGAGCTGGACGCCTTTGCTGTATATTATTTGATGAAAAAGGGGTGAGATTCAAAAGAATCTCAGTAGTACACAGATCACTCATATAATATGCAAATACTAAGCATGTAAAACAAATCATCAAACAGCACAACTTACAGAAATGCAGCACATAAAAGGGCCTAACTGGTCCCTTATCACAGACTCACAGCGCTTGAGATTCACAATCTGGATGCCCAGGGCCTCTGCCCCATACAAGGTACAGTCACGGGCTTTCTGCCTCAAGCCTACCTGACTCAAGACGCCCCCGGGTAACTCCCAGTGTAACTTGTACTTACGGGTCTTACCGCCTATGGACTATCTGTCCCACACATATACAGATGATATGGTACACATACATGGCATCACATATGATATAAGAGATAAGGTACTACCTGACAGTCTTTCCAAATTTGGTTCCTGTTCTCAGTCTCTTAGGCGTCCCGGGCAAATGTCAAATCCTATAATTTATAATTTACGGACGGACGAATTATTACTTATTCCAAAATAATTTAAGACACCTTGGTAGGTTATCATTATAGCTAATACCTTAATTCCAATAGGTATTTAATGGACTCATACCAATCTAAGTATTTAATTTGACCCTTAGAGTCCCAATTATTTCAAAAATACCCTTACTTTTTATTTTTCACTATAACTCAATTCTGTCAGAATTTTCAATAATCTTTGAAAATTCATATCTTGGCCTAGAAATATCCAATTAAGGTGGTTCCAAATTCTATGCGTCACTTATGAAGTCTATTTTAATATAAAAATACTTTTAACTACCACCTATCCATGAATAATTCCCAGTTTTAAATTTGTTTCGCACTGCCAGAAAACCTTTCCAGTTTCAGTAGCTTAACTTCTAAAATTCATAACTAAATATCTAGAACTCCAAATGGGATGGTTAAAAATCTTATATGATCATCTTTAAATATATTTTCAGGGAAAAATATTACCATTTATAAATTGTAGCTACAAAATTTCCAGCATTTCGTCAAACCTCGTCTGTACCATAAAACATTCCAGATTCATCATCTAACTTTAAAAATTCATATCTCACTATTTATAAACCCAAATGATACATATTATATATAAAATTAAAGCTTAAGATGTCTACTTTCCTTCTGGAAACATTCATAATTTTATGACCAGGTTTGGTTACCGAAATTTATTTTACAACCAATATGATTTCAGAGAAACTAACCGAACAGCAACTCCTCTTATTTTCTAAAAATTCTAGACTTATATAGAATCATCCAAAAATCATAATCTCATGTATTCCCATATAATTTTTCGTGTAGAATTCATTGGAAACCTCAAATTTATCAAATTCTCATTCCTTCATTATGTACTATTTTGCCCAAAACAAAACCTCACAATACAACAATTCATTATACTAGGTTCTTATGCTTCCCAAATTACCCAAAAATAACCTCAAATTAACTAGAAAGAGTTAAGAATATGGGAAGGAAACTCACCTATATTAGGATATTGAGTTGTATGTAGAATTTGTAATCACTTCTTCCTTCCTCTGGTAGCACTGATCCTCTTACTTATCTCTCTTTCTCTATTATGTGTCTCTTACTCTCTCTCTTTTTCACTCACTCTCTCTTTCTTTCCTTTTTGGATAATGGCTGAAGTGAATGGAAAAATTTGTGAAGTGTGTGTTGCGTATAATTAAGAGAATGAGAGAGTGTGTGTTTTTTTTAATAATTAAAAATGTGTATGTGTGTGCCATGTGTGTAGTGTGTGTGTTATTTAATTAAATAGTTGTGTGTGCATGGATTGCATGTGAAGTGTGGGAAGTGGGTGTGTGTTTTAATTATTATTATATATATATAGGTATATTTTTATCCTATTAATTACACACACTAGGTCTTTATTTTTCCCTTTGTCTAATTTAAGATTCCTTATATTTCATAGGTTTCATAATTTGGCTTACTATCTAACTCCCATAAATTAATCCTTAGCCTTTGAATAAATTTTGGAATGTTACACCAAGTCCTAATTTACCATTGTTAAATATAGTTTCAACAAAAAATATAGCCATTAGCTATATATATACAAACTAATACAGTATTTTAACTTTCTTCACATTATTCCAGAAAATTACAGTTTTGCATGTTCAAACTTTGAGAATGTAGAACTTCTAGAACATAGATCCAATTGATCATTATGAATATCAAATTAAAGGTCTTTATGTCTACTTTTCAACTGGAAATGTTCAGAATTTTTAGGTATCATTTTCTCATTAAAAAGCTCATGACAATCAGACTGCCTTATACAGGGTAGATTAACACTATGTATGATCTTACTTCTTAAATCCCCAAATTCATATCCAAGCATCCAAAATTCATGAGTACTTGTATACCTATATAACTTTGTCTTTTAAAGCTAATGGAAGCATCAAAATGATCAAATTCCATCAGCTTCCTCACGTCACAGAACAGGCATGCAATTAAGATTCTCCGAAAAAGTTTGTTGTTTCTTTGTTTTCTTTTGCCTAATCACTTCCTTATTACTCCTAATCAAAATCATTAAACATGATTAGAGTGCATTTGAGCAGCTGGATCCCTTAGGGTTTTCATCATCCAAACTTCACAAATCACCAAATCCAAGCCAAAGAATAACAAGAATAACAACAACAAAGGTGCAACGAGTAAGTTCTTGGAGTTTACCTTGGATTTCTTGAGGTTTCTCTCTCTAAAATGTTTTTTCCTCTCTCTCTTCTCTTGGAATTTCAGCCTTGAATCCATGAAATTTGTAGAGGAGAAGAGATTAGAGGAGGTTAGAGAGTGATTATGAAGCTTAAACTTCAAATTTACAAGCCTCCTTACCTTTAATCTTTAGAACCCTAGCCTCTTGTGTGTGTTGTTTTAATTTCACGTTCAGCTGCTCCCTCCCTCTCTCCCATTCAGTTTTTCACAAAAAATGGCAAAGAAAGATGAAGGGAAGAGTGATATAATGAAATGATTTGTTTACTTTATAAGTGCTTCAATCCCATTGGTCCAAATATTGGGTATTTAATCTAATTTCACAAAATAACTCTGTTTCCCTCTTATTGCCTTTAGTCTACCGTAAATACATGAAAAATAAGAGGAAATATGTTGCTCTTTGAATTATCTCAATGCCATTTTACAATTGGTTGGCCAAAGTCTTAAGTTTTTTACTCCGACTTCTTTTTTTTTCAAGTTTTAAATTTTCCTTTGATAATAATATTCCAAAATGGATTTAATAATTATTAAGGGGTCATTTCCTCTTTTTAATTCCCATTTACCTAAAGTTATTGGGAATATTGAAGAAAAATATTTATTTTCTTATTTCATGGAAAAATTACCATTTTGCCCCTATGTTTTATGATTTATTGTAATAAATCATTTCTTACTTCTTTCCTTTGGCTTGGCCTAATTTTAGCACTTATATGAAGCCATTATTTGTGTCATTTTATGCTCAAATTTTTGTTACAATATTAGGCCTTTTAGTGGACATTTATTGCTTCTTTGTGTCCCAACTTGGCCAAATTATGTGTAACCGATGATTAGGATTTTCTTATAAATTTATACACACCTCATATCACTATTTTATTCCACTAAATATCATAAATATATACAAAAAATATATAGTAGAAAAAGTGGGGTATTACGAATATTTTTGTCTGGATATAGCTCTCCTTTAGAAGACATTAATATATACTTTATACATACACACACATATATATTAATGAATTACTAAATGAGAAAGACATTGAACTTGGCGGTGCAGATGTAGCGATGTGGTTATCAAAACAGACAGGCACTGAGAAGGTAGCATTTGTATTTGAAGGTATTATGAATGGGAAAGAATATGAAAAATATGGATTGAGCTGTCTTCAACTTCTCTCTAGCATGCCTTCAGTTTTCAGCAGCCATAATTCTCAGGCTGCTGGATTTACACAACCCCATTTATGTTTGTACCTACTTAATTCTCTTCTCCCTCTCTATCCCTTCATTTGTTTATTCATAATAATTCTACTTAACCGTTATAAAGTAGGCTGTATGGTATGAGAGGGGATGAAATTTTTTTTGAGTTGACAGAAAAGTAGAGTTAAAAATTTTTAATTAATTTTTCTTACTATTTTATCTTACAACTTCTTTTTATTAAAATTTTATAACCTCATTTCTTAAATTTTTTTTAATTCAACTCATAAAAATTTTCTCTCCCCTCTAAATCGACGAGACCAAACAGCGCAACGAGTTGTATATGATTGAAGATGGATTCGGCATGACTATATATTAATTTGGGTGACAGGTCTTCCAAACAAAGGTTATAATGAAGAGGATGAGGATGAAGACGAAGATGATGATACGTTTATCAGAGGGAATGGAGATATAGAAAGCAGAAAAAACAAGGTAAAGAAATCCATCTCACCATCTCCAGATAATACACACCCTCTTATGTACTCTTCTATAATAATCACAACAGTTTTTTGATATGACTGTTCCTTGTTGCAGTTTCTTCCCGGATCTATTATGCTTTCTGGAAACTTGTGGCCAAAAAAGGTGAGGATATTTCTTGGCTCTACTTTTGAGATTTTTACTTTATACATTAAAAAAAAAAGTTGAAATCCTAGTTGTTGTTGATATTCTAGCTCTCTCTTCGATTATTAATGTAAGAGTTAGTTATATAATTCAGAGATATTAAAATTAGTTGAGCTGGTTGTGTGTAACAAATGTGAGTTTATTTTTTTAAAATAATCTCTTTAATCTTTACTCTTGTAACGTCTTAAAATTTATTCAAAGGTTAAGGATTAATTTATGGGAGTTAGATAGTAAAACAAGTTATGGAAGCTATGAAATTTAAGGAATCTTAAATTAGATAAAGGGACAAATAAAGACCTAGTGTGTGTAATTAATAGGATAAAAATATATCTATATATATTATATTAAAACAAAACACACACACACCCTTTTTCCACACATCACACGCCATGCACACACACACAATCATATAATTAAATAATCACACACACACTTATTAATTTAATACCCACATGGCGCACACACACATTTTTAATTATTAAAAAAACAACAACACTCTCTCTCTCACTCTCTTAATCACACAGAAGCGCACGCACACACTCCTCATTTTCCATTTTTCATTCATTCAACACATTCAAAAGAAAGAGAAAAATATAGGAAAAGAGAGAGTGAGTGATAGAGAGAAAGCAAGAGAAACATAAAAATGATCGGTGCTACAAGAGGAAGGAAGAAGATGCTACAAATCTCACACACAATTCCATAACTTGATATAGGTGAGTTTTCTTCCCATTTTCTTAACTCTTTCTAGTTAATTTGAGGCTATTTTTACATAGTTTGGAAAGCATAATAACCTAGTATAATGAATTGTTGTTTTGTGAAGTTTTATTTTGACCAAAATAGTGCAACAAGAAGGAATGAGAATTTGATAAATTTGAGGTTTCCAATCAATTTTACATGAAAAATTATATGGGAATACATGAGATTATGATTTTTGGATGATTATATATAAGTCTAGAATTTTTAGAAAATAAGAGGAGTTGCTGATCGGTTAGTTTCTCTGAAATCATATTGGTTGTAAAATACATTTCGGTAACCAAAACTGGTCCGAAAATTATGAAAGTTTTCAGAAGGAAATTAGACATCTTAAGATTTAATTTGATATATAATATATATCATTTGGGTTTATAAATAGTCAGATATGAATTTTTAAAGTTAGATGATGAATCTGGAACATTTTCTGGTACAAATGGGGTTTGACGAAATTATGGAAATTTTATGGCTATAATATCTATATGATAATATTTGTTCCTAAAACTATACTTAAATAGGATCATATATGATTTTTAACCATCCCATTTGGAGTTCTATATATTTAGTTATGAATTTTAGAAGTTAAGCTATTGCAATTGGAAAGATTTTCTGGCAGTGCGAGAAAACTTTAAAACTGGGAATTATTCATGGATATGTGGTAGTTAAACGTATTTTTATATTAAAATAGACTTCATAAGTGACACATAGAATTTGGAACCACCTTAATTGGATATTTCTAGGCCAAGATATGAATTTTCAAAAATTATTGAAAATTCTGACAGAATTGAGTAATAGTGCAAAAATAAAAATAAAGGTATTTTTGAAATAATTGAGACTCTAAGGGTCAAGTTAAATACTAGAGTTGGTATGAGTCCATTAAATACATATTGGATTTAAGGTATTAGCTATAATGATAACCTACCAAAGTGTCTTAAATTATTTTGGAATAAGTAATAATTCGCCCATCCGTAAATTATAAATTATAGGATTTGACATTTGCCCGGGACGCCTAAAAGAATGAGAACAGGAACCAAATTTGGAAAGACTGTCAGGTAGTACCTTATCTCTTATATCATATTTGATGTCATGTATGTGTACCATATCATCTGTATATGTATGAGACAGATAGTCCATAGGCGGTAAGACCCGTAAGTACAAGTTGCACCGGGAGTTACCTGGGGGCGTCTTGAGCCAGGTAGGCTTGAGGCAGAAAGCCCGTGACTGTACCTTGTATGGGGCAGAGGCCCTGGGCAGCCAAATTGTGAATCTCAAGCGCTGTGAGTCTGTGATAAGGGACAGGTTAGGCCCTTTTATGTGCTGCATTTCTGTAAGTTGTGCTGTTTGATGATTTGTTTTACATGCTTAGTATTTGCATATTATATGAGTGATCTATGTACTTCTGAGATTCTTTTGAATATCAACCCTTTTTCAACAAATGATATACAACAAAGGCGTCCAGCTCTAAGGGCAAGAAGGTAATATAGACGGACGAAGAAGAGGAAAATAAATTATAGACTATTTGGTTATCATTTTATTTTGGATGACTGTAAAATATTTATAAGTGGTAGTAGTAGCGATAGTAGTACTGGTACTCGCGACGCAGACTGTATAAGTTGTAATCCGTATGCTAGACTTTCGATAACGTAATGATATCCAGAAACCCATAAGTTAACCATCACGACGCGAGCTATGGATAGAAAATGCTCTGTATTTTAAATAAATGATTTTGAAACTGATAAAGATAATGAATTTACAAATTAAAATTTAGACCATACATATTTATTTTAAAAAGTTTTTGAAAATCCTATACAAATATAAAATTAAACTCTGTCTTAAATTGGGAATTTAATTTGTTTTAGTCTCAAGTTTGAAACTATTATATATTTAAACTAATCTAAAGACTTTAGAAATTAAGGTGTTACAACTCTCACTTGTAAAAACCCCTTTAGTAATATGTGTGTGTATAATTAATAGATACAGTGATATGAATACTTTGAGAGTTTGTCTGGAGACTCCAGAAAAATACAGAACAATAAAGACTTGAAAAGGCAGAACATGTCAATGGCTAGCTAGTTGCCTCAGTGGTAGCACTACCTGCTATACATGGATGAGGTACTGGGATTGAGCCGGCGTTGATGTGTTTGTATGAACCCGTGTGTTTATGTTAAAGAAAAAAAAAAAAAAAGTAAGAGCAGAATACGTGATCTTCTAGAAAACAACTTAATTAGGACCCCTCTAGGAATTAGTTAGTGTTCCATCTCTACTTTTAAGACCGGAAGGAGTATAATAGTCTCTTCCGTTATGTTTATTACATTCCATTAATTTTTTTAAAAGATTAAAGAAATTAGTTGAAATTAATTAAATATCGAATATTTCAAAATCTCCGTTAATCAAATTGAAGTTATTATCTTAGAACTCTAAAACAATGACATATAATTAGCTAGAAACTGACATGCGTGTATGTGTGTGCACTACTATACTAACCACAAAATAATTAAATGTTTTAATATATGTGCAGAATGGGATTGTATTGAAGAAATTTTGAAGATAAAGAAGCAGAACATGCAAGCAAAGTATTAGCTGACTTGTTAGTGAGCAAAGACAAGTCATGGAGGAACACACAACGTGTAGAACCACGAACACAAGTTGTGCTGCCGGTGATTCAGCTCTCCAACGTTGCTGCAACAAAGAAGGCCTTGTTGGAGAAGACTAACTCCTTCCAGAAACCCGTCGAGTGTAAAGACTACGTGCCGTTGCTCCTAGCAGCCCGCACCGGCATGATTGAGATCGTCGACAAAATCATCGAGGAATATCCCGACTCCATCTCCCTTATCAGCCAACATGATCAACAGAACGTCCTCCACGTTGCCGTCAAGCACCGGCAAAAGAACATCTATAAGCTCCTCAAGAAATACAAACTCCTCAAAGGCTTGGGCACTCAAATAGCGTCCCGTAATCGCACTCTTTTGCACCAAGTTGCGATGTTGGACTATTACGAGGGAGGAAACCAACCTGGTGTTGTCTTCCAACTTCAGAAGGAGCTTCCTTGGTTCAAAGTAGGTATCCCCTTCTAACACTAATGTAAGAATTAGATAACAAATTTACCAAAATAAAGAAAATTGGTTAAATTAGTTATTTGTAATAGATATTTGTCAACTTTATCTAAACTCTCATTGAAACCACCGGGCCCTTTGGTTAAAAGCCCCGTACTATGTACAAGAACAGGGAGACTTGACTCCATTGGTTCAGAGTAAGCACTACCTCCCTTCCGGTCCTCAATAAGTTAATATAAGAGATAAATAACTAATTTACATATATTAAAAATCAGTCTAATTAGTTATTGGTAATAAATGTTTGTTGATTTAGCTGCAATGTTCTATTTAATTAGGTGCATTGAAACTATCTTTGATAGAAGGCCCTTTAATGTATGCAATCAATGGGGATACTTTAGGAAAAAATTAAAAATTTGGATAAAAGTGGATTGAGGTATTATATTTAGAACAAAAATAAATTATTTGTCTAACTCTTATATTTAGTATAGGAGGAAGTACCCTTTGCCCCATTGTTGTTGGAGTTTGAGTATGAGTAGTGAGTGAGAAACCCAACAAAAAAAAAAAACAAAGCCGAAAAAAAGGCTAACTATTATTGGAAATATGTGTATATGCAGAGAGTGAAGGAGATAGTTCCTTGTCCTTACCAGTTTTATCGCAACGAAGATAAGTTAACGGCAAGAGAGCTTTTTCACTTAGAACACTCCAAAATGCTCAAGGAAGCCCACGTGTGGATTAAAGAGACCGCTCAGTCATGCTCGGCGGTGTCAGTCCTGGTGGCCACGGTGGTTTTGCTGTGGCCTACATGGTTCCGGGCAGTACCGACGACCACGGAATGCCAAACCTCCTCAATTCTCCTCTCTTCCTCTTCTTCACCGTCATGGACGTTGTGGGGCTGGCAACTTCTCTGGTCTCATTGATGATGTTCCTTTCGATCCTTACGTCGTCGTTTCAGATGCAAGACTTCTGCAAGTCTCTACCAAGAAAGCTCACAATGGGATTTACATTATTGTTCGTCCCCTTAACCACGACGATACTGGCTTTTGGGTCAACCATTTTGCTGACAATTAGGATGCAGAACAAGAAATGGAGCTCCATGTTGGTCAGTATTGCGTTCTTTCCTGTGACTCTATTTGGACCGACTCAATATCCCATTGTGATGGCCATTAAGTATAGAATGAAGAGGTTATGGAAGAATCTTAAGAAGATTATTCCCAATAACGTAATAAGCATGTCCACAAAGCGCTCCTGTAAAAGAGATTATTCAAAATACTTGTAACCTTAAAATTTTCTCATATCAAACCCACCAAAACCTAACTTCCTCCTCCTCTACATAACCTTATATGTGTATATATTTACTGGAGGTGTGCTTAAGCTTATGGTGCTTTGGATTGGATTGGGTTTGTGTAATTTTATAAGTTTGTTGTATAATTAAAGTTTGTGTGTGTATGTGGTTTGTGTCATGGTGTCATTTTCGCACTTGTGTTTGTATCAGTTTTCATGTTTTTTGGATGTTGGAGAAGAAAATGTTATATTTTGAAAATGTCTCTAGAGCAAGGAGATAAATGATAGAGAAAATCAATGAAAATTCATTATTTAAAAATTTTATTAACCAAAAGAACCTAATCTGTTTTCATATGCAGAAGGAAGGTACTGATACTCTAATCAATTTATCCAAGAAAGTAAAATTGTAATTTTCCCCCCCATTTAATTGGCTTTAACTAATTCACTTAAATCAGAATACTAGTATCCGGGAGAGCGTAATTATTATAATTAAATGTTAGTAATTACAATTGTTTTGAGACATGAGAAAATAATTTGATTATGACATGTTGACTCACAAATATTCAACCATTTATATTTTGAGGGTTTCTGAACGCCTCACTTTGACTCTTTTAGAGGATTAATAAGCTAATGGATCAACCATAAGAACATGACCACTGGCACGCCCTAGCAATATTAACCATTTATTTCCTTTTTTATTAAAATGAAGATAAAAATGCACATTTAATTTCACTTTATACAATGTTTCGATTCAGTCATTTTTATTGGTACAAGTATCTTTGAAGTAAGGTCACACACTAAATGTGGGTATATCTACTAGTAAAAATTTAAACATTGGTTCTTCACCATTTCAATTAGACCCAACCGCTATTGGTCTTTGGTAATTTATTTTTATATTGTTTAATCCTTTAGCTCTAACACAATTAACCCCAAATGTTTATTGTTTTCCTAACAATCATTGTTATTTTAAAAATTAAACTTAATATCTCATTGAGAATTTTTGTCAAAATTTAAAATTTCAAAATGTCAACATTTGTTTTGTTAACTATGTTTAAAGGCATGAATAGAAGAACACTTTATAAAATTATAGGACTAATAAAATGAAAAATTGTGTGAATTAAAAGGAAAAGGTAGATTTTTGTGAACTAATCATAGCTTCCGGAAAGAAAATTCCAGAGAGACTATTTTATTTATTGTTGACGAATCAAAACAATAAATTATAGGTATGATGAGTGTAACTTTGAGGATAAAAAGGGGAGGCGGACTCAGACTTTATAATATTTTGTTCACGTGATTTTGGACAAATATAATTCGATTGATTCATGGAGCTCATCTTCAAAAGTATAAATTATCTGGCAAAACAGACACATTTACAAAAGAAAGATCTTTAAGAGAAAAATGGAACCATTTACAGAAGAAAGCTGTTTAAGACAAAAATAGAATTCACAAGCTTATCGGTCATAACTAAAAGATTGTGAGTTTAAATCTTGTTTTTGATGTGAGGACTTTATTAGTAGACGATCTGTAAATTCTTCTATAAGTATTTTTTTTAATTTTTCTTTATTTATAAAAAAATGGAATTGAAGTTACTTTAGTAAGGATTACTACAAGTGATTTCCAGTTTATAAGAGATATTTCTTCGTGAACTTTATTTTTATATAGCTATATGATTTATATCCATGACTCTTCGCGAACTCTGTTATCGCTGTAATATTAATGGTTGAATGATATGCTAGATTTGCTGTATGTTCCATTTATTTTTCATTATGACATCCTTTTGAAAATATTATTTACAAAACCTGTAAAAATAGTTAAAAATACCTTAATTTTAAAAAAAAACATAAAGAAAGACTAATTTACTAACTGTATATGGGTTAAGATGTACCCAATGCTCCAGATTATTTTTGAAGGTGTATACGGCATCCTAAAGTATTTAGTGGTGTAATCTTATCCATGTCATGTTAAACATGGAGCAATTCCACCATAAGCAAAGAGTCTTATTGTAACACCTTAATTTTCCAAGTCTTTAAATGAGTTAAATGTATAATGATTTCGAACCTGAGACCATAACAATTTTAAAATTATAACTTTAAAGTAAGGTTCTATTTTTGTAGAGATTTCAAAAACTCTTTAGAATAAATATGTATGGTCTCATTCTAATTTGCAAATTCATTATCCTTATCATTTTCAAAATCATTTATTTAAAATGCAGAGTATTCTCTATCAATAGTCCGCGTAGTGGTGGTTAACTTATGGGTTTTTGGTAGTTGGTTACCCGATTCTAGTTCAATTATCGCTTTTGGATACTATCGCGTTACCAAAAGTCTAGCGTACTGATTACAATTTATACGGCCTATGTCGTAGGTACTAGTACTAATACTGATACTTCTGGTAGTTATAAGTATTTTACAGTCATCCAAGATAAAATGATAACCAAATAGTCCATAATTAATCCGCATTTTCTTCATTCGTCTGTATTACCTTCTTGCCCTTGAGACTGGATGCCTTTGCTGTATGTCATTTGTTGAAAAAGGGGTGAGATTCAAAAGAATCTCAGTAGTACATAAATCACTCATATAATATGCAAAAATACTAAGCATGTAAAACAAATCATTAAACTGTACAACTTACAGTAATGCAGCACATTAAAGGGTATAACCGGTCCCTTATCACAGACTCATAGCGCTTGAGATTCACAATTTGGCTGCCTAGGGCCTCTGCCCCATACAAGATGCAGTCACGGGCTTTCTGTTTCAAGCCTACCTGGCTTAAGACGCCCCGGGTAACTCCCGGTGCAACTTGTACTTACGGGTCTTACCGCCTATAGACTTTCTGTCCCACACATATACAGATGATACAGTGCACATACATAGCATCACACATGATATAAGAGATAAGGTACTACCTGACGGTCTTTCCAAATATTGTTCCTGTTCTCAGTCTCTTGGGCATCCCGGGCAAATGTCAGATCCTATAATTTATTATTCACAGACAGCCGAATTATTACTTGTTTCAAATATTTAGTATTTCAGGGTACTTTTGTAGGTTATCGTTCTAGTTAATACATTAGACCCAATAGGTATTTAATGGGCTCATACCAACTCTAAGTATTTAACTTGAATTTTAGAGTTCTAACTATTTCAAAAATACCCTTATTTTTTTTATTTCTGCACTATTAGTCAATTCTGGCAGAATTTTCAATAATCTTTGAAAATTCATATCTTGACCTAGAAATATCCAATTAAGGTGGTTCCAAATTTCATGTGTCACTCATTAAGCCTATTTTCAGATAAAAATATGTTCCATTGTCAATTATCCCTGAATAATTCCCAGTTTTAAGTTTTTCCTATACTGCCAGAAAATCATTCCAGATTTGATACCTTAACTTCTAAAATTCATAACTAATTCTCTAGAACTCCAAATGGAATGGTTCAAAATCCTATGTAACCCTATGTAAGTAGATTTTCATGGAAAAATATTACCATATAAAAATTACAGTGACAAAATTCCCAGAATTTCATCAAACACTATCTGTATCAGAAAACGTTCCAGATTCAAAATCTAAGTTCAAAAATTCATATCTCACAATTTATATATCCAAATGGCATATATTATATATCAATTTAAATCTTATCATGTATATTTCAATTCTGAAAATTTTCATGAATTTTGGACCATTTTTTCCTAACGAAATTTATTTTACAACAAAACTAGTTCCAAGAAAACTAACAAAACAACATCTCTTCTTAATTACTAGAAGTTCCAAACTTATACACAATCATCCAAACATCATAATCACATGTATTCGCACACAAATTTTCGTGAAGATTCCATATTTAACCTCAACTTTGGCAATAACCAATTTCTTTTCTATGAACCATCCAAGGCTGAAATATATCATATAGAAAAATAGCAATTTTGTAACTTCCTTTCATAAAAATTTCTAGATTTCTTTCATGCTATACTTAAGCCTCTTTTATCATAATTTTTCATGTGCTTAATCACTATCTCTTAAGATTATAATTTTACAAAAGCAATAGGGTAATATAACATCTCTATAAAAATTTAGCTACAATCCAAAATACTTAGTTCAAATCAAAGCTTATGCTTACCTCTTGATTTTGCTATCACCCTAACTTGACTTCTCCAATTTCCACACAACTTAGACAGCTACAAACACCTCCTCTCAAGAAACTAAAACCATAGAAATGTAGCTCTCATCAAAAGGAACAATGTTTATGAACACTCCAAGAGCTAGAAAGGTGAGCAAGAGGTTGGAAATCAAGAGAGAAGTTCTTACCTCTACTTCTTGTTCCTTTGTTTTTCCAAAACCTTCACCTTCTCTCTCTCTCTCTCTATTTTTTTTTTCAATTGCTCTCACTTACCTTCAGCTGCTGTACGCATGGTTCCTTGGAGATGTAAGGAAGTGATTAATTACTAGATTATTATGGTGTTAGGTTGGTCATGAGACAAGATAATGTAGAGTTGTTGAGTGGGTGGGTATGATTAGGTGGAATCTCCTTCTTTTTCTTATCATGGCCAACATGTTTCAACAAAATAAGAGAAAGTTGTCATCCTATTTGTCTCTTGAAATCTATTTATTTTTTTTAAGAATAAATCTTAGCCCTTCATTTTGGTTTCCAATTCTAACCTCAAGATCAAATGGTAGATGTCCCTTTCTCCCTTGATTATGGCAATATCATCTAATTTGCCATTAGTTACTCTTTTTATTTTTTTTATTTAACCTTTGGACAGATTTTTAGGATATTACACTTATTAACCACAGTTAATTTATTGTTCATAATCTGTCACACCAGGCCTTGAGCCGGTTTTGCTTACTGCTTCTTCTTCTTCTAGAAATCCCTTGTAGTCCCAACAATCTCTTAGGCTTGTTTGGTATGAGGGGAGGAAAGGGAAAGTGAGAGGAGGAGAATTTTTTTTTTATGAGTTGGATTTAGAAAAATTAGAGAAGTGGGGTTAAAAGTTTTTAATTAATTTTTTTACTCTTTTATCTTACCTCTTCTCTTTATTAAAATTTTGTTACCCCACTTTTTGAAAATTTTTAAATATAACTTATAAAAATTTTTCCAATCCCTCTCCTCAAATCCCTCGTACCAAACATACTTTGATGTGAGAGGCCTTATAAGCCACTGTTCTTCTTTTCTTTCACTAAAGAGAAGGGCGAGTGTAACATACCAAAATTTATTCAAAGGCTAAGGATTAATTTATGGGAGTTAGATAGTAAGCCAAATTATGAAACCTATGAAATATAAGGAATCTTAAATTAGACAAAGGGAAAAATAAAGACCTAGTGTGTGTAATTAATAGGATAAAAATATACATATATATATATATAATAATAATTAAAACACACACACCCTCTTCCCACATATCACACGTCATGCACACACACACAATTATCTAATTAAATAACACACACACACTACCCACATGGCACACACATACACATTTTTAATTAATAAAAAAAAACACCCTCTCTCTCAATCTCTTAATCACACAAACACACACTTCACAAATTTCTCAATTCTCATCAGCCAACATCCAAAGAGAAAGAAAAGAGAGAGTGAGTGAAAAAGAAAGAGAGCAAGAGAAACATAAAAGTGATCGGTGCTACTAGAGGAAGGAAGAAGTGATTACAAGTTCTACATACAAATTCATATCCTAATATAGGTGAGTTTCCTTCCCATATTCTTAACTCTTTCTAGTTGATTTGGGACTATTTTTGAGTAATTTGGGAAGCATAAGAACCTAGTATAATGAATTGTTGTCTTGTGAGGTTTTGTTTTGGGAAAAATAGTGCATGAAGAAGGAATGAGAATTTGTCAAATTTTAGGTTTCCAATAAATTCTACACGAAAAATTATGTGGGAATACATGAGATTATGATTTTTGGATGATTATATATAAGTCTAGAATTTTTAGAATATAAGAGGAGTTGCTGTTCGGTTAGTTTCTCTGAAATCATATTTGCTGTAAAATAAATTTCGGTAACCAAACCTAGTCCCTAAATTATGAAATTTTCCAGAAGGAAAGTAGACATCTTAAGCTTTAATTTGATATATAATATGTATCATTTGGGTTTATAAATGGTGAGAGAAGAATTTTTAAAGTTAGATGATGAATCTGGAACGTTTTATGGTACAGACGAGGTTTGACGAAATGCTGGAAATTTTGTAGCTACAATTTATAAATGGTAATATTTTTCCCTGAAAATATATTTAAAGATGATCATATAAGATTTTGAACCATCCCATTTGGAGTTCTAGATATTTATTTATGAATTTTAGAAGTTACGCTATTGAAACTGGAAAGATTTTCTGACAGTGCGAGAAAAAATTTAAAACTGGGAATTATTCATGGATAGGTGATAGTTAAACGTATATTTATATTAAAATAGACTTCATAAGTGACACATAGAATTTGAAACCACCTTAATTGGATATTTCTATGCCAAGATATGAATTTTCAAAGATTATTGAAAATTCTGACAGAATTGAGTAATAGTGCAAAAATAAAAATAAGGGTATTTTTTTGAAATAATTGGGACTCTAAGGGTCAAATTAAATACTTAGAGTTGGTATGAGTCCATTAAATACCTATTAGATTTAAGGTATTAGCTATAATGATAACCTACCAAAGTGTCTTAAATTATTTTGAAATAAGTAATAATTCGCCCGTCCGTAAATTATAAATTATAGGATTTGACATTTGCCCAGGACGCCTAAGAGACTGAGAACATGAACCAAATTTGAAAAGACTGTCAGGTAGTACCTTATCTCTTATATCATATGTGATGCCATGTATGTGTACCATATCATCTGTATATATGTGCGGGACAGATAGTCCATAGGCGGTAAGACCCGTAAGTACAAGTTGCACCGGGAGTTACCCGGGGGCGTCTTAAGCCAGGTAGGTTTGAGGCAGAAAGCCCGCGACTGTACCTTGTATGGGGCAGAGGCCCTGAGCAGCCAGATTGTGAATCTCAAGCGCTGTGAGTCTGTGATAAAAGACCGGTTAGGCCCTTTTATGTGCTGCATTTCTGTAAGTTGTGCTGTTTGATGATTTGTTTTATATGCTTAGTATTTGCATATTATATGAGTGATATGTGTACTACTGAGATTCTTTTGAATCTCACCCCTTTTTCAACAAATGATATACAGCAAAGGCGTCCAGCTCTAAGGGCAAGAAGGTAATATAGACGGACGAAGAAGAGGCAAATAAATTATGGACTGTTGGTTATCATTTTATTTTGGATGACTGTAAAATATTTATAAGTAGTAGTAGTAGTAGCGATAGTAGTACTAGTACTTGCGACGCAGACTGTATAAGTTGTAATCCGTACGCTAGACTTTCGATAACGTACTGGTATCCAGAAACTCATAAGTTAACCATCACGACGCGAACTATAGATAGAAAATGCCCTGTATTTTAAATAAAAGATTTTTAAACTGATAAAGATAATGAATTTACAAACTAAATTTTAGACCATACATATTTATTTTAAAAAGTTTTTGAAAATCCTATACAAATAAGATTGAACTTTGTCTTAAATTGGGAATTTATTTTTTTTTGGTCTCAGGTTTAAAACCATTATATATTTAAACTAATTTAAAGGCTTTAGAAATTAAGGTGTTACAACGAGGACCATACATCATCTTCTTCGTGGGAATACACCCAAGGAGATATCTTAATGAATGACATGCATGTGCTAAGGAAAATTTATGGCACTGTGTTATCTAATAACTATAAATATCAATGTTAAAGGCCATTGACAAAAAAAATTAGAAACAGATTACTCACTAGTTAGAAATATAAAAATAATTTTTAAAGGAAAAACTAAAATTCAGAGTGCCATACGATTTTGTAAAATGAAGGTGAATTAAAACAAAATGGGCAATCCACTCTGACTGCGAATGTGAGCTGGCCTTTGAAAATGACTTCCACAAAGAACTTTTCCCTTTATTCTTTTGTCTTTTATTTGAGCAAATTAAAGTGTAGGGAATATGAATTCCATTGATAAATATCTCCACTTTCCTTTTATTCCACTCCTCCAAAAAAAAAAGATGGGAAATTTTTTTGGGCCAAACAGAGTTAATTTTATTAATCAACAAACAAAGATATTACACACACTAATAGCGGAAGCCCAAGAAAAAACCTCCAAAAAAACCAATGGTTACAACCTAACAAACAAAAAAACCTTACCTGGAAAATGATAACTATACTATCTATAACTACCTATTTTGATAAGGCACTCTGTTATAGCAACAACCAGGATACCTGTCAAAACGAACTCAACCAATACTTGTCCTAACATTGCCATTAAAAATTAAACTTAATATGTCAGCTTTGAGAATTTTTGTCAAAATTTAAAATTTCAAAATGTCAACATTTGTTTTGTTAACTATGTTTAAAGGCATGAATAGAAGAACACTTTATAAAATTATAGGACTAATAAAATGAAAAATTGTGTGAAATAAAAGGAGTAAAGGTAGATTTTTGTGAACTAATCATAGCTTCCAGAAAGAAAATTCAACAGACACTATTTTCTTTAATGTTGACGAATCAAAACAAAAAATTAAAGGTATGATGAGTGTAACTTTGAGGATAAAAAGGGGAGACAGACTCAGACTTTATAATATTTTGTTCACGTGAATTTGGCCAAATATAATTTGATTGATTGATGGAGCTCATCTTCAAAAGTTTAAATTATTTAGCAAAACAGACACATTTACAAAAGAAAGATCTTTAAGAAAAAAATGAAATTCAGCAACAAAGATTGACCCATTTACAGAAGAAAGCTGTTTAAGACAAAAATGGAATTCACAACCTTGTGGCTGATAACCAAATTGTGAGTTAGTTTAAATTTTGTTATTGATGTGAGTATTTTATTAGTGGGCGATATGTAAATTCTTCTACAAGTATTTTTTTATTTTTCTTTATTTATAAAAAAAATTGAAATTGAAGTGGAGTACGTAGTTTCACTTTAGTAAGGATTACTACAAGTGATTTCCAGTTTATAAGAGATATTTCTTCGTGAACTTTATTTATATATATATATATAGCTATATGATTTATATTCATGCTCTTTGCGAACTCTGTTATCGCTGTAATATTAATGGTTGAATGATATGCTAGATTTGCTATTGTGTTCCATTTATTTTTCATTATGACATCCTTTTGAAAATATTGTTTACGAAACCTGTAAAAATAGTTAAAAATACCTTAATTTTTCAAAAAAGACAAATTTACTAACTTTATATGGGTTAAGATGTACCCAACATCCCAGATTATTTTTGAAGGTGTATATAACATCCTAAAGTATTTAGTGGTGCACTTTTATCCATGTCTTGTTAAAAATGGAGCAATTCCACCATAAACGAAAGTCTTATTAACCACAGTTAATTTCCTGTTCATAATCTTTGTCACACCAGGCCTTGAGCTACTGTTGCTTACTGCTTCTTTTTCTTCTAGAAATCCCTTGAAGTCCCAACAATCTCTTAGCTTTGTTTGGTATGAGGGGAGGGAAAGTGAGAGGAAGAGATTTTTTTTTTTTGAGTTGGATTTAGAAAAATTAGAGAAGTTGGGTTAAAAGTTTTTAATTAGTTTTTCTTAATCTTTTATCTTACCTCTTCTCTTTATAAAAATTTTGTTACCCCACTTTTTGAAAATTTTTAAATATAACTTATAAATTTTTTTACAATCCCTCATCAAATCCCTCGTACCAAACAGACTTTGATGTGAGAAGCCTTATAAGCCACTGTTCTTCTTTTCTTTCACTAAAGAGAAGGGCGAGGACCATATTCATCATCTTCTTCGTGGAAATATACCCAAGGACGCCATTGATATCTTAATGAATGACATGCATGTGCTAAGAAAAATTTATGGCACTGTGGTATCTAATAACTATAAATATCAATGTTAAAGGCCATTGACAAAAAAAATTATGAACAGATTAATCACGAGTTAGAGATATAAAAATAATTTTTTAAAGGAAAAACTAAAATTCAGAGTGCCATACGATTTTGTAAAATGAAGGTGAATTAAAACAAAATCGACAATCGACACTAATTGCGAATGTGAGCTGGCCTTTGAAAATGACTTTCACAAAGAATTATTCCCTTTATTCTTTTGTCTTCCTTTTGAGCAAAGTGTAGGGAATATGAATTCCATTCATAAATATCTTGATGAGGGATCATGCCAAGATGGAGATGGAACTCCAAAGCAAGAGAAATGCATGGAGATAGAAGCCCAAGCTTAAGTATGGAAGTCCAATGTCCCAAATGATTTATTACAAAGTATTGGAAGTCTAATGACAAGAGCTAGTACGAAAGCTATGAAGGAGACCCTGAATTGTTTGATAAGAGAGTTTAAAGAGTTGGAGCCCATCTGTTTGGAAGAGGCATCCTTTAATATGTCCAACAAGAGCCCAAAAATGGTGATCATATTGCTAGAAGCCCAACAAGATGATGTACAAAGCCCATGTGGTGTCCAGATTGAAGAATTCACTTAAAATCCCATGTGCTGAGCATGTGCCTTGGAGGGTGATCATAAATGACGTCTAAAGAGCATCTAGAAGGGACCCTTATGCATCAAATCTGATTTGATTAGCTTCCTATTTTATTTGCATTAAATAAGGCCTTTTGGTCAAATATTGTTCTTGAAAACTTTGATTTAGTTTCATATTTTTAGGTAGCTGACTTAGTCTTGAAGAATAAGTAATTTCCTAATACTTTTAGGCTTGAATAGTGCCAACCAAGGCAATCAATCATCATTAAAGCATCATTTATTGCATTTATTACTAGGTTTAGAGTTCTAGAGTGTTCTTTTGTTGTCTATATATGAAGGCTCCGTTTTTGTACTCTTTTCTTCAAACTTGAATGATAAATTGAGAATTTTATTTCTCTTGTATGAGCCTTGCTTGTATCCTCGTGTGAATACTCCGACTGTATCAAGAACTGATCATCCTTGTGGTGTCTTTGTGGTTATGGTTGTAAGAGACATGTTCTCTTAAGGTCTTACATTTGATCATAAGGTCTTACATTTGATCATCCATCCCGTTCGTGTTTTCAAACTTATTTTCTAGCTGGTCCGTTCCTCATTCATATCATATATCCACTTTCGTTTTCCTCTACTCCTAAAAAAAAAAAAAAAGTTGGACATTTCATATTTAATATTTTATAATAATTTTGTTACTTTTTTTTATTAAAATTTTAAGCTTTTTAGATAAATTTGGATAGTTTTTATTTATTTATTTACTTTATCACTGATATTTTAATTACTTTTATAAAGACTTAAATCTCTACCATTCAAAACATAGTTCAAATGCGCGCTGGTTTAAAAAAAAAAAAAAATCAAATAATGGTTGAAAGTGAGAAGTAGCAGAAAGTGCGGGGAAAGGGGAAATGAGAAAAGTATCGTTCATCATATAAAAAAATTATTCATACAGTACTGGAAAAATCATCTCTAAATAATTGTTGAGCTATTCCAAATTTTAGTAATAATAGATGCTTTGAAAACTCTGTACTTTAGACTCCTATTATGTTTAAATTAGTAAACAATTTTCAGAAATGTTTTGGGAAAATATCATTAAGGTCTCAACCATAAAAAATAATATAAAAAATCTTTATTTATAAATAAAAGAGCTGTCATTGATAAGTGAAAAAACTATCATTAACAAATTATTTGACTTGTCAATATATTTATTTATTTTTGTTGGAACGGAACCTAAATGATATTCTCTTAAAATATTTCATACAACTATTTGGCATTTACTTTTATTAGTGTAACCTAGCTCAATTATAAAAAAAAGTCTTCTAATTCAAATTGAGCCGTTAACAAGTCAGGTAGACGATCCAACCAATTGAACCGTCTGATCCAATTCTTTAATCACTGAAGCAAAGTTCGTATAAAGTTAGATAGCTGGCTCCAAATGTGATTACATATAAATAACCAATCAAACCACAATATTCAACTAAGAAACTCGTAAGGAAGCCACAAATATAGCTTGTTAATATGTGAGTTGTGAGTGAGTGAGAGAAAGCAATTGGAAATGGAAAGCAGGGAAGAAGAAAATCCCAAATTTGACCTCAAAATGGAAGAACCACAGAAATATGCTTTACTTGGAAAATGGAACTCCTTCAAGGACTACTTCAAGAAAGATGACCACCAGAGAGCAGCTGATCTGATCGAACCCTTCAATTTGGCCGCAAATACCGCGATGCACATAGCGGTCGGATCTGACGACCCCGACCTCATCCGGGAGCTTCTTGACATGCTTCCAGAAGACTCCGATCACCGGAAAGCGTTGAGGATGGGGAATACTCACAAGAACACGCTTATTCACCAAGTGGTTTCCTGCGAGAATCTGGACATCGTGGACACTTTGCTGAACTATGAGATGGAGAAGAAGCTGAAGCAGCCTGGTGATAAGAATCTGTTGGAGCTAGTCAACGACCTCAGCGAAACTCCAAGTACGGCAGGCTCAGGATGCTGAAGCGCATGGCGCGATACGTAGATAGTATGGAGCCACACTTGTACAGAAACTCAGACTTCGCTTCCATCCTTCACATCGCCATAATCGGCCATCATTTTGGTATATCAATATTTTTCTTCTCTTTTATTCATTCAGATTTTACATATATGTATTTGCGAAGTTCATTTTTTTGGCCAAATGTATTTACAAAGTTAACTTCCTTATCTGTATCATTTTTGTACTACACTACTACTTATTTGTTACGAATATTGATTATGTGGATGTCCATTAATCCTCATCTAAGCCAATTTACTCTCCCAGTCAGCTAGGCATATAAGATCATATGGCATTATTTATCAATGATTAAGTACTGTTCATTACTGTAGCAGCACTATGCATACGCGTTTTACTGTAGCAATTACTGTTCATACGCGTATTTCACTATTCATATGCATTTTTTGCCTATAAATAAGAGCCTTGGGCTGAAGATTATGTACACACAACTGAATGAGAATTTCCCTCTGATTTCTCTCTTCTCTCTCATATTATCCATATTTTCATAACACGTTATCAGCACGAAGCTCTAATGAAGGTATGATCTTTTCATCGTTCCTTTGGAAATTTCATCTACCTTGTTTTATAATACCTTTATTTGGTAGATCTAGGATAATCTGAGCTACTATATGGAATTAGAGAAATATTCTTACCGATTGTTATAAACATCGGGTTCCATGGCTAAGATTGGAGATCACTATTGTTCTTATATCTCATATATATCTTTTATAAGTTCATTTATATTATTATTATTATGGCCAGAAGCCATACACATCTGATCCTTGAAATTATATGACCAGAAGTCATATTGTTTTAATTTCTTATTTTGATATGATATAGCCAGAAGCCATGTCCATATGACTCTTTACTATATGGCCAGAAGCTATATCCTTTTTCATCTTCTTGTATGGCCAGAGGCCATATTTCTTTGATTTTCCTATTTCTAAATTATATTACTAGAAATCATATTTATTTGATTCTTATTTTGAGATTATGTGACCAGAAGTCATATAACTTTCATCTTCTATCTTATTGTATGGTCGAAAGCCATATTCAACTTTTATCCTGAAGATAAATGGCCAGATGCCATACATATTTAATTTCTCATCATAAGATTATGTTATGAATATTGATTATGTGGATGTCCATTAACCCTCATTTAAGCCAATTTACTCTCCTAGTCAGCTAGGCATATAAGATCAGATGACACTATTCATCAATGATTAAAGTACTGTTTATTACTGTAGTAGCACTATAGCATATGCGATTTACTGTAACATCACTGTAGCATATGTGTATTTCACTATTCATACGCATTTTTTTGCTTATAAATAGGAGTCTTGTGCTGAAAATTATGTACACAACTGAATAAAAATTCCTCTCTGATTCCTCTCTCTAGAATTTCTCTCTTCTCTCTCAGATTATCCATATTTTCATAACATTATTCAAATTTTATCAGTTTTCTATATTTACTAGTCAACTTCTTGTTTAGATTGATGAAGGGGCAATTTGGTCTTTTTGTACATATAAGGAGAGACCTTCGGGATTTTGGGACATATTTGCAGTTTAGCAAATTTGTAGCACTTGTTTATTTAAGTTCCTTGTTTGGGACTTCATAAATTTTCCTATTTAATTTCTTACACAAACCATGAATATTTAATATCTTTAAATCGTTTTACAATTTCATCCTTCACTCTCACACACTATCTCCCAAGCCTATTTTTACTAGTTCTCATAATTCTTCGAACTAGTACTACTTATTTAGCAGGGGAAATGACATATGAGTCTATTAGAAAATAAGTGGAAAAATTTGAGAATTTTAAAATAGTCTAAAGCCTGTGGGTCATCATGAGCCTATGAATTGAATTTAGGGGTTGGACTTCAATTTTATGTGTTCTTTAGGGTAAGCGAGCTTTTAGGCTTAACCCTGTCAATGGTTGGTCTTTCAGTGTGGCCGACCCATATTACTTCCTCCAATTATTTGCAACTCTTCCAAAAAAAAAAAAAAAAGGACATAACTAATTATTAAGGAATTAATTCTCCCTCTTTTGATACCTAATTGTAATTTTCTCTATTTAGTAAAGTTTCCTAAAAATCTCAAGTCACACATTAATTTCAAGAATACAAACTAAAGAGGTATTTAATAAAAGACCCAATTGACTAATTTAGGGAGATTAAGTAATCTAAATAAATTACTTAATTGTGGCATATGTTATGTGATTTTTTTTAAAATTCTTATGTATATCATTAAATTATATATCAGTTTATATGTTAGATAAATTAGTTTAGAAAAAAATGATAAATGTAAATAATTTAAATTAATTTATTTAACTTTCTTAGTCTCTTCAAATTAGTTAACTGGATTTTATATTAACGGAGTTAGTATTAAATGACTGAGCCATAGGACTTGTGGTCTAAGGACCTAAAATCTCTTTTTTCGTGTCTACTCATCTGAATGAAAAAAAATACTAAAAGACTCAAACGCGATATCCTTATATTTCTTTTAATTATTTGCAGGACATGGACTTCTGTTCCTTTTTTTTCTTTTGACCTGTCGTACCTGTGTTCGTGAAACATAAAAGATTGAGGAAATACAATCACGTCATGTAATTTTTGCAGCGACTTTTAATTACTACCGCTGAATTTTAATATAATATCTCATTTGTAGTGTAATTTATACTATAATAAGCTATCTTACATTAAAGACTGGAGGTAGTATGTAGAATCCCCCTTGAGCCCAGTACATATGCAAAATTTTAAGGCTTGTTGTAGTTTTTGGGTCTACGGTCTATACACTTTGGTTTTGGTAGAAAGATACTTCATATATATATGGGATTACTATCATTATTAGTCCATGTAGCTTGATCAAATTTTGATTTTGATCTATATAGTTTTAAATCGTTGGTTTTGGTTCATATAATTTTATAAAGATATGGTATCTACATGAAAAGGCAACAACTTTTTTTTGAACAAAAAAGCCAACAACTTAAAACTACAAGGACTAAAAAACAAAATTCGATCAAATTGTAAGGACTAATAGTAATTTTTACCCTATATATATACACACTTTCCTGATACATACTCAATAATAAATCCTACAAGATATATTTGTTTCTTACTTGACGTTGCAGATGTAGCTATGTGGTTATCAAAAAAGGAAGCCATCAATAAAGTAGCATCTGCATACGAGGAAGGCATTAATGAGAAAGTAGAGCCCGATGAAAACGAAGGCAATGAAAATGAGAAAGATGAAAATTATAGATTGAGCTGTCTTCAATTGCTATCAAGAATGCCATCAGTTTTCAGGAGCTCTAATTCTCAGGCAGGATTTGCTCACAACCTCATTTATGATTGTATGTATAGTACTAGCTACTTCTCTCCCTCTATCTCTCTAGCTAGTTATGCTATTGCATTCCTTTCAGTTTGTGTGTGTATGCAATATGTATAATCAAGAGAGGTGCCTACACACATATACTTCCTTTAGCCCTAAGAGTCAATTAACTTTTGTTTTGAGAGATTAAGCTAATTAAGTCACATTAAAGTATTTATATATATTTATTGTTTTTCTTCAAACTAATTTGTTTGACTCATAAACTTATATATAATCTAATGATATACAACATATGCTATGATTAAGTGGTTTATTTAGTTTTATTAATCTATCTAAGTAAAAAAGCCAACTAGCTCTTTCTCTAAGAAATGGTGGGAGTTCTTTTTTTCCTAGTTATATGAGTTATATGATTGAAGAAGCTTGGGATTGACGATATATAATCTGGGGGATAGGTCTTCCCAACAAAGGCTATGATGATGAAGATGAGGATGATGATGATGTGTCTACTAGAGGGAAGCACTACAAAAAAATAGCGAATTAGCGACAGAATTTAGCGACGGAATTTCCGTCACTAATCAACTTAGAGACGGAAATTAGTGACGAATTAGAGACGGAACAATATTAGCGACAGAATTAGCGATGAAATTTGTTGCGTCGCTAAAAAGGCCGTTACTAATTGATTAGTGACGGAATTTTGCATTCCGTCCCTAATTAGAGACGGAATTTTCCTTCTCTAATTCATCGCTAATTATTTTTTTTATATATAATTTAAATTGCCACATGTCTACAACACGAGCCTCCACATGTTCCTCGCCGGCGGCCGCCACGTGTACCAATCAGCCATCGCCACCTTGCCATCCTCCACCGCGCGCCACATGTCACCCTCCACCTCGCGCCACGTGTCACAAGTCACAAATTGATTGCATTTTGTGACAAGTTAGGATTCGAAGCCATGACCTCTCACGCGTGTACTAGTGCCTTTGCCAGTTGAGGTAAGAAGAACATGTGAAAGTTAAATGCAAAATCATATATATATATATATATATATATATATATATATATATATATATAAACATAGACACACACATTCACACATACGTACGTACGTACGTACGTACATATAATATATATATATATATATATATATATATATATATATCACTTGCAAACAAAAATAGAAATACATAATTTTATATATTATTGAATATTTTAATTTAGTTTCCTTATTTTATTTTATGTAAATATTCTACCTAAATTTTTATTATTAATATCTTTTTTTATTTTTTTTATTTTATATTTTATCTTTTTGTTTGTATTTATAAAATTTTCATTTTATTTGTATATAATATATTATTAAAAATTCAAATATATTATATTATAATTTTAATTTCAAAAATAATATGAATTAATAATTTTTATTTATTTATTTTAATATTATATTATAAATTTAAAATAATTTAAAATTTAAAATATTTTAAAAATTAAAATTTTGAAAAAAAATCGAATTATTAAAAAATTTAACTATTAGAGACGGAATTAGCAACGGAAATTCCGTCGTTAATTAGAGACGGAAAAATTCCGTCTCTAAATTCCGTCGCTAATTTTTAGTGACGGAAATTAGTGACGGAATTTAGCGACGGAATGTAATTCCGTCGTTAATCCGTCTCTAATTAGCGACGGAAAAATTCCGTCTCTAAATTCTGTCACTAATATTTAGAGACGGAATTTAGTGACAGAAATTCCGTTTCTAATTAGCGACGGAAAAATTCCGTCTCTAAATTCCGTCGCCAATTTTTAGCGACGGAAATTAGTGACGGAATTTAGCGACGGAATGTAATTCCGTCGCTAATCCGTCTCTAATTTAGAGACAGAAAAATTCCGTCTCTAAATTCCGACGCTAATTTTAGTGACGAATTTGTGAGGGATTAGAGACGGATTAGTGACGGAATAAAATTCCGTTGCTAAATTCCGTCGCTAATCCTGTATTTTTTTGTAGTGAAGGAAGATTTAGAAAGCGAAAAAAACAAGGTGAAGAAATCCTTCTCACCATCTGCAGGTACACAGAATCTGTTTTCTGTAGTTCATATATACTCATCACTCACTGAAGGAATCGGGACGTAATTGGAAGTCTGAATGAAATATCCGGTAGCCCACACTCAATGAAATCATAATGTTTAGACTTTATTTAGCTTACATAGCAAATTCACCAAATAGTAGTGCCTCACACTACGATCTTCACTTCACCTTCATATATCCTCCGATGCATATCTTCCTACACTCTTCACCTGCCTAAATGGTTGATTGGGAGGAGTGAGATTTGAGAGAATCTCTGTAGCAAACATTACCACTATGCATGCCAGATATATATGAATGCATGACATACTTGCCTACACTATTTCATGTCAACATAATGACATGCTGCATGCTCGATGTTATGACATACATATGGCCATTGCACAAATATAATAGAGCTTCAACCAATCATACATGTTCCACACAAATAGGCAAAGCAGTCATATAATCAATGCAAGACATACATATCACATACATGCAGAAAAGGTAAGTTTACTACCTTTCAGACATTATGTCTTTCTCTTCTTGTCCCTTGATCCACCAACCATTGCTTCTTCTTATCACTTCATGGCCCTAGGCAAGTGATAACATCATTAGAGCCATGAAAAGTAAATATCTAATGGCCTACATTAGCCCTAAAGGCTTACTTTCACCCTTGGAGTTCATACCAATTACAACAATTGTTTCAGATGTTTTTCCAGAAGCAGGGCATAACTTTGAAAAATCACATCTTTTAGCACACTTGTCCAAAAATTACAAAATACTTGTCACATTAAAGATCCATGTATCTAATTTAATTTTGGAAAGTTTTAGAATTTTTGGATAAGGTTCACCCTATGAAAAATATCACATAACATCACTATTTCAGATTCTTTCCAGAGAACAGGGCATATCTTCAAAAATTCATATCTCCTACTATACCTATCCAAAAATTACAAACTACATACAAAATTAAAGCTCCACATGTCTACTTTAAGCCTGAAAAATTTCATAATTATTGGATAATATTTGATTCCTCAAAACTCATTACAATGACATTGCCTCCAGAAAATGAAATTAACAGCATTTACTCTTCAAATTCCAAAAATTCTCAATTCATATACAAGCATCTAAAAATTATAAGTACTTGCAGACCTACACAATTTTACCTCCTAAAGCTAATGGAAGTATTAAAATTATCAAATTCCAAGTCCTCCTACACGAAATAGTACAGGACAGATCTAAGGATTCCAGAAAATAGTTTGTTTTCTCGTTTTCTCTTACCTAATTTCTTCCTTGCTACTCCTAATCAAGTGATTAGCTATCTAAACACTCGTTGGACATCATTTAGCCATTAAAACATCATTTAAAACCAGCCATGAACAGTACCCCACTTCCAATTTACTCATCCAAATAACAAATCAATCGGTTAAAAAGGAAGCTTACGCTTACCTCTACACGTTTATGCAAACGGTTCGAAATTCCGGCAACACCTCGGCCGGTGAGACAGCGCCAACCACCTCCAAATGAAAATCTGAAACCGTAGAAATGTAGCTCGCGATGAGTAGAAGAAGTTTCCTAAAGGGTACTTTGACAGAGAGGATGCCGTTTCGGTAATGTTTCGGTAGTTAGAATTTTCTCTCTCCTCTCCCTCCATTTCTCTGCAGCTTCTCTCTCTCTCTTGGTCTGTTTTTGCACGGCTGAATGGATGAAGAAGTTGATAATTGATGATTAAAGGAAGTGTTAAAATGGATTGCCACGTGTCAGCACCTGATTGGCTCAAAAATTGAATTTTCGCATAAAATAGATAATCTGGCAGAATTTTCATTAAACTTTGAAAATTCATATCTAATTGTATAGATATCCAATTGGGGTGGTTTCAAAGGCTATACGACCCTCATTGAGTCTAGTTTTAATAAAAAATATAAAATTTGGAAAATTGGAAGTTCAATCTTCCCATAATTTTAATCTTTGAATGCTATCCCAGAAAATAATTAATTTCACTGGGCTAACTTCAAAAATTCATTTCTCTTTGTGTACAACTCCAAATTACTTATATGACCTATAAAATTAAAGCTTGATAGTTCTACTTTCATTCTGAAAAGTTTCATAATTTTTCACCATCATTTATCTATCGAAACATGTTACACAATCATCACTGTCATACCGGGAATTTCACCGGTAGCAAAATTACTTTGGATTCCACTTTACTATATTGTGTGTGACTTTCAATCACTTCGTTTTGTTATTCCCCAAGCTCTTTAGCTCACCAATATAATTCATTTTAATATCTAAGGATATAAAGGAATTTTGGGGAATTTAAACATGCCTCATAGGGATATTTGCTAAACCAGGGTCTAGCAGTCCACTTGATCTAGGTTTAATCTCAAGCCTTTTGTCCCAAAATTTGGGATATTACAAAGACTCTTGACAAGATTATCCCAAATGACATAATTAGCATGTCCAAAAAGCCCACCCACAAAAGAGATTATTCAAAATACTTATAACCATGGGGTTTCTGATATGAAACCCACCAAAACTTCTCTCTTGATTTCTCTCTCCACATAAATCTTCATGTATCTAGTAAAAATGAAATCCCAATTATTTGGAGGTGTGCTTAAGCTTAATTGGCACTTTGGATTGGATTTGTGTAATTTTGAGTTTGTTTTATACTTTAAAGTTTGTGTGTATGCAGCTTGTGTCATGGGAACATTTTCGAGTTGTTTTGTAATTATAACTTTCTAATAAAGTGGATTTTGGTCTAAATAAATGCCGTAGTACCCATAAATATTCATAATACATTGTGATCAAATCTCATAGGATTAAGGTGCATTCAACACTCAGTAGTTTTTTCAAATGTGCCCTCTGTATAGTGAATCAACTTCACCCTATTTCAATAGACTTGTTATTTGACCCTTATTTTGATTGAAGAAAGGATTCCCTCCACTCAAGCCTTCTCCTTCTTCTTTGGCATCACCCCCCTTCCAGTCTCAATGAGATGTGGTGTGAAGGCTAGATCAACGCCTAAAATATAAACTTGATCAGTTTTGTTCCAATCACTATAGTTTGTCCAATTCAACTGTGAAGCAGTAATCTTAGCAGGCATAGGCAACATATCAGAGTTCGTAGATTTAGCCATATATAATACTTAAGGAGATAGTCGACCAACTAGAGTATGCCACAAGGGTAAACCACAAAATACCACAAAATACTATAGGCACACAACCAAAAAGAACTCCAAGGCAACAAATGTCACTCACGTGCCCAAATGGAATAAACCCAACTGAAAAGAACTCAAAATATCATAGTAGAGGTAACTAAGAGAGATACCCAACAATCTAAAGTCAGAATTAGATCACATAACCACCAGGGATGGAATGGGCTTGAGAATTTGATCAAAACGCACTGGAGAAGCATTGGAAAAGGTCACTGAAAGCTGCCTCACGCCGGCGCGTGTATAGAGCAGTGGAGAAGGCGATGGCGCATGAAGGGACACAC
Source organism: Albizia julibrissin (assembly GCA_037074505.1). NCBI lineage: Eukaryota > Viridiplantae > Streptophyta > Magnoliopsida > Fabales > Fabaceae > Albizia > Albizia julibrissin. Next base: position 16,350,391 of record CM073486.1, on the reverse strand, counting down.
ATGATTGTATCTGGACGCCGCCACGAGGTTGCACTGATTGGAGGCTAGAGGAGTAGATAGAGTGGCACATGTGGTTAGAGGAGTCACTGGAAAAGGGAGATTTGAAGCACAATGATTCCACAAGAAGGAGCTGTTTGGCCCAAAAAAAAACTGAAGGCAGAGAAAAAATGTTGAAATCTAGGGCTCTGGTACCATGTAATATGAGAAGGAAAATAATCCAAATTCCTTAATCATAATGTACAAGGGTATGTCTATTTATATACATGTGATCATATCTTCTCTAATAAATACTAGGATCCGTTTCCTAATTCACATTGATACAATCCCTCATTATATGGGATATGATTCTAACTGGAAGTAAGGTAGCTTGATATGAACAATGTAATACCTTAATTCCAATTGCCCTAGATGAGTATAAATGAGTAGTGAAATCATTGGTGGGGCCAGGATTCGAACCGGGTTGCCCAACTTCAGAAAACATTCACAAACCACCAATCTCAACTCAGGAGTTGAACCTAGGGTTGAGAGGGTTTTTCAGCAGGTAAAATAAACATTTCAATTATTTTCACAAGTTTCACTACGTCATAATGTCTCATCAGCTCTTAATCTCATTATATCAGAGTATGTGAGCGATTCTACCTTTAATTTAATTAGAGCGGTTCTCTTAGAGTTGTTCTCTATTAAACTTCATTCATACACCCATATACATACATACCAAATGTTTACACTAAATACAAAAGGCAGTGCATTGCACTACAATCCACCCTTCACCTTCGGAGTTCCTCCTTGCATATCTCGAGGCACTCTCTACCTGTCTAAATGGTTGGTTTGGAGGAGTGAGATTTGAGAGAATCTCAGTAGCAAACATTACCACTATGCATGCCAGATATATATAAATGCATGACATGTTTGCCTACACTATTTCATGCCAACATAATGACATGTTGCATGCTCGATGTTATGACATACATATAGCCATTGCACAAATATAACAAAGCTTCAACCAATCATACATGTTCCACACAAATAGGCAAAGCAGTCACATAATCAATGCAAGACATACATATCACATACATGCAGAAAAGGTAAGTTCACTACCTCTCAGACTTATGTCCTTCTCTTCTTGTCCCTTGATCCGCCAACCATTGCTTCTTCTTTATCACTTCATGGCCCTAGGAAAGTGATAACATCATTAGAGCCATGAAAAGTGAATGCCCAATGGCCCACATTAGCCCTACATGTTTACTTTCACCCTTGGAGTTCATACCAATTACATTTGTGCCATTAATTCTTAAATTTCGCATAAGACATAAAGCTGAAAGATTTTTCACCAACTTTAAAAAGTTTTTTCATCTCCCAAATAATTGATTTTCGTAAATAATGCTTAATCTAACAGAATTTTCATTAAACTTTGAAAATTCATATCTAATTGTGTATATATCCAATTGGGGTGATTTCAAATGCTATACGACCCTCATTGAGTCTAGTTGTAAGAAAAAATATAAAATTTAGCAAATTGGAAGCTCACTCTTCCCAGAATTTTAATCTTTGAATGCTATCCCAGAAAATAATTAATTTCGCTAGGCTAACTTCAAAAATTTATTTCTCTTTGTGTACAACTCCAAATGACTTATATGACCTATCAAATTAAATCTTGATAGGTCTAATTTTATTCTGGAAAGTTTCATAATTTTTCACCATCATTTACCCATCAAAACATGTCACACAATCATCACTGTCATACCGGGAATTTCACAGGTAGCAAAATTACTTTGTGTTCCATTTTACTATATTGTGTGTGACTTCCAATCACTTCGTTTTGTTATTCCTCGAGCTCTTTAGCTCACCAATATAATTCCTTTTAATATCCAAGGATATAAAGGAATTTTGGGGAAATAATACCATGCCTGGCCAGGACATTCGCTAAACCAGGGTCTAGTAGTTCTCTTAATCCAGGTTTAATCACAAGCCTCTTGTCCCAAAATTTGGGATATTACAAACAATGCTTTCCTCAATGGATTTTTACAAGATGATGTTTACGTGAGACAACTGAAGGTTTTATAGATGCAAATCGACCTACTCACATTTGCAAACTTGTTAAAGCTATATATGGTCTTAAGCAAGCTCCAAGAGCAATATCTCTTTGTTTATGCTTTGAACCAATAATCTCATTATTTTTGTTCTCATATACGTGGATGATATCTTGGTTACTGGAAATAACTCTATTTATTTGAGATCATTTGTTGAAAGATTAAATGCTATATTTTCACTTAAGGACTTGGGACCCTTGTATTACTTTCTTAGTCTATAGATTTTTTTTGAGAAACATCAGGTATATACCTCAATCAAAGCAAATATACTCTTGATCTATTAAGAAAGTTTAACATGCTAGATTGTTCCCCGGTTCCAACTCCAATGGTAACAAGTTGCCAATTCTCACTGCTAGAAGGAGCTCCCATGTCCGATCCTTCTCTCTATAGAAGGACTAATGGATCTCTTCAATATTTTACTACCACTCGTCCATATATTTCCTATTCAGTGAACAAGTTGAGTCAGTTTCTTGCTTAACCCATTATGGGTTACATCTACAACCCATTACATCTTTGAATTCAACGGCTTATAGAGATGCTGATTAGGCCACAAACGTTGATGATAGAAGGTCTATGGCTTGTTTTTGTGTTTATCTTGGTGGTACACTTGTTTCTTGGTCTTCTAGTAAACAAAGAGAGGTATCAAGAGTCTGAATATCGGTCTCTAACTGATGGGGCTGCAGAGATAAAATGGATTTATTCTTTGCTCTTTGAACTGGGTCTATTTATTTGACAACCAGCTATCACATGGTGTTACAATCTCAGCGTAAAGGCTTTGGCATCAAATTCGATTCAACATACTAGGAGTAAACACAAAAATTAGTATTCATTTTATCAGAGTCATGGTACTGGACGTTGGTCTATTTGATGTTAAATATATACCCTCATTACAGCAAATAGCATATTGTCTAACTAAAGATTTAACGCACACCAGTGTTATTAGAATCGGAAGAACAGATATACACATCGTACAAATTGATCCAAAACTAGCCGATGCGAATTGGTGACCTATCTCGTGTTGGTGCTGAATTGGCAGTGTATCGCGTGATTCCCGTCTGAATCGCCTGAATCGTGATTCCCAGGAGAATCACACGACCTTGAAAACGATGGGTCACGCCCCAATCCGGGTCGGATCTGTGTGCCACCCGGTTTCCCCCACCCTTTTCTGATTTTTTTAAATTATTTTCCTATTGTTTTTCCTGTTTCCTTTTCTTTTAGCCCACGTCTCAACGTTATTTTCCCACAGATCTGACTTTTTTAGTATTCTCCTTTCTAACTATCAGAATAAAGTAACATATTAAAACGCCTAAATTGAAGAAATCCAATCAAATAGGATTATGTTTTTTAAGAAAAAATATTATATATAAATTATTATATATAAAATATCTAAATCTAGTATTTATCATGAATTCATGATATTTGATATATTTCAACTGAATTTTATTTAAACTAAGTGATTTCCATAATTTATGGGATCTAGGTATATATTATTTTTTTAATTTAATTAATCAATTAATCCTATTGTATAGAAAAAAGATTATATGTATTTCCTTTTATCAAATCAAGATATTGTGCCTTATATATTTCTTTTTATCCCTTCATAACCCTATTTTTTATTCCTCTTTCTCCTTTCCTTTACATTCTTTGTTGAATTGTTCCATTCCCCACATAGTGGAAAAAGCGTTTTACTCCCATTCCCATATGGTAATACTTATTCTTTTTATCTTCCTCTTTCATTGCAATTCAACTAGTTATTTTTCCTCTTAGTCTCTTATCATGTCCATCTATAGATCTCCTATAATTTTTTTGGTGCTGCTGTGTTATATTTGTGGTAGAAAGAATGACTCATAATAAAAAAAAAGAAGGAACTTGATATTACATGGAGTCATTTTGAAAGTGTTACTCCACATAGACTTTTGGTTAAGTGCAAATATTGTTCATGTGAATGTTGGGGTGGTGTGGCTAGGATGAAACATCATTTGGCTAGAACTAGAGACAATGCGGCTCCTTATACAAGTGTTCTTGATGATGTTAATGATTTGTTTATTAAAATGCTAGACAATAGAGAAAAAAGTAAAAATGCTAATAGCCTTGAAGTGTTTAAGGAGCAACTTCCCAAGATGGTAATGCAAATAAGGGTACAATAGACTCTTTTTGTTGCTAAGGGGAAGGATGAAACATCAAAATCTACGAAACAGAGAACAATGAATGAGATGTTAAAAGATAGAGATTTAGTAATTCAAGGTATTTGTAAGTGCATATATGGTAATGCTCTACCATTTAATTTGGCGAGAAGTTCATTATTTATTCAAATGTTAAAATCTGTTGGTAAATACGGAAGAGGTTTGAAACCTCCTACTTTTCATGAGGTGAGAGTTTCGTACTTAAAAAAGGCAGTTGATGAAATTCAAGAAAGTTTAGAGAAGTATAAGAGTGACTGGGAAAAATGGGGTTGTACCTTGATGTGTAATGATTGGACTGATGGTAAAGGGAGTCTCTTACTAATTTTTTGGTAAACAGTCCAAGTAGAACAGTTTTCCAAAAATATGTAGACACAAGTAGTGTGATTAAATATGCCAAACAAATGTTTGAATTACTAAACAGCATGATTGAGAAAACTGGAGACGATAATGTAGTGCAAGCTATGACAGATGGTGTTGCAAATCTTGCGTCAGCAGGGAAGATGTTAGAAGAGAAGAGAAAAAAAATATTTTGGTCCTATTGTGCAACACAGTACCTTGATTTAATCCTTGAGGACATTGGGAAGCTTCCAGTTTTTTATAGTACCATTACAAGTGCAAAGAAAATAACAACATTCATTTTTGGGGGTACATGGGTCCTTAACTTGTATAGAAAGTATTCAAAGGGAAGAGAATTAGCTAGACTGGCAGTGACAAGACTTGCAACAACTTATCTTACATTAAGTTGCATTTTAAAGCCAAAGAATGCTCTTCGTACTATGTTTGTTTCAGAAGATTGGACTTCTAGTTCTTATGCTAGTAAAAGTGAGGGTAAGCAAGTGGAGGACGTGGTTTTTAATGATTCTAAATTTTGGAAGTCCATCATATATTGTTTGAAGTGTGTGGTTCCGCTTGTAAAAGTTTTGAGGCTTGTAGATAGTGATTCTAGATCTGTCATGCCATATATTTATGAAGCAATAGATAGAGCCAAAGAAGAAATTGCTAAAAATTTTCAAGATAAGAAATCAAGGTATAAGAAGGTGTGGGAGATCATTGATATTCGTTGGGAACAACAACTACATAGGCCCCTCCATGCAACTGCATACTATCTCAATCCTAAGTTTTATCATGTACATTACATATTTATTGTTTAAACATATGTTTGAAAAACAAAACTTATCTTATTTATTGTTTTATTTTATAATTATTTTTAGGTTTCATTTTAGCAAAGAATTTAATGCGGACAAAGAAGTAATGTTTGGTTTATATGAAACCATTGAGAGAAAGGTTCCAGATAGGAGGATAAGATTTGAAATTGATTAACAACTTGAAGCATTCAAGGCTACTTGTGGCCTTTTTGGAAGGAGCATGGATATAGATACTAGAGATAAAAAGCAGTCTAGTAGATTTTTGCCTTTTTGGACTATTTTTCAAAATTTAATTTTTAATCCTATATAAATCTAAGTTTTCGAAAGCACTTCTAAATTATTATTGCATTTAGTTTGATAGCTTTTTTGGTGGGAAAGTTATGGAGGAGAAGGAAAGGAGTTACAAAAGCTAGCTATGAGAGTTTTGAGTCTCACATGTAGTGCTACTGGATATGAGAGAAATTGGAGCACCTTTAATCAAGTGCATACTAAATGAAGAAATCGCTTAGAGCAACAAAGGTTAAATGCACTTGTGTTCGTCAAGTACAACCTTCAACTTGAGATGAGACAAAAGAAAAGAGAGGAGAAGGAGAGACTTATGATCCAATATGTTTATCAAACATTGAGTTTGATGATGAGTGGATTAATGAAAAAGAAGATCCTTGCTTGCCAATTGATGCGTCATGGATGGACATCCCTGAAAGTTTCACTCTTGATGAGGGACCACCAAGCAAGAAAATGAAGAGAGGTATAATATTTAATTTAATATTTAAAACTAAACTTGGGTTGATTCTTATTTAAACTTTAAATATATACCATCTTGTTTATTAGATGTTTGTTTTTCTAGGTCCAAGGAACTTGAATGCCAAAGCAATAGCAAAGGGAAATCTATAATATGACAAGAGAATGTGAACGAAGAGAATGTTTAAGATGCTGGGGATAAGGATGAGGATGAAGAAGCGATATTGTTAATGGAGGATGATGATGCCGTGAGTGACATTGATCTTGAAGATAAATAATGATGAGTGATGAATAATATATTTAGTTTTGTTAAGTTAGGGTTTTGGTTTTGAAGTATTACAATGACTTAACTGATTTCAATTGGTCTTTAGGACTATTTGTCATTTTAATTTTTAATGTTTACTCTTTAAATGTTAATTTTATGAAATTTGAAGTGTTATTTTCCTTTAAAATGTTAAATTGCTAATATCTACAAACTTATGATGTTTTCTTATGTGAATATTACATTTATATCATTCTAAATAATGAACCATGAATCTTATGATTCACAATATGTTTTGATACACGATTCCAAAAATAGGCTTTTCAATTCACAATCCGTATCCAATTTGATAACTATGACACACATGTAATTGTATTGGTACTGTGCCATATCAGTATATAATACACAAAATCTGAGCCCAATGATTAGGGCATTGAATATTCTCACCCTAATTTCAAACACACAATCAAACCACATAGTCGTGTACAGGGTCTGCCACAAAGAAGTGCAATAATCCTATGCCTGAACTTGGCACTAACCCGGGACAACGAAGAAGTACTTGAAATCGTCGTCCATAAAAAGCAAAGCAGCCCCTTCAATCACGAAACTCCAAAAAGAGATTTCAGCTGCAACCAGATCCAAGAAAATCACTACCACTGTTGCAGCTTCTATCGGGATTTTCTCTTAATTGAAGAAAACCATAAAAGAAAATATAGGTGGCAGCTGAGTCGTCACTCTATCCATAAATCCATCTAACCTGTCTTTTACATGTCAGCAAATTGTTAACGGTGTTTGTATGCTTGAATGAGTCAGGGACTGAATTTTTAATTACTAGAGATAAAATGAAGGGACTGAGTTATCTGGAAATAAAATATAGGGACTGAGTTGGAAAAAAAAAAAGGCTCCACAAAGAGTTACACCAAGTTATGTAAATATAATTAAAAGTTGTATGAACCAAACTTATGTCTGTACTAGTATAATTAGAATTTAGAAGTCTTGAGTTGCTCGAGCTTGAGTTTTGGAAATATCACTGTGTTAAATATTTGGTAGGAAAACTTTATCGCCCTTTATAATTTTAAATAGCGTGATCTGAATTAATCTGGATTCTCATTAAGTTCTTCAGTTTAATTGGGATAAGCTCAAAATACATATGATTTTGGTAATTAAAAATATTCATATATTTTCTTTAAAAGATAAGGAAGGAATGATATTTTGGAACCAATACAACAATTTGATGATTATAATTTAGAACTAAAATATTTATAACCAATACTAGTATACTACTATGTGTATTATTTAAGCAATTTTTCTTCAATGTTTCCTATTAAAATTATGACATCATTTACAAATTTTTCAAATATTTTGCGTCAAATTTTGAGAGATTATTATTAATGTGGAATTTCTATACTCATGCCTATTAGTTATAAAAAAAATTACTCCCCCCCAATTTTCTATGTTAAATTTTGGAACATCAATTACAAAAATTTCAACTTTAAGTTTCAAATTTCAAAAGATTGGGAAAAAAAAACCTTGTTTTCATTGATTCATATGGCTGTATGGATTTGATATTCGTCTTCTGGAATTTATTTATGTCTAGAAGGATAGTTGAATAGTTTCAATATGAGTATCGAGAAAAAAATCTTTGGTCCTTTAATATATTCTAGAATTTTAAAATATATTTGCTCCGAAATTATATTTAAATTAATATATATACTGATCCCTAAGTGTCATTATCAAGAAGGAAAAAAGACAAAATTTATTTTTTATTTTTTAATTGAAATTAAATGAACTGATCATAGCTTCCAAAAGCAAGATTTTACTGTTTACACATCAAAACAAAAAATTAAAGATATATAATGATTGTGACTTTGAGGATAAAAAGAGGAAGCAGACTCTGACTTTACAATATTTTGTTCCTGCGATTTTGAACATAAAACTTCACTGATTGATCCTTTTCTAAAAGAAAGCTCTTTAAGAGAAAAATACAATTAAAGTGGAAGTAGTGTTTCACTTTGGTACGGATAAGTTGAGAGAAATTCAAGTAAATATATAAGGCCATTATCATGGTTATTAAAATCAGACCGGTCGTTTTGAGAAAAAAACCGACGAATTAGTAACCTAACCGGTTCGGTGTGATTGGTTCAATATTTTATATTTAAAAATAATTTAATTCATTTTTTTAATTTTATTTAGAATTTTATATTAATAACCCTGAAATCTTCACTTCTTCACCGGTCTAATCCTAAGTTAGTTTCGGTTTAAGTTTGATCTGACCCACTACTTCGACCACTTTAGTGACCAATTCGGGTGCAATAACCTTGGTCATTACTTCAAAAATTAATTCCCCACATATATCTTAATGTTAAAACAATTGAATAATAGACAATTATGAGATTTACAGTTTTCTTTCAAATTATCTCAAGTATCTAAACATTTGTGAAAGTGACATACAATACATTTATAATTTGCACTATTGCAAAAATATTTCTTGTCCATTAAAATATATAATAAACTAAAACCAATATCAAACTATACGTCTTTATATATACCACTTATGATTTTGTAATTAGATCGTGGTATTGAAAACCAGGTTCATCAGTCAATACAGCTGTTTAAAAATTAATTGTGGTTAGAATCGGGATCAACCTAATAATGATTTGAATAATGTAATGTGATCAAATTATACAAAATATTTATATCAGCCTAAAAATATTATTTAATAAAAAATGTAATAATTTACAAGTAAATAATACTACTTTCAATTCTAAATATAAGAGCTAGATAATAAGTTCATTTTGGTCATAAATATAAGACCCCAGTCTACTTTATCTCCCAAATTTATTATTATTTTTTCTAAATTATCCCTATTGATTGCACATAATCATGGAGTTTCCATCTGAGGTAATTTCAATGCACATGAGTAGAAGTGGTTTGAGAAACTAACACACATTTGTTACAAATAACTAGTTTAACTAATTTCTTTAATATTCACAAATTAATTATCTAGCTTTTATAAACAATAAAGTATATACGACATGTAATCTAACAAAACAAAGTCACAAATCTAACAGATTCTTCTTGTCGTATTTTTTTTTAAGGCAAAACGATTTTTAGGCTCAGTAATGATAGAAAAATATAAAATTTAACCCATCTGACCCATCCAAAATTCTCATTCTTTGGTCAGGGAACTAATTCATTAATTTACTACTAATTTAGTTTGACTGATTGACCCAAGTTGAATTCTAGTTACAAGGATTACATGGCGAGAAGATCAATTTTGATTATTGTGTAAGAGATCAACTAGGATCTTAATGAAATGATTAAAAAAATCATAGCACTTTAATAATCTGTTGGACTATGGGCGATCCACTCTTACTGAATTAGAGCCAAATTCATTAACCATTGGGGTGCCAATAGAAATAACAAAGAATATAAAGTTAAAGATTGTCATATGTCTAACTTGTTTGAACTGCATGAATAGGAGCAGTTTTAGCTTCGTGTGTGTTTCTTCTTTGGAATGAATTAATGAGCAGTTTTATAAATGCACCATAAATCACTTTTTATGAGTGCAGATGTAACTCCTTTAAGTGTGGAACATTTTACTTCACACGAATGTAATCCTTTCCTCATGAGTTACGGAAAGTGGAATGGTACGAAGAGTTTTTCTTCCCTTTAAGGGGCCATAACTCTCAGGTTATTTATGAAAACCATGTATGAGTTATATAAAGCAAGCTAGTATATATATGACCTCTCTGCTCATTGTTCATGCACCCAAGAATCTCTACCTCCTAGAATACAAGTTTATGTGCTCTGTCTTATTTTCCTATTTGAGTGGTGTATTTGTTGTGCATCCATAATCAAATATCCGATAGTGATCTGGTATAGTATGTGCATTTGAGATAGTAGATCACACTCCAGGTACGCCCTTTAATCTCATATAAATCTAATAACTACAAATACCATAGCATTAAAAGTCATTGGCAAAGTTGGAGTCATGTAACACAGTGACAGTAAACTCCTCCTTTAACTTGTTATTAAGTGTGAGGTTGTGAATTCCACCTTCATGCTTATATAACTGATGTGAGTTATGAAGAAAAGTTATTGGCTAACAAAATTAAAAATACATGAATTACTAGTTAGATGAAATAATCATTTGCGTTAAAAGCATTGCCATACAAAAGTTGTAATTGGATAAAACAGAATCGACAATCGACTCATATTGCGAATATGAGTTGGCCTGATTTGAAAATGACTAGCACAATAATGTAGAGACCTTTTGCTTTTTTTTTTTTTTGGATAAAGTGTCAAGACATTTGAGTGATTGGGCATTATATTGTGTTCATAATAGCGATGTGATTTTTTTACTTTATTAGGAAATATCATGAATGGGAGTATGACAAAAAAAAATTTGAAATTTGAAATTGCAAAATTCTAAATTATTTTTCATAAAATGAGTTGTGAATTGCTTATGAAGTTTCATAATTATTTTATCAATTCGATAACAAACTTGATTTGAGATTTTACAATTTCAAATTTCTTGTCCTATCATTTTCCCAATATGAATTCAAATGATAAATGTCTCCACTTTCCTTTTCCTTCACTGATCTCTAATTTTAAACCATATTTCAAAGTTATGTTTTCGTGCGGAGCTTTATCTTATTAGAATTAATAATTATTGTTAGGAAATATATTGTTATTATTGTGTAGTCAATTGGGATCACATTGTTTACATTAAATGGAGGAAAAAGGTTGATCATGAGAAGATCAAACCATTTGCATATCCTAAGAGATAGTAGACTAATTGAGAAGTTGAACTATCTCATGGTAGCTTGCCCTAATGTGACCTTTCCACTTAGTGTGCTTAGCTAATTCATGACAGCATCAACCGTTGCTCAATAGGAAGCTTTAGAACATGTCTTATATTACTTGAAGGGTTTACCTAGTCATGGTATACTTTACACAAATCATAGCCACATTGAGATCGAATGCTTTTGTGATGTAGCTCATGCGGGGTCAAAAACTACTAAGAGATCCACCATAGAATATTGCATGTTTGAGAGTGGAAATTTGGTGTCCTGGAGAAGCAAGATTTAGGATGTGGTTTCTCGGTCTAGTGTGGAAGTTGAGTATAGAGTTATGGTTCTGTCGGTACACGAAATTGTGTGGATTCACCAATTAATGAAGGAGGTTGGTTTTGCCATGTTGTTGCCCGTGAAGTTGTGGTGTGATAATAAAACTGCTCTATAAATAGCCTCCAACTCTTTGTCTCATCAATGTACAAAACATATTGAGATCAACTGTCATTTTGTACATGATAAGATCAAAGAGAACTTTATTTCTATAGGACATGTGCAGTCTAGCCACCAATTGGGCGATCTTCCAACTAAGGCCTTAAATGAAACTCGTGTTGACTATCTTTATAACAAGTTAAGCTTGATTAATATCTATGCTCTAACTTGAGGGGAGTATTAGGAAATATATTGTTATTATTATGTAATCAATTAGGATCACTAGAAATTAGGGATTAGAAATTATCATTAAGAGTCATAAATGCTAAGGATCCTCTCTCATGTATATATAGATGCTCCTTTGTACATGATCAATTAAGTAATTCAGAATATATATATTTGTTTACAATTATGAAATGATTGCATACTGTGAACAAATGGTTGAAATTTTGATACATTATTCACATTGAGTAATGATGAAATTACTCATTTAGTATATCACATATATCTCTTGAATACTATTTGAAGGAAGCATAATCTGGCTATGCATCATGGGCAATGGGTGAGTTTGATAGCAGCAATTAAAGAAGTTAAGCAAGTTGCTCGATTCACAAACTTCACCTTTTCTAGCTCAAAAACAATGGTTAAGCCTTGTAAATTGGTTAAAACAGTTTATTCACATTTCATTAGAAATGGTGATGGATGCATAGGCCGTTATATTGCACATGTGCAAAAAACTTGGGAACATTATTGCTACGGAATCATTTGTCACAAGGGCTCTCATCTTAAAGAATTTTTGTTGCAAAATCAGGCTGTCGGCATGACAAGTTTTTTCTCCAAATGTCTTTGTGCTGCTTTGTTTTGGAGCCGGAACTTTGAGCTCCAATAGATTGATCACAAGCACTAACTAGTCATCTACTGTGTCAACAAATGCTTCATTCACATCCCTAGTGATTTAATTTCTCTTTAGGGCTTAACATTATTTGTCAAGAAATACTTGCTTTATTTTTTTATTTTTCATATGTTATTATTAGGATCATTCCTCAGTTATCATATAATCTTTTTTGTAGATAGAAGTCTATGTTCTATATCTATTTGTAACTTATAAACCTTGTTAATTATTGAAATATCATTTTGTCTTTTTTTAAAAAAAAATACAATCTAATCATTGAATTATGATCTAATAGTTGAATAGGTTAAATGGTTGATCAGACTTTTAAATAAAGTATTACAAATTGCACTTTAAGTAACCGTGATTAAATTGTTGTCAACTTAATCATTATTAAAATAATATAATATAATTAACATTATACAAAAAAAAATTCATATGCCAGAATAATAGTTAAATAAAAAAGCATTAATCTGCGAGTAAACGGAATATTCATACATAAACTACATATTTTTTTTGAGTAAACGGAATATTCATACATAATCTAACATACTAAAGTTACTAAAATATAAATATTTTTTTTACGATACAAATTAAAATACAAATATGACCAACAGCTATTTTTTGAAACTCAAAACAACTCATTTCATATTTAATAAAGGGATAAATAAATATAAAATCCAACTAGAACAACATATCTAAAACTCTCGACTGGACCGATTAGAGAACTGGTTGAGCGAGTTTTACTGGCGGATGAGTTGTCTTAATACCATGCTGATTTTATTGATGTTTTTTTTCGAATTTTATTCTTTTTCTCCCATTCCATCACGTCCTGATCCTGCGTCGGAACCATGCCATTGTAACCGTGCAAGTAAAGTTTGGACTTTGGACAAGCTATAGATAGCATCCTCCAAATGGTGTGGGTGTGTGTGTAAAACACCCAGTAAACCAAAATATTCAAAAAAGAAACGATGAGTAGGAAAGCCACATGGCTTGTTAGTCTGTGAGTTGTGAGCCAGATGAAAATTTCATCCAGTCAATATTAAAGACAACAGTCGTTTATTATGATACGTAGCAACTTTAAATTATCAAATGAGAATAACAAATAACACAATGATAACTAATTTTACTGATAGCAATCGAGTATTTTACATAAACTTGATTTTATAATAGAACCTAGGAATTTCACAGGAACCACGTGTAAGGCAAAGTTTAAGAGCTTGTTTGAATTGCAGCTAGACAGACTAAACAGTAGTCGTTCTTTTCAAAGAAAAGCTAGTTGACAATTTTTTTTATTGTTTGAGATAACTTCAGAAGAAAAATGACTTTTTCTTACTTTTGATTTTTTTTTCATATTTGAACTTTTTAAAACCGATTTTTTTAATATATCATTTAAATATGACTTATGTATGTTTGTTTTAACTTGTTAGAAATGCTTGATGATTTATAAGATAAATATATGAGAGGAGTTTTATCTCGCTTTGCGGAAAAGTGTTTTTGAAACCATTGTTTGGGGTTTTCCAAACATGCACAATCACGGATCTTCAAGTCTTGCGTAGGGTTGCAAATCATGTTGCAGACTGTCGTGCAAAAGGAGCCCTTTATAATGCTGGTGGCATGAGCATCTTAAACATAGAGGCTCTTTATGAGATTTTGGAGTCTAGTACTATTACTTAGTTACTTATTTTTTTTTTTTTGGTTAGCGAGTTTTTTCTTCTGTATAGAAAAAACATGATTCTATTGAATTGAAATTATTTTATAAAAGCTTAACCATATATAAATCATATCTGGCCGAGTATTATTGGGCCAATGACCTTTTTTTTTTTGCATTCACTAATTGACTTTTACCTTAACTTTATCTGGCAAAGTCAGTTTGAATAAATTTCACTGGCTCCGAATGATTTATACATAAATAGCCCCCAGACCACAATATTCAACAAAGAAACTCATAAGAGAGCCACATATAGCTTTGTCAATCTCTATGAGTTGTGAGTGTGAGGGAGAGAAGGTAATGGAAATGGGGAGCAGCAGGGAAAAAGAAACTCCCAAATTTGACCCCAAAATGGAAGAACTACAGAGAGTTGTTTTAGACAGAGAATGGGACTACTTCAAAAAAAACAACCACAGGAATGGTGTTGATCTGATCAAACCCTTCAGCATGGCCGGAAACACGGCGATTCACATCGCTGCTCGGTCCAACAACTCAGATCTCCTCGTGGAGCTTCTGGACTTGCTTCCAGACAATTCCCATCGCCGGCAAGCGCTGAGGATGGGAAATGCTCACGAAAATAGTCTTCTTCACCAAGTGGTGTTGTGCAAGAATGTGGACATGGTGGACGCCGTGCTCAACTACGAGATGGAGAAGAATCTAAAGCAGCCTGAGGATGAGAATCTATTGGAGCTGCGCAACGACCTCGGCGAAACCCCGGTGTATAGGGCCGCCAAGTATGGCCGTCTCAAGATGCTGAAGCGCATGGCGAAATATGTAGACGATATGGTGCCACACTTCTACAGAAATTTCTATCCTTCCATCCTTCACACTGCTATAATTGGCCAGCATTTTGGTAATATCAAAATACGTATCTTCTCTTTTATTCTGGTTTTACATATGGATAAGTCATTAACATGATTCACGAATTTTATATGTATCTTATATTTTAAATTAAATTTCAAATATTTACAAGTTATCCTGTTATTAGATTGATAAAGTGGGCAATTTGATCTCTTTGCGCATTTAAGAAATGACATTCCAGAATCTTCGGATAAATTTGTAGGATTCATTTGTAAATAAGTCCCTTAATTTGATACTTAGCTTGTTCATAATTTTTTTTTTCTATATAGTTTCTTACACATAACTGAAAACTTTTTACAGCTCCATTTTTCACTCTCACATGCTACCGCTCAAGCATTTTTTTACCAGCTCTCATAATTCTTCAAACTACTACTTATTTAGTAGGGGAAATGACATTTTATTCTCAACAGAGGCGAATAAGACAGTTTGTTCTTCAATTTTTACCCTTTAAAAAGTAAGTTACAAACATCAATTCTCATAGTTGCTAATCACAGTTGCAAATTAAAAGTTTCGTTTTAAATAATTTATTTTCAATTGAGACTCCTGAATTTGTAGTTGCTTGAATTGTTGTTTACATCTCCATTTTCAAAAAATTTTGCCAGAAACTGAACTCATTAATTTTTGGAAGAGGATACTCTCAGAATCTATTTTCTCCTTTTCTTCTCAAACTCTCATCTCCACCTTTAGATTAAAAAATAGATTGTTTTATAAAAGTATTATTATATTATTTTATAAATTATGTTTTTTTTAAAAAAAGGTTATTGTGATATAGTGACATGAAAGCACTCCTTCAAATGACATTGATACTTTATATATATATATATATATATATATATATATATATATATATATATATATATTATATTGAATTACTAAATGAGAAAGACATTTTGATGGTGCAGATGTAGCTATGTGGTTATCAAAAAGAAAAGGTATTGAGAAAGTAGCATTTATATTTGAAGGCATTATGAATGGGAAAGAATATGAAAAATATGGATTGAGCTGTCTTCAACTTCTCTCTAGCATGCCTTCAGTTTTCAGGAGCCATAATTCTCAGGCAGCTGGATTTACACACAACCTCATTTATGCTTGTACTTACTTAATTCTTTTCTCTCTCTCTATTCCTTCATTTGTTTACTCATAATTCTACTTAACCACTATAAATCAGGTTGTTTGGTACCACAGGGGAGGAAAAAATATTTAGTTGATAAACAAGTAGGGTTAAAATTTTTTAATTAATTTTTCTTATTATTTTATCCTACATCTTCTCTTTATTAAAATTTTATAACTTCATTTCTCTCTTTTTTTTTTAATTCAACACATAAAAATTTTCTCTCCCCTCCCCTCCAAATCGGTCGTACCAAGCATCCCTACAAGTTGTCTATGATTGAAGAGGGATTCGGAATGACTATATATTAGTTTGGGCGACAGGTCTTCCCAACAAAGGTTATGATGAAGAGGATGAGGACGAGGACGAAGACGATGCAAAGTTTATCAGAGGGAATGGAGATATAGAAAGTGGAAAAAAGAAGGTAAAGAAATCCATCTCACCATCTCCAGGTACGTACAAAGACATTCTCTCTTATGAACAGAGTCTGTTAGTTTATAGGAGCATATACTCTTCTATAATCATCACAACACAGGTTCTTGATATGAATGTTCCTTGTTGCAGTTTCTTCCAGGATCTATTATGCTTTCTGGAAACTTGTGGCCAAAGGTGAGGATATATCTTCACTCAACTTTTGAGGTTTTTTACTCTATTCATTAAAAAACAAAAGTTGAAATCCTCATTGTTGTTGTTGTTGATTTCCTGCCTTCGGTCGTAAATGTAAGAGTTAGATTTGCAATTCAGAGATATTCAAATTCGTTGAGGTAATTATGTATAACAAATATGAGTTAATTTTTCTGAAATAACCTTTTAATCGCGTTACTCACTTGTAAAACCCCTTTAATATATATGTGTGTATGATTAATAGAGACAGTGATCTGAATACTTTGAGAGTTTGTCTAGAAACTCCAGAAAATTACAGAATGATAAAGCCTTGAAAGAGCAGAGCATATGTCAAGGATAGCTAGTTGTCCCAGCAATAGTGCCACCCGCTTTTGAACCGGCTTTGACATGTTTGTGTGTCTACGTGTTTATGTTAAATAAAAAAAACAAAACAGTAAGAGTAGAATATGTGATCTTCTGGAAAACAACTTAATTAGGACCTCTCTAGGAATTAGTTAATGTTCCATTTCTACATTTAAGACGGGAGGGAGTATAATACTCTCTTCCGTTCTTTTTATAACATTCCATTTAAATTTTTTAAAATATTAAAGAAATTGGTTGAAATTAATTAAATATCAAACATTTCAAAATCTCCGTTAATTAGAACTCTTAAACTAGGACATATAATTAGCTAGAGACAGACATGCGTGTGTGTGTACTGCTATACTAACAGTAAAATAATTAAATGTTTGAATATATGTGTAGAATGGGACCGTATTAAAGAAATTTGGAAGATAAAGAAGCAGAACATGCAAGCAGAGGAGTTAACTCACTTCTTAGTGAGAAGAGACAAGTTATGGAGGGACACAAAACCTGTAGAACCACGAACACAAGTTGTGCTGCCAGTGATTCAACTCTCGAACCTCTCTGCAACAAAGAAGGCCCTACTAGAGAAGACATACTCCTTCCAGAAACCCGTTGAGTGTAAAGACTACGCGCCGTTGCTCCTAGCAGCCAGCACCGGCATCATCGAGATCGTCGACAAAATCATCAAGGAATTTCCTGACTCCATCTCCCACATCAGCCAACACGATCAACAGAACGTCCTCCACTTCGCGGTCAAGCACCGGCGAAAGAACATCTATAAGCTCCTCAAGGAATACAGACTCCTCAAAGGCTTGGGCACTCAAATGGCGTCCCATAATCGCACTCTTTTGCACCAAATTGCAAGGTTGGACTATTATGATGGAGGAAACCAACCTGGCGTTGTCTTCCAACTTCAGGAGGAGCTTCGTTGGTTTGAAGTAAGTGTCCCCTCTAAACATTAACATGGATTTAGATAACAAATTTATGGAAATAAAGCAAATTGGCTAAATTAGTTATTTATAACAAACATGCGTGAACTTTCCTAAAATATCCTTTTTTTAATCATTAGTATTTGAACCTCATTGAACACACCCTTTGGTTAACAACCCCCTTACTATGTACAATAATAAGGAGACTTGATTCCATGGGTTTAGAGTAAGCACCACCTCCCTTCCAGTCCTTGTTAATATAAGAGATAAATAATTAATTTACATATATTAAAAATTAGTCTAATCAGTTATTGGTAACAAATGTTTGTTGATTTACCTAAAAGCTTCATTTAATTAGGTGCATTAAAACTATCTTTAATAGAAGTCCCTTTAATATATACAATCGATAGAGATATTTTAGGAAAAAATTAAGAATTTGTAAGAAAATAAATTAAGGTATTACATTTAGAATCAAAATAAATTATTTGTCTAACTCATATGTTTAGTATAGGTGGAAGTAACCTCTGCCCTAGTGTTGTTGGAGTTTGAGTATGAGTAGTGAGTGACAAACCCCCCCCCCCCAAAAAAAAAAAAAAACCTAACTATTATTGGAAATATATGTACATGCAGAGAGTGAAGAAGATAGTTCCTAGTCCTTACCAGTTGTATCGCAACGAAGATAAGTTAACGGCAAGAGAGCTTTTCGATTTAGAACACTCAGAAATGCTCAAGGAAGCCCAGGTGTGGATTAAAGAGACCGCTCAATCGTGCTCGACAGTGTCAGTCCTGGTGGCCACGGTGGTCTTTGCCGCGGCCTACACGGTTCCGGGCGGTACCGATGACCACGGCATGCCAAACCTCCTCAATTCTCCTCTCTTCCTTTTTTTCGCCGTCATGGACGTTGTGGGGCTGGCAACTTCTCTGGTCTCAGTGATGATGTTCCTTTCGATCCTTACGTCGTCGTTTCAGATGCAAGACTTCTACAAGTCTCTACCTAGAAAGCTCACAATGGGATTCACATTATTGTTCGTCTCCTTAACCACGACGATGCTGGCTTTTGGGTCAACCATTTTGCTGACAATTAGGATGGAGAACAACAAATGGAGCTCCATTTTGGTCAGTATTACGTTCTTCCCTGTGACTCTATTTGGACTGACTCAATATCCCATTGTGATGGCCATTAAGTATAGAATGAAGAGGCTATGGAAGAATCTTAAGAAGATTATTCCCAATGACGTAATGAGCATGTCCACAAAGCGCTCCTGTAAAAGAGATTATTCAAAATACTTATAACCTTAAAATTTTCTCAAATCAAACCCACCAAAACCTAACTTCCCCCTCCTCTACATATCCTTTTGTGTGTGTGTGTGTGTGGTGTGTGTGTTGGAGGTGTGCTTAAGCATATGGTGCTTTGGATTGGATTGGGTTTGCGTAATTTTATAAGTTTGTTGTATAATTAAAGTTGTGTGTGTGTATGTCTGGTTTGTGTCATGGTGTCATTTGCGCACTTGTGTATGTATCAATTTTAATATTTTTTGGATGTTGGAAAAGAAAATGTTATATTTTGAAAATGTCTCTAGAGCAAGGAGATAAATGATAGAGAAAATCAGTGAAAAGTCATTGTTTAAAAATTTTATTCATCAAAAGAACCTAATCTATTTTCATATGCAGAAGGAAAGTACTGATGCTCTAATCAATTTATACAAGAAAGTAAAATTGTAATTTTTTTTTACATTTAATTGGTTTTAACTAATTCACTTAAATCAGAATATAGTAGTACACGGGAGAGAGTAATTCTTAGAGTTAAAGGTTAGTAATTATAATTGTTTTGAGACATGAGAACATAATTTGATTATGACATGTTGAATCACAAATATTCAACCATTTATATTTTGAGGGTTTCTGAACACCTCACTTTGACTCTTTTAGAGGATTAATAAGCTAATAGATCAACCATAAGAACATGACTACTGACTCACCCTAGCAATATTAACCATTTATTTCTTTTTTTTTTAATTAAAATGAAGGTAAAAGTGCCCACTTAATCTTTTCACTTTATACAATGTTTCGATTTAGTCATTTTTATCCGTAAAGTATCTTTTGAGGTAAGGTCAGATATTAAATGTAGGCACATTTACTAGTAAAAATTTAAACACTAGTTCTCCACCATTTCATTAGAACCAACGAATATTGGTCTTTGGTAATTTACTTTTATATTATTGAATTCTTTAGCTCTAATACACAACTAACCCCAAATGTTTATTGTTTTCGTAACAATCATTGTTATTTTAAAAATTAAACTTAATATATTAGCTTTGAAAATTTTTGTCAAAATTTAAAATTTCAAAATGTCAACATTTGTTTGTTAATTATGTTTAAAGGCATGAATAGTGGAACACTTTATAACATTATAGAACTAATAAATTGAAAAATTGTGTGAATTAAAAGGATTAAAGGTAGATTTTTGTGAACTAATCATAGCTTCCGGAAAGAGAATTCAACAGACACTATTTTCTTTACTGTTGACGAATCAAAACAAAAAATTAAAGGTATGATGAGTGTAACTTTGAGGATAAAAAGGGGAGGCAGGCTCAGACTTTATAATATTTTGTTCACATGATTTTGGTAAAATATAATTCGATTGATTGATGGAGCTCATCTTCAAAAGTTTAAATTATTTAGCAAAACAGAAGCATTTGCAAAAGAAAGATCTTTAAGAGAAAAATGGAATTTTGGAGGGGGGGGGAAGGGAAAAATGGAATTCACCAAAGATTGACCCATTTACAAAAGAAAGCTGTTTAAGACAAAAGTGGAATTCACAACCTTATGTCTCATAACCAAAAGATTATGAGTTCAAATCTTTTTATTGATGTGAGAATTTTATTAGTAGGTGATCTGTAAATATTTTTATAGGTATTTTTTTATTTTTCTTTATTTATAAAAAATGGAATTGAAGTGGAGTACGTAGTTTCACTTTAGTAAGGATTACTACAGGTGATTTCCAGTTTATAAGAGATATTTCTTCGTGAACTTTATTTTTTATATATATAGCTATATGATTTATATTCATGCTCTTCGCGAACTCTGTTATCGCTGTAATATTAATGGTTAAATGATATGCTAGATTTGCTGTTATGTTCCATTTATTTTTCATTATGACATCCTTTTGAAAATATTGTTTACAAAACCAATAAAAATAGTTAAAAATACTTTAATTTTTCAAAAAAGACAAATTTACTAACCTTATATGAGTTAAGACGTACCCAACACCTATATAGCATTTTAAAATTTTAGTGGTGCAATTTTATCCATGTTGTGTTAAAAATGGAGCAATTACATCATAAAACTAAGAGTCTTATTAACCACAGTTAATTTACTGTTCATCATCCTTGTCACTCCAGGCCTTGAGCCAATGTTGCTTACTGCTTATTTTTCTTCTAGAAATCCTTAAGTCCCAACAATCTCTCAAGGCATGTTTGGTATGAGAGGAGGAGAAATTTCTTTTTGAGTTGGATTTGGAAAAATTAGATAAGTGGGATTAAAAATTTTTAATTAGTTTTTCTTAGTCTTTTATCTTACCTCTTCTCTTTATAAAATTTTTTTACCCCACTTTTTTAATTTTTTTTAAAATATAACTTATAAAAACTTGGGAAAATCTCATATAAAGCTAATTGAAATAGAGAAATTCTAAATCAGGTTGTTAAACTCAATAAATCCTTAATTAAGTTAGTGACTCAATTTAGAATTTTGAAATATGAATAAAATGACTTTATTGCATTCTTCTCTCCCCTATCATCTTTTCTCTTTTAAAAGAGTTTCGTTATTTTGCAAGACTGAAACTTAGTTTTTAAATAAGAAGGAAAAAAAGCTTTGTTTTTAAATAAATGTGTGTGTATATATTAACATTAATTTATAGTAAAATAAAATATGATTTGTGTAAATCAAAGGAATTTTCCAAAAGAATTATCACGAATAATTTAAGCCAAAGAATAAAAAAAAATATAACCCCAATATCAATTAAATAATTTTTATTTAAATATTATCAATAAAAAAATTTATTTTTGAAAGAACTACACTTAAATTTTTTGGCTACACATGCCCCATAGCTGTGCTCTCCTCCCTCTGTTCGGCAGATCCCCTACAGTTCGATCTCTTTCTAACAGCATACAGGCGGCGCATAGATTGCATGTGCGACAAAGCTAAGGCAGCCTAACACTCCCAGCACATGACTACTCCTCTCCTGGCCGTGCTTTGTTGGTCAGCGTCGTCCTTCATTTCCAGCCTACCCCCTGTGGTTTCGTACTTTGGGTCCACATACAGTTTACCCACTTTGGTTGGTTCTTTTGTTTCCTATAGCATAAGTAATATGTGCTATTGCTTAGCTTCTGGTTTTGTATGGTCCGTTTATTTTGAGGGGCTGTTTGGTTTGTGCTTTTAGGGGTGCTTCTTGTTGGCTCATTTATTTTGTTGCTTCCCTTAGTTGGCTCTTTTGACTCTTGTTGGCTTATCTGGCGATTGTTTGTTTGTTTTTCTTTTTGGGTTGCTCTACTTGTGGCTCTGTAGCCTTTGTGGTAATTTAGGACTCTATTCGACTTATCTATTGTTACCATTCACTTCAAAAATGGCTTACTCTAAGACTTCTGAATTGTTGCCCATGTCTGCTAAGATTACTTTCTCCCAATTGAACTAGACAAATTACAATGATTAGAGTACCACTGTTAAGAGATATATTATGGGTATTGAGAAAGAAGGACATTTAAATGACCCCCTAGTAACAAAGACAAACTGGTTGCTTGGAAACGGGCTAACGCTAGGATCTTGTTTCAAATTAGAAATTCCATTGAACCCTGGATCTTGTCTTCTATCAGTCACTATACTACTGCTAAGGAAATAATGAATTATCTGTAGTTTATGTTCTCTGGTAAAGGGAACCTCACTTGGGTTCATGAAGTTTGCAAAGATTTTTATCGCTCTTGGCAGCAGGGCCTTCCGTTGAATGAATTCTTTTTGGACTATAAGCGGTTGTATGAGGAAATGAAAGTCCTCATGTCTCCACAGGCCGACCTTGAAACTCATATTAAGAATATGGAACTACAGGTAAGTATTGGTTTTCTCGAAGCCCTTGATCCATCTAATGAGATCATTCGCTTTCAGATCCTGTCTAGTCACAAACTTTCTTCTCTCGGCAATGTGTTTGCACGAGTCCTTTGTGTTGGTTGTGACACCTTATTTCCAATACTCATAAATGAGGATCAGTGACTAGTGAAATCCATTGTGGAACCAGGATTTAACTCCAGACTATCCAACGTTACAAAACGTTCATAAATCCCCACTCTCAACTTAGGATTTAAACCTAAGGTCGAGAGGGTTTTTCAAAAGGGTAGTAAACTTCACAATCATTCCCACAAGATTCACTACGTCACCATTACCCCATCGGCTCTTAGTTACCACATATCAGAGTGCAACGATTACATAAAATAAACTAAGAGCTATCCATTAGAGTCATTCTCTACTAAACACATTCATTCATACATTCTCATACATACACATATACATGTATCACTTCTTATAAATACAATCATCCAATAAATACAACCAAATATAAGCTAGCGCCTTGCGCTTCAAGCTTCACTTCAACTTCATATCTCCTTCATGCATCTCCACCTGTCACTATTGTTGGTTGGGAGGAGTGACATTCGAGAGAATCTCAGTAGCAAACATTACCACTATGCATGCCAGATATATATGAATGCATGACATGCTTGCCTATACTATTTCATGCCAACATAATGATATACTGCATGCTCGATGTTATGACATACATATGGCCATTGCACAAATATAACAGAACTTCAACCAATCATACATGTTCCACACAAATAGGCAAAGTAGTCACATAATCAATACAAGACATACATATCACATACATGAAGAAAAGGTAAGTTCACTACTTCTTGGACTTTATGTCCTTCTCTTTTTGTCCCTTGATCCGCCAACCATTGATTCTTCTTTGTCACTTCATGGCCCTAGGCAAGTGATAACATCATTAGAGCCATAAAAAGTGAATACCCAATGGCCCACATTAGCCCTATAGGCTTACTTTCACCCTTGGAGTTCATTCCAATTATATTTGTGTCATTAAGTCTTAAATTCACATAAGACATAAAGCTGATAGATTTTTCACCAAACTTTGAAAAATCACAGTTAATTCTATAGAACTCCAATTGAGGTGATTCAAAGCTCTATTTGAAGACCTTAAAGTTTAGATTTATATAAAAATACTTTAGTATGACTATTATTGTCATAATTTTCCCAGATATTCGGAAAACATTCACTGTTCCAGATTTCATTCCAGAAATAGAGCACAACTTCAAATTTTCATATCTCCTAGAATACTTGTCCAAAAATTACAAAATACCCACCAAATTAAAGATCTACATGTCTAATTTAATCCTCAAAAATTTCAGAATTTTTGGACAATATTTACCATATGAAACAGCTCAAAAAACGTTACTGTTCAAACAGGGCAGAATCAACAACATGAACAACCATATTTCATAAATTCCCAAATTCATACACAAGCATCAAAAAATCATGAACACTTGTATACCTACACAATTTTGCCTCCTAAAGCCATTGAAAGCATCAAAATTATCAAATTTCTACTCTTTCCCCACGTCATAGTACAGGGCAGAAAATCAGATTCTCAGGAAGAATTTGTCGGTTTCTTGTTTTCTTTGGCTTACTCACTTCCTTTCTACTTCTAATCACATGATTAGCTATTTAAATACTCGTTGGACATTATTTAGCCATTAAAAAATCCTTTAAAACCAGCCATGAACAGTACCTCACTTCCAATTTACTCATCCAAATAACAAACCAATTGGTTAAAAAGGAAGCTTACTCTTACCTCTACTCGTTTCCACAAACGGTTTGGAATTCTGGCAATACCCTGGACGGTGAGGCGGTGCCAATAATCTCTAAATGAAAATCTAAAACTGTAAAAATGTAGCTTGCGATGAGTAGAAGAAGTTTCTTGAAAGGTACTTTGAGAGAGGATGTCGTTTCGGCAGTGTTTCGGAGGTTGGAATTATCTCTCTCCTTTCCCTCCATTTCTCTGCAGCTTCTCTCTCTCTCTCTTCTCTGCAATTTCAACGTGAAAATGAGCTGAGAAAGATGATAATTGATTATTAAAGGAGGTGCTAATTAGCTTGCCATGTGTCAGCTCCCTATTGGCCCAAAATTCCAATTTTCGCACTTAATTGTAAAACTGACAGAATTTTCATTAAATTTTGAAAATTCATATCTAATTGTGTAGATATCCAATTGGGATGGTTTCAAAGGTTATGAGACCCTCATTGAGTCTATTTTTAAATAAAAATATAAAATTTGGCCAATTAGAAGTTCAATCTTCTCCAAATTTTAATCTTTGGATACTACCCCAGAAAATAGTTAATTTCGCTGGGCTAACTTCAAAAATTCTTTTTTCTTTGTGAACAGCTCCAAATGACTTATGTGACCTATTAAATTAAATCTTGATAAGTCTATTTTCATTCTGAAAAGTTTCATAATTTTTCACCATCATTTACCCATCTAAAAATGGCACACAATCACCACTGCCATACTGGGAATTTCACCAGTAGCAACACTACTTTGTGTTCCACTTATTATATTATGTGTGACCTCTAATCACTTTATTTTATTATTCCCCGAGCTCTTTAATACCCCCAAGGATATAAAAAAATTTTAGAAAATTTAAACATGCCTCATCAGGACATTTGCTAAACCGGGGTTTAGCAGTCCACTTGATTCAGGCTTAATCTCAAGCCTTTTGTCCCAAAATTCAGGATATTACATTGATGGTGTGACCCGTCCATCTATGGATCCACATGCGAGTGCTTTAGCTGGTTAGGGTCCCTTTGATAATAAGAATCATGGCTCCTGACAGGGTTCTAGTGCCCCAAACATGACTTCTGATAGTATCATTTGTAATTATTGCAAGGAACCTGGCCATATCAAGAAGTATTGCCGTAAGTTGCAAAACAAGCAGTAGCGGAATTATCAGCAGTGTGGTTCAGCTCATATGGCCTATACCTCTAAACCATTAGCCTCTAGTTCACCATCTGCCTCAGTCTTATCTACAGGTAATTTGCCTTTTGGTCTTGCTACTACTTCCTTGAAGTAGATTGTTGATTCTGGTGATATCGACCACATGACAAGTAACTATTGTTGTTTTCATCTTATGCCGCCTATACTAACCCATCTTTCATCTTTGTTGCCAATGGTCCCCCATCAGTGTTGTTGGATCCATCACTGTTAACCCTACCCCTTCCATTTCGTTATCTTCTGTTCTTAATATTCTTGATCTCACATTTAATCTTTTATCTCTCAGTAAATTGACTCGTCATTTGAATTGTTTCATCTTACTATTCCCTGACCATTGTTTGATCTAGGATCTGTCAACGAAACGTATTATTGGTAGAGGATATGAGTCTAGTGGACATTATATTCTGGATGATCAGGTTTTGCATTCTATTGTATGTTTTGTTGGATAGTCTCCCTTTGAGGTTCATTGTTGGCTTAGCCATGTATCCCTTTCGCCTCTAAAGAGGTTATATCTTTAGTTTTCGTCTGTGTCTTCTTTTGATTGTGAGTCGTGTCAGTTTTTCAAATACCATTGTGCTCATTTGGCACCTCGAGTCAATAAACGGGCTGTGACCCCCTTTGAGTTAGTACATTCTGATGTTTGAGGTCCTTGTTCAGTTTTCTCTCAAACTGGTTATCGTTATTTTGTCACTTTTGTTGATGATTTTTCCCAAAAAACTTTTCTTTACTTAATGAAACAACGATCTGAATTGTTTACTCATTTTTTAAATTTTTGTGCTGAAATTCAAACTCAGTTCAATACCCCTGTGAAAATCCTTCGAAGCGATAATACAAAAAAAAATTCTACCCTTTTCACTGAGTACATGCATCACCATAGTATCCTTCATCAATCCTCATGTGTTGATACCCTTGCTCAAAATGGTGTTGCCGAAAGAAAGAATCGACATCTTTTAGAAACTGCTCGAGCTCTTTTGTTTCATTCTAGTGTTTCTACGTCATTTTGGGCTGATGCTGTGTTTACTTCTTATTTCCTCATTAATCACATGCCCTCGGCTGTTCTTAGTGGTGAAATTCCATTCTCTGTTTTGTTCCCCTCTATTAAGCTCTTACCTATTGATATGAAAATCTTTGGCTTTGTTTGTTTCGTTTGGGATATTCGTCTGAGTGTCAGTAAACTTGATCCAAAATCATTGACGTGTGTCTTTCTTACTTATTCTCGTGTTCAAAAAGGTTATCGATGTTACTCTCCTGACCTTAGTCGTTATCTTGTATCCACCGATGTCACCTTCCATGAGTCCTCTTCATTCTTCAAGTCTTTAGTTTTATCTTAGTCTCCCTTAGTTGTTCATATGTCGAATGTTTTTTGGTTTATCATGTCCCACCAGTTCAGGCTGCTATTCCAGATCCTACTATTATCCCTGAGACCAATGTTACTAATTCTACACCTCTGTTTTTATCATGTCGACGAAGGGGAAGGGAGGGAAGAAATTTTATATTACCTCGCTTGGAGTAATGAGAGGGGAGGGGAGGGAAAATATTTTAATTTGGACAATTTCACCCTTTTATTTAATTTTTTTGAAATTATGTATAATGTTTAATAAAATATATTATAAATATAAAATTATAATTTAATAATTATAAAAATTAAATAAATATAACCATAATTATACTAATAAATATCTAAAATTATACTACATGGTTTTATTTATTATATATGTACAAATGGCCAAGGGCATTTTTGTCCAATCAAACAAAAAAATTAACCTCCTCTCCAAATCTCTCCAATTTGGGGGGAGGGTTTAAAGGGGAGGTAAGGAAAAATTTTTAAAAATTGTCCCTCCCCTCCCTCTAATATTTCCAATACCAATTAAGGGGAGGGGAGCACCCTTCCATTCCCCCTCAAACCAAACATACCCTTAATGTCTCTAACAACCCATGTACGTCCACTCCCACTCTTGTCTTATTTATTTATGGTGAAGCAACTTGGTCCTTTAAGCTGATTAATAAAAAAAAGAGAGATATATAATATTGAGATTTAGAACTCTAGATTGGTAAAAAAAAAAAAATTAAAGTTAATTTTGGTTATACAATATTTTTTAGTTAAAATTTTGGGATTCTTATGATTTAAGATTTATATATATTTTTATCTATTAAATGTATCTAATTAAAATATTTTTTAGTATTTACAAATTTTCTCAATTTTCCATTATTTTTACCAATAAAATGGTAAAAACTAAAAAGAAACATAAGCAATGAGCTTCATCATCACCTAGAAACATACACTACACAACTTGGAAGTCCGAGAGGCAGAAAACCATAAACAACAAGAAGAAACGACGTAACCATGACCTGAAAGAAAAACCAAACTAATCAATCACAAAATTAAAACCACTTACAATTGGAAGAATAAAAGTATACAACAACCAATTCCAAAGCACGAGTAAGGAGATCTTTCGAAGACAAAGGAGTATGTACTTATCAACCCAATGTAGATGATATAACAAGTGAACGAGTTATGAAAAAAAAAAAGATATCTAAGTCTCAATTAAAAAAAAATAATATTAAAAAAATCTCATAATTTATTAATAACGAATAAAAGAATAATCATTAATAAGTAAATGAGCTACCATTAATAAATTACAAGATTTTTATGATACTATTTCTTTTAATTAGGATATTGACGTGATTTTCTAAAAAAAATTACTCCCTCTCATCCTATTTATAAACAACTTTTTTCTTGATTGCTCAAAACGAACTGGTATTTAAAAGTAATAAGTGTGTCAAAAATACTATATTTTTTTTATATATGCCCCTATTTATGAAAATAGAGAGAGAATATATAGAAAGTATGAGAGATAGTAAAATACATTTTCTCAATTCTTTGTTGACTTCATTCACCTAGTAAGTTCTTTTTTTCTCTTTCTCTCTTCTGAATATAACTCTTGGTGTGTGTGATAATTAATTATAAATAATATGTATTTAATAAGAGTAAAATAGGAAAAATAAACTTACATTTTATATATAAAGTAAAACTTATTTATAAAAAGGACAAATCTTATAAGAAAGAAAATTATTTATAAATAAGATAAGAGGAAGTATAGCAATTAATATATAATTGATGGCCGGTAAATAAAGACAATATACCACGCGTCATCAATCTATTCGCTCCACTCTCTTCTCTCTCATCTTTCTCTCTACAATCGGGATGATGAAGATGAAGAATCACAAATCCTGCTTCCTCAGTCTTTCCTCTATTCCGCTCTTGGTTCTTATATTGTAGTTCTGCGTTTGAATTGGTCTCTTTTTTCCTATTTATTTTTCTGTTTATTACTTGCTTTCCCTTCTTCTGTGGGAGGCTAAAGTGTAATTTACCGACAAAAATGGCGGCGGCTTTTCCCTTCACTGTTGCTCTGCTATTGGTGGCAACCATGACTCATTTTTTGTAAATGAATATTTAGCACTATAAAATATTTTTCAGTGACTTTTAGTATTTTAAAATTAATTTTTTTACATCTAGCACTTAAAATATTTTTTTAATTTCAAAACGAGCAGTCTAAAATTAAGATGCAGAATGTTGATAAAAAAAATATTTTAGAGGATTAAATGTAAAAAAAATTATTTTAAGATACTAAGTATTATTGAAAAAAATTAATTTAGGTGAGTTTCAATTTAATTTATAATACTGAGTGTTACTAAAAATTTTTTTAAATATAGATTATTAAACAATGGCTACTATTAAAAAATAATATTTAAGAATAATCAGTATATCAAAAAAATATTTTAAGATATTGTGAGTTTGATCTTAAAATACTCCAGTGGGTTGAACTACTTGTGTGCTAAGCAGTGAATGCCATCTATTCAAGTGGATTAATCATTCAATCTCTTGCGTTAAATGTGTAGATGAGTCAAAGAAGTGGTTCAGCAAGATCGTCATATGACTTGATGACTCAATGGATTTGGGTGGTCGAGAATCTTCATTACCATATTCGAAAGATTAATGGTTGATTAGCCTTAAGTTTTGGTTTAAAATAGTAATTACTAATTAGAGCCTTTAAATTCAAAAATAGTTTTTAATTATAATTTATGATATATTAAGTAAGTATATAAGAAGAGTGTTATATCAACTTATATATATAAATACTAATAAACCTTTTATAAGTTAATCCAAACATGCTTTAAAAAGCTTATGACTCTTGTACTCTATTGAGCCGTTTTTTATGAGAACGAATAACAGAATTAGGTAGTGTAAAAAAAAGGGTAAAATTAGTTAAAAATAATTTTTATATCTTAAAATAATTTTTTTAAAATATGTCTTTATTTATGTGAGGGTAAGTAAGATAGAGAAATAAAAGTAAATATAAGTATCACCAACCCTTTAATCAATACAATATATATAATTGATGAATAGCATAAATAGAAAAAAAATCATTAAGTGTTGAAACAATTTTTGTCTGGCTCTTATAAAAGGGACTAGAGGGAGTACCATGTTGGATTAATGAGAAAAAGGATCATATGTTGACAAAACCCCTATATATTGTTCTCCGGTTTCTTTTTATAAGATCCCTACCCACTTTTATTTATTTTTTATTGAAGCCTCAAAATATAAATCTTACAGCATTATGTAATATCCCAAATTTTGGGACTAGAGGCATAAGATTAAGCCTGGATTAAGTGGATTGCTAGACCCTGGTTTAGCAAATGTCCCTATGAGGCATGTTTAAATTCCTTAAAATTCCTTTATATTATTATATATTAAAAGGAATTATATTGGTGAGCTAAAGAGCTTGGGGAATAACAAAACGAAGTGATTGGAAGTAACACACAATAGAGTAAAGTGGAACACAGTAATTTTTGCTACCGGTGAAATTTCCGGTATGACAGTGATGATTGTGTGACATGTTTCGATGGGTAAATGATGGTGAAAAATTATAAAAATTTCCATAATGAAATTAGACTTATCAAGCTTTAATTTGATAGGTCATATAAGTCATTTAGAGTTGTACACAAAGAGAAATGAATTTTTGAAATTAGCCCCCCAAAATTAATTATTTTCTGGGACAGCATTCAAGGATTAAAATTCTGGGAAGAGTGAGCTTTCAATTGGCCAAATTTTATATTTTTTCTTAAAACTAGACTCAATAAGGGTCTCATAGCCTTTGGAATCACTCCAATTGGACATTTGTACAATTATATATGAATTTTCAAAGTTAACAAAAAATCTGCAGAATTTGGTATTTTGTGCGAAAATCAATTATTTGGGCCAATCAAGTGTTGACACGTGGCATATGAGAAAATTGATCCATTTATCCATTAAATCATCATCTTTCTCCTCATTTTTCACAGGAAAATATGAAAGAAGAGAGAGAAAGAGTGCAGTATGGAAATGGAGAAAGAAGAGAGAGAAAATTCTTTCCTCAGAAACATTGTCGAAACGGCATCCTCTCTCAAAGTACCCTTCAGAAAACTTCTTCTACTCATTGAGAGCTACATTTCTACGGTTTCGAATTTTCATTTGGAGGTGGTTGGCGACATCTCACCGGCCGGGGTGTTGCTGGAATTCCAAACTGTTTGTAGAAACGGGTAGAGGTAAGCGTAAGCTTCCTTTTTAACCGATTGGTTTATCGTTTGGATGAGTGTAGAGGAAGTTGGGTACTATTCTTGACTGGTTTTAAAGGATGTTTTCAATGGCTAAATGATGTCCAATGGATGTCTAAATAGCTAATTATTTGATTAGAAGTAGAAAAGAAGTGATTAAGCCAAAGAAAGTAAAAAGCCTGACATAGTTTTTCTGAGAATCCTAAATTCTTCCCTGTACTGTTTCATAGGGAAGGAGTGAGAATTTGATGATTTTGATACTTCCATTGGATTTAGAAGGCGAAATTGTGTAGGTCTACAAGTGTTCATGATTTTTGGATACTTGTATATGAATTTGGAATTTTTTGAAAGTTGTGGAGTAGATGCTGTGAAATTCGTTTTCTGGAGGCAGTGTCATTTTAATGAGTTTTTAAGTGAACAAATGTTATCCAATAACCATGAAACTTTCTAATATAAAATTAGAGACAAATAAATTTAATTTTATAGGTCATAATAGTTAATTGAACAAGTATGCTATGAGATATGAATTGTTAAATATATGCCATGTTTTCTGGAAAGAATTTGAAACAGTGATGTTGTGTGATATTTTTCATAGGGAAAAACATATCCAAAAATTCTAAAAATTTCTAGAGTTAAATTAGAGACATATATCTTTAATTGGATGGGTATTTTGTAATTTTTGAACAAGTATATTGGGAGATATGAATTTTTGAATGTCTGCCCTATTTTCTAGAAAGAAACTTGTAACAGTGTGGTTGGGCGAAATTTTGAGAATTTTTTGGTTGTGGTAGCCAAAATTTAGTATTTTTATGTGAAATTATATTCAAATATCTTCACATAAGAATTAGAACCACTCAACTTAGAGTTTTCTAAAATTAATGGTGAATTTTCAAAGTTAGTCGTGTTAACTGAAATTTTGAAACAGAGATTAGAAAGGGGAAATTCCAAGTTAAAGTGTTCACATATAGCTAATGGCTATATGTTCCTTTGAAAGTGACCTAAAAAGGGTTGAATAGAGCATCAAATCATGGCTCTAATAATGTGATTGGTTATATATGGCCATGAAGTGATAAAGAAGAAGCAATGGTTGGAAAATCAAGGGACATGAGAAGGACACAAAGTCCACCAGGTAGTGAACTTACATTTTCTGCATGTATGTGATATGTATGTTTTGCATTGATTATGTGACTTCTTTGCCTATTTGTGTGAAACATGTATGGTTGGTTGAAGCTCTGTTATATTTGTGTAATGGCCATATGTATGTTATAACATCGAGCATGCAGTATGTCATTATGTTGGCATGAAATAGTGTAGGCAAGCATGTCATGCATTCATATATATCTGGCATGCATAGTGGTAATGTTTGCTACTGAGATTCTCTCAAATCTCACTTCTCCCAACCAACCATTCAGACAGGTGAGCATTGAAAATGTGCTGAGATCAGAAAATAGGTATGAACGAAGAGGAATGTTGCTGGTTATTTGAAGGTCTTTTAGTTATTAAGGTCTGTAAATATTGTGTAAACCCCTAGTGAGGAAACTTTTGTATTATAATCAAGAAATATTTTATTAATATTATCAATATATTCATGCTATTACTGTGCGCCTATTGAACTACGCATTGCTACTCTGAGTAAGGTCATTAATAAGGGATATATAAGGCGGGCCGTTACACATTACACTAAAATATATCTTTCCACCTCAAAAAAAAAATAAAGATCTTAAATTTAAAAATCCAATTAATTATGGGACAAGATTAATCATTTTAGCATATAATCTAATGTCTGTACATGAAATGGTCAATGGAGTGGGTATGTGACAATTGGACGTTGCAAGGTTTGAAAAACATGTTGGCAAAAAAAAAATATTCAAATTGCAAAGAAAACAGAACCTGGAATTTTGGCATTTATTATACATGCTGATTTATTGTAAAGGGAGTATAAAGATTTAGGGGAATAGTTTATTACATGGAGGTAGAAAAAAATGGGATATTGTATATAGCAATGTGATATTAATGCTAATAGAAAAAAGAGATGAAAGCCACGTGAAAGTAGAGGCTAATATTACAAAAAAATACCCTTTTTTGTTAAATTTTTCATATAGCCACACGCATAATTTCATTTTCCTTAATCATCGTTACTTTCTTCACGACAGCCAGCGGGAGTCTTCCATCACCACACCATTACCATCTCCATCCCTTCACCTTCCTCTTCTTTGGGCGCCGGTGAACCACGTCACTATGAAAGAGAGACCAAAGAGGTTGGAGGCACCAGACCACCTACACCACTATCATCGTCACCTCCTCCACTCCAGTACCACCTAAAGTGAACTTCTTTCACCATTAACCACCACCATCAGTGTAACGACCCTTTCTCATAAACAACAATTATCCAATACAGTTATACAAAATTAGTGATAATTTTTTTTTCCGATACATATCAGAGTTCAGGACACAAACTTGCTCACAAACTCTTTCACAACATATCAGAGTTTAGGGCACAAACTCACTACAGATAAATTTATTATTCTGATCTCACATCACAATTAACCCATGGGTCACAAAATGGTTTCCAACAGTAAATATGGAATTTTAAAAACATGTGGGCCCTATAGTGACAATATAGAAATTAACACAACACCAATACCAAAAGAGGCCTACAAGATTCTCAACGTCTATGCCTCTGGTTGCTTCCCTTGGCCTCTATCCATATTAGAGGTATCGCCTGAAAAATTATTTATAAAAACGGGGTGAGACATAAAGTCTCAGTAACCAAAATAAATTTACAAAATATGCAGGAAAAGATTTTAAGTCAGAGAAGCTGGTTTAACTGACATAATACAGACATCGGTGACAACAGTCAACAGGGCCAACAGAGACCTAATGGGCCCCATGAGAATTTAACTGAAGCTGAAATGTTGCGACATCTGTATGGATGGACCCTTGCAACAGAGGAACGATTGAGAAGGCTTGAGGAGCGCAGAGATAATGAAGGACCGAGTGGAGAAAACAAGGATAAGACCCAAGAGGTTAATGTTGAAACAGAGGAACAAAACAGTGTCCATTCTGAAAAGCTAGTTCTACATCCACCATACTCTGAGATGGATGGGTCAGCAGAGCAAATGAGAGCTCCAGATATGTTCACAGTATGGAAGCATTTAGATCGTTTCCATCCTGAGACATTCTCTGGTGGATCACCAACAGAAGCTGAGAGTTGGATTGATAGGCTGGAAATGCTTTTTGAGTCAATTAGATGTGATGAATATCAAAAGGTAATTGCTGCAAAAACTTTGTTAAAGGGTGATGCGTTAAACTGGTGGAATACTGTGAAGCCTGCTGATGGTCATCAATTTAAGTGGGACAAGTTTAAGAAAATGTTCTTTGATTATTATTTCCCCATTGTGATGAGACACCAAAAAGAAGCTGAGTTCTTCATTCTTCGGCAAGGGGAGATGGATGAAAACACTTATATATCTAAATTTATGGGGTTAGCCAAATATGTGTCACAGTTAGATAGAACCAACAAGGCTCACAACAATTGGTTGGCCCGACAGATGTTCGAGAAATGTAATGATAGTGTCAAAGCAAGGATGGGCACTTATGACATTACTACCCTCGAAGAGCTGATTGCCAAAATTCAGGAAGTTTGTAGAAGATATCGAGATGCTGAGAGATATATGAGAAGGGATTCTCAAGGCCGATTTAACAGTCATATGGGAATATCTGGGGGCATTAATAAGAGGAATTATCCTTCGAGTTCTGGTGCATCTGGAAGCAGAAGGAGTTTTCAGCAAGGAAGCTTCCAGCAGAGGAATCGTCCTTTTATAAATCAAACCAAGAGCAACAATACCAGGGTGAATCAAGGTTCCCAACAAAAATCAACAGCATCAAGTCCTAGCGTGACTTAGCGTCTTCCTTGTAGTCGTTATGAAAGAATACATCCTGGCGAGTACTTGACTTGCTTTAATTGTAGGGAGAAGGGTCATATCGCAAGATATTGCTTTAAAGGAAGGAAAGAGGATCAGACATCTAGACCGTCAATGCCTGGACGAGTGTTTGCTTTAACTTCTGAGGAGGTGAGGGTCGCCCCAAATCTGATCCGAGGTAATGTTCTTCTTCAAGGACATCCTTTATCTGTTATATATGGTTCTGGTGCTGCCCATTCTTTCATTTCCTATGACTGTGTGGAAAAATTAAAGCTTGTTATGAGTGATCTACCTTATGATCTGTTTGTATCTACCCCTGCTGGTGCATGTGTGAAAACTGTTATGGTGTGTAAGAAATTGTTGTTTGTATGTGAAGGTCGTGAAACGACCATTGATTTGATTTATCTACCTTTGCGGGGTATAGATGTGATTGTGGGTATGGATTGGTTATCATCTAATGATGTAACCTTACAATGTAAGAATAAAACTGTGCAATTTAATACTTGCACAGTAATTAGAGAAATACCCCAAGGCTCGATTATGTTGTCAGCGGCCCAGGTGGAGAAAAGTGTAAGGGAAGGGTGTGAAGCTTTCGTGGTGTTTTTCTCAGTTCAGGTAGAATCTCAGGAAAATATTGACCAGATCGAAGTGGTAAAAGAGTTTCCTGATGTGTTCCCTGAAGAGTTGACTGGATTACCTTCAGAACGAGAAGTTGAGTTTGCCATTGAGTTAGCACCAGGGACAAAGCCGATCTCTAAAGCTCCTTATCGGATGTCACCTTCAGAGTTGGCTGAATTGAAGAAGCAGATTGAAGATTTGTTAGAAAAGGGTTTTATCCATCCAAGTGTATCTCCCTGGGGTGCACCAGTTTTGTTCGTGAAGAAGAAAGATGGCAGCTTGAGGTTTTGCATTGATTATCGGCAACTAAATAAATCCACTATTAAGAATAAGTATCCATTACCGAGGATAGATGACTTGTTAGATCAACTCGTAGGTTCATCTGTATTTTCAAAAATTGATCTAAGGTCGGGATACCATCAGTTGCGGGTACGAGCTGAAGACATTCCAAAGACTGCCTTCTGTACTAGATATGGTCATTACGAGTTCCTTGTTATGCCTTTTGGGCTAACAAATGCACCAGCAGTGTTCATGGATTACATGAATCGGATCTTCAGACCATATTTGGATCAATTTGTGGTGGTGTTCATTGATGATATTCTTATCTATTCAAAGAGTGAAGAAGAGCATCGGAAACATATTCGAATAGTACTACAAATTTTGAGAGAGCATAAGTTGTATGCGAAGCTGAGTAAATGTGAATTTTGGCTAAAAGATGTTAAGTTTTTGGGTCATGTAGTTTCAGCAAAGGGAGTAGCAATCGACCCCAGCAAGGTAGATGCTGTGTTGAAGTGGGAACCACCTAAGTCCGTGACAGAGGTGCACAGTTTTCTGGGATTAGTTGGCTATTATCGTCATTTTATAGAGGGATTTTCTCGGATTGCCACGCCACTCACCAGATTGACTAAGAAAGAAAAACCGTTTGTTTGGGATGAGAAGTGCGATGCAGCTTTTCAGGAGCTAAAAACTCGATTAACAACTGCACCTGTTCTCACCATACCTGATCCACACAGACCATACACGGTGTACACAGATGCATCATTTAAAGGTTTGGGATGTGTGCTTATGCAAGATGGTAAAGTGGTAGCTTATGCATCTCGTCAGTTAAGACCCCATGAAGTAAAATATCCGATGCATGATTTAGAGATTGCAGCTGTTGTTTTTGCTTTAAAGATCTGGAAGCATTATCTGTATGGGTCCCAATTTGAGATCTTCAGTGACCATAAAACATTGAAGTATCTCGTGGATCAAAAAGAGTTGTACAATCGACAGAGGAGATGGATGGAGTTCTTGAAAGATTATGACTACGAGTTAAAATATCATCCAGGGAAGGTGAATGTAGTTGCAGATGCTTTAAGCCGGAAGTCAATACACATGTTTCATATGTGTGTGACTGAGCATAACCTCCTGGAAAGATTATCAGAAGTTTATCTGGAACCAAGGTCAGAAGTGATTTTGAGTACCGTAGTTAGAAATTTTGATTTTTACGGTGATTTGAAGAAGGCCCAAATAGAAGATAGTCGATTGCTACGGATCCGAAAGGAGTTGGAAAATGGTGAAATACTTGATTATGATATTGGAGATACAGGTATATTGAGGTACAAGAAGAGGATTTATGTTCCAGACAATGAGGAAATCAAGAAGATTCTAGAGGAGGCTCATCAGAGTAAATATACCATTCATCTAGGAATCACTAAGATGTATCGAGATTTGAAGCAAAGATATTGGTGGCCTAAGATGAAACGTGACGTGACAACCTTTGTACTTAAGTATTTGACTTGTCAAAAGGTGAAGATTGAGCATCAAAAACCTTCAGGGCTACTTCAACCTTTAGAGATTCCTCAATGGAAGTGGGACAACATTTCTATGGATTTCATCGTGGGATTTCCTGAGACTGCAGCACATCATAACGCCATATGGGTCATTGTGGACAGATTAACGAAATCGGCCCATTTCCTACCAATCCATATTGGCTATACTTAGAGAGATTAGCTCAATTGTATGTGGATTGGATTGTTAGGTTGCACGGTGTGCCCACAGAGATTGTGTCAGATCGTGATCTGAGATTCGCATCAAACTTTTGGAAGGCATTACAGGAGGCTATGGGAACTAGATTGAAGTATAGTACGGCTTATCACCCACAGACAGATGGACAGACAGAGAGAATCATTCAAACCCTTGAGGATATGTTAAGGGCTTGTGCCATTGAGTTACCTGGTAGTTGGGATCATCATTTTCCTTTGGCAGAATTCACTTACAATAACAGTTATCACTCAAGTATTCAGATGGTGCCTTTTGAGGCATTATATGGCAGAAAGTGTAGATCGCCTCTCTGTTGGACTTAGTTAAGCGAAAGAACCATGATTGGACCGGATTTAGTAGATGAAACTACAAAGAAAATCGAGATGATTCACCAAAAGTTGTTGACCGCTCAGAGCAGACAAAAGAGCTATGCAGATAGGCGGCGTAGACCTTTGGAGTTTGAAATTGGTGATCACGTGTTCCTTAAAGTTACTCCGGTGACTGGTATTGGTAGATTTATTAAAGCCAAAAAGTTGACTCCCCGATTCATTGGGCCGTACGAGATTCTAGAACGAATTGGACCAGTTTCTTATCGAATTGCATTACCGCCACACTTGTCAGGTATTCACAATGTGTTCCATGTGTCACAACTTAAGAAATATTATCCAGATCCTTCTCATGTGATTGCACCTGAAGAGATTGAGTTGAGGGAGAATTTAACCTATATGTCTGAGCCAGAGAGGATCTTAGATATGAAAGACAAGCAGCTACAGAATAGAACCATTCGACTCCTAAAAGTTTTCTGGAAGGGTATGTCTTCCAGAGACGCCACATGGGAAACCGAAGAGTGGATACGACGTGATTTTCCGAACTTATTTACTTAAGTATGTTTATACATTTTAGTAGTATTTGATAGTTATGTTTGTGTTGGTGACTGTTTTGGAGTGCCATATGTGTACTGAAGACTTTGTTCTGATTTTAATTTTAACTCTATGATGTCGATTCTCATATTTATGTATTGTTGTGAATTTTTGGGACAAAATTCTATTTAGGTGGGGAGAATTGTAACATCCGTATTTTAATTTTAGGATATAATTATACTTTGGAGATAAGTATAAATTTAATAGAAAGTTTTTGAAAAAAAAATAGAAATTAAAATGTAATTAATAAAATAATAATTTATTAAAATAATAATATTATAAAATAATATTATATAATAAAATATAATATATATGTATATGTAATATATATATATATATATATATATATATATATATATATATATATATATCTCTGTGTGTATCGGCGCCTACCAAAGACAAAAGGGGTAAACCCCTTTTGTCATTTAAAAAAAAATTGAATGATGATTGATGTTCAGCACAGGAGGTGAGGGGGTATTATAAATACCCCCTCTCATAAACACTTCACGCAGGTGAAGTGTTTTGTGAAGAGAAGAGAGAGTGAGGTTCTGATAGGTATATTTTTGGTTCTTCGAGGATCAATAAGGTACACAAACTCTTTTATAATCACAAAGCTTCTTTTATGAAATATATTCTAAATAATTTTCTCTTTCCTATGATAGTAATTTTATGCTAGTTAGAGAATATTATGGGGATATGATTTTAGACAAGTTTTGAGTTTTGTCAATATAAGACTGTAGAAATGTAGAGAATAATTAATAGTTAATTTTAACCGGTTTAGATTTATTATTTAGGGGTCATGTGATTTTATAATTAATTTATTTTATAAATAAGATATAAATTAATCTCTATAGGGCGTTTTTACCGATAAAAATTAGTTTAATTATTTTATTTGGATTATTGGAGGTATTATTGAGGTTTTAATCGGTTTATTTTTGTTAGATCTGAGTTATGTGAAAAATATAAATTAGGACTTAATATTTAAATTAGAATTTGATGTGATTTTAATTATGTAGAGATTTGAAGAGTTATTTAATAATTAGATTATACCCGTATGAATTATGAAAAAGGAAATTTAATTATTTAGAAAGTTGATATTGAGGATTTTGTAATTATAGGTATGTTAAAGGTTATTTAAGGATTTTTTAAGGAAATTGGAATAAATGAGGATAATAGTTGTAGAGAAAATCGGGTTGTAGGAGTTAAATTATATAAATTAATTATTTTATTGTTATTTTTGGTTAATTGGTATCTACATTAATAATGTAGATTTTTCTTGTGATCGGTGATTGCACGGGTTTTACTATCAAAATTAAGATTAAGCTTGGAATCGAGGTAACCGGGGTTAATTTATTTTATATGCTTGTTTTGGACTGTAAGGTGTTTTATAAACCTTACTTTTATCTATATTACTTGTATGTGTTTTGCAAGTTATACTTATGTTTGAATATGAATTTATTTCAGTGAAGCGGTGTATTTTCCAATTTACATATATAAGTGGAAATTATTACTAAATTGTTACTGTTATGGTGGATATGTTGTTTGAGATGGAATGTTGTATAAGAATTTAGAATTCTCGTAATTGTTTTCGAAAGCTGTATTAATTTATTATTTTTATATTATGGGATATGTTGGGTTGTGTGGAAGAGATATGGTGAATTGTGTGCCCATCGGCTCTCTCAATCCTGGCCCGGATTTTGGAGCTGAGTGTTTGGGCGGACACCTCCCTGTTACGGTATATTGGTGGTAGCATGGGAGGGGGCAGTATTCTTGATGTGACTAGCTAACATTTGGCCGAGTATACTAGCACTGATAGGCTGTACCAGTCCAGAGGAGATAAGGAGGAGCGGGATGGATGAGTGGGGATGGTTTTATTTATTGATTATATCATGTTAAATTTTGAAATTATGAGAATATTATTATTATTATTATTATTATGTCAGTTAAACCTGCTTCTCTGACTTAAAATCTTTTCCTGCATATTTTGTAAATTTATTTTGGTTACTGAGACTTTATGTCTCACCCTGTCATTATAAATAATTTTTCAGGCGATACCTCTAATCTGGATAGAGGCCAAGGGAAGCAACCAGAGGCATAGACGTTGAGAATCTTGTAGGCCTCTTTTGGTATTGGTGTTGTGTTAATTTCTATATTGCCATTATAGGGCCCACATGATTTTAAAATGCCATATTTACTGTTGGAAATCATTTTGTGACCCATGAGTTAATTGTGATGTGAGATCAGAATAATAAATTTATCTGTAGTGAGTTTATGGGTGAGTTTGTGCCCTAAACTCCGATATGTTGTGAAAGAGTTTGTGGGCAAGTTTGTGTCATGAACTCTCATATGTATCGGAAAAAAAATTATCACTGATTTTGTATAACTGTATTGGACAATTGTTGTTTGTGAGAAAGGGTCGTTACAATCAGACTTTCTCTTTCCAGCCTGTAAAGACCCGCCTCATATATCTCTTATTACTGACCTTACTCAGAGTAGCAATGCGTAGTTCAGTGGGCACAAATGAATAACATGAATATACTGATAATATTAATACAATATTGCTTGATTATAATACAAAAGTTTCCCCACTAGAGGTTTACACAATATTTACAGACTTTAATAACTAAAAGACCTTCAAATAACCAGCAACATTCCTCTTCGTTCATACCTCTTTTCTGATCTCAGCACATTTCCAATACTCACCTGTCTGAATGGTTAGTTGGGAGGAGTGAGATTCGAGAGAATTTCAGTAGCAAACATTACCACTATGCATGCCAGATATATATGAATGCATGACATGCTTGCCTACACTATTTCATGCCAACATAATGACATACTGCATGCTCGATGTTATGACATACATATGGCCATTGCACAAATATAACAGAGCTTCAACCAATCATACATGTTCCACACAAATAGGCAAAGCAGTCACATAATCAATGCAAGACATACATATCACATACATGCAGGAAAGATAAGTTCACTACATCTCAGAGTTTATATCCTTCTCTTCTTGTCACTTGATCCGCCAACCATTGCTACTTCTTTGTCACTTCATGGCCCTAGGTTAGTGATAACATCATTTGAGCCATGAAAAGTGAATGCCCAATAGCTCACATTAGCCCTAAAGGCTTACTTTCACCCTTAGAGTTCATTCCAATTATATTTGACCAATTTCTTACTTAAATTCACATGATACTCAATCTACCAACATTTTTGACCAAACTTTGGAAAATCATAATTAATTCTATATAACTCCAATTAAGGTGGTTAAAAACTATATTTGAAGCCCTTTAAGTTTAGTTTTATATAAAAATACTTTAGAATGAAAAGGTAGAATGAAAAGCCCTTTAAGTTTAGTTTTATATAACTCCAATTAAGGTGGTTAAAAACTATATTTGAAGCCCTTTCAAAAATTCATATCTCATAGCATACTTGTCCAATTAACCATTATGACCTATCAAATTAAAGGTATATGTCTCTAATTTTAGAATGAAAAGTTTCATGGTCATTGGATAACATTTGATTACTCAAAAACTCATTAAAATGACACTGCCTCCAGAAAACGAATTTCACAGCATCTACTCCACAACTTTCAAAAATTCCAAATTCATATACAAGCATCCAAAAATCATGAACACTTGTATACCTACACAATTTCGTCTTCTAAATCCAATGGAAGCATTAAAATCATCAAATTCTCAGCCCATCACCACCACGTCTTACACAGATCAGAAAACTGAAAAATCAGAGTTTCCGGAAAGAGTTTGTCGGTTTTTTATTTTCTTTGGCTTAATCACTTCCTTTTTACTTCTAATCAAATGATTAACTATTTAGACACTCATTAGACATGATTTATCCATTGAAAATACCATTTTCTTATGAGAATGAATAGTACCCAACTTCCAATATACGCATCCAAACAACAAATCAATCGGTTAAAAAGGAAGCTTACGCTTACCTCTACCTGTTTCCGCAAACGGTTCGAAATTCCGGCAATACTCCGGCCAGTGAGATAGCGCCAACCACCTCCAAATGAGAATCCGAAACTGTAGAAATAAGATCTCGATGAGTAGAAGAAGTTTCTTGAAGGGTACTTTGAGAGAGGACGTTGTTTCGG
Source organism: Albizia julibrissin (assembly GCA_037074505.1). Classification (NCBI taxonomy): domain Eukaryota; kingdom Viridiplantae; phylum Streptophyta; class Magnoliopsida; order Fabales; family Fabaceae; genus Albizia; species Albizia julibrissin. Next base: position 16,306,968 of record CM073486.1, on the reverse strand, counting down.
CAGATTTTCGGCGAATATAAATTTCTCTCTCTTCTCTCTCCATTTCTCATATGAACCTTCACTCTCTCTCTCCTCTGGTTTTTCACACAGAAAATGCCTGAAGATGATGATGAATTAATAGATAAATGCATCAGCCAACTCATCTGCCACGTGTCACAATCTTATTGGCCCAGAAATTAAATTTTCGCACTTAATTGCAAAACTGACAGAATTTTCATTAAACTTTGAAAATTCATATCTAATTGTGTAGATATCCAATTAGGGTGGTTTTAAAGGCTATGCGACTCTTATTGAGTCTAGGTTTAATAAAAAAATATAAATTTTGGCCAATTGGAAGCTCACTCTTCCCAGAATTTTAATTTTTGAATATTGTCCCAGAAAATAATTAATTTCGCTGGGCTAAATTGAAAAATGTATTTCTCTCTGTGTACAGATCCAAATGACTCATATGACCTATTAAATTAAAGCTTGATAAGTCTACTTTCATTCTGGAAAGTTTCATAATTTTTCACCATCATTTACCCATCGAAACATGTCACACAATCATCACTGCCATACCCGAAATTTCACCAGTAGCAAAATTACTTTGTGTTCCACTTTACTATATTGTGTGTGACTTCCAATCACTTTGTTTTGTTATTTCCTGAGCTCTTTAGCTCACCAATATAATTCTTTTTAATATCCAGTGATATAAAGGAATTTTGGGGAATTTAAACATGCCTCATAGGAACATTTGCTAAACCAGGGTCTAGTAGTCCACTTAATATAGGCTTAATCTTATGCCTCTAGTCCCAAAATTTGGGATATTACACAACTCCCATTTCTAGTGACCCACTAACACCAATCACCACCGTCATCGTCTTCAACTTCCTTCAATACCACCATCGATCATCCGAGCATCATCACCTCTTCCTTCCTCCTTCTTCTCCCTCCTCCTCGGCGACTTCACCTTCACTGTCGCCAGTAGGAGTCTTCCACCACCACACCACCACCATCTCCATCCCTTTACCGGAGAGGTTGAAGGCACCGGACCACCTATACCACCACCATCGTCACCATCTTCAACTTCCTTTAACATCGCCATCAATCATTCGAGTTCTTCTTCCTCCTCCCCTGCGACTTCACCTTCATTGTTTCCTGCAGGAGTCTTCTATCACCATACCACTACCATCTCCGTCCCTTCACCGGAGAGGTTAGAGGCACCAGACCACCCACACCACCATCATCGTCACCGTCTTCAACTTCCTTACACACCACCACCGATTCAAATAGAGTTGAGAGTGGCATGGTGAGCTTCCTCAGTTCTCCACTGAGCTTCTCCTTACTCCGCCAAGCATCATCACCCAAAAAGAAAGATTAGTCTACCATTATCATAGAGTACCATTCTACATTCTCTTGTGCTTTCCGGCCAGTTTTTTTGTGATTTTGGCTTGTTTTCCAGATTTTCTGGTAAGATTTGAGTATTCTCATACTTAGAAATCATGGAAAAAGAGGGTAGGCAGGAGATGGAGTCGATGACTCTGAGAGAGAGAGTAGGAAGGAGCAGAGGAAGAAGAAAGAAGAAGAGGGAAGGGGTGAGGGAAAGAGAGTTTTTGTGTTTTTAGAGTATGAAATGAAAAAAAAATGTGAATTTGAATTGTGAAGGTGGGATTTTTTCTTAAGGAAATATTGTGTGTAAGTGGCTTATGAACAGTAAATATAGCTTATAAATAGTGATAAGAAGAAGAGATTATATATATATATATATATATATATATATATATATATATATATATATATATTGATTTAAACATTGGTTCTCCACCATTTCCATTAGACCCAACCAGTATTGGTCTTTGGTAATTTACTTTTATATTGTTCGATTCTTTAACTCTAACACAACTAACCCCAAATGTTTATTGTTTTCGTAACAATCATTGTTATTTTAAAAATTAAATTTAATATGTCAGCTTTGAGAATTTTTGTCAAAATTTAAAATTTCAAAATGTCAACATTTGTTTTGTTAACTATGTTTAAAGGCATGAATAGAAGAACACTTTATAAAATTATAGGACTAATAAAATGAAAAATTGTGTGAAATAAAATGATTAAAGGTAGATTTTTGTGAACTAATCATAGCTTCCAGAAAGAAAATTCAACAGACACTATTTTCTTTACTGTTGACGAATCAAAACAAAAAATTAAAGGTATGATGAGTGTAACTTTGAGGATAAAAAGGGGAGGCAGACTCAGACTTTATAATATTTTGTTCACGTGATTTTGGCCAAATATAATTTGATTGATTGATGGAGCTCATCTTCAAAAGTTTAAATTATTTAGCAAAACAGACACATTTACAAAAGAAAAATTTTTAAGAAAAAAATGGAATTCAGCAGCAAAGATTGACACATTTACAGAAGAAAGCTGTTAAGGCTGATAACCAAAAGATTGTGAGTTAGTTTAAATTTTATTATTGATGTGATGGTTTTATTAGTGGGCGATCTGTAAATTCTTCTATAAATATTTTTTGATTTTTCTTTATTTATAAAAAAAAGGAATTGAAGTGGAGTAGGTAGTTTCACTTTAGTAAGGATTACTACAAGTGATTTCTAGTTTATAAGAGATATTTCTTCGTGAACTTTATTTTATATATATATATATAGCTATATGATTTATATTCATGCTCTTCGCGAACTCTGTTATCGCTGTAATATTAATGGTTGAATGATATGCTAGATTTTCTGTTGTGTTCCATTTATTTTTCATTATGACGTCCTTTTGAAAATATTGTTTATGACTCCTATAAAAATAGTTAAAAATACTTTAATTTTTCAAAAAAAGACAAATTTACTAACTTTATATGGGTTAAGATGTACCCAATGTCCCAGATTATTTTTGGAGGTGTATATAACATCCTAAAGCATTTAGTGGTACACTTTTACCCATATCTTGTTAAAAATGGAGCAATTTCACCATAAACTAAGAGTCTTATTAACCACTGCTTCTTTTTCTTCTAGAAATCCCTTGAAGTCCCAACAATCTTAGTTTTTTTTGGTATGAGGGGAGGAAAAGTGAGAAGATGATTTTTTTTTTTTTGAGTTGGATTTAGAAAAATTAGAGAAGTGGGGTTAAAAGTTTTATGTTTTTCTTAATCTTCTCTTTATTAAGATTTTGTTACCCCACTTTTTAAAAATTTTTAAATATAACTTATAAAAATTTTCCAACCCCTCTCCTCAAATCCCTCATACCAAACAAACTTTGATTAGAGAGGCCTTATAAGCCACTGTTCTTCTTTTCTTTGACTAAAGAGATGGGCGAGGACCATATTCATCATCTTCTTCGTGGGAATATACCCAAGGACGCCATTGATATCTTAATGAATGACATGCATGTGCTAAGAAAAATTTATGGCACTGTGTTATCTAATAACTATAAATATCAACTTTAAAGGCAATTGAGAAAAAAAAATTATAAACAGATTAATCACTAGTTAGACTGTTAGAGATATAAAAATAATTTTTTAAAGGAAAAGCTAAAATTCAGAGTGCCATACAATTTTGTAAAATGAAGGTGAACTAAAACAAAATCGACTTTGAAAATAAGCTGGCCTTTGAAAATGACTTTCACAAAGAACTTTTCCCTTTATTCTTTTGAGCAAAGTGTAGGGAATATGAATTCCATTCATAAATATCTCCACTTTCTTTTTCCTCCACTCCTCAAAAAATAAAAAATAAAAAAGTTGGACATTTCATATTTAATATTTTATAATAATTTTGTTTCTTTTTTATTAAAATTTTAAGCTTGTTAGATAAATTTGGATAGTTTTTATTTATTTATTTACTTTATCAATGATATTTTAATTATTTTTATAAAGACTTAAATCTCTACCATTCAAATTTCATCACACAGTTCAAATGCGCGCTGGTTTTTTTTTTTTTTTTTGGTAAAAAAATCAAATAATGGTTGAAAGTGAGTAGTAGCAGAAAGTGCATGGAAAGGGGAAATGAGAAAAGTATCGTTCATCATATAAACAAATTATTCATACAGTACTGGAAAAATAATCTCTAAATAATTGTTGAGCTGTTCCAAATTTTAGTAATAATAGATGCTTTGAAAACTCTGTATTTTAGACTCCTATTATGTTTAAATTAGTAAACAATTTTCAGAAAATTTTTGGGAAAATATCATTAAGATCTTAACCATAAAAAATAATATTAAAAAAGTATTTATTTACGAATGAAAGAGCTACCATTAATAAGTGAAAAAACTACCATTAACAAATTATGCGACTTGTCAGTATATTTATTTCTTCTTGTTGGAACCTAAAGGATATTATCCCAAAATCTTTCATACAACTATTTGGCATTTTACTTTTATCAATGTAACATAGTTCAATTATAAAAATAGTGTTGGAACCTAAAGGATATTATCCCAAAATCTTTCATACAACTATTTGGCATTTACTTTTATCAATGTAACATAGTTCAATTATAAAAATAGTCTTCTAATTCAAATTGAGCCGTTAACAAGTCAGGTAGACGATCCAACCAATTGAACCGTCTGATCCAATTCTTTAATCACTGAGGCAAAGTTCGTATAAAGTTAGATAGCTGGCTCCAAATGTGATTATATATAAATAACCAATCAAACTACAATATCCAACTAAGAAACTCGTAAGGAAGCCACAAATATAGCTTGTTAATATGTGAGTTGTGAGTGAGTGAGAGAAAGCAATTGGAAATGGAAAGCAGGGAAGAAGAAAATCCCAAATTTGACCTCAAAATGGAAGAACCACAGAAATATGCTTTACTTGGAAAATGGCACTCCTTCAAGGACTACTTCAAGAAAGATGACCACCAGAGAGCAGCTGATCTGATCGAACACTTCAATTTGGCCGCAGACACCGCGATGCACATAGCGGTCCGATCTGACGACACCGAACTCATCCGAGAGCTTCTTGACATGCTTCCAGAAGACTCCGACCGCCGGAAAGCGTTGAGGATGGGGAATGCTCACAAGAACACGCTTCTTCACCAAGTGGTTTTCTGCGAGAATCTGGACATGGTGGACACTTTGCTGAACTATGAGATGGAGAAGAAGCTGAAGCGGCCTGGTGATAAGAATCTGTTGGAGCTGGTCAACGACCTCGGCGAAACTCCGGTGTACCGGGCCACCAAGCACGGCAGGCTCAGGATGCTGAAGCGCATGGCGCGATACGTAGATGGTATGGAGCCACACTTGTACAGAAACTCAGACTTCGCTTCCATCCTTCACATCGCCATAATTGGCCATCATTTTGGTATCAATATATATCTTCTCTTTTATTCATTCATATTTTGCATATATGTATTTGCGAAGTTCATTTTTTTGGCCAAATGTATTTACAAAGTTAACTTCCCTATCTGCATCATTTTTGTACTACACTACTACTTATTCAAACTTTATCAGTTTTCTATATTTACTAGTCAACTTCTTGTTTAGATTGATGAAGGGGCAATTTGGTCTTTTTGTAAATATAAGGAGAGACCTTCGGGATTTTGGGACATATTTGCAGTTTAGCAAATTTGTAGCACTTATTTATTTAAGTTCCTTGTTTGGGACTTCATAAATTTTCCTATTTAATTTCTTACACAAACGCACATGAATATTTAATATCTTTAAAACTTTTTACAACTTCATCCTTCACTCTAACACACTATCTCCCAAGCCTATTTTTACTAGTTCTCATAATTCTTCGAACTAGTACTACTTATTTAGCAGGGGAAATGACATACAAGTCTATTAGAAAATAAGTGAAAAATTTTGAGAATTTTAAAATGATATAAAGCCTGTGGTTCACATGAACCTATGAATTGAATTTAGGGGTTGGACTTCAATTTTATGGGTACTTTAGGGTAAGCGAGATTTTAGACCTAACCCCGTCGTCAAAGGTTGGTCTTTCAGTGTCGGCCGACCCATATTACTTCAATTATTTGCAACTCTTCAAAAGAGGGGGGGGGGGGGGGGACATAACTAATTATTAAGGACTTAATTCTCCCTCTTTTGATACCTAATTGTCATTTTCTCTATTTAGTACAGTTTCCTAAAAAACTCAAATCACACATTAATTTCAAGAATACAAACTAAAGAGGTCTTTAATATAAGACTCAATTGACTAATTTAAGAAGATTAAGTAATCTAAATAAATTATTTAATTATGTCATATATTACGTGATTTCTTTAAAATTCTTATGTGTATCATTAAATTATATATCAGTTTATATATTAGATAAATTACCTTAGAAAAAAATGATAAATATAAATACTTTAAATTAATTTATTTAACTTTCTTAATATCTTCAAATTAATTAATTAGATCTTATATTTATGGAGGTAGTACTAAAAGACTGAGTCATAGGACTTGTGGTCAAGGACCTAAAATCTCTTTTTTCATGTCTACTCATCTGAATGAAAAAAAAAAATACTAAAAGACTCACAAACGCGATATCCTTATATTTCTTTTAATTATTTGCGGGACATGTACGTCTGTTCGTTTTTTTTCTTTTGACCTGTCGTACCTGTGTGTTCGTGAAACATAAAAGATTGAGGAAATACAATCACGTCATGTAATTTTTGCAGTGACTTTTAATTACTACTATAGATTCTTAATATAAAATTTTATTTATAGTGTAATTTATATTATACTAAACTATCTTACATTAAAGAGTGGAGGTAGTATATAGAATCCTCCTTGAGCCCAATACATATGCAAAATTTTAAGGCTTGTTGTAGTTGTTGGGTCTATGGCCTATGCACTATGGTTTTGGTAGAAAAATATTTCATATATATATATGGGATTAATATGATTATTAGTCCGTGTAGCTTGATCAAATTTTAATTTTGGTCTATGTATTTTAAATCATTGGTTTTTGTTCCTATAGTTTTATAAAGATATGGTCTCTATATAAAAAGCCAATAATTTTAAACTATAAGGACTAAAAACCAAAATTCGATCTAATTGTAAGGACTAATAATGATTTTTACCCTATATATATATATATATATATATATATATATATATATATACACTTTCCTGATACATACTCAATAATAAATCCTACAAGATATATTTGTTTCTTACTTGACGTTGCAGATGTAGCTATGTGGTTATCAAAAAAGGAAGCCATCAATAAAGTAGCATCTGCATACGAGGAAGGCATTAATGAGAAAGTAGAGCCCGATGAAAACGAAGGCAATGAAAATGAGAAAGATGAAAATTATAGATTGAGCTGTCTTCAATTGCTATCAAGAATGCCATCAGTTTTCAGGAGCTCTAATTCTCAGGCAGGATTTGCTCACAACCTCATTTATGATTGTATGTATAGTACTAGCTACTTCTCTCCCTCTATCTCTCTAGCTAGTTATGCTATTGCATTCCTTTCAGTTTGTGTGTGTATGCAATATGTATAATCAAGAGAGGTGCCTACACACACAAATATAAGAGTCAATTAACTTTTATTTTGAGAGATTAAGTTAATTAAGTCACATTAAAGTATTTATATATATTTATTGTTGTTCTTCAAACTAATTCTTTTAACTCATAAACTTATATATAATCTAATGATATACAACATATGATTAAGTGGTTTATTTAGTTTTATTAATCTTTCTAAGTAATAAAGTCAACTAGCTCTTACTCTTAGAAATGGTGGGAGTTCTTTTTTTCCTAGTTATATGAGTTATATGATTGAAGAAGCTTGGGATTGACGATATATAATCTGGGGGATAGGTCTTCCCAACAAAGGCTATGATGATGAAGATGAGGATGATGATGATGTGTCTACTAGAGGGAAGGAAGATTTAGAAAGCGGAAAAAACAAGGTGAAGAAATCCTTCTCACCATCTGCAGGTAAACAGAATCTGTTTTCTGTAGTTCATATTAGTTCATATATACTCATCACTTACTGAAGGAATCGTGACGTAATTGGAAGTCTGAATGAAATATCCAGTAGTCCACACTCAATGAAATCATATTGTTTGGACTACATTGAGCTTACGTAGAAAATTCACCAAAGAGAGGAAGAGAGAAGAGAAGAGAGATTAGGTAGATCACTGGAAGCTATACATACATGACACCCACATTATTGGAACTCCTGTATCCCATACTCATATCCTTGATCCTCCAAGAAATTACCAGATAGATTTAAACAATAACGAGAAAACCACCTCAACGGACCTATATTATTCCATATTCACATTATAGCCCGATTATGTATGGGGCTTGAGCTAGAACCCTAATCCACTAAAAGTTGAACTAGGTATATTTCAACCCTAATTAATCATCTCAGCACAGGTTCTTGATATGAATGCTCCTCTGTTGCAGTTTCTTCCACCGTCTATTATGTTATCTGCAAACTTGTGGCTAAAGGTAAGGATCTTAGGTCTCTTTTGAAATTTTTACTATATATATATATATATATTGCTATACTAATTACAAGATAATGAAATCTCTGAATATATATGTGTAGAATGGGATAGTGTGAAAGAAATTTGGAAGAAAAAGCAGAAGAACATGCAAGCTAAGGAGGTAGCTGACTTCTTAGTGAGCATAGACAACTCATGGAGGGACACCAACCATGGAGATCGTCCTCGAACCGAAGTTGTCCTGCCGGTGATTCAACCCACAAATGTTGCTAAAACAAGGAAGGCCTTTCTAGACAAGACCAGCTCCAACCTAACACCCGTAAAGTGTAAAGACTACACGCCATTGCTTCTAGCGGCCAGCACCGGCATCATCGAGATCGTCGAGAAAATCATCGACGTTCATCCGGATGCCGTCTCCCATGTCCAAAGGAATGAACAGAACGTCCTCCACATCGCCGTCAAGCACCGTCAAAAGAAGATCTATAAGCACCTCAAGAAATTCAAAGTCCTCAATGGCTTGGGCTCTCAAATAGCTTCCCATAATCGCACTCTTTTGCACCAAGTTGCGAGGATGGACTATTACGATGGAGGAAACCAGCCTGGTGTTGTCTTCCAACTTCAGGAGGAGCTCCATTGGTTCGAAGTAAGTATTCACTAAATAACAATGTCTAGCCATGGTCGCCCATAATCAATGTGGACTTTTCTTGTGAAATTCCTAGATATAAGACTCCTAACATTATCCATTTGAAACCTTTTGTTCCCACCAAAATATTTAAGAATTTTTTTAAATATCAAAAATTGTAATTGCAATCATGACTCCGAGCTTCTAAGAAAGTAATATATCATAAACCTAAACTTTGTGTGTATATGCAATTGTTTTTTTTTTTTCAAAAAAAGCTAACCATTATTGCATATATGTATATGCAGAGAGTGAAGAAGATAGTTCCTTCTCATTACCAGTTGTATTGCAACAGCGATAAGTTAACAGCAAGAGAGCTTTTTGATTTAGAACACTCAGAAATGCTTAAGGAGGCCCAAGAATGGATTAAAGGAACTGCTCAATCATGCTCGGCGGTGTCCGTCCTTGTCGCAACCGTGGTCTTCGCTGCAGCCTACACGGTTCCAGGTGGCACCGATGACCACGGCCTGCCAAACCTCATCAACTCTCCTCTCTTCCTCTTCTTCACCGTCATGGACGTTGTGGGGCTGGCAAGCTCTCTAATCTCGGTGATGATGTTCCTTTCGATCCTTACGTCGCCGTTTCAGATGCAAGAGTTCCACAAATCTCTCCCAAGAAAGCTCACAATGGGATTCACATTGCTGTTCATCTCTCTGACCACCACGTTGTTGGCTTTTGGGTCAACCATTTTGCTGACAATTAGGATGGAGAACAAGAAATGGAGCTCCAGTTTAATTTACAGTGCTACGTTCTTCCCTGTGACTCTGTTTGGATTGACGCAATTTCCCATTGTGATGGCCATTAAGCATAGAATGAAGAGGCTAAGGAAGAATCTTAAGAAGATTATCCCAAATGACATAATTAGCATGTCCAAAAAGCCCACCCGCAAAAGAGATTATTCAAAATACTTATAACCATCAGGTTTCTGATATGAAACCCACCAAAACTTCTCTCTTAATTTCTCTCTCCACATAAATCCTCATGTATCCAGCGACAATGAAATCCCAATTATTTGGAGGCGTGCTTAAGCTTAATTGGTGCTTTGGATTGGATTGGTGTAATTTTGAGTTTGTTTTATACTTAAAGTTTGTGTATATGTACCTTGTGTCATGGGAACATTTTCGAGTTGTTTGGTAATTATATATTTCTAATAAAGTGGATTTTGGTCTAAATAAATGCCATAGTACTCATAAATATTTATAATACATTGTGATCAAATCTCATAGGTTTAAGGTGCATTTAGCACTCAAAGTATTTTTCCAAATGTGTCCTCAGTACAGTGAATCAATTTCACCCTATTTCAATAGACTTGTTATTTTGATTGAAGAAAGGATTCCCTCCACTCAAGCCTTCTCCTTCTTCCTTGCCATCACCCTCCGTCGTCGTCAAGCTTCTCCTCGGAAACCACCAAGATACTCCACCCTAGCTCCTCCGAACAAAGAGCAGCGTCCCTTCTTGACGCCGACTGAACCATGCGCCAGTGTTGTTCCCTGCAACTCCTTTTGGATTGATGCAATTTCCCGTTGTGATGGCCATTAGGTGTTGGAGTGTACAAGTACATATGTATTGTATACACTTGCTTGTGTGTATTGTAATATCCCGAATTTTGGGACTAGAGGCATAAGATTAAGTTTGGATTAAGTGGACTACTAGACCTTGGTTTAGTAAATGTCCCTATAAGGTATGTTTAAATTCCCCAAGATTCCTTTATATCCTTGGATATTAAAAGGAATTATATTAGTGAGCTAAAGAGCTCGGGGAGTAACAAAAGAAAGTGATTAGAAGTCACACATAATATAGTAAAATGGAACACAAAGTAATTTTGCCACCGGTGAAATTCTCGGTGTGGCAGTGGTGATTGTGTGACATATTTTGATGGGTAAATGATGGTGAAAAATTATGAAACTTTTTAGAATGAAATTATACTTATCAAGATTTAATTTGATAGGTCATATGAGTCATTTGGAGTTGTACACAAAGAGAAATAAATTTTTGAAGTTAGCCCAGCGAAATTAATTATTTTCTGGGACAGCATTTAAAGATTAAAATTATGGGAAGAGTGAGCTTTCAATTGGCCAAATTTTATATTTTTCCTTAAAACTAGACTCAATAAGGGTTTCATATCCTTTGGAATCACTCCAATTGGACATTTGTACAATTAGATATGAATTTTCAAAGTTAATGAAAAATCTGCAGAATTTGGTATTTTGTGCGAAAATTCATTATTTGAGCCAATGAGCTTGTGACATGTGGCACAGTTAATAAACACCCCCATTTAATCAATTCCCCGTCATCTTCTTCGCCATTTCCGTGAACAATCAGAAAAAAAGAGAGAGAAAAGAGAGTTGAGCGAAAATGGTGGAAGAAGAGAGAGAAAAATATTTCCTCTCAAACACTGCCAAAACGACATCCTCTCTCAAAGTACCCTTCAGGAAACTTCCTCTACTCATCGAGATCTTCATTTCTACGGTTTTGGATTCTCATTTGGAGGTGGTTGGCGCCGTCTCACCGTCCGGGGTGTTGCCGGAATTGCAAGCCGTTTGTGGAAACGGGTAGAGGTAAGCGTAAACTTCCTTTTTAACCGATTGATTTGTCGTTTGGATGAGTATAAAGGAAGTTGAATATTGTTCATGGATGATTTAAAGGATTTTTTAATGGCTAAATGATGTCCAACGAGTGTTTAAATAGCTAATCACTTGATTAGGAGTAGTAAGGAAGTGATTAGGTAAAAGAAAACGAAGAAACAACAAACTTTTTTCGGAGAATCTGATTTTCTGCCCTGTACTGTGACGTGGAGAAAGAGTGGAAATTTGATAATTTTGATGCTTCCAATGGCTTTAGGAGGAAAAATTATGTAGGTATACAAGTGTTCATGATTTTTGGACGCTTGTATATCAATTGAGAATTTTTGGAAGTTGAAGAGTAAATGCTGTGAATTTCGTTTTCTGGAGGCAGTGTCATTTTAACGAGTTTTTGAGTAATCAAATGTTATCCAATGACCATGAAACTTTTCATTCTAAAATTAGAGACATAGAACTTTAATTTTATAGGTCATAATGGTTAATTGGACAAGTATGCTATGAGATATGAATTGTTAAAGATATACCCTGTTTTCTGGAAAGAATCTGAAACAGTTTGTGTTTGGAAAAATTCTGGGAATGGTGTAGTAGTGGCGTTTAAAATAGAGTATTTTTATATAACACTAAACTTAAAGTTCTTCAAATAGAGCTTTGAACCACCTCAATTGGAGTTCTATAGAATTAGTTATGATTTTTCAAAGTTTGGTAAAAAATGCTGGTAGTTTGATTACCATGCGAATTTAAGTAAGAAATTGGCCAAATATAATTGGAATGAACTCCAAGGGTGAAAGTAAGCCTATAGGGCTAATGTGGGCCATTGGGTATTCACTTTTTATGGCTCTAATGATGTTATCACTTGCCTAGGGCCATGAAGTGATAAAGAAGGAGCAATGGTTGGCGGATCAAGGGACAAGAAGAGAAGAACATAAAGTCCGAGAGGTAGTGAACTTACCTTTTCTGCATGTATGTGATATGTATGTCTTGCATTGATTATGTGACTGCTTTGCCTATTTGTGTGGAACATGTATGATTGGTTGAAGCTCTGTTATATTTGTGCAATGGCCATATGTATGTCATAACATCGAGCATGCAGGATATCATTATGTTGGCATGAAATAGTGTAGGCAAGCATGTCATGCATTCATATATATCTGGCATGCATAGTGGTAATGTTTGCTACTGAGATTCTCTCGAATCTCACTCCTCCCAAACAACTATTCAGATAGGTGAGCATTGGAAACGTGCTAAGATCAGAAAAAAGGTATGCACGAAGAGGACTGTTGCTGGTTGTTTGAAGGTCTGTAAATATTGTGTAAACCCCTGGTGGGGAAACTTTTGTATTATAAACAAGCAATATTGTATAATATTATAAGTATATTCATGCTATTCCTGTGTGCCCACTGAACTACGCATTGCTACTCTGAATAAAATCAGTAATAAGGGATATATGAGGCGGGTCTTTACATGTATCATATGAAATAGCTTGTCTACTAGTAACTTAATCGTCACTTGTTTAAAATAAATGGCTTGCATCAAATGAGGATTTATACTGTGACTTTTTCTCAGCGCCACCTAGTAACTGTCATTACTAATATTGTAACTACTTTCTCACAATCAACTATGAAGGCTAATACTGCTGAGAAACAGAGTCCACAACATTTGTTTTTGTTCATTTTGATGCGGCTTAGTTGTTCCATGCTTTTAGTTGCTTCTCAGGGAAAATCAAGTTCTCACATAGCGTACTTTTTGGCTAATGAATGCTATTGAATCTTTAATTTCGTCCTTATTAGATATTTTATTAAATATGATTACATATTTTATTAGTTAATATAGATTATATCTAGATATATTTCTGAATTATTACTTAATTATTATTCTGATTAAGATTAAATATTCTAGATATTATCTGATCATTTGGTTTGGATAAAATATCTCATGATTATAGCCCGCATTTAATTTAGAAAGAGATTTTTTTTAGGGTTATCTGCTTGGCCAATAAGCTATTTCAAGGTTTGATGGAGGGTTATAAATAGCATAGGTTAGGTTAGAGCAGTAACATAGAAAATATGTACTTGCTCCCTGAGGGTTCCCTGACGGATGACGACTATTCTAAGATCATCACTGTATCCAATCTTTTCGTTAGAAGAGACCCTGATCGCTTTTCTACTAGTTGTATTCTATATTTTCAGTTTCCTATATTAGATCATGATTATATGGATTATGACTTCAGATCATTTAAGCATAGCGAGAGGTATTTATAATTTCAAGTTTCCCATTGTGTCTCTATTATGGTAGGAATTTAATATGCTCATATGGTTTTTATTATAGCAAAAATTCTAACACTTCTTAATTTGACAATCCTTGTGCTCAATTATTCAAAGTCCTTTTTAAATGATGCTTTTTGACAAGATAAATTGTTTTATTTGCAGACTTTTACTTTTAATTTTTTATAATAGCTAAAGATATTCTTCTATTGAAGATAATCTTTTTTGAAGCACTCTCAGAAACTAAATTTGAGCACATCTCTTAGTGAGAATTTGAACCTTAATCTGCCAAATTGTGAAGGAGTAATCCCTTCCACCAGACCTAACCATTATTAATTATTAGCAAACTTCTACCAGACAATTATGAAGTTTCTAGCCTAGGAGCCCTTACTCTTATTTGGTCCTTCTCTTGCCCGATTGTATGACGATAGGTTTTCTCTTTGGCCCCTTCTTCATCTTCTTTGACAAGTTCTTCGTCTTCCTATACCCTTGTATACACATAATAGAAATAATTTTTACTACCAAGTGCTTTGGTTTAATTGGGAGGGGTTGTATTAGCTTAATTAGAAGTTTTGATTGAGTTTGAATCCTGAGAATATAGTTGTGTTAAATACTTGGTAGGAGTGTTGGAAATTGTGCCATATGGGTCAATCATTATACTTTAAACATTATTTTTATTTAAAGAATTTCTCCATATTTGTTATCATTTTATTTGCATGTTTATTATGATAACTGTATCCTTGGATGTATCATAAAAATTGTCATAAATGTCCCTGGTCGGTTATCCATGCGGGAGCAGAGATGAAATAAGACCAGTATAACTTTGATAAGGTATGAAGATACGAATCAAAGTTTTAGGCACTTGTAAGAATACAAGGTGCTAGACTGACCCACTATGAGAAAGCTGCATGGATTAAGTCATAAGCTTATCTCATGTATAACCATGTTACAATGCCCTTTGACCTGAGATCATCATGGATTCCTACATGAGAGTCTCTAATCTTTGACCTAGTCAAAAGTCACCTTTAATCGGGTGGTGATAAAGGCTTCAATCGGGTTTAATGATTTTCATGTAGAGGAATGTGAATGGTCAAAATGGGATCTGTCCCTCACATTAGTAGAGAGATATTACTGGGCCACTCAATGAGTGAGTCTGAGGAATGTATAACCATACTATGATGTAAAGGAATTTCCATTTCTATAGTCAGATTACTCAGGAATCAAGAAAGTGATGGTCAGGAACAGGATGATGACACTATCCATGCCTCATCCTTGACCAAAATATCATGCGACAAAAGGGACGTGACATGGTTGTATGATTGGTTGCATCGTATCAACGATCCTTATATGATTTGGATAGTCGTAATATCTTACTAGAGGCCGCTTGCGACTTATGGGCTAGTACAGTTATTGGCCCACTACCAACTTTATGTGGGCCTACAGGGTCGCACATAAGAATAGCCCAACATGAGCTATAATGTCTAGATTCATTGAATCTAAGATGTGTCTAAGATTCAATGAATACAATGTTTAATCTAGGGTGGACGGATTATATATATTCAAAAATAATAATAATATTATTTTGTAGTGTTAGTTTTATATTTAATTTATAAAGATAAATTAAATCAGTTGGCTCTTTATTCATATTAAATAAATAGATTAGATTAAATCTGTTGGACAGATTTAATTAAATAAAAATTCATTTAATCCAATTCGAATTTCAAAATTAATTTAGATTAATTTTGAATATCTAATACGGCCCACATTAGTTATAAAAAACGTAGGGTTAGAGAACCCTAGGGCAAGAAAAGCGTATTAGAGAGCCGTAAGAGTAAAACCCTAGAGAGGCATTGGAGGTGCTAGCACACTACTAGTGTTGGGTCTTAATCGTGTGGATACCAGTAAAGGGAGCTGGTTCATGCAGTTGGCTCCTAGAGATCGAAAAAGTTACAAAATGTAAAGGTACAATTCCTTCTAACTTGATTTAAACACCATTGATAGATCTGCATTTGGGATTGGAAAAACTTTTGCAATTTAAGTTTTGAATTCTTCTACTGCGTGGCTTCCAATCCCAACAGGAGAACCTTACTGCATTCTATAATTTTACCCATCTCAAAACAAATTACTTAGGACTCTCATTAAGTCCTTCAGTTTAAGTGGGACAAGCTCAAAATACAGATGATCTTGCTTTAAAAAGTAGTCATATATTTTCTTCGAAAGGTAAAGAGGAAATGATATTTCGGAAAAAATACATACATCATCAATTTAACTACAATTTAGAACTCAAATATTTTAATTGCAATAATGCACCAAAAAGTCCTCAACAATTATATGTGATTACCTGGTTATCCATTTTCCTTAAGTAATGTTCCATCTTAAAAATTAGAAGATCAATTAGTTAACTTGTTTATCTAATACATGACAAAAAAGTCACCCTTTAATAGTGGTTAAGTTGTAGTGGTTACAAAAAATCATTACAAATATCAAGATTTGTAGTGACTTTAAGGAAAACCATTACAAATTTGCAACGGTATAACTCATGCCAAATGGCATGCTGGTAAGTCACGATAATTTGTAGTGGTTGGATCATATAAACCACTACAAAATACACCAAGCTGGCACCACATTTAAAGTGGTGGATTTGTAGCAGTTGAATGGGAAACACCGCTACAGAAGATAAAAGGTTGTGGGTTTGTATCGGTTCCTATAAACTACTACCAATTGTCTCGTGATTTGTAGCACTTTTTGAGGTACTCACTGCTACATAATACAAATGGTTACATGTTTGTAGTAGTACGTAGACCAAGTGTTTTGTGATTTATAGCGGTTGATGTAACAGTTTTGGGGAGAACCACTACAAATCATACGGCTATATAAATGCCACCACCCCTCATTTTACCACTTTTGGCGAATTTGTTCCCTAGGCGGGCTCTGAGAAGTTTTCATCAGATATGAGGTTCTGCTAAAAAATTTAAGGAGTTAGATACTTGATGTTAGCAAGGTTACTTATTTCATTTCATTTTTGAACTGAGTAAATTTGTTTTGAGTAATTTTATTGTTCTTTAAATATGTTTTTGTAATATTTATGAGTTTTTTAGCCTATTTTTCCATGTGTAATTGTTTTTTCTTAATCTTTTTTGTTCATGCATTTTTAATTAGGTTTTAAAAGATATTGAATCTTTTTTTATTTTGTTTGGTTATGTGTAATTATATTATTATAATATTGTGATGTTATTTTTTTATAATGTTGATTATTATTTATTTTGTAATTATATTATTATATATTTTTTAAATATTGGTTAGGTGTGACTGTGATTTATTTTTAATATCAACATGTTGTACATTTTTAATTGGTTAAGTGAGAAATTATAATCAATTATATTTTTTTTCATTCTCTTATTCCAAAACGAAATTCATTAATTTGAAAAGTGAATAATTGTAATATCTTCAAGGACCTTCTAGGAGAGATATAGGGAAAGGGAAGATGGTAGATGAGCATCCTTCCCCAGAAGACCTCTTCTGTGGGGGTGTAATATCCCAAAATTTAATAAAAGGATTATTCTATGGAGATAGATAGTAAGCCAAATTATGGAACCTACAAAATTTAAGGAATCTTAAATTAGACAAAGGGAAAAATTAAGACCTAGTTTGTGTAATTAATAGAATAAAAATATACCTCTATGTATATATATAAACTTATTGACAATCACTAATTATTAATCACTCATTCTTCTCTTCATTTGGCACACATGGAGCCTTCTTGAATACACACTCATTCTTCTCTTCATTTGGCACACATGGAGCCTTCTTGAACGCACACACCTACTTCACTTAAAGTTGGACAGCACACATTGATAAACCAATAAACTACTCACATTTAATCACTTATCCTTTTCTTCATTTGGATGAAGTCATAATGACAAGACACAAACCAACCCCACCATCACATACACCCTTTATTTAATCAAACTTTCAACTCCTTCAACTCTTCATTTTTTATCAGCAACTGGAGAAACATAAAAAAAGAATAGAGAGAGTGAGTGAAAGAGAGAGCAAGAGAAACAGAATAGAGAAAGAGGGAGACGTAAGAGTGATTGGTGCCATCGGAGGAAGGAAGAAGAGGCTACAAATCCTATATGCAACTCCATATCCTGATATAGGTGAGTCCCCTTCACATATTCTTAACTTTTTCTGGTTGATTTGAGGCTATTTTCTGATTGTTTGGGTATCTGGAAGTGAGAAAATTCTTTGAAAAGTTTTTGTCACCAATAAGTTTCAAAACCAGTGTTTGTATGCTGATTTTGGATGGGATTTTTGGTCTCTTTGGTTTTGTAAATGTGTTATCAAACATAGGACACGTGTGTAGTAGTGAGTAGAGTCAAAATCTTTAAGATTAGAGTGCAAATCCATGGCTGCATGTTAGTTTTTCGTTACTCTATTTTGCTCATCGGAAAATAGAGTTTTTACCAGAAAGTTACAGAAGCTTAAACAAAGGCTATAGATGAAGTTTTTGTCTGGTTCTTTTTGGCATGGAAAGTTTAAGATGTGTAGTAGGCAATATAATCAAGAAGAGCACAATTTGGAGTGAAAAAAATGAATGAGTTCTTGAGTTTTGAACTTAGACTGTCAAAACTGACGTTTTTGAAAGCTAGTCAATTTCGTGTTGAGTTTTGACCAATCAAATATTATCCAATATTTATGAAATTTTATAGGGAGAAAGTATACATACAAAGCTTTAAAATGATTCCAATAATACATCTACATACAAAGCTTTAAAATGAGTCCAAGAATGCATCATTTGAATATCTTTAGATGAATTTATGATTTTTGAAATTTAGGTCCAAAAACAGGGGAAATCCTGGGAGTCTAGGTTTTGGCAGTTTGGTTGTGTTGTGTGTTTGAGTGTGTTGTGTGTTTAAGTAATATAATCTTGTCCAATGGTCATAAAAATTTCCATAACAAAATTATACATGATAAGCTTTAATTTGATGTATAATATGTGTTATTTGGATAAGTGTATTAAGAGATATAAATTTTTGAAGTTAGTTGCTGCTAGATTATGTTTCTGGAAGTCAAATTGGTTGTGGTGAAATTTTGAAAAACCAAACCTTAACCAAAAATTATGAAACTTTCTAGATTTAAAGTAGACATTCAGAGCTTTAATTTGATGGGTAGAACATAATTTTTGGATGAGTACATTAAAAGAGATATGATTTTTTAAAGTTGTGCCTTGTTTCTGGAATGTAATGTCTTGTTTCTGGAAATGCAATATGGAATAGTAGATCTTGGTAAAATTAAGGGAATGAAATGGTTACAGTGGTCAAACCTAAGTATTTTCCTCAAATGTAAATTGAAAGAGCTTCATTCAGGCTTTGAAATCAGTTAAATTGGATTTTTTTAGAATTAATTATGAATTTCTGAAGTTAATTGAAAAATCTGTCAATTTCTGGAAAACAGTGAAACTGCACTGCGCATAATTGTATTGTGCACAAACTGTTATAACTGCATTAAATAACTAGCAACATCTAAAAGCAGTAATGCTATAAGTAATAACCAGTTACTCATAACTTTAATTTCTATAGGAATTAGACATAGCCCGAGCCGGAATCCAAGTGCAGGACAAATAGGAAAATTTGGAAAAGACTCAGGTAGTAACTTCTTCTTACATATACTATGTGATTACTAAATGTTGATTATGTCATTCTCTGTAACATGAACTAGTGTCTTAGACACACCAATTTGCCAAGTTGTGGTCAGAGACCCAACAGAGGCGCCGAGTAGACCAAGGTGCAAACATGTCGTTTGGCCTTAGGCAAGTGTACACATAGTTTCGATTATCTTACATGACATGATTGCATATTTATTTTCGCATTTTATATGTTTGACTGTATGTTACCATTAAGATTCGTTCGAATCTTATCCTTTTTCAACATTTTAAAAATATTCCAGCAGAAGGTAGTAACTCTAAGGGCAAAACTGTAATTACTGGTGACTGAGGGTCCAGTTCAAGTGGGAGTGCAGTTGGTTATCTTTAGTTGTAGAAATTTATTTCTTTTGGACTCTGTATATATTTTTCAAACCCTTTGGGGATTTTTAGTAATGTAAACAAGCACTTATTATTAGTATATTTTCGATAATTCTGTATGCCCTCTGAACTATGCATTTATTATTTTGGAAATATCAAAATGTTAAGGGGTTTGACAGGGGGGATAGTACTCGAGGTAGAGAGTAGCCCACAGGGCAATATGTCCCTATACCACTACAATAGGTGACCCCACCAGATGCACCAATTTAATTAGAGGCGCTTGATATTAGTGTGAACGACTATGAGGAGTGGGGGAATTTGATATCAATTTTCCCATTAGTAAGGAAGAGCAATTCCTTGATGCTGGGGAGACTAGGGACTAAAATCGTCCATGACAGTCGTCTTCACGGTCGACTAGGTTTGATGTGCAGGCTCAAGGTAAGTAACTGTTTTAAATTAATTTTTAATTAAAGCAGTTTTAATGTGAAATTATATTTAATTAAAATTTGTAATCAATTGTGTAGATGAGTAAGGGAACATCACCAACAGGAGGCTGGATGTAGTCGGTCTAAATAACCTCGGCTAGGGGTTACGAGTAGTAGTTCCGTGGGCTAAGGCTACAGACTAGCCGATTAAGAATGATGGTTATCTATTCAATCGCTATTTGAATGAGCTGGGTGGGAATTGGATCCAGTTCCCTATCTATTTCCAGGACTGGAAGAAGATGCCTAAAAGGCTGAAAGAGGAAGTGTGGGACGAGGCTGTGAAGATAACTAATTTAATATATTAAATCAAATATAAAAAATGACAATTTATCTAATTTTTATTTAATTTTTCAAATGTATTTAATTTTGTGATGTAGGATAAGTTTGCCGTGTAAGACAACAGGAAGCGGTATGACTTATTAAAATGGGGGATGGGTAGAGGAATATGAGAAATCATCTCTCCCACTTTGTGGATAAGGATGAGATGATGCCTCTGGACCAATTGATGAAGACTGTACCTGATGGCGTCCCACCTAATGATTGGGAAAGATTTGTCCAATATAGGAGGAGCCTAGCATGGCAGATAATTTTTTTAATAATAATTATTTAGCAGGAAATATTAAAAACTATTAAAAATGAATTATTAATATTTTTTTATGTTTTTGCAGGCTGTTTCTGAAAGAAACATCAGGAATCGAGGGCACCAGAAGATCCATCACTTGGCAAGATCGAAGACATTTATTGTCACCTACAACGAATTGGTATTTTTTATAATTAAAATAATTTTAGTTTAATATTATAAATTTATTGTTTTATTGTTCATTATAATAATTTATTGTTTTATTTTTTTAGGAGAAGAAGCTGAGCATGAGAACTGTTGAAAGGATTACAGGAAGTTATTTACTATTGTTCATAAACATCGGGATGGTACTGCAACCTCTTAGTAAGCAGAAGAAGTCATTGTAAGAGATAGACATTGTTTGTTTAAATATATATTTTTTTATTTTAATTATATAAATTTCTTAAAAATTGTTTAATAAAATGTGTGTGGTAAGAGCGGATTCAACAAACATAGGCTAAGCTGAGAGAGTTCCAAATGATGGAGCCTAAGGGGTCAGCTACGAATCCCAAAATAATAATTTTTATTTAAATGATAAACCATTCAAAATAATTATTATTATCATTTACATAGTTATTTAAATGATAAACCATTCAAAGTAATATTAGAAAAATAAATTTAAAAAAATTATTCACACAACCTTTTTTTTAATTTATGTAATATTCAGTAGCAGTAGGCCAACCACTACATCAACCACTACAAAGTTAAATTTAAATTTTTGGCGTAACAATTTGAAATTTTATTAAATATTAGTAGTAGTTGCACTGCTACAAATGTTTGGGGGCCTTTTTTCCAAATTTTTGAAATTAATTAGTAGCAGTAGGGCAACCACTACAAATATTAGCACCAAATTTTCAAATTTCATTTCCTGCCACACTCAAATTTTGACAAAAAATTTTGGCGCTCTATAAAAAAAATTAATCCCCCAAATTCAAATGACAGTTGTAGCGTTTGTTAACAGTTACAAAATACTCTTAAAAGGTCTAATCTACAGATGCATCTTGTAACTATTAGTAAGAACCGCTATAAATATATTATCAATTTGGTTGACATGCGTAGCGCACTACTACAGAAAACAATTTTATCGCCCATTTTTAGGCCTTTTTAAAGTCTTTTTTATAGGGGGATGCCTATGTGAGCGACGTAGTAAATTATGACAATAACGATCGTTAAAAAAGGGATGTCTTGAATGACTTTAGGAGTCCCTTTTTAGAAAAGGGATGCCTAAAGTGACTTTAGGCGTCCCTTTTTGTTTACGGACATTAAAAGGTTTTTTTTAAAAAAATTATTTATATTTTTTACTACCCAGCAATTAAAAACTATAAAAATAGGATCGACGAATTATTCATAAACCATAATGTCCTTACAAATGGTAAGGAAATATCCAACACTAGCTAATTAAAGTGTTAACTCATACTACCTAATACTATGTACAATAACCACCACAAAGTGTCGAAAAGTTGTCTACTACATAACTATACTAACTAATATAAAAATACACTTTACTAATCTATGTGTTGAAGGAGATATATTCAGCTAAAAGGTCTTTGATCAAATTAATGTCTTCATATAAATAGCAGCTTCATTATAAAAAAATCTGCAAATTATAAAATAAGCTTAGATAAAATCAATCGAGTGAATGAATTAATTAGTAATTCAATTACTACACCTAAAATATTATCAATTGAGAATGAAGAAGCGATTACCTGTTGAAAATCGCTTGTAATTCCACTCTAAATGATGTTATACGTATAAAACATAATATAGTATCCGCATTCAGTACTCCCTGGTTGTCGAGGGCATTATAAATCAAAAGCAAATGGTTAAAATCAATAAAGGCATATCTAAAATGACTATCAATGAAAGAACAAACCACTTCAGGTCTTTAATAGTTTTACCCTCGCGTGACTCTCCAAGGAATCTATATGTCTAGGTCACATTATCATTAAAATAAAATCAAAAGAAATTTGAACAATTCATTTAAGTCAATAATCAATGAAATAAAAACAAAAGAACTTACGTGTTGAAGACGGATTTTGTTTCTTTGTTTGGCTTTTTACCCAAGGAATCAGACCAATAGACAGTGTTGAGGTGAGGACAAACAACACATAGACTCCAATGGTAACTATAACAACATATACATATTAAAATAAAGTTAGATAATAAGGCAATTATTTCTTAAACTTCTTAAATAAACAAAATTAAATATGTACCTTTGAATAATTGGTGCTAGAAAACAATAAAATTTGATCTCTCCCATTGCATAGCCCACATAACTTGTCCTTGCTTCCAAAGTATTATTATCCCTTGTCGTATTTGCAAGATATAATAATCCATATAAATCATGTATTTCCATGTCGATGCATATGTGGTGGAAGGAGCTAAAATATAATTAAAATAATAAATGAATTACTGAATGTATAAAACCAAAAAACCACTGCATTAATTGAAGGAAAAAATAAAAAAAAAATGACCGGATTGCAAGTTTAACCCATCCTACATCTATCTCCTCCAAATTCATGAACTCCCTGAGATCTTTATTGTCAATCTGAAGAGATACGTCAATGTTAGGACCACAATCCCTGGAGGCATCTGCAAGTCGATCAAGTGAATGCCTTTGTGGAGCTGTTGCAGCCGTGCCAAGAAGGGTCATTTTGCTGCATCTTGCTCATTCTATCATTAGAACATAAAAAATAGATTATTTGTAGAATGCCAACAGATCTCAAGTAATAGTAAGGTAGTTCCTACTATTGGAGGCGTTACCGTTGTGCTAATAAGATTTTAAGGCCAAAGGATGAAAGATCCTATTGTCTGACCAAGTGTGGCAACCTCTACATCAGGAATAGAGATGGCTGCACCTTCTTCCCCCTCTCAAACACATGTCACAGTCACCCTACGTAAATGCTGTGGAGTTTGCTTATGATGGTGGGTGATAACTTATGTATGAATGAGAGCATCAGTAATAGCACGCAGCAGTGGGGCATCCAAATAGTGGGTACAAGGTTCTCCTGGCCCTGGAGTGGGAGAAGGGTCACCAAGGGGTTCCTCTAGCGGGTTATAACTTCTATTGGTACTCAGAAAGGCCAAGGATTCTTGGGTTCTATACCAGTCACTTTCCATCTTCGATTCAAACATAGATTTCATTTCATCATGTAGCTCTGCCAACAACTCTACTTGGAGCTTGTCGCGAAGTTTGACCTCAAGCTCTTGTTCGACTTCCTCATGAATCTTAGGCACAAGCTCCCTACTAGATTCAGGTTGTAACAAATAATGTGAGGCTTGTCCAAAATACTTCGTGTCGTTAAGGTTGAAGGTTGTATCACCATACTTATGTTTTTACTTTGAAGTACAATGGACATTTTTTTATTTGCAGGGTCTGTGACATAAAACACTTGTTTCGCCTGACTTGCTAGAATGAAGGGCTCATCTCTATAACTAACTCTTTGAAAATCAACTGAGACAAAGCCAAATTATTGATATATCATAACAACATTATTGCTAACTCACTTACATTTGAATAAAATAACTTTAAACTTGTTGTAGGTAATCTCTCATATTTTTTCAATAACTTCATAATAGGCTATGGATGCTAATATGGGGTTTTTGTCTTTCAAACTAGAAAAATATATGGCTTCAGCTTCTACCATCATCCTACTATTTTGCATAATACTTTTGTCATCTTGGTCTTTTGTGTAGAAAGAATACTCGTTTATATCATAATCAGTCCAAGTAATGACTTGAAACGAAGGCTTCCAAGCTAACCACTTGATTGTCTCAGACACACCAGTCTCATGCGTGCGAAGCCTTTTCCTCGAACAACTGTATGAATGTCTTATTTTTCTCAATAGCTATCTGCATGTCATTCTTTATTGGATTCATGTTCTTCAAACTCTTTCTATGTTCATTTATGTACGGTTGAACTTCTTAGCTTTCATATTATTCAAGATATACAAGTGTTCTTGCAACACCTCTTTATGAGGCATATTCTCCACTTTCAGTCCTCGTGTTACCTTGCTTCTCCCCTCTTTATGCCAATATTGTGTCTTTTCCCCTGATACACAATCTTTGTAAAAGTCCATAGCCTCTTCAACTACATATCTTTCAACTATTAAGGCTTCAGGTCGATAAGGATTTTTAAAATACCCTTTTAAGATCTTCATGAATTGCTCGAAAGGGTACATGCACCTCTGGTAAATTGGACCGCAGAGCCTTACCTCCATTACCAAATGAACTATCAAATGCACTATTATATCAAAAAATGAAGGAGGAAAATGCATATATAGTTAGGACAAAATAATATTACCCTCATTTTCCAGTTCATCCAAATTTTTAGTGTTAATGACTTTGTTATAGATAACATTAAAGAAGACATAATCTTGTTACAGTGGTTCGCACTTCATCTTTCATAATGTCTCTAATAGCTACT
The DNA here is from genome assembly GCA_037074505.1 of Albizia julibrissin. Taxonomy (NCBI): domain Eukaryota; kingdom Viridiplantae; phylum Streptophyta; class Magnoliopsida; order Fabales; family Fabaceae; genus Albizia; species Albizia julibrissin. The sequence goes on along the minus strand of CM073486.1, from coordinate 16,281,509 downwards.
GGTAATAGTTGTTGCATCAATACATGATAATCATAGAACTTCATCCCCACTATGACAAATCCCTATTTTTATTATATATTTTCATATTTTATATGGGAATTTTGTCATATTAATTGATTTTAAAATGTCTTCTTTGTGTTTCATTGAGATTAAGAGTAAATATATTAAATTAGAATTAAAAAACGGCATAATTGTCATAAAATTGTAATTACTCTTAATGATTGATTTTTCTGAAAAAATTGGATATCAATTGAAAGTACTTGAAAAAATTGGATTAAATCTTAAAATGGCAATTTGGGGTTGAATTTTGGAAATGACAGTTTGGTTATCATGAATTTAGAAAATGACAGTTAAGTCCATGAGTTAAACACTGCGTTTTGCTTGAGGTCAGTGTATAATTAAAATGGCAGTAGCTGATATTTAGAGATTTCATAACAAGAAGAGACTTGCATAGACGCAACAGAGAACCTTCATTTTTTTAATCCTCTTCTATCTTCACCCTCGCCCTTCTCCGTCACCAGCGACTTTCGCCTCTTCATTTACTGTCACCGGTGACCACCACTCCATCCTCACCACCAAATAAATTGTTGTGAAACAGAACAAAGCAACTGCACTTCAGAACCTGGAGAATAAGAGCTTCAACCATCTCTTCCTCATCATAACCTTCACCTTCTTCTTCTTCCTCGCCGGCGGCATCATTTACCACCACCATTGCCGATGAGCTTCGTCCACCATAACTGCAGCCTTCACCTCACCACAGACTCAAGTTTCATATCAGAACAGGGGGTCAAAAGCTGATAGAGGAGAGAGCTTCAACACCACCACCATTCCTTCAATCTTCATCTTCATCTTCATCATCTCCATAATCTCACTACGTCATCACCTTCTGTTAGCGAACTTCTGTAAAATCAGTAATCCAAGTCATGTCCACCGATGCTGACCTTAAGAGCTATTCCACAACTATTGGTAGACTGGAAGCGACACTCCCCATGATAAAAAAACTCTTCCTACAAATATAGGGCGGACAGAATAGCAAAAAAGGCAAAGCAACTATAAGGCAAAGAGAACAGATGAAGACCAGAGAGGAAGAGGGCTCTAGAACTCTGAGCTCGGATGTATGAACCTCCTTGCAGGAAACGCCTTTTATAAGGCCCCTTGTGTAATACCTTATTTTCAATAGCCACATATACATCAAATGTATAATTACCCATAACCATCATACTCTTACATCAAATACAAATAGTAGTGCCTTACACTACGATTTTCACTTCACCTTCATATCTCCTCCGATGCATATCTTCCTGCACTCTTCACCTGTCTAAATGGTTGGTTGGGAGAAGTAAGATTCGAGAGAATCTCAGTAGCAAACATTACCACTATGCATGCCAGATATATATGAATGCATGACATGCTTGCCTACACTATTTCATACCAACATAATGACATACTACATGCTCGATGTTATGACATACATATGGCCATTGCACAAATATAAAATAGCTTCAACCAATCATACATGTTCCATACAAATAGGCCAAGCAGTCACATAATCAATGCAAGACATAGATATCACATACATGCAGAAAATGTAAGTTCACTACTTCTCAGACTTTATGTCCTTCTCTTCTTGTCCTTTGATCCGCCAACCATTGCTCCTTATTTATCACTTCATGGCCCTAGGCAAGTGATAACATCATTAGAGCCATAAAACGTGAATACCCAATGGCCCACATTAGCCCTATAGGCTTACTTTCACCCTTGGAGTTCATTCCAATTATATTTGGCCAATTTCTTACTTAAATTTGCATGGTACTCAATCTACCAGCATTTTTGACCAAACTTTAGAAAATCATAATTAATTCTATAGAACTCCAATTGAGGTGGTTCAAAGCTCTATTTTAATAAATTTAAGTTTAGTTTTATATAAAAATACTTTGGTATGACTATTATTGTCATCATTTTCCCAGAAATTCGGAAAACAGGCACTGTTTCAGATTTCATTCTAGAAACAGGGCACAACTTCAAAAATTCATATCTCATAGCATACTTGTCCAATTAACCATTATGACCTATCAAATTAAAGGTATATGTCTCTAATTTTAGAATGAAAATTTTCATGGTCATTGGATAACATTTGATTACTCAAAAACTCATTAAAATGACACTGCCTCCAGAAAATGAATTTCACAGCATCTACTCCACAACATTCAAAAATTCCAAATTCATATACAAGCATTCCAAAACCATGAAAACTTGTATACCTACACAATTTCACCTTTTAAATTCAATGGAAGCATCAAAATCATCAAATTCTTAGCCCATTACCACGTATTACACAGATCAAAAAACTGAAAAATCAAAGTTTCCTGAAAGAGTTTGTCGATTTCTTGTTTTCTTTGGCTTAATCACTTCCTTTCTACTTCTAATCAAATGATTAGCTATTTAAACACTTATTAGACATGATTTAGCCATTGAAAATACTATTTTAAAATCATCCATGAACAGTACCCCAACTTCCAATATACTCATCCAAACAACAAATCAATCGGTTAAAAAGGAAGCTTACGCTTACCTCTACCCGTTTCTGCAAACGGTTCAGAATTCTGGCAACACCCTGGCCAGTGAGACGGCGCCAACCACCTCCAAATAAAAATCAGAAACCGTAGAAGTGTAGCTCACGATGAGTAGAAGTTTCCTGAAGGGTATTTTGAGAGAAGATGTCGTTTCGGTAGTGTTTCGGAGGTTAGAACTTCCTCTCTCGTCCTCCTCCATTTTCATTCTAATCTTTCTCTCTCTCATTTCTGGTTCTTCCGTGAAAAATGGCTGAGGAATGAAGAAGATGATGATTTAATTGAGGATTAAAGGCCTTTTCCACGTGTCACAAGCTCATTGGCCCAAATAATGGATTTTCGCACAAAATACTAAATTCTGCAGATTTTTTATTAACTTTAAAAATTCATATCTAATTGTAAAAATTTCCAATTGGAGTGATTCTAAAGGCTATGTGACCCTTATTGAGTCTAGTTTTAAGGAAAAATATAAAATTTAGTCAATTGAAAGCTCACTCTTCCTAGAATTTTAATCTTTGAATACTGTCCCAGAAAATAGTTAATTTCGTTGGGCTAATTTCAAAAATTCATTTCTCTTTGTGTACAACTCTAAATGACTTATATGACATATCAAATTAAATCTTGATAAGTCTACTTTCATTCTGGAAATTTTCATAACTTTTTACTATCATTTACCTATCGAAAAAGGTCACACAATCACCACTGCTACACCAGGAATTTCCCCGGTAGCAAAATTACTTCGTGTTCCACTTTACTATATTATGTGTGACTTCCAATCACTTCGTTTTGTTATTCCCCGAGCTCTTTAGCTCACCAATATAATTCATTTTAATATCCAAGGATATAAAGGAATTTAGAGGAATTTAAACATGCTTTATAGGGACATTTACTAAACCAGGGTCTGACAGTCCACTTAATCTAGGCTTAATCTTATGCCTCTAGTCCCAAAATTCAGGATATTACACCTTGAGCATCTAAATGTTGGACAGAAATTAAGGACCATAAAAATGATTAACTCAACAGTTACCGAACGTTGAAGGCAATAAACTCATTTTATTAATCGGTTATGAAATCTGCACGTTGGTCATGATGGTCGGTTTGAACAAAATAAAGTCTGGTTTATGACTATTGTAACTAAAACATTCAGATTTCAAAACCAAATGCATCAAAACTGGGTATTTCAGGTAAGCCATTTTCACAAATAAATTTTATATTTTTACAAAAAAATATTTAATAAAAAGTGCCCAGTCCGTATTCAATTCACGCGCAGGGGGAATCGCTGGATTTTAACTACGTTTGTCTCTTGGTGGCCCGTTGTTGTGCGCGTGAGCTCACTCTTCCTCTTGGCCCATCTACTAGCCTAATTTCATAAGGAGTAATATATACTCTTGTGTTCTCTCTCTTCCAAGCAATGTGGGACTTGTTCCCTTTGACACACCCACATGTTAGTTAAAAAACTCCAACAATCCCCCACATGTGTCAAAAGGAATGCCTTTAGCTTAGTTGCATACCCGAGTATAACCATTATATCTAGTGGTCCTTAGGACTATAAACTAAACCTAGACTAATAACACTTAGTACACAGAGATATTAGTGGTTCTATGGACTATGAACTCACATCTCTTAGGTGTATACTAGAGGCATTAGTAGTTAGATTATACCCCCACATTTCACTGTTAACACGGTTTTGCACGTTAAACGGCCATGCGCGTGCCTGGTGCATAATGAATGCTCTAGAGATTTTTCCATGATCTCATAGGAGCGGCTCCACTCCACATTCGTAGAGGTGATTTCATGAAATGTCTATGCAATGAGCACACCATTCCATAGAATCTAGCACATTCTCGGCATCATAGGAAGGGACTAACAATTTATTTTTATGCTACCAGAACTAACAGACAACTTGTTCTTATCCATTGAACCTCCTGCATGGGATCACCAATTACATATTTTGGGTTGCCAACGCTGTTAATTTCGTATCAGCTTAAGTCCCATTCCCCTCGATGAATCAAATATTTGTTTCCTTCCCAAGGGTTTTGTAAACGGATCCGCAAGGTTCACTGCTTACCTTACATAATCGATTAAGATTACACCATCTTTTAGTAGCTGCCTTATTATATTATGTCTCAATCGAATATGTCTACTTTTAGCGTTAAATGTTTTATTTTTAGCCGTAGCTATTGCATATTGGCTATCACAATGTAAAGACACTAATGGTGTTGGTTTTCCACCCAGTGGGATATCCGCCAAGAAGTTTTTCAACCACTCAGCCTCAGTACCAGTCAACTCCATAGCAATAAACTCATAATCCCTTGAGGAACTGGTTAAAATAGTTTGTTTGACTGACTTCCAAGTTATGGCACCACCACCAAGAGTGAAAACATAGCCACTAGTGGATTTGCTCTCCTCTGAATCTGAGATCTAGTTAGCGTCACTGTATCCTTCTAATACAGTAGGAAATCTACTATAATGAATACCATAATCCATGGTACCTTACTAGAGCCTTCTAATACTTATTGTCTGGACAATGAGTATATCTACTCAATCTACACACAGCGTACGCTATATCTGGCCTGGTATAGTTCATTAAATGCAACAGACTCCCAATAATTTGCACATATTTAGATTGAGCAATTGGATCTCCTCTATTTTTCTTTAAATGCACATTATGATCATAAGGAGTATTCACAGGAGACTCATCAACAGCTCAAACTTTCTCAGAACTTTCTCAACATAATGTTCTTGAGAAAGTATGATACCATTATCATTTCTTATGATCTTTACACCTAAAATTACTTTAGCATCACCCAAATCTTTCATGTCCAAATTAGAAGATAAAAAATGTTTTGTCTCAAGCACAATACTCATGCTAGTACCAAAGATAATCATGTCATCCACATACAAACAAATAATCACACAATCATCATTTACAAGTTTTATATAAACACATCTTTCTACCTCAATAGTAGAGAAATCGCCACTAAACAAAACTTGATCCAGTTTTTCATGCCATTGTTTAGGCTCTTGTTTCAAACCATACAAAAATTTAACAAGTTTACAAACTTTGTTTTCTTGCCCAGGAATAATACAGCCTTTAGGTTGCTGCATATAAATCTCCCCTTCTAAATCACCATTTAAAAACGTAGTTTTAACATCCATTTGATGAATGAAAAGTTTGTGAATAGAAGCTAAGGCAATTAGGATTCTAATAGAAGAAATCCTAGTTACAGGAGAGAAGGTGTCAAAATAATCAACATTTTCTTTTTGAGTATACCCTTTAGCTACCAACCTAGCTTTGTATTTATCAATAGTTCCATCAAGAAAAACTTTTTCCTAAAAACCCATTTCCAAAAAGATTCATCTGGAGATGAAATAGTTTCATAAAATTTTATGGGTTTATCTTGCACCAGGTAAATATAAAAATCATCCCCAAAAGATGTATGTTTTCTTTGTCTTTTACTTCTCCTTAAATCTTCAACTAAAACTTCTTTTAAAATTCGTTCAGTAGAAGAATTTTCAACTCTTGTAGGAGTATGCTCAACCTTTAAAGGAAATATTTGTTCAAAAAACTCTGCATCTTTTGTTTCAACTATTGTGTTATGATCTAAAACATCTCTTTTCAAAACCAAAAAACGATAAGCAGCACTTTATTGAGCATATCCAATAAACATGCAATCAGAAGTTTTAGAACCAATTTTGCTCTTTTTAACATCAGGTAGTAAAACTTTAGCAATACACCCCCACACTTTCAAATATTGAAGATTAGGCAAAAAAACCCTTCCATAATTCATAAGGCGTCTTCTTAGTTTTCTTGTGAGGTATTCTATTTTGCAAAAAATAAGCAGACAACAAAGCTTCACCCCACAAGTTATTAGGTATTGTAGAATTTACAAGTAATGCATTCATCATTTCTTTTAAAGTTCTATTTTTTCTTTTTGCAACACCGTTAGACTCAGGTGAATAAGGAGGAGTTACCTCATGTATTATACCTTCTTTTTCACAAAATTCGTTTAGTAATAAATATTCCCCTCCTCTATCTGATCTAACTCGTTTAATCTTTTTATTTAACTGGTTTTCAACTTCTGCTTTGTATAAAAGAAACTTGTCAAAAGATTCATCTTTATTTCTCAATAAATATACTTTAGTATATCTTGAAAAATCATCGACAAAGGTAATATAATACCTCTTACCTCCTCTAGTTTCAGTTTGTTTTAAATCTCCTAAATCAGTATGAATTAAGGACAGTAACTCAGTTTCTCTGTGTAGAAAAATGTATCCTCTTGGTTAATTTAGTTTCTACACAAACCTCGCATTTACTTTGAAAATCAATTTTAGTTTTAGAAATTAGCCCTAGATTTTGTAGCCTCTTAATATAATATTTATTAACATGTCCTAATCTAGCATGCCAAACATCATAAGAATCAACCAAGTAAGCAGAAGAAGATGCATTCTCATTCATTTCAACAATACTCAAAACAAATAGTCCCTTATCACAATAGCCCTTTCCAATAAGAACATTGTTCTTAGTTATGACAATCTTGTCAGATTCAAAACAAACCCTAGCCCCAGCTTTCCTAAGCAGTGCCATAGAAACTAAGTTAGCTATGACTTCAGGTACATACAGCTCGTCATTCAATGCTAAGGTCTTTCCAGATGTGAGCTTTAGCATCACTCTCTCTTTTCCATGAACCTTAGCGGTTCAGGAGTCAGCCAGATAAATGTGGTCTTCCCCTTCTTCAAAGGAGGTAAACAGCTCTTTGTTTGCATAGATGTGCCTGGTAGCTCCTGAGTCTACCACCCATTTCTTCACATCAGAGACAAGAAGGGCTTGTGACACCACAACAATAATAATATCTTCATCACTGCTATCATCTCCTTTAACCAAATTCACATTTGGCTGGGAGGATTTCCACCATTTTGAGAGTTATCTCCCTTAACCCTTTTCTTGCATTGAGCTGCATAGTGACCTGGTTTTCCACAGACAAAGCAATTGCCCTTCTTCTTTTTGGGGTTAGTATCCTTGGGCTTGTGGTAAGGTTTTTTATTTTTATTATTTTTTTTAGAGTCGTACCTCTTGTTGTACGGCTTTTCCTCAACTAAGTTTGCTTTAGCAGCCATTTCTTTTCCCTTTGCAGCTTGTATTGCTTTTCAGTTTGTATCTTCAATGATGATATGAGTGATCAGATCATTCAGGGACAGTTGTTTCTGTTTGTGTTTCAGCTGTTGCTTGTAGTTATTTAATGAATTTGGCAGCTTTTTGATCAGTGCATCAAACACGAACTTATCTAGCAGATTAATCTTCTCAGCCCAAAGCTCCTCATTCAACTTGTGGTACTCGTTGATCTGGAGCTTGATGTCTTTGTCATCTGTCATCTCCCATTTGTAAAAATTTCCTATCACGAACTTCTGCTTGCCAGCATTCTCAGCAATATACTTGAGGATAAGTGATCTCCATATCTCACTCGCTTCTTTGTAAACATGGTATATATCGAACAGGTTGTTAGATAAAGTAGTAATAAGAGTGTGTCTACAAACCTTGTTAGCATAAACCCAAGCATCCTTCTGGACTTGGTTAGCATCTAAGGATGGTGCAGGTTATGTAAGTGCATCAGCGACTCCATGCTTGTCAAGGACAATGTAGACACGTTCCTGCCAGCGTCTGAAGTTCTTCCCTTTAAACTGCTCTATCTTCAAGATATCCAAAAACTATCTTGGCATAGGAACTACCATCGGAATTGAACCATCATTAAGGTTGTTAGGTTTAAAAGCAACAACATTGTTGGTATGGGCACCATATGCAGGACCGATAGGAGGAATATAAGCCATTCTAGCTCTTAAGATTGTTGGTGAACTCCTGTAAAATCAATAATTCGAGTCACGTCCATGGACGCTGACCTTAAGAGCTATTTCGCAACTACCGACAGACTGGAAGCTGCACTCCCCAGGATAAACCGGACTCTTCCTGCAAACACAAGGCGGAAAAAACAACAAAAAGGGCAAAGCAACTATAAGGCAGAGAGAACAAATGAGGACCAGAGAGGAAGAGGGCTCGAGAACTCTGAGTTCGGATGCATGAACCTTTTGCAGCTATGCCTTTTATAAGGCCCCTTGAGCATCTAAATGTTGGTCAGAAATTAAGGGCCTTAAAAATGATTAACTCAGCGGTTACTGAATGATGAAGGCAATAAACTCATTTTATTAATCGGTTATGAAATCTGTACGTTGGTCATGATGGTCAGTTTGAACAAAATAAAGTCTGGTTTATGACTATTGTAACTGAAATGTTCAGATTTCAAAACCAAATGCCTCAAAACTGGGTATTTTTGGTAAGCCATTTTCACAAATAAATTTTAGATTTTTACAAAAAAAAATGTTTAATAAAAAGTGCCCAATCTGTATTTAATTCATGCGTAAGGGGGAAATCGCCGGATTTCAACTACATTTGCCTCCTGGTGGCTCGTTGTTGTTCGCATGAGCCTACTCTTCCTCTTGGCCCATCTACTAGCCCAATTTCACAAGGAGTAATATATACTCTTGTGTTCTCTCTCTCTCAAGCAATGTGGGACTTGTTCCCTTTGACACACCCACATGTAAGTTAAAAAACTCCAACACCTTCATCCGACGCCTCCACCGTCCTTCCTTACTGGCCGTGGCTTCTTTTCTCTGTCTCTTGAATCATATTCAACACCAACATTCCTTTATTCAATATTAATTGGTCACTTTAATTGGTGTTCTATATGTTTGAAATTTTAGAAGTGTATGGTGTAGCCTTGTTTATGAATTGCAGCAGCTAATCTTCCTTCTCTTAGAGTAAAGGTTTGAGTCTTCATGTTTAGAGCTACAAAGGGGAGTTTTAGTTTTAATTAATTATGCTTGACTATATTTATCATTTCCTTGGTTTTAGGAGTTGTAATTTGTAGTTAAGACTAATATTTGTGGTTTAATCTTTGTTTGAACCAAATTTGTGATTTAAATTAGTTGATGTTGAATTTTTTGCTCATCAATATATGTGGTTACATATATGTTTAAGTGTGATTCCATTAATTCTCAATTGTCTTGCATGGTATTGTTTAGATATTGAGTTGATTTTGGAGTTGCATTAAATCAATTGCATTAATTAATTTAAATCACACACTAAGAGTGCTTAATAGCATCCTTAGAGTAGGGGTTCCTCTCTTTTAGTGCTAGACTCATCGGTTGATGGGGTTTGGTATTTTAGAAAACTTAGTGATTTTATAAATTGCATATAAAGTGGTTTTTAATAGTGTTTTAATAAATGATTATTTTCTAGGTTTAGGAATAATCATTGATCAATGCACTATACTCAACGGTGTTTGAGGTTTGGTATTTTGAGGGGCTTTGATTGCAATTTGCTAGTGTTTTGTATTGAGTTTCAGTTAGAGGGATTGAGTCTTGCCCAGTGTAAGAGATTTAATTCACCTAACTCAAGCTAGCTTAAAGGGTCTTTTGAGCATTTTTGTCAAACGAGCACACTCCTAAAAATATTTTGAAACAAATGATAGATGACATTCATTGATCTAGGAGCTTTATCATATATACTTTTCAAAACCAATTTCCATTCCATTCCACTTTTATTTTAAAAAATCTAAAAATATTTGTTTTTAAAGCATTTTAGTTTAATTACAATTTAGTTGTTTGATAAAGAGCTAAAAATCCTTTTTAACTTGTTTTATGTCAATCATTACACTTAGTTTCTAGATAATTAATAAAAGGCTCTTCGAGAGACGATCCGAGATTGCACCCTTTATTGCAATTCTTGGTTAATTTTTGAAGAGGTTACCAATGCATAAAGCTGACAACGCCTCCTTCAAGTGGCACCGTTGCCAAAGTGCCAAGTAGTTGGTTCCCTAGTAACTAAGTATCAATATTTGATTGATTGGTACCTTGAGCCTTTAGGTTACATTTTAGTTAATTTAGGTAGTTTTGCATGTTTTTCATAGCATATTACATTTTTGCAAAGAAAATTTTGAAGAAATACAAACAAATATCTTGATTTTCATTTGTTTTTGCATTTGCATTCTTGCATTTTTCTTCTTTGATTTCTTTCAATTTTTAGGATTCATTTGCATCTCTAGGACAATTTAGGACTTTGAATTCATTGGGATTTAATTGATTGCAATTTGAATGGCTTGGTTTAATGAAGATCATGAGTATAGGTATTACACTAATCCTTCTATGCATTCCTTTTCAGGGAATTATGGAACCTCAAGTTCTCAATTATTGGATGAATCTTATGGCACTTGGAGTGATGAAACACTTTCTAATCTCACATATTCTCAAAAGCTTGATTTGCTTCAACAAGAATTGGATTCCCTACTAACATGAATCAATTATCAAGGAGGAGCCCCTGAATCTCAACCATCTCAATCTCTCCATCAATATTGTGAACCATCTTATCCACTAACCCCCTATTTTAACCATGAATCCACCTTCCAACCACCTTAATCCTACTTTAAACATACTTCTTCACCCTACACATTTCATCAAGAATCACCTCCTCCATCATCTCCATTTCATTTTCCCTCATTTCTACCTACTTTCATATCATGTAGAACTCCCTATAAACCACCTTCTCGATCATTCTATGAACCCTCACCATAATCCGTTACACCTCAACCTAGTGGACTTGATGCTTTCCTCACCTTGCCAAACATGGATGAAAGAACTCATGAATTAAGAAGAATGTATGATGAGCTTAAGGTTGAACACCTTAAGTTGTTCATGTTGAAAAAGGAAAAGCTGTTTTTCAAAGAGGAGGAAGAGAGACTTAAGGAGATTGAAGGCTTTATCAAGGCATTTGTTGACCATGTGCTATGGATAAAGACCGGAGGAGAAGAAGGAGTTCCATGGTCCAATGACTTCAATGATGAGGGAACCAAAGAGCAAAAGCTAAATGATATATCTCCAGTGCCTATCCCCACAAAATATGTCAAGAAGCAAGTACATTTTCAACTACCAGAAGAGCTACTTCCAAACAATGATACTATTTCTTCTATTCTTGAAGAGGTTGACCCTCATCTTACTACTATTCTTGATATTGTGAGTGATGATGAGGTGGATGAAGAAATTATGGTTGAATTCCCTCATATGTTTGATGTTGAATATGCTCATTTTGATGTGTCTAATAGTAGTTGTATGGTTGATGATGTTACTTGCACAATCCATGCTTCTATGTGTGATGAACATGTTCTTTTCCCTAATTCTAGGAGTAGTGAACACATTAAGCATGACATTGTGGAACATGATGAATTGTTCTTGGGTGCTCAAATTTTGGTAAAGTGTGAACCTAATGATAGTTCAAATAATTTTCTAAATGATGATTGGTTACATGATTCTTCTTCTATTTCAAGTGTTGGCAAGCATGATTTGGAATTTTTTAATGCTATTGAAAAAGATAAAGAACTTATTTTCCCCTCTTTCCTACATTCTACTTTTGCTTGTTCATGTGATGGTGAAATGTCATGTGTTACTTGTGCCGAAATTGATAATTGGCTTTCTACTTTACATGATCTTCATTCTTTATTTAGTTCAATTGATAACATTAAAATTCATGCTACACTTGATGAAGGCCTTGACATGTGCGCATCTTTTGATCCCTCTGAATTAAATGTTTTAGGTAGTTCAATAAGGAAAGATTTAATGATTTTGAAAGATAAAATTGTAAATGCAAATGTATATTTCCATTTAGTCATTTCTTGTGATTTACCACCTGATATAGAAAATACAAATACTTGTTTTAAAATTTTAGGTGGTAATAGCTTAATCAATTATATTTCTTCTCCTACTCTTTTACCTCCAAACTCTTGTGATTGCAAAAGTGATGTAATATACTCCAACATTAAGTTGGATTCCGAATTTTCCCCATTGCAAACACAAGAGAATTTTGAAAATGTGACTACTTGTTCAGTTCCTATTGAAGGGAACTCAATTGACTTTCTTGGTTGTAAAGTTTACTTGGAGAATCTTGTTCCTACAATGCATATGTTCTATTTTAGATATCTCCATGTATTTATTTATGGAATAGATACTGTTGCCGGTCTGCTATTTCTTTTACAAGAACTTATACTACCAAGAGGGTATATTCAAGGAGAAGTGGTTACAATGAAAAAAATTATGTTTCTCATATGGGATGAGAGCTTCTCTTATAAGAGTCTACGGAGATTTAAGCATCAAGTTGTCTATTTCCTTACTTGCTTTCTTATTTTTATATGTTTCTTGAGCTTAATTGTTATGTGAAGAGAATAAGTGTGGGGGAGAGACATAATCCAGTAGTAAAAAGTAGATTCCTTTGTCATTCACTCCCTTAGGCTTTGAGTTCTTGTATTCTCACTTTGCACTTGCTCTTTACTACATTTTGAATTAATTGTTAAACTCGCTTTACTTGTTTCTTTCTTCTTCCCCTTATGGTGATTGTTTTTATGCTTCAATCTTGAATTGTACTTCAAAACTTACTACTTCACCCAAGAAAAAAGTCAACTTAGTTTCTATTTGTTGTTTACATTGAGGACAATGTAAAGATTAAGTGTGGGGGAGGGATTGCTCTAGTCACAATGTTTTGGTTCATGAAATTTGAGAAAAATTGAAAAAAAAATTTTAACCTTGAGAAAATTGGTTTTGTGAAGTGCTTAATGGACACCTATTTTCACTTTCCTAATGCAACTCCTTGGCATGTTTTTATGAAAATTTAAATGCATGATGATTGTGATGGTCAAGTATTTCCAAGTATGATTGCATTAAACTTGAATAATCCCTTTGCCTGATCAATTGAGTGATTGGAGTGTCTTTAATGCAATTTTATTAATTTGGATACCTAGCTTGATTTTAGGAAGTTGATATGGTAAAGAAAAGCCTTTTTGCAAGATTCTTGAGCCTTAATTCTATTTTCTCATCATGTGTGTATTCACCTATTTTCTAGTTAATCTCTAGAACTTGTCTAGGTTCTTTTTCAAAGCTATATTAATGCCTTGGATTTATAGTATGATAGGGGCATTTATTTCTAAACCCATTTACCTAAACACAGACTATTCATCATTTACATTTGTTTACCCCCTTGAGCCATTCACTTTCATTTCTATTTCACTATACAAATGATATGTTTGTACCCTTTATCAAGTTCTTCATAGCACTATAATTTTTTTTTTAAAAAGATACTATTGCATATGTGAAAAGAAAAGTGCTATGTAAATAGTAAGAAGGAAAAAAAAGAGAAAAAAATAACAGAAAAATTGTGGAAAAAAAATCAAAGAAAGATATAAACAAATAAGGCATTATAGAAAGATATGTGAATTAAGTTTAGTTGTATGGTGTTAAGTGATCTAGCAAACTATTTGGTGCAAGCATAGTGTTTGTTACACTTTTCATCCATTTAGCCTTTTCAACATTACAACCTTAAGAAGTCCCTTTGATTATGGATTCATGACAACACTAGTGGTACAGATAGTAGAACTCTTACAAGCCTATGGTAGATACTAGAATAGGTGAATGGAGTGAAATTTCCTATGATTTGAGAGATGAGAGAAACACATATTCCATTGAGAGCTCTATTATATCTATTTTTCTTGATTTTGTTATGTGTTCAAGTTGGTTTCTTTGCATTAAAAATTCCATGAGCTTTAATTGATTTGGGATTGTGGTTATTCAATCTTTATAAAATTGTATTCTTGAATTACTTGATGATTATAAAATTTATTTTATTTTGCCCCAGAGTGTAAAAGGCTAAGTGTAGGGGAATTGACAAATCCCTATTTTTATTATATATTTTCATATTTTATGTGGGATTTTTGTCATATTAATTGAGTTTAAAATGCATTCTTTGTACTTAATTGAGATTAAGAGTAAATATATTAAATTAGGATTAAAAAGGACATAATGGTCATAAAATTGTAATTACTCTTAATCATTGATTTTTCTGAAAAAATTGGATATCAATTGAAAGTACTTGAAAAATTTGGATTAAATCTTAAAATGGCAATTTGGGGTTGAATTTTGGAAATGACATTTTGGTATCACGAATTTAGAAAATGATAGTTTAGTCCATGAGTTAAACACTGCGTTTTGCTTTAGGTTAGTGCAGAATTGAAATGGCAGTAGCTGATATTCAGAGATTTCAGAACGAGAAGAGACTTGCATAGCCGCAACAGAGAACCTCCATTTTTTTGAATCCTCTTCCATTTTCACCCTCGCCCTTCTCCGTCGCCGGCGACTTTCGCCTCTTCATTTACCGTCGCCGGTGACCACCACTCCATCCTCGCCACCACAGAAACTGCTGTGAAACAGAACAGAGCAGCTGCACTTCAGAACCTGGAGAACGAGAGCTTCAACCATCTCTTCCTCATCATAACCTTCGCCTTTTTCTTCTTCCTCGCCGGCGGCATCATTTACCACCACCATTGCCGGTGAGCTTCGTCCACCATAACTGCAGCCTTCACCTCACAACAGACTCAAGTTTCAGATCAGAACAGGGGGGTCGAAAGCTTACAGAGGAGATAGCTTCGACGCCACCACCATTCCTTCAATCTTCATCTTCATCATCTCCATAATCTCACCACATCATCACCTTCATCCGACGCCTCCACCGTCCTTCCTTACTGGCCGTGGCTTCTTTTCTCTGTCTCTTGAATCATATTCAACACCAACATTCCTTTATTCAATATTAATTGGTCCCTTTAATTGGTGTTCTATATGTCTGAAATTTTAGAAGTGTGTGTTATAGTCTTTAAGTTGACCAAATGCAATGTTTCTGTTAATCGTGTGTACTTACTCCCAGGTTAAAGGTGTTTCTGCATCACTCTGCAGGCTGTCATATTCATGTGATTACGTAAAGGATTTTTCCTCAACATCGTGAATCATTTTCTCAATTCTATCTTCATTTATGACATCCACAACTTCCTTCTTGTGCGACGGATAATTAGTCACTTCCTCACCATGATATATTCACCTTGTATATAAAAGAGTTATTTCATCACACAGTAGGTGATCCTTTATAACATCAACATTTTGTCGACTCTCATTTAAACAATTGACATAAGAACAAAAATACATTTCATGTTTTGTTGGAGCATTTCTTCTTGCAAATTCAATAAACTCTTCAACATCATTCTTATATTCTTTACTAGTTCTTAAAGCATTCATCCAACTATGATCCATTTTATTGCCACCTAAGCCATTTATAACAATTGTCAACAATGTGATTGCCTTTTACTACTTTTTTTTAAGAAAAAAAATTTGGCAGCATTTTCTTTAAAAAGTGAGACATCCTAAAATTTCACTAATAAGCTATTTCAACTTAATTTAAATAAACCTAACTAATTAAGGAAATTTAGGACAATATCAATAATTTAATCCAACAATTTGCATGTAAGATCATTGATTGGGATATTGGCATATGAATAACTGCACATGAGGTATTTTTTCAAGATTAATAAATTATATGTATGTATAGGATCATTTTTTCTTTGAACTTATATAAGCCTGAATATATTGTATAATAAACATTAGGCAAAGTAGTTGACTTTGTTATATGTTTTTTATTTTAAATTTCTACTAATGAGTATTTGGAAGGGATGGGAATATACCGTAAAGGAATGAAGCAATTTGGCAAGAAAGAAACTAAAATAGTTGGATTTGGAGGAGCCATATTTAATTTTATGAAATCTATAAAAAAAATTTATGATACTTTGGTTATATATATATATATATATATATATATTAAATTTTAAAAAATATATATATAAACATTATTATTTTCATATCATACTAAAATTTTGTTTAATTTCTTATGCATAATAATCAAACCTGAGCGCACAAATAATTATTCAAATTTTAAAGATTTCAATTAATTTATTCATTTCTAAGTAAAATGTAAAATTAGTTCATTTTAACTTCATATATATGTGTAAACCTTCAATAGTAAATAATAATACTCTAATAAACTAGAGCCCCTTGTGACTGGTAAGTGGGCTTTGGCGATCTTAAGGTTGAACAAACTCATTGAGAAAGAGAGTTTAATTCATAACGTTGTCATAGCTAATCAAAAGTTTCAATAAATGCAAAGTTTCAATAAAACCAAACATGCATTTTATTTTATTTTTTTAAAAAAATAAAAGCATACTTTATTGAGAAAGGGAGGAGGCCGACGACGGAAGGAGAGGGAGGAGAGATGAACCTACAACCATGAGAGAGGGAGGAAGGCAACTAGCTGATAGTGGAGAGGGAGAGAGGAGGACATCAGAGCATGGTGGTGAGAGAGTGACGGTGAAAAAAAGAGAGTGAGAGACGTTGAGAGTAATGATAGTGACTAAGGGACGACGATGAGGGTAAAAGAGAGTGAGGGACGGTGAGAGTTAAAAAGAGAGAGTGAGATAGTAGGGTTTAAATGGCGCTTCTTTTGGTGTCCAAATTCAAAATTGGGACACCAAAAGCAAAAAGGTTTAGGCGTCCCAAATTTTTTTGGGACACCTAAACTTTACTTTAGACATCCCAAATTCAATTGGGACACATAAAGCAAGGTGTTTGGCACCAATGGACTCACTTTAGGCATTCCAAATTTTTTTTGGGACTCCTAAACCTTACTTTAGACATCCCAAATTTGAATTGGGATGCTTAAAGTAAGGTTTAGGTGTCCCAATATAGATTTGGGACGCTTAAAGCTTCCCACTTCCCGCCTAGATTTATAAAAAAAGACATTGCCTTTGTTTTTTACTTCAATTTTTGAAAAACGGACGTCCTTTAAGGTAGTAGAATCTATATCATGTAGTAGTGACGATTTTATAAAATCGCTACAAAACTGTTTGCAACATTATGTTTTATAGCGGTTTGCATAACGCCACTATTATTATTTATAGCAGTTCAAACCGTTAAAAATCCGTCATTTTTAACGTTACAAATGAACAAATTTTTTTTTGCAGTGATACTAATATGCTACTATGTGTATTAGTTAGATCAACGTGAAATTTATGTATTCATATGTGATACTAAATTGCACGTTAAGATACAACTTGGAACACATCAATCACAAAAGTTACACATTTTAAGTATCAAATTTCCTTCTTCTTCTTTTTTTTTTTTTGCCAACTTAAGTATCAAATTTCAAAAGATTGAAAAATATTTCTTTAGTTACATATGGCTTTCTTGGGATTTGATATGCATCTGCAGGAATTTATTTTTGTCTGGAAGGATTGTTGAATAGTTTCATTTTGTGTATCTAATTATTAAAGAGCTTTTGTCCTTTCTCCCTCTGTAAACGGGGGAAAAAATCTTGGGCCCTTTAATGTATTATATAATTTTAAAATATCTTGGTCCCGAATTATATTTAAATTAATATATTGATCTTAAAAGTGTTACTGAACTAAAATAAATTGTCATTTAATCTTTTCTTATTACAATTGACTAATAATCATAGTTTACCAAAAACAAAAAACAAAGCGAATGCAACAGACACTTTTTGTTTTACAGTTTACGCATCAAAACAAAAAATTAAAGATATGATCAGAGTGACTTTGATGATAAAAGATTAAAAGGAGGAAGCAGACTCAGACTTTACAATATTCTGTTCCTGCGATTTTGGACATATATCAATTGCTTGATTGATCCTTTTATAAAAGAAAGCTCTTTAATTATGAAAAAAATGCAATTAAAGTGTAGCAGAGTTTCACTTTGGTACGGATGATGAATTGAAAGAAATAACAGTATATAAATTCGTTCCTTCTAATTATCTCAAGCATTTAAGCATATATGAAATTGATATGCAATACATATATAATTAATGCATGTTATAATAAACTAAAATCAATATCAAACTATATATAGCGCTAGGGAATTTGGGATTAATTACATCAAGATATTGAAAACCAGACCAGTTATCAAACTTCTTGAGGCTATGATTTCAAGGGTAAGTGGACTAATCACAGTTCAATTGAATCAACACAATAATGTTTAAAATAATCAATATAATTAAAATATACAAAAAATATTTATATATAATCTGAAAAAAATAATATTTAAATAAAAAGCATTAACCCACAAGTAAATATAACATTTATATATAAATCATATATAATTGAACAAAACAGACTTATTAAAGCAAGAATCGATTAACTCCTTTTTTTTCTTTTTCTTTTTTTAAAACTCAAAACAACATTTTTTTTTAGGCTCAACAAAGGGAGAAAATATATAAAATCTAACCTGATTAACTATTCTAAAACTCTTGGTTGGATCAATCAGGGAACTCATTTAGGTTCTGGTAATCTACTATCTACAAATATCAGTGGGTTAAAAGTCATCGGAATTATTGGGCAAAAAAAAAAGCCATTGGAATAATAATAAAAAAAGAATCACTAGCTAGTTAGATGTAATAATAATTCTGTTATAATTTTTCTTAAGAAACGACTAAAATTCAGTGTAACGTTGCCATACAAAATTTCTAATTGAAGATGAATTAAAATAGAATCGACAATCGACACTAATTGCGTATGTGAGTTGGCCTTTTTGAAAATGGCTTTCACAATGTGGAGACCCATATTTGAGTAAAAGGACATTATGTATTGCGTTCATAATCAGCGAAGTGATTTATTCTTTTTTTTTTTTTACCTGTTGAAGTGAATTATTCTTTAGACTTTAGGGAATATATGCATTCTATTAAACAATTTCTTCACTTTCCTTTTATCTCTTTTTATATATGCGTAGCTATAACCTATAAAAAGTTATGAAAGAATTACGTACAGTGACCAAATGGTTCATATTTCAATTACAACCTAGACATTGAATTATGATCTAATAGTAACAAGAATTATGATCTAATAGATAGACCAGTTAAATGGTTGAAGCGACTTTTAATCAAAGTATTGAGAATTAGATCAATCATTGAATTGAATTGATTGAGGCAATGATTGTCTAATCGAGATCAACACAATCATCACTAAAATAATAAATGTAATTAACATATACAAAAATATTCATATATATAACTTTGAAAGAATCATATTTAAATAGAAAGGAATTAATCCTTGAGTAAATAAAATATTTATATATAAACTACATATAATTTAATAGAATAATGTTACTAAAATAAAAGTATGACATAACTGTTTTTTTATTTTTTAATTCAAAATGATGTCATTTTTAGGTTTGGTAAGGGGAAGAAAAATATAAAATCTAACCCGACAGACTCATGCAAAACTCTTAATCGTGCGGGTTAGGAAACTGGTTAAACGGTTCATTAACGGACCCAAATTGAATTTCAATACCAAAATTATATCTTAATACTTCTTTCATATTTTATTCTTTTTTGTTTTCTCACTCTATCACATCCTGAAACGGGCTAGATAGCTAACTCCAAATGATTATATATAAATAACCCACCAAACCACAATATTCATCAAGGAAACTCGCAAGAAGGCCACATTATATAGCTTGTTAATTAATCTGTGAGTTGTGAGAGAGAAAGCATTGGAAATGGGAAGCAGGGAAGAGGAAAATCTCAAACTTGACCCCAAAATGAAAGAACCACAGAGATATGCTTTACTCAGAAAATGGTGTTGGATGTGGGAAAAGTCCCACATCGAATATTTGGTGAGGGAGGGGCGGTGGTTTTGAATATAAATAGGAGGCCCCCCTCCCTCATTTAAATCATCCTTTCAACTTGCCTTCTTCCTTCTATAAGGCATTTTGTATTTCCTTTTCTCTTATAGTATTTCACTTATAAATTATTTAGAGTGAAATTAGATTCTGGTATTTTCCTTATTGTTGTCTTATTTATTATTTATTAGATGCTATTAGATATAGTAGTTGTGATTTATTATATTATTAAATTACTTCTAGAAACTTTGTTTTATAGTATTGTGATTTTTTAGTATAATCAGTTACGCTCTATATATCCCGCTTCTACAACAGGGACTCCTTCAAGAACTACTACCACAAGAATAATCCAGCTGATCTGATCAAGCCCTTCAATTTGGGCAGAAACACGGCGATTCAAATAGCAGCTCGATCCGGCAACACCGACCTCATCCGAGAGCTTCTGGACATGCTTCCAGATGATTCTCATCGCCGGCAAGCGTTGAGGATGGGGAATGCTCACAAGAACACGCTTCTTCACCAATTCGTCTCCTGCGAGCAAGTGAAGATAGTGGACAGTGTGCTCAACTACGAGATGGAGAAGAATCTAAAGCAGCCTGGTGACCAGAATCTGCTGGAGCTGTGTAATGACCTCGGTGAAACTCCGGTGTACCGGGCCGCCAAGCACGGCAAGCTCAGGATGCTGAAGCGCATGGCGCGATATGTAGAAAATAACTGGCCACACTTCTACAGAACCACAGATTATGCTTCCATCCTTCACATCGCCATAACTGGCCAGGATTTTGGTATCAATATAATGTTATCTTTAATTATTTTACGTATTGATTTACTTCCTTGATCTACAACTCAAATATCTTTCCCTGCAATACTCCTTTAAATCATTATTCTCATGGACAAAAACTCCCCATTAATATTTATGTAATCTAATAGGGATATATAACTTGAGAAAAGATTTATAAATTTGAAAAGTTACATGGATTGAGATATTACATTTATGACCAAAACAAATTACTTAACAAGCTCCTTGATTTAGGAATGAATTTAGGAATGAAGGGAGTATTTACAATACCAAACCCTCTCGGGGAACTTTCTCTTTCTATTTTCTCCACTTGTGAGAGAATTTCTTCACTCATCGACCATGAGTGCGTTTTTTCCCGCGCTTCTCTCTTTGGCGTATGCTGGAGAGGAGGTCGTTTGGCTTGGGGATCTTTTGTTTCAATGGTTAGGGTTTTTGTTTCTTCTCGTATGGTGTTAGTCATCTAGATTTGGGCGATGGTGACTATGGGGAGGAGGACCAAACAAGAATGCCCAAGATTGACGGCGATGCGCTATGGACAGAAAGCAACGAGACAGTCGGCAACCATCAAGTTTAACTATCTCTTCGATCGCAAAGACCCTAATCTATTATGTTTTCTAAATCCATCTACTCCGATCTGGTCTGGCTAGCAAAGGAATGTTGGTTCTCTGCTAAGATCTTGTGGCTTTGGGTCAAGGAAAGCTTGGCGATGGTGGTTGGAGTCTTGCCAAACTGATGTGTTGTCATTGTTGGTGGCAGTAGTTAATCCTATGCACTAGTAGTTGTGTGGTGGTGAGTCTGCTCTCAGGGTAGCAAATGATTTGTTAAAAGGGATGGGCTCGTTAGGATGGTTCTTTGAACCCCATCTATTGCTTCAGACATGGTTTCCAGTGGTTCTTCATTTTTCCGGCAATGGTAATGACAACGGTGGTGAAGGCGCTCTGGCTTTGGGTCTATTTGTCAAAGCGGTAGGGGTAGAAACTGTGCGATCAGATCATTGAAAGCGCAATGGGAGTTAAATGCATGTTTTGGGAAGGTGTTAATTGCAATCTGACTTTTGGGCCTAATGTGCGATAATTGCTGAAGTAACTTTAGGTAGGTTCTCAAAAAAAAAAGCCACGATCCTGCCATAGAGAGAAGAGGAATATGGGGGTACCTAGTTACTTCCTTTTGTTTTTATTAAAAAAATAAATAAAAATTTTGTAAAATACCCAATAATTTTAGAGAAAATAAAATAATATTCAATAATCATATTTAATTAATCTCTAAAACAAAATTCATATTTGGCAATTTGTTTGAGAAATAATAGGGAAAATACAAATGAAATTAATGAAGGAAAAAATTTTATATGTAGTATTCAATAAGACTCGTACCATTTTCAGTCATTTTCCATCTTACTTTTCAAATGTTAATCCAAACAAGTTCAATGTTAAAAAAAGTCACTTCTACCATCACCAATCCAAACACAAATCACATTTACAATCTGACTTTTTTGCAATCTGACTTCTGTAAAAGTCATATTAGAAAAAAAGTTACTTCCCCACTGCTAATCCAAACAAGCACTTTAACTTTGGGTTAGGGTTATGTTGGCAATGATGTTTGGGCTTAAGGTTTTATTATTTGGGCTTGGGCCCTTTTTGGTATCTTAGATTTTGTTTCAAACTTTATGTTGTTGAACTTTGCTTTTATCCCATAACTCATAAATACTTCTGTCCAAAAAAACGAATGAAGGGAGTATTTATAAGTGAATTTACATAATATTTGTACATATAAGAAATGGTTTTTGTCACAACTATTGCAATTTAACAAATTTTCAAGATTTATTTATAAATAAATCCCTCATTTCGTACTTATTCATAATTTTTCTTATATATAATGTCTTGCATTTTAAACTAAAGTGTTTTACTTGCATTTGAGATTTCAGAATTTGCAGTTTTTTGAATTGTTATTTGACCTTTTTTTTAAAAAAATCCAGGAACTTAACTGTAATTAATTTTCTCGTTTAGCAACTAATTGTCATTCTTCTTCTTTAGTAAAGAGGCCTAAAAATCACAAATCAAACATTAATTTCAAAAATACAAACTAAAACATAATACTAAAAAAAACTGAGTCATGAGCCCATGGTCTATTAGTGTAAAAGCTTCCTTGTAAATATGAGATTTTAGATCTATCAAATCTTTTTATAACCTTTTGTCGTTAGTGATAGCCCATATAAATAAGGAAAAAAAAAATACTAAAAAGCCAACACTGGTACCATGCACAAACCATCCCTAGCAAAGCGCGGCATATATGGAACATTTTAAAGAGGTACTCCTCTGTCTTATATTTGTATGTCACTTTCAAAATGCCTCACACAGACTAAAAATTTTTTAAACATAATTAATTCTACCTTAAATTTTAACAACTTGCCCACTTTACCTCTATTTATATAATATACTACATGAAAACAAAATCAACACACATAATAATAAATAAAGGGTATGATTGTGAAATTTATATGAAAAATTTAGTGTTGTGGTTTATAAATAGAACCAAAATAAACCTTCTTTCTCTACCTTATAAATAGCTTTTTGTCGTTGTTGGGTGCACGTGCTTTAGTTTTGGCAGAAAGATTGTACACACACAAATATACAATTTCCTAATACATAATTAATCATAGAAGATATATTTTCTTTGTGATTTAGTAACTCCTTAATTTTTGTTGGCCATCTTATTATGGAACTTGATGGAGTTCGCAGATGTAGCTGTGTGGTTATCAAAAAAGGAAGGCATTGAGAAAGTAGTATTTGCATACGAGGAAGTCAGTGAGGGTGAAAATTATAGATTGAGGATTTGCACACAACCTCATTTATCTTTGTACGTACTAGTGACTCTCTCTACTTATGTTATTACATTCTTTCAAATTTTGTATTTTAATCCTTTAATTTTTTTGTTCTTAATTTTACTTACCTTATCAGTCTTGCACACAATATCTGACATGATGTTTTATGAAAAAATACGTATATTTGACGCACATATATGCAATCTGTATAATTGAAGAGAGACGCATATACATAATATGGGAGGAAGTTCTCTTTGATTCAGATATTCAAGTGCATATTGAGAAAAGAAAGTTAATATTTCCCTTTTGGTGTCACATCCTTTTTTCTGAAGTTCTCACTGTATATATATTTATATATATCATATCACCACTATTAGCTTGCCTTTATCCTATCTTTGTCGAATTCTCATATGAACTTGGATCTAGCAAACTCACCAGTTTATCCGTACACTTTTCATCTACTTTTTCTAACTCATATATGTCCTTTCTTCATTTACATTTGAATCCATATTGCCTTTCATTTTGGTGTTATAACTTTCCCAGAGTTTCTAAAAATATTTATGCTTTAGCTCCAGAAAAACTTTCAATTAGCGATTTAGTCCGTAAGAACCATTCTATCTTTTCATGACACTTTTGGTACTTATGCAAAAGTTAGGTTTAGTAGCCTACCTAATTTAGGCTAATTCTTAAACTTCTTAACCCAAATTCTGGGATATTTGGCATATGGGCCTTGCCCTTGACGGTCCAGTTCTCCCGAGGTTCCGAATTTGATCTGCCACATTATATCAAGCTATTAGCATTCATGTTATTAACCACTTTAACGTGATTTTGCACTTTCTAAATGTCTGTTTGGGGGTTGGCGGTAGAAAAATCTGTTCATATAAGTTGAGATAAAACTCTTCTCACAAATTTATCTCGTATACCATAAATCACGTTGGAAAAGCAACTTCTACGCTAATCCAAACAAGCACTAACAAGAGAGGGCACCTTTTAACCAGTGAAGCCTTAAATTATGTTTGCAAAAGTAGTACTCTTCATCTTTAAAAGGGACTTTTGTATTTACTGCTCCCTCAGCCCTTAATATACCTTAATAGAAAAGTTGAATAACTAATTTTCATAGATTTTAAAAAATTAATATGGTAGTTTCAAGAAATTATGTTAGTTTCCCTAAAATACATTTGTATTAGAACAATCACTTGATGAAATCTCCATTGATACATGCAATTAATAGGGACAGTATGAAAAAAAAATTATAAATTTGAAAGACAAATGGAATTTAAATTTTACATTTAATTAGGATCAAAGTAAACCCCTTAATTAACTCTTATGTTTAGGATTAGAAGAAATAATTTTTTTCATATATAGTTATGAGTTTTATATATGTTTGTATGTGTGTGTGTGTGTGTATGATTGAAAGGATTGGGATTGATGACATGTGTGATTTGGGTAACAGGTCTTCCCAACAAAGTTTATGATGATGAAGATGTGGACAAAGATGATGATAATGAAGATGACGACGAAGATGGTGATGATGGGTTAGAAAGCGGGAAAAAGAAGGTAAAGAAATCCATCTCACCAATATCAGGTACGTACGTACATGTGTACATATATGCACACTTATGAACAGAATCTGTTTTCTGTAGTTTATATACACTCAAAACTAATCATCACAACACAAGTTCTTGATATGATTGTTCCTTAAGTTGCAGTTTCTTCCAGGATCTATTATGCTTTCTGGAAACTTGTGGCCAAAGGTGAGGATCTTGGCTCACTTTTGAAAGTATGGACACAACAAATATAATTAAACATCTATCTGGGATTTATAATTAGAGATAGAGGGAGTATTTTAACACACCCTGCTATACGAATTACGGACTCCTCTGGTGGTTTAATGTAAAAGCTACTTAATTAATTTGGGTAGATTAAAAGAGTTAGATAAATTAGTAAATTATAATAAATATGATTTAATTTCTCTTAAATATCCTTAAGTAACAAATGTCTAGTAATAATTTGAATTTGAGATAGAGGGAGTATCAAGAGGAATACACATAAAGGAGAAAAAAATGATAAATATAGAAGACAATGATGGGTTGAGATATTATACTACCTTCAATCGTTAGGAAAAACATTATAAATTTGATGATAGACAAAATAGATTGAGGTATCATATTTGATATTAAAGTAAACTTCTTGTCTAACTCCTATATTTAGGATCGGATGTAATATTTAGGATCAAAATAAACTCTCTAGTTCAAATATTTAGGAACCAAGGAATACAAGATAATGAAATGTTGGAATATATGTGCAGGGATAGTGTGAGAGAAATTTGGAAGAGAAAGCAGAAAAACATGAAAGCAAAGGAGGTAGCTGACTTCTTAGTGAGCATAGACAACTCATGGACGAACACGACGAACCACGGAAATTCACGAACAGAAGTTGTACTGCCAGTGATTCAACCGTCAAATGTTGCTGCAATAAGGAAGGCCTCACTAGAGAAGACCAACTCCTTCCTGAAACCTGTCAAGTGTAATGACTACACGCCGTTGCTTTTAGCGGCAAGCACCGGCATTGTCGAGATCGTAGAGAAAATCATTGACGAATACCCGGATGCCATCTCACATGTCAGCCAACACGATGAACAGAACGTTCTACATGTCGCCGTCAAGCACCGCCAAAAGAAAATCTATAAGCTCCTCAAGAAATACAAGGTCCTCAGAGGCTTGGGTGTTCATATAGCTACCCATAATCGCACTCTTTTGCACCAAGTTGCGAGGATGGACTATTATGATGGAGGAAACCAACCTGGCGTTGTCTTCCAACTTCAGGAGGAGCTCCGTTGGTTCGAAGTAAGTATTAACTAACACTATATTTGGATAGAGAGAAAACTAGGGGAGAAAAAATACTAAGCGAAAGAACTCTTGAAAATAGTATTACCATTTTGAGAAGTTTTCATTCATAATATTTCCTCCTCATATTTTTCTCTCACTTTTCTCTCCATCCAAATATAGTTGAGTATTGTTGGAGTTTGAGTAGTAGAACAGGCAATGAAAATTAACTTTTTGTTTCTTTCACTTTGAATGCTTGTGTGATTGTGTTCTTGGTTGAATACTACTAGGTATTTATTACGAGATTGATCTCCTCTTTTGGTACTATCCTTGTAATTGAGGATCTAAAAGTTCTCTAACCCCATGGATAGAAAGAAAATTAGGGTGAAAATAATACTAGGAGGGGAAAATTCCTAGTAAACTTTTTCTACTTTTGAGAAGTTTTCCTTCCATCATCTCCCTCCAATTTTCCTCTTAATTTTCTCTCAATTCAAACAGAGGACATGGTTAAGCGTCATAATTCTCTTAAGCTAACTATTATTTCATGTGAATATGCAGAGAGTGAAGAAGATAGTTCATTGTCCCTACCAGTTGTTTTGCAACGACGATAATTTAACAGCAAGAGAGCTTTTTAATTTAGAACACTCCGAAATGCTTAAGGAAGCCCAAGAGTGGATCAAAAGCACAGCTCAGTCATGCTCTGCAGTGTTAGTCCTCGTGGCCACCGTGGTGTTCGCTGCAGCCTACACGGTTCCCGGTGGCACCGATGACCATGGCGTGCCAAACCTCATAAACTCTCCTCTCTTCCTCTTCTTCACTGTCATGGACGTTGTGGGGCTGGCAAGTTCTCTGGTCTCAGTGATGTTATTCCTCTCAATCCTTACGTCGCCATTTCAGATGCAAGAATTCCACAAGTCTCTACCCAGAAAGCTCACAATGGGATTCACATTATTGTTCATCTCTCTGACCACCACGTTGCTGGCTTTTGGGTCAACCATTTTGCTGACGATAAGGATGGAGAACAAGAAATGGAGTTCCAGTTTGATTTACAGTGTTACGTTCTTGCCAGTGACTCTATTTGGATTGACACAATTTCCCATTGTGATGGCGGTTAAGTACAGGACGAAGAAGCTATGGAAGAATCTTAAGAAGATTATTCCAAATGACGTAATTACCATGTCCACAAAGACCACCTGCAAAAGAGATTATTCAAAATACTTGTAACCTTAAAATTTTCTCATATCAAACCTGCCAAGAACACCCCCCTCTCTCTGTGTATTCATATTTTGGAGGTGTGCTTAAGCATGCTTAATTGGTGCTTTGGATTGGATTGGATTGGCTTAATTCTATCAATTTGTTGTATAATTGAAGTTTGTGTGTGTAGCTTGTGTCATGGTATCATTTGCGCATTGCGTGTGTATGTATAAATTTTCATTTATTGCCAAGTATCAATGGAAATAACAATTTAATAAATACTCCTCCAGTACTTAATCTATGACTCAATTTGAGAGTTGATTTTAATTCTAAATATAAGACATATTTCTTATCATATTTGTCAACTTTTTTCTTAATTTTTCTTATTGATATTCCCTCAACAATAATTAAGAGAGAGATTGAGGGAATTAAGAAAAACGATTATAGTATTTTAGAAAAAATATTTCATATTAATTAATCAAATAAAATTAGGTAAATAGGTCTTACATTAAGGATAGGGGGAGTAATTAAATTTATCAAATAAATTAAGGCAATGACAGCTAATTTTCCGAGGGTAATTAGGTCATATCACTAGAAAAACTTATATCTAGAATAGTCCCTACTAATTTTATTTTAATCCTGTTTTTGAACCTTGATTCCAAATTAATTGAGCCAAAACAAAGAATCAATTAATTAAAACTAAGAACAATTTTTTATTTTTTTTACAAAGCAAACACCTCTCTAAGCAAGAATTTAAACTTTAGTTTGCCATGTTATAGAGCACTAGCCCCTTTTGTTAAACTCAACCCCATTGATACTAAAAACAAAATTATATTACAAATAATGTTGACAATGTAAAGAGCAGGTTGGGCTAGCCTCTCGGACTAGATAATTTTTCTTTCCCCTCATTCTGTAAAGAAACATAAGTAATCACAATTTTATAAGTACTTAATTTTAATTTGGAATGTATATTATGATTTTCTTATTGTTAATTGCAAAATTATCCTCATTTTAGTATTTAAAATCCTTAAGTCCAATCTAAGGGCCCCCATCCCACCAATCTAACTACCAAGAATTGGGCTGAACTGGAATATGGTGAGAAGGGGGAAATTTTCCAGCTAAACTTTTTTTTTTAAAAAAATGGTCTTTGTTATGAATAATATATTAATATAGATATCAATCTCCTTATTATTTCTCCCATCTTCCTATTATTTCTCCCCCATTATTTTCCTATGATTATGTAATCTCTTTTATCATATATTATAACTGTAATATCCCAAATTTTGGGTATAGAGACTTGAGGATAAGTTTGAATCAGGAAAACGACTAAACCCAATTTGGGAAGAGTTCCAAGAATGATGAGATATAAAAAGACTCTCAGGGGCTATGAGATTTGGGCCTTACTGGGCAGAGGGCTCGGTATATGTAGACAGTATGATTAGAATGTTGGTGCAGATGTGCACAGAACACATATATAATGCCATTAGGTTGGTAGAAAGACACCACCCAACTATGTCATGATGCAAGGGACCAATTAGTCAGGCGGAATATACCGATGTAGGTGTGCACATGCCATTTTCAGGGCATATATGTGTACCCTGCGTTTTTGAATTGGACATCGGTATGTGGCACCATGTGGGGCCCACATACATACTCTGACCTAGTGTCATTTGATGGGCTTCAATATGCGTAATGCAATCCTGAGTAAGTTCCAAGTAAACCCGAGTAGACACCGATAAAGTTGCTTTATTAAAGCAACTTTAATAAAGTAAATAATCATAACATAACTTTTATGTTGGCTAAATGAAAAGGTGACACATGTCCCATTAATGATGAAATGTCATCTTGCCTTTTGTGTTTCCATTTTAAGATGGTGACATGTGGCACAGAAGTCAGGGGAATTCACCGGTCTCCAGTCGGGTCACCGACAACTTTCTCGAACACCGAGCTGGAGAGCAGGGGAAAAAAATTATACCCTTACTTTCCATGACATTTTGGACGGTTAAAGGCCCAAGAAAAGATGTGGGACCCACTTAAGAAAAAAGAAGTGACACATGTCACCGAATCAGTGGAACACCGAACAAATGGCACCACGGGATCGTGACACGTGGCGAACTTTTCCAAGACTCTTCCCTAGGCATTTATTTCTTCCATCTGCCTCAAATTACTTAGAAAAATGATGGAAAAACGTTGAGAAATGGTGGAGGAGAGATGAAGAGTAAATAGTATTTTCCAAGAACTTCAATCGGCCGAATCACTGCCGAAACGGCGTTTTCTCTCAAAATACCCTTCACAAACCTTCTTCTACTCATCCTAAGCTTCATTTCTACAATTTCGTATTTTCATTCAAAGGTGTTTGGTGCTGTCTCCCTTACTAGAGTACTGCCGGATTTCCAAACCGACTATGGAAACGCGTAGAGGTAAGAGTAAGCTTCCTTTTGAACCGATTGGTTTGTTGTTTAGATGAGTTTTTGTAAGGGTTGGATACTGTTCATTTTTCATCCAAGGGCTATTTTTAGGTTTAATCATGTATTTATGGTTAGAGGATGATTTATGATGATATTGGACCAAGTTGTTAGACAAAATTCTGAATTGGTGAATTATTATAGAAAACCCTGATTTTCTGGTCTGAATAGAACGTGATGAAGAAGTAGGAATTTTGTATTTTTGATGATTCTATTGGATTCTACATAAAAAAATTGTGTAGGTATGCAAGTGTTCATAATTTTTGGATGCTTAATTGTATATGAATTTGGAAATTTATGAAGTTGAATGTACATGTTGTTGATATGCCCTGCTTGGAACAGTGACATTATGCGAGATGTTTCATGGGGTAAACCTTGTCTAAAAATTCTGAAACTTTCAAGAATTAAATGACATCCTAAGATTTAATTTGATAGGTAGTTTGTAATTTTTGGACAAGTACATTGAGAGATGTGAATTTTTTAAGTTGTGTCTTGTTTCTGGAATGAAATCTGGAACAGGTTATATGTGGAGAAATTCTAGGAATGTTGTGTATAACGGCCCCACCACCCACAACCTGGCCTGACGGTGGTCTGGCCCACACTCCCCGCAACCTAGCCTGAGAGTGCGGCAGACTTCAGTGGCTCCCCAAACCACCTATCCCCGAAGGGGCCTCCCCAGGTCTCGAGGCCACTACCTGGGGGTAAGTAGTGCCTTAACGAGAACCTAGTAGCCACTTGCACCGCAGTGCAAGTGGTTACAAGGTTCTCGTTAAGGCACTACTTACCCCTAGGTAGGGGCCTCTCAGCCTAAGGATTCACTATCTTACTAGGTCTTATGGCCTTAGGACATACCGTCCATCATCCTTGCTGATACATCCCTCCCATTAGGCCTACTGTAGAGCTACCCCCATTGGGCGCCCCCTGCAGCAGCACGGGAGTCTGGTCCACACCCTCTGGCTCACCAGGCCTGAGTGCGGCAAGCTTATGGGATAATCACTCCCATTATACCCTAAAGAGAACCTCTTAAGGTATCGAGCACATGACATTTGTCACTAAAATAGCGATCACAAACCCCTAGTATCATTTTTATGTAACGGACTGCCCCACTAGGCCCACTACAACGGCGCTCGGCTCACGCTGCAGTCGCACGGTGTAACGACTCGCCTCATATATCCCTTATTACTGATCTTACTCAGAGTAGCAATGCGTAGTTCAGTGGGCACACATGAATAGCATGAATATACTGATAATATTAATACAATATTGCTTGATTATAATACAAAAGTTTCCCCATCAGGGGTTTACACAATATTTACAGACCTTCAAACAACCAGTAACATTTATCTTCGTGCATACGCCTTTTCTGATCTCAGCACGTTTCCAATGCTCACCTGTCTGAATGGTTGGTTGGGAGGAGTGAGATTCAAGAGAATCTCAGTAGCAAACATTACCACTATGCATGCCAGATATATATGAATGCATGACATGCTTACCTACACTATTTTATGCCAACATAATGACATGCTGCATGCTCGATGTTATGACATACATATGGCCATTGCACAAATATAACAGAGTTTCAACCAATCATACATGTTCCACAAAAATAGGCAAAACAGTCACATAATCAATGCAAGACATACACATCACATACATGCAGAAAAGGTAAGTTCACTACCTGGTGGACTATAGTCCCCTCTTCTTGTCCCTTGATCCGCCAACCATTGCTCCTTCTTTATCACTTCATGGCCCTAGGCAAGTGATAATATTATTAGAGCCATGAAAAGTGAATACCCAATGGCCCACATTAGCCCTATAGGCTTACTTTCACCCTTGGAGTTCATTCCAATTATATTTGGCCAATTTCTTACTTAAATTCGCATGGTACTCAATCTACCAGCATTTTTGACCAAACTTTGAAAAATCATAATTAATTCTATAGAACTCCAATTGAGGTGGTTCAAAGCTCTATTTGAATCCCTTTAAGTTCAGTTTTACATAAAATACTATATTTTAAACTCCACCACTACACCATTCCCAGAAATTTTCCAAACACCAACTGTTTCAGATTCTTTCCAGAAAATAGGGCATATATTTAACAATTCATATCTCATAGCATACTTGTCCAATTAACCAATATGACCTATCCAATTAAAGGTCTATGTGTCTACTTTTAAAATGGAGAGTTTCATGGCCATTGGATAACATTTGACCACTCAAAAACACGTCACCATAACACTGCCTCCAGAAAACGGAATACACAGCATTTACCCTTTAACTTCTAAAATTTCTAAATTCATGTACAAGTGTCCAAAATTCATGAACACTTGTATACCCACACAATTTTGCCTCCTAAATCCAATGAAAGCATCAAAATTATCAAATTCTCACTCTTTCTCCTCGTCACAGTACAGGGCAGAAAATGAACTTCTCCGAAAAAGTTTGTTGTTTCTTCGTTTTCTCTTACCTAATCACTTCTTTACTACTCATAATCAAGTGATTAGCTATTTAAACACTCGTTTGACATCATTTAGCCATTGAAATACCATTTTAAACTATCAATGAATAGTACCCAACTTCCTCTATACTCATCCAAACGGCAAACCAATCGGTTAAAAAGGAAGCTTACGCTTACCTTTACCCGTTTCCACAAACGGTTTGGAATTCCGGCAATACTCCGGCAAGGGAGATAGCACCAAATACCTCTAAATGAAAATCTGAAACCGTAAGAATGAAGATCACAATGAGTAGAAGAACTTTCCTAAAGGGTACTTCGAGAGAGGATGCCGTTTCGGTAGTGTTTCGGAGGAAAATATTCTTCTCTTTCCTCTCCTCCATTTTTGAGATCTGATTCTCTCTCTCTTCTGGTTCTTTTCCGTGAGAAAATGACGAGCAAGATGATGATTTAATGGATAATTGATCAGTTTTCTCATCTGCCACGTGTCAGCCTCTGATTCGCCCATAATTTGAATTTTCGCATAAAATACCAAATTCTGCAGAATTTTCATTAACTTTAAAAATTCATATATAATTTTACAAATGTCAAATTGGAGTGATTCCAAAGGCTATGTGACCCTCATTGAGTCTAGTTTTAAGGAAAAATATAAGCTTTGGCCAATTGAAAGCTCAATCTTCCCAAAATTTTAATCTTTGAATACTGTCCCAGAAAATAATTAATTTCGCTGGGCTAAATTCAAAAATTCATTTCTCTTTGTGTACAACTCCAAATGACTTATATGACATATCAAATTGAAGCTTGATAAGTATACTTTCATTCTGGAAAGTTTCATAATTTTTCACCATCATTTACCCATCAAAAAAGGTCACACAATCACCACTACCACACCAGGAATTTCACTGGTGGCAAAATTACTCTGTGTTCCACTTTACTATATTATGTGTGACTTCCAATCACTTCGTTTTGTTATTCCCCGATTTCTTTAGCTCACCAATATAATTAATTTTAATATCCAATGATATAAAGAAATTTTGGGGAATTTAAACATACCTCATAGGGACATTTGCTAAACCGGGGTCTAACAGTCCACTTAATCCAGGCTTAATCTTATGCCTCTAGTCTCAAAATTTAGGATATTACACACGGG
The DNA here is from genome assembly GCA_037074505.1 of Albizia julibrissin. Lineage (NCBI taxonomy): Eukaryota > Viridiplantae > Streptophyta > Magnoliopsida > Fabales > Fabaceae > Albizia > Albizia julibrissin. Next base: position 16,247,638 of record CM073486.1, on the reverse strand, counting down.
ACATCCGACCAACTTCCACCCCTCCACGGGCTCAACTTTTTATGTAACGGACTGCCCCACTAGGCTCACTACAACGGCGCTCAGCTTAAGTTGCAGTCGCACGGGACATCCGACCAACTTCCACCCCTCCACGGGCTCAACTTTTTATGTAACGGACTGCCCCACTAGGCCCACTACAATGGCACTCAGCTCACACTACAGTCGCACGAGACATCCGACCAACTTCTCATTTCGGGCTCCATCTCTTGCTACTCAAGTCATTCATACTCTTATGCAATGTTCACGAAGCATGCTAAACAAACCTTCATCACAGCAATTATCACATGAGCGTTCGGCCCCAAGTGTTCACCCGCGCAATAGGCCCCGGGATTCCACTTATGCATCACAGGAGTTTCTATGGCCCCGAGTGTCCACCCGCGCAATAGGCCATGGGACACTACTCGCGAATAATAGAAATCTCCATGGCCTGAGCGTCCACCCGCGCAATAGGCCCCGGGCGACCACCCCACAAATTCTGAATGCTCATCAGATCTTACTGCCCAGGGAATCACCCCTATGCCAGAGGCATTACGGGACTTACAACCTCGGGCCTCCGCCCATAAGGTCTAACTTCCTAAGGACACGCTGGCCCAAAAGGTCTTATTGCCTACCGTATATTCATAACACGAATACATGTGATGGTAAATACATACATGCAGAACCATTACATAGGATATGAGAGCAAGAGTAGCTTTCCTTAATCTCTGTCATCATTCAGCATTGGAGCACCCAATGACAATTTACTGGGTCACCTTACCCTTCTTCTCAAGGAAACTTATGCTATAGAAGACTCATTATAAGATACCACTATTAAGAGTCGACGTCCCCGTAGCTCTACTCTACAGTTTCAACGTCATGGCGGCTTCACTCCACAGTTTAGCATCACGGCGGCTGCACACTATAGTTCGATATCATAGTGGCTTCACACTACGGTACTGCACTCGGTATCAGAGTGGCACAGTGGAAGCGTGGTGGGCCCATAACCCACAAGTCCCAGGATTGAAACCTGGCTCTGATACCAACTGTAAAGACCCGCCTCATATATCCCTTATTACTGATCTTACTCAGAGTAGCAATGCGTAGTTCAATGGGCACACAGGAATAGCATGAATATACTGATAATATTAATACAATATTACTTGATTATAATACAAAATTTTCCCTACCAAGGGTTTACACAATATTTACAGACCTTCAAACAACCAGCAACAGTCCTCTTCGTGCATACCTCTTTTCTGATCTCAACACGTTTCCAATGCTCACCTGTCTGAATGGTTGTTTGGGAGGAGTGGGATTCAAAAGAATCTTAGTAGCAAACATTACCACTATGCATGCCAGATATATTTGAATGCATGACATGCTTGCCTACACTATTTCATGCCAACATAATGACATGATGCATGCTCGATGTTATGACATATATATGGCCATTGCACAAATATAACAGAGCTTCAACCAATCATACATGTTTCACACAAATAGGCAAAGCAGTCACATAATCAATGCAAAACATACATATCACATACATGCAGAAAATGTAAGTTCACTACCTCTCAGACTTTATGTCCTTCTCTTCTTGTCCTGTAATTCACCAACCATTGCTCCTTCTTTATCACTTCATGGCCCTAGGCAAGTAATAACATCATTAAAGCCATGAAAAGTGAATACCCAATGTCCCACATTAGCCCTACAGGCTTACTTTCACCCTTGGAGTTCATTCTAATTATATTTGGCCAATTTCTTACTTAAATTCGCATGGTAATCAAACTACCGGCATTTTTTACCAAACTTTGGAAAATCATAACTAATTCTATAGAACTCCAATTGAGGTGCTTCAAAGTTCTATTTGAATCCATTTAATTTTAGATTTATATAAAAATACTCAATTTTACACGCTACTACCACACCATTCCTAGAATGTTTCCAAACACCAACTGTTTCATATGTTCTTCCAGAAAATAGGGCAGACATTCAAAAATTCATATCTTCAAATGCACTTGTCCGAAAATTAAAAAATACCCATAAAATTAAATATATATATCTCTAATTTAATTCTAGAAATTTTTAGAATTTGTGGATAAATTTTGCCCTATGAACAATTTCGTACAACATCACTGTTACAGATTCTTTCAAGAAAACAGGGTATATTTTCAACAATTCATATCTCCTACTATACTTATCCAAAAATTACAAACTACCTACAAAATTAAAGCTCCACATGTATAATTTAATCCTGAAAAATATTAGAATTTTTGGACAAGATTTATCATATGAAAAAGCTCGCACAATTCCACTGTACAGAAAAGACAGAATCAACATGATGCATATACAAACTTCCTAAATTTCCAAATTTATATACAAGCATCCAAAAATCATGAACATTTGTATACCCACACAATTTTTCCTCCTAAAGCCAATGGAAGTATCAAAATTATCAAATTCTTACTCCTTATCCACGTCAAAAAAGGGCAGAAAATCAGATTCTTAGGTGCAATATGTTGTTTTCTTGTTTTCTTTGGCTTAATCTCTTCCTTTCTGCTTCTAGTCAAGTGATTAGCTATTTAAACACTCATTAGACATGATTTAGCCATTGAATACATCAATTTAAACCAGCCATGAACAGTACCAAACTTCCTTTATACTCATCCAAATGACAAATCAATCGGTTAAAAAGGAAGTTTACGCTTACCTCTACCCGTTTCCACAAACGGTTTGGAATTCTGGCAACACTCCGGCCGGTGAGATGGCACAAAGAACCTCCAAATAAAAATCCAAAATTGTAGAAATGAAGATCTCGATGAGTAGAGGAAGTTTCCTGAAGGTTACTTTGAGAGAGGATGCCGTTTCGGCAGTGTTTCGAAGGAAAGAATTTTCTCTCTCTTCTTTCTCCATTTTCGCTCAACTCTTTCTCTCTCTCATTTCTGAATTTTTCAAGGGGAAAAATGGATGAATGAAGATGATGAAGAATGGTTAAATGAATTAACCATTCACTTGCAGCGTGTCAGCTTCTGGTTGGTCCATAACTTCTATTTTCGCACAAAATACCAAATTTTGCAGATTTTTCATTAACTTCAAAAATTCATATCTAATTGTACAAATGTCCAATTGGAGTGATTCTAAACTCTATGCAACCTTTATTGAGTCTAGTTTTAAGGAAAAATATAAAATTTTTCTAATTGGAAACTCACGCTTCCCATAATTTTAATCTTTGAATACTATCCTAGAAAATAATTAATTTCGCTGGGCTAACTTCAAAAATTCATTTCTCTTTGTGTACAACTCCAAATGACTTATATGACCTATCTAATTAAATCTTGATAAGTCTACTTTCATTCTGAAAAGTTTCATAATTTTTCACCATCATTTACCCATCGAAACATGTCACATAATCATCACTGTCATACCGGAAATTTCACCGATAGCAAAATTACTTTGTGTTCCACTTTACTATATTGTGTGTGACTTCCAATCACCTCTTTTTGTTATTCCCCGAGCTCTTTAATACCCCCAAGGATATAAATAAATTTTTAGGGAATTTAAACATACCTTATAGGGATATTTGCTAAACCGGGGCTTAGCAGTCCACTTGATCTAGGCTTAATCTTATGCCTTTAGTCCCAAAATTTGGGATATTACATTGTGGCTGTGATAGCCAGAATTGAGGATTTTTATGTGAAATTATACTGAAAGAGCTTCATATAGGACTTTGAACAACCCCAATTGGAGTTCTATAGAATGATTTTTCAAAGTTTGGTCAAAATGCTACCAGCTTTGTCTACCATGCGAATTTGAGAAAGAAAGTGACCAAATGTAATTAGTATAAACTTCAAAGGTGAAAATAAGCCTTTAAAGCTAATATAGCCTATTGGGCATTCACTTATCATGGCTCTAATAATGTCATTACTTATCTAGGGCCATAAAGTGATATAGAAAAAGCTATGGTTGGAAGATCAAGATACAAGAGGAGGAAGTTAAGTCCATAAGGTAGTAAACTTACTTATATGTATGTGATGCTTATGCTGTGTATTGATTTACTGTATTGCTTTGCTTGATTATGTGAAGCATGTATGAATGAATGAAGCTCTGTTTTTTGTTTTTACTATGGCCATAAGTATGTTGCACGAAACATTGAGCATGCAGAATATCATTATGAGAACATAAGTCTATGTAAGGTAAGCATATTGTGCACTAGCATTAACCTTACATGCATTGTTTGTATGTTTGCTACTAAGATTCTCTCGAATCTCACTCTCCCCCACCAACCATATAGGTCCGTGAGCAGGACAGAAAAGAATTCATGAATATGATTAAGAAGAAAAGAAGACGAAGAAATGAAGACCGAATTGTGTTTGGATTACTGTGTGTATCATTATTTGCATACAGAGAATATTTGGTTTTAAGAATACACGCGAATTTGAATTAAGCCGTAATCGGGATCATTGAGAATAAGAACTAACGTTGATATTCGGTAAGTAATCACCCCTAACAAAGTAATAAATAATGCTTCCGTGTAAGTAATTAAGAGGTATGTAAGACGGGTGTTACAATAACTAGAGTTATGCTTATACATAGGAGGCATATGTTATGTATTATGCAGATTTTAAATAGTATGGTAAGAATTACTCTACCTCCTCCTCTCATATTCTTTAATCTGCTATCTTTCTCTTTATTTATAACATTCTTTTATTTATAATTACCTCTTTCTCTTGATGTTTTGGTGGGCTCAAGTGACAAAATAGGAATTTAATTAACATGAAAAATCAATTTAACAATCAGCTATTCAAAATGTGAGTACAATTGGGAAGATCACAAGAAACCTGAAAGTCGCACTTCTTGCTATTTTTTTCGGGCAAAAACACTTGTTGCTATTAGAGATGAGCAATGTAAGTATATACTTGGGGCAAATTTAAGGAATATAGTCTATAATGAATAATGCAATAATTACATGGATTGAAGAATGCATGTTGATGTTAAAAATAATTAAATTAGTTAGTGGGTTCATAATTAAAATAAATCATTTCTCTTTTACTATGTTAATATATAATTAAAAAACACAATAATTTAATTAGACTACCCCTACTAAACTTTTGGACAATTAAAATTACGTCGAAGGTTAATGGTTTAGAGTTCAGGATTCCATTTCTTGGATAGTCAATTTTTTTTTTAATTTTTTCATTTAATTTTCAGTGAATGGCTTTGTGTCACCGTATTTTCTCATAGGCGAATGTGATAAGATTATTATCTATAAGCCAACAGAATTTAGTTAATTTTCTAAATGCTTTAATGGTTTTTAGTTGAGCTTATCCAAATCTGATTCTTTTGATTGCAACGTGACTTATTTTTTTTCCTTTTATATTAACCTACATTTAGGATTAGGATTTGAAGAGAGTGTTTGTTGAGTGTTGTTGGGGTTTAAGTCTTAATAGAGTGAGACCCAAGAGGCTCAAAAAATCGGTGCCTTGAACATTTTAATGATTGAAAACCCACAATTATATTTGCAGGTTTAGGTTTAGGTTTATGTGTGTGTATCAGAAATGTATGTCCGTTTGAAATACTCCTTTATATTTTAATATATGACTAAATTGGGAGTTGATTTTGGTTTTGAATGCAAGAACTATTTACCATAAATTTGTCATTTTTTCTTAATTTATCCCTATTGATATTCTTTCAACAATAATTAAGAGAGGGATGAAAGGAATTAAAGATGCATGATTAGGGTATTTTAGAAGAACATGTCAATTAACTTAACTAACTTCCTTAATATAATTAAATTAGGTAAATATATGGACCTTAAATTAAGAAATGGAGGGAGTACATGGTGCACAGTGGTGTTTGCCGCGGCCTACATGGTGCACAGCGTACCAAACCTCATCAACTCGCCTCTCTTCCTCTTCTTCACCATTGTGGACGTTGTGGGGCTGGCAAGCTCTCTAGTTTCGGTGATGATGTTCCTTTCGTTCCTTACCCGTTTCAAATGCAAGAGTTCTACAAGTCTCTATCTAGAAAGCTCACAATGGGATTCACATTATTGTTCGTCTTCTTGACCACCACGTTGCTGGCTTTTGGGTCAACCATTTTTCTGACCATTAGGAAGGAGAACAAGAAATGGAGCTCCAGTTTGATCTTTATTACCTTCTTTCAAGTCACTCTATTTGGATTGACTCAATTTCCAATTGTGATGGCCATTAAGTACCGGATGAAGAGGCTATGGAAGAATCTTAAGAAGATTCTTCCAAAGCACATCATTAGCATGTCCACAATGGCCACCTCCTGTCGAAATGATTATTCAAATTAAAATACTTATAAGCATTAAACTTTGAGAGAATTCCTATGACGTTTCAGTAAAGAAAGTCTCAATAACAAGTGAGATGTTATTTCTTATACTAAAAATTGTCATTGTATGTTCATTAGTTATCATTGGGACTTATTGATAATTAAATCTATTCCATGAGGCCACATAGTAATTCTTCCTTAAGTTTTCTCATATCAACCATCAAAGCCACCTAAATCCACACGCATCCAGAGAAAATGAAAACACAATCTTATACATATCCATATTTTGGAGGTGTGGCATAATTATATTTGGTGCTTTTTTGGATTCGACTGGTGTAATTTTAAAAGTTTGTTGTATAAATAACTGAAGTTTATGTGTGTCTTGTAGTTTGTGTCATGGTATCATTCGTGCGTTGCGTGTATGTATTAATTTTCATTTATTGCTTCAATCTGACAAAAAGTTTATCAAATGAGTTAAGGCAGTGACAACTAATTTTCTAAGGACAATTAGGTCATTCCACAGAAAAAACTTAGTTAAAAGTCCCTACTAATTTTATTTTAATCCTATCTTTGAACCTCGGATTAATTAGCAAGATTAACTGAGCCAAATCAAAGGAGTAATTAATTAAGGCTAAAAAAACAAAATCAGTACAAAATGTTGATAATGTAGAGAGCGGGTTGGGCAAGCCTCTCGGACTGGACACTTTTCTTTCCCCTCATTCTGTAAAGAAATAGAAGTAATCACAATTTTATAAATACGTAATTTTAACTTGGAATATGATTTTCTTATTATTAATTACAAAACTATCCTCATTTTAGGAATTAATATCCTTAGTCCAATCTAAGGGCCACTAGCCCACCAGTTTTTACCAAAAAGAAATGGATGAACTGGAATATGGTCACGAGGGGGAAAAATTTCCAGCCGATTTTTAATTTTATTTTATTTTTAAAAAAAGGTGGTCTTTTCTTTATCATCACCACTTTCTCTCGATGTTTTTGTGCTGAAGTGACAAAATTGGATTTTAATTAACTTGAAAATTCAATTTAACAATCCACTATTGAAAATTTGAGTACAATTGGTGTGATATCATAATTTTCAAAGCCTTTAGATGAATTTAAATGTATAATGACTTCAAACCTGAGACTAATGTTCATTTGAAAACAATTGAAGTCCCAACTTCAATACAAGGTACGAATCTACATTCGATTGGGTTTTTGAAAATTTTTTAAAATACTTTAAATGTAGTCTCAATATGGTTTACGATTTCATTATAACTCATCAGTTCTTAGTTCCTTTTATTGAAGTCAAAGCGTTCTCAGTCAAAAACCCTCGTCGTGGTGGTTATCTTATAGGCTACTAGTGTTTGCTTGCCTGATTCTATTTCATTTGTCGCAGGAAAATACTAGTGTGCGCATTAATGTACTAATGTACAGGTTTACCGCTAATGTGGCTACTGCTACTGCTACTGCTGGAACTGGTCTTACTGTAGTTACAAATACAAATTACACAATATCCAAAAAATAGATAACCAGCGGAAATATAAACTTTTCTATCGTTCACTTTACTCGTCCATGATTACCTTCTTGCCAATAGAATTACTCGCCTTTGCTGTAGATTAGTTGTTAGAAAGGGGTAAGATTCAAAAGCATTCCAGTAATAACAAATAGCACTCATATAAAATGTATACAGAGAAACATGCCATATCAACCGTCACATACCAAACAATTCAGTATTCATTCAACATTCAGATATGTGCTCATGTAGCAAACAATTTTATTCAAGAACTCATTGTCCCTTCCCACAATGTTAGGTGTTCTATTATATCAAACCCTTCTCATCTGAATGCTTAACTGCAATTCTGCTCAATTCATATTCACATTTCAAGTATTCATAATGGTAAAAATATGCATGAAGCAAAATATATAGAATATGAGGGAAAAGTTACTACCTTAGTCTTTCCGGTCTCGTACTTGTCTTGGGTCTAGCGCTCAAGGTAGATATTGAATCCTATAATTAGAATTCACAAGCAGACGAGTTATTACATATCCCAATTCTTTAATAATTCAAAACATTTGGATTGGTTATCTTTAATAATCTTTTGTGCTAGTGTATATCTAATTTATGACATGTTATATGTCTTCTACCCTTATGATTTGGGATATTCAATGTGGTCAAATTGGTCTTTAAAACATATCTCAAATCCTCATTTATCTCCTAATCACAATTTCTTTAAAAACTGAAATTTTCTAGATTTAACCAAATCTGCTCGTTTTTATTAGGCAATTTTGAAAATTCATCTCTTAATATAGAAAATTTCAAATGAGGTGGTTCAAGCTTCTATATGAATCTCTTAAAGTGTCCTGTATAAGAAAAATACTTACTAGTGTCAACTCATAGACTTAGTTTACCAAATTCAACGTCCAAACTGACTTCCCAACAAGAAAGTTAGAATTTCCCAGATTTTCCACCCAAACTTTAAAAATTTATAACTTCCAAATTACATGTTCAATTCTTAAGTTTTAATACTCAATGGAAAGATAAAAGTTCTACTTTAAGGGAAAAATAATCACAGGAACAAATTACCAAATTAACCTTATGAAATGTGTCCCTTTTTTCCACTGCTAGAACTTGGACTCTCAGAATTTTCCCTGTTTCTAGACTTATCTTTAAAAAATCATAACTTTCTCTATAAGTATCCAAATGATGCATTATAGGACTCATTTTAAAGCTATGGATGTTTACTATTTCCCTGTAGACTTTCATAAACATTGGATAAGATTTTTCTAGTCAAAATGCAACACAAAACTGACTAACTTTCAAAAATATCAGTTTTGACAGTCTGAGTTCAAAACTCAAAAACTCATTTATTTTCACTTCAAATTGTACTCTTCTTTATTCTATTACCTATTATGCATCTAGAATTTCCATACCAAAAAGAACTAGACAAAAAATCCACCTATAACCTTTGTCTAAGCTTCTGTAACTTTATGGCAAAAACTCTGTTTTCCGACGAACAGAATAGGGTGAAGAAAAACCAACATATATTCATGATTTTGGACTCTAATCATCCAGAAATTTGACCCTAAGAACACCCAACATCAAGCCATGTTTTAATGATAGTAAAATAAAATCAAAGAAGTCCAAAAATCACTCAAAATCCAACATAAAGACTCTGGTTTAAAGCTTATCAGTTGAAAGAATTTTTCCGACGACTTTTCTCTCATTTCCAGCCAAAACCACCACAAAAAACTACTCAAACCAGACTGTAAAAGCAATCTAGACCTATATAAGAGTCAATGGTTGCATGTAGGGTTTAACACTCCCTTCCTCTTCTCCAGTCATCTTCTTCCTCCGGTTTACTTCTCTCATTCACACCTCTCTCTCTCTTTCATTCTCTATTCTTTTGTTTCTCTTGCTCTCTCTTCTTTTCCAGCTGCTAGTCGACTTGAATGAATAGAGAGGTGATGAAGTGATTAATTATTAGGTGGTTAGGTGTGGTGTCGACTTGAATGAATAGAGAGGTGAGGGAGTGATTAATTAATAGGTGGTTAGATGTGGTATTAGGTTGGCCGTGGGACATCAAATGGTGAGTTGTTGAGTGTTTTGGCATTATATGGCTGCCTAGCCAACTTGAGATAAATTAGAGTGTGTGGTGAGTGTGGGCAGGTGTGTGCGTGTAGTGTAGTGTGGATAGGTATATATGTCGGTAAGAGTGTGTTTTTAATATATATTGTGTAGTGTAGTGTGGGTAGATATATATGTCGGTAAGAGTGTGTTTTTAATATATATATATATATATATATATATATATATATATATATATATATTTATGTATGTATGTATGTATATCTTATTAGCCACACTCTAATTTTTCCTTTTATCTAATTTAAGATTCCTTAAATTTCTTAGGTTCTATAATTTGACTTAGTATCTAACTTCATAAATCAATCTTTAAAAAATTTCTTCCTTAATTAACTTCATAAAACTTAAAAATAAATTATGACCATTAACTATTGTTCCTCGAATTTTCAGGAAAATAGGCCTTTAATTCCCAAGATTAACCTCTAACACTATTTTAATTTTCTTTTTGAAAAATTTAACTGTTTACTAAATTTTGAGATATTACAATTAGAAAGATCAAAAGACTCTTGGGGGTGACACTTGTTGCTATTAGAGATAAGCAATGTAAGTACATATGTTGTGCAAATTTAAGGACTATAGTCTATAACGGAGAATGCAATAACTACATAAATTGAAAAATGCATCTTGATGTTAATAATAATTAAATCAGTTGTCGTGTCCATAAAATAACTCATTTCTCTTTTACTATGTTAATATAAAATTGAAAAACATAATATTTTAGTTAGGCTAAATACACAAAACTTCTCACTAAACTTTTGGACAATTGTAACCTGTCATTAAAATTGTTTTTGAACATCTCAAATTTTTATATTTTTTATACCATGTGATCTATTTTAAAAAATATCACTTAGTTTTAATATGTAATTTTAAATATAAAATTTACAAATCTTAATTAATTACAAATCAATCTTTTAAGTTTTAGAGGTTGTTTCTAATTCCCGTCCTAGTCATCCGATCCTAAACCCGGGAAAATCAGGACAAGTTGTTCCCATTCTAAAAAATTTTGGGACAGAGAGTTTTAGGATGGGGTCTTCCAATTTCCTCCCCGTTCCTGAGTATATTCTTTTTTTTAAAAAAAAAAGATTGATGTAATGTTTTTTTTAATTAATTTTTATTTTTTCAAGCCCAATTCAAGTTAATATTAAGCCCAAACTCTAATAGGAAAGACAAAAATAAATTCCAAAATAATAAAAAAAATCGAGACAATCTGATCCCATCCCGACTAGGATCAGGACTAGTACAGAAGATGTTATCCCAACCCTTTCATCAGGATGGGACAGGATGAGACCAGGCTTTCTCAGTCCCATCCTATTTTGTGAACACCGTTATCAAACACATGGCTAACACTTGTACATACCCTTTTGCAAAATCACCTCTTTTCTATCATTAGACAATTTTCATCACAATGCCCCGCCGGGCGGTTTATTTGATATGATCAAGGAATAAAAAATAGGACCAGTCAATGAACCGGTCACGACACAGGTTCAAGGGTCAATGGTTCAACTGGGGTTGGACCAGTTGTCGAACCGGTCATATTAAAATATTATAATTTAATTGACAATAACAAAATAACCATAATTCAAAATTCAAAAGTCATTACTAACAATAAGTTAGTTCTTCAAAGTTCAATCAAAATCCATAACTAACATCAAAATATAGTTAAAACATGACAATGTCAATTATCATTCATCAAACAACCAAGAGGCAAGAACCAACATCAGAATAATCAAAAGATACTGATTTAAATCATAAAGCTCTACAACTCATCAAGGGGATCTATTGGAGATGAGTCAATAGGAAGTGGATTGGGTAAAGGGTAAGAGGTAACAATATCATCAGGCAAAGCCGGGGGATCACATATCTTCGTCACCTACGCATATACACAACAATAATATCAATGATTATATGTAACATATAAGTATAAGGATGAATAATAAATTAGTAAGAGAATATTAACAGCACATATAAACCTTCATTAACCCTATCCAGAGTAGATGAATGTGCAATGTCTTCACTACCAAGAAGTCCTTCAAGATTTTCTACATCTTCATTATTAAATTCTGGAATCGGATCTTCTTCAGTCACCCAAAAATCCACCTCATCAATAGACTCATATTCAATAGGATCATAACTTGCCTACTTTTTCTTCAATTCAATCCTTCAAATTTCAATGACATATAATTTCAATTAAAACTTTTAAATACATCCATTTTATAGTGAAGAACAACATTTTTCATAATATCTAAAGTTACCTATGCTTTAATCGCAAGTTATAATTAGTGTTAACTAAATCATTCAGCCTTTGATGATCCAATCTATTTCTTCTTTTTGTATGGATGCGCTCAAATAAGCTCCAATTTCTCTCGCAACCAGAAGAAGCAGATGTTTGGCTAAGAATACGAATTGCAACATGTTGCAATTCTGGTACTGAATAGCCATAATACATCCACCATTCATCTACAAAATAAAACATGTACAAAATATTAGTTGCAATCAATTAATATGTTAATTAAACATTAAACAATAAAGATAAATACTTAGTTACTTACAAGGATCTAGTTTTTGAGCTCCCTTTTTATATGTTTCTTGGCTGAAAGATTCTTTTCCTTCAAGATACAATGTGACTTGCTTCATTATCTTGAAGCAATCAACATTTTCATCTGAGTTGGCCTCTACCACATCAATCAAAGCTTGCATTAGCCCTCCCTTATGAACAAAGTTTGGACCATATATGAATGCTGGATTCAACAAATAAGAAGCTGCATGGAGATTAGTCTTGAAATGTTTATCCCATCTCGTTTTAATGATACTTGTGTAAGGCTTGTAGAGATCTTTATTCCTCTTGAACATCTCCTTAATTCCACTTGTTTCCCTTTGCATGCCATCATAAACATATGACAGTGAAGGCTTCTCATCTAAGTCAACAATTCTCAACAATTTTATTAGAGGAGTTACAATCTTCACAATTCGGTAGCATTCATTCCAAAACCGGCTATCTAATATGATTGCACTAAAAATTTTTCCAGGAGTAGTCCTAGATAGCTTATGGTCCACAAAGTGTTTATCAACAACAAGGGCTTGCAAGTCATGCTTGTGCAATGTAATAAAGGTAGTGGCAAATCTTGTAGCACTAGGACACAATTTCTTTCCAACCCGACCTTTTCCTCAGCCAAGACAAGAATATCATATGATTGTAAGCAAATACTATTATCTTTGATGCCTTTGCTACAATGTCTGACACATGAGGCATGCTTGAAATATCTTTCAATACAAGATTTAAACAATAAGCAGCACAAGGAGACCAATATATATTTTTATATTTCTCCTTGATCAACCTTCCACATGCCACGTAATTGGCAGCATTGTCAGTCACCACATGAACAATATTGTTGGAACCGACCCACTCAATTACTTCAAAAAACAAAGTGAATAAAGTCTTTGCATCTTTGACTAAATCTGATGCATCAATAGACTTAACAAACATCATTCCATGGGTAGAATAAACTAAAAAGTTTATCAAAGTCCATTGCCTCACATCAGTCCATCCATCCGCCATAAGTATGCAGCCTTTTTTCTGTCATTTCTCTCTATGACCGTCAACGAGTAATTGATGTTCCTTTTTCCATTCTCTCAACAAGTTGGTTTTAAAGTCATAAGCACTAGGGGCTTTAAACCCAGGCCCTATAGAACACATTTCATCCACAGCTTTTTGAAATAAAGGGCACTCTAATGCTTTAAATGGAATGCAGTTCACTATGGCCCATTCAGCAATAAGCATCTTCACATTATGTTGTGCTTCTTTCGATGCGAAGACACTCTTAATGGTTGGTTGAGCTCCAGGAGTTGTCCTAGGAGTAAAATATTTATCCACTGCATTAGGAGGTTTCCTCTTCTTAGTTTCACTATTAACCTCCTCTTCTTCAACTCCCTCTTCTCTTATATCCTCAATTTCCTTTTTCTTTGCAGTTTCTTTCAAAGACTCTGTCATTCAATGACGTACATCAGCTGGAACTTTTTTACAAGAAGCAATTTGACCACAACACCAGCAAGATGTTGCTTCAACCTATTTATGCCACCTCCTCTATAACTATTACCACAGTGAAGACACGTGTATACATTTTGTGTCCCCTCTTTCTTGAAGGCCACATGTGCCCATGCTGGGTCAGTTTTTCCACGAAGTGAGGTATTGGAAGTAGGATTAGGAGTAAGATTGGAATTGGCATTAGAAGAGGGAGTAGGAAGAGTGACATTATCATTTCTGAAACTCGATAAATCCATCATTGGAGAAAGTAAAAAGCAACAAAGTAATCAGTTCGAATAACAGTAGCAATATGTAAAACAAAATCTCAGCCATAGATTGTAGAGCATAATCTTGACTAAGATGGAAAGGAGATATAACCATCAACCTCACCCTACAATGTAGGAGATGCAGAGGTAGTAATTATTTGGTCAATCCCTCAAAACCTAGCTCTTTCTCTCTCTCTCTCACTCATATTTAAATATAATAAATAATTGAAGGAATCACAACAAAACCAAGGATGATAGTGAAATTTAATTATGATTGGTGTTGCATGCATTGTCTTGGGTTCTCAATTGTTGTTAGAGAGACACCATCAAAAGAAGATCCTTTTGTCTTCGATTTTTCCATCTTTTTCATCACATATACCCTTCTTTGTTTCTTTTATCTATGCACACAAACAAAAACTATTACATTGCCTTCATCCACTCTTTTATTTAACTTCAATTAAAAAACTCTAATATTAATTGTAGCATTCTGAGTTGCAGAGTCTCCATGAAGGCATGAATCACTAATTACTAATTAGTAATACTAATATGTACTTAAAAACTTCAACTTGTAATTCATTGTTAGGCCAAAAATAGACTTCTAAGTTCTAATGACTCCAATGTCCCAACAGATCTTTAACAAAACAAAATTCATATGACTAACACAAACATGGCTTCATAGTTCATACAGAAAATGAGAAAAATATGATCAAGAACTTGAGCTTGGTTGCATAATCAGATTGAAGCCGTGAACGGTATAACACATAGCATACCAAAATCATACCCCACAGTCCCACACGGCCACACCACAAATCAGAGCAACATTAAATGGTCAAACACTCAAACCATACCATACCAAAATAAAACCAACACGGCAACACCAGATGAAAACCCAAAGCTTACCATGCAGGCACGCACAACAAGCGATCGACTTTCCGGAAGAGATTAGATTGACTAGCAGAGACGAGAGAGGCAGAAAGAAGAGAGAACCCGACAAAACTCACCGAATCGGCCATGCATCAACACATTGGGCACCTTCAGACTGAAAAGCCGCCTATCGGACTCTAAAAGACTTTGTCGGACTTCAACTCCAGCTAAATGGCTTGAGCAATGGATACTGAAGGCGAGACGATTGACGACATAGCCACCACCGATAAAACACACGCCTGACATGAGAGGGAAAATTTCGGCTTCAACCACTATCGGGTAGGCGATCGAGAGAAGGAAGAACAACAGAGGTTGAGACAAGAGTTGAGAGGCGATTATATCACTGAGACATTGACATTTAAGTATTTGACAGAAAGCTGCAGAATCGCGAGGTTAGGGATGGGGATGCGGGTCGGTTTCGGGTCGGGTCGGGTCCGGTGCTAAACACACGACCCAAACAGCCCCAAAACGACGTTGTTTTAGGGCTTAAAATTAAAAAAAAAACAACAACCCGGCCAACCCGCCCAACTCGGTGGGTTGACCGGTTCAACCGGGTTAACCCCCGGTTTCATCGGTTTGATCTCCCACCCGGTTTAACCTTTAAACCGGACCGAGCTAGGGGCTGGCCGACCGATTTTTCGGTCGAACCGGCCGGTCCGGTTTTTCCACCATTGGTCATGATTCAAACGGTCGGAAACATAATAATTAAACAAAAAATAATATTATATACAAATATAATAATATATGTAAAAATATTAATATAATTATGATTATAAATTAGGTTGGAGTATATGAACAATTTTATACTCATCATAGAGAAAAGGAAAAAATTTTGTTTTTGTTAAAAAAAAGAGTTTTATTTTTTTTTCAAAACAAAAGTTATGATTATAATAATAAGATAACGCTGAAAAAAATGAATTTTATACCGTTGAGAAGTTCATTTCAAATCCTTGAATAACATGAAAAAAACAATTCAAATTCTTGAGGGGTGAGATGGTAAAAAAAAGCTTGGGAAACGTGCGACTAAAGTGAAAAATATCTCTAATATGCTTTCCCAATCTCTCATGCCTCTACTCCATATCCCACAGTAAATTAAATGTCTCTCTCTGACCCTCACTCCGAAGAAAAGAAAGAAAAAAGGCAGATTGCATTCACTTTTCCCCTCTCGTGGCAAACCTTTTATCTTTCTCACTCCTCTTTTTTTCTTTCAGTTCTCGCTTTAGCGTACCTTTTTCTCTTCCACTGAGAGAAAGAAGGTGATGAAGAGGTAATGGACATAAGATGAGCGCAGATGAGGAAGAGAGTGAAAGATCTGAAGAAGGTGAAAGCCTCCACAGAAGAAACTGGATCCTCACCGAAGAAAACCAACACTACCTAATATATTCAATAGTAAGCATCAACGTTAGAAATTGTACTCTAGGAGCCAATTATTATATTTTGAACATTATGATTTAATGAATTTCTCCATTTAGTTATCACATTATTCGCATATTCACTGTGATAACCGTATCATTGGATAAATCATAATGATTGTCTTAAATGTCCATGGTCGGTCATCTATGTGTGAACAAAGATGAAATAAGACCAGTATGACTTTGATAAGGTATGGAGATACGAATTAAAGTCTTAGGCATTTGTAGGAGTACAATGTGCTGGACTGACCCGCTATGAGAAAGCTGCATGGATCAAGTCATAAGCTTATCTCATATATAACCACGTCACAATGCCCTTTGACCTGAGATCATCATGGATTTCTACATGAGAGTTATTAAACTTTGACTTAGTCAAAAGTCACCTTTAACTGGGTGATGATAAATGCTACAATCGAGCTTAGTGGTTTTCATGCAAAGGAATGTCAATGGTCAAGATAGAATTTGTCTCTCACATTAGTAGAGAGATATTATTGGGCCCCTCGATGAGTGAGTCTGAGAAATGTATGGCCATACTACGATGGAAATGAGTTTTCATTTCTATAGTCAGACTACTCAGGGATCGAGAAAGTAATGGTCAGGAATAGGAGGATGACATTCTCCATGCCTCATCCTTGAACGAAATATCATGTGACAAAAAGGATGTGATATGGTTATACGACAGGTTGTATCGTATTGTCAATCTTCACATGAATTGGGTAATTGTAATGTCTTGCTAGAGGTCGCCTACGACTTGTGGGTTAGTATAGTCATTGGCCCACTCCCAACTTCGTATGGGCCTACAAGGTCACACACAAAAATAGCCCAACACGAGCTATAATGTCCAGATTCATTGAATTTAAGATTCAATGAATACAATGTTTAATCCAGGGTGGATGAATTACACACACACACACACACACACATATGTTGTGTGAATATTTATTTGATAAATATTTATATGTGTATATATATATATTTATATGTGTATATATATATATTTATATTTGAAAAGAAATGAATAATATTATATATACACATGTATTTTTGAAATACATACATATATAATACATATTATTTGATATATATATATATATATATATATATATATATATATATATATATATATAATGTATATTATTTGATAATATATATTAAATATACGATAATATTATTATATGGTGTATATATAAAGATATTATATGATAATATATCAAATTTAATTTATAAAGATAAATTAAATCTAATTCTACTGGCTCTTTATTCTAATTAAATAAATAGATTAAATTAAAACTGTTGGACGGATTTAATTAAACTAGATTTATTTAATTAGCTTATCAAAACAATTAAGTGTTAATTGATATGATAAGGATTTTGAAATTAATTAAGATTAATTTTAAAAATCCAATATCTAACATAAAATAGATAACCTTGATTAGTTATAAAAGGTAAGAGCTAGGGTTTTCTACAGATGATGAAAAAATAGAGAGCCGCAACAAAACCCTAGAAGGACATTGGAGGAGCTAGCACGCTGCCGGTGTTGGGTCCTATTTGTGTGGATACCAGTAAAGGGAGCTAATCTGAGTAGTTAGCTTCTCAAGATCCAAAAGGCAAAACTCCAAAGAAGAACTAGCCAACATGTTGATGTCAAGGATGGTTAATCTCACACTCATTGAGTTTGATGCTCTTTTAAGAAGAATTAGCGAATATTACTACAAATAAATATAGATGTGGAGCTTATTTTAATATTATTTGTGGCGCTTGACAAACGCCACATATCCTAACGCCACTAAAAGAAGCTGTGGCACAGCATGTATATATTTTTTTTTTATTTAAATACCACGTAGGATGACGCTTTCTTGAGAAAGCACTATAGGAAGTTCAAACTTCATGTGACGCTTCCTTAAGGAAGCGCCACCCTAAGCCTTTTTAAAATTTATTTTATTATTTTTTGAAAAATTTTATTTTTTTTAAAAAAGGGCCTGAGGAAGTGCCACCCTAGGCCTTTTTTAAAAAAATAATTTTTTTAAAAAAATAAAAAATAATTCGAAAAGGCAAGGAAGCGCCACCTTAGGCCCTTTTTTAATTTTTTTAAATTTTTTTAAAAAAGGTTTAAAGTGGCGCTTCCTTAAGGAAGTGCCACCTCAGAACATTTTTTTAAAAAAAATAATTTTTTTTATATTTTTCTTTTAGAAACCTATAATTATAATTAATAATACACTTTAAACATGTTTTTATATCTCTACAACAAAATGAAGGAAAAAAATCAAAATCAAATAACTCCAAGATGATATAAATTAACAAATAACTAATTAACAAAATCACTACTAAGTAAAATACAAGTGTTAAAAATAAATAATTATATTATTTATGCAACTCATCAATATAATGTTAACAATTATTTCAACAATAAAAAATTATAACTACTACATATCTTCACATATAACGTATATATAATAACATTTAATTTTATCTCATTTATTTTTCAGCATACAAAAATGAGAATAATTTTTTCAGATTTCATAATAAATTAAATATAAAATATATTGAGCAAATTAAACTATTAACTACTAATAAAATTATATTTGCAAGCTCAAAAATTAAAAAAAAACTTACAGTATAGAGGAAGCTTGAACGGAGTGAGTGAAATCTCAAACACAACACCTGAAAAAAAAATTAATAAAGGAAAAAGACAAAGACAAAGTTGCATATATGTTTAAATTAAAAAAAAAGTGGTTAACAAGACAATATGTTATACGTAACTTCAAAATATTTTAAAAAAAAGGAAAAAAATGAGTGGGTACAACTTACAGGATGAAATGAAACTATAAAGAGAATGAAATGAGACCAAGAGAGAGGAGTAGGGTCAGTTTGGTGCATGAAATGGGATAAAAAGAAATGAGCAAGGAGTGTCGCAAAAGTAAAAAGAGGAGGAAGAGAAAATATGAGAAGTGATGGAACAAAAAAATGAGATAAGTGTAAATTGAACTTTTGGACGGTCATAAGTCAAGGAGAATGAGGAAATGTGGGAACTAAAAGGATAAGGGTGATGGCACATGTTGGATGAAGATTGGAGACTAAGAGGATAAAGGTGATGGAAGCAAATTGCGGGAGAGAGAAGGGTTTGAATTTTTTTTTAAGAAAATAATACTTTGTGTGGCACTTGTTAGGCTAAGTGCCACACAAAGTACGTAGCAGCTATGGCACTTCCTTGAACAAGCGCCACAGCTGTTGCTTCAATTTTTATTTTTTTAAAAAAAGACTTTAGGTGGCGCTTACTTGAGGAAACGCCATCTAAAGTCACTAGAAAGTTGTGGCGCTTCCTTAAAGTCTTTTTTAAAAAAAATCAAAAAATATGGAAGAAGTTATGGTGCTTCTTTATAAAAGGTGCACCACTAATATCTTTTTTTTGTAGTAGTGGGACATGTAGATGTCAGGAAAATTATTTCAGAAGCAACCAAGTAGGGAGATTTGAGAACTCGCAATACGTTGATGATTATGAGCATTCAAACAAACATGAATAAAGTATGACTCTTTCTAACTCGATTTAAATGACTTTGATAGATCCGCAATTAAAATTGGTAAACTTTTACAATTTTAAATTTTAATTATTTCATTGTGTGCCTACCAATCCCAACATCAACCTACCTCTTTCTCTTTCACTCATTGTAAATACGCCATTTTCAAGAGTGTGGATGCCGCTTCTGTACAGTGGTCAATGCAATTTGAAGGTTCAGTTGATACTTCATGTTCTTCAACATTTTATTTTTTGAAATCTAATTAAATTTGCCCAAAGGAATTACCCTCTTTCTGGTTCATTTTCAGAAAAGATGAGAACAATGAAGAAGATGATGGAGGGCATATGTGCGGGGGGGGTTTCATTGATAACGTGCCAGTTGATGGGGTTCTGATGATTGTTTTTCTTTGTTTTCATTTTGGTTATTTTGATTTGGGTACCTATCTTTGTTGCTTAGATCCTTAATATAAGATTTATTTATTTAATTTGATTATATTAAACAAGTTAATTAAATTAACATGTATTTTTACTACAAAAAAGTACTATTACTGATGGAATTACCCATGAAATTGTTTTTATCGGTAATTTCTAACGGATTTTCTGTTGAAAAAATTATTAATAGATTTCTGACAGAAAAATTTTGTCGTTAAATCCGTTAGAAAATAAATTTTCTGACGAAATTACTAATGGAAAAACATTTCATCAATAATTACTGATGGAAAAAAAATCTGCTAATAAGTACCGACGGATTATCCACAGAATTCCGTGGGTACTATTAGCAAGAAATTATTGACAGAATTCTATGGGTTATTCGTCCGTAAAATTTATAATTTTTATTATTGTATGTTAATAATTTATATAAAATAATAAAAATAAAAATAATCTATAAAAAATGAAAATATTTAAATATCATAAAATTAATATTTAATATAATATATTAAATATATATAATATTTTTAATAAAAAATTTCTACTTTGATTACATGAGTTTGTGTAATATATGGAATGATTTCTGTCTTCTTCGATTAATGGTTATGTGTTTGATCTGTCATTTTGGTGTTTGATTTATAAGTTTGTGGATCTTATGGATGATAGATGATGTGTTCTTTAAAGTTCACAAGTTTTGATTTCTCCGGTAATGTAAAAATGAGGAAGGTTTGTGGTGTGAGATTTCTCCACCGGATGATAAGTGGTTCTTTCCCTCCTTGCTAGCTAGGATCAAAATTAGATGAGGCATAATCTAAGTCATTGCTTTTAATCAAACTAATAGGCAACGTAATAGAAGTTAACGGTGATGGTATTTTTTACTCTTATTTTAAAAGTTTATGTGTAATTTTGCATCTCTAAAAAGCGTATAGTGTTGGGTGCACTTTAAATAAAAAATTCATGGGTATTTTTTCATTCTAATGCACGCATGCAAGCAAACAAGTGGCTATTTAATAAAAATTCATTTCATTTTCAGTCATTTTCCATCCAAACTTGCTTTTCAAATAATAGTCCAAACAAATTTTAGTTTTTTTAAAAAAAAATCACTTCTGTTACCATCAATCTACATATAAATCATATTATACTATCTAACTTTTACACTAACTTGAGTTTTCAAAAGTCAAATTGGGGAAAAAAAGAGAAAGAAAAAGCTACTACTGCAATCATTAATCCATTTAGGTACAATTTGGTTCATTTGTTGTAAAACAATGGATCACTTTCATTCTCTACCATGGTGAGAAAGCAATTGAAGTACATCACTCAAATGTTTTGTAAAATTTTTCATAATTGACTCACTCACTGACAGTGGACTTAATAGTAACAAAGATTGACATATCACTCTAGTGATTAATCACTGCAAACTTGTAAAATGTTTTCTTAAGTGTCAAATAAACATATCTCCTGCAAAAACACTAGCTATATGTTACAACCCGTGATGGTTAGGAGTTCGTGGGATGCTTCTGTAATGCTCCGGAACAATCTAGAGAATTCCAGAGCATTTAAGACAACTTCGGAGTATTCAAGAATAGGCTGAAGCATGCTAGATATCTCTAGAATGGTATGGAGAACACTAGATAATTCTAGAACATTTTAGGAATATATCTCTCTTGTATATTCTAGATTTCTCCTTGCAAAATATCTAGATATTATTTGTAAATATTCTTATAGAACATTCTGGAGAGCGAATGTGGATTGTTGGATCAAATTGATCTCCACCATCCATTAAGGAGGTGAGAAGGTTCTAGAATAAGGGGGAAGCCTATAAATACCCCATCATCCCCTTATTTGTAATCATCAAGCAAAGTATCTAAATTCTCAAGTTCTCTCATTCTAAAGTTTTATCACTTGTGCTCTCTTGTTCCATCTTCTTCTTTGCCTACAACTTGAGGGTTCTGCTGATTTAGCATAAGATCAAGAGATTGATCACGCTAAGGCCGACACGATACAAGGAAAGGGAGTTTCGAGTCCATGACAACATGGTATCAGAGCCTAGGTTCGAGGGAGCCATTGGTTCGAGGTCACATTCGTAGGCAAGGATGTCGGGTGTAACTTCAGGCATCACCAGTGAGGTTGTTATGCCTGTTGAAGAGAGAGGAAGGGAATCTCAGCCAACACACCAAGGTAGTAAGAAGGCAAGAAGCACTAGTAAGGTATGTTCTGATGACTTTGCTATCTTGTCAATCAAAATTGATGCCTTAGAGCGAGCTATGGATGAGGTCGGCAAGGTTGAAAATATTGAGGGTGACATGGAGATGTTAGAAAGTCACACCCTTAATGAGTTAGGAGAGTTGAAAGTGAGTGTGGATACTCTGCAAAACTCTGAGCATCTACGCGAGGAAGGCATAGGATTCTTGGAGACCAGGGTGATGGATGCCATCACAACTATGAAGAACCAACTCAATACTCTCAAGACTTCCTTGGAGGGCTAGGAAAGGAATTCGCTAGTGGCTGGAACTAGCAAACCAATGGAAATAAAGGTGTATCTTCCTAAACCAAAAGAGTTTAGGGACGTTCGAGACGCCAAGGAAGTTAAGAACTTCCTATGGAAAATGGAACACTACACAGAGACCTTGGGTTTAAGTGATGATGAGACTACGTACTGCTGCTTACTTCCTTATCGATAATGCTATGCTTTGATGGCGAAGAAAGCATGCAGACATAGAAAGAGGACTTTGCACAATAAGAACCTGGGAAGAATTCAAGAAGGAACTAAAGAAGCAGTTCTATCTAGATAATGTGGTCTATGAGGCTCGTAAGAAACTGAGGGAACTAAGACATAAGACCACTATATTCGACTATGTCCAAGAATTCACCTCCTTGACACTTCAAATTCCCATCCTGAGCGGTAAGGAGCTTCTCTTTAACTTCATTGACGGTCTTCAAAACTGGGCTAAGCATGAGTTGCAACGCCGAGGGGTGAAGGACGTTGATGAAGCTATTGTTGTGGCTGAGATTTTAAATGAATGCCAGAAGGAGAAAGGTGAAACCTCCAAGCCCAAGTCTTCCGAACTTGATCTAGAAAAAGGTGGGAGAGATAAAGGCAAGGCGGTGGATAAAGGAGATGATAACAGGTTCTTGCAGAGAAACCAGCATGGGAGACCGAAGAGGAACTTTAATAATCAACTCAAGTGCTTTGTGTGCAAAGGTCCTCACCGAATGAAGGACTTTCCTAAGTTAGGTTCTTTATCTGCTATGGTAGAGAAAGCCGAAGAGGAAGCCTGGGTACAGATGGGGTCTTTTAGGCTTCTTAATGCTATGAAGGGGAAGCCCTTACATAAGAACACTAAGTGTGAGGGTTTAATGTATGTTGATGAGAAGATAAAAGGGAAACTTGTCACTATAATGTGTGACACGGGAGCTACACATAACTTCATCACTCCTGAGGAGGCCAAGAGGTTAGGTCTCAAGGTGACAGCAGAAGGACAAAGTCTGAAGGCAGTCAACTCACCTCTTAAACCGCTTTATGGCATATTAAAAGGGGTTAAGCTATGCCTAGGCAACAGGAGTGGTAAGGTGGATTTCTCCGTAGCTCTAATGGATGATTACAAAGTGGTATTGGGACCGAAGTTCTTCAGACAGGTAAACGCTCATCCCATGCCATATTATAATTCACTTTGCATTCTTGAGAAGGATGCTTCTTGTATGATACTTACCAAGAGGGTGGGAAGTGGTCAGCACTTATCAGCCTTACAATTGAAAGAAAGGTTGAGGAAAGGGGAAGTCATCTACCTTACGGCTTTAGGTGGATCCTGATGAAGAGGATGGTCAGAATCTTCCTCTTGCTAACAAAAACGTTCTGAAGGAGAACGTAGGTATCATGCCCACCCAAGCTCCCTAAAAGGTTGCCGCCTAGGACAGAGGTGGACCACGAGGTTGAGGTAGAGACAGGAACCTACAACATGGCTAAATCTTGGCAAGGACAAGTTGATGTAACTAGATCTTTCCTTGCCAAGGTGGCCAAGAAAATGAAGAAGTGTGCAAGGAAGAAGCGACCCTCGGAGTACCAAGTAGGAGATAGGGTTATGGTGAAGCTTCTTCCTCATCAATTCAAAGTATTCTGAAGGGTGTACAAGGGCCTCATCTGTAGGTATGAAGGTCCATATAAGATTATGGGAAGGGTAGGGAAGGTTTCATACAAGCTGGAACTTCCTACCAACTTAAAGATTCATCCTATCTTCCAAGTTAGCATGTTGATGCCATATTTTGAGAAGCAGGATGACCGAGGGACGTCACGAGCACCCCCTGTGATGATGAAGTCTTATGATCGTCGAATTGAAGAGATACTTAATTATAGGGTTGTGCAAAGAAAAGGAGTACCCTCAAGTACCCAATACTTGATTAAGTAGAAGGGACTGTCAGAGAGTGAAGCGACATGGGAGGCTCAAGAGGATCTTTGGAAGTTTGAAAGCCAACTCCGTGACTATAGAGATGCATTAGTGACGAGGGCGTCACTAAAATAGGTAGGGGAGAATGTTAAGACCCGCGATGGTTAAGAGTTCGTGGGATGCTTCTGTAACGCTCTGAAACAATCTAGAGAATTTCAGAGCATTCAAGACAACTCCGGAGTATTCAAGAAGAGGCTGAAGCATACTGGATATCTCTAGAATAGTATGGAGAACACTAGATAATTCTAGAACATTCTAGGAATATCTCTCTCTTGTATATTCTAGATTTCTCGTTGTAAATATCTAGATATTATTTGTAGATATTCTTATAGAACATTCTGGAGAGCGGATGTGGACCGTTGGATCAAATTAATCTCCACCGTCCGTTAAGGAGGTGGGAAGGTTCTAGAATAAGGGGGAAGACTATAAATACCCCATCACCCTCTCATTTGTAATCATCAAGCAAAGTATCTAAATTCTCAAGTTCTCTCATTCTAAAGTTTTATCACTTGTTCTCTCTTATTCCATCGTCTTCTTTGCCTACAACTAGAGGGTTCGGCTGACTTAGCATAAGATCAAGAGGTTGATTATGCTAAGGCCGGCACGGTACAAGGAGAGGGAGTTCCGAGTCCATGACATATAGCTTTAAATTTTGTTATCATTAAACATGGAGTCTGACACATTAATGGCTTCATACATCACAAAGGGTCATCATAATTATGCCAGTAAACTACACACTGAGAAGTGAGAATGAAAATTATGTATAGATGGGGTAGCTGTGGTGGGGTAGCTGGATGTATATATGGATCAGTATATCAAATCGTGTTTTAAGTGGAAAATTATTAAAAGATATCTTTAGGTAATTGTATGATCGTCATCTTCTTCAGGAGGAGCTTTTACTATCTTGTGGATTTAGTTTAGTATAGAACTATAAATATTTATAAAAGGGACGACATTCTTAATAGGGAAAATGTCTCAAAAATACCTTGCGAGGAAATTATTTGCTGATTGATACCACGGGTGCAAACAAGCACCCCTTATGTGCAAGCATCATCCACATGTGCAAAATTTATCCCTACGAATGTGCAAACAACATCCCTCGTGTGTAAAATATCATCCACCCATGTGTAACTTATCACCCACCATGTGCAATGGTAGCAATTAGCAATTAATTTGCTTGCAAGGTAGTTTTTAGTAATTCTCCCTTCTTAATATTCATTCTTTGTAACAAGCTAAATGCTTATACAATTTTCAACTTGATGGAAAATGTTGAAATCCCTATCTATCTAAAGTTGGAAATGGAATCTGGAGTTTTATGGGATATATTTTACTTGTCCGGTCCTTAATATAAGACATATTTAGAGAGTTAATCTTAGTCCTAAATATAAGGTATAGTTTTTATATTTTTCAATCTTTAATTTACTCCTATTCATACTCTCTCAATAATAATTAATGAGGAGAAGGAATCGAGGAATTAAGGAAAATTATTGAGATGTTTTAGAAAATACATTTTATTTTAATTACTTCAACCAACTTTCTTAATCTAATTAAATTAGGTAAATATATCTTATATTGAGAACCAGAGGAGCATTTATTTTCATGATAGAAATGAAGGCAGTATGATTTGATAATCTCTTATGGGAGAAGAATGAGTAATTTGCCCTATAAGTTTGTAACATCTCACAAATTAGACGAGGTGTAAGGGGCATATATTTGAATTCTAGGGAAGTTATATAATTTTTTTTAAGAAAACCTAAAATAATTTATTTGGCTAAAAGCTTATTTACACACCAGAATTTCAAGACAATAAAGTATATGATAATTATTAAAAATGTATAATGGCCAAAAAAAATTAAGAGAAAATTATAGATAGTTATTTTGAGAAATAAAGGATTTTATGGAGAAGCTTATTTCTCAAAAGGTGTTTCAAATAATCATCAACTTTAAATATGAAATCTTGTAATACCCGCTTAAAAACTCATTTAATAAAAAAATGGTCAAGTAATCACATCATTAAATTAATCCATGTGTAATTAGATTAACACTCATTCAGTTAATACCCGTTAAAGTATTTTCTTTTTTTTGAAAAAAAAAACCATTACAAATTATTTCCTAATATAGACAATTTCCCTTTATTCTAAAAAGTTTAATCTCTTCAATAATAACCGCGGGTTAAAATTATGCATTCTATTTCTAAGTTATTAAAATTTATTGGGACATTATTCCCATTAAATTCCTAGTGTTTATTATCAGGGCCTAAAGATAAGTTAATTAAATAAATTGAATTTGAAAATAGAAATTAAATCATGAATTCAATTTAAGTGAATTTGAAAATAGACATCAAATCATGAATTCAATTTGAGTGTCACATATTTATTACTGTATCAATGCTACCTAACATTATGTCTTTACATTGTTGCGGAGCTATTTTATGAAATTAAGGGCCTATTTTCTTAAAATAATTCAAGAAAAATAGTTGGATATTTTCATTTGGTCTAAAACTTTTAGAAAAATCATCCTATAGTTTAATAAATCTAATTAAGAAAGAAAGTTCTTTTAAAGTATTAAAGGATTAATTTCTATTTTAGGTAAAGAAAAGGGATTAATTTCTATTGAAGCCAAAAAAAAAATCCGGGGATTATTAAGTGACCTAATTGGAAATAAAGTTTAGTTGAAGGGTAAAATTGGTCATGAGACCAATATGATTCAGCTGCCCCTTACTCTTCTCTTCATTCTCGACACACCCATTTAAGGACCAGTAAGAAAGAGAGATCGATAGAGATTGAAGGCTGGTTTGGTTCCAAAGGAGGGGATGGAAGGAAATATGGAAGGAAATGATAGGAGGTTGTCTTGTTTGATTTGGTTGGAGTGGAAGGAAAAGAAAGATTTTCTAATCATCATTTGTTTAGTTTAAAAGGGGATGGGAGGGAAGATAATAATTAATTTATCATTTTACTTTTATATGTTAACTTATATATATATATATATATATATATATATATATATATATATATATATATTGCTTATATAAATTATTTAAATTAGTTTTTTTAGATTAAAAATTATTTAAATTAGTTTACACCTCAATACAAATTACATAATTTAGAAAAAATCAAATTATGAAAACATATATAATGATATTTTTATCTCATTATGGTTATGAAAAAAAATTGTCAACGTGGAAAAAAATTCTGGAGTTAGCTACTGTCACGCAATGGTTTTTCTCTAGATAATACCTGCTTGATTTTCATTACAAACACTTACGTGCGTTTCTTATAATCTTCTCTGCTTTCTTCTTTTGGTAAAATAAATTAAATGGGACTAACTAATAACACTTTGAACAAAGAACAATGCCCACTTTTTTTTAACAAAGGAAACTGCTATTCTTTTATTTAAACACTATATGTAGATCATATGACAAAACATATAAAATGTTATCAAATATGTTCAAAAGTCATATTTTCATCAGTATCTATCAAAATATTCAAAAATTATTGTACTAAATAGTTAAGAGACCATCTATTGAGGAACACAAAACATCTCCATTATCACAAAACATCTCCATTATCACTTAACTCCTTATTGAGGTTGGAGATTAAATTGTAGTCCTAAGCTTTTCATCATCATTTATAAGAAAACAAAAAAAAAATTTTGGTATTTTTTTAACATCACAACCACATTCTTCAAGTATCTTGCATAGTTCTTCACTAAACAATTGAGGCACTTCCCCCTTGCCATGTCAAGCTCTTAGTAGAACAAAATGTGCCAAGTGAGCAAGAACACAAATGACAAACTCACAAGGTAGCTATT
Organism: Albizia julibrissin; assembly: GCA_037074505.1. Classification (NCBI taxonomy): domain Eukaryota; kingdom Viridiplantae; phylum Streptophyta; class Magnoliopsida; order Fabales; family Fabaceae; genus Albizia; species Albizia julibrissin. Next base: position 16,218,865 of record CM073486.1, on the reverse strand, counting down.
TGTACACTGATTTGTGTTACAAGTATGTGCAACCAATTGATATATCTAATAAAATAAATGAAAACAACCACCAATCGTTATATATATTTCAAAGTAGAAGAGCTACAAGCAACCAAGTAGTACCTATAGTCAAGCTTCTTCTGTCTTTTCCCCTCCGGAGATTATATATTAAAGTCGCAATAAGTGGGACACCCTAGAATTAAAAAACAATAGAACATAAAAGGTTACCTCTATTTCAATAGGAATATATAAGCAAGCAACACAACAAATGACAATTAGATTAAAATAACCCAATAATAACAAAGCATAAGAAAGCTATTCATTTAGAAAGGTTGGTATATTACTCCTGATGTGTAAACAAAACCCAATAGTAAGAAACCCAACACAGCGAAGAGTGTAAAATGCGTAAAAATCTCAGTTGGTGGCTAAACCAAATATTCTCCAAATCAAAGCAACAAGGAACAATTGGTGTTTTGTTTGACCTTAATTTCATTTCCTGATCTGTGTCAATCAACAGCTGTAGGTTTTTTATAATAGAAAATAGAGGTGGTGGTGCTGAATCTGGTTCGATGCAAAAACATTGCAGGGAAAGTGCAGAGCTAATAAAAAATGCAAATAGATTTAAATCTAAATTTTAGTGTGATACCCTTTTTCTTTTTTTTACTCTCAGACATTTTGTGTTTACAAGTAGAAGAGTGCATATTTATACTACTAAAACAGCGATAACAAGATCATACAAATCATGCATTTTTCATAGAAGTTTGAAACAAATTTCCGACATGAATAACTAGTATAATGTTGTGTGAAGAAATTATAAAAACAATGACTAAAGAAAATCAAAAGTTACTTAAAAGATAAGAAAATTTAGACAACAACATGATTATGAACAGAAGTTGTAATTATGACTAACATCTTCCTCTGGTTTTATGTCTAGTAACAGCTTAAACGCTTTCTATGAATCGAGAATTTGCTTCCCACCCATTTTTCTTATAAAATGGCAAACAGAGTCTTTTAATGTCAGATTCCTAAGATAGTAGCGCTTTTTTTCTTTGTTAAATAAGTTCATTAAATCAAGAAGAATAACATGAATATCATTACTAGGATGCGTCTCAAAAGTTTGAATAATATTATCCAATGACTCCTTACTCAGTCCATCCTTTATGAATTGAATTTTATCTTTTCGATTTATAAAAACAATTCCTTTGCTCCTATAGCACCTATCACATGTCCACCTTACACATTTATGGCAAACATTCATTCTTTTAGCTCTTCTCTTTTTAAAGTAAGAATTTATTCTCATTTCTGACATAGGTTTAATAAATGATTTATGAATCTCACCTGCTCAACGTATACCTTAGCTTCAATGATCCAACGTACATCCTCATGAAGGCATAAACGCTTTAATATATTCATTCTTTCAAGTCGACAGTTATAGATCTTTCTGAGCACATCTTTAGGAAGAGTGAAAACCTATTTTTAAGCTTTGTAAGAGATTCATCCATGTTAACTAAAAATGAAAATAATAAAAACTAAAATTTTTAATGCAGTGTAGTGGGCTTCAGTGAGTAAGAAAAAAAATTAATAAGGAAAAGAAGTTTTGGATTGCCTCCTAAATAGGCGTCCTTCTTTAACGTCTTTAGTTAGACAAAAACCAAACCAATTGACTTTTTTTTAGAGCTTACCTGTTGATTCCTCAAACGTGATGACAATTTTCAAAGTGTTAAGTGCATTGTCATTATACTCCTTTAGCCTTTGCCCATTTACTTTGAATTTTTGACATCATCTTGAATTTCCTTGGTTGCATAATTCATTGAGTTGGAGAAGTCTCTTCTCACCAACTGCCTTTAAAAGTCAAAATTTAATGCTTTTATTGCCCAATATGTTTTGTGCTCTATTTCTACTGGAAGATGACATGTTTTTCCATAAACGAATTGATATGGGGATGTACCAATTGGTGTCTTGAAGGCAGTTATATAAACCCTAAGTGCATCATCTAATTTCCTTTCCAGTCCTTCCGATTGGAATTCATCGTCTTCTCTAAGATCCATTTCAGTTCTCTGTTGGAGATTTCCACTTGCCTGCTAGTTTGTGAATGATATGGAGTTACAACCTCATGATTTACTCCATACTGAGCTCACACTAATTGAAATTATTGATTGTAAAAATGACTTCCTCCATTACTAATAATAGCTCTAGACACTCCAACTCTTGTAAAAATATTTTTCCTCAAAAACTTCGCAACCACTCTATAATCATTTGTAGAAAAAGAAGCTACTTCAACCCACTTGGAGACATAATCGATAGCTACTAAAAAAAACTAATTGCTAGATGATGATAGAAAATGCCTTATAAAATTGATCCCTATACATCAAAAAAGCTCAACTTCTAAGACATTAGTTAAAGAGACTTCATGTCTCTTTGAGATATTTCCTATTTTTTTACATCTGTCACAGGTTGTCACAATTATGTGGGCTTCCTTGAAGAGTGTAGGCCAGTAAAACCTAGATTGAAAGACTTTAGTAGCTGTTATATTTATTCCAAAATGACAACTATATGGGGATGAATAGTAGTGATTTAAGATGCTAGCTATTTCTTCTTTAGGAACACATCATCTGATAATTCGATCTAGGCATTGTTTATATAAGAAAGAATCCTCCCAAAGGTAATGTCTTACATCAGCTGGAAACTTCTTTTGTACTTTAGAAAGTTCGTAAGACATTATTCCGCTTGCCAAATAATTTACAAAATCAGCATACCAAGGGGTAAGTTGTGATTGCATGACAAAAAGTTGCTCATATGAGAAATTCTCCTTGATTGGTAATTCTTTCTTTTATTCAAATGGCTCTAATCAAGAAAAATGATCTGCAATAAGATTCTCGATCCCTTTTTGTCTTTAATTTCCAAGTCAAACTCATGTAGCAGAAGCACCCATATGATCAATCTAGGCTTAACATCCTTCTTCTCAATCAAGTATTTGATTGTTGAGTGGTCCATCCAGATGATGACTTTTGACTTTATCAAGTAGGCTCTGAATTTGTCGAACACAAACACTACTGCTAAAAGCTCCTTTTCTGTTTTGCATAATTCAGTTGTGCGTCTGAAAGTGTCCTGCTAGTATAATAGATGGCATGAAAACCTTGTCTCTTCTTTGGCCTAAAACAGCTCAAAATACATAATCACTTGCATCACACATCATTTCAAATGGAAGGTTCTAATCTGGAGCTATGATAACTGGTGCAAAAGTCAAGACACTTTTTAAAGTTTGGAAGACTGATAAACATTCCTCATTAAACACAAAGGGAGTGTCTTTCTCCAACAGCATGCAAAGTGACTTTGTGATTTTTGAGAAGTCCTTGATGAATTCTCTATAAAAGCCCGCATGTCCTAAAAAACTCTGAATGCTCTTGCTTAAGGATGGAGGTGGTAGTTTTTCAATTGTTTCAATCTTGACTCAGTCCATTTTAATACCTCGATCAAATACCTTGTGACCCAGCATACTCAATTTCATAATCATAATAAGATAATCTCCATGCTATTTATTAACATTTTATTACTCAATCATCCATTTTTTAACTAATTTTTTTACTTGGGTATTATTTGTTCTTATTATAAATTTAGTATTTACTTTAAATAATTCAAACTTCTCTATTGTCTTTTTTATTACTAAGAATTCTTTTCAATTAGAATGATAATTACTTTGTGCTTCATTAAATTTTCCACTCTTATACCTTGTTATTTTTTCTTTTCCTTCTTTGTCTTTAAAAGATAGAGATGCTCCCCAATAATTATCAGAGGCGTCAATATATATAATCCATTTTACTTCTTCTTCTAAAGGGATTGTTAGCTTAGGTAAATTCTTACATAATGTTTTTATTTTTTCTATTATTTTCTAAGTTTCTTTATTCCATTTCCATACAATATTTTCTCCAGCTAATTTAGATATTTTAGCTGTTAATTTTGATAAATTTCATATATAATTCCTAGCTTTGTTTACTATTCCTAAAAATACTTGAAGTTCCTTTTTGCTATTGATTGTTAGGAAATCTTTTACTTTTTGACTTATATGATCTTACAATTCTATATGGTCTTTTGATATTATTTGTCCTAAAAATGATATTTTAGTTTTCCTTAATTCTACTTTCTTAGAAGATAAGTTTATTCATTTTTCTTCTTCTAGACTCATAAATTTTTCTAAATGTTCATCCTTGTTTTTTGAAAATATTAGTATATCATCAATATATATTACTGCAAAGTTTCTTATATTTGATAATAATTTTGTTACATGTTCTTGAAATATACTAGGGCTATTATGGAATCCTATAAACAACACATTCCACTCAAATAACCCTTCAGATGTATTGAAAGCAGTATACTTTTTACTATCCTCTTCTAATTTTATTTGAAAAAATCTTGATTTATAATCAAACTTACTAAATATTATTTTTCCTCTTATCAAATTAAATAACAATTTCATTTTAGGCATAGGATATCTATTCATGAATGCTATTTCATTTAATTTTGTATAATTTATTATCATTCTTGATTTTCTTCCTTTTTTTTTGCTATATTTTATTACTATCATTGCTGGTGATGAATATTTTGATATATTTTCTCTTATCGTATCATATTTTTTTTCATTTCTTCAATATGCATTATAAATTCATTTGTATCATTTTCTATCCATGGATATGGTTTACAATTTATCTTTTTTACTATAATATTTAAGTTCTATTAATAGTTTTGATTTTTTTCTAGTGAGTTAAAGGATTATCATCATAACTTTATAGATCTTTGTTCTATAGTTTTTACCTATTTTATTGTTAATGTTGCTAACATGTGTTTAATCTATATTGCATCATTATTAGGTAAGAATTGTAATTCATTTTCATTTATTTTTCTTTAAAATTTCTTATCTTTTCTTCAATAAGGTTTTTCTATTCTTATTCCTCATGTTTCATATTTACAGGGTGTTGTTAATATTAAAGCCTTTTTAATCATATGTATAGGATAATATTATTCTAAGAAGTCTAATCCTTGTATTACTTCACACGAATGTTCATTATACTCATTTAATTCCTTGATTAATAATTCATACTGTCCTATTTGTATATTTATATTTAATGTTTCTAATTCTATTATATATATTTCATTTCCTGTACTTTCCATTCTTAACAATTTATTCTTCTTTTTCCATAATCCTGGAGGTAATACATTATATTTTGCTACTATTAAGTTTACTCTTGTATCTACAAGTGCGTGACATTTTCTGGCTCTATAGGCATAAAGTGTTTTTCTATACTTATTCTTTCTTGTGACTTATTGTAAATTTTATGTTCATTTGTAAATACTAGTCCTATCATAGTAGTTTTACTTATTGTCCTTGCTCTTAGTAATAATTTTATTCCTCCTAGTTTATGACATATCATTATTGATTGGTTTACATGTTCATTATTTCTAGATATAGTAAAGTTAGTATTTGATGTAAACTTTAATTTTTGATATATTAAATTTTCTGATAACATTCCTAATATACTATGTTGTACATTGCTTATTATTTTTCTATCTGCTATCAATAATGTTATTGGTGAATTTATTTCTTTTTTAAAATAAGCTTTTACTAAAATCCGTACTCCTAGTATATATATTTCTGTTACTTCATCTTTGAATGGTAATTTAGCTATCTCATTTTCAATTAATTGTTTACTAATTAGTGGTATTCTTAATACTCCTTTTGTTAACGTTGATTCTATAGGATGTTTCTTTTCTAATTCTACACAATGTCTTTTATTATTTTTCTTGGTTTTTAACATTTTACTGACTTTATCCATAAATGTTTCATTTTGTATCTCTTCTGGTTTCATATTTAATCTTATGCCTTTGATTTTATCATATTGTTTTTTATTGAATGTCATTCTCATTTCTACAGATCCTTCTGATACGTTCTTATATTCTTCATATTCTTCATTTTCCTCTTCTATATTATCATTACTAGACTGTCCTTCTTATGTTACATTCATCATATAACATTTATAATCTTCTTCTATTGATGAATATTCGGATTCATTATATGATGTTTCACTTTCACATTTTTCTTTTAATTTATATATTTTGATTTCTGGATTTTCTATATCACTATATACTGGTTCCTCAAATTCTAAGTGTTCTAATTCATATTGTTCTGCTACTTGTAATATTTTCATTATTTTCTTATCTCTTAGTTCATTACAATTCGTAGATATATGTTCTATTTTTCTGCAATTATAACATCTACACTTTCTTGATTTTTTACTATAATCTATATTCTTTTTTCCTTTCTTAAAATATTTCCTAGGTTTATATTCATTATAAAAATTTATTTTTAGGGTATTTTTTGAATTTTATTTTTACATATTTTGTATTTACTTACCCGTTTTCTCTTTTTACTTTTTCTCCTTTCATCCTCACATCCCCACCTATGGGGCATTTTTAATTCTCCACATTTTAATATTGTCTTATTAGTTTTGTAATATTTTACATTTCTCCATGCTTCTTTACATTTTGCAGACATATATTCCCTTAAAAATTGTTCTCTTCTTCCCATGGTATATATGAATGGTATTAAATCTGTTCTTTGTCTGAAAGCTTTATAATAGTCATTTATTATTGTTTCTAATATTAGTCTAGGTAATTTCCTATAAAACTTTTGCCTTTCATAACCTCTTGCTTCATAATAATATTTTTTTATATCCACAAATATCTTAGTTTAAGTATTTTGGATCTAATGAGCATATTTCTATTTGGTGTAAATTTCACACACACACACACACACACACACACGTGTGCACGCATACATACTTGTGTGAGCATGTTATTTTTTATCATGTTCTATAATTGATTAATGTTATAATTTTAATTTTATAGACAAATTTATTTAATTTTTAGTATTTATTATGAATTTAATGTTAAAAATATTTAAACTAAAATCTTATCCTTTACATGTAATTATTAAAAAACTAATGTTTTTTTGGTAATTTGACCATGACAAAAGTAATATATATACACACGCGCACACACATGTGTGTGTGTGTGAGCGTGCTATTTTTTATCATATTATATACTTGATTAATGTTATAATTTTAATTTTATAAATAAATTTATTTAATTTTTAGTATTTATTATGAAATTTAATGTTAAAAATATTTAAACTAAAAATCCTCTCCTTTATATACAACTATCACAAAAACTAATGTTTTTTTTAGTAATTTGAACATGAAAAAAGTGATACTATAACAATATCTAAACACTATCATTTTATCAAAATATTTTTCTTTTCCACATAATCTATTCTAGAGGTGTTCATGAGGCCCAAATGCTAGCAATACTTGCCCAAGCTGGATTAATAAAATACCCAACCCGGCTAATGAATTCAAATCTTGTCGATGAATTCAACTACGATAAGAGATCCCATATGGGTTTACTCTTCTCGTCATCTTGTATTTTGTCCTCTTAGATTGCAAATTTGCAATGGACTTTGTTAAAATCATTGAACAAAAAAAGGGGCTGGACCAACCAGTTCAATTGGTAAACCGATCAGTTGTCTTATCTGGTTCTACCATTAGATTGTAAACCAATTAAAACTGGTGATTTAACTGATTGAACCGATGACATTTTTTTTTTTGTGAAATATATTTTTTTATTCTTCAAACTACTATATCACACTACTTTTTAGAGGAAAATGAAAAATTGAAAACCAATATGAAAAGAAAAGTAGGTAAAAAAAGAACAAATCTAAAAAAAAAATATGACTGAAAAAAATTATTTAAAATAAGATATCATTACATAAGTATGGGCATCATAACAAATACGAATACATTTTAACCATTTTTTTCCCTAAAGATCTCCATTTTTAATCTATAGAAGTTTAAAAATATATTTATAAATATATTACATCAATTAGACTCCGATTAACCCATTATCCCTTAAACCTGTGCCGCGAACAACTCATTACCTAGTTCGGTTTTTTATTCCTCAATTAAAATGATTGATTCTCTTCCCTTTATGCTCATTACACCTTTTTCTCCCTTTAACAGGTGGCCTCCTACAAGGGGTGCCATCATTCAAAATGATTCCACAAATATTGGCAATTCTACCATCAAGAGGATTCTCAACTGTAGTATGGGAAGGGTCTCTCAAATCTTGGCTAACATGTTCTTCGCCATAGCCTTCACTCTTCAGATGACAGGGCACATTGAGTTCTATGTCTTGATTGTTCTCTGATTTCATTCTCCTTTTAGAAGTGGACCCATTTATTCTCATTCCTTTGTGTTCTACACACCTCATTCTTCTTTCAGCAGGTGGTCTTGTACAGATAGAACCATCACCCAAGACCACCCCACAAAATCTTGTAGTATTGTCCTGAATGACACCAGGGACATCTTGAACTAACCTTGGATTTGATCTGTCAAATTTAAATACTCGAGATAAGAAATTATAGCTGCCTCTGTCTATTTCTTGTAATTTGCCATCCGGGGAAGGCGTGCCGCTTGATTTGATTCGGATACCCACTCGCTTCTGGGTGAAAGGTTGAAGCAGCTTAGTCATGTTTGAAAATGTTGCAGGACTTGACGCAACTTTATTAATCTTCTTAATAATATCATATGGGCGCCGGGTACCATTATTGCTCGTGTTCCATGCATAATCAAATACACTAAGCAATCGACTTTCCGTTTTCTTGGCATCTTCCTTGCTTTGCATCTGATAAAAAAAAATTACCACAGAAGGGGAAAAGACAATGTTTAACAATTGCACTTCAATATATATCCATCTTAGCCAGCGGATAACCTAAATTTTCCACAATATCCTCCCCGCCAGCAACATCATTCATTACTAATATGTAATATGAAGGCAGATGCATATCTGCGTTTCTTAAATCTTCCCTGATGAATTTAACAAATATGAAATACTTCACATAAAAACCTCATGCTTAATATATTCCATAACACTAAATCTCAAATCAAGAAAAAGAGCTAATACCCCTAACATAGCCAGAAAATATGCTAAGCTGAACATTCTTACTATATCTCAAATAAACTAAAGGCTAACATTAAAAGTTAATTTTGCGAAGTACATATATACACGAAAATAGAAACAAAAGGGTAGTTATTAAAAGTCAACATTTTCCAGTGGACTTTGAAAGCTTTTGTAGTTTTTTGGCAAGTAAAATGATATTTACAGCAGAGAAATTCTGAGTTACACACAGGCAGATATTGATCAATGCCTTTACTGATTAACAAAATTGATATTTATGGTGACCAAGATATTTTTGTACTTGCAGGAAAGATGTTAGTGGTATTTATAATTTACACAGTGCATATGAAAAGTAAGAAATCACTGGCATATGTACTTACAGGAGCCCATCTATAAATAATTGGATAGCCTTGTGAAAAAATTTCCTCAAAAAATCGCTCCCCTTTATGGGTGCAAGCAGGATTACCATCATCTGGATCAGAAGTTAAACAGTTATTGCTCAAATGAGCTCCAGTTCGGCCATACTGTTGGAGTCTTGTTCTCACATTGTCAGCTTTTCCAAGGTAAACCACAACTATACGGTCTGGATCAAGCTTGTAAACCTTGCGCCCTAAATCAATATGAGATACAGCAATACCAAGTTCATAAACTCCTGGGCTCAATTTTTCTGGGAGGTTATGAATTCTGTACCTAGATGACCCTTCCTTCCCTCTAGAATAGTCATCCCAATCTGAAGGGCCAATGAGAATCTGAACGAAACTTGTAGCATTAGCAATAAACTATGCACAATAGATACGCGTAAAAAAATTCATTAGTTAACATGAGAATCAACTGCCTCCTTAGGGTAGTGTGTTTGGTTTGAGGGGAGGGGAGGTGAGCATACGTTATCTTTTTTGGTTTGTCAGAAAGGGTGGAGGGAACGTTATCTTTTTTAGTTTGTCAGAAAGGGTGGAGGGGAGGTATCCTTAGTGTAAAATAAAGAAAGAGAAAGGAATTTAGGTTAAAATTTTCTCACCCATCCCCTCCCCTCCCTTCCCACTCGAACCAAACAAAGCCTCGGGGAAATCAAATGAGAAGTGGCTACCCTGTAAGTATACCTTTTTTTTTTTTTTCCACAATTCAGGAGAACGAAATAACACACACCACCGAAATCAACAAGACAAACCATACAGATCAGAAAGACAATCATTATCTAACAGCCAAAATCAACCCTTCACAATCAGATTCCGTAAATTTTTTCCCGCACAAAAGCCATCAGCAGACACCTCACTAAGGCATATATATCCTTGACCCAAATTCATCCCCAGAGACGTATTTTTCAATCCGATATTTCTGAATCTGAACCAGAAATCTTCAAATAATAAAAGAAATTTCGGAAAGGAAATCGGATTTGCTAAAACGAACTCATTAAATACGGATCTAGCATGTACCGTAGCTTTCGCAATTTAAAATCTAAGAAATCCACGTTTGTATCAGGTAACACCGAGTAAGTTGCAAATTACTGATTTGTTGGGGAAATAGATAAGAAAACCATAATTGCATAAATCACAAAGCGAGAGGCACAAAAGAAGTGAAGTATTTTCGAACCTTCCAATCAGAGAAGTTGGAATCGTGTTTTGTTCTTTTACATTCTTCTCTCTTCAACCTGGGAACGACTGAAGAGAAACCTACCTCTACCATGACTGGACTTGCGTTGTGCCTAAGCGGTCAGGTATATGACCGTTGTTGTCGCATTTTAGATTTTAGATCTTCACCAAGATGCCTTTTCTTTGTTAAACGGGGCGGGCCTACCAAAAATAATTGAATTATATAAACTCTAATTTAACTTATTAAACTTAATAAATTATTAATAAAGTCATATAGAATGATGATCGAGTTAGAAGTTGGGTCAAATTGTGCGCATACCACCCTAATTTTTTAATATTTAATAATTTAATCTTTTTATAAATATTTTTTCCCTGCTGCTTTCCATAAATAAGTTATCGCCATCAACTATAGAGCTGCAATATAATACGTAGAGGAAATTCATCTTTATATCGGTGCTCTATGAAATTGAATCCAAAAACTTCAAGAATATAAAATTTTCATCCTCATTTCATTCATAAGTAAACATGTTCTATGGCAACCACGATTTAATTAAGTAAACAATTTTGGATTAACTTTTAAAGAATAGTTTTTACGACTTATGAAATAAGTATAATAGATGAGTTTTATCTTAACTTATATAATAAAGACTTCTAAAATCATGATTTTACAGTTACCCAAAACACTCAACTACATTGGAGAAGATACAATGGGAGTCTAGACCCCAAAAAAAAAATACAGTGAGAAAGAAGTGACACAGCCATACAGCTAGAAGTGAGAAAAAACCGATGGAATTTCTTGCAACTTATGTTTGAGATAGTTGAACCCTATAAATGTTTATATACATAAATCGAGACAACACTCATCTCACATATTTACTGTAATATCCCAAATTTTGGGACAAAAAACTTGAGATTAAGTCTGGATCAAGTGGACTGCTAAGCTCCGATTTAGCAAATGTCCCTATAAGGTATGTTTAAATTTCCCAAAATTCTTTTATATCATTGGATATTAGAATGATTTGTATTGGTGAGCTAAATAGCTTGGTGAATAATAAAATGAAGTGATTGGAAGTCACACATAATATAGTAAAGTGGAACACAAAATAATTTTGCTACCGGTGAAATTTTCGGTATGGCAATTATGATTATGTAACATGTTTCAATTGATAAATTATGGTGAAACATTATGAAACTTTTCAAAATAAAATTATACTTATCAAGCTTCAATTTCATAGGTCATATGAGTTATTTGGAGTTGTATACAAAGAGAAATGAATTTTTGAAGTTATCTCAACGAAATTAATTATTTTCTGGGACAACATTCAAAGATTAAAATTTTTGGAAGAGTGAACTTTCAATTGGAAAAATTTTATATTTTTCCTTAAAACTAGACTCAATAAGGGTCTCATAGCCTTTAGAATCACTCCAATTGGACATTTGTACAATTAGATATGAATTTTCAAAGTTAATGAAAAATCTGTAGAATTTGGTATTTTGTGCGAAAATTTGATTTTTGGGCCAATAGGAGTATGACACGTGGCAGGTCACTTAATACTTCATTTTACCATTAAACCATCATCTTCCTCAGCTCATTTTCATGCAGAAATTTCAAAAAAGAGAGAGAGAGAGAGAGCTGCTGTACAAAAATGGAGAAAGAAGAGAGAAAAAATTCTTTGCGCCGAAACTCTACCGTAACAGCGTCATCTCTCAAAGTATCATTCAAGAAACTTCTTTTACTTATCGCGGGCTTCATTTCTACAGTTTCAAATTTTCATTTGGAGGTGTTTGGTGTCGTCTCCCTTGCCAGAGTATTATCGGAATTCCGAACCGTTTGTGGAAACGGGTAGAGGTAAGCGTAAGCTTCCTTTTTAACCGATTGATTTGTTATTTGGATGAGTAAATTGGAAGTGGGGTACTGTTCATGGCTAGTTTTAAATGATGTTTTAATGGCTAAATGATGTCCAAAGAGGATTTAAATAGCTAATCACTTGATTAAGAGTAGCAAGGAAGTGATTAGATAAAAGAAAACAAGAAAACAACAAACTTTTTCTGAAAATCCTAAATCCTGCCCTGTACTGTTTCATGGGAAGGAGTGGAAATTTGATGATTTGGATGCTTCCATTGGCTTTAGGAGGAAAAATTGTGTAGGTATACAAGTGTTCATGAATTTTGGATGCTCGTATATGAATTGGGAATTTTTGGAAGTTGAAGAGTAAATGCTGTGAATTTCGTTTTCTGGAGGCAGTGTCATTGTAATGAGTTTTGAGGAATCAAATATTATCCAATAATTATGAAAGTTTTCAGGCCTAAAGTAGACATGTGGAGCTTTAATTTGGTAGATAGTTTGTAATTTTTGGATAAGTATAGTAGGATATATGAATTGTTAAATATGTGCCCTGTTTTTCTGAAAAGAATCTGAAACAGTGATGTTGTGCGAAATTTTTCATAAGGTAAACCTTATCCAAAAATTCTAAAACTTTCTAGAGTTAAAGTAGAGACATATAGCTTTAATTTTATGGGTATTTTGTAATTTTTTAACAAGTATATTGAGATATATGAATTTTTGAATGTCTGCCCTGTTTCTGGAAAGAAACCTGAAATAGTGTGGTTGGGCGAAATTCTGAGAATTTTGTGGTTGTGGTAGCCAAAATTTAGTATTTTTATGTGAAATTATGTTCAAATATCTTCACATAAGAATTGGAACCACTCAATTTGTAGTTTTCTAGAATTAATGGTGAATTTTCAAAATTAATCGTGTTAACTGAAATTTTGAAATAGAGATTAGAAAGGGGAAATTCTATGTTAAAGTGTTCACATATAGCTAATGGCTATATGTTCCTTTGAAAATAGACTTAAAGAGGGTTGAATAGAGCATTGAATCATGGCTCTAATAATGTGATTGGTTATATAGGGTCATGAAGTGACAAAGAAGAAGCAATGGTTGGCGGATCAAGGGACAAGAAGAGAAAGACATAAAGTCCGAGAGGTAGTGAACTTACCTTTTCTGCATGTATGTGATATGTATGTCTTGCATTGATTATGTGATTGCTTTGCCTATTTGTGTGGAACATGTATGATTGGTTGAAGCTCTATTATATTTGTGCAATGGCCATATGTATATCATAACATCGAGCATGCAGTATGTCATTATGTTGGCATGAAATAGTGTAGGCAAGCATGTTATGCATTCATATATATCTGGCATGCATAGTGGTAATGTTTGCTCGAATCTCACTCCTCCCCACCAACCATTTAGACAGGTGAAGAGTGTAAGAAGATATGCATCGGAGGAGATATGAAGGTGAAGTAAAGATTATAGTGTAAGACACTACTATTTGTATTTGATGTAATAGTGTGGTAGATATGTATAATTATACATTTGATGTATACTTGACTATTGAAAATAAGGTATTACATTTACCTCGTATACCATAAATCACAATTGAAAATTTGTTTTTAAATATCTCAATCAATATTCTAAACAAGCATTTAAGACTTTTTCAGCAACCAAAAAAAAAGGAAAATCAATTGCAAATGAGAGAGAGAGACATGGTGCAGATCCGAGTTAAGTTGATACCTGGGAATTTCGAAAAAGAAAAAAACTAGGAATTTCGATATGGAAGACTTGGGAAATGCTTGTTATCGTCTTGTCAATTGAAACATATAAGGCAAAAAAATCCTGGGTTGATGCTTGTTCCCCTCAATTTTTTTTATTGAATACAAATAGGATAATTAATTGATGAATAAAAATAATTTATTTATAAAAAATGATTAAATTTTTAAATGGGGCAGGATTAGGGACTAAAGGGCATGAGGGTAATTTGACACAATTTCTAAATCTTTATTTGCATAATTAATTATTAATTATTTGTTAATTAGTTTAAATGACTTAAATTAAAATTTGGGTAATTCAATTCTCTTTTAATAAATTTTTTCAAGAAGAAAAAGAAAATCTTTATGCACACTTTATATCAATATGTAATTATATAATATTATATAGTCATAAATATAAGACCTAGTTAATTTTTTTTATATATTAAAAAACTAATTAAATTACTTTAAAATATGTATGCTTATCATTTTTTTTAAAATATTATGCGTAATTTAAAAAATAATATACAATTTAATAATACATAATATATTATATGTAACTTATTTAGTTTATTTTATCTTTTGAAAAAGGGAGTATAAAATATAAAGAAAATTCGAATGAAGGCGATTTAATATCTATTGCTGGAACAAATTGAGCCTAGAAGAAAGCAATTTCGAAAACTGAAATAGTCAATTTTGTTATGGCTATAAATATCATGTCATGTTTGACTGGAAATATTATTAGAATTTTTTTTACCATTAAATATTCTAGCTGAAGTTTCTTCAACCATAATTTTTGAGAATACCCATTATTCTAATTTCACTATAGTTAATTTAATTAACTTCTGATCTATTCAATTTGTATTTTTCCTGGCCATTCAGCAGTCTGCTGGTTTGGATCTAGGATGGCAAAGATGATCCATGCTCACCTTCACCATGGTATCATATTGGGTGTGAAGAAAGCCTTGTCACATCTCTGTGTGTGTCTCATTTTATCTCCTCTCTAAAGCAATGGTTCTTACAGTTGCTTCATTATTGATCTAATAGTAGCAAGTTTCTTTTTTTTCTTTTTTTTTCTTTTTTTAACCCAGAGATCTCTCTGGTTTGAATTTCAGATCAATTATTCCTATATTTGGTGGCGTGTTGGACCTCAAAAGATTGTTAAACTTCTTTAGCTAGAAAAACTTCAATTGGCATTGTTTATATGTCCATTCACATTCTTTTTCTTCTTGTTTTTATCTGTTTTGGTGTTAATTACTACCCTAGATATTAATATAAAAGCTAATTGGGGTTTAGATTTGGCCCTAAATATAAGACCCTGATCCATTTTGTCTCACATATTTATCATTTTTCTTCCAAAATATTCATATTGATTGCATATATTAAAGGTTTTTTATTCAAAGATAGCTCTTATGAAATATTATATTTTAGGAAAACCAACCTATATTTGTTATAAATAACTAACGTAAATAATTTTCCTAATCTATCCAAATTAGTCAACTAACTCTTATATTAAAGATTGGATGTAGTATTTATCAGAGATTTGCACAACATATGGCTTGCAGGTGAAATACAGAACTTGGGTAGCTTGCAACATCTTGAGAAACTGTATTGCCTCCCAAGAGTAAAAACTTGATCTTCAGTTTTATGTAGAGGATATTTAATCACTGCTAAAGAAGTTCAGGAATTCGAGTTTCAATCAGCTAAAAATCATTTGGAGTAGAGATGGACAACTTGGTTAGCCTTCAAGTCTTGTAAAGTACAAAACTTCTGAATGTTTTAAAAGACTTCAAAGCTTAGCCAGGAATATAGAAGTTTGAACTCTTCATTTATAATACTGTTAAATGAACTTCTTGGCTATCAAGGGTTTTTTTTTGTTTTTGGGTCAACACTATTAAGGTTCAAATACCATGTCAAAAGACCATTTCATCTTAGTAAGTTTAAGAATCTAATTAAAAATTGATTAAAAGTTCTGTGAAAAATATACTTTTAATTACAATTTCATGTAAACTTAAACTCGGATTACATAGTCAAAATTATGTAATAGAACTTACCTGATCTTTTGTAATCAAAATTACATTTAATTACTTTGCTATAACAACCAAATACCTGAATCTACTATAAAGTGTTTGGATTAGCTTATGGAGAATAATTTCTAATGAAAAAGTGATGAAAGTGATTTTAGAGAATAGAATTTGAATAGAATAGATTAGGGGTATTCATGGACAGGGCATGAACCATGCCCGATGCCCAGCTCAGAAGATGAACGGGCGGCATTTTATAGCCCGCTGCCCGACCTTGCCCAATGAAAGCCTCAGTAATTTCAGGCGGGGCTGGGCAGAGTGGGCTTTTATGCCTGAAAATCTCCCTAAAATTGAAAAATAATAAAGTATTAAATAATAATACAAAAAAATGTATAATTTGATATTTCAAAAACAGATTTTATGCCATAGTCTTTTTAAGATTTTATTATTTAGATTCAATTTATGGGCCAATAAAACAAATTAATCCAATAGAGATTATTTTCTTATTATTTGACAATAATTTACTTTTCAAAAACTCAATTTACCGACTTCTTAATTAAATATGTGTATGAAAAAATATGCATATGTGCTAAGTAAATATAAAATATGTTTATTCATTAAATTCTAATTGAATGATAAGTAAATACTTGTTAATGATATATACATTATATATATTTTAAATATAATTATATACACATTTTGGGCAAGACCAGCATACCTTGCCCGGTGCTCAGCTCTGCTCGTTATTTGGCCCAGCCCGAAGATGCCCAAAATGATTTATGGGCTTATTTTTTAGGGCCAGGTTGAGCATTTTTTTTACTAGGCTCGGGCGAGCATTGCAGGAATTTGGACCTCATGAACATCTCTAGAATAGATTCTGTGAAAAAAAATGATTTTGATAAAATGATAATGTTTAGATATTGTTATAGTATCATTTTTTTCATGTTCAAATTACCAAAAAGGACATTAACTTTTGTGATAATTGCATATAAAGGATAATATTTTAGTTTAAATATTTTTAACATTAAATTTCATAATAAATACCAAAAATTAAATAAACTTATCGATAAAATTAAAATTATAACATTAATCAATTATATAACATGATAAAAAATAGCTTATACATAATCATTTAAACCAGCCCTTCTCACAAGCTCTCCTAATCTTTGCAAGTATTGCGTGATTTTGTAAGTTGAAATTTATAGTATAGGGCCAGCGTTGTCTAACACAGTTGGTATGACATAAGGCCTATATGCCTCGTCATCCGAATTCGATCCCGACCCACATCCTATAGGGTGCTAATTAAAAAAAAAAATTACACTATAGGATGCAAAACAGGCACACCCAGTGATCAACCTTTCAGTTTTATGTTGAATGAATAAAGGGTAACAAGGCAATAGTGTCTGAGTGAAAATTCTGTTTTGGCCCTAATTCTTGTGAAAATGGGGAACAAAAATAGAAAATTTAAAGTTAGACAAATCAACATCTACACTAAGATATTAAATTTATAACACTGTCCGAGATAAATTTCAGGCGCTAAAAGTAAAATTCTGCAAAAGAAAAGCACAAAAAAAAAAGAGGAAAGAGAAAAAGGTGGTAGGGGAAGAAAAGAAGGAAAAAGTGAAAAAAAATGAGTTTTTTTTTTTTCAAAATCATGGTTTTAAGATCCAAAACTATTTCCAGGTCAAAAAACAAAAAAAGATCCAAAACTATGATTTTTGAGAAATATGTGATTTTGGGCTTTTTTTTCATATGTTTGGGTAGTTTTCTACCGAACCATGATTTTCACCTCCAAAAAATCCAAACATGCATAAAGATTACAATAGATAATCCCTGATGCATGGAATTAAACCCAACGTTGCAACGAAGAGGTGGACAACACATTAGAAACATGTTCGTTGATGGCCATCTAATCAATTAAGCATTGTAGAAGGAGGCGGACAGAAGAAGACGACGACGACGAGGGCACATATTAGATGGCCATCAACAAACATATATCTATGATTGCTGTATATAATACATTGTTGAGGAAGAAGGTCTTCTACTTTTGTTGCTGATTCAAATGGAAACTGAAACACCAAAGTGGGATTTAAATGATTGGTAATTCTATGAAAAGGGTATATGCTGAGGTTTATTCTCTTTCAAGCACATTGATTCTAATACTTATTTTTCACGTCTCTTCCTTTTTCAAAGTCAGAATAATATAAAATGTAAGAATGGTTTGGTGGCCTAACTTTATTGATGAGATTGTCTATTTGATGATGTTTTAGTTTTTTACGGACAAACCAAAAGTCAAATTCTTGCCATTTGTCTACTTTCCATATGTAGCACACATTGATACAAAGCATTTCCCTAATCAATTAGGTTTACTTTATGGTTAATCTCACGCTTCAATTGGATTTAACTTCAAACCCATTATCAATACAAAAGGTAATCGATACTAGATACAGATCTCTAGCAATGCCTATATTGTACAATACTCAAATGCAATTATGATAGGCTTGCACTACAGGGGATCCAAATTCAATTGATGCTACTTTTTCTGTACAAGAATGATAATAACTTGCAAGTCTTCACATCACACTTCATGATATACTTACAGATCTATACCTTGTTTTGTCTATAAAGAAACAGAGAACAGACATTGGCAAAAAGAAAAACTATTAACCATGTAATTAAAAAAAAGAAAAGAAAAGAAAAACTATCAACTAAGGGTCAAGTGTATTTGGTGAGTCCATCCCAGCATCATATTCATGCTTATATAAAGATGGTAGGAGCCATTTGAAGAAGCCAACATTGGTCTCTCCTTTCCATCTCAATGTTGAGTACTCAACTAACATGTTCCACAGGTCCCCAACCGTCCATTGATGTGATAAAATCCAATCAGCTACCTGCAAAAAAACATGTCAAAACCGATAAAGTTCAGAAATGTGAGCGCCATCAAATTCAAAATTTTTTGGGGCATCCTGAACTGAAAGACCAAGAATTTTTGTTGGCTTGTGTTGATGAGCTGTGTGAAATGAGGATAGTTTAATTCATGGAAGATTTGATTGCTTAAGTGAAGAATGAAAAGGAATTAGGAAGGAGGCTGAGTAAAGAAAACGAGCAAACGGCTAAGAGAAGGATGCATCGTACATTAGTTAGGAATTTAAATGATCTTTTTAGAGTTGGAAGCTGAGAATAAAAGGTCAAGATACCTGATCTAAGTTCACCAATGCCTTCGAGCCAAATGTGTAGTATGCTATAAATGGTCTTAGAGCCTGGAACATATGAAAAAAAAAAAATTGGATTAGCTTTGAGCCTGAATGAAGAAATGTAAACAGTAAATGATGTGAAATCTTAAAACTTTGTCTATAAAAAATTTTCAATGCTATTCGGGGGCTACAAACAGTACAAGTGAACAGAAACTCTAGGACTCAGTAGGGACTTGGGGAAATTTAAAGCACGGTGATACAAGATTTGTTTGGTTCTGACTGGTGATATAAGATTTGTTAAATTGGGGGAATCCAGGTTAGCTGAATGAGTGAACAGATCTGAAAAAGATTTTATTCCAGATAAACCAAATCAGACTAAATGAGTAAACAAATTTGACAGAGTCTTGAACAACTCGTTCCATGTGATTTTAAACTGTCAACAAACCGACAAACTCTCTCTTAGTTTTTTTAATATCAACAATAAAGATACAAGATGCCAAATATTAAATTTGAAAAGTTCAATTCCAGTTGCTTCATTTTCATCCATTTTTGGAACGGATGTTAGACTTGGAGCCATACCAATTGCACCAAGTTTAAATCACATCATCCACCACTGAAATGGCCAAAATGCCCCATAAAGGCTTAACTCAACTAGTAAGAGGATATGACATCGCCCTTTACTAACCTGGGTTGGATTAAGGGAGCAACCTGGGACTAAAATCTTTAACGCAACAGGTCAATGTCTGGGAGAGCATCTTTACGACCATTGAGGAAGGGAATTTGACTCGGACAAAACCTAAGGATTTACTAATAATCATAATACCCAGCAAGAAGATACATGTGCAGGTTGTTCATCAACATTTTCATGCCCCAGAAGTAAACTAGACTATACCACATCAAATTGAATTACATGTAAAACGAGGGCAATACATCTAAGGACTTTCACTTTAGTGTTTAGGTGCATGTAAGCATTTCTTGTTTGTTCAGATGACAAAATAATGAGAATTTCAACATATTCATCATGATTGCTGTATATATATAATTACTTGAGAAGCAGCAAGCCATTGGATTATGGTCTTCACTTCAGGATCTCCTCCAAAGGCACCACACCCCCAGTTTCCAGTAGCAACCCCAACATTATTGTCCTGCTCCACACCATGACAGCTCTTTTGAGAATTTTTGAATACTTCATCTGCAGATTGTCCTTTGCTCACTTCCATAGATGTTGAGGCGGAAGCATAAACCTGTGGATAAACAGAGAATGTGCAAGAAAACCATAATGATCAAATATCAATGAGTATCACAGACAAAATTTATTTTATCAACGTATCTTAGAGATATTCTAATTAAAACATTATAATAGCTGTAGGAAATTTAGAGACTAATTATGAGTCACCAAACTAATTATTCATTGATTAGAATACTGATAGTTGAGACTTTAATGGAAATAAAATCTGACCTAATATAATCTAATAAAATCTAACCTGATATATTTACAACTAACCCACAAAATCAGAACTAACAACTTAGAAAATCTCTCCTCATAATATATTAAATAATATATTAATTATTAATTATTAATTCTCACACTTCCCCTCAAGTTAGAGTATAGATGTTGATCATCTCCAACTTGCCAACTAGGAATTCAAACTTGTCATTGGCAAGTCATTTAGTGAGGATGTCTGCTGTCTGCTGTCGTGATGGTATATATCTGAGATCAATTATCCCATCATCTATCTTCTCACGAATGAAGTGTTTATCAATCTCCACATGTTTCATTCTATCATGCTTAGGATTGTGGCATATGTTGATGGCCGCCATGTTGTCAGAATACATCTTTATAGGAAGGTTCACACTCAGTTTAAGCTCTTCAAGCACTCTTTTAACCCAGATACCTTCACATATGCCAAGTGCTATGGCTCGAAACTCAGCCTCAGCACTACTTCTAGCTACTACATTTTGTTTCTTGCTGCGCCAGGTAACCAGATTGCCCCACACAAATGTGCAATATCCAGAGGTAGATTTTCTATCTTCCTGGTCTTTTGCCCAATCAGCATCAGTGAACATTCTAACATTTCTCTCATTAGTTTTCTTGAATAAAAGTCCTCTTCCTGGTAAGCTTTTTAGATACCTCATAATTCTGTACACTTCATTCAGGTGTTTTTGTTTGGGGTCATGGGCAGGTACACTTCAAACAGACGTTCTCTTGAGACGCGTTTCTGGTATGTTATGGCGTAAGCAGGGCAGCATTCAACCTCATCATTGATAAGGTCAATTTCTTGCCATAGTGCCGTCTTCTGCAAATAATATTCACTTAAGGAAAGAGAATTATGTTTAAGATCCCAAACTTTTTGCTTTAAGTCGAAGATTAAGGAGTCATTCGCACCATCTCCATATGCTCCATATGCTTCAGTGATCGCTTCCCAAATGTCATGTGCTATAGGGAGGAACATGAAGCTTTTCCGGAGACCAGGTGACATGGCGTTGATGAGCCATGAGGAGACCAGCGCATTCTCGGACTGCCACTTCTGACAGGCTTGTTCATCTATTATAGGAGGAGCAGCAATGGTCCTAGTAAGAATGCCAAGGCGACCCTTACCATCAACAGCAAGTCCAATTGACCGAGCTCATTCACGGAAATTTTCTCCATCGCCGGCATGCTTCTGTGGGACAATCTGAACAGACGGGACGTTAAGGTCGGCAGCGGGGCAGTGGACGCCAAGGCTGTGTGAGTCGACGGAAGAAGAGGAAGTCACATGCTCACTGGGTATCCCGCTCGAGTTGGGTGATGTAGCCGGGTCTGACGAGTCCATGGGAGTTGACAGGAGGCGAAGCTGATTCAGAATTAGCGGAAGGGGTTCGTTCACGGTCGTTGAATGTACGAGTCGCATAAGGTGGAGTCTTGGCTGAAGGAAGTCGCGCGAGCACTGCGCGGCAGGAGAGGCTCAGTGGGGAACTCGAACGTGACTGACGACTGGAATTGGTGAGGCGCAGTGGAGAGTCGAGTCGGTCAGGTTGCACACGTCGGCGGAGGCGCAGCAGCAAGTCGGGTCGAGTTGTCAAATGCTCGGTGGTCGCGACGCACTCAGATGCTCACACGTGAGGCTGATCACTGTCACTCAACTGTCACTCGTGTTTTGCGCTCAATCTCAGTCAATTGTGTTTCAGTCGCGTAAGGGACCAAAGATGATGCAGAACGCTCAGGAGCTTGGGATGTTCTAATTCCTAAAATAATCTGATCATGTAGGAAATTTAAAGACTAATTATGAGTCACCAAGCTAATTATTCATTGATTAGAATACTGAATATATACACACACTAATCAAGGTAGTTGAGACTTTAATGGAAATAAAATCTGACCTAATATAATCTAATACAATCTAACATGATATATTTACAACTAACCCACAAAATCAGAACTAACAACTTAAAAAATCTCTGCTTATAATATATTAAATAATATATTAATTATTAATTATTAATTCCTACAATAGCTTATGTCCAAGCTATCCAAAAATCATACATCAAAAGGAAAACCCAACCAGCTCAGAAGAATTTCTGTTCTCTTGCGATATTTTCTGGCACAGCTGATGTGTAGTTTGACTTAAAAAGCCACAGAATGCCTTATTGATCTCCCTGCAGGAATCAAGGTGCTGAAATCAATTTTTCTTCTTCATTTTCTTTTACGGAGCTGAAATCAGTATCTTACTATCGTTGCAATTTGCAAAAAAGTGAAAAAGAGGATAATAATTGCACAATAGTCCACTCTAAACAAAATAATTTAACAGATTGCTACTCTGCCCTTTTAATCAGATGCTTGTCCATTTACTTAAAATGTTCAGACCTGGCATGCTACATGCACCCTATAATGCCCTTAGAATCCATGGACACTGTCATTTGGTCTTGTAAACTAAAAAAATTCTACAAACAAGTTGTCACTTATTGGAGGCACAGACACTAGTTTGGCCAACTCGTCCTCAGCTTGACCTCACTCATAATTAGTGCTTCAAGAAATGTGTTCATAGACCATACATCATCCCAAAATCTCAAATTACATGCCATTTGATTGAGAAAAAGCACTCCAAATAGATTACTGGTAATAATGCAGGACTAACATTGTGTACTGAATTGCAATTTTCAAGGCACAATAGTCTAACACAAGGGTTTAACGATTATAATATTTGTGTATCTGTGCCTTTGTTTGCATGGGCGCATCCTCCTTTAAACCAGAATTCCAATAAACCAATATTTACTAACCGGAGAAGAAACTTTTCCCTGTATTGTCTCATCCCTGGGTCACATAATGCATCAATCGCAACAATCCGGGTTTTACGTCTTCCAAGTTCATCTATGTCCCTTTCATCCACATAGCCACCGGAAAATCGAAATGAGGAGGCATACCTAAACAAATCAGGACATATAGTCGTCATCAATATATGAAGATACAACCCTGCAAATACAGAATCTCTAAAGTCTATAAAGTTAAAGCTTAATATATTTGACATCGCATCAAATTATTACTTTCATATCCAATTTATCCAGCTGCATGAATGCAAACAGCAACATAGAATGAGAGAAATATCAGTATCATATTTTCAATCTGTTTTATCATTTAAGGGAGACAAAATGTACTGGCCAAGCTATTAAAGCTTTAATCTTTTTCACTTGGCTATTCAGACTTCAATTAGGACAACATCAATGACATTTATAAATGAACTATTTAAAAGAAAATTAATCATGGAGCTTCTTTGGGGATGTAAATAAGATCTTTGTGCTTCAATGATATGAGGGAGTTGTAACAGAAGTCAGTGAGCAGAGAATAACTAACACAGATGCGTAATCATTTAGTTTAAATCTAAAATGACTATTTTGAGATAAAACTGTGCATAAGAGCATGAATTTTAAAGCAAAATTAATTCAAAAGTTGTCAAAATTTAAGTAAAGAGATGTTTACTGTAGCTATGCGCTTTTTTTTTCCATAAAATTATTAGTCATTTAAGCGTTAAAATTAGTCAACCTAATTCACCCCAAAAAGACAAAGAAAAAACTAGCACAGGCAACCTACTACAAATCTCAAAGGAAAATTGCACAAAAATAATATAAACAAATAAAAATTGACACGTCCCATACTTGAACTTTTATTCATTATTGAATAAAACAAGGCAAAAAAAGAAAGCTAAAATGTCCACATGCTTACTCAAATTCTCACTGCTTAAATCCTTAATTGCTGCATCATACAAGATTCTCAATGGTAACATCATGCAAAACCTACCAATAAAAATTACTATTAAATTGTCCAACAATTTTGAAGGTTGTATTTAGCCAGACAATCATATTCCCATGCAAGTGTTAAAATCAATTTTATCCATCACATTTAACATGGATATGATGGCAATGAATTTCAATTATAAAAGATCTAGATTTTATACTCACTAACTAATGCTCACCCTGTATAACTTGAGAACCTTTCGACACCAACAATTTCTATAGCCTCATTTTCAGCCATTGAAGGGATGAAAAGCATGCCAACAATCAATTCTGGACTGATCATGAAGCGGATTTCCTCCTTTATCAGATGATTACAAAATTGTATTAAATATTGAGGCAGTAATTATCTAGAGGAAAAAGGAAATGTCAAGTTGTCAACCTACAACATTTACAAGACAAAAGCATTTGTAGAAAACATAAACAAGATAGCAGGCACATTTTCATCGAACACAGAGAAACTGTGACTTTAAGAAAAAAGCCATACTTCCAAAATATTCAAGCATTTAAAAAAAAAAAAAAACAGATGAGAACATGAGCATATCATACCTGCACACAGCCTCTACGAAGAGCACCACCACCTAGATACTTATTTGCAAAGTCCACTTCAACAGCTCCACCTGATTGATCCTCTATGACTCCAGAACTGTGAATCTATATGCCAAATGATCACACGAAAAACTAAATGAGACTTCCAGGTAAAAAACTTAATTTCTTTTACGATTTAAAATAATTTTTCTTTGACAACCTCAAATCTGCATAGAGGAATCACAGAAGTGCTCCAAAATTTAGCATCCGGGTAAGAAACTTGGAGGTGATTCCCATCAAAGGGAAGTACTTTCCGCTCAAATGAGACAATGCCTTTTGGCATATCAGAGCTTATTCTTTTAAAATAGTGAATGATGCACCAAATCTTATTTTCCTGCTTTTGACTATAATCATCATACAGACTCCTGAAAACATTCATGGCCAATCTTTTGGATTCAGAATTCTTTGATGGCAGATGAAACAAGAAATTCAATACTTTGTGCATATAGACATTAAATTATACCAGAGAATATATTCCATGAAAGAGAAAAAAATAGAATCGAGCAAATAATGTCATAGACTAATTGTCCTTTTGATTCATTTGCCAGGCTTAGAAACTTATGGAAAATACATACCAAAAGAATATGCAATGCGGGTTTTGATAATATTACCACTACTAGCCAGAGGGCCTCCGGAAAGAAAATCAGGTCTTAATAATCAAGGTTGTCATGATCTGGATTTACAACCCTAAACTACCAATGAAATTGAAACTTTATGTCTCTGTCATCTTCCCTAAATTTCTCCCGGGCACAGAACAATCTTGTGATTGTTAGAGATGAATTTTAATCAATGTAAAATGTTTTGTATTGCTGTGATAGCATCTAGAAAATAAAGTCGGGAAAAAGACATATAAATACTATTTAAACTTGGAAAACCCAAAATGTCTATTAAATTAGTAAAAAGACATAAATATTCTAGTAGGAATCTGGAATATCAAAGTTTGAGGGAAAAGACTTGAAATGCCCTCCTCTGATTTATCACTATTTCTTCTCTCTCCTCTTTCTCTCTATTTCCTCCCCACCGGCATCCACCACTCACTGCTTCCCCCCTCCAACAGCCAACGGCCGGATTGATGAGCCTAAAGACGGAGCATTTCGTCTTCCATGCTTTTTGTAGCAAAAGTAGAAGCTAGAGTTTGGCATCCCCTTCCATGCTCGTCATCGTCGTCGACAGGGACACCACTGCCGTCTAGCTTCCATCGCGAGTTTAGAGTCCGATCTAGCTTTTGTCGTGAGTTTGCAATCTGATTTAGTCTGACCATTGTAAGTTTTTTTATTTTCCTATTAAAAAATGAAATTTGGTTGCTTTCTTTCAAGTGTGGGTTTGATTTCTTTCTTGGTTATTTTGGTTTGATTTTGGCTTGTAGTAGTTGATCTTGGCTTGCAGTGGTTCGATTTTTGGTTCGATTTCTTGTTTTTTGATCTGAAACAATGATGGTTGTGATTCATGGTTGTTTGATAAATATTCATGTTATATGGAAGGAAATACTCCTAGCAGGCACGGGCACCATATCAGTGGCATTACAATGGGCGATGGCAGAGATAATAAATCGTCCAAGAGTGTTGAAGAAAGAAAGCCTTAACGTGGGTGATGGCAAAGATAATAAATCATCCAAGAGTGTTGAAGAAAGAAAGCCTTAATGTCGTTCCTTTTCAGCTTCTCTTCAGCGTTTGGATCTCTATAAACTTGTACTAGAGGGGGAGGCAATGAGTGGTGGAGGTGGATGCCGATGAGGGAGGATAGGTCAGGTCGGAGGGAGGCTTAAGTTGTCAATCTCTATTTTGGAGTTGTCATTACCTATCCTTAACTTGTTAAAGATGCCTTATAGACGTTGTTGACAACTTGAGTATTAGCAATAACAACTTGAGTATAGCAGTTAGCAACTACCCCATTAAGCGTCATTAACAAATTGAATATAGACAATGACAACTTGAATATAGCAATTATCAATTTAGATATAGAGATTAACAACTTGGAGAGTTCAAATTGTCAATCTCCATACTCAAGTTGTTAACAACTCCTAATAGGGGTAGTTGTTAATTGCTATACTCAAGTTGTTATTACCTTTACTCTGTGGGATAAAAGACCAAAGTGCCTAAATTGTTAATTGCTATTTTGAACTTGTCATACCTTTACTCTAGTTGTCAACGACGCCTGATAAGGGTATCAAGTGTGTTTGACAAGTTGAGTATAGGCAATGACAAGTTCAAAATAGCAGTTAACAACTTCTTTTATCCCAAACATCAAAAACTCAGATTCCTCCCCAATCACCTCTCTATCATTTCCATTTCTTATCAGACCTTTTTGTAAATTCAAATGATATATAACCTCTTCTTCCCAATAAAGTATTGCATTTTAAAGTTCTATATACCATAGCTGTAATTATGCTGAAGTTTGAGGGTGAGTGATAAGAAGAAAAGAGATCGACATGTAACAGTAAGTATGTAGTTTTCTCAAAATTTTAAAGTTGATGTTCTTTTATCCAAGCTCCATAGGACCAAAAAAAAGGTCCCAGCTCCAATATCTACCCCACCCATCCCCCCCCCCACCTCTCTCACTCACATATGGCATGGGCTCCACCATCTTAACACCAACACTACGGATGAACAAAATGAAAATAAAAAATGGCAGAACAAGCATATGTATTAATGGTGCCAAGGCTCAATGCCATAGCATTTAAAAATTCAAATGCAATGCACTGCCATGAACAGAAAGTACAGTAAGTCATGGTGCGCCAGCATAGAGATCACCTTCCATCAAAAACTGTTTAGAGCTCCAAAAAATATGGCTAAAAGTTACTTACGAGAACAATTCATCAAAGTTGATCAGAGGAGGAAGGTCTATAGAAAATCTGTTATTGACTGGGAATAGACAAAAAAGAGAGCAACAAAGGAGAGCAGCAGCTAACTCCTGAAAAAGAAGCACGTAATTCACCGTATTAACTATACTTTTTTATCATAATCAGACAAATAACATGACAGAGGAGCAGCCAAAGTTATCAACAGTAGTAGCAGAATAGATGGTGGTGGTAGCAGTCAAGTGTTACTAAGTAGTGTAATTATGCAGCAGGTAATGTTCATGCCATTACAGTTAAATTGTCCGTTTCATTATTGATGATTGCACTTCATACAACTTGGATTTATTTGTTTAAACAAAAATATGATGGAAGCCCAAATTTCTCTAGGATTAAAACATGATTCCAACACGATTCAAGTTAAAATACCAGATTTCATTCTGATTATGAAGTTTTTTTTTTTTTTTTCCGGTGTGCCTTTCTACATTATTTCAAACGAAAGACATAATTTAAGAATCTTCTGGCATAAATACACCTTAACAAAATGGGATAGCTGAATGGAAAAACAGTCATCTTCTCTCTAGTATAAGAGTCTTTCTGTTTCAAAAGAACATTCCAACGTGATATAGCAGGAAAGAACTTTTAAGCGCTACTCATTATTAACAGACTTCCTACTCAAGTTCTTGGTCTGTAAAATAAAATGGAAGTCCTCATTGACAGTATATTAGGAATTATTCATTCAAAATTTCAGTAATTTATTATTATTGGGTGCTTGGAGAAGAATGTGATTTTCTTGCACTTCTAAGGATGCGGGTTACAGAACCTATACACAAAAAGAGAAATAAAGAGGAGCTCAAGAAATCAGGGATAAGATATACCTCTCCCAAATTAGCTTTTGAGAGGCTAAAATTGACCTCAACTTAGCTTTTGAGAGGCTAATAACTGTCTCCCAAATTCCCTCAAAAGGTTCATCTATTATTTTCACCCCGTTAGTTCCCCTTCAAATACCCTCTCCAACGACTCCTAAACTGCTCCTTCTACTTCATCATTACACACCCTCTTTGCCCCTTTGCTTTTCTGTCCTGTTTGATTATATGCTTTAGTTCCTTCTGCTGGACCAACTCCCCTTTCACTCTTTCTTTCTCCTCATATATGTTTTGGCTAAAGGGGTGGATTCTGTAATCTCATCAAATTTTCACGTCATTGGAGAATTCCACCGAAAGAACTCATACTCAAGCACATACTGTCATAAACATGTTATACATGTAAAGGATTAGCTAGGAATGCATCACATGAACAATGGGAATCAACTGATTAGAAGCAAATTTTTTGCAGATTTGACAAGTTTCTGTCATGCTGATAACATTCATGAACAAATAAGTTTGTAAATCTTATAATTCTTTCCAATCGAAATAAAACTTTTATCCATTCATTAAAATTCAATTCTCAAACCAACTTCCACCAAGATGTCTATAAGGCTAAATACAAATACAGATAACATTACAAAGGCAAACCTGGCTGAGGAAAACTATTCCAGCTTCCTGTGATTCCAGCAAGCGTAAACCAGCTCCTCTCTCTCCATCTAATATCATATCAGTACTTTGATAGTGTTCTTCCAGGGTAGAGGGAAACTGCAAAAGTAAATTTGCCAATGCTGGAATTACCTCTTCAAACCACTTCTTAGATTCCTCTCCAGACATCAGCTGAATCAACAGACCATAATTTCAGCACCAAAAAAAGGAAGTTAAAAGGGTCTTTCTTTTTAGTGGTTGTTATGAGAACCGATAACCTAAATCATCAATAAATACAAAACCCAGGTACCCAAAAGGCCACAAGAACCTTATAAACCCATATTTCCTCCATTTAAGGCTTGATTGGAGGAAAGTTCAGGAGTGGGGTGGAGGGGACTAAGTGTCCTAATCCTAACCACTAATCAAACGGGTAGAAGCAATGGGGTGGGGTGAATTCGAATGACATGGAGCCCACACCCAGTTTTCCTCAGCCCCTCCATATTAACCATCTGTATCATATTAAATTATCAATAAATTTTCATCTTCTCAGCTAACCAGCTCCTGACTTTTCTGATGTTTTCATTTTCAAATACGCCACATTAGAAATCCCGCTCATCAGGCGTGCCACACTTCATTAATGACATTAGAACATCCAAACAATGGGAGTGGGTTACCATTAAACTTCAACTAGAGTAACCATCCGTCCTTTAAGTTTGAGGTCAATTTCAATTTCAATTTCATCCAAAACTTTTCAGTCAACTTCGTCCTGCATATTCATAAAACTTTTCTATGGCTTCATTATTTCTAACACCATTCAAATTGCTAAGAAAATTAGCTACAAAGTCAAAGATGAAGCCATGGACAACATTAGATGCAAACATGGATACTGCATTACCATTTAAGATATCAAGCCCAATATTTCACCAAACAATCCTTGAGAATGAAGAGGGTAAAAAACACAAAATGACGCCATTTATTAGGTGTGGATTGACCCAAAAACGGATCCTTCGGCCGTAAACTTCCAATTAACATAGTCATGTGCCCATCAACTGACTCCATATAACACTCTGCTAAGTCCATGACCAACGCAGCCCGATCGTTTCAAAAATCTCAATCAAGCCCCATAAAAATATCGAAACGAAATCGATCACTAAACGCATACAAATGCAACCCAGATTAAAATAGCACAAACTAACTCCTTGTTACCTCGTCGAAGAAGAAGGCATAACCTTGTGA
Organism: Albizia julibrissin; assembly: GCA_037074505.1. Lineage (NCBI taxonomy): Eukaryota > Viridiplantae > Streptophyta > Magnoliopsida > Fabales > Fabaceae > Albizia > Albizia julibrissin. Next base: position 16,188,070 of record CM073486.1, on the reverse strand, counting down.
GGCGGAAGGGGCTAGAGGTTGAGCAGAGAGACAGAGAGAGTTCCGGAGGTCAGAAATGGCGAGGAACAAGAGCTCACCTGAATCAACTTGGCTATGAAGAGGCCCTCTTGCCAGAGTTTTGAGTGCTTCCACAACTTGGGAAGGCCAAAAGAGAGAGGAAGAACGAAGGAGAAGGGGCAGAAATGGTAAAATTGACCTCAAGTCCTCTCTGTTTTCCATAGTTTCTTCCCTTCGGTCTTGCGAATGGACTGGACTACGCTTGAAAGCCAATGCAGCAGTTGCGAGTTGCGAGACTGGCGTCTCTACTCTTGAATTAAATTATTTTGCAATATATGAATTTTAAAGGGGAGAATCACATGTAAATATCATATAAAATTTTAAAATCCAGAAATTTCTATTAAAAAGAGAAAATGATAGAGAGTTATGTAAGTAGAAATATGAGTTTTGAATATTTGGGTAAAAAATCAAACTACATTTCTCTTCACTTTTCTCTTTCCACTTCATTTTCTCTTCTTCATCATCATCTTTCGTTTAGCTCCACAGGATTAAAGAAGAAGAAGAGTGAGTTTTCATTTTTCTTTCAACTCCACAGGATCGAAGAAGAAAAAGAGTAAGCTTTCATCTTTCGTTCAGCTCGCATTCTCCCTCTACTCCAACAGGGAAAGAGAAATAGAGGATAGAGACGATATACCGGAGTTCTTTTCGTCCTCATTCCGGTTGCCATTGAAGGTTGAAGAAACTAGTTTCCAACGAGCTTTTTTAGTTTCGGACGAAGTTTTGCAATTTTCGACGAGTTCATGAGTTTTTCAATAAGCTTATGAATTTTCCGGCAAGCTTTTTCAGTTTCCGGCGAAGAGTAATAAAATTGACAAAATAAGTAATGAGATTAATAAAAACGTTAGACAGAATTCACCAACATTTGTGGCCTTTGATAAAATTCGTAATGGGATTGACAAGAGCAATAATGAGTTTGACAAGATTCGTAATGGTTTTCACAATAGCATTTTCTAATGACTTGGGGGTAAATATTTTGCAACTCATCTTTTAGTTTATGCACAATGACTTGGATCCCTTTACATATTTTTGGTTAGAAGGATTATACACTTATAGGATGACTTTAATATAAGTAATGAGATTGACAAAATCCGTAAGTACCGACAACATATGTAAAAAGATTGACATCAATTGAGTAATGAGATTGACAAAATAAGTAATGAGATGACACAAATGTTGGTAAGTATTGACTTGCATATTTTCATCAGCAAACGCTTTTATCAAAACAATTACAATTATTGTCAAAACCATTACTAAACTTGTCAATCCAATTACGAATTTTGGTGAAATTTCACAAATGTTAGTGAATCCTAACTTGCATGTCTTCATCAGCAAACGTTTTTGTCAAAACCATTACAATTCTTGTCAAAGCTATTACCAAACTTATCAATCGCATCACAAATTTTGGTGAAATGCCACAAATGTTGATGAATCCTGACTAGCATGTTTTCATCAGCAAACTCTTTTGTCAAAACCATTACAATTCTTATCAAAATAATTACTTAATTTATCAATCTCATTACGAATTTTAGTGAAATGCCACAAATATTAGTGAATCCTGACTTGCATGTTTTCATCATCAAACTCTTTTGTCAAAACATTTACAATTATTATCAAAACTATTATTAAACTTGTCAATCTCATTACGAATTTTGTGAAACCGTTTTACATTTAGTTAATACCATATCAAAATTTATGAGACATTGATGGTTGATTCTTCAAAAACCAAATGAGATTGAAAACAAAGGAAATTACAGAAGATAGAAATCAAGAAACAATCATCAATAACAGAAAAATTATGAAGATCTTAGATTTTTTTTTTTTCACAACCTCATCATCACCTTCCTCCATTTTTTCTGAATACAATTCAAACTAGGGGAGTGCTGCAGACACCTGAACCTGGGAGACATTTATCTTCCACCATTTTCACTTTGCTCCACCTCCACCTTCACTCCACCATCATCGCTGGCAAGTTCCGATCACAACACCAAGTTCCAATGGCAACGATGAAAGGAAAGAGGACGATGGTAGAAAGCGATGGTAATGGTGGTTGTAGCTTCTTTCCTTTTGATCGTCTCTCTCAGGTCTCCAGTTCTCCTCGATCAGACGCCACTCTCCCTTTTGATTCTAAGCTCCAAGCCTCCAACGGTGGTGGTGTATGGAGAAGGTAAAATTCCTCATTTTCCTTTTTTCTTTTTATTTAAAAACTGAGGGCATAATGTTAAATGGGAGAATTCTAAAAAAATACCATTTAAACTTTAAAATCTCAAATAGGTGATTTAACAATAAAATGATTTGTTAATTGCATTACCATTCTTGTTAATCCCATTACCGAACTTGTTAACGGGATTTTGAAATTTAAATGGTATTTTTTTGACATTCTCCCATGTTAAATTCACCAATATTTTAAAATCTCAATTTAATCCATATCACTTTTATGTGTTTTACAAATGTTAACAAATTTTTGGGGGTTTTAAAATTTCATATGGTATTTATCTGGAATTCTCCCATTTTAAAATTACATAATTTTATTAAAATTAGTAAATTACACATATAATCTCTTCTATTTTGAAATTTTCTAATTTTGGACCAGCACGCCAATGTTTACAATTTATACTGACCTTTTTTTGTACAAAAGTAGAACAATAGGTAAAGGCTTCTCCCTCCAGATCTCGCATTGTGATGGCGATCAAAAAGTTGCAGAGGTCCTCCAATCCCTATCGCCCATGGCCTTCAACTCCGAAATGAAAATCCATATCTTCCTGCCGTATGCACGCTCAAGCTTTAGCCGAATACCTCTTTAACCTCTACTTGATCTTAGCCAACAGGCCGATAAAGTTACCAAACCTCTTTAACCTCATGAGTTCAATCTCGAGCCACATGCAAAATATTCTCAATAGATCTTGAGCATATATCACAGTCGTTAGAACTATATCGTGAATCATAGCCGCACATAAGATTCACAATGTTGCGGAGCTTTATCACCTCACCGAATTCCTCTTGAGGGAGTAATCACCATCGGAACGAAGCTACATTAATTGAGAGAGTTAATCTCCAGAAGCAATCTCTTAACTCTGCTAGGAATAATCTTACAGATCATATTGCACAAACCGATGATTGGCGTTTTTGTTTGGAACAGTGATTGAAATCTTTTAAAATAGCTTTTCACTCGTGATTTACGATATACGAGGTAAATATGTTAGATGAATGTAGTCTCAATTTATATGTATAAATATTTTTGAGATTTTAAAAGCCATCCCAAATACACATTTATGACATGATGGTGTTATTCAGTTTCACTTCCTTATTAATGCACTGAGGGTTTCATGATAGTCATGGTTTATTTATTTCTTCTAGGTGCATGTTTGGTTTAGTAGTGGATAAGTAATTTTTTTTTAATATTACTTTTACAAAAATCAGATTGAAAAAATGTCATATTGTAAATGTGATTTGTGTTTGGATTGATGGTGGCAGAAGTAGCTTTTTTTTTTAATATTGAACCTGTTTAAATTAGCATTTAAAAAGTAAATTGAGATAAAAAAATAACTAAAAATGATACAAGTCTTATTGAAAACTATATATAAAATTTTTTCCTTCATTAATTTCATTTGTATTTTCCCTATTATTTCTCAAACAAATTGCCAAATATGAATTTTGTTTTAGAGATTAATTAAATATGATTATTGAATAGGGAAAATTGTAAAAAAATATATTTGGGGCAAATTAATTATCAAATCCTACCACGCGTGCAAACAACCTTCCGTCGTGTACAAATAATCTTCTGTGTGTTAAAAAATCTTTCATATGAATGTGCAAACATATTCTGTTGTATATAAAATATCTTCTGTGTGTGTACAAAATATTTTCTGTTATGTGTAACAGATCTTCCATAGTAGCATTTAACAATTAATTTACTCCAAAGGTATTTTTTAACAATTTTCCCTATTAAATATTATTTTATTTTTCCTAAAATTATTCGATACTTTACAAAAGTTTTATTTATTTTTTTAATAAAAATAAAAGAAAATAATTACAATACCCCTCTTTTTTTTTCCATATTCCTCTTCTCTCTCTACGGCATCGGCTTTTTCTTGAGAAGCTACCTAAAAATACTTCAACAAATATCACACGTTAGGCCCAAAAGTCATATTACAATTAACATCTTCCCAAATATGCATTTAACTCTCACTACACTTTCAATAATCTAACCCATGATTTTTACCCCCTGCCGCTTTGACAAACAGACCCTACTTTCCCCCTGCTCCTACCTTTGCCAAGCTTTAATTTCTACATTTTCTCACCAACTTTTCTCCTGCTTCCACGATTCCCTCGAAATGATCGTGTAGGATAACCATGATGCATGTCAATACAGCTGTAAATAAGATACCACTGTGGCGGTTGTTATAAGTCCAGTATTTTTTCCTACCACTGTGGCGGTTGTTATAAGTCCAGTATTTTTTCCTAACCCTATGCTTAAATATAAATACTTTTTTTAATCACGATTCAAATATTTATTTATCAAGTTGTGAGGATTAGCTCTTCCTGTTAGACATATCCCCATTAGTTATTATATATGTGGTGTAATTAAATCTCATATGTCAATTTTAAACATTATATTTTGTTCAGGCCCAACAAAAAAAAAGTAAAATAAATGGCAATAAAAATTCTCCTTTTTCCTTCACTGTTGATTTGAAAAAAATTCTTTTGAAAGCCAGATAAATATCATTTATGGTGATTGGCATTTGAAAAAGAAATAGTGGTTGTCTTAGAATGGCTGTATGGGAAAGTCTTCCCAACACTAAATAGCCATAAAATCAGAATAAAAAATTTAAAAAAAAAAGGTATCTCATTGATGCAGATTCCCCCAATTAGGAAATTATGATCTTATGTCTTTATAGAAAATAAAAAATGGGAATAAAAAAAAGAAAAATAACTCATTGATTTTCTAGATTAGGAAATAAGATATTAAGTCATAAAAAAATTAATAAAAATTAAAATTTATCATTTATAGTGATTGGAGTCTAAACTGACAATCATCATTAACGAAAAAAATAAAAAAAAATAAAAAAAATATTTCTTATTGATGATGATTAGGTTTAAAGTTAGGAAATTTTATTAAACAAAAAAATTAAAAAAAATTGGAAAAAATGTGTGCATTAATGAAGCAAAACCCTAGGTAATATCTATTTAAAAGGAAGCATAAAAGAAGGTAAGACTCACAAGAATTTTGAAGAGAAAGGAGACAAATGAGAAAGTGGAGGATTTTCGCTTATTTTATTTCTTCTCATGACAACAAGAGTTCAAGAATCTGTAAAGGTGTTTGAGATAGAGTGAAACACATTATTATGCCTTCCTAGTGTCCCCAAAGAAAAGCTATATTTAGTTTCTGTCACATAAGTAAATCTCAACTCTAACAATTATAGGGGAATCCAGTATGATTTGGATTTAATTATTTTACTCCCACTTTCCCTCTCTTATTATACCTTTAATATATTTTTTTAATTAAATTGTTCTCATTATTCCTACATACGCTTCATTTGTTTCGATATCTTATGATTTGCTTCCGAATCAATGTTTTCATACTCGGACAGTACCGAATCGGATGGTCTGCCCAATTCGGACAACTTGCCTACTTGGTTTAGAGATTTGGGCCGTCCTAAGAGATAAGCCGCTTTAAACCGTTTAGAACCGAATTTTGAGCCGAAAGCTGGATTTAAGCTGGGAACTAGAACGGCTTGATGAAAATCGGTCACCAGAAAAGAAGAAAGTGAATGGAAAAAATTACCAAAAAAAACAGAGCAGGAAAAATAGGAAGGAAGGAGGGAACAACACGTTAAAAATGAGGAGGAAGAACCATAAAAAAAATAAAAGAGAAAAAACTTATCATTAAATATGTTGTTGCATTTTTTATTGCTAAGAGATGAATGAAGGAAGCACCGGCAAGGGAAAATGCTATGTGAATGAGACGGCCAAACGGAATGAAAGAAGGTAGAGAGATGAACAAGAAAACAAGTTTATGAAAAAGAAGAGTGAAAGTTTATGTTTGGATTATTGGATATCTCCACTGTTTTGAAACCCTGACCGGCCTGGAAACCAGCGAACTGATCAGAAAACTGATCTGGTTTGTTGGTTAATCCGGGGTTACGGGTTAACCCGGTAAACCCGACTAAGTTGACCTGGGTTAACTTTATATATATATAAACTTTAGTTTTCTTCAAGCTCCGCGCCACTGATGAGTGAATCAAATCACTTAATTGTTCATGACTTCATTCATATTTCACATTTTCACTTTCAAACTCAATCAAATTATTTTATTTTATTTTATATTAATAAATATAAAATATTTAATTTCTTACTAATTTGACCCAATTTAACTCCGACCTGACTTACTGACCCTTGACACAGTACATTAACCAATTCAATACCCAATACAAGTTTTAGAACCTTGGATATCACATCTGCTTTTTGTTTTTGAGAAAAGAATCTGACAAGTGCTTTCAATTTCTTCATTTTTATTTTTTCAATTAAAAAATTGCGATGAATAATCAATCACACGTGTCCCCTTGTTTGTATTTCCAAGGCAGAAGCTTTTATGCCATCGAACGATACATCTCCTATGTTTCCTCAACCATTAATTCTATTTATCAATTATTAATATTAATTTTTTTTACCCGGGCAATTATTAATAGGACCCATAAATACTTTAGTAGAAATTTATTTGTTAAATAAGATATGAGGGAAGATTTTTTATATATAAGAAAAGATTGTTCGAATATAAAGAACTGTCACATAGAGAAGATATATTGAACATAAAGGAAGATTGTTTGAAAACAATAGGAAGATCTTTTGCATATAGGAAAGATTGTTTGCACCCGAAGATCCCATTTGACAAATAAATTTATAATGAGGTATTTATGGACAATTTTCATTTATTAATATTAATTAATTAATTAATTATATTGAATTCTCTTCCTATTTTGGTTTATGTTAAATATAAAATATTGATTCAAAAATTATAAATTCCTTAAATTATGCTTTTGGTTTTAGTACTTTTTATTTTGAATTTCTATCTTTATTATTTCTACAATGGCTTGTATTATATTTTATATGAATAATTGATTAAAAATATAATTCTTAGTTTTGGATGCAATATGAGAATACAATTTTTTTTCTTAATATATTTATATAATCAATATATATAAGTTCATAATGATTATACTATATTTTTTAATGCTCCTTTTTTATTTTTTCTATATGTATTTATTATATTTATATTATTATATGCATACAAAATACTAATTTTATTTGAATAGTATGTTCCTGTGATATCCTAAAAAAAAGATGAAATAAAAAAATAGTTAAATATTATATATATATATATATATATATATATATATATATATAGATAAGGGGGTTGTCCCCTTATCTTTAAAAAAAAAAAAAATTGGCGCCAATTAATTGAGGACGGGGTATTTACCCTTTAACACTTCTGATGTGAAGTGTTGAGGCAAGACGAAGGAAAGTGAGGGTCTGTTAAGAGTATTTTCAGTTTTTCGGGAATCATTAAGGTACTCAAACTCTTTTCTAATTACAAAATTTCTCTTATGAAAAATGTTCTAAATAATTTTCTCTTTCCTATATAGTAATTTTATGCTAGTTAGAGAATATTTTTGGGATATGATTTTAGGCAAGTTTTGAATTTTATCAATATAAGACTGTAGAAATGTAGAGAATAATTAATAGTTAATTTTAACTAGTTTATATTTATTATTTAGTTGTTATGTGATTTTATAATTAATTTATTTTATAAATAGGATATAAATTAATCTCTATAGGGCTTTTTACCGATAAAAATTAGTTTAAATATTTTATTAGATGTGAGCTATGTAAAAAATATAAATTAGGAATTAATATTTGAATTAGAATTTGATATGATTTTAATTATGTGGATATTTAAGGATTTTTTTAATAATTGGATTATACCCATATAAATTATGGGAAGGAGATTTAATTATTCAAAAAGTTGATATGGAGGATTTTGTAATTAAAGGTATATTAAAGGTTATTTAAGGATTTTTAGGAATCATTTGTGACCAAGGATTTTTATTGAGTAATTTGGGTTTATGAGGAATGATCTATGATTAAGGAGTTTTATTGAGTAATTTGGGTTTATGAGGAATGATCTATGATCAAGGATTTTTAAGAAAATTGGAATAATTGAGGATAATAATTGTAGAGAAAATTTGGTTGTAGGCGTTAAATTATGTAAATTAAATTATTTTATTGTTACTTGTGGTTAATTGGTATCTACATTAATAATGTAGAGTTTTCTTGTGATCGGTGATTTGCACGGGTTCTACTATCCAAATTAAGGTTAAGCTTATAATCGAGGTAACCAGAGTTAATTTATTTTATATGCTTGCTTTGGACTGTAAGGTGTTTTATAAACCTTACTTTTATCTATATTATTTGTATGTGTTTCGCAAGATTTTGTTTATGCCTAAATATGAATTTACTTCAGTAAAGCAGTATATTTTCTAATATATATATATAAGTGGAAATTGTTATTGTTATGATGGATATGTTGTTTGGGATGAAATGTGGTAAAAATATTGAATAAGAAATTATGACCTTGTTGATGTTTTGAAAAGTTATATTAATTTATTATTTTTATATTACGTGATATGTTGGGTTGTGTGGAAGAGATATGGTGAAATGTGTGCCCATCAGTTCTCTCAATCCTAGCCCGGATTTTGGAGTTGAGTGTTTGGGCGGACACCTCCCTGTTATGGTATATTAGTGATGGCATGGGAATAGGCAGTATTCTTGAAGTGACTAGCTAACCTTTGGCCGGGTATACTAGCACTTATAGGACGTACCAGTTCAGAGGAGATAAGGAGGAGCAGGATGGATGAGTGGGGATGATTTTATTCATTGATTATATTATGTTAAGTTTTGAATTATGAGAATATTATTATTATTATTATTATTATTATAGTTAAACCTGCTTCTTTGACTTATAATCTTTTTCTGCATATTTTGTAAATTAATTTTGGTTACTGAGACTTTATATCTCACCCCGTCATTATAAATAATTTTTTAGGCGAGACCTCTAATCTGGCTAGAGGTTAAGGGAAGCAACCAGAGGCATAGACGTTGTGAATCTTGTAGTCCTCTTTTGGTATTGGTGTTGTGTTAATTTCTATATTGCCATTATAGGGCCCACATGTTTTTAAAATGCCACATTTACTGTTTGGATATCTGTGTTGGAAATCATTTTGTGACCTATGGGTTAATTGTGATGTGATATCAGAATAATAAAATTATCTGCAGTGAGTTTGTGCCCTAAACTCTGATATGTTGTGAAAGGGTTTGTGGGCGAGTTTGTGTCCTAAACTCTGATAAGTATTGGAAAAAAATCACTGATTTTGTAAAGTTGTAGTAGATGATCGCTGTTTGTGAGACATGGTCGTTTCATTTATCGTTGTTTGTGAGATAGGGTCGTTTCATTCCAGATCAATCGAATGGTCTAACTAAACTGACTATTTGAATTGTGACTCGCTCGCCTTTCCGATTCGAGTTCTGATCCAACATTTAAAATATTATTCAGAATGATGCACTCATCTTTTCCATCTTAAGCTATATGAATACATCCTCTTATGTGCGCTTCAAGGTCCCTCCATCTCTGACTTTCCCAATATTGATTTATTATGCATGTTTGTATTGTTGGAATAATCTAAAGATTCCAAATACATATTTTATAAATACCATAAGAGAGAGCAGTAGCGGAAGACTTGATGAAACACCTCCGGCCATAGTAATTCTACAAATAATATCTCACAACCTAAGAACTAAAAGTAGAAAAAGAGATTAGAAGGAGTTAGAATTAGAATATATTGTGATAAACCATGGCTTCTTCTAAAGAGGAAGATGAGGCACAGTGATAGTCTGTAAGTAGCTGTCACCCTTCAAGAAACCGCTAAGGAGTAAGTGTCCAACCTTCTGCTATAAGACCTAGCCTAGACTATTTATAGCCTCCCATTAAGGCTTGTAGCAACTTTACCGGCGAGGCTAGTGACCCTAAATTAAATCCCTATCTAAATCACTTTGCGGGACATAATCGGAAGATATGTTATCCAAAATATATTAAACTAATAATATTTAAAGTAATATGCTAATATTTAGAATAACTTTATAATATCTAGAATATTCACTTGATCAAAATAATTAACTAGTGTATCCTTTATATGATCAAATAATGAATATATATCTAGATATAATCTGAATAAACAAAGAGATAAAATATTATCTTTTTAATAAAATATCTAACATTATCTTACTTGGCCCGCAACCTAACGTCATTTGGTGAGCAATGTTCATTTAAGAAATATTACAGGAATCATGACGGTAAGTACTCTTTAATCGAGTATTACCTTCCATGCATCACAAATAGTACCCTTACTTAATGGGTCAAAAACTTCATGAATAAAACCAGAATGTTTATTAAGTTCCAACTTAAATGTTTGCTAAGATCTCATATTTTAGGTACCAATAATTGAGACAACAAACTACAACCTGAATTTCATCACTTAATAATGTCTCATCTAGATCACTAAACGTGATCTTTCCCTGATAATACAATTGATCCTTTGATTTCTCTAAAAAAACATGTTCTTTATTAAAGGATATATGCCTTATGTGTTTATGACCCATTTTGACTTTATGGTCATACGACATCCTCAATTGGTTTGAATTAATTCAATAATTCTAAAATCCTATGATGAAATTCCTTATTTGACAATCGTGTAACTTGCCTCTAAGAATGACTAGGTTAAGCAATCTATGGTGGACCTAAGCAATCAGTGATTGCTTAGTAATATCCCCCTCCATAATGCAACTTGTTTAACAAGTGTAAAGATGTATCATATTGTTAACCTTTTATAGCTAATTCATCTTATAAAACTAAACAAACTAATCATTCTACTATATATAAAGCATGAAACTTAATGTACATTTGGTAATGTACCACATGACTTACAGCTTCACTTATTATTCAATTAATAACATGTTTGACAATCCTCCTAAAATTCCTTTGCAATGGCATTGCCCCTTTGTGCGCACATTTAAGTAAGCCTACGCCTTAGAAATTAAATTAGAAGGAACAAGATGATATTAGAGACATATATACAGTCTAATCACATTCTCATAATAGATGTTACTCATAACAAATACTATTATCCATAAAGTTCAAATGCTTGCGATCATAGGAAACTCTTTATGTACTCTAAAAGAATATCACACCTAACTTAGTTATATCACAACTTTGAACAATGATAACTTAGTCATTTATAACACCTTAAGTCAAAATGCACAAGCTATTAATGAATCATCAATTTTTCACCATATAGATGATTCAACTCCCACTAATCAAGTGATATACTAAAACTTATGATGTTCTCAACATGGTCCTGTATGTAATCACATCATAATACCCTAATTATCACTATTGTGGGATTTGCTCATGACAAAATGAACTCCTAATTTTGTTGACTAAATTCTCTTTATTACTTATGTAACTATCTCTACTAATTCACACACGCACGCACACGCACACGCACATGCACGCATGCACACATATCTCCTTATGTGTAAAATAGAAAGATATAAATGGCATCCCAACTCAAGATAGACATTTAACTACCATGAAGATTTGAAAGGAATTATACATGAACGTAGGGAGAAATACCTTAATAAATCAATTCCCTCTTCATAAAGAAGTTATAGCAAACAACTTTACTTGTATTACTTAATATTGCGTACTAGCAACCTTACAAATAAACTTATGTTGTTACTTACCTTACCCTATCCTGAATTAATCTATATTTGGAATTCATGATCACTTCTTGATATTTATGTTCTAATCAGATTTCTTGAAGTATATCACGTAGTAACCATGAATTGCTAAATTTTAATCACCATTGGTCTCAACTGAATCTATTGATAGATTAAAGCCCAGTAAGGTGAGTGCCATGTAAACCCAATGTTCTATCATTAGAGATGAGAATCCTCCATATGTGATCACTCTCAATGAATTTGATCACTCCCACTAATTTTGGCATTCCTAAATAATTTGGCATTTAATGCTCTTTTTTTTATTTTTCTATATGTATTTATTATATTTATATTATTGTATGCATACAAAATACTAATTTTATTTGAATAGTATGTTCTGATCCAATCGAACGGTCTAACTAAAATGACTGTTTGAATTGTGACTCGCTCACCTTTATGATTCGAATTCCGATCCAACATTTAAAATATTATTCAGAATTATGCGCTCATCTTTTCCATCTTAAGCTATATGAATACGTCCTCTTGTGTGCGCTTCAAGGTCACTCCATCTATGAATTTCCCAATATTGATTTATTATGCATGTTTGTGTTTCTTTTTTCCTCATGGACTTGGACATCACATTATAATTGTCGCACCATAGGTCAATATTTTCTTTGTTTTTCCCTTTGTTTCCTGTTAGAACAAAGTCCCACATCGGTGGGTTGAGAATATGAGGGGGGCTCCTTGAGTTATAAAAGAAGAGCCCCTCATCCCTTCCATATAATCCCTTCAAATAGTCTCATAAGACATTTGTATCTTCTCCTCACTTATAGTATTTCACTTGTAAATTAATTTCTCATTATTAGTTTACATGGTATCAGAGCCTAATTCTGTCTGAGTATGCTCTGTGGTTGTAGCATAGTCTGAACTTCCACATCAGAAAAGAATTATTTCAGGCATTTGCATTAGTAGTACTGTTCATCGGGTATTGTTTATTGGTACTTTTTGGAGACTGTTCAGAGACTATTAATTGACTGTCCATAGGGGGGACTGTTTGGGGACTATTCATAGGCACTGTTCATCGGCGTTGTTTTGGTATTGTTCATCCGGCAGGGAATTTCCAGATTCCGGCGAGGGTACCGTTCTTAGCACTGTTCATCCTGACACTGTTCATTATGGTACGGTCAGTGGTTTCTACTCTATTTCTTGGGTCTTGCTTCTGTTTGAGGGTGTTTACCCTTGGTGGTTGTAGTTATATTTGGTTAAAGGATCTAGAGGTCCTCGTTTGCTCTGTTTGTGGTCTTTTGGAATTTGTGATACTTCGAGATTTCATTGGAATATTTTTCTCTTTACTTATTGGTTAATTTTCTATGGCTGAATCGAAGAACTATGATATCATCAGTTTTCTTGAAGCTCTTGACTCCTCTTATGAGAATGATCGCTCTTAAATTATGTCTAGTCAGGAGCTTCCATCTCTTGAAGATGTGTTCTGACGGGTTCTTCGTGCTAATAATTTGGTTTTCCTGTCTGTTGATCATAATATGAGTGTTTTTTCTAGGCGTGGTTCCTTTAACAACAAGAATTATGGGTCTAAACAATGCCCTAGTACTCCAAACATGTCTTCTGGCAGTTTTATCTGCAATTATTGCAATAAGCCTAGTCATATAAAGAAAAATTGTCGTAAATTACAACATAGAGAGCAACGTGATCAGCAGCGTAATCTTGCTTATATTTCTCAGATATCTGACAATTCTGATTCGAGTCCATCATCTACACGGGGCCTAGCTACAGGTACTTGGTCATCTGGTCTTGCTACTACTTCTAAGAAGTGGGTCATTGATTCTGGTTCTACCTATCACATGATAGGTAACCATCATTTATTTTTACCGTATGCTCCCTATGCCAACCCATCCTCCATATTCGTCGCTAACGGTTCCCCGATCCGTGTACTTGGATCAGGCACTGTTAAACCAACTACATCCATTTTGTTATCTTCTATTTATAATGTTCCCGATCTTACGTTTAATCTTTTGTCTCCCAGTAAACTGACTCGTCATTTGAATTGCTTTATCACACTATTCCCTGACCACTGTTTAATTCAGGATCTTTCAACAAAACAGACTATTGGTAGATGCTATGAATCTGGTGGACATTACATCCTTGATGATCAAGTGCCACATTCTGTTGCTTATTCTGGTGGGTCGTCTCCCTTTGATGTCTATTGTCATCTAGGTCATATGTTACTTTCGTCCTTAAAAAGGTTATGTCATCAGTTTTCTTCTGCATCTACTTTAGATTGTGAGTCGTGTCAGTTTGCTAAACACCATCGTATTCATTTGGCACCTCGAGTCGATAAACGAGCCACGTCCCCCTTTGAGCTAGTTCATTCTGATGTTTTGGGTCCTTGTTCAGTTTTGTCTCAAACCGGTTATCGATATTTTGTCACTTTTGTTGATGATTTTTCCCGAACCACTTGGCTTTACTTAATGAAACAACCCTGAATTGTTTACACATTTTTGCAATTTTTGTGCTGAAATTCAAACTCAATTTAATACTCCTGTGAAAATTCTTTAAAGTGATAATGCAAAAAATATTTTTTCGCCCCATTCACTGATTATATGCACATTCATGACATTCTTCACCAATCCTTCTATGTAGATACACCTGCTCAAAATGGTGTTGCAGAAAAAAAGAACCGCCATCTCTTATAAACTATCAGAGCTCTCATGTTTCACTCTTGTGTCCCAAAATCTTTTTGGGCTGATGCTCTGTCTACTGCATGTTTCCTTATTAATTGCATGCCTTTGGTTGTCCTTAGTGGGGATGCTCCATATTCTGTTTTGTTTCCTACCACTAAGTTGTTTCCTATTGATCCAAAAAATTTTGGGTGCATTTGCTTCGTTTGGGATGTTCGTCCAAATGTTAGTAAACTCAATCCCAAGTCCTTAAAGTGTATCTTTCTTGGTTATTCTCGAATTCAGAAAGGTTATCAATGTTACTTTCCTGATCTTCGTTGTTATCTTGTGTCCACTGATGTGACTTTTCATGAGTCGTCTCTTTTCTTTAAGTCTTCGGTATTATCTAAGTCTCCCTCTGTTGTTGATGAGCATGATGATGTCCTGGTTTATCATGTCCCTGTCTCACCAGTATAGGTTACTGTTCCAGAACCTGATATCATCGATGGTCCTGATGTTACCAATGCCTTGCCCTTGCCAGTGACTTCTTCACCAATAGATTATGTTCATGTCTCCCTAGTCCCTGCTCCTGCTTCCCCAAATCTTGACACTCCTGCCCCTGATTCAATTGTCCCTGATTATGTTGCCGATTCATCTGATAACCTGCCTATTGCCCTCCTCAAAGGTACCCGTCCTCATTGTCCTCCCAAAAGGTACGTTGAATGTACCAATCCTATCTCCTCCTTTGTATCCTACCAGCACTTGTCCCCTACTTCCACTTCCCTTGTTGCCACCCTTGAGTCCATCTCCACCCCTACCACCCTTCACCAACCTTGGTCCACCCTGGTTGACGTGCTGCAATGGAAGAAGAAATGATGGCCCTTGACAAGGTTGATACCTGGACTTTTGTTGATCTACCTTCTGGGAAGAAGACCATTGGATGTAAATGGGTGTTTGTAGTTAAGATTAAGGCTGATGGTTCCTTAGAATGATTGAAAGCTCTGATTGTTGCAAAATATTATGCTCAAACCTATGGTATAGATTACTCCGAGACTTTTTCCCCAGTTGCTAAACTTACTTCCGTTCATCTTCTTGTATCTCTAGCTGCCACCTATCGTTAGGATTTGCATCAGTTGGATGTTAAGAATGCCTTTCTGAATGGTGATCTTCTTGAGGAAGTTTATATGGAGCAACCTCCTGGTTTTATTGCTCAGGGGGAGTGTGGGAAAGTATGTTATCTTAAAAAGTCGTTATAAGGTCTGAAACAGAGTCCGCTTTACTGGTTTGATAGATTTTGTAATGTGGTTCAGAAGTTCGGATTTTAAGCCAAAGAGTGATCATTCTATGTTCTATCAGCAGTCCAATACATGCATGATTCTTTTAGTAGTGTATGTTGATGATATTGTGATTACTGTGAATAACACCTCTGGAATCTCAAAACTTAAAGTCTTTCTTAACTCCCACTTTCAAACAAAAGACTTAGGACCATTAAAGTACTTTCTTGGTATTGAGGTTTTGAGAAGCAAGAAGAGCATCCTTTTGACTCAGTGGAAATATGTTCCTGATCTCTTAAAGAAGACAGGAAAGCTTGAAGCAGCACCGAGCAGCGTTCCCATGATATCGAATATGTTCCTGGATGTTAATGATAGCATGTTTGATGAGCTTCCTGATGACTTGAAGAAGAAGATTGATCCAGAGAAGCTGAAGCCGTTTGCATATCCTGAGAGATATAGAAGACTTATTGGGAAACTGAACTATCTGACAGTAACTCATCCTGATATAACATTGTCGGTCAGTGTACTTAGTCAATTCATGACATCCCCAACAGTAGCACGATGGGAAGCATTAGAGTATATCTTACATTATTTGAAAAGTTCCCCAGGTCGTGGCATTCTTATACAGATTATGGGCATACTAAAGTCGAAGGTTTTTGTGATGCGGATCATGTAGGATCTAAGGCTACAAGACGGTTAACTACAGGTTACTGTGTGTTTGTTGGTGGAAACTTGATATCTTGGAGAAGTAAGAAGCAATGTGTTGTGTCAAAATCAAGTGTAGAAGCAGAATACAGAGCCATGTTACAATCAGTACAAGAGATTGTATGGGTATTTCAACTCATGAAGGAAGTTGGCGTCGCTACAACATTGCTTGCAAAGCTATAGTGTGACAATAAAGCAACACTTCATATAGCATCGAACTCTATGTTCCATGAGTGTACAAAGCATATTGAAATTGACTGTCAATTTATTTGTGACAAGATCAAAGAGAATGTTGTATCTACAGGACACATGCAATCAAACGATCAGCTGGCAGATCTTTTGACAAAAGCCTTAAATGGGACATGAGTTAAGTATCTTTGTAACAAGTTGGGCATAATCAATATATATGCTTCAACTTGAGGGGGTGTTAGAACTAAGTCCCACATCGGTGGATTGAGAATGTGAGGGGGGTTCTTTGGGCTATAAAAGAAGAGCCCCTTCTCCTTTCCATATAATCCTTTCAAATAGTCTCATAAGACATTTGTATCTTCTCCTTTCTTATAGTATTTCACTTATAAATTAATTTCTCTTTATTAGTTTACATTTCCCAACAATGGACGTGTAAGCATTGAAAGGTTTTGGTCCCATTATCTTTGAATAGTTATAATTTTTGCTCCTTCCTAGAATTGTTAGCTAACAAGCTAATTGGTGTTTAAAAAATTTTGTTCTATGATTGCTTTCTCCCTACTTTAAATAAATTGCATTGATTGTATAAGCATCAAAGGTTTAGATACGTGCTGTCACTATGCTTTTAGATTGTCTGCCATAAATAATATGTTGATTATATGATTAATACTTACTTTTGTTTGCTTATAAATAATTGTGAATCAATTCTTCTTATAAATTAAACCTCACAAAATAAAAATATATTTCTTTTGAAAAAATAGTAAAATTTATTTCAAAAGAGATTTATACCTTGTGAGGTTTTTAAGACCTTCTCATGCAAAAATCAATTATTTTCCACATAAGATTATGAAAATCTCCTCAAGAAGTTTAATATAAAAAAATAAAAAATACAAACAAACAAAAAACCATTTTCTCAAATACATTAAGTAAACATCTCTTTTAAGAAAATACTAACCAAGTGTCACTCATTTCTACACATAACGAATTACGTAGGCTTTAATTCATCTAAAGGATATATAGACCCTACGTTTTCATTATATGTCAAGTCCAACGTATAAATAAATGATCTTATTTTCCTTTTGTTTGTTTTTTTTTCATTTTGTAAATAATACTTTCCTTTTGTTTTATTTTTTGGGGTAATTACATTAAAAAATGGAGCTGCCACCAAAATTTTAAAATAAGGCTAATTTTGAAAAAATCAAAATTAGCCTTAATTTTAGTGTGATTACCCATAAAAAAAATAAAAGTATTTACAAAATGAAAAAATCAAATAAAAGGAAAAAAATCATTTATTTATACAGTTGGACTTGACTTAAGATGAGAACCTAAAGCCTACGTACCCTATAGAGGAATCAAAGTCCACATAGTTCATTATAGGTAGAAATGCATAACACTTTGTTTGTATTTTTTTAAGAAAAAGATGTTTATTCACTTTATATGAGACAATCACTACAAAAAAATATAAAATTAGTGATAGAATTAGCGATGGAAATTCCATCACTAATCCCTCACAAATTCTGTCACTAAAATTAGTTACGGAATTTAGTGACAGAATTTTTCCGTCACTAAATTAGTCACAGATTAGCAACAGAATTACATTTTGTCACTAATACGTCTCTAATTCTGTCATTAAAAATTAGCGATGTAAATTAGTGACGGAAAATTTATGTCCCTAATTTGTCACTAATTTCTGTCAAACATATTTTGTGACGGAATTAGCGACTGAAATTTTCCGTTACTAATTTTCGTCATTAATCCGTCTCTAATTTCTGTCACTAATAATTAAATTTTTCAATAATTATATTTTTTTCATAATTATAAATTTTGTAAATAATTTAAATTTTATTTAAATTATTAAAAATTTATAATATAAATATTAAAATAAATAAATAAATAAAAATGATTAATTCATATTTATTTTTGAAATCAAAATTATAATATAATATATTTGAATTTTTAATAATATATTATATATAAATAAAAATAGAAATTTTATAAATACAAAAAATATATATAATATATAATAAAATGAATAAAAATATATATTAATAATAAAAATTATGGTAGAATATTTACATAAAATAACATAAGAAAACTAAATTGAAATATTTAACAATATATTAAATTTTGTATTTCTATTTTTGTTTGCAAAGCCATACACACGCATATATAATTTTACATTTAAATTTTACATGTTCTTCTTAACTCAATTGGCAAAGGCACTGGCACATGCCTGAGAAGTCATGGCTTCGAATCCGAAATTGGTCAAAAAATTCAACCAATTGTGACTTGGACATGTGGCGTGCGATGGATGGTGTCACGTGGCAAGCGATAGAGGGTGACACATGCGGTGGTTGACCGGAACACGTGATGGCTGGAGGCGAGGTGGTAGTGGCTGACGAGGACACATGGCCAGTGGTGGATATAAGTGGCGGCCATCGGCAAGGGACATGTGGAGGCTCGTGGTGAGGACATGTGGCAATTTAAATTATATAAAAAAATATTTTACGATGGATTAGAGACAGAAATTCCGTCACTAATTAGTGACGGAATTTTTTGTCGCTAATCCGTTACAAATTAGTGACGGAATTCAAAATTTTGTCACTAATCAATTAGTAACGGTTTTTTTAACGACGGAACAAATTCCTTCATTAATGTGGTTCCGTTGCTACTTTCCGTCACTAAACTGATTAGTGACGGAATTTTCATCACTAATTTGATGTTTTTTTGTGGTTAATATTTATTTATTTGGTTCGTATTTTTTATTTTTTTAAAATTAAACTTCCTGAGAAATTTCCCATCATCTCACAGGATGAACACTTGATTTTTGTCATAGAAAGTATTCAAAACCTCACATGATGTAAATCTCTTATGAAATCAATTTTATTATTTTTTTAAAAGAAAGATATTTTTTATTTTCTTGTTTGAGGTTTTTTTTCCAGAATTATTTATTGAGGTTTAATTTATAAGAAGAGAGGGTTCACAATTATTATTATTATTAAGGAAACAAAGGAAAGCATTAATCATATGATTAACATATTATATTATTCATGGTAGGTAATCTAAAAGCATAGTGATAGCACGTATCTGAACCTATGATGCTTATGCAATCAATGCAATTTATTCAAAGTAAGGGAGAGAGCAAGCATAGAACAAAAAGGCTTTAAACACCAATTAGCTTATTAGCTAACAATTCTAGGCACGAGCAGAATTCATAACTATTAAAAGCTAATGGTAGAATACATGCCTTATAATGCTTACACGTTCATTGTTGGGAGAGAAGAAGAGACCAGGGAAAAAACAATAGGTTTACTTTAAACCTAAATATAATATCATGCTCTACTTTATCTCCTAAATTTTTAATTTTCTTTTTAAAGTATTCTCCAGTTGAAGGCGGGCACATCTTCTAATAAGGATTCGAAAAGTGATCCCTTATAACATAGGGATTATTCCATTTCATTAGAATCAAGACCCAACCCTATTGGTAAATATCAATATTGATTGCACCTTAGTGAAAGGTTTTATCAAGGAAAAGTTACAATGGTCATAATTAAAATTGTGTCTAGGAAACCAATACGTATTTATTATCAAAAATTAATTTAACTAATTTTATTAATATTTGTATATTAGTTATTTAACTGTTATATTAAGGATTGGAGGGAGTACTAAATAATGAAGTTGTAAATCTTAAAAAAGAAAAGTAAGCTGCAAATTATGCCAAAAGCTTTTTTTATTTTATAATATGATGTCAATTTAATTTACACCTAATCTTGTAAAATTTTATAAGTTAGCTCATTTTTTAAATATTTTCTAATTTCATATTATTCACCCAACATCTTACTCATATTTATTCATCAAAAACTATATTTGGAAATGAGTTGAAACAAATTAAAATCATGTTTTTGGCATCTTTCCAACTTGTTGATTCTGCCTAAACGTGGTTTTAATTTGTTTCAACTTGTTTCCAATCATGCATTCTTGCAAGTCACCGAGCTTCCACCTCCAATGCTCAAGTATGTATCATCATCAGTGTAATAGAACTTAAATCGGACCGGCCGGTTCGGACCAAAAACCGGCGAACTGGTCTGGTCCCGGTTCGATATTTTTTTAATCGACTTTTTTTATATATTTTTCTTACGAATTTTATATTAATAATATTAAAATCTTCAATTTCTCACTGGTTTGATCCTAGATTAGCTCCCGTTTGACTCCGGTCTGACCCACTGACCCTTGACTCAATACCTCATCCGGTCCAATGGCCTATCCAAATTTAATTTCCTTGATCATCATTGCAGATTCAATTGTTCTGAGGGATTTTAAACCATGCCTATGCTTTTTAAACTATGTTTAATTGTTCATTGCAACTTTAGAACAACATGGATCTATGTTTAATTGTTTATTATACTCCTCCTGTCCTAATTATAACAATTAGTTAATAGGTTGATCTTAGTTTTAAGCATAAAACATTCATCTATTTTATCTTTAATATTTACCATTTTTTAAAACTAACTTGTTTAACTTACAAACTAATAATTCTTCTTGTCCTGATATAAATCTATTTACCTAATTTGATTACATTAGAAAGTTAGTTAATATGACATTTTTTCCCTAAAATATCCTAATCATCTTTCATAATTCCCTTTATATCTCTCTTACTTGACTATTATTAAGGGAACATCAATATAGATAAATTAAAAAAAAACTGACAAATTTGGGAAACAGGTTTTACATTTAGAACCAAGATAAAGTTTTCATTTAGGTCCTATATAAAAGAACATAGAGAGTATATAATTTAGGGCCCGTTTGGTTCGATCCCATTACACCCTGCAGTGCAATATAATGCGATGGATTGGTAATGCAATGCAATATTAATTACAAGGCTAGTGTTTGGTTTAATTTTTAAGTAAGGTGCAATGAGTTATTATTTTAAAAATATTTAAAATTAATATATTATACAAAGTCTTTTTTACCCTTACTATAATTTTTGTAAAAAGAAAGTTACGAGTTAGGTGTAGGAGGAGGAGTAGGCAGTGGCGGGTGGCGACGGAGGGGGTAGTGGCGGCGGCGGTGGTGGAGGAGGTATTGGCGACGACAGCGGTGGTGGAGGAGGAGGTATTGGCGGCGACGGCGACGGCGGTGGTGGAGGAGGAGGTATTGGCGGCGGTGGTGGAGGAAGAGATATTGGCGGCGACGGGGTGACGAAGGAGGAGATAGTGACGATAGTGGTTATGGCGATATAGCTAAGTAAAAAGATACAAGTAAAATAAATAAAAGTGAAACTAAAGAGTAATTGGACTTTTTTAACTATGCAATGGGATGGTAATGAGGATTCATAGAAAGGAGGTATAAATGAGAATTACCAATTTTTTGGTGATCATCATTACCATGGTAAACTCTATTATCATGCTAAAGGGTAACCAAACACTCTTCTCATGATAATACAATCATGATTATCATTGCATGCATATAATGAGGTTGAACCAAACATGCTCTTAATGTTATACAAGGTTGTTATAGAAAAATCATGTCATATTTATTCTAATTAAGTAGGTAATTCTTATATATTTATATTAAGCACAAGAGGAGTGGTTATTATAGGAGTTAAAGCAAGTTAAAAAATATCTTCTTCACCAATATACAACAACAACAAAATTTTAATTCCACTAGATGCGGTTAGCTATATAGATCACATATGATGTCATTGTGTTTTATAATTAATAACATTCTCAATTCGGCAAAGTTAGAACTTGAACTCAGCACCAGAATATAAATAACAATCTCAAGTTCCACTAAGCTACAAGCTTATATTTTCTTCTTCACCAATATAATCTCAAATAACTTGGGCGAAGTATATTTATTTGATATGATTTATTAAAACATAGCTAGGACCAATTGTTCATACATTCGATCCATAAAACACATTAAGAGAGACAAGAAGGTCTATATCAACATATATGTTTATATAACCCAATGGAATTATATATATAAGGCAGCAAACTCAAATTCTTCTAACTAGATGCCATTTTCATTTTGCACTCCCTTTAAAGCTTGCTGCAACATTCAACAGATTAGTCAATAGTGTATACGTGCTTTTGTATGAGAATAATTTGAATTTGTCCCCCTGCCCTGAGAGAGAAGTTCTCTCCTCTTCCCTCCTCATCCTCTCCTCTTCTTCTTCCTTTTCTAATCATTGCATCAATATTTCAATAGTTAAGATTTTAATTTTTTTAAAAAAATTATTCTTAAAAGGTTAGGAAACAGCCTCTCTGCTTGTAAAAGTAAGACTGCGTACATTTATTCCTCTCTAAACTCTACTTGATGAGAGTTTTATACATTTGACTGCCTCTTTTTATATTCTCAAAAAGTTAAATTGGGGGGGGGGGGAATTCAAACTGTTAAAATTTAATTTGAACAATTTAAAACTGCCCAAAAGAGAAAACATATTTTATAGATGATTAAATCAAACCATTAAAATATTAATAATCTTATTGTTGGAAAGAAGAGTGGAAGAAGACAGGAAGGATAAGGAGAGGATCATCTCCCCTCTGCTCCAGAAGGCACGTGAGAGAGATAGACACACAGCTACTAGGACCCACTGGATGGTGCGCCCCACTTAGGTGGGTCCTACTAGTTATGTGTTGAGGTAGAGACGCCAAGTGCTAAATGAACAATCTTGGAAATGTTTGTAAAAGGAATGAGCCAACAAAACCTGAAAGCATGACAGGGCGTATTGCACATCACTCGCTGATATTTGGTGGTGCGTCACAATTCTCACTCTGAAAGATTGCAAACATCCATTAGTTCATCACCCACAAATTGTCCAAAAAAACTGGAATTAGTAGTCCAACAAGAATCATAAACAGTGGATCAATACAAAGTTGGTCTATTGG
The DNA here is from genome assembly GCA_037074505.1 of Albizia julibrissin. NCBI lineage: Eukaryota > Viridiplantae > Streptophyta > Magnoliopsida > Fabales > Fabaceae > Albizia > Albizia julibrissin. The sequence continues at coordinate 16,164,454 of CM073486.1, read as the reverse complement.
ATTTTTTTGGGTTTTGAGTTCGACATCCAAGAGAGACATATGTATAGGTATAGGGAGAGAGAGGCAATCACAAAACCAAAATTGGAATAGTCGGTTAATTGTATATGTGGTAATAGGATCTATAAGTAGAGGCAGATACCGGTTGATAATTTTTTTTTTTTTAAAAAAAAAATCATAAGCAGTGGATTCAGACCTTGAAGAGCTCTCCTGCATCACAAGGATACCACGTTGTTCCAAGTCCTTGCATAGCTTTCCTGCTGTAATTCTTGAGCTTTCTTCAATATCAATAAATATCTGGTACCAGAAGCTCATCACAGTTAAGTCACAATGAAATATAGGAATATTTGTTCAAAATTTAAAGAAAATTTTGCAAACCAAGTTGAAAAGAAATGTTCAGGTTTGCGCTTTTTGTATAATATACTCACAATATTGGTCTTCACAGAACGGGCATCTAGCTTAAGTCCTTTGATTTGGTTCAGTCCTTCTGAAATGGAGGGACAAAGATAATTGATCAAAATCAGAAAATGTGAGTGGAATTTAGATGGGACATGTTTCAGATTAATTTGGAAATGAGGCAGGAAATGTACCTGCCAAAAGTTTAGCTTTCTTGTGATCACTCTCCAGCTTTGCAACATTTTCCTTCACAGCAACCAGTGCGGCAGCACAAAGGATGCCGACCTGTCTCATTCCGCCGCCTAGGGTTTTTCGGAGCCGCCTAGCCTACAGAGCATGCGCAAGTCAAGTTCCTACTGAAATAAGATGACTGCTACTACCTCCGGTTTTAAATATAGGAGCTAAACAAATGGTTCACTTTAGTCCAAAATATAAAACTTCAATCAACTTTACCTCCCAAATTTATAATTTTTTTCCAGAAGTATCCTTATTAATTACACATAATAAGGGGTTTCAATCAAGGATAGTTACAATGCATATAATTAAAAAAATTAGTTCAAGTAAACCAACATATAATTGTTACAAATAACCAACTTAACTAATTTCTTTAACATCCGCAAATTAATTATCTAGCTCGGACCGGAGGGAATATTAAATATCTAGAGTACCTTAGTGATAAAGCTACTGGAGCCAACAATAACAGATCCAACTGGAGCACCCAGACCCTTTGACAGGCAAACCTGATTCATATATTGGAAGAAATGAAAACTTAGTTCAATTTCATATATTAGAATTGTAAAAGAAACAGAGTGCAAGTTTGATATGAATGAGGCTCATAGGCCAAATAGATTAGTCTTCGAAAACATTATGAACGGAAACATCTAACATAGCCAATGCCAAGAGAATATGCTGACATCTCAGCCAGACCAAAAGGAAAAGACATATGACATACTGAAACTGAATCTGCTGCTTGGACAAGCCTATCCACAGGAACACCAAGTGCCTGAAATATCAAAATTTTCTAGTAAGTGATACAATCATTGCTTATATAATCAATCTATGTAAGATTCAGAAGTTTCATTCCTGTTAACATGACCAGATGCATTATTCAAGATCTTTTGCCAACAGATATTTACAAAAATTTATATATTATCTTTCACCATCCATACTAGAATCAAATTATAGGCAAGCCATAAAGTACTTACAACCGATGCATTGAAAATACGAGCTCCATCAATGTGAAGCTTCAGCCCATGCCTCTTAGCTAATTCTCCAACTTTGTCAGTATATTCTACAGAAAGGCATCTCCCACCAGAACTGCAGTCAAAGTAATTTAATTCCTATCAGTTTAGAAAGGGAAGGGACTTTCAGAGCCCAAAGACATAGTAGTGAAAGCAACTGAAGGGGTGAACATTGGGCAGGTTCGATTGGGCTGATGTTGGATTGAGCATTTATCATTAGACCAAAAGTTGTTATTACTACCTCCAGTTCTTAATACAAGATCTGCTTTGTAAGGACCGGAGGTAGTATTATTTAAGGCATAATTCTTTCAACTTGATTTCACTAGCTCAAGGGCTCCTTCTTGACTATGACTTGGCTTCAAACATAGGCCTTTGCCATGAAACAGTTGTTTCCACACAGCTAACAATCAATTGCTACTAGTTCATAAGCTACAACTGTAACTATTAGTACTTTTCAAAAAAAGCTGTAACTATTAGTCAAGACACAACTGCTACTTAGTCGCACCTAGCTAAAATGACAGGTGTTGACTAGGACTGGACACAACACTTGGGTTTTCCACCATAGGACAACTGCTGTCTCACCTAGACCAAGTAAAATGGATCATCAACGCAGCAGATTTCTCTTTCAATGAAAAAATAGCATAAAAAACTTACCAAAATTTTTGTCAACTTATAGAGTCAAATCTAACATGATCTCATATGATTGGACTATGTCAAAGAATATGTTAATGAAATCACCAATAAAGTCACAAAATATGCAGATCCCAAAGTGCAAGGGCATAAAACCAATCATACAGAATCTTGATACAGCTATAAGGCAAAGAATAAGGATAGCAAATTATTAGGAAAAGAGGGATTACTTAGCATGACTATTTTCCAAGCAGATAAGCCTAGTGGTTGGATAGACAAGCTCCCCCCTTGGATCTCTAATGGCAGCCTCAATCACGTTAATGTCCATGGTTCCATCCTCGTTATTTTTCACAGTTCTTGGATGTACCCCTCCAATAGTGGCAATGCCTCCATTCTCATAAATATGAATATGGGAATTGTCTCCCAGTATCACTTCACTTCCCCTGATATCACAATGAACAAGCACACTCACCAGGTTTCCCATTGTCCCTGATGGAACAAACAAGGCTGCCTCCTTCCCCATTATTTTCGCCATCTCTTTTTCTAAGAGAGAAGCGGTTGGGTCAGAGCCTAGCACATCATCATCCACTTCAGCACTTGCCATGGCAGCTCGCATTGCTTCTGTTGGCTTTGTCACTGTGTCTGACCGGAAATCAACTGTCCTGGTTACCATTTTCTCTGACACAAAGCACACCATTCTGATCATTAGCATATATTTCCAAAAGGAAACAGAAATTTTCCTACCAAATTCCCAGTGAATATGACAGTTGATAGAACAATTCAGCTGTAAACAGAAGAAAAAATCACCAAAAAAATTCCATTCTAAAATAAGATAACAACTTTCCAAAAACCATATTCTCTTTCGAGATAAGAATGGAGCTGGAACTCAGCAAAATGTGTGAGACCCGCTTCCTCATTTATAGAACAATTCTAAAGATCATTGGAAGGTTTGATTTGATTGGCTAAATTGCCTTGGATTAAATTTATTATTCATATTAAAAAAAAAAAGTAAACAAAAGAACATACAGTTGATATACAAGCATATGATAGCTACAAAGAATGGGTGGCGCATGCAAAGGGGAACTGCAAAATTTTGAAATTATATCCTTCCATATATACGGTTCTTTTATAGCAAAACTTCAATCCAAGCATCTAAATTACAAAACTGGAAGTAGAAAAGGCTAATTCAACCATCTACATGACAAAGAAAGAAAATGAAAAGCCGTGAAGTCTAGATAAGTACCAGAAACTTCAATAAAACTGCAATTTGCAATAACCAGATTTTTATACTCCAAGGATGCGTGAACTCTATCAAACAAACGCTTAAATCAGGGGTAGAGTCTGCATGAGATTGGAGAGTGGTCAATTTTTCTTGCTGTATCATCAAAACTAAAAATACACAGAAACTTGAGAGGAAAAATAGAAAAATTTCATATAATTATCCCATATTACATTTTCATAAATAACGTACCAATTTACCATTAAAATCTCAAAATACTTCATAAGGATTACAACAAATTAAAATCTACTTTTTCTCTTTTGAATGTCATGAAAATCATTTACAAGAAACTCTATATCAAACTTATTAGCAATTGTCTTCTTAATATAGATCCAAAAGCAGAACACAGCAACACAATGCACAAACACGCCGTTTTCATTCATCAACAAGGTACTCAAAAGCTTTGATCTACCACTATAAACACAAAGAAACGCATTTGCATATAGGTACGTGCCTTCCCAGCACAAGTATCTCCTCTCGGACTTGAACTTTAAAACCCAGAGGGATCCAGTAAAGTCTTATACTGCTAGACCAACCCTGTATTGATAGTTCCCCTGAAACTGAAGTATTCGGTTGCTGGGAAAGCTGCTAACTAATAGGATACAGAAAATACTCCGGAAACCATTGAAAGTATAAAAAAGACAGTAACTAAAACAATTAATACAAACTATGTGGAAAAAACAAGCTATCATCTGGACAGTCCACACAAGTGTTTCGGCCGTCCTTCAACATTGAACACTGAACAGAGAAAGACGAGAAAAAGGGGGGCAGATTACAAGATTGAAACAAGTTTCTTCCTCACTGATTAACGGAGATTACCATTACCTTCTCGAATGTACGAAAATTCACAAATCAGAACCGTCGATTATGAAAAAGATCACACGAACCCGCGAGTAAAAGGAAGAGAATTGAGAACTAGAGAAGAAAATGCTCGCTTACGTTTAAGATTGCGAGTCGCTCGCTTAAAACCACCTAATTGCATGATTTATATAGAAACAACAAATAAGGCATGCTATTTACTTTTTTATTTTTTATTTTGCTACGTATAGATATCATCCACTCAAGTTGGAGTTATATTGGAGGTAATGTGTACATCTTTTTAATAGAGATTTGAATTTTAATTTGACAAGTTATGAGGAATTAATATTTTCTATTAGACGCAACCTCATTAATGATAAAGCATGTTATTTGAAGAAGAAATGAGGATTAAAGAAAAGGAAAAATTACACTAAAATCTTAAAAAAATCTCATAATTTATCAATTCGAAAGAGTCATTAAAAGGTAAAAGTTATGAGATTTTTTTATATTATTTTTATAATTGAGCCGTTGTTGTGATTTTAAAAAAAAAAAAACCTGCGGCCGGGTTAATGGATTTTTCACAAGGTTCTGATCATTTTTTTTAATATAAATTCCATATCAGTGAGCCTTTTCTTATGAAACTCATCGTTTCAGATTTCACCCACCAGCATTGTGTCCTTATCCAATTTGTCTTGTAGCTCGTTCCCTGCAATGTCTATCGTCTATCGTGGCGTGGCTGCTGAATAGAGAATCCTAAATTTCATGAATATATCTTTTTTCTTATTAAGGTCAAAATAATAATTAATAATAAAAGGAAGAAATTAAATACCCCCACCCAATATTCGTAGATCCTCCTCTCATATGAAAGATTGGTAACTAAATCTTAGAGAAGTATGCCACAATATTAGTAGATCCTGGCACTGGCCACTGAATCTATGTTGTTTAAAATCATAATATTTAATTAATTTTATTTTAAATTTATTTTCTTACGGCCAACCCAAATTAAAATAAATACTTCCTACCATGGGAGTTGAGTTTAGCAAAATGAGTTAATCCCTCGTAACATAATAAATTAAGGTTTCAATTCTCGATAAGAAGAGGTGCCTACATTTAACATCCAACAGTGTGCCGAACAAGATTACCTCTAATATGAGAAGGCTTGCGCTTGGGTTAAAAAAAAAACACTTCTATGGTCTTATAAATAAGACATATAGTTTAATAGCGAATTTTGATATCATTTTTTTCTTTTATCTTATATTTATTACTTTTCTTCTAACTAATTTATTTTTTTATAATTTGATATATATACATAATATAATGTTACATACAAATATTTTAGAGAAATTATGTCATCTATATTGTAATTAAGTGATTTATTTAATTTTTTTTTATATCTGCAAATAAGATAAATAAGTCTTCTATCAAGGAACATATTTCATAAAATATTTTAATAATAGTCCACGTTTATGAATTATGGATATTAAATTTTAACTCATTTATATATTTTTATGTAAAATTATTATACTAATTTTGTAAAATATTAAATGTTAATTGTTAGAAGAAAATGTTTTGGGAAGAATCGCCCTTAATTAGATGCTCAAATTAAATGATCCAGTCAGATCCAGGTTTCTCACTGGATTATCCTTATAGGCGCCTGCTCTTTATATATCGGATGGATCGTCCTCCGTCCTCGTAAGCGCCTACGAGGCAATACTAAATTAATACCTTCTCTGCTTTTATTCTTGTAAACAATTTTTTTAAAAGAAATATCCTTAATATAAATAATTTTCTTATTGCATCTATAAATTTAAACTATATGTTTATTTTTTACCTCTATTAAATATGTATCTTTATATTAATTACATTTACTTACCACTAATTTTTTTATTTAATCAATATATTACTTATTCTCTCTTATATTTTATATTATTTTTTTCTGATATGCTCTTTTTATTAATAAAGACATATTTAGAAGAAATATGACATTTTTTTTATATATTTATTATTTTTAATTAATCTTAATTTATATAATAAAAAATTGCTTATAAAAAGATCTAGAGGGAGTACTTAATAAACTCTATTTATTACCAAAAAAACAAAAACAATATTACAAAAGTAGAACTACTCTTCTATACTCCTTTCATCTTGCTCTTATTACAATGGATTTTTTTAAATTTTTTTTGTTGTTCATTTTTTTTTTTGGACCTGTTTTGTTGTTCGAAGTATGAAGTTGTGGTCGTAGTAACATTTTTTTCTGGCGGAAAAAATAAAAAAGATAGTAGTAATATTTTAGGATAGTTGGATTTTAGATTTTTCTTTTTAAATGGGAAAAAGATAAGAAAATGCTACCTAAATTTTAAAATCTTAAATAAGCCTGATTGCTTATAAGAGTAAAAGTATTAAGAGTTAAGGTACAAAAATACCTATATACTTTTTTTTAAAAGAGTATCTAGCACCATGCTTTTTTTTATATATAAAAATACCTATAAATTTTTGAAAAAGGGGAAAGATACCACTCCCTTCTATCTTTTTTACAAGAAATTTGTATCCTTATTATGTAAAACGAACTAACAGTTAAAATTAAAAACAATAAATATATAAAAAAATGCCATGTATCTTTTAAATATGCCCTTATTTATAAAATGAACATAGGAGAGAGAATGAGTAACAAATATCAAAAAGTATGAATATAAAATATGAGGGATGATGTATAATAAATGATTAAATGAAAGAAAATTAATAGTGAGTGGAGATAATTAATATAAAAATAAATATTTAATAGAAATAAAAAAATAATTTAAATTTTAAGACACAAAGATCAAAATGTTTATAACATGTACCAACTTAAAAAAAGTATTTATAAAAAATAGTTGAGGGAGTACATCATTACATCGTTAAATCTAACAAACTGTTACTTTTGTGTATAAAAAAACAAACAAACAAATTCCATTACTTTTTATAAGGTGGGGCCTATAATAATGTTTTTTAAATAATTATTTGATATAAAATCACACCCACTCTCTTTTCTCATTGTGTAAAAAATCGGATCAGATCAGCCGGTCAGATCAGAAAATCGGTGATTCGGTTCAGTTGGGGTAAAAAACTGGCAAACCGGTTGAACCGGTGGTCGAACCGGTCCCCCCCTTTTTTTAAAAAAAATACATTTTTTTATTCCTCTAACTACTATCTCGCTCTATTTTTTTAGGAAAAAATGAAAGTTTGAGGACCAAAATGAAGAGAAAATTAACTAAAGAAAGAACAAATCTAAAAAAAAAGATTTTGGAGATATAATAATTAATTATAGAAAATGAGATATCATTACATAAGTACAGGTACTATAAATAATACTAATAAATTTTAAGCATTTTTTTCCTAAAAATCTTCATTTTTATCTATAGAAGTTTAAAAATATATTAATATATATATATATATATATATATATATATATATATATTATTACTAATAAATTATAATATTTTAATATGATCGGTCCGACCCCGGTTAAATCATTGACCCTTAAACCTATGCTGTGACCGGTTCATTGACCTGTTCGTTTTTTTGTTCCTTACTTCTCCCACATCCTCTGTGCGTGCCCCCGACCTCCTCTTTCCTTGTTTATATGAATGAGCGAGAGGGAAGTAATAATGAGAATATAACGAAAGAGAGTGTATTCATTTACCCTTCTTGGATGGGAGAAAATAAGAAAAGAAAGAAAAATAGGGTGAAAAACAGAGGGGAAGTAAGTTTTTTCTTGTTTGACTAAAGTAGAAAACGAGGGAGGAGAGAAAACTGGTAGAGAAAAAAATATAGGTCCCACACCTCATCTTCTTCTCAGACCTCCCCTCTAAAAGTGAAGAGATTTTGAGAGTAAAATCATATTTCCCTATTTGCTCTCTTGCTTAACTTATTTAGATACCTCGATAGTTGAACGAGCTCCTTCACCCATGCCGAACCCTCAGCAACTTCAGTTCCAACCCCATTTTTCTGTTTCAATTTGAGCGCGCTCGCCTTGCTTCTAACATACCTGAGCGTGGCACCAGTCACCAAAAAATTTATTTTTCTGTGAAATTTTGCGAAAATTCCATGTGATGACGAAAAAAATTTATTTTTCTCTTCAACGTTTCAAGCCCACAACGATTATGAAGCAAACTCATCCCCGAGGCAACAGTTCTGACATTTTGGTCAAATCATTATCCTCCATGCTTTCCATTTCAATTACAGAGCTCGAAAAACATCTTGAAAAATAACACTTTTTTGCTAAATTATTTTATTTTAAAATATTGGAGTGATAGAATAAAATTATATTTTTCATCAAATAATGTGGTTTTAAATTTTTTAGGATAGTAATTTTCATATGATTTTTATTTTGATATTTAATATAATTTTAAATAAGATATATTTTGATATAAGAAATGGATATTTTAGTCATTTAGATTTTTACTTATTTTCTTTTCTCCATATTTTCTCTCATTCATCCAAATAAAAGGAGTGCTAACATTTTCTTTCTGGTTTTCTTTCCTCTCATTTTCTTTTCTTCCAATTTTTCTTCTCATTCAAGCAGAGCATTAATCTTTATTATAAGATAATAATTAATAAGTATTCTTAATCTTTTTTATAAAGTACTTGTAAGTTTCTAAAAAGTATTTAATTTATTTTTTCATATCTATCCATATTTAATAAAGGTAGTGCGGGAAAGTAATAATTAATATGATATTTTAGTTTAGTATAGTTGGGAAGAGTAACATTAGAAATTACTAGAATTTTAAAAAAAAAATTAATGTTTTTAACTGTTTTTATTAGTATGTGAGAATTGATAATTGATGCATTATAATAAAAACAAGAGGGAGTATGCGGGAAAGATAATGTGGGAGAATAAAGGAAAAGAAAAAGAATAAAGGGAATAAGTTAACATTTTAATTAATACAATGTATGAAATTTGTTAAAAATAAAATGAATAAAAATATATTTATTATTCAAATTAACTCAAATATGACCTTATAAATAGAATAAATCCTTTTAAAAAATGAAAACTTGTAATATATTGAGACAGAGACACAGAGGAAGTATTAATAATAAATAGGAAGAAATTCTATAACACTCACATGATTTTATATATATATATATAAATTTTTGGAAGGGGATTAAGCTCTATAGAGAAAAATATTTCTTTCTCTTAGATGATGGGTATGTTTAGAATAACGATTGATAGTTCTATAAGTTCTTTTCAATCATGATTCACGGAATACGAAGTAAGTTATGTAGTGGTGATTATCTCGATTTATGTGTATAAGCCCATAAAAACTTTTAATAAGCTCAAATAAACTTCTCCAAATAAGCTCGATATCATTATTAGATAGAACGAGCCGTTAATTAGTTTCAGATACTTATTTAAATATCCAAAAGGTAGGATATCTCCCTAAAAACCCGGGAGAGATCGAACCTTCTCTCTACTAGTAAGAAGCGTCTTTACTGCTGAACCCACGGAAAATTATTATAATACCCACATGTTATATATGGACATAAATGATTATATGCAACGCGATGAAATAGGGAAGGGGCTAAAGAAAAAGTGAAAACAGAGAAGTATGGCACAATATTCGTACACTCTGGCATATGAATTATGAAAGATGGGTGGCTAAATATTTTCGTCAAGATTTTTTTATTAAATTTTATTTTAAATTTAGGTGTTACCAAACAATTGACTAATCCATTTTGTGGAAAAACCCACGATGATGGAGAACCTTACCATACTATCTTTGAGTAATTATTGCAATTGTATCCCTAGGTCTCCGGCACAAAATCACAAGCTCTTGTTGCTATTTCATATATTTTAATAATAGTCTACACTCATGAATTATTGAGATCAAATTTTAACCCGTTTAATTTGTTTATGTATATTTATATAAAATTATTATACTAATTTTATGAAATATTAAATGTAAATTGTTAGAAGAAAATGTCTTAAAAAGAGTCGCGCTTAATTGGTTAATGTTGAAATAATTTAGCCAGATAATCATATAAAAAACAGTTTCTCTGTGGATTATGATTATCCTTATAGGCGCCTAATCTTTAGATATATTGGATGGATTATCCTCGTAAGCAGCTACGAAACAATACTATATTAGTTAATTAATTCTATTTTATTAAAGAATATTAAAGTGTATTCAGCACCCAAAAGTATTTTTCAGGTGTAATAAGTGCCTTAAAGTATTTTACGGTATACTTAACACCTAAAAGTATTTTTATTGATGCATCTAGAAATCTGAAGTATTTTTTTCAAGTGAGTCTAATATCATAATCTATTTTTTTGTACATCTAACAACTTAAAGTATTTTTTAAATGTATCTAGTACTTTAAATTATCTTAATTGTTAAGTGTAAAATTGCACAAAAAAGTGTTTTAAGGTATTGAACGCATTTGAATAATACTTCAAAGTGTTATATGCACTATAGAATACTTTAGATCACTAAATACACCTAAAAAGATATTAGAAAAACTAGTTATTTGGTCTTTTAACTTTTAACTCATCTGTAATTTATAGTGTGTTTGGCAAATTCTCAAAACCATAGTTTTGAGAAAAATTAGCCAAACACTCTTTTTTTGGAAACCATGGTTTTGGGAAAAGCTTATTTTTGTTACTTTTTGTCCAAAACCATGCTTTTTTGGTTTTAAAAAATGTCCAAAAATAATTTTTTAAGTAGCATGTAGTATCCTAAAATAATTTTTAGTGCTTTTAATCCTTTAAAATATTTTTTCAGTTGTACCCAGTGTGTTTGCAGACTGATTTTAATTTTACCCTTAATTTATTTTTTCAGCTCTAAAAATTATTTTAAATTATTTTTTCAGTTGTACCCAGTGTCACCCACTCTAAAATATTTTTTCAGGAGCACCTAATATTTTAAAGTAATTTTTGAAGCTGAAAAAAATAAATTAAGGATAAAATTACAATCAGTCTGCAAACATATTGGGTACAACTGAAAAAATATTTTAAAGAGTTAAAAGCACTAAAAATTATTTTAGAATACTGCATGTTACTTAAAAAATATTTTTTGATATTACATACGTTCAAGAAAATATTTCAAAATATTATATACCATTTTTTTAGACAAAAAAAAAGTTCAGCTCCTTAAAACAATACCAAAACGGTGTAGTTTTAAGAAAATAACTGGCAGTTTTTTTCCCATAATCTATTCTTCTCATAATCTATTTCGATGTTCTGAATTATTGACAAACTATTAAATGTTAATGTATTTGTTTCATGATGAATTTGAGGTTTCTAGATATGTTGTTACGACTAATATATCATTTGTTAGTGAAAGAAAAATAATCTAAAGGAGAAAGGCAAAAACAGATTGTATTAACTGCACTCAAAGAGCAGCTCCTTATATTATTTTTAGATGTTAACAATTGAATTATGAACTTTTAATGTATAATTTATTAATATATATATTTCTATATATGTATGTACAATTTTGTCTTAATTTATAATTTTTTCAGACAAATTTAAAGAGTTTTTGGTATTTATTGTTCAATTTTATATTAAATAATACCTAAAATATAATCTAATATTTTATATCTAATTATTATAAATTATTTTTTACAATTTATTATAACAATATATATATATATATATATATATATATATATATATATATATATATATATTATATAATTTTCAGATAATTTCATGCCATTTTTTGTATTTATTATGAAATTTATTACTATATAATACATAAAATATAATCTTATCATTTCTATATAATTATCACAAAAGTTAATTTCCTTTTAAGTAATTTGACCATAAAAAAAGCTATTTTGATCATAATATCCAAACACTCTCATTTCATCAAAATCACTTTTTTTTCATAATCTATTCTATCAGAATCTATTTTCAAAAATCACTTTCTTCATTTTTTTCTCCATAAGCTATTTTTAAAAACTAATTTCAAACACACCATTAGTCTTTTAAATTTAACTCATCAAAACTTAGTTCCTAGAATTTAATAATTTAATAAATACATCCTTGTCATTAATAATGTTATATCAATTACGTTTGTGTTCATTCTTCATATCTGACAATAGTCTTACTCACTTAGCTCGGGGAGCAATTTTAATCAAAAAAATCAATAATATACTACTACAAGACATACGTTTGTAGCGGTTACTTAATAATAGCTCTAAAAAATAGCTACAAAATGATGAATCTATCACAGTTTATATTAAAACTGCTACAAATTTGCAATAGTATAACTCATGTCAAGTGGTGCGTAGGTAAACCATGGTAATTTACAATGGTTATGTTAGATCAACTGCTATAAATGTGGCATCAAGTTGGCTCCACATTTGTAGCGGTTTGAGACAATAACCATTACATAAGACAAAAGGTCACGGGTTGTTTCGGTATCTGTAGCGGTTTATACTACTACAAAGTGTCACCATGATCAAGGTAATGTTTTAGAGTTTGTAGCAGTTTTTAGAACAACCGCTACAAATGTCCCACCTATATAAATGGTGTCACCCCCTCATTTTACCAATTTTGGCAAAATTGTTCTCCATATACGCTCTAAGAAGGCTTTCATCAAATCTAAGATTCTACTTGAAGTTATAAGTAGGTAGACAGTCGAAGTTAGTAAAGTGATTTAATTTATTTTATTTTTGAGCTAAGCAAATTTGTTTTTGATAATTTTATTATTATTTAAATATGTTTTTATAATGTTTGAGTTATTGAGCTTATTCAGCATATGTAATCTGTTTTTTTATTAAACCTTTTTGTCCATGCGTTTTTAATTAGGTTTTAAAAAATATTGTATTTTTTTTATTTTGTTTGGTTATGTGTAATTATATTGTTATAATATTATAAATTTATTTTGTCCTCAAGAATTTATTTTCTTTTTCATATTATAAATATTGGTTAGATTGGACAGTAATTTATTTTTAATATTGACTAGGTGTACATTTTAAATTGGTTAACTGTGAAATTTTAATCAATTAAATTTATATTAATTTGAAAAAATGCATAATTATGGTTATAATATATTTTGGGAGAGACAGGGGAAAGGAGAAGGCTTATCCTGGGCATTCCCTTAGATGACCTCTTTATTAGTAGGATAATAGCTGAGAGCACCCCATGGGACGACAAGACCTCTCGCTACCACAGCTTACAACCCCACTAAAGGTGCCTGATATTAGCATGGATGACTATGTTGAGGAGAATATTGAGATAAATATTCCCATATGCGAGGTGGAATAGTTCCTTAACGCTAAGATGGAGGGGGACCAGAATCACCAAGGGCGGTGATCTTCACAAGCGACTGGATTTAATGTGCAGATTCAGGATAAGTAAATGTTTTGGTATAAAAATGCCTATGAACTTATTTTAGAAGAGTATTTAGTACCCATAAACTCCTTTTGATGTAAAAGTGCCAATAAACTTTTCTAAATTGAGGCAAAAAGTCATCACCATTAGAGAAAGGTAATTACAATTACTTTTTGGCTGAATGAACCTCACATTTTACTTTTTGGGTGTTAAAATACCCATTAACTTATATCAAAAGTGCGTCAAACACTATATACCATTTGGATATGCATATACATATGTAAACTGCCGGTATTTTTGTCCCTTCATATATAGAGGTGATGTCAACCTCACGACGTGCCACCAATGTATCGTTAACTCAACTCAACGATTATCTTCCAAGTGCAGAGTTTTGAAGGAGGCAATAATCCGATACAACAAGTGCTTAGCTGGCTTATCTATTGTAATCGTTCCATCTTCTCCACCGTCGACATAAGGCTTGGAGTCGCCCTCTTGAACACCAGAAATGTCTCAAACCAAGAAAGATTCATGAGAACACTGTACGATACTATGAACCAGATGGCATATGAAGTAATTAAACTTACTGTGGGGAAAAAGAAGTATATGATTGGGACATCAAATTTTTCAGCGTTTCCAAGTATGTATACCCTAGCTTAGTGCACGTCAGACCTTTCACCCTCAGATTGCAGAAGTTGCCTAAATGGTACAATTGGGGACCTTGACCTATGTTGTTACAAGAAGCCAGGAGGAAGAGTTATACACGAGAGGAATCACAAAGGAGGTGTTTTTTTTTTTTAAAGGGGGAGAGACCTTTTTAAAGGGTTAATGGACAAAAATGCCAGCTATTTATGTATACATATGCATATCTATAAATTATATGGTGTTAAACACATTTTTGATAAAAATTAATGAGTATTTTTTCATACAAAAAGTAATGTGTGAGATCCACTCAGTTAAAAAATAGCAGCAGTTATCTTTCTCTAACAGTAATGATATTTTTGCACCCATTTAGAAAGGTCCATAGGCACTTTTACCAAAAAAAAAAAATTTTAAGCAAAGTGCTCTTTTAAAATAAGTTTATAGATATTTTTATAGTTTAACCTTATAAATAATGATGGTGTGTTTTTTATTTGTGCACATATGACAACAAACTTTCAAATCATCATTAACTTCAGCTCAAAAATTATTCTAATATGACGATCATTCAACACAATATTTATAATTGGTTTGGATTAGCTTATGGAAACTCCATAAGTGCTTATAAATCGTGATTCACAGAATATGAAGTAATTTTTACGGTTTACGAAGTAAATATGTGGAAGAGATTTATCTTGATTTATGTAATTCGGGCTTATAAAATAAGCCCGATTATTTATTGAGTTTCCAAACATGTTTAGCCACATCGATGATCAC
Organism: Albizia julibrissin; assembly: GCA_037074505.1. Classification (NCBI taxonomy): domain Eukaryota; kingdom Viridiplantae; phylum Streptophyta; class Magnoliopsida; order Fabales; family Fabaceae; genus Albizia; species Albizia julibrissin. The sequence continues at coordinate 16,149,384 of CM073486.1, read as the reverse complement.
AAGGAAGTTTTCTTACAAGAAATTTCACTACATGCTCCTTTGAAGTTTGGCTTGATCCTAGTGGATAAGCAGACATGCCAATTATGAAATTTCCTTACATGTAAAGCAACAAAGGATAATGTACAGCAAATGATACATAAAAAGATGATGAAACTAAACAAAAATAAAGATATCGAGAACTACTTAACATTATTAAATGGATACATTACTGTAAAAAGTTCAAATGACAATATTACTTGATACATCCTCCCGCGTTTTTATTATAAGACTACACTTCTCATCACCCCGTCAAAACTAGAGAGATGTGGTTAATTAAGTCATTAAATTTATTTGAAAATGACAAAAATTCAAATTTACCTATATTTAAAATCATGAACTACATTTTTAGAAGTGAAAATTAAAAAAATTGCATCACACTTTAAGTAGAGACAAGATGATAAAAATTGTAATTAATATTCCACTAGATAATTTATAATTAGGGAAACTCAATTCTTTTATAAAATGTCTTATAACAAAAATTGGAGCAGTAATAAAAAATACACTTGTGGTTGTGGACCAAGATAAGTTTGAGAACTACTTGGCATTACAAATGTACATTGCCGTATAAAGCTACAATAACCAAATTATTTGATAATATAAAATACATACACTTGTAGATCAAAATAATATTGAGAACTCGACAATATAAAAAAGTACACTGCCATATTCTCCATTTTATTGGAGATTACAACTCAAAAATTTGACGATGTAACGCATAGAACAAATTCTCTAGATTTCAAAACCATGATAAATGGATTAATTTTATGTATCAAAAAAAATAAATTGATTAATTTTAATTGGAATTAATTAGGCCATTAATTTATTAAGAGAGTTAATGTACTAGCCACTAACATTTCAAGATGTCTTATAAAACTTAATTATTCTAAAAAATACACATCTACATGTACTCCTCAGACTATAAATGTAAGACATTAATAAATTTTGTTTTCCAAATTTATAATTTGTTCTCTAAATTATCCCAATTAATTATAAGGGTTTCCAAGGTTTTATTGCAAATGATTAAAGGGGTATTTTAGTAAACTAATATATAACTAAATCAATTTTTGTAATATCTACAAATTAGTTATATCTGGATCTTATATTTAAAATTAAAGAGTATTTAACAAAGAATTCTCAGTACAATGATAACACCATTAAGCTCGATGGCAATGATTTCCACATGTGTGTGTGTATAAATAAAATTTAAAAAACCATCCATTAATTTAAAAAAATGCTGAACAATAAAGTTACATGATATATAATACAAAATTACACTGTGTACAGTGCAGAACGCGATTACATCAACTTATTTTTTTTTTTTATACATGATTACATCAAATTATTGAAGCGCCTGTTGGTAAGGAAATTTTCTCATTTTTTGGCCCCAAAAAAAAAATCCTACCTTAATCTTGATCAACTTGGTCTTTTTTTTTTTCATGTATGCTTTAATTTTTGCTTTTGTATTACACAGAATTCACACATACGACATATATGCACTTACATTAAATATGCATACCTGATAATGTATGATATATATTCTCAAAAGAAAACAAATCACAAACGTATTTGTGTGTGCATATAAATATATATCCCTTGGAATTTGGTCCAAAAAAAAAAAAGAATCACATACATTACATAGAATTTTTAGTATATTGCATTATTTTCCCCCAGTATATTGTATTATTTATAAAGATCGAATATTTTTAGTCATCTAATCTATAGTTGTTAGTCACAAATAATAAAGTTTTGTGCCAGTCACTGTTATTATTAAAAAAAAATTAATATGTCAGCATTTATAAATGTTTTATCATTTAAATTTTTAATGTCGGCGTCTCTTCTTGTTAATGAAACTAACAATGTTAGGATTTGCGAATTCAAGAGGCACTTTCTAAAATTAAGGAACCAAGATTTTGAAGTAGTTTAAGGATCAAAATATACTTTTGCCTATATAAATATTTACATAATAATTTATATCACGAAGGTATTATATATATATATAAGCCATAAAAATGTATGGCTAATTATTTATGGATTATCTACAAGTTTCTAATCTTTTTAATTTCAAGTTGCTATGATTTAGAAGAGAAGATTCTATGAATTTAATTAAATCTTTCAACAACCCGCATTGTGTTCTTATACGATTTGTCTTGTGCCTCTTTCTCTACGACATTCATCATGGCTGCTAGAGAGAAAAAACAAATACTATTTGATGTAACACATAGATTATTTTTACTTTTTACTACAAAAATTTAGGTGAGTTAGGTTTAACAGGTCAAAACATACTTTTAGATTTACATGACGATCACGAAAATATTTATATATGACTCTATTAAAATCTTCACATATGAAATTTAAACTTAGGATTTTGTGGTTTATGAACAACCAATAACTTACCAATTATGCCAACATTCCCGGATGAATTATCCTTAGCTCGTAGTTGTAGCTGCCTACTGAACGAAGAAGCAAAAATATTTTATTTTATCATTAACAAGGTAAAAAAACAAAAAGACCATTTATTTTGGTGCAATTATTGATATTCACTTAGATAAAATCCAAGTATTATATTGCTCCTCCTAATTAAGAGTAATTTTTTCATATCATATTTTTCATTCATAAAATTCAAACCTTTAATATTACTTAAAAAGATAGTCAAGTAACTTTGAAAACCTTCTCTCCATCTAGTAGGGAGGTCATTCTGGAAAATAAAAAGTAGGGAGGTCACTAAAATTGTAGAGAGTTTGTTATATTTTATTATTTATGTTTGGTAGGTTTTAGTAATAAAGATTAACAATCAATACTATAAATATTTGACTTGGTCATTAAAAAAATATACTATAAATATTTGACATACCATTTTGTATACCATTCACATAGTAATATTTTATATTCTAAGAAGAGACTTTTTTTCAAACAGAGACTTTTCTTTTTATATATATAAAATGATCAATTTCCATAAATATTAAGTTCAGAGATACATGGTAGAGAAACAGCTGAAATTAGAAGAAGTAAATAAGGAGTTGTTTTTATATTGCTAGAAATTAAAATGAAACAAATTGACCTAATAGTGAATTTTCTATTTGGTTAACAATTATCATATTCAATTTAACCCAATGAATAGACACCACCATACAAAACACAAGTGTTATATAATGGGGATTTTTCTATTTGGTTGAACTTATGAAATACCCCACTTTGGATAGCCGCCCATATCTACTCATCAAAAAAGATTGGCAACAACGTCTTCAAGTTGATTGGTCACATGATTGGTTGGTCTCATTCATTGATTTATATAATGGGGAAGAAGTCTCCAAGAATCTTTAAAACATTTAAAAGCTATCCTTTTAAGTTTTTAAATTTTAACTAACTTAGAATGTTTCAGATGGTGTACGAATTCATTCCATGGTACTCTTGATTCTTATTATACTTGAAATCAATAACACTTTTTTGTAGGCTATCCATATGGTGCGGACCACAGGGATTTCTAGTAGTGGTCTGGTTGATGTGATCAAAATCATGGAGGTTGATCGGGAGTGCATTGTATTACCCTCCTATATTTTTAGATACAAATTATTCATATTAATTAATTTCATGAATTTATATATTATATATATTAAAGGTTATCAAAGAAAATTTTCACTATCATAAATTGATTGATTCTCTAGTATCAGAAGACGATTTTCATTCTATCTTATCATCATATGTGAAATATATAGAATTATTATGACCCCTTCTTCGTAAACATATGTGAGCTTTGCAGAGGCACAAGTGTATACAATTTAAAAAAACAGAGATACGAGTAGAAGGCAACACATACACAAGTGTCCCGTTTTATTCATCATCAGCCATCTAATAAGACAAGGAATTACCTCCAAACCACAAGTGTCCATCATATAGAAGCCTATTTATTCCTTCTACACTTTCTTATTTTATTTTATTATAACAAAATTCTAAAATAAATCTATGTTCTATATTTTGTACGAGAGAATCTCTTTGTATTACTTTGCTTCTGATTTATGAAATATGACAACTAAATAGATATGATTTTAAGAATTTAATTAATCAATTTTTTTTTAAATTTTATTTAGAATGATAAAGAAAGAATCCAATTTCATCATGGATCAACCTTGACCTCTTATTAGTTTAACCTGGTCTTAGATATTCTAACTAAGCATACATTCGAAGAAATCACCAAGTGCATGTTTTTTGCTGATGATATTGTTCTTGTGGCTGGGTTAAGAGAAGTAATTAATTTTAAACTTGAGTTATGAAGAAGAACTTTAAAGTCGAAAGGTTTCTAATTAAGTAGGAATAAGACAGAATATATGCATTGCATTTTTTATAAGAGTCGAGTAAAAAATAATTTGGAGGTGATAATAGGATATTAGGTCCTTCCACAAGTAACAAAGTTCAGGTATTTGGAATCAATTTTGCAAGAAGATGATAAAATTGATGGAGATGTTAATCATGGAATTCAAACTGTGTGGTTTAAATGGAAAAAATATATCATAGTTATTTATGATCGAAAAATACCTGATAAAGTAAAAGAAAAATTTTATCATACTGCTATTTGGCTAGCAATGTTTATGGTAATGAATGTTGGGCTTTGAAGGGGCTACATGAACACAAACTAGGGGTTGGTTGAGATGTGGATGTTGAGATAAATGTGTAGTTACACAAGGAAAGATTCACAATGAAATTATACAAGGAAAAGTGGGTTGGAGTAGCACTTATTGAAGACAAATTGATAAAAAATCGTTTGAGGAGGATTGAACATGTATAAAGAAGGCTATTGGATTTGACAGTGAAAAGAATATATCAAGTTGTTTGGAGCTGGGTTAAAAAGGTAGAGGAAGATCAAAGAAAACACTTAATAAAGTTATTAGATAAGATCTCTTAGTTAACAATTTATCTCAAAATTTAATTTTTAATAAAGCACAACAATATCATTTGATCTATATAGTTAACTCCACATAATAAGATTAACCCTATATTGTTGTTGTTGATCATCAGGAAATGAATGTGTAACAGAGAAAGTATAATTAACCACTGATATGACAACTTTGCATCCGTACCATTTATAGCTATTTAATTAGACCTTCATTCACATGATCACAGTTATTCACTAACAGATGCAATGTAGAATATTATCACAATTATTCACTTTGACAAAAAAATTAAACTACAAAGGGAATTTGATATTAACGGCATAAAGGAGTGGTACCTAATTTAAATTTACAGCTTCTTCTCCAATCATAAAAAACATTGAATAAATTAATATTTATTTAATAAACATGATTGATCATATTTCCAAAAGAATTTCTTGTTACTAATTACTAATTGTTTCTATAACCGAACTTATTATTTAAACCGAACTCACTCTAAGCCTTAACATATAACCTATTTAACTAATTTAATTGGATTACACAAGTTAGTTAAATTAGTTACACACATATAATTTTTAAAACACTATAATCATCTTCCTTAATTTCTTCATTACTTCTCCTCTTTGATTATTGTTGAGGAAGCATCAATGAGATAAATTAAAAAAAGATTGACCAATATTATAAATAAGTATTACATTTATGACTAATATCAACTTCTTAAATAGGTCATTTATTAAGGACTACAAGGATTACTATTCGGAGATCACCAAACAACTTCTCAAATTTCTTTGACAGTGTTTCGCAGTGGCGTGACTCCAGGGAGGATTCCAGAGTGTTTAGGATCACTTTTGAACACTTTAAAAGTGTTTATTCATGTAAATCAAGCTTTAATATATGACTTACTTACCTAATTTGATTGGATTACACAAGTTGGTTAAATTAGTTGATATATACACAAATTTTTTAAAACACTATAATTATATTCCTTTATTCATTTATTCCTTCTCCACTTTGATTATTGATGAAGTATCAATGAGATAAATTAGAAAAAGATTGACTAATATTGTAACTAAGTATTACATTTGTGACTAAGATTAACTTCTCAAATAAGTCATATATTAAAGACTACAAGGATTACTATTTGGAGATCACCAAACAACTTCTCAAATTTCTTTGACAGTGTTTCGTGGTGGCGTGACTCGAGGGAGGGTTCTAGTGACAATGTTTGGGATCATTTTTGAACACCTTAAAAGTGTTTATTCATATAAATTGAGCTTTAATATATGATATATTTACCTAATTTGATTGAATTACACGAGTTAGTTAAATTAGTTGATATATATATAAAATTTTAAAACACTATAATTATCTTCCTTAATTCATTTATTCCTTCTCCACTTTGATTATTGAGGAAGAATCAATGAGATAAATTAGAAAAAGATTGACCAATATTGTAAATAAGTATTATATTTATAACTAATATCAACTTCTTAAATAGGTCATTTATTAAGGATTACAAGGATTACTATTTGGAGATCACCAAACAACTTCTCAAATTTCTTTGACAGTGTTTCGTAGTAGCGCGACTTGAGGGAGGATTCTCGTGATAGTGTTTGGGATTACTTTTGAACATCTTAAAGTTTTTATTCATGTAAATCAAACCAAAACTCTTATAATATATTTATCTTATATATTATAAATCATGATTGAAATATTGTTTTTGAAAACTAGAGTATACTCCGGTAGACATACGGTTGGACCATCTTCACGCTGCTGGTTGGGAAATGGGCTTCTACTCGTCGTTGAGCCCTGCTTACTTGCTGCTCTACTTATTCTTTGTTTGTCTTTGTTGTGTTTTTTTATTGGTATCATCTTACTAACTTGGACTAGGCCTTCCTGCTTACAAATAACCTATCTTGGTAGAGAACGCTTTTTTTTTTTTAAAAAAAAATCTTTCGCTGATTGATAAAATTGTCTCATTATATAAAAAAAAAAAAAGAATGATTAAAATGTTTTATTAACCAAAAAAAAAAATTGCCCTCCACATCGACTGGGCCATCTAAGGGTCTATTTGGGAACTTATTAAGAGGGGAGAAAAGCTCATTTAAAGGGTAAAAGTCCATTTGTCATCTGCAGATCAGTTTGGGAACAAGGTAACGTTCACTGGGCTTAAAAAAAGTTATTTTTCTTACAAGCTCATTGAAGTAGCTTCTAGTTTTTTTTTACTGAGTTTAAAAAAAAAACCACTTCTTCCACCGCCAATCTAAACACAAATTACATTTACAATATGATTTTTTTTCAATCTGACTTCTACAAAAACCACATTAAAAAAAAAGTCGCTTCTCCACTACTAATCCAAACAGGCACTAAGTCCAAATGAGGTCAAAAGAGCTGGATACTCAGTTCCATGAAAGTTTCTCATCCTATTGTTTACAGGTAACTCCTTAAGAAGACAAGGCTTTCTGCGAAGCTTTCACCAGAGCTGATCTAGTAGCAGAAGAAGCCATGCGCGAGGAAGGAAGGAAGAAACAAAAGAAATTGGAGAAACTTTATTCCAATATGTCTTTTGATCATGAACCTATCTGCAAGTTAAGATGGTCAGCTGTCATCCAACAAAGAATCCATCCTTATGTTGTGCATGTTTGTTTTAGTTTTTTAGGAGTTCTTCTATGATTTACGATGTAAGTATTTGAGAGGAGTTTTGTCTTAACTTGTGTAAAAGTGATTTTGAAGTCATAGTCTAGGGGTTTCCGGGTTTCCCAAATAAGCAAGTACTGTGAGAATCTTGTCAGTTTTTCTTTATGTCAACTATGTAATCATATCTTATGAGAATCTTATAAGCTTCTACTTTATGTCTAGTTTTAGGGCCCGTTTGAGGTAGTGGTGGCAGAAATGACTTTTTTTTTTAATTTGATGTTTATAAAAGTTAAATAAGATAAAAGTTATATTATAAATATGATTTATATTTAAATTTGTACTTAGCCCCAAGGCTTATATAAGGAAGCTTTATCGATCCAAGGGAGTAGAACAAATCGTATCACCTTCTTTCTATAATAAAAGAGTGTGTTTTCCATATGAATTCCTTTTAAGCTTTTTCTTTCTCTCGAAAGGCTAAGCTTATAATTTATTATTTTTGTCTCCAAAAATTTAAGTATGCTCTGCAGTACTTATCTCTTTTAAAAAAACCTTATACATCATAAAAAATATGACCATGGTCCGTTAGTGATGACAAGAAATAGCTAACTTAGAAAATCTAGCCAAATTGATGGCCTAACATGACTTGAAAATGAAGAGTTAAATGAGGCCTAACCTAGATTAAGATATTGAGACATTTAGATCTAAATTAACTAAGTTTGATATCTATCTTATTCTAACGATTGAATTACTCAATTTTAGGTTAGGATTCTTTCTTGGTGCCAGTGACTTTGTCAGTGGCTTCATATTACTTCATTGATATTATAACACAAAATAATTATTGGTATTTGGAAGAACTTCATGCCATGTGATATAATTTTTTTTTTAAAAAATTATTTATATAAAAAAGCATCAATTAAAAATTTTAAATATATACCATTGAATTTGTATTTAAATAATGAAGATCTTACCATAACTATGAGCACCATCACGCCATGGTGTTCATCACATTAAAACCGATTCAACACTTTTTTTTATAAGTCGTTGAGTATTTTCTGTGAGTTTTTGAGAGATAAAAGTACAACATTACATCATTAAAATAAAAGCGTTTAATTAATCTGTTATCTTTTGCACTTTAACTCTTTATTTACACATTCTAATGAAAGCGTTTAATTAATCTGTTATCTTTTGCCAATAATTAATCTTTTGTTAATATTTAGACTCTAGACTGAAATATAGTGAGAGAAAAATCGGATTGGACTGGTAGGTCAGACCGAAAAACCGGTGAACTAGTCGATGGTCCGGTTGGGGTGTTAAATCGGTGGTCGGACTGATACCCTTTTTTATTATTTTTTTGAAATAATTTTTTTATTCTTCTAACTACTATCTTGCGCTATTTTTGAGGGAAAAATAAAAGTTTAAAGACCAAGATAAATAAAAAATTAAGTAAATAAATAATAAATCTCAAAAAAAGAAGATTTTGAGGGATATAATAATTAATTTATAGGAAATGAGATATTGTTGCATAACTACAAGAACCATAACTAATACTAATAAATTTTAAGCATTTTTTTTCTAAAGATCTTCATTTTTATCTATAGAAGTTTAAAAATATATTAATATATATATTGCCACTAATAAATTATAATATTTTAATATGACCGGTCCAACCCCGGTTGACCCATGAACCTGTTCCGTGACCGGTTCATTACCCAATCCGATTTTTTATTCCTTACTGAAATATGAACCGGTCCAGTGATATCCTTATTTTGACTATTATTTAATCAAAACAAAAATATAAAAGTAAACCTTTAATTTAAGTCAAAACTTGACATTTAGTTAAAACCCAAAAAAATATAACTTAACTCAACCATAAACAGATTCAAGATATCATTTCTTTATTTATTTTTATAAAAAATCCGTTAAAATTTATTCTAAATTTCTAATTTATTACAAAAACACTTGTTTTATGGTTCCATAATTATATACATTTTAGTTCATAAAAAATATAAAATTTTCTGCAACTGAAATAGTTGGCAAAACTAAGTACAAAGATACTCAACTGAGTAATGGTTAGGGGTTTAAACCACAATCCTTGTATATGTAACAACTTATAACTTATTTGGATTAACGGTAGAAACTGTTTTTCCAATGTGATTTACAGTATATAAAATAAATTTATAAATAGAATTTTATCTCGACTTACATAACATAATTTTCCATTACTTTCTCAAACAGACCTTTAGTCATAATTTAAGTTAAAGTCAAAGATTTCGAGTCCTATGTATTTAGGCAAGAATTTAAACTCCAGAATTCGTTGAATGTAGCAAAATTTAAGAATAAAATAAAACTTCACACATTTCTAAGAACACTGCAATATTACAGAGAATTATGAAAAACCATGACCCCGACCTCCATGAACTCTACCTCCAAGTCTTTCTCTCTCCCACAGAAGCTTGTGTGTGTGACACAGAGCGAGAGATTATGTTAGAGTGTGTGTGAGAGAGAGAGAGAGAGATGCAAAAGCAGATATATTCAAGAGATCATGCAGGTCAGTAACCAAAAAGCCTTGGCCAGAAGTCTCAGATGCCATGAATCTTTACTCATTACATATAGATAACTGGTAAACAAAATTCATGAGCACAGTACTAACGCAATTATAAGGTAGAAAAGAAGAAAAGAATGTTAAAATAAGAAATTTTCAGGACAGATTCAACATTTAAGAAAAGAATGATCTATTACGGAAACTGAAACGATCCACCGATTTGGGTGGAACCAGCAGGAGGATTGATTGCCACCCATAGGAGAGATATAGTGATTGCTATCAGACCTGACCATACAAAAACAATGGTTGGTGTCCTTCCTCTTCTTCCCATCAAACCTTTTGCAAATGGATAAAGATGAGCTAAGACCCAGAAGCTGAAGAAGACACCGCCAAGCAGACGGCTCCACTGTGGTATGACGCTGTATATGGTTCGGCTAACGCCGACTGCTATCGCTATTAAGTTGACCATCATGATTGTGATGGGTGGTATCATCAAGGATGTCCATTTGACAATGTAGAGATCAACAAACTCATCATCAACATCATCACCTCCAGATTTTGAAGTCAATGTGAAGGAGATTTCGATCCCGGCTATGACTTTCAGTAAGCCTTGGAGCACAGCAGCAAGATGGGCACTGGTGCCCCCAATCAACCAAAATTGCTCATTTCTCCACCATTCTTCAAGCTCAATACCGGACCACTTAATCTCTAGGATAGCAAGCATGCACAAAGTCACAGTGATGGTCAAGAGATAAGTAAGGAATGTGACACTGAGGGACTGAACAATGAATTGGCCTGAGAAGAGGGAAAGTGCAGGAAGGAAACAATAGACAATGAGGAATATGGAAGTGAATGGGTAAATGCCGACATTGAGGTATGCAATTCGTTGAAGAAGCTTCATTCTTGGGCTAGCCAGAAGGGCATTGTTTCGAGAGAAGAAAATCTCAACTGAGCCAGTAGCCCATCGAAGGACCTGATGCAACCTGTCTGTGAGATTGATTGGTGCAGTTCCACGAAAGGCATCACGCTTGGTCACACAATATACAGATTTCCATCCCCTATTGTGCATCCTATATCCAGTAACCACATCTTCAGTAACAGATCCATAGATCCATCCAACACGATTTCCCCACTCAGTTTTGTCCTCATACCAACACGAGATGACACTGATTGCTTCTGCCACAGTTGATGCATCAAGAAGATCACGAGGGATGGTGAGAGCACCAGGTGGGCGACCATTTTTCACAGCAGGGTGATCAGCAAGAGGCCGGCCTTGGAACTCTGCAACTGGAATAGAGTCAATGAGGAAAGTTGAGTTTCCAAATTTCTTAGGGAATGTTGAAAGATCCATCTCTTCATCATCAGAATCACCCATCCTTAATGCCCGATTCTCTTCATGGTTGTTTGACATGGAGGCATGCTTCTTGCGACGGCCAAAGCAGCAACTACAACATCCTGGGTGGTTTTCTTTTGCACGAGGTGGGTCAAAACCATAAAGGGCAACTCGTCTAAAAAGACACCCAGTTCCCACATAGACTGGACCTTGAAGTCCATCAAGAGCTCTCATATTGACATCAAAGAAAACTGTGTTGTGATTAGCATATCGATCAGAGGGATCAATTCCCTCAAACCTTTGTGGGAACTGGACATAACAAATGCGATCACCTCCCCGATCCATCATGAAGCACATGCCTTCCTTCATTGCCTTTGAGTTGTAGATATAATGATCACAGTCAAGATTGAGTATAAAGGGGCCATTAGACATTATAGCTGATGCCCGAACTAAGGCATTCATAGCCCCTGCTTTTTTGTTGTGATCATAACCTGGACGCTTCTCACGAGAAACATAAACAAGAAGGGGCAAACGGATATCGACATCAGTCAAGTCAATAAGCTTTGTATCATCAGCAATTCCAAGAAGAGGGTCATCACTGGGAGGTTTCAACATCACCTGCATCATTAATGAATAATAATATACTCATTTTCATATCCAGGAATAATTTCACAGTTGAACAGAACTATTGTAATAGGATTTTTGAAATACCTGAATTATACCAGCATGATCACCCCTAGAGTGCTCAGGTGCAGAATTTAACCAAGTCCCAGGCCAATAAGTTCCATCAGCCATCCATGTTGCTTTTGGAATCTTTGCACTTTCAACAGGTTCATCTTCCCTATTTTGTCTTTGAAGTTTCATGGCCTTAATTTCCTCTCTTGCGTGATAGGCATCTGATCGGCGACGGATAGACTCAGGAAGACTATTGATTCTGACCTTAAACTCATCATACTCACGCTTCACCCGTCTACGATCCTTGACAAAATCTGGCCGCACTTTGTCCTTATAAGGATCTCTCTTCAAATTGAAATATGACTCAGGATTCCTAGGCTCTATGTCATGCTTACGACAGAAGGGTACCCATATATTAGCAAAGCTTGCAGCTTCAGCCATAGCCTCAAAAGTTAGAAGTGCACCTCCATCATCAGACACATAACAAGAAAGCTTCTCAACAGGATAATCTGCAGCTAAAATAGACAAGATGGTGTTTGCAGTGACGAGTGGTGGCTCTTTTTCAGGATCAGCAGTAGAAACAAAGATATCTATTCCTGGGAGATCAGACTTTCCAGTCAGATTGTTAGGGGTAGGTGTCTCAAATTTTTCCTTCAAAACATTAAGATCTGTGGCACGATTAACTGGGCATAACTTGGGCAGTTGATCCAGAAGCCAAGAAAAAGCAAACCATATCTCACAGACAACAGACATGCCCCATAGCCAGATTGCGTCATTATTTGGATTTTTGACCCTCCATGCTAAGAACAAGCCCAGAACAGCCATGCGAATTAAAATAAGAAGACTGTAAAAACAAATGGAAGAATAAAAAGGACATGGTCAGAGTCATGAAAGAAAGCATATAGTATTTCAGGTTCAACAAATGAATAATATACATGCACATAGAAAGTTGATTTTATATAAAAAAGAAACAGTTAAATTTTAGAATCAATCAGCAAGCCCATTTTTTGAAAGGAAAGAAAGAAAGATAGAAATCAAAAGAAGAAAGACATTTGGGTTGGTCCCTATTTAAAAAAATAATAATAACAATAATAAAAAAGATGAGGAAAAATAAGTTGTTGTTAATACAGGATATCACAGTTTTCAATCTCAAAAGGGTCATTATTTCAAGGACCAAAGTGCCAACAATTCCCTTTCAAGAGATCCAAATGACATTCTCCCTGAAACTAAAGACAAGATGTAATAGGGGTTGATCATTCCAAGCCAAGAGGAAATGCATTGTTTTATAAAATGCTTAACCCAATTTTACAGGGAAATAAAGAAAGTTCACAGTTAAAAAGAATAAACTATACCGATATGGACTCAAAATAGCAGCAGGTATTTTCAGTTTCCTCGTAAGTGGCCTCCAAGGTCTATTCATGAATTCAGTTGGCTCAGCAACGTCATCCTCTTTTCCATTTCCGAGTCCGCCTTCCTTTGGCCATATAGCATTTCCATAGCCATAGGTCCCCCTTGTTTCAAACAGCCACCTATTGTGATCGAAGTCTCCAGTTTGGCTCCTCATTAGTGCTGACTTAGTTGACTTCATTAAGGACAATCTCCTCTCCATTTTAGACATTCCACTTGGAGGGGGAAGGGGAAGAGGCCTCGCATTATCCACAGCCACTTCATCCAAGTCTGTGTTTTTATATGGCTCCTTGCATCCTGGGCACAACCCACCTCCTGTTTTTACAGCATCTATATAACAATCTCTACATATCTTGAAATCACACTCACAAGGAAGGATATCAACACCACGTTCGTCACTCATCACCTTTGAATCACAACCAGGAATTGCACAGGAAGATCCTTTTGCACCAGCCATCTGAGGGTGGTTTGCTTCAGATTCTATCACTTTGTCCATTAGATGGGCTCGTGTAACACTATTGAACCCACCTGTGAAAAGAGAGTTTGACACATATTGCTCCTCAACTTTCTGTGAGATTGATGGATCCATAGGTTGATTATCCGGGGTTGGTGGTATATGCACTGTATAATTCATGAAATCACTACTACCTAGCTCACTGTCAAGATCATCCCTAGAGTAACTGATGTATCGACCAGATGAAGTTCTCCGGCCAAAAGTTACAGTTGGAGGCAGAGGAGGCTTCTGGCCATCAGGCGCATCAGAACTTGTTGACAGAGATGATCGGCTTGCCCTGAATGATTTTGATGCCATGTTTAGGGACTACGATTGATAATCTTTATGCCCTGCAAATCAGAAATGTTCCAGAAGAGATTAATTTCCGCATTATACTTAATTCATTTCATTTGACACAAGTTCGTAACTTAAAAGTCAATAAACGTCATCAAAGTTCCAAAAAGAATCTAAATCTTCTATAGATCAGAATACAGTGATAAATAAAATGAAATAATGGCAAGGGGGGCATTGTAAGAGTCTCAATCTCAAAGCTTACAAACTTTTGTAACATATTCCTCTGTCATTATGGGAATCGAAGTATGAACCAACCGAAATTCCCAAAGAAAACAAAAGGGAAATAAAAAGTTGAAAAGGCGAGAAACATTTCACAAAGCATTTGCCCGAATAGCACTACGAACCAACAAAGTAATCAGAATCTAAAAAAATTTCAAATGGTACAAGAAGAACAGGAGAGAGGTGACAGATTCGCCCGAATATAAAGTACCCAAAAGCAAAAGCTCGACTCATGGAGATCTTGCACCCAAAAACTTCTTTTCGCCCCACACAATTTCTCATTACCAAAGCTCACACTACAGCTAGGTGCTGAAGACGAAGTTCAATCCTCAACTACGGTCCCTCTATCCTGAGATTTGACAAAATTGCAGAAGAAGAGAAGCACAACGCTGATCTTCCTAACCCATCATTATCAACTTTAAGTTAGCAGTATTAGGTAAAATTCCTTTGACTTCCCTCCCTGCTTTACCAAAACCCACAAACAATGACCATAAATCTAGAAGAAAAGAAAAACAAAAATCTGGGCCATTTTCCTTTTCCACCGCTTTATCGCGTTTTTCTCGGCAATCAATCAGCTCGAATGCAAGAAAAGTCACCATCACCAGTAAATCAAAAACATGAAATCATTTTACGCAAAAGGGATCAAGCAAGAAGTTGCAGAGAGAGTGTAAGAAAAAAAAAACCATACCTAAAGCAAGAAGAGGCTAAATGCTACCGAGTATTCAGATCTCTGCTCGATCTTCTTAGAATCCCATTCGAGCAGAAGGAGCTTGTGCTTCAAAAACGAAGGAACGCTTCAAAGTCCTGAAAATATTGCAACCGAACTGTCCCTTATACACACAAGCACGCAGAGAGACAGAGCGGAAACAGATGGACTGAGTCGTGAGCAAAACTACGAGGACTACGAAACATGATTGAAAGCTTCTTCCTCAGAAGAAAACTATTAAATATTTTTATCAATTTAGTAATATTTTAAAAAAATATTTAAAGTGTGAAGGTTCTTGGACATGAGGGAAGAGAGAAGGAGTCTTGAAAAGGTTGCGATTTTTAAAACGTCAAAGTGGGAGAAATGGTGTATGAAACGATCATTTTGATCTTTCATTAAATTACAATATTAGCCCTTAACTTTTGTATATTTGCTATACACCCACGCATTTATACTGGACATTTCTTATAATAAACTGCATATAAATAAAATTTAAATATTATTATAAAAAATCAAATATCTATAAATATGTTTCTTTTTTTCCCCCCTGTCATTCTCCGCCTAAAACTCTCACGGACAATATCTGTAACTATGCTAGGTGGCACTGTTAAAATTTGTTTTAATGTATGAAAAATTAGAACTAGATAAGATTAAAAGCAGAAAAATTATTACCTGAAAAGAAGAAAGTGATTATTGCAAAAAAATAAATGGAGAAAGAGATTTATTGGGATGCTGAGAATATTGATACCATGAATCAGGAAGAAGAAAAAATACGTTCCCAAAATGACTCGGTGTAAATCACTTGCTATCCTTGACTTTGTATTTGGTCATGTAGGAATAACTAAATAAATATAAATATTTTTAGAGTAAATTGGTGAAAAATCCCTTATTAAAAATTTTATTGATTATAGGGATATTATAGTGGGCGGCAAGCAAGGGACAAGACCCCTATGGGGAATGGTGATGATCATCAAAGCGTGGGGAATTCAGAAAAAATGCATGAAACTACTAATGAGGGCCTTGGTGATTATATACCCCAACAACCACATGTTCCGGCTCCTCGTTCCATTTCCAATGTATATAAAGATTTGGCTCGACATCGCCCTCCTATTTTTAAGGGAAACCGAGATCCTGTTGAGGCAGAAATGTGGATTGAGGACATAGAGACGTTATTCCAAGCTGTGGATTGTACCAGTGAACAGATGGTGCAGGCAGTCACCATTCTTCTTAAGGGTGATGCGAATGAGTGGTGGAAGAGTGTGAGACCAGCGGATGTGTCATTTTTTATGTAACGGCACGGCGTCTCCCGTCTCCCACTCGGGGTCCCTAGGGTCCCTAGCGGTGCCGGACTGGGGCTTCACCCCAGCCAGAGCTTCATCCTGCCCCCAGCAGGATTATCCCCCCCCATAAGGGGACCTCCCCAGGCCTCGAACGCTCAACCTGGGGGTAAGTAGAGCCTTAAGAGGAACCTGGTAGCCACTTGCACCGCGGTGCAAGTGGTTACCAGGTTCCTCTTAAGGCTCTACTTACCCCCAGGTTGAGCGTTCGAGGCCTGGGGAGGTCCCCTTATGGGGGGGGATAATCCTGCTGGGGGCAGGATGAAGCTCTGGCTGGGGTGAAGCCCCAGTCCGGCACCGCTAGGGACCCTAGGGACCCCGAGTGGGAGACGGGAGACGCCGTGCCGTTACATATTTCATATTTAAGCAGGCAAAAATTCAGGTAAAGACATGCAAAATTTTCAAGTGTTTTTTTCTCTTTCACTGCCCAATTATTATTTTAATAATTTTTTAGTTAAATTATTCAAAACTCTTATAAACTTTGACCCATATATAAATAATTTTCTTAATCTTTAAAATTTAATAATAAACTCTCATTATATACATTTTGCATATTAACCTATCTATTAATTATATGCCCTTTAAACTTTTTTTTTGGGTGCATTACTCCTTCAAAATTTAATTAATATGTAAACAACTTTCAAAATTTTAAGTTGTGTGCTTATAAGTGACGTACCAGATCAATCACATAAGAATCATCTCCATAAATATAACATTTTAGGGAGCTCATTATAAATTTTCAAATGTTAGAAAGATTATCTGTAATTTGTTCAAAATTTGGGGAGTTACATATACTTTAGCGATTATCTTGTATGCGAATCTAGTATTACTAATTAATCCAAATTGATTCATAAAATTAGAGTTTTCAATCTTATTCAAATAATCTAACTTTTTTTCACATAGCAAGTGCTGGCCATGAGCCAGTTCTTTAAAATTATAATGAAATGTCAATAACAAATTAAGGGCCAGCACTAAGAACATTTCCAATTATGCTTGGTTTTATTCAAACTAAAATGAAAATAAATAAATTATGGTAATCACAAATTTGCCCAAATGGCTGCATTTGTGGGCAGCATGTTATTATTATGATATGGGGCACAAATCTGAGATTCCTTTAAAAGCAAAGGGACATCGGACTGGGGAATATAATGAAATATATAAATCCCTAAAAAAAAGAATTTGGAATTAAATAAATATAAATGCAATCATCACAACCATGTTTATATCTATTGATGTCTTAATATTTTATTTTCATATTCAGTGACTAAAAATATTGGCAATAAAATGCTCTCTATTTTATTTTCTTTTTTTTTTATCAGAAGTTAACTAAAATTTATAATTTTTTAAATAAAATATTTTAGCAAAATATAATTATGCACCATATGAGTATGTAAAAAAAGTCCACATTATTATTTATCTGTAATGGAATAATAACTAACTTTTTAGCTGAAGCTTTGGGCATCACTCTGGTTTCTTTTCTTTCTACTTATCGTCACTTTTAACTATTTTTTGTTTCATTTATTATTAAAATTTTAACATCACAAAAATAATTTAAAAAATATAAAAGCTGAAAAAATCTGAAATAAATATTACAAATTTTGCATAAAGCCATAAAAGATGAAACTGAGAGAGGAGAGAGATCAACCATAATAAATTAATATGGATAAAATTCAGATTCATTTACTTATATTCATTATGTCCAATTTTTCAATCAAATCTTAGTGCATGAATTTCTGTAAAAAATAAATTATACAGGCTTTGTGAATAATAAATCTCATCATTAATAATTTTATTTTTTTTAGAAAATAATAGGATGAAAGAAGATGACTGGGCAGGAGTTGTTAATTATTAAATTTTTTTTTTATGCATGAAAAATTTGACCAAAACTAAAATCAGCTCGTTTACAGGTAATAATTATTAATTATCTTTGTTTGGTTCAATCGGATTTATACATAAGTCTAATTCACATAAATTGAAATAAATCTTTTTTACATATTTACTTCTTAGACCGTAAAGTTACCTCATAGACCTTAAAAGCTACTTCATAGACTATAAAAACTACATCATATTTCATAAATCACGATTAAAAAATAGTTATAGAGGCTATACAAACATGCTTAATATATATGCGCGTTAATTTACACGTTAACTTAACACGTTGCCAAATGCCAACGGTTACTTTGCTGTGATCTCTGCAACACCTAATCCACGCCTCCGCTTTTCTTGCCATTCTTCTTTTCCCTATTTACACAATTGCCATCAAGTTTTTTGGTACCGTTAATCTTTTCTTTCTTTCTTTTTTTTTCCAAACAGTATTTAAACACACAAACTCTCACACACCGGCGGGCACACGCGAATGCAAGCAAGGGCGTGTTTGGACTTTGGACTAGTGACCATTTCAAAGAGTGTTGGTGCCACTTAGAGCTAGAGGTGGTAATATGGTCCAGTCCACTGGATTTGGGTTAACCCGTCATGGGCTGAGACCATAAGAGTTAAACCAAAAAGAACCGCATTAATATGGGTTGACATTTAGCCAACCCAACCCATAACCACTGGGTTGGTGGGTTGGCCCGCCCAACCCATATTATTTTTTTAAAATTTTTTTTAACACAATATACTAAAAATTATTTTTTCTACAAACATAAACCATAAAGAACTTAAAAATTCATTAAAAATTAAACATTAATCACAAGTCCACACATAACAAAAAAAACATAAATCCAAAATCTATCAATATTTTAATATACTAAATTTAAAAAAACATAAATCTAAAGGAAAAGGAGTATACTAAATTAGGAATAACATGTCTTAACTCTCAAAGACTCAAACTATGCAACTGACAGTAAGTCACAATCCCAAAAAGCATCAATGGAATGGACAAAAATGAATAACTCAAAAGGCTATGCAAATTGGATTTGGTCTTGTTTGCCTTTGGTTTCACCCAATCTCCCTTGTCCAATAGATACTAGACAACATTAAAAAAAATATATGGGCCAACCCACCAACCCGGTGGTCCAACTTGTCATGGGTTGGGACTATATGGGTTTGAGCCCAAAAAAACCGCTCTCAAATGGCTTCAATTTTTTAGAACTCAAACCGTCCATATTTACTGGTTGGACGGACTCGACCCGTGGTCCCGACCCATATTACCACCTCTAGTTAGAGCGTAGAGTCCAAGAGTATTTGAAAGTGCCGTTAGTCCTTGATTGCTACCTGGTTTGCAGTTTCAAATGAGATTTTTTAATTTTTTTTTTAAAAATAAAAACTACTCTTACCATTGAGTATTTGGATCGACTGGCTAGAGTCATTCCACCTTAACCAATAAAGGTTCCCCTCGTTATCAGTCTAAATTCCCATAAATTGAATTTTGGTTGCTAGTAACCTCAGATACTAATGAAGAAATTAAAAAAAAAATCAAACTACTCCTATGATATTTTAATTAAAAGGTAAAAGTATTTTTTTAATCTTTTTACAAGATTTTTGTTTAGTTTCTTGATTTTATAAAATATCTTTTGAGTCTTCTAGCCTTAACGCCATCAACTTCCAATGATGATTTTATGTGAATCATTATTTTTTTAAAAAAAACTTGAATTTAATATGTTTGTATTTGAGAATGTTTGTCGACATTTAAAATTTAAACGTCAGCATTCTTTGTTAATGAAACTACCAGTAATAAAATTAGAGGATTGAAATGACTTTTTTTAAAATTAAGGAACTCAAATAAAATTTTATATAAATTCAAATGACAAAAAATACATTTTTACTGAATTAAACTTAGGCTTTGATCCGGAGGAACACATTTAAACCAACATCATATTTTTGTGCCATTTACCCCTTTGTTTGTTCAAAATATAAGTCACCTATAATCACCTTACTGGAACTAAGAAAAAGCAGTTAACATATTAAAAATATGTTAAATTAAATTTTTTTTTTCTTGTTAACCCTATTAATAAGGTTTTAAAGGAAAGAGAAGAATACAAAAGTGACTTTTAAGCATAAAAATTGATAAATAAATATTTATTAGTCTCCAAATAATTTATTTTATGAATTAAAGTATCTTTCTATAAGACAACTTATATTTTCGACAATTGGTAGTACCACCTATATTTAAACCCCCTTAAATTCAATCTTTTTTTTTTGTGGTAAAAGAAAAAAATTAAATTGTTCATGGTTTCTTCTAGAATCAAAATGTAAAATCACTCTCTACAGTATAAAGTGTGCTATAGGGCAGGACGGAAGTGGATCCTCTTCTTTTTTTTTTTTTTTTTTTTTTATGGTCCGTTCCATCTTTATTTTTTAAACATATGATTTTGGTACAAAATACATAAGCTCCTCATCTTTTTTTTTTTTAGGAAAAATACAATTTACCATTCTGAAGTATTTTTTAAGTACCAGTCAGTACTCTGTAATATTTTTTCAATATTATCCAGTATCATGAACTAATTTTTTAGGATCTTAAAAAATATTTTAGGAAACTGATTAATATTGAAAAAACACTTTAGAATGGTGAATACTATTTTTTTTAAAAAAAAGTCAGGAACTTATGTATTTTACACCAAATCAGTTTAGTTTGAGAGTAAAGAATGTGAGCAAACCATAAGAAAAAAGGAGAGGATCTATTTCCACCGTGGAAGCGCAGTGTAGTTTGTGAGAAAAGAATAGGAGTGAACTATAAGGAAAAAGAAGAGGATTCACTTCCACAAAGAGCATAGAGTTTTTAAAAAACAGCAAAAGGAAATTAAAGCAAACATTTGATAAAGTTAGTGATTAGCTAAATTTTTGGATAAATAATTTATCTAAAAATTTGACTATTGATATAATACAAACACATGATACGATTCATGAAGCGGACCTGATGTGGGGAAACACAAATAAAATTTATACTAATATTTAGTTCAAATTCTTAAGATCTGGTTTGTTTAAGTATATATAATTTAATTATATTATAAACCAAATATAATAAGCACAGAGAATAGTAGTTAAATTGGTTATTTAAGTACCTATTTAGATTACTTATAAAAATTATTTTTACATTGTAAATTATAATATACGGAGTAAGTATATAAGATAACTTTTATCTCGATTTATATAAATATAATTCTTTAACAACAACTCAAAATGATTTAAGCGTCTGGCCAAAAAAAACCAAAAGTTCATTTCAAGCGACAGAGGACGTGGGACCGCGTAAAAAGAAAGAGAATATGGGAATTGGGAAGTTCTTCTTCGACATGACGTCCGTCTTCACATGCCTGTTGGCTGTTGCAATCATGTGAATACTAATATAACGTTTTCTTTTTTATTTTCTTTTGTTTTTTAGGTATATTATATTCTCCCACTAAACTTGTTTGTATAAATTGAGATTAAATATTTTTTACATATTTATTTTATAAATTATCAAAATTAATTTATAAATTATAAAAATTATCTCATATTTCATAAATCACGATTAAAAAATATTTATACATATCAACTTATCCTCACTCTCAAATCATGTGGCTCGTTTGGTAGAGCGATTTTGAATCGGGTTTATTATATAAGCCTGATTTACGTAAATCAAGATAAATCTCCTCCACATATTTACCTCGTATACCGTAAAAACACTTTGTAGATCATAAAAGCTACTTCGTATTCTGTGAATCACGATTTATAAACATTTATAAACCTTCCATAAACTAATCCAAATGAACTAATGATCGCTTTCCCATGTGCCTTTACCGATACTCACGGTCCCATTTCGCAAACGCGTTTCCTCCTTTTTCTTCGTTTTCTCCCCAAGTACCCCCTTTTTTTTCCACTTTTAAAGATAAAATTATAATCAGTGACCCAAACTTCATCAAGTTTATGGTCAAATCTTTACCAACTTCAATTATTCTCATTTACCAAATAACTCTTTAATCTATATATTTATATAAAATTTAGAATTAATACTATTATTGATCCAAATGATCTGAACGAATTTTTATTTCTAGTTCATGCAATTTCAAATCATTATTTTTCATTCTATAGTTTTCTCTGTCGGAAGAGCGCATCTATAGTTTTTTTGGGTTGGAGAGCGCAACGGCGTTTTCCATCCAAAATGTAAGTTTTTATAATTTTATAAGAATTAATATACGAGTTTAAAGGCTTTACCTTTGATATCACCTTTAAATATAGTTTTATTAAAATCAAAATTTATTATAAGTATTGGGATAACAACTTAGTTCATTAAGAATATATAAACTATAACCAAAACTTGTAAAAAGTATAAACAATTCTCTAGATGGCGAAAGTCCCCAATTTAACAAATTTTTGTCAGAGAACAAGATGAAATTATCCTCAGTGGGCGTTTAATTTCATAATCAAAATATAATTTCAATTTAGTCCTTTAATACTATAGTGTAATTTCATAATATTTTAATTAAAGTCAGCTGAGTTGGAGTTTACTGAAATTGTCTCAGAGAGAAAAGAGAAACAAATAACAAAACTAAGCAAAAGGCTATTCAATCCTTGCATGCCCGTAGAAACTTACATAGTGGCTGTTGCATTTTGGAAATAAATTTATGTCTCTTACCAAACTAATTTTACTTCACGTTTTCCTTTGTATAGCCTAAAATTATTTAAAATAAATAAAACCAAGGAAATACAAAATTTAAACACAAATGAAAAGTGTAGCTTTCATCAATGGATTTTTTTCTATTCAAAATATTTGATATTACTATTTAGAATAGAAATATTAAGTTGTTACCAATAAATTGTAGGTTAAAATAGTAAATAGCTTTATCCCGGGAGGGGAACACAAATTTAAACACAAACGAAAAGTGTAGCTTTCATCAATGATTTCTTTTTATCCAAAATATTTGATATTACTATTTAGAATAGAAACATTAAGTTGGTACTAACAAGTTGTTAGTTAAGATAGTAAATTTAAATCTTAAAAAATATAATTATTAAGGGAAGTGAAAATACTCTATAAATCTCGAAAGGGAAAATATTAAGTCGCTTTCACTCTCATAATTATCGTTAATCATACTCAATTGCTAATTTGAGTGAAAGTTGGGTGGATTTTGACCAATTTTTAAACTTCACGTCCTCCTTACCAGTTTGAGGGCAACGAAAAGCAACGTTTAGTATCTATATGTAATGATCTGTGGAAAGGTTTTAGGGGGAAATATGACGAGTTTTCAAAGAATTGACTTAATTATTAAAATATTCCAATAACAACTGATAAGTAAGTAATGACAAGTTTCAGTGTGAAAAATGATAATATCTCACTTGCCATTAAGACTTCTTAACAATTAAATTAATTCCGCTGGACTTCATAATAATTCTCCCATTTAACTCTATTTACAGTTCAAAACACAAAAAAAAAAAATTCCTTTTTTACTTTATGTTTTCGGCTATAGAAACGTATGCATGAGCATTATAGGAATATTTTGAATTGTAGTCAAATGAATAAAGTTCAAGAATATGCTCTTACTACCCTTAAGTCCCTACTTTCGTTATTAGATCCACTCCTTGCATTTTCACTTTAATCTCTTTAAAGTGCTTATTACTGCATCATCGATTATGAATTAAATATAGAGGCTGCTTATTTGATTTAATTCACATTCTTTTCGGGATAAAGACAGTTTTTTTTTTTAACCATAGAAAATTTCATGTGGAACGGGACATGAGTTGAAAATTCCAACCCTTTGCTTTTATCGGGACAGAATAAGAGATGGATCCATCATATGAACTTGTCCCAACCTATTCTCCCCAAATTGGTATTTTGTTTTTTTGGGGTGGTGACGGGCCCAGATAAGACTTAGACCTATTTGAGTAAGTCAAGAAAGTGAGATAAATTATTTAATAATAATAAATATGACGTGATCTTTTAAAAATATTTACCACAACATTAAATTATAAATCAAATTTATAAATTAAATAAATTAGTTTGAGAAAAATTAATAAATATTAGAAATAAAATATATTAAGATTTTATATTTAAAATTTAGATTAACCTTCTAACAAGTTCCTTAGGAGCGGAGCAATAATAAACATAGATAGAGAGAGAAGAGAATAGTGAACATTTACACACACATATCAATGTTTTTCTCTAAATTTTACATTGAAGTTACTTCAAAGAGTAGATGCAGGTTGGCCGAGAAGTCTGCTGTACTTTCCGTTTCCTTTATTATTATTATTATTATTATTATTATTATTATTTTCCATTTTCACGATTCACTGTCTGGCCTAAGCTGTGTTTTTTTTTAAAAGCCAATTTATTTAATAAATTAAACGATAAAACGAGGCATATAGAACCATCAATTAATCCTGAGTCAGAACCAAGTTGGCCTGAGTTATATCTTTTTTATGGCTAATCCCTCGTATTATAGACTTTCTGAAGAAGTTTTAGAGTGTATTTGGATATAGCTTTTGAGAATAATTTTGGGAGAAAAAGTGAAAAAAATGATTTTTTTTCATAGATCATGAGAAGAATATATTATGAGAAAAAAATAATTTTGATAAAATGAATGTGTTTAGGTATTGGATTAAGAATGACATTTTTTTAGTGGTCAAATTACCAAAAAGGATATTATCTTTTGTGATAATTACATATAAAATGATAAGATTATATTTTATGTATTATTCAAAAGTTTTTCCTGAGGGGTGTCTGATACAAATAAATTTTGGAAAGTGAAAAAATAATGTAACAATGAACAATTAAAAATAGTGTACCTTAACCTAATATTTAACATTAATTTTTTTAATAAATACAAAAAATGAAATAAATTTATCTATATGTAATATTAATTAACTTAACTAATTTATTTACTATAATCAAATTAGATAAATAGATCTTATATTAAGGATATGAGAGAACATTAAAATTTTAAAATTCTAAAAAAACAAAAGAATAGATGAGAGAGAGAGAGAGGACTGGGTCCCACACATCTAAAAAAACAATAAAAAAAATGCCTAACATAAGGACAAATGAGAGGGGACATGAGGCCCACTATACAAAAGTAAAATACTCAAAAGTATAGTTTTTCATGAAAACATGGTTTAGGAACGGGAACCGTAGTTCACATCCAAACAAACTTTTGGTAAAAAATCTAGTATTTAGCAAATTTTGCCTCAAACCATGATTTTTATTGAAAAGTATTTTTTTTAAAGAATGCCAAACACAAACTTAGTGTTAACCATGAAATACTTTCCATACACATTGCAGGAATCAATCCTTTGATTAGATGCTTAAGATCATGGTTTGAGCCATGCTAATCTCAAACTTTTATGTTATGTTTTCCGTTATACATTTTAAAAAATCGATCCTTGTGTGAAAAAAAAAAAAAAAGAATACTTGTCTCAATCTACAGAAGCGCATCACCAAATGAATGTGTCCAAAAAATGCTATTCATTCCTCTAAAAATATTATTTACTAGTACTGTACAAAAATTAGCTATTTACAAATTATCCAATACACGAGTCATATTCTATTTTAATAATTAGTTATTAATTCTCGCAATTCCATAATTTTTATGACTCTTAATCCGAAAATTATATATATATTTTTAAAGGCAACTATGCTGAATAGAGTTCCTATTGGAAAGAAGTAAGGCGATGCGGATGCTTCTCTGTTCCAACAACAAAATCAAATTCTTTTACCTCAAAGTTTACGTAATTATCTATCAAAGTGACAAGTCACAAGAAATAAATAAATAATGAGCGCTCTGTCAGTGGTTACTGCCATAAATTTGAGCAGAATCACAAAGATATATAGCATTTACACAACACCTTTAAGATATATCTTATAGTGCAGGAGCAGTAGGAGAAGTGGTATTGGCACTCCTACATTCACACGTGCAGAGACTTCTAGATCCTTCTACAACACGTTGAGATCTTCGCAAATGAAGCTTGATGTTCACCACCTTTCCAGCCAACTATTGCATCATATAACAGAAAAAAACATTTATTATACTAACTCATACATGGTTCCATATAACCAACACCAACACACCAGAATATGATGCAAATTTATTTAGGATGCGACTCTTTTAACACAAACCACCACAAAGTGATGGTGATTAAGATCTGACTATGCAGTTCTTCATTGATTTTTGGGAGAATTATTGTGCAGTCTCATATAAGCAATTTGAACACTAAAAAAGTCCCACAACAAATGTACAACATATAATGACAAGATCTAATGCAGGAAATGATATCAGGTCATGTCATGTTGACAACTTAAAGGGCTTTTTGGTAATTAAATGGGTTAATATCATCTTCAGTCCTTCAAGTTTGCCCTCATTTTTGTTTTGATCACTTAAATTTCAAATAATTAGTTTTAGTCCTTATAGAGGCGGGGTAAAATGATCTAGGTTTTTATTGAGTTATAAGAACCAATATTTTTTTCTGACAAAGCACAATGACGCCGTATGATCCATGTAGCCGACCTCACTTAGTGGGATAAAGGCTTTGTTGTTGTTGTATAAGAACCAATGTTTTAAACGAAATGAAATTTAAAGGACCAAAACCTATAGTTTGAATCTTAAGAGACCAAAACCAAAATAAGGACAAACTTGAGGGACTAAAGATTATATTAACTCTAATTAAATTGATTATGTGCGACTAAACAGTACTTCACCCTTGACATTTCTGGCGGTTTGCAGCACAAATTGGGCACCTAACATTTGACAACATTTTCTAAATTTGGAGGAATAGCTGAACCACCTAATAACAGGTGGAAGAAATTGGCAAAGACTGAAATATGGGGAGATCACTGGAGATGCCTAAGTTACACGCGGATTAGTATTAGATGCTCTACAGGATATTTTAAGTTGGCCGGGTCTCCCATTTCAATAATTGGTTTCTGGAAGAGGGTTATCCATCTTACTAAAAATACTCACCAGAAACAGGTTTGATCAAATCAGTTTTTCAAGGAATAATCAGGAACAAAATGACCAGAGAGGATCATGCACCATTTTTTTTTTTTTTGTAATGGCCTGAGCATAATGACCTTAGTTACATGTAGTATGCTTCTTAAGCAACTCAAACCTTGTAAACCTCACAAGTCACGAAACTCAACCCATGGATGCAAATATTTCCATTATATAAGGACTCAACTACTAAAACCTAACAAAATCTTAAGAAAATTAAGGTCCTCACTACAGCATTCAAGCAAAGTCCAACCGGAAATATTCTAAATTAATAAAGCTCATGGACTCCTACAGTTTGGCCTGTCATCCTACATCAGGACTAAACCTTAGGACTATCCTAATCACCACCACAATATTTTATTGACCCTGTAACATATGCATCAGATGGCCCAAACAATAACTAAGTCACAAGTTGGCGAACCTAAGCCATATATTGAGCGTGCATTGCGTCTGAAAATATCTAATGCTATTTCTTTTCAGGAAAAATAAAAGGAACTTTAGAAGTATAAGACATGAACAAACCATTCTCCAAACCAAGTCTTCAGGACCCAATGGTTGAGCTGGACTGGAGTACAGGAAATGCCTCGAGTACTGAAGAAAACACGATCAAAAGAAGAATCAACAACCAGAAAGACAAAGGACAAAATGTTAATTTCTGAAAAAAGAATAAACAAGAGCGTTTATTTTCTTATATTACAAAACGTTAATTACTCAAGAATATGTTTATAGACGTAACCAATTTCCAAGTCTGATACGTACACATGATACTTAACATCAAACAACACTTAGTGCAGAATGATTTTAAATGATAGTCATCCATATTTTGCAAGGTAAAAAAGCAGAAGAATCAAACAACAAAGTTCTAAATAGAAATTATGAAGTCAAGAAATATCATGATCACAAACCTTGGCAAGATTTTGTTGCATCTCTTTGATAACAGCAGGGCTAATGCCTCTCAAAAATTTCAAAAGCCAACCTGGTTTTGCGGCGTCATTAGAAGAAACAAACAAGGCTATCTGAAAATATGCAAAAGGAGTCAAACCCTTAGCAATTGCCCATTGAACAATCAAATATAAATGTATTCTAAAGCTGCAACAGTTAAATTGGCCACATGACACAATGACAACACAACCTTATGACTAAGACAATCATCACCATTCACCAATGTCACGTGTATACAGACCTCCACAAATCTTTTAAGAACATCAAAATGTGAATATTTATGACAAAACTGCTTTGTTTTCAGCCAATGGATCAATAAAACAAAAGTATAAAAAATTCAATCATACCCAGCTTATTATTTCACTTCATTCATGAGTTTAAGTGATGGAATGAAAAGGAAATCCTTAAAGATCAAAACAATATTGCTCTCCGGATTGGCAGGTTTCTCATAGGCAATATGAACAAGAAATCATGTCCAATAGAGATGCATCCATAAAGCATCTTCACACTCAATTTCAGACATGTCAGCATCAACACCTCCACAACACACTGCCAAAATATGTCAAACGAAACAGTCCATTTTTGGCTTGGAAATAGCAGGCACAACCAAAAAAATGACCTAAAAAAGGTACAATGAGACTATGCACCTCATCTTGATGACATAATAAAAAATCTTTCCCGAAGATGTTGCATACAAATAATATATCAAACAACACTTTATATGATAGATTCAATTGAAAATAATGGAATAAGCTTCAAAAGTATTGAAGATGAAGGATAATGCTGATTGCATTTTTCTTTAGAAGTAGATGAGTAAATGGGATGTCCTAAGAATTAATATTTGACAATAAACAAATATACAAATGTATATAATATACACCATGCTGAGGCGTGTCTTGAATTTTGACACGTTCATATGTTTGTATCCTATGCTTCAGAAATACATTAAGCCATTATATGCTTGTTATAACTATATATGCTGCCATAGACATATAATGCAACAGATATAACATAGCGCCTTCCCCACATATTCCATGAGCAGATCATTTAGGCAAGCTAACTAGCAACCTAACAAGGATACATCTTATTTAACAACTTGTAAATATAAAATTTTACATCTAATTAATTACTTGATGCTCACTAGATATGAATCTATCAAGGCGACATGAATATATACACACCTTCCTGTAATCAAGTATTCCTTCAAAAGGGAGCTCTAGTTCATCACTAATTATTACAGGAATGCATCCACTAACAATAGCATCAAATAATCTAGCAGACGATGGAGTGTCACCAGCTGGACTCATGCAAAATAGAGACCTGATCCCATGGAAGGAAACAAAATAATTACTACATCGTATGTAACCCAGCTAAATATTATCAAGTTTTAAATTTAGATTACTTGCGCATGCCCCCTTGAGCTGCTGCTTTTCCTCCCTCTCCAGCTGTTCCCTCCTCTATAATTACATCATCAGCTCCACTTAACTCTGAAACAAGTTTAGAGCGTATTTTTCCTCCCTGAAATTACAAGATGAAAAAGAACTCAGCCAAACCTATTTAGGATCTTCTGAATCAAAAAATAAAAATAAACAACAAATCCTTCAAGAAATGTTAGTACGCCAAATCATAGTGAGTGAATGACTAAACTTTTAACAATATATGCATTTCTAGAAATTAATTATGCAATCTCTTGTCATGTCTTCACCACATAGCAGCAAATGAATAATATAAGCAAATTAATTTTTATAACCACCGTCTAAAAACCTTTATTGAAAGTCAAAATGTCAAATAATCTATAGGATGCAGATGAAGTCAAATGATGCTGCCAGAGTCTTGAAGGACTCAGATAAGTGTCAAGTATGCCTAAAATATTACAGCTGGATACCAGATAACACCATTAAAGCTGCGCATTCATAACCATGGCACTTCCATATACCAAATCCACTCAAAAGGTAGTAGAGTGTCACAAGAAAAAAGGTATACCATCAAAATCTCTTAATCGGATAAATCAGAAACTGATATGCAACAAAGTTAGGAGTTTTCAATCATTTATGTCTTCCTAGGATGGTACCATACAATGAAAGTCCAAAGCAATGGGTCAATCAAATATGGTTAAAGGTAAGGTAGTAAATCACAGGGCTACAATTTCCACTTCATGAGTTGACATTTTCATTATGCCTAAACCAAAACATGATCAACATAATTTGACTTCCATAAAGAACAAAGTGCTGTTTCACGACATACATATTAAGTAAAGTTATCAAAAAGAAGAACAGATCTCCGTGCATTGCATAGGGAAGAAAGGTCTAGTTCAGACTAATGCGAGAAACCATAGCTTTAATCAGTTGTGAATTACTCAACACTCAGTAACAGATACATATTTCTTACTTCCATATTTTCAACTAGTAGCATGCTTACCGCATTTCTTCTGAGCCGACCACGAAAGAAAAGCAGTGTACTTCTCTTTGGATTTGTTTCAGATAAACATTTGGCATCACATAAATCAAGATTGGGAACATAAGGAAGAATCAGATCTTTCTCAAGATAAACCTGTCCCGGCTTGTACCTACAAGATAAGAAAGGCCATCAGGACCAGTTTCAATGGCTTCACTTTTGACATACAAATTTAAATTCAACTTAGGCTTTCACCAGTTTCCAGTGGAATCCATATCTGGCAACAGCCAAATTGCATTCTTCATGAATCGCCGAACAGTTTTAAAGGACCAGGGATGATGCACGGGAAGTATGTGGTCTCTTCCACCAGAGCGCTTCCATGCGGGTTGATCTTGCACCCACTTCAAAGCTTCCTATGCCCACAACTAATAGCTTATTAGAGCTAGAAGACATAGTAAATCACTAATACGGGAAAAAAATACACTACATCCATCATTCATATATAAAGCACAAGGGATAAAAATAGTCCCCGTTAAAGATGAAAAATGGCTTCCACCAACCATCAGGAGAATAATCATAAAATATTGAAAACACAGCGATCAGTATGCTGCTTTTTAAAAATATTCATAACGGAAAATATGGATGGTAACAGGGCAGTGAAAAAACAATATGAACCCACATAAAATAGGTATCTGAACTAACTGTTCTAGCTCTACAGCGCTAACCGGATACCATGGTTCTGACAGAAACATATGAAATATTCTGATGGGATTAAGTTGTATGATTGGGAGGCAACAAAAATGGACCAAAGACTTGCTCAAGTCTTTCAGAACAGAGAGGTTCTACCCTGCAAACCTCTGATATAAAAAAACCAAAAAAAAAAAAAAAATCTTAAACTTGTGTAAATTATTGACATTAGAAATGGACTAGTTGGTTTAAGGTATACTAAACAGAAAGCTTAATTTAAGAGTGGAATGGCAACAGATTTTGGATGAAACTAAACATACAATTGGTAGAAATGACTTCCTGCTAATAATAATTCTGTAAATTTCATCTCAATTGATTTGAAAAAGTTTCATTAACATACATTTTTACCACTTCACCAAAAATGCAGAACAGTTGGTATAATGTCATAAAATCAAACCACGTAAATATAAATCATAACCCAATATTATAATGAAACCAATTAACTGTTGATTCATAAATGCAGCAACTTTCATGCAGCGGGAAAAATAATTTCTTCCTCAACAAAAGTAAGCCGGACAAACACACACTTGGAAGAGCACTCACACCCTATAAAGTGCCTTGCATTGTTGTTTCTCCATCAGGAAGAAGCTTATGGTAGTGAAGAAGGGTATGTAGAACAAATCTGCCTCCTCTTGCCGATGAACTCTAACAACAGTCTTTAAAAGTCTTTCTGAGTCTGGAGCAATCAAATCTGCCCAAAGCCAATAATCAATGGAGTGCTGCATTGACAACAAATTTCACTGATTAAAGGAGAAATTATGTGAGAGAGGAATGAAAAAAAGGACATGGAAAGTTATATAAAGCAATGGCACATTACCAACAGCACAACATAGTCCTGTATCCCAAGATATATTTAGTAGAAAAGAACTTTTTAAAAAAAAAATTTATAATGTCAATTCATTATAGAAGGCTTCCTTCGCATTATTTCATCGAACAGGCATACTAAAATTACAAAATAATAAGGTTTGTCATTTAATTATGTGTTTTCCGTTAGCTAGATACTGATAGTACCAGGGGGAAACTAATGGATTAATCCTCGCCAAAACAGTCATTCAAGTAGCATGAAATAACCTTAAATACCAAAATACAGCAATAACAGTAATGACAACAATAACTTCGATAAAAGTAAACTTGATTGTCCACTGATTTCAATCCTCTTTCATGCTAATCCTAACATAATCACATATTTAACCAAAGCATTCTCCTAGTGGAAAATAATTGCAAAATACAAAATCACAGACTAAAAAAAGAGAAAAACGAATATCATTGAAAAACAGAAACCCTTTGAAATGTGAAGGTACCTGTTCGATGAGACGGTGCACAGGACTGCCATTTGAGGTCAGATTGTCGGTCTCCTTGTAAGTATTCCTAAACAGCCAGAGCAAATTGTAGGTGAATTTGCTTGGCATGTTATACACATAAACCTTAAGCGGCAAACCCACAGGATAGTAAGGATCTCCATAATATAACCTATCCATCTCCATTTCATAAATCCTATAATCCAGCTTTCTCACTTCCTCTTCCCCAGCTTCCCCACTCACAGTATCATCGCGAACGAATGTTGATCTAGAGGCTTCACGGGTGAGGAAATCCTCGAGTGAGGCCACAAATGAGGTCTCCACATTAACGTTAAGGTTCAGAAACTGTGAACGCGTAGATTGGCGGTTAGAGGAGAGGGAGAAGAGGAAGAAGAGGACGGAGAATCCGAGAAGCAAGAGACCGTAAAGGAGGATTCGAGATTTGGATCTTGGGATGTGCTTTCCTGCCATTTTTGCCTTCCTTCTTCTCTATGTTTCTCTGTAAATAAACTTCTCAAGCTAGAGAGATTCTGATGAAGAACCTGATCTTACGAGCAAGTCTTTGGAGAGCATTTGTTTACTTCACAAAATTAAAAGGCAAAGTGATTAATATTAATATTTTTGAAATTAATAAGGAAAATTCTAAAAAAATATAATTTAAAATGAGAAAAGATAAATTGGTATTGTAAATTTATCAAATCTCAAATCAAAAATAGGAATCTATGATTTCTAATTCTAATCAAATGACTAAATTACACTGAGTTAAGTTATAAAATATGAAAGTGAAGTCATTCATGTAAAATTTGATATTGTTAATATATATATAGATGTTATTATTGACCCTTAAAACTTGTGCCCTCAAAATTATTACTGATTTTTAGAATATAAAGTTGTGAAACGTAAAAGTAAAGTCGTTAATGTAAAATATGATATTGTTACTATAGATACATATGTTGTTATTGACCCCTGAAATTTGTGCCCTTAAAATTATCCATAGTTTTTGAGATATGAAGTTGTGAAACATGTAAAATCGTTAATATAAAATATGATGTTGTTAATACAGGTATAGATGTTTTTATTAACCCATGAAACTTGTGCCTTCAAAATTATCCTTGGTTTTTGGGATATGAAGTTGTTAATGTAAAATATGATATTATTAATATAGATACATATATTATTATTGATCCTTGAAACTTTTGCCCTTAAAATTATCCTTGGTTTTTGGGATATAAAGTTATCAAACATAAAAAGAAAGTCGTTAATGTAAAATTTATGTTGTTAATTATTAGATTCCTACGTTAATTTTGACTTAGGATTTGATAAATTTGTAACACCAATTTATCTTTTCTCATTTTTAATTATATTTTTCTAAAAATTTCTTAATAATAATCATTTTTTTTCCTGAAGGCTAAATTAACAGTTTTAAGTAGGATCCCCTCTTTTTTCTCCCAACAAAGTATCCCCTCGTAAGCTAATTTTTCATGTATCTAATATTTTAGGTCAACCCCATTGCATGATCATAAATATATTATTAAGTTAAAAGTGTTTGGTTGCTTTTTAGTATGATAATAGAATTTACCAAAATAATGATAATTATTAAAAAATTGGTAATTCCCATTCATACCTCTTCTATTATGAATACTTATTATTACCTTGTTGCATGATTGAAAAAGTTCAATTTACCCTTTAATCTTATTTGTTATTGCTTCACTTACCTTATTTCACTCATCATATCATGCCACAACCACCGTCGTCACTACTTCCTCTTCCTCCACTGCCACTATCACCTCCCCCCGTCTTTGTAGTCGTCGCCGCAGCTACCTCCACTATTGCCGCCACCTGTATCATGACAACTATTGTCACTATCATTGTCACTATTACCGTCACCACCACTACCTCCTCCTCCTCTATTGCCCCCCGTCCTCACCACTACCACCTCTATCATGACAACTATCATCACTATTGTCGCCACCACCACCTCTTCCTCCTTCACTGCCACTACCACTACCCCTGTTGTCGCCACTGCCCCTATCGTTGTTGTTGCCGCCACATCCACGTCCACGTTCACTTCCATTATCTCTGCCACCTCTACCATGACAATTGTTGTCACAGCCGTTGCTGCTATTGTCACTAACTCCTCCTCCTCCACCGCCACCACCACCACCACCACCACCACACCATTGTTACCGTCGCCTCCACCACCACAACCACTACCATTAGATAATCCCTGGTGAGGTAGTACGACTGTTATGATGAGGTGGCGCGATGACTCTTAACAATTTTTTTCTAAAGATTATGTTAAGGCTAAAATAGAATTTGTGTGATATTAATTTTAAATAATTATTTTAAAAAAAACTCATTGCGCATTATTTAAAAATCAATCCAAACACTAGCCCTATAATTAATATTGCATCGTATTGTATTACACTATCGGGTGCAACAGGATTGAACCAAACGATCCCTTAGAATATCATATGAGTAGCACCTAATATCATAAATTAATTTTCAATACTATTAAATATCTTAACTTTAGGTGCTAGTTGCTATATTAGAAAATAGTTTTGAGTGGTAGATGCAACTTAACCCAAATTAAAATTATAAACAATAAATAAGGCTCAATAATATATATTAGGACTGTTCTTAAGAATCTCCAAAATTATCTTTAAAAAAGGGAAATATTGGATATTTGCATTTTTATATTTAGAGACCTATATATAACAGTTTATGTACAAAATATTTGGTCGTATTCATATTATTTTGAGTAGCTGAAATGGGGATGAAGTAAGAAAAATGGACTACTTTCTACTTCTTATTTTCAGTAAAAATATTATAAATATCTTAATTTGGTTGTAATTCAGTATTGAATAAAAGATAAAAAATATAGACTTTTTACTTCATGCTTTTACCTCATTTTCTCTTAAACTCTCTCCTCCTTTCTCATTTTATAAATATTTTAGTCAATATTTTTGTCCTATTTCTTATTCTCCCTTGTAACTATCTTTTTTCTAGTTTAATATCATTTTGTCTTCTTTTTTGAAAAAAAAAAGCAAAAGATTGAAAATATAAGTCATATGACAAGTAAAATGTGTACATTTTTGTCTAAATACATTTTTCGAACTCATTACAAAAATATATCCAACACATGGGAGAAGAAAAAACAGTGATAATGTAAGTGATTTCATGAAGCTCATTTGGTTAACAAAATGAAAATAAATAGAGGGAAATGATCGTGTAGATGTCATGAAGTTTCCCACTCTGATAGACAATTTTTTTATATTTCCATGGGTTCTATCAATTTTATTTTGCAACTGGGCCCAATATAAATATGAACTATACGTACCTGCCTTTTTATCTTAATATATTGTCTTAGTTAAAAAAAAAATAGGTGAAAAGCCTTCCATAGAAAATCTAGGATACAAAACATATGGTAATCTTAAGCTAGAACTTTTGGATTTTGGACAAAATTTAAATGAAGAAAAATATTTTAATTGAAGGTGTTTTGAAAGCTTCAAATGTTTTTCAACCAAAGTGTTGATCTGAATGAGAAATTGAGGAACCTAAATTTTTTTGACCGGAAGAATCAAACATTTATAGCATATTTAATGTTCTTAAGGCTTTGAATCGCAACAAGGCTATATAGTTTTTTGTTTGTTTGTTTTTCCTTAGACTTGGGCATCTTTTGTATTATAACCTTATCGAGTGTTCGCTCAGTATTCCTCTACTGTTTTTTTAGAGGGCTCCTTATTGATGGATCAAGTATGTTAAAATTCAATCAAAACTTTGATGCTGTGATGGTGTCACATTGTTCTACTAATCTTATATTACTACAGAAATCACGATATATAACAGTTATTGTCTGCCATACATCACGGTTCCGAACTGTTATATATTTGGTGCTATCAAAACTCGGCGAAGATACATTACGTTTCCAAACCGTTATTTATTCTGAACCTATTTTAACGGTTGTAATATAATGTTGGGATTGAACGTACACGCAACGAAAGAATTTAAATTTTAAAAGTATTCCAATCCTAATAGTGGATCTATCAATGACGTTTAAACCGAGTAGTTAAAATAGTACCTCTGCGTTTTTCACCTTTTCAATCTCTAGAAGCCAACTGCATGAACCAGTTCCCTCTACTTGTATCCCCACGAACGAGACCCAATGCTGGCAGCGTGGTAGCGCCTCCAAAATTCCTCTATAGGGGTTTCTCTTGCGGCTCTCTAATACGTCTCTTATGGCTAGGGTTCTCTAACCCTACGTCTTATAACTTATGTGGGCTGTATTAGATTTTCAAAATTAATTTTAATTAATTTTGAAATTTGAATTAGATTAAATAAATTTGATTTAATTAAATCTGTCCAACAGATTTAATCTAAACTATTTATTTAATCTAAATAAAGAGCCAACTGATTTAATTTATCTTTATAAATTAAATCTGAGATATGATATCTGTATTAGCTTTAATTATTTAATTTATCAAATAAATTAAATATTTTATGATAATGGTATTAATGTCTTTTAACATTTTAAAACATCTATTCTATTATTGAAATTTAATTTCGTTCTTATTTTTATTTTCATTTCATAAAAAATGTTCCACTGTACATGATGTTTTATACCATAAAATGGGGGAATTTTATTAGAAAAACAGTTTATTTTAATTTCTAAAAAAGAAATTGTTAAACAGAATAAACTCTGATTATGTATGTAAGGAATCAACCAATTTAAGCAAATACAAATTTAATTAAGAAAAAGCAACTAACCATATCATAATCATAATGTTTAGAATGTGAGTAAACCAGAAAAAATTATAAGGTAAGGAGTTGAATACACATTCAACGAATAGGATTTCTAGACCTTTCATTAAACTGTGCAAAAACATTAATATAAATTAGCACTTCATTCGTAAGAAAATAAATTAAATTGAACACAACTTTTCTTTTGGAGTCAATTTATACACTAATTATAATTTATTAATTAATATATTATTCATTTTTTAATTTAACTAAGATTATACTAACCTATAATTACCAAACTTCCTCAATATTCAAACTAAATATTAAGCTGACTTTCCTCTTTTTGCTTAGATTAACAATAAGTATTATAGTAAAAAAATGTAAAATTAGACTAAAACTAGAGATAATTTCAATTAATTTGTTTGAAAATTTGAGGCAAGAGACAGTATTATTAATTTCTAGTATTTTTGTTATCAAACCTTGAACAATAAAGATCATTGAATATTGTTAATTAAATCCATGTTGAGAGAATAGAATATAATAAATAAAAAAATCTTTATACGTTCATGAAAACTAAAGCTAATAAGTTCAATAGAAAAGTCAAATTAGGGTGAAAAGTCTCAACTTAAAAATCTAAGATACAAAACATGGCCATCATCATCTTAAGTTAGAAATTCTAAATTTTTGACAAAAAGAATAATATTTTTTAATTGATGGATGTTGAAAACTTCAGATGTGTAACGACCCTTTCTCACAAACAACAATTATCCACATTTATACAAAATCAGTGATAATTTTTTTTTTTCAATACATATCAGAGTTCAGGACACAAACTCGCCCACAAACTCTTCCACAACATATCAGAGTTTAGGGCACAAACTCGCCCACAAACTCACTGCAGATAAATTTATTATTCTGATATCACATCACAATTAACCCATGGGTCACAAAATGATTTCCAACATAGATATCCAAACAGTAAATATGGCATTTTAAAAACATGTGGGCCCTATAATGGCAATATAGAAATTAATACAACACCAATACCAAAAGAGGCCTACAAGAATTCTCAACGTCTATGCCTCTGGTTGCTTCCCTTGGCCTCTATCCAGATTAGAGGTATTGCCTGAAAAATTATTTATAATGACGGGGTGAGACATAAAGTCTCAGTAACCAAAGTAAATTTATAAAATATGCAGGAAAAGATTGTAAGTCAGAGAAGCAGGTTTAACTGACATAATAATAGTAATAATAATATTTTCATAATTTAACATTTAACATGATATAATCAATAAATAAAACCATCCCCACTCATCCATCCTGCTCCTCCTTATATCCTCTGGACTGGTACAGCCTATCAGTGCTAGTATACCCGGCCAAAGGTTAGCTAGTCACATCAAGAATACTGCCCCCTCCCATGCCACCACCAATATACCGTAACAGGGAGGTGTCCGCCCAAACACTCAGCTCCAAAATCCGGGCCAGGATTGAGAGAGCCGATGGGCACACAATTCACCATATCTCTTCCACACAACCCAACATATCCCGTAATATAAAAATAATAAATTAATACAGCTTTCAAAAACAATTACAATAATTCTAAATTCTTATACAACATTCATCTCAAACAACATATCCACCATAACAGTAACAATAATAATTTGAAAAATACACTGCTTCACTGAAATAAATTCATAGTCAAACATAAATATAATCTTGCAAAACACATACAAGTAATATAGATAAAAGTAAGGTTTATAAAATACCTTACATTCCAAAACAAGCATATAAAATAAATTAACCCCAGTTACCTCGATTCCAAGCTTAATCTTAATTTGGATAGTAAAACCCGTGCAATCACCGATCACAAGAAAAATCTACATTATTAATGTAGATACCAATTAACCAAAAATAACAATAAAATAATTAATTTACATAATTTAACTCCTACAACCCAATTTTCTCTACAACTATTATCCTCATTTATTCCAATTTCCTTAAAAGAAATCCTTAAATAACCTTTAATATACCCATAATTACAAAATCTCCAATACCAACTTCCTAAATAATTAAATCTCTCTTTCATAATATATATGGATATAATATAATTATTAAAAAATTCCTCAAATACCCACATAATTAAAATCATATCAAATTATAATTCAAATATTAAGTCCTAATTTATATTTTTCATATAACTCAGATCTAACAAAAATAAACCGATTAAAACCTCAATAATACCTCCAATAATCCAAATAAAATATTTAAACTAATTTTTATCGGTAAAAACACCCTATAGGGATTAATTTAAACCCTATTTATAAAAGAAATTAATTATAAAATCACATGACCACTAAATAATAAATCTAAACCGATTAAAATAAACTATTAATTATTCTCTACATTTCTACAGTCTTATATTGATAAAACTCAAAACTTGCCTAAAATCATATCCCCAAAATATTCTCTAACTAGCATAAAATTACTATCATATGAAAGAGAAAATTATTTAGAACATTTTTCATAAAAGAAACTTTATGATTAGAAGAGAGTTTATATACCTTATTGATCTCCGAAGAACCGAAAATACCCCAATCAGAACCTCACTCTCTCTTCTTTTCCTGAAACACTTCACTTACGTGAAGTGTTTAGCTGAGGGGGTATTTATAATACCCCCTCTACTGCAGAATTTGTTGCTTTGGCGCCTGATGCGCCAAAGCAACATACATATATATATATGTTTTTGACAAAAAGGGGGGTTTCCCCCTTTTGTCATGGTAGGCGCCGATTTCGGCGCCTACCTTTATATATATATATATATTATATATATATAATATAATATTATTATATTATATTATTATTTTAATAAAATATTATTTTATTAATTAATTAATTTTTAATTTAATTTTTTTTTTAGAATGTCACAATTCTCCCCACCTAAATAGAATTTTGTCCCCAAAATTCCTAACACATATAAATGTTAAAACAAAAATTTTCACAACACAATTGACACTCCAATCACAATAAAACACAAGTTATCAACACAAAATTTAATCATAAGATTACACATTCGATTGCAACACAACACATCACAACCATAAATATTAACATTACTAAAATATAGAAGCATACTTAAGTAAATAAGTTCGGAAAATCACGTCGCATCCGCTCTTCGGTTTCCTAGGTAGCATCTCCGGGAGACATACCCTTCCAGAAAACTTTTAGGAGTCGAATGGTTCTATTCCGCAGCTGCTTGTCTTTCACATCTAATATCCTCTCTGGCTCAGACATATAGGTCAAATTCTCCCTCAACTCAATCTCTTCAGGTGCAATCACATGAGAAGGATCTGGATGATATTTCTTAAGTTGTGACACATGGAACACATTGTGAATACCCGACAAGTGTGGAGGTAATGCAATTTGATAAGCAACTGGGCCAATTCGTTCTAGAATTTCGTACGGTCCAATAAATCGGGGAGTCAACTTCTTGGCTTTAATAGATCTACCAATGCCAGTCACTGGAGTAACTTTAAGAAAAACATGATCACCAACTCCAAACTCTAAAGGTCTACGCCGCCTATCCGCATAGCTCTTTTGTCTGCTCTGAGCGGTCAACAACTTTTGGCGAATCATCTCAATTTTCTTCGTAGTTTCATCTACTAAATCCGGTCCAATCACAGTTCTTTCGCTTAACTCAGTCCAACAGAGAGGCGATCTACACTTTCTGCCATATAATGCCTCAAAAGGCGCCATCTGAATACTTGAGTGATAACTGTTATTGTAAGCGAATTCTGTCAAAGGTAAATGATGATCCCAACTACCAGGTAACTCAATGGCACAAGCCCTCAACATATCCTCAAGGGTTTGAATTGTTCTCTCTGTTTGTCCATCGGTCTGTGGGTGATAAGCCGTACTATACTTCAACCTAGTTCCCATAGCCTCCTGTAATGCCTTCCAAAAGTTTGATGTGAATCTCGGATCACGATCTGACACAATCTCTGTAGGCACACCGTGCAACCTAACAATCCAATCCACATACAATTGAGCTAATCTCTCCAGGCTATAACCAATATGGATCGGTAGAAAATGGGCCGATTTCGTTAATCTGTCCACAATGACCCATATGGCGTTATGATGTGCTGCAGTCTCAGGCAATCCCACGATGAAATCCATAGAAATGCTGTCCCACTTCCATTGAGGAATCTTTAAAGGTTGAAGTAGCCCTGGAGGTTTTTGATGCTCAATCTTCACCTTTTGACAAGTCAAACACTTCAGCACGAAGGTTGTCACATCACGTTTCATCTTAGGCCACCAATATCCTTGCTTCAAATCTCGATACATCTTAGTGATTCCTGGATGAATGGTATATTTACTCTGATGAGCCTCCTCCAGAATATTCTTCTTAATTTCCTCATTGTCTGGAACACAAATCCGCTTCTTGTACCTCAATATACCTGTATCTCCAATATCATAGTCAGGTACTTCACCATTTTCCAACTCCTTTCGGATTCGTAGCAATCGATTATCTTCTATTTGGGCCTTCTTCAAATCACCGTAAAAATCAAAATTTCCAACTACTGTACTCAAAATCATTTCTGACCTTGGTTCCAGATAAACTTCTGATAATCTTTCCAGGAGATTATGCTCAGTCACACACATATGAAACATGTGTATTGACTTCCGGCTTAAAGCGTCTGCAACTACATTCGCCTTCCCTGGATGATACTTTAACTCGTAGTCATAATCTTTCAAGAACTCCATCCATCTCCTCTGTCGATTGTTCAACTCTTTTTGATCCACGAGATACTTCAATGTTTTATGGTCACTGAAGATCTCAAATTGGGACCCATACAGATAATGCCTCCAGATCTTTAAAGCAAAAACAACGGCTGCAAGCTCTAAATCATGCGTCGGGTATTTTTCTTCATGGGGTCTTAACTGACGAGATGCATAAGCCACCACTTTACCATCTTGCATAAGCACACATCCCAAACCTTTAAATGATGCATCTGTGTACACCGTGTATGGTCTGTGTGGATCAGGGATAGTGAGAACAGGTGCAGTTGTTAACCGAGTTTTTAGCTCCTGAAAAGCTGCCTCGCACTTCTCATCCCAAATAAACGGTTGTTCTTTCTTAGTCAATCTGGTGAGTGGCGTGGCAATCCGAGAAAATCCCTCTATAAAACGACGATAATAGCCAGCTAATCCCATAAAACTGCGCACCTCTGTCACAGTCTTAGGTGGTTCCCACTTCAACACAGCATCTACCTTGCTGGGGTCAACTGCTACTCCCTTTTCTGAAACTACATGACCCAAAAACTTAACCTCTTTTAACCAGAATTCACATTTACTCAGCTTCGCATATAACTTATGCTCTCTCAAAATTTGTAGTACTATTCGAAGATGTTTCTGATGCTCCTCTTTACTCTTTGAATAGATAAGAATGTCATCAATGAACACCACCACAAATTGATCCAAATATGGTCTGAAGATCCGATTCATGTAATCCATAAACACCGCTGGTGCATTTGTTACCCCAAAAGGCATAACAAGAAACTCATAATGACCATATCTAGTACGGAAGGCAGTGTTTGAAATATCTTCTGCTCGTACTCTCAACTGATGATATCCCGACCTCAGATTAATTTTTGAAAATACAGATGAACTTACGAGCTGATCTAACAAGTCATCTATCATCGGCAATGGATACTTATTCTTAATAGTGACTTTATTTAGCTGCCGATAATCAATGCAAAGCCTCAAGGTGCCATCTTTCTTCTTCACGAACAAAACTGGTGCACCCCAGGGAGATACACTTGGACGGATAAAACCTTTTTCTAACAAATCTTCAATCTGCTTCTTCAATTCACCCAACTCCGAAGGTGACATCCGATAAGGAGCTTTAGAGATCGGCTCTGTCCCTGGTGCTAACTCAATGGCAAACTCGACTTCTCGTTCTGAAGGTAATCCGATCAACTCTTCAGGGAACACATCAGGAAACTCTTTTACCACTTCAATCTGGTCAATATTTTCCTGAGATTCTACCTGAACTGAGAAAAACACCACGAAAGCTTTACACCCTTTCCTTATACTTTTCTCCACCTGGGCCGCTGACAACATAATCGAGCCTTGGGGTATTTCCCTAATTACTGTGCAAGTATTAAATTGCACAGTTTTATTCTTACATTGTAAGGTTACATCATTAGATGATAACCAATCCATACCCACAATCACATCTATACCCCGCAAAGGTAGACAAATCAAATCAATGGTCGTTTCACGACCCTCACATACAAACAACAATTTCCTACACACCATAACAGTTTTCACACATGCACCAGCAGGGGTAGACACAAACAGATCATAAGGTAGATCACTCATAACAAGCTTTAATTTTTCCACACAATCATAGGAAATGAAAGAATGGGTAGCACCAGAATCATATATAACAGATAAAGGATGTCCTTGAAGAAGAACATTACCTCGGATCAGATTTGGGGCGATCCTCGCCTCCTCAGCAGTCAAAGCAAACACTCGCCCGGGCATCGATGGTCTAGATGCCTGATCATCTTTCCTTCCTTTAAAGCAATATCTCGCAATATGACCCTTCTCCCCACAATTAAAACAAGTCAAACACTCGCCATAATGTATTCTTCCACAACGAGTACAAGGAAGACGTTGAGTCACGCTAGGACTTGATGTTGTTGATCTTTGCTGGAAGCCTTGATTCACCCTGGTATTGTTGCTCCTGCTCTGATTTGTAACAGGACGATTCCTCTGCTGGAAGCTTTCCTGCTGAAAACTCCTTCTGTTTCCAGATGCACCAGAACTTGAAGGATAATTCCTCTTATTAATTCCCCCAGAT
Source organism: Albizia julibrissin (assembly GCA_037074505.1). Lineage (NCBI taxonomy): Eukaryota > Viridiplantae > Streptophyta > Magnoliopsida > Fabales > Fabaceae > Albizia > Albizia julibrissin. The sequence goes on along the minus strand of CM073486.1, from coordinate 16,104,878 downwards.
ATTCCCATATGACTGTTAAATCGGCCTTGAAAATCCCTTCTCATAGATCTCTCGGCATCTCTATATCTTCTACAGACTTCTCGAATTTTGGCAATCAGCTCTTCGAGGGTAGTGATGTCATAAGTGCCCATCCTCGCTTTGACACTATCATTACATTTCTCGAACATCTGTCGGGCCAACCAATTGTTGTGAGCCTTGTTGGTTCTATCTAACTGTGATACATATTTGGCCAACCCCATAAATTTAGATATATAAGTGTTTTCATCCATCTCCCCCTGCCGAAGAATGAAGAACTCAGCTTCTTTTTGATGCCTCATTGCAATGGGGAAATAAAAATCGAAGAACATTCTTTTAAACTCATCCCACTTAAGATCATGCCCATCAGCAGGCTTTACAGTGTTCCACCAATTCAACGCATCACCCTTTAGTAAAGTTTTCGCAGCAATCACCTTTTGATATTTATCGCATCGAATTGACTCAAATAGCATTTCCAGCCTATCAATCCAACTCTCCGCGTCTGTTGGCGATCCTCCCGAGAATGTCTCAGGATGGAAACGATCTAAATGCTTCCACACTGTGAACATATCTGGAGCTCTAAATTGCTCTGCTGACCCATCCGTCTCAGAGTATGGTGGATGCAGAACTAGCTTTTCAGAATGAACACTGTTTTGCTCCTCTGTTTCAGCATTCACCTCTTGAGTCTTATCCTTGTTTGCTCCGTTCGGTCCTTCATTATCCCTGCCTTCCTCAAGCCTTTTCAATCGTTCCTCTGTTGCAATGGTCCATCCATACAGATGTCGCAACATTTCAGCCTCAGATAAATTCTCATGGGGCCTATTAGGTCTCTGTTGGCCCTGTTGACTATTGTCACCGATGTCTGTATGTCCAGTATTCACCATCTCTCCCCACCTATGGGTAAAACCACCCAAAGATGGTAAATAAAAATGAGAAACAGAACACAACATAAAAGGGAAGCAGGTGTGTAAAATCCTATATTGCCATACTCTAAATGTAATGCATGATAGGGCCAGGAAAATCGTAAACACATTGCTCTGATACCAAAAATGTAACGACCCTTTCTCACAAACAACAATTATCCACATTTATACAAAATCAGTGATAATTTTTTTTTTTCAATACATATCAGAGTTCAGGACACAAACTCGCCCACAAACTCTTCCACAACATATCAGAGTTTAGGGCACAAACTCACTGCAGATAAATTTATTATTCTGATATCACATCACAATTAACCCATGGGTCACAAAATGATTTCCAACATAGATATCCAAACAGTAAATATGGCATTTTAAAAACATGTGGGCCCTATAATGGCAATATAGAAATTAATACAACACCAATACCAAAAGAGGCCTACAAGAATTCTCAACGTCTATGCCTCTGGTTGCTTCCCTTGGCCTCTATCCAGATTAGAGGTATTGCCTGAAAAATTATTTATAATGACGGGGTGAGACATAAAGTCTCAGTAACCAAAGTAAATTTATAAAATATGCAGGAAAAGATTGTAAGTCAGAGAAGCAGGTTTAACTGACATAATAATAGTAATAATAATATTCTCATAATTTAACATTTAACATGATATAATCAATAAATAAAACCATCCCCACTCATCCATCCTGCTCCTCCTTATATCCTCTGGACTGGTACAGCCTATCAGTGCTAGTATACCCGGCCAAAGGTTAGCTAGTCACATCAAGAATACTGCCCCCTCCCATGCCACCACCAATATACCGTAACAGGGAGGTGTCCGCCCAAACACTCAGCTCCAAAATCCGGGCCAGGATTGAGAGAGCCGATGGGCACACAATTCACCATATCTCTTCCACACAACCCAACATATCCCGTAATATAAAAATAATAAATTAATACAGCTTTCAAAAACAATTACAATAATTCTAAATTCTTATACAACATTCATCTCAAACAACATATCCACCATAACAGTAACAATAATAATTTGAAAAATACACTGCTTCACTGAAATAAATTCATAGTCAAACATAAATATAATCTTGCAAAACACATACAAGTAATATAGATAAAAGTAAGGTTTATAAAATACCTTACATTCCAAAACAAGCATATAAAATAAATTAACCCCAGTTACCTCGATTCCAAGCTTAATCTTAATTTGGATAGTAAAACCCGTGCAATCACCGATCACAAGAAAAATCTACATTATTAATGTAGATACCAATTAACCAAAAATAACAATAAAATAATTAATTTACATAATTTAACTCCTACAACCCAATTTTCTCTACAACTATTATCCTCATTTATTCCAATTTCCTTAAAAGAAATCCTTAAATAACCTTTAATATACCCATAATTACAAAATCTCCAATACCAACTTCCTAAATAATTAAATCTCTCTTTCATAATATATATGGATATAATATAATTATTAAAAAATTCCTCAAATACCCACATAATTAAAATCATATCAAATTATAATTCAAATATTAAGTCCTAATTTATATTTTTCATATAACTCAGATCTAACAAAAATAAACCGATTAAAACCTCAATAATACCTCCAATAATCCAAATAAAATATTTAAACTAATTTTTATCGGTAAAAACACCCTATAGGGATTAATTTAAACCCTATTTATAAAAGAAATTAATTATAAAATCACATGACCACTAAATAATAAATCTAAACCGATTAAAATAAACTATTAATTATTCTCTACATTTCTACAGTCTTATATTGATAAAACTCAAAACTTGCCTAAAATCATATCCCCAAAATATTCTCTAACTAGCATAAAATTACTATCATATGAAAGAGAAAATTATTTAGAACATTTTTCATAAAAGAAACTTTATGATTAGAAGAGAGTTTATATACCTTATTGATCTCCGAAGAACCGAAAATACCCCAATCAGAACCTCACTCTCTCTTCTTTTCCTGAAACACTTCACTTACGTGAAGTGTTTAGCTGAGGGGGTATTTATAATACCCCCTCTACTGCAGAATTTGTTGCTTTGGCGCCTGATGCGCCAAAGCAACATACATATATATATATGTTTTTGACAAAAAGGGGGGTTTCCCCCTTTTGTCATGGTAGGCGCCGATTTCGGCGCCTACCTTTATATATATATATATTATATATATATAATATAATATTATTATATTATATTATTATTTTAATAAAATATTATTTTATTAATTAATTAATTTTTAATTTAATTTTTTTTTTTTAGAATGTCACAAGATGTCTAAGTTGCAAAGTGTTTCAATGAATGAGAAATTGAGAATTGATTTCTTGAATATGTTTCTTTTTATATAGAGCATTACATAAACACTACATTTAGCTTAGAAGAAAGCATCACATGATTAATCACACCACCCTTTTGATGTTGATATCACGAGAAAATACCAAATATGAATGATCCATTGTTGTTAATGATCATCTTGAGCATGCTATATGTTAGAATGTGTGTTAGGTAACACATTATGTAGTGTTAGATTTTGTTGTATTTTGTTATATACTATTTGAATATAAATAAGAGGGAGCCCCAACCAATTATGGTTGACTGGACCTTTTCTCATTTTGGGTTTCTCAAGCCTCTTGCTTTTATGGTACCAAATTGCGGGTTCGTGTGTGCACGAGTCTGAGTTTGCAGATTGATGCTTTTCCTTGCTTCTCTGCTTATTTAATCAACAACGATGTCATTACTTAATGTGGTGAATGTCATCATTTGATTCCTAGTGTGATGAGTGTCACTGTCTGATTCTTTTTGTTGGGGATCACAAGAGAAATCTTATCACCTGCATTTTGTCGTCACATCAAATCTGAAGAGTACGATTCTCCTTTCCACTTTGTCTCGTCAAACTAGAGAAATACGATATGGTTTTTCACTCCTCTTATAGGTCTAATCTATTCAAGAACCTTCATGATTTATCCTTTATTGTTGCATAAAGGTTTAATTATTTGATTCTCAAAGCAAGATGCTAGAACAAAAGTTCCACAACTCCCACTTCTGACTTTAATTTCAAGACCTCTGTTAAGATTTCATGCAAAGCTTTGATTAATGACATAGGGAAAGACTGAGATTGATACCCACTATCTGCTTTACTTACACCCCTCAGACACTTAGGCAATAATGCTTGTTTCTCAAGTTCTAACATGAGTCAATAACTATACAATGTGGTCACAAATTATGCGTATTACACTTTGAGTTAAAAACAAACTTTGCTTCATTGATAGAACCTTTGAATGAGATAAAGTGCCAGAATTAAGTAGTTAGTGGGATAGAATGTGATGCAGTTGTTTAGTGCTACTTGATTAACTTCGTAGACAAGGAGATAGCCTCTGGAATTGTGTTTGATGATACATCTTACTTGGTTTGGAAATATTTACAAGAAAGAGACTAAAAATGGATGGAACCAAGATATACTCCCTTCAAAGGAACATTTCAACAATTACCCAAGGTACTTTGAGTGTGTTTAACATTTGAAGCATTTTTTCACTTATATGGATAACCAATTTTCTGCCACCATTAAGAGAACTAGAAGTGATAATAGGCTTGAGTTTCTCAATCATAAACTTACTGCATACTTGAACGATAAAGGTATTTTACATGAAACAACATCTCCATGCATACCTCAACAAAATGGGGTGGTGGAAAGGAAGCGTAGGAACCTTTTAAACATAGTAAGGGGTTTAGTTATTCAATCTAGTATGCATATTAAATTTTAGAGCGAAAGCGTAAAAGCGGCAGTCTTTTTGATTAATAGAACTACTTTTAAGATTCTTGAATATAAAACACCATATGAAATTCTTTATAAACAACAATCTGACTTGAGTTTTCTTAGGATTTTTGGTTGTTTGGCATTTGCTATGAATCAAAATATCTCTGACAAGTTTCAGTCCAAATCTAATTCTTGTGTATTTATGGGTTATCTCGAGAATCAAAAAGATTATTTGTTGTATAATTTGCGCACAAAGATTCTATTAGTTAGTAGGTATGTCAACTTTCTTGAAAATAGGTTCCCTTTCAAGGATTTCATCCTCACTGACCAAAGGGGGGTTGTCCTTAAAAGATCAAAACCATTTATATTTGACAATTGCAATTTAGAGGCAGATTCTACAGTAGCAACATAACCTATAGCAACACATAACCACACAGATCAAATCTAATAGCCTAAAATGCATTCAAAAGTTGAAAACCTAGGCAATGAGACACCAATTGATGTAGAGGAACACACCTAAAGGTATGATCGACCCATACGTGATAGGAAATCTTCAACATGCTTGAATGATTATATTTGTGTGACTGACACATACACATAAGGAAAGGTAAAACCAACGTGTAAGTACCCTATACATAAGTACATCCCCTATAATAATATCTTTAATAACTAAAAACAGTATTTGTTATCTACTAATGCCATTCTTAATTCTCACAGTTTCCATCAAGCCTTATAGGATCCTGACTAGATGACAGTTATGAAAGAGGAAATGAAGTCTATGGAGCAAAACAAAAATTGGGATATAGTTGATCTCCCAAAGGGCAAACGACCTATAGGGTGCAAGTGGGTTTATAAGGTGAAGTACATATCCAATGGTGAGGTAGAAAGGTATAAAACGAGATTGTGCCAAGGGCTACAGTCAATAAGAAGGTATAGACTATTTTGAAACTTTTTCCCTATTGTAAAAATGGTCACTGTGAGAATTGTCCTGGCACTTACAACAATGCATAATTGACATATATTTCAAATGGATGTCAATAATGTATTCTTGCAAGGAGACCTAAATGAGGAAGTGTATATGAAAATACCATAGGGATTTAATTCTTTTGGTTAAAACAAAGTTTGTAAATTACATAAATCCTTGTATAGACTTAAATAAGCATCCCGACAATTGAATGCTAAGCTTACAGAGGCATCAATACAAGGTGATTTAGGCAAAGTAGATATGATTATTCGCTTTTTATAACTCAAACTAAGGATGATATAACTTTAGTGCTGGCTTATGTTGATAGTTTGATGATAGCTAGGAATAACATGGAAAAGATAAATGCATTGAAGGCACATTTGCATAATATGTTTAAAATTAAAGATTTAGGTAATCTTAGATACTTTCTTGGCTTAGCGGTGAGCAGTTCCAAGAAGGGAATTGTTCTTTGTCAGAGAAAATACACTTTAGACCTCATTTCGAACATGGAATTGAGTGGAGCAAAGCCCTTATTAGTTCCAATTGAACAAAATGTCATATTATTAGCAAAAGGGAGAAGGGACATCAAAGTAAACAAATGCAAGAAACAACATAAAAAAGCCCATAAGCATAAGTAGCAAGACCATGTCTTGTCGAATCCAACTATGTATAGAAGATTGGTAGGTCAATTGTCATATCTTGTTGTTACACATCCTGATCTTGTTTTTTATTGTGTAGACCTTGAGTCAATTCCTCAGTGCACCACGTAAAGCTCATATGGAGGCAGCTGTTTGGGTCGAGCACTACCTTAAAGGAAATCCAAGTTTGGGTGTTCTTTTGACTTCAGTAAGGCATCCTAGTTTGGAGTGTTATGTAGATTCTGATTAGGCCATATGATCGGATACTCAAACATTTGTGATTGGCTATGCTATCAAATTTGGAGTTTCTCTAGTGTGTTGGAAATTGAAGAAGCAGTGTACAATCTCAAAATCTCAGCTAAAGCTGAATATCAAGCTTTGAGTGTCATTGTTTTTTAGATTGTCTGGATGACATGTATGCTAGAAGACTTGAACGTTGAAGGTTTGCAACCAGTGCAAGTCTTTTATGACAACAAAGCAATGATTCATATCGTAAGTAATCCGGTATTTCATTATTATATGAAATACTGTGAGATCGATTGTCACTTCGTACGTGAAAAATTAGTAGAAGGCCTCATTAATCTACAACATGTGACCTCTAAAGAACAACTAGGTGATCTGCTAACTTCTATGGCCCCTTAGGATAAAATGACTATGAAAGACTTTTGTACAAGTTGGGAACCATAAACTTTTATGTCCTCCAACTTGAAAGGGGTGTTAGAATTAGAGGTGGTAATATGGTCCAGCCCACTGGGTTTGGGCTAACCGGCCGTGGGTTGAGACCATATGGGTTTAGGCCCAAAAGAACCGCATTAATATGGGTTGGCATTTAGCCAACCCAACCCATAACTACTGGGTTCGTGGGTTGGCCCGCCCAACCCATATTATTTTTTAAAATTTTTTTTAACACAATATACTAAAATTATTTTTTTCAAACATAAACCATAAAGAAATTAAAAATTCATTAAAAATTAAACATTAATCATAAGTCCACACATAACAACAACAAAAACATAAATCCAAAAGCATGATGTGAAGTGTGAACTGTGAAGCTGCAAGATTTTGTTGAGCTTAATCAGTTTGCTTTTCCACAGGTAAATTTGTCACTGCCACAAATAATAAAACAAAATGAGAGATAATATTATGCTAATTTTAAATAAATGAGTAAATAGCAATGAGTAAATATAAATATATTACCATCATCAATATCATCTTCCGCTGGGAAACCAAGCATCCAATTACGTGTACAAATAAGGGCTTGAACATTATCAGAAAGAAGAGAACTTCTATACTTCGTGAGAACTCGTGAACCAATACTGAAAGTTGATTCACTGGCTACTGTAGTTATTGGAATGCTTAAAATATCAGAAGCCATCTTTGAAAGACAAGGAAAACGAGCAGAGTTAGTCTTCCAATAATCCAAAACTTCCATGTCTACAAATAAGTTAGGATCAAGTGTTGCTTCTTCCAAATAATAGTCTATTTCAGACTTTTCCACTGATGCAATGTCTTTACTCTTGCTTTTAAGATAAGTCTACAACATATAAATAAAATATTAGTAAGCTATCAATCAAAATAAGATTAAGAATTTAACTATTCAAGAATTGCAAACTTACCCCAAAAGCTATATTGGATAAATGGCCCTTTTTTACACTACTTGCAATAGGATGAAGAGGAGGTCGGCTAGATATTGTTGCTGGAACATTTTCATTGACATTAGAAGTAGAAGTTGAACCAGCTGATGCAACAATATCAAGAGCTGAAGATGATGATGATTCCACTCTCATGACACTCAAACTTTTGTATTCATTGAAAACATAATACAACTTCCTCTTAATATATTCAATCTTCTCATTATAATCTACAGGATCAAGTTGAGAATAAGTAAACCTTATTATATCAAACTTCATCCGTGGATCAAGAATGATTGCAATTGCAAGAATGACGCTACAATCACTCCAATATTTGTCAAACTTTCCAATCATGTTCAGAGCCATTTGTCGAATCACAGGGTCTTCATTATGCATATGTTGTTTTAGCAATAACTCAATGGTTGATATTTGCACAAAATACATGTTAGCGGTTGGATATGATGACCCAGAAATCAACTCAGTTATCGCTGCAAATGGAGCCAAGAAGTTGCACATCTCCAATGCTCTAGACCACTCTTCATATGTTAGAGAATGATTATAACCGGTGTCATGGAAAGCTAAAGTAGCAAAAGCATCTCGATATGTAATTGCACTTTCCAACATTGCATATGTTGAATTCCATCTAGTTGCAACATCCAACCTCAAACCCATAGAAGTTGTAATACCAACTTGTTCAACACATTTCTTGAAATTGATAGCCCTTGCCTCTGATGCCCTTACATATCTAATACTATCCCGAATCTTTTGCACAGCTTCACTTGTTACCTTCAACCCCTCTTGAACAATGAGATTTAAAATATGGGCACAACATCTTATATGAAAAAACTCACCATTACATATCAAACTTTTACTCAAATTTAACCTATCTTTCAATATCTTTTGCATACTATCATTTGCTGAAGCATTATCCAAAGTAATAGAAAACACTTTCTTTTCAATCCCCCAATCAACCATTAGATCATACAACTTCTTAGCCAATTCAACTCCAGAGTGTGGAGGTTCCATGTGTGTGAATGCAAGTATTTTGCTATTAAGGTTCCATTTGTCATCAACAAAATGAGCAGTCAAGCAAATATATCCTTCAGCAGTGATTGCAGTCCACAAATCAGTAGTTAAGCATACTCTACTAGGACATTTTGCAATTATTTGTTTCAGCTTTTCTTTTTCTCTAAGATAGAGATTCCAAACATCTACCACAGAAGTTTTCCTAGTAATGAACCTACACTCAGGATTCAAAAATTGATTTATTTCCCTAACAACATCATATTCAGCATAAGAATAGGGAAAATCATGTACAGCAATAGCTTTAGCAACTAATTCCCGAAATTTTTTATGACCAAGATGTCTACTTCTCACCTTGGCAGTTTGGTCTAACATCATGTTACCAATATCACAATATTTTGGAATTTCATGACATGAATCCACATGACACCAAATTGTTGAAGTGCCATTCTTATTCCCCACAGCAAATTCTTTTCCACACCCTTTGCATTTAGCCTTTTCTTTCTCATCTTCTTGTGTGCTCAGTTTAGTATAATACCTCCAAACATCAGATGTGTATTTTTTAGCCCTCTTTGCAATAGTATCATGCATAGAAGAGTTAACTTCAGAGCCTTTTCCACCTCCTTCTGTAACATTAGTTTGACCCTCATGTGCAATATTATTATCCATTTCACTTGACATCTTATTTCTGCAAATAAAACCCTTTGAGAATTATTATCACCAAATCTAATTCAATGAAACAGAGACAATATCCAGCTCTACTTTCAATTTCAACTCTTTAATCTTAGCAGGGAAACACAACAGAGCAACACTTAGCAGGGAAAATAAGACCACAACAATCTACATAAGAAACACAAAAACATGGAATACTTAGCAGGGAAAATAAGACAGCATTTGACACAACCCATTCCTAGCTAGCATTCTGGTTCATTTCCGGAGAAAGAAAAGAGAGAAGAAGATACCTTGACAGTTCACAGATTGGAGCTAAGCTGAACACGAAGAGAGCGAGGGATTGGACTATCAGAGCAACACTCACACACTTGCAAGTGGCCGGCGGGAGCAACCCTTTTTGGTTCAGAGGACCGAGTCGCTGAGCTGAGCACGAAGAGAGTGAGGGATTGAGGCACTGAGTGAGGGCTCGGAGAGTCGGAGTAAGAAGAGAGCTGGGGATTGCGAAAGAGGAGGCACCACGAAGGAAAGAACCCAGACCTTACCCTAGCTGAAAATCTGAAGGAAGAGAGCGAGACTGATAGTGACGACGAACACACACATCCTCTGGTCGACTGGTCCTACAGGATTTAGACTTCAGAGCAGGAAGAGAGCGAGACTGAGAAAGAGGAGAGAGTGAGAGACTGAAATTAATTTTTGGCCGATTAGGTTTCAGCCGTTTCAGACTTCAGAGGAGGAGCCGAGCTGCCGAGGAGGATTAATGAACTGGACAAAAAGCACAACTGAAATGGATTGGGTTTGTTTGCTCAGTATACCACATTACCACGCGTCCACGCCTCAGCTCTCAACTCTCAGACTTGAAATGGGCAACCGAAAGTAAGGCAAAAAGCACAAATGAACTGGACAAAAAAATCAATAATGAATGGCCCATAAAGGCATAAAGCTACCTAATGGATTGGGTTTGTTTGCTCACAGCCCACCCAATCTCCCTCCCTTCTCCAATGTCTAACAGACACACAACATAATAATAAAAAATATATATATATATATATATATATATATGGGCCAGCCCACCAACCCGGTGGTCCAACCCATCATGGGTTGGGACCATATGGGTTTGGGCCCAAAAGAACCGCTCCCAAATGGTCCCAATTTTTTAGAACCCAAACCGCTCCTATTTACGGGTTGGGCGGGCTCAACCCGTGGTCCCAACCCATATTACCACCTCTAGTTAGAATATGTGTTAGCATGTGTATGTGTAGCAGGGATCATTGCTGTATAGTTTATATGTTATGTTGTCAAGCTATGTTGGGTTTGGGCTTGAGGCCCATTAGGTAACACATTATGTTATGTAATGTTGGATTCTATTGTATTTTGTTATATATTGTTTGAATATAAATAAGAGGTAGCCACAACCAATCATGGTTGACTGGGCTTTTTCTCATTTTAATTTGGGTTTCTCACGCCTCTGGCTTTCACTATAACTCAGCTAAAATGTTTGAGTTGGGATAGATTATCACATGATTATATTCCACTTATCTTTAGATGTGAGTATCACGTGATTAATCACATTTTCTTTTGATACTTTTATAACCATAAATACACACATTTCTTCAATAAGAATATCACAAGATAATATCTGGCTTAGTTTGTTTTTATTTTTATTTTGTTTTGATAATGGGTGTATCAAACTACAAATTAACCAACATGTGAAGAACAAGAGTAAGCCACTATGTGCTCCAGATCCCGTTGCAGTACATGCGAAACAGAAACTGGAGGTTCCAACATACCTAGCTTAGTTTAAATGATTCATTGTCGTTAGTCATGCCGAGTTTCTAGAAGATATCCAAATTTTTTGTGCAAAAAAAAAAAAAAATAGTGAGTAACTTGATTTTTAAGAAAACTTGGAATTTGTGTGAGAACTTTTCTATTTTTTTTTTATCTTTCATAATGCTCATCTAATTCTAAATGTAGAACCTAGCTGTCTGGTTGGAAGGTTGTCTATATATATATATATATATATATATATATATATATATATATATATATAAGAGACCTCAATCTATTTTGCTACCAAAATTTAAATTTTTTTTTCAAAGCTCTATTAATTACATATATTAATTAAAAGGATTAAAGATAGAGCTGAGAATCAGGAATGACTCGGCCCTACAAGGCCGGTCCTTGAAGGGTCAGGGCCTAAAAGGGCCGGCCTTACAGAGTTCGAGGTAAGAAAAATTGCTCTTTTTCAAAGTCCGGCCCGAGAGCATGAGGGCCATAAGCTATTTTCATAAGATTTAACCACACGTCTACACGCCTCATGCAATAAAACAAATACAGTTACTAATTTATAATCAAAGGTAAAAAAATAATATCAACAAATAACTCACATTCTCGTACAAAGTATAAGATGACAAGAAGCTAAACACTATAAGCAATATGAGTATGATGACTATCATTTTCATCTTCTTCGCCACTATTATCAATTTCAAGGAAATTTAATTGTGCTTCACTTTGAGTAGTAGAGTCTGCTTGATAGGTAAAAATATCAAGAATTTCTTCTCCCACGTCATGAATACATCCATAATCTTTATCTGTAACAAATAATAAACCAAAATGATAAATAACTCGATAAAAAATATAAAATACAAATAAATTAGTAAATTACCATCATATGTGAAACTTTGGAGTAAATAAGAAATATCTAATGTATTTTTCTTATAAAATAAGAAATATCTTTTATAAATTTTTAATTTTTAGGATTCGTAATATAAGATATTCTTATGAAATTTAATCCTAAAAAAGATAATAACAACTAAATATTTGCAACATCATCAACAAAACATAAAAAATCAATAATATTATTATCATATAAATAATTTTAAAAAATACAAAAAAAAATATATAAGGGCCTAAAGGGCCGGCCCTTTTAGAACCTCGATCCTACAGGATTAGCCCTTTTAGGCCCGCTTTCAGTTTTGAGGCTAAAATATTAAGCCCGACCCTTATAAATTTAGGGCCTAAAAGGACCGGCTCGATGGGCTCGGCCCGGTTTTCCCAGCTCTAGTTAAGGATAATGACTAAATGGGAAATTTTAAGAAAAGTAATGCATATTTGTTAAAAATAATTAATTTAAATAATTTTATTAATATTTATAAATTAGACATTAATTAGCTCCTAATGTTAAGATTATTGGAGGATTTAGTTTTTTAGAAATAATGAAGAAATTTTAAAAATTTGAATTTAAGTACAAAAATATGTATAGTATATTTAAATAATATAGGATAGAGAAGTTGTATATATAATATATATTTGGTTTTTGCAATAATTGATTAGTTAGTTTCATAAGATATAAGCCGAAATTTTACGGTTTACCTAGAGAATATAATAATGGATATTAATCACCAAGGAAGTTTAGTGGTATGTTGTTTCAAGATTCTATTGCGGTTTGGGGTTCTCTCTCTAACTAATAATTATATATTTTAAATTAAAATGGAGGATATTAAAGTTGAATTACATGCTATTTTAAAATATTAAATACATGAATCCTTCATAGTGCATGAATGTCATAATGAAGTACAATGTTCCTCTTGCTTCACTTCTTGATTCATTTGTTTGTGTGTAAAGGCAATAATTAGTATTTATAGGTTTCCAATCATTAAATATTGACATAAAAATTACATACATAATAATACCCATTTCCTAAAATGAAAGATTCATCCATGTATTTACTACATACATAAATGATCCAATATTTAATATTTCTTTAGTCTTATTTATAAGGCACTTTCAACATTTTTCACATAAGTTAGGAAAAACTTTAAATCTCATTAACTTTGCCATAAAATTTAACAACTTTATAACTTTACCCCTATTTAATATACATAATACCAAATGAAAACAAAGTCAAAGCAATAATAAGCGAATGGTTAAATTATACTCTCACCTCAAAATTTTAATAAGGTGCCTTATAAATATGGAAAAAAAAAAAAGCTTCTCTCTTATTTGCCCTATAAATAGTATCAAAGGAGTAACTTGGTTCATAAATGTTATGAAATAGTTCATCAAGGTAATTACTTATTCCGGTCCATAATATAAAGCACTTCAACTAATTTATTGAAACTAAGAAATGGTAGTTAACTCATTAAATATGTATTAAATTGAATTTTTTTTAAATTTTACTCATATTAAATTAGATTTCAAATGAGAAAGAACATACAAAAGTCACCATTTATATAAAACATTCTTTTAAAAGTGATTTATATTGTAGACCTGAGTGCAACGAGTCTTTAGTTTTTTTAATTATGTGCATTTATCATTATTGTTCCAGCACACATGCCGAGAGCCAAGCTTTATTAAGAGCAATATTTTACTGTGCTTGGGCACAATTATTACAGGGAGAGATGGACTGGGCATTGCAATAGCAGACGAAGGAGATGATTTGATTAGTGCAGCCATTATTGTGAGCTTGATGGTGATGATAATATGGGAGAAGCTACGGGTGAAGCTGAGAAGAATCAAATCAATTCTGGAGAGACAAGGCATAAGAGGACCAACACCTTGTTTCTCAATGGGCGACCTCTCTGAGATTAAACACATTCAATCACACTTCACTAATAATCTCTCCTCTACCACATCACAACCTAAACAATGGTTTCACTCTCTCCTTCCATTTCTCCAACATTGGGAAAAATCTAAATGTTTTAATATCAAGACATTAAAAATATGATGGGTTATTGAACTGGTCAAGAGAATGGTTTAAGAGTTAGTGGTTTAATCTACATAACTCATCTCTAAGACTCTTGACCGGACTAACTAGGGAATTCACTAGCTAGTTCATTTTTCTAACATGCTGCCTAGGCTAGGTGTTAATACCATGCCTAACACTAATATCTCTTAACGTGTTTATATAAATATAACTATGATGATCAGTTGCAACATTCATGTACACCATTGGACATAAGCAACATCTACATGTGGGAGATCCCAAATTGCTTAAAGAGCTAAGTCAGATCAAGAGTCATGATCTTGGTGAGCCTACCCAACTCACCAATCATTTAAAGTCATTGCTTGGCTATAATACTACAAAAAATGGATTTAACGTCACATAAAGACGTCACTTCTTCGAAAAGGGAAGTAAAAACTGTACGCAGTGTCATTTACGTAAATAAAGAGAGACTTTTTAATCTTTAGGCGTCCCTTCTACAAGAAGGGACGCCTAAAGGAGACATTAGGGACGCGTAAAGTGTCACTTTAGGCGTCCCTTCTATATGAAGGGACGCCTATTTATATGTTTAGGCGTCCCTTCTTGCAGAAGGGACGCCTAAACATATTCCCCTCCACTTTTTTTCTTCATTTCCTTCCATTCCTTTCGTTCACTCTTCCTCCCTCTCTCAAAAACACGTAGCTATGTCATTATTGCAGTCAATGGACCCCACTGGTCTTTCCAAAAAAAAAAAAAAATTATTACTCCTCAGTTTCACTTCTTCAAGATATAGGTTATACATTCATTTTTACTTTCACTTATTCTACACTATCTATTACTCATCCGATCCTAACTTGGAGATTAGTTGATAGGTTTACTTTAATTTTAAATATAAGATTTTAATCCACTTTATATCCTAAATTTATCATTTGTTATTCAAATTGTTACACTTGTTAAAAGGGTTTTCATCAAAGAAGATTTTTTTTAAAAAAAAAACCAACATACATTTCTTACCAATAACTTAACTCATTTCTTTAATTTATACATATTAGATATCTAGTTCTTACATTATGAGGGTATTTTATATAGTTATTGTTGTTACGAAATTTAAAGAACACAGTGGATTTTATGGAGAAATCTACAAAGCCAATCATAAAGAAATGGGAAAAGATTAGAGAAGAAAGTGATGAGGAACGGCAGAAATTGTGATTGACAACAACATTAAGGAAATCACTGGTGATATCATTTACAAGTAGAGTTGGGAATCAGGGCTAACCCGATCCTACAGGACCGGCCCTTGAAAGGCTAGGGTCTAAAAGGGCTTGACCTATAGGGTACGAGGTAAGAAAAATTGCTCTTTTTCGAAGCCTGGCCCGTAAGGTTGGAAGCTATTTTCACAAGATTTAACTACGTATCTACACATTTCATGCAATAAAATAAATACAGTTACTAATTCATAATCAAAGGTAAACAAATAATGTCCACAAATAACTCACAATCTCGTACAAAGTATAAGATGACAAGAAGCTAAACACTCTAAGCAATATGGGTATGATGACTATCATTTTTATCTTTTTTATCACTATCATCAATTTCAAGGAAATTCAATTGTGTTTTACTTTGAGTAGTGCTTGAGGGGTAAAAATATCAAGAATTTCTTCTCCAACATCATGAATACATCCATAATCTTTATTTGTAACAAATAATAAACCAAAATGATAAATAACTCTATAACAAATAAAAAATATACATAAATTAGTAAATTACCATCATATTTGAAACTTTGGAGTAAATACGAAATATCTAATGTATTTTTCTTATAAAATAAGAAATATCTTTTATAAATTTTTAATTTTTAGGATTTTTAATAAAAAATATTCTTATGAAATTTAATTCTAAAAAAGATAATAACAACTAAATATTTGCAACATCATTAATAAAATATAAAAAATCAATAATATTATTATCATATAAATAATTTTAAAAAACAAAAAAATATATATAAAGGCTTAAAAGGCCGGCCCTTTTAGGTCCGCTTTCAGTTTTAAGACTAAAATATTAAGCCCAGCTCTTATAAATTCAGGACCTAAAAGGGTCGGTCCGACGAGCTCGCCCGTTTTCCCGACTCTATTTACAAGGTTTGTTTTGGTGGGTCCTATGCTCTTGGCAACCAAATCTTTTCCAAACCTACTGCCTTGCAAAACTCTCTTGCTAAACCCGACGTTCTTATTGGATTTTTCTACCCCAGGTTTCATTCTTGCCTTCTATCCTTCGTCATCTTTTTTCCCATATGTTTCATCAACTCAAAATGTGTGTGTGTGTACACAACAATCCTGCATTTTGTGCCCATAATTCTTCCTACCAAGAAAAACAAAGAGGTATAGGGGTTGGAGAAGGAGATAAAAGATCTGATTTTGAAAGTGGTTCAGTAACACAAGTCAATCAAAAGGATTTGCTTCAGATCATTCTTTAGAATACAGTTGATGATGATGTGGCCAAGAATAATAGCGGTGGTCGTGCATGATGGGGAATATTGAATAAGCTGAAGCATAAATGTGAAACCCAGAAACTGATTATTGATATATGCAAAAACATCTACTTTTCAGGATTTGTTTGATACTCTTGCTATTTTACTCGCTTGGATACTTATTCAGCTCTCTTTGCACCCTCAATGGCAAGATTGTCTTCGAGCTGAGATTCTCGGAGCCTTCCCTAACATGTCTCTTCACTGCTTTCATGACATGGACACATTAAACTCCGAAAGATGAAACAAGTTAGAGTCCTAAACCTAGCAGAAACACTCAACATAATCTTTAATACATCTCTTTGAAGTGCATTATTAAATATGTGATACGGATCCTGTATGAACATATATAGAGATCCCGAGAAACACAATATATAATAAAGACGTGAAAGTGCAAAACATAAGATTTTCTAAAATCCTAGGAGAACTTGTTTCTAGATATTTAGTTAACAAAAGGCATCACAATGAATTGATTAGACTTTCACAACCTATAAGAATTTAATCACAAGCACAAACTGACCAGCAAAAGATTGGCAAAAGAAATTTCTCATAACTTTTAATTTCTCTACATGCAATTTTAGTGTCACGTAAAATGCCACTCAATATACTACCTACTCTTTTTAGGCGTATTCTCTAGTGAGGCTTCTCCTACTTGGTCAGTATCATGTAAAGTGACAAAATTTTCCTCTAGGTTCATAAGTTCATATTAGTGTAACTATGACTGATTCCATAGTATACTATTGTTTTGTGGTAGGTATCCATAGTGATCTAGGAGAGTCTGCGATTATATGCGCCAGGAATAAGAATTTCAAGAGAGGCATTTGAAGAGGTGAAGGTGGGGGACATAGTGGTGCCAAAAGGAACAAACCTTTTTTTTTTTTGGTACAAAGGAACAAACTTTTGGGTGTTCACAGCTGCGATACATAGAGACAGAGAGATGTGGGGAGAGGATGATAATGGGTTTAAGTAAGAGAGGTTTGAGAGAGGCGTTTCAAAGGCTTGTAAGCATCGACAAGCATACTTACCATTTGGACTCGGAAGTTGAATGGGTGTGGGCCAAATATTCTTCATTATAGAAGCAAAGATTACTCTCATTCTTCTTCTATCAAACTTCTCTTTCTCTATTTCTCCAAATTATCATCACTATACTATCTTCAATTTGGTCCTCTCTCCCAAATATGGAGCACCCCTTTTGGTAACCAAGCTCTAGTAAGCATTATAATATGTGATATTGTTAGTTATGTGTATGACAATCACATATATACCCTAGCTACCTCTCTTGTGCAATGTTGCTTCCATGTTTCTTCATCTATTGTCGTAAAGGGAAATCATAAAATAATATACACAAAAAGCTTATTTCTTGTCTTTACATATAGTTTTCATGCTTTGATACATTGTTGATTTAGAAAACATACATCTGATTTCATCTTGACCTTGGAGAATGATAATTGGAAACTTGGCACCATGCATAAGAAATTTAATTAGATATCAAAGTAACAATCAAACAGATTATCAAGCAATGCAGCAAACATGAAGAACGCCTCAGTAAAAATGGTTCAAGTCTCCCATCTACACCTTACCTTGTCAAGAACTTATATACTGAAATTAAATCATAAATTGCACGCGCGCACGTGCAAAAAATAAGCGAACAAGCAATCTGACGGGGGTTCACAACATTGAAATATAATTTGTAGTCAGCCATGAAATGAAAGTCAAATGTTTCCTATAATTAAGGTTTGTAACCAGGGCGGATTAGAATGAAATGAGATCATTATCTTTAGAGGACTGTTGCTTCTTTGGATCTTGGCCCGCAATTGGTGATGCATCCCCACTTTTTTTGCCAAATATCATCTCATCAAGATCATCCATCATATCATCATTGTTATTCCCTCCATGACCGCCAACTCTCGAACTAGCCGGCTTTCTAACCAAGGCATCTTCTTGAGTATTAAGAGGCGTCTCGTCTGGCTCAATGGCGACAGGTATCATAGCAGGCTCCTGCCTAAGAGGAGGAGGAGCAACAGCAGAAGGCTTATTCAATTCTTCATACTTGGTGAGAACCTTCTGAATCTCATCATTAACATTCAAGGCCTCAAAAAGAAGTGCCTCATCATCTCCAGCAGTCTCAACGATGCTCTGTATGGTAAATTGAGACTGACGACACTGTTGTACAAGGGTTGCAGTCAAATCATCCTGCATACAAAAGATCAGACTTGTAACTGGTTTCAAAAAGATGCAGTTGTGTATAGCTAACCAGCAACGAACTATAGCTAATCCCTATTAACCGAAACACATAATAGATCTTTAATACTTATACAGAAGTGTTTGGCTACTAGAAGATGGCCCAGGAACAAACAAGAAATATCTCAAATGATCAAGAAATTCAGCCACTTGAGAATTGCCACATGGACTTGTAAAAGGACCTTACTTACATGCAAGCTTGTGTATATGGCCAATAAATAAATATATATACATAAATATAGTAATTTTCTTCTTCCTGGAGCTGTGGATTCTTATATCCACCATTTTTCTATTATATAGAAATGAAGGTGCTCTTTCTCGACACCATTTGTTCTATTCCACTTGAATTTCTTCTTTTTTTTGGTGGAGGAGAGAGGATTTGATGATGGAATTCCTTCTTCACTCCCAAAAACAAAAAAAGGAAATGAGTTTGTGACTGGACGATGCTATTGAACCAAAAAGGGAGACCTAAAATCCGCTAAGAAAGGAAAATTAGGCAGAAATATGGGAACAATCCCCCCTGGCCCAAGAAAAAAAAAGGGACAAGAAAAAATGATAAGCTGATTAAGGAACCGCTCCAATTAGACCAAGATGGAGACTGGGCAATCAAACATGTATGATGTCAAAGCACAAGCCTCCACATATAAAAGCCAAAATCATTTAGAAGAATCAAGCAGTATGAGAAGAACTACACGTGACAGAGGTATGAATTAGTTAGGAAGTTTAGATTAATTACCTTATTAAGAGTCAAAGGGCTTATGCTATAAAGAAATGGGTTGGGTTCGTTTCACTAGTTTGTAAACTAGGCTTAAGAGTAGTCAGAAATCGAGTTGTTTCTCTCTCTCCTGTCAGTCTTCATCTCCCTCCCCTCTCATAGTTCCATCTGTTTCCCTCTCTTTCTCTCACCCTACCTAAACATCAGAACTAGTCTAGTAAATAAAATTAAAACAAAGATACTACTAGTCCAGCAATATGGTCCATAGCATGGAGCTACAAGCTAATTATGTCTTAACTCCTATGACCTTAAAATTTTACTCTGTCCTGTATTAAGATCCACGAGGGAGTAGTATACATTATACAATTTATCCACATAAGTTACATAACATGCATGTATGTAAAAGATAATTCCTCAAAGCCTATTAATGTGGTAGACACTTGACACAAAGGGCTAAGACAATATTGCATGCTATATGTCATATACTTGGTTATAGAGGACAGATGATCTTCCAAGAAAAATCCTGTGATGATCTATCTTTGGCACCATATTTGAGTCCAAAACATTTATCATTGATAGTTATCGATTATTGAATACATAAAAGCAGTACAACATGACAAATTAGTACCTGGAGAACATCCTGTTGAGGTGATGAAGACAGAACAGTAGAAAGAAGCTCAATGCTATTTCTTGCAACATTGAAAGCCTCCTTTGTTTGCTCAGGTGTGAAAGTCTGCACAGGAATATCATGCTGAACTTGTCCTGACTGATCAACATGAACTTCTGAAGCAGTCACTGAACGAGGAGGAGTAAAAATAGGTGCCAGACTTTCATTGTCACGACCAGGGAATCGAATACCTCTTGACTTCAAACTCTGGACCAGAAAAGTGGTCATCAAGGAAAGTTCAGAAACAAGTTCTCAAATAATTAATTCCTTGCATAAAAATAAACTAACAAGTAATTTAATCTAAGCATTATAACCTGAGACTCCCCAGGACTGAGTTATGATCCAAGAAAATTCCAAAATCATCATTAGCATTTTGGCAAAAAAGTCTTACCAAATTTTCTCATTCAGTGAATTGGGATTTGGAACAATAATCAATAGCAACCAAAAGAAAGCCCTCAGATTTCATATTAAATTGTTTCCAGCATTCTAGCTATTTTACCCCCTTGAGGGACCAAAACCCATGGTTTGAGTAATTAATAGCAACCATATCAAAAGGTATTTATCATAATTTTCAACACAATGTGATAATTAATGGCTTATAAATTATAAGTTTAAAGCTTACAAAAAATTTAAATAAATTTTACAGAATTACAAGCTCCCTCGTTTCCTTTATAATTCTTCCTATAACAATGAAAATAATTAAGTTTAAAAGCATCCAAACTGTTAATATACCTTGTACGTTTCTTCATATACAGGCAAATAGCGAAGCTCACTGGTTGACTCCCCCCATGCCTCAATGAGTGCTAAGGCCTTGTTCCTGATATTCACAACAGTCTGAGGGTCATCAATCAGCTTGACCATCTCGTCAAGGACTCTCTCTGCTGCCACTTCTGTGAAGGCCCTTTCACAATTTTTAACGCATGTTTCAAGCAAAACCATAGCCAGGTACTGAACCCTAGGACTCTTAACCATGATCCGTTTCTTGATAGAACGAATCACTTCTACACTGTTGACCTGCTCATTATTGATCGAATCGCAAAGCTCAAGATTCATGGCCCAATCAGGCTCATCAAGTGTCTCAGAGGTGGCATCCTCAACAACCTTATCAGTCTCGCTTGGAACCTGAAAAAATTCCCTCATCTTGAAGCTCATAGAACTCATGCCTTCACTCATCTTTCGACCCATCTCAGACCCACCAATTTTCAGGCGCTCCCCCAAGGCGCTGACTTTATCCATCAAATTGTCACTCATCTCCCCAGCGAACCCTAGACTGCAGTGATTATCCCACAAACAATCGTCCTCAAAACCTAGAAAATTCAGCGAAGAGACAATTGCAGCGACATACTCGTACAATGGATCAGTTAGAATGAAACTGTTTTGAATCAAAACATAAATGCAGAAAATTAAGAAGAAAGTTCCGTAATCGAAAAGGTAGATTCCAATCTGTATCGAACGTATAAGAGTCAGAATTGAAAGCGCACCTAAGGAGATTGAGATGAGTTAGGTTGAGTAGACTACGCGCAACGACTGAGCGAAAGTGTTGTTGGGTTCCTTGAAGCCTCAATTTGTTGTCATCGCAACTTTGAAAAGTTCTGTTTTACTTTACACTCTCAATACGACTAACGGATGGAAAGATTTTAAAGTTCATCGTTAATTCTTATTAATAATCAATAATTAATTGTTTGAATAAGTTTTCTTTTAGCCGGCAATTGTTAGAATACGTTTGGTAGAAGAGTCTTCAATTATTAGTTTAATTAATTTAATTCAATTAATTTAATTATTGATTTTTTGTCTACAATTATTGATTTGATTATTGACGAAATGTTATTTAAAAAAAATTATGATGTTCTTTTGGCCATCTACTTATATATATAACAACATCAAATACCATTATACCAACCAATAATTAATAATTAAAAAGTCAATACAATAATCACTATAAAATAGTATAACAATCATATATGCATAAAATAAAAGTATAACAATTATATCATTAACATCTTAGTATAGGTATAAATTATTAATTCCATTATAGATTTGATATGTTCTTATTTAAAATATTATATATATTTAATACTTTTCATTCAAAAAATTAAAAAATAAGGACATAAAAATGGGCATGTGTTGGACTAATTCTTTTTTTTTTAATATTTATATACTAATATATTTTTCTCCTTTCCTAAATGAATATATTGTAGTTATTTTAGTATTTTCATAATATTTTTATAAAATATTAAATTTTAAAAACGTGGTTATCTATTTAAGATTTTTGAATTTTATTGGAATTGAAGAAACAAGAAATTATATGTGTGGGGAATAGATTCAATCATTGCCTTAAATTTGATCTTAAAGGGATGCGAACTCTCTAATATGATCAATTGGTCTAATATCATTGGCAAAAAAAAAAAAGATTAATTGGTCTAATATGATTTTTGTTTTGTTGCCAAATTGGTCTAATATGATTAATTGGTCAATCATATTGAAGCCCCTTTAAGAAGGAAGTCACCTCTGAAGATCAACAAACTTGATTAACTGGTTAGTTGATCATCACCACATAATATGACTGTCGATAATTAGAGATTAGCCTATATTGACCAATACTATTAACAAATGTTAGTACTATTTTATTCTTCTAGTATGTATTTGAAATATATTCTTTTTTAGTTGGCAAATAATATATACCCCTTCTTATTCTTAATATAAGAGATAAATAACTAATTTATTTAGATTAAGAAAATTAGTTATTTACGAAAAAATATGTGTTAGTTTCCCTAATAGAACTTTTACATTGAATTTATTGTTTAATAGAAATCCCTTATTATATACAATATAATCCAAGAGAGTAGTCTCAACAAATTATAAATTTAGAAGGTAAAATTTTTTATATATTTATAATTAAATCTAACCAGAGGGTCCTTCCTCAAAACATACCATTCATTGATAAATTAAAGCATACATCCATCTCATCTGTTGGTAACAGAAAATAACAACTACTTGGAAACATCAATTACTTGAGAAGCAACTTAAAAAACCAAAAACAGCAACCAAAATTAACTAGTATCTATAGTATAATCATTCATGTCAAAGCTTAAAATCTAAAATAAATCTGGTGGATGTATGATGATCCAATTAGTAGGACACTACCCCTTCAATGAAGCTTTAGCTAGCCAGTTAGTTATCTTGTTTGTTTTTCTAAGGGTGTGTTTGGTTGAAGGGGAGGGGAGTGGAGGGAAAAATCTGAATTAAATTTTCTCCCCTCCCTTTATTTTATACTAAGGATCCCCCTTTCCTTTTCCTTTCTGACAAACCAAATAAAGTAACATATCCTTCTCTCAAACCAAAACACACCTTAAGGGACTGTTTGGTTTGAGGAGAGGGGAATATGGAGATTTTACTCCCCTCCCTTGATAACTAAAAATTTTAGAAGGGGAGGAAAAATTTTCTAAAATTCTCCCTTCCCTCCCATCCCCTCCAAAGTTGGGGAATTTGGAAGGAAAGATTAATGTTTGAACTTAAATTAACTAATATGTCCATGTCATTTCAAAATATTCTCACAATACCATTCTCATTGTTTAATTACAAAATTATAATTTTATATAGTAAATGTCATTTATAATTATATTTATTTAATTTTTATAATTATAAAATTATAATTTTATGTATTAAATTCCTTATATAATTATATTTTATTAAATATGTTAGAAAGTTATTAATTACAAATTAAATGAAATAAGAGTAAAGTTGTCCATATAAAAATATTTCTCCTCCTCTCCCCTCCTATACCAAACATGATACTATTAAAATCTCTCCCCTCCTTTCTCTTTTTATCAACCCAAACAAGATAAAACAAAATCTCTCTCAAACCCTCATCTCCCCTCCCCTCCATCAAGCCAAACATAACCTAAGAATTCATTGAACAACATGGTTCCTAATTAGTTTCCATTTCGATGATATGTTCTAACACTAGTTCACTTCTCCATTCTGGAGAATCAGCACCATCATTAACACATTTAACCAAAGTCAAATTATCTGACTCAAAAATAACATCATCCGATTCATTATGTTTGACAAACCTAACAGCTTCCAATAAGGAACAGTTTTCTGCCATATATGCAGAATCAACACGGAAAACTATGTCCTCCATCAATAATCCAGCCATTACAATCCTGAACAATAAAAGCAGTAGCAGCTTTATTCGTACTTGATAAAAATGCGCTATCCACATTAATTTTTAAAGAATAATTACCATCAGGTTTCAACTACTTAATTACTTTGAGGACGGGAAATATATGGATAAGACTGGTGCATATCATCATCTAGCTTTAACCAACCATTCCCAATCCAAAATTCCTTCAGCCAGCTTTCTGCTTGCATAAAAATAAAAGAAAATTTTAAATAAACACCATTTAAATTTAGAAAACTTCAAAAAAGTTTGTTAAAACATGAAAATGATAAATATGTCTCAAGGGGTTAATCTGGAACTCTGGCAGCTGACAATTGGAGCTTTGGCATTAGCGGTCGGAGCTCCGGTGACAAGTTGAGTAATTTGATTAACTATTTGAGCTCTTTAAGCCCTATCAAGCATCGTTAACAAGTTGAATAAATGCAATGACAACTTGAGTATAATCATTAATAACTTCGGGATCACAATTTGTCAATCTTTATATTCAAGTTGTTATTGACTTTACTTAACTTGTTAATGATACTGAACATGATTTTTGGAGCTCAAGTAGTCAATCTCACTACTCAACTTATCACTAGAGCTCAGCCGTCGGGACCAGAGTCCCGCTGGCGGGGTGGTGCCCATTACTAGAGCTTCGGAGGCGGCAATGACTCTTTCTTTTTTTTAAAAAATAAAACTCGAGGGGCATTTAGTAAAAACATAACATTTTAAAATTTTAAAATAGTCATTTGAGACTTAGTTATCATTTCCATGTGTTAACAGACTTTTTGAAGTTTTCCAAATTCAAATGGTATTTATTTAGAATTTTTCCTAAAAACAAAATAAGGATTAGGAGTAGTTTTCTTGTGCAAAAAATCACATCTTCCCTTCCAAATATACCACATCATTACTGCTACTAGACTCTTTTGCCATTGAGAAAAATCAGGCTGCATAAATAATAGATATTCAACCATGAGGGTAGGTCAGAGACATTAAAATGTAAGGTTAATAAAGAAAGAGAGGAGCCAAACCAAGCTCTTTTAACCCACTCACATTGCAAGAATAAGTGATTTACAAGTTCCACATCATTTTTACAGATTAAACATAATTAGTATCACTGCAATCCCTTCTGTATAAGTTAACCATAGTAGGAGTAGCTTTTGACAACACTCTCCAAAGGAAAAATCTGACTAGCTTTTACATTGATGAGTTGAAAAAGTAATAAATTGTTTTCCTTGAATTTTATTTGGAGGGTTGACTCTCCCCATCCATAATTATTGAGATCAATTATATATATATTAGGAGAATGACGTTGAAGTCCCTCCAAAATATCCAAATGTCAATCAAGTTCCATGAAATAAAAAATGTAAGTAAAGTCTAAAGAAACATACATGAAAATAAAATTTTGCACACTTTAACATAAATACCCTTCTTTTTCATTTTTTTTTAAATCATCATTATCACCAACCTCAGTCGCCAAAGCCGCTCATATTGGCCATAAATCACTAAGGGCATGTGTTGGGAAAGTGGTGAGCAAGAAAAAAGCCACATTGAAGCTACACCATATTATTTAGGTTAGCGTTACGTTAGAAGGGCTTATTGGTTAAAATTTGTGTCACTGTGGAAGTCATCTTTTAAGTTGTTTCTTGCATCATGATAAAGAAAAAAAAAGAGAGAATGGGTGTAAAGAAAAAGAAGAGGAGAGGGAACATATGTTAGGGATGATGATGCTAAATGAGAAATTATTTTTTGAGACTATATTATAGGGAAAATCCCTATAAAATACGTTTGAAATAGGGAAATCCCTATTTGGTGCAGTGAAATTGTTAAATCCCTTATTAGTGTGTGAGTAGGAATCATGGATTTTAAATTTCAATGAACATGATGAAACTAACCTTAGAAAAATAGCTAGCGAAATGCATAAATGTAGGAAAGAAAGAAAGGCAAAAAATATAAGAGAGAGGAAAGAAAGGAAGGTGGCGGGAGAAAATGTAACTCACGGAAGGATTAAAAGTTGACAACAAAGCCGAGATTAGTGAAGGTAAGCAATTCTTGTGTAGAAATTATCTTTGTGTTATGATTCTTCCATCTTACTCTTCTAAAATTATGACCGGTTGTGATGGGTTTCTGTTATTGAAGGTTTAGTTTTATGGGTAAGGGGGTGTTAGTTCAACACGGAGAAAGGTTGCGGTTTGAAGGTAATGAGACAATGTTGATGGTTGTGCGGTGGATTGCATTGTGTTTAGCTGTATGATTGTTGAAGATTGTGGCTTTTTTATTGTTGGGGGCAGACGTGGGAGCTAATCAGTGATGGGTGTTGGGAGCCGTTATAAACTTGGGCTTTTTTGTTGGGGAAGGGTGTTGTTATCAATGAAAAAGGATATGTGAAAATATGTCGTTGTTAATAGTACATGGAGGGTGATGATAGGGGGTTTAGTTAATAATGGAGATGGAGAAGTTAAAATAAATTATGCTGCTGATAATAGTAGGTGATGATAGCGGGTGTTGTTAATAGTGAATATGGAGTTGTAAAAATATACAATAAAATATAACGTGTTGCTGTTAATACTAGATACAGGGTGATGATATGGGAAGGATGTTGTTAGTAGTGAATATGAGGATGTTAAAACATATATGTTTGTTATTAATAGTACATGTTTGGTGATGAAATGAGCAATTGCTTAGTTTCATAAACAATGTTTGAGAAGCTTACTTAACTGACATTATGATGAGAGGCTTTGTTTAGTTTTTGTTTGTTTGTTGCAGGTAGGCATGTAAGATGGCATGTAATGTAGGGTCAACATATTTAAAGGAACTATTTTGTTATTTCCATGTTGAATGGAAATTTGTGTGGAATGATGAAGGTAAAATTCAATATAATAGTGGTTATGTGAAGGTGAAGTGCCTAAAGAGGTGATAACACTTACAGATTTGAGGTTGATGATACATCATGGCTTGGTATTGATTGTAACATGTGTGAGATGAAATATACAATGAGCTTTGATGAGAGTACACTAATAGATTTAAATGATGATGGTGAAGTTGAAAACCTTTTTTATTATAATGATAGGAGTGGGCATGTGTATATAGCAGTAAAAGGAAATGATAATGTATCCTATATATCAAATGATCTACAAAGGTAAGTGAAAATTTTTTAGGTATCATAGTTGTTATTTGTGAAACTTTAGTGGCTTATTAAGTAACAAAGTTGTTATTGTAATTGAGCGCAGGTATGAAAATTCCTTCAAACTCTCACAAGGAAGATCTATTGTCTGTCCAACCATTATGGAAAATCAAGATGAAGCGTTGTACTATGAAAGCATTGCTTTGTGTCCGATGGCTGAAATTACTAGAGGATCTAATAGGTTAATTTGTGGAGTAGAGATTGTACCTACACTTATGCCAGAGTTAAACTGCACACAATGGAGGGGATTAATTTCAAGAGTGATGCAGATATTTGCACATATGGATGCTTTTAAGAAGGCACTGTACAAGTACAGCATAACACACAAATTTGAGTTCGAATATATGAAAAATAGCAAGCATGACGTTTCAGTAAAATGTAGGAGTTTAGGTTGTCCTTGGAGGGTAATAGCAAATGCTATGGGTAAGACGACTCCAATACTACATGTGACGACATTCAAAGACAAACATTATCATAGTTCCTAAGACAATCTTCAGGTTACCCATGGTGGAAGATCTAACTTGACATCTTCAATTATAGTTGATGAGGTGAGAAATCACATTGACAAACATCCTAATGAAATAAGAAAGACGTTGCAGACCTAATATGGTATCACTCTTACATACAAGCAAGCATACATTGTATTGAGGGATTCATAGCTGGTGCTAGATATGTGCTATACATTGATGGAACCCACTTGTACAGAACATATAAGGGAACAATGCTTTCAACTTCTGGTTATGATGCAGACAATGAAATGTTGCAGTTTGCAATATCAATTGTGAAGAGGGAGACATTAGAGGATTATGTTAGATCCTATGTTTTGATGATAATAAACAAGGATAAGAAAGATTTCATGTTAAACAAATGGTTTTTGAATATTCTGATAAGTGTGTTTAAGTGTGCAGAGCAATGATACATCATGATATATGAATCTGACTCAAAGGATGAAACTTATGCCAAGTTCAGTCAAGGATCACTCGAGCGATTACTAGTGATGGAATCAGAAATATGCCAAGAAGTCTCTGCCAGATTTTTAGAGTGATCACTTGAGTGATGAGGTAAGAATACAAAGGTAAACTCTCTGCCAATTTTTTCAATGGATCACTCGAGGGATTATTTGAGTGATAGATATGGTTCACTCGAGGGATGTACTATACATTGATTATTTCATCCAATCAAAAGTATTTGGAAAAATTTAGAAGAGACCACTCGAGTGATAGGCCTTTATCACTCGAGTGATCACTTAAGTGATGTGTTCATAAAATACTTCTGAACTTTGCCAGTTTTCAGAAGGGTTCACTCGAGTGATAGCCCTTAATCACTTGAGTGATCAAGTTTAAATTGCATGATAATCATCTGTTGTTATTGATTTATTATCTATATGATTAACTATTTATTTGTGTTAGTACTGTAAGTGTATTCTCAAGAAAATAATGAAGAGATCATGTAAGAGAGAGAAAAGACAAGTTTCGGAGCAAAAGGAGCGTAACGTCTAATGGCTAGTTTTTCAAATGACGAAAACGATCAAATAAAGATGTGTCACTCTAACGGACATGTTGAATTGCTACCAACGACTATATCATCTTAGCTATAAAATATGGAAGCATTCAACGAAGGACAACAACAACATACAACACACGAACATACATTGCTAAATACAATCTTAGTGTTTTGTCTTTCATATTCATTCTCTGTACTTCAGTAATTACATATTTACTCTGTGAGAGATATTTGCTTACAAACTCAATATCTTTCATTGAGATAACTTAAGGTTGTTGAACCTTAAATTAGGATTTGAGATTACTTGTGTAAGGGGGAGTGAGTGTCCAAGGAGGAGTTTGCCTTGTACTGTGGTGCCAAGAACCCACTGAATCTTGGAAGTTATAATGAAAGGCTCAAAAGGATTTCTGAGGACTAGATGTAGGTTAAAGTGGTTGTGACCAAACTAGTATAAATACTCTGTGTGCACTTCGGTGATTTCTCTCCTTACTCTCAACTGTGTATTTAAGATTGCTATTATTTTATAATTACCCAATTCACCCCCCTCTTGGGTGATAAGCTTGCACTAACAGATTAGTCATGGTTTTTATAGAAGATAAAACAAATTGTTGGGTCAGTTCAACTCATAAATGTGTCAAACCGTTATAATGCAATTAAAGGGTAAGTGTAGACAATTTTTGGGAGTGAAAGCATGCTTATTGTTATAGACATGTGAAAAAGAATTTTAGTTCAAAATTGCTAAAATTAAATAGAGGCAAGAGGAAGATAAGTGGGTGTTCAAAAGAAGATGCATTACGATTGCTTGATAATGTTGCATATGCAAGGTTGGACGTAGATTTCGCTAAGGCAATGGAATACATGCGAAAATCCTATAAAGAGATGGCAGAGTGGTTGATTCAGCATAGAGATATCGATAAGTGGGCAATAAGCAAGTTCCCATTTCGAAGATGGGATAAGATTACTACCAACATTGCCAAATCATTTAATGCGTGGATGGTGAAAGAGAGAAAACACAATGTCGCACTAATTATCCATGAACATCATGAGAAGGTTGCCAAGAAGATGTATGCATTTAGTATGGTAATGAGTAAGTGGAAAAACGGTGTTGGCCCCAACATAGAGTCCATAGTGAAGGAAAATGTTTGTCATGCTGAACATATGTCGCCCGTTAATTATGGTAGCGGCAAGCTTTGTGTACATACTAAATATGGATCCTTAAATGTTGATCTTGGTTTGTGTATTTGCAACGTAAAGTGTGGCAAATGTTGAGGATCCCTTGTCTACATGCTTGTGTAGCCATTAAGTATGTCCATGGTAATGTCTATGACTATGTCAAAGAATGCTACAAAATAACATCCCAACAAAAGATTTATAGGCGTAGCATGATTCCAGTTGTGACAATCGACAAACCAGACCCAAACAACTATATGCTATGGAATTTTATTGCTCAGACTTTGTTGCTGCCACCTAGGACCACTTGACCTGTTGGAAGGCCAAGAACCAGTAGATGTGAATCATAATTCCAGAACAAGAAGATATACCACTGTGCAAGATGTCATGAAGCGGGCCACACTAGATGGAAATGAAAAAATCCAAATCCAAACTAATATTGGATGAAGTCATCTTTTGTCCTGACCTTTTTGCAATCAGAAGGAGATGAAATATTTTGAAGTTACCATTTTACAGATATAAGGAGCTGCATTTTTTTGCAGTAACCTTGTTGATAATAATGTAAATGTGTTGAAGTAACCCTATTGATAGTAAGCAAGCCTTTTGAAGAAACCCACTCAAATTTTTTTGGGAGATAAGTTGTTGTCATATGTCTTAATTTTTTGGTTGTGACAAGGAAACATTAGGTTGTAGTGCAATGTTAATGTTCCCTTGTTGTTAAACATGTAAAGGTGAAAAACAGCCACTGTGACAGATTTTTTTGTCTAACTTATTCAGTTATATAATTATGTAGAATATTATGTGTTATTATGTTAATGTAATTATGCAACATATAATGTTATTATGTTAATGTTCACACATATTTTTGGTATTATATTTTTGCTTTTACTTTGTTGTGTTACACATAATCTGGCTAAATCTGTTGCTTTTAATTTCTCTCATAGTGTTTTTATTGTACAGACAGAGAAGTCATTAATTCCTAAGATAATAGTGTTAATATTGGGGCAAGTGTTGTTATTGGCCTCCCATCTTAAATTATGAAATTCCCCTGGGCATGTCTTTTTTTTTCACGTACGAAGTTGGTAAACAAGAAGATTAAGTTGTCAAATAAGAAGGTTATATCGTTAATGTAGAAACGGTTGTTGTTAATGGACCCCCTACTTGTTGCTTTCAAAAGTTACCCTGTGCATGTCACATTTTCAAAGTAGTAAGTTGTTAAACAAAGTTAGAAAGTTGTTAAATAAAAGTATGACGTTGTTAATGTAAAAACGGTTGTTGCTAATGGACCCCCCACTTTGTTGCTTTTAGAAGTTACCCTAGGCATGTCTTTCAAAGCAGTAAGTTGTTAAATAAGGTCAGAAAGTTGTTAAATAAAAATATGATGTTATTAATATAGAAACATTTGTTGTTAATGGACCCCCCCATTTGTTGCTTTCAGAAGTTACCCTGGGCATGTCACTTTTTCAAAGTAGTCAGTTGTTAAATAAGGTTAGAAAGTTGTTTAATAAAAACGTGATGTTGTTAATGTAGAAACGATTATTATTAATGGACCCCCCACTTATTACTTTCAAAAGTTACCCTGGGCATGTCACGTTTTCAAAGAAGTAAGTTGTTAAACAAGAATGTCAAGTTGTTAAATAAGAACGTTAAGTCGTTAATTGCTAACATTGTCTTGTTGCACATGTACTTAATTTTTTCTAGGTATGTACAATCATTTTCCTTCCAAAATAGGCTACACTAGCCACAACATGGGCACAGTAGTATCATAATATTGACATTGACAATTACAAAATAACATAACCTAGGGCAAAAACAATAACTAGAACAAGTTCCGCTGCAGTTTTACAAAATAAGCCTAACAACTATTATGTCACTTATGGACGTGTGCTTCCTTGTTGTGGCAAAAGATGCAGAGCATCAAGTCTGGATGAAATTTGAGGGTGATTGACCAACTACCACATAATGTCCTGCCTGTACTATTTAGGGTTAATGTGCAGATTTAGCAAAGAACTATTTTTTAAAGTACACCCAACACAACTAACTATTTTGGAGTGCAAAATAGACATTATGAATTTTTAAGGTGTAAAAGTAGACATTATGAATTTTTTTGGGAGCAAAAATAGCAATTTTGTTATCTATTTTAGGGTGTAAAAATTGCTATTTTTGCTCCAAAAAAATTCATAATGTCTACTGTTGCACTCTAAAAATTCATAATGTCTATTTTTGCACCCTAAAATAGTTAGTTGTGTTGGGTGCAATTTGAGAAATAGTTCATTGCTATTTTTGCACCTTAACCCTACTATTTAACTTAAGCCTGTACACATCCCAAACAGTAACAGTTCAATGCATTGTATAATGAAAACAAAACCAAACTGACATACATATGAATAGATGTAGTTACATCTGTGTAATCAATTTACAGATTTGGACTCTATTGGAATAACCATATCAAAACGTGAACACTACCGTGTTTCCTACAAAATGGATAGAACAGTCATTTCCTCCATAAGAGATCGAAAACCCATAATTGTATTGCACACAACATGTAATTCTTACAGATTATTTTGCTGAGGTATGGGCACATGCATTATGTCACTCTGTTGCTTCTTCCCATATCGGTTGTGACTGACGAATTCAACTATATCATGAAATCTGTCCCTTTAAAAAAATACATTTACTTGGGTTCAGTTGTGGTAATATCAGTGGTAATTTTAATGGTGATGTTAAAGTGTAAAGCGCCTTACACATATCTCTGCTGCCCATAATTAAGGATCTTGTAAGGAACTATTTTTCTTGCTTTTCTTCGTCATGTCAACTATAGGTTTCATTGAGTCTAAAAGGTATAAATACATTATTTTTGCTCCAGGGCTATACAAAACCAATGTTCCCATACAAGTACAGGCCCAAGTAGCAAATCACAATCTGCTATATTATAGCCTAATCGATCTACCAGAAATTGAGCCTTGTAATCTAAAGGTCTCCGATTCTTTCCTTTTCCAACCATGTACATCTCTAAAAAGTATATATATCAGCACCAATAAAATAAATAATATGTGACCATAATTTGTTTGCAGTTTACCATAAAGTCGGCATAAAAAATGTGCCTCTTAACTGGTCCTTGTTGTTTCATATCTACCATCAATGTCTTGTAAACAAGGGATACCACCTGTAGTGCACAACTACATAATAAAATCATCCCCATAAACTCAATTAAATACAAAGTCTCAATACTGACCTGATTGTTAACCTTTTCAATTCTACCCAAAGAATATAGCTCTTCCCGAGTGACATATTCATCTTACATCGTAACTATTTCCCTTTAATAGTTTTTGATACAAGTCCAAAATAAAACTACATTGCTACAAACTTTTTTCAACTCCACTAACTTACAAGTAGAAAATTAAACATACATTAAAGACTCACTTTTTGTCCATCAATGCTTAAAGGCAATTGTGAAATTATATTGAAAAATCTTTCCTTTTCGTCAACTTCCTTCTTTTTTCGCTTAATCTCCTTAGGCCTGATATAAGGGATTCAATTTTCTTTTCTTTTCTAACCCTAGTTGATCTGCGTAACACATTACCCATATTAACCTCTTCCTTCCATAATGTCCGCTCCTTCTAGTTCACTATCACATACATTAATGAGGGAGGTGGACAATGTTTGAGATACACTATTGCCTCCTTCTCCTTCACTATCTGAGTCCTTCCTACTTGTATCTGATCCACGCTCATATTTTTCATCCTTTTCTTCTTCTACATTGACCACTTTATCATTTGCATCCACTCCTTGTCTTTAAACCTTTTGATATGCCCTTCTCTTAACTTGGACCTTTATCAACTCCTATGCAATGAATCTCGTTAACTATCTATACATATTCTTTAGGTTCTGAAGCAAAAAATTTATGAAAACTTGTTACACACACAAACGTACTAATGCATACAAACAGTGGGAAATCAACAAATACCTGGTCTAAATGATCAATTCCAACGTTTTCCTCTTCATGAACATTCACTTTAGATGCCCTTCTCAAAATAATATGGCCATATTGGTGTCCCTCTCTAACTTAACCATTTCTTTTAATCTCTGCTCAGTCCAGTAGTTAATAGTATCGACATAGTCATGTTTCTCAATTGTCATCATTGCAAAGTGCTCACCAAAATATATCTTCCAAACCAATAGCATAACATTAACTTAAACACTTTCCACTGAAAGTGTAACATAACAAAAGTAATTATAAATACATACCAATAATAAGTACATGCGTCCACCGACATTGGAGTTGCCCATCTTGTTCTTTCTCACATCCCTTATATAGTTTTCCATCTTTTTCCACAAGTCTTTAATAATAAAGGTCGCCCAATCAAATTTCTAAAATCCCTTCATGGTTAACCTCATTACCTTCAATAAGTGATCACTAACCTTTGGGCTTACAATGAGAGATAGAGAAGTTCCAAGTGTGTACAACATAAACAAAAACTCAAAATTATCATTCTCACTACCCTCTACAATGCCCTATACTATGTTGCTATATAAGCGTTTTGAATAATCATTCTTTAACTTTGTATAAACCAGGTCATCATCATCTACATTAGCACTCACTACATCCCTATAGTGGGGTACTCTAAGTAAATGCTTCACATCTACAACAAAAATTTTGCATGTCTTGCCCCTAATTCGAAATTGGTGAGTTGGTGCATCTTATAAGCGGAGCATTGACACAATAAGATCTTTCGGGAGTTTCTTGCAACCTCCAACCTCTAGCAGCTTGTTGAATCCTAATCTCTTCATCCTTTCATTTAAACTTTCATCTTTATTTATAAAGTCAACCAATTGCTTGAATTGCCTGATTGAGCTATGTGATAAAAGCTACTTTTCTCTTTGTACTTTTCTTCTCGAGTCTTGATTTCTTAGTATTCTCAATGTATTTGGCCTTCTCACAATATTCCTTC
Source organism: Albizia julibrissin (assembly GCA_037074505.1). Classification (NCBI taxonomy): domain Eukaryota; kingdom Viridiplantae; phylum Streptophyta; class Magnoliopsida; order Fabales; family Fabaceae; genus Albizia; species Albizia julibrissin. The sequence continues at coordinate 16,069,407 of CM073486.1, read as the reverse complement.
CTCTCTTGGTCACTCAATGCTCTCCATGCTTTTAGAACATCATCATTGTGCACAACATATTTGTTAGATTTCTCTGTCTTCAATTTCATGAAAAACTCAATTCTAAACAACAGTAACCCATTATTCAAGGCTTTACATCTATCCCCTTTATGCAATGCCTTCTTCCCTTATTTGTCTAAGTTCTTCCCTTCCTCCACCACCTTTTTCCCTTCTTCAACCACCTTATGCCCTTCTTCACCAAAGTTTTATCCCTCTTCAGCCCTTCTTGACCTTCCTCAACTACCATCTTCTTCTGCAAACCAAAATTTAAAACAAGATTTAGTTGTCCATAATATCTCACTTATATACTATATAAGAAAAGCGATTGAAGTTATCTCAAAAATCATAAGTTAATATTTCAAATAGGAAAATAGCCAAGGCAATCGTCCTCATACTATAGATATCATTTAACTGTACTTGAAATCTTAGAACAGTTGCTCATTCCACTATACCAACAAACAGATAGCTATTTTGTTACAACTAGGTGATCCTAAACCTTAGCTTAGTCATGAATAATCAGAGTACACTATTCTAGTTAATGGCCCCCCAACTTGTCTTGGTTTTCCATATCTTGAGTTGTTAAACAAGAACGGAAAGTTGTTATTTTTGACCGTGATGTCATTACTATAAAAACTGAACTTGTTAATGTCCCCTAACTTGTTAGTCTCACAAGTTCTACTGGATATGTCTTGGTTTTCCACATTAAGAGTTGTTAAACAAGGACGGAATGTTGTTATTTTTAAACATGGTATTGTTATTGTAGAAAATGAAGTTGTTAATGGCCCCCAATTTGTTACTCTCACAAGTTCCCTTGGCCATGTCTTGGTTCTCCACATCAGGAGTTGTTAAACATGAACGAAAACTTGTTATTTTTAAATGTATTTTTGTTACTGTAGAAACTGAAGTTGTTAATGGCCCCCCAACTTGTTAGTCTCACAAGTTCCACTAGGCATATCTTAGTTTCCTACATCAGGAAGTTGTTAAATAAGGATGGAATATTGTTATTTTTTAACATGGTGTTGTTACTGTTGAAACTAAAATTGTTAATGGCCCTCAACTTGTTACTCTCAGAAGTTCCCCTGGGCATATCTTGGTTTTCCATTTCAGGAGTTGTTAAATAAGAACAACAACTTGTTATTTGTTAACGAGGTATTGTTACTATACATCAAACGACGTCTAACACTTCCAATACCCACTTCCCTCTCCATATACATACCAAACAAAGATGAAAATGAAGAAATTGACACAAATCAAAATTCCAATCTGTTCATCCAATACAAAAAAGATAGTCTCAATGCGGGAAAAGGAGAACAAGATAAGATGATTTTGAAAAAGGAAGTGAAAGAAAAAGACGTTATGCCTACTGAATAAGTGAATCAGATAATTTTTTTACCAATTGCAACCATCACCACCACCAGAGAAAATCATAAATAGTGAAGGGCAATATACGACAGGAAATAAGCACAATCCTTATGTTTCACATTGCATCTTCTAATGATTATATCAACCAAAAAATTGAAATATGGGCAACATACCACCGCCGATCGTCTTCCGGCACACCCATAACTATCAAGCAAGTTTGAAGTCCCCACAATGTTGCCGATCATCTCTCCCTGAACCCACCACTCTCAACTCCAAACACCGCCGTCGAACCTCACCCAATAAGCCATCGTTCCCTCCAACTGTCCGCTCCACTAATGCCTCCACTACTCTTCGGTTTTTCCAACCTCTTTCAAGTCATCTTCTTCATTCAGACATATTAATTCAAGCTACCCACTTCCCTTTTTCTTTTAAACTATCTAAAGGTAGTTTGTGTCATTTTCATTGAAATTTAAAATCCCTGATTCCACTCACATTGCAATTTCACTGTACCAAATGGGGATTTCCCTATTTCAAACGTATTTTATAGGGATTTTCCCTATATTATATTATAATCCTTTTTTTTGCTTGTATAACCAAGAGGTTTATTTTGATCTTATTTATAGGGTAGAGAGAAATTTTTTTATATGAATGTACAATTATATCCTTAATTTATTATTATGCTGACTTTGTTTTCACAAGATTGTAAATTAAATAATGATAAAATTAAAAAAATTTAAATTTTAAGGTAGACTTAATAAAGGTTTAAAATTTTTTCTTGGGGTTTGTGAAACATATCATAACTGAATTATAAATAGAACAATGGAGTATTTAATTTTATTTATTAAAATTATCATAACATATAATTATAATATATATGTATTATTTAATAAATTTTGTGTCCTTTTTAGTCATTTCAATCTGAACTTCTTTTTTAAATAATTATCTAAACAAATTTTAGTTTGAAATAAAGTTACTTTTGTCACTACCTCTCTAAATATAAGTCACATTGTACTATATGATTTTTAAAAGTTAGATTGAAAAAAAAATCACATTTGTCACTGAGTTGTTACTTTTTAAACACATCCTCAACCCTTGGGTTCTCAACTATAGGGACCTAGATTCAAAAAAAATTAAGTGTATAGACATGTTTTCAAATTCAGTAAAAATAAGGACTAGAATCTTATTTTTTTTTGAGAAAATCACTGATAAGTTCCAATGATCCAAAAAAACCACAAAAAAGTCTCAATCCAAATTCCTCCACCAAAAAGGTCCCTAGGGACTAAAATGTGATTAATTAGGAATGTGAAATTACCTGATTGCCCCCAATAAATAAAAATTGAAAGGAGAGGCAGAAGAGTTGGTGCACGTTTATTCTGATTCACAAGAAAGAAAAATCAAATAAAGCTATGGTGGTGTGATTAACTTTATAGGTCCAAGTGGAAGGAAAGTAAGTGTCGTTTCTGGGTAAGGCTAAGAGTTTGCAACTTTCATCTACTATCTTAGAGGCTAAACATTGATTTCATTTTTTTATGTGTATGTTCGCAGTATTTAGATTCAAGAGTTGTTCAAAAGTTGGAGCTTGGGGTCATTAGTGGACTATGTACTCTATCCTAGGTAAGTAGTATTAAGATTTTGCTAAAAATATCATCTTGACCATTAAAGTTCAAATTTCATTGTGTTTAGATAGGGTCAATACATTTCTGCTTTGTTTTTCGGCATGATAACAGAGGGATTTCTCTGTTTTAAGTGGGAATGAATGAATGTGATGAATCTTTGTTTGATTAAAAATGCAGATATAAGATAAAAAAAGTGTTGTAAATACGTGCATTTGTAGTTGTTAATATAGATGTTGTAGTTGTTAATACAAAGTGTATGTTTGGGTAGGGTTAGTAAATTTATGCTTTATTTTTTAGCATGGTAACAGAGGAATTGCTCTGTTTTAAGTGGGAATGGATGAATATGATGAACGTTTGTTTGATTAAAAATGTTGATATAAGATAAAAAAAAAAGTGTTGTGAATATGTGCTTGGGTAGGGTTAGTAAATTTATGCTCTATGTTTTGGCATGATAATAGAGGGATTGCTCTGTTTTAAGTAGAAATGATTGAATGTGATGAATGTTTGTTTACTTACAAAACGCTGATATGATATAGAAAAAATGTTGTTAATATATGCAGTTGCAGTTGTTAATACAAAATGTATGTTACAGATTGTCATAAAAGATGTCAAGTACTTTCGAGAAGAATCTATTTCACTTCTTTCATTTGAGAGGGGGGAGTTTTTAAATGGTAGAGAAGATGAAATGCAATATGTTGGTGGTTTGGTAAGAACAAGATGCATAAAGGGGGAAATAACCATTTACTCATACAACTTAATGTTTAGATGTTATATGATATTTGGATATGATATGATATTCAGTTGTGAAAGTATGCACATGACGTTGCCAAAATATGTACAAACAGTTGTTAAAATTTCTTATATGCAGTTGTGATAGGCGGGACGTGAAATTTTTAAACTCTTCTAGGGAGGAAATCAACTTGTCAAAAAAACTTGTGAAATATATGCATGACGACTTGTGAAAACATGCATAAGCTCTTGTCAAAATTAACACATGTGAAATTTCAAAACTTTTCTAAGGACGAAAATCGAGTTGTCAAGATAACTTATACACTTGTCGAAGTAGGCATAATCACTTGTATAAAAAGGAATATGCACTTGTCAAATTTGGAAATTGAGACTTGTGAAATTTCTAAAGTCCTCCAGGTATAAAAATACAATTATCAAAATGACTCATGCACTTGTCAAAATTGCTACAAGAAATTGTTAAAATCCTGATAAGCAGTTGTGAAAGTTAGGATTTGTGAAATTTCTAAAGTCGTCTAGATATGAAAATTCAATTGTCAAAATAACTCATGTATTTATCAAAATTGCCATAAGAAATTATTAAAATCCTGATAAACTGTTGTGAAAAGTTGAGACTTGTAAAATTTCTAAAATCCTTGGGATATCAAAATACACTTATCAAAATAACTAATGCACTTATAAAAATAGACACAAGAAGTTATTAAAATTCTCATAAGGATATGTATATTACTAAAGGGAAATCTCACATTCCCATTTAATTACATTTCAATCCCTAAGAACTTTTTGGTGAAGGGATTTAGATTAGGATTTTCTTCTTTTTTTTTTGGATCCTAGACATATAAGTCATTTTCCCTATTTTTTTTCTCCGCTTTTGTTCGGATGCTTATTTTTTCAACGAGAGATGGGAACGGGAGGGATCATTCCATTCCTTTTTTCTTATTTTCGTGAGGGAATTCATTTCTGGGGGCATTTTGACATTCATAATTCAGATCGCGGCAACGAACGAGGCGTTTTTTTTTTTCCTATTTTAATTTTAATTTATTATTTTTCCCCTTGGAGTTGCTTGAGAGCTTTCAATGATAAACCCTAACATTAACCACCTTAGACTTTTCTTCCATTTTTGATCCTCCGACTCTTCTCTAGTTCTCAGAGTTTTGGGAAGAAGAAGGTGTTTTTCGAATGGATTTCACATGGCTGAATGCACTTCTAGTTAGTGCAGGTTGTATTGCTTGTGGGTACCTCCTTGGCTGTGCTCGCCCCCTTACCTTTACAAGGATATTTAAAGGGAGTTTAGTTGTGGAAGAGAAGGATGGGAAGAAGAAGAAGAAGAATAAGAATCACAAAGAGCCGCTTGAGATTGAACATCTGGCTGACTTGCTTGATGATTTTAAAATGGTAACTATTTTTCTCTTATTCTTTCTCTTACAAATCCAGTAGCTGATTTTCAGTGGGAAGCTCGAAAATGTGCCATTATTTTCTGCAGGTGTTAGTTGTGAGAAATGATCTTAAAATGGGTAAAGGGAAAATTGCTGCTCAGTGCAGGTATCTTTTAATTAATTTAATTTAATTTTAATTTTAATTGCGTGTGCTAATTATACATCTCTTACTATTTGAGTCGTAACACAGCAATTGGCTTTTGGTTATCCTAAATACAGTGAGTCGTTTGAAGGTTAGAACTTAGAAAACAAATGATAAATGTATATCTGGGAGCAAGTTCTGATTGCCAATATTTGTGAAAATAAGGAATTGTTTCCCCTTTAGAAGCTATTAAGATGGGATGATGTTGAATGGTCATAAAATTATAGGTCAATTGCTTTAAATCCTAGATTTAAGTATGCTTTGAATGATTATCTTTTTTCTGTTTTCTGTCCATGGCTTGTTGGTATGATTGAAGTCTTCTATAAATGACAAGTGATGGCATGTCGTTCGAAAGTGTTAAATGGAGACAGTTGTTGCTTGTTAGTTCTGCCTCAAGTGACAGTACTGGTTTGAGTAAAAATGGTGTTGGGCAAAACTGGTCAATATTTTTCTGTTGGCAACATTACTTTCTGTGTTTAAAACTTAAAATACTATATGAATAATTTCTTATTTCTTGGGGCTGACATATCTGGTTCTAAGAGGGCATTATTTTTCACTGTTTTCGTGAGAAATAAATTCACATGAAGTTTAGTAGTTCTGATTTTTCTCTTTCATTTGTTAATGTTTTTGTTTTTAATTTTATTTTAATGGACAAATGCTGTTTTCCAACTGATATATGCTTGAATCCGATTCTTTTTTATTCTGTAGTCACGCAACTGTGGGTCTCTACAAAAAGCTTCTCCATCGAGCTCCAAAAGCTTTGAATAGGTACAGCCACATGTCTTGATTTTACACTTAGGTCATCCTTGATGGTGTCTCTTCATTATGAAGCTTGTCGATATGCAGGTGGGAGATGTGCGCACAGCCTAAGGTGGTTGTCAAAATTGAGAGTGAGGAAGATATGCTGGTTTTGCAAGTGAGTGTTGTTTAGAATTATTTGGTGCTGTGTTGGCAAATTTTTTGTTTAATCTATTTAGTTGGAGTGTGTTGGCATGCCTGCCTGCCTTGTTATATTCATGGCCAACCCCACCTAGTGGGATAAGGTTTTGTTATTGTTGTTGATTATGATTATGATGCACCAAAGTAGCTTTAATTGGATGGTTAATCTACTTCTACTAATTAATCATGTAAAATAGGTTGGAAGTTTAATTCCTAGTTGGCATGGATAGTTTTCTTATTATACCCTCATGCAAACGGCAGTGGTTTGTTCAGATTCCTATTCTCATAGCTTTAATGTTCAAATGGGTTTGGTCAGCAAATAGAAATAAAATAAGAGGACACAAATCCTACTTGACTCAGTAACCAAAGAGGAATAAATTTGGTTTGGATTATTTATGACTTTTTTGAAAGGACCATGTACTCTATGGTCATAAAATTGGTAACACAATGGAGAAGGGAACATCTAAATCTAGAAGATGACCTGACCTAAATCCACGGGATAGAGGTTGTAGAATTTACCATGAAAAACAAAGAGGCATCTTGAAGTAAACCGTGAAAGTGTAAATATTGGTTTGAGGAGACTTGGCTCTGAAAACACTAGCTGAAAGCCTGAGGTTACGGAGATCTGTTTCTGTTCTTAATGGTGGCTGTAACTCTTCTAATGCATATGCTTGATAATTTTTTGAAGTGCATGTCTTGATAAATGTTTATAGAATCATATGGGGATAAAAAATATGCTTGTTTATGATTGTCAAAAAGGACAGGAGCGGACATTTAACTAAAAATTTTTTACTTTGTGTTTGCATTTTGCAATAAAAGGAAATTTTCATAGCCTCAAACACCTCTATGACTAAACTTGTCCTGGATTATGTTTTAGTGAACTATATAAGAAAGACAAAATCAATGTGAAATTTTATTGGCTTATCTGCATTTTTTAATTTGACAGGAAAGGGCAAAATCATTGAAATTGCCCACTCATATCACAATTGATGCAGGGAGAACACAGATTGCACCAAGTGAGTTATTAGCACTTTTCACATGGGTCATTCTATTGTTTTGGGTTTAAGTTTATTAGGTCTTTTTTTCCCCCTGTTGTTTGATTTTCTGAAATTGCTGAAGCTCTGCTTGCAATGATCGACACAGTCAATTTCCATTTGCCAATAATCTTATATGTTACAGATTTTAAAGAAAAGTAGTGTTCAGTGTTGATTTTTAACTGCCCTCATCTCGTAGGACAATAGATAGTTGGTCTCCTCTGGATCCTCCATAAATAATCTCATCTTTTGTCCCGGGAAGTAGACTGGAAACAGGGAAGCTAATGAGCAAGTTGTGAAATAGGGAATGTGTTCATATAAAGCTTTAAGGGTCTAGTGCTGTAGGAATGGCTGACAACTATATGTTGACCATGAACTAGTGTCTCTAAACCCTTCCTTGTTTTGACAAATGAGGTTGTAGGCATAGCTCACGAGCTGCAGACTATTGTAGTTACTAATGATATTGGTAGTTTCCACATCTTGTTTAATTTAATTGATACACTATTATTATATGCTCAGCTGTTGTTTATATCTATCTAATGCTTATCTTAGTTTGTGCACTAATATTTTTTCCTATATTCTAGATTCCAGAACAGTGATGGCAATTATGGGTAAATATCTCTTTTTGTCATGGAATATTGCCTTTTCAATATTAATTTGGCTTTTTTCCTTTTTTTTTTAATTCAATCTATTTTTGTTGTGCAGGACCGGTGGATGTGGTAGATGATGTGACCGGGGGACTGAAACTTCTCTAGTCCTCATTCCATTGAAGATGGTCTCTTGTTTATGAAAACCGTAGTGTTCTTGGAGAACAGAATCGATGCTTGTGGCTACGCAATACAGCCTAGTCTCTCAAAAAGCGTTTGATGGTTTTCTCATAAAGATTTGCTGTGTTCTCCTGATGAAGATTCATGTTTAATCTTAAATTAACGTTCACAACAACGATGATGAAGATGAAAATTAGGTCCTCACTGAGAAAGCTATGGTAGTTTTGTTGTTATGACTGCCTGGAGTCTTGTCTTGTTACATGTAATGATAATTTTTTAATGTAAAAGATGGCTCATGGAAATTGTATTGTGTGCCCAATATATAAGAAATGAACCTAAATTATTCTCATTATTATCATTTTATAAATGAATCTGAATTTCAATTAATGTTATTTTGTAACTCTCTCTCTCTCTGTTTCCCCCCTTAATAAAAGGATAACCAAGTCATAGGAAATTGCCATCCATGTTATGTACAGGTAAGCAAGTTAATTTGCTCAAGTATTGGCTTCTATGATTACTGTGTTGATCAAAGAATGGCTCCTCGAGATTAATTACTTTGGCAATGAAAGAGAACTTCTAATCTTCAATGAAGTTACTGTGCATAATGACTTGTTTGCATTCTTGGTCCTAGCATGCCTTCAAGAATTCCTATAAAAGCTCAATTAGGTGAAAGGTAGGTATATCCTAGTTTCTTGATAAAACTCTAATACAAACTCAGATCGGTTTTTGAACCGGTCAAGACAGTGGGTCTAAGGTTAGTGAATTGGACAGCTTGGAGTCAAATTGGGGTATGATTAGTGTGGGAATAAAAAATTTAAAAATAATTTAAATTCTCATTATAGTATTATAACATCCAAAATTAATTTAATACCTTAAATCATTAACAAAATAATTATATACTTTTCCAATATTCTTTACAATTTCTTTGACATGTCACATCTAGTATCAATCAACCATCCATTAACAATCAATAATCGTATATGTTCCTAGCAAATTATCAAAATAGATAAATGATTACAAAATAGTCCTACCTACATTTTTTTAGTCATTAAACTAATAATCATTAACACAAAAATTATCATTAACTTTGAGTAATATTGTCATCTAACCATGAAAAAAATTAATTTTTTTAAAAGGCAACCGGGTCAACCTAGCAACTTGCTTGTGTTGACTAGGTTGAGCTCAAGTACCAAGTTGAACCAAATTCAAGATTGGGGACCTTCCTGAATCAATTTCATGGTCGGCTCTGGGTTTGATAACCTTGGATCCAATTGTTATAATCATTTTTTAAAAGACCACATATGTTACTTTTCCTCTCTAATTCACCAACTCAACTGCATTAAGATAAACATTTGCAGACTAAATATGTGTTGGAAATAGCAATGATAAAATTGTAAAAGAGGTTTTTTTACAATATGACTTTGGCAAATTTAAAATTGAAAAAAAGTCAGATTTTGTAACGTGATTTATATTTGGATTGGAGGTAGCATAAATAATTTTTTTCTGAAAGTGAAACTTGTTTGGATGATATTTTTGAAAAACAAGTTTAGATGAAAAATAATTTATTTAGCTTTCTCAATCTATCCAATTAGTAATAGACACTCCCTCTAATCCTAAATATAAGACAAATAGACTTTTTTGAGAGATTAATGAAGTTAAATAAGTTATTTAATCATATCATATGTAATGCATTACTGGATTATATATCAGTTTATAAGTTAGACAAAATAATTTTGAAAAAAACATGAAAAATATAAATATTTTAAAGTAATTTAATTAGCGTTCTTAATATCTATTAAAAAGTCAATTTTATCTTATATTTAGGACCGGATGATGTATAAATTAATAATACATATAAATATTTTTCCTCCCTCTCTCACATCATCCTTCCCTTTTTCCTCTCTCTCTCTCACATCACCCTTCCTTTTTCCTCCCTCTTTCCCAAAGATTACATGACCCCCTTTTCCCTATCTCTCTCTCTCTCTCCTGGGTAAAAGCTGAAAGCCTCTTACTTATCCATCATGATAACTGATAAGCTAAAGTGGGTGTTTGGAAACTTCAAAAATATTTTTCAATCATGATTTATGGTATACAAGGTAAGTTTGTAAGAGGAGTTTCATTTCAACTTACGTAAATCATACTTATAAAATAAGTGGATGCTATCCCAAACAAGGGAGAAAGTCACTTTTCCCTTGAAAACTCAATTAGTTCAAAGCTAACCCAAACATATGCAAAAACTAAAATCTTCCAAAAGGCGGAGGCCCTCTCATAAGCACATTTGGGAGGATTGAAAGCTATCCCAAACATGCTTAAGATGGTGTCCACCTTATTTATGTGTCTCATAACTATCCCAGGGGGTTATTTCATAGCTTCCATATGTCTACCATTTTAGAATTCAAAGGGAAGGAAAAATAAAGGTAAAGTAAAATTCAAGCCCTAATGTTATTTTTCAATTGCATACAACTCCTTAATATTATTTTTCTGATGGCTTTAGCATTTAATCTTATTTATAATGCATCAAATACTCTAAAACATAAATAAAAATAAGGAATAACATCATAATACTGGATGCATAATAAATTACATTATATTTTTGCAAATTACTTTTATAGTCCCATTTATTGGGTATATAGAAAGTATTTTTTTTGTTCTTAATATAGGTCACATGATTAAATTTAGTACATAAATATTCGATTTTTACCCCAATTTATTGTTATGTAAATTATTGTTTTTCTGAACTTATCAGTTATTAAAAGATACAGAACCGACAAGTCATCAAAATTTTAAGATAAAATTAATAAAATTTAAAAAAATTTCAACTTCTAATAAATTATGTGGAAAGTGTTTTATAAATAGGGTCACACCCTATTTCTAATGGCATTAAAACATCTGGAATGCTCGAGGGATCTATTTTCACGAGGTGCAGGGACTCGCTATGCACTGGTAGCATTTAATGAGAATCATTTTTTGAGAGGAAAAAAATAGACAAATTATGAGGATTTATTGGAAAATCAATGCAAATTGTAGGGACTAAAAACAAATGTCCTAATTTTCATTGGCAAGAACAGGAAAAGAGGAGGAAGTGGGGGCGGGGCGGGCGAGAGAGAGAGAGAGACCGCTAAATTCACATTTCAAAATTTGAAACTCAATCAGTGGGTGCGGGCCACGAACACAAACGAACCCACACTCGAATTTTCAAATCCTTCTCACTCTCTCAGGGAGAGAGAAAAATGGAACCTCCACACCTCAAGCTTGTGATTCTTCAAGGCCCTCGAAAAGGCGAAACCCTAGGGTTTGAACCCAGCAAGGTCGTGCGGATCGGTCGCATTGTTCGCAACAACACTTTCTCCATCAAAGACGTTGGCATTTCCTCCAATCACCTCTCAATCTTGGTCGAATCCGCCAAATGGGTACTCCGAGATCTCAATTCCTCCAATGGTACCTTCCTGAATGGCTCCAAGATCCCTCCCAACACTCCCTTCGATCTCCACCATGGTGATACCATCAAGATTGGAGAATTGACTTCTATTCAAGTAGATCTACAGGCTAAGGAAGGTAGCTTCTTACGGAGAAACCCTAGGCGTCAAGCCACAGGAAAGGCGAGTGGTACAGTGCGCATGAAATTGGAGGAGAAGGATGAGAAATTGGAGGGGGAGAGTTCAGAAACAGTGGTGGTTGAGCCGGTGGAGAAAAAAAGAGGTAGGCCGAGGAGAGGCCGGGGCTTGAAGAGTGAAGTTGGGGAAGAGTTTAGTGAGGTTCAGCTTCCGAACATTGATGAAACCGTTGAGGTTGGTAGTGAATTGAAGGATGTAGTTCCTATGCAAGAAAAAGTGGAACCACCCGTTAATAAGCGGGCAACCCGAAATTCGAAGAAGCAGCAGCAGCAGCAACATAGTGGGGTTGGAACTTCTAACTCTTGCAATGTGACAAATAATACAGAAAATTCTGGGTTCAAGAATGGAGTTGGGGAAGAGTTTAGCAAGGTTCAGCTTCAAAACATTGATGAAAACGTTGAGGCTGGTAGTGAATTGAACGATGTGGCTCCTTTGCAAGAAAAAGTGGAACCACCCCTTAATAAGCGGGCAACCCGAAATTCGAAGAAGAAGCAGTATCAGCAGCAACAGAGTGTGGTTGGAACTTCTAACTCTAGCAATGTGACAAATAGTACAGAGAATTCTGGCTTGAAAAGTGGAGTTGGGGAAGAGTTTAGTAAGGTTCAGCTTCAGAGCATTGATGAAAATGCTGAGGTTGATGATGAATTGGAGAATGTGGTTCCTCTGCAAGAAGAAGCGGAATTGCAAGTGAATAAGCGAGCAACCCGAAATTCAAAGAAGCAGCAGCAGCAGCAGAGTGTGATTGGAACTTCTAACTCTAGTATTGTGACAAATAGAATAGACAATTCTGGTTTGAAGTGTACTGGAGAAAACATCGTGGAAAAGAAAACAAGGGCTGGTACTAGGAGGAGGAAATTACAGGAAGAAACATCTCTTTGTGATCAAGTTGCCATCTCAGAAGATATGGTCCAAGAAGCGAGGGACAACACAGAGGTAAATCAGAATCCTGGTGTTAAAAAGGGTTTTGAAGAAGATGAGAGCAAAAAAGACTGTGGTAGTGACAAGGAGGCCTGTAGTAATAAGAGGGAAGGTGAAGAAGCTTGTTCTTCTCAAAGGAAGGATTCGAATGAAAATGGAGATTGGCCTGATTTGGAGAAGTTAACTCTTGGTGAGTGGTTCGATTTCTTGGAGGTTCACTTGCCAAAACAGATAATTGATGCAACTGAAGAGATGATTGACTCTATGAAAGAAAAAGCTGAGCGAGTCCGTGATCACATGGCGAAGCAGAGGAATGACAAGGCTACATTACCTGTGGGATAGAAACATTGCCTGCTTTTATGGTAACCAAGAATTTTCTCTCATAGTTTAAGTAAGGCGCTTCTTGTTCTGCGTTGAAGTTGCAGGTTTCTTTGTATATAATGCCTGATATTGTCTCCTGCTTAATTTTACACTTATTGCAAACATTGAAATATCTGTTTATTAGTAAGTGGCAAATAGCTAGCGACCTCTTACTTGGAATGGTTAGGTGTCTCAAAGGTTTCTGCCACTTGTAGATATGAATAATCTAAATGCTGTATTATGCTGATCATCTTATTATGAAAAATTTAAGTAGCTTCTCAAGCCTTTATCTCCACAGAATTGAAAGGCACTTTTTGGCAGAAATGAGATCTGTATATGTATTATCATTCAGCTGTCATGCATATTATGTGGGTAGTGACAAGCTGTATTTACACCTCTGAAGCTCTTAATACAGATATACTCAAGCTCATGATTATATACCAGGGCCTCAAAATTACATAAGCATAAAAGAAAGGGGGCAAACTTTTTTACTGGGATGGCTGGCTTGCATACAGGCAATCACATAAAACTTCCTTTTTCTTCTTCTCTTTTATATTATGGGGATGCAAGTGGTAAATTGACACCATAAGTAACTGCCTTTTCTTAATTTACTTACATGTATAATCTTGTTGGGTGTAATCTTGTTCAAGCACAGTCAACTAAATGTGAACATCTCTCCCATGGGATTCAAACTTTAGTTTACCACATTGTGACTAATCCTTTTTTGCTAGATCCAACCTTCTGTTAGTTATAGAATTGCCTTTTTAATTTCAGTTCAATGGCCAGTTCTTTCATGTCTCATTGTGATACAGTTCTGTAGTTTCTAGCAGAATTGTGTTGAGAAGATAGGTAGAAGAGAGGAGAAGAATTTAGACAGAAGAGAGTAGGGAGGGTTGAGAAAAAAGAGAGATAGATACACAAGGATTCTACTGAATCTGCATTCATTTAATACTAGGCAACAGAACTGTTACAATGGGGGAAATGCCTCTTATATAGAGCTCCTAGTTCAAGGGTAATATTGCTCTAATTCTATCTTAATTAGCTAAGGGACATAATTATTGTTGTGTTTTGCTAGTGCTATTCTAATAATAGCTAGTGACAATTTCAACTAACATCGCTCTTCCCCTAACTAAACTTGCCTTATATTCAAAGTATAGAATTAGGATTGCAATTTCATATCACATTGCTGTGAAATGTATTCATTCGGTTGCTTCATATTGCATGGGGAACGAGTTGAGTAACCTGAAATTACATGCTATATAATTCTAGACTTTGGGCTTAATTTAACTGTCAAATGCTCAATTTCAAACTGATGTTCTTGGCTTTTTGCCACATAATAATATGTTTAGGTTTTGGGAAATCTTAATTTATGAGAAGGCTGACATATTTGGACCGGATAACTTCTATTTTTGTTGACCAGTGATGAAGAGCCTGTCCTACATGCCTTGGGGCCCTATCAAATAACTAGATGCAAAGATTGCAATATAATGATGCGATCCAGATTATATTCACTAGTGGAGCCTTTTTTATTTGATTCCTTAGTTAACTAAGTCAAATTGTAAACTGAAAGGGAAAATTGATAGGGGTTTTCATTCCATAAACTAATATGCAATTATATTAAAATGACCAGAGCTCCTATTTATTTGGTCTTTTCTTAAATGTGATGAAATGGTGAATGAATTAAGTGATTAGAAATGCAATGATAAAACCTCTTTGGAATGGTTGAGTAGTTATCCTCGTTCAATTAAGTTATGAGAGTTAAGGGTTGATTGGGATTGGGATTAGATTAGCATAACTTGTTCCTTTAAGATTCAATGCTCAATCGTGACATTAATGCAATGCGAGTTCACATCATCTAAAATATAAACATTTTGAGCCCAAATAACAAAATAACAACCCCAAATTAGGATATGAATTGATGTACAAAATAGGGACTTGTTAGTGTAGGAGTCGACACGTTTGTACTTCATGGTAGTTGGATTAGCTTTCTTAATCACCTTTGAATCAGCTTCTCTATTTCTTTTTCCCTCCACTTCATTTTTCATCTCAACTATTAACCTAATTTTGAACCGTACAAATTTTCATGTTTTTAAAAAAAGAATATATATATATATTTTATAAATTTAGAGTGTAATGATTCAATATGTTATTCTTTGAATTCTTTTCCTATTATAATAATGATTTGTACAGTGCATCACATTGAGAATTGGTTCTTATAACTCCCTCAGTTTAATTCTTTCAGACTTTAAGTGTTGCTTTTACTCGTAAAATCTCAAATAAGTACACAAGAAGGCATGAAAAATATTGGACAAAAAAAGTATGAAAATATATAATTATAAAAAGTATGAACAAATATTTTAACTGTAAGAAATTAAGAATAGAAAAAGCACTAAGATTACAGCTTCTGTATCTTTTTTTTTTTTTTTTGCCAACAAAGGAACTAGGATTATTATATTAATAACGAAGAGAAACTATACAGTCTCAAGCACAATAAACAGAACAACTCTCAAAAGGAAATACAAATAGATTCGACACATAAATAACAAAACAAATGTGTAAAAAACTAGCAACTAAAATGTCTTCATAGTATAGAAAACATAACAGTGAATAGGAAGGAACTTTACGGATATCTTTCGCCAATAAAGCCTGCAGCAAAGTTGGAGGTCTAGATGCCAAATCCAGAGGATAAGACCACTCCAATGCAGCTTTGGAAATCCAATGAACTACCAAATTTGTTTCTATAAGAATCCGTATATAATAATGGTTCCTGATCAAGTTCTTTAAGGGTGTGTTTGGTATGAGGGGAGGGGAGGGAAATGGTGGGATTTCTCTCACCTCCCCTTGTTTGGATAACTAAAAATTTTAGAAGGAGAGGGAGAATTTTCTAAAATTCTCCCTCCCCTCCCCTCCTAACTCTCCCCTCCAAAATTGGGGGGATTTGGAGGGAAAAGTTAATGTTTGAGCTTAAATTGATTAATATGTTCATACCATTTTAAAATATTCTCACAATACCCTTCTCATTATTTAATTATAAAATTATAATTTTATATAGTAAATGTCATTTATAATTATATTTATTTAATTTTTATAATTATAAAATTATAATTTTATGTATTAAATTCCTTATATAATTATATTTTATTAAATATGTTAGAAAGTTATTAATTACAAATTAAATGAAATAAGAGCAAAATTGTCCATATAAAAATATTTCTCCTTCCCTTCCCTCCCCTCCCCTCCATCGAGCCAAACATAGCCTAAGACAAGAATATGCTCAAGGAGAACACCACCCTTCATCATATTAGAAAAAGCACAGTCAACATGCCAACTAATGTAAAAATTATGACCCTAGCCTAAAAATGAACAATATTTCTATACATATTGATATGGCGCATGTCTAGCCCGAAACAGTGATGAAAAACACCCTGAATAGGAACATGCCATGCCAAAAATGAATAGAGTATGCAAACATACTAAACAGGCACAAGGTAATGATTCTTAACAAACCAGCTATTAATCATGCATTAGAAATTTGCATCACTAATAGTTTCAACTTCACCCAAGGGAGAGGTGAATTGGGTGATTTATAAAAATTAAGATTAAACCAGATAGAGTATAAAAATGAAGGTAAGAAAGATATCATCGTAAATGCATAATTAATGTATACTGGTTCGGTCTTAACTCAATGACCTACGTCTAGTTCTCAGTGCGTCTCTAAGTTTCCAATATTCTTCCAAGATTTTACAGATTCTTGGTACCTCAATACAACGTAACAAGCAACGGATGATCCTCACCATGACTCACTCCCTCTTACATGTTGTAAATCGACAACCACACTCAAGATCCCACTACCTTGAGATTTTATAGAGTTGAAGAATATATCAGATAAAAAACACTCTCTCAAAGCAAATTAATGATCATTGAAGCAATAAAGGACTATCAAAGAATGTTATAGAGAACTAATAAATGATGTTTTGACGTTGGATAGCTTCGTTAGTTCTTCTGTATTGAATGCTTGATTATTTGTAGGTGAGTTTCATTAATGACCATTGTGAGCATTCGAACTATCCGTTGGACTGGCTTTAAAGCCGTTGAAGGATTTCGGCGTTAAGTTTCTTTCGGCTCTAAGCAATAAATCATCAGACGTAATCCTTCTGGTGTGTGTGTGGTATGTCTGGTAGATGAGCATTTAATGCTTCTGACAACCACCATACTTTCAAGGAATTTGAATTTGCTTCATCGTTCAAGCTTCTGAAACTAATACATAAGTATGATTAGTAATATTAAAATGATATATAAGTGATAATCAATGATTAATAACTTTAATAAAGTGAATCAGAGTTTAAGAAGATGTTGAAACTGGAGTAGACGATGAGACTTCACTTGAGTGAGTAGAAATTCACTTGAGTGGAAACTTATTCACTTGAGTGAATGCGTATCACTTGAGTGGGAACTATAACGCACTCTTAAGTTTACAGGAGGTGACTTACAGAATGTCACAAGTTTGCAGATTATCACTTGAGTGTCATTTGTTCACTTGAGTGGGAACTCTAATGCACTCTTGAATTTCTAAAAGATGTCTTGCAGAATATCATGAGTTGTAAGATGTCACTTGAGTGACATCTGTCTACTTGAGTGATATTTAGCTTTAACTTCTTAAGCTACCGCGAGTAACTTGCAAATAGATGTAGAGTGAATGTTTATCACTCGAGTAAATTCCTGTCACTCGAGTGAATACCTTGGGTAACTTCCTCATTTGCTGCGAGTAACTTCCTGAGACTTGCAAGTGATGACTTTCTACTCGAGTAGATACTTGTCACTCAAGTGAATTTTCTCAAAACTTTTGTAAAACTAGTGAGTGACTCTTGAAAATCATGCAAGTGGGTGTATGTTCACTCGAGTGAGCTCTTGCCACTCTAGTGATATTTCATGTCACTTCCATGTTACCTAAGAGTTACTCGTAGAGTCTATTACATGTGATCTCTTGTCATTTGAGTGGTCACTTATATGCTCGATTGACCTCTCTTCTCAACTCTTAGATCCTTGTGAGTGACTTGCTGAGATTATGCAAGTGAAGGAGAATCACTCGAGTGAAGACTTAGCTACTCGAGTGATTTTACCTTACTTTCCAATTTTCAGCGAGTGACTTGCAAAACTACTTAAAGTTGAAGATCATCACTCGAGTGAATAACCTATCACTCGAGTGATCATTTGAGATCATTGAAAGATGAATATCTTCTGATTCAAGTTTCTTTCTAAATTGATTTCTTTTGTTTCAAACATCCTTTGAATTTTCAGAAATTTTCTAAACTCACTTAAATCACAAAGTACTAATTGTTTATCAAGATTTGTTATCATCAAAACAGATTTGAGAACTAACAATCACAATATTACTAATCTCCCTTCCATAAACCAAAGCCTCAACCCAAACATAACCGTTCATAGCTAAAGACTCAAGAGCCTTATTTTCAGCATTAAAATTGTCCCAATTTACTCTTACCCCAGTAGCTCCTCAAGTCGATCATTACCCAAAACCACATTAGAGTAAAAATGTTTAAACTTGAATAAACACCTAACCTTTAGAGCCATGGTTCTCGACCTTGATGTCTCGAACTTCCTTTGCGCCACTGCCTCAGAAGAGCTCACACCAACAAAAAGGCTCCAACTTTCGCCAAACAACTGATCTGTAAAAGCCATCCTTTTCAAGCATGAGACTAGGAAACCCCCATCTCGACCCAAAAATCAATGCCAAGATTGTCACACTAGATCGAGGAGTGCAAATAGCCTTTCTTCCATTTGCCACATCTCGCCGATCGTCCCTATCAGAGACCATGAGCCCAACCATCAACCCCAAAGTCAATGCCACAGGGACACAAGCAAGAACTCTCACCAGAAAGAGAGAAGAGACCCTCCAAATAAGAGGGAAAGCTTGACTCCATAGCAGATCATCCATTGCGCACATGACAGCAAAAGAAAACCTTCAAGAACACTAATGGAAGTGCCACATCTCTTAGCAATTTCTCTGCTAGTGTCATCCTTCTGATCTCGAGTCTAGAGTACCCCTACCTCAACCCATAGATCATCATCAAAAGCCCTGGAGGCACCTACCGGAGATCATCATCGAAGGTTGCCATAACATTTCGAGGAGTACAAGCCTCCACACATTGATCCCTGCTACCTCCTTGCTTGCTTCCTTTAGAGAACATATGCACAATCAGATAGACGGAGGCCACGCCGCACAGACATACTTGGTGCCCGTTTGGTTCATAGAATCGAAGGTAATGTAAAATATAATGTAATGAGGATTAAGTGAACTTATTTGATTCATCATTAAGGAAAGATGATGCATATATATAAAGACATTTGGTTAGATTACATCGAACATAATAATATACGATAATACTATAGTAAGAGACAAAATTACCCCTATCTACACATATATGTATAATGTACATGTTGTGTTCATGGTAATATTTTTCAATTTGTACATTGTTCACATTGGGTTTATAATAATTTTTTAATATATAATGGTGGAAATATTATGCAATACATATGTTGAGTTTATGTTAATTTTTTAATATTTAATGGTGGGAATATTATTTAATAGGATATTTTAATATTTTTAATGGTGGAATATATATATATATATATATATATATATATATAATTTTTTTAGTGGGGGATATTTTTTAAATTTTATATGATTAATTAATTTTTTAATATTTAATAGTGGTAATTATTTAATATTTCATAGCATTTTATGGGTAGGCATTTTGGTTAAGTTAAATAATTATAATAACAATAGTATATTTTTCACTTGATTACATGATACTTGCATCCCATTCATCAATCCCAGCATTGTAATCTTAATTACATCAAATTATGTAATTAGGATTACAAAAAATAATCCTCTTTATATTACATAAACTTAACCAAACATTATAATTAATCTATTACATTAGGATTACATATAATCATCTCCTATGAAATCAAACCAAACGAGCTATCGAAGACCTCCATCGGAATGGAATAACAGACCCTCCGATGAGAAGAAGTTGGCACCTTAGGAGAAGGATGAACAATCCTAACAGAGAGGGAAAGCGACGGCACCTGCAGCCGAATTGAAAGCAGTAAAGCGATTGCAAATCTATGGGCATGTTTGAGATCTCATTTAAGAGGGGAAAAAGCTCATTTGGAGGGCAAAAGCTCATTTGACATCTGCGGACGCGTTTGTGAACACATTAGCTTTCACTGGGCTTTTAGAAAAAAAAAACTACTTTTTTTAGAAGCTCATTGAAGTAGTTTCTGGCTTTTTTTTCACTGGATTTAGGAAAAAAAAAAGCTACTTCTTCTACTGTCAATCCAAACACAAATCACATTAACAATATGACTTTTTTTCTATTTGACTTCTATAAAAGCCACATTAAAAAAAAAATCACTTTTACACTGTATTCTCAAACAGGCATTATATCTAATCCAAGAGATTTTCATTGGCTTTGATAGATTTCTCGGCAAGAAATTTTCTGTTGTACATGCTTTTGACGTTGTACTTCTTTAGTCTTTTATTATTTTATAAGAATATGAAACTTAAATTCCCTTGATTCTTTTACTATTTAAAGTTTTCTGAACATTAAATTTATTTTTTTTCATTTTTATAGATAATTAGTAATATTCTCTCTCCTCATCTTTTTCCACACTCAATTATATTTCATACATTCTTTTTTATTATTTTATTTCTCTCTTTTACTTACCCCATTATAATTTATAGCATACTTTGTATGATCCTTATCATAAGGTACAAACTACCAACATTTTTTTTTTATTATCAGGTACCAACTGCCTTTAACTAACTCATTTATTACTATTTTCCTATTATGCACTCATTTTTAACTAACTTATTTAAATCCACATCATTAAAGTAAGGGTAAAGTTGGAAACATTTATCAATTTTGAGCCAATTTAATAACTTAACTTTCATTCTTTAGTCCACGAAAAATGATAGTTAGTGCCTTATAATAAAAATAAGAAGGAGTACTTGAAAAAAGTTTATTTTTTGACATATATATTACTTTTAACTAATTTTAAAAGAGTTTTTAAACGGTGTAAATACTACATTCTCTTTTATACATTCTGTTGATATATGTCATATTTCTCCACAATTATAACATCTACATTTTTTAGGTCTTTTACTATAATTAATTCTTCTTTTCCCTTTCTTAAAATATTTTCTTGGTTTATATTTATTATAATACTTATATTTTGGATATCTTTTAAATTTATATTTCTTTCTTTTAAATTTATTATATTTTCTAGGTTTCTTCCTCCTATATTTTTTCTTTTCATCTGCATATCCCCATCTATGTGGTATTTCATATCTATTACATTAAATTGCCATTTTATTTCTTTTATAATATTTCATATTTCTCTATGCTTCTTTACATTTTTTTTTGATAAAAATTCTCTTAGAAAATATTCTCTTCTTCCCATTGTATCTACAAAAGGAATTAATTCTCCTTTATTTCCAAAAGCTTTATAATATTCTTCATTTATTTCTTTTGATATTAATCTTGGTAGTTTTCTATAAAACATTTCTAAATAAAATTTTTGTTTTTCATCTATTTCTAGTCTTGCATCATAATAATATTTTTTATATTCGCATATATATTGTTCTAAATATTTTGGTTCTAAAGAACATATTTCTATTTGATGTAAACTTAATATTGCTTTTTCAATTTTTGTTTTTTCATCTGCACCAGCACTTCTTCCTATAAATTCATTTCTTAAAACTTGTTCATATTTTCTTATTAATATTGCATAATATTTTTTTCTTCTTTCATATGGTTCATCTACTGTTCTTATTTGTTGTCTAAATTCTTCACTTTTACTTTTCCACCGATTATGTACATTTCCCAAAAATGACGCTTCTATTACTAGGCTTACAAGTACAGTATCTATTGATTTTCCCATTAATGCTATTAAATGTGATTTATTCCATTCATCTAATATTTTTTCATTATATGTATAACAATCCATATCTAACCATATTCCAGAATTAGGTATTTGTCTTGTTTCAAATTGTTTTAAAGGTGGTGGTGTATATTTTGAACTTCTTGGTGTCTTAAACTTAGCTTCAAATTCCATATAATGAGATTCTTTTAATGGTTCTTTATGATAATATTCTTCTCTTTCAAAATCTTCATTTTCTAATTGTCTATTACTTGTTCATTCATTATGAGGTGCTTCTGATGGTATTATCTGAGTTGGTTGTATTACAATACTTTCTGACGTATCCATTTCTTTAGCCATATTTAATTCTAAATTTTCTAGTGTTTTTATTTTTGTTATGTGATACATTATTTCCAAACATTATAATAGAGTACTAATTAGCTAATACTCACCGACTATAAACTTCAGAGTGCGGAAAATGCTAGAAATTCCATATAATGCCTCTGTTGGATATACATATTCACATACTTGCACTTTCATACACAATTCATATGACAACACATATATTCATTCTTCACTTCCTTTCATATAAAACCACAACTTTACAATATTTTCAAAATACATAATAGAAGCTTGACAACAGAAACTAAGCTCTCCCACCGCTCGGCCTCAACTCTTCATCCTTTATCTTTTCCTTGCCCCGCGAGCTTCCTCCCTGTACTGGAGATTTGTTTTTGGGAAAAGAATGAGATTCTTGGGAATCTCAATAGTAACACATACAACATACAAGATAACACATACATAGCATGCTCATCATATACTCATTAATCAAATTATCATAACATCATTTAGTGCAATTAATGTAAATCATACATCATGCTAGCGTTAGACAAAGACTTGGCCCCGAGGGGTACCCACGCAAAGATAGGCCCCGGGCACTGCTCGTGCAATATGAATATTATCGTATGAATATCAACCCGCGTAAAGATAGGCCCCAAGTGATTTCTCTACTTAATCTAAATATGTGTAACATTTGATGATAACAAACCACACATATACATGCTATGTCATATGAAGATGGTTACTACATGTTTGCTACTTTACGCAACTTTAACACTTGATACAAGCTCGGGCAACAGCTTCTGAGGCCAAACCGGTTGTCAAGTCCTGAAATTGCTAAATATCACTAAAGGGGTTATTACTCAACCATACACCTTTCCAAGCTCATATCATTGGTAAATTTAGCCTATTGGTGTCAAATTACCAAAATACCCCTTAGGATCTCATTATTAGTATTTTCTCCAAAATCATGATTTAGGCCATCTTTACACATTTTTGCGTGTAGAATTCATTTCCAACCTCGAATTGGCCAAAATCAGTCCAAAATAACAAAAATACCCTTGACAGCCCTCAAATAAGGCTTAGAAAGGGCAATTTTGTCATTTCGCTCTTTGGGCCTTTTCTCACTTCAGGGTCAACATAGACCCTACACAATTCGGCTTCCTGAATCCAATGGAAGCATCGAATTGGTCAAATTCCAAGACATTCCCCACTTCCAACACATAGAAAGGAAAATAAATTCCCAGAAAAGTTGTGTCGGATTCTCATTTTCTTTGGCCCAATCACCTCCTTTCTACTTATAGCCGATATATTAACTAGTTAGACATACATTGGA
Source organism: Albizia julibrissin (assembly GCA_037074505.1). Classification (NCBI taxonomy): domain Eukaryota; kingdom Viridiplantae; phylum Streptophyta; class Magnoliopsida; order Fabales; family Fabaceae; genus Albizia; species Albizia julibrissin. The sequence continues at coordinate 16,045,812 of CM073486.1, read as the reverse complement.
CTTGATTTGGAGACACTTACATATTAAGGTCTCTTTGGTTTTTCTTGAATTATCTTGTACCAAATAAACCATAATCAAGCCCAAAACAACTCTACTAACCTTAATCAAGCAAGAGGAACAAGTTTTGGAAGTTACCTCTTGATTTTCTTCACTTTCTCTCTCCTGGACGTTTTCTCTCTCTCTCTCCTTCCACGGTTGATTCAGCTACTCATCATAGAGATTAATGGTAGGAAGATGAAGAAAAGAGACCATAGAAGGATTAGGAACCTTTAATCACAAGGTTCAAACACCTTACCTTGATTCTTAAAGGATCCCTAGCTCTTCTTCGTTCTTTCGCCAAGTTCTCGTTCTCAGCTTTTTCTGAATCAGTTTTCATGAATGAAGTGAGCTGATGAATGAAGAATTGATGATATAAATCAATGGTTTAATTACACTATGCCATATGTCACTACATGATTAGACCAAATGACAATTATTCCTTAATTAATTCCATTTCCCTCTCCATACATCATATCTGCCGAGAAACATATGAGAAATGCAAGGGAAATCAAATTCTCCATTTATCACATTGTGTCAACATGTAACTTGTTGACCAAGTCATTGACTTTTTGACTATTTGACCATTTTTCACAATAGTTCACCAAAATTGATCCATTAATGATCAATTAGTCATTTTGCTCTTTTTAATTCCCATGTAGCTCAAATAATTGGGAATTAGAGGAAAAATAATTATTTTCCACTTTTCGGCAAAATTACCGTTTTGCCCCTGCATTTTATGATTTACCGAAATAAATCATTTCCGCCCATTTCTTTGGCTAAACCCCATTTTGACGCTTAAATGAGGCCATTAATCATATCATTAAATTTTGTAAATTTTGGTTACCATATTGGGCCTTTACCGGTCTCTTATACCCTTATTCGACCAATTTCTGCGTAACCAGCGATGGGAATATTTTCCATAAATTCACATAAATACCTTCACATCATTTTTCACCATTTTATTTCATTAAATATACATCAAATATACACATAAATGTATTGGTGAAAAATGAGGTATTACATGCTACATCTTTAAATTCCCTTTTTAAATTTTCTAATTCTTCTTCTTCTTTTCCCATCATTTCTTCTATTTTTAAATATTTTATTTATTCCATCATATTTAATTTTTATTTTGGTTTTATTATTTCTATTAATTCTTCTATAGTACTATTTTTTACACATAATTTCTGCTATTCTATGTGATTCTTTTATTATTTCTTTTTCTTTTTATTTATCTATTTTTTCTTCTTTTATTATCAATTCTTTTTGCTTTTCATTTTCTTGAGTTATTTTATTTTATTTTATTCCTTTTTCTAATTTTTCTATTTCAGCTACATATATATATATATATATATATATATATATATATATATATATATATATATATATATATATATATATATATAAAGACTAACATATGTCTTAAAAGAGTTATATATTTAGTATTTACATCAATTAGGCAAAAAAAATTATGAACACACACACACACACACACATACCGGGTTGGGCCAAATGGGCAGGGCGGCATACCCTGCCTGTAGAAATGTCCAGCCCAATTGTGCCCAATTTTTTTCGGACTATTTTTTCTTTTGGCCTGGCAGGGCGAAATTTTGTCAGGTTCGGGCGGACACCCGAACTTCATAAACACCCCTAATCTCTATAAGAAGCATTATTTTAAATTGAGTTTATCTAAAATTGTTTTTAAAAATAATGAAAGGCACATTATTGTTTCTGATAAGACTTTGTTAGAGTAGAGACGAAGCATGCATGTACTATAACGTTTTTTCCTTTGGCAAGCATGCATGTACTATAACTTATTAGTGCATATATGAGTATGACTCGTTTCGTTTTGTTGGAAAGATAAGATATTAAATATTATAACATTCTTTTTTTTTAAATAAAGAAACTGGGACAAGGGAAAAATAGGTGAATAGCAGAGATGGTTGAAAATAGTTCGTAGAAAATTCCTAGGCTTGTCAAATAGATATATAATATTCCTCGCCCAAGCATGAGGACAATTTGCAATGCCGGTTTGGTAAATATATTGATAAGGTTATTAAATCTGAACTGATCACTGAACAGGTTGAGGTGTTAGATTAAAGGTCAGTCGTTTAGACCGGAGTCAAATCGGAGCTAACTCAGAGCAAATCGATAAAAAAATGAAGATTTTATGGTTAGTAATATGAAATTTTTAAATTTTTTTTAAAAAAATCGATTTAAAATGGAACTAGGATTACAGATCTATATCTAATCCAAAAGATTCCGTTGGCTTTGATAGAATTCCCTGCAAGAAATTTTTTATTGTGCATGCTTTTGTTGTTGTACTCCTTCAATCTTTTGTTACAAGAGTTTGATATTTAAATTGTCTTGATCTTTTTTTTTATTTAGAGCTGTCTGAATATTTAATATGTTATTTCATTTTTACCCATAATTAGTTATATTCTCTATCTTCATCTTTTTTCCACGTTACATTATCTTTCACTCATTTTTTCATCATTGTTTTTATTTCTCTTTCTTACTTGTCCTCTTATAAACTAAGGCATACTTAAAAAAAAGCTCATTTTCTAACATGTTTATTACTTTTAACTAATTTTAAAAAAATTCTTAAACGGCGCAAATGCAATATTCTTTTCATATTTTCTATAATTATTATTTTTTCTGATATTTTCCCCTTATAAAATGTATACTTGGAAAAAAGCTCATTTTCTTACATATTTATTATTTTTAACTAATTTTAAAAATTTTCTTAAACTGCCCAATTGACTCTTGCTACCTTCAAATAATTATTGTGGCTTCATACCAAGGGGTCAAAAACAAGAGTTCTTTGTCTCAATTTTTGAAACAACAAATCTGGTTATATACCTAGGCAAAAAAATATCTTACTTTTTTTGTCTCAATTAAGGATTAAAATTATGTATCAAATTTGATATGGAATTTTTTTTATCTTTAATCCAATTTGTAAGATGGAGAATGTTTCAAAAATAATTTTTAATCATTTTCCCTATCATTTAAGTCGACTTTATGCATTTTCTATCCATTCTATCATTTTTCGTATTACCGATTAGTTGATGTGGTAAGGGACCTTATTTCACGTGAGAAGGAAAATACAAATTTAAATTTCGAATAGTGTATTTATTAGAGGAGGTAATAATTCTTTTTACTCTAAACATGGAGCAAAAAAGCTTTGATCAAATCAAATACCACCCTGTCCTTTTTAAATTAAAAAAAAATATAAAATGTCAAGGAGCTAAAGTCACCGTGGACAATGATGAAGAAATAGTGGACAATGATGAAGAAACAGCGGACGGTGACGAAGAAAATCTTGTTTTGTGCCATCTCCATACTAATGAATTGAAGATGTTGGCCACAAGTGAACCTCTCGTTCTGACTAAGGTTTGTAATTATGCAGAAAGCCTTGTATCAGTTTGCAACATCCACATTGGAGCTTCTTCATCCTAAATCCTGGTTATTATTACATTGCATATTTATTTTATTTAGCTACTTTCAATGGAAATGAATCCATATATAACTTACCCCTTTATTTTATTTTATCTCTCCTCATCTTTTTCCACACTCAATTATATTTCATACATTCTTTTTTTTACTTACCCCTTTATAAATTATGACATACTCCGTATGATCCTTATCATAAGGTAAAAACTACCAACAATTTTTTTTTTTTTATTATCAGGCACCAATTGCCTTTAACTAACTCATTTATTATTATTTTCCTATTATGCACTCATTTTTAACTAACTCATTTAAATACACATCATTAAAGTAAGGATAAAGTTGGAAACATTTATCAATTTTGAGCCAATTTAATGACTTAACTTCCATTCTTTAGTCCACGAGAAATGATAGTTGGTGTCTTATAATAAAAATAAGAGGAAGTACTTAAAAAAAGTTCATTTTTTTTGACATATATATTACTTTTAACTAATTTTAAAAGAGTTTTTAAACGGTGCAAATACTACATTCTCTTTTATATTTTATCTTATTATTATTATTTTATTTTTCTCTTTTACTTACCCCTTATAAATAAGGGTAAACTTAGAAACAAGTTTGTTTTTTGATATATTTATTATTTTTAATTAATTTTAAAAAATTTCTCAAACTGCGCAATTGACTCTCGCTATCTCCCAATAATTATTGCTGCTTCATATTGAGGGGTGAACATGATAACATTGGTTAAGTGGGAATGACCTGCCCCCAGTAGATCCAACGGTTGGTGGTCATTTGTCTCAATTTTTAAACAAATAAATTTGACTATATGCCTAAGCCAAAAAAAAAAAAAAATCTCAATTTTTTTGTCTCAATTAAGAATTAAAATTATGTATCAAATACGAGATGGAATTTTTTTTATCTTTAATCCAATTTGTAAGATGGAGCATGTTTGAAAAATAATTTTTAATCATTTTAAGTGGATTTTATGTATTTTCTATCCATTCTATCATTTTCCCCATTACCTATGTGACCCGATCCTTTTTAAATAAAATATATAAAATGTCAAGGAGGTAACACATGGCTAACCTTCTTGGACCATCCGGCATCTGCCTCAAACCCTATGGTGGTTTCTCTTGTTCAGGGTTGTGTCTTATGACCCATCGAGCACCAAGGAGCAGGTGATATAAATTTCTTATGATTCCTAATCCTAGAACCGCTGTAAGTTTCTTTTGAACTCGGTAATTCGTCTGTTGATTTTGCAACATTTCATCGATGAAATTGTTTTTGATCAGTCGATCGCCTTGAAGGGGATGGTAATGGATAGCAACGAATCATATCTTCCTCCTGAAATTATCACAAATATTCTCAATCGACTTCCCGTGAAATCCCTAATCCGATTTCAATGCGTTTGCAAAGATTGGAAGAATCTCTTCAAAACCCAATCGTTCATCTCAGAACACTTCCGCCATTCCACTCACCAAAACCCTTGTCTCATTTTCAAGTGCAGTGGTTGTCAATGTAATCCTAGCCACTTATGTTTGATGAATCGTGAAATGCAAATCCTTGAATATCCGACTCTACCTTTCATAGATTCCTCAATGGGTAACTGCAGGATCTTCGGTTCCTGTAATGGCTTGCTCTGTCTGGGATTCATGAGATCTGAGTCCTATATGTTGTGGAATCCAGCAATTAGAGAGGTCTTCCAGGTCCCCAAAATTAAAGTTCTTAATTTTCCCCGTTTTGGGATTGTTTCCTATATAGGATTTGGTTTCAGTCCAATTGTTAATGATTACAAGATAGTGAGACTTTGTGTTTCTTGGCGGTCTGATGATCGGTTTTATCTAGTGAGAGTGTTCTCATTAAGCACTAGGTCGTGGAAAGAAGTTGAAGTTGGGAAATTAGAGGGTATGAAGACTTTTAAAGATTGCTCTGGTTTTGCTTTTGATGGAGCAATATTTTGGTTTGGCTGCACCCATGTGGAGACAAATGAAATGTGTATACTTTCATTTGACATAGCAACGGAAGCTTTCACATTGATACCATTTCCTAGGTCTGCTGTATCAGATGACAATAGGCTTACTACTTATGAGAACAAACTGGCTATGCTTTCTAACAAAAGGATTGAAAACATCAATTTATCTATGATGGATTTATGGGTGTTTAATTTGTGGGTGATGGAGAAGTGTATAGATGCTTCAGGGGAGAGATGGAATTGGACTAAAATATATACAAGCAAACCCTACCTCTATAGTGCATTCTTGTTAAGTCCACCGAGTATATGGAAAAATGAAATTTTTTGGGAATCCGATGCATTTCGCTTATACTTTGGGGAAGCTAAAGTCACAGTGGACGATGAACCCAAACTTGTTTTGTGCCATCTCCATACTAATGAATTCAAGATGTTGGCCACAAGTAAACGTCTCCTTATGACTAGGGTTTGGAATTATGCAGAAAGCTTTGTATCAGTTTGCAACAACCACATTGGAGCTTCTTCATCCTAAATCCTGGTTATTATTACATTGCATATTTATTTTATTTAGCTACTTTCAATTGAAATGAATCCATATATAACATTTTAGATAATTTGTCCTAAATCCTTGATATGTGATTTATTTTCTTCTATGTGGATTTTCAGTGAAGGCGGGCCTTGGCGCACATATGTCAGGGTAAGGCTGCGTATATATAGGGTCTCCTTCCCCTGAGCCCGCATTGTGCGGGAGCCGCTTGGCACTGGGGTCCGCCTATGTGGATTTTCAGTGCTTTTTGTTTAGCCATTAAACAAATGGGTTTAAATACACTGAAAAGCAATGATCCTTTGTCTTAATTGTCACATTGTGGATTTACTTTATTGAGGCACTTTTAGTGGTAATGAATTCATACATGTTTAGATCATTTTGTATTTAGATGCTTGATATCTTTTAGGGATGTTATTGAAAATACATGATGAAAGCATATCTGTAATACCATATGTTTTATTCAATTTTTGACCTATTATAATCTTTGGGTGCTTAGTTTTCTTTTAAAGATGGATATACTATATAATTTAGCTGTAAGAAGTGTGGAAAATCTCGTCCTAATATACCATGATTTTAAACATTGTTTTATGTAAGTAGTTTGACATCTTGGTAGATGGTGTGTGTTCTTTTGGGTGGTGAGAACAATATTAGCTTGGAGTGTTTCTGAGGAAGTTCAAAATTAAATCTTGAAAGATCTCATTTTTCATGGCATTTTCAATTTTTTTTTGTCCCTATGGAGTTTTCCCCACATTATTATTTCAGATATTTCCTAAGGACTGGTCGTATCCGTTGTCTAATTTCAATATTTGTGCAAAGGTTTGTTACGAATATGATTTTCATCGGTTCACATTCTTTGTATTTTGATGGGATGAAGATCCTTTCTATAAACTAGATACTACCGGCGCTTAATTTTAAAACTAATGGATTAATTTGGATAGATTAAGTAATCTAGTTTAGTTAGTTATTTATGATAAATATAAGTTGATTTTTTTAAATGTTATCTTTCATCATCTCCACCTTTAGATAAAAGATCCTTGATATATGTAATTAATAGAGGTGTTTTTGGATAAAAGAAAATTTAGAAGACAATGTAGATTAAAGACTTATATTAATAATTAAATATAATCTAAGGGCCGGAGGTAGCATTACAATTATTTTTCTTCAAATAAAATATGTTGCTTTTTATTATTCCATGACCTTTGATTAAAACTACTTAGGTTTTTAATGTAAGACCTAGTTTTTAAATTTGGATAGATTAAAAAAAACTAAATAGATTATTTTCTTATAATATATGTGACATAATATTTTTAAAATATTTATATACAACAATATATTATAAATCAATTTAGGGAAAATGACATTGAAGTCCCAATTAAAAAATTAATATCAGAAAAGTTTTATAAATCGTTAATGATAACTCTTCTACTTGTTAATGACTATTCTTTCACTTGTCATTTACAAGTTATAGGACTTTTTTAACATTATTTTTCTTATTTGGGACCCTAGTTTCATTTTCTTATCAAGTTATAAGTTAGATAAATTAATTTAAAAAAAATGATAAATATGAGAACTACAAAGAAAAAAATTTTCTTACATTTAAAATCCAAACACACTTTTAAACTAAGACCTATATTTAAAACAAAAGGAATATTTAAAAAAAGAGGTTTCAGCAAGTGTCACTCACTACAAAAAATAAAAAAATAAAATAAATTATTGATGGAATTTCAGTTTTCATAGCAACAAAAACGGATTATTAACGAAATTACTGACGAAATCCGTTCCATCACTGAAAAATGCATGGAAAATTGGTTTAAATTCCATCGAAAATTATTGGCGGAATTATTAAAGGAAAGTTACCGACCGAATTTCTGTTAGAATTTTTTGTGAGAAATTACTGACTGATTTTAGATGAAAAATATTATGTCGGAAATTATCAACGGAATTTTTTGTTAGTAATTTAATTATTTTTTTACATTTCACATGGCACCCTTAAAATGGGCCACATGGATATCACCGGCAGCTGGCTTCCCCTTGCCGGCCGGTCGCCGACTCGCCGATCTTGTGTTTTTACTTATTTGTTCACATAATATTATATATATATTATGACAATTAAAAAATAAATAAATATTAATATAAAATGTATATATAATATTAAACTTTAGGGAAACTTAGTTGTGAAGTCTTTAAAGTTTTACTCAGTTTTGAATTAGGTCCTTATGCTTTTTTCCGTTTTTATTTATTGAGTCTTCTAACTTTTTGTTGTTAGATCTCAGTCCCTACCGTTAAATATTAACTGACTCCGTTTAAGATCTCTGTGACCGTCCTAAACATCTCCATCTGAAACATCTTCGGTATTTTCCACCATAGCCCAATGTCACAATCCAGAAGGCTCCGGATTGATCCAGAGAATTCCAGAGCATTCTAGACAACTCCGGAGTACTCTAGAAGATACTAGAGCATCCTAGATATCTCTAGAACAATGTGGGGAACGCTAGATAATTCTAGAGTATTCTAGGGATATCTCCTTCTTACCTATTCTAGAATTCTCCTTGTAAATATCTAGATATTATTTGTAGATATTCTCATAGAATATTCTAGAGGATGAATGTAAACCGTTAGATCGAATAGATCTCCACCGTCCATTAAGGAGGTGGGAAAGTTCTGGAACAAGGGGGAGGCCTATAAATACTCCTCACCCCCCTCATTTGTAATCACCAAGTAGAATTTCCAAGTTCTCAAGTTCTCTCAAGAGTTTTCTCTCTTGTGCTCTTTTGTGTCTTCATCTCATTCTTTGCCTACAACTTGAGGGTTAGGCTGACTTAGCATAAGATCAAGGGGTTGATCACGCTAAGGCCGGCACGGTACAAGGAAAGGGAGTTCCGAGTCCGTGACACCAAGCTCTCCTCTCTCCTTCACTCATCCCTCAACATACATTTTCTCCTCTCACACTATTCTGCTAAAAAAAAAAAGTTAACGGCAGAAAGTTAAAGGACTTAAAAAAAAAAAGTTTAAGGACCTACATCAAAACTTAAGAAAACTATAAGGACCTCTAAATTAATTTTCCTGAAAATTTATATATTTTGTATTTTATAATATATTATTTATATATTTTCTTATTTTGTTTAAATATTTATTATTAATATAATATATTAATTTTACCATAATTAAGTATTTCTATTTATATTTTTGTGTAATATATTATTTTATTTTTATTTTTATTACTATATTATATTATATAAATTATAAGTATATTATAAAAAAAATTATAAATTTGACTGACAAAAGAAAATCGATCAGTAACTCGCGGAAATTATCAATGAAAAGAGGTCAGTTGGTAATCCGCAGGTAATTACTGATGGAATATTGTTTTCAATTTTTTGACGGAATTTACCGACAGAAAAATTAATCTGTCAGTAATTTTTCCAATGGAAAAAGTTTTGTCTGTAATAACATGTTTCTCTTTGTAGTATGTGAAACAATTTTGAATCAAAAGCAAAGAAAAAGTGGGACAGGTATGGGATTGCAGAGAGTGATCCATGCAATCTTATGCATCAATTTGCTTATATTCATTTCAATTAAAGTAGTTTACATATTGCATGATCATTGGCAAACCTCCTCTGTCTAGACCAATTTGAATTGCCTCCATTTCTCTTTCCCTCCACCTTCTTTCCACTTCTTATATTTATTATTAAATCTGATTCACACTTTTATTAGTTTTCAAAATTATCTTGATCGATTCAAGCTGAAAATTTCAGAGCATAAATTACAATTGTTATGGAATCCCCTAAACATTAGAGGCCTCTTAAAGAAGGGTCATGAGTATTTCCTAAAATTTGAATACGAAGGAGAAAATCACATCAACTCTCAGCAAGCTGACAATAATTGTGAAAGAATGGTGGATTCTTCATATGCTACTTTTACAGGAAATATGGTTAATGATGACGTGAACTATTACTAGAGTGTGAAGCAAAATTCTCAAATGAAAAGAAAAAGACTTAGATCAAAATATTAAGATTTCAAAGAAACGTCCCATGTCTCTTTTAAAACTACTCCCGCTTTGAATGATTTTTTTGCAAAATTTCATTGTTTTTCTCAAATAAAAGAGGCAGCCAATCCTTCTTGTGTGAGAAAAAGTGCACTGGTGATATTGGTGAATCTTCATAGGGATCCGTCAAGTTATTTATTTATTTATTTGGTGAAAGGTTTTTCCTCTCAAGTGTAAAAAAATTTTGTTTCTCCCAATAAATACATTTTTTAAAAGGAAAATTTGTATTTTTCTCCTTATAATGGATAAAATTGCTTACCATATCAACTAACAACTTATTAATAAAACTCATCAATTTGCTTATGGTATGGATTGTATCTCAATTATCAAATTGGGTTTCTTGTCCGATATTCCCTTGGCCAAATGGGGTTTGTTATTGTTGGAGTCAACATGTTTGTACTTAATCACCTTTGAATCAACTTCTCCCCATTTCTTTTTCCCTTCACGTCATTTTTTATCTTAACCATTAACCTAATTTTGAACCGTACAAATTTTCATGTTAAGAATATATATATATATATATATATATATATATATATATATATATATATATATATATTTAGAGTGTAATGATTCAATATGTTATTCTTTGAATTCTTTTCCTATCATAATGATTTATACAGGGCATCACATTCAGTATTGGTTCTTATAACTAAGGTTCTGAAAACCCAGACTAGCCACTGAACCAATGAAAGTATTAAGTCAAATGTCAGTAGGTCAGACTGGAGTCAAATCAGAGTCAGATCTGTATTAATTATAAAACATAATTTAATTAAAATAAGTAAAAATATTCATATTTTAATAATAGAAAATATTTTGTTAAACAATAAAAGTAATATATATTTTTTGCCAATAAAAGTAATATTTATCTAACCAAGAAGAAAATACCTAAAAATTAAAAATTAAAGGTACAAAGTACAAACTTAAAACTTCAAGCCTCCAGCAAACCGGTCTCTTCCTTCCCTCCACTACTTCCTGACGATGGCCAGCTGTAATTATGGGAGGGTGTGATATATTAATAATTATGAGTGGAGGACGACTGTGAGTGTGTCAGTGAACTGTGTGAAGTGATTTGATTTCTTTTAAATATTCAAATGATCTCATTTGTCAAACTATTCAAACAATCAGCTTTTCCACTCACCTCCCCTTCAAGTGTTTTTACCTCAATGCCAGTCTGGTGGCAATGACACCAACAATGGTGAAGCAGGAGGGAATAGATCAAAACAGCAAGAACTAGGTGGCTGCAGATCTGCAATATCAATAACGCATAGGCGGAGTTTAAAACATGAATAGTATCACCATCGAGTAGACTCTCTCCAGCAGCGTTAAGGACCAACCAGACACTCTAGCTACTAGCTGCAACTGTGAAGCTATCGAGAGCAGCAACGTTGAAGCTAATAGTGTCATAGAGGACGTCGTTTCATCAGGTTTGCAGGGAAAAAAAAATAGATGTGACTCACCAACTCGACCGAGTCAAGCCGAATTTAACGAGTTGACCCTAGGTCGCCTCTGAACTTGGGTTAATCATCAAACCGAATTGACTTTTTCGATCCGTCTGTTGGTTTCTGGTTTGGACTGGCTAGTTCGGTCCGAGTTTGAAAACATTGCTTATAACTTAGTTTAATTTTTCTAGACTTTTAGTAAAAGCAAAACCTCAAATAAGTGCACAAGAAAGTATGAAAATATTGGATTAAAAAGTATGAAAATATATTATTATAAAAAAAATTTAACATATATTTTAACGGTAAGAAATTAGGAATAGAAAAGGCACTCGCGTTACAGATCTATATCTAATCCAAGAGATTTCGTTGGCTTTAATAGAATTCCCTACAAGAAATTTTCTATTGGACATGCGTTTTGACATTGTACTCCTTCAGTCTTTTGTCATGAGTGTGAAACTTAAAGTGCCTTGATCTTTTTTTTTTTTAATTAGAGTTTTCTAAATATTTAATATGATTTTTTTACCCATAATTAGTTATATTCTCTCTCCTCATCTTTTTCCACACTGCATTATCTTTCGCCCAATTTTTCATCATTGTTTTATTTTTCTTTTGTACTTGTACTTTCATTTTCTAAAATGTTTATTATCTTTTTGAAACAATAAATCTGGTTATATACCTAATCAAAAAAATATCTCACTTTTTTGTGTCAATTAAGGATTAAAATTATGTATCAAATTTGAAATGGAATTTTTTTTATCTTTAATCCAATTTGTAAGAAGGAGCATGTTTCAAAAATAATTTTTAATCATCTTCCCTATCATTTAAGTGGATTTTGTGCATTTTCTCTCCATTCTATCATTTTTCTCATTACTTAACTGTTGATATGGTAAGGGGTCTCATTTTTTGTAAGGAGAAGAACACAAATTTAAATCCTGAAAAATGTATTTATTAAAAAATGTGAGAACTCTTTATCTTCAAAAGCTCAAAAATAAAACTTTGATCAAATCAAATATGACCCTGTCCTTTTTAAATTAAAAAAAAATATATAAACTGTCAAGGATACGCAGATAATTTTCTGTTTTGGAGCACCTGTTTTATAATTGCAAGTGCCTCGAACGCCAATTCCACTTCAAGTTTTTTCACGCTTCTTCGACTATCTGGTATCTGCCTCAAAACCCTATGGTGGTTTCTTTTTGTTCAGGTTTGGGTCTTATGACCCATCGAGCACCAAGGAGCAGGTGATGTAAATTTCTTATGATTCATAATCCTATAAGTGCTGTAAGTTTCTTTTCGACTCAGTAATTCGTCTGTTGATTGTGAAACATTTCATCGGTGAAATTTTTTTTTCATCAGTCGATCGCCATGAAGAAGGGGATAGTAATAGATAGCAACGAACCATATCTTCCTCGAGAAATTATCTCAAATATTCTCAAACGACTTCCGGTGAAATCCCTAATCCGATTTCAATGTGTTTGCAAAGATTGGAAGAGTCTCTTCAAAACCCAATCGTTCATCTCAGAACACTTCCGCCATTCCACTCACCAAAACCCTTGTCTCCTTTTCGAGTGCAGTGGCTGTAAATGTAATCCTAGTCACTTATGTTTGATGGATCGTTATATGCAAATCCTTGAATATCCGACTCTACCTTTGACAGATTCCTCAATGGGTAATAACTACAGGATCGTCGGTTCTAGTAATGGCTTGCTCTGTCTGCAATACATGAGATCCTATATGTTGTGGAATCCAGCAATTAGAGAGGTCTTCCAGGTACCCGAATTTAAAGATCTTGGGATTATTTCCTATGTAGGATTTGGTTTCAGTCCAATTGCTAATGATTACAAGATAGTGAGACTCTTTGTTTCTGTGCGTGATGATCGGGTTTATCTAGTGACAGTGTTTTCATTAAGCACTAGATCGTGGAGAGAACTTGAAGTTGGCAAATTAGAGGTTATAATGGCTTTTACAGATTGGACTGGTTTTGCTTTTGATGGAGCAATATTTTGGTTTGACTGCGACCATGTGGAGACAAATGAGATGTGTATACTTTCATTTGACATAGCAACGGAAGCTTTCACATTGATACCATTTCCTAGGTGTGCTGTATCAGATGGCAGTAGGCTTACTACTTATGAGAACAAACTGGCTATGCTTTCTAACAATTGGATTGGAATAACCAGTTCATCTTCGATTGATTTATGGGTGTTTAATTTGTGGGTGATGGAGAAGTGTATAGATGCTTCAGGGGAGAGACGGAATTGGACTAAAATATATACAAGCAACCCCTACCCCTATTGTGCATCCTTATTAAGTCCACCGAGTATATGGAAAAATGAAATTTTTTGGGAATCCGATGCATTTCGTTTATACTTTGGGGAAGCTAAAGTCACAGTGGACAATGATGAACCAAAACTTGTTTTGTGCCATCTCCATACTAATGAATTCAAGATGTTGGCCACAAGTCAACGTCTCGTTATGACTAAGGTTTGGAATTATGCAGAAAGCTTTGTATCAGTTTGCAACATCCACATTGGAGCTTCTTCATCCTAAATCCTGGTTATTATTTCATTGCAGATTTATTTTATTTAGATACTTTCAATGGAAATGAATCCATGTGTAACATTTTAGATAATTTGTCCTAAATCCTTGATATGTGATTTATTTGCTGCTATGTGGATTTTCAGTGCTTTTTGTTTAGCCATTAAACAAATGGGTTTAAATACACTGAAAAGCAATGATCCTTTGTCTCAATTGTCACGTTGTGGATTTACTTTATTTAGGCATGTTTAGTGGTAATGAATTCATGTATGTTTAGATCATTTTGTATTTAGATGCTTGATGTCTTTCAGAGATGTTATAAAAAATATATGATGAAAGCATATATGTAATACCATATGTTTTATTCAATGTTTGACCTATTTATAATCTTTGGGTGCTTAGATTTCTTTTAAAGATGGATATGCTATATAATATTATAATTTAGCTGTAAGAAGTATGGAAAATCTGGTCCTAATATACCATGATTTTAAATGTATTGTTTTATGTAAGTAGTTTGACATCTTGCTAGATGGTGTGTTATTTTGTTTTTGAGTGGTGAGAACAATATTTGCTTGGAGTTTCTCTGAGGAAGTTCAAAATCTTGAAAATCTCATTTTTCATGGCATTTTCAATTTTTTGGTCCCTATGTGGTTTTCCCCCACATTATTATTTCAGATATTTCTAAAGGATTGGCTAGTGTCCTCTACTCTTAATGTTCTCTTTCCATTCTCTTATTCTTCACCACTATCTTAGTTTTTACATTGAAATCTAAGTAGTTCAGATTTAATGTTACATAAAAATTTTATTTTAAAATATTTTTTATTACATGTTTAAATTATGATAACTAAAATTTAGCATTTTTAAATTTATTTAATTACTTCCTCCTGTTTTATTTATAAGTAACTTTTTCTTTGATTGTGTAAAACGAACTGATAGATAAAAATAATAAATGTGTAAAAATACTATATTTTTTCATATATGCTTCTATTTATGAAAATAGAGAGAGAATGTGTAAAAAGAATGAGAGATAGTAAAATACGTTTTTCCAATGCTTTGTTGACTTGATTCACCTAATGGGTTCTCTCTCTCTCCCCCTCCCCTGAATATAACTTTTGATGTACATGATAATTAATTATAAATAATATGTATTTAATAAGGGTAAAATAAGAAAAAATATCTTACATTTTTAAGGGTAAATTGAAAGTTGCTTATAAAAAGGACCAGCCTATGAGAGAGAAAATTACTTATAAATAGGACCAGAGGAAGTATATTTTAATAATTTGATGTTTTTTAAATATTTTATGAACATTAAATCTGAACCGTTCAAATTTTAATGTAAAGGTTGAGATAAATAGTAAATGGAAGAGAATAAAAAAAAAATTATAAGAGCAAACCGTAATCAATCCCATTTTCAAAGGACTTGTCATATCCCTGGTGTAATTTCAATATTTGTGCAACGGTTTGTATTGAATGTGTCATTTTTCATCGGTTCACATGACAGTTTGCTCACCAGAATCACTTGTTCACGCTTTTGCAAATTTGAGAAATAAAAAAAAAATTTCTTACATTTATAACACAAATCCACTTTTAAATAAGACCTATATTTAAAATAAAAGGAATATTAAAAAAAAAAAAGGTTTCAGCAATTGTCTCTCACTGCAAAAAAAAAAAAATCAAATTATTGATAGAATTTCAGTTTTCCAACATAATAGTGACGCAAACCATTTCGTCGCTGACAAATGCGTGGTAAATTGGTTTATCGTTGGAATTTCAATTCTATTAGAAATTATCGGTGGATATACCGATGGAAAGTTACTAACGGAATTTTCCGTCAGAAAGTTCACATAATATTATATATATAATATAACAATTATAAAATAAATACAATACATACATACATACATACATACATACATATATATATATATTCATATTTTATAGTATGTTATTTATAATATTTTATTTTCTTATTTTCTTTAAATATCTATTATTAACATAATATATATTTAATATATTATATTAAATATTAATTTTCTGATAATTAAGTATCCATATTTATTTTCTTGTTATATATTATTTTATTTATTATTATATTAATTATTAATATATTACAATAGAAAATTATAAATTTTACCGACAAAAGAAATTCTGTCGATAAGCTGCTGAAAATTGCCAACAAAAAGAAGTTCGTCGATAATCTGCCGATAATTACTGCTGTAAGTAATTCTGTCGGAACATTTATTTTTCGATAGAATTTTCTCACAGAATTTACTGACAAAAAAATTTTGTTGGTAATTTGTATCAACGGAAAAAAATTCCATCAATAATAGCCTTTATTTATTTATTTTTTTTGTAGTATCTGAAACAAGTTTAAAGAAAAAGCAAAGGGAAAATGGGACATGTATGAGATTGCAGAGAGTGATTCATGCAATCTTATGCAGCAATTTGCTTATATTCATTTCAATTAAAGTAATTTACATATTGCATGTGCATTGGCAAACCTCCTCTGTCTAGACCAATTTGAATTGCCTCTATTTTTCTTTCCCTCCACCTTCTTTCCACTTCTTATATTTATTATTAAATCTGATACACTCTTTTATTAGTTTTCAAAATTCTCTTGATCGTTTGAAGCTGAAAATTTTATAGCACAAATTGCAATTGCTATGGAACCCCTAGACATTAGAGGCCTCTTGAAGATGGGTCATGAGCGTTTCCTAAAAACTTGAATATAAAGGGAAAAATCACTTTAACTCTCAATAGGCTGACAATAATTGTAAAAGAATGATGTATTCTTCATATGTTATTCTTACGAGGAATATGGTTAATGATGACTTGAGCTATCATCAGAGTGTGAAGCAAAATTCTCAAATAAAAAAAAAGAGACTTAGATCAAAATATTAAGATTTCAAAAAAAAAAAAATCCCTATGTCTCTTTTAAAGCTACTCCCGCTTTTAATGATTTTTCTGCAAAATTTCATTGTCTTTCTCAAATAAAAGAGGCAAGCCAATCCTTCTTGCGTGACAAAAAATGCAATGGTAATATTGATGTATCTCTACAGGGATTAGGGACCCATCTAGATTTTTTTTTAATCGTTATTTGTTGGAATGTTTTAAAGCTACTCCCACTTTTAATGATTTGTTGAATTTTTTGTTGTTGTTGCTGCAAGTTTTGAAATATTTTGAATCAGTTGAATATACTGAAAGTCTGCAACAGTGGGACTACGTCCTTCCTAACGAGGTATTTAATTTTTATTATTTAAGGTTCAGGTGTATAATAGAAATGACTTTTAAAGTGTGAAAAAATATATTTAAAATTTTACAAAAAAAATGCACAAGTACAGCTATGACATGCAAGTCTGCATTGTCTGTGCAACAATAGCTATACATAATTTCATTAGAAGAAATTTTCAAATTGATATGGACTTTAGGGATGTAGAAAATAAAAATATAGTTTATGTAGATAACCGTCAAACTCAAGAACCATCATCGATAAATGATCCTCAAACATCTTCAACCAAAATGAATCATGTTCGTGACATCATCAGGGACCTAATTGTATGAGACATTTGATCTGATTAGTTCTATTATATTTTACTGGATCAAAAAATTTAAAATTGTATCATTTCTAATTTATTTTTATTTTTATTATAATTTAATTATGTATTTTACCATTTCCAAATTTCCCAAAGAGTTAATATTTTCAATTTTCATAAATTCTAAAAAATTTTCTATTAAATATCACAAAAGTCACTTATGTAAAAGCCAAACCAAACATTTTTCACTTTCATAAAAACACTTATTTAATCTCCAATCCAAACATAAATCACTTATATAATCTGATTTTTACCTAATCTAACTTTTTTATAAGTCAGATTGCAAATAAGCCACTTTTCCATTACTATGGTAAACACACCCTTAATTAGTGAAGGGAGCTGCAACGTGGCAGACTGTACGCGAAGGTGTAAAGAGAAGCATGCAGCTCCGCCACACGAAATTGCGTTCCAGTTGAAAACACTGTTTATTGTAGTTGTGTCAAATTTTAATTGTTGACCATCGATCTAACTTCTAAACATGTTATTGTTATTGAGCCGTCCCATATCAAATAAATCGACGGTCTGACTATGAAATATTTTGTTACCTCTATATGTGAGAGAGAGATGTATCATTTTGGGAACTATTGGGTTAATTTTGGGTTCTCAGTAATGCAATTTCTGAGGACTTAAATCACTTTATTTAGGAGAGCTAAGTAGATCTAGGCTGTTTAGATTTAATCTGAACGGTCTATATCTGAGTTTTTTAAAATGATGATTTTTAAAATAAAAAATTATTTTTTCAACATGCAATAGCTAAGAGATCAACTTTATTTTAAATTTTATATCTATTAAAATATTTTTTTAAGAAAATATAGACTTTTTTAAAAAATCATATATGAATCATCCAGATTAGATCTGATGGCCCAAAATTACCCAATGCTCCTGCTAAGCAAAATTTGTTTAGCAGGGAAACCAATTCCAATTTTTGTTTAGTTACTGACTGATCAAGATAGAAATTAACATAGATTCATGATGCTGGGTAATTTTATTTATTTTGTCTTGACTTTGTTTTTTTTAACTATTAAGTTGGTTTCTAGTAGTACGGTTGTGTTTGGATTTCCATCCTCTCAATTGAGCGATCAGTTAAAAAATATTGCTCATTAGTTTGTGATGTATGAAAAGTTAAAAAAAAAAGGGAAAGAAAAAGATGCCAAAGTGATTTGAAAATTGATGAGAAGATTGTGCCATTATTTTGTTTAATTTGGGTAAATATAACTTTATATCATGAAGTTTGACCCAATTTCGATTTTGGTCCCTCAAGTTTGAAATCGGCCATTTTGGTCTCTCAAGTTTACTCTGTTTATAACTATTAGTCCCTTAAGTTTGAAAAGGACTTGGTGACACCTTTGAGGGAGTTAATTCATCCGACGTGACGTTAACGCCGTTAAATAGTTTAGGATTAATACAACTTTTGGTATCTGAAGTTTGACCCGACTTTGGTTTTGATCCCTCAAGTTTAGTGCGTTTGTAACTGTTGGTCCCTCGAGTTTGAAAAGAACTTGGTCTTATCTTTGACGGCATTAATTCATCTGACGTGGCGCTAACACTGCTAAAATAATTTATGTGTCATATCTATTAGGACAGCTGATATGACAAATATATTATAATATAATATATTGTGCTTTTTCTAGTAGTTATGGTTCATGTGTTTCATTTTAATGCCCTTTTTCTTTTTTTTAACACAATATGTTATATTATAGTATATTTCCATATAACTGTCCTAATAAGTATGACGTATAAGTTATTTTAACGGTGTTAACGTTACGTTGAACGAATTAATGCCGTCAAAGGCGCCACCAAGTCTCTTTAAAACTTGAAGGGCCAACGGTTATAAACAGAGTAAACTTGAGGTACCAAAACTAAAATTGAGTCAAACTTCAAGGACTAAAAATTGTATTAACCCTGAGCTATTTTAACGGCATTAGCGCTATGTCATACAAATTAATATCGTCAAAGGCGCCATCAAGTCTTTTTAAAACTTGAGAAACTAATAATTATAAACGGAGTAAACTCAATGGATCAAAACTACCCATTTCAAACTTAAAGGTTCAAAACTAAAATCAGGTCAAACTTTAGGGACCAAAAGTTATATTTGCTCTTTAATTTTAGACAACTATTTTGTTTTCATAAATCCTCATCATTTAAATGACTCCTGTGTCAAACCTTACATAAGTTTTGGAGTGAAAAGTTTCTATCAATCTGCTTTAATAAGTACTCCCTCCGGTCTTATTTATAAATAACTTTCTTCTTGATTGTGTAAAATGAATTGGTAGTTAAAAATAATAAGTGTGTCAAAAATGTCATGTTTATTTCACATATGCCCCTATTTATGACAATAAAGAGAGAATGTATAAAAAATATGAGAGATAATAAAATGTGTTTCTCAATGCTTTGTTGACTTTATTTACCTAGTGAGTTCTCTCTCGCTCCTGAATATGAATCTTGGTGTGTGTGATAATTAATTATAAATAATATATATTTAATAAGAGTAAAATATGAAAAATAAGTTTATATTTTCAGACACAAAGTGAAAGTTGCTTATAAAAGAGATCATCCCCATAAGAGAGAAAATTGCTTATAAATAAGATCGGGAAGGAGTACTGCCTAGCATAAACAACAAATTAGACTATAAAATTGATGCTCAGGTACATTCCCATATGGCATACAGATAATTATTCACATGAAGAGATCATGTTAATTTGTAGCTCAACTATCATATATTGGCTTGAGCAAATATTCAATACAAGAAATAAGACTCCCCAAACTGCTTTAGTTCTGGATGCCCCACAGGAGTGTCGGGAATTTATTCTTAAAGACATGTAAGTCCATTTGTCCCTTCTGATATGTCCAAACTACGGTTTGCCCTCTTACTTAAAAAATAAAAATAAAAATAATAAAGAGAAATAAGATTCCCAACTTATAGACTCATTGGTTGTTTCCAACTAGGCAAACCCTTACACTAATTGGACTTTGTTGCCAACTATTATCTCTCCTTTAGATGGCAAAAATATCTTTAGAATAAACATATGTAAGGAGCTAAATGCTCCTCGTTTTCTCCCTCTCCTTTAAACTATAAAAAACAAAAAGCAAAGAAGGAAAGACACTGATGATACTTGATAGAGTACCATATTAGCTTGAGATAATAGAAGTTGTGGAGATTTAGAGATTTTAGGAATAAATATTTATTAATGTAATTTTAGATATTATTTATTTTATTTAGGATATTTTTTTATTTATTAGTGGTCCTTAAATTTAGGATTAGTGTGTTAGTTAGTGGCCCTTAAGGTGCTTTATATGGGTAACTTACGCCATAATCTTTCTATGTTTGACATGTCAATATATACATGTCCTTTGTATGTGGTTCACAACAACAGGAGATGAAAACTATCTATAATTTATAAATCACTAGAAAAATTGTGGTTTGTTCATAAAAAGATAAACATAATTTCCACTCTCACAAATGATGATATTTTTTAAGGCTCTTTGAATTTCCAACTTTATATATCACAAGGATTACTAAAATTTCAAGCTAACTTTAGGTGTCATCCTACTACCTGATATAACAAACATTATATTAAATATTTTTGGACAGAAAAAAACACAATTATTCATCAAACTATCTGGTAACACTATAAAAAACACTCAATTTCAAACAAGATTAACCACAGAAATTTTTTAATAGTTCATTTTGTCGGCAATCTTATAAAAATTCTGTTGGAAAATCTTCTAACAGAAATATTCCGTGGCAAATTTTGTGAAAATTTTCTTTGCCATAGAATGAGCCACGGTATTTTTCAGTGACAAATTTTTTTGTCATAGAATTTTTCCGTAGCTAAATTTTTTGTAGCTAATTCCGTGGAAAAATAAAAAATGTATAAGTTATTAATATTAAAAAATAAATTTTATATTATAAATAAGATTAATAATATTAAATTATTAGTTGTTAATTAAAGTTTATTAAAAATAAAATTCAATTTCAAAAATTGACTAAAAATATATTTTTAAGAAAATTTATTTAAGATTTAAAATTTGTTATTTATTATGTAGGATTAAAATAAGATGAGTTGTTATGTTTTATTAGTCAGAGTAAGAAAAGGTGCCGCTATTGAATATGTAAGTATTTCTCCTTCTAAATGGATTACTTCCCTCATCTTTTCTCACTTAATGACAATAGAATAAATAAATAAATAAAATAACTTCTATGTTATTAAAAACAATATAACTTCTTTTCTCATGTAAGTGTAAAAGTCTCTGCCAATCGCTAATAGTATTGTTTTGAGAATATCAAAAATAAGTATGAGTATAATAGTCAAGACATGATAAAATATGACCTCTCCCCTCAAAATCCTCCCAATTTGGAAGAGGAGGGTTTTGAGAGGAAGGAGAGGAAAATTTCTCCTCCCTTCCTATATTTTTTATCATGCCACTTAAGGGGAGGGGAGCAAAATCCCCCTCCTGCCTAACATCCCCTCCCCTCCTCTCAAACCAAACAGACCCTAAAAGTCTCTGCCAATCGCTGATAGTATTGTTTTTGCTGCGCCAAAAAACAAAATAAACCATTTAAAGTATATAAAGTATAAACCTCAATCAAAACTAAATCTAAATATACATAATTTCAATATCAGATGGCAAAAGAATACAAACAATTCTGACCAAAAAATAAAGAATTCAATGATGAAAATCAATCATACTCCCCAAGGGAGAGATTTTAGTGAGAGCAATCTCAAAATGGCTGAACTTGATGGTCAATGCATTCGAAGTTCTCCTTGTTGATGCCGACTTCTCTTTAGCAGCAACCAGCACTGCTTCATTCATCTATATGTTAATCAAAGTTAGCAAACTCCCCAGAATCATTACCACAATTTTGTTAGACATTTCACATATATTGTTGTTGTGATCAAGATCAAATTAGATTAACTGATTCGACTAAAAAAGAAAATTTTTCTATCACAGAATTTTTTTGTGGCTAAATTTTTTGTGGCTAATTTCATGGAAAAATAAAAAATATATAAGTTATTAATATTAAAAATAAATTTTATATTATAAATGAGATTTATAATATTAAATTATTAGTTGTTAATTAAAGTTTATTAAAAGTAAAATTCAATTTCAAAAATTGACTAAAAAAATATTTTTAAGGAAATTTATTTAAGATTTAAGATTTTTATAATTTGAAATTGATTTATATTTAAAAAATTATAATAAATATATAAAAATCATTCTTTAATTTATTATTAGTTTTTAATAATATTATATACACACATATAAACAAATATATATTTATATATAATTAATTATGTATGATAATATTATATATATATAATGTTTTTAATAGAATAACATATGTATATAAGTGTATTACAGCTTAAAACGAAAAGGCTCACGTGCACGTACCTTCACACTACGAAAGATTTGATATTAAAGTCCATATGAATCAAAAGGTTCTTAAGGTTTGATATTAGAGCCAATATGAATAACAAGGAAACCTAGGCTCTGATACCAACCTTATGTATCAGACCCAATATGAATAAAAATGAAACCCGGGTTTTGATACCAACTTTCATAAGGATTGCTATCAAAGGATTGGTATCAGAGCCCATATAAACCAAAAGATTCCTAAGGTTTGGTATTATAACAAATATGGACCAAGATGTTCCTAAGCTTTGGTATCAGAGCTAATACAAAAAGCACTAAAGCCTAGGTTCTGATACCAAATTTTCTTCTCTATCATTTTAATGTGCGATGATTAAGAAAAGAGTCACCCTTAATGTTTAAAATTCACAACACTTATTCGTGGTCTCTGTAGTGCTTATAAGATGTTTGAAGCAAGCCAACTTTTCTTCTCTTTCATTTTAATATAGATAACCGTGAGTCATGTCTTATATTGTTCTCCTAAATAGATGTTTATAATTTTAAAGCATCAATGAACATCACAAGATAATTCAAGTGGGTTTAACCCTGTCCAACTAAAATAGTGACTTAGCTAAGTTCATGTACCCATAAACAAAGGTGTTACAATGTGCTTGTCAAATTAATTTCAATGATTTCAATTATATCAACGACTCCTAAAATTTTGGTATCATACCGAATATAAATAGTAATGAAGTCCAGACTCTAATACCAAATTTTTTTCTATCTTATTTTAATATAGGTAATTGTGAGTAATGTCTAATCTTGTTAATATTTTGTATGTACTATTTCTCTACCATTAGAGAACAATAGTGACTTTTATGTAGTATCATATCGGACAAAAATAGGATTTATTTTTTACAACGTAACCTTCTGCTTAGCCCTTAACTCTATACATTCAGATTTAGCATTCTTATAAGAAACTTCAATCCTTATCCTCATTCTCAATTCCATGTGAAACATTACAAAGTTTGGTGTTGCTAGATGCTTGGGTTTATGAAAAATCCCACAGGTGAGTGCGCTACAAGTAGCAGCTTGGATAACCTCCACTCCAATTATCCTTACACCCAATAGTTTTGCAACATCCTCAATTCTAGTAGGCACATGATTGGTTGACCTCATAAGTTGATTCAAATCATTATAGAATCATCAAAAAGCCATCTGCCTCAGTACATATATTTCCATTAACAAACTTTATCAACTGCCCAAAACAAAATGCACCCTCAAAGGAAGCTCCAAGTGCCATCAGCACTTAACCCCAAATCCTACTTTAAATTAATTGCAAACCAATACAAATAGCAATGAAGCCGAGGCTCTGATACCAACCTTCCTAAGGTTTTGGTATCAAAGGATTGTTATTAGAACCCATACAAATCAAAAGGTTCCTATGGTTCAGTGTCCAATAAGCTTGGTATAAGAGCTAATACAAATTAAAATGTTTTTAAGGTTTAGTATCATAACCAATACAAAAAGCAATGAAGCCCAAGCTCTGGTATCAAATGTTCTTCTCTCTTATTTTAATGTGGGTAATCGTGGGTAATGTCTTATCTTGTTATTCTGTATGGAGGTCTACAATTTCAAAGAATTACTGAACATCACAAGATAATTCAAATGGGTCTAATCTTGTCCAACCAAAATGGTGACTTAGCTAAGTTCATGGACCTAGAAATAAAGGAGGTGGTACAATGCACTTGACAAATTAATTTCAATGAGTCTTTTGCCGATCTTGCCTCTAATGTTTGCTCAGAGGCTAGCCGGTTCCTCTCTTTTCTTTGTTGGTGTTTTTTTGTTGCTTTGTGATATCTTAAATGGTACTGTTTTTTCCATGACTCAAATATTTATGTAATCTTGAATGGCTTAAAAGCCAAAGACATCACAACACTATAACATTGATGAAGCTTATGCTTACTCGCAGAACCCTACTAAATCCTTTTCTTTTGAGAAATCAGAGTTTCTGTAGTTCATCCTCGTTCAAGCCTTGCAACAATGATGACTGTCATTTTGTCTCATTAATATGGCTTTGAAGGACCATTGATGACTCCAAGTTAGCTTTAAGGTTCTTCAATTTTTTGGGATTACACAAAAATTTCAACCACTCCCCAACATAGTTTTTTATTTTCGTTCATGCTCTTATGCAGGCAAGGCATTTTTGGCTTGCTAATTCGCTGTTGCATACCCTCTTCCTTCATCTGTTGTACCTAGGTTTTTTCAAATTTTTTGTATGGTTACATGAAATGCAATTTTCCTTCCTGTTTGGGCTTTCGATTTGATGGTTTAAAATTATCTATAAAGTAGGAAAGCTTTTGATACGGGAAAGAATGTAAAGCTCATGATAGCCAATAGCTTGTTGCCTAAAGATAGGATGCTTAGTGCCCTTTTAAATGGACTTTTGAGGATTAGACAATTTACAATGGTTTGGGAATTGTTTAATGAGTTTGTGGATGTTGGTTTCCAACCAGATGTTTATACTTGCACTGCTGTTATCCGGAGTTTATGTGAATTGTAAGATTTTGCTAGAGCTAAGGAAAAGATTATGGGATGGAATCAACTGGGTTCAATCTAAGTATTGTACCTTATAATGTATTAATTCATGGCCTATGCAAGAGTGAACTTTTTTGGAAATATGTTGATGTCAAAAGATCATTAAGCAAAAAGGGTCTAAAAGCAGATGTAGTTACATACTGTACAGCAAGACTTGGTCTTTGTAGAGTGAAAGACTTTGAAGCTGGAGTGAAGCTTATGGATGAAATGATTGGATTTGGTTTTGTTACTGCTGATGCAGTTATATCAGGGATATTGGAGGGACTCAGAAAGCAAGGAAAGATTGATACGGCTTATATTGTTGTAATAAAGGTAGGAACACTCAGTTTTCTACTGAATTTGTATGTTTATAATTCACTTATCAATGCTTTGCGTAAAGATGGAGATTTAGATAAGGCGGAATCATTGTATGATAGTACGTTCTTGATGAAAATGAGTTACAATACTATTAGACTGGGCCCCTGACTTATATATGATAAGGACGCGAAATCTACTGTGATGGATAGTCATCACCATCAAACTTCCCTAATATACTGTCTTATTTACAATATTGACCCATAAGAAATTTACAACCAAATATGTACGTATTCTCAATAATTATTCATAAACTATTGTTCCATACTTTCAAAGCATTTTCATCTTTACAGAACATCACCAAAGTGATTCAAATAGGCCTAACCTTGTCCAAGTAGAGTGGTAACTTAGCTAAGTTCATAAACCTAGAAGTAAAGGAGGTAGTTCAATGCGCTTGGCAGAATAATTTCAGTGATTTTAATAACATGTCAAGCAAAGGAAAGATGCCTATGATTCACACCACATCAACAAGCTAGAGGAAAGCATCGATTATGAGAATAACAAGAGTCATAGGGTATCATTTCACAAATTTGTTCGTGAGTTGGAGCTGTCAAAGCTTATCAACAATGAAAAAATGCAATGGGTTACTTTTGAAGGTGTGGCTTATTTTGTGCGCCTAGTAAATTTCTCTAAGGGTGTGTTTGGTTTAATGAAGGTTAGGTTAGGTGAGGTTAATTTAAGTTAAGTTAGGGGAGGTTATAAGTTTTGTTTGGTTCAAGAAGGGGGGAGGGGAGGGGAGGAGATGTTTGATTTCTTGTTTGGTTCAGAAGGGTAGGTGAGGTGAGTTAATTATAAATTGACAAATATACCATTTTTTTTTATTTATATATTTTTCTTCTTCTTTTATTTTTTAATTTGTAAATCTTAAAAAACCTATTAACTCAAGTATATATGATAAAAAAAAATTATATACATTTTAAGGGATATTTTATTGATTTTTACATATTATCTCATTAATTTTAAACAAAAGGGGTAAACTTAGAATATTAAAAAATAAGTATGGGTATTTTAGTCAAAGTGAGACAAATTTTTCTCTCCCCTCCAAAAACCTCCAATTTTGGAGGGAGGAGAGGAGAGGGGAGGGGAGCAAAAGAAGACAAAATTTTTAACCTCCCCTCCCTCCAACCAAACACATTTTTCCTACCCCTAACCCTCCCCTCACCCAACTTCCCCTCCCAAAACCTCCAACCAAACAAAGCCTAATTGTGGGAGATGTCCTCAAACAAATGATGAACACTTTTTGAGGATTCTGGGGATTTACTCCCCATGTATTATGATATAAATCAAATGAAGAGGTCCATTAATCTTGTACCTGCTGATATTAAAGAGGTCGCTAACCATTTGAGGCCGAGGGCTTAGTGTTGATGCATTTAAATTTATTAATGCCATGTGATTAAAAATGCACGAGAGCAAAAGAAAAAGAAAAAGAAAATAATCACTTTTTTTTTTTGGGTGAACCTTATGCCTGTCAGGGACAAAGGCATGATAAATTCTACTATTATATTTTGTAATCTCTTTCACGTTTTTTAATAATTACTCAATAATTTTTGTAATGTCTATCATGTTCTTGTAATAATTACTCAATAATTTTTGTTGTTATTAGATATTTTAAGATAAATTCAAAAAAAGTACTCCATATTTTTATTCTTATGTTTCATTTTATATCACCGACTATGCCAAACAGATTCTATGGCTCTATCAATTTCTATCCCATCTCTGTTTCAAGTAGGAATTAACTCCTAGCATATCTCAACATTGTCCATGAAATGAATAACTTCCTTCACATAATCTAAATTCTTGTGTCAAACCTTACTCAAGTTTTGGATTGATAAAACTAAAAGTTTCTATTAATATGCCTTAAGAATTGACCTGAAATAAACAACACATTAGACTGTAAAGGCAAACAGTTTAAAGGCCCATTTAGATTAGAAGTGACAGAAATGATTTTTTTTATTATGATTTTTATAAACTTAAGATAGGATAAAAATCATATTGTAAAATTGTGTTTGATTTGGTGGTGGCAGAAATAGCTTTTTTTCAAACTGAAACTTGTTTAAATAATTATTTGAAAAGCAAGTTTAGATGAAAAATTACTAAAAATGACATGAGTTTATATTATATGTATATAATTTGATAATTGACATATTATTAAGAAAAAATTGTAAATACTAAGAAAAACTTACTTAGATATTTTTTTAATGGATAAAAATATATATAAATTACAAAATAACAAGGATCTTAAGTTTTTTTTAACTAAATAATATTATATTGCTAAAATTAGAGTTATTTTTTTACCAACATTTTTTGGCCAGCAAATATGTTTTAGCAACCTAAAGTTTAAAAATATATGTTTTGAAAAAAAAATTATATATGTCTTACTCTTGCCATTTTACACCAACCGGACTCCTAAAGTTTAAAAATATGTTTTTCAAAAAAATATTATATATGTCTTACTCTTGCCATTTTACACCAATCGGACTCTTAAGTGCCTATTTGGATTAGTAGTGGAAAAGTAACTTTTTTTCTAATATGACTTTTACATAAGTCAGATTGAAAAAAAATCAAATTGTAAATATGATTTGTATTTAGATTGGCGGTGACAGAAGTGGCTTTTTTTAACATTGAATCTGTTTGGATTAGCGTTTGAAAAGCAAGTTGAGATGGAAAATGACTAAAAAATGTATGAGTGTTATTGAATACTACATATAAAATTTTTTCCTTTATTAATTTCATTTGTATTTTCCCTATTATTTCTCAAACAAATTTCCAAATATGAATTTTATTTTAGAGATTAATTAAATATGACTATTGAATATTATTTTATTTTTTTTAAAATTATTGGGTGTTTTACAAAATTTTTATTTATTTTTTTAATAAAAAATAAAGGAAGTAACTACGGTACCCCTCTTGTTTTTTTTTTCATATTCCTCTTCTCTCTCTACGGCAGGATCGTGGCTTTTTCCTGAGAAGCTACCCAAAATTGCTTCAGCAAATATCGCATGTTAGGCCCAGAAGTCAAATTACAATTAATGCCTTCCCAAAAGCTCCCACTGCGCTTTCAATGATCTGACCGCACGGTTTCCACCCCTACCACTTTGACAAATAGACCCTTAATTAGAATAAGACAAAGGAACATAAAAAAACAAAGAACATAAGACAACAGGGTGGGGACATGATGGGGAGAGAGGAGAGTGGAGGAGGCATCATGTAGAGCTGGGAATCAGGGCCGGCCCGGCCCGGCCCTACAGGGCTAGCCCTTAACGGGCCAGGGGCTAAAAGGGCCGGTCCTACAGGGCCCGAGGTAAGAAAAATTACCGTTTTTCAAAGCCCGGCCCGAGAGCATGAGGGCCAGGGCCGGCCTGCAGGGCCTGAAGCTATTTACACAAGATTTAACTACACGCCTCATGCAATAAAACAAATACTGTTACTAATTCATATTCAAAGGTAAAAAATAGTATCCACAAATAATTCACAATCCACACAAAAGTATAAGAAGGCAAGAAGTTAAATACTCTAAGCAACATGAGTATGACGACTATCATTTTCATCTTCTTCACCATTATCATCAATTTCAAGAAAATTTGATTGTGCTTCAAGTTGAGTAGTAGGCTCTACTTGAGGGTAAAAATATCAAGAATTTCTTCTCCCAAATCATGAATATATTCATAACCTTTATCTACAACAAATAATAATCTAAAATGACAAATAACTCTATAAAAAACATAAAATACAAATAAATTAGTAAATTACCATCATATGTGAAACTTTAGAGTAAATAAGAAATATCTAACGTATTTTTCTTATAAAATAAGAAATATCTTTTATAAATTTTTTATTTTTATGATTCTTAATACAAAATATTCTTATGAAACTTAATTTTAAAAAAGATAATAACAACTAAATATTTTCAACATCATTAACAAAATATAAAAGATCAATAATATTATTATCATATAAATAATTTTTAAAAATAAAAAATATATCAGGGCCTAAAGGGCCGGCCCTTTTAGGCCCTCGGCCCTACAGGGCTGGCTCTTTTAGGCCCACGTTCACTTTTTAAGCAAAATTCTCAAGCCCGGCCCTTGTAAATTCAGGGCCTAAACGGGCCGGCCCGACGGGCTCGGCCCATTTTCCCGGCTCTAGCATCATGTAGGACCTATAGACATTTTTCAATCCCACCGTGATGTACCTACTGTGAAAAGCAGCTATTTTTGGCTTCTTTTACGGTCCGTTTGATATGTTGGAATTGACTTTGATGGAAATATAAATTGATATGGATATTGAGATGGATATGGAAATGAGGTTTAAAAACATATTTGATATGTCAGTAGAATTTGGCTTGATTTTTATTTAAAAAAACCAAAATACCGTTCTATAAAAAATCAAAACTCTGCCATACCCAACAGAGCAATCACCGTCAAACCACCATACCCAACAAGCAATCAATTAAGGAAAAGGAGGTCAAGAAAGAAGATCAAGGGCCCAGATATTGTGTTTATGCAAACATCATCATCAAAAGCTATGAAGACCCAAAAATCGTGAAGGAAAAAAAGTGTTTAATGAAGGTCACTGTCGAAGCTAGACGCCAGATGAAGTCATCGTTGCAGCTTCCGTCATTTGCCTACATCAAGCTACTAGATCTAAGGTGGGTTGTCATCGGTGACGAGTTTGCTGGTTGGCGAACTGTCAAAGTTGATCGGTGGAGTCATCACTATTGGCCGGTAGAGTTGTTGTCGTTGGCTGGTAAAGTTGCAATCGTTGGCCGATGGATTCGCTACCATTGGTAGGGTGGAGTGTGAAAGGAGGACCTTGATGAGCTTGAAATATGAACAAAAGGAAGAAGGGGTAAAATGAACTACGCCATCATGGAAATGTAAATCTTGGGGTTATATGATGGAAATGAATTCAATCAATTTTGGTGGAAATAGAACTATGAAATTCTTCAATTCCATCATACCAAACACACATGTTCATGGAAATCAATTCCATTTCCATTTCCATTTCCATATACCACAATTCCATTGTACCAAACATACCATTAAGAAGCTACTTTTAGGCTAAAATTAAAACTCAATTGGATAAACGTAAACCCTAACAAGGTAAACTAATCTCACTTTTCTTTTTAGCCCATCACTCTGCTTTTTTGGCTCCTCACCACTTTGTCAAATACACCCTAAGTCTCTAAGGAACTTTCTAGTTTCTATGGTACACCTAATTTCCTAATCTTTTTTGAGTTTGACATGTCAATATGTACATGTCCTTTGCCAAATAAACCCTATGGTTCACAACAAACAGGAGACCAAAAACTATCTGCAATTGATAAAAAGATTAGAAAAATGGTGGTTTGTTCATAAAACACACACACACACACACACACTCCACTGTTGCAGATGATAACCTTTTTTGATACTATTAACAGTATTTGACACTTTTTCTGGATCTCATTATCATGTATCCGAACAACCGACTACTTCTAGGCTATGACTTCAAGTGTCAGCCACCATTTCTAAAAGAAGAGCTTTCCAACTTTCAACCACATCTCTCCAATATAGATTCTATAATATGACCCAGGTTGGTTTCATCCCTCTTATTATCATGTCATGGCTTGCTTTTTCAAAAAGGCATCAACAAGCACACATAATAGCAAACTGTATCCATGTTCATTCCTAAATGAATCCATTAATCTTCCTTCTTGGCAATAACACTGTAGAAGGGCACTATAATACAATGATCCTTCTTGTGGAGACTATCTATATATGAAAGCTTTTGCTTGAGAAACCCTGTTTGTAGATTCTATCATTTTATCAAAATAAGATACGGCAACATTTAACCTCCCCCCCCCCTTCTGCAACAAGAATTAATAAGAACACCTATTTTATATACTTCTTTGCTCCTATTTATAAGAGAAAATAATTTTTTTGGTCCTATTTATATGATAGAGATAGAAGTTTTTTATATGAATGTATAATTTTGCCATTAATTCATTGTTGTATTAACTTTGTTTCTGTAGTTTATAAAGTATATTAAATAAGGTAAAGTTAGAAAGTTGTGGATTTTATAGAGGTAAAGTTAGAAAGTTGTGGATTTTTTGCGGCACTTGTGAGAAAATGACACTTTTTATGCCTGTTTTGGGAAAAATGGATATCTGTTTTGTTTGATTTCCCAAGACAGACATGGAAAGTTTTAACTATATGATGTAAATAAGGAAACTTTCTACAATCCTTGGAGAAAGAGAATATGCTCTAGTAGTGAAGGCCGAAAGAGAATAAATATTTTTGGTCTTATTGATAAGATAGAGAGAGAAAAATTTTATATGAATGCACAACTTTTTGCCTTCCACCAACAATGGAAGAGCTATTTTTCTCATTGGAACAAGGCCCTTTGGGCGTTTAGTTTGTTTGCAAGGCGTCATCATCGTTGGTTTTTCCTCATGTGACAGTAAAAAATATTATCTTTATTCGTGTAGGAGCCAATTGACTAATTTGATAAAACTAAAAAAAAAAGATAAATAAATTATAGCATGTGTTACATGATCTCTCTTAGATCATAGGGAAAATTCCAATTAAATCAATTGAAATGATTAAAACCAAAATTAAACCTAAACTTTTAACATATTCTTAATAAAGTCAATAGGCTTAGTCAAGAATTTTTTAATGTTAAAAAAACCATAATGCTTCTCTATTGTTTAAAAGGAAGTTTGAAGGTAGTTCAAAAAAAAAAAGGATTTCTTAATTGGGCCTAATCTAACTTAAATTAATGGGTCAAGTTGGCTGGAAACCGACGATGTGACCACCTAACTGATCCTACCAAGTATCTAACCTGGGATCACCTGTTCGGTTGGCTAGGCTTACCCAAGGTCACTTTTAAAAAATTGCCAAAAACATGTCGAAACTACAAACTAGAAGAATTTTTATCAATAAAAAGAAGAAAGGAAAGAAAGTAGAGAAGGAAATTAGGGAAGGAGGAAAAAATTATTATCTTATACCACTCTGCACCAAGATGTAAGTTACTTGTATCTCAATTTCACATAATAAAAAATACATTTGATTGATAGAGTTTTCACATTTATCTTTATTAATTTTTGTATCCCCCTACATTTATCACTCATTATCACCTTTATTGTCTCCTTTTTCTCTCCTTTCAATAAAAATTAAATAGAGATAAAATTAGAAAAATGTCATTAATTATCCTACAATGATGACTTATATTTAAAATTAAATTTTTATTTATATATAATTTACATATAGATACAGAGTGGTATTAATTACACACACACATAATTAAAAGAAAAAAAGAGGGGAGTGAAAATCCCTTTATCCTTCATTATATATAACACATGCCATATGTATTACTTTTTTGGTTTAATAAAGTATTTTTAAGGGAAAACATTTTTAAAAGATAACTGAATTACCCAAATTTTAAATTGGGTCATTAAATTTAACAAATCCTAAATTGTGTTAAATGTCCTAAAAACGATTTTAAAATTTGATAATTTTACATTGCAATCCCTCATTTAAAGATTTTTTTTTAAAAAAAATAATGATGATAATACCTAAATCATCTATATAATTTTTAATCTGAATTTGAAGGTTTAATCCTTAGCCGTTCTCTGTTCTCATCCCCTTCTGCAAAATTATCTTTGCTATTATTCAAGTTTTGCATAGCATCCCCCGAACTCTCATTTTACGCCACTTCCTCCATATAAGCTTTGAGAACACAACATATTGATAAAGCCTTTAGAGATTTGCTGATCCAATAGATATATAATATTAAGGACATGAGGTGGTACTTCTTGCATATTATGGGGAAAAAAAACTAAATTGGAACAAAATTCTCCTCATTTGAACCTAACTCATTTTGAATCCAGATTAGTCAGTAAAATTGAATAGGCCAGATGCTTTACTAAGAAAACAGGACTCATTAAAAAAATATCAATGATAGTAGTAAATTAATTCATATTTGTAAAAAAAATAATAATCTAAAGAATGTGTATATATGAATACATCTCTATAAGGTGCATTATTTTAAATTGTGTTTATCTAAAATTGTCTTTAAGAATAACGAAAGGCACATTATTGTTTGTGATAAGACTTTGTTCGAGCAGAGACGAAGTATGCATGTACTATAACGTTTTTTTATTTGGCCTGCATGCATGTACTGTAACTTATTAGTCCATATATAAGTATGACTCGTTTCGTTTTGTTGGAAAGATAAGATATTAAATACTATAACGTTCTTTTAAAAAAATAAAAAATAAAGAAACTGGGTGAATAGCAGGCATGGTTGAAAATAGTACGTAGAAAATTCCTAGGCTCATCAATATATATATATATATATATATATATATATATATAAAATATTTCCTCACCCAAGCACCAACACAACTTGCGATGCCCGTTTGGTACACATATTGACAAGGTTATTAAATTCGGACCGGTCACTGAACAGGTTGGGGTATTAGATTAAAAGTTAGTAGGTCAGACCGGAGCTAACTCGGGGTCAAACCGATAAGAAAGTGAAGATTTCATGGTTATTAATATAAAATTATAGAGAAAATTAAAAAAAATAGATATAAAAAAGAGAAAAAAGAAATAACCGAGTCAATGCCAGGACCGGATCGGTTTACTGATCAGTTGGCCTATTTCTGAGTTGAACCGACCAGTCCGGTCCAAGTTTAATTACTATGCGTATTGCTATCATCTTCTACATTCTTATCTCAAAAAGATCTTTTAAAATAAATAAAGGTGAAGATGTAAAAATATCTATATACTTTTTTTTCTTAGAAAAGTGTCTAGCACTCAAAATTTTATTTAGGTGTAAAAGTACCCATAAAGTTTTTAAAAATGAAGCAAAATACTAAGAGCCTATTTGAGTTAGTGGTGGAAAAACTTATTCATGCAAGTTAAAACAAAACTTCTCTTACAAACTTACCTCGTATACTATAAATCATGTTAGAAAAATAATTTCTATTGCTAATCCAATCAGTCAATAAGTTTGTTAATTATGACAATTTTAAATGATTATTTTTAAGAAAGATGCATTGTCTCTTCCCCCCTCTCCAAGCTAACAAGCTCCCTCAACAGCCTCGATCACTTATTTTGTTTCGTCTCTCTCTCTCTCTCTTAATGAATAAATACGCACAAAGATATATTCACTGCTTTTATGTCCCATTTAGTATGATGGAAGATTTTTTGATGGAATTAGAAGTGGACATAAAAATGGAAATAAAAATGGAAGTGGAGATGGAAATGGATTTTAAAGTGTGTTTGGTATAGCCATAGAAGTGGGATATAAATTATAATTAAAATTTATATTGATAATAGGAAAGTGTCAAAATACCCTTAATAAAAAAAATCTCCCCTACCATAAACCAACGAAAATCAATGTCACGGCTCAATAAGGCATCCATGACAGCATCTCGCCAGAAATTTACCACCCTATTGCCATAAAAATCATATACAAACTTAACTATAAATCAAACTTAACAACATAGAGTATAAAAAATAACCAGAGAACCAGAGAGAAATCAAAATTGAAGGGAAAATAAAAATTTGGGATGAACAAGAGTTAGAAAGAGATCAAAATTTTGACCACAGCGTTCATAAAATTTTTTGACCATTACGTTCATCAGAGTGGCAAAGGACTTGTTATTGATGACCTGCACGCATGAGCTGTGATCGGAGGAAGAGGATCGACAAAGTTTGAGGGATTTGGAGATCACTGGTGCCTTGCCGTCCTATTTTGTTGCTGGTGGGTTGCGGTCTTACATCATTGCTGGTGCCTCGTCGTCACCCTAAAGGATGGAGAGTGAGGTCGTGGGGTGAGAGTAGAGAGAAAAGAACACAAGGGTGAGGGTGGAGAGAGATGAATGTGAAGGGTATAAAGGATCTGCATATCGCCATTGCAACATCTTCCAACATCGTTGTCCTTGCCGTCACCGTTCTCGTCGTCATCGCACCCCACCGTCATCATCCTTCTTGTCGCCACACCTTTCCGTGGCAATGAGAGAGGATAAGGAGGCTATCCAGAGTTTAAGTCAAAGAGGAGAGAGTGAGAATAAAGTGCAGGAGGGATAAAGTTGTATATTGATAAATTATATGAGAGTATAATAGTCCTATAATTTTACTTCCATAGAACCCAAACCAATTCCATGGGGTAAGATGGGGAACCCACTTCCATCAAATTTGATAGAAGTGACTTAATCATGGAAATGAGTTCCAAACTTCCAATGCATCAAACATGCCACTTTTATGATTCCACCTCCATTTCCACTTCTCCAATCTCACTTCTTGTGTAAACCGGGCATTATGGTTTCTGTGAGGTCTTAATCTGCCTTCGCCATTGCTGGACAGTGAAGTGCTTGGGGTGGCGGGGCTTCTACCACATACTTGCCTTGTTCTTCACATCTTTATCTCTCTCATGGACTCCAAGACATGGTTTTTGAGAACTCCTCCTCCTCCTCCTCCTCCTGAACATCTGCCCTTTCTGTCTATTTTGAATTCGAAAATAATTGCAGCTTTTGTTGCTTGAAAAAGGACGACTAATTATCTAGACTAGTCTCGTAGATATTGTTCCACACTTCCACTCTTGTTGGTATGGCCATTTGACTGTGGCTTGAAATGAAAATTTTCCACCGGCTTGGTTTCTACACATTTTACTGCAACTGTGGTTTCCATACTTTTGACCCAATAGATTATAAACATATTTAGAATAGAAATGGAGTTTTCAAAAGCAGGTTTTCAATTGTAATTTACGTTATACAAAGTAGGTAAGTAAGAAGAATTTTATCTTGATTTACATGAATAAGTACTTTTAAGAGGTTCAAAAATCATCACAAACATGTTACGTATTTATTTAGAACAGCGATTAAAACCTTTAAAGATAGTTTTTCAATTGTGATTTACGATATACAAGTTAAATATGTGAAAACAGTTTTATTTTAATTTATATAAATAAACACTTTTAAAAACTCTGATCCGAACATAATCTAAACCAAGCCTTACTCGACTCTTGT
Organism: Albizia julibrissin; assembly: GCA_037074505.1. Taxonomy (NCBI): domain Eukaryota; kingdom Viridiplantae; phylum Streptophyta; class Magnoliopsida; order Fabales; family Fabaceae; genus Albizia; species Albizia julibrissin. Next base: position 16,008,877 of record CM073486.1, on the reverse strand, counting down.
TCCTTATCTCAATCAATGGAGTTGAAGCTGAGTTGGAGAGGGGGAAAGTGGGGAGATTGGGGGGCGTGCGGCTGAGGGAACTTGTCTGCATGGAGAATGGAGAATGTGGAGAGAGACATGCAACTTTTTTAAAAATAATCATTTAAAAATTAATAAGATGGGACCCTCTCAACAAAAAATAGCAAAGGAATGTCATAATTAACTAATTTAGTATTTTTCTCCCTATTTATAAATTTATGAGTATTTTTTTCATCTAAATAAAATCTATGATGCTCGACGATCATTTAAAAAAAGTATATAGACATTTTTGTAAATTCACCCAATAAACAATCATCACTAGTAATAATTAGAATAAAGGATTAAATAAGAGGTAATAAGATAAAATTATCTTTTTTTTAAGACATCTAACCTAATTTGGGATTTATTAAATTCAATGACCCAATTTAGAATTTAAATAATTTGATTATCTTTCAATAAGATTTTCCATATTTTTAAATACTATGTTTGTTAAAAATATTTCTATAATCAAATATAAATATTTGTGTGTATTTTATTTAAATTGTATTTTTTTTAATTATCACCAGTTTTAACCCCAATCAAACTAACCAAACTCATTAAACTTTTATTCACAACCTCAATCAGTTCAATAATCGATCTAATTTTTAGCACCCATTTTCTTTTTTACCTGATTTTTCAGCACGTTAAATAATAGTTAAAATATGAAACAGCTTATATTCAGCTAAGCTAATTAAAGATTAAAGAGATTTTTTCTCTCCAAATTCTTACCTGCTTCATTGAATGTCACTCATCAGTCATCACAGTGACTTCCTTCTTGTGTTGATGTTGCTCACTTTGGTGAGGATGTCACTCGCCCAAAGAGTAGGTCCTTAAAAAAACACGCTTCTTCGACCATCTGGTATCTGCTTCAAAACCCTATGGTCGTTCCTTTTGTTCAGTTTTGTATCTTATGACCCATCGAGCACCAAGGAGCAGGTGATACAAATTTCTTATGATTCATAATCCTATAAGTTCTGTAAGTTTCTTTTCGACTCAGTAATTCGTCTGTTGGTTGTGAAACATTTCATCGGTAAAATTGTTTTTCATCAGTTAGATAGCAAATATTCTCATACGACTTCTGGTGAAATCCCTAATCCGATTTCAATGTGTTTCCAAAGATTGGAAGAGTCTCTTCAAAACGCAATTGTTCATCTCGGAACACGTCCGCCATTCCACTCACCAAAACCCTTGTCTCCTTTTCAAGTGCACTGGCTGTAAATGTAATCCTAGGCACTCATGTTTGATGAATCGTTATATGCAAATCCTTGAATATCCGACTCTACCTTTCACAGATTCCTCAACGGGTAATAAGTGCAGGATCGTCGGTTCCAGTAATGGCTTGCTCTGTCTGCAATACATGAGATACAAGTCCTATATATTGTGGAATCCAGCAATTAGAGAGGTCTTCCAGGTACCCGAATTTAAAGTTCATAATTTTCCTCGTTTTGGGATTGTTTCCCATATAGGATTTGGTTTCAGTCCAATTATTAATGATTACAAGATAGTGAGACTTTGTGTTTCTTGGCGGCGTCATGATTGTTTCCTATAAAGGCTTTTACAAATGGGTCTGGTTTTGCTTTTGATGGAGCAATATTTTGGTTTGTCTTCACCCATGTGGAGATAAATGAGATGTGTATACTTTCATTTGACATAGCAACGGAAGCTTTCATATTGATACCATTTCCTAGGTCTGCTGTATCAGATGACAATAGGCTTACTACTTATGAGAACAAACTGGCCATGCTTTCTAACAATATGATTGGAATAACCAGTTCATCTTCGATTGATTTATGGGTGTTTAATTTGTGGGTGATGGAGAAGTGTATAGATGCTTCAGGGGAGAGATGGAATTGGACTAAAATATATACAAGCAACCCTTACCCCCATTATGCATGCTTATTGAGTCCACCGACTATGTGGAAAAATGAAATTTTTTTGGGAATCCGATGCATTTCGTTTATACTTTGGGGAAGCTAAAGTCACAGTGGACAATCATGAAGAAACAGTTGACGATGATGAACCAAAACTTGTTTTGTGCCATCTCCATACTAATGAATTCAAGGTGTTGGCCACAAGTGGAGGTCTTGTTATGACTAATGTTTGGAATTATGCAGAAAGCTTTGTATCAGTTTGCAACATCCACATTGGAGCTTCTTCATCCTAAATCCTGGTTATTATTACATTGCATATTTATTTTATTTAGCTACTTTCAATGGAAATGAATCGATATGTAACATTTTAGATAATTTGTCCTAAATCCTTTATATTTAATTTATTTGCTGGTATGTGGATTTTCAGTGCTTTTTGTTTAGCCATTAAACAAATGGGTTTAAATACACTGAAAAACAATGATCCTTTGTCTTGATTGTCACGTTGTAGATTTACTTTACTTAGGCACTTTTAGTGGTAATGAATTCATACATGTTTAGATCATTTTGTATTTAGATGCTTGATATCTTTCAGGGATGTTATTGAAAATACATGATGAAAGCATATCTGTAATACCATATGTTTTATTCAATTTTTGACCTATTATAATCTTTGGGTGCTTAGTTTTCTTTTAAAGATGGATATACTATATAATTTAGCTGTAAGAAGTGTGGAAAATCTGGTCCTAATATACCATGATTTTAAATTTATTGTTTCATGTAAAGAGTCTGACATCTTGCTAGATGGTGTGTGTTCTTTGAGTGGTGAGAACAATATTTGCTTGGAGCTTTTCTGAGGAAGTTCAAAATCTTGAAAGATCTCATTTTTCATGGCATTTTCATTCTTTTGGTCCTTATATAGTTTTCCCCCACATTATTATTTCAGATATTTCCAAAGGACTTGTCATATCCCTGGTGGTGTAATTTCAGTATTTGTGCAGAGGTTTGTTATGAGTATGTCATTTTTCATCGGTTCACGTGACAGTTTGCTCACCAGAATCACTTGTTCACGCTTTTGCAAATATGCGGCATTCATTAGATATTCTTTGTATTTTGGTGGAATGAAGATCCTTTTTTTCAAACTAGATATTGCGCTCCCTTAAGAGCTAATTAATTCATTTGGGCAGGTTAATAAATTTAGTTATATTAGTTATTTGTAATAAATCTAGGCCGATTGCCCTAAAATGTTATCTTTAATCATCATTGTTCTTAAGTGGAAACTCTTTAATATATGCAATTAATAGAGATGTTTTAGAAAAAAAATGAATTTGAAAGATAAAATAGATTAAAGTCTTATATTGACCACCAAATCCAATCATTAATTAGCTCTTCTATTAAGAATTGGAGGTAATAGTATTACGATTATTTTTCTTCAAATAAAATATATTACTTTTTATTGTTCGATGACCTTTGATTAAAACTACTTACTTATATGGCTTTTAATGCAATACTTGTTTTTTTTTTTAATTTGAATAGATTAAAAAAATTAAATAAATTATTTCCTTATATCATATGTGATATAATCTTTCTAAAATATTTATGTGTAACATTATATTATAAATCAATTTATTAGTTAGATAAATTAATTAAAAAAATAAAAAAAATATCTCACATTTAAAACACAAATCCACTTTTAAACTAAGACCAATGTTTAAAACAAAAGGGGGGAGGGGGGGGGGAGAGAGAGAGAGGTTTCAGCGTCTCTCACTACCAAGAAAAAAAAAATCAAATTATTGATAGAATTTCAGTTTTCCAACAGAATGGTGACGCAAACATTTTCACCGTGCATGACTTTGTGGCAAATTGATTTATCGTTGAGAGAGAGAGAGAGAGAGGTTTCAGCGTCTCTCACTACCAAGAAAAAAAAAAATCAAATTATTGATAGAATTTCAGTTTTCCAACAGAATGGTGACGCAAACATTTTCACCGTGCATGACTTTGTGGCAAATTGATTTATCGTTGGAATTTCAATTCCATTAGAAATTATCGGCGTATACTGACAGAAAGTTACCGGAATTTTCCGTCAGAAAGTTCACATAATATTTTATATATATAATATTAAATTTTATATATTTCATATTTTATAGTGTATTATTTATAATTTTTTATTTTCTTATTTTGTTTAAATATATATACTATATTAAATATTAATTTTCTGATAATTAAGTATCTATATTTATATTTTTTGTCATATATTATCTTATTTTTTATCATTATATTATAATATAATATATTATATTATATTATATTATTATATTAATATATTAAAATAGAAAATCATAAATTTTACTGAAAAAAGAAATTATGTTGATAAGCCGCTGGAAATTGCCAACAAAAAGAAATCCGTCGGTAATCTGCCAATAATTACCAACATAAGTAATTCCGTCGGAAAATTTTATTTTTTGATAGAATTTTCTCAAAGAATTTACTGACAGAAAAATTTTGTCAGTAATCTCTACCGACGGAAAAGAATCCATTAGTAATAGCCTTTTTTTTGTTTTTTTAAGTACTGGAACAAGTTCAAAGCAAAAGCAAAGGGAAAATGGGACATGTGTCAGATTTCAAAGAGTAACCCATGCAATCTTATGCATCAATTTGCTTATATTCATTTCAATTAAAGTAATTCGCATATTGCACGTGCATTGGTTAACCTCCTTTGTCTAGACCGATTTGAATTGCCTCCATTTCTCTTTCCCTCCACCTTCTTTCCATTTCTTATATTTATTATTAAATCCGATACACACTTTTATTGGTTTTCAAAATTATTTTGATTGATTCAAGCTGAAAATTTCAGAACACAAATTGCAATTGCTATAGAACCCCCTAAACATTAGAGGCCTCTTGAAGATGGATCGTGAATGTTTCCTAAAAACTTGAATATGAATGAGAGAAAATCACATCAACTCTCAGCAGGTTGACAATAGTTATGAAAAAATAGTGGATTCTTTATATGCTATAGAGAACATGGTTAACGATGTCGTGAGCTATCACTAAAGTGTGAAGCAAAATTCTCAAATGAAAAAAAAAAAAGACTTAGATCAAAATATTAAGATTTCAAAGAAACGTCCCCATGTCTCTCTTAAGCTATGTTTGGCTTGATAGAGGGGAGGGGAGGGGTTTAAATGGAGGGGAGGGGAGGGTTTGAGAGGAATTTTCTTTTACCTTGTTTGAGTTGATAAAAATAGAGGGGAGGGGAAGGATTTTAATAGTATTATGTTTGGTATAGGAGGGGAGGGGAGGATAAATATTTTTATATAGACAATTTTGCTCTTATTTCATTTAATTTGTAATTAATAACTTTCTAACATATTTAATAAAATATAATTATATAAGGAATTTAATACATAAAATTATAATTTTATAATTATAAAAATTAAATAAATATAATTATAAATGACATTTACTATATAAAATTATAATTTTGTAATTAAATAATGAGAAGGATATTATGAGAATATTTTAAAATGATATAGACATATTAGTCAATTTAAGCTCAAACATTAACCTTTCCCTCCAAATCCCCCCAATTTTGGAGGGGAGGGTTAGGAGGGGAGGGGAGAGAGAATTTTAGAAAATTTTCCCTCCCCTCCTAAAATTTTTAGTTATCCAAACAAGGGGAGGGGAGCAAAATCCCTCCATTTCCCTCCCCTCCCCTCCCCTCATACCAAACACACCCTTAGGCTATGTTTGGCTCGATTGAGGGGAGGGGAGGGGAGGGTTTGAGAGGGATTTTCTTTTACCTTGTTTGGGTTGACAAAAAGAGAGGGGAGGGGAGAGATTTTAATAGTATTATGTTTGGTATAGGAGGGGAGGGGAGGATACATATTTTTATATGGACAATTTTGCTCATATTTCATTTAATTTGTAATTAATAACTTTCTAACATATTTATAAAATATAATTATATAAGGAATTTAATACATAAAATTATAATTATAAAAATTAAATAAATATAATTATAAATGGCATTTACTATATAAAATTATAATTTTATAATTAAATAATGAGAAGGGTATTGTGAGAATATTTTAAAATGGTATGGACATATTAGTCAATTTAAGCTCAAACTTAACATTTCCCTCCAAATCCCCCAAATTTTGGAGGGGAGGGTTAGGAGGGGAGGGGAAGGAGAATTTTAGAAAATTTCCCTTCCCTCCTAAAATTTTTAGTTATCCAAACAAGGAGAGGGAAGTAAAATCCCCTCATTTCCCTCCCCTCCTCTCCCCTCATACCAAACACAGGCTTAAAGCTACTCTCCACTTTTAATGATTTTTCCGCAAATTTTCATTGTCTTTCTCAAATAAAAGAGGCAATCAATCCTTATTGTGCGACAAAAAGTGCACTGGTGGTATTGATATATCTCCATGGGGACCCGTCAAGCTTTTTTTTTCCCCCCTTCCTTATTTGATGAAATGTTTTCCCTTTTTTTAAGTATAAAAAAGTTTTTGCTTCTAAGTGTGTTTCTTGAGTGTCAAATTTGTATTCCTCTTCTTATAAGGGGTGTGATTGCTTACCATCTCAACCAATAACTTATTGATAGGACTTGTCAAATTGCTTATACATTGTATCTCAATTCTCAAATTAGGTTTCTTGTCCGATATTTTGTTGGGCAAATGGGCTTTTCATTTTGTTATTGTAGAAGTCAACAGGCTGGTACTTATGGCCTGTTTGGAAATTCATTGAGAGGGTAAAAATGCTTATTTGAAGGGCAAAAACTCATTTAGCATATGCAGACATATTTGTGAATACATTAGTTTTTACTGGGCTTTTAAAAAAAAGTTACTTTTTTTATAAGCTCATTGAAGTGACTTCTGGCCTTTTGTCACTATGTTTAGAAAAAAAAAATCATTTCTCCCACCGTCAATCCAAACATAAATCACATTTACAATATAACTATTTTTCAATTTGACTTCTACAAAAGTCACATTAGAAAAAAAAAACTATTTTTCCACCGCTAATCCAAACAAGCACTTAATCACCTTTGAATCAGCTTTTGTTCATTTCTTTTTCCCTCCACGTCATTTTTTATCTCAACTATTAACCTAATTTTAAACCGTATAAATTTTCATGTTAAATAATATTAATTTAGAGTGTAATGATTCAATATATTATTATTTGAATTCTTTTCCTATCATAATGATTTGGACAAGGCATCACATTGAGTATTGGTTCTTATAAGTTATAACTCAGTTTAATTTTTCCGGACTTTTATTATTGCTTTTATTCGTAAAATCTCAAATAAGTACACAAGAAAGTATGAAAATATTAGATAAAAAAGTAAGAAAATATATTATTATAAAAAAGTATGAACATATTTTTTAAAATAGAAAAGGCACGAGGATTACAAATCTCTATCTAATCCAGGAGATTTCATTGGCTTTGATAGAATTCCTTGGAAGAAATTTTCTATTGTACATGCTTTTGACGTCAGTCTTTTGTTATAAGATTGTGAAACTTAAATTGCTTTTGATCCTTTTTTTTTTTTTTTGTATTTAGAGTTTTCTGACATTTAATATGCTTTTTCATTTTTATCCATAATTAGTTATATTCTCTCTCATCATCTTTTTCTACACTACACTATCTTTCAAACATTTATTATTATTATTTTATTTCTCTTTTTTATTTGTCTTCTTATAAACTTAGGCATACTTGAAAAAAATTTATTTTCTAATATACTTATTACTTTTAACTAATTTAAAAAGAGTTGTTAAACAAGGCATATGCTAATTCTTTTTCATATTTCCTCTCATTATTATTTTTATCTTTATTTGCCCCTTATAAAATGCATACTTAGTAAAAAGCTCATTTTCTTACATATTTATTATTTGTAACTAATTTTAAAAATTTCTTAAACTGCCCAATTGACTTTCACTACCTTTAAATAATTATTTCGGCTTCATATATGGGGGTCGAACACGAGAGCTATTTGTCTCAATTTTTGCAACAATAAATCTGGTTATATACCTAAGCAAAAGAATATCTCACTTTTTTCTCTCAATTAATGATTAAAGATGGAATTTTTTTATCTTTCATCCAATTTATAGGATGGAGCATGTTTGAAAAATATTTTTTAATCATTTTCCTTATCATTTAAGTGGAGTTTATGCATTTTCTATCCATTCTATCATCTTTTCCATTACCTATTGGTTGATGTGATAAAAAATCTTATTTTTTTTTATAAAGAGAAGAATATAAATTTAAATCACAAAAAATATATTTATTAAAAGAGGTAACAACCTTTTCTTCCTCAAACCTGAAATGTTTTTTTTTTTTTGAGCAAACTCAAAAAGGAAATGTTTAATCAAAATAAAATATGAGCCGGCCCATTTTAAATAAAAAAAAATGTAAAATGTCAAAGGAAGTAATAGGTAGCTGATTTTCCGTTTTGGTGGATCTGTTGTATTCTAGAATTTGAAGTTATACACGCTTCTTCGACCATCTGGTGTATCATGTATGCCTCAAAACCCTATGGTGGTTTCTTTAGTTCAGGTTTGTGTCTTATATGACCCATCGAGCACCAAGGAGCAGGTGATATAAATTTCTTATGATTCCTAATCCTATAAGTGCTGTAAGTTTCTTTTCGACTCGGTAATTCGTCTGTTGATTGTGAAACATTTCATCGGTGAAATTGTTTTTCATCAGTCGATCGCCATGAAGAAGGGGATAGTAATAGATAGCAACGAACCATATCTTCCTCCAGAAATTATCACAAATATTCTCAAACGACTTCCGGTGAAATCCCTAATCCGATTTCAATGTGTTTGCAAAGATTGGAAGAATCTCTTCAAAACCCAATCGTTCATCTCAGAACACTTCCGCCATTCCACTCACCAAAACCCTTGTCTCCTTTTCGAGTGCAGTGGCTGTAAATGTAATCCTAGGCACTTATGTTTGATGAATCGTTATATGCAAATCCTTGAATATCCGACTCTACCTTTCACAGATTCCTCAATGGGTAATAACCGCAGGATCGTCGGTTCCAGTAATGGCTTGCTCTGTCTGCAATACATGAGATCCCATATGTTGTGGAATCCAGCAATTAGAGAGGTCTTCCAGGTACCCGAATTTAAAGATCCTAATTTTCCTCGTTCGGAGATTATTTCCTATGTAGGATTTGGTTTCAGTCCAATTGCTAATGATTACAAGATAGTGAGACTCTTTGTTTCTTTGCGTGATGATCGGGTTTATCTAGTGATAGTGTTTTCATTAAGCACTAGATCGTGGAGAGAACTTGAAGTTGGGAAATTAGAGGGTATAATGGCTTTTGGAGATGGGACTGGCTTTGCTTTTGATGGAGCAATATTTTGGTTTGACTGCATCCATGTGGAGACAAATGAAATGTGTATACTTTCATTTGACATAGCAACGGAAGCTTTCACATTGATACCATTTCCTATGTCTGCTGTATCAGATGACAATAGCTTTACTACTTATGAGAACAAACTGGCTATGCTTTCTAACAATATGATTGGAAAAATCAGGTCATCTTCGATTCATTTATGGGTGTTTAAGTTGTGGGTGATGGAGAAGTGTATAGATGCTTCAGGGGAGAGATGGAATTGGACTAAAATATATACAAGCAACCCCTACCCCTATTGTGCATCCTTATTAAGTCCACCGAGTATATGGAAAAATGAAATTTTTTGGGAATCTGATGCATTTCGCTTATACTTTGGGGAACCCAAAGTCACAGTGGACAATGATGAAGAAACAGTGGACGATGATAAACCAAAACTTGTTTTGTGCCATCTCCATACTAATGAATTCAAGATGTTGGCCACAAGTAAACATCTCGTTATGACTAAGGCTTGGAATTATGCAGAAAGCTTTGTATCAGTTTGCAACATCCACATTGGAGCTTCTTCATCCTAAATCCTGGTTATTATTACATTGCATATTTATTTTATTTAGATACTTTCAATGGAAATGAATCCATATGTAACGTTTTAGATACTTTGTCCTAAATCCTTGATATGTAATTTATTTACTGGTATGTGGATTTGCAGTGCTTTTTGTTTAGCCATTGAACAAATGGGTTTAAATACACTGAAAAACAATGATCCTTTGTCTTAATTGTCACGTTTTAGATTTACTTTATTTAGGCACTTTTAGTGGTAATGAATTGATATATGTTTAGATCATTTTGTATTTAGATGCTTGATATCTTTTAGAGATGTTATCGAAAATACATGATGAAAGCATATATGTAATACCATATGTTTTATTCAATGTTTGACCTATTTATAATCTTTGGGTGCTTAGTTTTCTTTTAAAGATGGATATACTATATAATTTAGCTGGAAGCAGCGTGGAAAATCTGGTCCTAATATACCATGATTTTAAATATATTGTTTTATGTAAGTAGTTTGACATCTTGCTAGATGGTGTGTGTTCTTTCGAGTGGTGAGAACAATTATTTTTCTTCAAATAAAATATGTTGCTTTTTATTGTTCCATGCAAGGAACAAAAAACCAGACTACGTAATGAATCGGTTACGGTACAAGTTTAAGGGTTAATGGGTCAATTGGGGTCTAATGGATGGTTGGGCCGGCCATATTAAAATATTATAATTTATTAGTAGCAATATATATATATATATATATATATATATATATATATATATAAACTTCTATAGATAAAAATGAAGATCTTTAGAAAAAAATGCTATAATTATTATATCCTTTTAAATAATTTTTTAATCATATTTTTTTTTTAGATTTGTTCTTTCTTTATCTACTTTTCTCTTCATCTTGATCTTCAATATTTCATTTTTTTCCTCAAAAATAGTGTAAGATAGTAGTTAGAAGAATAAAAAAAAATGTATTGTAACCAAAGAAAGAAAAAAAAAAGAATTAGAAAAATGTAATCGGTCCAATTGGTTCAAACCAGTTCACGGATCATAGCTGAATGAGATTGGATTATTGACCAGTCATCGGTTCAATTGGTTGAACTAGTCAGTGTAGTCCGATTTTTTATTCATTGATTCCATTGACCTTTAATTAAAACTACTTACTTTTCTGGTTTTAATGTAAGAATTAGTTTTTAAATTTGGATAGATTAGAAAAATTAAATAAATTACTTCCTTATAACATATGACATAATCTTTCTAAAATATTCTCAAAGATATGCAAGTTCATTTATAGAGGGTCCTCCCCATCTGATATGTATAAGCTACGGCTTGCCCTGTTACTTAAAAAATAAAAAACAAAAAAAGAAATAAGGCTCCCAACTTGTACGGTCTGTTTGACAGGAGGGAAATAGAGGGAAAGAGAGAAGAAAGAAAATTTTTATGAATTAAATTTTAAAAAATTAGAGAAATGGGGTTATAAAATTTTAATAAAGATAAGATGTAAAATAAAAAAATAAGAAAAATTAACTAAAAACTTTCAATATCACTTTTTCAATTTTGTTAAATCTAAATCATAAAAATTTCCTCTCCCCTCTCTTCCCTTTCAAATCCTTCGTATCAAGCAACCTCGTAAACTCATTGGTTGTTTCCAAATAGGCGAACCCTTGCACTAATTGGACTTTGTTGCCACCTACTATCTCTCCTTTAGATTGCAGAAATATCTTTAGAATAGACACGTGTAAGGAGCTAAATGCTCATCGTTTTCTCCCTCTCCTTAAACTTGAGGGGAAAAAAAAACAAAGAAGCAAAGACACTGATGATACTCCTGATGAGATCAAAGGAATTCTGTCCTTCTTTGATCCATTTTGTACACTTATACATAAACAGCAGCTTAAATGATATAGTTTAAATCCTTGTTTGTATACTTATACATAAGCTTAAACAGAAGCTTAAATGGCCCTTAAGTTGCTTTATATGGGTAACTTATGTCATAATCTTTCTAAGTTTGACATGTCAATAGGCACATGTCCTTTGTATGAGGTTTACAACAAACAAGAGATGAAAACTATCTACAATTTATAAACGACTAGAAAAATTGTGGTTTGCTCATAAAAAAATAAACATAATTTCCACTCTTATAAATAATGACCTTTTTAAGGCTTTTTGAATTTCCAACAGCACTATATATCACGAGGATTACTAAAATTGTAGGCTGACTTCAAGTGTCATCCTACTACCTGATTTAACAAACATTACATTAAATATTTTTGGACAGAAAACTAAACCAATTATTTATTAAACTAGCTGGTGACACTATAAAAAAAATTCAATTTCCCACAGAATTAGCCACAAAAAAATTTTTTTATAGCTAATTTGGCTAGCAATCTGACGAAAATTCTGATAAAAAATTTTCTGATAGACATATTTTGTGGCAAATTTTATGAAAATTTTCCTTGCCATATAATTAGCCACATTATTTTTCCATGGCAAATTTTTTTGTCACAGGATTTTTTCGTGGCTAAACTTTTTTTGGCTAATTCTGTGGCAAAATAAAAAATGTATAAGTTATTAATATTAAAAATAAATTGTATATTATAAATAAGATTTATAATATTAAATTATTAATTATTAATTAAATATTATTAAAAATAAAATTCAATTTCAAAAATTGACTAAAAATATATTTTTTAGGAAATTTATTTAATATTTAAAATTTTGTTTAATTTGAATTAGTTTATATTTAAAAAATTATAATAAATATATTAAAATTATTCTTTAATTTATTATTAGTTTTTAATAATATAATTAATTATATTTAATTATGTATGATAATATGATAGATACAATTTTTTAATAGAATAAAATATATCTATAAATGTATTATAGTTTAACAAGAAAATGCTCATGTGCATGTACCTTCACATTATGAAAGGTTTGGTATCAGAGTCAATACGAATAGTAAAAAAACCTACGCTTTGATACCAACGTTATGTATTAAAACAATATGAATAGTAATGAAGCTTGGGTTTTGATACCAACCTTCTTAATGATTGCTATCAAATGATTGGTATCAGAGCCGATACAAATCAAAAGTTTTCTAAGGTTTGATATTAGAACAAATACAAACTAAAATGTTTCTAAGATTTGGTATCAAGGCTAATATGAAAAACAATGAAGCCTAGGCTCTGACACCAAATTTTCTTCTCTCTCATTTTAATGTGCGATGATTAAAATTCACAATACTTATTTGTGATCTCTGTAGTACTTATAAGATGTTTGAAATAAGCCAACTTTCCTTCTCTTTCATTTTTGTATGGGTAATCGTGAGTCATGTTTTATTTTATTCTCCTATATGAATATTTACAATTTCAAAGCATCAACGAACATCATAAGATAATTTAAGTGGGTTTAACCTTTTTCCAACCAAAATGGTGACTTAGCTAAGTTCATGTACCCATAAAAAAAGGTGTTACAATGCGCTTGTCTAATTAATTTCAATGATTTCAATTATTACAACGACTCCTAAAATTTCGGTATCATAGTCAATACGGATAGTAATAAAGCCCAGGTTCTGATACCAAATTTTCTTTTATCTTATCTTAATGTAGGTAATCGTGCAAAGTGTCTGATCTTATTAATATTTTGTATACTATCTCTCTACCATTAAAGAACAATATAGACTTTTATGTAGTATCATATCAGACAAAAATAGGGATATTTTTTACAACATAACCTTATGCTTAGCCCTAAACTCTATACATTTAGATTTAACATCCTTATAAGAAACTTTAATCCTTATCCTCATTCTTAATTCCATGTGGAACACTATAAAGCTTGGTGTTGCTAGATGTTTGAATTTATGAAAAATCCCATAGGTGAGTGCACTATGGGCAGCAACTTGGATGGCCTCCACTCCAATTATCCTTATCCCCAATAGCTTTGCAACATTCTCAATGATAGTAGCCACATGATTGGTTGACCTTATAAGCTGATTCACATAATTACAGTTACGGAATAAATCCTTAAAAATTGTCAAAAAACCATGTGCCTTGGGACATATATTTCTATTGACAAACTTCATCAACTGCCTAAAACAAAATGCACCCTCAAAGGAAGCTCCAAGTGCCATCAACATTTAACTCAAGTCCTACTTTAAATTAATTGCAAACTAATACAAATAGTAGTAAAGCTGAGGCTCTAATACCAATCGTCCTAAGATTTGATATCAAATGATTGTTAGTAGAGTTCATGCAAATCAAAAGGTTCCTACGACTCAGTATCCATATAAGGTTTGGTATAAGAGTTAATAAGAATTAAAATATTTATAAGGTTTGGTATCAGAGCCAATATAAAAAGCACTAAAGTTGTTGAGGGTAAGGGTAGATGGAGAGGAGGTCATCCTAACTGCTTCATGTAGCGTGCTCACATGTGGTATCTTTCATAAACTCAGCCATTTAGCAACACCTTAGCTCTGTGGTGTTCTGCATGGAATTGAACATGAAGATGATGATTGAAGTTTCTACAAAATCTTAATGTACAGGGTTTAGGGTTGAGCAGAAGGTTGTAGAAAAAGGTCCCTATTTTTTGTCTAATAGAGTACCTCTTAGTATACAAAATCTGAGTGTATAGGTTTTGTAGAAAAAAGTCTCTGATGTGATACTGAATAGAAATTACTGTTTTTTTGGTCTGATATGATTTAAAATATGAGTACGAATGTAGTGACTCATCATTTCCTTCTATGCTATTTGTCTTTCTTCTATAAGACTGCAAATGAATCAATTTTCTGTGTATAAAAACTGGCATTTTCTTGTGGATTCTTAAATTCTCTTCAGCATGTGTCTCTGAAACAGAGGGAAAGTGAACATGTGTTTAATTGGAAGGAAGGAGAATAGAGCAACGTTTCTTATGAGGTTATGTTCTAATCGAATATGTTGATTTTATTCATGTCACTTATCGCTCCCACATATTCCAATTTGCTTATATAGATTAAGTTTGAATTTCGTCAATTTTTCTTGTCTTCAATCTGGGATTTCCAACTTTGTCTATGCTGTTAAAATATTTTTCTGAAGGAAAAAATAGAGCATAACGATTCAATTTGTTTTTCTTTTTTTTTTATTTTTCATTACAATTGGTATTTTAGTTATTGTAACTCCTTTAGTTTACTTTCTCAATTTTGAAGCAAGAAATCTGGTCGCATTTCATTCTTTTATCTGAAAATTAAGGATTAAAGTTATGTCTCAATTTTTTTTTGTACAACTGGCACGAGTTGAACTCGTGAGGGGGAGGAGGGGGGGAATGCCCTAAAGGTCAATTGATGACCAATGCGCCACAGGCGCTGGTCAAATTATGCCTCAATTTTGAAATGAAACTTTTTATCTTTAATCCAATTTGCGAGCTAGAACATTTTTTAAAAAATAGTTTTTGATAGTATTGCATATTTTCAATCTTGTATTTCAGTTCATATCACCCGCCAAAATGAATTCTAAAGAGGAATTTAATCTGCATAGAAGTTGTAAGAAAACAACATTTACTATTGTCACTCTGTGACCCCAACAACGGGCTGATGCAAAACATAGTGAATTGAAACAGATTATAAGACTCTCAGCATTGTGCATTAATTAAATAACTTTCTCCAATTAAATTAATAGAATTAATGTATCGAAGTTCTGGATAAACACCACATTAACTATAAAACACAAACAGTTCAAGCATTTATATGGGCACACCTCATTTCTAATCTGTTCAAGTTAGACTTGTCAACATGTAATGTCCATTTCCTGCAGCCCATTTCTCTCTTGTCTCTGCATTAGCATGATCAAATTGCATTCGTCTATTAACCTCTTCAGCTAGCTTTGCTTCATAGCCCTTACTCTGACTGTTTCACGTTTGATCTCAGCTCTCTATCGTTCTGTTTGTCTACGTTATGCTTGAATCTGTTCCTCTGTTGCACGCTAAGCTTGCTCCTGTCTCATTGATGATTCTTCTTGCAGTTTAACTAGCTCTTGGTTCCTGGTTCTCCCGTATTCATTTTCTGCCTGATAATGATACAGCAATGACTAATGAGAATCATTCCATAATTAATCACCGAAGTCATAAGGTTAGATACCTACATCCTCTTCCTCGCCAATTCATCCTCATAGCGCTCCATTTGGGATTTTGTTTGTGCATGATGCTGAGAAAGCTTTTTTGTTCATCAAATACAATTCTTTGTCTTTCCTGCCAGGCAAAGTAGACATAATCTGTGAAACAATTTGTAAGTCAGAAGGAAGAACACAAGCTAGACCCACAACATCCACAATAAACATGAAGTACAAGTTTCATGCATGTATGACAAGTCACATGTTAGAGATCCTGATGGTGCTTCATTAATAGGGATTAGATCTGATGCAACGTCTCTAAGTCAAAGTAAAACAAAACCCTGTTCTCAAAGTTCACAGCAATAAAACTTCAGCTAAAAGCCTAATGGCTCCCCCTCAACTGAGTTGTTCCTATAACACAATATTTAAATGTATACATTAAAAATACATCCCTTATTGGGAAGAGCCATGAGGCCCACGACTGACTGACTTCAGCTAGCTATGTTTTAGATTTTCAAAAAGTAATCTAAATTTAACATGTTAAAACAAGAGTCTGTATTAACCTAGAAGTTGAAATTATCAAAAATAAGAAACTGAGTTCTTCCTCAGGTGCAAGCTTGATTAAGCTGTAAAATTTTAGAAAGCTCAGAAAAGTCATTCATGGGCTATGATCTTGAATTCAAAATTAACAATTTTAGACCAGGAGTTCAAAAGACGCACAGCAGTAACAAGTAACAACTCCACTACTAGAAGAGATTAGGAAAAAAGAATGGGTCAAAGACCTCCGATAAGGGTTTTAAACAAAAGACATAGAAGAGAATGTTACAGCTCTAAAGTGGGCCAAAATTGTTCAGCAAAGAGAATATTACAGTTTATGGTCTAACCCATAAATCTCTAACAAAATGCATGTTCGGTAAATTTAAAGTTCAAACAAAGACAAAATATGCATTTTGGTATTCTAATTTCAGCCAGTACAATCACATCGTGTTGCGTATGATGCAGACCATAGAGTTGAAAAATCAACGGTTATGGCATAGCTCTTTATTGAGCCATAAATTCAAGTGAAAGCTAATCAGGCTATAGTTATTTGAATTCAGGATCTAGATACAATTTCATGCTTTGCTTGCATTTGTTTAACAGATGACAGTAGGCTTACTACGTATGAGAACAAACTGGCTATGCTTTCTATAAATAGGGTTGACTTCAAGAGTGGGAAATTATTTCCCCTTATTTTTTCCATTAATTTATGGGTGGTGGAGAAGTGTGTAGATACATCGGGAGAGAGATGGATTTGGACTAAAATGTATACAAGCAACCCCTGTCCCGATCATGCACGCTTTACAAGTCCACTGACTATTTGGAGAAATGAAATTGTTGGAGTTACTAAAGACAAAACAATACTTGTTCTGTGCAATCTCCACACTAATGAATTTAAGATGTTGACCATGGGCAAACATTCCATTGGAACTGTGATTTGGAATTATGCAGAAAGCCTTGTGTCGGTTGGCGACTTTCACATTGAAGCTTCTTCATCCTAAATCCTAGTTATTATATCGCATATGTGGTGGAAATGGATTCTTGTATTATTTGTTTAGATACTTTTGTTTATGTACAATTAATGTCCTTTAGGGATGTATGTCCTTTAGGGATGTTATCTAAAGTAAATGATGAAAGCATGTATGTAATACTGGATATTTATTCAATGTTTGTCCTATTTATAATCTTTGTTTTCTGAGTTTTCTTTCAAAGATAGATATATAATCTGACCTATTTATCAAATTTCAATCTATGTATAGAATATATGTGTAAAGATTTATTATTGTATTGTCATTTTTCATCAGTTCACATGCCATGTTGCTTACCAAAATCATTTTTTCACGCTTTTGCAAACTTGTGACATTCATTGTTATATATTACTCTTATTTTTCTTTCAAAAGAAAAAAAAGATATGGTGGCATCAAGTTGAAACCAACAAAGCCTGATATAATTCCCTTATACATGCCGTTCTGATTTTGAACTAAGTCGTGTGCATGATAAAGGCTTTTATTGGGAGAGATAAAACCTATTTTGGTGATCTTTACTCCTAAGGAAGATTAGTTTTTAGCGGTTGTAGGATGTCGTCTGGACTCTATATAAAAAAAATTGAACTACGAATGCATCGTAAAAACATTCTTTATCTGATAAACAAAAAAGTAAGATATTGTGCAGCATGGGATGCCACCTTGGTTAGTTTTCTTGTTTTGTGTTAGGTTGGTGTTAGTTCAATTGCTTGAAGTTAACTTGTAAAAATGTATCTTAGCGAGTAACCCAACTCTTTAAAAAAAAAAAAAAAAAAGATATTCTGTATTTTCTAAAATTTGATGACCATGTCAGATTCCAAAATCCCCCCATCAATCAGGGGCAAATAGTGAATAACAGCACGCCCAGGATAAAATGTATCAAGGTCACAGCTGAATCAAGGTCACCGAGAAGGTTTGTGGCAAGGGCAAGGAAATGACAAGACAAGTACAATATCATACAGATTAACGAGCCAACTCACTAACAGCCATTGTTTTCCCTGTTCTTGGAGGTCCATAAAAAAACATGTTTTCTAAATTATGCCTGATGTGCTTTTGTATTTGCAGTTGCAGGTGACAGTTTCTCAATTCTTTTCTTAAGAGTAGGATGCAAAACTACATCACCAAATCCATTTCCATTTTCTTGAAGCAGATCCAGAATCTGCACGAGTTAGGGTACTCCTGAAACAAGAAAAAGGGCCTGACCTGGGGTATTGCATTTTCTTCCGGAGGATTCTCTGATCAACCATGGCTGCCCCATTATTCTATCCACATATCCCCCATATGACATGTGCAACTTCCCTGTATTGGACCAAAAAGAGACTTGCATAAGACATAGTCTCTCCGGTCCTATTTATAAACAACCCTTTATAAGAAACTTTCATTTTGTATTTGAAAATGTAAGCTCATTTTTCCTATTTTACCCTTATTAAATGTATATTATTTATAATTAATTATCACACACACCAAGAGTTATATTCATGAGAGAGAGAACTCACTAGGTGAATGAAATCAACAAAGTATTAAGAAAACATATTTTACTATCTATCTTACTTTTTATACATTCTCTCACTGTTTTCATAAATAAGGGCATATATGGAAAAATTATGGTATTTTTAACACACTTATTGCTTTTAACTACTTGTTCGTTTTACGCAATCAAAGAGAAAGTTGCTTATAAATAGGGATTATCTTTGCTGATAGCAACTTAAAAGCATTGTACCTCAAAAGTCAACTGAGAATAAAGCAGCACAAAAATTCATAAGTGGTGAATATAGATGACAGAGAAAGAAAACGAGTGAAAAAACACACAAGGGGAGGATACTAAAAGTTGAAAATCCATAAACATGAGAAAAGGCTGCGAAATATTGTCCTTGAACTGACATTTTTGGAGTCCATGAGCTTCAGGATTTAGTTCATGAAGAGATTATTTCTGCTAGATATCACAGAGTTGAACCTCATTAGTTCCAAAGGAAGTCGGTATTCCGGTAGGCTGTAGCTAAAAATGCCAAGTTCCATTTTTCCTCCCTGCATTTGGCCTTAGTCAAGGAAAGCTTTTTGGAAGTGGAAAATCATCCTCTTGTAAATCACCATAGTACATATTGAAAATAACTATGGCATAAAAACACAAGTTACATCTCAAACACAATCAATCAAGCAATACAGACTCTGATGCCTTCTCCAAAGCGAACTTGCTAAAAAAACCCATTAGTCAAGTATTTAGTGGAATATATGGGTAGATTCATGCTAAGCTAAAGAATACCAATAAAACAAAGGGGGTCAGTGACAAAGGTCAATAATTACCAATTATTGCTTAAGTTGAAGGGTACTAGTGTAAATACTGTACCCATAAGTTGTGAAGGTATGAACTCAAAAACCATGGCCCAATTAAGTGTAGTGATTTTAAGTTCAGGCAATTTAGCGAGACAGAAATGTTACTTTATTAGTGAAATTTACGATTCATTCCTCCAATATATTTATAAACTATGTAAAACAACCTTGAACGCATGCAGATAGAATTTGGATTTCACATTCTTGGCCCATGCAAGACCATGATTTTCATTGGCAAGGGCAAGCTGGCCTAGGTGGTGCTCCTAAATCCAATGCAAGTCAAACATAACCTTTAATAGGTAAGCCTAAACTCTAAAGTTGTTTTCAGAAAACCTTTTCTTAGCTGAACAGTTTATACCTAGTGATGAGATTCCAGCAGCCAGAGCTGTCACTCCACCAACTGCTACAACCAACTTATTTTGATCCGTTAGAATGTATGGCTCTTAAACTCCTGCAAAACATATATAAGAGTTTGTTCACTAGAGAAAACCTTATGCAGTACGGCCGAACAACATAATTAAAAACACAGCTCAAAGCAGAAAGCAAAATGTGAACAACCCATAAATATCTATATGCAAGGAAACAGAAGGCTGGGCCCCAGTCCCAAGCCAAATGATTTAGGGTTTGTTTCGGAACACAGTAGGGAAGAAAAAAAACCCATTTGGATATTAGAAGCCTAGTTGGCATGTAGAGGTGTGTTTGACAATACATTACATTATAATGGGCTTCACTGAAAAAAGCTACTTCTCCGATAAGCTGGCTGAAGGAGCTTTTGAGGAGCTTTTGTTGAGCTTTTAGAATGCACAAAAGCTCTCTCGTAGGCCCCATCTGCTAGTGCATGCCTTTTTTCATACCGCAAAGAACATCTTTCCCCTATACTTCCTCATGGGCCCCACCCACGCCCACCTACTATTGCATGCTTTTTCTCATCCCATTAAAAACAATGGATCAATAGCGAACAAAGTTTACTCCATATTAAAAAAAATATATTTTTAAATATAAATTTATCCTTTTTTAATTAAGTGTTTTAGTATATTTTTCTTTTTTTAATAATTATTGAAATTTTTTATTTTAAAAAATTTTATTTACATTTTTTCACATAAATTATAACAATATATATACAAACAACATATATGTAGTATTCAACAAGGTTCATGCCATTTTCAGTCATTTTCCATTTAAACGGGTTTTTCAAACGCTAATCCAAACATGTTCTAAGTTAAAAAAAACCACTTCTCCCACCGCCAATCTAAACACAAATCACATTTACAATTTGACTTTTTTTTTAATTTGGCTTCTGTAAAAGCCACATTAAAAAAAAGTCACTTCTCCACCGTGTTCCAGACAGACTCTTAATCAATATCATCAATATATATATAAATATTATTCCACCAAGCTTATTCCGAGCCATCGGCTAGAGAACCTACTTCTTTTTCAAGAGTTACTGTTCACAACAATTCTACGGTTGTGATTTAAAGTTCATTATTTATACTCCTTTCTGTGGCTGCTCAACCAACGTTGGTGGGATTCATCTATGACTACTTCCTTCCTACTCAGCCGCAGATATGGTAGATGATGCTTTTCAAAAGTTGTTTCACCTGTTTCAAAATTCAAATTAGATGTCCTACATCATAATGTCCTGCCTTTCCCCTTAACCCCCTCATTTTTCAAAATCTTTGCATTCCTACCCATTTCCACCTCATACATCTATTCCTCACTAACTTCAGATACATGATGCCAGTGATACATGTTAGTCCCATTCTGATATGCAATTCGGGAAGACCAGATGCGTTACTGAGGATTATTCAGTAGAAACTAAGAGGTTTGCTTACAATCAATTCACTTAACAGATTTCTAGGGTCAATGCTACAACATTGAACCAACTTTTTTTTACAAAGATACAGGACACCGCATTCATCTATAGAACTACCTTGACGTCATGATGCTTGGCAAACTCGGTGGTCGTGATCTGCAGAGAAGATGTATCGGTTTTAACACTTCTTAGTTTTGTCCAGATTTATTATTGACGATTCAAAGCCCTGAAACATATATTTTCTGCTCTCACTTAACATGTATTTGTATATTTCCTGAGCAAGAGATGGGTTTGAAAGTTCAGGGAATCTTCAGTTTGAAGATTTTGTTTCAAGAGGGAATAAACTGCCACATTTGAGACTAAGGCCTCCTAGGAGACCTAGGGAGACCATATCCAAAGGGCATAAGTACTATGACCTCATACGGAATCTGCAGATAGGAATCAGGTAATGATGATAGCTTTTAATTCCTGTATTTTAATATGACATTTTAGGTTCAATTAAGCTTTAACCTTCATCTTCTTCCATTAACTTCTACTCCTAAATTTTGGAGTGATAGCTTGTATTGGCTAAAATGGGTTTTTGCCTATGATACATGCAGACAATAACATGGTGTGATTTAAATGAGAGACTTTTCCTTGTATGAATATGATATTCACTACAAGTTTATTAATTTCTTGTGCCATAACATAGATATGCTGTTGCAAGACCTTCTCCAACTCCACCCCTTGATTTGAAGCCTTCTGCATTTGATCCCAATGAAAAAGTGTTGACTAATTTTTCACCAAAAGGATCGTCGCACACACCTCCTCACTTGTCTTGCGAGTTTAGATGGAAAAATTATTGCCTAGTGGTGTTCAGGTCAGGCTTCAGACAGAAAATGTTAAGATTGAGTAGGCTATGTTAAATCATTACCATGCACATCAAGAACTATAAAGTTTCACTACTTATTTTATAGCTGGATTAGCTTTTGGGGAGGGAATCGTGGTCAAGGCATACATGAGAAATAACATCTTAAATTTCATCCACCAAGCGTTGTAGAGTAGCTAATCGTGACCATGCCTAAACACTCCAATCTTATTTTCGTTAACGATTATGCAGCTACAGACTCGAGGAGGACTGGGTTACTAGGTTTGATTCTCTTTTAAATACATCCCTGCCAACCTTTCTGTGAATACTTCTATTTATCCTCACTGATGTTTTATGTGAATACTATGTTCTAAATGGGTAATCATGAATGTCCTCTTAATTATGCCCAACTATATCCTATTATTTACTATCAGGGGGAGTAAGGTGTTCAAATGTTCTTTGACTAGAGTGTGCTGAGGTCACCATACGAGCTCATGAGGCTGTTTTAAATTTGGATTGTGTATTTGTGCTGTTTCAAATATATGAAGGAAAGTCACCTCAGCATTCCTCCAATGTCTAAGCAAGTTGAAGAAATCAACCTCAAGGAATTCCTCAGACCCGCTCATCATATTGTGTGGCAACTGTAGACATTGTGTTCCTGACTTTATATCCTTATAACTAATACTTAACCATTTAATCAAATAAATAATTAATTAATTTATATGTGGTCAATATCCATAAATGCTCACATTTCATTGGAGACCTAAATCCGCAGTGGTGTTGTCAATTTGACCTTGATATGTGACTTACTTTTTATCAATTTGAATTGTGTTGTCTATTTTGATTAATTATATATGCTGATTGGTGTTGTCCGGTCTTTGAAACCTACCATATACATGTTTTTCCTTTTATATTCTTTTGGTTCTAAAGCTATTCAGGGCCTGTATTTATTTTTTTGTTATCTGATTGGCATTGATATGTGTAAAAAGCATGAACTTTATTCATAGGATATGATGGGACGACTATTCAGACAACAATCTTTCATGCTTTAGGGATCTCATCGTAGTCTACATAAGTAAAGCATCCCAAAGAATTGACACTTTCGCAGAATCAGTATAAGGAATCTTTTAAGCACGTCTGCCAATGTATCTCTTCTTTCATGTTTTAGGTATGTTATTGTAGGCAACAAAAATAAGGCATCCTAAATGATTCACACAAATATAGAATATGTACAACATATTGGCCAATGCAACTTCTGCTACTTACTAATTGCACAAGTACAAGGTATATATGTCACAATATTTTGCTGGTGTCTAACTGGATTTATATGATGTGCTCATTGCAGTTTTCTAGGTCATTGCACAAGTTCAAGACAAAAATTAAAATTAAAATTTAATCGCAGGGATCTAAAAATTAATTTGACATTGATGATGATAAAGGTTTCCCCACTAATTTTCAAATTTTGGATGATTATATATACAGCTACAATGTCAACATCTCCCTTCATTGAAATTCATCAAGTTCTTACCAATCATTTCATAAAGGTATGTAGTCTTAACCGATTCACAGACTTATCTTTTTAGTTTGTGTGCTTTGTGTTTCAATCATGTCATAACTTGCTCTTTGTTTTAGTCTTTAATCATTGATAATCATTAATGACCCCCTCTCTCATGCCTTCATTGTGTTATCTCTATCTCTAGGTTCAATCATGCTGTGTCATTCTTCTCTTAGCAACTTACATGACGATACTTATAGGTGGACTATCATTGTAAGAGTGTAGGGTGATGTTGTATCATATGTTTCAAGTTGTTTAATTCTATCAAGTTTCTGTTAGGTGTAGCTTCAACTTTCTTAGTTCCAGATGTCCTAGGGCATAGTTTGTTTGTTTTTAACTTTCATCTCAGCTGTAATGTTCTAATTATCATTTCATTTCAAGTTTAATGAAATTTTGTCTTTCATCATGAGCCATTATCAATGATAGTTATTACTCAAACAACTATGTTCGTTATTAGTTTGCACGGTTCTTTATCCACATAGTTATATTCAGGATTAAAACTTTGATGCTTCTTAACAGAATAATTCATGACCTTAGAGTTTACAACAAGATAGTCGAACTTTTTAAATTATCAGACATATTCATGTATTTATTCAAATCTGGAACTTCCAAAGCAACTATGGGTTCTTTTTTATTTTTCCCAAATGCACCATAGTACACGTACTAGGAAAGTAACTCGACAAGTGTTGAAATGATATTAAGAAGAGAATAATACTGCAGACATAGTATTCATGGTTTAAGGAAAATATCATAAATCCTTGGTTTATAACTTAGTATATTTACAAACTAATTGATAATTGAATACATGCTCCACAAGATTTGTTTCCAACTAAATTAAATCATTCTTACCTATCTAAAAGCAGAATGAATTATTTCCAAATATATTAAATTATACTGTATTCCATATGTTGAATGTCAATAAATGAGGCATAGTTGTGAGGTCACCAATAGAGTGAAACTCATCTGATTTTGGAAAGTGCCACCTCCAACAAATATGTTGAATTTATTACAATAAAATGATCTCACTCTTTTATATGCAATCTTTATGAAGTGTTTACCTTTATGGACCGTGTTTCTATATTGATACTAATATATTAGAAATTAGTAATGATTACTACACACACATATATATAGAAATGAAACACAACTTGAATTTTTCGAATAAAAAAACTAACATGTGTATATATTTATAGTAATATAATTATAATTTTATAATATTTAAAAAAATTATATGTAGTTTTTGAATTACTTTTAGCATGCTATTTATATATATAGTTTTTAAATTTTTAAATTACTTTCAGCACAATTGTTTCCTGGCGGTTGGCATTAAACTTGGTAGTTTAGGAACTGATAAACATAAGCATCAATTGAGAAAAGTATACTAAACACTTCAAACAACAAATTTGAATATTACACGTCCTAACCAAGTTAAGGAACAATGAACCTAAATGTGCCAGCAGTTCATGAGAAAAGTTTTTTTTTTAATTCTCCATTTGCCTTAAACACTACCACCTTTCAATTAGATATAATATCATACCACTAAAGAACAGATGGGTCAATTTCTTTACATGTCAGAGTTCTGGCAGATTAATCCTTGGTAAAATGTCCTTGAAGGTTACAACAGTTACAAAGAATGTCTCTTCCTAAATGAACAAATAGATGTTGGTTCAATATCTTACCAGGAAACAACACTGGAAAGAAGATACTTTTTAACTTGTCCAAACCATCGTCCAAGTAGAACAAATTTATCTTCCTAACTGGAAATGAACGACATTGGAATGCAAATAGGGAAGACAAAAAGAAATGCTTCGTCCATACCAAGACATGGGCTTTTAATTAAAAGTCTAATAGAGACATGACAACAACAATAATAAACATTAACTATTTTAGTATTGGAAACAAACAAGAAATATAGGCGGTGACAAAAAAGAACAAACATGAAAATGGATTTCTCCACTTTGTATGTACAAGCAAACTTTAAGGCTCCACTTTTGCTTTGTGGCTAATGGCATGCATAATTATAGAAACTCTGGGACTCGGTGATTTTGATTATTAGATCCATCAAGATATGTTTTCCTACACTATTTTGCTTCTTTCGTGTTTTAATGTAATTGGTGTACAAATAATGATGAAGTCCCTTTGCCTATTCCATGTTTCTCTTTCATTGAACAGGCAAAAAGTTCAATGAAGACCTAATGTATGCAGCTTTCATGTAAATTTCCCAGCTGAATTTCGTGATTTGACTTGACATGTACAATTTCATTTTCATTTTGGAAGCTTTTTGATTTGCTAGTTGTATGTACATGCAAATTTACATACTGCACTTTTTGTGGGTGACTAATAGCATGCTTAATTAGAGGAACTCTGGGACTTGGTTATATTGATGTGATCCAGCTAGATACGTTTTCCTATAATATTTCCCTTCTTTCATGTTTAACTAAAACCTGCAACCATTTTCTTGTCCTTTTGCTCTCTGTCTTTGTTCTTTGACATTGTTTCCTTTTGTTGGACGCATGAATCATGGCAATGGTTGACTACAAAATTTACCTATTTTGTGAAAGCTATTCATCACTTTTCTGTATTCTTGCAGATTGAATGCCTACCTTCCAGTTTAGAGTGGTGTCTACACTCTGCATTTTGCTCGACTTGCTGCTGCTCCATCCTCTCCACTTAGCACTTTGCATGTAAATGACACAATGACATTTTGTTATGGTAAAATTTCCAATTTTAGAGTATTGAGTTTCCTTTTTTAGTGCAGTGGTTGTAGAACATGTAAAATTTCCTTTTTTTTACGTATCGAATATATGATGGAAAGACTGCTTCCCGGTTGGGAATGAATTGCTCACTTTTAAGGAAGTTTTCCTCCTTCACAGTTTTTTAGTTTTACTATTTGCTGAAGGAATGCTAAAGTATTGTTTGAAAAGAACCTGAGAAAATCGAACCAAAAAAATTCTTATGGCCTCTTATATTGATTTAAGGCCCGACCAATTATGTACAAAGGCTTCCTATATTGTGTTTATACTTTGTATCAGTAGTAGGTCCCTGTCAAATGAGACAAATCTAATAGAAGTTGCTGGTGGTTGCCAAATTATTCGATGCAGCTGGAGTAAACTGCTCTTATGCTTTTCTGCACGAAGTCCTAAGGAGCTTGATTGATGATAAATTTTGTTACTCAATAAAGTTAATTATTTTTAAAAATATCTGTGACTATCATTTGATTACTTTGTAATTTCCAACATTATTGTTATGTCTATTTGCTTTTTTTCTTTATTGTTTTCTTAATCTTGTAATATTTTATATTATTGATATAAGACACCATCTGTGAGTTCAGAAACTTATCTTAGTTATGCAATTTTTGTTTGATTTTACTTTAATCACTTTTGAACTTTCTATTCTTTCATACAGCTGGGGGTGTATACAAAAGTTGTAAGATCTAAAAGATTGCAATTTTTAGATCGTGAACAAAGTTTGAAGATAAAGTTAGAGATAAAGATTAGTGTGATCTAAAAGATTGAAATAATCACCTCCAATAAACTACCCGGGCAACAAGTTATGGCATTTGAGATAAATTCTGAAGGAAAAGTAAGACGTTTATTTTAAAATGCTGTTAAGGTTCTGCACAATTGGTTCTTCAAAGATATTATATTGTTTAATATTCAGCTATTTAGCGAGCTACAAAGTTTGAAGGAAAAGTAGAACATTTATATTGTTGTTATTATGATGTAATGATTTCATGAAATATCTTCAATTATGAGATATTTGTTTGGTGTGGAAGTTGTAAGTTTTTTTATTAGAATTAAAATGAAATGAATCCAAATTTATAAGTGTAAGAAAGCATACGGATATTGTTTTATAATATATACAAGGATATATTTAGAAATTCTTATGTATCATTCTAATTAGTTGTACCAATTTTAAAGTTTTATAAAAGAGAATTTGTTGTTTTTTTTTTGCCAGAAGAATCAATTTTATTAATCATAAAAAAAACAAGTACAAACACCAATAACCGAAGCCAAAAAACACTCAAAAATACTAACATAACACCTACCACACCCTTACCAAACCTAAACAAACAAACTAAACTTATACTACTAGTAAAATATCATAAGTGCAGAACAGTCACAACATTAGCACTATTAACCTATGCCTTTTTTCTTAAAATCAAACCTCTTCAGACCCAAAGCATCCTCCTGAAGAACAACGCACATAGGGAGTGAAGCAACCATCATCCAACACCATGGTACACTCCCTTACAAGCTCCAGCTGCTAGAAAATTTGTAGCTTTATTTCTTTGGCGTTTCACCAAAGAGAAGGAACATTCCTTTAAAGATCTTTGAGCCTTAGAAGTTCTTGCACCAAATCTCTACATTGCTATTCACAATTTTTCATATCAACACCACCCAACCAATCATATAAAACTTTACAATCCATTTCAAAACAAACTTGATAAGATGCAAACCTCATTTGCTGATTAAAAGCTTCCTTCAAGGCAAGGCACTCAGCCATAAGAGTAGAACATGCATTTACTCTTTTTCTTAAACCACATTTGAATGTCGCATTTTCATACCTGCAAACAATTCCTATCCCATTAACTCCACTGCTTACAATATATGAACCATTTAGGTTGATTTTAATGATACCCCTTGGTGGTTTACTCCATGCCACGTCCTTATCATCATACATTATTTCCTTTCTCCTACTTCCATCCTCACTTCTTTCCTTATTTTTCCAGAACTCCTCTACCAGCCCTTTTGCCTTACTAACAATTCACTGAGGATCCACCTCTTCACCCTTGAATACAACATTGCATCTTGCTTTCCAAATCCACCAACACAAAGACGCCACAGTAGCTTTTTGAAAATTATCAAGCTTCTTATCCTCCATCAGCACCTTCACTAACCATCTATCAGCCCTTGAGATTTGCATTCTATCAATTTTAATTCCCAAATTGCAGCCAAACCAACATTTCCTAGCCCTGGGACATAAAAACAATATATGCTCTATTGATTCATTTTCAGCACCACAGATAGGATATAATGCATCCCTTGAGCAATGCCTCTTATGCAACACTTCTTTTGTAGCCACTGCCCCGCTAAGAATTCTTCAAATAAAATGTTGTACTTTGGGTAGGACTACTAATTTCCAACAATGCTTCCAAACCTCCTTCGGCATTTAATAAGACATGCTGGGATCTTTCTTCTTATGCTGAGTAACTCTGTTTTCCTTAGCTATATAATAGCCAGATTTCACCAAGTATTCCCCATTTTTGTTCTCCAACCATATTCTCCTATTAATGTCATTCTCAACAAATCTACTTTCTTAATCATTTGCACTTCTTGTAGAAGACAGTCATGAAACCCATCCAGTACCCACTCACCATTCTTAATAAGGTCTTCCACCTTTACTTTTTTTCCTATGCTCATCAACATTCCTACCAGCCAGTTTCCCATTGCATAGATTTGGAACCCATATATCATCCCACACATTAATCCTTCTTCCATTCCCCACTTGCCATCATAATTTTTTACTCAACAATTTCCTGCCTTCCAACAAACTAATCCAACCCTAAGAAGGTCTACCTCCCTTTTTAGCCTTCACGAAATCCTCATGAGGAAAATAAATTCATTTTAAGACCTTGCACCATAAATCCTGTGGATTCTGGATCAACCTCCAAGCAGTTTTGGCTAACAAAGCTTTGTTAAAACACAAGTCTCTAAATCCCATCCCTCCCTCAGTATTCAATTCAGCCAGCAAATCCCATCTCTTCCAATGAATGCTTCCTTCATCTACCTTATCTCCCCACCAAAAATTCGCCACCAATCTGTCAATTTCCATACATGATTTTTTTAGGAAAAAGGAAGCATGTCATTGGATACACTAGAATTGAATTTGCAACTGCTTTTATTAACACTTCTCTCCCTGCAAAGGTCAAAAGCTTTTGCTTCCAGCCTTGTAGCTTCAGCCCCACCTTATCCCTCATAAAGGCTAGTGCAACAGCTTTTGACCTTCCCCACAAAATTGGTAGTCCCAAATACTTCCCTGGTTGATCCACCTGCCTAATTCCCAACACTGCAGACACCTCATCCCTCACTTCTTTAAGCATATTAGCAGAAAAAAATAGACAAGATTTATCAAAATTCACCTCTTGTCCAGAAGCTTTACAATACTCCTGAAAGATTCTCTTTAATACTAAGCAGTTACTTGGATAAGCTTTTCTAAAGAATAAGGCATCATCCGCAAAAAAAAAAAACAATGAGAAATAATCGGGCAATTGTTAGCCAACTTTATACCCCTAAACTCCTTTCTATTAACATGATACTGAATCATCAATGATAACACTTCAATAACCAAAACAAAGAAATAAGGTGAAATTGGATCACCTTGTCTCACCCCTCTCATGAGGCTTAAAACTAGCAACACTTTTCACAGACACTTGCAGCTCAAAATCCACAGATTTAATGCATTCCATAATCCAATTTACCCAAATCTCACAAAAGCCCATTTTCCTCATTGTTCTTTCTAAAAAATCCCACTCTACTATATCATATGCCTTATTCATATCAATTTTTAGGGCAACCTCCCACTTCTTCTCTTTCTTTTTATTTCTCAAATAGTGAAAACTTCATGTGTAACAATGATTTTATCCTGAATCATCCTACCAGTAATAAAGGCCCTTTAATTCGAGGAAATAATCCTATTCATCAATCCCCTCAATCTCAAAGCCAAAATCTTAGCAATGATTTTATATCCTACGTTACACAACCCTATAGGCCTAAAGTGACTAACCATTTCATGTTTATCAACTTTCAAAATCAACACAATGCTGGTTTTATTGATATCATCTAGGGTAGAATTATTCTGAAAAAAATCCAGTACCATTTGACATACCTCTTCCCTTATTTCCTCCTATGAAGAATGGTAGAACATGGAAGGAAAACCATCAGGTCCTAGAGCCTTATCTGCATTAATCTGGAAGACTGCAGCCTTTATTTCCTCCACAAAAACTGATCTTGTTAATAAGACATTGTCTTCCTCCCAAATAGAGCTGGGAATCAGGGCCGGCCCGGCCCTACAGGGCTGGCCCTTGACGGGCCAGGGCCTAAAAGGGCTGGCCCTATAGGGCCCAGGTAAGAAAAATTGTCGTTTTTCAAAGCCCGGCCCGAGAGCATGAGGGCCAGGGCCGGCCAGCAGGGCCTGAAGCTATTTACACAAGATTTAACTACACGTCTACACGCCTCATGCAATAAAATAAATACTGTTACTAATTCATATTCAAAGGTAAAACATAGTATCCACAAATAATTCACAATCCGCACAAAAGTATAAGAAGGCAAGAAGTTAAATACTCTAAGCAACATGAGTATGACGACTATCATTTTCATCTTCTTCACCACTATCATCAATTTCAATAAAATTTGATTGTGTTTCAGTTTGAATAATAGGCTCTACTTGAGGGTAAAAATATCAAGAATTTCTTCTCCCAAATCATGAATATATTCATAATCTTTATCTACAACAAAGAATAATCTAAAATGACAAATAACTCTATAAAAAACATAAAATACAAATAAATTAGTAAATTACCATCATATGTGAAACTTTAGAGTAAATAAGAAATATCTAACGTATTTTTCTTATAAAATAAGAAATATCTTTTATAAATTTTTTATTTTTATGATTCTTAATATAAAATATTCTTATGAAACTTAATTTTAAAAAAGATAATAACAACTAAATATTTTCAACATCATTAACAAAATATAAAAGATCAATAATATTATTATCATATAAATAATTTTTAAAAATAAAAAATATATCAGGGCTTAAAGGGCCGGCCCTTTTAGGCCCGCGTTCACTTTTTAAGCAAAATTCTTAAGCCCGGCCCTTGTAAATTCAGGGCCTAAACGGGCCGGCCAGACGAGCTCGGCCCGTTTTTCCGACTCTACTCCCAATCCACCTTATTTGCTTAAGCAAGTGCCTCCTCTATATCTATGTCATGTGAAGAAGAGAACAAGTTAGTATAAAAAAGCTTAAAAGAATTATTGATTTCCTCCTCGCTTTCCAACTATCTGTTCCCATCACCCCTTAACTTCAGTATTTTATTCCTCTGTCTCCTCTGTATTACCAAGTTATGAAAGAACCTAGTGTTTCGGTCCCCATACTTAAGCCACTTCACCCTAGCATGTTGCCACCAATAGACTTCCTCCTTAGCCCATACTTCTTCAATTCTTTTAACAAGCTCATCTATCTTTCCTGCCTTTTCCTCATTCATCCTTCCCTTGTAACAGTTTGCAATTTTCTCCCTCAACTCTTCAACTATTCTCCTATTATTTGGAAATTCCCTCCTACTCCATTTTATAAGGGTTCTGTAGTAAGCCTTCAATCTTAACACCAGCTCCCTCACCTTATTTTCCTTACCCCTTCCACCATTTTCTAGCCTCTTCTCACCACTTCTTTAAAATCAGGATGAGATATCAAATTTGCTTCAAACTTAAACCTTCTTTGCACTCTCTTCTCTTCAAAAAAGCAATCTACCAATAACAGATGATGATCAGAACCTACTGGCTCCAGATGAAACACTTGAGCCTTAGGAAACACCTCCCTAAACTCAATGTTCCCCATTCTCTATCAATACATTCTTTGACATTATCCACACCCCTTCTTTTATTATTCCATGTAAATATTGACCCTTGAAAATTCTGATCAATCAAATTGCAATCAGTTATAGTGCATTGAAAATTTAAGATTTTCCTTAGTGATCTTGGCCTACCCCCTTCTTTCTCCATTTGTGACATTACATCATTAAAGTCCCCTAAACACAATCAAGGACTACTTATTTCTTTAGCAAACTCTCTTAATTGATCCCATACCATTCTTCTTTCTGATTCCACCAGTGGCCCATAGACCCAAGTAATAAATTGTGGAGTATCTACTACCCCACTCTTAACATGTGCATGAATCAAATTCTTATTGTGAAAAAGAATTTCTAAATCTACTTCTTCCTTCCACCACAATGCCAAGCCTTCTGACAAACTCCTTGGATTGCTATATACACCATATACCATACCACATGTACTTTTTAATTTTTCTACTTTTTCTTCCTTCATTTTTGTTTCCATGAGGTAAATGATTGAGGGTTTATACTTCACACCCATATCCCTCAAATTCTTCACTATCAAGTCTACCCCCAGACCTTGACAGTTCTAAGAGATCAACTTCATGCCTCCTTGGTGGCTGTTAAAGGCTAGCCACCCTCACCTACAACACTCAAATACTTCTCATTCATTAATCTTCTAGCCTCCTCCAAAAAATCACACACTTTTGTCTCTGAAGATATGACATTGTGATCAATTACCCACAAACCTTCTCTATCAGCCTTCCTCAAACTCTCCTTACCTCCTTTCACTCCTCTTCTTCCTCACGTATTTTTTCCTACGTTCCTCTCTTTTCAGTTCTACCGTATACTGAGATATAGGCATGGAGTGTTCTGTTTTTATACTCTCCATGCACCCATCTTCTTTTAGCCTCACCTACTTCAAACTCATCTATTGCATGTCGCTTCACCCCAATTGTTTGTAGCTTCTCAGTAACTTCATTTAATACTGCACTATCAGCAAATGAAACAAGAGCCAATTCATTCACTTCTTCCTTTCTTTGTTCCTCTACCATACAAGACTTACTCTCCCTTTTAACCCCACTCCCTTCTCCCTCCATTACTTCCTTATGAAACCTGAACACTCTTCTAGTGCCTAGCCAATCATCTTCTTGACTCACAACCATTATAGACTTCACCATTAAGTGAGGAATTTCATCCATCGAGTTACCAATATTCACCTCTACAGTCTCAGTTTCAATGAATTCTCCTCTACTGCTTCAGAAACCTCCTCCTTTTCATACAATCCTAAACTATCTACCACCTTCCCCTCCTCATGCATTGTATTATCTCCTTTAACTCCATTAACCTTCAACCTAACCCCTCTCCTACCACCACACCCCTCCACTACAAACCCTTCCTGATCTTTTATAATTATTGCCTCCTCACAACATTTCACCTGATCTGCACTATTCCACAAACCATAACGAAACTCACTAAGACAGTGCTCAGCATGCAACCTCTCCACATTACAAGATCTAGGCTCATGATATAGTTTTCCACATTTAAACAGAAGTAAGGCAATTTCTCATATTTTGCCTTTACCCAAAATTTCCTTCTACTTGGTCTTACAATCCAAAAAGCTGCACCTAGAGCCTTATTAACATTTATCAAGACTCTCAGCCTCATAAAGCTTCGCCATATCATAACATCATACTTAGGATCCTCTATCCATAAAACCTTCCCAAATTTTGATCCAAAACAGACAACATTTTCTGAATTCATGGCCTCTAGAGGTACATTATGCAATTGAATCCAAAAAGAACAAGTAGAAAAATCAATCTTATCAATTATCAAGTACTGACCTCTTTCTTTGATACAAAATAGATGACCTTACACTGACCATGGACTACCTCGAAGAATCTGCCTCCCTTCCTCCACCGAATCCAGCTTGATTTGAAATAGATTCTTCTTAATCTCTGATAAACCTTCCTTTAAGTCCCAAGCCTTATGCATAGCTATCAAAACCGTGTTGCCACTAATCCTCTTTTCTGCAAGCAATTTCCCAAAAAAAAAAAATAAAACTGCTTGCCCTATTATCTCTAATTTCCTTCCACACTACTTCCACCGCCGTGACCACCTCTTCACCTCCTTTACCCTCCATTCTCATAGCTTCGATCGCTTCCCAGTACAAAGGAAAGCCACATACTGTTCAACAACTTTCAACCAGACACGTAACTCACCAATCGATTCCGGCTCCTATCATCTCTCCGTCAGGACACCAAAACACATACCTCCACCATCGAGAAGCGACGGCAGACACTCTCTCACTCGTCGTCAATGTGACGACAATATCACTCGAATACGAACAGAAAAGCCTCACGCTTTCACGGAGAGAAACCATGACTCTTACGCCTTAACGAAGAGGAGCTCAAGAGAATTTGTTGTTTGCTAATTACAATGTAGTAGTAGTTATTTGTAGATCAAATAATATTCTATTATAACAAAGTTGTTACATGTAAAAAAAATATAATTATCAAAATATCAAAATATTAAATAAAGAAAAAATATTTCAAAAGGGAATACAATCCTAGAAAAAGTTTAGAACCCTAATAAGAAGGTCATAATTTATAGGATGAACATGAATCCTTTAGAAAGCATATGGTTATTTTATATGTGGAGAAGATAAAATTCCAATCAACCTAAGCTTTTCAATTACAATCAACAATAATCAAGGGCAATCACTTCCTCATGTTAGAATATATCTCTCAAAGCCTGTATTTACATATGATCAATTCTATGTTGCACTATCAAAAGTTAGAAGAGCATGAATGGCTTAAAAATATACGTGCTAGATAATGGACATAATGCTTAAAGGACTACAACAAATTAGTTTACAAGGAGATATTTAGAAACCTAAATGCTTGATTTGATTGTGTTCCATATGTTAGTACATTTTCACAAACATCAATGCTTGGTTTGTTTTTGTGGCAAAGTTATTTTGAACTTAAATGTTTTTGTTTTTATTGTTTGATTATGATATAGTACCCTTGACGTACAAAATGGCAATAAATTGTGAGGAAAAAAATGCTTTGGTAGTTTAGAAATGATGGGGGACAAGATGCTCCTCGCGCAACCCACGAGAAAGGAATTGCTCGTTACTTGTATAATGCAGAACCCCTCTGTGTGTGTGTGTGTGTGTGTTTGTGTATATTAGCACGATCAAATAGCATTTGTCTGTTAACCTCTTCATCTAGCTTTGTTTCACGGGCTCTTCCCTTTGCTTCTACTATAGCCCTTACTCTGATTGTTTCATGTTCGATCTCAACTTTCTCTCGTTCTGTTCATCTCTGTTGTGCTCGAATATGTTCCTTTATTACACGCTGAGCTTGCTTCTGTCTAATTGATTATTCTTCTTGCAGTTTTACTAGCTCTTAGTTCCTGGCTCTCCTGTATTCATTTTTGGCTTGATAACGATATAGCAATGAGAATCATTCCATAAAATTGTAAAATTAAAAACTAAAGTCACAAGGTAAAATGCATGCATCCTCTTCCTTGCCAATTCATCCTCATAGCATGCTATTTGGAATTTTGTTTGTGCCTGATGCTGAGCAAACTTTTTTGTTCATCATATAATCCTTTATGTTTTCTGCCAGGAAAACTATACATAATCTGTTAAATAATTGGTAAGTCAAAAGGAAAAAAAAAAGTAATACCTATAACATGTACAAGAAACATGAAGTAGAAGCTTCATGTGCGTATGACACTTAAGAAGTCACATATTAGAGATCCTGATGGAGCTTCATTAATAGGGACCAGATCTGATGCAATGTCTCTAAGTCAAAGTAAACCTAAACCCTGTTCCTAAAGTTTATAGTAATAAAACTTTAGCTGAAATGCTAATTCCTCCCCCTCAACTGAGTTGTTCCTAGAACACAAAATATTTAGTTGTGTATATTAAAAATACATCCTTTATTGGAAAGGCTCACCACTGACTAACTTCAGCTAGTTGTGTTTTAGATTTTTGAAAAATAATCTAAATTTAACACATTACAACAAGAGTCTATACTAACATAGAAGTTAAAACTGTTAAAAATAAGAAACTGAGTTCTTCCTCGTGTATAAGCTTGATTACGCTGTTAAATTTTAGAAAGCCCATTAAAGTCACACATACACTAATAAAACACATGTTCAATAAATTTTAAGTTCATACAGAGACAAAATATGCATTTTGGTATTCTAATTCCAGCCAGTACAACTACATGATTACCATAAAGTTAAAAAATCAATTGTGATGTCATAGCTCTTTATTGAGCCACAAATTCAAACGGAGGCTAAAGTTATCTGCATTTAGGATCTACTTAGAATTTCTTGATGTGCTTGCATTTGTTTAAACTCTACAACTTGGCAACAATTCAATAAACCATATGATTATATAACAGGGTGTGATCCACTGCAAGAAATCAAACCAACTCAGAGTTAAAACTTCAATTCAATATTTATGAGAACTAGCAATAAATACTCCAAAAGATAGCGTCCTATGACCTACAACAAAACCCATATGTGTGTGTGTGTGTGTGGAAGGCTTTATGCAATCTTGTCAAAGAAGCTAATCCTATTATTTGTAACTTGTGGGTTTTATTAGTGGTTATAAAAAGGTAATAAGGATAGTTGAGGGAGTTGTCAAACCTCTTAATATTCTGATATTCGCTATATAATAAATGTGTCGTTCAGATGGCAAACAGAAATAATGAAACTATACTGATATTAAGTACTTACTGATAATACAGAAAATCCTCATCTAGGTTGAAAAATACATACAGAGTACAAAAGAAATAAATTCTACAACTAAAGATAACCAGTTGTAATTCCCGACTATGACTGGACCTTCATCTGCCAGTAATTACGGTTTTGCCCTTAGAGCCGCTGTCCTTTGCTGGAATATTTTTAGATGTTGAAAAAGGGTGAATCTCAGTAGTAATGTACAATCAATCATATAAAATGCGATAAATAAATATGCAATGCACCATGATATGCAAAATGCTAACTCATGTTATATGCATACTGTCCAAGGCCAAACGACTGTTTGCAACCCCGGCTAAACTCGTGTCCATGGTCAAACGATATGTTTAGACCCTGGCTTATTCGCGTGTTGTGCCACAGGCACTGTCATGTTACAGAAAATGGAATACACAACATATAAATAATCACATAGTGCATGAGAGAAAGAATTACTACCTGGGTCCTTTTCCAGTCCAACTATTTATCTAAAACTTTTTCTCCGGCTCGGGCTATTACAAATCCTATAAATTAAAATTAACAAGTAATAGTTATTACTTGTATTACTACTGTCTTTAATCACATTCTGCTCATTATCTCAGTTTCAGTGGCTTATACACTATATAATTTTGCATAGTGTAATTTTACTATTCTTCAGCAAATTGACATATTTTTCAATTAACTTTGAAAAATCATAACTAATTCTAGAAAAATCTAAATTGATTGGGTCCAAAGCCTACATGAAGCTATTGAAATATATTTTCATGGAAAAATATCTAAATCTACCCATATTTACCATATTACTCCCAGAATTTCCCGAAATACCCCTATTCCAGATTAGTCTCCAGAAACATAGCATGATTTTGAAAATCTATATCTCCTAATATAATTCTCCAAAAATTATGTTCTACCCTTCAATTAAAGATATGAATGTCTACTTTAAATCTGGAAATTTTCATAATTTTTTGGCAAGGTTTGATTTTCCAAACGTTCGACACAAACAAACTGCTTTCCAGAAACACAGTTTGAGAGCAACTGACTTTAAAAATTCATATCTCTTAGTATACTAATCCGATTAACACAAAATATATATAAAATTAAAGCTAAGACTATGTAATTCAATTATGGAAATTTTCATGGCCATTGGAAAAGATTAAATAATTCAAAAATACCACGAAATCAACTACTAGAGTTTGGATGTTCAGGATTGCACCTGTTTCTAAACCCATCTT
The DNA here is from genome assembly GCA_037074505.1 of Albizia julibrissin. Taxonomy (NCBI): domain Eukaryota; kingdom Viridiplantae; phylum Streptophyta; class Magnoliopsida; order Fabales; family Fabaceae; genus Albizia; species Albizia julibrissin. The sequence continues at coordinate 15,970,260 of CM073486.1, read as the reverse complement.
TCAAAAATCACAACTATCGCTAAAGATATCCAAATGATGCATTATACCACTCATTTTAAATCTTGTTATGTCTACTATCTCTCTGTAAAGTTTCGTAAATAATGGATGTGATTTGATTGGTCATAAAGCTACACGAAACTGACTGACTCTGATGAACATCAGTTTTGGACAGTCTAACTTCAAAAATTGATAATTTGTTCGTTTTGACACCAAATGGAGCTCTTCTTGATTCTATTTCATACTAAACATCCTAAAATTTCCATATCAAAAATAACCAGATGAAAAATCCATCTGTAGCCTCCGTTTGAGCTTCTGAAAGTTTCCGATAAAACCTCTGTTTTCCGGTGACCAAAACAGAGTTGATAAAACTGATATGTAGCCATGCTTTTGGACTCAAATCTCAAAGCTTTTGACTCTAAATACTCCTAGACATGTTCCTGGGGTTTAGGGACGTTATTTCAGAATCAAAAACATCACAAATATCACCCAAAATCGTCACAAAATCACTGGTTTCGGTGACAGCAACTTTCCGACGAATTTTCTGAATTCCAGCAGAAGAAAAACCCCAAAAAGCTACTGAAAATAGCCTCAAATCTACTGGAAAAGGAAGATAAGGATGTATGAAACTCACCTATATTATCTTATGGTACTGCATGTGAGTTTTGAAGCTTCTTCTTCCTTCCACCGATCAACTCTTTCACTCACATCTCTCTCTCTCTCTTTTTATGTTTTCTGTGTTTATGTTTCTGTTTCTTCTCTTATGTTTTAGTTGCTGCATGAATGTTGAATAGAGAGGGAAGAGAGAGTGATTTATTTACAGTGAGGTGTGCTTGTGTGCTGTATGTATGTGTTGGCCAAATGAAAAGAAAAGATGAGGAGTACGTGTTGTGTGTCCAAAAGAAGGATGTGTGTGTGAGTATGTGTATGGCTCATGTGTTGACTATGAAGAAAGGGAATCATAATGCATGGATGGTTTGATACGTGTGTGTGCTGTCAAGTGTGGGTGTGTGTGTGTTTTTATACACATATAGGTATAATTTTATCCTATTAATTACACACACTAGGTCCTAATTTTTCCCTTTGTCAAATTTAAGTTTCCTTAAATTTTGTAGGTTTCATAAATTGGCTTACTATCTATTTTTCATAATTTAATCCTTGCATTAAATTTTTGGGATGTTACAGGAGTTCTATACATATTGAATTGTACTCTTGAACTACTAATATGTTTGGAAAACTTTAGACTTTATGTTATGTGAACATCTATTTTGCTCGCTTAACTATCTTGTAATCATTTCATACATACTTATTAAATTGAAATTGTTTTTACTGGCTTCATGTGATTCACCTCGTAGTTAATTATTATTTTTCAAGCAAACATTGCTAACTATTCATATAAGATACAAGCTTAATGCATGACATGCTTGCTTACATAAATTCATGCTAGTATAATGATATAATTGCTTTACATATTACACCTATAGCCATAGCATAAGTAAAAATAGAGTTTCAATCATTCATACATGCTTAATACCATTTATCAAAGCAATTAAACACATTAATGCATAAGCATACTTATCAAGTATATGTAAGTCATGAAAGTTTTGTTACCTTTTGGACTTATGTCCTCTTCTTGTCTCCTTTTCTTCTAACCATTGAAGTTGCTTGAAGATTCTTCCATTCCTCTTCTTAGTCATCTCATGGCCCTAGATACATACACACAGTCCAATGGGCAATCACAAGACACACAGTCCATTAGGCAATTATAGGACACATAGTTCATTCCGGTCTTACTGCCTTGTACAAACATGTACATTGGGTCTTACCGCCAATTCTCATGTCTTACAACCTCTTTAGGACACCGCTCAGTATTCTTAGGCTTTGCAACCTCTTTGGGACATTGCCCGGCATTCTCATGTTTCACAACCTTTTCAGGACACTGCCTGGTATTCTCAGGCTGAATGCCTATCAGGTCTTATTGCATACCGTATATTCATAAAATGAATATATATGATGATAGAAACATATTTGTAGAACCATTATATAAGATACGAGAGCAAAAGTTACTTGACTTAGCCTATCTTGTCTTAGTCTTAGACTCTCGTTTTTCTTTCAACAAATAACACTGGAGTACCTCATAGTTATATATTGGGTCATATAAATCCCTTTCTCTCATAGTTTTACAATCTGCTTCTTAATTTTGTCATTTCTTTTGGACCATTATGTATGAGCTTTTGTTATCGGTCCAGCTCTATGCATAATTACAAACTCTGCTTTTCTTTTCGGGAGTAATCTATTCATATCTTGCAGAAATTCCTCATCTAACAGCACATTGTCTATCACCGATCAATCAAATCCTAGTATAACCTTAAGTTAGTGGATGGCAAGTAGATAAAAATATTTTCTCTCTTTCGTCAGAGAACTATCTCCCCAAATTCCATTAAGTATCTATATATCATTGAGGAGTATTCTGTCTCTAACCCAACTCATCTCATATGAGCTTTTATACTATTGTGCTCCCAAATCATCTCTAGAGATTTTTCATTTATTCTATCAATGTCTAATTCATCCTTTAATACCTCCAATCATTAATCAGATATCTATGATATTGATTTTAAGTATCACACGGCATCTTTCCATTGGTCCATAACCATAAAATGCTTTCCACTATTATTTGGACATTCTAAATTAGGTTCAAATACTTTGAACCGCTTTGGTCCATGTTGAATTTCTAAGGAACTAGAACTTAAAAGCCGATTCCTGGGTTATGGTTTAGTTGGTAACCACTTTCTCTAGATGTTAGATAGACATCCAACTTTTAGATTCATCACTAAATCCAGAACCTCAATATCAAATAGGTCAAAAGTCATTTTTCGTCAATCTTACCCAATAGGCACGCTTAGAATCAGTATGAGCAATAACTCCTATTCTAACTTTCACAATATTCAATAAAACACATTTTGACCTAAATACCATTTCAATTTAGATCTTATTCGAACCTAACCTCAACCTTCAATACCATTAGATCTAATCCTCTAGGATCATTATATGGCATAATCATCATACACCATATAGGACCGTATAACATATCTATATACCTCTAACACCACAGTGTTATCATGGATCACCATGAAACAATCTAACCACTCCTTAGACACTTAGGGATCTGCAACCACCTAGGGATCTAGGTCATATTCTATCTCAATATCAGAAACTTTAGAGTTAGCAGCATAATCCAAATCATGTGCTACCTTTTCTATCCCTAGAGTCTCATTGTCACCAGAGCTCATACCCTTTTCCTCAGGTATTCATCATTGCTAAGTAGAGTAACTTCCTCGGTATAGACCTCTGCCTATTCCTTCTATAGGCTGTTAACATATAGGGGTGGTCTAACTCTTTGGTTTCCTCTATTACCTATAACTCCTAGTTATGATAGTACTAACAGAGGATCAATATACTATTCTTTCATTCCTCTTATTGATGTTGGATGGTTTGTTTGGCATGCTTTGTGAACATTACATACGTATATGAATGGCTTAAGTACCAAGAGATGGAGCGTGTGGAATGTATTCGAAGAAAGGATGGTGTGCTCTAAGGGTATAAGTCCCGATATGCATTCAGCGTGAATGTTGGACTATATGTCATGAGACCATAAGACCTATTAGACTGGTGTGCCCTTAGGCCAGTAGATTGTTCAACATTCAGCATTGTACCGGGCAGTGACCTGTGACGGTGAGACCTGTTGGATCAGTATGTCCTTGGGTTATAAGACCGAAATACTTAGTGCTATGGAATAGACTAGTAGGTCCCATAAATGTAAATGCTAAATGTATTATGTATTTCTGATATGCAATTTGTGTAAGTATTGGGCTATGAGTTCTACGCTTTTGAATAGACTGAATGCTTATCGGATGACTAGTGTTGCATGTTCTGTGAGCTTGCATATGAAAGAAACAACATATTGAGTAACAAGAAGTTGAATTCTTATCCATGTTGTCTCAAGAAGGTGAAAGATTATTGAACTGGAAAAAGCAAGAAATTGTTACAGAGATACATAATTTTCTGATTCTTATCAGATGAATTTAGAATTTTTCATTTATCGCCTTGCCATTGTCAAAGCTCACATGAAAGAATAAGTTTTCATATGGGATGATGACTATAAGAGTGGCTTCCGAGAGCTATAGAAGAGGTTGACGTTCGCACCAATGTTGTTTATCCCAAATCCTAGTGCGACCTGTGTGGTCTACAATGAAGCAACTTGTATGGTCTACAGTGAAATATATAAGTAAGGATTGTGATATGTCCTAATATACTAGGATAGAGTGATGGCATGTGCCTCTCAACAGCTGAAACTGCACAAGATGAGTGATCCCATATGTGAATTAGAGCTACCAGCGACTGTAGTTACTTGGGAACATGACAGCACTATGTGTACAATGCGATTGTGAAACTGTACTGTGACCACAAGAATTTTGAATAATTATCAGAAAGAATTGAATATGAGACAACAAAAGTATATGGATGACACTAGATCCGGAATCGATGTTTGAAATTTTGAGGACAAAATTTACTGAACGGGGGGAGGGGGAATGTAATATCCCAAATTTAAGAAGACTACTAAGCCCGGTTTTAGCAAGAGCCCTAAGAGGAGACTTTTAATTTAATCTACATAGAAGTTGCAAGAAACCATCATTTACTAATTTTGCTCTTTGTGCCCCCAACAATATACTGAATTGAAACAAATTATAAGACTCTCAGCATTGTTCATGAATTAAATAACTTTCTCCAATTAAATTAATAGAATTTATTTATCGAAGTTCTGGATAAACAATACATTAGACTATAAAACACAAAAAATATGTACAAGTCTTTTACCTGTGCTTCACAACAAACAGGATATGAAAACTATCTATATGAAAACAGTATTTATGGCAGTAACCCATTTCTCTCTTATCTCTACATTAGCACAATCAAATTGCATCCGTCTATTAACCTCTTCAACTAGCTTTTTCCCTTACTCTAACTATTTCACATTCGAATTCAACTCTCTCTCTCTCTCTCGTTCTATTTGTCTATGTTGTACTTGAATCTGTTGCTCCATTTCCTACCTCATTGATGATTCTTCTTACAGTTTAACTAGCTCTTGGTTCTTAGTTCTTTAGTATTCATTTTATGCCTGATAATGATATAGCAATGAGAATCATTCCATAATATTGCAAAATTAGTCACCAAAGTCATAAGGTTAAATACCTGCATCCTTTTCCTTGCCAATTCATCCTCATAGCTCTCCATTTGGGATTTTGTTTGTGCTTGATACTGAGCAAACCTTTTTTTTCATTATATACATTTTTTTGTCTTTCCTGCTAGGTAGAGTAGACATAATCTGCGAAACAATTGATAAGTCATAAGGAAGAACACAAGTTATACCCACAACATCCTCAAGAAACATGGAGTAGAAGTTTCATGCATGTATGACACTTAAGAAATGACATACTAGAGATCCTAATGGAGCTTTATTAATAAGGACTAGATCTAATGCAAAGTCTCTTAAGTCAAAGTAAACCCAAACCATGTTCCCAAAGTTCACAGTAAAAAACCTTCAGCTAAAAAGCTAATGGCTCCCCCTCAACTGAGTTGCTCCTAGCACACAAAATATTAAAATGTATAAATTAAAAATACATCCCTTATTTGGAAGAGCCATGAGGCCGATCACTAACTGACTTCAGTTAGCTATGTGTTAGATTTTCAAAAAGTAATCTAAATTTAACACATTAAAACAAGAGTCTTTACTAACCTAGAGGTTGAAACTATCAAAAATAGGAAACTGAGTTGTTCCTCATGTGTAAGCTTGATTAAGCTCCAAAATTTCAAAAAGCTCAGAAAAGTCACCTATGGGCTATGATCTTGAATTCAAAATTAACAATTTTAGACCAAGAGTTTAAAAGACGCACAACAGTAACAAGTAACAACTCCACTACTACAAGATGAGATTAGGAAACAAAATGGGTTATAAGACCACTAATAAAGGGTTTTGAACAAAAGATGCAGGGAGAATATTACAGTTCATGGTCTAACCAGTCTATCTCTAACAAAATGCATGCTTAGTAAATTTAAGTTCACAAAAGATAAAATATGCATTTTGGTATTCTAATTCCAGCCAGTACAATCACATTGTTTTATGTATGATGTTGACCATAAAGTTGAAAAATCAACTTTGATGGCACAACTCTTTACAAAGACACAAATTCAAGTGGAGGCCATAGTTATCTGAATTCAGGAGCCACTACCTCAGCCTTTAATTAACTAAAAGAATATCATTTGCCATGTCAGACGTCTTAATAGGCATGCCATATAAGCTTCTTTAATGGTGTTAGTGCCACATAAGATGACTTAACACTGTCAAAGGTAGAACTAAGTCTTTTTCAAACTTTTGGAACTAACAGTTATACATGGAGTAAACTTGAGGATCAAAACCACCGATTTTAAACTAGAGAGACCAAAACTAAAATTGAGTCAAACTTCAAGGACCAAAAGCTATATTAACTCTTTAAATTAAAATTAATGTGTCAGCATTAACGTGCCGAGTAAAATTACACTTTTTTTTTTCTTTTATATGGTCAAGTACTCACTTATTTTATTAGGCATTGACAATTTTTGTTTACAAGTAACAAATTAAGGTACCAAAGTATACTTTAGCCTCTTTTTTTTTTTTTAATACACTAGCCTTTTTTACATCTCTAATTTTAGATTTTAATAGATAGATCAATAGATTATTATAGATAAAGAACTTTAAAAATATAAAAATAGAGAAATCTATACTATTACGTTATTCACAAGTTTTATTAAGGAATATATTACATTTCATTAGGTTTTAACAATTTTCATTTACCAAATAATAACAAATGCATACATTTAGTTCATTCACAACTTTTGATAAGGAATTCATCACATTTTATTAGGTTTTAAAAACTTTTATTTACCAAGTAATAAATCAACATTATCATATCATTCATAAGTTTTGTTAAAAAACTCACCACATTTTGTTATATTTTAACAACTTTTATTTACCAAGTAATAACAAATACAAGCATTCAATATTTTTTAAGGCATTCCCCATATTTCATTAGATTTTAACAATTTTCATTTACCAATAAGTATTCCCATTGGATCTTCGGCACCGAAAAGTATGTCGCCGGCTGCCTGCAAGGGTGGGGATTACCCCTTTTTTTAGAAAAAAATTGTGAGCGCATTAGTTAAAGGACAAATCAAGCCTGACACTTTTCTAGTATTATGAATATTAGAAACACTTTCTATCATTTCTTCTTTTTAAAGTTCTTTATTTATCATTTTTCCTAGATTATTTATGATAAAGAAAGGATAGATTATTTGGAAAATTCCTAAAAAATAATGTTAAAGGATAGATTATCATGTTCCGAATATTCATAATATCATAAAGGTATGATAGCCTAATTTGTTCTTTTTCAAAATTAAATAAAAATGACAAAAATTCCCCTCTAAGTTTAAAAAATGTGCTCCCATTTTTTTATAAATGTTTAACAAGTTCTGATAAGATTTTCATAAATTTCAATTCAAAAATCACCATTTATAATAATGATAAAGTGTTTATTCCCAATTCTGCTAATGATTTCACAAATAAAGATGAGATTTTAATAAGTTATGATAAGATTTTGACAAATTCTAATTCAAAAATCACCATTTGTTACAATGGCAAGGTATTGATTTCAAACTTCACAAGTTCAGATAAGGTTTTAACAAACTCTTATAACATTTTTTTTAAAAAAAGTAATGTGTAAGGGCATTAGTTACATGATACGTCTAACACTTGAAACAACTTTTTCTCTCGTCTCATATTTTTAAAAGATTATCTACTTATAATCTTAAATCTAAATAACTTCTTAGCCAAGCCAAGCTGTTTTTGCCCTTAATGTGTATGGGTTACTATTCATTTGAACACTATGGGTCTGTATGGTTTGAGGGTAGGGAGGGGCGGAGGGGAGGGAATTGGTGGGGAAATTTTGTACTATATTTCCCTCCCCTCCCTTTATTTTACACTAAGGATCCCTCCCCCCGGTTCTGACAAACCAAACAAGGTAAGGTTTCCTCCCCTCCCCTCTCCTCAAACCAAACACACCCTATGGCTCATATTGGGCTTCGTGCTTTTACTATTTTTGTTACGCCAACTTGTGCCTTTTTTTATAAAAAAAACTTGTGCCTTTTTGTTTAAGTGGATAATTTGAGTTTAAATTTTAAAATTCCCTAACCCATCCTTTATCTTTCCTTCTCTAATTTTGGAAATTGTCCTTCTTCTTTTTTCTTCTGGATACGATTCTCTCTACAATGCTTCACACTTCTCTCTCATTGATTTCTGCATCTCTGCCTCCCTTCACCCTTCTCTCTCACTGATTTCTGCATCTCCGCCTCTAAGAACCACCAAGTGTTAAATCGCTTCGTGGAGGAATGCAAGAACATCATAAAATTTGTTAATGGCTCTGTCAGCCATGTGGGCATAAGCCTTTATTTCGACGCTGTGGGTGTGCCAGAATCTCCTCTCCTCCGCCTGTTTGGATTAGAAACCAAGTTCTCTTCTCTCTTCCTTAGATCCTAATCGGCCTCTACCTTTTTAGTAATTTTTTTTTGGAAAATTTAAGTAATGACTTTTTGCTTCGTGAATGATTTTAAGTTATTTTTTTTCTCTTCTACTAGGTTAATATATTTAGGTTTTTTTATCTTCTCTGCTTTGCCCTACGATTTTGAATTTTAGCCCTCTACCCTACGGTTTAAATTATTCATGCTTTATTTCTCAATGGATGTTATTTGGTATATCCTTCCAATTCTTGCAATACCTATTATTTTTTGAAGGAAAATGTAAAGCTATGAAGGAATAAGACCATGAAGTCCTCCTCACGCTGAAGTAATCACACTAAATAGGAGTTGCATATGACTGTGTTGCAGGCAATCTAATATATCTTATATATGAGTACAAAAATATTTCTATTGCTACCTACAGAAAGTTGAACAGTGTACCCACACACCCAAAAAAAAAGTCTCCTTCCATGAGTATCTTTAGCTATCGAATTATTGTACATGTGCTTGAGAATTCAATAGATCTTTTCTTTTTAAAAATTACAGAGTTCAAAAAAGCTAATATTGTCAAAAATAGTAGGAATGGTTCTGATCTTTTTTACTTTTACATATTCAGTGCATGGAAATTTCTTGATTATTGTGAAGGAAAAAAATCTTAAGATATTGGTGACATAATTATGATAAACAACTAATTTTGATCTGTTATTCATTACAAGTATATAATATAGTGGTTTTGTCACTTTCTCTAGTTGAGATTTTACATTGTTGTCTTTTGTTTGTACAAGGGTCTATTGGACCCCACTTTTAATGAGATTATACTGGTGAGGAGAAAGTTGCTTACAAGGGCAAGAAGGGTTTGATGGTAGATGCTGAAGAATTGGTCAAGATAGGTCATATTTTGTTTTTAATGCAGTTACGTTGGTTCTATAATGTTGATCTTGACTTTTGGATGGTCTTATATGGCCATTTCGAAAAAATTTTGAGACTTTTTGATGGATGGATTGCTATCCATCCATGTTTATATCTTTTTGATCAACATGTATGAAATGAAGCATAAAAGTTTACTTAATTTGTACCTATAATTTCTATATTGGTATATTTCCACATATTCAGCAAGGTCGAGCCCTTTTTGTTAAAGATTGTGTTTTTTACTTTGTATAAACTAATTTCCAGTTTAGTTTGATTATTATGGTGTTCCTTAAATATGTTTTATAGCTTGTCAATGTGCCAGGTACACAATGTCTAGCAAGAATAGAAGGTGCACTTCCGCCTAAATTGAATTTCTATTATGGACATGAGGTTTATGTACATAAAAGATTTGAGGATCCTATCTATATGAGATTTCTGTAATTTTACTTTGCAGTCATGTGTAATTTGTGAATAGTTTTTCTCAAATGATGGGTTCTAAAATTTGCAGCTATATAACTATTGGATTTCTTATGTTTCTGTCAGATAAAATTTGTATTACCCAGTTCATATATTTGAGGATATCTGATCGTCCACCAACTATGTGATGATATTTGTCCAGGTGTTTTTGGATGGTGAACTTGCATAAAGACACTTACCTATCCACTTTGTCTTGTATGAGAAGACTACTACAATGTGGGAAAGTGACGGTGAAATGATAGGTTTGATTGGTTACTTTGTTTAAATTCTTACGCCTCTAGTATTTTATTTCACGAGTTGTAGATGGTTTGCGGCTCAATAAGGTCTATCTTTGCAGAATTTTCTCATTTAGGAAAAGTCACTTAGCTGATGTGTAAAATTTTTGTAATATCCCGAATTTTGGGACTAGAGGCTTAAGATTTAGCTTGGATTAAAGGGGACCAATAGACCCCTGTTTGGTAAATGTCACAGTGAGACATATTATTATTTCCTAAAATTCCTTTATATCATTGGATATTAAAATGAATTATATTGGTGAGCTAAATAACTCGGGGAATAACAAAACGATGTAATTGGAAGTCACACATAATATAGTAAAATGGAACACAAAGTAATTTTGCCACCGGTGAAATTCCTGGTGTGGCAGTAGTGATTGTGTAATATTTTTCAATAGGTAAATGATGTAGAACAATTATGAAACTTTCCAGAATAAAATTAGACTTATCAAAAATTTATTTAATAGGTCATATAAGTCATTTGGAGCTATACACAAAGAGAAATGAATTTTTTAAATTAGCCCAGCAAAAATGGCTATTTTCCATGGCAGCGTCCAAAGATTAAAATTCTAGGAAGATTAAGATTCCAATTGGCCAAATGTTATATTTTTTTATTAAAACTAGACTCAATAAGAGTCGTATAGCCTTTAGAACCACCACAATTGGACATTTTTACAATTAGATATGAATTTTCAAAGTATAATGAAAATTCTGCCAAGTTTTGAATCATATGCGAAAATGAGAAAAATTGTAAGAGCAAAATGGTTATTTGACCCATCAGCCATTATTTTTCCCATTTCTTGTTGCCCAATTCATTCAAAATGGAGAAAAAAGAGGGAGATAATTTACTTGGACCAAAATAATTCAATTGAAGCCAAGTAAAATGCACATGTGGTCAAATAGTCAAAGTAACATTAATTAAAAGCAAGAGGGATATTTTGCAAACATATTTATCCCTTCTTTCTGCATCATTTTCATTCAACTCAAACCAAAAAGAGAGAGAGAGAGAGAGAGAGATCTTGAACACTTGAAGAACATGAGAAGGCAAAAGTTAGAGATCCAAGTCAAGATCAAAGGTAAGAAGCATGAAAACCTTGTGATTATGCCTTCTAATCTCTCTACAACCTTCTTTAACCTTTCCTCCTCCATGAAATCCATATTTTTCAAGACAAATCAAGAGAGAGGAGAGGGTGGACAGTGACATTTTAGAAAGATAAAGTAGAGAAATCAAGAGGTAATCACCAAAACTTTATCCTCTTGCTATATATGTTGTGTTGTTGGTGGTTATTGTTGATTTTGTGGTTGTTTTGGCTTGATTTGTGACTTTGGGAAGCTCAAACCCTAAGGGTTTATGCTACCCAATTTTCTAATAATCATGTGTAAAAGATATCTAAATGGTTAATCATGTGATTAGAAGTGGTAAACAGGTGATTAAGCAAGAGAAAACAATAAAACAACAAAATATTCCTAAGAACCCTAACCTTCTTTTCTGAATAGGATGTGGTGAAGGGGTGGAAATTTTGTAATTTTGATGCTTCCATTGGCTTTAGGAGGTAAAATTGTGTAGATATGCGAGTTTTCATAATTTTTGGATGCTTGCATATGAATTGAGAATTTTTGGAAGTTGAAGAGTAGATGCTGTGAAATTCGTTTTCTGAAGGTAGTGTCATTTTAACGAGTTTTTGAGTGACTAAATGTTATTTAATGACCATGAAAGTTTCCAAAATTAAATTATACATATAGAGATTTAATATGGTGGGTAGTTTGTAATTTTTTGACAAGTATATTGGGAGATATAAATTTTTGAAATTCTGCCCTGTTTTTTGGAAAGAAACCTGGAACAGTGTGGTTGGGCGAAATTCTGGGAATTTTTTGGCCAAAATTTAGTATTTTTATGTGAAATTATATTCAAATAGCTTCACATAGGAATTAGAACCACTAAATTTGGAGTTTCCTAGAAGTAATGGTGAATTTTCAAAGTTAATCGTGTTAACTGAAATTCTGAAACAGAGATTAGAAAAGGGAAATTCCATGTTAAAGTGTTCACATATAGCTAATGGTTATATGTTCCTTTGAATAGAGTATTGAATCATGGCTCTAATAATGTGATTGGTTATATAGGGCCATGAAGTGACAAAGAAGAGGCAATCGTTAGAAGACTAAGATACAATAGGAGGACATAAAGTCTCAAAAGGTATGTTAACTAGAGGGAAGTGTATCATTTATTAGTCTGTGAGGTTGTTTAGTTAATTGGCCTTTAAGATTTGAAATATCTTTACAGTAGATAATCATGTCATGTGCCTTTGGTTTATCTTGGAGGCTCTCCAGACGGTCATGTTTTAGCTTTTGGGTCTTAGGAGGTTGGACTTTTTTTGGTATATTACCTAGTTAGTAATTTTTTATTGTGACTCAATTACAGGTTTTTAAGATTTCTTGCCAACATTCAGTTCAATCAACTAGCAATGAAGGTCAAGTATGCAGTAGTTCAAACATCAGACGAATAAAACTTCTTTACCTCATAGTATCACTAAAAGCAGGTTCTGATTATTTGCATTTTTTATCTATTGATCAGGTTGAGGTCATTAGGCCTACGTAAACTCAATCAAACATAGTTACACTATTACATAAAACACTTTTAACGACCATTTTTTGCCCTTAAGATGACTCTTTTCATAGGGTCATATATGTGAGTGTCATTAAAAGTTTTAAAATAGATAACCGTTTTAAAATAGTCGTTGTAAGAGACTTACAATGATTACTTTTTAAAAAACAGTCGTTGTATGTGTTTGTAACTAATATAAAAACAGTTGTTGTATTTCTAACACATGCAATGACCATTTTTTAAAAAACAATCGAAACATTTTTTTAAAAAAAATTATTCATTTTTCTCCCCCACAGCATTAAAAACTTGGGAATCTTTAGACAAATATATTTTGAATTTGGAAAGCATTCAAAATAATTTTGATCTCAAAATGCTGCTCAAATTGGAAACATCATATTGATATAAACAAGAATAATCGCGCTATTTAATACTTCATCATAATTTTTCAAAATCTTCTATAACAAATTCATAGTACATACGCAATATATATAAACAAGAAACTAATAGGTAGTAAAGTATTCGAGTATGGAAATATAATATACCACTGTATTAAACCACTGCACTATGTAAAAAGAAACTTTTATACATCATCATCTATGTGTTGTAGAAGATATCCAGACAAAAGGTCTCGGATTAAATTAATGTCTTCAATTGTTTAGGGGTCCCGATTACCAAAAATTTGTGTGCAAATTGAAGAATAAGTTAATATAAATCAATCCAATGAATAAAATAACCAACAATTCAATTACAAGAATAAAAATGAAATTCAGTTGAGAATAAAGAAATGATCACCTGTTCAAAATTGGTAGTTAGTCAACTGAAAAATATGTTTTATATATATATATATATATATATATATATATATAGTAACCGCACTCAGTGTTCCCTGATTGTTGAGGGCACTATACATCAAAAGCAAATGGTAAAAAAGAATAAAAGCATATGTGAAACGATTGTCAATTAAAGAACTTGAATTTAAACAACTTACTTTCGACTGAAACTACTTCGTCGAACTACTTTTACCTTCACACTTTCCATCAATTATATAATATGTCTTCAATGTACTATAATTAAAATGAAAAATAGAAGAAATTAAAATAATTTAGTAAAGTCAAAAATCAATTATTTATAAACAAATTAACTTACATGTTGAAAATATTTTTTATCTCTTCGTCTAGCTTATGACCCAATGAATCAGACCAAAAGATGACGTTGATGGAGGGACAAGGAACACAAAGACTCTAATGATAACTATAATAACATATATAGATTAAAGTGAGGTTAGATAACATGATACTTCTCTGTCAAACCGAATATGTATAAATAGATAAAATTAAGTTATTTTTCCTTCAACAATTGGTGCTAGATAACAAGGCAGATGAGTCTGTCTGATTGTATAGCTCACATAACTCATCATATCTTCCAATATATTATTATTACGCCATTTTGAGAGAGTTGAAAAAGCACTATCTTGTTGAAAGGTTCTATACATCTGCCCTTTCTCAGCATTGATATAAAGTCAAGACATAAGAATCCATACAAAGTGTTGAGCTCCTTTTTAACACAGTTTATGGAAGCAGCTACCACATAATTAAAATGAGAAATGACTTAGTGAATGTAGAAACCTAAAAATCCTAAATATCAATACATTAATTAAAGTTAAAAATAAAAAATAAACTTACATGATTGTAAATGTGACCCATCCTATGTCTATCTCCAGTAAAGAATGGAAATCTCTAATATTTTTACTATAAATTCCAAAAGAATATGATATTGTACTACCCATAATCCCATATGACATCTGCAAGTCGACCTTGTTAATTTTTGTATGAATATTCTGCAGTTGTGCCAATAAGGGAGATCATGCAACTTCTTGATCCTAGTAACACACAAAATAAAGATTGTAAGTATGATATCAAGGTTCAAGTAACAATACCCAATTTTTCCTGCCACTAGAGGTGCTGCTTCCGTTTGAACAAGATGTGCAAGCTAAAGGATGAAAGATCTTATTGCCTGACCTAGTTTGGAAGATTCGTCATCAGGGAATGAGACATCTACACATTTCTCCCCCTGCCCAATGCTTGTGACATTAACCTTACGTTGATAACCTTGAATTTGCTTATAATGGTGGGTGGTAGCATACGTGTATACAACAACATTGCAACAACACGTATGAACAGGACATCCAACAAAAGACAATAAGGTTCTCCAGCCTTTAGTGAAAGACCAAGGTCACCATGTCCAACCTCTGGCGGATTGTAACTACCTTTGGTGCTGAGAAAGGCCCGGGAGTTTTGGGTACGAGAAATGAAAAAATTAATTAAACTAACTTAAGAAAAAAAATCAATGTTATATTAATTAAAATTATTCACAAACGTAAGATCTATGCTCATTGTCACCTATCCTGCCTTGAATGTTAGACAACACTATCGACATCATCTCACCATGTAGCTCATATAACAGCTTGTCTCAAAGCTCTTATCGGAGTGATTGACGTATTTCTACTTAGAGCTATGCTCGGATTTCCTCTCAAATCTTGGCCACAAACTCTTTATTCGGTTTACTTTGTCCATGAGATTGTGAACTTCGTCTAAAGTATCTTGAGAGACCAATTCCCCTTGGCTTCCCTCTAACTTGACCAGGGTGATCTAGCTTCCCAAGCGTCGTTACTAAGATGTTTATCCTCCCAATTTAAGTAAATGAACCTTAGCTGATTTGCTCCTCAAGTTCATCCTGTAGCATACAATGGATAAATATAAATTAATCACACGCAATCTTCTAAGGAAAATGAAACACACTTAAATATACTTTATATTACATACTCATAATCCTTCTAGCAATGTCAACAATGATTGGATTGATATATTTGCCTCCTTTCATCCTCTATGCTTTCCATTTTTTGTAATATGGGAGAGGAGGCGATGCCTGCACGACAATGCTAGGATCTGATTTGGTTGCTTTCTCCAATTTTTCAAATAAGCCTACATAAGCTTCTTCTCCAGCTTCAAATAACCCCCACGAGACATGTAATACGTATAATTATTTTTAGCTTGCCTCTGTTTATTTGATTCACTTAATTTCTATAAACAAGAATAAAGAAAACTAAGTTAGTAAGGTTAAATAAATGCAAAAAAAATCTTTCATACTATGATGAACAAAATATATATATACCAGAAATTTAGGATCCTGTCATTATGCCATAAATGATCTCCACTCATCTGAAGAAAGATAAGTATATTCTTTGCATGGATCCTTATTACTTTTCAACTTAAATATGTACTTGGTTGTGAGGGTAGACCTAAAATCTTTCCAACGCCCACAAACTTTTCCCATCCAATGCTTATACATCTGCCTCGTGTTGGGGACATCATAGGTTTACTACAAAGTATAATATAACATAGTTATATATGAACCAATAGAAATAAAAATTCAAATTTATATATCAAAATTTGTTCCCAAATCATAGCCTTCTTGTCCTTTAGAACTTCCTTTAAAGAGGGAAATAGAATGAATGTGTCTTCCTGTTTGCTTATTGGATTTAAATCTGCATCAAAGTCCACATGCACCCTCTCGACTTGTTCCTCATGACATTTGACCAACAGTCATAACTGTGTGGGTCCTCTAACCTTTTTCTTAACCGGTGAGCCCCCTTCATATGAATTTTCCATATTCCAGCTAAAAAAATAAGGTGATAGAGGATAAGTAAATAGTAATTAAATTAATACTTTAAACAATAAAAAATATTACTTAAAACAATAAAAAAACTTACTTTATAAGTTTTCCCAAATTCTTCACAATCATCAATTCTAGTTGCATACTCATCATCATCTACCAATTCTACTTCAGTTGGTATAGTTAGATTTGTAGTGAAAGGTGGTGTGTCGTCAAGATTCAAATTTGGATCACCATCCTTTTGTTTTTTACTTTAGAGTACAATGGACAATTTCTCCTTTGCAGGATCAGTGACATAAAATACTTGTTTCGCCTAGCTTGTTAGAATGAAGGGATCCTTTTTATAACCAACTCTATCAAGCTCAACTGAGGTAAATCCAAATTGATCAATTTTAACAACATTATTGTTAAACTATTGACATTTCAATATAGGAACTCTCTACTTAGTGTAGCTTATCTCCCATATGTCTTCAATAACTTCATAATAGGCTATGGATGTCAATATAGGGTTTTTGTCTTTCGAACTAGAAAATTGCATTGCTTCCGCTATTACCATCACCCCACTACTTTGTATAGTACTTCTATCATCCTGGGATTTTGTATAGGAAGAATATCCATTTATATCATAACCAGTCCAAGTGACAACTTCAAAAGAAGGTCCCCAAACTAACCATTTGATTGTCTCAGAAACATTGGTCTCATGCGAAACCTTTTACATGAACTACTCTATGAATATCTTGTTTTGCTCATTAGCTATCTGCATATCATTTTTCCTTGGATAGATCGCTTTAAACTCTTTATGTGTTGGTCTAAGTAAGGCTGAACTTCTTCCATATTATTCAAAATATACAAGTGAGCTTGTAACACCTCTTCATGATGAATACTCTTCAATTTCAGGCCTTGTGTTCCCTTACTTGCACCCTTTCCATGACGAGATTGCGCCTTCGACCTTGATAGATATTCTTTGCAAAAGTCCATAGGCTCTTCAATCACATATCTTTCAACAATTGAGGCTTCAGGTTGATAATGATTTTTAGAATACACTTTTAAGTTCTTCATGTATCACTAAAAAGGGTACATCCATCTTAGATAAATTGGGCTGCATAGTTTTATCTCCCTTACCAAATGAACAATGAAATGCACCATTATATAAAAAATGCAAGAGCAAAATGCATCTCAAGTTGGGATAGAATAATATAACCCTCATTTTCTAATTCGTCCAACTTTCCAATGTCAACAACTTTGCTACAAATAGCATTAAAGAAATTGCACAACCTTGTTATTGTACTTCGCACATAATCTTTCATAATGCCTCTAATAGCTACTGGTAATAGTTGTTGCATCAAAACATGGCAATCATGGGACTTCAATCCTATTAACTTTAAATCTTCTATTGAGACAAGCCTTCTGATATTAGAAAAATACCATTGTGGCACTTTAATGCCATGCAAACACTCACACAAACTTATTTTCTCAGCTTTTGACAATGTATGCGTTGTTGGCTCCATATATGCTCTCTTACCATCATCTCTTAGTTGTGGATGTAGCCATTCTCTTATTCCCATTTCAACCAAGTCTAGTCTCGCACTAATTCTATCTTTAGTTTTCCCTGGTATGTGCAAAAGTGTACCTACAAGGCTATCACATACATTTTTCTCTACATATATCACATTAATACTGTATCTCACATCAAGACTACACCAATATGGAAGATCAAAGAAAATTGACCTCTTATTCTATATGTTATTCTCACCCGCGGTCTTCTGATTCTTATCGAAAGTGACATTCATTCTTTCCACTCGACTATAAACCTCCTCTCCAGTTAATGGCTTTGGAGCCATTTCATTCTTCGATAGACCGTTAAAAGTCTTTTTTAGCTACGGTATAGGTGGAACCGAGGAAGAAATCGCATGTGACCAAAGTTGACCGTTTTTCTTCCATGTTTAAGTTAATGGAAGTATGTGCCTACTTCACATATCGAGCATACTTTATGCCCCTTCACACTATACCCTAATAAG
Organism: Albizia julibrissin; assembly: GCA_037074505.1. NCBI lineage: Eukaryota > Viridiplantae > Streptophyta > Magnoliopsida > Fabales > Fabaceae > Albizia > Albizia julibrissin. The sequence continues at coordinate 15,951,706 of CM073486.1, read as the reverse complement.
TTTTCATATGCAGGGAAGTCATTAATCATGGTGAAAATCATTACAAGTAGTTTAAAAGACTCCTGCTTATATACATCAAACACATCTATACCATCCTCCCACAACTTCTTTAAGTCCTCTATCAAAGGTGTCAAGTAGATATCAATATCATTCCCTGGCTGTTTTGGACCTGAAATCATCAGAGAAAGCATCATATACTAATGTTTCATACACAACCAGGGAGGTAAGTTGTAAATCACCAGCAGAACTGGTCATGCACTATGTGTACTATTAAGAGTACCATAAGGATTGATTCCATATGTGCAAAGCCCAAGCTGAAGGTTTCTTGGCTCATTGCCAAATTCGAGATAAGTTTCATCTATTTTCTTTCATTGTGGAGAGTCAGCCAGGTGCCGAAGGTATTTTTCATCACATATTATCTCATCATAATACCATCTCAAAACCATAAACCATCTCAAAACACATATTCTTTCATTGCTTTTTTCACATTAGTAAACATTTGTTTAAATCACGGTATGATTAGAATATTCCACAAAACCTTTAATGGTTGCCTTTTACTTGTCTCATCACCACAGCCAACACCTTTCTTCACTTTGTATCTCGAATTTTTACATTTTGGATAATTACTTAGTCATTCATACTCCTTTCTGTACAATACGTAATCATTAGGACAAGCATGTATCTTTTTATACTCCATACCCATCGTAGACAAGATTTTCTTAGCCTTATACATACGATTTAGAAGTACATTATCCTCTAGAAATATATCACACAACAATTCAAGTAACAATGTGAAACTACTATCGGTTCACCCACAAGTTGCCTTTAAATTGACCAAGTACAAAATACCTGACAAGCATGTATATTTAGTACACCCAAGGTACAAAGGTGTCTCTGCATCACTCCATAGGCTATCATATATAGGTGATTGTGTAAAGCATTCAACCTCAACATTATGAATCATTTTCTCCATTCTATTGTCATCTCTAATATCCAAAACTTCATTTCTCGTGGGACGCACAAGCAGTTACTTCTTTACCATGCCATATCCATCTTGTGTACCGAAGATTTATTCCATCACAAAGTAAGTGATTTCTTATATCATTAATATCCCATTGACTCTCAATTAAACACTTGACACATTGACACAAATACTTCCCATTTTTACTAGGCACATTCATGTTGGCAAATTCTATAAAATTTTCCACCACATTCTCATATTCTTCACTAGTTCTCAATGCATTCATCCAACTGTAAACTATTTTATTACTACCTAATTCATTTTCAACCATACTCAACTTTACCATTATGCTAATTAAAAAATTAACAAAATTTAAAGGCAAAGAAAGTTGCACATTCTATTTCAGGGCCTATATAAAATTGAGCAATCACCAAAAAATAAATCAATACCAAAAGTTTAACATTATGCTAATTACAAAATTGACAAAAACGTATCAATGTGACAGACTAGCTAGTAGCAAGAAACTTCAATGCAAATCATATGGAGTTATGAATCCATAATATTGAAAAAAACTTCAATACTAAGCAAGAACGTGCACAAAAATCAAACAAAGCATTAAGAATAATGATATGAAATATAAAATATCAAGAAATGTAAAACATATTTACAATGTTCATTTTATCATGTAAACAAGAAAAAAAAAACTAGGCTGCTCACTTTCAAGGAATGTCAGGAAATATCTACTTAACACACTTTTTTCTTGTGATGTGAAATTACTATTTTGTACTTGAAATGAATATTACTATTTTGATAAATATAACTCTAATGCTAAATATTTGTTAAATTATATTTATGGTTATACCACACAAATAAGATTTTAGATCATATATTTTTTTAGGGGGATGAGCGAAATTTTTTAAAGTAAATTTATTTATGGGGTGGGGGGCAATTAAAATATTTTAGAGGGAAAACTAAAATTTTTAATAGAAGGAAAAGCATGTTGTGGTTAATTTATAGTAACTAAAAGTAAACAACACAGAAAGAAAGGAAGAAAGGGAATTTACAAAAAAAGGAAAAACAAATAGCCCGTAATTAAACATATTTTGAAAAAAATAGTGGTAAGAAAGAAAAACGAGTCTACCCTCTCATCACTCACACTTATTCCTCTTCACTCCCCCTCCCTTTATGGACTTAGCTGTGATTGGTTACACTTGTAATGGTGTCTATCCTTCTTTTGACCATATTTCTTTTTGAATATGCATGCATTAAGTACACGTGGTGGACTACTCCATGAAGAATCTGATCCTTCAGTACCTTACCTCAAGCAATTAGGTAAACTAAATATGAAACAAATAATAAAGTCCTATATCTCCATCTATTCCAGCGCAGACAAGGAAGCTCCCCTTTTTTTTTGCCAGAGCACCTACTATTATGACTAACCCCTCACAAAATTATAGACCAAACTTGTAGTTAACCACAACATGTTCTTTCTTCTATTAAAAAAAAAAGATAAAAAGGAACAAAATAGAATCCAGCATAGCTTTCCTATGTGATTTTAGGATTCCACTTGCCAAAAGCAATACATTATTATTATTGAATGTTTTTAATTTAATGCTGGTTGAGATAGGCTTGCTGGAGTAAAAGGAAAAGAATCATGAAACTGCATGCATGTTGGTGATTCCATGCATGCATGTGGTATCACAAATTATAAATATGGATAATCATTGATCTATAAAGAAACCATTTTGCATATATAGTATTATAAATTATTCCAAAATGCACCCATAAAACTGTATGTGCTTCATATTTGTACTATAGGAAGATAAATACATTATAATATAGTTTATTTATTATATATGAAACTTCATGCATGTATATATAGATGGAGAAGAAGAAGCTGGGGATTATTTAGCACAGCAGCAGAAGTGATACTGAGGGATGCATTTTCCTGTTTTGTAGCCAATCATTTTGCAAAAATCATAGCAAACTAGAAATTCTCTACATGTTCCTGGGCAATATTGTGTGCTCTTCCCTGCATTAAATAAATTTTTTTTTTCATTCTAATTAATTTCACACTTACCAAATGAGAGCAAAAGCATCATTATCGTCGCTGCAAGCATCATTTTGTTGGCAATGCTTGAGAGATAAGGGTACTCCATTTTCATTCGTAAAGATTCTGATTCAAATTAAACACTCAATAAGTGAGAGTGTGTGTGTGTGTCTTACCTGCGTATACGGATCTGTTGAGTTATGTATCACTTTCCCAAAGACCCAAACACAACACGAACACATATATATATATATTATTGCCTTTATCATCAATTCCTTATTTTCCTCGTCTTAAGTTCTGCATATCTAATCAGTTCCAAATGGAGGTCACTCAATATTATCCAGATACTCGCCATTTCAGATTAATCTCATCCAAAAATTATTTAGTATTTGCTCAATCGAACAATCAAGAAAAAACCACGGGAAGGTCCACACTTAAAGTCCAATAATGCAACTTTGAGAAAGAACAAACCAGAATTGAAAGCTTAGGGGATGAAATGTCATGCCTTACTTTGTTGGGACTGAGAAGAGGGAAAACAGAGAGGGATGACCGAGCTTCATAACCCACGGGAATGGAGGACTGAGAAGAAGAGAGAGAATGAATCACAACCCAGAGCAATGCTGTTTGAGCAAGATAATCTCATCTTTGGAGGCAGAGGTCCGTCCTCTGAGAAAGAAAAAACCAAAATAATGCAGCTTTGAGAAAGAAAATACCAGAACTGAAAATTCAGAGGATGAAATGCCGTGCCTTACCTTGTCGGAACTAAGAAGAGGGAAAACAGAGATGGATGACTGAGCTTCAAGAACCCGCAATAATGGAGAACTGATGAGAAGAGGAGAGACAATGAACCACAACCGAGAGCAACACAAGCAACGGCGCAATGAAGAAATAGGGACTCAAGTGTGCAGATTGACCGGTTTGAAAGCATTAAAGTTCTAAGAGTAGTGGTCAGTTTTGACACGCCTGCTGAGAGGATTCAACGACTGGTTTTAAAAAAACCAGTCATTGAAACATTTGATTCAACGACTGGTTTCAAAACAATCGTTGAATCAACGACATTCAACAATTGTTTATAGAACCAGTCGTTGAATGTCATTGATTCAACGATTGTTTTAAAAATATAGACGTTGAATCCTTTGATTCAACGACTGGTTTTAAAACAATCGTTGAATCCAGTCTCATTCAAACTGAAGAACAAATTAAAGGACCAACGGTGATGAAGGAGCAAAACCAAGCAATAGAAAAAGCTATCGGAATAAGCGATGTTGGAGGCATTACCGTTGGTACTAGCTCTCTTGATAGGTTCACAGGGCCACGACATTAGCTCTTCTATAAGTAATATATATACTAGCTCTCCTGACAAGTTCGCAAGGCCACAACATTAACTCTTCTATAAGTAATATATATATATATATATATATCAGATGCCCCGCCTGAAATTCTGTTTTTTAATTATCTTTATATTGCACCTGTCATCTTATTTTCAACGACTGGTTACCAAAACATTCATTGAATATTTAGTTTCAACAATTGTTATATATAACAGTCGTTGAAACATTTTGTTTCAACGAATAGTTTTGTAAAACCAGTGGTTGAAAATAAGAACATATTTACAATCATGCTACTGTACTTTTTTTAACTATTGGTTCTCTGAAATCAGACGTTATTTCATGTCGTTAAATCTACTATTTGTAGTTGTGTTAATTTGAATTTATGAAATAGAGCCACTTTATGTTATGTGGCTGTGTCTTTTTCAGCTGAGTTTTATGTAGAATAGGAGTGCATAATCAACTGTGTTGAGATAGTGCTCTCTCTGATTTTCAATTATTTATTTAGAATGCAAATTGAATATTTTTAGGGATGTCATGAGTGATACATTGTAACAACTCATGGCCTTTTCTATTTCTGTAGAAAATTATCCAGACTTTTTACTGCCATGAGTGGCAGAGCTTACTGCATATATAAGCGATCTATTGTTCTTATATAAAAATAACCCAACATAGACAATAAAATTAGAAGGATTCAAAATTTGTAAAAATGATCGACTTATTCTTATAAGAATAAAATATACGGTGTAGCAGTAACTTTTAAAATATGGATTAACCATTGGAATTATTGTTTGGTTAGGTTAATATTAAAATTATTCATTTAATTACTGCAGAGGTTAATCTTTGATATTGATATATTAATTATTAAATATTTTAAAATAAATATCAAAATTATTCATTTAATATTAACTACTAAAATTCTAGCCAGTTAATATTAAAAATTTTGATTCCAATGTGCTCCGTTAGAACATATTACTAGTAACTCCTGATTATTTTAACCTATTATCAGGAGTATCAACAGTGTACTCCAGAACAGATGGTGATTTTCACGAATGTCTCTTACGCGTGATTGTGTTTTTAATAACTTAAAAATTACATGCATCCCGCGAGGAGTCAATGCTTGTTTATGATAAAGAAAGGATAAATAAAACGATCATTTTACATTTACCCTTAACATCAGAACTAATTCAGAGAGCCTGCCTCAACCCTCAATTCCTCAAACGCTTCTTCGACCATTGGCAACAAACCATATGTCACCATCCATTCCTCGGCGCTCACCCAAGTGGAGGGCACCACATCGACCGAGGACGGCGGAGGACGAGCACAGCGTAGGAAGACGACGGCGAGCGATCCCGGAGAAAGACGAGCACAGCGGAGGACGAGCAAGGCGGTTTCTCCTGAACAGGTCTGTGTCTTACGATTTTATATAAATTTCTTATTCCCCGTTGATTACGGAATCTTTCATCTGTGAAATTCTTCTTTTTATCAGTCGACGGTAATGGATAGCAACGCACCACATCTTCCTCAAGAAATTTTCACAAATATTCTCAAACGACTTCCCGTGAAATCCCTAATCCGATTTCAATGTGTATGCAAAGATTGGAAGAATCTCTTCAAAACCCAATCTTTTATCGCAGAACAAGTCCGCCATGCTACTCAGCAAGACGCCGCTCTTCTTTTCTATCGTTGGGGCTATAAATGTAATCCTGATCAATTATATTTGATCAATCGTAAGATGCAAGTGGTTGAATGTCCGACTCGACCTTCCTCAGTGCGTCGCTGCATTATCATCGGTTCCAGTAATGGCTTGCTCTGTCTCCATAATACATCTAATTATATATTGTGGAATCCAGCAACTAGAGAGGTCCACCAGGTGCCCAAAGTTCCTAATCTTGTTCATAATGAGATTTACTATGAAGCATTTGGTTTCAGTCCGATTGTTAATGATTATAAGATAGTTAGACTCTCAATTTCTAGTGTGGAAGATGATCGGGTTTATTTAGTGCAAGTGTTTTCAGTAAGCACAAGGTCATGGAAAGAAGTTGAAGTTGGGAAATTAAAGGGTATAATGCCTGATGTACTTACGTGTGGTTTCACTTTTGATGGAGCAATCTTTTGGATTGGCTTAAACTTACAACCTAGTGGTGGGTGGCAGGAAGGTTGTCTAGTTTCATTTGACATAGCAACGGAATCATTCTCATTGATGCCAATTCCTAGATCTGCCCATGTAACAGATTGGGCTATTCTTACCACGTATGAGAACAAATTGGCTATGCTTTGTACTAAAACTAGTGTTGAGTACAAGAGTTGGATTGAAAGCACCAAATCATTTTTCATTAATTTTCCCATTAATTTATGGGTGATGGAGAAGTGTGTAGATACATCGGGAGAGAGATGGATTTGGACTAAAATATATACAAGCAACCCCTTTCCCGATCGAGCAAGCTCTTTTTATCCACGGACTATTTGGAGAAATGGAATTGTTGGAGTTACTAACAAACATGTTGTTTTGTGCAATCTCCATACTAATGAATTTAAGATGTTGGCCATGGGCAAATATTCCACTAGAACACTGATTTGGAATTATGCAGAAAGCCTTGTGTCGGTTGACAACATTCACATTGAAGCTTCTTCATCCTAAATCCTAGTTATTATATCGCATATGTGGTGGAAATGGATTTTTATATTATTATTTCTTTAGATACTTTTGTTTATGTACAGTTAATGTCCTTTAGGATGTTATCTATAGTAGCATATGATGAAAGCATGTATGTAATACTGGATGTTTATTCAATGTTTGTACTATTTATTATCTTTGGTTTCTGAGTTTTCTTTCAATGATAGATATACAATCCTTGACTTATTTATCAAATTTCAATCTATGTGTAGAATATATGTGTAGAGATTTATTATCGTATTGTCATTTTCCATCCGTTCACATGCCATTTTGCTTACCAAAATCATTTTTTCGCTTTTGCAAACTTGTGACATTTGTTGTTATATATTACTCTATGTTTCAAGAGAAAAAAAAAAAAATACGGTGGCATCAGGTTGAAACCAACAAAGCCTGACATAATTACCTCAAACATGATGATCTGGTTTTGAACTAAGTCGTGTGCATAAAAAAAGGCTCTTATTAGGAGAGATAAAACTTACTTTGATGTTTTTTACTCCTAGGGAGGATTAGTCTTTAGCCTTTGAAGGATGTCGTCTGGATTCTATAAACAAAAATTGAAACTACATATACGCCGTAAAAAATATGACCTTGGGTAGCTTTCTTGCTTTGTGTTAGGTCGGTGTTAGTTCAATTGCCCAAGTTAACTTGTAGGAAAGTATCTTAGCGACTTACCCGACTTTTACTTCTGGTGCAGTAGTCAGCAATCATAGAAATCAACATTAGATCAAGGAAAAAAAATCAGATCGGGCAATAAACCGGTCATGGCACAGGTTCAAATCTCAATAGGTCAATCGGGTCGGACCAGTGATATTAAAATATTACAATTTATTAGTGGAAATATATATATTAATATATTTTTAAACTTCGATAGATAAAATGAAGATTTTTAGAAAAAAAATACATAAAAATTTATTAGTATTAGTTACAGTGTCATTACTTATGATATCTCATTTCCTATAATCAATTAATTATTATATCTTCTCAAAATCTTCTTTTATTTAGATTTATTTTTTCTTTACTTACTTTTCTCTTCATCTTGATCTTCAAACTTTCATTTTTTTTCCTAAAAAGTAGTACGAGATAGTAGTTAGAGGAATAAAAAAATGTATTTCACAACAAAAAAGGGTAAAAAAGTTGACCGGTCCAACCACCGGTTTTTATCAGTTTAAACCAGTTCCTAGTTTAATGAATGAATCAGACCGGACCTGGGACCAGTTCACCAATTTTTCGGCCCGGTTTTTCACTCATTGCATTAGATAGTTGGTTTTTCTCAAAAATTAAAAAAAAACGCTATTCTGTATTTTCAAAAATTTGTTGACCACGTCAGATTCCAAAATCTCACATCAATCTGGGACAAATAAAGAATAACAGCATGCCCAGGATAAAACGTAACATGCCACTAGAGATAAAAATTCTGTGGTTGAACCTACCTACAAATATCCCCATGCACTAACTTTATGGGCTGTGTTGATGCTCTGCAACTTTATAATCTACCAGAGAAGGATCAAGCACACAGTCCTCGCTCCTGGATAGCATGGCTTGATGGTTTCACAAGATTCAAGCAAAAAAAGAACAGACAGGGTCTTTGATTGAAATAAACAAATAAATAAATGATGAAAACAGATTGGACTGAAGGAGACGAGCAACGTAACTGAGAAATGAATTAACAAAAGCACATCAAACATGAATGAGAAATGGAAAGTAACAATCCCTTTTTAGCCCAAAATCAAACAACCGATGAATCTTTGTAAATAGCCTGTGATCCCAAGGGAGCAACATCTCCTTCAGTCATCCATGCATGCATATAGTCTAGTCCCTTTGAATGACTTGGTATTGACAAATAGAACATATAAATTTCAAAAAATAAGAAAAAAATTGCGTATATTTTATACTAGCATCAGTTAATATTTCCAATTTTTACTACAATATAAACCACAAAATTTAACCTACCCTGTCAAGTATTAAGTTCAAGTGAATAGCATGAAATAATTGAAAACTAAAATGACAAGACAAGTACCATAACATACAGATTAAGGAGCCAATTCTCCAGCAGCTATTGTTTTCCCTATCTTTGGAGGTCCATAAAAAAAAAGTGTTGTTGACCAACATAAAGTTGTTTTAATGATGTAAGGTCTTATTAGATTTATTAGGGTCTTGGGTTCGAATCCCAAAAAAGACATTTACATTATAAGGGACAATCACAAACCTGAACTAGTTTGGGTAATGAATGATAATATCCCAAAAAAAAAACATTGTTGATTTTTGTTGAAAGATAGTTTAAAATTGTGGGCTCACAATTTTGTTTTTGTTAAAAATTGAGTTTGCTTTAATGGTGGAAGGAACAGGACGGGAGGGAGGTGGCTGGAGAGAGAGAAATCTCTGAAGAATTGTCTACCCTCGGTCCCAAAAAAAAAAAAAGGGTGAATTGTTTAATGGGGGTGAAGGCAAAAGCCAACATGCGAACTTCCAGTTGATATTACTGTATGTTTGATGGTGATGATCTTGATGGTGCTGCTGATGAGAGCCATGAAGCACACTCGAAGGAACCCATATCGGAAAAGGAAGACCAGAGTTCATTTCAGAGAAAGAGAAAAGAAAATGGGTAGGAATTTCTAGGGGCATGTCTGGTATTATTTGATATATTTTATTTTATTTTTGATGATGTGGTATATTACTTGTAATAATATGTATTCTATGTGGCAAAGCCACCTCATCTTATGTTGGTCAACTAATGATTGACTGTTCGGATCTTTAACATAAGAGTAAAATTGTCCCCTTTTTTTATATTTTTGAGGCACATTTAATGTACCTCCTCTAAAACTTCCTAATGCTCATTTATAAAAACTTTCAAGGTATTTCAGTCCTTTGACCCTTTAATGATAGCTTGTTTGGATTAAATTATTTGAGCTTTCAAAAGTAGCTTTTTAATTGTGATTTACGGTATACAAGGTAAGTATGTGAAATAAGTGTTATCTCGATTTACGTGTATAAGTACTCTTGATCCTTTCAATCGTCCAACCAAACACATTAAATTGATAACTTAAAAATTCTCTCGCTTTCATAAGAGGATTGACAAGTTGTGAAGCTTTCAAAGAATTAAATAACATGGCTTGTAGCAACAAAAAGCAGAGAAGGACAACATGTTAGAGTCAGAAGCAGGGTTCTAGAACCCGGATCGGACAGGTCAGTTCGGACCAGGAACCGATGACCCGATGGCCAAACCTGGCCGGTTCGATGACCGGTCCGGTTTTGTTTTTTTATTTTTTTGAAAAATCAATTTTTCAAATTTTTCTGTAGAAATTTATATAAATAAGTCTAAAATATTCAATTTATCACCGGTTTGGCCCTGATTAACTCCAGTTTGACTCCAATCTAACCTACTGACCCTTGACCCAATACCTCAATCGGTTCGGGTTTCAGAACTTTAATCAGAAGAGACTCATTGAGTTAACACATTTGCCGAAGCAAGTAAGGACTGGACAGATAGAAGAAACTCTTGCCGAAGCAAGAGAAGCTTTAATGAAAGACCTACTAGCGAGTGACATCCTCGCCGAAGCAAGCAGCATCAACGCAGGAAGAAACTCACTGTGGGGAGTGACACACTCGCTGAAGCGAGTAAGAATCTGAAGAAAAATAGAACCTTTGTGCTGCTTAATTACCTTGGTGAGTGACATGCTCACCAAGGTGAGTAAATATATGGTATATCAAATCTTCCTAAACTTTAATTAGCTTTGTTGAATATAACCTAATATTTCATATTTCAATTATTAATGAGACTGGTTATTGAATTGATTAAGGCTGAGTCAAAGGCTAATGAATTAGGTTGGGTTGACTTAGGTCAAAACTGGTGATAATTTAAAAAATGTAATTTAAATAAAAATACACATAAATGTTTATATTTTACTATATAAATATTTTTAATAAAAATAGTATTTAAAAATACCCTATTAAACCACAAAAGTAACACATATAGCGTGTTTTGTATATTATAAAGTATAAAGGGATTTTCACTCCCCTCTTTTTTTTAATTTTATATCAAGGAAGGTAAGTTGGATAAAGAAAATATTACCTTCCTTAACACAAGGAAGGTAAGTTTTGTACTGTCACGTGACGTCAGAAAAAACCAACAATGATGACTCCTTGTAAACAAGTTGAGTGCCCACAGACTCTTGTTCCGATGAGAAAAATAGCTACTCTTTCATTGTTGCTGGAAGGTTTTTGGTAAACAGTCGCCTGGGCCGTAAAGATGGCAACAATACAGTTAGAAAAATTCATCTAATTCTCCTTCTTTTACTAAAATTCTTGACATAGCAAGTTGAGCCTTCAAAATACAAGTGTTTGAATTTCTCATTATGGATCATGAGAATAATTAATGCAGATCACCCGGATCAAGGTCATTCACCAAAAGATTCCAACTTTCTTTCTCCTGAGTCAAAAGCAGACGAGAGCGAGCTCAACCATTATGCCTACAAAAATGGGTATTCCAATCACAGGAGGAAAAAAAAAGACAAAGGGAAAGAAAGAAAGCTTAAAAGAAAATGAATGTATATATAATGACAGAATCTGGGAATAGGGTTTCTTGTCAAGCAAAAGCTTTAATATATAGATAGTCTCCACAAGAAGGGTCTTAAGTTAAATGAATTGTGTTATATTGCCCTTCTACAGTGTTATTGCCAAGAAGGAAGATTGGTGGATTCAGAGAGGAATGAATATGGTTTGCTAAGGTGTGTATTTGTTGATGCCTTTTTGAATAAGCAAGAAATGACATGATAACAAGAGGGACAAGCTTCGACATCTCCAACACGAACAAATTCTTGAAATAATACCACATGACTCATGTTATACATAAAATATATGCCACTTTCCTCATGTTGATGTGGTGTGGATCATAGGCATCTTTTCGATGCTTGTCCTCAATGATGCTATTAAAATCACTCAACATTATTCTGCTAAGCGCATTGAACTATCTCCTTTATTTTTAAGTTTATGAACTTGGCTAGGTTACCATTCTGCTTGGACAAGGTTAGGCCTACTTAAATCACTTTGGTAATGTTCAGTAAAGATGACAATGCTTTGAGAGTATGAAATTCCCTTTATATTTTAAAAGGAAGTCTATAGTTTCAAAGTGTTGTCATCTTTAAAGAAAGCCCATAGTTTCAAAGCATCATCATCTTTATTGGATATGATGATGGTGATTTAAGTAGGCCTAACCTTCTCCAAGCAAAAGGGTGATTTAGCTATTTTCATGAACCTAAAAATAGATGAGGTGGTTCAATGAGCTTGACAGATTAATTTCAGCAATTTGAATCACATCAACGATGCAACTAATAGAAGGATGCTTACAATACACACCACATAAACAAGATAGAGGAAAATGTCATTGATTTAGAGTATAATAGGAGTCAAGGGTATCATCGGAGGAATTTATTCATTAGTTGGAGAGCTGTCCAAGCTGCTCAACAATAAAAAATGTAATGGATAGCTTTTGAAGGTGCCGTTTATTTTGGGCACTTGGTAGAGTTCTTTAATAGTGGGGCGGCTGGGGGTGTCAGTTGTGCCCCCGCTGCCCCCTAAATTTGGAGTCATTTCTAAATTGTTTTTTTTGTGGTTTTTTTTATTATTAAATTTTATAAAATGAGTAACATTTTGATATCTTATAGGTAAAAAATAAAGTTATTTTCAATTTTTTTTATGATTTCTCAAAAATTTAAGATTCCAAAATTAAAAAAAATTACACAATTTTCATAGTATAGATTTTTGAAAAATTGTAAAAAGTAGAAAACAACTCCGTTTTTTTTCCATAAAATACCAAATGCCATCCGTTTCATCTAAAATCTAATAATCAAAAGAACTATAAAAATAACATTTGAGAGGGACCTCAAATTGTTGGGGCAGTTGACACCCCAAATTCAATGGTGGGAGATGCCCTCAAATTGATGATGAACTGTTGTTGGCAGCAACATCTAACTCTTCTGGAAAGGTATGAGAGCCTAATTTGTCTTTTTTAAAAATTAAATAGAAATGATAAAAATGCTCCTCTAAGTTTAAAAAAGTGCTCCTATTATTTATAAACGTTCAACAAGTTCTGATAAGATTTTCACAAATTTCAATTCAAAAATCACCACTTACTATAATGATAAGATTTTTATTCCCAATTCTGCTAACGATTTCAGAAATTAAGACGAGGTTTTGACAAGCTCTCATAATATTTTCATAAATTCTAATTCAAAAATCACAATTTGCTACAATAGTAAGATATTGATTCCAAGTTTTATAAGTTCAGATAAGGTTTTAATAAGTTCTTATAAGATTTTTTACTTTAAAAAAAAAGAAATATGTGAGTATATTAATTAAAGGATAAATCATGCATGTCTAAACACTTGAAACGCCTTCTTCTTTTATCTCATTTTTAAAAGATTATTTATGATAAAGAAAGGGTAAATAAAACGATAATTTTACTTTCACCCTTAACATCACTAAATATCAAAATTATTATATATTTTAAAATAAATATCAAAATTATTCATTTAAAAATTTTGATTCCAATCTGCTACGTCAGAGCATATTACTAGTAACTCCTTGTTGTTTTAAGTTTTAACCTATTATCGGGAGTATGAACAGTGTACTCCAAAACAGATGGTGTTTTTCCCGATGGTCTCTGACGCGTGATTGTGATTTTAATAACTTCAAAATTACATGAATCCCGCGCATGGCTCGAGGAGTCAATGCTTGTTTATGATAAAGAAAGGATAAATAATAGTACGTTTGTTTTAGGTTTTGATCATGATGCAAAAGTAAAAGTAAGAGTTTGTATACATAAATCAATCGAAACAACTTTTATCAAATAATTTATTTTATATTTTGTAAATCACGCTTCGTATCCTATTAATTAGGATTGAAAAACATTCTTGAAAACCAACTCCAGACTAGCTATAAATTGATATTTTACTGATACCCTTAGCATCAGAACTAATTCAGAGAGCCTGCCTCGGCCCTCAATTCCTCAAATGCTTCTTCGACCATCGGCAACAAACCCTATGGCACCATCCATTCCTCGGCGCTAACGCAAGCGGAGGGCACTACATCGAACGAGGACGGCGGAGGACGAGCAAGGCGGTTTCTCCTGAACAGGTCTGTGTCTTACGATCCCTATTGTTTATATAAATTTCTTATTCCCCGTTGATTACGTAACCTTTCATCTGTGAAATTCTTCTTTTTATCAGTCGACGGTAATGGATAGCAACGCACCATATCTTCCCCAAGAAATTTTCACAAATATTCTCAAACGACTTCCCGTGAAATCGCTAATCCGATTTCAATGTGTATGCAAAGATTGGAAGAATCTCTTCAAAACCCAATCTTTTATCGCAGAACAAGTCCGCCATGCTACTCAGCAAGACGCCGCTCTTCTTTTCTATCGTTGGGGCTATAAATGTAATCCTGATCAATTATATTTGATCAATCGTAAGATGCAAGTGGTTGAATGTCCGACTCGACCTTCCTCAGTGCGTCGCTGCATTATCATCGGTTCCAGTAATGGCTTGCTCTGTCTCCATAATACATCTAATTATATATTGTGGAATCCAGCAACTAGAGAGGTCCACCAGGTGCCCAAAGTTCCTAATCTTGTTCATAATGAGATTTACTATGAAGCATTTGGTTTCAGTCCGATTGTTAATGATTATAAGATAGTTAGACTCTCAATTTCTAGTGTGGAAGATGATCGGGTTTATTTAGTGCAAGTGTTTTCAGTAAGCACAAGGTCATGGAAAGAAGTTGAAGTTGGGAAATTAAAGGGTATAATGCCTGATGTACTTACTTGTGGTTTCACTTTTGATGGAGCAATCTTTTGGATTGGCTTAAACTTACAACCTAGTGGTGGGTGGCAGGAAGGTTGTCTAATTTCATTTGACATAGCAACGGAATCATTCTCATTGATGCCAATTCCTAGATCTGCCCATGTAACAGATTGGGCTATTCTTACCACGTATGAGAACAAATTGGCTATGCTTTCTACTAAAACTAGTGTTGAGTACAAGAGTTGGATTGAAAGCACCAAATCATTTTTCATTAATTTTCCCATTAATTTATGGGTGATGGAGAAGTGTGTAGATACATCGGGAGAGAGATGGATTTGGACTAAAATATATACAAGCAACCCCTTTCCCGATCGAGCAAGCTCTTTTTATCCACGGTCTATTTGGAGAAATGGAATTGTTGGAGTTACTAACAAACATGTTGTTTTGTGCAATCTCCATACTAATGAATTTAAGATGTTGGCCATGGGCAAATATTCCACTAGAACACTGATTTGGAATTATGCAGAAAGCCTTGTGTCGGTTGACAACATTCACATTGAAGCTTCTTCATCCTAAATCCTAGTTATTATATCGCATATGTGGTGGAAATGGATTTTTATATTATTATTTCTTTAGATACTTTTGTTTATGTACAGTTAATGTCCTTTAGGATGTTATCTATAGTAGTATATGATGAAAGCATGTATGTAATACTGGATATTTATTCAATGCTTGTCCTATTTATAATCTTTGGTTTCTGAGTTTTCTTTCAAAAATATATATACAATCTTTGACTTATTTATCAAATTTCAATCTGTTTGTAGAATATATGTGTAAAGATTTATTATCGTATTGACATTTTCCATCAGTTCACATGCCATTTTGCTTACCTAAATCAATTTTTCACGCTTTTGCAAACTTGTGACATTTGTTGTTATATATTACTCTTATTTTGTTTCAAGAGAAAAAAAAAAAAAAGATACGGTGGCATCAGGTTGAAACCAACAAAGCATGACATAATTACCTCAAACATGATGATCTGGCTTTGAATCTTTGTAAATAGCCTGTGATCCAAGGGGAGCAACATCTCCTTCAGTCATCCATGCATGCATAGTCTAGTCCCTTTGAATGACTTGGTATTGACAAATCGAACATATAAATTAAAAAAAAAAATCGCATATATTTTATACTAGCATCACTTAATATTTCCAATTATTATTACAATATAAACCACAAAATTTAACCTGCCCTGTCAAGTATTAAGTTCAAGTGAGTAGCGTGAAATAATTGAAAACTAAAATGACAAGAGAAGTACAATATCATACAGATTAACGAGACAACTCTCTAGCAGCTATTGTTTTTATAATGTCTCAAATTTTGATCACTAAATATCATGTAAATATTATGGTATTTCATAATAAAAGAGCATGAATAGTAGCAAAACAAAGCCAATAAGGTCACACATAACAAAATAGTTGTTATACAAGATAGTTGGTGTATTTTATGATAAGGCAATCAGATTGTGTGACACTTTTAAATTAGTAAAATGACCTCCAAAAATTATGAAACTTTCCAGAATGAAAGTAGACATGATAAGATTTAATTTTATAGGTCATATAGAATTTTTGGAGTTGTATATAAGGAGATATGAATTTTTAAAAATTTCCCAGTGAATTTGACATTTTTCAAGGGCAGACTTCAAAAATAATAATTCTGGGAATTGTGAGCTTCCAATTGGCTAAATTTTATATTTTCTTCCTAAAAGTATACTTAATAAGGGTCACATAGCCTTTGGAACCACCTTAAATGGATATCTATACAATTAGATATGAATTTTCAAAGTTTGGTGACAATTCTACCAATTTTCTCAAGTATTGCGAAAATGAGAAAAATTGTAAGGGCAAAATGGTCATTTTGACCAAATAAATAAATCTGACATGTTTCTATATAATAGGAGGGAATGGACAGATGGAATGTGGAAATGAAAGCATCTTGTGGAATTATAGAAATATCATGTAATAAAATATATATTTAATAAGGCATAGACTAAATTGGAATAAAATATAATTTTTTTAAAGGGACACCTAAGTATTTCTAGAGAACTCTCATGTTCTCTATATTAGATGGCCATTTCAGCCAAGGAGAAAGAGAAGGAGAGGAGGAAGGGTTCAAGGATGAAAAGAAGAGGAAGAGGAGAAGCTAAGGTTTAAGAAGCAGGAACTAGGTAGGTATACCAAAATTTCTGCTCAATCTTGTGTTCTAATTAAAAAAAACTCTTCTCTAACATCCCTACCATCTTAGTATAGCTATTGAGCAAGCAAAACTCATGGAGGAAAGAGGGGGAGATTTAGCCACAAGGGGAAAAAGAAGGAAGGAACAAGGTAAAGTAGTATAAAACTCTGGGATTTGTGTTACAAACTGAGTTGTAACTATTGTCTGGCTGGTTATCTGTCTTTTTATGATTATTTCTGTAAATTTGGGATGTTCAATTTTTAAGGGGAAATGCTGCACAAATTTCTATTGATTATATTAAACTTAAGATTGGATGATTAAACAAGCAAATACAAGTGAAAATGAAGGTGTTTTAAGGGATAACACATGAAACTTCCATTTGTACCAAATGTTTTGTGACGTATTTTGAATGGCTTAACCTAGTCCAAACTTTATGAAATTTTACAAGATGAAAGTAGACATCCTGGGCTTTAATTTGATAGGTATTATAACCTAAGTATATTCAAAGATATAATTTTTCAAAGTTTAACTGTGAATCTGAAACAAATTCTGTGGCAGACCAAATTGGACGAATTTTCTAAAAATTTGTAGATGTGTTTGGTGCCTTATGATATTTTTTTTTTAAAAGAAAACTGAAAGATCTTTGCATAAGAACTAGAACCACTCAATTTGGAATTTTCTAGATTTATTTATGAATTTTTAAAATTGACTGAAAATGCTGAAATTTTCTGGAAAACCTAGAAAAATGACAATTTTGCCCCTAAAACCCTAATTGGTGGTTGTCAAGGGTAATCTAGCCATTTGAGTATAAATCTGTCCAAATTAAGGTCAAAAATGGGTTCTACACATGAAATTGTGTAGGAATAGCCTGGATCGTAATTTTAAAAAAATTACAGTTGTACCGAGAATAAGGAAAATTAGACCCCATTTCCCAGGGGCATTTTGGAAAATATGCGATTTTAAGCTAAAATAACCAACTTATAAAATGGAATATGAATGAGTAATAACTTATTTGTAATTACTTTTGGAATTTTCGGATTTGATAATTTCCCGAGCTGAACTGAAAGCTAAAGGATCTATAATAGCTAGGCCTTTGGAAATGAGTTCAGGTAGTAACTATATCTCTCATATTTTATGTGAATGTTAATATGCATTGTTTGGTCATGATCTGATCAATGTATTGCTTGTGGTGTTGATACTCTCTGGGTGTAAGTAATGAGTTCAACCACCACATGGAACCTTTAGGGTACCATATGGCTAGGTGGACCCAGTTGAGTGACTTGATATGTACGAACAGGTATTGACCTACTCCAAGTTATGATGAGTACGGACAGGTATAGGCCTACTCCAAGTTGTTGTTGTGATTACATTATGATATGATATTGTACAGATCACGAACTGATGATCATTTTGATCCAGACAAAATCATCATTTAGTTCTTAAGCATTGTCAGATAAGCGTTGGCATTTTGATTACTGCATCATGATCAATGCTGCATGGCATGTTTACTTTTCACATTTTATATGATTGATATACTGTTACTACTGAGATTCTTTTGAATCTCACTACTTTCCATAAATTTAAAATTTATTCAGCAAGTAGAAACAGCTCAGAGGGAAAAATAGCTGATACTAGTAGATGAAGGACCGGTGCTGGTTCAAGAATTACTTTGTTGGTTATCTGATAGTCTTTATTTATATTAGGATATGTACTTTACCTGGTACAAACCCCCTGTGGGGATATTTTGTAATGTAATCAAGAATACTACATCAATATATTGTATTATTTCTGTGTGCCCAATGAACTGCACGTTAATACTCTGATAAATACAAAATAATGAAGGGTTTGGCAGTTTTCCCTATTCTTGGAGGTCCATAAAAAAAGCATTGTAGACCAATGTAAAGTTGATCTACCGGTATAAGGCCTCACTAGATCTCTTGCGGTCTTGAATTCAAATTCCAGAAAAGTCACTTGTGTTAGAAGGGGCAATCATAAACCTTAAACCGGTTTGAATATCGGATGATAATATCAAAAAAAACATTGTTGATTTTTGTTGAAAGATAGTTTAAGATTCTAAATTTTTAAAAAAATTACACAATTTTGGCAGCATAAATCTTTGAAAAATTATTTAAAAAAATTGAAAACAACTCTATTTTTTTACCTATAAAATATCAAAATTTTACCTATTTCATGTAAAATCTAATGATCGAAAGAACAATAAAAAAAATATTTAGAAATAACCCCAAATTGATGGGCTAGCAAAGGGCAACTAGAAAAGGGGTAACTGACACCCCAAATTCAATGGTAGGAGATACCCTTAGACAGATAGAGGCTATTTGGAATGGCTTATGGAAGCTCCATAAGTGCTTATGAATTGTGATTCACGGAATACGAAGTAACTTTTACAGTCTACGAGGTAGCTTTTACGGTCTATGAGGTGCTTTTACGGTCTACGAGGTGTTTTTACGGTCTACGAGATAAATATGTGGAGAAGATTTGTCTCGATTTACATGAATCCGGCTTATATAATAAGCCCGATTCATAAAAGCAATGCCAAACAGAGCCATGATAAATTGTTGGCGGTAGCATCTAACTCCTTTGAAAATCCTGTAGGTCTTTTAACTCCTCATAATGCTATGTAGATCTTCTTGGTGGTGTGGCACATGCAGAAAACTAGTTATTGTGTGTTTGGATGAAAAAAGGAAACCATGGTTTCAGCTAAATTCATCCAAACACCTTCAATAAGTCCATAATCCCGTTTAAACTCAAACCATGGTTTGAAGCATGTGAAACCGTGGTTTGTGAGAATCTATTGTCAGTCACTTTTTTCATTGGATGCCAGTTTTTTTTTACCGTTGCCCTCTCTCCTCTGCCCATTCACTGTATAATATTCCCTCTCCATCTTGGCTCTTCTCTGTGTGTCGGCCATCTCCGTGTCTCTCTTTCTAATCTCACGGCTCCCCATCGATCTCGTCCTGTCTCTCTCGCATATCTCCAACGCTGGTCTGCTCCAGCTTTCATATTCCTGTCTCCCTTGCCAAATCTCCAGTTGTGGTCTGAAGCTCCAAGTCTCGGCCATCTTTGTCTCTCTCAGATATCTCATGGCGCTCCATAACTCATCCATTTCTGTCTCTCTCTGCAAATCTCCAACTCCGGTCTCAAGCTCCAGGTAACGGCCATCTCTGTCTCTCACAAATCTGAGACCGATCCAGCTCTCATCCATCTCTGTCTCTCTCCCAAAGCTCCAGCTCGGATCTCAAGCTGCAGCTCTAGTCCATTTCGTGTTCTCCGTCGGCAAGCGCAGATCAAACCACATCAGGTCCCATTCCTCGCTCTGCTTTATCCGTTCTGTCGTTCATTCTGCCTTTGCAATTTGAGTTTTTGTCTGTACTCTAAGATCCACTTCCTTGCATTCACCCTGCTGACGTCTCTTGATTTCACCAGACAAAAATGTTGAGGATGGGGTTCGTTGGTTGCAATTATTTACTGATTACTTGAGAAGCTAATAGTGCTTCAATGAAAAGTCGTGTTCATTTATTTTTCATGTGTTTGCACCTGTTTGGAATACATTGGAATATATGGTAGGGTCTCTGAAATCCTATTGTGCTTGGCCTTTGTTAGTCAACTAATATAATGATATATATTCACTGGGTTTAGATTTTGGTTTTCTCAGTTAGACTGGCATGTTAGGGTAGGAATCTATGGAGATAGAAGGATGTGATCTGTGAGCACTCACCCATTTTTAACTCACATTAACTGATTTACAAACTTGTCGGCTTATGTTTGGTTCACTAAAATATGTGTGTTCCTGACTTCTAATAATCCTAGAACCGCATGTTCATTCAAGGCATTGTGAATTCACTGAAATATGTGTGTTCCTGACTTCTAGTAATATGTGGGTTCCAAAGCAAGCTTTGTCTTTTGTGAATTCAATGGCATTCTGAGTTTAATTACAAACCACGTCCATAATTTCCTAAAAGGACTGCGTGTATGGCTAGATTACTTTGCATTTTTATTTGTGAAATGAAACAAAATTTTACTCTCTTTCACCCAAAGAAAGATAACTTACTTGTGAGTGTTAAGAAAATTACTTAGATTAGTTATTTGTATTTGTTTATCTTCTAGTTCATTATCAAGTTCAGTTTAATCTGTGTCATTAGTGAGAAAAATAACAACATGAGTAAGGATAAGGTGAAAGCTAGTTGGGATGCGAATAGCACAAAAATCTTCATCGATTTGTGCTTGGAACAAGTTAAAAAAGGTTCCCTCCAAAACACAAGCTTCAGTAAGGATGGGTGGAAAGCTATTTCGGATGGCTTCACTGTTAAGACAGGCAAGATGTACGAGAGGGGTCAATTTAAAAATAAGTATGACGCCCTTAGAAAAGAGTGGTAACTATGGGACAGGTTGCTACGTGAGACGAGGGCGGGATGGGATAGCATCAACAACACTATTATGGTCAATCCTGACTGGTGGGACAAAAAAATAGCGGTTAGTAACTTATTAATATGAGTGTAGTTGACGCTTTCATTCTGATATGATTTTGTATAAGAAATGTTATAACTTCATTGATGTATGTACAGGAAGTTCCAGGGTATGAGAAATTTAGAGCTAGAGGTCTACAACACCAAGAAGAACTAACCCAGTTATTTTCCAATATTGCGGCTACAGGCACACAGAGTTGGGCACCTTCATCGATGTCGCTTCCTGTTGAGCCTATCCCTACTGAGGGTATGGAAGAAGGTTCAGGGGATAGCGATGAAGTATTGGGGTCACCAACTGGGTTGAGCGGTGACTTGAATTCGTTTAGTTTCATTAGCAATAGTGGAGGTAGTGCGGGAACCAGTAGCAAATGCAAGGGATCCTCAACCGGTGATAGAGGAACTAGTTTATTGGGGGTGAGGAAGAGGGGTGCGTCAACAAAAAAGAAAGGGCAAAACTCTGCGAAAATAGCCGAGGCCTTAATGAAGATGGTTGAAGCAAATGAGAATGATGTCGAAGCTTCACGCACGGAGAGGATGGCCGCAAAAGCTCGAGGGTATGAGGTTTCAATAGCCGGAGTGATGAGTCATCTCAATCAAATACCGGAGATTGTGAATGATACTGACTTTTATGCCAGATGTGCCCACCTCCTAATGAGAGACCCACCAGCACGGGAAATGTATGATGCGGTAAATAATATAAAGGAGAACCTTCTTTACTTTCTAAGGCGTGAGTGTTATGGAAATGAGTGAGAATTGTGTTAAGGGATGGTGGTTGTTTCTTAATGTAATGTATTTCAAATGTATTTTTATGTGTATGGCTTTAATTACTCTGTACTTTTATATGTATACGTTATTACATTAATGTGATGTTGGTGCATTTGAATTACTTAATAATTACATCTTTAATGACTTCATAATGACTTATGTGTATGTTCATAAGGAGAAACAGGTATGGACCAGACAATCACACTACTGGATGAGCGTAGGAAGCGGCGGATGCGAACAGTCCGGAAAGTTGTCGCACTTGTAGGAGCATATGCTTGCCTTTATTTATGTAAACAATCGCGACATACAAGTGAGTTCACAGGCGCTGCATGGGTTCGTGATGTCTTACGCGGTAATTCTGACCGTTGTTACGATATGTTTAGAATGAAACTTAATGTATTTCATGAACTGTGTTGTGAATTGCAATGACATGGTCTGAGAGAGTTTCGCAATGTTGGTATTCATGAGATGGTTGCGATTTTCTTGAACACTGTTGGGTTTGCGTTATCGAGTAGGCTTCAACAAGAAAGATTTCAACGCTCTGGTGAGACTATTCACAGGGCAATGCATTCTATGTTAAATGCATGTTGCCGCCTTACAATAGACAACATCAAACCCTTAGATGATAAATTTGAGAGCATTCATTCAAAGATACAACTCAGCAATAGGTATTGGCCTTTTTTAAAAAATGCTATCGGAGCAATTGATGGCACACACATTCCATGCAAAGTCAAAGCAAGAGAGAAAATAAAATATATAAACAGAAAAGGATTTGCCTCGCAAAACGTGATGGCGGTTTGTGACTGGGACATGTGTTTTACCTTTGTATTGGCTGGGTGGGAAGGTTCGGCACATGATGCTCGCTTATTTGATCATGCAGTGACAACGCCGGCGATGCATTTTCCACATCCACCTACAGGTATGATTATAATTCATACAATCTTATTATTATTAACTCCAAATACTTGTATTCACATTAATCATACATTTGAATAGGTAAATATTATTTGGTAGATGCCGGTTACCCAACCCCGACTAGGTACCTTGGCCCATATAGAAGCGAGCGTTACCATCTCCCTGACTTTCATAGGTCATCCAGGCTTGAAAATGCGAATGAGACCTTCAATTACTTGCATTCAAGTCTTTGGTGCACCATAGAAAGAACTTTTGGTGTTTGGAAGAACAAGTTCGTAATTTTAAAAGACATGCATAGCTACAAGTTCCCGACACAGGTTAAAATTGTTTGTGCCACGATGACTATACACAATTTCATTAGAAGATCATCCATTTCTGACCCTGACTTCGAACACCATGACCGGGAGGATCTTGTGTGTGGTGACGATGACGATAATGATGATGCTGCACAATCATCAACAGTATCTTCTTTAATTGGATCTTCCTCAGACATGACTTCTCTTCATGATTCTATAAGAGATCAAATCTTGTATTAAACGCAAGACCGTTAGTCATGTACTATTTTCACTGTTTCAACGTACTTTGTTACTTAGGGAACTATCACTTTATATCTACTTTGATGTTCTGAATTATTGACAAACTATTAAATGTTAATGTATTTGTTTCATGATGAATTTGAGGCTTGAAAATGTTGTTACGACCAATATATTACTTGTTAGTGAAAGAAAGACAATGTCTAAAGGAGAAAGGCAAAAACAGATTGTATTAACTGCATTGAAAGAGCGGCTATTTATATTATTTTTAGATGTTAACTATTGAATTATGAACTTTCAATGTACAATTTATTAATATATATATTTCTATGTATGTATGTACAATTAATTTTTTTTTTTCACAATTTATCATTTTTTTCAGACAAATTTAAAGAGTTTTTGGTATTTATTGTTTCAATTTTATGTTAATAATACCTAAAATATAATCTAATATTTTATATCTAATTATGATAAATTATTTTTTACAATTTATTATAATATATATATATATATATATATATATATATATATATATATTAATTATACATTTTTAGATAATTTTATTACATTTTTTTTGTATTTATTATGAAATTTACTACTATATAATATATAAAATATAATATTATCCTTTCTATGTAATTATCCAAAAAGTTAATGTCCTTTTCAGTAATTTGACCATGAAAAAAAGCTATTCTGATCATAATATCCAAACACTCTCATTTTATCAAAATCACTTTTTTCTCATAATCTATTCTCCATAATCTATTCTCAAAAATCATTTTTTTTTCACTTTTTCTTCATAAACTATTCTCAGAAGCTGTTTCCAAAATCTGAGTTGCATCCTAAAACACTATCCTTAAGAATTATTCTACAACTACCGGCAAATAAAAAAAAAGCACTCATTAAGATAAAACAGATCCTTTATGCTAAAACAAAGTGAGCATTACGACGAAGCATAATAAAACTCAAGAAATAAAAAAAATCAAAGGAGGAAAGAAGTGCTAGAAAGCTCAAAACCAATTTGTTTGACTCTTTTGCTGCAGTCATATATAGGCCTTGGGCAACAGCCACTCAAAAACAATAAAATGGCGGTTTTGTTATCATTAAATGCCATAAAGATGCTTTAGCAAGGCTATTATATACGTTGGCAATTAAAGCAATTAAAAGGCTATCAAAATCTTCACATTAGGCATCTAAGGTGATACAAGAAACCTGTTTTCTATTTTAAAACTCCAACGCCCAGAATTTTCAATTAAGGCTTAGTAAAATTTGTAATTTTTATCAGCTCATTTATTCCAAAAATAAATTTTGAATTCCACAAAAATAGCCCACTAAAAGTGCCTAGTTCATGTTCTAACTCATGCACACAAGGTGGGGAAATATCACCAAATTTCATTCTGTTTGCCTCTAGAGGCCCATTATTATGCAAGTTCATTTCTTCTCTTAATTTGCCATTCAATTTTGTATGGGAAATAAATATAAGTAAAATTGCTTTTTCAACCTTTTACTTTCATACAAGTTCTATTTTAATTCCTTTTTCATAATATTCATCAGAATAAGAAGAATCTTATGTATGATAAAAAAAGGCTTATAACAATATGTGTGTGTGTGTAAAAGGAATTCTAAAATTTAATTCTAAAAAATTAAAAGGAATTCTAAAATTTAATTCTAAAAAAGGAGACTTTTAATTTAATCTGCATAGAATTTGTAGAGAAACCATCATTGACTAATTTTGCTCTGTGCCCCCAACAATGGGCTGACGTACAACATACTGAGATGAAAGCAAATTATAAGACTCTCAGCAGAATTAAATAACTTTCTCCAAATGATCTGAATTCCTGTGTGTCAAACCTTACATAAGTTCTGGATTGATAAAACTAAAAAGTTCCTAATAATATGCCCTAAGAACTGCCTAGCATAAACTACACATTACTGATAACACTAAAACACAAATAGTTCAAGCCTTTACATGGGCACACCTCATGTTCTAATCTTTTTAAGTTTGACATGTCAATATGTACATGTCCTTTGCCCGTGGTTCACAACAAACGGGAGATGAAAACTATCTACAATTGATAAAATATCAGAAAAAATGGTGGTTTGTTCATAAAAACACAATAAACATAATTTCCACTGTTGCAAATAATAACCTTTTTCAAGGCTCTTTGAATTTCCAATAGCACTATATTTCCAGGCTAATTTCAAGTGTCACACACCATTTCAGAAAGAAGAGCTTTCCAACTTCCAACCACATCTCTCAAACAGAGATTCTCTATATGACCCAGGTTGGCTTCATCCCTCTTGTTACCATTTCATCGCGCAACTCAATCGCCTTGTCGAGATGTCCATTAACACAGCAACCATATATCAGAAAGTCATATGCCAGCCTATCAGGTTTTAGACCTTTGTTTAGCATGCCATCCCACAACCTAACTGCTTCTTCTATATTACCCCTTCTGCAATACTCATAAATAAATGTTGAATAAGTAATGCAGTCTGGGAAAACACCATTTTCAGACATTTCAGAAAGAAGCTTGGTAGCTTCCGAAAATTTACCCAATTTACAGAAGCCACGGATGAGAATATTATAAGTTACTGTGTTTGCTAGAAGGCTCTTGAGCATTGCATTGTGAAGACCAACCGCTTCATTCATATATCCCTCCTTTGTGAGGTGATCAAGAAAGCAGCCATATGTAACTGAATTTGGAAGCACATTTGCATCCAGCATTTTGTTAAAAATAAGTGCCGCTTTGTCTATTTCCCCTGCCTTGCATAACCCATTAATCAAAGCGGTATAAGTCACAGCGTTTGGAAAGCATTCCTTGGTAATCATCAATTTCCAACATTCAAAAGCCTTCTCAAAAGATCCTGCTTTGCTATAAGTGTCGATAATACTTGTATACATTAGGCTATCAGGCTTCAATCCTTGATCATGCATTGCTTTTAGGAGATCAAATAATATTTTCATGTCTTGCTTCTTCAGAGAAGCATCAACAAGTACACCATAGCAAACCATATCCATTTTCATTCCTCTCTGAATCATTTCCTCTGAAGCACTCAATGCCTCCACCAATCTTCCTTCTTGGCAATAACCCTGTAGAAGAGCACTATAGCACAATTCATTTAGCTTAAGACCCTTCTTGTGGAGACTATCAATGAAATCTTTAGCTTGAGAAACCCTATGAGTAGAACAAAGGCCATGAATAAGAGGCCTGTAAGTATACGTGTCTGGCACAAGCCCCCTTCGAAGCATCTCTTCTAGTAATTCAAAGGCCCTATCAACGTTACCTCCTCTACAGTGCCCTTCAATCATCACATTATATGTTACCTCATTTGGCAGAATTTTCTGTTCAATCATTTCCTTGAAAAGTTGGCTTGCTTCAAGCATTTGATCAGCACTACAGAGCCCGGAAATTAGTGCTGTGAATGTATAAACATTAGGAGCAACTCCTTTCTTAATCATCTCATTATACATTTGAAATGCCTTTTGTAGTTGTCGATCTTTGCAGTATCCACTAATCAATGATGTAAAGGTTGTGACAGTTGGCTCCAACCCCTTATTGGTCATCTCCATGAACAAAGACTCAGCAGCACTCATATTCCCACGAGTGCACTGGCCATTTATCAAAGAATTGTAGGGATATATTGTTACTTTTATACCAGATTCTATCATTTTATCAAAATAAGATATGGCAACATCCAACCTCCCCCTTCTGGAAAAAGAATCAATAAGAATAGAGTATGTGATATCATTAGGATGCAAGTTCATCAAGGACATCCTAGTATACAGTGACTCTGCCTTATCTAAATCTCCATCTTTACACAAAGAATTGATCAACGAATTACAAACAAACAAATTTGGCAGCGAACCAAGTTTTCCTACCTTTATTACAACATTATAAGCCATATCAATCTTTCCTTGCTTTCTTAGTCCCTCGACTATTCCTGATACAGTAGCTTCAGCAGGAACAAAACCAGATTCAATCATTTCATCCATAAGCTTTAATCCAGCTTCAAAATCTTTCACTCTACAAAGACCAAGTATTAGTGTATGGTATGTAACTTCATCTGCTTTCAGACCCTTTTCGCTCAATGATCTTTTGACATCAACAGCTTCCCAAACACATCCATTCTTGCATAGACCATGAATTAATATGTTATAAGGTACAATACTTAGATTGAACCCATTCGATTCCATCCACATAATCTTTTCCTTAGCTCCAGCAAAATCTCGCAATTCACACAAACTCCGGATAACAGCAGTGCAAGTATAAACATCATGTTGAAAACCAGCTTCCACAAACTCATTAAATAATTCACAAACCATTATAAATTGTCTAATCCTCAAAAGTCCATTTAAAAGGTCACTAAGTGTCCTAGCTTCAGGAAACAAGCTGTTTGCTATCATGAGTTTGACAATTTTCACTGCATCAAAAGCTTTCCTGCTTTGTAGATAATTTTGAACCAACAAATCAAATCCCAAACTGGAGGAAAAATTGTATTTCTGGTAAGCATCCAAAAAATTTGAAAAAATCTCTATTGGGTCTAATCTACGAAGGAAGAGTGTCTGCAGCAACGAATTAGCAGGCCAAAAAAGCCTCTCTTGCACAAGAGCATGAACCAAAATAGAAAACGATGCTGGGGAATGGTTGAAACTTTTGTGCAAACCCAAAAAATTGAAGAACCTCAAAGCTAACTTGGGGTTATCAATGGTCCTTATCAAGAATTTTTCAACATGATGAGTTCTCAGTTTGCTTGAAATCAAGAAGTCATTGAAAGCCACTTTCCAACTCTGCTTCCCATGAACAATCTCTGAAAGCTGAGAGACAAAATGAGAGTCGTCGTCATTGTCGTCGTTGCAGGGCTTGGATAAGCATGAATTACAGAAACTGTGACTTCTCAAAAGAAAAGGATTTAGTAGGGTTCTGTGAGTAAGTGCAAGCTTCATTGAGATTATAGTACTGTGATGTCTCTAGTTTTAGTGTTACGCCCCAACAGCCAACGTAAAACCCTATCGAATCTTTTATGAACATAGATGTCTTTGGCTTTTAAGCCATTTGAGATGACACAAATACCCAAATCATGGAAATAACAGGACTCTGACGCAGAGGTTGGAGGCAAGATCAGTAGAAGACTTGAAGGATGTGCCAATGTTTGAAATAATATTGTTTTGCATCAGAGATGTTTCTCCAGCCCCAGATGATGAATCCGAAACCCCTGTCCAATGTTAGTAAGATTTTGACAAAAATGGTATTAATAATTAATAATCAAAAGCCAATATTTTCTAACATTTGAAGACTAAAATGTTGTTCAATCAACGTGTTTATGTTATCAACATCATAACTTGCTTTATTAAAGCAATCACATTGACAGCTTATGGGAATCTGGACCTCTCTTTCATTTAATATATATAGTAGTATTCATAATAGTAAGCCATATGCGTAAAGTATATCTAGATATGTAACATTCATCATATTGGCAGTTCAGCTAGCCAAAATTAGTGGATCTGAAATCACCAAAATTCAGCATCAACCACTGTACATTGACAACACCGATCACAATCTACTATCTATCTACAACTTATATTTATACAGGGAAGAAAAATATGTCCTTTATCCATGACATTTGAGCTAAATTAACAATAAAAGCATAAATTAGAGCTTCACATTAGAAAAGAATCAGAACAAAGAAACATACAGGGTAGGAACGAAGAAGACGAAGCAGGAGTAAGGAGAGGTACGAACACCCTTGCAGTGAAACGGCGTCGGAATCACTAAGCAGAGGACGCCGGAAACCTTAAAGCTGAAGCTCAGAAGCAGAACAATGGAGGTGAGGAGGCAAGGAGGTGCGATTCGAATGGAGATTGGGTTCGCTTTTGAGGTCTCTGGTCTGGTCTGCTGTCTCCTCCCTGGGGTTAGTTTACCTTTATCTATTTATTTTAAACATATAATTTGCCCATTCAATTTTGTATGGGAAAAAAATGCAAGTAAAATTGCTTTTTCAACCTTTTACTCTCATACAAGTTATATTTTAATTCCTTTTTCATAATATTCATCAGAATAAGAAGAATCACATGTATGAAAAAAAGGCTTATAACAATATTTATAAATCATTAATTAATAATATCAACAAACCACGTCTATCTAATATTTGTTCAGAGAAGAAAAAAAAATTCGTTACATTTTATAAATGAGTATAAAATTTGTAAATAGTCATATCATTTAAAAATTATAAATAGTACGGTGGCAAAAGAAAATCATATTTCTTTTGAACTTGAATACAAATATCTTAATTATTTAAAAATTATAAATAGTGTGTTGGCAAAAGAAAATCATAGAGTACAAATTCTGAGACGAGCTCACAGTCCACAAAAGACAGCTTTATGCCATTATCCGTATCCTATCTCAGGCAATGATGAGGGAGGTGTGGGAGGATTATAATATGAGATCCAATTTTTAATAAATATGAAGATTTATTTGTTTTCTTTCAAACACTTCCATGATGGAAATTTTATTTTACAGTCCAGTGGATGTTAAATTTATAAAGCATGTTTGGAACTCAATGTATAATCGGGTTTATTTTATAAATCTGATTTACGTAAATCGAGATAAATCTCATTTATATATTTATCTCGTAGACCGTAAAAACAATCTCGTAAACCGTAAAAATTACTTCGTATTCCGTAAATCACAATTTATAAACACTTATGGAGCTTCCATAAGCTAATCCAAACGAGCTAAATATAAATATGTTTGGATTAGCTTATAGGTTTATAAATACCTGTGTATGTAAAGGTCTGTTTGGCAAAGGAAAAAAAGTTCATTTGGAAGGTAAAAACTCATTTGGTATCTGCAGACATGTTTGAGAACACGTTAGCATTCACTGAGTTTAAAAAAATGTTTTTTCTAGAACATATTAGTGCCTATTTGGGAACTCATTAATAGGGTAAAAAAGCACATTTAATATATCTGAGGAGTGTTTGTAAACTCATCTAGGAATACTGGACTTTTGACAAAAAGAAAAGAGTTTTTAGATAAACTCATTAAAAGAAAATCAATTTTTTCCACTGTCAATCCAAACACAAATCACATTTATAATCTTACTTTTTTTCAGTTTGGCTTCTGCAAAAGTCATGTTAAAAAAAAAGTCACTTCTACACCGCGTTCCTAAATAGGCATTTAGAAACTCATTGAAATAGCTTCTAGTTTTTTTTCACTGGGTTTAAAAAAAATCATTTCTCCCACCGTCAATCCAAACACAAATCATATTTACAATATGACTTTTTTTTCAACCTAACTTCTATAAAAACCACATTAAAATAAAAATCACTTCTCCAATCCTAATCTAAAGAGGCATTATGTCGAGATAACATTTATTTTATATATTTATTTTATATATTATAAATCATAATTAAAAAATTATTTTTAAAAACTTAAATCACTATTTTAAACGATGGTGCTGAAAATTCAGTGGCTATTTTGCCAAAGAGGAAAGGTTGATGGCGTTGCTTGCTTCTCTTCCCCACCCTCTCATTTCCGACCATCGACCCAGTTGATGTTCTCCAAAAAATACCCTAAGCTGACTCAACAGTCCACAATGAGAGTAGTCTAGTCATAGCCTTTGTGGACTACTTGTGCCTAATCAGACCCACATCATCAATGTCTAATAGATTCTTTACATTGTCACTCTTTATTTCATGGTTTTATACATGAAGGACTAATAGATATAACTACGTAAATTTAAAGGATCTAATAAAAAAAAACCCAGGGACTTGATTCAAAACTCAAAAAGACAGGTAATTAGTTTTCCATATATATATATAATACTTTTTTGTGGAATATTAATTTTTAAACGCATTGAGCTGGTTTTAAAAGATTCAATAGATAATAGATAATTAGTTGCAACGAAAAATTTAATTATTAAATAATAAAATATTATAATCAATAATTACATAAGATAGCGGACAATAATTAATAGGGTTAAGGTGCAAAAATAGTAATGAACTATTTTTCAAAGTGCACTCAACACAACTAACTATTTTGGGGTGTAAAAATAGACATTATGAATTTTTTAAGTACAAAAATAGACATTATAAATTTTTTTTGGAGTAAAAATAGCAATTTCGTTATCTATTTTAGGGTGCAAAAATTGTTATTTTTGCTCCAAAAAAAATTTGTGATGTCTATTTTTGCACCTAAAAAATTCATAATGTCTATTTTTACACCTAAAAATAGTTAGTTATACTAGGTGTACTTTAAAAAATAGTTCATTATTATTTTTACACTTTAATCCTAATTAATATAAGATAAATATAAAATCCAAATATGGGGTATCTCACCCAAAACATCTAGCCTGTTTCCATGTATAGCACATTCAGTGGGGACTAAGAGGCTATTTGGAATAGCTTATGAAAATTTTATAAGTGCTTATGAATTGTAATTTACGGTCTACGAGGTAACTTTTACGGTCTACGAGGTAGCTTTTACGGTCTACGAGGTGCTTTTACGGTCTACGAAGTGCTTTCACGGTCTACGAGATAAATATATGGAAGAGATTTATCTCAATTTACGTGAATCAGGCTTATCTTTAAAAAAAACTATCACAAACAGCCCCTAAGTACACTATGGGGAGTAATAGCATCAGCACGTTGTGAAGGCTAATGACGTTAAGGGCTAAAAGCACGAGAGATGGGAGTAGGATGAAAAGAATCTACGGGGAGAAACAAAATCGAGACAGTTAAAAAATATATATTTTATTGATTAAATAAAAATAGCTTGTAATTTGTAAAAATGATTTATGTGTCAAGTTATTATGAAATATGAAAATAATTTCTAATTTTTAAAATATTATAAAAGTAATTTCAAATTTCTAAAATGATTTATCACATGGAGTTGTAATATATAACATATACTTCTATATTTAAAAAATAAAATATACATGCAAATAATAAGCTTATTTGAATGTGGAATCTTTTGTTCCCAACGATCACAATCAGGACAGTAAAAAAAAGGTATTATTGATTAAATAAAAATAAATTCTAATTTTTAAAAATAATTTATCATGGGTTAAGTTGTGATGAAATTTAAAAATAAATGATTTATCAAGAGGATAATGGGATTAAGATGGGCTGATAAGATTTCAAAATATTTTATTTTTATTATCTCTTTATTTTTAATATATTTATTTTAATATATTTTATTTTATATCTCAATATTTCAAAATATTTTATAATTTTTAATTTGTAACTTTTTTTTCCTGCCGGTAATTTGTAACCATATGTACCTCCTTGTTATCTTTAGGGAAAATTATAATCAAGTCCTAAAAAAGGAAAAATACGAAAAAATAGTCCCAAGAAATGTCAAAATTACAATGAAGTCCTATGGGACTCTTTTGTCATATATTGAAACTGCCAAAAGACTAAAATACCCACGATAGATAAATAGAGAGAGGGAAGGAAAAATTCTGTTACACTCAGACGGCAACGTTGGCGTGAAAAATTCATGAAGGTCTGATCATGCAACAAGGTTGAAGATGAAGGTATGGAATTGATGCCAACACCTCTAGTATCTTCATTATTCCATTTGATTCATATTTTCTGCTGAGTAGGTAAGTAGATTTTTAGGTTTTCTTGAGTCGTCATCTTTTTGGCAGAAAAAAGGGAAAAAATTCTCATCTTTTTATGGGTATTGTCCTCTATTATACTTGTAAACCATAAAGATAGACCTAGGTAAATGTAATGGATATGCTTTAGTTATGATTTTAATGTGTTTGGGTATGATTTAATATGTTCTGTTTTTGCTATGAGTATGCCTATTTTCGGGTTTATTGTGCCATGTTGGAAGGGCTAAGGAATAAAGATGAGGTTGAAAAGTTTATGGTTACATAACCTGGTGTGCAAAGGAAAAAATATTTTATTAATAGGTGCAGTGATAATTGTCAATATATGTGCTGAACTTGTTAATGAAAACTATAGGTTATATTTAAATGTTTTACTTGTGGTGTAATGATGTTTGGCAAGGGTTTCAAATGTTTGCTATATTTTTTGGTATTTTGAGCTGTGTTTACTCATTAAAAGTGAGAATTAATGAATATGGTGTGAAAGTTGTGTGGCTGGAAGTCTTGATGGACGAAGTCAGAATGTCTCGTTAATAGGTGTAGCGATAGTTGTTAATATAGGTGATAAATTTGTTAATGACAACTGTATTGTGCAGCGGACAGCGGTGATGGTTAGCACATCTGGCAATAATCTACTATGCTTCATTTATATAAGGGGAAGGTTTGTAGTTAGTAGAGAAGGTGATATAACATATGTTGGGAGTACAGTCAGATCAAGAACAATTAAAGAAGAGACAAGTTATGAAGAGTTTAAAACCATGATATCCTCCATTGTGGGAAAAGAGAATGGCAGACTTATTATAAAGTTTACACTTACGTTTGATAGAACAAAATTTATAGACATACTAGATGATGAAGCAATTGAACATTTAAT
Organism: Albizia julibrissin; assembly: GCA_037074505.1. NCBI lineage: Eukaryota > Viridiplantae > Streptophyta > Magnoliopsida > Fabales > Fabaceae > Albizia > Albizia julibrissin. The sequence continues at coordinate 15,917,473 of CM073486.1, read as the reverse complement.
TAATTTCAATGAAAAAAGTGGGCATGTCTATGTAAATGAAGGACAGACTGAAGATGATAATACAACGGCAATAAGGGATTATCCAATAGATGAGCAATATGTGTAAGTTCTATTTCGTTATGGAAATTAACTAATGAACGAGGTGTTGTTAACTTGTCATTACTACCATATTGTATTATGCAATTTGTTCCAGGTTTGATAACTTCTCAGAAGGTTGGGAAGCACTATCAATAGAAGGTTGGGATGGAGTATCAGCCATTATGTGTATTGAAGATGCACCTTCATTGCCACGTGGTATCTAAATGATGCTGACAGGAAGACCTAAAATAAACTCCATAAAGTGAAAGGATTTGATAATTGGAGAGGGACAAGCTTTTGCTAATGCAAATGGCCTTCGGCAAACATTATACAAGTATAGCATTAAACATAAGTTTGCATACAAATATGTCTAAAACAATAATTTAAAGATTATTATCAAATGCATGGTTGATGGTTGTCCATGGTACTTAGGAGCGTACTTAATGGGAGAATGACAAGATACTGAATTCCTAACTATAAGAAAATTCAAAGGTGAGCACATCAAGATGCACATGATAATCTAGTTGTACCTCACTTAAAGAGATCTAAATTGACATCATCAATAATTGGAGACAGTTTGAGGTGTAACATAGACAAGAATGCAAATGAGATTATGTGAGACATGTATAGAGATTATGGGGTGCATCTAAATTATAGTCAAGCATACATGGGAAAAGAGAGCATTGATGGAAATACATGGTCGCTTTAAGGATTCATATATGGCTATTCTTTAGATATGTGATAAGCTAGTGGAGACCGATCCAGACACGATAGCCTCGTGTGAATTCTCTAAGAGTGACAGATTTTAGAGGGTATTCATTGCTTATGGATGCTCGATCAAAGGCTTCTTCTTATAAGGGTGTTGGAGAATACTTTATATATATATGGATGTCATCTCAGTAATCCTTACAAGGGAACATTAGTTTCAACCAATGCATATGATGCTGATGATTAATTGTTTCCCTTGGCATATGCCATAGTTAGTGGGGAAACACATGATGATTGGAGTTGGTTTCTTAAGAATTTAAAGGATATCATTAGCATAAGGGAGATCACAATAGTGTTAGATAGGAATATTTCCATCATAAGTGTTGTCTGTGGTATATGTGGATCTCAGAGACACGTTTTGTTACAGGCACATCAAAGAAAACTTTAGTGCATAGTTTGTAAAACTGGGTAGAGGAAGGGCTAGGACTTCTGTGAACAACAAGGAATGTGTACTTAAGATGCTTGATGCAATTGCTTATGCAAGGCATGAACATGAATATAATGTTGCATTAGGTAGACTGAAATTGTTCTCTCTACAGTTAGCTCAGTGGGTTAAGACTGAAGGAGAAGTAGAAAGATGGGCTCAAAGCAAGTTTCCTCATAAAAGATGTGATAAATTAACAACGAATGTTGCAGAGTCATTCAACGCTTGGGTATTGAAAGAGAGGGAGCACAATATTGATGTTTTCATTCATAAGCATCGAGAAAAATTAGCTAAGAAGATTGTTACAAGCAAAACAACTATAATAAATTGGAAGAATGGGATTGAGCTAAATATTGAGTCTAAGTTGATGGAAGAAGTCAGGGGGATTGAAAATATGGAGTGTAAATATGATGGTGCTGATATGATTTCAATTGCAATACTATGTAACAACCGAGTTATCCATCTAACCATTGACCTCATGTTATATCCTAAGTATTCATGGAGGATTTGTGTTTCATAATCTGCCAAAGACCATTTCATTGAAGTTGTGACAATTTTGTGTATGAAGTCAGTTATAAATATGTGTCTACCAACTCTACCGTCGTTCAATTTTTGATAAGCAACTAAGGTCTTCACAACCATTGACATTAACTGCATCAGGGAGAGAAAAAGTTAGCCAACAAAAACATTATATGAAATCAATATCTTTCACTCTTAATCAGTGGCTTACCTTGTCATTAATGTAGAGTTCCTTTCTTGTGAGGAAGTAGTCATGCATCTCCACAAAGTCTTTAAATGAAAACAAAAAAATAGCATGTCAGTCAAACTATAACGATAACGTAATACCAAAGCATCCAACCAAACAAGTATTTAAAACTTACTGGTCGCCATTGTCTTTATCACACCTCGTTGTACACAACTCAAATAAAATGTCATTGTCATCAACTTTCCTCTTACCCTTAAACTTCTTGATTGTATCAATTCAGGGAGATTTTACAGCTCAACTAGAAGTTATAACCCTTTTTGACCTTCTCAATTCTAGCTCACTCCCTTTTTTCTCCTTCTCTTTATCTTGATACTCATGGACTCGTGCATCTTTTGGTTCATCGCCATCATAGGCTTGATAATCTTTAGTTTCTATGATGGCATCATCACCTTCTGTGTCTTTTTCATCATCTTCATCACTTTCTGATTCGTCCTCCTCACCTTTTTTGTGTTCTTCCTCCTTTTCATCATCATCATTTTCTACCTTTTCATCATCCTTGTCAAACTGAATTGAACTTGATGTCTTATTGTTTGTTCCCTCTTCCTCATTACACACTTGTTCTGATAGATCTTCGTTGTTCCTCTCATCCCACAACCTGTTTTGAAGCGCAAGGAGCTCCTTTCCCACCATAGAAACTAGCCTAGCATATATCCTTTGTAATTCCTGAAACATGAACATCTTTATCAGATTTGCAAGTTAAGTTAATCACAAATTTAATGAAATGAAATTAAAACACAGTGTACATGTCAAAATAGTCACAATTACCGGGTGAGTAAGTATTGTCTCAGGATTAAATGCTGTACATTAATGGCCACCGCCATGTTTGACATCATGAAGCAGCCCTTTCTTGCTTTCCTTCTCTGTCAATACTCTACTGTTCACCCTTTCCTCATTCCACTATGTGATGACATCTTCATCTTTAGAGGCTTTCATCTTGCCCAAAGGAAAATGTTGTAAGCAAAATATCTGCATGATATGTCCATGACAAATAAGAATTATACATTGACATTTCTAGTTCAAGAAAAAAAATAGATGATAGGCACTTACCATTAAGAAGTATATACAACCCCTTACAGTCTTTCTCCTTTTACCTTTCCCTTTTATCAATTCCCTTTTGAATTCCCCAATTGCATGAAAGAGTTCTTTAAAAATAAAGGATGACTAATCAAACTGACCAAGTGATCTTTCGTGATCATCATCAGCTTTAACACACGGTCACTTACATAAATACTCGCACTTGGGGACAATAATGTTCCTAATGTTAATATGACAAAAAGGAACTTAAAATTTTCATTACTCTTTCCCATCAACCATTCTTCTATTGTTTGGTATTTTATATTCTTATCAACACTCCTCAAATCCTTGAAAATAGCATCTTTATCATCTACTTGTACTTGTATGTTATACCCATCATTAGGTAGATTGAGCAATTGTTTCACAACTTTAGGCCCTACTCTATGAGTCTCCCCTTGAATTGACACTTGCTTGGTTGAAGGGCCAAAACATTGCATAAACTCTGCACATAAGTCACGGTTTATTTGCGGGCAACAAATATTCACCATCAAAACCTATTCTCTTAAGCCTTTTCATTATATCCGGTTCATCCTTCAAGTTTTTGCAAACTTCCATAAACTGTTTTGGCGCACATCTTGTAAGGAATGGAACAACATACGTCTTTCCTTTACCCGGGGCTCTTAATTGTTCAGCCCGTTTGGTATATTCCACTCTCTTCTTCTCACTCAACTTATTCCAGGCATCTCTCACTTTTAGATTTACCTCTTTAAAAGTCTTCAACTTATTCCCCTTCCTTTTTTGTTTCCCCTTCTCTTTTTTCTTCTGCTTCTCCTCCTTGTGGATGAAAAATTCTTTATTGAATAAAGTGTACCCAGAAAAGCTTGGTGCCTTGGTTGTGTTGTACTTTTTTTTAACAGCTTTTTCTTTGTTCATCTTGTTTCCCTGGAAAAAAAAATTTAGCAGTTTAGCATTGCATTCCTTTTTCATCATCTCTATAAACAAACTTTCACTAATTTTAGCTTGTCATAAAGCTTTAACTGCTGAAAATATTCAACTATGTAATATGCAACTAATAATTCAATACACCAAACCTCAAACCAAGATTCACAATAGCATGCTTAAATGGACACACATGAATTCAACTCAATCCAAGTAAGTCATACATTCTTAAGGTGTAACAAAAACTCACCGAAGCAAATCACAACCACTACCTCATTCAATAACAATAACATTCACAATATGCAACAAAATGAGTAACAGCCCAGAACATGCGCAATTTCAGAGTAAAAGCATATCTCGTGGTTCTGGTTGAGACGCTTGATTCAATAAAATGAACAATTTGAGCACAAATCAAATTCATGTGGTCCATATAAATTTGCATTACAGATGTAACAAAAGCTTTTCAAGTAAACCCATCTGATCAAGCATATCTAAAATTTTAGAATTTTAATTCTTTTCCATTTTTTGTTTTACAAGTTATTATAAATTGAAGAAAAAATTACTAATGCAACAACAAAGTAAGAGTTTTTTTTCAGAAGATTTTTTTTATGATTTACCACAACTGTAGATAATTCCAAGGAGTGAAAAAAATTGAGCTTTCCCCTTTTTATAAGAGTTCCAAAGTACTGTAATAATGGTGGTGTCTGCACAGCTTGCACAAGTACACTCTGTAACAAATTATTGGCATTAGCTATCAAGGAGTTGATGCAACAACAAGGTAAGCCCCCTATCACAATTTGATAAAGGATAGTCTTGTCTAAATGCAGAGGTTACTTCTTGGTTACCAAGTGCAAAGCAAAAGATTACCTAAAATTTAGCAATAGTTTCAAGAGTGTGAAGTATTCATTGTGTAGATTCTACAACAAGCTCTACAGCTTCCTTATACTTGGCTTGAGCAAATAATTCTTGAAAGCAAGAATTACATTCAGGTTCCACCCAAGGAAAAAAATAAAAAATGGTCTCATTGACAACTTTAGAAGCGTGAATTGACAAGTCTAGGGGGTAATTGACAACTCCATGGGATCAATTTTTTTATTTTTTTTCTTTTAGGTGAGACCTAAATATAATTCTCCCTTCTTGAAAGCGCTTAACAACAACAAAAAAGACAAAAGTTTCATCATCATCTAGCAAAGGAGATGTTTTTAAAACAAATGAAAGGGGCATAATTTCCAAGGTTTAGATGCATTAGAGAAGAAAGGGTAGACAAGGTAAATTGCAAGAGATATCATACGATGTTTATTTACTGCTACTTTAAACATTAAAAAACAAGTACATAAAAATCAGGGCTTAATACCAATTTCACCAATATCACATTACTTTATATACACTTTAACCAAAGTTTCCTCAAAAGTAACAATAAGCTTGTAATCTGCATGGTGTACATTATGGTATTGAGCTTCTATCCTAGAAACAACAACCTATCAAAACCAACAACAACATAAACACTAGTCTCTACAGTAATATTCTAATAAATAGCATAGTTTTAGGAAGGTAATTCCTAATCAAACAGGGCAATCAAAGATTTAGGAACCTAATCAAAGCATTAAACAACATAATTCCACGTAGATATTTAAGACATGAAAAACCAAGTCCTAGTCCAAAAATGCAGTTAAAAATAGATAAAATCTAATAAGTTAATTTACTTTTAGAGACCAATTTAAATTTTAACATAAATGCAGGGTTCGTGGATGAAATTAACCTCTCAAATTATAAGGATTCAAGGCCCAAAATAAGCTTAATTATGATATGTCTCAAAAAAGTATGAACTATGGTTTCACAATATAGAAGGAATAAATTCAATTATTTTTCAAAAATTTGACATTTCAAGGATCACATTTTCAATATTCTATTAGCCACACCCTCAATATAAATTTTTTAAAACTATAACATTTTCTATTCTATTAATGATTGGAGGTAGTAATAAGAAGGCACAAGCTAAGAGGTTAAATGTTGGATTAGGTTCTTGAAAGGATAAACTCTTTCGTGGACAAATGTCTAATAGAGGAAAATAGCATATTCAAGAGTGCCGAAATAGAGTGATGCCAGGCGATAGGAAAAGAGAAACTAACAAGAGTATGATAGTATTCAACAATCACCGAGTTATGATATCCTTTATTTGTTAGCTATAGGAACTACAATCAAACTTGGTTGTTCTCTTAACTACATAATCAACTAAGCGAAACTAACTTATCTCTCTCTCTCTCTCTATATATATATATATATATATATATATATATATATAAACTCAAAACTTATCGCACATATATACAGATCAACTCACAATCACCCTCCAAGCCTAACTCTCTTTATTTGTTTTAACCTTTCTCACCTCCCCTTAGTTCAACTACTCAATACGCTTGATATCTGAAGTAGTAGCAGTAATGACTACTTTTTCTGCTTCACCATTTTATAAGGCCAGCTATCTCCTTCAACGACAACTTTTGAGATACTCATTATATAACATGCACACAAGAAATCAAACATCATGTTTTCTTTTTAATGCATACTCTTTTAATTGGATTTGATGTGGCTTATTGTATTGCTTTATTTATCGATACTGAGTAGAAAAATATGCATACCCGCTTTACTTCTTTTCTTCCTAATATGTTTTCATTAAAAGAAAAATGAAAAATTTACATTATTGAAGTATATAGATTTTCTCCTTGTCATAGGGCTAGTTCGTTTGTGATCATATAAATAAGTTATTTTAGTTATATTAAACACAAAAAGATTGACACCAACTGCATAATTTCTAACATTCTTAGAATTAAACCAAAATGCTTCATCCCGATGATAGTGTCGATTTATCAAATTTCGATTGACCGAAGCTGTGACAATCATTCAGTTATGGATCGTCAGAAGAGGAATTTGAACTCACTTTCCAACGATTCATTTATTCAATTAATTTAAGAGTGTAAAGAGAAGTAACCATAACCTAAACTTACAGATGTCAAACAAACAAATAGTAATATAATATTCAAACACAAAAGGAAGAAATGAACGAGGGAATATGAGAGTTGGTTTACTCAAGTGGCGGCCATCAAACCTTAACGGTGAGAACCCATGAACACCACTGCTCACGATGACAGCTTCCGTTTGTCGACGATGTCGTGTGTCGGTGATCAAAGAGTTGACAACTTCCGTTTGTCAAGGAGTTGGTTTACTCAGGCGGTAGCCATCGACCTCAACGATGATAACCTACAAACACCACCGCTCACAATGACAGCTTTCGTTTACAGAGAATGTCGCATGTCAGGGATCAGAGAGCAAGCCGAATATTCAGCGACTATAACAGGAAATAAGGTTTAAGGAATGTCTGCCTTTTGCCAATTCCTTAAGGGTATTTTGGATTTTTTTTTCCATTTCCAATTTTTTTACAAAAAAGTCCCACAAGACTTCACCGTAATTTTGATATTTTTCAGAACCATTTTTTTGTATTTTTCATTTTTTAGGACTTGATTGTAATTTTTCCTTATCTGGATTTATTTTCGAGCATATTTTATTTTTTATCTTCATTATTTTAGTTATTATAATATCCTTACATTCAAGAAGTCAGTGTCATATTGCTAGAGAACAGACGCGTCCTCTATAGGTAGATTGATAGATAGATTAAGAGCATATTTGAGTTGGTGTTCAAAAAGCATGTTCACGCAAGTTAAGACAAAACTCTTCTCACATATTTACCTCATACACAGTAAATCATACTGGAAAAACAACTTCTATCGCTAATCCAAACATGTACCAAGTAATTACTCACTTTGATCCTTTTTATAAAAAACTTTTATCCTTATTGCACAAAACGAATCGACGGTTAAGATTATTTAAACATAATAAATGTGTCAAAAATGTCATGTTTCTTCTAAATTTGCCCTTATTTATAAAAAAATAGCATAGGATAGGGAATAAGTATCAAATATGAGAGAGTATGAATATAAAATGTGAGAGAGAATGTGTAATAAATGAGTAAATAAAAAAGAATTAGTGGTGACTGAATGATAATTAATATAAAGATGTGTATTTAATAGATATAGAAAAAAAATTAATTTAAATATTGAGATATAAAAACAATAGTTATTTATAAAAAAAAATCAACGGGAGGAAAAGTCACTTATGAAAAATACATCACAAATAACACTCTGGCCATGTTTGGATCAGCTTGACTTATTTTATAAATCCGATTTATATAAATCGAGATAAAACTCTTCCACATACTTACTTTATATATCATAAAAACTACTTTATATATCATAAATTATAATTAAAAAATATTTTTAAAAATTCCACTCACTATTTAGTGCTTGTTTGTTATCACTTATTTGAATCGGGCTTATATAATAAGCCCGATTCACGTAAATCGAGACAAATCTCCTCCACATATTTATCTCATAGACTGTGAAAGCACCTCGTAGACCGTAAAAGCTACCTCGTAGACCGTAAAAGTTACTTCGTATTCTGTAAATTACAATTCATAAGCTCTTATAAAATTTTCAACCGCTATTCCAAACAAACTCTTAGAATCATATCTCTTTTTATTTGGTTCGAAAACGAGGCAAAGCACTTTTAATTGAGTTGGGAGTAGTTTTAATTGAGCTGGGAGTATTAGAACGCGCCGCTGCTCGAGTGTTCTCCTCCCCATCTCCGCCGAGTTTTCGTGTCAAGCCCTAATCGCCGTTGCTGACACCCTTCCGGAAGAGAATAGCTTATTAATCCTTCTTCTAATCAGGTAACCCACAATTCGTCTTCCTGCGTTCTAATTTTTCTTCGCTAATTGTCGAAATCCTTGTTATCGGAACCCCTCTCAATTCCGACCATGAAACTCTCTTTCTCTGTGCAATCGAAATCAAATTCCAAGTCAAACCCCATCAGGCCCTCCAACAAATTCGACGCCGCCGCTACCGGTACCAAAGATGGAAACTCCAACGCGAGAGAGTATGTTACAGAGTTCGATGCATCGAAATCCTCTTCTGATCCTAACAAATCCACCATGGTTATTCCCCCTATTGAGAACGAGTGGAATATTGGAAGGTCCCACAAGAGGATGAAGAATCTAGACTTACCCTTCACTGAATCTAATGGAACCGAGGTGGGATTTGAGCTGGATACGTCGACAGTTGTGGAACCCGGTTCGGACATGTCTTATGGTCTGAATCTTCGGCAGACAAAGAAGAATGATGGGGACGATGAGAAATCTGCTGCTGGAAGTGGTGATGATGGTGGTGGTGGTGATAATCACGAAAGGTCGCGGCCTGTTTCTCTAGACTCTGTGGTGCTGCAGAAGTTTAAGGATGATATGAAGAGATTACCGGACGATAGAGGTTTTGATGAGTTCAAAGATGTTGCTGTTGAGGGTTTTGGTGCAGCTTTGCTTGCTGGATACGGATGGCGTGAAGGAATGGGCATTGGAAAGAATGCGAAGGATGATGTGAAAGTTGTGCAGTATGAGAGGAGGACTGCTAAAGAAGGGTTGGGTTTTGTTAGTGATCATGCTCGTAAGCGGAGTTCGAAGGAGGAAGCGAAGAAACCTAAGGATTATGGTAGAGATAGTTCGTTCCTGGGGAAGGTTGTTAGAATAGTTGAGGGCAGAAATGCAGGTCTGAAGGGTAAAATTGTAGGAGAAGTTGAAGATAAATGGGTTATTTTAAAGCTTTCTAAGAGTGAAGAGGAAGTAAAAGTGGGCCTTGGTGATTTTGTAGAACTGGGTTCTACTGAAGAAGAGAGGTTTTTGAAGAAATTGAAGGAGTTAAAGATTCAACATGCTGATAAAGATAGTGATTCAAGGAATAAACGCAGTAGAGATGAGGGAAGGAGAGGCCGTGATGAGGTTGTAGTTGATGTTAAACGAGATAGTAGGAAGGAAGAGCAGGCGAAGAAACAAGTTTCATGGCTTACAAGTCATATTCGGGTCAGGGTTATTAGCAAAAGTTTCAAAGGAGGGCGATTATATTTGAAGAAGGGGCAGGTATTGGACGTTGTTGGGCCTACAACTTGTGATATATCTATGGATGATAGCAAGGAGATCATCCAGGGAGTTTCCCAAGACTTTCTTGAGACTGCTATCCCTCGCCCAGGGGGGCCAGTTCTTGTATTATATGGTAAACATAAAGGTGTTTATGGGAGTCTAGTTGAGAGGGATTTTGACAAAGAAATGGCTGTTGTTAGAGATGATGATTCCCATGCTCTGGTCAATGTGCGGCTTGAACAAATTGCAGAGTTTATCGGCGATCCAAGTATCTTGGGATACTGATTCTGTTGTATCAATTCCAGTGTTGGACCTATTTTTATGACCCTTTTGATTGATAACATTATCCAAAGTAGCATTCATAGTTCAGAATTTGATGTGATGTTTTCTACAAACCAGGGGAGAAGATATTATGTAGGTATGTATGCAGTGTATTCCTAATGTCATTCTTTAGTCACCTCATGGATGAAATATTAATTTGTTTGGTAACTTTGTAGTTTATAGATGACGAAAATAATGATCTGTTGGTTAAATCTTCAAATTTGAATTCTAGAATAACTTTTGTGTTTCAGAGCTCTATGTACAGGACTTTGATGCTTATAAACATTTTGTGTGTTGATTGTTGAGAGGCAATAGTATAATTTGAACCTCGTTGCGTAATCCATTTGTGTCAGAACCAAGGTTGCCACGAGGGGAATACGTTCATAAAATGTTATGTTTTTTTAGTTAACTCTGGACATTGATATAAGTTCTGCTTCGAGTTTCAGATGTGTATGATTTAGGATTTGGACCATGTTGTATTTCCTTACAAATTTTACATCTTCTATTAAAGTGGATCTATCAAGTTATGCTTATGCGTGCAATGATATCATGGTCCATAAGCGTGGCTTTGGGTTTAAAGGGCATAAAGTTTGTATCTTCTATATGATTACAAAGTTTTCTCCACTGAAATGTCTGAGTGGGTTGATTTATGCAAGGGACTTGTCCCTGTGCTTATGGGCAATTGGGCACACACAAGTTTTGATTCAGTGTGATATTACACCTTACTAAAAGCTGGAAAATTTTGTGTTGGGATTCAGTTTGATGGTGATTTAAAAGCCTATGAAGAAGATTAGATCTTATTATCAGGATTGACTTGACTTGTGAGGAAAGCTCATGAAATGAAACTTGATACGTATTTCACTCGGGCTTTTTCTTCTTGATGAATCGGGTGGTGAGTAATTCAGGATAAAAATGTCAATCAATTAAAAAAAAAAAAAGATAACAGGAATCACAATGAGATTAGCCATGGAATAAGAATTCAAAGTAAAATTTTTTGCACGTGATGAAAATTAAATTATATATAGGAAAAATTAGTTATTTAATCATTTTAGTTTCATTGAGTTTACAACTCCTGCGACTCATTTTTTATAGTTTCATAATTTTTAGAAAACACCCATAACTCATCTTATGTGAAACTGGTTTTGGCATCCTAATCAGCCTATGTCAGCAAAAATTTGGCTTCTCGCCTTTTTGTCATCTTCCTGTGTCATACTTTCTTCTTCCTCCACCTCCTCATTTTCCCCCTTCTCAGTCGGAATCTACCAGCAATGGCCTAAGTCCTCAAGCGTCTTAGAATTTCTCGGAACGGATTGGGTTTTCCAGGTAAGAGAAGCGGTAGGAAAAGAATAGTGAGGACTTGACTGTGAGATGAGGATGACGCCACTGCTGGTCATTCTCCATAGTGGCAAAATCTCTTGGGGTCCGATGCGAAGGCAAAAATTGAGAGACAATTATAACACATTTGGATAGTCTTTATAAGTGTATATGAATCGTAATTTATGGATTATGAGGTAGTTTTTATGATTTACGAGGTAGCTTTTACGGTCTACGAGGTAAATATGTGGAGGAGGTTTATATCGATTTACGTAAATCATATTTATACAATCATGAAAGCTAAAACAAACAACCATTTAGTGGAACCAATCAAGGAAATCACTTCTCGCATTGAATGGTTCATCATCTAAAGTGTTTGACCGGCCATAGAAGATAGAACCACCCACGTCCTGAACAGTAATCAAGTCTACTGAATCTTGTTCTCTTAAAGGCCTGTTTGGCTTAGTGTTGGGAAAATTCGTTCACGTAAGTAGAGACAAAACTCATCTCACATATTTATCTCATATACTATAAATTATATTAAAAAACAGTTTCTACCGATAACCTAAACATGTACGTCAAACTCTGGCAGTGGTCGAAATCCCAAGTGAACTATGTTCTCTTAGTAAAAAATTAGAACAGAGATTTGATTTCAGAATCACGTCTTGCAATGCCTTGGTCATAGTAAAGTTCTGAAATCCGGATTAGTCAAAGGTCAGTGAGTCAGATTGGAATCAAATTGAAACTAAATTGGGGCCAAACTAGTGAGAAATTGAAGATTTTACACTTATTAATATAAAATTATAAAAAAATTAAAAAAATAGATTTTTTTTTTAAAAAGGACCGCACCGATTTCCTCGACCCAGGTTTAAAAATCTGGGGTCATAGCTATCAATGATAGTATTAAAATATCTTTTTTTTTTTAATGTAAGAATAGATAAACGAATGAACTCCAGGAAAAACAAAAGTTTTGAAATTGGTTCATCCTTTTGCCACAATGAATATTTTGAATTGGGATTTTATTGACTTGTGAGATTTGTTTGGATTGCATAATTTTGAATTTAACAATGGCAAGTGTTTCGCCCCTATATTCTGCAGAAAGAGTTTGGCAGAGAGGATGAAAGCAAAGAGGTGGAAGAAGAAGGGAGTCACGGTCACGGATACAGTAGAAGATGATGGAGAAGAGAGAAGCCATATTTTTGCTGACCTGGGCTGATTAGGATGTCCAAATCAGAGAAATACTTACATACTCTAAGAATACCTGTACCGTGTTATCTGAATTTTACCTAATGAAAATATAATAACTCAAGTTATTTTAATCCTATTTGGCTAATAATTCATATGAAAAAATTTAAATTTTATCTTATTTTTAAGAAAAATATTAATTGATAATTTTTATTTATTTATTTAATTATGATTTTTATGTTAAAAACATGATAACAATTAAATTTTTTTCAGATGAGTCATTAATCAATTAGGATTAATATGATATGAGTTGTTATATTTTTATTAAACAAAATTTAGAAAACGTGATATTCTTAGAGTATATAAGTATTTCTCGTCAAAATCAATGTCACATAGTACAAGTTATGAATACTCAAATGTTTTCTATGTATATATATATATATATGAAACTATAAGGAGTGTGTGCGGACAAATCATCTTTAAGACTAAATTACTAAGTCGATGTAACTATAAGAATTAAACAATTAATTTTTCCTTTTATATATATCACATTAATACCATACAGATCCAATCAAAAGTCAAAACAATATTTGCACACTTTTTCCCGACGTAGCCTTAAAAATTTTATTTTTTTTATCATGCCGCATTTATTCCCCAAAATTGTTTGATTAATTCCATTCTTGTTTTTTTTTTATCAAAATTGATTAATTCCATTCAATATCGTGTGATTATTAACAAACTAACGCCCATTCATTAGATTAACTCTACCTTCTCTGATGATGACGTGTCTGAACAAATTAAATCTCCTTATTCAGAAAAATACACGGTTATTTGCTTTAATGTTTAATTTGATATTATTAATTAAAAAAAGTACAGATAATCATACATATGCACCAGAAACATTTGAATTGACCATCCATTATACATACTTGTTGCCATATATGAAGCCACAGATTTTGGAGACGGCACGTTCTCTTTTTTCTTGTTGTACTTTAATTCCTTTTTTAAATATTTGTTTTATAATTTTTAATTATTGTGGTGATGCAAACTCAATATTCTGCCTCCTCTGTACCACCTTTAAATTTATATATCACTTCTACGCTTGGATCAAATGCTCACACGCACAAATTGTAGTTTCTACATCACAGATTCACTCCACCTGAGCCCCAGTATTGTAAGATTCTTCTTGATGTTATAGCCATATTATTTAGTTAAATTAGAGCACTGTCAATTTCAATTAAGAGTAATTTTTGTAAAAGTATTTCTTACATTCACACAAATTTAAACTAGAGATAGTGTTTTAGTGGCCATAACCCTTTTCATTAATAAGAACAACACCCGTTGGTTCTTTCCTAATATTTTTGTCTTCTTATTTTCCTTCATGTCCAAACAAATGAAGCCTTAAAGTGATCTAAACTCATTTTTTCCCTTTTGGGTTAATTTCAAACATTGTCAAATTCAATCCAGTGGTTCTCTCAAAAATATTTTCTATATTCACATAAACACGAATGAGAGACCTCGTGCTTAAGCAGTTATAATCCTTTTCATAGGAACAGCTAACACCTATTAGTTCTTTCTTAATATTCCCCGTCTCCCTATTTTCCTTCCCATCCGAACAAAACGAAGCCTTAATTAAAGTCTATTCCATTTTTTTTTTCTTTTTAGGGTCATGGCAAAGGCAAAAGAATCAAAAGTTGAGCTTGAAGTGAAGCAAGTAGGAGAACCAATTCTGGTTTCACATGCAGAAGAAACAGACAAAGGACTCTACTTCCTTTCAAACCGGAACCAGAACAAAGCAGTTATAGTTCGTACAGTTTATTGTTTCAAATCTGGTTCGACAGGAAAGGAGAATGCTGCAACAGTCATCAGACAAGGCTTGTCCAAGGTTCTTGTCGCTTATCATCCCATGGCTGGCAGGTTAACTCTGAGTTCTGAAGGGAGGTTGATAGTGGATTGTACAGGTGAAGGTGTTGTGAAGAAGTAAACTGTGAGACGATAGAGGAAATTGGAGATTTGATCACAAATAAGCTTGATCCTTCAAATCTTGGAAAACTGGTTTATATAGTGTTCCTGGTGCTAAGAACATACTTGAGATGCCTCTTATGACTGTCCAGGTTTCATTCCTCCCCCCCCCCCCACTTTATCTCAGTTAAATACGTATATATGAATTCGTATTTATTAGTCGTTATAAATGAAGGAAATCTTTGTTGATTCTATAGGACAGCCAATATTTTGTTATGAGAGATGTTAAGATCGAAAACACCTATAATACAAAGTTTGCATAAATTTTGATTTGCCTTTTCCATTTTGTCATCGGAACCCTAGTATTTGGATTGACCTAGTAACTTTTCCATTGTTTGATCTACACAGCATTATTCCAATGAAGTTTTTCTTGTTTAGGCTAAAATACACAAAATTTTTTAAACTTTGGGATAGTTGCACATCACTTTTTTAACTTTTAGAAGTTTAAATTAAGAACCTTAATATATTTCATTTTTGACTTATCTCATAAGGGAGGGGGATTTAGCAGGATTTGAACCTATGACTTGTAGGTTAGATAACACGAACTTTACCATTGTCTTAATTTAATGATCTATAAGAAATAAAAACATTTAAGAAGTTGAGACATTTCAAGGGGTATTAATTAAAAACATTAAAGAGCATTAGAGATCATGTGCATTAGAGGCCCTTGCCTTAAAATAACATACTCCTATTGTGTGTGTGTGTGTGTTGTAGTTAGTTAGGTAACAAACTTTATATGTATGTTGTAGGTAACAAAATTCAAATGTGGAGGATTTACTTTGGGGCTTGCCATTAACCCCTGCATGCAAGATGGGCTTTGTCCTATGGAATTTGTAAACTCATGGAGTGACATTGCAAGAGGCTTAGACTTGAAGAATTCCTCCATTTCTTGATCGAAGCATTCTCAGAGCACCCTAGCCTCCTTTCATAGAGTTCCCTCACCATGAATTTACAGAGATCCAAGACATATCATCATCAGATACAACAAAACTATACGATGAAAAAGAAGACATGCTCTACGAGTCCTCCTGTTTCTATCCACATAAACAAAGAACTTCTCAAGAAAAAGGTGTATACATTAAATTTTAGGGTCAATATTATTGTTGGTCCTTTTCATTTGATCAAAATTTTGTTCTAGTCCCTATAATTATAAATCGTTGTTTTTTTGTTTCTATAGTTTTACAAATATTTGGTTTGAGTTAATACCATTAAGTATATGGATCAAAATAAAAACTTATTCAAAGTATGAGTTTTGGTTTTGATCAATGTATTTTGAACTATATGAATTTTGGTCATTACACTTTGAACAAGTTTTGATTTTGATTCCTATACTTAACGAAATTAACTTTAAATTACTTAAATAAATTCTTATGAAATTATCATGACAAAAAACTGCAATTTGAAACTATACCTACTAAAATAAAAATTCGATCAAACCGTAATTCTAATGATAGTACTATTATATTCTAATATAGATCATGCAAGATTGTGTTCTTAAAAAATGCTCTACTTTTGAAGCCCTTTCTGGTTTTACATGGAGAGCTCGAACTGAAGCCTTGAAGATGAAACCTAATCAACAGACGAAGCTTCTCTTTGCTGTTAATGGACGGTCGAGAATCGTTCCTCCATTATCAGAAGCTTACTTCGGAAACGCCATACTATTGGCACATTCACTATGTGAAGCTGGTGAATTACTGAAAAATCCTCTATTATTCACTGTTGGCTTAATTCAGAAGGCCATTGATTTGGTTTCAGATAGGTACATGAGATCAAGTATAGACTATTTTGAGACGACAAGAGCTAGGCCTTCCTTAACAGCCACGCTTTTGATTACTACTTGGACTAGATTGTCTTTTCACACCACAGATTTTGGATGGGGACCACCTCTGTGTTGTTGGCCTGTGACGTTGCCTGAGAGAGAAGTTGTCTTGTTCCTCTCCCATGGCGAAGAGATGAAGAAACACTAATGTTCTTCTGGGTTTTGCTGCTTTTGCTATGGAAATCTTTGAAGCTTGTGATTAAGTTGATTAAACCCAGACTTGTCACTAAACTGGATGGGGTACTGGGTTAAGGGTCAATGGGTCAAATCAGAGTTAAACCGGAGCTAACCTAAGGCTAAATCAGTGAGAAATTGAAGATTTTAAACTTATTAATATGAAATTCTAAAAAAAAATTAAAAAAATTAATTTAAAAAAAAAACCTAACTGGACTGGTCTACCGGCCGGTTGGCCAGTTTCCAATCTGGACTGACTGGTCTACCAGCCGGTTGGCCAGTTTCTGGTCCGGACCAACCAGTTCGATCCAGGTTTGGTTACATTGCTTGTGATGCAGTTATGAAAATCTTTCAACCATTATTACTGATTAATATGCTTTGTTTTGTGTTACATTCAATAAAAAAGTATTTAGTTGTTTAATTAATTCATGTTCTGTTGTTGTTGTTGTTAATTATTGGGAATTGATCTTATTTTGTAAAGTTTGAAGGGTATGTGTGTTTAAAGAATCACAGGGAATGTAATATGGTTGGGAATATATAATGTAATAGAAGGATAATTGTAGACCATTTGTATAGTTATGGAATGAATTTATATTTATTTGTAAAAAGTAAAAAAAAATGTTAAAAATATCTTTTTTAATTCTATCAAGGCCAAAAATGGTGGATATAAATATAATTGGGATTATCTAGTTTGTTGTGAAGTTGTAATATGAATTACATTAGATTTCTTTATTATACCAACCATGAATCAGTAAATTGCATATGGGATTACAGTAATCCTACTTTCTATAAGAGTATTACGTCATTTAATCTTTATCTAATGAAAACAAAACAATTCAGATCATTTTAATTCTAGTTGGTTGATGATTCATTTATAAAATTCAAACTTTATCTGTTTTTAAAGAAAAAATATCTTAATTTAAAAAATAAAATAAAACAAATTGATAAACCAATATTTTTCTAAAAAATAAGATAAAACTTAAACTTTTTATTTCAGATGACTCATCAGCCAACTAGAATTAAAATAATTAAGTTATTATATTTTTATCAAATAGAATTTAGATAACATAATACTCCAGAAATATATAAGTATTTCACGTAATCCTAATGTGCAGGATTGAACCAGATAAATGTTCAATTTGAGACTTTTATTTTCTCATTTAGTTTTTCCCCCTTGTAAGTCATTGACTATACCTTGAACCGAATCATAATATTTTTGAAGTATTAACTTCTGCATTTCAATTTTAAAGTCACACATCCAATTTTATACTAATTTATAATATGTGCCAATATTTATAAATAATTCTGGAAGATATTTTATATTATAGACTTTGGGCAAACGGGCAAGTATTAACTTTGCATTCAGGGGAGAGATTGTTTAGTTCGCAATGATATCGGATAAATGTAAAATATGCTGTTAAAAAAAGAAGATAAATGTAAAATATGCAACAAAAAGTATTAGTTGAAGGAAGCCTAATAAGAGTTAACTGCGAAGAAATAATTTCGTGTTATCAAGTTTTTAAACTTTATTTAATGATATGGCTGAAATAAAATCATGCAGGTGAAAACCATTACGCATATTTTTATGAAGTTGCAATTTTTTTTTTCAAAAAAGCAAATACATTATTAACTTTGAATTCGTTCTCTTTTTGTTTAAGAAATGTCATTTAATTATTGGATAATTAATCCATAAATTTTCTGAAATTATTTTTCATATTTATCCTTAATATAAAACATACTTATGAAGTTAACCTTGATCCTAAATATAAAATATAATTTTTATATTTATTAATTTTTTTCTAATTTATCCATATAGATGTTTCGTCAACAATAATCAATGAGGAGTGGGAATGATAAAATTAAGGAAAATGACTAGCTATGGTGTTTAAAAAAATACATATTATATTAACTAACTTAATTAACTTTCTTAATCTAATTAAATTAGATAAATATGTCTTATATAAAAGATCGAATGAGGTTATACAATATATTTTGGCTCCTTCGGCAGAACACATTTTATGCTCATCACTTTGATGAGGAAAAAAGGTCCTCATCGCTTATCTTCACTATTAGATTGACTTTAAACTACCCAGATTTAATTTAATTTTAATACTTTAAATAAATTTTTATTTTATTATATACATAATTAAAAATAAAAATAATCTTATAACTGTCACTTATCATAAAAATGAATTTATTATTTAAAAATCATAAATTAAAAATTTTAAATTTAGACCATTCAAATCAAAATTTAAGTGATTGAGATCTCATTATAACAATAAGAAACTAATTCATCATCGAGAGTACTGAATACGAACCCATGTTTGGGATAGCTCTTTGAAAGGGGAAATGTGGGATCATCACGCCTAAACACGCACAGTTGCACTTTTAGATTTTTCATTTTTGAGAGTGTTTCGATAAGCTTTTCCCATTTTGTCTATTGTACTTTTAAAGAAAAACCTTCTCAAAATTATAAGCCACAATTTTCAGCTGCCACCTATTATACACGTATATGAGAAATACTTATATACAACATGTTATTTAAATTCTGTCTAAGGAAAATATAATAGTTCAAATCATTTTAATCTTAGTTGACTTATAACTTATCTAAAAAAAAATTAAAATTTATCTTACTTTTAAGAAAAATATTGATGACCATTTTGTTGTAGTTTTTTTTCAAAGAAAAAAATTAAGATGCTTTTTCTTAAAAACAAGATAAAAATTAAATTTTTTAAAATGAGTCATCAGCTAATTAGAATTAAAATGATATAAATTATTATGTTTTTACTAAATAGAATTTAAATAATATGGTACTTTTAGATTATGTAACTATTTCACTTAAGCTCTATTATACTCTTATCTATTATTATTATTATTATTATTATTTAACTTAATCACTGTTTCCCCTTCAATTTGCATCAGATTTCAGTCGCCCATTACTCTCAAATCATCAATTGAATGGCGAAATAGAAGATGGAAGAAGGATTAAATTAAATCTAGCATTGCATATAGAAATCCATTTGTTTTCTTTTGCTCCAACTCTCCTACTGCTTCTCTTGGCCTCTCACTATCTCCAACTCTCTTAGGAGGAAAGATTGAAGGAGAGGGGAGAAGCATATAGCAAGAACAGGAGTAGGTCGCCGTTTATCATTTGAAGCATATACTGGGACAGAGAGAAAAAGGGTTTTTTTTTTCTTTCTTTCTGGAGTCTCATGCTTGGCTATAATATATATATATATATATATATATATATATATATATATATATATATATTATAATTTTAATTTTCCTTTTAAAATTATTCTAATATATACATATAATATATATCTATTACTACCTTTAGTTCTTAATCTAAGACCTAATTAGTTAATTTTGAGATAATGAGAAAGATAAATAAATTACTTGAAAGTATTTATATTTATCATTGTTTGACTTATAAACAATATATAATTTAGTTATGTATATAATTATTTCAAAGAGATCATATAATATATATTTATTTATTATAATTAGATAATTTGTCTAACTTTCTTATTCTCCCCAAATTAGTCCATTGAATCTTATATTAAAGACTAATTATAGTACTTAATAAGATTCATGTCATTTTTAGTCATTTTCTATCTAAATTTGCTTTTCAAAATAATCATCAAAACAAATTTCAATTTAAGAAAAAGTCACTTCTACTACCATCAATACAAATTTAAATCACGTTATACTATCTAACTTTTCTCTAATCTTGAGTTTCCAAAAGTCATATTAAAATAAGTTACTTTTGCAACCGTCAATCTCAACATACACATAATATAAAAATAAGGATATGTTATAAATAAAAGCGAAAGTTAATAAGAGAAAGAGAGAATAATTCTCATTAACTATTAATGTCTATATAGTACATAATACATGCCCTCTATTTATAGGTATAACTTTATAATCTTAATAGAATCGATATCTAGAGATTTGATGACAATAAGAGATAATTGTGGGATATTGGATATAATAGACATAATGAGAGATTCTAGGAGATAATGAAGAGATATGGACATTCAACCAAATATTATATTCATAACACTCACCCTTAGATGTCCATTATATATAAACGAGTCTCATTAAAAAACGTCAACTAAGAAAAACCCAGCAGGACAAAAACCTAGTAGAAGAAAAAGAGTACATAATTCATTGATATATTATCCAATGTTGCCTTGGTAAAAACGTTGTCAGGAAAATCAAGTAGTATATAACCATAGACAAAGGAAAAAGAGTACTGCAAGTATCATATTCCCCTCTTGGCAATGTGAGTTAATACCTTTGAATCTGTGAAGTCTGATATCACGAACAAGCTTTTCAAATCTTGTCCCAGGAAGTGACTTGGTGAACAAAGCTAATAAATTTTATTGGAACGGATTTGCTAGAACCTAATTTCACTCTTTTCTATTAATGCAATTCATTGCAATGTCTTTGTGTTAGTGAATAACTATATTATGCTAATATGTAAATGATATATCAAGTTATATGTGACAAACTAGGTACATTTAAGTGTTTCAATTACACTTTGTGAGTGTTTGCCAAACATTGAAACCGTGGTTGTAGAAACCATTTTCCGTAAATCAAGATAAAATTTATCTCACATACTTATCTCGTAAATTGTAAAAGATATTCTCCAAAAGCTAATCCAAATACACAGGAATTCTTCATCATCTTCTTAAGGTCTAAAATCATAGTACGTCCAGATCAAGCATTTCTCCATAGAAGAACACTTTATTCTTCTCAAATCCTTTATTTCAAATTTTTCTTTAAGAAATTTTATAGCTTTAGCAAGCTCTTCAAGAGTGTAAGCAATTTGTAGCTTTACAAGCTCTTCAAGAGTTGAAGCAAATCATAGCTTTTATAAACTCTTCATGAGTTTCAAAGATATTTAAATTATTCAATATAAACTATAATCATAGTAAACTCATTTTCATATCTTTTCATAAAAATATTTGGGTAGATTAGATATTTTATATCCTTTCTTCAACAAACATTTATCAAGTCAGTATTGCCACATATACCCTACTTACTTTAAACCATATGAAGATCTTGATTAAATTGTGTGTTTCTGGCAGCTTGAATCCTTTAGGGAACTTCATATATTTTGATGATATGCTTCTAACAACTTGAATCCTTTAGAAATTATCATATGTTTAGATCTAAACCCATACATGTATTTGATCCTTCAGGGATTTTATAAGTATAACAAATTTTCTTAATTATACTTTTAGCATTTTAAATCCTTATGGGATTCATGAATAACTCACAATATACTTATTCATAGGTTATAGCCATATTCTATAGATGCATATAAAAAAATTTCATATGCTACCCGACTTCCAAATTAACAAGACATATGAATATTTAATCTACCACGAGATTATGCCTATTAACATTAAGCTTTTGTAAAGAGCATTATGACTATATTTCCGCCTTTTTGTACAATAGTTCCCATTTATATAATGCTAATAGCGTACTTCGGGTGCTCAGGCTAGAAATACATAATTTCACATTTTGATATTGCATGTTACACCTTTTATTTTTTGTTGGCCAACTATCTTTATATATGTATCTCATAACATATTTGTATACAAGATCCTTATTTGATCACATGATATGTTTATCAAAAACCATTGTCGACAACTTCATCTTCTCGGTTCCTTTTTCTTTTATGGCATAACTAATTGAGATCTTTTTATTTCTTTCAAGTATTTGAACTTCTTTTGGGTCTCACAAACAGTTGTATCTCAATTATTGCCTCCTCAATATGATCATTTTGATTATTTGCTCCCTTTTCTTTTCTTTTCTTTTGGAACTGATCACTTTCTCATGCTTTGGGCATGCCTTATTTTTCATTTTATACTTAATGGAGCATTTTTCAACTGGAATATGAGATTTAAGAATTCTCATTTAGGTCAGTGACCGTATCTGGCAAATATTTTACAATATATTAAGAATGCAATATTTGATGAACTTCTGGTTCTTTATATTTGATTATCTATGTTTGATACATTCAATGTATTTTCTTTTCCAGCTACTCATTTTCTCCCCCTCATGTTGAGAAAACTTTGTCAAATAATGTGATACCTTATTTCCCAACACTATGGTAGAGTACTCAATAGCCAATACTCACCGAATATAATTATCAGAGGGCGAGCAATACCTCTGTTGGTACAAATATTTACATACATGCACAATTCATTAGACACAAAATCTCATATAATTTTCAAATTACAAAACAAAGACTAGACAACCTACACTAAGCTTATCCACTGCTCGGCCTCGACTCATCATCATTTACCTTCTCTTTGCCCCGTGAGCTCCCTCCCTGTACTGGAGATTTGTTTGGGAAAAGAATGAGATTCATGGGAATCTCAGTAGTAACACATACAACATACAAGATAACACATATATAGCATACGCATCATACAATCATCAATCAAATCATCATAACATTATTTAGTGCATTTTCATGCAATTCACAAACTATGCTAGCGCTAGACAAAGACTTGGCCCTGAGGGGTACCTGTGCAAAGATAGGCAAAGGCACCGCTCATGCAATATAAATATTATCGCTTGAGTATCAACCCGCGCAAAGATAGGCCCCGGGTGATTACTCTGCATAATCTAAACATGTTAGACGTTTGATGATAACACATCACACATATGCATGCTATGTTATATAAAGACGGTTACTACCTGGTTGCTACTTTACGCAACTCTCCTACTTGATTCAAGCTCGGGCAACAACTTCTCAGGCTAAACCGTTTGTCAAGTCCTGAAATCGCCAAATACCACCAAAGGGGTTATTACTCATTTATACACCTTTCCAACTCATATTATTGGTAAATTTAGCCTATTGGTGCGAAATTACCAAAATACCCCTTAGGTCCTTATTATTATTATTTTTTCTCAAAATCATGATTTATGTCATTCCTACACAATTTTGCGTGTAGAATCCCTTTCCAACCTTGAATTGGCCAAAATCAAGCATAAATGATGAAAATGCCCTTGACAGCCCTCAAATAAGGCTTATAAGGGGTAATTTTGTCATTTCGCTCTCTGATCCTTTTCTCACTTCGGGGTTAACATAGACCCTACATAATTCGGCCTCCTGAATCCAATGGAAGCATTAAATTGATCAAATTCCCATTCATTCATCATGTCCAACACAGGGAAAGGAAAATAAATTCCCAGAAAAGTTGTGTTGGAATCCCGTTTTCTTTGGCCTAATCACCTTCTTTCTACTTATCCACGCAATATTAATTGATTAGACAATCATTGGACTTGATTTAAGGGCATTTCCACATTTTTTTCTCTCAATTATCTCACATCAAATGAACCATAATCAAGCCCAAAACAACTCCATTAACCTTATTCAAGCAAGAAGAACAAGTTTGGGAAGTTACCTCTTGATTTTCTTCAACTTTCTCTCTCTACACGTTTTCTCTCTCTCCTCCACCAGCTCGTGATTCAGCTGAGCATCAAGGAAAATAATGGTAGGGAGATGAGGAGAAGAGATCATACAAGGAGTTGATGCCTTAAATCACAAGGTAGCAAGTCCCTTACCTTGATCTTTAGAAATCCCTAGCTCCTCCTTCTCTTCCGTGCTTCACGTCTCCAGCTCTCACTCTCACTCTTTTGTTTCAATTCTGATTGTGTGTGTGGAGCAGCTGGAGAAGGATGGGATGATATATATTAATGAAAGAATTTCATTAACTATGCCAAGTGCCAAGCTCTCATTGGTCCATAAATGTAATTATTCTCCAATTAATTCCATTTCCTTCTTACTCCCTCATTCCAGCCGAAATCATGCAGGGAAATATGGGAAAAGCTGAATCTCCATTTATCTCATTATGCCAACATGTAACTTATTGATCAAGTCATTGACTTTTTGACTATTTGACCATTTTTCACAATAATTCACCAAAATTAGTCCATTGATGATCAATTAGTCATTTTGCTCTTTTAAATTCCCATTTAACTCAAATTATTGGGAATTTGAGGAAAAATAATTATTTTTCACTTTTCGGAAAAATTACCGTTTTGCCCCTACATTTAATGATTTACCAAAATAAATCATTTTCCCCCCATTTCTTCGGCTAAACCCCATTTTGATGCTTAAATGAGGCCATTAATCATATCATTAAATTTTGTGAATTTTGGTTACCATATTGGGCCTTTACCAGTCTCTTATATCCTTATTCAGCCAATTTACGCATAATCGGTGATTGAAATATTTCCCATAAATTTATCCATATCATTTTTTACCATTTTATTCCACTAAATATACATCAAATATACATATTAATGTATTGGTGAAAAATGGGGTATTACCAATAACAATCAATCAATCATACAATATAAGTTTCGCAAATCCATTCGTTCCCTTTAGAAACATCATTTTTTTTCAGTTGGAAACAAACAAGAGGAAGAAGGTTCTTAACCAACATTTATCCCAACTATTTGAATATTCATCTATGTGCAATATTGTGGTGGAATAATAAGTATAGATATGACATTCAAAATTTTTATGATGGAAAGTATCTGGCTCCTGACTAAAAGCCAATTGTAATAAGAGAATTTATAATACTTTGTTGGCTTGATGCATTATGTACTACAATAATATGTAAAATCGATAATCTCATCATCAAAAAGGGAATTTTGTTCTCATGAATTTTGATCTAGCTACATATAGAGGCTTTGATAGATCATTTTGCTAGATCATTTTATGAATCATATAATCTGAAAATTGTGCACTATAATAATTTATTCAAATAACTTTGCCAATTTCATATTACAGACATGTAACCATCTCATAGATACATCTATCGAATTTATTAATACTTGTATGGTTTACATGTTATTTGAATGGGCCTATATATATGAGTTTAATATATTTTCAGAAGTTCAGAGATCCATCCGAAATCACAACTAGTGATATTCTCATAGTTGATATTCTTTTACAACAAGCAGTAAATAATAATATATTAACTATTCATAAAGAATCTTCTAGTTCTTTAATGAATGTCAATACATAATATTTGATAAATTGTTGCATCATTTATATAACTTGCATGATTAACCTAGTCATGTGACATATGAGAAAATTGAAATCTTTATTCAACATATCTCACACTTGTATTCCAATAATCTACCCCTCAAATGTGAGTTATTCAAATATATTTTTCTTATTCCTATGTTAGTATTTTAAGAATCATATCAATTTTGTTATTAGTTCTTAAAGAACCATATTAATAATATTTCATTTTTGTTACGTAAAGTTCTCTAAAAAATATTACATAATTCTTCAAAAACTACTATATATCATTATATCTCTAGAGATTCATAAGAGTTAAAAGCAATCTGTATAGAGATCATACGACAATGATATATGATAACCTAAATTAAAAGGGGAATGTGAAAACAGAGATAGTATGCCATATCAATTTTATGCTCTAATATTACTATTACAATAGTACATTCACTATATAAAACATGATAAGTAGTTAAAATAGCAAGAGCACATAAATATTATAATAAAATAAATTACTTTATTAACAAATAAACATTATGTAGCTTTCTTGGCACATAGATATTTCTTGACTTATCATGTAATCTGCATAAGCAAACATTGCAAGTTTGTAAAGTCTCTATCATGCTTCAAAACAAAAACAAAAAGAAAGTCTCTATTACTTTTCTCATGATATAAATCTCCACAAACATTAGTCTTCAGAACTATTACAAAAACTCCTCAAATATATTGTGTTATGCTTAAGCATATTAAATGTAGAGTCTCTCTCCCCCCCTCCCTCCCTCTCTCTCTCTCAATGCAAATTTCAACAAATATTAGTCTATAGGATCATAATAAAAATATCATCCAAAATATTTTGTGCTATGAGACATTTTGACATTTATTCATAAAATCATGAATTAACATGGCTTGTACTCGAGCTTCTAATAATATAAAATATTTTAATCGCTGGCCTTTTCTTTTAATATGATCATAGTAAAATGAATATGCTAGTTAATTTTTTGGACTATTATTTCTATTGACATAATTCTCTTTAAGTAAATAATCTTAAGAACACTATATAGTACAAATATTTTTTAAAGTTGTGAAGTTCTTTTATATCATACAATATTTGAGGCATAAGCTTTAAGGGCTTTAATTAAGGTGCCACAATTTTTCTTACCCATGCCATTTATTAATAAATATACAAACTAAATATATAAACATATGGTCATTTAATCTTAAGATAAAATTAAAGCTTTATGACTTCTAACTATAATATAGAAAATAGAAAAAATATAGCTTCTAGTCGAATTAAAAGTAACAATCATCACGTATATTAAAATAAGACCACACGAAACCCTTCAAGATAAGTCTCAAAAGTTTCAATTGTGTTTAAAAATAAAAGATATATTCACACAGTAGGTGATTAAAGGAAATACAACACTATGCACATAGTAGTAGAAGTAGTTCGTAATTATATGAAAACATATCAAGCGCTATTATGAATAATATTTTTTTTTTATATTGATTGAGATATGAATCCAAGTCAACAATTTTCCTTTCTACTAGGAGTATATAAAAGTTTGCATA